>OX637520.1:8531593-11179093 GCA_951799955.1 Apamea anceps
GAGACACTCCAACCAATTGGCCGCTCAACTAATAATACCAGCTCGTGTCAGCAGACTCAAAAGATGCAACATCCTACAATTACATAACTTGAAAAGAGAGCTGCATTACTAATAAAAGAGTTGCTCCTGATGAGGAGTAACTCTTCCCTGCCAGATAGTCCTAAAATTGATCTGTTTATAGTTTTAAAAACTAATTGTAGGATAAGCAAATACTGATACCGTTAGCCTGCATCATCCCACTGCTGGGCAAAGGGAGAGGCCTTTGCCCAGCAGTGGGATGATGCAGGCTAACATGACTTCCAGCTCGTTCGATCCAGGGCTACAGTAGACCACTGGTCGTTTGTTTTGTCCAGCTCGTCCCGCCATCTTCTACGGGGTCTGCTGCGACGCCTTCTAGGTGTCAGGGTTCCACGTGGTGGTTATTTTGGCGCACAGGTCATTGGGCATACTGCAGACGTGGCTAGCCCAGTCCCACTTCAGCTTAGCGGCTTTTTGAGCAACGTCAGTAATCTGTGTTTTGGAGCGCAGTGTGGTGTTGCGAATATGGTCTGTCAATTTGACACCAAGAATACTGCCCTCCATTGCACATTGGCAAACCTTGAGTTTCGACTTTTGAATGTTTGCCAAAGACCAAGTCTGGGATCAGAGGTCAGAAAAATAACTTCAATAAGCCCTTAATAACGGAGCTATTTTCACAATTTCATCGCCGGTAACTATTAATAATGCGAATAAACACGAATGTCCCACTGTGTCCCACTATATATTATAAAAATATGCTTTTGAACTGTCAAGGAGTCTGTATGTTATGCAGAGTCAAATCTAGTTGTAAAGAGGTTGTTTACCTTATCGACATACTCTTGATCATGCATTGTGAGTGCGAGACTCTCCATCTGCTGTAAGGCGTTCTCTCCTCTCAGTAGCGGCCGCGAGACTGTCTCCTCGAGGCACCAAAGAACGCGTTCTTTCTGTGCCTTGTATTCTTCGGTGTCTTCCTGCCTGATGAACAAATTATTATTTTAATATACACTCAATATTCAAGCATTCATTGCATTCCACAATAATCAATAATCTATATACTTATAATAAATCTGTAGAAGTGAAAATTCTGTACATTGAAAATATCAAAAAAATAAATAGCAGGGGGTGTTACTAGACCGACACCGAACCCAAAAATGTGATTAAAAAAATTTTTGTCTGTCTGTCTGTCTGTTTGTTCAGGCATCACGCAAAAACTACCGGTTCAATTACGTTGAAACTTGGTATAATTATTCTTTAATATCCTGGGCACCACACTGGGTACTTTTTATCCCGGAAAAGTATATACAATAAAAAACAAACTTAATTTTGCGGTTCGATCCCTAGACTCGATTACTGCACCAAACGCAAATAATAAGTTTGTCGTAGGTTAAGTCACCCGCAATGGAGTTCATTTTTATTCCTTTTAGTTTTTAGAGTTATTTAGGTTTATTTTTATATAAGTCGTAGGTAGGTAGGTAGCTAGGTATAGATTTTAATTTTAAAGTATAGGTAGTATATTTGATAGTGTACGTAGTGACCGTAGGTTATTTTATAATACTGTTAGGTAGGTTTAGTCATTCGTATAGATATTATTTTTTAGGGATTTTGCTTATTTATTGAGTTTAGATTAGTTATCATCAGAAATAGGTTTATTTAGGTAGGTAGGTATTTAATTTTCTGTTATTGAGTTTTTTTTTTTTAAATTAGGTTGGTACTTAGGTGAAGGTATCATATAGGTACCCTCTTAATCACCACTAATGAGACACAAATGGTTTTCTATTGTAATTAGCCACAAAGGGCCCGCGAGATGGATGGCATTCTGGGGAAGCACATGGGTACATTTTATCCTGTTGGCACGTTCCCGTGGGATAATTTCCGACATCCACGCGGGCGAAGCCGCGGGCAGAAGCTAGTATGCATAATAAATATCAATCAAAAATATGCAGAAGCTCATGAACACAGACTTCATCATCACGTGAATGTCGAGGCGTACCAACTCCTTGACAACACTGAATTAGTGCGAAGACTAAAAAGGGTAAAACCTTTTGAGTTAGTTTAGTGCAGTGTAAGTGAACTCAAACTGTAGTGCAAGTGCTGAATCTTATAAAGAACACGTGAAACAAGTGTCTTCCCCATAACTTATAGTGAATAAGAAAGACGTTATTGGACGATTTCTTAATTAAATAGTTACTTAGCAGTTTAAGTTATATTTAAATTACTTATTAGCTAATAGGCTAGATTGTAATGTAAATAAAGTGTCACCCATTGCGATACTTTATAAAAGGAAAAAAAAAAATCCACAACGTATATGCTTAGGTGGTAAGTAAACATTTGTTGTAACAATCGTGGACCCTGTCGGGTACAGTCACGAGCAAAAGTATGTATACACTCGGCTTGACACAAAAGCGATTTACTCCTTTTGTTTTGTATAAAATTTTATGTTGTTACGAACATAGTATTTTTGAACCCATAGGTTTATGTTATGTGTCGGATTTCGACGTTACATTCGTTATTTCACGAAAAAATCGCAATTGAAAGTTGACATATTGGTGCTCGTGACTGTACAGCAAAAGAAAAATTTAGGGGAAGAGGACTTTTTTATACAATCATGCAACTATCCCGTCTCATTACAAAACGAATTCAAACTTTAGTTCAAGTGTTACATCATGTTTTTAATACATAATTGACAACTTGGACTCGGCTCTAAAGACGGTTTCCCAGAAGAGCGGTGGCCGCCACATAGCGTTTCCAATTTACCAGTGACTGACGTCACTGAAATGTTATTTATGAAAAAAAATTGGTGTGTTTTCCTAGAGAGCGTTTTTTGACACCGTAAGTTGATTTGGTCTTAAAAATAAAGCCGATTATTGTGAAATCCTATGCTATTGAATGTTCTAAAAAAAGAACGAATTGAAATGTTTAATCTACACAAATAAGGCATAAAACTCACACATATCGTCGGCCCATCTACATTTATATTAAAGGAGCCTCTCCGCGCGGCGTTAACATAAATCGTACTGTCCCGAGCGACCGTAACATAAATTGTACTGCGATTCAAAACGCCCAGCGCACCCTGGTTAGCTGGCACTCGGTAACGCAGTCTAGCTGACTAATCCTTTCACCACGATGGTACACTTAACCGGCTTCCCTCAGAGCCATGACCATATTGACCATAGGTCCTTATCAGGGCCAAATAACAATAACGACCCCTCCAGGGGCACACCCACCACTAGCTATCCAAACCCGCCCTTATTGTCACCTCAATAAATATTGAAGGATTTTCTCCACTGATGCCGAAATCTACATGGCCACCTACTGGGCTCAAACAATATAAAATATCGAAGAAGAGTACCATCCACACGAAAATAAGAAGATTGTTAACTTGTATTGTGTACATAATAAAACGTATTCTGTATTATTGGACAAACCTGATAGTCTCTAGATGAGCCTTCTCCAACTCGTACTTAGCGTCCCAGAAGATCTTGCCGCTAAAGGGGTCTGCGCCGGCACGTCTTAGCACCTCGTCGAGCTGCGCGCGCGCCTTGTCAGTCTCACCCAGCGTCAGTGAGAATGAACACCACTCGCTTAGGATTGGGATGGCTGTGTGATAATTAAATTCGATTAATGATTTTATTTTCATGTGTATGCCATAGAGGCAGAATAATTTATCATCAAAATTCATTCAATTTATGTATGAGACTAGCTTCTGCCCGCGTGAAAAGGGTTCGAACCTCTGTGGCATACCTAAAGTTGCAAGTATATCAAAACTCGACTTTTTAAAAGTTTAGAAAAGTCGAGTTTTATGTACTTGCAACTTTAGGTATGCCAGGCTTCATACAAAAATGTTCGATCTTCTTTCTTGTTACCCCGACCTACCCCGTCGCATCGCATCGCCTGCCCGCGCTATTTATACCTTTTTTTCTTAGCGGTCTTTCTGACTTTGTTTCTTTTAGCCCGGCCTTTATGCGTCCTAGCGTGACGTTAGGTATCCTATAGGCTACCTAACCTGTAATTATAAATTCAACATTAATTATGTAACTAATATTTTTTTTTAAATATTATTTAAAAGAGTGTCCGTGAAGTTCCTTTCCCATTCTTCTTCATAGGTACCTACTACGCTTTGGAAGGGGCAACAAGCTTCATATTTTCTGAATGACCGACTTCTTGACAATTCAAAAGTGCTTGTAAATGGTTTAATTGACATAAATACTTTGAGCTTGAACCTACATAATGATTATTTGAATATATATATATGAATTTATTTTAGAAGTATTTATGTATGTTTATTTGTATGTACATATATATTCTCGTAATATTTGTTTAGTTTTTAAGTGAATTTTTTATTTTTGATTCTATGTATTATTGTTTGTCTCCTTTGCTCTATCACACGCTGTCTACATCTCTGTATTTATTGTCCTATCTCAGGTATGCTGGAAGAGATTTCTTATGAAATAAGCATCACCTCTGTACCTATTTTTTCTGTTCTGTTTTTCAATGTCTGTTTATATATGTGTGTACATAAATGGTTAAATAAATAAATAATGCCTTCCTCAAGAATTGGGCTATCAAATGCAAAAATATTTTTTCAAATCCGACTGGTGGTTCCAGATTGCTACTTACAATAACAGTCCAGTGCAGCTTGCTGAAACAGCTTCGCCACACGTTCGCGTGATATATCCGTATGCGCCAGGGACACTTCAGTCTGCAAACGGAGCAGCCAGTGTTCCGGCCGCAGTGATGACAACTGCTGTAGGCGGTCGTGGGCGGAGCGCCAGCGCTCCAGTGAGGATAGGCTCCTGTAATGACAAGTTTTTATAAAGATAGTCATTTAGTTTATTGTAATGTATACTATTTAGTTATAAATAAAGTCTGTTTTATAGGAACAATTTTGTATCTATTTCTTTTTATCCATTCTAAGCATTTTTTTTATATTAAAAAAAAAATATCATTAATATTATTTACATTCCATTATATATGTTACAGGCCAAATCCGATTTTGCCAGGGTAGCGGGATCGTCCGAAAGGGTTACCGCTACCCTGGAACATAAAGGGCTAAGGAAGGAACACGGGTGGGTTTTAGTCAGTAAGAGTCTGACACTCCCTCCTGCTCCACCCAGAGCGGGAGGAGTCATTTGATGATTTCCCATCCTGAAAAAAAAAAAGGGCCAAACCCAATTTTAGGATGAACTAGTTTCGCCAAGGCCAAACCAGTACTCCCTACATGCGATAGGACAAACCAGTATAGCCTAGGCCAAACTCGTTCATCCTGTTACTGATAGGATAAACCAGTTTAGCCTAGGTCGAATTGGTTTTAGGATAAACCAATTCGACCTGGGCTTAACAGGCTTCCAGCTGATGAACTTTATGATGTGATTGACGCAGCTCATGTAGCTGCAGGTTTACACTTTTTTTTTTTTTTTTTTACATCATGTGGTCTGCAACATACTGAACCAATTAAAAAAAAAAACTGGTACAGCACTACCTGGAACCTGGAGGAGCAAGTGTGTATGGAATACTCTTAAATACACACAATTGTGGGCTCAGCATTCATGAACATCATTTCTGCCCGAAATTACCCTCTGGCCTCCCCCTTTTCTACCATAATTCCCAGTTCCGTGCATCCCTAATCCACGTATTTCCCACTATTGGACGATATCATCAACCCAGCACGCTTTTGGGTGGCCCTGGTTTCTTTGGCTCAGCATCAGTATTTATAAAGCAATGATAGACTTACCACAGAGCTTGGATAAGGTCGATATGTTCATCATAGTTGTAAGGATCTTCCGCAATACGCCGTTCCAGTTCCGTCACTTTCCTCTCCAAGATCATATCCTCATCTTCATCCTGATAACAAAATATTATGTTCTTTGTATGACGTTGTCTATCTTGAGTTACAAACAAAAAGAAGCAAATGAAAACTATCTACTTTGTGGATCTTCTTATTGAGTTTGAATTGCTAGACTTGTGAATGGTCAAATCTTTTAACACATTAAATGTCCGCATTTATAATCTCCATCATAGCAATATTATTGTGAACGAATGTGCACTTTATACCATTATAGTAGATGGAAATCTAAAAGCGTCTTCATATAAGTATTTCCATGAATGTTCTTGTGTTATTGTAATGCTGTGACTTGGACGTAGAGGCGATGTTAATATTGTCACATTCTAAATTATAAGATACAAAAAATATAAATAACAAAAATTAAATGTACTGCGAGTTTTTCATGTTTGAATATCATTGTCACCTTTACAAATATCAAAATTACTGAAATAACAAAACTCATGAAAACATTTCTGTTACTACTAAAGCTTGGGCCACACAGTCATCATCATCATCTCAGTCGAAAGACGTCCACTGCTGGACATAGGCCTCCCTCAAGCACCTCAACTTCAACCGGTTTTGTGCTTCCCACATCCAACAGAATCCTGCAGCCTACACAAGTTCTTCGGTCCACCTTGTGGGAAGCCTTCCAACACTACGTCTTCCAATCCTTCCGGAACCTTTCGGCCCCATCGGCCATCTGTTCTGTGAGCAATGTGCCATGTGTTTATTTTTTAATTAGCCATTAAAGTCACACTGCTGGGCAAAGGCCTCCCTACTCTCTGTCCAGAGCTGCTGCCAAGGACCACTCTTTATTAAAAATAAAAAGTACACATTGACAACATCTTACTTTTATAATATCTATTTTATTGTGCTGATACTCCATACATACTAAGGAGTAGCGCTTAATCCAACATTTACAATAGGATTAAGATTATTGATCATATGACGGTTACTTTGACACATAAATTAAAACTGAAAATAATAGTTAAATCACCAAAGGTCGCACATAAATAATATCTTTATTCATTTACATGTTTCTATCGTTATTATGGTGTTGCATTCAAGTTTAGTAAGTGTATTTCTGTTTACAGTGTACTACTTTTATTCACAAACATTTCATCTTGTATCAAACAACAACAAATGACTTTTATTATTTTTAATACCAAAACTTTGATATGTCTTAGACGCAAAAGGCATTTATCAAGTAATTCAACTATACGCAATCGCTACGGTTGAAATAAGTCAGCTAAATCTATCTGAAATGCGCTGTTTGGGCAAACTGCATTTATGTTACAAAGGATCCTGTAATATTGTACGTAATTCACTCGTGAAATAATTTCAATCGACTGTCTTATTAGAATGAGCTCATCCGCCCATCAATAAACAGTGAATTCTGAACAAATAACAAATATTTTCTAGAAAATTAAGTAAGATATGTGCCAAATGTTGAATCGTACGGGTGTGCATACATCAGAGTCGTCGGTATCTTCCGGTATATCAGCCTCCTCCTCCTCCACTACCACTTCTATTTCGTTTTCCTCTTCCGATTCATTTCTTACTTCGTCCTCCACGATTGCCATTATTCACTACAAAACTATAAACACTCGGTTTTGTTCGCCTGCTGTTTGATAACAAATTTCGCAAACGAACGACTATGGCGGACGAAAGCATTACATGCCAGTTGCCTGTCAAACTTTTTTAGGGATGTTATAAATCGATTGACTAACTCAATCAATTTATAGACAAAATCGACTAAATCTTATATAAAAAATTAAAGCATGAAGAGCAAAAGATTTTTATTGTTTAATCAAACATCATCCGCCAATAAAATAAAATTAATGTCTGATGGAGCTACTGAAGGTAACTGAAATGGACTGAGACAGAACTCGACGCCCTGGATAAAAGGGTCCGTACACTGCTGAGCACAAACCGGATGATCACCTACGATCATCGGTGATGAGACTGTATATCCCGCGGAAGTGCGGGGTTCAAAGCTTTCTAAATGCGAAGCCCCTCCACAGTCGCGAGGTATGCAGTCTCAAGGAATATTTTATAAAAGCCGATGTGGGTATGCACCATGCTGTGGTCGCAGTGGACAAGGGGCTCACCCCGCTCTCCATGGCTAAAGAGAACTGGCGCAAACCTGTAGTACTTACTACCGATGACCGCAAAAAGGTATGGCAAAGCAAGGAGCTTCACGGGCGCTTCTATCGGGCTCTTCATGAGGCCGGTGTAGATTTCTTAGCGTCCTGGCTACGTTTTAGTGGCCTTTTCAGGGAAATTGAAGGTTTTGTCTGTGCTATTATATTAGATAACCCGTCCACTTTAGCTACTCAAATCCATAGTCCAGCCTTTGTTTCTATATCCTGCAATAGTCCTACACCAACCGGGGGTTGTCCTTGGGTTGGGTGCACTTGCATAGTGCGTACAGGCATAATCGCCAGTTAATGCCTCATTTCATCGAAATCGTCTAACGGCCCTTTGCGAGTTGGCTTCGGCCCCTTGTACGCCTTAGGTCGCATTCCACCAAACTTTTATACATCGATTAAATCATATACTGAGAAAAATTTATGAATTTTTGACAGTTTTTCATACTAGAACTGTCAGATGTCAATTTTATTCCGCGGATAAAAGTTATCTGACTTTGGTAAAATCAGCCCTTAAAAGGTTATATTCGAAATGTCAGACAATAAAAATTAATGTTTTTCGTTTCGCAATGGATGCCCTAAATACAGGGTCCAATTGAAATAGATGGACAAATTTTACCACAGCGCTCAGTACGTCTAACCAAAGATATCCAAGCAAAAAAAAAAACTGATTAAAATGATTTTATTTTGACCTAAAATAATAAATACCTGGCACTCTAGAATAAACACATCCCATCCATTATGGGTAGGTACTTGCACTCGGGCCCCGCTGCGCGCATGCTCGCATCACAATTTTAAAGATAGTGGAGGGATGTGTTTATGCATTGGGTAACCAACATTTATAAGTGTATTTTTGTTAGCTGATAATTTTAATTGTATCTAATGTGTTTTTCTTATATATTTTTTTACCATTGTCCTTATTTTGGTGGTCTGAATAATTTCTAAAAGTGTGTCCACCCATTTTAATGGCACCTTATATATTAAATAGGAAACCTAACTGTCTGACGGAGTACCTACGCCATGGTACGAGTGATGTTAAAATGGTTCAATTTGCTAAGTTATCATTGATCAGCCGATTTCGGCCCAAGGAAAAAAGGATATTATGCTATGGAAAATGGACGTACGTAACAAACTTCTTTAAACGGGTTGTTGACGTGCGCGCACGTTGCGGCAATCAACTGCTAAAAACTGTTGGGGTCACTACTCCAATAGAAAAACTTCGCATGCAGTGTATTTTACAACAAATTAGGAGTCAGGCAGATGAAATCCCAGCAGCTGCCTTGCCCTCAAGTGTCAGTCTTATTCAACAAAAGTAGGGCAATCTTCTGAAAAGGACCCAAAGGTGCAGGTGGTATGGAATAAACACAGGTTGGTATGATTCGTTTATATTTACTATAAAAAATATGATTACATAGAAGTTTCTTTTACATAAAAATTACATGGGTACCTAGTAAATACTCACAATGAAATAATCCAGAAACTATTACTTTTTAAATTAATGATTTTTAAACAATATTTCGAAACTTTGGCACCAATTTAACCTCTAGGATTTATTAGATTTATATTCGATTCATCAATAAGTTTACAGTAATGGGTAGTTATCAATATCATTAAAGTACAAAATAAATGCACCAACGTGGGAATAAATTCTAAATATACGAGATACTAAGAATGTTAAGTACCTACTAAAGTTATAATTTGATAATTCAATTCAGTTAGACTTTCCAAGAAGCATTTTCAGCCTTCTATTCGATACAATCAATCCGATAATTCCTTAAAAATAATAATATATTTTCATGCAACTATCTAGTAGGACATACTATTCTAATCTCCTAATATTAAAGAGTAAATTGACAATACAACAAATGGAATACTCAAATAAAAAATAATGTCAGTCATCAAAGTAAAAATAATACTTTTGTCATGAGTGAGAAATGCATGGGCAGTATCAACTTCTGAATAAGAAAATCTCGCAAATTCAATATTTTTTCGATCGTTGTATTACTGGCATTGAACCACTGAATAGTTTTGTAGTTAATAAAACACAAGTATTCGGTATACAGGTATACTAGACAAACTTCACAGGTTTACTTAGTAAAGTTTATTAAATCATGTTAAGAACGAAATGGCACAGAGCAATAATAATAAATGCATATCAGATCATTATCTTGAGGCCATTATTGACAACCAATTGTTACATATTCGACGTGGGGCATTAGTATCTTAATCAATCAAATCAAGAGCTAAGTAGCGTAATAGTTACTTTAAGGGCCGATTTTACAATCTTTAGATAACTTTCATCTGAGCTTTGGTCGGACACATATCAGACCGCCATTTTTATTCTTCAGCTAAAGAAACTTACTATGCAGCTTACAGATCAAAAATCGGCTCTAAATCGACTAAATAAGTCTATTTAAAGCCGATTTTTTAATCGTCAGACGGGCGATGAATCATGGCCGTGCATTCAATTATTTTAGGGACCAAATGGTAACACGAGGTGAGTGTGAGTGACTGTATATGCGCTAAAGTTCGGAGAGCCTATGTCCAGACCGGCCATGATTCATCGGCTGTCTAACGATTCAAAAATCGGCCCTAAATCGACTAAATACATATGTCATATTGTGCATTTTACATTGCTTGAATGTATCTTAGAATTCTTAAAGATATCATAACCTAAACGCAGACGTAGACAAGGTGAGATTCTGCAAAGTATTCCATAGTCATTTTTAGGCGTTAAATGGACTATTCCCCGAAGTGGTCTATTTCGACCACTATCGCTTGTACATTTCGATTAATGTACACTTTCTTAAAATTAAGCATGGAATACTTCATTGTGTAAATATTGCATTTATCTTAACACTACTATAGAGAGAAACATTCTATTGTCTATAGATATGGATATACCTATAATAAAATAGTCCTATAAAATAATATGAAAAGGAAAATAATATTTGAGTTACAAAGATAATACTTAATTCTGTAATGTTCACAAAAATACATAGCTACGAATACTTCATGAGTATTGCACGCAACTATTATATATTAATTTTAGCTATAACTGACGGAATTTCTAGGAGACCTCACACGGTTTATTAACCTAAAGGTGATGTCGCACTAAAGTTCGTCCAGGCTCACAAATTACGATCGCCGAGGCTGGTAGCACTCTAGTGGGAAAACACCCTAATAGTTTACATGGCAACACTCATTTCTAGTGATGGGAACAGCTACTACGACTAAACTAAAGTCTATTTAGGCGATTTTATAACAATAATCTCAACACATCTAATATCATTTCACGAATTTCTTTTTTATTTAAATCTTAACAGCGAGCGATATATTTGCATGAACGTTACAGGACGTACGACAGTTACATCAATTACATCTAGTTGGAAGTAACGCAATAGGGGATGGCGCGAAGTATCGAGTTGACGAAGTCACACGTAGCCGGCAGTTGGACAGTCGTACTAATGTCCAACTATGGAAAGAAAACATGATATTATAGTGGCAATAAGACCGGGATTAAATACAAACACATTTATTATGATTTATCGCCTCTGATATTGACAGATCCGCCAACAATCACCAAACCCTTGCATCAAGCGTGGTGATAATATTGTCGCTGTCAAAACATGAATACAATGTCAGCCAAATAATTCGCATTTTTTTGGAACGAAGTTCCATATCGCGCGTTGCGAAATGGGGCTAGACGAAAAAAATTAAGACCAAAAGTTAATAAAATTTTATTACAATTCCTTCACTAATTAATCGAAAGGAACTTCGTCCCAAGGGTGTCCCTTGACACCTCTCAAGTTTTTTTTTTGTGTAGCACGGATGTAGCTTCATTACCGACTCAGCATTATTGATTGCATTCATCGTAGCCATCTTCTTTACATGTCAGACCGTATTAAAAATGTGACACTGAAATGTATAATTTCGTAAAATGACCCGGGGTCTTAAGTTGCTCGACATTGATCAAAATGTATGCTATTTTGATCATTGTTTTCAAGTAATTAGAATATATTTTTCTATGCAATAGCCTGCTCAGTGCCGCAGCTTTAAAATATATTATAATATTATGTGGGCTGACTAGATACAGAATTAAATAAAACTGACGTAGATATAAAAGACTTGACTGTACAGACGCCAGCAGGTCAAGCTACCCGAAACTGTCAAAATTTTCCGATCAACCTTGAACCTTAATGCTTAAGCGATAAAGTTAAAAATCTATTAAAGAAATTCGACAGATTGTAGTAGCTTGATGTGCTGGCGTCTATACCAGGGACACATATTCGCGGGGGATGCCAAGATGTTAGGTTACCTGTGCGGTGCGCGTGCACTATGCGGTGGTGGTGGTGCTGGCCCCGCCGGCGGCCTGTAAGTTCATCTGGCGCTGCATCTGGTCCAGCATCTCCTGCATGCGACGCAGCTCAGCCTCCTGCAATTTTAGCATGCGGATTAGGATTTACTGATTAAACACTAAAGCTTGCTTTCGGAATCCTCAATATTTAGTCCGCCACCCTAATTGCGTAACACACAATAACAATCTCAATGATTTTATTTATTTAATACTTCATGCACATAAATGTACAGAGGCGGAATTAATGCCGTAGGCATTTTCTACCAGTCAACCTTTGGGTGATGCAGAGACAAACAGAGGTATATACAAATATTATTTATGTTTCAATTGACGCTATTCCAAGTTAAACAAATATCAACTGTTTTAACAGTAATTAAGTTGATTTCAGAGTGATTAGCACTATTGAAAAAGTTATAAAAACGTTTGAAGTTGTAGTGTAAACTGAACTTTATTGAGTAGGTATTAAAGTTATTTTTCCATAAACTCATATTTGTTTACATTTTTGGCGAATACATCGCGATATTAGATTAGGTGCAATCATAAAAATTAAAGAATAAATATACCTATACTTCATTTATAATAGCATTAGAAAAAAGAGGCTCGTAGAAGCAGGAATGCAAAACACTTTATTTCAAAGTTATGATAAAACAATTTTAAGCGAGATGCTTAAATTCTAATTTTCTTGCGTTTTTTGCAATTTGCAGGTCAGTGTAAGGTTGTATCTTAATAAAAATAATATGATGCGCAACAATAAGAAATATGTAGGCAATAATACAATTTTAACCTAAAAAATCATCAATACATCCATTTAAATTAGAATTCCTCTGAATTCGTCTGATTTCGCGGGCTACTGCAGCGCATCCACCTTAATTAAAATTGTTTTACTAGGTATAATTCGGCAATAACAATAAACAAGGCGTCCCGATCACAAGTACTCACAAGTGAATCACAAATAACTATAATATACAATGTGATAGGGGTGGGACTTCTAACCCGTTAAGGCTGAGTACTACATCTAATTTTATCGACCAAAAAAAATAATATGGGGGGTTGAACCCCCTCCCCCTAAAAATTATGGCTATTTTAATTTTTTTTAATGTACTACGGCGCGCTTGATACTTTATGTGATATCAAAGGTTGTATGCGTCGTAGAAACAAAAAAAAAACGACAAACGGTAGCTAATAACCTTGGCTAACTAATTCATTACTTTTTTCATATGTTTGATAATGTTTTGGTGAGAAAAAAAAATCATTTCTGAATTTTTTTGGAGGGGGTTCAACCCCCCATATTATTTTTTTTGTCGATAAAATTAGATGTAGTACTCAGCCTTAACGGGTTAGAAGTCCCACCCCTATCACATTGTAAGTGAATGACAATCACAGAACTTTATTGACGTCAATTTGATAGACGACATACACCGGTAAAATTAGAAAAACTCGTCTGTCACATCATATGAAGAGATTAGGTAACATTTTAAATTCGGTAGAATTATAGTGAAACGAATAACGTTCCAAGTATTGTTCATCCCTGCTTCTTTTAGGTTTTTAGCATTGACACTGTAATTTTAAATTGGAGTTATATAATATAAATAATTGAAAGCCACATAATTTCATAAGATAAATAGTTAAAATGGTTACAATTAAGTGTGACAGCTGCTGTAAAAATAGATCATAATAAATTCGGCGTCTATCATAATGTAACAATGTTTATTGTATTTTTGTTACAAAGTGTGCATTAAAAATAACCTTTTTTAACTTCTTTCTAATGCTATTGTAAATGGACTATAATTACATATAAAATATAAGCACAAATAAATGTACATAAATACATGATTTTGTGTCTGTAAATGGTTTAATTTAAATACGTTCCGAGTTTGAGTTTGATGGTGTAACCAAGTTTGTGTATACAAATGAATATTGTATCAATGCATATTAATGCGGTGCAGCTCCGGCGCAAGTTTATCTCAGATCCACATCTAACTGGAGTTATGTTACTCGAGACAAGCCGTAACCCTGTTTAACTATTTTGTCGAACTTACCTTTTCACGGAGTACCCGATCGCGGTCGCCCGTGGCTTCAGATCCGTTCATCATTCCGTTGGCGTCAACCTCGCTAAGTCCGCTCTCAGTCGACCTGTAGATAGATATAGAGTATTCTTTAGCCTTCGTATTTTTTAATGCAACGATGTTTTATGGCGCACTGGGTTTTTATCTGTCGGTAATAAACCGAGCTTTGGGAATCCCACCGCGTCAAAAAACCGCATTGTTGGATTTTCGAGATTCGACGCTAAGCAGTGCGCGACAAAATATCGTCGTCTTAAAAATCGTCCGTGCGTACAAAGGCTTATTGTATGCCAGCAGGATAAAAGGAAATATAGTAAACATATATATATAGTAGAACAAAGGGTCTTATCTTCAAAAGTGATTTCTTATGGATGACCAATGAATGGGAATATTTTTATAACCATCAATTAACTTAGCCATTGAATAAAGTTTACTTTAAGCAATGACACTGCCTATTATATGCTGTCTTCATCCAAAATAATGCCCGTTTTCACTAACAGTGCGCTGTTGGATTTTCAACGCTCGGCTGACCACCGAACGTTCAAAATCCAACAGCGCCCTTTTGATATTCATTTAAGGGTCGCCCAGAGTTTGTGAATACGAATCGGATTCATATGACAAACAAAAAAATATTCGATACAAAGCAATTTATTTTAAAGAATAAGCATAATTAAGTAGTTTATTAGTAGTCGACAGCGATGGCGATGAATTTTTCGACGCTATATTTTAGTTTGTAAATAGTTTTATTTAATTTAGGGTATTATTTTGTTATTTTAGTGTTATTTCGGACTAATTAGATTTTTTTAGGAAAATAGTAGTTTATTTTAATAAATTATAATGCAGAAAATCTACACATTTTATAAACATTGAAATCATACATTTTTGAACATCTCTTACCATTTACGCATTTACAAGACATCTAGAAACTTTACACCGTCACCTTGGCATCAATTTAACTCAATTAACAGTCAAATTAATGCAATAAGAGATCAACAACGATGTACTCACATTCAAGTACAATGTGCAGTCAAACCAACTATTTGATACACAAGCAGGTAATTTGCAAGAACTTTTATGCTCGGCAGTCTATTCTTTTACATCACACTTTTATGTATACCATAAAATTAAAATAAAAAAGCGGCCAAGTGCGAGTCGGACTCGCCCATGGGGGGTTCCGTTGAGTTGATTGAATGAAAGTTAAATTGCGGATTACAATTTATGACGTACTCGTATTAAAAAAAAAAACTACTTACTAGATCTCGTTCAAAACAATTTTCGGTGGAAGTTTACATGGTAATGTACAGACGCCAGCAGGTCAAGCTACCCGAAACTGTCAAATTTTCCCAATCAACCTTGAACCTTAATGCTTTAGCGATAAAGTTGAAAATCTATTAAAGAAATCTGACAGATTGTATTAGCTTGATGTGCTGGCGTCTGTACATCATATATTTTTTTTAGTTTTATCATTCTCTTATTTTAGAAGTTACAGGGGAGGACACACATTTTACCAGTTTGGAAGTGTATCTCGCGCAAACTGTTCAGTTTAGAAAAAAATGATATTAAAAACCTCAATATCATTTTTGAAGACCTATCCATAGATACCCCACACATATAGGTTTGATGAAAATTTTTTTTTGAGTTTCTGTTCTATGTATGGGGAACCCCCAAACTTTATTGTTTTTTTTTTCTATTTTTGTATGAAAATCTTAATGCGGTTCACAGAATACACCTACTTACCAATTATAGTTTTAGTTATACTTTCGGAATAAAGTGGCTGTGACATACGGACGGACGGACAGACAGACAGACAGACAGACATGACGAATCCATAAGGGTTCCGTTTTTTGCCATTTGTCTACGGAATCCTAAAAATGGGAAATATTTAACTGATCCTCCAAAAACTTTTTGCGCTTTTAATTAATGATGGACCCTTTTTAAAACGAATGCACGACTAAAAATTTTTTTCGCTTCTAATCAATTATCTAGTGTGCATGTAATCAACATGCACACTAAATAATTGAGCCTCTTTTTAACTTTCTGGACATCCAAGTTAGTCGCAGTTATTTGGGTATTAAGTATTTTCAGGACCCTAAAATAGGAATTATTTAAGGTTCACCAAAATAGGAGCAATCATTATATTTGAGTGTTTAATAATATTTTTAGTAACGAAAAATGGAAATTATTAAAAGTTATATTAAATATATGCCAAAAAAAACTACGCACACAAAAATAAATAAATATTGGGAGTGTAAGCTGTATATTTGTGCCTGTATACTAAATAGCTGGCTCTACTGTACTCATATACAATGCACACTAATTCCAAGGAATGGTGATCCGTTTACGCAATGGCTCGGTTTACTTTCTCTAAATAGAATTTCATTTTCATACCTCAGTGATTCGAATCATTCATGCATGTTTATTGACAAGCATTCTGAGTAAAAAACTGGCGAGATTTGTTTAGCCATACATGGTGACTTTACGTGAACGAACACGCTTGTTTCAGATGATTTATGCGATGAAATGCACATACGTGCGCGTAGGCGAGCGATTTGCAACGTCGCCGCGCGCTCTTTTTTCGTAGGAAGGGTTAAAATTAGGTAAATGCCGCTAAGTTCAACAAGTTGCCAACTTACTTCATGGTTCGAACTCAGCGATGAATGAATTGCTTGTCAGGCGCGCGCTAATATTAATACTTTAATTTTCTTATTTGTGTTGATCATTTTGTAATATTTTTTTTTTTTATTGAACGACGATAATTCGTGAACGCAATAACTTAGTTTGCACTATCTAAGACGATAAATACACGATATTTTTCAAGAATTTTTATTTATTATTTTTATATTATTTATTTAAAAAAGAAGATTTGAGAAATTACAATTTATTATGATTATGTAACAGTTACTGCACCTCCTATATCGACTTATCGCAAGTTTTCAATTTCATCCTGTACTTTTTGGTTCTATGCCATGCCAGTTTCCTGATGATGTTTTAATTCACCGTTTTGAGAGCAGTGGTGATGAAATAATTTATGCAAAGTAAAGCGCCTGTCGGGGTTCGAACCTACGACCTACAACTCGTAATTAAATCCTGTGAAGTGTATACTCACGTGTGTCGCTTGGGTACTTGCCCGCTGCGCGCGAGTCGTTCGGACCTGTAGTTCTCGTAGTGGACCTCTTGAGTCACCTCTTGCAGGTCTTGCATGTGGGTGCTGTAAAAAATTGGCTTGTTATAGTACTGTAGTAGAGACTGCCACACAAGTGTGAGTGAAAGAGACGACACAGTAGGAAGACATTTTTTTCTGAAACTGAAATTTATATGTAGTTGCTTAGAACCAATCTTCTATATATATGTATATAAAATTCAAAGTCCTGACTGACTGACTGACTGATATATCAACGCACAGCCTAAACCGCTGGTCCTAGAGATATGAAATTTGGACGGTGTGTTCTTAGTGAAGAGTAGGTATCTACTAAGACAGGGTTTTTCGAAATTCCACCCCTAAGAGGATGAAATGGGGGATTTTCTTTGTATGGAAAATCTTTTTCCTTCCTTTCCTTTTCTCCTTCCTTGACTTGAAACTTGGCACCTACTAATCTAAGTAAATTATGAAGTTTGCCATTTTATGTTTTTCTAAACTACCCCCTAAAAGGGAATTAGGGGGTTTCAAAGTTTGTATGGAAGAATTTTAGCGCGCGGTCCGATTATCTTGAAACTCACTATTTATACCTACGATCGAAAGTAAAGAATAATGTGTATCAGGGTTTTTCGAAAATTACCCGATGAAAAGGGGTAGTCAATTTTACAGGGGAGGATTTTACTGCATGGCTTGATTAACTCGAAAATAAGTATTAATAATATTTGAGTAAAGTTATAAATACATCACAAACGATTTTTTTAAATTCCACCCATGTAGGGGTGAAAAGCGGGGATAAAGTTTACATGAAAAATCTTCTTCGTTAGGTTAATAAACTTGAAACTTTTTAAGAATACTCGCCTAAGTAAGTACTAAAGTTTATCATTATAAGTTTTTCAAAATTACCCCTCAAAGGGGGATTAGGGGTATTGAAGTTTATGTGGAAGAATTTGAATGCGCGGTCCGATTAACTCGAAACTCAGTATTAATACTTTTGACAGAAAATAATTAATAACAAGTATGTAAAGTTGGTCAACAATTGACCCCTGATGGGGCAAAAAGGGGTAAATCGATTTATAAGGGGAGGATTTCAACTTGAAACTGTATGTTACATTTTCACACCTAAACCACTGAACTTCTGATTTGGCAAAGAGATAGATGACATCCTGGGGAAGGACATACTTTTTATCCTGGTAGCATGTTCCCGTGGGATAATTTCAGATACCCACGCGGCCGAAGCCGCGGGCAGAAGCTAGTACTTTGTATAGAAGTGAAAATTCTGCTCAGCAACTTTTTTTCTATTTTTGTATCTGTAATTTACATATATGTTGTACAGACGCCAGCACATCAAGCTACTACAATCTGTCAAATTTCTTTAATAGATTTTCAACTTTATCGCTAAAGCATTAAGGTTGAAGGTTGATTGGGAAAATTTGACAGTTTCAGGTAGCTTGACCTGCTGGCGTCTGTGCATAATAAGGAGTATTCTATTCGCCTACAGTTTTAGAGGCGTATAATACGCCTCTTTTTGTGGAATTCGTAGTAATATTTTTTTTTCAAAAAGGCTCCTCCTGCTTAAATTTATTGACAACAAACGGAAGTAAAATAATTGATTTCTGCGTCCGTTTTCACTAACACCAAGCGACACCTAAATGTAATGCCTAAATGAAATCGCACTGTTGGATTTCCAACGCTCGGCTCAGCCTCGAGAGTTGAAAATCCAAGAGGGCAATAATTTGTAGTCATTTCATAAACGGCTATAAGAGTCGCTAAACTGCACGAAACACATATATTATTATTATTATATTATATTGATGTGAGATTTTGATGTGTTATATCGGTGAAATTGTTACTGAGGGGCTTGTGGTTAAGTAATAACAGCCGCACGGGTCAGATCCAGCTACGCTTGCCGCAGTTGGTCCGTGGATGGGTGACCATCTTTCCATACCAAGACCGCTGCGTGCCTCTTGGTCCCGGCTTTACGGGTCGTCAGAAGCCCGGAAGTTTGACAACCAGTCTTACCAAGGGGTTTCGTATGACCCAGTAACTGGGTTTTGGAGTCAGATAGGCAGTCGCTCCATGAATAAAACATTGGTACTCAGCTGCATCCGGTTAGACTGGAAGCCGACCCCAACATAGTTGGGAAAAGCCCAGGCAGATGATGATCGGTGAAATTGTTACTGTGTATACCTGTCCATGAGGTAAACCGTTTGACAGATGGAAGTAGTGATTGCAGCAACACACAATACATTGATGGATACACGTACGGTATTATAATGTAGGAAGCCATAAATAAGATAATTCAATAAGATAACGCAGTTTATATATTTATTTTATTACGCATTTTAAAGTTAACTTTTACATAATCTGGAACAGCTGTCAAAAAACGGTTAACCTAAAGGACAGGGTTTAGTAATAATTTTAAACACGTCAACGGTCTAAGTGAGAAAGTCATTCCTCTATTTACCGTTACTCATGACTTCATTGTTTGCTAGCACTCATTACGTGTAGTGAATCACAATACTAATATGTTAAAAATGGTTACCTTATCCATACAAACACTGGTTAATTAATGACGTCAGTCTATGTAATAGTACAGCTGGGATGATGTTTGGTTTATAATCAAGTTATATGCAATCGCGGCCACTTGAGCGATGTGTTTTTGAATCTAATCTACATTCGCGATTTATTTGCCAAAAATGTAAACAAATATGAGTTTATGGAAAAATAACTTTAATTCCTACACAATAAAGTTCAGTTTACGCTACAACCTCAAACATTTTTATAAGTTTTTCAATATTACTAGTCACTCTGAAATCAATTACCATTAAAATAAAGTTTATGTTTGTTTAACTTGAAATAACATCAATTTGAAACGTAAATTTGAATAGACTTTAGTGCTGTTGTTGATCGAAGCTGAAAGAACTGTATTTAACTGACAGGTATCAGGAACGCATTCTCTCATTAGTAGACGTGTAACAATTACAAGAGAATAGAACTCACATGAGCATAGTCCTGAGCTTGATAAAGTCGCAGTGCTCGGGGTTCTCGACCTCAACGACCCCCCAAGGGTACAGGCGGCCGCGCACTCGGCGGCCGCGTACCTCCAGCTGTTGTCCCGCGCCGCACACGGCGAATGGAACTGCTGCTTTTAATTGACGGACCTATGAAAACAAGGTTTGGTTTACTGAGGAGATTCGTTCATCAATCCATACTACGCATACTAATATTATGAATGCTAAAGTAACTTCGTCTGCCTGTCTGTTACCTTTTTACACACCACTGAACCGATCGTTATGAAATTTGATAGATAGGATGATCTGGACAAGGACATAGACTAGTAGACACGGTTGGCGCAGTGGCTGAGCTATCGATTGCTGCGCTGAGTGTCGCGGGTTCGATTCCCGCACGGAATAAATATTTGTATTGCCTACAGGTAGTTAGTTGTTCCGGGTCTGGCTGTTTGTGTATGTGAGTTTAAATGTTTGTAAACGCACCCACGATACAGGAGTAATTTCTAGTGCGGGGCAACGTTTTTTTAAAAAAGAAAAAAGGTACTTATAACAAAAATAATAATAGAACTTTGTCTGTTTGGTCCGGCTAATCTCTGAAACGGCTGGACCGATTTTGACGGGACATCTGATGTTATAAGGAGTAACTAAGCCTTTTATTTTGTAAAAAGGATTACGGTTCCGCACAAAAAAAAAAACTATAAAATCCTATTTGTTTTCCGATATCCACGCGAACGAAGTCGCGGGCACAGCGAGTTTTACCTAAAAAAATAAAAAATAAAGTAGTAAATGTGAGTCAACTTCCTATCTGTTCCACATTAGTCCTGCGGGGTAACTGCACATTATCAGTAGCAATGGGATTCGTTGCGACAGTTTTATTCAACCACATTCATTGCGTTATTTACATTGTTGAGCAGACACATTTTTCGAACATATAAAGCATAGACAATGGACCAGTGGCGTGCATTGCATAAAGGCATATAAGAAGTGCCTACCTTGATAAATCACCTTATAACGGCCAATAACATTTTAGTTTTATTAAGAAACTCACTAAATTATCATACCTAACAAAAAACAAAATCTTCATACAAACGCGCGGCAGTAGGCAGTCGCCAGACGGCCTACTCGGCTCCCGTACTATTCGCACATTGTCATTGGTCTTTACTCGTTAAAGTTAATACGACGAAATTAAATTCCTGCCCATCTATTCTGAACACCAATGCACGCCACTGCAATGGATTAGTAATATCTTTCAAAAGGATTCAGATTGAGATCGATAATGTGGTACCTAAGCCATTAGGATGCTGAATGAGCTCATCAAGCCGTGATATGGCAGATGCGTATTGCATACTGATCGCTGAGTTGACTCACTGTCCCTACTCACACATGTGGTTACAATTAGGTCAACATCCCACATAGTTATTATGTATTGCTAGCTGCGCCCCCGGTTTCACCTGCATAAGTTTCGATCCCGTGGGAATATCGGGATAATAAAGTATCCTTATGTTAATCCTGGTTGTGTGCCAAATATCATCCAAATCCGTTCAGTAGTTTTTGCGTGAAAGAGTAACAAATATCCATCCATCCATACAAACTTTCACATTTATTATATTAGTAGGATTATAATCTAGCTTCTGTCCGTGACTTCGTCCGCGTGAAATTTCTTGTTCCCCCACCCCACCCCATTGCATCGCATCGCCTGCCCGCGCTATAACATCGGTTTTGCTCAGCGTTCTTTCTTTTTTGTTTTTGCTCGGTTCCTAAGGTTCGTAGCGTGATGTTATATTGTTGTTCTTATTTTATGCTGCACCGGTTAATGTCGTAACGTCAACGCCGGCTGTCGCTGATAACCAGCGCTGTGGCTCTGTCTCGCATAGGGTCACAGCATTGGGCTGAGCGATAGTCGTTTTGCGTGGATGTGACGCATCAACTAGTTCTTTTTTATAATCATATAAGCAGCCTATAATGTTCCCACTGCTGGGACACAGGCCTCATCTCTATGAGAGGGAATGGGCTGTAATCCACCACGAAGGCCCAATGCGGGTTGGTAGATGTCACATGTCCTCGAATTTTTGGTTCTAGGACATGCCGGTTTCCTCACGATGTATTGCTTCACCGTTTTGAGAGCAGTGGTGATGAAATAATTTACACAAAGTAAAGCACCTCTCAGGGCCACCACTGCTCTTTTTTGCGTTTGTTTTTTCTTTGCATCATGTTTCACCGCAAATAAACTTATCTTCTTTCTTTTATTTTCTACCTATATCTATACTAATAATAAAGGTGAAGAGTTTGTTTGGACGCGTTAATCTCTGGAACTACCAGTCGGATTTGAAATATTATTTTTATATTTGATAGCCCATTCTTGAGAAAAGTTATTTAACATCACGTACAACCCTTAGGAGCCGGGTCAAAAGAAAAAAAAAATAAGTGAAAACGTGAAGCATTTCGCTTCGCGTTCTTACTTACTTTTTTTCTTTGAAGGAATAGCGCAGGCATGAAATTTGGCTATTATCTTCATAGTATATTGTGGTGTCTCACGACTTCCACACGAAGGAAGCCGAGGTCAGAAGCAGGTACACACAGGCAGGGGGCAGGCAGGCAGGGGGGATTATATACACAAACTTCAGCCAGAGGGGCAATTTTCGTAATTTTAAGAACGTTCACAGTCTGATCTGTCTCAATCTGTCAAATATACCTCAAATTTACCTACATTTTGACATTTTTTTGTCGCCGAGATGACACTGCGACTAGATTTTGAACGTTTTAAATTACGAAAATTGGCCTTCAGATGTTCAAACCACGGAAATAAGCATTATTCATTATGGACACATTAATGAAATTTTCATTCATTTTTCATTTAGTTTTCATTTTTGTTAATTTTCATACAAACTAAATACCTTAACGTAAATCACTTGATATACATGCCTCTTTATCTCTTTATCCGAAGCATTTGATAGATTTATTTTTCAATCGATAGATAATTTTTACTCGTGGAATAAAATTGACGTCTGACAGATTTTATATTGAAGAACTATCAAAAATTCAAATTTATTCCTCGGATAAAATTATCTGGCGATGGAAAAATCAGCCCTAATTGCACTAAGCGGCAACATAGGCCAAATTAAGACCCTTTCTTACTGCATAGCTTAATTAAATATCATTAAATGAAATTACAAATATCTTTGTAACGAAGCCTTTTTAACCGACTTCTAAAAAAGGAGGAGGTTCTCAATTCGGAGTTTGTATTTTTTTTTTTGTTTGTTCGCGCATAACTCCATCGCTTGCCAACCGATTTGAAACTTTCCAAATGGTCCCATAGAAATTTCATCAAAAACGGTTCAGTAGTTTTTGGAAAAAAACATCAACCGACTTCCAAAAACGACACTACAAAGTGAAAAATAACTTTAATTTCGGAAGTCGGTGGCAAACAACGAAAATACGAACCCAACGACACCGACTTCCGAAATTAAAGTTATTTTTCACTTTGTAGTGTTGTTTTTGGAAGTCGGTTGTTTTTTTTTTCAAAAAAGTTTTTAGTACTGCTTCCTTTGTTAGATTTTATTTGTAAAAGCCGAAGTTTATGAATAACTTGAAGATATAGCTTCTGCCAGCTACTTCGTTCGCGTGAATTTTCTTATAGGTAGGTTTTTTATGGGTAGGTGGGTAGTCTATAGTAACAAACCTGTTCTTTATAGTCTTCATCTTCGTCGCTGTCACAATCAGGCAGAGGGTAGATCTTGATGCCTTCGCGTTCGATTTCTTCCATAACCTTTACAATAAAATTACTTTACAATTAATTATACAAAAAAAAACTAATTTGCTGCCTCCAAAGTGCTGTACATCTTCCTAAACATTCAGTTCAGTTAAACTTCAATTCTTAATGTCAGATCATTTACCTTCCATCGCCTAAGTCGAATTCCACCAAAATTTTAAACCAAGAATTACTCTTAACCTGAGAATAAATTTTTGATTTTTGACAGTTTTTCCAGGCTAGAACTGTCAGACGTCAATTTTATTCTAAGGATAAAAAAATGTTGGGCTTTGGTAAAATCAGCCCTTACTTAAAAATCTACTTTAAACTTATGTACTCTAAGTTAATTATTGAATGACCACTTGTAATAAGATCCCAAAAAAAAAAAAAAACGTTTGCAATGGAATTTGAACTTAACTTGATAATTCTCTCAGATTCTGAATTCAAATGTAGTGTTTTTAATACAACGGTTTCGTCACATGGCGGCTGTAATTTAGCGTCGAATGACGTCATGAAAACTTTGTTTACTGTATGAAGATGATGACGTGATGTTATGTTGCTATTCTACTTAGTACTTACCCTGGTCTTCAACCTCTGCACTTCCTTCTTGGTGAGACAGTCGGCTTTGGCGATGACAGGCACGATATTTACTTTGTTGTGCAGTTGCTTCATGAATTCGATGTCGAGAGGTTTCAACCTGGCAGGTGGGGGGCACATTTTGTAAACTTATGGCTAAACAGTTTTGAACGTTTGTGTATGGAAGTGTCGCTCAGTCTAATTTATGGTAAAATAGCACTTCCTCTTCTTAAACATAATTATTATTATTTTCTTTGCTCCTGTTTCATGTTTATTATTATATGTATATGTTTATTTAGATTAGTATAATATACTTTATGTATTTATTGTATTATGTAAGTGGTACACCACAGACTACCTACAGTATTTGTCTCTCCTTCCCCTTTTTAATCCATCCAAAGGTTGTCCTTAAAAGATCGCTCTCACCTCGTCGATCGTCACCCTATGTAAAATTTCTATATTTTTGTCTGTAATTTACATGGTGTACATAATAAAGAGTATTCTATCCTATGTGTTACAACAGTTACATTCTTTTCGATCCATGTAGTTAGTGCTCCCGCACACAAGGCAGTAGTACCAGCCAGGCAGCCGGCAGCCGGAATAATATTTTGGATGGGCTGCTTTACCCTGGCTGCCGCAGCCAGCACCCTATAATTGCGTAACACATTACCAATCACAATCTGAATAATTTTGAAGGGCATTGCTAATGCATTGCTTCATATGTTCGAAAAATTTGTCTGCTCAACAACGTAAATAACGCAGTGAATGTTGTTAAACTGTCAAAATGAAAGGCTCTGCTACCGACAGTGTGTTACGCAACTACCCCGCAGGCTGCCTAATGCGCGCCTGCTCTTACATTCTGCATTTTATTTTTGGCGACTTTCGACCACCTTACTAGACTCAGGAGTTACATTACAATTGGATGCGGTTTACCACCTGGTAAACCGCATCCAATTGTAATGTAACTCCTAATCTCTCTCTCAGTGGGAACAAGTATTCGGAGCTACTAAACTAACAAGCTGCTAATTGAAGAAGAATCCAGTTTGTTCAGTACCATCGCTGCATTTAAACTTACTTTGAGGGTTAAGGGCGAATATCACAAATTATACTAAACGCGATCAGAACATCTACACCGCGTTCAAGATCTGTCGGTGTTGTCATTGTTGGGGAGTATTGACACTGGCAGCTCTTGAACGCAGTTTAGATGTGCTGATCGCGTTTAGTTTCATTGCTGAAATCAGCCCTAAGTCAAAACCTAAGTAACTACCAAAAGTAAAGAGAAAATGGGGTAAAATAAAACAATTACCCATGTCCGAACGGCGATATGAAGTAGAAACAGCAATGTATGCGGTTATCTACAATGTTGCGACGGTTGAGCCCGCTCTCGTCTCGCAGGAACCGCTCGAATTGTTCATCGATGTATTGAATTATCGACTGTAAACAAACAAATGTTTTTCCATTTTTTTTCGCCTGCAATTACGTACCTGCATATTTCTTGGATATGAGAATAATGAAAAGAATTTTCTGCAAAACTCTTGGCGGATTTACAGGTTGATCACTTACGTTCAAACCCAATTACCTATCTATGACCAGTTTTGGCATACGGTAAAAAATAGAAAAACCCATTTTGCAACTAAGTTGCTCGTGGGCTCTTAATGTTACTGAAAGTTTAATGCTAAGCCAACGAAAGAATAATCAGAAAAATAGTCATGAGATTTGAGGAAACATTATATCTTTTTTATTTTTAAAATTGGCCGTCATTAATTACCAAGTATTTACGAAGGAATGAAATATGTCCCGCGACTCGTGTCTTCAGAAGTCACGCGACGTCCCTCAACACGAAATTTTTCGTTGTTTTCCACAACCATGTGCCATACATACGTGCGAAAAAGAGCGACGTCGCGCAACATCTCAGGAGTGAGGTGTCTGCGGGACATTTGTCGCCTACAGAAAGCGAGGCAAGTCAATGAAAAACATTTCAAAGTTGTTAGCTCAGCCCCACAAAAATCATATTATACTAATATTACTAATTATATTATAAATTAAAAAGTAACTCCTGTTTGTCTGTTACCTTTTAACGCCTTAACGACTGATAGGAATTGGATGAAATTTGGCACACGGATAGACCTGGGTTAGGAGTAGGACATAGGATACTTTTTATCCCTGTAGGGTGTTCCCGTGGGATAGTCTCCGACCTCCACTCGGGATAAGCCGCAGGCAATAATAGTCATTTATTTGCAAACTTACCCGGAAACAATCGGTGTTATCAATAGCGTCTCCGTAGCCGGGAGTGTCGACCACGGTCAAACGCAGCTTCACTCCGCGCTCTTCGATCTCCACCGTCGACGCGTCCAGTTTCACCGTCTGATTGGTCTTCTCTGGAAACGATACAGGATGTAAAAAGACCCATCAAGTTGCCGTCATCTGCGCATTCTGTACATCAAGCTACTCGAAACTGTCAAATTTTTCCAATCAACCTTGAACCTTAAATCTTTAACGATAAAGTTGAAAATCTATTAAAGAAATTTGACAGATTGTGGTAGCTGATGTGCTGGCGTCTGTAACTCTGTACATCAAACGTAATTTTGGAGGAGCTCGTGTCTAAGTAATAACAGCCGCACGGGTTGATACATCAGGTTAAGCTACGCTTGCCGCGGTCAGTGGATGGAATCTTTAGATACGAGACCTCTTCGTGCCTCGGAAAGCACGTTAAACCGTTGGTCCCGGCTGTCATTCTTGGATCTTTGACAGTCGTTAGGATTCGTCAGAACCGCGAAAGTCTGACAACCTGTCGTACTAAGGGGTATCGTGTATTATCGAGTAACTGGGTTGTGAACGTCAGATAGGCAGTCGCTCATCCGGTATTCAGCTTCATCCGGTTAGACTGTAAGCCGACACCAAGATAGTTGGGTTTTCCCAACCACGTTGGAGTCAGCTTCTTCTCAAGTATGTATTTAGTCGACGACGACGATTTTTATTTTTGATAAGTATGAAAATTCGCAGTTTACGGTAGCGCGCAATGTAACGCACGCAAAGGATTGTGCTTATAGGTGTATAATAATAATATCCCTGGACATTTCCCACAGCGCCATCTAGTCCCAAGCTAAGCAACCTAATGCTTGTGTTCTGGTAACAAGATGGCTGATAAACTACTTATATACATTTTTTTTTTTTTGTAAATACATACATATTATAGATAGAAAAACGCCCAGACTCGGAACAAATACATGTAGAACTTACAAATATTTGTTCTGTGCGGGAATCGAACCCGCGACACGCAGCGCAGCAGTCCGATCGCTCAGCCACTGCGCTAACCGTGTTGTATGCAACGGTACAGGGATCGTGGGAGTATTTAGTTAAGTTATAGCATTCAAATTCAAAAATAAATTGTCTAAATAAGTTGGACCTTGACCTTCAATAACTGTGCCGCTTAAAAAATTTTTACTTATATTAATTTAGGTAACAAGACGAAAATGACGGGACGAGCTTGACTCCTACCGTAGGTAAAAACGGATTATCAATTACAGTAAACAGAGGTCGTGCCAATAAATTATCGTAGGATGAGTATTTTAATGTAAGTCTATGATGAATGGAACGTAACGCATGAGAGAGAGAAGGAACGACAGTGAGAGGGAGAGAGTGGAGATGGCGGATCTTGAAGGGAACGGTTGTCATTGTTGATTTAATAAATATAATTAAGAAGATATATACAACCTGTTTTCTATCATTTTACTTGCCCCACAATCCCCATTCTACATTATTATTAATAAAAAAAAGAAAAAAAGAGAACCACCGGCAACGATTGGGTCCGACTAAACGCACGACGCCATCGCGGCCGGCCGAGGTGAAGACTGGCCAGCACTCGAAAAAGACAGAATTGTGTGGAAAAGGGAGAGGGACGCCTTTGCCAGGCTGAAGTAGGACAATAGAGGCTAGTTACATTATTATTTTTTTTCGCTACTGAGTTTCTTTTTCGTCAGTTAAATTTTTATTAAAAAAGGTTTTCCTTTCCTTTGCAGATCTCCGTACCCAATGGGACTATTGCTATGCCTTCTTTTTGTGACGTCACACGCGTTGTAGTAGCATAACAGGAAAAATGGACCTTAATAAAGAGTTGAAAACGTGTATTTCCTTGTAATACTTAGGTACTATTCATTTATCATGTAATGATATTTTTTTATGTGTTTAATGAATAAATAGGGGCTTATGGAAAAGGGCCAATGTAAAATGTGACAACAGCAAAAACAGGAAGGGTGTAACCATCGGTGACACAAGTGGGAAGATGTCAGTCCAACCTGACAACCCTCTCAAATAAATAATAAATAAATTCATAACTAAGGCCTGATTTTTCCAACGCCAGAAAATTTTATCGGAGGAATAATTTTGAATTTTTGGCAGTTCTTCCATACAAAAACTGTCAGACGTCAATTTTATTCCACGAATAAAAATTATAATTTGATTGAAAAATCATTAATGTTATTATGCTCGGTAAATTGTAATAAATGTTAATTGTTCTCTTTAATAATATTTTTGGGCAGCGGCCTGCAGCAAAGCAATAACAGCTGAACAGCGGTAGAACTGCATAACACACTATCAGTAGTAATGGGTTTCATTTTGACAGTTCAACAACATTCATTGCGTTATTTATGTTGTTGAGCAGACCAATTTTTCGAACATATGAAGCAAAGGATTAGCAATATCCTTCAAAATGATTCAGCACCCTGATTGCGTAACACACGCACAATCGGAATCGGTTTCATTTTGACAGTTCAACAACATTCACTGCGTTATTTACGTGTTGAGCAGACAAATTTTTCGAACTTATGAAGCAATGGATTAGCAATTTGCTTCAAAATGATTCAGATTCCGATTGATCGTGTGTTACGCAATTAGGGTGCAGATTGAGGTTGATACTGTGTTACGCAATTAGGACTCTGGTTGTTCAAAATTTAAGCTATACAGCTGAATAAAAGCATGCTCTTATGTATGCCCCGCTACCATGGCCTATGTTTCCTTAATCCTTTACTGGTAATATTATCAGGCGTTGGTAACCAACACTTGATCAGCTGACTCACACCAATCTACTCCAATATGATCATAGTGTAACTATTTTTATTTATAGCCTATTTCAAAGTGATATTTGTTATACAAAACATGTTTAATATCAGTTCTGTGTCTCGGTTTGGTCTTTGGCAAAGACAATCAATCCTCCTTGTTCCTTGCCTGTCTAGTCCATGTCTTCACCAAGTCATGCTGCCTTCTTTTCAAGTTATGTATAAGTCATCATCTGCCTAGCGTTTTCCCGACTAAGCTGGGGGCGGCTTCGAGTCTAACCGGATGCAGCTAAATACAAAAATTTTACATGGGAGTGACTGCCTATCTGATCTCCACAACCCTAATACTGGGTAATACAATACCCCTTGGTAAGACTGGTTGTCAGGGTTTCGTGCTTCTGACAACCCGTAACAACTGTCAAAGAGCCACAAACGACAGCCGGGACCAACGGCCTGTAAAGATGGTCACCCAAGTACCAACCCCGGCGAACGTAGCCTAACCTGATCGATCGACCCGTGCGGCTAAGTGTCACTATTTAATCTGATTTGAGACTTACCAATAGCATCAGGTATAACTCGTTCAGGGTACAAGTCAGTCAAAAACAATGAATTGACAAGCGTAGACTTGCCCAGTCCACTCTCACCAACTACCATAAGAGTAAATTCAAAGCCCTTCTTAACTGATTTACGGTGGACCTGGTTGGGTAGGTTGGCGAACCCAACGTACCCAGGAGTTTCCAGGTTGGAAAACTGAAACAAAAGAGAAGATTAAAACTTAGTCTGATGTTTAGTTGATCTTGGAATTGCTTGGCCACCCAAAGGTTGAATGCCACTTGCACGTCATAAAACAAAAGGGTCTATTCGTATCTGTGATGATTAGACAGTTCCAACCTTAGCATATAATGTTCCCAATGCTGGGACACAGGCCAACTCTCTGTGAGAGGAAGTGGGCCATTATCCACCATGCGGGCCCAGTGCGAATAAGTGGATGTTACATGTCTTCAAATTTTTGATTCTAGGACATGCCGGTTTCCTCGCAATGTTTTCCTTCACCGTGTTGAGAGCAGTGGTGATGAGAGAAATCACTTACAAGTAATGTGCCTGCCTGGGTTACACCGGCGATACACGTAAGTCTGGGCCGTTACCACTGGGCCACACATTTTTACCGTCCATTTTTTCTTTACTTCAGTATCATTTGATTTGTTTTATTATCTCTTATAGAGCACAATATGGAAACATATGTAAAGAGTACAAAAAGTAAAACAAAATATATACTTTTTTTTTCCATAAGTAATCTGCTGTTAAGGACCAGTTCTTCAGTTTTTGGTCCTTAACAGCTTTAAACAGAGAGAAGTGGAAAGAGAGTAGGAAGGTTTTTAATAATAATAATAAGTAATCTGCTATCGGCTTTTCTAGCCATAATCAGATGTGGTTTCCGTAGGTTATATATTTTTGACAATGTGGCTCCATCGAGCCGACATCAACACAAGCACGAAAGAGCCAAACATGGAGGAATATCTTCTCAAACAATTTGGATGAAGTTGGGAGAAGACTTATGGGTCTATACGAACTAGGATCAGTTGGAGGTTTCCCTGGTTTGGCTATCATGCATACCTGCGATATTTTCCACAGCTTAGGAAAATAGTGAATTCTAAATATAGCATTTAGAAGCATTGCCAGAAAAACTATTGCTTTTCAGTGATAAGGTCGAACCCAGGTGCTTTTTTGTTTTTCTAAATTATTTATTTATGGTACGTTTCATCTCTCTCGGTGTCACTAATGTAATCGGTAGTGAGAGTTGCTGACCACTGTTGATAAAATTATCCAACTGTTTCTCAAATTCAACCATTGTAGATGGATTGGGGGTGAAAATATGAGGTGTTCTCCGTGTTCTGAGAAAACCTCAGCTTTCTGATTTGGCTTCTTAGCCCAAGTTCCTGTGGGCGTTTTTAGTGGGGGTATAGAATTAAGTAGCCTTTTGAAATTCTTGGTAATTTTCCAAAGAGAGTAGTTATTTTTGTTCTGAGCCGACAGTGTGGACAATTTCTGTTGAAATGTAGCATTCCTGTTCTCAATGACAGTGGTGTAACAATAGGGTGGCAAGAGTGGCAAAATGCCACGGGCCCCCAGCCGGAGGGGGCCCCTTGTCCCAGAGGGCCATGAGCCCAGGAGGATCCTAACATACCTAAGTATAGAATTGCAAACTTTGTTCGACCACTAGACCAAGGAAGCGATCAAGTATTCAGTTTTGTGGGGAAATTACGAAATCTACGTGGACGAAATCGCGAGCAAAGTGTCAGTAAAAAAAAAAAAACGTTGGTTGAGCTTCTTTACATTGAGAAGGGCCCTACCAATCCCATGAATTTGCCACGGGCCACAAAGGGTATAGTTACGCCACTGCTCAATGACCATGTCTTTCAGTTCTCTAGAGATCCTATTAAACTCTCTTCTGTCATGATTTGAGCTGATAAGTAGATGTATCCTTTCGGTCTGTTTTAATAAGAGGGCCTCTAATTTAAGAGTATTTTCATGCAGATTATGCTCTACATTTGTTTTCCGTGACTCTGTAGGGTCAACTTTATTTTTGAAAGTCGTTTTTCTTCTGGAGTTCTCTGTCATAGTAGAGTTATTACTTATTGCCTATAACTACTTCGCTATATTTTTTATTACTATTGTTGTTTGTTTGTTTTTTAGATATCTTTATCATATTTATGTTGTTTGCAGTCTCAGATCTAGTCAATGCAAGTACATTTAGATCTTCAATCGGTTTTTGTACTTCTGGTCTTTGTTGTTTCTGTATCTTGTTGGTATCTTGTTTCTTGGCGAGGATTTCCTTATAGATTTGACAACCCTTGTCACTGGCAGGATGGCTTCCAGAGCATAAAGCACCAACTGCTAGTGTTCTGATCTATCATACACTTTGTGGTATTGTGGGAACCTACACACATCACACACCTGTATGGTCCCATACAGTTGTTTCTTTGTGTCCATATTGCTGACATCTGGTATATTGGACTATTGTGGTTTTCCTTCTTGGGTCTTCAATTATAACCTTTTGGTTGCAAATATATTTACTTTCTTTAACATACTTGTTGTTATCATGTGGGAGTATGTTAACAAAGAAAATATTTGAAGGCTGCTTGGAGCCTCTTTTACGAGCAGTTACTATTTCTCCTTTCACTTGATTTCCTGTTTCCTCTATAGCTTCCACAATTGCCTGTTTAGATTTGCAATAGTGTAGATGCTTGATCATAATTCTCATACATCTTTCATCTTTTTGAGTAAATGTGTAGCCTATTAATGCTTTGCTTCGGACATGTTCTATGGGAGTTTTGTATTTTTCGACAGACTGAGGAGAGATTATTCATTTGTTTCTAGACACCACTTTATTTGTATAGTCACTCTTTTCCATAACTTCTTCAATAAAATTCATTAATTTTTTAAGGTCATCTATCCCATACAGTATAATGGGTGGAGGTTTCGAGGGTTTCTTTGGTCTTTTGTATGGAGTAGGATTTTGCTCTTGACAATCAACACTTAAAAGATTAAAACTATTTGATGTCTCTATTGCTGGTGGTGAAATCTGAGCAGTGTTGTCTGTGATGATGCCTCTATGATCACTCAAGATTTGTTCTCTTAGCAAGGTTCTTTTAGTCAACTTTGATGATGCTCCCTTTCCTCCAGGGGATCGGTACCTTTTCTGCCTTTATTCAGGAGCACTTGGCCCCTGGTTTAAGATGGAATGATTGCTCTCTTGCTCCTATCTTAACATATGACTAACAGGCACTCTTTGCCAAGAAGAAGGAGCAGGTGCAACATGCTCTGTATTGGGAATCTCCATTTTTTCGAGTTCTGTTTCTGTAGCAACGTATGTGTTGATATTTCCTACAGATGAAGATCTGGGTCTTGATATAAACAAAATAAATTAATAAAGAATAGAAATTCATTAAAAAATTGTTAAATTGCAGTTAAATCTTCATTCGCTAGACTCTGTAAGGTGAATGAACTTGTATACTATGTCTTATTCTGTAGCTGTACTTCATTTAAAATGCCATACATATAGAATAACTTTAACATCACCGAGAGGCCATGTCATCTGTATTCTAAAATTTACACTTAGTTCGAGACTACCACACAAGTAATAAATATTGATAATAGCACAACAGCTATCCATAATAGCTTAGATTTTTCATATCTACAAGAAAAATAAACAGAAGAACTCACTGAGGAAGGAAACTAATTAACATAAGTACCATACCAACATATTCCCTAATCACAGGACTTGATAAGAAGGGACAATGCTCAAACATCAACAATCGATACTTCGAACAGGCACAATTAGATGTATAAAATGCACTGTGACACATTCACAAGCTAAATATTCAGTTCGCATAGTCACCGACACACTTCCACGACATAAATAACAACGCCAACTGTCTTAAAATTACTTGAAAATCAACACAAACAGGATGTTGTTGCAAGTACACGATAAAATGTATAACAAGTTCGTTTCCTTCGGTAAAAGTCACATAAATATTATTTGACTACGCTTCGTCGTAATTATACGATACGAAAACCATTACTTACGTTCTTGTTAGCTGTTTCACTGGACATTTTGCTGCTTTCAGTGAAAGAATGTCGTTAAAGGCTTTTCCTGCACAGCTTCGTTAGCTTAGTAATTTACTTTTATTTTTTTATTTACGAAAAGGAATGTAAATCCTGCACATGTCGTATGTACCTTTCCTTTACTTTTTTTGGATGGATTTGTTTGACTATTGACATGAAATCATCACAGACAAGACAATGTTCAATGTCCCAACCAGGCAGACACAGATACACTCGCTACTCGCTCGTTCGCACTCATGACATTAGTATCAGTCCTGTGAAACTCCGAACAAATTATTTTTGTAGGGAATTTGTAACCTTCTTTAGCCAACATTCAGAAACACACGTCAGAGTACTCAGGATAACCAACATTATGCTATGAAAGTCAACTAACTAAACAAACATGTCTGCCGTCGCATCATGTTCGTTTTGTGATTTTTCTGTTTGTTTTTTCATTTTTCTGTAGGATTTCGGAATATAACATAGCAGAATAATTTCTGTGATTGTATATACAACGTTGAGACGAGTACCTGTTCCTCTGTATCATCCTCACATAGTTTTAACGAGATATACACTTTTAGTGATAGTGACTCTTGCGAGATAATTGACTCTTATTGTTATTTTACTATTTATCTAGACAGTGACTATTAAGTTTGTGAATCAACATGGGTAAGGGTCACAGAAGATGTAAAATTTGCGGTATCAAGGAGGCCTGGTATACTGAAAATAAGTTGCTTTTTTCCAAGTTCCCTCTGGATCCAACCTGGTGAGTACCGATACCGATCTTATGCCCAAATAGCACTACCTAATTGTAAATTAATAGCATCATTCAAATTCTGTAATATGATCCTCGAGCCATCAATCAAGATGAGCTGAAACTCTAATGAAGAAATGGTTTAAAATTTTTGTGCTTACAGTAATACTTATTGTACAAGTTGTATTGCTGAGCATGAGGGGAGGGCAAACTATTATAGAGTTTTTCCAACAGAAATTTCTTAGTAGCAGCCCGGAGTATGGATTTGTGCCCCGTTGATAGCAATAGAATCGCCCTCTATTATATGGGACTTTAATAGTATAATTAACTGGCGAAATGTGGGTGTACTACAGGTACACCTCTGCCCAACCCTTCGGGGAAACAAGGCGTGATGTTTTGTTATGTAATACTTGACTTACATTGTAATCTAATTTAGTCTAAGTGGTTATCATTCCACTTAAAATTGCAACTCCAAACAAACTTGAAATTCGCAAAAATTAATGCAACTGATATGCTATATAACTTAGTTTTTAAGTTGGACTAATACCTACATAAATGAAGTAGTTTCATTATAATCCATTAAGCTTTTCGCATGTGATGATGTTACAAAGAAATAGACACACAGATAGAAAGAAATTCTTAAATTGATTTTTTTTATTTGATAGAAAGAAATTCTCAAATTGTTTGAGTTAATTTGTTCTCTATTGCTCTTTTCAAATAGAAAATATCCCTGCATTTTATATGCGGGGAAATGTTTACAAGTCTCATCAAATAATTTGCTTATATTTAATTATCTTTACAGATTTAACACCAAGAGAACAGCAGTTGATGGAGCAATTAAAAAGAACTAAATGCAGCCTCAAGACATCCCTGCATCTTACCAACTTATTCTGGTTAATGCGCTGGCATTGCCTTCTGACCAACAGAAGAGCCAGCCGGTCGAACATTGCATTTTTTAGTTTATTTTTGTGCTCTTCACATAATTATTATAAAAGAAGTATCACAGTTGGCGATAAATATTGTGGTTGTTAATTGGCAAATATTTGAAGAATGCAGACACGGCAACATTTCATTTTCAAATATTTTAGAGGCTGCCTCAACAAACATACACAGGTTTTTTGTGGGATATGTTAGAGATAGTTTCTCTGGCCACCATTCTCATAATTTTATGTAATTAAACATAGGGTCAGCGCCGGGATCCTCAACCTTCAAGCATTTTTCACAAATAGCACATTTATAAGTTTTTTAAATGATTGAAGCTATGGGGTTGCTGCTCCATTTCTGTTAAATTTGTTTCCATAGCCTCAAACTGACATATGAACATACTGTAATATTATTATCAATGATAAATAAAGTGCATCATCCTCCTACCCTTACCCCAATATAAAATAGATGATAAATAAAGATAGGATTCTATAGGAGATTGAATATAAAAAAACCAGCAAAAGTTTTTTTTTTCTTAAGTTTCTTATTTATCATCTATTTTCCTCACTGTTAGCGAAGTAAATGGACACATATTACCAATGTTGCTTGATAATTTATATAAATTAATAAATGCTGAAATCATATAAACCTGTTTTATTTCAAAATAAATTAGTTTTGGAGCCTGATTATTATCTGCATTAGAATGCATTTTGTCGATATCGATATATAATGCATTTTATCGATATCGATAAGTTTATTGGTACGTTGCGCATCCCTATTTATAACAGTTCTACCCTTCAAGGTCATGATTGTCACTGTCAAAGTTGTCAATGCTACCTATGGTTTTCATGTTGGTAGCTATGTTTTTTTGTATAAGGTTGGCTAAAGAAGGTTAACAATTCTCTCAAACTGAATGTTCTAAGTTCCGTCTCTTAAAAGGTTACATGCTCTGTGGTATGTTCCTTGTGACATTAGTGTACTATGTTGCAAGTAGCAAAAATAAAGCTGCTAACACACAGTGCGTACAGCTTGGCCAAAAAGTCGTGAAAATAATGGTGGCGCCACTATCGTGCATGTTGTAACCCTATATAGTACAGCTTGGCCAAAAAATCGTGAAAATAATGGTGGCGCCACTATCGTGCATGTTGTAACCCTTTAAAGTACGACTGAAACGATTTTAATACTAAGTTTTTTTTTTTTAAATTAATGTGAATATTGGCGGGTTTTATGAAAACAAGAAAAGCTCTGGAATGTTTGTTCAGCCACTGCCTAGAACGATAACATTTGCAGTTATTTAATTTAATGAATTAAAAATAAAATTATTAGGTATTTCAAAATACTTTGATGTCAACTAAATACTAATCCCACATTATATGAGACAATTTTATGTTTTACAAAACCTGGGGTCTTGTAAAACACTTGCCACCTTGTCCTTCTATTGCAATTCGCCTTATAGTACTGATGGATTTACCTAAAAAATACTATAGTTATTTTTGTTCAGTGATTTAAATTATACGAACGCGCGGCATTCCGAATGTGTTTTGTAAACATAACCTCAAATTCGTGAATGTACATTTCAATAATTGTATGAAAGGTTTATAATAGATATTGCACCTTGAAATACACACATTGGATCTAATTACACGTATAAAATATAATTCCACCTGTCATTTCAGCGGTTCTTTTAAACACATCGTTGAGATAGGATAAAATTTGTCCGGCATCGAGTTCCGCCAAACATCTCACGTATACTTCATAAATTATCGCTCTTGCGGAGCTGCGAATAACAGATCTGTTCATTATGAACACAATGGGTCACCAGTATCACCACGATAAAGCAAATAAATAAATAATAAACACGAGAAACAGTCACCGATTACAAGAAATGCACAGAGTACATTATAATATATAGAAAAAGAAATGACAGAATATGTATGTACCTTACTCGACAAGGCAGAGCGAGTGTTGCCAATTATTAAATATTTTAGTTCCGTTTCAGGACTTTCTTGCCAAGCTGTACTACGTAACTTTTGGAGTCGTAAGTACAGCTTGGCAATCAGTGACTGTTTCTCGTGTTTATTATTTATTTTATTATTTATTTATTTGCTTTATCGTGGTGATACTGGTGACCCACTGTGTTCATAATGAACAGATCTGTTATTCGCAGCTCCGCAAGAGCGATAATTTATAAAGTATACGTGAGATGTTTGGCGAAACTCGATGTTGGACAAATTTTATCATAACTCAACGATGTGTCTAAAAGAACCGCTGAAATGACAGGTAGAATTATATTTTATACGTGTAATTAGATCTAACGTGTGTATTTCAAGGTGCAATATCTATTATAAACCTTTCATAAAATAATTGAAATGTACATTCACGAATTTGTGGTTATGTTTACAAAACACATTCGGAATGCAGCGCGTTCGTATAATTTTGATACTTTTTGTTAATACTGCATAAATCACTGAACAAAAATAACTAAAGTATTTTTTAGGTAAATCCATCAGTACTATAAGGCGAATTGCGATAGAAGGACAAGGTGCCAAGTGTTTTACAAGACCCCAGGTTTTGTAAAACATAAAATTGTCTCACATAATGTGAGATTAGTTGACATCAAAGTATTTTGAAATACCTAATAATTTTATTTTTAATTAATTAAATAAAGCCTAGAACGATAACATTTGCAGTTCTGCAAATGTTATCGTTCTAGGCAGTGGCTGAACAAAGTTCCAGAGCTTTTCTTCTTTTCATAAAACCCGCCAATATTCACATTAATTAAAAAAAAAAAGACTAAGTATCAAAACCGTTTTAGTCGTACTTTATAGGGTTACAACATGCACGATAGTGGCGCCACCATTATTTTCACGACTTTTTTGCCAAGCTGTAAAGACCATGCAAAGTTTCATCCATGCAATCCATGTAATGTTTCATCTTTCTAGCACTAACCGTTTGGGTGGTAAGCCGAGGACGGACGAACGGTCGGACATGACGAAACTATAAGGGTTCCGAGACGTGAACCACGGAACCCTAAAAAGAGAAGAAATGCTCTTGCGGCAAACGCAATGGCGCGGGCGCCGCGCGCCGGCGGAATGGCGGTCCGTTTTAGCCATTATACGCATAAAACGGACCGCCCTTGCCTTGCCGCAGTATCCAATTTTGCAAACATTTGCAACACTGACATGACACTTGACAGTAAATATAAAAATAATCTTTTGTAGGTAGATTATCATCTTGCTGTGCACACTATATTATAGTGTATAATCTATGGTTTTCACATAATGTACTCTGTGGTTGTCACTACATGACACTCATGACACTGGCGGAATTCCGCGGAATCGTAGACACCACAGAGCATGTAACCTTTTAAGAGACGGAACTTAGAACATTCAGTTTGAGAGAATTGTTAACCTTCTTTAGCCAACCTTATACAAAAATACATAGCTACCAACATGAAAACTATAGGTAGCATTGACAGCTTTGACAGTGACAATCATGACCTTGAAGGGTAGAACTGTTATAAATAGGGATGCGCAACGTACCAATAAACTTATCGATATCGATAAAATGCATTATATATCGATATCGAAAATGCATTCTAATGCAGATAATAATCAGGCTCCAAAACTAATTTATTTTGAAATAAAACAGGTTTATATGATTTCAGCATTTATTAATTTATATAAATTATCAAGCAACATTGGTAATGTGTCCATTTACTTCGGTATCAGTGAGGAAAATAGATGATAAATAAGAAACTTAGAAAAAAAAACTTTTGCTGGTTTTTTTATATTCAATCTCCTATAAAATCCTATCTTTATTTATCATCTATTTTATATTGGGGTAAGGGTAGGAGGATGATGCACTTTATTTATCATTGATAATAATATTACAGTATGTTCATATGTCAGTTTGAGGCTATGGAAACAAATTTAACAGAAATGGAGCAGCAACCCCATAGCTTCAATCATTTAAAAAACTTATAAATGTGCTATTTGTGAAAAATGCTTGAAGGTTGAGGATCCCGGCGATGACCCTATGTTTAATTACATAAAATTATGAGAATGGTGGCCAGAGAAACTATCTCTAACATATCCCACAAAAAACCTGTGTATGTTTGTTGAGGCAGCCTCTAAAATATTTGAAAATGAAATGTTGCCGTGTCTGCATTCTTCAAATATTTGCCAATTAACAACCACAATATTTATCGCCAACTGTGATACTTCTTTTATAATAATTATGTGAAGAGCACAAAAATAAACTAAAAAATGCAATGTTCGACCGGCTGGCTCTTCTGTTGGTCAGAAGGCAATGCCAGCGCATTAACCAGAATAAGTTGGTAAGATGCAGGGATGTCTTGAGGCTGCATTTAGTTCTTTTTAATTGCTCCATCAACTGCTGTTCTCTTGGTGTTAAATCTGTAAAGATAATTAAATATAAGCAAATTATTTGATAAGACTTGTAAACATTTCCCCGCATATAAAATGCAGGGATATTTTCTATTTGAAAAGAGCAATAGAGAACAAATTAACTCAAACAATTTGAGAATTTCTTTCTATCAAATAAAAAAAAATCAATTTAAGAATTTCTTTCTATCTGTGTGTCTATTTCTTTGTAACATCATCACATGCGAAAAGCTTAATAGATTATAATGAAACTACTTCATTTATGTAGGTATTAGTCTAACTTAAAAAATAAGTTATATAGCATATCAGTTGCATTAATTTTTGCGAATTTCAATTTTTGAGTTGCAATTTTAAGTGGAATGATAACCACTTAGACTAAATTAGATTACAATGTAAGACAAGTATTACATAACAAAACATCACGCCTTGTTTCCCCGAAGGGTTGGGCAGAGGTGTACCTGTAGTACACCCTCATTTCACCAGTTAATTATACTATTAAAGTCCCATATAATAGAGGGCGATTCTATTGCTATCAATGGGGCACAAATCCATACTCCGGGCTGCTACTAAGAAATTTCTGTTGGAAAAACTCTATAATAGTTTGCCCTCCCCTCATGCTCAGCAATACAACTTGTACAATAAGTATTACTGTAAGCACAAAAATTTTAAACCATTTCTTCATTAGAGTTTCAGCTCATCTTGATTGATGGCTCGAGGATCATATTACAGTTTGAATGATGCTATTAATTTACAATTAGGTAGTGCTATTTGGGCATAAGATCGGTATCGGTACTCACCAGGTTGGATCCAGAGGGAACTTGGAAAAAAGCAACTTATTTTCAGTATACCAGGCCTCCTTGATACCGCAAATTTTACATCTTCTGTGACCCTTACCCATGTTGATTCACAAACTTAATAGTCACTGTCTAGATAAATAGTAAAATAACAATAAGAGTCAATTATCTCGCAAGAGTCACTATCACTAAAAGTGTATATCTCGTTAAAACTATGTGAGGATGATACAGAGGAACAGGTACTCGTCTCAACGTTGTATATACAATCACAGAAATTATTCTGCTATGTTATATTCCGAAATCCTACAGAAAAATGAAAAAACAAACAGAAAAATCACAAAACGAACATGATGCGACGGCAGACATGTTTGTTTAGTTAGTTGACTTTCATAGCATAATGTTGGTTATCCTGAGTACTCTGACGTGTGTTTCTGAATGTTGGCTAAAGAAGGTTACAAATTCCCTACAAAAATAATTTGTTCGGAGTTTCACAGGACTGGTAGACACAACAGAGTAAACCTCCGCTAGGAGTAATAGTGTTCTGTGGAGTAAACTATGTCTACGGGCAGAATAGACGATTTAACACCTAATAAGTAGGCTTTGTTGAAAAGGGAAAAAAAGTGTTTTTTAGGTTTTTTTAGACTAATATTTTTAGTACCTCTTTATCACCATTTAATGCTCCGGTAGGAGTAATAGTGTTCTGTAATTTAATGTCTCTTCCAGCTAATGAAAATACACGAATAATGAATCATTCGCCCAATCCTAACGAAAACGAAGAACAACGAGCAATGAATAATCCGGCTTCAAAAATCAATGGTAGTCACTTTTTTATTTCTATACTTGTCACTCGTCGTTGGGGTCATTAGAAATATTGGTTAGTGGGTCGGCTTAGCGGCGGAGTTATTTAAGGCATACTTTAGAATAATTTTATTTCGGAAACCCCTTAAGTTGTAAGTATGGACAACTGTGCTAGTAAACATATTTTGACTTTTGACAAGCAGTTATCAATGGGGCAATCAAATGATGTGTTGAAAGTATTGAAGTGGGGTATCGAAACCTTAGCAGCTGCTCGTGCTTGAAGTCTGGATGGAGACATTGTAGCTTTTAATGTTTAGCTACCTGTACCCTGCGGTTTCACCCGCATAAGTTGCGATTCCGTGGGAATATTGGGATAAAAAGTATCCTATGTGTTAATCCTGGTTATAAACTATCTGTGTGCCAAACATCCAAATCCGTTCAGTAGTTTCTGCGTGAAAGAGTAACAAACATCCATCTATACCAACTTTGGCATTTATAATATTAGTAGGATGTATTCTCTTAATGGTCCTAGTTACCTATATTATTGTCATATTTTTTTAGATCCATGGTTTATGAAATTCAGACAACATGCTTTAACGGCAGTTGTAGCAATATTGGGTGTGGTATGTTGTGTAGTGGGAGCAATATTGCTGAATAGCTATATGGTAAGCAATGTTTATTTTTTGTTATAATTTGTCACATTGATTATTGTATTAAACAGACAATCCATACTTATATTAAGATCTTTTAGGGTTTAATATAAAGTATTCTAAAATTAGGATCTTTTTTGCAGTATGAGGAAGGCTATGAAATTCCAATAGATTACACTGACTGCGAAACAAACGATTTACCTAATCCAATAAAATGTAAGGACAGTTTAAACAAGACCGGGATAGAATGCACTTGTTATGAAAAACTAGAAATTAAAAAGCTAATGAAAGCGCCTGTGACTGTTTACTACGAGTTGGATTCTTATGAGCAGACCATCAGCAGTTATGCTCAATCGAGGTAAGAAGTATTTAGATCATTTATTATCTAGTGTGTGAGATTACAGCCCCATTGATATCACACTGCTCATTTGGGCTGAGGCACAGACCAATCCAATCCAATTCTTGTAATTTAAAACATTCAAAATCTTGTTGCAGTCTCATCTTAGCGACAAATTAGAGGCAGGTATTTTTGACAGATTAACACTGATCATACTGTGAACGTTATTAAAATTACGAGAATGCCCCTCAGATAGGATAGACATTTGTGTTTACCTTGTGCTGCTTTAAATACATCACTAACTATCTACACAGTACTTCTAATGTCTGAATAAAAATAATTCCAGTAATAAGCCTTCACTAGGATTTATTTTACACAGGAGATTGCCCAAGAAAACCCTTAGTTGATTAAAAAAATATATATTATGTATGATAGTAATTATGTCATATCCCTATATATTTAACTGTGTGTACATAAATAATAAAATTAATAAATAGTAGGGCTACATGATAGATATCAAATGTGAAATAAGGTTCTTATAAAATTATCAAGCTAGTACACTTGTATGTTGACAGCGTCATCAGCCTACAGCAGTCCACTGCTGGACGTAGGCCTCCTCAAAGCCACAACTGGATGTCCTTTATACTGCTGACCAACTTTATTTACATAAAGAAAATCATTATTATTAAACAGTACATAGCCAATCATGGGGATCATTTAAAAAATAAAGTTATTTCATATTTGGTATCTACAATGAATTGTTACTCCAAATAAGCCTTTTTTCAATCAACTCTTGGTTTTTCCCATACATTTTTAAGCTTGCTCTTTTGCCTGTATTTTTAACCGACTTCTAAAAAAGGAGGAGGTTCTCAATTCGGATGTTTGTATTTTTTTTTATTTTTTATGTTTGTTCGCGCATAACTCCGTCGGTTGCTAACCGATTTGAAAAATTCTTTTTTTGTTGGAAAGGGTGTACTTTCCAAATGGTCCCATAGAAATTTCATCAAAAACGGTTTAGTAGTTTGGTTTTTAAACCAAAATTACTGGTAAAAATTACAACTAAAAAGTGAAAAATAAAAACTTTTTTGCAAAAAAAAAAACAACCGACTTCCAAAAACGACACTACAAAGTGAAAAATAACTTTAATTTCAGAAGTCGGTGGCAAACAACGAAAATGCAAACCCAACGACACCGACTTCCGAAATTAAAGTTTTTTTTCACTTTGTAGTGTCGTTTTTGGAAGTCGGTTGTTTTTTTAACTTATTTTACTGGACTATGACACAAACGTTGAGGATATGATTGTGTGATTAACTAATTAATTACGCATTCAAATATGTAGTGTATGGTAGAAAGTAACGGCATTTCGTTATTGATACCTAATACCGTATGCATAGTGTATCTATACCATGCTCCATGCATACAATATTAAGCATTGGTGCCGATTCTTTTGTTCACAAACTATACTAAAGGACAATGCTCATGGATGTATGGAATCCCGTACCATGCTGCATCAGTCAAACTTTATTTTTTATAGACTACTCTTATCATAAGTAACTCCTACAATTTTTTTTTTTTGTAAACAAAACCCTGGTTTCGGCGATTTTCAAAAAAATCAAAAAACCTGAAAACTATTTACTTTATTTTATTTGACATGTCATACACAAACAGCCATTATTGCTTAAAAAAAATTGATAATCGTTTAAATAAAAATTCTATTCTATTTTATTCTAGTTAATACCAAACAAACAAACAACCAAACAATCAATAAACAAAGATCACTAAATTGCCTTAAATTTAGACGGCGCAGACTCAAAATTATTTAGGTATACTTAATAATTAGTTTAAGAACTTAGTTATTAAGGTTAAATAAAAAAGGTTTATTATTTTTTGATTTCAGTTTTTTCGGCGGTTTAATTTTTTTGTCAAAAGGTTTTTAATTTGTAATTTTTTGTGGCTATAATCTACTAATTGTTTGCCAAAGGGCAGGCATTTATGTGGCACTGAGTAGAGTAATAATACACAACTCAGCATTCAAATTTGTGAGTGAACAATATATAACCCTTGTTTTCCCACCCTTAGGGTTGGTTTTTTTTTCCAAATTTATATGGGACCAACTTTGGGGTATACCCTTTTCAACAAAAAAAGAATTATCAAAATCGGACTACCCTGTAAAAAGTTATGCGTGATCATACATTAAAAAAATATATATACGCGTCGACTTGAGAACCTCCGTTTTTTTTTCGTCGGTTAAAAATCAACACTGTTTAACTTTAAATGAAATTCAAAAATCAAATCACCGACGACGAATTATGAAAATAATTACTATAATATATTTTACATGAGACTTTTTGGTACGACTTTTGGTCATTGTCCTTTAGGTTCAGTGCATATTTTTCTGTCTATTTCATTAAGAAAAGGACAGAAGATAAATATTATAATAATTTCTACTACTTAATCGTCACCGTACAGTGAAAACCTTGTACAGAAAAGGTTTTTTTTTTGTCTTTTATTTATTTCTTAGGTAGAAAACCTCGTGATGAATATTTAGAACAAACGTGCACAGCTCTAAGATGCTTTTCATTCCATCTGTTGAGGATAATGACTAGAGAACGGATATTATGCAACTTAAAATTTTAGAAATATGCATCATATAACAAACGAAATCGCCAAAAAGTGCCAAAATACAACAACTGCAACTGCAACTTCAAAAATTATTATACTACAAAATAATGTTTTTTTGTTAACAAAACAGCACAGTTAAGTACTTACCTACAATTAAAAAAAAAAAATTATGTTAGTATATTATAATTGTCATGTGATACGGAGGAATGAGGAAAATGTCGTGAGCAAAGTTTTGAGTAAGAATGTGACAATGGCTATAAGGCTGCGGACACGAAGTCAGCGGGAGCGGGGCGGCAGCGGCGGCGGCGCGGCAACGCAGACCCCTGTGACGAAGCCAGCGGGTAGATCGCGCGGCGCTAGAGCGGCGTAGTGTTGTGTTATGAGAAATTAGTGTCTTTGTTTGCGAACGATATGTCTATCAAAAATCATTAAAATAATGTGCTCTACCACGTCGGCGTGCATTTTGAAACGTCTTTCGTTAAAAAGCAAAAAATAAAATGTACAACACTACGTCAATGTAGACGCGCAGGCACCTCATTTTATTATATATATTAGTCTATAGCAGGCACCGCTAGACTGATACGCACCGCTTGTACGCCGCCCCCGCGCCGCTGCCTTCTTGGCCAGTTCCATATAAATCTATGCATTATAACGCGCCGCTCGCCGCGCCGCCGCCGCGCGCCGCCGCGATTATCCGTACGGATAATAAATTCTGCTGATTATTCATTCGAGCTCGTACATTTCGCTTTGTTCTGATATCGACGCGGTCAATATTATCAAATCGTGTGTGCACTAATTAAATCATGTTATTTTCCTCTTGACATTTCGTTTGGACTTTTCCTATTTTTAAATAATGTAGTTTATTTCCTGCTACCAAAAACCTAAATTCATTTCGTATCCAAAAATTAAAGTGCCGGAAAAAAAACTGTTTTCTAATGGGAAGTAACATCTAGAGCATTTTTCATTATTACAACGAACGTCTACAATTAACCTGCTGCTATTTGAGGTTGATAATGCCAAATCATATTTTTATAACTAGTGTCTTAAGCATAGGTATAGGATAGATGGAGATATGCCCTGTAGTTGAAAATGTATCAGAACTCTATGTCGCTAAGGCGATCCCACTACCGCGCCACTACTACACAAGTAGTTCAGTAAAAGCAATAGATACAAATTCGCGCACACACTTGTAATTCATAAATCAAAACGTACTACACAATCAATTATAAACCTTAACTCATTTAACACAGGGTGCATTTACCATGCACCGTCCAATTTACTCACACAAAAACATCTGTCGCTGTCGTTGTGCTGTGCAAAAGCCATTTATTTTACATATACGCTAGTTATTGACTAAATCGGAAAGTTATGAATTATCCCATTTATTATTGTACTAAAAAAAATCGGGGCTCTGAAAATAAAATAAATAAAAAACGATATATGTCCAGAAAATATTATATTATAAATCAATAAAAAATAGCATTATTTTATTTAAAACGGTTGACAAATTGTAAAATTAACTAAATATTAATTGGGTAATCGACGTTGTTGTCGACAGCCTACGTTAGGGGATCTGCACGGCCACATCACTAGCTGGCCGCAAGAAGCAGCGGCAGCGGCCGTACCATGCGATACACCGCATAAATAAAGTATTGTTTTGTGATTTTTACATTGCTTACTTAGTCACTTAGCGACATACTTAGGTCGTGATTAAGGAGCAATGTAAAATAGTACAGGCGCTGCGATATTTGAAAACAAAATGAACGTAGTAAAAGCTAGAAATATTTTACAATTTGTTGTTTTTCACGATTTCAAAGACAAATATAGTAAAATACTTATATTTATATATGATAAGTGATTCCATGATTTACAAAGTTTTGTTTTTGGCTTCGGTTTTTACAAGAAACCACTGAACAACACGGCATTCTTATATTCTTTCACGATCACGGTCGAAAGCGCACTAGTTCGCGGAGACGACCTTTCGCCTAGTGCATGGTCATTTTGAACATGCCGCGACGACACAGACACGCCCCTTGCCACTTCTCCTGTTTTTTACATTTGTATGGTTTTAAGCATAACATTTAAAAAATCATCATCATCTGCCTAGCCTTTTCCCACCTATGTTGGGGTTGACTTCCACTCTAACCAGATGCAGCTGAATACCAGTATTTTACATGCAGCGACTGACTATCTGAGCTCCACAACCCAGTTACTGGATATACGATGCCCCTTGGTAATACTGGTTGTCAAACTTTCGGGCTTCTGACTACCCGTATCGACTGCCAAGATCCACGAATAACAGCCAGGACCAACAGCTTAACGGGCTTTCCGAGGCACGGCATAACTTTTAAAAAATACCAACGTTTAATTGACTATAACATAACTAACTAAAAGCTAAAACGCATCTAAAAAAAACCTTCAAATAACACAAAACAAGGTAATAAAGACATTATTCAGATATCATCGACTAACACCAACCGTTAAAATTTACAAAAATACAAAACTATCTAACATAAAAGGTCTATATATATATATCGAACATGCATATTCATACAAAAAATAATAACAAACAGTACACGGTAACAAACATCATTCAGTAGAAAAAAATACAAGTATAACACAAGAAGCAGTAAATTAAACACTCTAGAAGTCTTTATTCCAAGAACAAATTATGGCAAATATAATATAAGCTTTGAGGAAGCCAAATTACGTAATAGGTTGCCAAATGATATCAAAATATCAAAATCTATAAATATCTTTAAAGTTAGACTAAAAAAATATTTGGCGGATACAGTTTTGTAATCCTTATAATTGAAAGTGATATTGGATATAACTAATTTAAATAGTCATTCTTCCCGATGGTTGTACCTTTATTAACTATAAGATTTTTTTAATTTGTTTCTCTTGTAAGTAAATATTGTAAAATTCTTTTAGAGAAATAAATTCTTGAAACCGAACATCCCGAACATGTTTTAACTATTACAATATAGACCTACAATTAACCCCCTAGTTGCTATTTGAGTTGAAAGTACCAAAAATCTTATTTTTGCCAACAATATTTTGAACATTCGTTTAAAGACGTAAACAGTTATTGATTCGCTGGTTTCAGTCAACAAAAATATTTCGTTCAATCTTTAAGGGATGATTTTTCAATCATCCGATAACTTTATTCGAGGAATAATTTTGAAATTTTGACAGTTGTTTCATAAAAAAACTGTCAAACGTCAATTTTATTCCTCGAATAAAAGTTATCCTATTGGATAAGCTGGAGAGACTGGGAATCAGAGGCACGCAGCACACGCTTTTCAAAAGCTATTTGTCTGGGCGATCTCAATGTGTCCGACTTGATGCACACAAAAGTTATGGCCTCCCAATCACACATGGAGTTCCGCAAGGCAGCATCTTGGGGCCTACATTATTTCTGGTATACATTAACCAACTCACAAATCTTAAGCTCTCCCAAGGCGAAATAATCTCCTTCGCAGATGATATTACCCTCTGTTTTGCAGCCGATAACTGGGATGAGGCTTTTAGTGGTGCTCAGCTACTCAGTTTTGATATAGTTGGGAAGTGGCTGCAGAGTAACATTCTTACTTTAAATGTAGAAAAGACGAAATTTATCTGTTTTGGCATTAGAAATGTAAGTGGAAATGTAAGTTACTAGGAGCCAGAAAATCGTCTCACACGAGTGTCAATCGAGATCTATCTGCTCGTGCCCTTCACTGGAACGGGTAAATATTTAGTTATAACCAATTGAGAGCAGTCTCAACTTTAAAGAACACATAAAACTCCTATGTGGAAGAATTCGCAAACTAGAATTTATTTTTAAAAAATTACGGCATGTCGCTGATTCACAACTGCTGAAACAAATCTATTTTCCTCTCTGTCAGTCGCTATTATCTTACTGTATTTCCTCCTGGGGAGGGGCTTTAAAAACCACTTTGGAAAGTCTTGAGATCGCCCGACGTGCCGTACTCAAAGTTTGTACTTTTAAACGTATCTTTTTCCCCACCGCACAACTGTACAAGAACTCTGAGGTCCTGACTGTAAGACAGCTATACCTACTTAATGTCACTCTTCTACAACACAGCAAACAAACTTATAATCCGCTAAACCTACAAAAACGAAGAAAAGAAAAGGTATGTGTCAGAAACGAAATAAGTACAACTAAATTTAGCTCAAGATTTACCAACTTCATTGGAACTTACATCCATAATAATATAAACAGAGCAATAAATATTTACCCCTTAACGAAAACACAATATAAGGAAAAGGTAACAAAATACTTACAGGAACTTAATTACGAAGAGACTGAATTGATACTACATATACCACAGTGATTGACTGCTTATCTCAAACACACACCTTACATTCACACACACATAATCATATCACACAAATAGAGGACACACACACTGTTCAGTTTTTATCTTAATTTAATTTTTGATTTTAATTTTGATTTGATTTATTTTTTTATTTTTTGGCAAGTTCTAAAAATAATATTTCCTTTATTGATCATATTACTTTATTTCATCACGATTTCATCAAATTATTATGTTATTTATGATCACTTTTTTAATATACAAGGGCGACACTGAAAGTTTTTAGAACTGGCCACTTGTAAGTTCAAATTTTGAAAATGGAACTCTTTGCCAATATTATTGTGTATGTATTTTATTAATTTGTCATTTGTTTACGATTTGGCGACAAATTGAAAATTTTCTGCGTCACGTCAGCATGAATTTAACGCGAGTAAATTTTCGTACCTACAATGATTTTTTATGACTTTTGATGCAATGCTTTCAGGATATTGTTAGGGCTTCCGCCGTTTTGTAGTGCCTCGACTATGTTTGCTGAGGCGCGGACGGATGATTTTTTCGCGATCATGAGGAAACAGAGCGCTTCTCTATTATGTCGCCTACAAAGCAGTTCGAACAGTCTCCTGAAGGTTTTGTCCGAGCGGTAGGACCTGTCCCTGATACAGAGGTGGATGCAGCTTCATGTTAGCGCTTCTCCTCGTATTATTTTACATTGTGTGTATTTTGATATTGTGTATGTCTTATTTTGTAATGGATTATGTGTATTTTTTATTTATATTTGATTATTTTTAATTATGATAATGTCTGTCTGTCTAATTTTTGTTTTTTGATTAATTGTAATGCTTTTTTTTTATTTTAATTTTGTAATAGTTCAGGACTATGGACATTGTCCGAAATAAATAAATTAATGATGTCATTTAAGTCAACAAGAAAGTTATGATAGACTTCGATTAGCCTTTCACGGTGAAGCCCCATTTCGTGCCACTGTTTACAACTGGTTTAAATGAGTTTAATCTCATCGATGATCTGCGTGAGGGACGGCCTTCTACGGCGACAACCGAAGATAACATCAGTGTTGTACGGCGTATGATAGACTGACAAAAGAGTGACTTATCAGCAGATTCGGACAAGCTTAGGCATCGGTATGAGTCAAGTGCACAAAATCCTCCATTAACATTTAGCGGTCAGGAAGCTTTGTGCCCGGTGGATACCTCATAATTTTACAGAGGCCCAAAAGCTCCGTCGTGTTGATTGGTGTCGTGAAATGGTTCAAAGATTTAACGGAGGTGACTCAAATGCTGTGTTCGACATACTTACGGGTGACGAAAGCTGGATTTATTGTTATGATCCTGAAACTAAGAGACAGTCTGCTATTTGGGTGTTTCCTTCCAAGGAGTTGCCAACTAAAGTGAAGAGAGGTCGAAGCGTGGGAAAAAAGATGGTGGCTTCGTTCTTCGGAAGGACAGGTCATTACGCGACAATTGTTTTAGAGGATCGAAAAACAGTAACTGCAGAGTGGCACACTAACAATTGTTTGCCACTTGTCTTGGAAAAAGTTCGGGAGAAACGACCTCGCAGTAGGATCTTCCTTCACCCCGTCAACGCCTTGTCGCACACCGCCAAGCAAACAATCGACTACTTGGCGACGTCAGACGTGGAATTACTGGGTCACCCGCCCTATAGCCCCGACCTCGCACCTTGCGATTTTTATTTATTTCCGAAAATAAAAGAAAAACTTCGAGGAAAACGTTTTATGGACGCCGAGAAAGCAGTGGCTGCGTTTCAAAATGCCGTCGAAGAGACCCCTAAAGACAAGTGGGCAAAGTGCTTTTCTCAGTGGTTCCATCGGATGCAGCGATGTATTGATGTAATTGGACACTATTTTGAAAAGATATAATAAAACTAATAACTTGCTAGTTTGTTCAGTTTTTTATTTTCTAAGAACTTTCAGTGTCACCCTCGTATATGTTCAAACTCAAACTCAAATCATTTATTTCAATTAAACCATTTACAGGCACTTTTGAATTGTCAAAATTAAATAGTCGGTCAGTTAGTCAGAAAGTTGAAGCTAGTTGCCCATTCCAAAGCGTAGATCTCTATGGAGAAGAACGGGCAAGAAACTCCATGGACACTCTTTTAAATCAAGACATTTTTACAAAATCCTGGTTACATTATTCTTATTGCTTCTATATGTGAGAACAATGTAAAAAAACAAATTAAAATATAAAATTTAAAATAAGCCTTGGCAGTTAAGAGATGACCAGTCTCAACTGATGGCGCCTGGTCACGAACATGACGCGTGGATCAGCACCACCCAGCTCAACCATTTCGTAGGGAACCGAATGATCCAACACACGCGCCACCACCAGTGAGACATTTAAGTGAGCATGACATATTCTCAACTGCCATGCTCTTTCAAGTCAACATCAAAATATCATAAAAAACGGATCCATGGTTCTTACATTTACAAAAAATTTCAAAAATGCTTCTAAATTATACAAAACTATAGTTTGCAATATAATTAAGATGAGAGAAAAAAAAATAACTACCAATCATGAAGAGGTATTTAATACTGAAGTATTAAAAGTTAATCCTGATTAAAATGTATATAATATATTTCAATCTACAATGTTACCATCTCTACTTGATGGCTATTTTTAAGTGTTTATTATTTGAGGGTGTGGGCGCTGATAGCCGAAATACAGGGCCGGGTCTACTCCGAAGTAGTATCGGCCGAATGTTCGGTCGTTTCCTGCTACGAAGTTACTATTTGGTTCGTTCGGTTCCGATCCTCCTACTTCCTTCCTACCTTCCGATACTCCTACACTCTTTCCAAAATTGACTATGGTGCCGACCCAACTGAGCCGATCCGAACTTTTTTCGAACCGACACGTTCGGCCATGTGTCGGTCCGATCCGAACATTCGCACTTTGCACTTCGGAGTAGATATGAGCGCCGATGACCAATTCCACGGCGGCGGCGTGGCCTGAAAATTTCCACGGCGGCGGCGGCGTCACGGCGGCGCGGCGTGGCCGGCTGTGGGCCTTAGATATTTTTTTACCAGGGAGCGATTTATATTTTTTTGATAAAGTAACGTATTTGTTAAATACAATTTAACAGTCTTCTAAATAATTGGAGATCACGTTTAGTTAAAATTAATCATTTCATTATTTTCAGTTGAAGAGACACTGAGCGTTTTTAATTTTTAATCACATCACTATCTATCTACACATATAATAAAAACTAAAAAGAAAATATTTATCAACATAAATGTTAAATATGTATAATTAAGTAAATTCTATAATAATGTAAAAAACTAAGAACATAAAACAATCATATAATATAAGTAATTAAAGTAGTATCATCTAAGTGAGAAGGTATTGCTGGCTCTTGATATAGAAAAAATAAAATATCAAAATTTCAATAACAACAGCACATAGGTAATTATCAGTGATAGGAATAGGTAGTGCCTATTTGCCTAAACTTCGAAGAACAGAGACAAGAAACGGAGACTTCCTTAGGACTACATTTTTTCCGTGACATCTGTCCCGAAATTTGGGACAACACTTTTGATAAAAATAATTCATTTATTTCAGATAATAATAATCCATACAATACATTAAATTATATAAAAATCAATTGGTACGTAGACCACAGACACTGAAATAGAATTAAAATCAATTTAAACAATACTAACATTACATTTAATTAAATAATTTACAGTAAAATCAAAATAAAAAATTGTGTTAGTATATATATATGACGTACATAATGTGTTAGTGAATGAGTGAAAAATTTAGTCGTAAGGAAGTCTCCGTTTCTTGTCTCTGTTCTTCGAAGTCTAGGCAAATAGGCACTACCTATTCTATCACTGGTAATTATAATAAGATATGACGGACGTAACTTTATTCCTACATACTTACACCAAAAAGCAAAATACATAGCTGTCATGGATAAATAAATACTATCTTAGTTAGCCTCAAAGGATTTAGTCGTGAACGTTTCGAGGTTATCACGAGTTCAGCTGTGGAAAAGACTCTCGCACGGGGCGTGCTGCTGTTGGCTGGTATATTCAAAATTGGGCATGTAAGAGCATACAGTGCAGGCATAGAAGTTTTCCTGTCTTTGCAGTACTGTAGAACGTCTCCACCGCAGTTATTTTCGTTTTATAAACATCAATAGTAGTCGAAGCTGCTGCCATTGTTAAAACTAAACAACAACACACGTTCACTCGGTAAAATATTCGACTCAACTGAGTGAGCGACGAGCGTGGCGAGGCGACTAGACGAACTAATGCGGGCGGGCCGCGCGTGCGTGCGGGAAAGCTAGTTGCGATTCGTCGCGACGACGCGCGACGGCGCGCCGCGTGCGCCACTCGGCGACGACGCGTCGACGTGAACTCACGGCGACGGCGGCGCGCCGGCGCGGCGCTCATATCTACTTCGGAGTAGGCCCCCAGGCTTTCGCCTAGTTCGGCTACAGACGTCTAATTCGTTTGTAACAAGAACTTATAGCCTATAATATATTTGTGTATCATTGTAAACAATTATTGAATAAACATATATTATTACTAGCTGCGCCCCGCGGTTTCACCCGCATAAGATTCGATCCCGTGGGAATATCAGGATAAAAAGTATCCTATGTGTTAATCCTGATTATAAACTATCTGTGTGCCAAATTTCATCCAAATCCGTTCAGCACGATACTATTTCGATGAAATAAACCATGATTCTTACATGTTTCATAGATATGTACATTGCAATGGTTTTACGTCGATCTTGAATGTCCTACCTTACTTATATTCAATTTTCCTGTGGCAGGGATGACAATCAACTGGCAGGCCATCTCTCCCCGGAACCGTCGGCTAGCTGCGGTTCATACAGTTACACAGGAGAGAAGAAACCCATAGCCCCATGCGGAGAGCTCGCTGACGCTATGTTTAATGGTAAAGTAACTGCTTTAGGTATATACTTCTAACGGTTATTAGTGCCGCGAATCTGCGATGGACTTGAAGGAAGCAACTCGAATTATTGGTCGGTGGTGATGTGTTCGGGACAGCCGCACCGCGCGACTCAGCCAGGGGTGAAGAGATGACTTAAAATCGGAGACTTGTGCCGTCTGTGGCGTGTGACCGTGATGCAGTGGTACGTGTTTCAGGCATCTGAAGCGGTCGATTATTGCGAAGTAGTAAGGCACGGGACATCATTTATTTAAATTAGGTTGAGAATCAGCACTTTTTGAACGTGCCTCATTGCCCCACGGCATTAGCGCGAGCCGTGGGGCAATGAAGCGCGGTTTACCCTGCGAAACAAATATCAACATTGCATCTCCTAAAATAAAGTCGAAAACAAATGGGGTTATCAATAATAATAAATAGCAAATTATAATTATATTTATATTCATTTATTGCATTCCGTATTAAGCTATACTCCATTTATAATAGCATTAGAAAAAGAGGCTCGTAGAAGCAGGAATGCAAAACATTTTATTTCAAAGTTATGATAAAACAATTTTAAGGGAGATGCTTAAATTCTAATTTTCTTGCGTTTTTTGCAATTTGCAGGTCAGTGTAAGGTTGTATCTTAATAAAAATAATATGATGCGCAACAATAAGAAATATGTAGGCAATAATACAATTTTAACCTTAAAAATCATCAATACAATCAATCAATGCCAATGTCAATGTCTGTTTATATATGTGTGTACATAGATGGTTAAATAAATAAATAAATAAATACATACATCCCTTTAAATTAGAATTGCTCCGAATTCGTCTGATTTCGCGGGCTACTGCAGCGCTGGATGCGCTGCAGTAGCCCGCGAAATTAAAATAAAATTCGGTAGAATTATAGTGAAACGAATAACGTTCCAAGTATTGTTCATCCCTGCTTCTTTTAGGTTTTTAGCATTGACACTGTAATTTTAAATTGGAGTTATATAATATAAATAAATGAAAGCCACATAATTTCATAAGATAAATAGTTAAAATGGTTACAATTAAGTGTGACAGCTGCTGTAAAAATAGATCATAATAAATTCGGCGTCTATCATAATGTAACAATGTTTATTGTATTTTTGTTACAAAGTGTGCATTAAAAATAACCTTTTTTAACTTCTTTCTAATGCTATTGTAAATGGACTATAGGTACAAACATATGGGCCCTGTAAGGGCACAGCTACGGTGTAAAACCAACAACATTTATGTTTTGCAGTGCCTGATAATAGGATAATCTGAAGACGATGCAACTAAAATAAAATTACTATATCACAATAGGTAAAAGAATCAAAGCTGAAGACATGACATAAATTAATCATGTGATAGATAGATGGTGCTCACAAATTTACAAACATTGTAAAAGTTAACGATTTTCATAAAAAAATAACAAGTGACAGGTCAGTGTGTGAGTTAAAGTAGTTACAGAATGTAAATCAATGACAAATAAAAAAATAATACATTTTTTCAATTAAACCAGTTTGATATTGTCTAGACTCTAGATTGTCCTATGGAGCAGGACCAGCATGTTTCCAAGCGTTCTTATCTTGGATATAATCCTCTAATTTGTAATATGCTTGTTTACAAAGTGTGCTTTTAATATTAGTTTATGACTGTCGCGGTCCGTTTGGTAGACAGTTACTAGCAAAAAAGTAAGAATAAACCCCATTTTTATAAGTAACAAACAAAGTGATGTATTAGACATATTAATGTGAAAAATTCAATTATTTACTTTGATTGAACTATCTGTCTGAAGTACTCAATACTCAAATATTTATTGCTTCCACATGTGAACTTAGGTGGTAGCACGGATATCTTTGGGTGGTAAGTTTTAGAGAATATGATCATTGTGGACCCTTTCGGGCACAGCAAAAGTAGGAGAGAGGAAGAGGGCTTTTAGTTGTTGCAAGATGAAACTCAAAATTTTTATATAGATTTTTTAGATTTAGTTTTTTTTACTTATAAACTTTATTGTTTACTTTCGCACAAAATAGGCCGGCGGCGCGGGCGGTCTGGCCCCGCGCCGTGGTCTGCCATTTGGGGACTCCTGAACTAGCCTGTCACTTATATCGGAATTTTCAGTAATCCAGACCTACAAGCGATGATAAACAGTATTACATTTCCTTTGTTGTGTATATACGATGATTTAAAATAGTTATTATTTTTTACAGATACGTTTTTTTTACACACTAACAACGAGTATATGTTAAGTATCCACCATGATTTAATATCAGAAGATGATAAGAAACAGTTTCGCAATCCGCCTGGAAACCTCACACAAGGTTGGTATTATTTATCTACCTACAATGTAAAGGTGTACTTATTGAAATAACTGAAAACCAGTAACCGGTCATTACTCATTATGAACAACTTTTACTGAACATAAATGTTCTACTTTATTAATTAAAAGAACTAGCTGCGCCCCGCGGTCTCACCCGCATAATTGTCCGATCCCGTGGGAATATCGGGATAAACAGGATCCTATGTCCTATCCAGTCTACCCATGTGCCAAATTTCATCCAAGTCCGTTCAGCCGTTTTAGCGTGAAAGTGTAACAAACAAAAATAAATCATATCTTTGCTGTTTATAATATTAGTTTAGCGCCGCATCAGGCGGCGGCCGAAGCAGCGACACGCGGGGTTACGACAATCGTCGAGAGGATCCGGCAATTGGGACTCGAGGTGGCATTGCACAAGTCTGAGGCCATATGTTTTCATGGTCCTCAGGACGCGCCACCGTCGGGTTCACAAATAATGGCGGGAGGGGTTCACATCGGCGTCGAGCTGACGATGAAGTACCTGGGACTTGTCCTCGACAGCCGATGGAACTTCGTGGAGCACTTCCGACGTTTGGCTCCCAGACTGGAGCGGGCCGGGGCTGCCTTGAGGTGGCTCCTGCCCAATCTAGGGGGATCAAACGCCTCCTGCCGGAGGCTCTATGCGGGGGTCGTGCGGTCCATGGCCTTTTACGGGGCACCGGTATGGGCGCTTTCCCTGAGGCGGCGACCAGCCTGCCGGTTGTACGCGTCCCAAAGGGTCATGGCTGTCCAGCTGATCCGAGGACACCGCACGGTCTCCGTTTAGGCGGCGAGCCTCCTTGCCGGATTGCCGCCATGGGATCTAGAGGCCAAAGTCCTCGCCCACATATGGGAGAGGCGAGAGGAGACGCGAGAAATCACGGTACAGCGGACAGAGCTCCAGCGGGATCTCATACCAGCATGGAGATTGCGATTATCGCAACTCAGTGCTGGGCACGCGGCGATAAGTCCCCTCTTTGAGGAGTGGCTAGAAAGGCGCCACGGCGCCCTCACCTTCCGCCTGACGCAGGTCCTCACCGGACACGGTTGCTTCGGGAGGTTCCTGTTCAGGATAAGGCAGGAGGAAATGCCAGGGTGTCACCACTGTGTGGATCGCCCGGAGGACACGGTGGAGCATACGGTGGAGGTCTGCCCGGCTTGGGCGGAGCTTAGCAGAGTTACCTCCTTCTGCGAAGCAGTAATACTCGCAAAGGAGGAGGCGGAGCGCGTGAGGGAGAGGCAATCTCTGCGCCCTCACGCCCCTAGTCGCCGCAGGAGACGCCCTGGATGGGAGTCAATAGCCGAATCCCGGCCACCGTAGGCGCGGGCTTGCAGGCGGCGAGCAATTGGCAGCTCGCGGCCTGGTAAGGACCAGGCCCAGGTCGACGGCGCGTTGTGTTCCACGCGCGCCTCAAAGAGATGTCAGCAAGACCTGACGGGGTCCGCTAGGGCCGATGCCTGCCAGGGCCGCGGGTTGTTCGAAAGAGATGCCGTGGCCCCTGGCACAGGCAACTGAAGGAGCAGGGGTGGGTTTTAGTCAGTAAAAGTGTAACACGCCCTTCCGCTCAGCCCAGAGCGGGAAAGTTCATTTGATGATTTCAAACCCAAAAAAAAGGGGGTCATTGTACTTATCATTATGGACAATTTTTACTACGGGAACAAACATGAAATCGCGAAAAAAAACCAACTGTTACTGTACATTTAAGTTCGCATAACTCGTCAAAATGTAGTAAACAGCTGATTCTTTTTTCGCGATTTCAGGTTTAGTCCCATAGTAATAGTAACAACTGGACTTAATTAACAAATTAATTACTAAAATAAAAATATCCTAATGGTTAAGATATTTTATTTTAAGTTAAGTTAGGATCAACGGGGTGAAGGGGCGAGCGCCTGGCGCCTCGACAAATTGAGGCGCGCAGGGCAGAGCTCCGCCAGGTCCTAGTGGCGGAACGGGAGCAGCGACTTGCTCGACCACGGCAGGGTACGCTGCGATAGCGGCGGTAAGACCCGTGATGAAGGAGTGGCTAGAGAGACGCCACGGCGCCCTCAGCTTCCGGCTGACGCAGATGCTTACCGGACATGGGTGTTTCGGGAAATACTTGTGTCGGATAGGCCGGGAGCCGACGCCCGAATGTCACCACTGTGACAGCTGCCGCGAGGACACGGCGCTGCACACGTTGGAGGAATATCCAGCTTGGGCAGTACAGCGCCGTGACTTAGTCGCGGTAAAGAAAGAAAAATGCATTTATTGGCATTACACAAAATGACACCTTAAAACTACAAAAACAAAAACAAAGATTGTAATGCCAAAAGGGCCTCAGCTCAGCATAATGTCAGATGACAACACAAGTGTACCACCTGACACCTGACCTGGTAGTCGAGGCGAAAATGTTATTAACACTAATAGTCAATGATACATGAAAATAAGCCATTGTTATTATTGAGACCTTGATAACCGGTATAATTACGTAAAATTTTATTATTTTGTTTTAGCGTTTAAAGATTACTCGAAGCCAAAAAACTGGAGGAATGAAGTGTATCAGTTGGATACTTCTAATCCTGAAAATAATGGATTTCGGGTAAGTTTATTGTGGACTCTACGAGACATCACCCTGGTAATTGATATTGTCAGATGGTTGTGTTGTTGTTGGTTGTTCTGAGGGGCTCGTGGTTAAGTAACAGTCGCACGGGTCGATCGATCATAGTTAAACAATGCGGGGCGAGGTCGGTCCGTGGATGGGTGACCATTCTTTTCATGCCGAGAATACACCGTGCCTCAGAAAGCACGTTAAGCCTGATTTGATGACTTGATTGTGATTTTGGTTTTATAGTGCAGCGGGCTTGTTATGATTGCTAATTGCCATTTTAATGTGGATTACTTAAGGTATTAAAACCTTTAGCATTAATGTCATGTTTCTATTATGTAGCATGTAGTAGATATACTGCTTGGCAGTGAAATTGGTATTATACTTCTACAAAACAATTTTTGTGACTCACAAAATGTGTAAAGTTAACCTTGTAAAAACGATGCTAAATTGCCAAAGCGGAAAATGTACTAATGCATCTAAATCTTGAGGTATTTGAAAGGTTGTTACCTAACATGTCCAAATATACAGTGGCGATTAGGTTATCACATTAAGGGTTGATTTTTGAATTATCTGACAACTTTATTCGAGGAATAATTTTGAAACTTTGACAGTTATTTCATACAAAAACTGACTTCAATTTTATTCCTCGCATAAAAGTTATCTGGCGAAGGAAAAGTCGGCCCTAAATAGTGTTACGCGCCACAATTAATGCCTGATACACAGTGACATTAGTTACCACTGGCGACATCTATTGTGGATTGGCAGAACTAACTGGCGCCATCTATTATGGAATAGTAGAACTAATAGTCACGCCATCCGTCAGCGCCATCTATTGACGAGTAGATATGACGAAGCTAGAACTTACTAGAACTATCGACATGTAGTCAGTCGGGGCCGGTATGTACTCGAACATTCTAGACGGTTCTACAATAGAAGGTTCTGGAACTATCTGCGGCACTATATAAGGCCGGGAATAGCCGCGAGCAATCAGACTTAGTTCTGTGACAGATGCGAATACATCGAAAGCGATATTCAAGTGCGACTTAAGAGCGATTGTGTTTTATAATTAGTGTGTTTTAAATTGTTGTTAGTGTTGATTAATTAAAGTGTAACTTTTGGTAATTTTTATCGGCATTTTTAATTGTCACGAACCCGAAGCTCGTAACAATTGGTGTCAGAAGCAAGGATTAATCATGCCGATTTTACCTAAAGACGACACGGAGGGTATCCGTACCCGGAGTCAACGCCAACAGGAGACGGACCAGAGACGTTTTGGTGGAGCTATACCGCAGAGGTCGGAGGGCCAGCTACCAACCACGGAGGCCGACCCGCTCGCAGCAGCTTCAGCATCAGCAGCACCAGACCTTGCTGCCCTGATGATGATGCTACAGGAACAGGCTCGCCGACAGGAGGAACAGGCTCGTCGGTTGGAAGAACAGCTCCAGCGGGACAAGGAGGAACAGGCCCGTCGGTTGGAAGAACAGCTGCTGCGTGACAGGGAGGAACAGGCTCGCCGACAGGAGGAACAGGCTCGCCGACAGGAGGAACAGGCTCGCCGACAGGAGGAACAGGCTCGCCGGTTGGAAGAACAGCTCCAACGTGATAAGGAGGAGCAAGCGCGCCGCCAGGAAGAGCAGATGCTCCTTATGAAGGACCTTCACGCTACCTTAGGGAAAGACATGAAGGAGGTGAAGGATAAGGTTGCTCAACATGACGACCGCCTGTCGGAAGCTGAAATCCGGATCGACCAAGTGACTAATCGGGTTGACAACGTGGTGGCTGACGTGAAGAAAACCGTGATGGCTGACGTAAAGAAAACGCTGGATTACCTTAAACTTGGGGATGGAATCGCAGCTCCCGTAGCTACAACACCTTCGCTACGTGGATTCAAAGTGCCACCATTCGACGGAACTTCTTCCTGGTCGGCCTACAAAATCCAATTTGAGGCTGTCATGAAGGCGAATGGTTGGAATAATAGTCAGGCCATGACTGCCCTCACCCTAGGCCTGCGCGACCAGGCCTTAACTGTCCTGGAAGCTCTCGGTAAGGAAGTGACTTACGAGCAGCTCCTTGAGGCATTGGAGGCTCGGTATGGCGACGCCCACCTGGAACACGTGTTTCGTGCGCAGCTCAAGGATCGCGTGCAACGAAGTAATGAAAACCTGCAGCAGTGGGCTCTTGAAGTGGAGAAGCTGGTGCGTAAAGCTTACCAGTCCGTACCTGCGCTTATTGATGGGAACCTGGTGCAGGCATTCATCGACGGCATCCGCGACCTTGAAGTTAGAGCTGCTGTGAGGCTCGGGCACCACGGGACGCTTAAGGACGCCTTGGCTCATGCACTGGAGGTGGAAGCCGTGCGACAGGATCATCGTTCCCATCGCGTCAGGGAGGTTGCAGCGGCTACAGTTCGCGACCGCAGTAAAGGATACAGCCCTAGGTGCTACGGCTGTGGGGAAAGGGGCCACCTTCGATCCAGTTGCCCCAAGCGAACTGCAGAAAGAGATGAAGGTAGATCTCCAGAGGGCAGTGCAGCTAACAGCACCGCCCAGCACCAGCAGCAGGGAAACGATTAATAGCCAGGACTGCGGGGCGGGTGCTGGCTGATGTTCAAAGAGCCCCAAGGGTTTCGATCACACAAACCCAAGACGGGAACAGCCTAATCATCAAGGGCGAGGTCAACGGAACGCCGTGTAAGCTGACCATAGATACTGGAGCCTCTCGCACGGTTGTCAGTTCCCAACTGATAAGACGGTCCCTTGGGGACTCCGCATACAACCGAGAACACATTAATTTGGTAACAGCCACCGGTCAGCGCATACCCGTCCATGGAGAGAAGAAGATAGGGTTGAAGCTAGGCAACAGAATCTACCTGCATAATGTCATCGTGGCTGATATAATGGACGATTGCATCCTGGGCCTTGACTTTATGAGGAAGAATTGTTGCGAAATTGACGTCAAGCAAGGTGTTTTGAAGTGTGGACAAGAGGAACTTTTCGTGGAAGGGGCGTTACCAGGGAACGTGTACAGCCTTAAGAAGATTGTTCTTCCGCCGAGATCGGAAACGATTGTGCCGGTTAGTCTTCCTCGGAATCCTGGGAAAACTCAACGTTGTATACTCGTGGAAAGGGTAGACGATGACCTTCCATGGAAAGTGGCACGAACTTTGGTCAGAGCCACCGACATCTCAGGGGTACGTGTGCTGAACCTTTGTGATCAGAAACAGATTATAGAAAAAGGCACACTAGTTGGTACTTGCGAGGAAGTGGATTGGTTGCGTCGATGCCAACATCTATCGACTGGGACCCTCAGCAAGGATGCACAAACAAGAGTGACCACACTTTTAGAAGACTGCCGCAGCGCTCTGTCCCAAAATGAAATGGTCAAGGCGAAGAAAATGTTACTCAAGTATGCCGATGTTTTCTCGTCAAACGATGCTGACATCGGCAGGACTGGCTTAGTTCAACACAAAATAAACACAGGAGATGAATTGCCTATCCGTCAGCGGCCAAGGAGATTGCCGGTTGCACGTGAAAAGGAAGTGGAAACCATGATTGAGGGGATGGTGAAGGATGGTGTTATTGAACCTTCATCTAGTCCATGGTGTTCACCTGTAGTGCTGGTAAGAAAGAAGGACGGCAGCATGCGGTTTTGTGTTGACTATCGTCGTTTGAACGACGTCACCAAGAAGGACAGCTATCCTTTGCCAAGAATCGATGACACGCTGGACATGCTTACTGGCGTAAAGTGGTTTAGCACGCTGGACCTGAAAAGTGGCTACTGGCAAGTTGAAATTGATCCTAAGGACAAGGAGAAAACTGCATTCTCGACAGGAAAGGGTCTGTGGCAATTTAAAGTTATGCCGTTTGGATTGTGCAATGCTCCGGCAACGTTTGAAAGGTTGATGGAACTTGTACTTACCGGGCTAATTGGCGATGCCTGTCTGGTCTACTTGGATGACATCATCATCGTAGGCCGTACATTTGAAGAACATCTTCAAAACCTGGAACGCGTGCTCATGAAGATCCAGAGTGCCAACCTCAAGTTAAGTCCAAAGAAGTGTTCACTATTCAAACGGCAAGTTAGCTTTTTGGGATATGTAGTGTCTGAAGAAGGTATCCGCACGGATCCGGAGAAAATCGCCGCTGTCAAGGATTGGCCAATTCCAAAAGACAAGACGCAGGTCAGAGCATTTCTGGGTTTGTGCTCCTACTATCGGCGATTTGTCAAGAACTTTGCAGATATAGCCAAACCCCTGCATAAGCTAACCGAGGAAAAGCGACATTTCAGCTGGGATGGAAGTTGCGACATCGCATTCCAGGAGCTAAAGGACCGTCTGTGCAAAACACCTATTTTGGGGTACCCTGATGCGGGCAAGGAATTTATAGTTGACACAGACGCAAGCGACATGGGACTTGGCGGTGTGTTGTCCCAGCGGAATGGCGATCAAGAATTTGTGATAGCGTACTTCAGCAAGTCATTGTCGAAACCTGAAAGGAACTATTGTGTTACGAGACGAGAACTGCTTGCTGTGGTAAAGTCATTGCAGCACTTTAGCAAATATCTTCTGGGTCGGAAATTCCAGTTACGAACCGACCATGCTGCACTGAAATGGCTATTGCAGTTCAAAAATCCAGAAGGACAAGTTGCGAGATGGATTGAACTTCTGCAGGAATACGACTTCGTGGTCGAACATCGCAGCGGAAAATCTCATGGCAACGCAGATGCATTGTCAAGAAGACCTTGTCCTGAAGACTGCAAGCATTGTACTAGGCAAGAGAGTAAAGAAGTCGTACCTGTGAGGATGTTCAAGACAGACCTCAGCATCGAGTGGAAGGACAGCCTACAACGTGCACAGCAGGAAGATTCAGACATCAAGCCGATTCTGGAGTGGATGAAGGCCAGAGCTCCTAAGCCCAAGTGGAGCGACGTCTCAGCGATGAGTTCGATCACGAAAAGCTATTGGGCCCAATGGGACAGCTTGGTGATTCAGGATGGAGTCCTGTGCCGAAAATGGGAAAATGCTCGGGGAGATAGCTGTCATTTGCAAATGGTTGTCCCTAAAGCTCAAGTACCGGATGTTCTACAGCTGTACCATAATGGATGTTCAGGAGGTCATCTGGGTGTAAAACGGACTCTACTGAAGATACGAGAACGGTTTTACTGGGTCCACTGTCGGGACGATGTTGAGGACTGGTGTCGCAAATGTACAAGTTGTGCAGCTGCAAAGGGACCTCAGACTCGTAGTAGAGGTGCATTGAAATTGTACAATGTTGGCGCACCATGGGAGAGGATAGCCCTCGACGTTGCGGGGCCGTTTCCGGAAAGTGAAAGTGGCAACAAGTATTTCATGGTTGTGATGGATTACTTCACTAAGTGGCCGGAAGTCTTCGCCATTCCAAACCAAGAAGCTTCGACAGTTGCAGATAAATTAGTTTATGAAGTCTTCTGTCGTTTTGGAGTTCCACTAGAGATTCACAGTGATCAAGGAAGGAATTTTGAGTCCCAAATATTCCAGGAAACTTGTCGAGTTATGGGTACTCATAAAACAAGAACAACTTCTTACCACCCACAATCGGATGGAATGGTGGAACGATTTAATCAGACACTGGAGAGGTACCTAGCAAAAGTTGTGGAAAATCGACAACGAGATTGGGACAAGCATATACAACCGTTTTTGTTGTCATATCGAAGCGCTGTTCACGAAAGTACATCGGTGACACCAGCCTTCGCAAACTTTGGAAGAGAATTACGGCTGCCTGCAGACCTGATCACCGGAATACCACCTGATGCCCCATGCAGTATAACGGATTATGCGAATAACTTGCGGAATAAAATGAATGACATTTGTGAGCACGTCAGACAATCGGGCCAGCAAATGTCTGAAAAGATGAAAACCCGTTATGACCGCAAAATGAACAGTAAAGGGTTCGACGAAGGTTCACTAGTGTGGTTGCACAATCCAGTGCGCAGCAAAGGGAAATCTCCTAAGCTTCAAGCTAAATGGGATGGACCGTACCGGATTGTGACAAAGATCAATGACGTAACCTACCGGATACGGAAAGGTGCAAGAGGTACTCCTAAGATCGTCCATGTGGATCGATTGGCGCGTTATTATGGAGCCGATAATGCTCGGGACGAGCATGTCTTAGGAGGGGGCAGTGTTACGCGCCACAATTAATGCCTGATACACAGTGACATTAGTTACCACTGGCGACATCTATTGTGGATTGGCAGAACTAACTGGCGCCATCTATTATGGAATAGTAGAACTAATAGTCACGCCATCCGTCAGCGCCATCTATTGACGAGTAGATATGACGAAGCTAGAACTTACTAGAACTATCGACATGTAGTCAGTCGGGGCCGGTATGTACTCGAACATTCTAGACGGTTCTACAATAGAAGGTTCTGGAACTATCTGCGGCACTATATAAGGCCGGGAATAGCCGCGAGCAATCAGACTTAGTTCTGTGACAGATGCGAATACATCGAAAGCGATATTCAAGTGCGACTTAAGAGCGATTGTGTTTTATAATTAGTGTGTTTTAAATTGTTGTTAGTGTTGATTAATTAAAGTGTAACTTTTGGTAATTTTTATCGGCATTTTTAATTGTCACGAACCCGAAGCTCGTAACAATAGTACAGCGGTTATATCAAGTTGTTATCAGTCTGTTAAAACAATAAACAATTTTACTTAAAATAGAGAACTGAATGTTTCTAACAAAATAAATAGCGTAAAAATTGACATGAAATAAACTACCCTTGATAATAAGGTACTAGACACGCGCGGGGCGATGGAGGGGCTTGTGGCTAAGTAATAACTGCCGCACGGGTCGATCGATTAGGTTACTACGCTTGCTGTGGTTGGTTCGTGGATGGGTGACCACCTTTACATACCAAGTCCCCTCCGTGCCTCGGAAAGCACGTTAAGCCGTTGGTCCCGGCTGTCATTCGTGGATGTTTGACAGTCGTTACGAGGCGTCAGAAGCCCGAAAGTCTGACAACCAGTCCTACCAAGGGGTTTCGTATTACCCAATACTGGGCTGTGGAGGTCAGATAGGCAGTCGCTCCATGTAAAATACTGGTATTCAGCTGCATCCGATTAGACTGGAAGCCGACCCCAACATAGTTGGGAATAGACTCGGCAAATGATGACAAACGTGGGCGATGGTAGCAATTCAACACAAATTTTATGGCAAGTTTTGTTACCAAATAATCACAAATTAAGTTTTATGTTGTTAAATACGAAAACAAAAAGAAGCTCCCACTGCTAGAATGTTAATTGAATTAGTTTCCTTGTGTATGTTTAAAATACATAATGTAGAATACGTGGTTTCCATTAATGTGATAACATAATTCCCACACTGTATTTTATCTGTTTACAATTATTATTATTACACAACTAACTGAAAAAACAACAGCAGTGCGATTCTGTAACCATATCACCGTAAAAACTTAGGTGAAGTGAGCGTGGAGTGAGCTGTCATTCCAACTAATGCTAGGGATTGACACTATTGACAGCTCACTCTAAGCTCACTTCACGTAACTTTTCACGGTGAGATTTTTACAGAATCGATCGGCAGTAGTGCTATTCTGTAGAAATCTCACCGTGAAAATTTAGGTGAAGTGAGTTGTCATTCTTCCTCCTAATGCTTTGGGATTACACTACTGACAACTAACCGACTTCAAGGTCGGGATTCACCTAAGTTTACACGGTGAGATTTTTACAGAATAGCACGGCTGGACGCACAATATGTTGATAAAATCATGAGTCAGGCTTGTCGTATACGTATGGATTCGTGCTAAGATCGACCAAGGAATGTCCACCCGAGCAAATATTTACATTTGTACCGATTATTAATCCGCACCCTAATTGCGTAACACACTATCAATCTCAATCTAAATCATTTTGAAGGATACTGCTAATTCATTGCTCCATATGTTCGAAAAATTTGTCTGCTGAACAAGGTCCATAACGCAATGAATGTTGTTGAACTTTCAAAATGAAACCCATTGCTACTGATGGTGTGTTATGCAATTACCCCGCCGGTCTAAACTAGAATATGCACTGCCGGTGTGGAGTCCCTATTATAATAAATACAGGGTCAAATTAAATTAGCTAGTGAAACTCCGCAGACGTGATGGGTATCGTTATCTTAACACGATAAAATAAATACAAAAATTTTCAGCGACATCTGATTGTGTTGTTACTTGAAGTAGTAGGAGTTACAAAAAAAAAAAACAGATTTTTAAGCTGATATTTTATGTGACTACACTTACTGCGGTAACACTAACCACAGTTATTTTTTTGTTTTATCATGTTTAGATATTGACACCCATGACACGACGTTTGCTGCAGAGGTTCGGTCGTAGTTATATGCAATCGTGGCCTCTTTGGCGATGTGTTTTTGGTCCATAATGATAGTTTTAATTTAACGATATTACAGAATGAGGCGTTTATAATATGGATGAAAACGGATTTGAAACGGAAACCTGCTTGGCGTGTCAATCACACGGGCGAGTACTTAAGCGGAGTTGGCCCAGGCAATTACACCCTTACAGTTACATATGGTATGTGAATATAGTAACTTTTTACAAAACTACAGCAAAGCCAATGGGACCCCTCATTGCCTAATGCAAAGCCAATGGGTTCAACCTAGTTCAGGCAAATTAGCAATTAAATGTAAATGTATTCCCTTTTTATAAATAAAAGATTATTATTTGGATTTAATGAGGGGTCCCATTGGCTTTGCATATGATATTAACAGGCTTTATGATGTGTGTGTATGTATATTTATTTATCTGTTACCTCATAACAACTACTCATCGTTTTTTAAAAACGGGGGGATCGGCAGCCTCATGTTGTTCCGCAGGTATAGGCTTCATGACGTCGCATAAAATCCAAAATGACGGCTTATAGCGGATTTATATTTTTTTTTAATGATTAATAAATTGTGTTTTGCATCTAATGAACGTTCTTATGGTGTCTTGTCATCTACGACAAAAACACCGACTAAAAATAACATCGGCTCTCGTTTAACCGGCGGAGTCACACGTCATTATTAAATGTGTTACGTAATTAAAGAATAAAGTTCTATCCACACATCAATGGCCAATTCTCGTAATTAAAAACGTTCAAAATCTAGTCGAAATCTGATCTCGGCGACAATCAATGTCAATAACTTATCAAAAATGTAGGAAAATTAGAGGTGTTTTTAACAGATTGAGACTGAGATTAGAATGCAAACGTTCCTTGAAATACGGGGATGGCCTCTCTGGGCTATGCCCGGGACGTGGACGAACCGCGCTACGTCAGGGGCTCAAAAAATGTCGGGTGTGTACATTTTACGAACTCGATCACAGACGTCCGTTTCGGTGCCAGCTTTGGTATTCTCTATGACACAATGAAAGTAACCAATTTTGTGTTAAAAAAAATATGTTTAAATTCAGATACAAGTTACTTGTTTATGAATAAATGACCAATCGCGTGAAATGAACGCGAAACGACGAAAATAATTAAGTACATGACGTGGTTTCGAACTTTTGAAGTAAGGAATCATTGAGTGGTCATAGTGAATTGTGTGTGTCACGGTCCTGCCACGTCCTGAGCACGGCCCTGATATGTGAGACGGCCCTGATAGACCTTTAAGGGCCCATTCACACCTAAACGGCAGAGGCCGGCAGCGAAGCCAGAATGCACCAATAATCATGTTCGTGTCGCCGCGAGCGGCCGCGGGCACACGCGCGTGGCCGCACTGTCTTTTCAAGCGATACTGGTCTTTTAATTATGTAGATAAAGTTTAAAATTATTTCACACTGAAAGTGCTCGCAGTACCGCTGCCGGCTGCTGCCGGCCGCTGCCGTTCCGGTGTGAATCGGCCCTAACCGTATAGGTTCCAGCCATATCATCGCTTTGCTGGCAGTGGCCAATTTGCTTAGTATAAAGTTTCGTCGAACTATCAAAGATCAATAAAATAGAGTAGTGCCACAAACCACTTAGTAGTACAAGTACTGAAGTTCACTCCGCAAAATGGAGTCTAATCAAAATGAATGCCCGGAGGATACGGTGGCGGTCTGCCCGGCTTGGGCGGAGCACCGCCGTGTCCTCGCGCCTCGTGGCGGCGATCGGCGGCGGCGATCTCTCGCGTCCGGCCCTGCACCTTAATTGTGTAACACACAATCAATCGGAACCGGTATCATTTTGACAGTTCAACAACATTCATTGCGCAATTTACGTGTTGAGCAGACAAATGTTTCGAACTTATAAAGCAATTTGCTTCAAAAGGATTCTGATTTCGATTGATTGTGCGTTACTCAATTAGGGTGCTGGTCCAGGCCATGGTACGGAGCGAGAGTGCATGGGAGGCCGTCACCTTCTTCTTCGAAGCAGTAATGCTCAAGGAGCGAGCTCAGAGGCGGAGCGCGTGGGGGACAGGCAATATCTGCGCCTTCACGCCCCTCGTCGTCACAGGAGACGCCCTGGACGGCAGTCAACACCGTAGGCGCGGGCTTGCTGGCGGCGAGCAATGGGCAGCTCGCCGCCCGCAAGGACCAGGCCCGGGTCGACGGCGCGTTGTATTCCACGCGCGCCTCAAAGAAATGTCAGCACGAACTGACGGAATCCGCTAGGGCCAATGTCTGCCAGGGCCGCGGGTTGTTCGAAAGAGATACCGTGGCCCCTGGCACAGGCAACTGAATGAACACGGGTGGGTTTTAGTCAGTAAAAGTCTGACACGCCCTTCCGCTCAACCCAGAGCGGGAGAGGACATTTGATGATTTCCCAACCAAAAAAAAAAGACCCCTCCGTGTCTCGGAAAGCACGTTAAGCCGTTTGTCCCGGCTGTCATTCGTATATTTTTGACAGACGTCGCCAGAAGCCCGAAAATCTGACAACCAGTCTTCCTATCTGACCAAGGGATATCGTATTACTCAGTAACTGGGTTGTGTCAGATAGGCATTCGCTCCATGTAAAATACTGGTATTCAGCTGGTTAGACTGGAAGCCGACCTCAACATAGTTGGGAAAAGGCTAGGCAGATGATGATGATTTAATTACGAGTTGTTGTTTAATAACTTCTTGGTTTTAGTTGGAAATTGTTATGAACCAGAGAAAACAACATAATATTACTCATAACACACAGTTTAAGCGTATCAAGTGCCACAAATGACAAAATTGAAAATACCCATTTTCCTTAAAACTTACTAGGTACCTATTTTTGGTCTGACCGCGTTACTTTTATTAAATTAATTTTCCCGTTGCAGTTTGCGCGTGAAATCACGTAATTTTAATTGAATATTGAAGCTTTGCAGCAATTGCAGCATTGCTATTCACAAGCATTCGACAGGCTTCCGAGTCGAAAATGACACATTTTCTTTCAGTTACCTGATTTACCTAATCTCTAACGGCCGAATCCAATAACCTATCTATCACATACTGGGGATAGAAAAACAAATGAAACAACAGAAAACCTATATAATTTTTATATTGTTTCATTTGTTTTGCTATCTCCAGTATGCCAGAGCTGGTGTTAGATAGGTTATCGGGTTCGGCCGTAAAGCTGTAATAAGTATAATATGGCTGACTATTTTTTTTCTTTCGAATTTTTAGAACTGACGCACCCAAGCTATGGGTTCCTAGAAGAGCAGTGACCGCCACATGCGTCCGTAATGTCAAAATACAGAGCGTTTTTTGGCACCTTAATGTTAAATACTGGTGAAAATGACAGATTTTCATAACTATGACGGAAATGCTCTTTTAGCTAACCGTAGCTTGACAGCAAACAGCTGCCGACAGTAAAGCTGTCCTCTATTTGGATTAAATTATTTAAAAAATCGTGGTTCTAATAAGCCAAACACTTTATTATAGATTTATAATTTTAAGTACTAGCAGCGCCCCGAGTTTTACCCGCATAAGTTTCGATACCATGGGAATATCGGGATAAGAAGTATCCTATGTGTTATTCTGATGTTTAAGCTATATTATTGTTTCGTCGAAATCCGTTCATAGTTTTTGCGTGAAAGAGTAATAAACAAACATCCATCCATACAAACTTTCCCGTTTATTAGTAGGATTTATAAAGTATGGTTTAAGTACCGAAAACTAACCAAATCATGACGATTGTAAGCCTATGCATTTAAATAAACTTCACGAGTACTTTTGTACAGACGACAGCAGCTCAAGCTACCCGAAACTGTCAGATTTTCCCAATCAAACTTGAACCTTAATGCTTTAGCAGATAAGCGAGTACCACGACCTCTGTCACTCTAAGCTGAGACTTATTGATATTCCTCGGGAGCTGAGTGATTGTTGCGATAAGTTTTGTAGACACAAAGAACATTGTTCAGCTCTTGACAAGATGTACTCTGATATTGTGAGTATACTGGAACGGGCAGCCGTACAGACTTATAGGATAAAGTGTCGAAGGAAGGGTGGCTATGTCACGGGGTGGAACAAACATGTCGCAGGCGCTCACCGCGAGGCCCGGCTTAGATTCCAGGTGTGGACAATGGCTGGTCGCCCAGCCAATGGTCCTATTTTTCGTGATATGGCGGAAGCAAGGAGACATTTTAAGGCTAAACTCAAGTGGTGTCAGAACAGGCAGGACCAGCTTAAAATGAATCTCCTTGCTTTCAACCACGCGAACAAAGACTTTCGGCGTTTTTGGAAGAACACGTATAACATGAATGTGAGACCGGGTCTCCCGGTGAGCGTCGGTGGGTTTACCGACCGTAAGAATATTGCGGATGGTTTTAGGGACCACTTTTCTGTGCGGTCACTCTTGGGCTCGGCGTCTCGTGGAGTGAACGGACCTGAGACCGTTGAGACTGAGCGAAACGCGAAAATACCTGCCAAGAGTGTGGCTTCAATTATTTCGAGGATGCAGCGTGGGAAGTCGCCGGGTCACGATGGTCTCAGTGTCGAACATTTTAAACATGCGGGAGTCCATTTGCCTAGAGTTTTGTCACTGTTTTTCACTTTGTGCCTTGGTCATTCCTATTTACCGGAACCACTTATGCGGACGATTGTGGTCCCTATAGTTAAAAACAAAACTGGTGACACATCCGATATGAACAACTATCGACCCATGATGTGTCACCAGTTTGGTGGTAGCTAGTGAGCTACCACCATGGCGAAGGTGCTTGACGGACTGATGAAGGGCTGCCTCTCAGAACATGTTAAAGTGCACGATGCCCAGTTCGGATTCAGGGCGGGCGTGTCCACCGAGAGTGCTATTCTCGGCCTGAAGCACACCGTCAAGTACTACACCATGAGGAGGACGCCGGTATACGCGTGTTTCCTTGACCTGTCGAAAGCTTTCGACCTTGTCTCCTATGACAAGTTGAGGGGCACGGGTGTGCCGGTGGAGTACACAGCGCTTCTCCGGTACTGGTATGCTCACCAGACAAATCGGGTGAGATGGGTCGGTACTCTGTCGGATGAGTATCGAATGGAATGCGGTGTAAGGCAGGGGGGGTTAAGCTCCCCCCTGTTATTTAATTTATATGTAAATGAGCTCATCGAGCGACTGAGCAGCACACATGTCGGCTGTCATATAGACGGTATATGTGTCAATAACATAAGTTACGCGGATGACATGGTGTTGCTCAGTCCCTCGATGAGTGGACTGAGGAAGCTTCTCACGATCTGCGAGACGTATGCGGAGGTGCACGGCCTTAAATACAATTTAAAAAAAAGTGAGGTGTTAGTGTTTACGGCACCTAAACAACAGCCCCGTCGTGTACCTCCAGTATATCTCAACGGCGTTGAACTGAATGTGGTAACTTAATTTAAATACTTGGTTCATGTTGTCACCAATGACCTACGTGATGATGGGGACATAGAACGCGAGGCCAGGGCGTTGGCGGTGAGGAGCAATATGCTCGCCCGTAGGTTTGCTCGCTGCACGGCAGACGTCAAAGTCAGTTTATTTAAAGCGTTCTGTCAGTCCTTTTACACGAGCGGCCTATGGGTGTCATATACGAGCCGAGCCTACAATGTCCTGCGCGTGCAATACAACAATGCCTTCAGGATGCTGTTGCGGTTGCCGCGACGTTGCAGTGCGTCGGGAATGTTTGCTGAAGCACGTACGGATGGCTTTCACGCCATCATGCGTAAGAAAGCGGCTTCCCTACTGCAACGTTTGCGTAGCACTCGGAACGGCATCTTGAAAATGATTGTTAGCAGAGTGGACTGCCCCATCCAAAGGCACTGGGTTGAATTAGGTATAGGTTTATGTTAAATAGAACTAAGTACTAACAACAATAACATAGCATGTAAGCACAGTTTGTTACTAACCACTAACTACGTATGGACTGCTTAGGTCTGAAATAAAGATATTTTATTTATTTTTATTTTAGCGATAAAGTAGAAAATCTATTAAAGAAATTTGACAGATTGTATTAGCTTGATGTGCTGGCGTCTGTACCTACAATGGTAGTTGGTAGGGTACTTTTACATTTTTGGGTTCGGTGTCGGTCTAGTAACACCCCCTGCCATTTATTTTTTTGATATTTTCAATGTACAGAATTTTCACTTCTACAGATTTATTATAAGTATAGATTTCAACTACGTTTACCTTGACTTATCATAAAAAATAATCAAGTACCTGATTATTTTTTTAAATTTTAAATCATAATGTGGCATCACAGCTGGAGTGAAAAACTGTCAACTAACTTTTGGAGGCCATTGACATGCCGGTTTCCTCACGATGTTTTCCTTCACGTTTTCCTTTCCGTTTTGAGAGCAGTGGTGATGAAATAATTTATACAAAGTAAAGCGCCTGTCTGGATTCGAACCTACGACCGGCCACGACTGCTCAGTCACACGTGAAGTAATACTTTGTAACAATATTTTGATTCAAAAGAGTGTCAAAATCCGTGGAGCTTCTTGTCCGTTCTTCTCCATAGGAATCTACTAACCTATAGAACGCAGCTAGCTTCCCCATTCTGACCGACCGACTCGTTCGACAATTCAAAAGCGCTTGAGTAAGGAAATGCTTTGACTTTCAAACGCTATCGAGGGCAAACTAATTGACAGTATTTAGTATCGTAGCCAGTAAATTATACATGAAAAAAATCCAAGTGAATCATGTCACGGTCTGGTCGGACTTGGATTTTTTTGTTATGATGAACATAAATAGAATCGACCTCTTTTTTCGTTAAAATTGTATCTTTTTGTTGTCATGCGTCTAATTTTGTCCATTGTTTACAGGATACCCACCATCGCGCTACGACGGTCGACGAAGATTTATTATTAGCTCTGTTCATAAATTCGAAGATACAGAGAAATATCGGTGGGGTGTCGCCCTAGTGGTCATCGGAGTGTTTTGTATTGTTAATGCTGCAGTTGTATTATTGTTTATGATGAGATCTCGGATAAGATCCTGGCGACAGTCGTAGGAGACGTCATGGATTGAGCGGCATGCTCTGAAGTAGCCCGCGAAATTCAAATTTTCTAACTTTTTGTTTTATTGAGTTATTATTTCATGAAATTATGATATTTCAGACCAATTCTGTCCGAGGTAAAATAACTGTAAAAGGTTTGTAATAGCCCCCTAAGACGGTGAATTGGCGAGCTTAAACTCACTTATACTCACTCATTTTAGCACCCAATTGCACTAACTGCACGGTGCAATTAGTGCAAGTGGGTGCGAAAATGTGTTACACCATTTTGTATCACAATCTGAAGGGTATTGAAGAAAATACCTAATCCATTGCTTCATATGTTTGAAAAATTCGTCTGCACGACAACGTAAATAACGCAATGTATATTGTTTAATTGTCTAAATGAGTGGCATTTGGATTGAGGGTGTGTTATGCTGTTGCCCCGCTTGAGTAGTAGTTAGCATTGGTTCATTTAATCTCTAATCGAACTAACTCAAAGGTTAACCCTCAAAGCTTCACTCAGATCATAGAAACGAAACAGTCACGTTGTCTTTTCAAACAGTTACCACTACAAAACTAATTCTAAATTTGGTCCAAGCTCAAATATTTCAGCCAGTTTTTGTATTTCGAACCTTATTCCGATTGACGTAAAGTTCTTGATACAAGATTGATAACTTAGACTTTAACCGGTATTTAGAAACTTAACGTTGTCAGAATAAAATCCGTAATTAAAAAACCGGGCAAGAGCGAGTCGGACTCGCGCACCGAGGATTCCGTACCATCATATATAAATATTTTGGAGGTGTTACTATACGTACAGTCCTTCAAAAGTCACTATTAAGGTGGAAATTATTATTATAATGAACCTTTTGGTGACTGGTTATAATATACTATACTATAAGTACAGGGTAGGTTTTAATGAAACGTCAAGAATTCAGCTAGGGGAAGTCTTAAGTAAACACCTCTGTAAAGACTATTTGGAAAAAAAAATATTCTCTCATACATTATTGTCAACCAAGAGGCAATGAATGTATGATAGGATGTTTTTTTATAGTATTAGTTTTCCAAAAACTACTCAACCCCTGGCAGAATTGTTGAGGGTTCATTAATACCCACCCTGTATAAACCAGACCATAGCCCATAAAAGCAGCTGAACGCATTCTATCAGTACCATATTTATTTATTATAAATTTATTAATTTATTAACCGGGAGCCTATTAGGAGCTTCATACGTATGCATAGGTACCTAAATAGTTGTGTGTCCAGAAAAAACTACAACTGTGCTTCACCCAAAGCAACCTGCGAATAGGTAGGAACGAGGACATTCTGGTTGTGAAACGTGAAATGTTTTTAAATCATCGGCGAGGCCTATATTCGTTAGAGAATTTTAACATTGCGGTGTAGAATATTGCAGTTTTAAGTCGGCGCCATCTCTTGACCGATAGTGGAACTAATGTAATTTTTGTTAATAAATTCTGATTTGCAAAAAAAAAATATTTCTTCTTTGCAAAATAGTTGGGCAAACGTCATCTAAAACTATTCCAAATTTCAAGTTGATAGCATTAGTAGTTCTTGAGATATCCAGCTGTCAGCCAGTGACAGACGGACAGACAGACTCAGTCGCACCATAAGGATTCCTTTTTACCATTTTGGTACGGAACCTTAAAAAATGGCTAGATTGTTTAAACATAGTTGACGTTTTTTGTTTCTTAACCAGACCGTAAAATGGCCTTCACAGTCACAGTAGTTGCCGTCTGAGTTAATGGGTTTATAAAACGTGTCACATCTGTTCGTTTCTATGATCTGAGTGTATATGTACTAACAATATGACGGCACGCCGTTTAAAAAATTAATGACGGCTACCGCCGACGCGTCGACGTTTGCAGTTGACGCGTGCCGCTCGTGTGCACACAATTTTTTATTTATTTAGTTATGTGTGTTTCGGTCCATAGGGACAACTGTGTCCCAATTAGATTTTGGTCAACATTATTTATCTGAAATAGGTATATTTGTTTATTCGAAATACTTTCGAATTTATTTAAGAATAATGTTTAATATATTTATATTGTCCGGGTCCAAAATATAAGCATAAGTACCTATTTTCTATCGTTTCTTTATATTCAAATGCCAATTTTTCTTCGACTTATTAACTGGTTCATTGTTTGAAGTCTGTTTTTCTGTTTCCTCTTGATCTTGTTTTAGGGCTGAGCCAGACCTATTCCCTAGAGCCCGAATTCACACTTTTCCTAACTCTATCCTTTCCTGTCGCTCGGAAATATGCTTTACTAGTCCGAAGGGGAACCGCCTTATAAAAGAGTTAATGAAAGATAATAAACTGGGTGGATAGGTATGCCTGTCTCAGCCTTTAGACTTACAAATCGAAGTGAATGCTGCATAACTATGAAACCTTTCTTTACTGATCACTGTGTTTATAGTAAGCATGATAATTTTAAGATACCTAATAGGATTATTTATTTAATTAACTAACGGCTGATTTTTCCAACGCCAGATAATTTTATCGTAGGAATAATTTTGAATTTTTTACAGTTCTTCCATACAAAATCTGTCAGACGTCAATTTTATTCCACAAATAAAAATTATCTGTTGATTGAACAATCAGCCCTTAGTATAATTTAAAGCTAGATATTTTAGTTAGTAGTATATAACCAAATTTGTATATTTGCATGATTTTTGTTTGCAACTTGTGAGTGTAGGTGCTTTTGTGCACTTCATCTATAATTTTTTTATCACGAGTGTGGCAGTGGCTCCATGAGACCATATACTCCATCTTAGGCATTGTACTTGTCAAGCCGAAACCAATGAGCTCAAACAAACGGGGCTGTTAACTTGAGGAGTTCCTTTAACCACCTTCCGGCTGTTTCATCAGACCAGGTCCATGGTACCATATTACCGAAGAAGCGTTCGTTGCGTTCTCACCGAAGTTACATAAGTAAGTATGCCAAGTTTCAGGTCACTCGAATGCCAGGAAGAACTTGAAAACTGGATTACAAATAGAGTACTAGTTAGGTACTCTATTTGTAATCCAGTTAAGGTAAGTACTTGAAAACTTGATTACAAATAGAGTAACTAGTGTTTCCAGTTACTCTATTTGTAATCCAGAAAAAAAGAGTAAAGAGGCAAGTTAATAAAACAGCTTGTATATAAAATATAAATACATTATTATTATTTTTATTGCGTTTTCTTACATATTAAATAATTTTTTAAATATTTCTTTACAAAAAAAAACTGGGTCTGGCGCATACCTGTACTACAGCACTTCCGATTCCACAAATTGTAAAATATACATTACTATTAAGTATGTATTTTTATTCCATTTTCTTACATCTGAATATGTATGTGTATATATATTCTTCAGTACGTGTGTTTGTCACCTAACTCTTCCTAAACAGCTGGACCGATTTGGATGAAATTTTGTGTGTATATTTCAATGGGTTCCTGGATGATTTGAAAACACGATTGGACCCGCTAGGTGGCGCTGCTGTCGGTATATTATGACTCAATCGGGCAGGACGACGACTGGGGTCCGCTAGCATTACATTTTTTTTTTCTTTAGAAAATAAAACTGGTTCTGGCATGGCTGCATTTTAGAGCAAATTACTAATGGATAATCCTGGCTATTATGTTGTGTCTATATTCCTCTTCGCGCATATCCGGAGATTGATCGTTCCCCCGGATGGTGGCATGCCCGACCAATGTCAACCGTGTCGTCTTTCGTCACTTTGTCCATAATTGCACAAAACCTTCGGTTTTCCCCAAGAGGTTACCTAGCAGGTCTACTTCGAGTCCCATAGGGCCCGAAAAAAGCACGTGATGTTACTTACTCTGCCATACCTCCCTGCAATCGTTACTGTCAATAACGACCTTACAGGCTTGAGCCAGTTCTCTTTAGCCAAGGAGAGTGAGGTCCCCTTATTGTTATGTTATGAGCCCGTATAGCAAAGGGGGACGCCGTTGCTATACGTGCTCATCCTATACTGTCCCATACTGTCTTGCCACTTCTGTCGATGTAAGGCGACTAGGAACCAACCTTTGTTGAAGACGTCAAGCTCTAGGCATGGGTTAGATATATCAAAACGTAACTTATATCGGATATACGTTTAATATCATACCATATCGATATCTAAATATACATAACCGTTTTCACAAAAACTTCATCGAGCTATGGTTTATCCAAAGCGCAAAAACGAGAACGAACTACGAAAACGCAAACTTCACATCACGAGCCGATATGACATCGACGGTTTTCAAATCGTACTACTGATATCGATATCTGAAAACGGTTTTCGATATCGATTTGAAAACTGAATATCGGTTACATATCCGTTAGCAACTAAATACGAAAACGCCCATGTCTATCAAGCTCGTCTCGCCATCTTCGCCTGAGCGATCCTCTGGAAGATGGCGGGAAAAGTCGTTTGCCAGTAACACTTTCCAGAGCACTATAAGGCTAAAGCCGTTATAACAATAAAACTCCTTTTGAATCACGTTTACCATGTCGGAACCTGTTAAGTAGGGACCCACTGGGTCGTGAGTTTGGCTTGTTGTTCATTTGTCATGCGACAGATGCGTCCAGCCCAATTCCTTTTTTTTTTTTCAATTAACATTGATTGTTTTCAATGGTATTTTTTTCTTTCAATACTCAATACATTTATTTGCATTCCACGATGTGAACTTAGGTGGTAGGTACTCGTACATTATAAAATATACTTTGACTTTATTTATTATTTTTGGTATTCATTTTTAATTATTCATTTTATTTATCATTAAAATATTCATTAATATTATAATAGCATTTATGGATTAGGTATTGTTTTAGTTTATTTATAAATATATTTAATTTTAATCTCGAGGTTATGTTCATCCATCCATCCATGTTTTTATTTTGTTGAGTGCGTTTGTAAGTGTTTCAGTTTGGCTGCTATTGTTTTGACATGAAGTTAGTACTGAGATATCGTCAGCAAACAGAACACACGACTCATTTATGATTCTTGGGAGGTAGTTTATACAAATTATTAATAAAAGGCACCCAATTACACTCCCCTGGGGGATTGAGGCATTAATTTTATTGCTGACCGATCGAATGTATTGTATTTGGTTAGTATGTTCATTATAGTATTCGACTTCAACTTGGTGTTCCCTATTTTCCAAGTATGATTTAAACCATTCATGACTTTTTTTTTCGTGCACAAAAAGTCCTCCTTTTTCTCAATCTGAGTCGTACACTGTTAAATTGTAGAGTTAGGTACTCTACAATTTAACAGTGTACGACTACTGCACTAAAAGTTTTGCTAGCCACTGAGTGCATGTGTGTGTGTTGATATATCTGTTTTATCGTATTTTTAATATCTAATGTTCACAAAAATTATTTGCTTATGAATACCAAAGAGTATTTTTTCATTAATATTATCACGTTTCGTGAATAAGAGCGAATCAAGTTTACGGTGGACGACAGCCACAACAGTAAAAAAATCCCTAGTGCCTAGCATAGACTGATCTAAATAAATGGTGCCATAATGAAAACCAGAGTACCTCCATATTGCATATTTTTTATCAATACCTACTGTTAGTAAGTAAGACCGTAGATATTTTATCGGCGCCAAAATAGTATGGAATTATTGGCTGGTTTAACATCGATGTTTGTACATTTTTCGATAGGGGAATTTATCAAAATCCTCCCACAGGTTCTGGCTACATGTACCTAATAACGTATCGATAACGTGGGATCAATGGACGCGGGGGAGATATACAGGATAATTTTTTATTCAGTGCGTAAATTTTTACAGGGTGTTCTACCCATGAATATGAACAACATTCACTATGGGACCATCTCTGAAATCGCGAAAAAAAAATCAGCAGATTCATACATTTTGGTCGAGTAGGTATTGAACTTTTATAAGAAACAGCTGATTTTTTTTTTGTGATTTCAGAGATGGTCCCATAGTGAAAGTTGTTCATATTCATGGGTAGAACACCCTGTGAAAATTTACGCACTGAATAAAAAATTATCCTGTATATTTAGGTACAATCGATACCAACGAATAATTACTATTACTACTAAACCTACCAGATTTTAATATCAGATTATTTTTGCGTCGTCATTTTATATTTTCTGTACCAACTTTCGATAATAATATACTATATACCCCTCAGATTATTTAATCTGAGATATACCCACACAGTTTTATAGAAATACTTATTATTATTAATGCTTGTATAACAAAACACTTATTAAATGTTTATGGCAAGAATTTTTTGTTTTCTATCTGATACACCTTACCTAACTTGGGGGCCCTACCACCATATTATCCAGTATTTTAGGATTCCGTACCTCAAAGGAAAACACTGAACCATTCTATGAATCACTTCGTTGTCCCTCTGTCTGTCTGTCAAGACCCTTTTTCATAGGAACGCGTGGTGATATCAAGTTGTTGTAAAGACGTTTTAGCAAGTTATAGCAGCTCAAAACTGCACAGCTTGTGAGAAATTAGCAATTTATAGTTCAAAAATGTTTGCTGCCTTCGACAACCCGCAGCCGGCTCGCTGCCACGCACACAGACGCACCATACGCAGGTGCATATTCACTGTTTGCGAATTATAGATTGCACGTTCTAATACGCCACCTTCCGCATAAATATAAATATTACGATTGCTACTAGGATTGTGGTGAACAGTATTGTTAACAAATTGCTTATTGCATTTTTACCCTTGTTCTCTTTAGGACAGATTCGCTTTTACGGCAGATGCGCATATTGCGAACAAGGGATTTATTACTAACATGGCGCCGAATGATCGTAGCTAATGAAGTCATTTTATATACTTATATTAGTTTAAGAATCAAGTTGCCTGAAAACTTTACCAGGGCTTTTGATTGCTGCAAATGTTAATCTAAGTAGGTACCACCTGCTTTGTGCGAATATCACGGTAAAAAGATTCTAAACAATGACGCCTACCAGCAAATCTTCCCGGACTTGCAAGCACTGTCGTTGCAAACCGGCTAAAGTTAATACATCGACCATATTCGACAAGCTCATCTGCCGACTTTATGAATACCGAAGCTACCTCCGATAACCAGTGCAAATATATAATATAGGCGCTCCGTAGCAACTGGACAGATTCTCAGTTGGACAGATTCTCAACTGGACAGATTCCCGTGCGTTGCAGGATTATACAGTAATATGATTTGCCAATAATAAGATTTTTATCTTCTGAAAATGCGAGTGATAGTGACGCGTAGCTGGATGGTACGGTCAGCAACAAAATTCGGTTAACACTTTAGTTGTTTAAATCTTAATTATTGAGCAAAATATTCTTAAAAAACATGTAGTAATAGAATATTTAAGAATACTTAACTCTTTGCTATTACCTACATGAAATAGTGAAAATCAATGTATCGCATCATTTTGTATCAATTTAGATGATTTTGTAAAAATAACAGAGTTAATTGCCTTTTTTTGCTGACTGTACGTGACTAATGTCAAGTCAGTACATTTATCTTGCCAATATTGAGCGCGGGTTACGCATCTGGTCATCATTGAATGGTGGACATTTTGTAGCCTGGAGTTTACATAAGGATAAATAATGGATCTAGAATGATCATTTTGACCAATCCAATTTTAAATATTAGATTTAGGGAAATTGCTAGTAAACTTGTTTGCATATTCGACTATTTACACAACCAGTGTGATTTAATTTTTACTGCTTGCTACACAAGTTTGTGACATTTCCACAATGACATAACGAAGTTGATGTTGCCACCTTAATTCTTTAACTTTACCAGCAAAAGTTGGTACTTTTTTTTTCAACAGCTTTGTCGGATTTAGTTGTTAATGAGGGGCTTGTGGCTAAGTACTAACAGCCGCACGGGTCGATCGATCAGGTTAAGCTGCACTTGTCGTGGTTGGTCCGTGGATGGGTGACCATCTTCACATACCAAGACCCCTCCGTGCCTTGGAAAACACGTTATGCCAGGTCCCGGCTGTCATTCGTGAATCTGAGACCGTCGTTACGGGTCGTCAGAAGCTCGAAAGTCGGACAACCAGTCTTACCAAGGGGTATCGTATTACCGAGTAACTGGGTTGCGGAGGTCAGATAGGCAGTCGCTCCATGTAAAATATTAGTATTCAGCTGCATCCAGTTAGACTGGAAGCCAACCCTAACATATTTGAGAAAAGGATAGGCAGATGATGAATCAAAATCAAATCAAATCAAAAGTCATTTATTCAAATTAGGCTGAGAATCAGCACTTTTCGAACGTCAAAATTACAAAAGACAGTCCCCCAAAAACGCCCGCCCTTCACCACTTCCTAGTGCTATCGCTGGGAAGAAGAAGTGGCGCAACAAACTCCCCAGCAGCACAGCTGTCTGTTTAGTTAGTAGTTAGAGAGTAGAGTAGTTAGAATATTGTCAGCCTTTGTTGAATGATTAAAAATGAGTCTTATTTTGCGTTGATGCTTATTCTGTGTCAGGCTTTGAATAAGCAATTTAATTGTAAACTTCTTAGAAGTTGACGTTTTTGACATTTGAGCTTATATTCCTATCTGGACTGGGAAATGTGGGAAATATATCTTTAATAGTTGGTAACACTACGGAAGTATACAGTGATTTGATTGTGTGATGTGTTCGTAATTTTTAATTTTAGCTTGGATTACTTACAAAAACCTAAAGTTGGATACGATGGCGACGTCCAGCGAAGCATCCGATCAAATTGTGAAGTCTAGGCGTCCTGCTGGTAAGGAATTTACCTGGCACTCCTATAAAATGGCCTTGTGGTATCGATTGGGAAAGACTGACTCAATTTATTGTTTTGATTGTAGAGTCTGCGTTCAAACAGCAGCGCCTGCCTGCTTGGCAGCCGATCCTGACTGCGGGAACAGTCCTGCCGACATTCTTCGTCATTGGCATTGCTTTCATACCTGTCGGTATAGGCCTACTCTATTTCTCCGATGAGGTGCGCCCTATGTTGACTAATGTCAAATTAATTTACTAATTACTCGTCCAATTATTCAACTAATATCTAATAAATTATCACTTCGTAGCTGTGATTTATTACAAAGGGCTAAGATGGTTTCAGTATAATTAAATAACTAATAAGTTTGAGGTGGCTCTAGAAAAGGATGCCTGGAAGGATAATGAGGGAAGGCTTTGCTCAACAGTGCACAGTGAAGGCTAAATAAAAATTAAAAAAAAACTAACAAGTTGCTACTTATTAATGATTTGTTATTAACTTCCTTCCTACTGGTTTTTAACCATTGTAATTTTGTTATTAAATTTATCCTTATGTGCTATGTATATTGTATCCCGCAGTAAACAAATACTGAATGATTGGGTAAGCACTGAAATATTATGTATCTGTAACCTCCTTACAGGTCAAAGAACATGTCATAGACTACACAAACTGCATGAAAGAGGGTGAAAACACCACTTGTGCGGACTACATCAAACGGAACTCCATGGACCAATGCGTTTGCCGCCTCTCCTTCAACTTAACCGAGGATTTCAAAGGGGACGTTTACTTCTACTATGGACTCAGCAACTACTACCAGAATCATCGCCGATATGTCAAGTCTAGGTAATGACAAAACCATTATAATGCTATACAAAACAGGGGTACTGGACCATACCTAAGAACATTCTGCGGGGTAATTGCCTAACAATCTATCAGTAGCAATGGGTTTCATTTTGACAGTTCAACATCATTCCTTGAGTTATTTACGTTGTTGAGCAGACACATTTTTCGAACATATGAAGCAACGGATTAGCAATATCCTTCAAAATGATTCTGATTGAGATTGATAGTGGATTACGCAATTAGGGTACTGGTTACATTTATTACACAAAAGTAAAAATTCAGACTTTTATTACCCTTTTTACCGAAAACAAATTTTAAATATTTAAATACTCTTGCAGTTCCTGTACTGTTGCATGCACCGATAAGCAAGCATAAATGTTTTGTGTGCATAACGTCCATCACTAACATAAACAAAGAATTTTCATAACAAAAATAAAACTTGTGTCCCAGCTTTTATTCTTGCAGAAAGTTACTTAGCTTGATGTACAAAATGTGTAGATGGCTTCATGGGTCTTTTATACTTAGTAATAGTATACTTAGGGCGGATTTTTCCATCGCCAGATAATTTTATTCCAGGAATAATTTTTGATACTTCTGCCATGTAAAAACTGTCAAAGTCAATTCTCATCCACCATTAAAAATTATCTATACATTGAAAAAATAGCCCTTACTCAATTTATGACAAAACTAGCAGCGCCCCGCGGTTTCACCCGCATAAGTTTCGATCCCATAGGAACATCGGGATAAAAAGTATCCTATGTGCTAAACCAAGGTGTCAGCTACGTCCATACCAAATTTCATCAAAAACGGTGCAGCCGTTTGAGCGTGAAGAAGTAACAAACGTACAAACATACACACACGCAAACACCACGCTCACGAACTTTCGCCTTTATCATATTAGTGTGTTGAAGAATGAAATATGTCCACTTTAAATATTTTGTTCTATTATTTTGGCAGGGATGACAGTCAGCTTCTTGGTCGCCTGTCGTTGACACCTTCATCTGACTGCCTGCCATTTGCTTTTGCGGTTGAAGATGGAAAGCAAAAGCCTGTAGCGCCATGTGGTGCTATAGCTAACTCTTTATTCAATGGTAAGCCTTTTAAAGTCTTTCATTATTGTTTAGTTGATTTTCAGCCTCCAATCAACCAATCAATAATTTGAGGAAACTAACATATTATTTAAGTTTATTGCAAACATCGATATTTTTTAGGGTTCTGTATGTCCTAATGTAAAACGGAACCCTTATAGGATCACTCGTACATCTGTCTGTCTGTCTATCTGTTACAGCCAATTTGCTCCGAATCTCCTGGCCCGATTAAGTTGAAATTTGGTATACATATGTGACCCAAATACGAACGTGCAACTTGAGTAAATTCATTTTGAATATGGGGGTTACTTTTGGGAGAAAACTAGGAAATTAAAAACAAAATTTTGCATGCTGCACAGTGTGACATATCAAATGAAAGGGCTTGTTGTGAGGGTCTCAAATATATCTTTTGTATAATTTTAAAATAAATGCCAGTGATATTCTAAAACCAATCCAAATTATTGGTAAAATTTTATTATAAGAAAACTAAAGACCAGACCCTGCTTTGCACGGTTTTAACGATTTGACTAAACATCGAGATTTCTTTATTTTGTATGTATGTTGTTTATGTAAATACTAACAAATTCAATTGTATATTCTGTAAAATAAACGATGACTCATTTATTCATTAATATGTTTTATACAAACAAACATTTGGGAATCATTTCTCTAAATAATGGTGAAACCCGCTTCGAAATCCGTTGCGTAGTTTAGAAGAATAATAGTGTCACACAGCCAGACACGAAAATACTGTAATTTATAATATTTAAATAGATTAAGAAAGGTTTTTTAGGCGACTTACGAGTTGAATGGTTCGAACCCAGACAGGCACTTTACTTTGTGTAAGTTATTTCATCACCACTGCTCTCAAAACGGTGAAGGAAAACATCGTGAGGAAACCGGCATGTCCTAGAACCAAAAATTCGAAGACTAGTGACAGCTACCAATCCGCACTAGGCCCTCACCGAGAGGAGGCCAGTGGGAACATTATAAGCTGATTATACTATTATACTTATAGGAAAGGTTCACGGAAGTTGTACTACACATGATTATTTGTTTTACCAGATACATTGACCGTTCGCTCACAAGATCTGAACAAGGATGTGCCCGTAATTCGCACAGGGATCGCATGGGATTCGGACAAGGAAATCAAGTTCAGAAACCCACCTGGAGACCTCAAGGCTGGTATGTACTGTTTCAAATATGAATCTGAATAGTAGTGCACCACAACATTCGGTTTCAAGAACAATCATTAAAAAGAAAATCTATTGAAAAGCAACTGAAATATGTAATACATTTTTTTTTAAATCCCTGCAAAAAATGAACTAAGTTACGTTTTAGATACGAAGAGGTATGTACGCATTGGCCGTGCGACCGTAAAATGTATAATATGATATATCGCCGTGTGGCACGGCAATATCAAGCTATACATTTTCAGTATAAGCTCACTTCTCATTGTACGAAAATCCTATACTTTTAGATGTAAAAAAACTGTGAAAGAACCCTTCATCTAATTGACAGGACAGACACATTCGCTCATCGGAAAGCGTGTCAAGCTAAACGTAGCGTAAAAATAAATAAATAAAGCTGTACGATCTCTTGGCGCGTGGCCAAAATTGGCACTAACGCCGCCATCTTGATTTTTTTCACTACACAATTTCACTTAATTTTTCCAGCGCCATAAGATACTTGTCCCCATGTCGCCCGCAAGAGATAACTTGGGACTTCGCTCGGATGAGCGCGGTACTGAGGCGTCGATGGCGAAAGCGATAAGTAACAGCGCGCGGGTCGGGAGGGGCCGCTTGGATCACAAGTTAACTCTTGCGAGCTGTAACACTCTAGTTTGACCGATGTTTCACAAACGGCAAGTTACTCATTTAAACACTGTTGCAGCATTCGCAAACTTCACGAAACCAGAGAACTGGCGGCTCCACGTTTGGGAGTTGGATCCTAACAACACAGAAAACAACGGCTTTCAGGTAATTGATCCCTGAAACATAATATCACGCCTTTAATCCTGTAGCCAGAGTTGAACTTTTAGTACCATCAGCGTCAACATTTCAGGGAGGATTAGCTTTTTCCCGCAACTTCGCCTACGTGGTGGTTGCAAATTATCCCGTGGGAACTTACTACCGGGATTAATCCTCGATCCTCGTTAAGGTAGTCATAAGGATGAACTTCTAAATACAAGCCGGTCTCTCTGATCTGGATCTTAGATAATTTATATGGTCTTGACGCAGAACGTCACTTTCGCAAAACGTCATTTTCGCAGAATGTCATTCAAGCCATTTTTTCTCAGGAGAGATCTAATCAAACATCAAACTTTTCCAATACCACAAATGTATTTTTGTTTACACTGTCACAAGCCAAAAAACAATAAAATACTCAAAAATGCTACAATGGCTAAAAACAAGATATAAGCAAGCTTAAATTACCGAAGTACCCCCACTTTTACTTTTTGTTACTCATTTCCACAGCTTATTTTTTATTTCTTTTTCATAATTAAATGATTTACTATAAAATATAATTATCATTAATTAATATTGTTTTACGAAATTAAATTTACCCGATTCTGCAGTGTTAGTATTAGGTCTCTCTTGAGATAAAAATGGCCTGAATGACATTCTGCGAAAATGACGTTTTGCGAAAGTGACATTATGCGATAGTGACCAAATTTTTCACGATGACGTTTTGCGTTTTGCGATGGTTTATAACCAGGATTAACATATAGAATACTTTTTATCCCGATATTCCCACGGGTTGAAACTTATGCGGGTGAAACCGCGGGGCCCAGCTGTTATTGCTATAAGCTGAAGTCTTATGTAGTCTAAGTTGATTTTTGATTGGCTATTTGTAATAAATTTGCCCTCTGTGTCCCAAAACATGTAGTCAAAGTGACCCCTGCACTGCCACTGACGACGCCGTGGAAGTGGCAAAGTTTTGGGCCAACAAGATATAAAATACAGTCGTGCCAGCGACACGAGGAAGAAAAGAATAAATAAAAAAGGTCTTTTGAACTTTTATCACATTGGATTTGTGTTCTCACACTTGATAATTGTCTGAGTTTCTGCATTCAAATACATAGTTACCGTGCGTCAACCATTGGAAAACCTGCTCACAAAACGGTGAAGGAAAATATCGTGAAACCGGCTTGTCCTAGAACCTAAAATTATTCTTTAATTCGTTTAGCCCGTGGTGGATTACGGCCCGCTCCGTCTCGAAAAGAGGAGGCCTGTGCCCCAGCAGTGAGGACATTATAAGGAGATTATGCTAACCATTGCAAATTAAACATTATTACAATCATACGCTTACACTTTCAGAACGAAGACCTCATAGTATGGATGCGCACGGCCGCGCTGCCTACATTCCGCAAGCTGTACCGCCGAGTGGATCACACGCAGGTCGGCTTCAGCACCGGACTCGTCAAGGGACCCTACGTGCTCACTGTGGAATATAGTGAGTATTATACCGAGTACAACTACTAAGAGGGGCTTGTGGCTAAATAATAACAGCCGCACGGTTCGATCGGTCAGGTTAAGCTACGCTTGCCGCGGTTGGTCCGTGGATGGGTGACCATCTTTACATACCAAGACCCCCTCCATGCCTCGTAAAGCACGTTAAGTCTTACCAAGGGGTTTCGTATTACTCAACTGGGCTGTGGAGGTCAGAGAGGCAGTTGCTCCATGTATAATACTGGTACTCAGCTGCATCCGGTTAAGCCGGCCGGGCGGCCTGGTGGGAAGCCTCTCAATGTGTGGTTCTTTCCTCAAAAGACAATTTCAGAAACCAATCTACATTATCTGACCAAGATTATGTCTGGACTTTAAAAGAGACAGTGACCTCTGAGTTTGTTTCGACCTTTCTTCTCAGAGTAATCGGATAAGAAACGCCGACCACATCTAGTTTTTAAAAATACGATTGACGTGTAAAAGAGTTTGTATTGACCTAATTACAGAAATAAAATCATTTATCATTAAAACAAAATTATTCCACAGACTACCCGGTAACTGACTTCGACGGTACCAAGTCATTCGTGATATCGACGACATCGCTGTTGGGCGGCAAGAACCCGTTCTTAGGAGTGGCCTACGTGGTGGTTGGTACTCTGTGCCTTTTGCTCGGAATTGTACTGCTCGTCATACATGTGAAGTGCTCCAAGAGGTACGTATGGTCTTAGAAAACTTGGGTTTATCGTTAGTTAGAATATAACTTTTGGTATCGCGATGCGCGGTAGTAAAATAAGCCATGTCGTTAATGTTGTCGAATCTGCAATGCCAATGCGTATGGCCGCCTTAAGCCCTTGTATACGTCCGTTTTTTCATCAGAAAATGGACCGTGGTTTTCATCAGACTTGCGGTGGTGTTAAGCACGACTTGACTCACTAAAGCATTAAAATGTATGGTTCATATTGTGTGACATAGTATGTTACACGCATGGATAGAATCAGAAATGAGTACATAGGAGGAAGTCTGAAAGTGGCACCGGTAACTGAAAAGTTGTGTGGAAATCGGTTGTCATGGTAATATGGTATGGGAATGAGAAAAATGTCGTGAGGAAAGTTTTGAGTATGAATGGATGGCTATAAGAGTAGGGGAAGACCAAAGAAACGATGGATGGACTGTGGGAATGATAATGTGGTTAGAAAGGGGGTGAGCACCGAGGTGACGACTAATGGAGAAGTATGGAAGAAAAAGACGTTACACCAACCCCAAAGTTGCGGAGTTCGTGCTTAGATGGTAGACGCCCTGGCGTCGTCAACTACTGTCACTGAATTTTGTAAAAGTCACTGTACTCACATGATATAGAGCTCACATTGCAATGCTTTATTTGAGTCGATTAGTAGTTGAGTTGTTTCACAAGGCAACAAGACTAACGTTCATCCCTTAAATCGCCATGTCACCCAGTTAGCAAGGTGGTCGATGTTAATTCCCAAAAATATGAGAAGAGGCCTCAGTCCCGTAGTGGAGCAATGACAGATACAGTACCCGGCCGTAAATAAAGAAGTAAAAACGTCAAATAACGTAGGTGCGGCTTTGTAGAGCGTTGTCTATGTCACTGCTACCCGTGTGACGGTGTCTTTCTAACACCCTTTGTGCCAACGTGACGACTGGGTACTGTACTAAATATTTTGGTATGAAGACTTCGATCAATGTCCATCAACGATGCTGATTGGCCGTTGAGAAACGTTGGCCTATCAAAACCTTGAGCATACTTAGAATTTTGTCACATTATACGTACAAGTCATAAAGACAGCTACTGCAGTTGAGACTTTCAGTGCCGGATGCACCCACGTAGCAAAAGTAGCAATTGCTACGGGCCTCGCGCAAAAGGGGGGGCCCCCGCGTTGGTTTCTTATCAAAATTATTCTAAATTGCCAGGGCAATCTCATATCTGACTGTTTGTACTTGTCAGAGCCCAACAGGGCCTATAGTAATCTACTGTACTATTAAGGGCTGACTTTACAAAACTTCAACTATATTCGATGACCCTGGTTACTTATCTCCTCCTCCTGGTTACTTATCGACTGTACATGTTACATCTAACAATCACATAATTACACGACCCGGGCGTTAATATGGTACATCGGCTTTTAGAGAGAGACCGTCAAAGTGTCACACAGGTATGAGTGAGTTGCAAAAAAAGTTCGGCTTTAAGTAAAGCCGAACTTTTTCTTGAACCCGATGTGGCATATTAACGGCGGTGTACTGTACCTACTTGCATGTGACATCAGACACAGCCCTCCTACCCAATACTTCCTACACGAGGAGCCCGTGACACAAGAGCCCACTCCGTAAGTCTTTATTTTACGTTTTTTTTTTAAGGGGGATGCGCTAACGTCGCCCACGAAATCCAAATTTACTTAATTATGTTTTTTGCAATTTGTAGGCCAGTGTCAGGTTGTATGTTTATTAAAATATGATTCGCGAGCGTAGCAAATATGGCTTTACAGAATTATAATCATTAGAATTGACCTCAAATGAAATAGCCATTCAAATTAACCTAGAGAGATATATTGGTGATTTTTGTGATTATAATTATATAAATCAATATTTGTTACGGACGCGAATCATATTTAGATCAACATAGAATCTGAAGGTTAATTCTCGTAATTTAAAACGATCAAAATGTAGTCGCAGACTCATTTCGCGAGAAACAAATGTCAAAAATGTAGGGAAATTAGAAGTATTTGCGACAGATTGAGACTGAGGTCAGACTGTGAACGAATTGCCCCTCTGATACTGATCTACAAATTGCTAAAATCGTAAGAAAATTTGAATTTCGCGGGCTACCCTGACGCTTTCACCTTAAATCATCATTATAAGAATGTAGGGTTTTATCCCACTAAGATGTCATGGCGAAGTCGCCAATAGTCACGCTGGACAAATAAAATTATATGACAACTATCTGGGGAGGTCGCGGATATGGAACTGTCGCCAGGCCAGAACCACCGACATTGCGCTAGCGCATAAAATATGCCAATTTTTTTTTTAATTAGTAAAATAAAAGTTCCATTATCTAAGTCCTAGCCGACGAGCAAACCGGATACTGCCAAATAATATAATAACTATAATTATTTTAAGTAAAGCGATTCTATCCGACCTCTACAACAACCCAGTCGAGGTCAGCGAAAACAGAACAGCACCAAAGAAGAAGTCGCCATGGCATCCATCGTTACTGGAATATTTGCCTAAACAATCAAATGTCCTGTACAATCCAGTTATGTTCGGGCTAAAAACTCATGGGATGCAATAAAATGTGTCAGTGCATAGTGTGCGTCTACATCATAGACTCTGCGATAAGACAGAGACGTGCAATGCCGTTATCGATGATTTGTTATTATATTGCGTTTCATCGATAACATACGCGTCCATCACTACGTCCCAAAGTGTGTTAGAGCCGTCATAGTCCGTCATAGTTTCGGTCTGAGAGAGATAGAGCTACACAAAACGTTGCTATACGTTTTGTTTAGCTCTATCTCGCTTTCGAAACGGAACAGTGATGGCTTAGACATTTCAACTATGAAATGATTCAACTATGATAATTATGAATGCCATAGTACTTTCGATCCCTGTTTTTAGGAAAGTGAGTTGCTGGCCCGAACATGTTGAGTAGGTAATAGTGCATCAACACTTAAATCAAATTGTTGTAGCGAGATGTGGAAACAGTTCTCGGATCAGCTTGAAGTTGGTAGCTCGAACGAAGATCGAAAAAGTATCGAGAACAACGTGTACGTACCACTTTATGGTCTTCAAAAGTAGTTTTTTTTTTCATTTTTCACTACAGGGCTCTCCTTTTTAATCCCTCCTTTCCTCTCCATCATTGACCTCCATGATTCATAATATATAATAGATGATGGGCGTTTTGAATAACATTATTTATTGTTATAAAATGTTTTTTCTTTATGCTATAATAAAATGTATGATCCAGATGATGATGATGACGATGATGATGCCAATCAAAACGCGATATTTGATGGTGTTAGTCCCTTGGAAAACCGTTAATTCGGAACTGGTGAACAAATCAATAAAAAAATTACTTGTTTATTATTCTTCTAGAACCGTGAACTAATAAAATATATTTGAATTTTACGAGCAAGTGAGAAATGTCTATACACGCTAAGGGCAATCGGCCAAACTTCAGTAGACGTCATTATTTGGTATTTAGCAGCACAAATTGTATCCAGTTGAAACGTATCTAGTGCCACCATTTTATTTAACTAGCTGATAATTTTTGTTCTCCCTTTCAGTACCACCGAGATGATCAACGTGAACCCTCGCACGCCCTACTCTTAGGCAGTGACGTCACCCGCAGGTGAATACGACACTTACTAGTTATGAGATTACTTAAGTTTATTATATTTTGTTGTTGACGACCACAGAGCACGGAGTTTCACAGCGTCTAGAGACGGCAGTACTATTATAACTCGTCGCGCCGAAAGTGGGTTGAGCGTACAACTTCAGTCGAAGCCGCCAGTCTTCTTCTTCGTGTCGCTGGCACGACTTTTCTCAGATCTTGATGGCCCAAAACTACCCCACTTCCACGGACTTGCCGATGGCAGCGCATAGGCCACTATGACTGCAAGTTTGGAACACACAGGGCAGTATGGCGGAGCACAGTTTGAGACAAAGCTCCACATCTACACCCTGCTGCCGTTCCGTCGGGGTACTCCCACTTTACCAGGTTGGAGTTACATCTTCCCACTGTTTCCTACAGCCGTCACTTTCTCTACGTCAATCACACGCTGGGTTGGTATGGACAGTGTTGTCAATGCCGCCTCTAGCAGTGGCCGCCAAAAGCTTTTCCGTGCTCTGTGGCGACAACTAAATACAGTCGCAGGCACGTAACTTGGCAAGGTTTTCGCGTAATGTGAGTAAGTTCGCGCAAGTGCACTTAGGGTTGATTTTACCAAAGCCAGATGGTTTTATTTGTGGAATAATTTTGAATTTTTAACAGTTCTTTCATACAAAATCTGTCAGACCAGTGTTCCAGGAACAAAAACACAGTACAGATCACTTTTGCAACAAAATATGTCACATTATTGCTTGTCATTATTCTAGGGTTATTGTAATAAATTATTTTTAAACTTGCCTGTTTAGAAGAAAGTTAAAGAAAGGGAAAAAAGCATCAACTACTCTTGCCAATTTACGTGCCGGGACTGTCTTAGCAGGAAAAAGTTGTTTCCATTGATTAAAAAGGTACATGTGTAGACTTTTTTGTCGTATTTCTGGAGATTGTTTTCGTGGCTTTGAAAATATTTAGAAGTCCACGCTATAAACAATTCTTATTATTATATTTTTTTATACAAGATGATTGTTGATAAAGGAAGGAATGCTTGGATATAGTCAGCCACAAAAAGATGTATACACGGACAAGGAACCATTTTATTATCTACAACCATTTTTCCATAACCTTGTATCCTAAGCTGTGATCCTTGTGTATGTACCTTAAAATGTGATCGTTGTCATGACAATAATAATATGTCAGTCTGATTCGTTAGAGTAAATGGCAATAGTTTATGACATCGCATTTTCAACTAAATACTTATTTCTAACACTTCTTCAAGAAGTTGAACTTTCAGATTTGTTTACTTCGTTATTGAATGATTACGGTCTACATAATTATTGGTGAGATTTATGTAGATTACCTACCTGAGAGTTAAGATGTTTTTGGGACAAAATATTTGCTTTGTTTTGGTAAAATAAATTGTATACCTACAGTGTTTTGTACAAAATTGTGGATACAATTTTATGGAACAAATAGTTCCTTGTCCGTGTATACATTCTTTTGGGGCTGATTGTACAATGCAAATGACTTGCAATGTATTCGAATCAAAGTTGTTATATATTATATTTATACAAGTCTATGTAGGTAGAATGATTTTATTGAGATAAAATATTGTTAATTATTCCGTTGTATTATGTGTTAATGTTTTTTTAATTTTCAAAATCTTTGTTAGTTGTGTTTTTAGTTAATAACAAACTTTGTAGCGATAGTATAGAACTGCTTTTGAATCATTTCTTAACTCATTTCTTGGGTTTGAACAAAGATACAAAATGGAAAACAATAATTCATGTCAGAAATACAATAATTTTACTAAGTATAACTAAATATAAAATACTGGGTTTGGATATCCGTTTTTAACATCAATAACATTATTATTGACATGTTGGTTCATAAATACAAAGTTCGCTTACGGGCCCGAACACATGTACAGACGCCAGCAGGTCAAGCAACCCGAAACTGTAAAATTTTCCCAATCAACCTTGAACCTTAGTACTTTAGCGACAAAGTTGAAAATCTATTAAAGAAATTTGACAGATTGTAGTAGCTTGATGTACTGGCGTCTGTACCACAACGACAACACCTGGACGGGCGCTAATTTGTATGAAAATGAATCGTTTATTCGCAAGGACCACATTTGGCCGTTGAAATCAACTGTGTGGGCGATACCAACCACATTAAAGCCACGTCGTTGCCACTACGTAACCACTAGCGAGACCGCGCACTAGCGGCCACATCCTAGACACACCAATCTGTCTGTCGGCAAACACTAGCCATAATGTAACCACATCGCAACTACTAGCGAAAACACAACCATATCGAAATTTTGTAGTTACCACAACGCAACCGCAAGAAGCTGCAGAGACTATTCACACGTAACCACTGCTTGCCCACATTTTGTCGCTGCGATATGGTCTGATTGTGGTATGAGCATAAGTATGTATACACTTGGCTTTATTCAAAAGCGATTTACTGCTTTATTTTTTAATTAAATTTTAAGTTGCTATGAATATAGTATTTTCGAACCCATAGGTTTTTGCAATATGTCGTATTTCATTGTTGTTTACGTTATTTTACGCAAAAACCGCTATTGAAAGATTCCAAGTGTTGACATATTAGTGCTCGTGACTGTACGTATGTTCGGGCCCTTGACAAACGCATATTTCATGTAATATTACATTTTAAATGAAACCAATTGTGTAAAAAAGTGGGCGTATATATCACACCTCCATGACCATTATAGAGACGTTCTGTTTGCTAACACTTCTGTTGTTCTTGTAATCGTATATCGTCTATAAATCAACTCGTTATCTGTGGATTTCCAACGCGATTCGATGGACACTTTAATTGAAAAAGACCACGGATCATTCAGCAAGTGATTACTTTATTTCATATTAACATTGAGCAAGAGACCTTTGCCCAGCAGTGGGACAATATAGATTAACTGACAAAAAACATTGAACAAAATAAATGTAAAAGTTGTTCAACTGACATAATTAGTTATTAATTAATAACTATAGGTACCTACAGTCATATAAAGAGAAAACTCAAAAAAAAAAGATCTCAAAAAAGCATCGTCTTCGAAACAGAATGAACATGTAAAATTTCAACTCCGTAGGATAAGTGGTAGAAGTTTTAATTCAGCTTGCAAGATTCGACCAGTACATACTAGCTAGTAACTAACTAACTCATCATCATCATCATCTGCCTAGCCTTTTCTCAACTATGTTGGGGTCGGCTTCCAGTCTAACCGGATGCAGCTGAATACCAGTATTTTACATGGAGCGACTGCCTATCTGACCTCCACAACCCCGTTACTGGGTAATACGATACCCCTTGGTAAGACTGGTTGCCAGACTTTCGGGCTTCTGACTACCCGTAACGATTGTCGAAGATCCACGAATGACAGCCGGGACCAACGGTTTAACGTGCTTTCTGAGGCACGGAGGGGTCTCGGTATGTAAAGATGGTCACCCATCCACAGACCAACCGCGGCAAGCGTAGCTTAACCTGACCGATCGACCTGTGCGGCTGTTATTATTTAGCCACGGGCAATAAGCTTGGCTGATGACAGCTGATGACGACTAGAGCCGAGTATACGCTATTCAGCGCTTATTGTACCCGATTCAGCGCCTACAATAAGCGTTTCAGCGCCTAGAATATGCTTTTCAGCGCCTAATATACGCGATTCAGCATCTAGTATAGGTACGCGATTTAGCGTCTCTGACTGACTGGAGCTGAGTATACCCGATTCAGCGACACTGGCCCGAGCGTGACGGTTCGCGGTTAAGAATCTCGTGGAAGGAGGGGTGAACGATTGGGAAAAAATGTCGCGTTCTTCAACACTATTAACGAGTGGAAAAAAACATTCCCAGTCGTTAATAGTGTTAACGACGGGGTATTGACGAGCGGGAACGACCGTTCAGTTTCGTTCACTGCTCATAAAGAGCGCAAGTACACCTAAAGAAGTTTTCACTCCAAAAGTGTTCCAGATGACTTTTAATCATGTTGTACTTAGGACACGAGAATATGAATTTAAGTATTAATTCTACGAAACCTGTATTCTACGCATATGTCTATGTCGCCTTGTTTTCCTAAATTAACCAACGCCAAATAAAACCTGCGAATGTTTCAATATAGTCGCACGAATACGCGATCGAAGTCGGAGTTCGGAAAATCGGAAGGCGGCGCGACCACACATTTCAAATTACCGAACAAGAAGCGACATATGAATGCGACGATCGCTTTCTATTAGAACACGGTCTTATACCTGTGCCAATCGGTTCGGGGTCGGGAGAGGGCAGAACTCCGAATTTTCATTTTTTTTTACGCCAAAAATACAATTCAATGTTTTATATCTGTGTCTTCATGTATACTTTGTCATAAGAGCACTCTAAAGGACATCGTCATTTTACTCGGCATGGCTTTGCCTCACAATGGAGTATTGAAAACTAGACTTTAAGTTGTGTGCATAAAGGTCATATTTAAATAAATGTCATTTTTTTATCTTCGAAAATTATTGAGAACGATTGGATGCCGCGGGGATGACGCGCGTTCCACTAATACATACATATAATAATAGATATAGATCATGCGTCTCGCGTAATATTAGTAAAACACACCTTCCAATATATAAATAAAAGGATAATAAACATATTATTGAAATCCTGAAAACGGCCTTTCCTTTGGTGACCCCTTTTAACCCTAACAGGTTATGTATATTTATTTAAATCTTTCACACACACATATTTTACAGCTGAAATCCGTTTTCAATACTCCACTGAACGCCAGTTAGGTGCTCTGCAAATGGACGAAATAATTAAAATTAAAACTTAGTTGCAGGTCGAACCTATAACTTTATTGTTAATAGTGGAATTCTAAAGAATGTACTAAATGGTAGTTTTATTATTATTAACAAAGTGCCTTTATATGAATAATTAAACGCTTTTGTATCTCGTTGTCGCTATTTTTAAAGTATTTAATATTATCTCACTTTTAAGTATTATGCTATTTATTATTGTAAGGAACTGTTAGCGCTGTGTGAATGTTGCGTTGTGAAAAAAGAGAATGCATTGATTGGCAAAAAATGCCTCAGGGCGTAATTACAATGACACTTCTATTGTATCTCGTTCAGTGTCCATCAACCTATTAAAATTACTTCTTTTTAAGAGTAAGTCTCTATTAAAATAGATTACAGTTTCGTTTTTGTAAACTTAGGGTGAATTTTACCAAATTTCTATACCTTAAGAATAAGTTTTATACTGAGAATAAATTTTGAATTGTTGACACTTTTCCATACTAGAACTGTCAAACGTCAATTTTATTCCACGGCTAAAAGATATCTGACTTTGATGGAATAAATAAATAATAAAAATAAATTACTAAGTTTATTTTTATGCAACGTAACATTTGCGCAGCCGCTACAATATTATTAATGATCACACATTCGAGTTAATTGTAAACTAAAAAAAATACAGCAGAAGCCACTGCAATTTTTTCTAGAGAGCATTTTTTCGTAAATGATTCGAAGGCCGAGATAAATACACGTCACTTAGCATAAGCATGTGCTTTGGTTAAGCGTTATTCCTGTCACTGTCGCACAATCGTCAAACTACAAGTGCAAGATAGAGACGGGAATATCTTTATGGGGGAAGCGCCAGAGTAGCCCGCGAAAAAACATTGTTTTTTTACAAGCTTTTATTTAGTTTCACCTGTCCCGATGTTTGTCTGTAATCAAATGTTACAAGTTAAATTTTATCAATTAATATTTAATTAAATATCAATCAATAGGGTTATATGAACTCAGAGGGTGGTAGTGATGATTTTAATTATTGCAATTCTGTAAATACATACTTGTTGCGATCGCTTATCATATTTTGTTCAACATAGAACCTGACACTGACCTGAAAATTACAAAAAACGTTTGAAAACTTGGATTTTGCAGGCTACCCCCTTATGTCAAAACTCGTGCTTAGCATTTGTTATTCTCGGTCTAAGTTTTAGGTAAAATCATTGCAAAATTTTAGCGTTATCCCCTTATGACGCTAAAATTTAGCACTTTTTGGCACCATAAGTCTTAGACTGTGAGCATACCGCGGCTTAGATACCGCTACGGTAACGACATCATGTTTTAATACCGCTCCAAAAAATTTAAAAAAAGTACTTAATTGAAAAACAACAATAAAAAGTGCAGTAGGTGTTGTACAGTCAACAAAAGTGGTAAGTATGCAGGGTCGTCGGATATAGTTGAAGTTTAGTAAGAAACCGATGGATGCTTTCGAATGATATTTAGTTTGATAAATGAACTGTTTTTTTTTTTCTATTAATTAAATAAAATTTTATCCGTAAACGTCAATCCGTTTCTTACTAAACTTCAACTATTTTCGACGACCCTGCATACTTATCTCTTTTGTTGACTGTACTATATCATCTTATGCTTGTATAATTAACATTGCATTTAATTGACTTATCTATCTATATTCACTTATTTAATAAGTATTTTAGAGAAATAGATCATCCTTTGTATGAAAGCACGAAATTGATGTCCTAGTTGAATAAATGTTTAAAAAAAAATTGTTTGTTTTCTTTGTAAATCGCCCTTATTTTTTTTTTAAATAATAATAATTAGGTTAGTAAGTACAAATTTCTTGGACTTATCCTAAACCAGCATTGTAACTGGAAAATTACATATTATAGAGCACATCTGCAAGAAATTGAACCAGTTTGTATTTGCTCTTAAACGTTTAAGACGTACCGCCAGTGAAGCAGTTATCACTTAAATACCTACATCAAAACACATTGTGCCATAAAAATATCTTTATCACAGCAATTAAAATATTTAACAATATTCCAAAAAAAGGGAACTCCCTCTTAAACTTTAAATACAAAAATGACTCTCACTACATAAATGACTTATTGGTAATGGTTTTTAAATGTAGTATGAAAGAATTTATTGATAAAAAAGTAACAGATAAATATGGTTACTGATTTTCATTATATTACCTACTACCTATTACTGTTAAGAATTCACTAAAGTTATTAGACATTGGAATAATAATTTTAACAAATTAATGTACTTATCCTTTAACTTTTTACATGTGTTTTAATGTGTTTAAAAATTTGTATGCCAGTCCTTGGCGAAACATGTAAGATCATAATTCTATTTATAACACCTTAATGTACACACGGCTACATATCAAGCTATGCAAAACCAGTATTGGTTGACCGTTCATTGTGAGAAAATATCATACAAAGTGAGGCCAAGACAAACTGGTTTTGTATAGCTTGACGTGTAGCCGTGTGTACCACGTTTTAAAGCAAATAAATATGTTCTATTCTATACCTTTTCATTTTCTCTTGTTGCCGTTGTCAGATCGGCGATTTTTTATTAAAAGCCGCAGCCATGGGTCGTATGCACGCACCTGGTAAGGGTATCTCCCAATTAGCTCTGCCATACTAGCGCAGTGTGCCGACCTAGTTAAAACTGACCGCTGACGATGTCAAGGAACAGATTTTCAAACTCGGCAAGAAAGGCCTCACTCCCTCCCAAATCATGCTTAGGGAATCCCATGGAGTTGCACAAGTCAGATTCGTTACTGGCAAAAAGATCCTGCGTATCATGAAAGCCATGGGTCTCGCTTTCGACCTACCATGGGACCTGTACTACCTCATCAAGAAAGCAGTTGCCAAGTTGCCAGCACTTGGAACGCAACAGGAAGGACAAGGACAGCAAATTCAGGCTGATTCTCGTAAAGTCCAGAATTCACAGCCTAGCCCACTACAGGCTAACTACAAGACAAAGAGCGTGCTCCCACCTAACTGGAAGTACGATTCGAGCACCGTTTCAGCTCTGGTGGCTTAAGTTAATAATACATCTCATGCCCGTGCACAGTGCGGACACGTTAGAATACGATTGTGGTACCTATTTATTTTTTATGTTGGAGGAGGGTGACTTATTCTTGAGGTGATCTCGCCTGCTATCAAGACCTCTTCCGCTGGTCTTCAAAGTCATAAATATTGTCTTAATGATGATTAATTCAAAACAAATAATAAGATTAGTTGACACATTATAAATTTTATTTATCGTAATAAATATTGAATGTATTATCATTATCACTACTTATCGTTCCACGCGCTTAACGTCAAAATATCTAATTTAATCCTACGCAATGTGTGTATAATATTACACGCTCTAAGCGATTTAAATAAAGATTGTATGATAATTGATAACTAAAATAAAAGGTTTCAATCTTTTGAATGTTTTTCTTTATTTCTGCATTTACAATAACATATAGGTATGCAAGTCTCAAAGTCCATAATTATTTCATTTTTTTTTGTAAGTAGTTACTTAAACTTTTTTTTAATATAACTTTATTTTTGATTTTTGACTGTGATTTTTAGGTTGTGATGCTCCCGTACAAGTCGCAATAAATACTTTTTCTTTCATAAATGACAAAAGTAAAAAAATCAAATAAAAAAATGGAGAAGAACGGGCAAGAAACTGAAACAAGTTGAAAAAAGGGAAATTTTAAAAAAAAACAAGTCCTATTTCTAGTAGGGATAGAAACCCACCTAAGTCAAAGATGATTCCTAGATCGGAAAAAGCTAGACAAATTAACGTTCCGGCCGAGAGATCCATTATTTTTTACATGATTTGCTATCTATAATGCAGAGTAAATAGTTGTCATAAAATACTTAAAAAGTCTATGCTGCTATTTATAGAATTACTAGCTGTTGCCCGCGACGTCGTCCGCGATCCAGGATGAATGGATCTAACGGTAAGCAGCTTATTTATGGTAGGTACATAACTACTTTGCATGTCAAGAAGAAATATTTATCTTTATTTCAAAGTACCTAGTTGAGGGGCTTGTGGCTAAGTAACAACAGCCGCACGGGTCGATCGATCAGGTTAAGCTACGCTTGCCGCGGTTGGTGTGCGGATGGGTGACCATCTTTACATACCAAGACCTCTCCGTGGCTCGGAAAGCACGTTAAGCCGTTGGTCCTGGCTGTCATTCGTGGATCTTTCAAAGTCGTTACAGGTCGTCAGAAGCCCGAAAATCTGACAACCAATCTTTTCCAAGGGGTAGGTATTACTTATCGTAGTATTATCCAGTAACTGGGTTGTGAAGGTCAGATAGGCAGTCGTTCCATGTAAAATACTGGTATTCAGCTGCTTCCGGTTATACTGGAAGCCGGCCCCAACATAGCTGGGAAAAGGCTAGGCAGATGATGATGTTTCAAAGTACCTAGTTGTTAACTTGTTAGTATGTTTCTATTTAGGTATAGCTGACCCCCTGACATTATCGGTATAAACAATTAGATAACAGTCTACACTAGTAGGTATATCTAGATACAAACATATATCTAGAGGTATGAGAACTGTCGATGTCGCCACAAACCCACAAACACTATTGTTTGTGCATTCATTGGAAATCTAAGTACTAATTGAGACACTATCGATCGATCGCGATTAAGAAGCAGTGTAACACCTGCTTGTGACCAGTAAAAGGCAAGGTTTCCATACTACAAACGAAAATAATTTTCAGGTGGTATCTTTGCGTCGTATCTGCACCGTAATTGCGTAATACACTATCGATCTCAATCTGAATATTTTGAAGGATATTGCTCCATAATGTTCGAAAAATGTTTTTGCACAACAACGTAAATAACGCCATGAACGTTGTTGAACTGTCAAAATAAAACCCACTGCTACTCAGGGGGTTATGTAAGTATGTAATTACTCCGCAAGTCTACGATAGTGACGAACTTTGTGGTTATAGTTAGTAAGTAGTGGCAGTTTATGTGAACAACTGCTTACCTACGGCAGATGTTGACGATTCGAGGAGAATCAACTTTAAACAATCTATAGAATTTCAAAATCAGTGAGTGCCTCCGCGAACGGTCCGACTGCCCGCTGAGTTAGTCGCCGGTGCTAGTTGCCAAATAACTACCGCGAGTAATATCTTCTTTAGCTATCTATACTTATAATAAATCTGTAGAAGTGAAAATTCTGTACATTGAAAATATCAAAAAAATAAATGGCAGGGGGTGTTACTAGACCGACACCGAACCCAAATATGTGATTAAAAAAAATTTTGTCTGTCTGTCGGTCTGTCTGTCTGTCTGTTTGTTCAGGCATCACGCAAAAACTACCGGTTCGATTACGATGAAACTTGGTATAATTATTCTTTAATATCCTGGGCACCACACTGGGTACTTTTTATCCCGGAAAAGTATATACAATAAAAAACAAACTTAATTTTGCGGTTCGATCCCTAGACCCGATTACTGTACCAACCGCAAATAATAAGTTTGTCGTAGGTTACGTTACCCGCAGTGGAGTTCACTAAAGTTATGCTCTAAATGTAGTGCTGAAGGTTTAATTTGGCTTGCACCGTTCGCAGCACACGCGTGGCGCGCGGCCGCCACGGATCACTACCGTATATAAGGATATTTTTTGAACTTTGATTTGAACGGACGTGTTGAGTGGCGAGCGTTCGTTCTTATTTTAACTGCTACTTGCAATTCTAAACCGTGTTTTTCAGTGCGACCTTTTTTATTTCTATTAGTTTTTAGAGTAGGTAATTTAGGGCAGGAAATTATCTAAGTTAAAATTGGCTTCAATTGTCATAATTTCATCAAATCTATTTATAGATATTAATAATCTATACCATGTAAGTACTAATAATAAGCTGAAGAGTTTGTTTGTTTGTTTGAACGCGCGAATCCCTAAAACTAAGTATATATACTTGTCAGATTTAAAAAAAAAATATTTTTGTCTACGATAGCCCAGTTCCTGAGGCTAAAGGCTATTTAACATCACGCAACTTTTTAAAGTTAGTAACAACTCCAAGCGAAAATGGAGTTATAGCGCGGGTGAACGATGCGACGCGACGCGGTGGGTCGGGGGAACAACAAATTTCACGCGGACGTAGTCGCGGACAGAAGCTAGTAGTCATATACATCGACGGAGCCACTCAAGAAATCAATCGAACCGATATAAAAAACACAGTCATCGCGAAATCATCAGGAAATTAGACAATCTTAGGCGTTAAGATAATGCAATCAATAAACGCTGGTATTAATTGATACGAGAATTGGCGTGATAACGCTCGGTCCCTGGTGGAGTGTGCTGTTGCTGCTGGTCCAATATGGTGCAAGTTCTGTGGGTGCTAACGTTGCTGACCAGCTCAGTGCTGGCCCAGGACAGTGGGTTGTTCGAGCTTAATATAGTGCATTACAATGACTTCCATGCGCAGTGAGTATTTTTATTTTATAGGAAAAGAAAGATCCTCTAATGATAAAAAACAAGGAATCGAATCGTAATTTAAGCCAATTTATGTCAGCAACAAGTCTGATTATTTTCGGTTAGTATTACTATTACAAGTTGGGGCAAAAGTGATGTCAATACTTAGTGTGAATGTGCCATAATTTTTGCTAATGGTGTTATAATGTCATTGTGATTTGATACATAACGGGTGTAAAAAGAAACCGAGTCACATGTACAGACGCCAGCACATCAAGCTACTACAATCTGTCAAATTTCTTTAATAGATTTTCAACTTTATCGCTAAAGCATTAAGGTATAAGGTTGATTGGGAAAATTTGACAGTTTCGGGTAGCTTGACCTGCTGGCGTCTGTACTCCCCGTCATTGTAATTTTTTTTGTACTGGACCATACCTGGGAACCGCCCCTATTATACCTTCTGGTTACGGAGATATTGAAGGTCTAAATTACAACTTTTACTGACGTTGTTTTTTACGAAAACAAGTTTTTAATGTTATACCAGAACTTTAAATACCCCACGACCCATGTACCATTGCATGCAGCCATAAGCACGAATTTTTGCGTGCGTTACGTTGCGCACTACCGCAAACAGCTAATTTTCACACCAAAAATAAAAGTCGTTTCCCAGCAATTATTTATGTGCACTGTTACTTAGTTTGATGTGCAAAATGCGTAGTTGACGGCTATGTGACGGGCCTTTTTACACCCTGTATGTTGTAGACAGGTACAGAATTCGTTGACAATGCAATTCAGTGATACACACAGTCACACAGTTCATGCAACAATGGAGATTTTAAAACACCAATTTTGGCGATTTGAACTGGTCGGACAGATTGCCAGATGTGACGGCGCCAGACTTCTTTCTGTAGTGTTTTTCGAAAGCTCGAGTTTACCAGAACAAACCACAAACCTTGCAAGTCTTGAAAGTTACAAATTGAAGAAGAAATCACCAATTTGGAGGATGTTTGCGAGCAACAATTGAAAATGCCGTAAAACAACACAAATGTGCATCAACTAGGGTTTGGGTCCCGGTACGTCTCGTGTCTCGAAGTTCCGGGACATTTCGTAATTTTAGTTGTCTCGAGTCCCGGGACTTTCGGGTCGAGACTCGAGACGAGACAAGATTGTTGAAATTGTTAATCGACAACGACTAATAATGATTTGGCGAAGCGGTTCTTCAAAACTTTGAAAGCTCGCCTAGAAGAGAGAAAACCACAACGAGTTAATATTTGCACACTGGCCACCACACCTCACAGTCTCAAACCACGGACGTTTTTTACCTCTAGTATTAGTAAAACTGCACTGATTGGCTTTGCGGAAGAACTGTATTGTAGGCTTTTCGAAAATATCCCTAGTATTATCCGGACACCAGAGGGGCAATTCTCGTAATTTTAAGACCAGACTCAGTCTCAGTCTGTTTCAATTGCTTGAAGCAACCTGAAAACGTACAGAAGGTTTGGAACTACTGTAGCTGTAAACACAATTAAACCGACATCTGTGGAAAACGAGAAATTGTTCTCGTTGTCCGGTGGCATTATTACAAAAATCAGAAACAGATTGTCGGACAAAGCTGTTAATGCTCTGATTTTTTGAAAAGCCTATTTTATTAAATCAGCAAAGAAGTCTAATTATTGTGTTAGTTGATTATTTAAAAGACTGATTTATAAGTCTGTTTTATTATTTATATTTAGATTATTTAAAGAAACAAATCTGTGATTATGAGAATTCACAATGTTGTGATTATGACCAATGATTAGATACTAGAATTACCTACTAGGTAATAGTAAAGTTATTAAGAATTAGTATGATTTTTAACTAAGTTCGTTTTATAACTATAAGATTTAACTGCTTAAAAGTGAATCTGTGTGTGATTAAAAGAAATAAACAAAGCAATTATTAAGACTGAAATTAACGTTAAAGTTATCAAGATTCAATTTTCTGTTTAATAAAATTTGTATTTTACAAAAAATTGCCTTTTTTTAATACGTTTCACCAGAAATTAACTCAATTAAAGTTCTTCAAAAAAGGCTTAACACGTTAAAAAAAAAAATCTTGAAAGTGTCAAAGTCCCGGGAATTCCCGGGACTTTTGACTGTCGGCTATTTCGTGTCCCGGGACTTTGAAATTGTCGAGAATTCCCAAACCCTAGCATCAACTCAGGACGTGGTCGGTTGACCAATATACCTAATTTTTTCGCCTTTACACCTTTAAATAAACATTTCGTAAAAACAGATCCCAATTTTTTTTTTTTCTAACCAAATGGCGGCCAATTCACTTTATGACATTACTTTTGTCCCACCTTGTATACATATAATTTTGCCTCTGCGATAAACTAAATCTTGGTAAGGAGACATTTAGGGCATGTTAGGTTAGAATAGGTACCCCACAAGCCCAGTACCTCTTACCAACGTTCTACTGAACAGCCCGTAGGTATTCCGCGAAGGTACAGGGTAGGCTTTTATATGAAAAGGTCGAATATATTTTCCCTTAAAACAACAGTTGCTTTCGAGGCAAGGTCCGGTAGACAGACTGCTTTGTGCGAAATAGTTGGATTGGGTTCAGGAAATAAAAATAAAAAACTTCCCGATTGGTTCCTAACATCTATCAATCTATACTAATAATAAAGCTGACGAGTTTGTTTGAACGCGCTAAGCGTCGTAATCATCAAGTAATCCGCTATTAGGTGCTGATATAATTTCACTAGTTTTATGACTTGATTAGTAGTTAAGTACTTAAGTCTAATCTTGACATTGAGATAACGTAGGTATTTGCACTAGAAGCTGAGAATTTTTAGTTATAAATTCTAAGGACCATAACGGACCAAAGGGCAGTGGTCACCCAGTGGTAACAGCCTCGACGGGTTGTAGGTCGGAGGTTCGAACCCAGGAACTTTACTTTGTGTAAATTATTTGATCACTACATGCTCTCAAAACGGTGAAGGAAAACTTCGCGTGAATCAGGCATGTACTAGAACCAACAATTCGAAATCATGTAACATCCACCAATCCACACTGGGCCCGCGTGGTGGATTACAGCCCACCCCTCTCACAAAGAGGCGGCCTATGTCCCAGCAGTGGGACCATTATAGGCTGATTATGCAAGGCCCATACCTAATTTAAACGGAAAAAGAATCTGAGCATCCGCTACAGCCATAGAAATAAAATAAAATAACATACAAATATATAAAATTATAACCATAGCCATATAAATATATCTATGGCCACAGCACTGCTTCTTACCCCGTTTATCAACCCCAAAATCAAACACAGATCCACTGATTAATAGGGTGCTTGCTCAGATACCTAATCATCTATCTTTCCCCGCTACAGTTTCGACGAGGTGAGTCCACAAGGCACAGTATGCGTCCCCGCGGAGAACCCCTGTATCGGGGGCTTCGCTCGTCTGTACACAGCTATCAAACAGGCCTTCGAAGCGGAACCTGGGTCTATACTGCTGAATGGAGGGGACACCTTCCAGGGCACCATCTGGTACAACTTCCTGCGGTGGAACGTCAGTCAACACTTCATGAATATGTTGCCGCATGATGCTCACGTAAGTGATGACAGAGTTATACTGGTTTTACAAAGGGTAACTCGCGGTCGCGGTTTGGCTTGCTACCTCGATGTCACCTCCAAGTCAAACAAATGCGTGCTAACCATAGATATAGGATAGAAGGAGATATGAAAATAAATATGACCTGTAGTTGAAAATGTATCAGAACTCCATGTCGCTAAGACGATCCCACTACCGCGTCACTACTATACATGTAGTTCAGTAAAAGCAATAGATACAAAGTCGCGCACACACTTGCAATTCATAAATCAGAACGTACTAAACAATCAATTATAAACCTTAACTCCTCTGACATAGCGTGCATTTACCATGCACCGTCCGTACCTACAACTTACACAAAAACATCTGTCGCTATCGTTGGCTGTGCAAAAGCCATTTATTTTACATTTACGCTAGTGATTGACTAAATCGGAAAGTTATCGATTCTCCCATTTAATAGTGTACTAAAAGAAAATTATGACTCTGAAAATAAAACAATAATAAAAAACGATATGACCAGAAAATATTATATTATAAATTAATAAAAAACAGCAAAAAAAAAAATTGAAAATATTTTTTTAACATTATTTTACATCTTCTCAGGGGTCTCTCAACCGGATTTAAACGTCATCTTTTAAGGTTTTCCAACTGGGTTAAAACGGTTGACGAATTATAAAATTAACTATATATTCGTTGGGTAATCGACATTATTGTCGATAGCCTACGTTAGTGGATCTGCACAGCCACATCACTAGCTGGCCGCAAACAGCAGCAGCCGTACCATGCGATGCACCGCATAAATAAAGTATCGTTTTGTGATTTTTACATTGCTTGTCTAGTCACCTAGTGACATACTATTTACTGCGAAAATAGTAGGTACAGTCGTTGCGATATTTGAAAACAAAATTAACATAGTAAAAGCAAGAAATATTTTACAATTTGTTGTTTTTCATGATTTTAAAGACAAATATAGTAAAATATATGGGAAGTGATTCCTTGACTTACAAAGTTTTGGTTTTGGCTTCGGTTTTTACAAGAAACCACTGAACAACACGGCATTCTTATAATTTTTCACGATCGCGGTCGAAAGCGCATTAGTTCGCGGAGACGGCCATTTGCCTAGCTAGTGCATGGTCATTTCGGGCATGCCGCGACGACACAGACACGCCTCCTTGCCACTTCTCCTGTTATTTACATTTCTGTGGTGCTAACAAACACTGCGGTACATCGCGGTCTACTTAGGGGTTTAAGTGGATGCCTAGGGTTAGGTATCTATTCCCTATTGCAAACTTTCGGCGCTGCATTATTCGGCGTCGCATATTTCGAAGTCACGTAGCGGACTCGTATCCTTGAATGGCCCTAATTGGGATTATATGTGATGTTGCAATTTTATTAAATTAGACAGCTTTTTTGCCGCAGTACAGTAGTACATAGTTTCGTTGTTCACCGCAGGTGCTAGGTAACCACGAATTCGACCACGGCGTACCGGGCCTGGTGCCATATCTGACCCATCTGGAGTCACCCATGTTGGGCGCCAACGTCAACACCACGTTCGAGCCCAGCATGACGCCCTACATCAAGAACCACACCATCGTGACGCGACAGGGCAGGAGGATCGGGATCATTGGCGTGCTGCTGAGAACCGTAAGATACCTATAATATAATCAATACTATACAGGCACATCGACGCGCAAACTGATACCACGAATTCAGCACATGATTATGAAACCCTAACGTAGAAATTTTTCGTCAGTTATAAAAATTCTGCTGTTTCATAGAAATGTGCAATATCTACGCGGTCAATTTGCATGGCGCAGCTAGAGATGCGCGTCGGGTAAATACCCAAAGGCAAAATATCCAGGTAAATTCCAATCTGTGTAAATACCGGGTATTGACCCGGGTAAATATACCCAAACCTTGGGTAATTTACATATTTAATAACAGTAAAGTGTTCATGGTTTTTTATTTATAGCAGTATAATATATAGTTAAAAATAATCCGGTTAAAATTTGAATAATTAAACATTTAAATGGACATATTTCTACTCCTACTACTTATATGTATAAATGTGAAAGTTTGTATGGATGGATGGATGTTTGTTACTCTTTCACGCAAAAACTACTGAACGGATTTGGATGAAATTTGGCACACAGATGGTTTATAACCAGAATTAACATATAAGATACTTTTTATCCCGATATTCCCACGGGATCGAAACTTATGCGGGTGAAACCACGGGGTGCTGCTAGTATATATTAAATGCGAAAGTAACTCTTTCAGTTTCCTTTTCACGCCGTATACCGCTGTAAATACGAAGAATACAGGCTTGATGTTATATTTTATGAATACTCGATCCAACCGAGAATGAAATACTCGACCGTTGTCGTCCAAAATACTGATTGTATTTTATATGAAATTCACGAAATGCGATAGTTTTCAGCGCCAATCGGGCGAGTGATAATGGAAGATGAGTTGGAGGCTGTGAACCGCGAGGCGGCGCTACTGACGTCTATGGGCGTCGACATCATCATAGTGCTGTCCCACATCGGGTACACTAGCGATTTGTGAGTACTTATTTCGTCTTATTATAAAAAGAGTTCTAATTTTACTCCAAACCCTAATCTTCGAGCCAGTTATTGAATTTTGAACTTTATTCTCAGTTTCGTAAAGTAAATACCTACAAAATTGACGGCTTAGACTCGGATCTAAAACCAGTTTTGTATCAACAATTTTATTGATTAGAAGTGGAGAACGATGACTAACCCGATGCGATGGGAGCGGCCGCACATGTCGAAGATGCCTCACTGCGATACCTCGCGATCGCAGTTTAGCTCGCTACCTCGATGTCACCTTCATGTAAAACAAATTAATGCAGCTGCCGTGGCAGCTGCCTTAGAACGTTTTCATTCCAGATTACGTAAAAGTTAGCTTCCAAATGCGTAATAAAATAAATATACAAACTGCCTAATATTATTGAAAGGATACCTCACTGCGATATACATCATTGCGGGCTGCTTAGGGGTTTACCTCGATGCTTACGTGAATGTGTTTTTTAAAGGGTTTTTTAGCGCTAATTTCGGTCCTATACAAAGCATCGTTTCTTTTTCTATGATTGTACCTAAAGATTGTTGTTTTCAGACAACTAGCAGAGCGCGTATCCCCGGCAGTAGACATAATAGTGGGCGCTCACTCGCACACGCTGCTGTTCACCGGAGAGACGCCCAACGGTGACAACGCGCTCGGAGAGTACCCCACCGTCGTGACACGCGCGGACGGACATAGGGTAAGAACCTTCATAACACTAATGTACAGACGCCAGCACATCAAGCTACTACAATCTGTCAAATTTCTTTAATAGATTTAAAACTTTCTTGCTAAAGCATTAAGGTTCAAAGTTGATTGGGAAAATTTGACAGTTTCGGGTAGCTTGACCTGCTGGCGTCTATACATTACGTGAAATTTTCACCAACAAGTTCAGTCATCACCCACTGCTCGGCCTCTCTTTTCTCCTCTCGGTGAGAGGGAATGGGCTGTAATCCACCACGCGGACCCAGTGCGGGTTGGCGGATGTCACATGTCTTCGAATTTTTTGGTTCTAGAACATGTCCATTTCCTCGCGATGTTTAGGAAGGAATCAGCTGATATTGTACTTTAAATGGTTCAAAAGATATGCCCTGGTCGGCCACTTTTGTCTTATGTCATATTAAACTCAAAACTCGTATTTCAATTAAACCATTTACATGCACTTTTGAATTGTCAAGGAGTCATAGAGTAAGAGTGTAACACATTATTTATTTTTTTGAAAATTCGTCCCCTAATTGGGATAAATACGGGAACAAAGAATTTTTTTTTTTTCATTTAATATTTCTCATTAATAATCCGAGCCCGATAAATTAATATCTAAATATAATATAATAACCCGTACCCATAGATCCCGATAGTGCAAGCGTCGTGCTACACGCGGTACCTCGGCAACATCAAGTTCTACATCAACGACCAGGGCGTGGTGGAGGACTGGGTGGGAGAGCCCGTCTTCTTGGGCACTTCTATTGTGCAAGGTAAATGCTATTATATTGAAAATCCTATGTGATTTCGAGGAGCACACATGTTCGGGTTGGCACGGTTCAGCAGAGCCGGACAGCAAAATCGATGTAGATACGCATATATTCGAGAAAAAGTCGCTCGCATAGCATGCATAGTCAGCCTATAATGTTCTCACTGCTGCCCAGTACAGGTTGGTGGATGTCACAGTCATGTCTTTTAATTTTTGTTTCTAGGACATGCCGGTTTACTAACGATGTTTTCCTTCACCGTTTTGAGAGCAGTGGTGATGAAATTAAATACACAATATAAAGTGCCTGCCTAGCTGGGTTCGAACTCACGACTTACAGCTCGTAAGTCGGCAACGATACCACCCATGCTCGTGAAAAAGTCGCTCGCCTTAGCTCAAATTGTGCCGAGCCGAGCCAAACGTGATTAAGCGAGAGTAGATGCCGAACGACTTTTGTGAGCTGAATGAATCCCGAATAGGGTAGTAATTGCTTCGGGACGGCTTCAAAAAATACTGCCGAATCTTGCGATGACGAGACCAACGGACGGGGCAGCTTTTCCGTATTGCCGGACTACTCTGGCCGAAAATATTACTCGAACATACTGTTATTTTGTCTCGTTAATCTCCTGGAGTCGCTTGATGTTTGTAACAGAGAGGGCCGTTACGTTTTTATTTTATTTTATTTCACTATAAGTACATACTCTGTCCATTAGGTTAACTGTTTTTTGACAGCTGTCTCAGAACGTAGGTACATATTCCAGATTACGTAAAAGTTAACTTTAAAATTCGTAATAAAATAAATATATGAACTGCCTTATCTTATTAAACTATCTTATTTATGGTTTCTTACAAACATTATAATACCGTACGTGTATCAATCGATATAGTGTGTTGCTGCAATCACTAGTACCATGCGTCAAAAAACGGTTTACCTAACGGACAGGGTGTAGCTTCCGTATTATTATTATACTCTTTGGGGTGTAGTCATGACTATAGTAGGTACAGTATTAAAAACCGTACAGTAGCGAAACGTCTTTGATGTCGGGCGACGCCGCCGCACGTGTAGTGTATTTACACTGTCACATGCAGATGTGCAAAGCTTAAGTAGCAAAATGGAAAATGAAATAGGAATGTGATTAATATCATGTTATCATTTATTTACAACTACCTACCTATACATTTACATGTCAATGTCATGACATTACAACACTCACACAATCTCTGACAAATGTCTCTATCTATCTACATATATTCAAATATTTATGTTTCAAATTGACGTTATTTCAAGTGAGACAAATATGAACTTTATTTAAATGAAAATTAAGTTGATTTCAGAGTGACTAGCACTATTGAAAAAGTTACAAAAATGTTCGAAGTTGAAACTGAACTAACTAAAAAAAATAACTACTTAATTCACATTATTGTGTGTTTAATTTACATTATTGTGTAGGAATTAAAGGTATTTTTCCATAAACTCATATTTGTTTACATTTTTGGCGAATATGCCACAAATGTAGATTAGATCTCTGGCTATTAGATACCACGATTTAGGAGACAAGATTTCCCATCTGACGACCCCTCTGCGCTTTAAAGACATGTTTCCTATCTGATACTATTCCATTACATTACAGACCCCAGAATATTGGCGCTATTAGAACCATGGCGCGAAGAAGTGGACGCGGTGGGTAAGGAAGTGCTGGGCGTGTCGCGCGTCACTCTCAACCGCTCGTGGTGTTCGCGCGGAGAATGCAACCTGGGCAGCTGGGCCTGCGACGGATTCCTGGATGAGGTACCTAATACTATCCTAAGTTACTTGGACCATAGTTTAGTCCGCACCCTAATTACGTAACACACTAGGAATGACAATCCCTTACATTTAGACTAAGTACAACAAATTACATCGTGTATTAAATAGACTCCGCGAGTGCCTACAGGTATACAAAGTGGCGATTAGGTTATCACATTAGGGGCTGATTTTTCCAACGCCAGATCGGAGGAATAATTTTAAATTTTTGACAGTTCTTTCATACAAAAACTGTCTGACGTCAATTTTATTCCACGAATAAAAAATATCGGTCGATTGAAAAATCTGCTCTTATTGATAAAAATTGACGTCTGACAGATTCGTCTGGCACCCTTGATAATAAATAATAACGCACTAGACATGCGCTGGGCGATGGTACTTATCAAAAATTCAACACAAACTCTATAGGTAGCTTATGGTATTGTTACCAATAAAATTAAATAAACTTTTAAGTTTTAATCACAAATAAAGTTTAATATTCCTAAATACTAAAACGAAAAAAGGGCCCACGGCTAGAATGTTCATTGTTTTTAATTATTTTTTAACCGACTTCAAAAAAAGGAGGAGGTTCTCAATTCGGTTGTATTTTTTTTTTATTTTTTATTATTATTTTTTTATTTTTTTTTTATGTTTGTTACCTCAGAACTCCGTTGTTTATGGATCGATTTACAAAATTTTTTTTTAACTTTAAAGGATATGCTTCCAGATTGGTCCCATTTTTTTCAAAATCCAGTTCTGATGGTGGGATCCATGAGGAATCGAGGGAACTCCTCAAATATTATAGGCAACTATATAGTAATTTTAATATTTTCATCGAGAAATCAAGCGTTTACAGTCAAAAAGTAACATTTGATGAAGTGGAACTGGTGAAGAAGATCAGATATGGCTAACGGAACTTGTCACTCGCATAGATATCACAATCAAGATAGTTAAGCAACTATGACAATACAAATAAACATACGATCCTGAATAGTTATATTGAAAATGTTATCATTGAACTGATCTGATGATCATGATGGAGCCGGAAGACAGGTACCGGAACTCCGTAATTAATCAACGTATTCTAGCCGTGTTTGGGCTTATTAGAATTGTCATGAAATGCACTTTGGCTATAAGTTACTATCGAACTGATCTGATGATGGAGCTGGAAGGTGGAAGGTTGGCATGAGAACTTCAAAATAAAACAATGTATCCTAGCAGTATTTGGGCTTAGAACTGTCATGAGATGCACTCTGAATACAAGGTGCCATTGAAAATCTAGTTTTGATGTTATCATCAATGTGTCCACAAAACAACTTCTGAAAAATTAAAGGCATTTTGCTTACAATGTTTAAAAAAAAATCGCTTCTATTATTTACTAAAATTAAATTGTATTCTTGGTAGTATGCACACGTTTCCACGCCACCTATGAGGTAGTGTGCTGGGCGCGTTTTTTTTAATGTGGTTTTTACTTTTACTCAAATGCAAGTCATTTGTTTGAATGTTCCTAGATAATAATGATATAATAAGGTGAAAAATATGAAATGAATGGGTCAGAAAATAACAATAGCGTCGGCCGCTTTCTATTTCACCGATATGCTTGTGCTATGTAGGTAGGTACCTACCGACTTACTTGTGCAATGTTCTTAGTAATGATAAAATAGGTTCCTACATTGAATGACTCATTAAAATAACAATAGCGTTGGTCACTTTGTATTTCCAACTTGCCTGTGTTGAATGTTCCTAATAATGATAAAATAGGTTTTTATATTGAATTGGTTTTAAAGTAACAATTGCGTCAGTCTCTTTGTATTTTACCGGCTTATCTATGCACGTGTGTATTGAATAATGCTAAAATAGATTACATTCCGTTGGGAGTCTTTGAATTTTACCTGTCTGTTGAATTTATACCAAAGATTAATTTATTTAACTTTTTTATTGTAACTATAAGAATCGACAGTATTTCATGCGTCATATTATCATCTCTCTACGGGATCAAATTAAAGATCAGACAGTACACAGTAATATGTACAGACGCCAGCACATCAAGCTACTACAATCTGTCAAATTTCTTTAATCGATGTTCAACTTTATCGCTAAATATTAAGGTTCAAAGTTGATTGGGAAAATTTGACAGTTTTGGGTAGCTTGACCTGCTGGCGTCTGTACCTACTTGTATGATATTGGTACTTCTTCAAAATAATATTCTATGTAGAAAAGATATTAACTACGTTGCCATTATATTATAATAAAAAATACACTAAACGGCTAGAAATTAAAAAAAAACCGCCTTCAAAAAAAGACAAACAAAAACGTTCCTGCACTAAAAAGTAAAAAATAAAAAATTGAATTCCTGTAAAGAAACTTAATTTAAAGGTAAACTTATTTGACATTAATATTTTGCAAATATTCAAAATTGTTTACTTCTTTTTGGAGTCGGTGCCAGCCAAGGCAAGGAAATACGTATGGGCAACAATACCTCGAAAAACGACCTCTAACATTTACTATAAAACTACCAAGATACCTATTGCATACCTAGAATAATTAAAACACAAATACAGACTAGACTGTACTCTAACACAAATTGATACAATTTTCACAATAATTTCTTTTAAATAATAATAATTATAAATACGTATAAAAATCCCCTGCCACTTTTTAAGTACTTTGAAATTTTTGAAGCATTAAGTTTGTAAGCATCTGTTTTAAAATTTTATAATCGTGAATTGAAAAAATAAATGGCACAGGATACAACTGCTGGCACCGACTCCAAAAAGAAGTAAACAATTTTGAATATTTGCAAAATATTAATGTCAAATAAGTTTACCTTTAAATTAAGTTTCTTTACAGGAATTCAATTTTTTACTTTTTAGTGCAGGAACGTTTTTGTTTGTCTTTTTTTGAAGGCGGTTTTTTTTTGTAAAAAGTTTTTTTAATTGTGTATGTTTAAAATAGGTAATGGTTGTTATGGTTTCAATTAATGTGATAACCTAATCGCCACTGTATTTCAACCCCGCTATCATCCTGCTAATTGACAAATATTTGTACTACTATTACCTTTGTCCAAGCCTACCCCTTCTGACAATACAGACGTGTAATTATGCAAGTTGAACGTTGCACTACAGATGGTACCTCTAGCAAAAGGCAAGGCATGGAACAACGCGCAAGTGTGTCTGATCAACACCGGTGGTCTGCGAGTACAGATCAACCCGGGAGGTGAGTTTACTTCTGTCATGTTGTACACTGTCGAGCAATGAAAAAGTTCCACCCACAAAATGCCAACAAACACCTTAATATCTCCTAAGACATATAATTTAAAATTTGAACACAATATTTACGTTTTTAGTTGGTAATATTCTGATGCGCTGTTAAATGTACTTCAATATTGCAGACGGCGTCATTAAGCTAGCCTTTCCCGTTTAGGAGTAATTTGGTGCTACATATGTCACTGGAACTTTTTCATTGCTCGCAAGTGTATTTATAAGTAAGTCACTTGTTTAGTAATTAATTAATTGTAGCGTTCTATAGGTTCTGCCTACCTCTATGAGGAAAACGCGTGAGTTTACGTATGTAGCAATTAATTATTTTAATAATTACGCTAAATTACTTCAAAATATGTTGATCTATATCTATGGGCACTTTAGGCTTTCGTCGAACATATACGCTTCGTAAATGCGACGTATTTCTGATGCTGTAATGACATGCAAGACTAGCGTGATAATTAACGCAGACTTGCCGCTTTATAATCATACTCGGACCCGGCACACGTCGTCCTGCCCGGTTGAGTCATCATATATCGACAGCAGCGCCACCTAGCGGGTCCAAATGTGTTTTCAAACCATCCAGGAACCCATTGAAATATACACACAAAATTTCATTCAAATCGGTCCAGCCGTTTAGGAGTAATTAGGTGACAAACACACGTACAGAAGAACTATATATGTCGCAGGCAACTGGTTAAACCAGTTGACTGCGACATATATATTAAGATATTATAATGCCGAACATTTAAAAAAACTATCAGCCTTTTTATAAAAGATCCATTTTTTAATTTCTAACTCTATTCTGATAAGGTTAAAGTTCAAAGTATAAAAACGAACTTTACTGTAATCATAATTAAGTATGTGATAGGGAAACACTCGTAACGGCCGAAACTACGGAATTAGCGCTTAGGGAGTAGAACCCTAGATTTGAACCTACAACTTCATACATGAGAGGCTTAACAATTCGTTTTTAGGGCTCCGTACCTCAAAAGGAAAACGGAACCCTTATAAGATCACTTCGTTGTCGGTCTGTCTGTCCGTTAGTCAAGACCCTTTTTCTCAGGAACGCGTGGAGTTATCAAGTTGAAATTAATATCAAATACTCAGGGCTGCAATCCCTTGAAGCAGTGAAAAGATCAAACTTCTAAGTCAACGCAATCAAAAGATACGGGCGTTTATGTTCCGAAATCAAAACCTATAGGGTACTTCCCGTTGACCTAGAATCATGAAATTTGGCAAGAAGCAGTCGTATAGCACAAGTACAAAAAAAAAAACCCGAAAACCGTTTTGAAGTAACATAAAAACTATTGCAAAAACATTAAAACTATTTACATACCTACCTACTTTGTGCGGAGCCCTCGGTGCGCGAGTCCGACTCGCACTTGACAGATTTTTTTTTAACGCGACTGTATGTGCTATTTGAACAGCCACATTATGTAACTATTATTAACTTGTGTAACCCCCATTCCACAGAGGTGACAACAGAAGCCCTATTAATGGCGATGCCGTTCGAGAACTATGTGCAGGTGTACGATCTCTCGGGGCAGCATCTGCTGGAGGCGCTCGAGTTCTCTGTCGGCGTGTCCTGGAGTGAAACCTTCTCTAGTAGACGGATGCTGCAGATCGGAGGTTCGTAGCGACGGTGCTTACATAATAAGCCTGTTCCCACTGCTGGGACACAAGCCTCCTCTCTGTGAGAGAAGTGGGCCGCAAATCTACACGGGCCCGATGTGGGTAGGACTTGAAAGTAGGCATGAAAGAATGCGTGCTAAGTAAATTGAATTGTATCAATGATAAATGATTTTATTATTGCAAGCTTTTATTTAACTTTCAATGTATGTATGTTTGTTCGGGTGGAATCTTGCAACTCAATTTGGAAGCAGATATATTCAACCTATTGAGCTAAAATTTTGTATACACGTTAAATTTGGACGACAATGCATGGTTAACTGCGTGACGTCATTCTTAATTCCAACATGGCGGCACACCATTTTCCATTAACGTCAACATTCTGAATCCTCTTACTCAAGTATTAAGTAAGAAGATCCAGAGCAGCGTTCCGGATCCCGTAGTGGCGGAGTTTCCTGATTAACGTTTCATGAAGAACGCAATCGAATGCCTTGGACGAATCCCAAGGCATCGCATTTATCATCCCATGCATTATAAATATGGCCTAAATTAAATATGGATCATGGATGATGCCAATGGACTCGCCCCCTATAACGGGCAAAATTTAGGATGCACTATACACTTCTTCTGCCTACCTCTCCAGGGAATAGAGGCGTAATATTATGTTAAAATATGTTCTCAGGCATGCGCAACATATACAATGCGTCGCAGCCGGTCGGCTCCCGCGTAACGGCGACGGTGCGCTGCATCGAGTGCGACGTGCCGCGGTACTTGCCGCTCGACGTCAACGCCACCTACCGGGTGATATCGCAGAGCTACATTGGTGACGGCGGCGGCGGCTACTCGGTATGTTTGTTAAAGCTACAGTTTCTTATAAAAGCGGTGGTCGCCACATAGCGTCCATATCCCTTCCGCATAAGTAGGATTTGTCGACCAAGGCAAACCCTTACCATGCCCGACGACGCCACGACCCTCTTACAGGATAGTAGTAAGGCCACCAGCACCCTTATAGAGTACAAGTCCCGACAACCGTCCTTCCGTTCTGCCGCCCGTCATCGCGACGCTCCATACCATGTCCGCCACGACCCTTGCTCGAGCCAGCCTGCGCCGCTGAGCCTGTAGTTTTAAATTCGTCCCTAAATAATTCCAATTCAGCCTGTCCCTTGCTGCCCTCTCCCAGAGACGCCCTAAGCTGAGGTCCGTACCTCACAGGGGGTGCCCTTAGCGTGTAGTCGCTTAGTTTTTAATCTTTTTAGCCCTGGCTGGAGGCCTTAATTTATTGAGGCATCCACAGGCAAGACCAGTTACGCAGACGACAACCATAGCGTCTGCATTTCACCGGCGAATGACATCACACATAATGTTATGTATAAAGTTGGTGTGTTTTCCTAGAGCGTTTTTGACACCGTAAAGCAAATGCCCTTGCCCAAAGATTTAAATCGCTAGATTTTCCCTCACCGTACTAAATCACGCGAAAGTGTTCATACTGAGAAGAGTGAGCTTTCCATGACAATCAAATCAAGTCACTGCGTCATTGTGTGTCAGAGGTGTCAAAACGAAACAGAAACTCGACTATCTTATGACGCGGTAGGGCGAATCTAATGATTTAATAAATCATAAGATTTTTTTTTGCCGGTATTGCCACTACTATCATTTTCATAACAGTCGTCACCGAAGTTACGTGGCGGCTTTTTGTGAGGCTCAAATAATAAATGCGACCAACTTGGATGTAGCGCCCGTGCGCATCATTAGAAGCGCAAAAAGTTTTTAGAGGTAGGTACAGACGCCAGCAGGTCAAGCTATCCGAAACTGTCCAATTTTCCCAATCAACCTTGAACCTTAATGCTTTAGCGATAAAGTTGAAAATCTATTAAAGAAATTTGACAGATTGTAGTAGCTTGACCTGCTGGCGTCTGTACATTCATTTAAAAAAGTGTCCATCGTTAGAAGGTCGATAAGTTATTAGAGAATCAGTTAAATATGTCCTATATTAATGTGCTGCATATTTTTTTCAGATGATATCTGACAACAGAGAGAACTTTGAAAGTTTTGAAGTAGACTACGTGATGCTGCAAAATTACATGCGGAGACAACGCGTTGTCACTCAGGGCGTCGACGGAAGAATACAAATAGTTTACTGAGGCTTTTATATTTATAATGTATTTCTTAATAAAATGTAAAGAGCAATAGTTTTTTATATTTTAACTTTTCGCACAAAAACAGGTACAAAGGCGGACTTAATTCTTCAGGCTTTATCAACCAAGTTTTCTTATACGAGGAGAAGTAAAGCAGATAAGTGACTATTTCAATGATTAGGTGCTTACCAAAAGAAGGGGTAAAAAGGGCTCTAAATAGGTACAGTCACGAGCATAAATATGTATACACTTGGCTTTATTCAAAGGCGATTTTCTCCTTTGTTTTTTAATGAAATTTTATGTTGCTATGAACATAATACAGGGTGTTAAGTAATTGCGTGCCATAGCTTCAGGGTGAGTTCAGTATCGTTAAAGAAACCCATATGTTTATGTGATGTGTCGTATTTTAACGTTGCATTCGTTATTTCACGCAAAAATCGCTATTGAAAGTTTCCAAGTGTTGACATATTAGTGCTCGTGATTACCAGCTTTTGAGTACCTACAATTCGAATTGATTTATTGTTCAGATAAAATTTATCTGATGAGAAACCGAGTGCCCCAAGGATTTCTTATCGCAAGTGACGAACTTACATACAAACTTTTATCCCCTATTTTACCATTTTAAAGGATGACGTTTCAAAAATCCTACCAGAGTGCTCATTTTCGCTATATAAGGAACTCTTGTGTAAAATTTCATGTTTCTAGACCCAGCGGTTTAGCCTGTATGCTCTCTCGTCAGAGAATTAACGAATGTAGGATTGGGCAGGTCCTAACAGCCGCATGCAGGATGAGACCGTTGGGCAAAATTTTCCACACAATGGCTGCCTGAAGATGGACGGCGCCGCCGAGGTAGCCCAGAAAATGGTGGCGAGATGATCTGGACGAGTACCGCGAGGGCTGGTTCGAGGTGGCGCGGGAATTGAGTTCCTGGGAGGACGATTGACGAAGATTTTAACAACCCTGAGAGTAGACGCTTTCATTATCTTCACCCAATACTGAGTATAGGGCTCTCTTACCATTCCCCACGACCCTGTGCCAGCCTCATCCAGATTTTATGCGCGATGGTAACAATGTCGTCCGCCCACCTCGCCGCCGAACGACCGACATTTCGTCTTCCATTCCTTGGACGCCACTAGCTCACTGCCTTAGGCTCAATTTATATTGCCGTGGAACGGAATGGAAGCGATTTTTTTGTACAAAGCATAATGAACTTCATGTCAACAGTGTAACGCACAAATTAGATACACACATACGCACAGGTCGAACATTTTCTGGAGAATTATCGCGCATTCTCGGGAATTCCCGCAGTAACAAGCTCGTATCTAGTTTGTACGTTAAACAATTGACATAAAGTTCATTTTGCTATGCATAATATCGCTACGAAAACTCGCCTCTCATTCCCGCGCCTTGGCAAATAAAACAAAAATGAGGTAAGTATAGGGTATCAAGTAAAATACAACATTTGTGTCCTATGTAGACTATTTATTTAAATAAAATTAATCAATTTCACAGTCATTCTTTATTTCATAAACATTTTACGAAACGCAAGATATTGTAGTTTTGTTTCCGCGGTGGTGTGCAGAAGTTTAAGTACAATATTTACAATCAGTTACATATTTTATATACTTTGCTGTTTTTTATGTTTTTATTACGTATCTATTTTTTTATATATACAATATAGGTATTAGTACCTAATGCCTTAATTCGACTTTTATTTTAAATACAATAAAGTAACCTACATAGAGGATAGGCATAATATTAACATTATAGTATTCTGTATATAGCTTCGGTAGAGATGTAACAAGCCAAGCATGCCAAACAATGTAATTGGGAACATTATCATGCGATCTATATTATTTTATCAACTATGTATTCGCGTGTATTTGCTTGTTTTCTGGTATCTAGGCACACACACATCTTGCGAACGTTTCACTTAAGCGATGTCCATAAACAACGCGATTACGAGACAATCGCGAGTTATTTCTTTCATACGACAACGTGATCATACGTACAGGTGTCGAATTGGTCTCGAGTAATCGCGTTGTATAAGGTGCCTTAAGCTGGCTGCAGATCGTATGGCATTCGAAGTGCTGTTTCTCCAAGAATAACCGTTGGACGTATATCGTCACTTAATGTCATGTAAATATCCCGGTAACACCCATCCTTACATAGAGGGGCCCGTGGCTAAATAATAACAGCCGCACAGGTCGATCGGTCAGGTTAAGCTACGCTTGCCGCGGTCGGTCTGTGGATGGGTGACCATCTTTACATACCGAGACCCTTCCGTGCCTCGGAAAGCACGTTAAGACGTTTGTCCCGGCTGTCATTCGTGGATCTTTGACAGTCGTTACGGGTAGTCAGAAGCCCGAAAGTCTGACAACCAGTCTTACCAAGGGGTATGGTATTACCCAGTAACTGGGTTGTGGAGGTCAGATAGGCAGTCGCTCCATATAAAATACTGGTATTCAGCTGCATCCGGTTAGACTGGAAGCCGACCCCAACATAGTTGGGAAAAGGCTAGGCAGATGATGATGACCCATCCTTACATAAAACTTTTAAAAGTAATTCATTATGTATGTATACAAATATGATTAAAAAAAAAATGTCTTTTATAAAACCAGAAAATGTAAAGTCCAGCGCTAAAATACAAGAAAATTAAGACATTGGACGGAATTAAAGCCCGCAAAAAAGTCTGCAAGTAACTTACATAACCTGTGCCACAACAACTTCTGATTGGTGAATTAAAATAATAAGAAAATAATGACATGCAAGCTACTTGCATACTATTGTGCAAGTTACAGGCATGTGTATTCCGGGCTTAACTTGAAAAAAAAAAGAGAAACGATAAAATCTTAAATATCGATATACGTCGAGCGGTTGTATATGAACTTAATAATGCAGTAAGAATATAATGATTATCTCCTAAGTCTCGAACAAACACGTACAAAAGTAAATGACAATCAGAAATGAGCTTTATGACTCGACAGTTGTGATCGCCCAATGAGAAATGTTTATTCTCATACACACCCTAAAAGGCGGTGACTGTGATTGGTCCAAAGACATACACGATGTGATAAAAAAAGGGGTTGATCGTTAGATATTTATTGCGGTATTCCGCATGCCAAAATGACTTCAGTTGACTCAGAGTGGGATAAGATTTGTAATCTGGCTCAACCAAGATTAGGCCAAGTATTCTCATCACGAGTTTTCCTGAAGTAGGCACATCTCCTTGGTCAATAGCACCCGGTTTCTAAAAGCCTCTTATAATAAACGCTAAGGTTCGTTTTAGACTCGGTCATAGAACATGAGACTGAGATGACACGAGACTAATATTCACCATCCTTCTCGCACGTGTTATGACCTCCACTTCCTGGCAATTTTAAAGAAATCTGTTTAAACTCATCGCTGTTGTGATTGGCGAAACAATCAGCCAATCAGATCAGTGGAATATGACAACAGATCAAACAGACACTCTCCGTAACCGGGGCTTAGTACCTCAGCATTGGCTTAAATTGACCTTAGGTACGTGTATGTACGGCAGCTCGCTCTTAAAAGTGTTGATATCGCGAATGAAGTCCGCGTTATTTTCGCTGGTGTCTCCGATAGGCTGGCTCGCGTCTAGGTACGTTAGTTCGTAGTGTTTCTTCGCGACGGTGTCTGGGGAAGTCACGTTGCTTGATTTGTGGCCCATGATCTGGGGAGGAGAAAATGTCAAATTAATTATTGGGGCAGGTTAAATTTTTAGTGTAGGGAATACCATCATAGTTACTTCTGCTAGCATTGCCATAAGAGGGCTGGAAAGCTGTGGAAATCGCGTAGATGAGATATTTAAGAAAATTCATAAAAATAGGCACTTATTTATAGAACGTGGATGCAAATACCTACGACATATCGAGTTTTAGAAAAAGTTTGGCTTTGTAGAGCGTCGTCTCTGTCACTCATACCTGTGTGGTAGTCTCGTTCTAAAGCTCGAAGGTTACTTGGGTGGTAAAGGTATCAAATATTATTTTCAAAGATTGAACCTTTTTTTTATTTAGAATATTGTTATTCAATATTTGATGAAGTCATCCAATTTCTTTGTTCAAAGTCCATACTACCGCTATTTTCAACCGGGTAATGTCCACATAAAACACCGCGTGCTTTCCGTGCCTCGGAAAGAACGTGAAGCCATTCGTCCCGGCTGTCATTCGTAGGTTTAGTTGCATCTTCTGTAGACCGACCCTTCATGAAGCCAAATTGGTTATCAGCAATAACATTGTTATGTCGCAGGAAGTTTGTTAATCTAGAATTTAAGAGTTTTTTCCAAGATTTTAGAAATAACTGTCAGCACAGGTCCATACCTGTACAGAGACATTGTCGGAAACTACAGGCCCATGCCTGTAGTTTCCGACAATGTCTCTGGCACCACTCGTATAGATAGGATGTACCCAACGCCCTCTTCAAAATGTTCGGGAAAACACCAGTGGTCAGGCATAGGTTACACATGTGTGTAAGCAGTGTAAGGGGAAAATAAGACGGCACTTTGCACTTTTAATCACTAGTGTAGGAACGTTGTCAATACCAGTTGCTGAGTGACTTTTTAAGTTAAGAGTAATGGAACCCATCTTTACAAAGTCAGTGTCAAGTAGCACCATAGAATCTCTAGATGACTGCGATAAATTACATTTATTTAATTCATATATCAATCGATTGGCACTGTGTTTATTTAATATTGCCTTTGCAAGTGTTTCCCCGATTCCTGCAAAATAATCATTAACTACATTAACTGACTGGCCTGGTTCTTGAGCAAGAGTAAGTAACTCACTGGGAGGAGGTGAAATTTTCTTAAAGCTAGCAATTTTATGGATAGTATTCCAAAAATTTCGGTACCTTGTATAAGTGACTTGAGTAAGTAATGGCATTTTCTGGATCAAGCGTTGCTTTTTTATGCAATTTGTCTCTATGCCTAATGCACCGTACTAAGCCCGGAGTTAACCATGGCTTAATGATTCGCCTACGATGAGGGATAGTTACAGATATTGAGTGCGCAGTAATTGCTTGCGAAATTAAGTTTATTAAGTTGACAGCGGAAAGTAACTTCGCATCGGCGGTTTCATAAACAGAACTAAAATCTGTACCTGAAAGTTTTTGAACTAAAGATGGATGATCAATTTTAAGAAAAGTGGTCTTAGAAGTGTGTCTTATTTTACAATCAAGACAAAAAACTAGGGGTGCATGGTCAGTTATAAACGAGTCAAGTACATATTATGTAGCTGAGTATTTATCAGATCTTAACATAACGTGGTCTAAACAACTGGTTTTACGAGTAGGGAAGACATGAGCAGGTAGAAGACCATGATAAGCCATTTGATCCAAGTAATTACTACAGTTTGGATCATTACCACTTGGGGATATATATAAATGAATGTCACCAATCAGGACTACCGATATCACTGACTTTAATGATTAAAGACACAAATCAAGGCTGTCACAGAAATGATTAATATTTCGGTTAGATGGTGAGCGGTACACAGCTACGACAGCATATTCTTATTCTAATTGTAAAATAAGACATTTGGCATCTAATACGGAAGGTTTCGTTACGCGGTGTTTTATTTCAGATTTAATATATAAAATGACGCCGTCATTCTGATTGAGGTATATAATATTGAATTGCGACATATTTGTCAAAAATTTAAACAAATATGAGTTTATGGAAAAATAACTTTAATTCCTACACAACGAAACTTCAGTTTACGCTATAACTTCAAACCTTTTTATCTTTTTCAATAGTGCTAGTCACTCTGAAATCAACTTAATTACCATTAAAAATAAAGTTGATATTTGTTTAACTTGAAATAACGTAATTTTAAACATAAATAAAATTTGAATATAGATAAGGCTGACAGCTGATGACAGTTAGTCCGCACAAACCCGTTACATACCTGCACAGAGAGTTTCCTGAACTTGGACTTGTTACCGGTGGGGAAGTGGTCCTCGACCCAACTCTTGACGTCCACCAGCTTTATCTTCTCGATCGCGCCAGCCTGCAATCGGTAGCATAATTATAATACCAGCCTATTTTTGTCCCACTCCAGGGTAAATTCCTCTTCTCAAACTGAGAAGGCACGACCATTGGTCACCACGCTTGCTCAAGACGGGTTGGTGATTTAAGACTTATATTAACTATAAGTCCAGGTTTCCTCACGATATTTTTCCTTTACTAATGTCAGCTATGACCAAGATAAAAAAATTAAGATATTGATTGTGGAACTTTCTGAAAGTTCCACAATCAATATCTTAATTTTTTTTAGGCTCACTGTTTGTCTGCGGCATAATTAATAGCATGCAGCCAGCATGCTACACTATAAAACCTTTTTATATCGGGACCAAGACACTAATTCAACAGTAAAAAAAAAAATGTAAAGGTGAAAGGTGAAAACATTATGTAACTTAATTGATTTTATTATTAATAAATTATTCGATTTTATTATTATTAACTTACTTGATCATATTGTTATTTTTATCACTTTAATTACCTAGTAAATCAATTAGGCAGACTTTGTAAGTGCTGTGCACACCTTTAGTTGATTCACTGTAGTACTTTATGTAATAAGACTAAGCTCTCTGTTAATGTTTATGTGAATTAATCATTGGAGTGCCATAATAAATAAATAAAAAACAATGTGGCGTCTTACCTCTAAGAACAGCCGGTGGAACATGTATTCCCTGCTTGTAATCTCTCGCCAGTTTCTCTCAACCTGGAACATAATTATAATCAAGTTTATTTTAACATTACAGTGCTAAAAGGTATTCCAGACGAGCAACAATAAAAATTTGCTCTGCCACACATTTAGACCGCGTATACACCGTTAAATTTTGATTGTTTTAATCCTTAAAAGGGGTCATTGTACTCATCATTATGAACAACCTTTACTGCGGGACCAACCCTGAAATCGTGAAAAAAAAATCAGTTTATCCTTAGATTTATGTTCGCATAAGTCGACATAATGTATGGATCAACTGTTTTTTTTTTCACGATTTCAGGGTTGGTCCCATAGTAAAAGTTGTTCATAATGATGAGTACAACGACCCCTTTAAAGGATTAAAACGATCAAAATTTAACGGTGTATAATGCACTTTTCTATGAAACAGCAATTTTCTTTTTGATAACCGGATAAAAATTACGTTGACTGCCTCAGGCATTAAGTCCGCCTTTGTACAGTTTATTTTATACGTTTGTGCATCCATTTTTAATAAATAAATAAATTATTCGCTACGTCTAATCTGCATTCGCGATTTATCGCAAAAAAAATGTAAACAAATATGAGTTTATGGAAAAATAACTTTAATTCCTACACGATAAAGTTCAGTTTACGCTACAACTTCAAACATTTTTATAACTTTTTCAATAGCGCTAGTCACTCTGAAATCAACTTAATAACCATTAAAATAAAGTTGGTATTTGTTTAACTTGAAATAACATCAATTTGAAACATCAGCTTGAATAGACTTTAGAATCATGTGCTGGTTTTGACACTATTGACAGTTCACTTCACCTATGTTTGTCAGAATATCACCACAGGCACTACATATAGATCACTCACCTCTTCTTTGAGCTCGTAGTCGGTGGTGTATTTGAGCTGCACGAGTGAGTGTTTGGTCGCAGACAGCGTCTTCTCCGTGAGGCGCTTTATGTCCCGCGTGAACTTCTTCAGGAATTCTTCAACGCGCGTATCCACGTACGATACGCTGAGGAAAGGCAACATGTTTCATTCATGGTAACTTTAAACCTCCTTTGCTTTCTTGACCGTCGAGAGGCAAGAATGTTCATGCAAGTGTCGTAAGTCAAAATCTCCAGGTGATTCATCACATTTACGTGTTTGTTTACACTGATATCTTCACTCCTATGTATGACATAGGAGTAAAAATATCAGTGTAAACACTCCCCAAGCAATTTTCTGGAATTGTAATATGATAACTCGCAATATACATGTCGCAGCCAACTGGTTTAATTAGCCGTTTAGTTAACCGCCTAACCTTTTAACTAAACGGCGGCAGTTTAACTAACGGCCTGAATGATATTCAATAAATTATAGTTTAGGTTGGAACTGTAACCAATCACGCGCGAGTCAAATTGGTCGCAGTAACTAAGCCAGGGCACCCCGACCAAATGGGTTAGGTTAGAACTGTGATCAACCGCGTGCGAGCCGAGAGAGCGAAGTGAGGCGAGCACTACTCCCAAAGACCAGGCGGTTGACTAAACGGCTAATTTAACCAGTTGCCTGCGACATATATATATCGGAAGGACTATGCGATGTCATTTAATAAGAAAACGTAATTGTGAATGTGGCGCGCTTCGACATAGTCCAGCCTGACGGTCGTACGGGTCGACGAGGGCGCTACGCCACCGCAGTGCCATCAGCGTACGAACGTCAAGCTGGTCTCACTTGACCATCGAACAACGTACGGACAATCAGTGCCTAGAAACTGTCTAACGTTACATTTTACAAATGTTGTCAACCTCAAATATAACCTAAGAAATTATAATCAACTTATGTTCAAGGGTGAAGATTCCAGTTCCAATCGACCTCCTTTTCTGACATATACGACTTTTTTTGTTGACGTTGCCGTACTATCCCCACAGATGATATTAGAGTTCGTCGGTTGTACTGTTCTTTTCTTATATTCTGTGTACATAAAATGGTTCAATAATGATAAATAATGAATAACTATACCTGAACTTGTCGACCTGCGTGTTAACAGTGATGGAGAAGCCTAGCACGCCGAACGTGTAGCGCATCATACTGAACACGCTGTAGCCCAGCTGCTCCTTAGTGCGCAGGTTATCGAATACCGGCTCTTCCATCAATAGCTAGAAAATAAACTCATTTGTCAACATATTTATTGCGTTTGGCATATCTTAAGACTGTAGCGGTATCTATAACGCCACATGCGAACTACGCCTCATACTGACGTCACGCAAAATCCTGCATCGCGCAAGCAGAGTTTACCGCGCAGTTAGCACATATACAACAGCCCGACATGATTCATCGGGCAGTTGCCCGCCAGGCACAACACCCGTCTGGGTGGAGGATCCTCCCTTTTCTATAGAGTATGAGTGAACTTTACACCCTGTTCCTCATACCTGTACAGGACTGCACAAAATTAAGACAAGTTAATAAAACTATCCAGCTAAAGACTTATCAGGACGAAGAGAGTTTCTCGCCCGTTGAAAGGTGGAAATGTCCATATATGTCTTGTAGATGAACATCATGAGGCGATTTATGAACACATTGTGTTGCACATATTTGCACGTGCATATTTTATACGAGCCTCCTATTCTGGCGATTTCTTCGAATTTACATTTGACTACTGGATATATCATTTTTAGTTTACGTTGTCAATTTTAAAAGCCAATGTGATACTTGCCAATCGACATGTGAGTACGGTACGAATAACTATAATAAAGCAAAAAAATAGCATGTATTTCCTTACCATAAGCACTTCAAGCGTGGCGGTATCCTTGGAGTTGGTAGCCTCTCCCTGGTAATAGTTGGTGATGATGCTGTTGGTGGAAGCCTCGTTCAGACTCAGCACGCGTAACTTACGCTCGCCCAGAGGTAGCTGATGGACTTTCACCTGTATTTTGTAAAGACAGTTGCTTTACACATTCAATGTCACTTCAATTTTAAGCATCTGTGAAAGCGGTATTTAATTCGAGACGACGTTTTTTTTTTTTGACATTATAATGTCAACCGCCCTACGTAATTTTCATCATTTTGCGGCCGCTATATGACAGTACCACTTTTAAGCTTTACGGCACATTGTACAAGCACACTGTTTAGAATACATATTGCGACAGAGGACGCCGTAATAAATGAACACACAATGCGAGTTCACTGGCGCTTCATTTAAACCTAAAAATTATATTTTTAAGCATAATTGCCCGAAATATCAGTGATTTTTTTACTAATATTTCGGGCAAATATGCTTAATAGAAAATGGAAATGTTGAATAATATGAAAACCATAATATCTTACGTCAGGGAATTCATCTTCGGTGAGCGCGTCCCACTTGAGATTAGCGTGCACATTTTCAGCTATCTTGATAGCTTCGTGCCACGGCAGGTTGCCTTGCATCAATATCTAATAAATGGAACAACATTGTTTATTATTAACCAACATTTGCACATTATTTTGTAACACACATGCGGTATTAACTTAGAAATGTATTGCGCAAGTAATGCATGAGATCTACTGTAAATGATATGTATGAATGTATCTAAGTGGCATTTGGCGGGTCAAGAGTAGCGACCAAGTACCGAAGGGTACAACGTGTGTTGCCCCGCAAGGAGGACCGACGACCTGATAAATGTCGCGGGAATCCACTGGATGCGGGAGACAGCAGCAGACATCTTTCGGCTGGTGGTGACTTTATAATTTTTACACGAAGAGGAATTTAATAATGAGTTTTTTTTTTTATTTTATAATCATGTCTGTGAAGTTTCCGTGCCTCGGAAAGCACGTTAACTTAACGCACGTTAACTGTTGGTACCGGCTGTCATTAGTGGATCTTTGACAGTTGTTCCGGGTCGTCAGAAGCCCGAAAGTCTGATAACTAGTCTTACCAAGGGGTTTGTATTATCCAGTAACTGGGTTGTGGAGGTCAGATAGGCAGTAGCTCCATGTAAAATACTGGTATTCAGTTGCATCCGGTTAGGCTGGAAGCCGACCCCAACATAGTTGGGAAAAGACTAGGCAGATGATGATGTCCGTGAAGCTTCGCCAGTTAATTTAATTTGACCTTGTACACTGACCTCACAGTACATCTTGCTGAGCAGCCGGTCGCTGTACTCCTGCAGCTCCGACAGCGTGATGTTGTGTATGACGGCCGCCTTCTCGCGTGGAGAGATGTATGGCATCAGGAGGATGTTCATTCGGACGTCTCTGTGGTAGGCAATAGTATAGAAAATGTTATGAAACTAGGACGAATATTGTAAGATTGTATTCGCGCTTGCCGGGCAGTTTCATCACTGCTACTTGCTAGTGTCCGTTAAAAAGTTTTGACAAATTTATGTGTCAATAAATAGTGAATTCGAAGCTGATCCTTTTGAAATTTAGACATATGGCCAGAATTATTGTATTAAAAACAAGATTTAACCTTAGCCCGACACTAAACCATCGAGCCAGTTTTTGTATTTCGAACTTGAATTCCGACTTAAATAAAGTTTTTAATACAAAACTGACAACTTAGAATCTAAGCTGTCGGTTTGTACAGAATTTAATTATGTACTTAATGAATAGGTTCTTATTTCAAACAATGACTCGATCATTCTTTACATGACATGGTTTAGTCTAAAGAAAAACCTTCTTTTGTAATAAGAGCAAGATAACATCATTATCAACTTAATTGATATTTATATCAAGATTTTTAACCAGAAAAAAAAAGATCCAGGAATCCGATTCCCGACATCCCTTCTACGATTACACAACGACCCTGGGTAGGCTTAAAAGTCGTAAGAGCTTCTTACGCTCTACGCAGGCCACCCAGGAGAAACCACCTAATGAGAGAAGCAAATTGTGGGAAGAAAAGCATCCACCACCTCGATTTCGTTAAGCCCCACGAACATTTGCCTCTCGCCCGTGATCTGCAGTGGCTTATATGGAAAGCTCTCAATCGATTGCGTACCCAAGTAGGCCGCTGCCGACACTACTTGTCGCAATGTGGGGTCACTGCCCCACCCCGCCCCGCGCGAGTGCGAGGCCTCTCATCAGACCATGCCCCACTTGCTGGATGCCCTAGGTGCCCGTTCACCTGCACCTTGGATGACTTAATGAATGCCACTGATGCCGCAATAAACGTCGCCACGTACTGGGCTCAAACAATATAAAATGTCGAAGAAGAGTACCATAGACACGAAAAGAAAAAAAAGAACCAGGAAGATTTTATTTTCTGCACACTTACTTAGCGAGTTTGTGCGGTTTAATGAGCACGTTGTGGTATGTCCGCGCGCGCACTTCGCGCACCGCCTCGAACATCGCGCTTGTTAAGTTCTGCGTTGAGGACCGCATCTCTCGAGTGATCAGCTCCACTAGTAACTGTAGAAACAGATGTAGTATTTAACATACAACGTATTCTATGTAAAAGTAGCTCGGTCTCTAGGAAAACTCTACATGTTTCCAAATAAGAATAATCGTATGTTTAGGAATCTAGGACGTACAGTCACGAGCACCAATATGTCAACACTTGGAAACATTCAATAGCGATTTTTACACGAAATAACGAAAACAACAATGAAATACGACACATTGCAAAAACCTCTGGGTTCGAAAATACTATGTTCGTAGCAACATACAATTTCATTAAAAAATAAAGGAGTAAATCGCTTTTGAATAAAGCCAAGTGTATACATATTTATGCTCGTGACTGTACGTGCTTCGAAAGGCACGCTAAGCCGTAGGTCCCGGCTGTCATTCGTGGATCTTTGACAGTCGTTACGGGTCGTCAGAAGCCCGAAAGTCTGAAAACCAGTCTTAACCAAGGGATATCGTATTACCCAGTAATTGGGTTGTGGAGGCCAGATAGGCAGTCGCGCCATGTAAAATACTGGTATTCAGCTGCATCCGGTTAGACTGAAAGCCGACCCCAACATAGTTGAGAAAAGGCTCGGTAGATGGTGATGAGGAAACTAGGACGTGCCTGTGATGCGCAGTAAAGTTCTAACTTTGTTACTTGTTTGGCTTAGCGACTAGAGGTCTTGCCACTGTTAAAGTGCTGATTGGCAATCTATTTTCAACTAAGCAGGTAAGTGAAGGGAACAGCTATAACTCAATGACGCTTTAACAGCTGAATTTATTTGGTTGAAATCTGGCACACATCTTAAAACATAGCATAAAATTTATCAAGCTACATGAAAGAGTTTCTCTATAATATGAGTGAAACTACGGGCTTCATCTAGCATAATTATATTAAATGATATGAGTACTCACGTGTAAATTCTGACTGTAGCCAGTCACTTTCATTGTGAGTCCTTTATCACCGACATACAGTGAGTGAGACAAGTCCGCCATATTAGCTGGGTACACTTCTTCCTGTAAACAAGGTTTACTATGAGCAATGCCTGTTTATTTTAGACTTTATTTACACATTCTCAAAGTAGATATTTCCTTGGGTTTTGTAGACATAAAAGTATTTAATCGACTATTACCTTTAGCCCTTGTTGTAACACGTCTGTCCAAAGATCCAGAAGACACGAACTGTGAACAAAGCACTGTATTGTTTTTGAACTTTTCATTTTACTTTCACCTATAATAACATAACATCATGTCTGTATTCCGCGAAGGGTTAGGCAGAGGTACACACCAATATACTGTACACCCACATTTCGCCAGTTATGATAAAGTCCCATGTAACACCGAGCACAAATCTAGAATACGGCGAATCTCGGCGACAAACAAATGTCAAAAATGTAGGGAAATTAGAGATATTTTTGACAGATTGAGACCGAGATCAGACTGTGAACGTTCTTAAAATTACGAGAACTGCCCCTCTGGTTGTAAGTCTACTCACTCTCTGGGCGTCTTCAGACTTAGCGGCGATATGAAGTAGAAGTACAGCAACGCGGTGGGGAAACGGAACTTGAAATCTGGTTTGTACCATAACTCCATGTGGCGGTTCTTACGGATCAGGTTAGGCTGGTCCAGTCTGTGGATGTAAAAGGATTGATTAGATATACATAGATTTGTAGAGATATAAGACCGCCTATTGTAGAATGCTATGAAACTGTCAAAAGGTCTTATTTGTAATTTGTTATGCTGTACAATACAGAGTATTCTATCCAACTATCTAAAGTGGATTTCACACTACAACACACCAGGCGACGGGGCGCGGGAAACGGAGCCAAATGCCCCGCGCGGACACGCGCTTTTGTTGAACTTGTGTGCGCACGTGCGGGGCGGGGCCGCGCTGGGGTGAGGTCCGCCTGAGGCTTCATTCGAGATGCAGATGATATCGACTTCTTCTTAGCGTATCGATAGTACTCTAAAATGAACTCGGCTCAGAATTCAGCCACTTGTTTGGCGCCATTACCAGCGTCCATCAGTTTCTGTAACGTGCAGCTGACAGGACACACGATATTAAGTGTCCCATCGTTTGTGGAACTGCACCACATTTACACTCCAAGGCGGAGTATATGAATCTTCACTTGCCGGTCAATTCTGTAACCATCTCCACCTTGAAACCTTAGGTGAAGTAAGCGTGGAGTGAGCTGTCATTTCAACGAATGCTAAGGATAGGCACTATTGTCAGCTCACTCTAAGGTCACTTCACCTAACTTTTCACGGTGAGATTTTTACAAAATCAATCGATCGGCTGAATAGTTTAGGTCAGGATATCGACTTTCCTATGATATATCGTTAGCTCCTAAGATCTATGCTCAGTTCATGAATTGTATGCGCTATGGTCCGGTTAGTATTTAAAAGACATCAAATATATACGAAACTAAAAAAAAGGTATGAAAACTTACCTAAAATGATTGACAGTAGCAATAAGATCACCGTGGCTCAATATCTTAGTGGCATCCTTATTGGCAGCTTCGACTTTCCTATGTATATCTTTAGGTGAGCTCCTGAGATCTATGCCCAGTTCCTGCGCGGTCTCTGTATATGCTGGGTCTGGTTGGATCAGGCTGAAGTCTGTGGTTATGTAAACGTTCTTCTCAGGCAGGAAGAAATTTTTGTAGGGGTCCACGTTGAGCCAACGGTCAAGCCATTTGCTGGGGATTTCTGTGAGAGGGAAAACATGGTTATAGTTTGACCGAAACTGCTGTACCGCGCCTTAGGAATGCGCGGCGAGGCGGGGGGCGGGACGCCGTGAGCGATGACGAATGAGCGGCCTGCACTGCCCCCCCGTCTCGCCGCGCACATACCGAAGGCGCGGTACAGCGGTTTTGGTCAAACTATAGTATGGCTGTATAGTAAGTGAATTTATAAAGCATAATTAGTTTAATCAGCCTATAATGTTTCCACTGCTAGGAACACAGGCCTCTCGGTGAGAGGGAGTGAGCGTTAATCCACCACGCGTACCCAGTGCGGGTTGGTAGATGTCACATGTCTTCGAATTTTTGGTTCTAGGACACGCCGGTTTCCTCACGATGTTTTCCATCACCATTTTGAGAGCAGTGGTGACGAAATAATTTACAATATACTTTTTAAAAAACTCAAGGAAATTCATCCGTGTGAGCGGGACGCCAATATTATTGCACGGGAGTGACAGAGACACGTGATTTTCCGTATTCTGCGGCCGCACTTTTGATAAACTTCGTAATACTTGCCCCAATTGATGTTGTATATTTCTAAAGGTAAATATAAATATTTTTTTATCCAAGGGCAGAAATAAAAACAATTTAGTTTGAGGAAAAGAAAAACGACAATATTAACATATTAATGTTCAATTTAAAAATTCATATTAACTTACTGACTGTTTCTGAAATGTTAATAATGACAACCAATTATAATTTTCAGAGTTCATTTAATATAAGACCTTATTACAAACTCTACAGGGTATATCTTCAAAACACACCCATTTTTTGTATCCAGAGCCGAACTACTTTAAATATTGAACCTTATGTCCTACACCTAAGGTTTAAACTACAAAACACACCCTTTTTTTTTGTATTCAGAGCCGAACTACTTTAAACATTGAACTTTATGTGCTACACCTAAGATATACTTTACAAAACTCACCTATTATCTTGTATTCAGAGCCGAACTACTTTAAATATTTAACTTTAAATGCTTCACCTAAGGTATACTTTACAAAACTCACCCATTTTCTTGTATTCAGTTCCGAACCACTTTTCTTTGGAGTCATAGTTGATAGGCGTGGAGTGCTTGTTGGATAGGATCATAATGTTGACTGTGTCGGCGCGCATGCAGTCCAGTAGCTCTGTTATACCCTGAGAGAGGAAATAAGGTAGCATTAGTAGCTAATACAGGAGTATTCACATATAAGCGATATCGCTGTCGCGCTCGGTAGCGATACCGAATCGGTACGCGATATCGCTGTTGCGCTGTAGCTATACTGGTCCGCCTTCTGGTTAGTCACTTAAGATCGTTATTTAAATGTTTTGGTTGTAAGACATAATGTTACCACTGCTACGAACACAAGGGTCTCGGCGAGAGGGAGTGAACCTTCACACACCACGTGGGTTCAGTGCGGGTTGGTAGATGTCACATGTCTTCGAATTTTTGGTTCTAGAACATGCCAGTTTTCTCACGATGTTTTCCTTCACCGTTTTGAGAGCAGCGATGACGAAATTAAATATACAAAGTAGAGTGCGGGGCTGCGGTCGAACTCACGACCTAGAACTCTTGTGGTACAGTCAACAGCAAAAGTAGATGATCAAAATCAGAAATTTAATACTAATGAACGGAGTTCGCGTCAGAACTGTGTGGCGTCGAAGTGATTCAAAAGTATGTGATTGTAAATTATACCAAACATTTACTACTAGTACAGCTGCCATATAGCTGCGAACTCCGTTCATTAGTATTAAATTTCTGATTTTGATTAGCTACTTTTGCTGTTGACTGTACCGCAAGTCTTGTGGTATGCACAAGACTTACAAGATTTTACAATCAAGCAAGAAGAAAAAACTCGCCTACGATTATGTTACTCGAGGCAGGCGATTTTCTTTAACAGTGATTCGAAACTCCCGCTTTCTTTCCATAAGGGTAGGCAGAAACTCAAAATAGGATTTTATTTTACGCGGGCGCTCCCTTATTTTCAAATTTAACTGCGTATCTCGCCTTTCGTCATATGAGTAGCTTTCTCGCTGTTTATACGAGTCAATATTTTAATCTCTTTCCAATAAAGGCCTATTCGATGAGAGATACTTTACTCGTGTACAGTATTTTTATCTCAGGAAATGACTTTACTTGTGGTAACCAAGTGTACAAGTACGCTATGAATCTGTGCGTGCAGACAAGTACCGTAAGCACACAACACACACGCACACTTTCACAGCGTGTTTGTACACTTGGCAACCAAAAGTAAAGCGCGCGTCGTGAAATAAAAATACTGAAATTGGACTTAATTGTAATTGGGTATATTTTATACTTATAAAATACAGTAAGATTGTTACCTTAGGGTCATACTTGTAGTAGAGTCGGTCGCCGGTGATGTAGTGCTCCGGCGGGTAGAAGTGCATGTTCTCTGATAACGTCTCCACATACTCTGCTGGTTGAGACTCTTCCTCAAAGCGGAAACTTGTTTCTTCTATTGTCTTTCAAAGAAATAAGTTGAAAAGTATATATTTATGCACCCAATTTTATAGAAAGTTTGTACTTGAGGAGCATCACCTCTGTAACTCATACATAACTGTGTAAACGTCTTTTTTTAAGTGAAACTGCTTAGGCGGTGATCGATAAATAACTGGACGAGAATTGAGAGTGAATTTCAAGGACGAGTCACGTTTAGGTACATTTCGTTACATGAGAGAGACACACTAAATCTCTATTATTCTTTTTTTTTTAAGTTCCACTTCTATCACGTGAACGATGTCTCATGCGAATATTTTTTAAAGTTCGTTGTGTCACAGGGTAGCGGGATTGTCCGAAAGGGTTACCGCTGCCCTGGAACATAAAGGGCTAAGGAAGGAACACGGGTGGGTTTTAGTCAGTAAGAGTCTGACACTCCCTCCTGCTCCACCCAGAGCGGGAGGAGTCATTTGATGATTTCCCATCCTCAAAAAAAAAAAAAAAAATTTGTTGTGTCATATTTACCAAGTATTGTAAACCTTTGATCGCCAGTTACTTTCAATTTCATACCAAATAACAGATGGAAAAGAGATTAAGGGTACATAGGGATAAAGTATTAGATAAACATTAATTAATGTAAATTACCTTTATTTCGTCGTATATTCTTTCTGAAGGTCCAATTTGTTTGAGCATGTTTATGTACGAGAAAATTGCTTCTAGCACCTGAAAAAAAACAATTGTTACGCTGTTAAATATCAATTATTAAAAATAAAGTGGTGGTCTTGGTCTTTGACTAACATCCTGAAGTCTAAACTCAAGGTCTGCCAACGAGCAATGGAGCGCAGTATACTAGGCGTTAAATTAACGGATCGTGTTCGAAACACAATACGGCGCTCCAAAACAAAGATAGCTGATGTGGCTCAAAAAGCTGCCCAACTTAAATGGGACTTGGCAAGACATGTCTTCCGCATGCCGGACAAACTGTGTGCCCAAATGGCACAGAACTGGTGCCCTGAGACAGCGAGGCGGGGTCGCGGCAGACCACGTAGGAGGTAGCGGGACGAGCTGGATAGGTTCCGACCAAACTGGAAGGAGGACGCGCGGGCTCGCGGAAGATGGAAGGAGTTTAGGGAGGCTTTTACCCAGGAATGGGACAGCGTAGGCTAGTAAAAATAAAAAGAAACGGTTTTTTATCCATAGCAGCTGTATTTAAGAAAACATGACAGATCCAATAAAGGCTAACTTTTTTTTTAAAGTTAGTCTGCACTGTCCCTCTGCTGAGCAAAGATCCCTCCAAAATCTTCCAGGGATCAATTTATAGAGCTACCTCCATCCAACTCTTGAGATATGCGTCTAGGTCCTAACTCCACCTCTCCCCGGGGCGGGCCGCAAGCGCCGTACACCCTCAGGCACCTACCGTGTGGACACTGTTGGTCTGTTGCCCAGGATTACTTAGCGAGGATTTTTGATGATAACTGATACTTTGCAAAAAAAATGAATTTCGCAGGCAGAAATAATCATTTTTTTATCTTTCTTTACGTTTTAGAGCATTTCAAAACTCACTGTGACGTGCGAACTCACCTCATCAACATGATCCAGTCCCTCTTTGGTGAGCACAACTTGCGTGGAGAACAGACTGTACATGGACGTGTAGTCGATGCCGCTCTCTGAGTTACCCGTGTAGATGCCGAGAGCCCACACCCTGTAGATTACACAAAACATTCATTTTTTATTCATTTTCATATGGGTTTTATAGGAAAAACAGTCAAACTTTTACGACGAAGCTGGAAAGAGAGGAACGGATCATTGTATGTACTACTGCCAAAATCTATATCTGACCACCGTAAGGACTATTCTTGCTTGCAGCGCATATTATTAGTCGACCTAAAAAGGATCCTCTTTTGTTTTACTTACGGACGCAGCTGTGGTCGTCATGTGCACGGGATTTTGTTTTCAAAATGGTCAGTTACAGGCGATCGATTCTGTAAAAATCTCACCGTGAAAATTTAGGTGAAGTGATCTTAGAGTGAGCTGTCAATAGTGTCAATCCCTAGCATTAGTTAGAATGAGAGCTCACTCCACGCTCACTTCACATAAGTTTTCACGGTGAGATGGCTACAGAATCGCACTGCAGGTTTTGGCAATAGTACATTCAAGGAATGAAAAGGTTCAGCACCTTTTGGGTTTTTGTGTGCCGTGAGGCACACTTTCCTGGTTTTCACTTATTACTTGATTTCTATCTGATGTATTGAGTGCCTATATAAGTCTGTGCTAAATAAATGTATTTTCATTCTTCATTTTTAATTGCTTGAGGTTTGTTATTGTTCCGACTATGACGTCGGGACGCGTTATTTTTGACGTCACCATTTGCATCGTTTAAAAGACAAGATTCTACGTATGGTAAACTTTTTATAGGTCTATTAGTATTCATTATAGTTGTAAATGTAAAACAACAGAATACAAACTTTTTCCTGAGGTACGACAGCAAACTGCCTTTCCCCTCATGTCCAAGTAGGTATGAGATGTACTGGTGCGGCTTGGACTCGTATTCAGACAGCAAAGACCGCATGCACCATGTCAAATGTACCTGCAAAGTAAATGATTTATTATTATAGGCAAGTAGTTAAAACGGTGGAGTAAAACTAATCAACTATTGCGTAGTTCTAAATTCGTTCAGGATTATCACTTTACATGTATCACACACATTGTGTGTTTCATTATGTATGCCTGACGTGATTTACCACCGACAAAAATTTCGAACCTCAATACAAACTTTCACCCCTTAAGGAGGAAGAATTTTCAAAAATCCTTTCTTAGCTCACCCCTTCAGAGTAAAAAGGAATGCTTGTCCAAAATTTTCTACTTCTAGACTCAGCGGTTTAGGCTGTGCGTTGCCTGTCAGTGAACGAACGAATATATTTATGATTTTTAATTATTTTATAACTAACCTCAGTGGTATCGCCCACAGGTTTGACGTAATAGATGCTCCTGAACTCGGGGGTGACGGTGTCCGCCGTGAAGTTAAACTGACTGAAGTCTGCGGACGGCAGCTTGTTGGTGGGAATGTGGCCGAAGGTGTTGACCACGTAGTCTTCGAGGGAGGACAGGTCCATCCGTGCCTGGGGATAAACGTAGTGTAAATGACAAACAGCACCCTAATTGCGTAAAGCCCCGTCTTCTTAGCGTGTCGATAGCAAATATTTTAAGGCTAACACACCATTCGCAAACGCAGGTATTAGGTCCTCACGTGTACAGGTATTCGGTCTGCGATAAGGCGCCGCGGATAATCGCACCTTGTTTGATCAAAAAACATCTTGCTAAGTCGCGAGATGTTTTTTCATCGGGCGATGCGATGTGATGGATGGGGTGGGTCAGGGGAACAAGAAATTTCACGTGCACGAAGTCGCAGGCAAAGGCTAGTTATTAAATATAATCAAACTAGTAACACAATATTTGTGTTTGATACCATAATGATCTAACGAATGTTATTGTTTATTTAATATCCGAACTATAGACAATTAGAATTTTATTGTTGGATACAGAACGCTTTCTCTATAATATGGTTGTTGTCATGTTTTCTGTTTATGTTCTACAAGCGCCTCCCAGTGTCTACTAACATCCATATTTTTTATTATTTCTTCTCAACAAACATGACCAAAATAGTTGTTTCGAATACCGGATTTTTTCAATACCGGTATTATAGTTTGACCAAAACCGCTGTACCGCGCCTTCGGTATGTGCACGGCGAGACGGGGGGCAGTGCAGGCCCCTCATTCGTCATCGCTCACGGCGTCCCGCCCCCCGCCTCGCCGCGCATTCCTAAGGCGCGGTACAGCAGTTTCGGTCAAACTATAGTACCGCATTGAAAATTTCCAATGCCGGGATCCCGATATTAGACTCTATTTTTGTCCAAAATTGTTTAAAAAAAATAATTAAATAACTAATAAGTTTTACCACAGAACAATAAAATATCGTTTTTAGGTTTCCGTAGTCAACAAGGAACCCTAATAGCTTTGCCATGTCCGACCGTCTGTCCGTCCGCAACTTATCTCAGAGACTCTTAGCACTAGAAAGCTATAATTTGGCACGGATATGCATATTAATCACGCCGAGAAAGTGGTAAAATAGAATTATGGAAAAAAAGTATTTAGGTTACCTCCTGTACCTACATGTAAAGTGGGGATGTTTTTTTTTTCTCATCTACCCCATGGTATGGGGTATTGTTGGATGCGTCTTTCAAACATATTGCGGGTTTGTGAAACAAACAAAAAAAAAAATCGATTAAGGCATCCGTTTCTGAAATGTTTAGCTTGAAAGTACTATTTTTTGTTGAGTCAAGTGTGGCCAAAACAGTTAGTTTTGGATAGGTGAAAAATTCACGGTAGTAGTCTATATAACGAAGTTAAAAGGAAAACTATCAAACCTAAGTAGGCTTTTCAAGTTTACGAGTTATTACGGGATCCCTTCTTTTCGCATAATATTCTTTTTCCTAATATACTTTGGCATAACGATTTTGGCATAATTTGTTTTGCCATAATAATACTTTGCCATATTTTTTTTGGCATACAGTTTATGTTGGCATAATGATCTTGAAGGCTAATTTGTTATGGCATAAATTTAATTCGCATAACGTTACTAGGCCTAATGATTATTAGCATAATAATATTTAGGCATACAATTAATAGAAATAACGGAAACAAATTTGAGTTAATTTCACGTATTTATTTTCACTCGATTCTGAATCACTTTTTCCAAGAGTCAGGGTGCCCCAAGGTCTAACACATTTCGATTTAGTAAAAAGGCAATGAGAACTTAGGATGCAAGAGCGAGCGAAGCGAGCTCGGGAATTGGGGCACCCCGACTCGGACATGTTAGGTTCGAAGGGGATGACGGGGGCTCAAGTGAGCTAGCGGAGCGAGCGAACGAGCCCCCGTCATCCCCTTCGTGTTAGGTTCCTTTAAACCCTGCAGACAGAAATAGGGGCCCCGCGAAGCGGGGACCCGTCGACTACGCCTTATTATTATTGTTATGCTTAATAAAGTTATGCTTTAGAATGTTATGCTTAAAAAATGTATGCTTTAGAATTTTATGCTTAATCATTATTATGATTAGAGAAATTATGCGTAAAAAAATTATGCGTAAGCTGTTATGCGTAAATAATTTATGCGAAAATATAATTAGGACAAACAAAAGTATGCCAAGTTATATTAGGTCTTAAAATTTTATGCAAATGGATAGGGAACCGTTATTACTAGTAAATAAATGTAAGTTGGTCGACTATTGTCGACTATTGTCGACCAACTTACTTAAAAATCATGTCATGATTCAACATGAATCATGACATGATTTTCAATTACAATGTTAAGTTTGTTCTTGGGATAAATTCATTCCAACTACGGAGTGTAAAACTAAATTTGCAGTTTCGTTCAAGACCTGTGCAAACTGCGTGATGCTCGAAAAATCTCGAATTTTCGGACACCTTTCAGTTTTTTACTTAGGACTTCTAGCATCCTACAGAAAAGTCACCCAATAAGTTTTTAAATTATACATAACGTGTATCTCGAGTTTTATTTTTGTATTTTATTTATTCGGGAAAACATACAATTACACATTAAGGATTACAAAAAGATAGGATACAGAAATGTAAATTCAACCACGTTTTCCACAGATACACAATGAGACAATTTGGTAAATTTTAAGACTTAGTGTTGTAAACAATAAAAAAGAGGAATATTAATAGTAAAGTATCAACAAAACATAACTTATTGGACCTACAGAGTTATGGCTGCGCTTAACTTTTGTATACCTACTTTAAAAAATATATTGTCCATGAAAGATGTGATTTTATAATATTTTTTTTTAGTTTGGTCTAGGACTTCCAATACCGGGATACCGGCGGTATCCCGGTATTGGAAGCCCTAGACCAAACTATTTAAGATTTCCAGGTCAGCTAAAGTGTTATTAGGTTTTCAAATAGGATTTTTTCAATATTAGCGTGGAGTTTGAATTTGTACCCGTTCGAGGGTAATAGGGCTTGTCCTCTATTGCATGGGACCTCAACATAAACTGTCAAAATGTGGCTATATTAACTCCAGTGCCTACCCCCGCGAGGAGTATAGGCGTAATGTTATATTTACCTGCACAGCAACAGTCATCCTATGCGCACTGTAATGCCTCTTCCTGAAGGCATGCGCGGCTAGGTGCAGTCGCTCATCGTCATCTATATCGTCCTTCAGACTGCGGAGATTGCCCCACGTGAATGTTCGCGCGGGGTGACCTTCGGGGAACAGGCTGGAGAGCAGCTGGTCCTTGCGGTTCGAGTCCGATGGAGAGGCTATTGCGAATTCTGTGGACAAGAGACATTTTTTTGTTGATGGGAATCTGTGTTTTTAACGGCACTGTACTCGTAGATTTATGTGTGTTTGGCCCTAAGGGCATGCATACTAAAAGTTGGGTCACAAATGGCTGCCAAATATGTATGTACACGTTTTATTAAAGTAGGAAGGGCAAAAACTGGGACGCGTCCCCAGCTACCTACAATAACCAGACATATTATTATGTTGTTTATTAGCTATTTTCATAAATGTCACTTATTACTCACATATGGGGGTCAGCCTCAGTTCAAAGTGGGAACAGTTACAGTAAAAGAGAAACCTGTGTTATTGTACATACATTTAAAAAACACAACCGAACTCCTTTGTTTTGAAGTCGGTTAAAAGGGGCATTTCGATAATTTCGTGCATTTTTTACATCTAAAACTAAATAGTGTTACGATAGTAATTTTTGGGCTGAGTGCGGGTTGGTGGATGTCACATATGTGTTTGAATTTATGTTTCTATAGGACATATTGGTATCTTCACGATGTTTTCGATGTGTTAAGAGTCTATCTTCGTTGAGACATATCACAGGCAGGAAGTAATCTGGTGGACTGTATATAGCTAAAACCACAAGCAATAATAATAATATCCCTGGACATTTCACACAGCGCCAATGAGTAATTAGTTACTCATTCATTACTATTGATGAACCATTTTTCAAAGCCTTATATGTAACTCCTCAGCTAAGCGTCAGTAACGTGTTGAGTTTATTAATTTCAAGACCACATTTGTTTGTGAGATTTATTTTGCGTTTTGTATAATGTTCCTCATTATTGGCCTATCATAGCAGTGTATTACTGGACATATGCTTCTCCAACCGCGATTCTCGAGTTCTCCTATTCAATTACTAGCCACCCTCCGATATACGCCACTCAATTGGGGGTTTCCAAGCACAAAATCCGTAATTTCGGCCAAAGTTACGAGTTTCCTACTCCCTACTGTTGGAAATTCGTGAGCTGGGCCATTGAGTAGCTCACGAATTTCCAACAGTAGGGAGTGGTTATGTGTTCAAAATTGGAAATTCTACTATCTCTTGGGAGAGTAGAAAACAAAGAACAGTGGCGCTTTCAAGCACAGAGGCCGAATATATGTGTCTGTCAGATGCTTGTAAAGAGGCACTTTTTCTACGCAAGTTTCTGTTCGAAATTTACGGGGTACAGTATAGGATTACGTTGTTTAATGATAATCAGTCTGCACTGAAGTTGTGCACTAATTCTATGTACCACGCCAGAACGAAACACATTGACGTAAGACATCATCAGGGAAATTGTTGAAGAAGGTGCAGTCGTTATAAAATACCTTTCTACTGATCAAATGGTGGCCGACGTTTTAACGAAACCGTTGGCAAATGAAAAACACGATAAGTTTGTATGTCGTTTATTTTTATCGTTAAATAAATGATATGATGGTTCTAAGCAGTAGGTAAGGTTTACTTGCAGAAGTACAATTTGTTTTAGATCCGTATCACATAGTTTTGAATATTTACTGTTGACTTGTGTGACGGATACTTTGATAAATTTATATTTTTGCTTTGTTTTAGCTGTTATAATGTTTTATTATTTTTAGACAGCGGATGTGTTTAGGCTTAGATTATCTATTGTGTTCAATGTGATTTACATGAGTTTATATTGGTTCAAGGGCCAGTGTTGGAAGTAACGTAATTACAACAATGATGTTGGTATGTTGCCTAATACACATACATGGAGTTTGTATATATGTCCCTCTATAAACTCTGGTAAGTTAGAATAAGTTTTCTAGACAGATGTCAAAGGTTTGTCTGCTCTGATCGTTTGCCTGTGCGGATGCACAATATATTTTGGAATCTAATATGTTATTTTATTGAGTAGCTCACGAATTTCCAACACCTACCACCTACGGACATAAGATTGACAGCAAGATTTGACAGTTGTCCTTACTCCCGATGTGTTTTTATCGTCCGATAAAGTTAATTAATCGAGAGTATGGTTCATTTCGAAGTATCAAACTACTTTCGAACGGGCGGATCTTCGTTGACGGTTTTAGAGAGGCTGAGCCCGAGCCTTAGTGGGTCCTACCGTACGTCAGTCAACTAAATGTTCTATAAGTACTGCTGAATTATTTATTAATTCCCACAACCTATTGGCTCCTAATTGGCAATCTATTGGCAGTATAATGCTGAGCGATAGCCGTTTTGCGTGAATGTGACGCATGTTTCTCGCAACCATTTATTTTTTTTTGTGTTTTATGTTCTTTTTTTGCGTCATGTTTACCGCAACTAACCAGCGGTCGACCTATTACTATCTTACACATTGCAGTGATGTTTTCTAATACTTGAAACATACATATAAGTTCCGCTAGAACAGTAGAAAAGTTCCATTAACGACTGTACATGATATTAGGAGATTCAGATTGCTGTAATCTCAAGCATAAAATTCTTAGTCATTGCGGAGGTTTTTTCTTTTTTTTGATTTTTTTTTTCGATTTTTTGCGTTTTATTCAAAGAGCATGCAAAATAGCTATTTTTTGGAGTGTTTTTGTCGTTGATAGGTCGTCTTGTTAAGACTGAAAAGAGTACCCTCTAATCACATAACAAAACTTAAAAACGTTACGATTATTCTTCTACTATTTCTTCAATCAATCAACTCACCCTATCGCAGTCCGCTACTGGACATAGGTCTCTCCCAGGCTGCGTCCTTCGCCTTACGCATCCAGTCTGTCCCAGCCACCTTCTTTAGGTCGTCCGTCCATCTAACTGGGGAGAGTCCCACACTACGCTTGCCGATACCCGGTCTCCACTCCAAGACTCGTATGCTCCACCGGCCATCGGTCCTTCGACAAACATGGCCAGCCCACTGCCACTTCAGTTCGCTTACTCTGCAAGCTTTTCCGGATAATGTTCTCTACTATTTCTTGCGATCAATTAATTATAAAGCGTTAATTCAGCAGTTTACACCAAATCTCCCTATATAAGCCCAATCGCGTGTGGAATATGACCTTTCACATAGCTATTGGATTTATAATAACTTACTTATAAGTTTTCTTTAGAACATTATCGGTGCAACCATTCAAGTGCGAATCACATTCTATACACATAGAAAATAAATAAATAATATATATACATATATATAAAAATGAATCCCTATTTCCCTTGGTCACACCATAACTTGAAAACGACCTTACCAATTTCATCCATCTTTTTTTTTAAGTTTTCTAAATACTCTGAAGAAGGTTCTTACGGAAAAAAAAAAATTAAGAAAGTTAATTCACGTGGACGAAGTCGCTGGCAGAAGCTAGTGTTTTATAAAAAAAAGCTTCATAAAAAAAAACTCTTCAAAACTTCTGTTGCTAACATTAAATAGCCATCTAGTTTCGACATCCAGCGGGGCAATTTCATAACATATTAAGAGTAGAAATCTCTTTCATTTTGACAGTTCAACAACATTCATTGCGTTATTTACGTTGATGAGCAGACAAAATTTTCGAACATATGAAGCAATGGATTAGCAATATCCTTCCAAATGATTCAGATCGTGGTGCTATTTTTCTAGCCCCTAGTGCCTATTCTCATCATCATCATAAATCTCTTGCCCATATCACAATCTCTTTAGGGTCGTCCCAAGTTGTCCTTGCTATCATCACTATGATGTTGATATAAATATGACGGTCGTTTAAGCCAGCATATTTAAAGACGTACCAAAAATAAACTGTGCAACATTACGCAACCATTATTTACTCTAACATCAAGTAACATGGCTTTCATTTTCTTCTCTCAAACGAGTTTAACAAAATTGACCGCACACGAATTACCTGTTGAGGTGAGTGTGAGAGTGAAATTTGGGCAGTTAATGTAACTGGATTACTATCGCCTGATTACCTAATCCGTATGTAAACCAGCTGTGCTCAACGTTTTATTCATTTGTAAGTAATCGGTAAAATGAGGAACATGTGAAAATATGGGGACAGTAATAGTTACTGATTGCCTACTTCTTCGGGGCATAAAGGCGTTATGTTATGAATTTTCTCACAGTTTCGAAATATTTCGGTAAGCATAGTTCTAAGATTACGTATAAAACTCTACGAATAATTGATTATACCTATCAAAGTTCAATTTTATACAGTATACACATTTAGTTGCAAGTGACCTATTCGATCGATTTTCGATCAATCTTCACGGTGGAAGGTCGAACCCGTCATCACATTTAAACTTTATATTCTACACACATATCATTAATTACCATAGCAACGTCATAACAACACTACCCGTGCTCTATGATCTATGGAAAAATAAATAAAATTGAACAATGGTACTCAGCTGCATGCACGTTTAGACTGGAAGCCGACCCCAACATAGTTGGGAAAAGGCTAGGCAGATGGTGATGACGTGATTAAGAAATAATGTACTTTTACAATCTATCTGTACGGGTAAGGTACATTTAAATGATAAACTGATAGAATTTGTGTATTGAAATAACACCCAAAAATGATAGCTGATCGACTCGCGGCGAATGAGTCTTTTGTGGTTAGCCCAACCAGTGATATGCGACTACTGATCGTTGACCTAAATTGTATATTTTATTCATTCGCTACGCGTCGATGTCAGCATATAACTGATACATATGCTATTATAGAGGTTTGCTCGTACACTATCTATACTAATAATAATGCTAAAGAGTTTGTTTGTTTAAACGCGCTAATCTCTGGACCTAGCAGTCTGATTTGAAAAAATATTTTTGCGTTTGATAGCCCAATTCTTGAGACAGGATATAGGCTACTTAACATCACGCTAAGACACTAAATTGGAAGCCGAGCAAAAACAAAAACAGTCCGAACGAACACAGTAATAGCGGGGAGGCGACGCGATGCGACAGGGTGGGTCGGGAAACAACAAATTTCACGCAGACGAAGTTGCAGGCAGAGGCTAGTACCTACGTAATAAAGTTGTTTTTGTACTGTGAAAATAACCGAAACGCGATATGTGTTAGTGGCGTGAAAATGCGATATATCAGAACAAGCTGCGCCCCGCGGTTTTACCCGCATACGTTTCGATCCCGTGGGAATATCGGGATAAAAAGTATCCTATGCGTTAATCCTGGTTATAAGCTATCTGTATGCCATATTTCAACCAAATCCGTTCAGTAGTTTTGGCGTGAAAGAGTAACAAACACCCATCTATCCATACAAACTTCCGCGTTTATATTTATTAGTAGGATGGGATTTACTCATTATTGTGGTCAACAGCTGACTGACGCTGACGGTTCTTGTTAATTATCTAATAGTTATGCAGTATTTATGTAAGTATCTGGTTATTCTGGGTTTCTTTGACGGAACCGGTACCTGTCGTTGCGAATTAGGTTAGCTTCAAAAGGCAGGGCAACCGTTTCTGTTTTTGGCGTGAAATACGCATGTTTTCAGGTTTTCAGTTCCTAATTATTGCTACAAATTTATTTAAATTATTTGAAACTGTTACTGATCTCTGGCGGAAACAACTTTATCAAATTAAACGCAGCTGTCAGGTATTCAAATAAATGATTAAAACTTGCCTACACAATTAAAATACTCCATGATTTTGATATTTCTTAATTGTAATTTCTTTAATAATTCACTTTCCAAAAATGTAGAAAAAAAAATTGATCGTATCGTTAGCGGATCGTGGCAGCGTTTGTATTGAACAGGTGGTTTTTTTTGTGTATAATTCGTAATTCTTTAGTCTTTAGAGGGAAGTCAGAAGCCCGAAAGTCTGACAACCAGTCTTACCTAGGGGTATCGTGTTGCCCAGTAACCGAGTTGTGGAAATCAGATAGGCAGTCGCTCCATGTTAGATACTGGTATCCAGCTGCATCCGGTTAGACTAGAAGTCGTCCCCAACATAATAGAGAAAACGCTAGGCAGATGATGAATTTACATGTATTTCGAAGGGTTAAAACTGACCTGACTCAATGGCTTCCCTTTCTCTCTGCATGGCTTCCTTGTTCATAAGGGGGCTGACGAAGAACTGGCTGAACATATCCATGGCCTTGGGCAGGTGCTTCTCTTGGATCTCGAAGTAGAACGTCGTTACCTCGCAGTCAGTTGACGCGTTGTCGGAACCACCTTTTTTCTAAACAAGATGTCTGGGTTTTAGAAGATATGTATGGGTTTTAAGATAAACCTTATATTATAATGCTGTACCTTTCAAAACTTAAAAACTATCATTTAGCATTTTTTTTTTCTAACCAGTCATGATGAAGATAGGTAGAAAAGAAATCTTCCATAGCTCTCATAACCTTCCCGCCCGGACTCGTATTTTCTGGTTACTTTTACTTTTCCCTTTCGCTCAGAAACATACCTATCACAGAAAGGGATAGCATAAGCATAATCAGCCTATATTGTTCCCACTGCTGGGACACAGACTTCCTCTCTATGAGAGGGAGTGGGCCATAATCTACCACGCGAGCCCAGTGCGGATTGGAGGATGTCACATGTCTTTGATTGTTTGGTTCTTGGACATGCCGGTTTCCTCACGATGTTTTCCATCACCGTTAAGAGAGCTGTGGTGATGAAATAATTTACAGAAAATAAAATGCTTGCTTGGGTTCGAACCCAGGACTTACAACACGTAAGTCGCACCAGTTACCACTGAGTCACCATTGCTCCACGGGACTGCTTACGGGAAAATGAGAATCCGGGTGGATAGATCTGGCTTAGCCCTTAGCAGTGAATATTAAAGGGTATACTAAGACAAGAAGTCAAAATAACAATTGTTTCATTTCTGTTTACTCTCCAATACTGTGTCAAAGTACACAGTATTGGAGAGTAAGCGTCCAATGTTTGCGTCGACATGTCGCATTTGTTTACTACACAAACAAATGCTCGTTTGTGCCGGTCCATTTACAAAACAATACCTGTTTTACTTTATATTATGTATCATAGCTTCAGGTGAAAACGAGAAGTGTGTATGGAGAAATAACTTAAATGTCAACCTCATTAGCATGCTAGCCAAATATTCTGCTTTCACCGTTTTCGGAGAAGATATATTTCTTACAGTTATCATCGGTGTCGAGTAGATTATCAATCCTTATCATACCCGATCATATATTGTGGCCATTAAAGCCTAGATGATGACAGGAAGGTTAGTCGAATAACCATGCAACTTTTCATTTAGTATATCCTACAAAACGGTAGGGTATTACAGTACCTGTAACTTGACCACTGCTGGGACTCAGACATACTCTCTACGAGGGAGAGTAGATCTACGTAGACCTAGTGCTAATTGGTATTGATACACCCAAGTGCAGATTGGTTTCTACTTTAAAATGACACCTCATCATACTCATACAGCCTTGTAGTAGATTACTAACATTTTGGTGGTAACGTTTATCTTACCTTGATAAAAGAATCAAATTCATTTTCCTTAGGGTACTTCTCGCTGCCCATGAAGACCATGTGTTCGACGAAGTGTGCCAGTCCCTGTATGTCCGCGGGGTCACTGTAGCTGCCCACGCCGACGCATATCGCGCACGCTGCCTGTGCCAAGGAAATAAGCAGGTTTAATGATGAGTTTGGTTGAAGCCGCGGAACACAGGCGAGAAAAGGGGGAATATAACTATTGCAAAGTCCTTGGCTGTGGTTAACTTTTTAGAAGATTCTTATTTTTTTTAATTGTTTGAATGTTATTCTTTTTTTATTACTTCTTCTTGTATCTTTCAAAAGGTTCGGTTTGTGTTTCCGATTTATGTTAAAATATTAATTTTTCCCATTAAAATCCTTTTAGCACACTTAGCTTTAGTTTTATTTCATTCCACCAACCACTAGTACATATAGTCGACTTTCATCGCCTTCAATAACCGTCGTTGCATAAGTATAAGATTACCTTCCTGTCGTTATCCTAATATAGTTGGGATCGCAACATGTCCTCTTTATTCTTCATTTACGGTCAATACTTGCGAAATAGATACATAAATAAACTCATAAACGCACGCTTTTGCCCATGGGAGTAGACAGGACCAGTGGTTAGCCTTTAGAACGGCACCTGCTGCATGTGATACGGATCAACAAAAACGGATCAATATAACGAATCTTTACTGGTTTCCCAGACTAAGTGTAGTTATTTATCAGCAGTTTCTTAAAAGATTTATTTATTTATTTACTCTAAACATACAAATATCCTTACAGGCTCTAGCCTGTTAATGAATGAATTAATAAATTTTAAGTGTACTACAATATCGCATTGGGTCTACCCAATGCGATATTGTAGTACACTTAAAACAGTTCAAGTTACTTGTTCTTAGCATAGCAAAATCTTAGCATAGCATAGCAAAGATGTCACCGGTGAAAGAAAAAAATACTTTTCCATGACGTTTTGAACTCGATGGCATTCAAATTCGAACTTTCTCCTTTCACGCGAACTAATGTCAAGATCTTTTAAACAATTACTTAACCATAACAATCTCGATCAAGTTAATAATATGCTATTAACTTGATCGAGATTGTTATGGTTAAATATAAGCTTAAGTTAAGCATAAGTAACGAAACCGATTTGGATAACTACATGTTAATAAAGTAGGCATGCTGAGATCATCTAAACGCATAAACTAGAATCTCATAATATTCCATATCAGTAGTAAACTGTTCATGGATAGGTACTTAGACTACTTCGAGAGGAAGAAGGAATTATACATTAAAGTATTTTAATGCGAAAGCGTCAGGGTAGTTCTTACGTTTTTTGCAATTTGCAGGTCTGTGTAATAACCGTATAAGTACCTGAGCGCATCCCCCTTAAGGCGACACCAAAATAAATTGGGGGCTTGTTCGTAACCAATCATTTCACTATTACAGCATGTATGGATTTAATTTTTGGTTATATATGTTTTGTATACTATTTGATTAATACTCTGACTGAACGAAAACGCAATTGGGTTAAATTTCCTCGATAGAATTTAAATCTGAAAAGACCTCTACTTTTTTATATTTTTTTATGTAATTCTAAAATCCTAAGTAAATTCATTGTAAAATTGCATTCAAAATGTGCGTAATAGGTCATTGAAAACTCTGGCTGAAAAAATTTTTGATACACATTTGGTTTGGCGCTTATTTTATTTTGGTTCCATCGTATTGTTGCGATCTCTTTTTTAGCATGTAGAAGTAATTGACTCTGTCACTTTATACCCGCCCCTCGAGCTATGATTTATTTTTTACGTATCAACTTAAACAAAACCATTATTATTGTGCCAATCTCATATGCTCAAGTTATTTTTATACATAGAAACTTTTCAACAACTTTTCTTAAGTAAGTTGAATCAATAAAACAAAACTTGTCACATACAGAATGTTGGTTTAATAATTATTTCTGTGCCGATGAGCGAATTTAGTAAAATTATATTTTAATGACAAATTGTAAAAAGAGATAGTTGAGCACATGAACGATTTTATCAAAATTGGCGGGTTTTACGTACTTTTAATCGTAAAATAAAAACTTACTGCGAATGTAAGCGTTCCCTTTAAAAAAACCTACATACAGAATACACTTTTATTTTGATAACTGGAAATAACATTCTGGCTATACTGAGGAGAACTCTATGCATCCTGGAAATCCATATACTTACATATAATAAACATGTCCAACGTTAAAACAAAAAAAACTAAACAAACAAAACAGCAACTGTCCATAATTTAGTCAATGTTTAACTTTACATCTATTTTGTTCTTCTTGCTATTACACTACGGAATATTCTTGCCCGTGGCATACAATAACATTAAAGCAACAGTTGCCTTGCATCGTCTAAACAGTGGCAGTATTTAGACGGTGCAACTTTTATGTTGCTTCAACTTATATATATGCATAAGATGCAGCGTACAAATCATTCTTTAGACTAACTCCCTAACTAGGGGCCTAAAAAGGCCACTTTGGCAGAATCATACTAGGATAACAATATGAATCATATTAAAAATCGTAAAATGGTTACAAACTGACAATTCATATTTTGATCTGTGTGCAATTCATATCACAATGAAATATCATTTAAACTGTAGAAATAAAAAGTAAAAAACCAATTTGATTAATAAAAACTGTAATGAAAAATTTACCGATAAAATTACGGTTTTATTTTTTTCATGTTTACACCAAATATGAAATTAAATTTTACGAAAATTAGACGAATTGCTAATGATCTGCTGGGAATTCAGGAAATGAATAGCTTTTAGAGGTATTGCTTAAAGTGGCATTTTTAGGCCCCCAGTCCAACCTACTGGAACTGCAACCTAATTGCGTAATATACTATCAATCTCAATCTGAAACATTCTGAAGAAAATTACAGCCGTGCGATTCTATAACCATCTCACCGTGAAAAGTGAGCGTCTAAGGATTGAGACTATTGACAGCTCACTCTAAGCTCACTTCACCTAACTTTTATTTATTTATTTATTTAAACTTTTCGCACAAAAAGGTACAAAGGCGGACTTAATGCCTTAGGCATTCTCTACCAGTCAACCAAGGGTGGTGAAGAGATTAGATGGCAGGTGCTTTGATTGAGAGGGACATGATAAAAAAAAAAAAACTTAAAACTAGGTACACTAATACATAAATAACTTTTCACGGTGAGATTTTTACAGAATCGATCGGCTGATCCATTTCTTCATATGTTCGAAAAATTGGTCTACTCAACAACGTTAATAATGCAATGAATGTTGTTGAACTGTCAAAATGAAAGACATTGCTACTGAGTAATTACCCCGCTTGAATTCTACCCGCCTAACTACTGAATACAGATACGTCCTACCAACTAATAGAAAGCGATACATTTTATTTCAAAGATACAATTTGTGTAACTAGACATATCGTACCGTATCGAGTGAAAGTTCTTTCATAAAAATCTTGCATCGCTTTCTTAAAGCTATTTTCTCGTACGCGTTCTTCAACATTCTAATCAAATTTCGTTTGGTGTGACTGATGTCCTGTCGAAAGCATATTGTATTAGTAAGTACTATGTTTGTACAAGAGCGTCCATGGGGTTTCTTGTCCGTTCTTCCCAACAGGAACCTACATACTACAATTTGGAATGGGCAACTAGCTTCGTCTTTCTGACTGACCGACTCCATGACAATACAAGACTGCCTGTAATAGGTTGAATTTAAAAATAAATGCTTGTGTTTGACTTTTCTTTCACATGTCAGAAAGAGATAGCAATAATTATGGTGACACCAAATATTACGCCTTTATCGTAGTCCACTAGAAAAAGCGCTTTCTGCCGAGGATACAAATAAATAGAATTTCCTATCATTTATTCAAATCCTCCTACAGCATTTTTTGCGTCTTCGCTTTTATCTGCCATCTTCGCTTTACTTTTTTAATAAGCTATTTTGTTTAGAAACGTGCCAAACGACATCATTGACAGATAGTGGAGTCGAGACACGGCGATTTGTCACGTTTTCACCAACCTAAGACGATTTTTTTTTAAACCTATACAGGGTGGCAGGGACAAATGGTGATGATATAACTTACACAAAGTAATGCGCCTGATTGGGTTCGAACCTACGACCTACAACTCGTAAGTCGCGGCCGTTACCACTGGGCCACCACTGCTCTAGCCAATACAAGTGACTGTGCTGCTGCGGTTTTAAATTTTGAATAGTCCGTTCGTCTCTATATTGTCGTCGAGGCTAAGCCCAGGTACGCGAGATGATATTTTTTCGCGCACTGTATTTTCAAGGCACTGCTTTAGCGCCGAGAGTTGAAAATCCAAGAGTGTGGTTGTTTTGACGCGCTGGGATGTTGTCTGTTGGATTCTCAATGCTCGCCTCAACATCGAAAGTTGAAAATCTAGTGCGTAATAAAATCCCGCCACGATATTTTTAAATCAGTGCATACGTACATGGGCTAACTGTACCAATAACGCTGCATTTTTCAACTTGAAAAGCAGTCTTTCAGGAAACTTCACGAATACGCAACGAACAGTGTCTCGATGGCTTCAATAAGCTACTATTAAATAACATTATCGTTCTACTTAGTTAACAGAGTGTAAAACTATTCAACTGTCCTATCATGAATACAATTTCAACAGCCTGACGCAATTGGGTGGATGCAAGACTTAATAATATTGCGGGGCTATGATTTGAGCGTAGATTCACTTGGATAGGCAAGGTCGTCTGCGCCATCTGTTTGTCTTACTAATTGAAAAGTATACGCTGTTTTATGCGCCTTCAATTGAGGAAGGTCTTACTTTTTAGAATCTGGTAACTGAATAGTAAGGCTTATATATAGTACACCAGGCACTAGAACACCATGGTGGCGCAACCATGGTCGCACTGCCAGCAAAATATACACAACTTTATGGTGGGTCTCACCAGGCGTCCGATCGGTTGCGCAAACAAGCATATATTTTTTGGCAGTGCGACTATGATTGCGCCACCATGGCGTCCTAGTCCCGGGTGTCCTATATATAGATAGGGTTCTTATGAATTTGGAAGATTACAGTTCGAGACTTGGCTAGATGTGGTTATGCCAGGTAAAGCCGAGCCTTAAAACAATGGTTGCCGTTAGAATGAGCGTGGGCAGAACCAACAGCAAGATGGGTGGACGAACTACAGAAGATAGCGGAGGAGACCTGGATGAGACTCGCACATACCAGGGAAGCATGGCATATGAAGATGGAAGCCTATACTTAGCAGTGGGTGTAACAAGGCTGATGTTGGAGGATGACAGTTGGAGATTTTTGCAAACCGTCAAGTAAAACGTTTTTTTCTAATATTGAATTTATATCTTGAGGCGTATAGCATTTTTCGATAAAGCATATTTAAATCCAAAATACGAATTATATGACATGCAAATTCTCTACAGCTAACAATACCGTTTGGTTGACAATTATGTCAATTGTTATTAATGTTAGTACCTACTCGCGTTTTCAAGGTTTATATACTTTTGTTATATGCAAAGCTATTGTCATTTATGTGACTGCAATTCATGATTTCAAAGCATTCAAGTAATTCAGAATTTCAGAGATAATTTGATGCACGCTGTACATTGTTAAATAACCTTGGCAGTGGTTTTAATCATTTGTGACATTAGAGCGAAAGCGCCAGAGTAGCCCGCCAAATTCAATGTTTATTACGTTTTTTGTAATTCGCAGGTCAGTGTCAGGTTGTATGTTGATGAAAGTATGATTCGCGACCGCAACAGTGCCGTAAATATGTATTTACAGAATAATAATCATTAAAATCATCAATACAGTCTAATCTACATTAAAAATCACAGGCTGCCTTAGCGCATCCCCTTTAATACTTAATTGCCATTAAAATCAAATGAAGAGAGAGAACCTACATGTTCATGTAAGTACACAATTTAACCGGAATATGGAATGTAGTAGCTAGTAGCACAGATTACTAAATAGTTACTACGGTAGTAGTGAGCAGTGGTGGCCCAGTGGATACTGTCGGGACTTACGAGTTGTTGTTCGTAGGTTCGAAAACTTACAGGAAGTTTACTGTGCGAAAATTATGTCATCATCACTGGCTCTCAAAACAGTAATGGAAAACATCATGAGAAAACCGGCATGTCCTAGAACCGTGTGAAAGTTCGAAGACATGTGACATCTACCAACCCGCACTGCACACTTCCTCTCACCGAGAATAGGCCTGTGTCCCAGCAGTGGGAACATTATAGGCTTTATGAATGCTAAGTAGGTGGTAAAGTAAGTCATAATAACGAAGGACCTGTTAAACTAAATTAAAATAATAAATATTATAAAACTATAGAGGAATTGTTCAAATGTATTCACGTATGTTTTGACTACATGAGTAAATGACCTATTCGAACATTACAATGTTTAAAAAAAAAGAAGGAAATTGTATGCATATATTAGTCATAATAAATTTGTTACACATTTCATGTAACATAATGAGTTTACCGTTGCCAATAGTGGGTATGGTAGACTAAAACTGTTTTATGATTAAGGAGTTTTATGGTTTTATTTAACTTGCGATGTATGTAACGTCCAGGGGCTGCAGTCTCGACATTCATAGCGATCGCTTTACGTCCGGATTCGGTCGCAAAGTCCCGGATTGACAGATGTAATGTATGGAGTGACAGGACTTTGCGACCGAATTCGGTCGTAAAGCGATCCTTATGAATGTCGAGACTGCAGCCCCTGGTGTCGTTAATTTAGTTCCACGATGGTTATATTTGGTATGTTAGTTTCAGGAACAGAACGTTCCCATATTGTGTCCGACAGTTTGAAAATTAATACTGTTACAAATACATCTAGGTATTGATTTGCGGTTTAATTTAAACCACTGCCCGTGTAGGGGAACAGACTATACGATTAGCAGTTAACAGAAGAATGAATGAATGAATGTTTTTATGTGTGCTAGCTGGTATAATTATGGCCATTACTTTAATTTAATGTTTTCTGTGTCGTTTGCATATTATTATATAGAATCAATTTCTTTTAAGGTAACAGCAGCTGTGCTGCTAGGGAGTTCGTTGCGTCACTTTTTCTTCCCAGCCAAATTTCATCCAAATCCGTTCAGTAGTTTTTGCGTGAGAGTAACAAACAAACATCCATCCATCCATCCATACAAACTTTCACGTTTATAATATTAGTAGGATAAGCTTATAGACTTTCTTAGTCCACACCGAAAAATAGTTTATAGGTAAGGAGGAGCAAAGTAAAGACCCAAGCTGCAAAGTTATTGAGTTCATGTTTTGACCCCAGTCAATGGCCTCAGTATGTTCAGTGGGCCATACAATGTACTCAATACACACAATCGTTATAAAGGCAGCAGCGTACACAATTGTACAAATATATTCACTTCATGGTTACCTAATTATGCTCTGTATTCACCTTCATACAAAATGAGCCTCTTTATCTCACACAAAACATACTATTTATTACAGAATAGAACCGTATCGTGAGAAAATGTACTTTTTCATGAAAAACGTATAATGTACTTAATCACGTCATACACATCAAAGTCAATCAATGTTTTAAATCGATCGTAAAACGCGATCGTTCGGAAAAATAAACGTTTTTCGTCATGTCATTGTAAGCAATTTCTATTACGGAAGATGATAATTATGGTAATTTAAGTACTGTAATTGACGGTTAACGTAATTATAACTTTCTTTGCAAAACAGAAGTACGACACTTTAGCGTTTGATTTTACTTGAATCGAATGACCACCAAAATAAAAGTAATTTTGCAGTTTTAATTAAATTAAAAAACCGGCCAAGTGCGAGTCGGACTCGCGCACAAAGGGTTCTGTACCATTATCTATAAAAATCACGTCTGTTGTATGGGAGCCCCCCCTTAAATATTAATTTTATTTTGTTTTTAGTATTTGTTGTTATAGCGGCAACAGGAATATATAATTTGTGAAAAATTCAACTGTCTAGCTATCGCGGTTCTTGAGATACAGCCTGGTGATAGACAAGACGGACGGACAGACAGCGAAGTCTTAGTAATAGGGACCCGTTTTTACCCTTTGGGTACGGTACCCTAAAAATTAATGCACGGCTCAGTGGCATACTTTTAAGGTATTCCTCTACTCGATTGAATTCCCTTTATTATCATTACATAAAATATGATAGTTTACGCTCAATATTTTGAGAATTGTAAGACGTAAAAAATTTTTCTGCTGTTTTACGATTGTTTTATAATGATACTATTGTATTTTTATGAAAGATTTTTGAATAAGTCTTTTCTTTGATCATTTGAAAATAACTCAATTTTTTTCAGGCTTGTAATATATGTAAGTACCAAATACGTCTAACTGTGCGACAAAAAACTGAGCGTTTTGCGGTGACCTACCTTTCGGCAGCGCCTTAACTACTATGAATATTGTCTTACGATTCACTTTCTAAGAGACACAAGGCCGTCGAACGGAGATCTTTAGCACTTTATCCTACTTTTTGTTTTCAATGTACGGCCACCAAAGGAGATAAGTAACCAGGATCGTCGGATAGTAGTTGAAGCTTTGTAAGAAACCGATTGATGTATTTATTTTTATTTATTCATTCATCAACTTTACATTTATGTCTAACAGTGGTTTTAAAAATAACAATAAATGTAACACAAAATTAAGTACCTAATCATAGTAAAGCCAGAAATGAGAGAAAAAAAGAAAAGAAAAAAAAATTACATTCCACATTGGTCACAACATTATTAGTCTTAATATTAGTTCAAAATTTAATATAAATTCAATTCAAGAAATGTATGTCAATAAAAATCATTAAAATGCAATGTCATTATAGAATGTTACATACATATATTATTTAAAGTCATTAAAATATAATCACATATTAGTTCGAACTACTTTTATCTTTGAGAAAGTCTTCTATGCTGTAATAACATTTCTTCAATAAAAATTACTTTAATTTTCTCTTGAATACGTTTGGATTCTGAGTTTTTAAATTGTACAGGCAATTTTGATGTTTCCGAATGAAATTTAATTTGATAAATGAACTGGTTGTTTTCTGTTACTGAAATTAAATTTTATTCGAAAACATTCATCGGTTTCTTATTTAACTTCAACTATATCCGACGACCCTGGTTACTTATCTCCTTTAGTGACTGTAGAATCTGGGACTAAATAAGTTTTCCGTTTTAAATTCAGTATTTTAACTCGGTTCCTGACCTATATTCACCGCTATACAATTAGGATTGTAGGCCAGTCGTTGACCATTAAACTGGTTCAAGGCTTCATGTTGCCGCAGATAAAAGCGACGACTTTTCACAATAAAGTTAATAAAGAAGTGAAATATCTAATTTTTTTCAGCCGGAAGATGTGATCTGTGCTAGACTAGTTTTTCTAATTTTACAAACTTCACAATACTTGGTGCCGGGGTCGGGAGCTCAGGATACACCAGAGGGGCAATTCTCGTAATTTTAAGAACGTTCACAGCCTAATCTCAGTCTCAATCTGTCAAAAATACTTCTCGTTTCCCTACATTTTTGACATCAATTGTCGCTGAGATCAGATTGCGACTAGATTTTGAACGTTTTTAACTACGGGAATTGGTCTTCTGATGTTCTAAAACCGCGTCATTCATGGATGCTATTTTGTGTAAGTAGAGCATCGCAAAGAGGTTTTAGGAAATATCAGATACCTATTTGAGAAAGCTCAGCAGCATAGATTGTTCAGGTTTTAAAGGAGAATGAAAACGGTGCTAAGTTCCTCAATCGAATAAGGAGAATCCGACCGTGAGGGAGGATCCTGTCCAATGGAGGAACTTCACACCAGCACTCCCAACCGGGTGTTGCTTTTGGTTGACTACTGACAAACGATTCATCCATCCTTAAATTCAGCGAACTGGCAGCTAAATGACAGCATGCTTTCGCTGTCAGTCAGTTATTTGGTGTTAATTAAAAACAGAAAAAACGCAATTCACGTGTTGACTGTTCGCTGAGCCGTGAACCGAGCGGTTTATTACCATCGCGAGTAATCACATCTCTGCTCAAGTAAATACTGTGTATACCATAATTGTCGCAGACGTAAATACTATGTTATGACAGACTAATTGTATGTTAGGGCTTAGGGCTTAGGGCAGACAGGAAACCTAGTTTTCCAATTATTCTGAAGTTGTGTGGATTGAGTTTTCGAAAGGTCTTAGGTCTAAGACGAATTTATCGGGTGATCATAAACCAAGCTAGTCAAGGTTTGTAACTCAGACGTGGTTACTCATGATATGCCTTGTAAAGTTTAACCCTTTTCTAAACTTACTGACTGGCAAGTCTCATCACTACTAATGGCTTTAAGATCGTAGAGTAAAAAGAACTAGACAGTAAAAGACTACCGCCGCTTGTGAAAGCCGTGGGGATCCGCTGGATGCGAGAAACACAGAACTGCTCGAAGTGGCGATGCTTGGAGAGGCCTACGTCCAGCAGTCAGGACGTCTTTCGGCTGAAATTATGATGATGATGAGGTGTTCGCATAATCATTTTCCTCATGTCCGTATCCCAACCTGATTACTCAGCCTGGAAAGCCCATGCGATGCGTGTCGTTTAAATCGCAGGCGTACCTAGTCCTATCCAGAAACGTAGCATGTGCTTCAATGCAATTACCAATTTATTTCGCACTTGACACAGAATAAATTGAAGAAGTCATGACAAGGTTCACAGAAATGCATTTATCGTGGGTTGTGCTGATGGTGGGAGGTTGATTAACTATCTTTGCCATCTTTTCCTCATGGGTTTGTAAGTGGCTTGAGTAAAGCTATGGTTTCCTAGAAGAGTGCTTCCGCTATATTAAATACAACATAATAATGACGACACGGTTGGCGCAGTGCCTGGGGTTCGATTCCCGCACGGAAAAAATATTTGTATTACCTACAGGTAGCGGTTCTGGGTCTGGCTGTTTGTGTATGTGAGTTTAAATGTTTGTGAACGCACCCACGATACAGGAGCAATTACTAGTGTGAGGCAAAGTTTAAAAAAAAAATATATACATAACGGCCGTCAAGAAAATCTGTCATTTTCACCAGAATTTGAAATTAAGGTGCCAAAAAACGTCGGTCTGTATTTAGAGTTTGGACAGCCGATAGGTTGCTTGCATAAAGAAGCGAGTTCCCGGTAGAGACAAGTCGGTACCGATCGGTGCGGATGAAATAGTGTCACATTATTATGCGCTTACACAAAGAAACAGGTAAAACATGTAACTGTTACCTTCCAAAGATCAACCTGCAGAGGTGTACCGGGAGTCAGGCCCGAAAACCTGCTTCTTTTTGTAAGTTATTGTGTGACCGTTCACCGCTTTCTTATGCTACGGCTACATTGTCGAGATAACGCGAACTATACTTCGCGTGCTCTCTCCGCCCACCTCTCGCTGTTCGCTGCTCGCGCCAATAATAGTTCGCGTTATTGCGACAATGTGGCTACATTGTCGCACTAACGCGAACTAGCATCAGGGAACCAAGGCAGAAGAGATGCGTAGGTAAAGAAATTATGGATGACGGAAATATTACGAGAAGTGGGTAAGTTCCAGGTGTGTTTATCTGGCGTTAAAGATCAAGGATAAGAGTCGTCACTCATTATTGCAGTGACGACGCGGCCGCCCAGCACCAGGAAATATTTATAACAATGTATATCATTGGATGGATTCTATCAAAATATAAATGGGGTTATTGACTTGCACAGCCCAAGAAATTCACACTTCGTTACTAATATACAAGGTGGCAGGGACATCGACTTGTAAACTGTAACCATGAATTCAGCACATGATTCCGAACCTTTTTCGTCGGTTATTAAAAAAAAAACATAGTTTTGACTGCGTAGGTGTTGCACTTTTCTATGAAACAGGGGAATATTGTTTTATTACCGGCGAAAAAATTCTACGCGAAAGGGTCTAGAATGGGTAGCGGGATCATCCGAAAGGGTTACCGCTGCCCTGGAACATAAAGGGCTAAGGAAGGAACACAGGTGGGTTTTAGTCAGTAAGAGTCTGACACTCCCTTCCGCTCCACCCAGAGCGGGAGGGGGGCGTCATTTGATGATTCCCCATCCTCAAAAAAAAGTGGTCAGAATCACCACATCAGAATCACAGACCCTGACCCGAATTTGGACATAGGATACTTTTTATCCCGGTAGTAAGTTCCTGTGGGATAGTTATCTACCTACACGTGGGCGAAGCCGACAAACTGTCCTGCAGTTTGGCAGAAGATCTATGTATTCCCGTCTGTGTACTCGTTTTTTTAAATAAATAAATTAAAAAAAAAAGCCACGGACTAAAGCTAGTTTTTCTATTTCCAAGCATCCTTAGGAAAAATATATATATATAGATATCTGTTCAGAATATCTATCTACCTTAAAAACTATAGGAACAATTTAGCTATTTTCTGTATCTATTCCATAAAACCTTGAACTATACAACTTTAGCGAAACTTTCCAGCTTTCCACTTAAAAAATCAAACAATGCTAAGGACACGCCTTAAGCTAATACAATTGATCCGAATCAAGGTCAAACAGTGGCATTGTATTATGATGCAAGTTTGCAAAATAAACTCATTACGACCCTGGCTTTAGACCTTGGCTAAAGCCAGGTCGTAGTGAGTTTATTTTTATACATAACACTACAATAAAATTTTAATGCTATTTATAATTGGTGAAAATAAATAAAGATAGCGTGGGATTTTACATGTTTTTCTTTTGTTTTAGTTTATTAAGTGTCATGGCTAAGCTACAGGTAGTCACCAAAAAAACTTCAGTCTCACTTTTATATTTCATAAAAAATCAGTTTAACCCTTTGTTTAAACTGATTTTTAACTTTCATATAAGAGCTAGGATTCTTTCCATTTTTGTCTGTTCTGATTTTAATTAAATATTTTGCTAAATAGGTAAACACTGAAAAAAGGGTCTTTTTGGACTTTTGTTGCCAACTGTGCCTATCAATAAATTTGTAGTTTAGTAGGTAGGTTGGCCTGGGGGCTTACAACCAGCTCTTATAGCAGAGCAGAAGTTGAACTGCACTGCTTTTTTGTACTTAGTCATAGAACAAAAAAGCAGTGAATTTCAACTTCTGCCTTACACAGAGCTGGTGGTAAGCCCCCAGGCCAACCTACCAACTAAATTTTTAATCCTATTCTGTCATTAAATTCTTTTTTAATTTTCACCTTTTCAGGCATACATATGTAAAGTAATATTTATGTTGCAAATAAACAAACAAAAAATGAGTATCAAATATTGTAACACTCACTTAATTATTTTGCCTCATAAAGATTAGATTCTGTAACACTAGCCATTATTTTGAACTTACCCAAGTCCAAGCAATCTTGATCTAAACATTCATTTTACGATTTTTTTCACTCTTTTATTAACTTTTTTTGTGCATTATTTATGGACAGATGCAGTTAAAAAAAAGGATAAGTATAAATAATTTTGAATGATTTGAAATATTTAATAAGTATTTACTGACCAATTTCTCCTCGTCGTATTCGCCGCGTCTCTTCGTGCCATGGTGGTCGCTGGCCGCAGATTGTGTCGACTTGCCACTCTCACTCTCAGGGTCTGTGCTGGTCTCGTCAGAGCCACTGCTCTCCTCTTCACTGGAGCTAGTTTCGTTACCCACCGCTGGACGGCTAGGGTCTGATATCAAAAGCGCTGTTAGACCATTCTGCAAGCGTATAGTCCTGCAGAAACGTTCCAAATGTTTTAATTTTATTTGGTTATTAATTTTGTAAATAAACGTAGCACGTATTTATTTATACCTCACCGCCCATATAGTATTTAAAGTGAGTTAAAACATATTTTTCTATGTAATTAATAAATGCTACTCACTTGTAAAGTTTTTTATCAGCATCTGATTTGATAGGTTCAGGCAACACATCAACTTTCTCCTGTCGTAGCGACATGTTCATGGTTGTTTTGGGTTTATTACTGATCACCTTCACTTCGGGCTTAAACTTAGGAGTTTTGTGGAAACTACTTCTCTTAGACATCGCAAGTATTATGTGATTTGTGCCCAGATAACCAGCTGTTTTTTGAATAAAAATGGACAGGAATTTTGACATTTATTGGCGCATGTGCTGGTGTTACAAGTTACAAGATATCTTTTAAAAATACTACCATGTCAAATTCTACCACTATTTTCCGTGGTAGGAACGTTACTAACCGCGACAAACCACCAGGAATTCAAACGTGTGAATAGGGCATTTGGTTGCAGCATTGCAATTGCAACTTTCAAGCACATTCTGATTATTGCCGGGGAGTAAGCTGCCGTTTGGCGATCAGTTTATCCTGATTTAATCGTGGTTTTTGTACACTGTGAAAACTGAAGAAAAACTCAAACAATTCTTTAATTATACAAGTCTCTTAAAGTCCAGAGTTCCATTTCCAGACATAAGAGGACCATGTAGATTAGTGTCCGAAATGGTATTTTGAGAAAAGAATCAGGGGCACTGATTTTTAGGAAACCTCACGGGTGCTCTGTTAATTTATACTCATGCCCATATTGCTTACCAAAATATATAATGAAAACAATCTAACCTAACTACCCCCAATTTTCCTGAAGCAGTTTTTTTACACTTGGTTTTATTGTTGTTAATTGTTTTAAAGTGCATCACCAATCACCAAACATGTTATTAGTGTCTGACAAAACTTACTTTGTGATGGTGACAAATTTAGACTTCGTGCCCTAGCGTAATGCCGACAGCTGATTTTACGCTAGCGATATCAAAAAATTTGAGTGTGCACCGTGTAGACGTAAGACTTTGAAATTGCCAATAAGTCACCGGTGATCTTTGATAGTTGCGTGTGTACCTAGCATAAGGAAATTTGCAGCAAGCGCTTGCGATCTTCTAACGATGCATCCACTCATGAGACGGTTAAATATATTTGCGTTTGTATATTAGTTTGCAGTAAGTGCATATCGTGTGTGGCTTTATTTTTTGAACTGCAGCCGGAAATGAGCTTCTTTGTTTTATTATCTGCCGCCTACTTTCATCATATGTTGGTAATTTGTTTTGTTGAGTTAGTTTTCGTAGCTGTCAAAGTTGTCAATTTTCAAAAACTTTGTGACGCTGGGTGTTTTCGTTAATTCCTAAATATAATTTTGTGTTTGTTTCAAATAATGTATTAACAAACTAAAGATTATGGATGAAACGTACTCAGAGAGTGATGTTTCGCTCTCTCCTTCACAAATATTGGAACGTTTGCAAGTGTTGCGACAAATTCAGCTACTACAGCGCGGGAAGCTACAAAAACAACGATTGGAGTACAAAGAAACGTCTGAAACTTCATCAAGTATCACTGAAATTGTGAGCCATTTCAGTAACAACACCAGTTATAACACATTTCGTAGTTTGCTGCAGTCATCTAATGATATTTCGAATGAGGGTACACCGCGACCTAACACCAGCGATTTATCGCGTAAAGTTCATGAAAGAGACCTAATAGAAGGTGTTTCAGTGCTAAACCTTTCTCAGGAGTCGGAGTTTATTGTCAATTCACCTTTGTCAAGCAGAAGCAGAGCGTCAGCTCCATCCAGAAATCAAGTAGTTATTCAAGAACTTGATGAACCACCCCCATCAGAACCATCTCAAAATACAAGTAACAAAACGTCTGTAAACTCTTCTATGAACAAGAATTCATTACTTAAAAAACAAATATCACTTGATGAAATGCCTATTTTATCCCCTAAAAAAGATTTTGAGGCATTGCTGCTAGAAAAATTGCAAAATGAAAAGAATGTACCCAAAGCAAAAAGCCCAGAGTGCAATAATTCTATCAAAGCTCATAACAAAAAACCTTTTCTTAGACGAGGTGAAGGAATAGCCCGGCTTGGACTTAAGAAAGATGACTTTATAATACAAAACACTAAAGCTCTGCCATGGAAGAGAAAAACTTTTCAGAATAAAACAGAATCACCTTTAAAATTAAACCTAAAAAAACTTAAGGAAAAAAGCAATGTTGTTCAGAAGGGCAAAACTAATAATGTTCAGAAGGACAATACTAATAATGTTCAAAAGAATGTCGCCAATAATGTTCAAAAGAATGTTCCTAATAATGTTCAAATGTTCACAAATAATAATGTACAAAAAATTACAAATACTGATGCACAGATGTCTGAACCTTCAATCATAACAAATGATATAAGGCAAGCAAAATTAACGAGAAAGACTCAACCTACTCAGAGGGTTCCAGATAATAGTGATGAACCATCAGAAACTATCAGCGATAATACAGGAAATCAACAGAGTTTTGATTCTGTAAGCAAAAACAGTAGTCATATTCAAACTGCAAATAAAAGACCCGATTTCCCGAAAAATAAACACCCACTAGCTGTCAATAAAGGTAAATCATGGGCCGCAGTACTGACTAAAGAACAAAATGACTTCCTAAGCCAACTCAAACAGAGTGACTATTACAAAAACTTTGCTTCACCTACAAAAAGTGTGGTTTCAGACGTTAGCTGTGACGAGACAATGTCTAGGTTAAGGTATGAGAGAGAAACGGCAGAACAGAACATGTTCGACCTGCTAGAAAACAAAGTCACTCATGAGAGCTTTAGTTTAGAGAACTCATTCTTCAACCGCTTCCTTCGAAGTAACTTAGAATGCTCTGGAGAAAGCACTCCCTTGGCACTGCAGAAGTGTCTCTCACAAAATCCTGATTTGAGATATATTTTGCCAGGTTATAACGGTAAAGCCAGGAATGAGAATTCTCATAGTGAAGCTGAAACTTGTTGCAGTAACTATACTGATTGCTGCAGTGATGCATGCTCTTCCGTGTCATGCTGTTCCTGCAAAACGGTTGAACAAACAAAGGATTCGCCACAAAATCGAAACAATTCTAAAGAGAAAAAAAGAAAGAGTATTGATCCAAAGAGTAAAGCAGTCAAAATTAATCAAAAGGAGGTTGATAACACGGAATGTCATGATGACACAATGACAGAAACTGATGCCATGAAAGCGAACATTGCAGAAATGAATGCCAAGTTAATTTCCACAAGTGAACTGTTAAAAGATAGACTAGGTGAATTAGAAGACGAAATAGAAACATTTAGAAAAGAAAATGCGAGTTTGGCGAAATTACGCGAAGAAGTTGATCAAGACAGGCAAAAGTTTTATGAAGAAAAGGCAGCTTTCGAACAAAAGTTCAATGAAGAGAAAGTTCTATCAGAATACTATCTAGCAGAAGAAAAAGAGAAACTAAATAAACAGAAACAAATGTACGAAAGATATGTGAGGGAAATGAGAGGCAGGTTGAACAAGAAAGAAAAAGATGAAGTTGTTCATTTAAAGAAGGAAATAAATGACCTTAAAGATGAGACACGACTCAAAGACACGAAGTCGACCTCCACAATAGCCAGACTCCGGAACCAAATCAAAATTATGGAAAAAGAGAAGAAAGACTTGCAGGAGGAGGTTGAGAAATTAAAAAAGCAAAATAGACGAATTCAACACAGCAATGAAGTCACAAGAAGATTGACAAATATTAAGTATCTTGAAGAAATAAATAAAAAGTTAACGAATATGTCCAATAGGGACTCGCGACCGGCAGTGAGCGTAGACCGCGATGTGAAATATAAAGCTTATGAGATCGAAAGACAGAGCAGAAGAGTTGAGCCTGTTAATAAAGGCTTCATAAGGCCTAGAGCTAAAAGTGTCCCCAATTTACATGTCACTTCTAGGTATGCTAAATATTTTAGCCAAAGAGACACTATCAGCCATATGGAACACAACAAACTGGCAAATGTGGAAAGGTTTGATCATTCTGATGAAGAGAACGTAGGAGCTGACGATGATACTATTTCAAATGAATCCCTAATTGACGATGAAGACAGAAATGAAGATGACAATAATTTAGAAAAGATATACATTGAAAGATTTAGAACAGCATCACCTAAAAGCAATCGATCTAGCAGGTCTAGTGGTTCAAGTTTTAACTTTGAGCTTAATTTAAATGATAAGCCAAATATGAATGAGAATGCTAAAGGCTTTTTCATGCAAAAATCGAGCTCAGGGTCGTCAAGAAATTCTAAATCCCCCAAAAGAACAATTTCGCCTAGTTTGAATAAAAATGAAAATGGACATCGGTCTAAGTCTCCAGTTTCTATACTAAGCAATAGAACAAGTACAAACAAATCACCTCCTTCAAGAAATTCTGTGGACTACTTCTCCAATCAGTCTGGTTCAAACATGTCACAGAACAGATCCAAGTCACCAACATCTGCCTTCAACCATTCCTCCCTAAAATCAGTGACAGTCATCCACAATGAACAGTACAGGGATAAATTGCTGACTTTAAGTCCAGAACCTGCTGTTAGTAAGACCAGTTTTACTAGAACCAGTTTGAATCCTACAGAGGTAAAGAAACCAGATGGTTCTAGAGAACTGAGGTTTCCAAACGGGAACATAAAGTACATATCTTCGGATGGAAAGTATAGCAAGTTTGTGTACTACAATGGAGATATAAAGGAGAACTTTTATAGTGAGGGTAGAATTAAGTACTTTTATGCGGAGACTAAAACTTACCACACTACCCATGCTGATGGATTGGAAATTCTGGAGTTTCCAGAGTGAGTATCTTATTGCTGCAACTTATGTTGGCCTTTAACTGCCCCGTTGGTCTCGTGTTCGCAAGCGCAACTGCTGTGCGTGAGGTCCTGGGTTCGATCCCCAGGTCGGGCAGTGTTATTGGGTTTTTCCATTACGAATTTCTTAGTAACAGCCCGGAGTTTGAAAGTTGGCGGTATGATAACCCGTACCTCGGAAAGCGCGTTAAGCCGTTGGTCTTGCGCCTGATCTCGCTCCGGTAGTGTCGCATCGCCGTCCCATCGGACTCTGAGAGTGAGGGAAGAGAGAGTGCACTTGCACACTATAATATCACCCGCGTCGAAGGCTAGTCTCCGTTGAGATTGGCAGTCATAGCCGAAATACGGTCTGAAGGACGATTATTCCTTCATCTTCTTGACTGATCATGCATGATACAGCAAAAATCTGAGTAGTATGTATCCCATACATTATATAATTTTGCTTAGCAACCGTGTATGGTGGTTACCAGGCAATATGTGCTCTCTATACGTTATATATAAACTCGCGCCTTTTTCCAAAAGATGTAGGCAGAAACTCCAGAACAGCAACTAGTAAGATCCTTACAGTAATCATCCATCTACCACCCTACAAAATATAATAATTATTTTTGTGTGCTGCATATGCTTGCGTTTCAAACAGCTGAATACATACTCAAAGGACCATCTCAGACACTGATAATACTGATAAGCATGGTCCTCATTATATGGTCTGACCAAGAATATGTCTGGACTTTAAAAGAGACTGTGACCTCAGAGTTTGTTTCGGCGAGAAACACCGAAACAAACACACAGTCACAGTACGGTACACGGTCTCAGAGTAGTCGGATAGGAAACATTCCAAACCGCATCTAGTTTTAAAACATAATTAGTTTTTTATATGTGAAGTTTATTTTAACCAATATAACCATCGTCTTTTACAGTGGCCAAGTAGAAAAGCGCTACAAGGACGGTTCCTCGGAGATTCGGTTACCGAACGGCAGCGTCCGGTACTTCGATCCGAAGAATGAGCACGTTCGCGAAGAGTGGCGGTTTCCGGACGGTGCGGCGCTGACCGTGGCAGCCAGTGGCGAACAGCGCATTGTGTTCAGTAATGGGCAGGTCGAAGTACATGCTAAGGATCATAAGGTGAAGAGATTATTGTTTTATTTACCTTAACGTTACGCCGTTTACCCAAAAGGGATAGCCAAAGACGTAACAAGAGACATTTCGCTAGATTGAGCCCCATAGAATAAGGGCGAGCCAATTACCATTAACCGGTCACAAATCAGCACTCGTCGTTACTGGGAAATTTCTGATTAGGAAAATACTGCCCGATCTAGGAATCGAAACCGAGACGGCACGTCTAGTGTTGCAATGAAAATTTTACTGACTTTCTTGTTGGTCTAACACTAGGCCACAAGACAAACAGTAAAATTTTCGAGTGCATTTGTGCCACCAGTGTATGCAGGGTGGCCTTTGAAACGAGGTTCAATGGAAAATTTTAAAAGCCTCTGTTCAAAGACTTCCCGAAACACCCCCATGCGATTATTTATAGTTATATACTGTCCAGTAGGTTAACCGTTTTTTGACAGCTGTCTTAGAACGTACACACGGCTACACATCAAGCTATGCAAAACCAGTATTGGCTGACCGTTCATTGTGAGAAAATATCATATAAAGTGAGGCCAAGACAAAATGGTTTTGTATAGCTTGACGTGTAGCCGTGTGTACATATTCCAGATCACGTAAAATTTGACTTTATAATGCGTAATAAAATAAATATATAAACTGCCTTATCTTATTGAATTATCTTATGGATGGCTTCTTACATACATTATAATACCGTAAGTGTACATATGTGTCAATCAATGTATTGTGTGTTGCTGCAATCAGTAGTTAATCTGTCAAAAAACGGTTTACCCAATGGACCGCGTGTCGCCACTACCTTTGACTGTCATATTCACTATAATTTATAATCTCTTTTCAGCGTCGCGAGTTCCCCGATGGCACAGTAAAGCTAGTCTACAACGATGGGACGTCAGAAACACGGTACGCGTCTGGACGCGTGCGTATGAAGGACAAACATGGCATCCTGCTCATGGACTCGGCTCCTGGATGAAATTAGGTGAATTTGTACCTTATTGAGTGTTGATTAATGTTGATATTGTAATGAAGTGCCTTGGAACTTTTGTCACTGTTGAACTGTGCACTATAGAATGAATTAATGTTCGAATGCAACTGATTCTTGTATAATTTTTAAGACTTTATTTTTGAAGTACTTTGCGCTCATTCTGAACAGTGAACAAAACTGAACCGTCACGCTCGGTTAGGTGATGCTGAATCGGGTATACTCTGCTCCAGTCGGTCGGTGACGCTCAATCGCGTATAATCGGCTCCAGTCGTAAGTTTTCGCTTCTATCGTGTCGTCATAAGCACGCATCCTTTTTTTTTTAATTTATTTTCAGTTATCTAGACTCTATGTTATAGTAAATGAAATCTTTATACCTGTCCATTAGGTTAATCGTTTTTTGACAGCTGTCTTAGAACGAACTATTCCAGATTACGTATTAGTTAACTTTAAAATTCGCAATAAAATAAATATATAAACTGCCATCTTATTAATTAATCTTATTTATGGCTTTTTACAGACATTATAATACCTTATGTGTTTCAAACAATGTATTGTGTATGTTGCTGCAATCACTAGTTCCATCTGTCAAAAAACGGTTTACGACAGGACATAATTTCTTGTTTAAAAACCTCGTAATAGATTCATAACATTTCTTTCAATTATTCGGTAGAACACTGTGCATGTGACAATTTTTAACAGTTTAATTGTGATAAATAGCTACAACTCGTTTATATGATTACTTTTAATGATCAATGTTGAATGTTATTTATAGGAAAATTTTATTTAAGTTGTAAATGTTTGTAATCATAACTTTTGTAAGGGAAATGCCGGATTTAATAAAGAATGTTATATTTTACGTATTTGTTTTGTTTCATCGCTTATTGGCTTATTTTTTAAGTATCATGCTTGACAATTTTTTCACTTGATTATAACCAAAGACATTAAATTATTTACTTGACAATAGACAGGACATCACGAACAAAATCGTAATCCAATACTTTTGTCCTAGTGGTCAAAAGTCACTCAGTCTAGTGTGGTACGCCTGCGTGTCAAGTCGTATTTGTGTCCACCAAAAACAAATATTTTCTATGGAAATATGCCATGTTGCGCATTGAGATATTGTAAATCTCGTTACGGTAAAACGGCTGGACCTAACTTCAGTTTATTTTCGTATGAATTATTTATATTTACTCAGTAATTAAAATTAAATCATTTTCTTAGATAGATCTAGAAAATTTGCTAATTTTGTAATAAACGCCCTCTATTGCTGAGTAGCTTTACTACTGTGTTGTAGAGATGCAATTTTTTTTATCGATTTGGTTATCGATAATATTTATTAAGGACGCTGTTACATTTTCGACGAACTCAAATTTAGGTATCTAAAGTTGCACACAGCAACATCACGCGTACGTACACATTGAGTCCTCGATTTTATACATCACATATAATCTTGGTCCTTGATATTATTTTTTTATTTTATTTGATTGAAAATTGATTCCGGAAGATTACTTGGCAAAAATGCATTTGGTAACTGTTACTATTAGTATCGTCATCAAGAAAACGAAAATAGAAAACCAAAGACACCGACTTCCGAAATCAAAGTTATTTTTCACTTTGTGGTGTTTTTTTTTGGAAGTCGGTTTTACTTTTTGTGAGAAAGTTTTTATCACTGTTTCGGTTTTAGGGGGAAAACAGATGTCAACACCCAATATGGGGTACCAACCAAAACTAAAAGGGAAAAATCTGTCCTGTGTCGAAAAACAATAGATACCGAATCCGACTTCCGAAAAGAAAATTAATTTTCATTTTGTAAAGCACACTATGTGAAATAAGTAGGTACTTAAACTAAAACAATTTCCGTTCATAAGGATTAAAAACGACCATCGATATTGCTATTACATGGAACATATAAAATATTATTATCTAAAATTTTACGAGTATTGCATAGTGAGCTAATGAGTTATGACATACTAGCCTGGGCATTTAGTTAAAATTTTTGGTAAAATAAATCTCCACTCGGAATGATCTTTGTGACTGTGCTGTAGGCTCAGCATTTTTGATGAAAATTAAAACACACGGAAGTAGTAAAAATCTATAATATATTTGATAAAGGCATGTTACAAAAGTACACCAACTTATTGCTACGTTTGTAGTTTTTTTTGGTCTATATCCAAATTTCCGAATACGGGGCATCTAAAAAATAAAGATAAACCTATTAACAAAATAACCTACATAAAAACTAAATGCTACACTTGGTGGCAGAGCTCACAAAGTACAAATTACAAAGTTCCGCTGCCAAGGCCTGTCTTATTTGTCAGACGCTATTTGTGACATCTACCATGCCATATTTATGAAATTGACACCCATGACGATGACCAAGTTTTTGTCGGCGCCATCTTGGATTTTGGTTTTGACCCCATATTCGTTATTACTTACCCCAAAAACCATGAAAATGACACCTGTGACGAAAAGATGTCTAATCTTCGTAGGCGCCATCTTGGATTTTGGTTTTGACCCCATATTCGTTATTAGCTAACCAAAAAACCGTGAAAATGACACCCATGACGAAAAGATGTCAAATTTTTGTCGGCGCCATTTTCGATTTTGGTTTTGATCCTATAGATATCCGTTATTAGCGACCCCAAAAACCATAAAAATGAGACCCATGACGAAAAGTTGTAAAATTTTTATCGGCGCCATCTTGGATTTTGGTTTTGACCCCATTTTCGATATTAGCAACCCCAAAAACCATGAAAATTACCACTTTTTGTCATATTCTTGGTTTTGACCGCACATTGGTCATACATACATACCTACATACAAACCGGTTAAAATCATAACTCTCTTTCCGCCCATCCACTTCCAGACCTCACCGCCGACAGGTTGACTTTAGCCATCCAAATCCTAACCTTACTAAGAGCTCCTTAAACCCATCCATTTCTCAACCTGGTCCACAGCTACTTAACCCCACCCATCCAAATCCCGATCTTACACAACATAATAATATTTTTTTATACTTACAAAATAAAAATAATTTAAGTATGAAACTCGTACTTACTTTTATTTCAGTCCAAAAGTATCAACTCCTTCCGATCACGATAACCAACGACGGTACTCACACAACAATCTTTTTCTATTACTTTTATCGTATTTATTTTTTGCGAGAGAGCGATATAGCCGTCCTTCCACGAGCGCTTCTGAGCGCGGAATGATCGACCGTGAGTGCAAAATGTATGAAAAAGTCTGCAAGTGTTTTTATTTTAGCTAATAATTGAAAAACATATTGATTTATATACAAAACAATTAGCTAAATCTATAAAGGACTATATATACCGCAATTTATTATAATTTTGGAGATAAAATATGCTGTAAATTTACCTAAACTGGTACCTATTCGGACACCTATTTTTTAAATTTTCTGCGATTATTGAGTAGGGAAAAACGTATTTGTGCGAAAATTTTGTACGACGTCATACAATTTTTGTGATGCCAATGTGGAGATGAATATACTACCTTTAAATTAAGACCATGATATGTTAACATTTGTGATTGCTTATATGTTAAAATGGTACCTGAAAAGCACTGTTATTTGTAGAAAAATGTAAAAGCGTCCTTAAGTTAAAAAATAAATAACACAAAATATAATACTGTTTGAAGATAATCATGTCATTTTATTTAAATATCAATAAATGAACAAGTACTATTCATTCATGTAGGTTTCTGTTATTTTAGGTTTCCGAATAATGTAGAACGTGAAAAGTGGATACGGTTTGTTCAGATAGACCGTAGAGAAGAAAATTGGCTTCCATCTGGTCTCACACTTGGATGACTAGATCATAATAACGATAATTATTAGTCATTTGTATGTAAAAATAATTTTATAAATAAATAACTTTTAAACTGCTAGTCATTTTATTGTTTTCATAATCTTTTGGCACTTGGTTCAATCTATTCAAACGCGAAAAAAAAATAGTCTTAGTCACTTTTTTCAATATTATCGATACATTTATATCGAAATGGTAAAATCCCTACCACAGGTTTTATACTGTCTACTTAGTGTCACCCCATTTATTGCCAGAGCTACGGATTTTTTTATAGATCTACGGATTTTGGACCTCGCCTCGGATATATGTATACATACGGATACAATATTTACAAATATTTGCAAACAAAGTTAAAAAAAAATTATTTTGCTAAAACCGAAACGCAACCGACAATTGCAAAGAAAATATGCGCTTTGTGACATAATAGGTCCACTTTACACAAAAAGTGTAATAAACTGAGTGCTGTAATAATCCAACGGCAAAGCAGGCACATTTAAAATGATTTTATTTTAAAATGTACAGACGCCAGCAGGTCAAGCTACCCGAAACTGTCAAAATTTTCCAACCAACCTTGCACCTTAACGCTTCAGCGATAAAGTTGAGAATCTATTAAAGAAATTTGACAGATTGTAGTAGCTTGATGTGCTGGCGTCTGTACATAAACACACTGAAACTGATACCTAGTCATACACGGTGACACGGACAATGGATAGTAGCGAATAAAATTCTAAAATAGTTTTTACTGTTTAAAACAAGTTTTGCTTAATTTGTTTAGTTTTTTATATCTATTTACCATTCGAACTAAGTATATTAGGTTTTTCAGGCTTAACCCACGGATTGAAAATCGGATCTGGCAACACTGACCACACTGGCCACCTACCGAGCAATAGCTGAATATATTTTACTAAATTTAATTCATGTTTGCAATTTTTGTGTTAAGATGTTCCCAATTGCCGCTCTAATTTTGCTATATTATACTAGATGGCGTCACTGAGACATGGGATCACAGTTTTTCTAAGACATTTCTTTGCATAGCCTCTCTATTGTACCTATCTTAAATCTCTTTGATTATAACAGACTCCACATGGACTCCTATTTTTTTGCCCTTTTGTATAATTTCTACATTTATATATGTAATTTAGGTATATGGTGTACATAATAAAGAGTATTCTAAGACTGGGTTTATAGTTGGTATGCCCTTTATAAAAAATAAATACTTATTTGGAATAGGTAGCGTTTTGTGACATCGGTAAATTAAACATTGATCGTCATTTTGCGGCCGTTATATTAGTCGTAATTATCTATCTTAAGAACCCAAACTATGAGCTGAGCTTTCTACCAGTTACAGTCCGATACAAACTTTATGGCGGCTCTGAAGTGCGCTACTCGCTGCGCAGTACCTCACCCCTCACCCCCGCTGACACGAATTTGTTACTGCGCAGCGACTCGCCTCATGTTCCGAGCCGCCATGAAGTTTGAATCGGGTTGTACTTAACAAATAAAACAATCAACGTAAATAATATACAACTTTAATCCTAATTCTACACTACAATAAAGTTCTAATTTAACTGGCAGATATTTGATAGCGTATTTGCGAGGTTGGTTTGGGTATGCCCTCTAGTTTGAAGTTGATTGGTTTCATGGTGTCTTCAGTACCGAATATCTTCTTAAGTGCTTCTCTTGCGGCCATTTCCTTGGCGATCGCTACTGACTCGCCGAATCCTGGAATATTGAAAATTTTTATAGAGAATTGAATCATCATCTGCCTAGCCTTTCCCCAACTATGTTGGGGTCGGCTTCCAGTCTAACCGGAGGCAGCTGAATACCAGTATTTTACATGGAGCGACTGCCTATCTGACCTCCACAACCCAGTTACTGGGTAATACGATACCCCTTGGTAAGACTGGTTGTCAGATTTTCGGGCTTCTGACTACCCGTAACGACTGTCAAAGATCCACGAATGACAGCCAGGACCAACGGCTTAACGTGCTTTCCGAGGCACGGAGGGGTCTCGGTATGTAAAGATGGTCACCCATCCACCGCGGCAAGCGTGATGTTGAATAGGAAATGCTGCAGTTATCGACAAATATCAGCAAGTATTATTTTGTATTCTATATATGCTATGCTTCAGGAGGTTATTGATAAATTCCCACAGTCTTCTGTCTTTGCAGGAGGGCAACAATTATAATAAAAAAATAGTTGTACATTTTTTATTGCTCATTTCAAATAGGAACTGGTATTTCTTACCTGAAGACACCATTTTCTTGTCTACATAAAGACCGACTCTGTAGCAAGCCAGCAAGGTATTCCTGCCAGTCTCACCAATCAGCCGAGGTTCTATTTCACTACCATCCTTCTGGACGAGTGATGTCAGCATCGACCAAGGGTCTTCTATCGGCAGGTACTCGTTGACGTCCTGACCTGAAAAATTGGCAGGCAAATAATTCGTTTTGGTTTTTTGTAAACATATTTGTGCACGCCATCGTGTGCACCAATATTAAAACAATTATGTTCGACTTAAAAACCGTACAGTACCGCGTGCGGCGACACGCGCGGCACACCACTAAGACGTCGGCGATGGGGGGCCGCGCCCGGCGACATCGGCGCGCGCGAGGCCGCGACGTAACACCGTGCCGTGCCAATACTACACAGTGTCGCGAGCAATCGCTCGATACAACATTCACCCAGGCGCATATATGTTCGTGTCTCACGAATAATAAGTTTGTAAATGCAAGCAAAGCAACATTTGATTGAAGAAGAGGAGTTCATATTTCACACCCCCTTCGACATTGTTGATTTAAATTCTTTTCTAGTTGGTTGTTGTTATCAGTATTATCACACATCACTTTGGCGTAGGTAAGCGAATGTCGTTCCGCATCCCGCGAGAAATTCGCCTGTTTGACCAAAGCTTTACAAACTTTTAGCATAAAATTTTTGATTATAAAAATAGATGATAATCTTTTACAAAAAATCTCTCATGCTCAATTAGTATAGCAAGGACAAAACTCATGTCTGAAATAAATAATATGGTTTGTTCCTTGCCCTGCATGTTTTTATAGGCGCGTTTAGAGCAGACCAAACAGACATCTCATCATTCTATTTACACAAGAACATCGAGAAAAAACACTCTCACCCTTGCTCTGGTTCTATGTTCGTTTGGTCTAGAACAACCTTTATACATAACTCTATTAGAGAACAAACCTTGTAACTGCGTGATGACAAAGTCTCTAACAAAGTGTGCAGCTCTCTCTTCTCCCGAGGAATCTAGTAATGCACCAACTAGAGCCTTGAATGTATTTGCTAGAATAAAGTTGTCTACTGGATATTCCTAGAAACAAAATAAATATAAACTTTATTCAGTTCAGAAAAAACAGTACATTTTTTTAAAATATTGTACTAGCAACAGATGACATAGGAGCCTTAGAAAGAAGAAAAGAAAGAAATAAAAATATGTTTATTTATAAAATTGTTATAGTTACCGGCGCATAAGTTGGCAAAAGATTTTGTAGTGGGGGAAGTTAGTGCATGTAAAAATGTATGAAATTGTGCGTGCGCGAACTTCCCCCACTACAAAATCTCTTGCCAACTTACTTGCTGATAACTATATCTGTCTAGTTACTTACAGCAGCCAGAATAATATCTTTGGTGCCTAAATGCAGGGATATATTTGCTAGTGTGGCCTCGCTTGTAAGGAACCTTCGGACTCCCTTCACACCTTCTATGGGGAATTTAGGCAGCACTGTCTCTAGGTAGTTCTGAATATAGGCATTAATGAACTGGTCTCCTGGAAATAGAAACAACTTATTTAAACATGCAGACTGGAACAGAAATGATTATGTGTCGGGTTACCAGAAAGTTCTGTCAAAAAGCCGGACATTTGCAGAAAGTCCCTGCATTTTACTTTTTAATACTTCTTTTTTAGAATTTGTTTCACTTTTTTATTTTATGTAAAAAAATCTAATTATGCCAAACGTCTGGACAAATGATAAAGAAAGAAAGAAAATACATTTATTTAGCACAGACTAAAGCTGGACAATGTCCAGCAGGGGCTGCGGGCAAATTCGGACAGATGGTAACGCTAATTGCGTGTGACCATTGCAAATGGAATCATCACAAGTTTTGTATATTCATTAAACATAAATTACTTTCACAACTATGGTAGACATTATATGTGTCACGCTGGACAATATATATGTCATTCTAGACAGAATTTCTGTTTAAAGTAATGTCTAAAATATTGTTTTACCTATCTCTATGAGGTCCCTGTTGTCCTTCATTTTGATATCAAACTCCATTTCTTTTTGTTTCATCTCTTCCTTTATAACATAAGATCTGTCTGTGAATGCCTGCAGTAACAAATCTGAATCAAAGTCTTCATTCAATCGCTGTGCAAACGCGTATAGTTCTGCTTCTAAGTTCCATTCAAGAAACGTATTTCTTGGGTTGGTCTTCTTTCCACCGAGCCTGGCTTCGCGACGTTTGAGGGCCATCAGCGTCGGAGCCACCCATCGATGTATCTTTTGAACTAAAAGACAACAATTATACGATAAAACTTCATAAATAAGAATGTTAAGTAACACAATCTTACGTTAGTAGAACAAAACTTACCTTGAGTGGGTACAGGATGAATTTTAACAACCTTTGCAAAAAGCGGCACGCAACGTCTTAGTAGAGCCATATTTATTTAAAACAAATTGTCGCTTCAGTCACTTGTTCTCAAAATATTTCAATTCAAAACATCGCAAGCGATCAAGCAAAGCAAGATTCACAAAACAAACGTCAGATTTTTGAGGTTAGTTTTTTTTGGTTAGGTAGGGTTGCTATGCTAGCAGTCGTTGACATTTGGTATAAAAACGTTACGATTCTGATGCGTATTTCATTCTGCCATTGTGTATCAGTTTTCGGGTAGCGATAGGTTTTAGATCGGTTGACGGTTTTCACTAGTTTCCAGTGATATTGCAGCGGTAAAAATGTAATCGGAAGTGCTGCTGGACTACTGACGTTTCTATCAAAGTGGAGACGTAAAGAGAGGGTCAGTGGGTCGTCTTAGGGGCGAGAGATGTGTTGAAACAACCAATAGGATTTCGTTATTTACATACTTCGTCTCCGCTTAGCTTCAAAGGATACTATAGGTTGAGCAGAGAGATATCTCATATTTGCTTAGCGCGAATACAACAGAGATGTGAGCTGTGACTCGCAAGCTAGTGAGAGCGCGCAGCAGAGACGAGAGGAGATATAGGCGGCTAGCGGCACGTAGCTTAGCTTCATTCTAGCCAGTAGACATCTCCGCACAGCTTCGGTGGATGCAAAAGATTCATGTTAAGAACAAACAAATTTCATATTTCTAAAGTAGAACTAAGGTATTGTTACATGGTGACATTAGTTACCACTAGCGAATCTAGTATCAAGTAGTAGAACTTATTTACTACTAGCGCCATCTAGTATGAAGTAGTACAACTAATAGATCCTTCTAGAAATTTCGATACTAGAACTATCGACATCTGGTCAGTCGGGGCCGGTATGTACTCGAACATTCAACATTCATATAATTACAACAACAATATTATTATATTATTATTATTCTAGATGTTTCTACAATAGAAGGTTCTGGAACTATCTGCGGCACTATATAAGGACTAAGCCGTTTTTGCAAAATGTCTGAATTGAGTGATCCACATTTTCGGCAATAACTGAAGACCCTTGAGAGTGACAATTTTTTTACTTTGGGCTATGAGTTTTGACTATTTTTGACTAAATGTACAATCACATTTTGTCACGAAATAAAAAAAGATCACTCAATCCAAAGTAAAAAAAATATTTTTTTTACAGAATAGCGGCTGTATTGCTATTCTGTAATCATCTCACCGTGATAACTTAGGTGAAGTGATCTTAAAGTGAGCTGTCAATAGTGTCAATTCCTTAGTATCAGGAGGAATGACGGCTCACTTCAAGCTCACTTCACCTAAGTTTTCGCGGTGAACGTTTTACAGAATAGACCGGCAGGGTAGGTAACCTAAAAATCAGCCCATAACGTCCCTACTGCTAGAAGTAAATAATAAAAACACAGGACACAGGTCTCCTCTAAGTAAGAAGATGATAACAACTAATAGGGAAGTATGGAAGAAAAAGACATGGTGCGCGGGTTGCGCCGACCCCAAATAAATGGTACAGACGCCAGCAGGTCAAGCTACCCGAAACTGTCAAATTTTCCCAATCAACTTTGAACCTTAATGCTTTAGCAATAAAGTTGAAAATCCATTAAAGAAATTTGACAGCTTGTAGTAGCTTGATGTGCTGGCGTCTGTACAGGCGAATTCGAATGAATCATTCTCTCTGTGTGAAGGGAGGAGGCCACTACTTGCCAGTGTGGACTGAAAACTCACAATATGTCTTAATTTTTTTCTGGGTAAACCACGAACTTACGATTCGAGAGTAAGTAGCCCGTAACCAGCCGGGCGCTAAGTGCTGCTCCAAAAATGATAATTAACTTAATTAAAGTAAAAGAAAACAGTCCAGTAGCAAGTCTTTAAATATACTTTTCATAATAAAACAGTAGACAACCACATTGAAGAACATGAGTTCATTCATGTGCAACAAGGTATCAAAATAAAAACTCGTCAAACTCAAATCAAAAACATTACAGCATCAGCTTTTCCGGTTGGTGAGGAAACCTCTCACTGAGCTAAAGAATCCTCTTTTTATTTTGCTGTTAATTGGAAGGATTGTGTGGTTGCTGTAGAAGGACGCCGACGTGTCGTAGATCGATGAAGATACTTCCACAGCCTGACAAAAAAAAAACAAATTGGTACCTACTTTGAAAGAGTTGTTAAGAGACGCTTGCTCTCCGACACACATCTGATCAGGCGAGACCTAAGAATAAACTAAAGAAGCGAGGAAGCTCTTAATATGGATGTTCAACATCGTTCACATGTCTGGTGATGAAATATATATATTTTTTTTTTTTGTCATACTAATATGTAGGTAATATTCCTATTTGTCGCATTAAAATATCTAGCCGTGCCGTGCCGCCAGTGGGTGCAGGCCCTTATGAATAAAATACTCACACCAAGTGAAGTACTGATGTGATATGAATCAATAGAACTATTGACGCTAGGCAGGTTAGGTGGGGGCCCAATCGGTAGTTTTAGCTCTGAGTTTCTGGTCGATCTCATGACTAAGCATGACATAAGTCTCCTCAAAAACGGTTTCTTGGGTTTCGAATCTTGCGGCTCTAACTTAGCACATTTATTTTCTTCACACACGTCTTCTGAATATAAGGAGTAGGCTGAAGTACCTAGATTTGGGGTGGCGCATTTTCTGTGTCCTGAAAAATAACAAATGTTGGTAATAAAAGATGACGAGTAACGGCACTTTAATTGCGTAACACATCTGAATCAATTTGAAGGATATTGCTAATCCATTGCTTCATATGTTCGAAAAATTTGTCTATTCAACAACGTAGATTACGCAATAAATGTTGTTGAACTGTCAAAATGAATGCCATTCCTACTGATAATGTGTTACGCAATTACCCCGCGGGTTAATTTAAGTTGTAATTAACGAAAATAAGTTTGAAAATGTATAGTTTAAAGTTGAGAATTCATTTATTGATTTATGCAAAAGTAGTGCAAAGGTCTGATCGTGAATCTAATTTCCTCAATCGTCTAGCGCATAGGCTCTCAACAATGGGGTCTACTACTGCCCCCAAGGAAAGTCACAAACGTCCACGAAGGGGCGTTATTATACGTTGAGAACCTATGGTCTAACGTAATACTTGGGCAAAGTTAGTAAGATGTCCTTCCAAGGTAGATATCGGCCCACTAGCTTTATGCCTCATTTCACGCTTCAAAGTACGTACCGCGTTTTCGCACAAAAGAGTATGCCTGTCAATATCAATATAGATTTAACGTAATACAAGCTTATGAGCGCATCTACGCTCGTACGAGATGAGTGGGTAACAGCGCGCGTATGTAGCGCCTAGTGCAAAAAAGTGCTTATACGCGCAGAAAAACGCTAGTGTGTAACGCTGTTAGAAGGGGCTTTGTCCAAATGTAAAATTTCTAATACCCACCTCTAAATAAAGTATGAAATGAGTTCAAATGACCTATACTCGAGTCGGACAGGGCTCCTACATCCGTCGACGAATATGCTACCTGCTTCATAAAAGCTTCACCCGCGTAACGTATCTCCACCGAAGACATTGTTTTTCTAGTATGGCCAACTTGCTCTGTTTCTTCAGCGTATTTTACATTGTCTTTGGTATTTTCAGTATTAAACAAAACATACGTTTTAACTTCAGCCTCGTTCCGTTCTTCGACACCTTGGCATACTGTAAGTTTAGCCTCGCAACAATCGGGGCATTCTTCTGATGAGTCGTGGAAGTCGCCTATTGTATCGCAATTTTCATTTGCTTTACGAGTTCTCCGATCAGTTGTACCCAAATGGGTACAATGTTTTTTACTGCAGGGATATTCAGTCTGTGCTGCTGTGTCGTGTCTTGATCCCTGGCCTGTGCCTGTTGGTAGTGGACTCAGGCATAGTGGACTCAGGCACTTGTCCACTTTTTTAGGCTTGCATTTTTTTCGCAGGATCTTTAGTTGAAGCGTGTCAACGGCGGCGTCCTTACACTTTTTGGTTTTAACTTCCCCGATAAATAGTTCACTACAGTCACGCTTTGTCAACAATGGCTTTCGTTTATTGTGAGTACTTTTCTTCATAGTTATGGTCTTCTGGATTGTTTTCTTTACCTTGTCGTATTGTTGGCGAGACAGGATGATAGGCTTTTGCTTCGAGAACTGTTCCACTTGCAGGAACACATGGATGTTTCGGTTTAGTATTAATTGCTGAAAGATATCAGATTTATTTTCGTCGTTCTTTACTCCTACATTACAATTTAAATCATCTTCTTCAGAGGTTTTTTTTGAGAGACACGTTTTAAATTTTTTAGTCCGAACCTGAATAGACACATTTTTTGAAGGACTTCGTTTAAAACAGGGGTATGGTTTATGAAACTCATAATTAATTTCCGTGACTTGGCTTTCTTTGCTAAAAAAAAGAAAGTTTTATTACTCAATTATAATTATTGAACAAACAAAAATTGCAAACAAAAAAAAAAAATAAGAAAGTTTAAAACCATCTTTGCCGGTAGATACACTGATACGGAATTCCGACATCGTTTCCACAAAAATGGCCCTAAAAAAAAAACAAATGAGCACAATATAAGTTTTTATAGTACTTATAATAAAAACTGAAAATAAAAAGCCAAGTGCGTGTCGAACCGCGCGCAGGGTTTCATTGCTAGATTTACCGACTGGAACCGATTTTTTTACAGTACTGATTTTACCGACTGCAAAAATAAGTTTGTATTTCGTAGTCATTGATATATATTCGAAGTAGATATTTCTCGAAAAAACCATGAAAAACATCCTATATCTCACAAACTATACTTTAATAAAAAAGACATAAAAACATCACAATCTTTTAAAATTATGGGATCCAATGATGATATTATGATACACGTTTATTTATGTGCAATGATTTCTTTTTTCATCCTTCGGTCTCATGTAGATATGGGGACCCCTAAAGGCGCGCGGACTTTTAATTTTCGTTAAATGTATGTACTTTTTAACGAAATATAAATAGTGATGTGACAAAAGAATCGATTCATTCAATTAACATTCAATTCAAAATCGATCAATATTAAATTAATTTTAATATAAACACTTTTTACCAAAAAAATTAATCCGCCGAAAAAAATAATATATTAAAATATTAAACCTTTTTTATTTAACCATAATAGCTAAATTCTTAAACTAATGTAAAGCCACTAAACTAATGTACAGACGCCAGTAGGTCAAGCTACCCGAAACTGTCAAATTTTCCCAATTAACCTTGAACCTTAATGCTTTGGCGATAAAGTTGAAAATCTATTAAAGAAATTTGACAGATTGTAGTAGCTTGATGTGCTGGCGTCTGTACCTAGGCCAGGCCTAGGCTAGGTCTATGGAATCCTTAAGACGTGTCGTACAAGTTCACTAAAAAGGAAAGCAGTAGTCTATGCTAACTGTTTGTACAATATTTATTAGGTATTGTCCAATTTACTACATCCTAATTTGCGTAACACACTAAAAATTTCAATTTTAACCATTTGATATGAAATTCTCGAAAAATTTGTCTACTCAACAACGTAAGTAACGCAATGAATGTTGTTGAACTGTCAAAATGAAAGCCATTGCTACTGATAGCGTGTTCGCAGTTACCCCGCTGTTTATTTCTGTCTAAGTTTTGTTACTGACACTATCGAATAACTAACTGACCTTACTTGTTTTTGAGTAATTGAATAACTAACTGACCAGACTTGTTTTAGAGTAATTGGGTTTAACTCTATCCACACCAAGAAGTTCCCGGATCTGTTTGTCTCTCTCAATAGGATCAACTATAGAACAATCGTCACCAGTGAAGTGCTTGATTGGAGCTGAAAAATAATTATTTAAACTATTTAACTGTACAGTATAATTGATTTTTGTACAAACGCCAGCAGGTCAAGCTACCCGAAACTGTCAAAATTTTCCAATCAACCTTGAACCTTAATGTTTCAGCGATAAAGTTGCCAGTTGACAGATTGTAGGTAGAAGCTTGATGTGCTGGCGTCTGTACGTAGACAGAGTTTAGCAATAGACACGTCACAATATGATTAGCTTCTGCCCACGACTTCGTGTAATTTCTTGTTACCCCGACCCGGGGCGTCGCATCGCATCATTCGCATCGCCTGCTCGCGCTAATACTCCGTTTTTGCTTAGCGGTCTTTCTGACTTTTTTCTTTTTGCTCGGCACGTAAGGGCTCTTAGCGTGATGTTAAATAGCCTAAGCCTTCCTCAATTGGGCTATCAAATGAAAAAAGATTTTTTCAAATCCGACTGGTAACTGGTATTTCCCGAGACTACAACGTTCAAACAAACAAACTTCAGTTTTATTACTAGTATAGAGATACAGATAGTATAGTAGTACTTAGATATAAAATGAGACAAGGACACACTTATTAGATGCAGTGGAAAAGTAAACGAGACGAAAAAAAAATTAATATCTCTTTCGCGTATGCAAACTTCTTGTCTGGGGCTGCAGTCTTGACATTCATAGCGATCGCTTTACGACCGAATTCGGTCGCATAGTCCTGTCACTCCATACATTACACCTGTCAATCCCGCACTTTGCGACCGAATTCGGTCGTAAAGCGATCGCTATGAATGTCGAGACTGCAGCCCTTGACCCAAGTTGTTATAGACAACAACTTACTAGGGCCCAACTATACGACGGTCACGGTACGATTTCTTTGGAAAGTATTAACCGAGCTTAGTAGATAGTACACTCGGCGACACATCAAGCTATACATTTCCAGTTTTAGCTGACCTCGCACTGTATAGGTTTTTCGTACAATTAGAAGTCAGCTTACACTGGATTTTTATAGCTTAATTAAAGTGTAGCCGTGCATTCAACCAGTTCACAAGTGAAAGACTGCAACTTTATAAAAAAGAAACTTGTACGGTCGGGGCCCCGGGACCCCCGTCAGGAACGAAGCTCGTTATGCGATACTCGCACGCACACAAACTCGTATATAAGAGAAAGAGACAGAGAATAAGAGAAAGTGTGGTTTGTGTCTGTATAAAAAACACGTATGTAGCTGTGTACAGAGCCGTCGACGGCTCTGTATAAAAACACGTATTTAAACCGCACTTTCTATTATTCTGTCTCTTTCTATTATATACTATTCTTAACTTAACTTGTCGCCGTTTTAGATTTTAATTTTGACTTCGTTATTGTATTTAGCACCCTCAAAAACCATGAAAACGACACCCATGATGAAAAATTTGAAAATTCCGCAACCGCCATCTTGGATTTTTATTTTCACCTCATTATCGGTTTGAGCAGCTTCGAAAACCATGAATACGACACCGTGATGAAAAATTTGAAAATTTCGCAGTTGCCATCTTGGATTTTCATTGTGACTTCACTATTGGCTTGAGCAGCTTCGAAAACCATGAAAACGACACCCGTGATGAAAAATTTAAAAATTTCACAGCCGTCATCTCGAATTTTCATTGTGACCTCACTATTGGCTTCAGCACCCTCGAAAACTATCTAGAGAATGTCGCATGAGAGAGAAAGTCGCATGGAGGGGGCATAACGCTTTTTCGTTACGTGACGATTTCTACCAGTTTACTCCTACTGCAAGCTGCGTTAAAGAACTTCTTTCCAGTAAAAAGCAAGTTTTTCTCGATCGTTGTCATATATAGTTTTTATATACATATTCTTTGCTATCCACTGTTAGATTTTCAAGTTATAATGAATGTTTAGAATACATATTCCTAGCCGATCTTGCAATTTGGGCAAGTGCCCAGGGCCCCGCGATCACGGTGGCCGGCCCTGTCCTCAAAAAAATCATTCTTTCCATTCCACGCTTATTAGTACCCGATTCAATGACAAAATAATTCATTTGCAGTGCGAATTTTAAGCACTAACCTGTAAATGCTAAGAGTAAGTCATATTACAATCATATTACAATTATCTATTAATTTATTGTGATTGTAAAGAAATAAAAATAATTGTTGAATATTTTTAGAATTTTGCTTATCTACACCGGGGCCCCGTGATCCTTATGTGTCCAGTACCCTAATAGGTTTACGACGGCCGCTCGTGTATATCAGCACTTATTTATTGCCCTTCCTCTATGCTATATTCAAAGAAGTTCTATGATTTCTGCGAATAATTAAATATCACCTAGGAATTCGGATTCATCTGCGCCGATATCGGCAAGCTGAGCCCTAAAACAAGTTTGTGTGTTCTTTATATTATTATTACTTTTATTGTCTTCACGCCTGAAAAAAATAAAGTCATAATTTAGAAAAAATATGTTGTTAATAGTAATAAATTAAATAAGTTCGATTTGGCAAAATGGTCAGGTTAGGAGAACACGCGAAAAGCAATAAAAAATAAATCTACCTGTGACAAATCTCTAGACTATCTCGTATGGTAAGTCTTGAAACATGTTGCACTATCGGTAATGGTAACTCATCTTCTGAAGGCTGAAACCAAAAAGCAAGAGGTTTGGAAGTTTTTTTTATGAAACACCTGAAGCTTTTCAAGGCCAGTTACAGCGCTTCACGGACCGTCGTCGGTCGGTCCTGGCGATACGCAATGACCGACCGTCTGTTGGTAGCATTCAGTGTTCTCCTGACCGACAAACAGTGCCAACTTGTACAGTCGTTTACAGCTTGGACGTATACGTACGGTCTGTTCACCGGAAGGTGCAGCACTGAAAGCACTCATTATTTTCATAGCACGTTGGTCGATCGACGTATGGCATGCGGAAGCACTCGAACGACGGTCCTCGTACGCAGTGCACCGCATCTTGTGCGTACACGGTACAGTCAGTGTTACACTGTAACGTTTAATGAACTTCCGTTTAAATGACAAACGCGAGAGACGTAAGCACCGACGGTAGGCGAACCACTGTAACTGGTCCAAAAACTAACTTAGATGATGGTTATTTGTTACGATTAGATGATATTACGAACATTAAAGTACGTATATAATGCCAGCGAAGTGGAGCGATTACAGATCCTTACGATGTTCGTCTTCAAACTTGTGAATACTTACGTTGTAAAGCGTAATTGACGGACATCTCGTCGGCGATTTATTTCCTAACTCAAACCCTTCTGCTTCTAGTGCGCTATCGGGCAAACCCAACAAATTTTCCAACGATGGTTCATCGATAACCTTTTGGGAACCCATATCTTTTAATGTCTTTCGAATCGTCAAGTCAGTTGATACTTTATCTCGATTGAACAACACATCGTAGTACTCTGTGTCGCCGTCTATATTTATAGTGACCTTAGAACTGTCAAACCTGGCAGGAGTATAATGTTTCTGAGTCATTTGTTCAGTCAGTTTCTTTGTATATGTGTCTACTAATACTTTTTTAGCCCGAGCGTGATCCGTATTAGTTCCAGTTTCGGCCTTCGTTTTTGGAATAAGTCTTGAGGTTTGTTCGCTTTTGAAACCTTGGGCTGGTTTAGCAATAAAAGTTTCTTGATTTCTAGCCATCCGCGGTGTAATAACATTTTTTTGATTTTTGGAGATCTGTGTCGCACAAGAAATAGTTAAAGGATCACTTTTAGTTTCTTGCGTTGCATGATTCGAATAGTATTGTTTAATTTTAGGTACCTGCGTTGCTTGAGACACCTGAGTCCTGAGATGTTCAATAGGCGGAAGCTTGCGTTGTGGATGTTTTTGAGACGCCACTGCTTCATTCATCGAATGTTTAATAGGAGCTATATCCTGTAGACTATCAATAGTATCCTCGCATTGCGTTGCATTGGTCGAAGTATAATTTTTAATTCTTTTGGCAGAGACCTGTGTTCCATTAGATTTATTGTTATGTTCATTATTTTTATTAGACATTTGTGTTGCATGAGACGCAGTATAAAGACCTACATTTCTTTTAGATACTTGTGTTGCATTTGATACAGTTAGATTCTTAAAGTTTTTGGAGACCTGTATTGCACTAGACATATTCAATTTTAATGGTAGTTGTTTTCGTAATCTAGAGTCCTGCTTCAATTTATCTTTTTCTCGTATCTTTTCTTTTATAGCTCTCAGCGCTTTTTGACGATCAGGACTTCTCTTTTCGGTGACTGGAGGTTTCAGCGAGTCGTCTGGCAATTTTGATTTTGATGCCTTTCTTACTGGTGATGGCGAACGACTCATTCGAGGACTTTTATAGGTTACTGATCTTGAATCACTTTTATTCGAAGCCTTCTCTGTTTTTGTAACAAGGTTACTCGTATTCGTGGCCATTCCCGCCGGTGGTGGTGGTGGCGGTGGTGATGTGTGGTTGGTACTTCGTGAGCTTACGGCAGGAAAATGAATAGCTTTCAGTAAATTTTCAGGGCTTGATTTCGGATAAACAGAGATGATGACCATAGGGCTTTGACAATCTTTAAGAGTGTTATGTTCCGACCTGTTGCCACAATACTCGTAACTGCACTGAACCTTCTTGTCTGAAAGTGTTGAACACTGCCGTTTGGCAGCAGCAACTTTGATATTAAAGTTGACTTGAGTTCCTTGTGATTCCTTACTGGAATCAAACAAAATTTTGACATAATTATATCAATATTAAAAGGTATTGATTATAAACTTAGTAATATTGTTTTTACCTTACTACTTCCTTCACTGGTTGTTTTTCAATTTCGAGGTCATATTTACAGTCAGCTTGCAGACACGAGTCTTGCTGTAACCTGTAGAAGTAATTAATAAAAAAACATCTAAGTATTGTAATATTATTATATTTAATAATAATATTAATATACTGAGAAAGTATGGAAACGTAATAAAAACTTGCACGCCTGCTTGCAAGCAGAATACAATGACAATTAGGTTATAAGATCTCACCGTGTGTTGGCCATGGTCCACCCGCCTGTTCAGCTAGGTGAACTATGGGAAATTATTTTTCCCATAGTTCACCAGAAAGTCCATATTATGTCTCTATCGTAGTATTACGAAAGAGTATAGGTATTAAAATATATAATAATATAAATATAATATAAAATATCTAGTGATATTAAATGGTAAAGCCAGTGTGAAAAAGTTGCAATCTATTTGTTTGCGGGCGGCGAGCAATGGGCAGCTCGCCGACCGCAAACAAATAGAAGCAAGCCCACCTGTTGACTCCCGTCCATCCTTAAATGCCCTTAGTGAATAATTTATGTAATAATTGATTAAAATCGGACTTAACGTCCGCAAAGGAGGAGATAAAAAGTTTCTAACTAGGTACTACATTGTATATAGAACAATCTTACGCTGACTGCTCTTCAGTGGTCCCGTATGAAGTTTCGGCAATAACAGGCGAAAATTCGCGAGTCAACTGAGCGACATCTGATATAACTGTAAAATGAATAAGACATTAGTGTCCATATTGTAAAACAGGCTAGAAATTGGGTAGGGGATCAAAATTCTTAAACAACATCGCGAGGCATTCCAAGACCAGCTGAAAAGATTATTACTTTGAATTCGCTTGTTAACTCTTGTGAGCAACAAGCAGATCACGCTGCTTAAGGTGAAAGCCTCAGGGAAACCCAAAATATTCCAATGTTCTTACGTTTTTTGCAATTTACAGGCCTGTATTAGGTTGTATGTTGATCTAAACATGATTCGCGGCGGTAACAAATATTTATTTATAATCATACAAATCATCAATATGCTCATATTACCCTATTGAATGATTATTTCATGAAATCATCATGACGTTTGAGGCCATTTTAACTCAAGGAGTCGTATTGCTGATTCTAATGATTATAATTCTGAAAAGTTATATTTTTTACGGTCGTGAAATATATTTTAATCAATATACAACCTGACACAGACCTGCAAATTACGAAGGACGTAAAGCCTGCTCTACACTACTCGCGAAATTGCCTCGACGAAGTACTCGTCGAAGTTGATCGAAGTCCGAAGTATGTGACTACACACTCGTGCAACCTCGCGAGGGACACTTCGAGTCCTTTGACTCGGGCGCAAAAACCGACAACGACTGGAAGTGGAGGCGATGACGAGTCGATACGAGCCGAGGTTGCACGAAGCGAAGCGAAGTGCCCTCCTAACTTCGCGAGTAGTGTAGAGCAGGCTTAAGAAAATTATAATTTCGCGAGCTACTTTAGCGCATTCCTTACTTCTATTTCGTATATGGCTCGAACAAGATAACAGGGAAGATCTGAATGAGGCTTGCACAGACCAGGGAAGCGAGGATGCATGAATTATGACGTTGATGATGATATGGGTTCTAGGATTGCAGGCTCAATTTTAACCTGAGTTTTGCCATTTTATTTTGCTGAGAGAACGCACAGCAATGCCTCGCAATGTTTTTCTGACATAGATTCGTCATACCTTGTTTATCGTTAACAGTAGCTCCATATCTCAGTACATACTTGTCGTCTTCAGAGATACCGAACTGCCCGAATATGCGCACGCGACTTTTCTTATGCGGATCCTTTTCATTAATGATGTTACACTTCGGGAAAAAAATCCGTTCCATTCCACTCCTCGGCTGCTCGTCAGAGCACTCCGCCGCCTCCGGTGCAGCCTTCTTCTCTTTCTTTTTCTTCCTATCCATGTTCAGAGACTGGATCAGATGTTTGAAATTTGACAGTTCTGTTATGGGTACCTCTTCATCTTTCGCGTAACTATCGTGGTCGCTGGAGAGTTTTGCGCTGCCCGTGGTCTTGATCTCATAAATTTTCTCTTTTCTTCGTCCCGCAACTATTAAAAAAACGTTCTTTGTTTGTATGGAATTCTCGCGATTTGACGTAGTACTATGAACTCTTTTTGGTATGTATCTCCGTCGTCTGAGGAGCTTTGCCGCTTGAACTTGATCCGTTTTAGGAATGACTGTAACTTTTATGAGTGGTTTGTCATTAGTGTTTGGCTTTTTTTCTGATTGGAGTAAGGCAGAACTAGTTTTCTCCGTTTTATGTAAGCTCGGGAAACTTACAAAAGAATACTGCTGTCCTAGAATCTGTTGGAAATAGGAAAAATGCGAAATAATAAAATCTGATTATGAACGTATTGAATTGCTCCCCAATTTCACTAACGATAATAATATCGTAGTCTGACCTGTCCCTCAGATGTTTTCTTTAGTACCAACGATGTAGAAGATTCAGAATTTTTGAGGGGTTTACGGTTTTTCGTGACGCGGTGTGCCAGTTGGGCGAACTTATTGCGGAAACCCCGTAACAAGTGCACGTCGTTCGCGTCCGTATTATAGGAACTAGCGAACGCCTGATTGCTGCTGCTGATCCTTTTCACTGGCGGACTTAAGAAGTCCAGTGATTCTATACAAACAAAAAATATGAATAAATGTGCAGAACAAAAAAAACTAATAATTTTGAATCAAATAAAACAAAAATTAAATCAGACCGATAAATTCAGACTCTGCGCTGTAACAGTCCATAATAAATTTCGAGGTTGCATTAATTATTAAATAGAAATACAAATATCGCTACGAAACAACATTTTTCGGGAATAAAATTTTGACAAAGATCATGTTTTGACAACGACAACTGGCATTAGTTGTTCTCGTTTTTTACAATATGTCGGCTGATTGGCGAAAAAGATTAGGACTTAGAGAATGTCCAAAGGCTTTATTAAAAATACCTCGAAGCTCATTGACACGTTAGATGTCACGAAATGACATGTATTTATCAATTTCGGATTCGATCACTAATTTCCACTGCTGATTTCGATCAACTCAACCAAACATGCTCTTTTAATCATTATAATAAGACAAAATTCAGTTTATTTCAAATATCTGTGTACGAATCAAATGAGTATCTCAACAATAAATTTGGTACCATCTACCGAACTTCATGAAATCGAAATTTTACTGTTAGAAATTCTAAGCGGAATCCAGTAAGCAGAACAAAATGACTGAGCAAATTGACGAGAAAACGCTGACGACGACGTTGAAACTGCCGGACAGGATCAGAACAGCCATGATAATCCCGAAGTCGAAAGAAACGTATTCGAACACCCAGTGGAAGGCAAAGGCAGCTCCTCTATGTGCCTACGACATGCTGTTCCACCCTCCCGACTATAACCCTAAAGCCGCGCGCACTGATCGACAGCAACCGCAGATCATTCGACAGAATATTTGGGACCAAGTAATTCCGTTGTTTGTTTCTAATAAAAATAAAAACTTTTTTGCAAAAAAATACAACCGACTTCCAAAAACGACACTACAAAGTGAAAAATAACTTTAATTTCGGAAGTCGGTGTCGTTGGGTTCGCATTTTCGTTGTTTGCCACCGACTTCCGAAATTAAAGTTATTTTTCACTTTGTAGTGTCGTTTTTGGAAGTCGGTTGTATTTTTTTGCAAAATAGTTTTTATTTTTCACTTTTTCACTTTTTAGTTGTAATTTTTACCAGTAATTTTGGTTTAAAAACCAAACTACTGAACCGTTTTTGATGAAATTTCTATGGGACCATTTCGAAAGTATACCCTTTCCAACAAAAAAAGAATTTTTCAAATCGGTTGGCAAGCGACGGAGTTATGCGCGAACAAACATAAAAAAAAAAATACAAACATCCGAATTGAGAACCTCCTCCTTTTTTAGAAGTCGGTTAAAAACAGGGTTTAATTTACTGTAGTTGATGGTGTCTTCAACAATCATTATATCCTTTGTTCCCGCTGCATATTTTATGAACAAAAACTAACGTCACCCCTGTAATCTCCTAAAGGGTCAGGCAAGAGAGCAGCCACATTTTGTATGTTATGTCTCTGGGATAGCACGCATGAGCGACCATCTTTACATACTCGTACCAAGACCCCTCCGTGCCTCGGAAAGCACGTTAAGCCGTTGGTCCCAGCTGTCATTCGTGGATCTTTGACAGTCGTTACGGGTTGTCAGAAGCCCGAAAGTCTGACAACCAGTCTTACCAGGGGGTGTCGTATTACCCAGTGACTGGGTTGTGGAGGTCAGATAGGCAGTTGCTACATGTGAAATAAATACTTATTTATAGCATCCGGTTTGACTGGAAGCCGACATCAACATAGTTGGAAAAAGGCTAGGTTTATGATGATGATGTCTCTGGGATAGCAACGCACCTGGTATGCATCTGGTATTCAGAAATAAAATATGTATATTCGTGCCGACATGATCACTGATCACTTACCAAGTTACCAACAGTTGAACATGGCTTGGGCACTGCACTTTTGCGTGTAATTTATCATCTTTATACATTAACTATTTTGCAACAGGAATTTCACAAGGGCATACCATCAACGACTCATTTTACCCTTGGAAGGCCCAAGTGGCCCATCCCTGATCGGCCTACCAAGCTTTTCGTGAGGGTTGTAGGTAAGACATCCAATTAATAAACACAGTTTCTCTATTATAGTTAAACAAAGAAAACTATGGCAACGTATAGAAGCGACACTCACACGCGCCAAATTATTGTAAATCGCATCGTAGCAGTAGGCCTGGCAGCAGTGCTGAGCATTTTTCTAATGTGAGAGAGACGGGGCTATAGAACGCCGATAGCACCATCCCTTTTTTGCAATGCTATAATGATGGCATTAGTACTTCATAATACGGCCCCAGACAGTAGTGAAGCAACCGTTTCCTAGACGAGCGGGGGGGGGGGGGGGCTATTTTAACAAAAAAATGCGCTTTAAAGTTGAATATCTAGCAAACGGACACCTAAATCAAAAAATTGTCTTAGCAACCTCTCAATGCTAGGGTAGACGCGAGAAAAAAAAAATCATCCCAATTTGCGCGTAGGGGAGGTACCCCAAAAAAATTCGTTCGTTTATTCGTGATTTTATTTTATCGCTTGGTCGACGTGTGGATACGCATATCCATGCAAAGTTTCATCTTTCTAGCACTAACCGTTTGGAAGGTAAGCCGAGGACGGACGGACGGACATGTCGAAACTATAAGGGTTCCGAGACGTGAACTACGGAACCCTAAAAATGATCAAGATGTTATTTGCCATAAGAAAACAGTATTCTTTATTTCTGCACCCTAATTTTGTGGCACACTATCAATCATTTTGAAGGATACTGCTAATCCATTGCTTCATATGCTCAAAAAAATGTGTCTACGCAACAACTTAAATAACGCAATGAATGCTTTTGAACTGTCAAAATGAAACCCATTGCTACTGATTGTTTATTACGCAACTACCCCGCAGGCTGCACTTTATTTTTTGGGTACGAAATGAATGATGTCGGTATGATAATAAAACTGTATTGTTTGTTTTTCAGTTAAAAACGAGAATCCACACATGCGTCTGTATCATGTGTTGGAATGGGCTGCGCTGTCCAATGAGGGAATGATGAGTGTCTGCTACTCGTAGATCCCTCAAGATTTTTAGATCATCACCATCATTGGCAGCCGTCTTTCACCCACTGCCGAGTAGAAGCTTCCTCCCTTTTGTGCCATGCTTCCCTGGTCTGTGCGGGTTTCATCCAGGTCTTCCCCGCGAACTTCTACCCTTTCTACTTACCCTGCCCCCCTCTCCCTACCTTCTAATAATTCAATCAAACATTATCATCTGCATCGACTAACAACCAGTAAGCCGTAAAACTCCTAAACCATCGATGAGATTTAAGTCTCCATTAGCAATCGATTTTTTTAAATTAAATTATTGGTAAATTATGTTTTTGTTTAATTTATGTAAATTAATTAATTGACCCACCTACACACTGCTGCACTGTCTAAAATTCGATTTCACGCTTCTTTTTATACTGCAAAAAAATTAAGACCAAAAGTCATAAACACTGTCTAAAATTCGATTACACGCTTCTTTTTATACTGTAGAAAAAATTAAGCCTAAAAGTCAATTGTTGCGAATTTAAATCCTAAGCCTTAATTTTTTTTTTCACATGTTTCTTATGGGCTCATAAAAACGTTAGAAGCTAAGTGCACGGTTACAATTGGTATTTTCCTGTTCAGATGAACGGGCAAGAAACTCGACAAAAACAAACAAAAAAAATTGGGTTTTACAATGTTTCCAAACAGAATTACTTTGATTTGGTAAGAAAATTCAAAATCTTTACGGATACTGCTATTTTTTAGGAAAGCGCTGTTCGCCAAAAATCGCTTTGTACGAGTATTGTTAGTAAGTGAATGGGCTCAATCGGGACTTTATAATAAACGAAGTAGGGGCTGTATTAAAATAGGTGTAATACCATAATTCACATATCAACTAACAAAAATTAAACTATGAAATGCCCGTAGCTGAGCGCGTCTGTGAGTTGAGTGGAGTGGAGGGCGTGGAGCGGCCGTCGCGTACTGGGTTCGGTATCCCTGGCGCCTTCCCCTGGATCAATGCGCGTGCATAAGTGATGCGCCGCCAGTAAGACTTCATAATTTTCACTGTAATTCCGGATAAGGTATCTTTCAGGAACTACGCTAAACGTCTGGTTTTCAACGATTGTGTAGGTTTGGTGTCAATGTTCAGTAGTTAATTATTGTAACGGAAACCAATTAGTGACAGTACAGTCAGCAACAGAAGATAGATTAACATTGTTAATTTTAAATGTGATCTTCAGAATTTCATGTAAGTAAGTCATTATCTGCCTAGCCTTTTCCCAACTATGTTGGGGTCGGTTTCCAGTCTCATCAGATGCAGCTGAATACCAGTATTTTACATGAAGCGACTGCCTCTCTGACCTCCACAACCCATTTACTAGGTAACACGATGCCCATTGGTAAGACTGGTTGCCAGACTTTCGGGCTTCTGACTACCCGTGAATGACAGAACTGAAATGTTAATCGACATTGTTGCTGACCGTGCCGTGATACCAACTGATAATGTTGCATACATTTTGACTACTTATTACCTAATGCTTAACGCGACAGCTGATGATGTACGGCAACTTAAGTAAATCTTCAAAAATTACCTTCAAAACAGCCATGATGTTTTGTTTTGTTACGTCGGGTTTGTGTTGTTATGTACCATACACTTACATTTCGCCAGTTTTGTTTAGTCCTATGTAGTAAGGTCGAGCTTACTGCCACTACCGGGTACCACAGAGTACAATTATGGATACAAATCTAAACTTCTGGATACCTACAACTGAGATCCACAACACATTTCTGACATGGGGATCGAACCCAAGAGCTCATGCTATGCAGTTGTACTTGTGACAACATGACCAGTCGGGAGGGATAGGCACAACCCTTTAGGATGACCATTATAATGTCGTATTCCGTGACTCGAATATGGAGTCAATTATCTATCCTCCATAGATATGACCCAAAACGCTTACGAAAAATGCTTATTTATTTTATCGCTGAAAGATACGCATACATAGTTCAAAAGATATTTACATATTCGAAAAAACTCGAGCATGTAGAACAAGGAACAATTATCTAATCGAGGTGGCATAAATAATGTGACTCGATGCGGCGGATAATTTACGCATTTGGACCCATTAACGTCTTGAAGGCAGTGCGCAAGCGCACGCCCATTTGCGAATTACAAAAGTTGTGGTGCTGTTTTAATTTGAAGGCTTTAGAAGAATTTTTATTAATGTAAGTGATTTTTTTAGATTTATGTATTTATTTTTTATAATAGCTTATACATTATTATCGTATTAAATATCAATGGGAAATATTTTAATTCTGGAAACGGCGTGGCGGGTACTGCGAAAAAAAATCAATTCCAAGTATTATTGATTACAACTCTCTTTACTACATAATAGTGGTTATTTTTTCTTAAAATTGCTGAGTAAGATAAATTCCCCGCTTTTCAACTGTTTGCTTTTACTTAGAACAAAAACTCAAACTCAAATCATTTATTTCAATTAAACCATTTCAGGCACTTTTGAATTGTCAAAATTAAATTGTCGGTCAGTTAGTTTAGTCAGAAAGTTGAAGCTAGTTGCCCATTCCCAAAACGTAGATCTCTGTGGAGAAGAACGGGAAAGAAATTCCACGGACACCCTTTTAAATCATGATATTATTACAAAATCCTGGGTACATTATTATGCTTATTGCTTCTATATGTGAGAACCATGTAAAAAAAAAAATAAACAATTTAAAATATAAAATTCAAAATAAGCCCTGGCAGTTAAGAGATGACCAGTGGTCGGAGTAGGTAGAGCTGTTTTTGCTACTTGCGACATGCGGACATAACATGGATAGGTATGCCAAAAATTTCCCGGAATGCCGGGAATTCTCGGAATTAAAAAACCATTGTTTAAGTAGTTTTTATAGGAGTAGGTAGAGGTATTTTTGTTATTTGCTACATGCGGACATAACATAGATATGCCAAGTATTTCCGAAAATCCCGGGAATTCTCGAAATTAAAAAAACAACTATTTAAGTAGTTTCTTTTGTCAATGCTTAATTGGAACGTTATATTTAAATGGATAATCCACATAATAACTCACTTAAATCAATCGACAATTTCAAAATCCCGGGATTTCAGAGGCATATCCATGTTAACATCAATGTTTGCGGTCATTCACCCCAAACAGCTCTACCTACTCCGACCACTGGAGATGACCAGTCTCAACCGACGGCGCCCGTTCACGAACATGACGCGTGGATCAGCACCATCCAGCTCAAACATTTTGTAGGAAACCGAATGATCCAACACACGCGCCACCACACCAGTGAGCTACATTTAAGTGAGCATGACATATTCTTAACTGCCATGCTCTTTCAAGTCAACATAAAAATATCGTAAAAAAAAAAAACGAATCCATGGTTATTACATTTACAAAATTTAAAAAATGCTTCTAAATTATACAAAACTATAGTTTGCAATTTATTTAAAAGATGAGAAAAAAGAAAAAAATACTACCAATCAGGAAGAGGTATACATAATAAGACATATTAGGTATCCAATATTACTAAGAGCACCACTAGTGTTATAAGTATAACTAACCTATTGCTAAAGGAAATAACTAACATCTTTATCTTACGTTACCTTGTGCAGTTTTATCTATAATAACGGCGCTAGAACAGCGTAGCCTGAATAGGGTAGCATTGTGTATACCAGGCGCGTAGCCTTGAACGGCGTAGCATTGTGTAGAACAGCGCGTAGCCTTGCGCGGCGTAGCATTGTGTAGAACAGCGCGTAGGCTTGAGCGGCGTAGCATTGTGTAGAACAGCGCGTAGCCTTGAGCGGCGTAGCAATGTAAAAAGATTGACAATATGCCCTACAAAGTGTAATCTTTACTTCCTTAGTACATCGAGCGAACCTACGGGCCAGCATATTGCTCCTAACCGCCAACGCCCTGCGTTCTCTTTCTATATCTGGGTCATCTTTTAAATCCTCCGTGACCAGATGACCCAGATATTTAAAGTGTTTCACAATTTTTAACGCCGTTCCATCAACCATGATCGGGGGCACTGTACTAGGCGTCTGTTTTCCTGCCTTAAAAATGAGTACCTCACTTTTCTGTGAGTTGTACCTCAGACCATGCTCGGAAGCGTAGCGTTCACAAATCTTAACCAATGTCCTCAAGGCGTTGACCGAGGGGGCCAGCAGGACCATGTCATCAGCATAGCTTATGTTGTTGACACATGTTCCATCAATGTAGCATCCGACATGCGTCCTGCTGAGCTCCTCTATCAACTGGTTCACGTATAGGCTGAAAAGTAGCAACCTATATTCGTCAGATAGTGTATCCACCCATCTCACCTGGTTAGTTTAGTTTCTATACCAGAACCTAAGAATTTCCGTTGGCATGACCTGTTTCCTCTAGCTTTCACCACAGTATGTCATAGGGGGCCCGTCGCTAAATAATAACAGCCGCACAGGTTTATCGGTCAGGTTAAGCTACGCTTGCCGCGGTTGGTCTGTGGATGGGTGACCATCTTTACATACCGAGACCCCTCCTTGCCTCGGAAAGCACGTTAAGTCGTTGGTCCCGGCTGTCATTCGTGGATCTTTGACAGTCGTTACGGGTAGTCAGAAGCCCGAAAGTCTGACGACCAGTCCATTGGTGTAATTGCCGTATGGCGTTCCAGTGTGAGAATAAATAAATAAATAAATAGGCCACTGTGTCAGAAGCTTTTGACAAATCGAGGAAACAGGCATATATCGGCGTCTTTCTCTCCGTGTAATACCTGACAGTATGCTTAAGGCACAATATAGCGCTCTCAGTGGATAGTCCCGCCCTGAAACCAAATTGTGCGTCATGTTAATGTAAGTACCCACTGAGACTCTGATTAAGCAAACTGTCAAGTATCTTCGCTGCTGTTGTAGCAAGTGAGATGGGCCGATAATTTGCTACATCTGACACATCCCCTGTCCTGTTCTTAAGACAGGAAAAAATGAACAGAGAGTGCATCTGTGTTTACGCACACTTGTGCACTATAATGTCTTCTGCGTACCTGGCCAATCTCCGTTGAGATTGGCCAACGTGACCAAAATCAGTCGGAAGGCTATTATTATTATTATTAAAACAATAGACACAGATTTTGTTAAAATTCTAACTCATAAAAATTAAAAATTTCTTGGTACAAATCGTTGCCGTGTTCGAGGTGGTAATTATGTTTCGGTCAGTTCTCATAAAAGTCTATACATTCAGCACCTCGACAACTTGCTTCTTTATTTTTCCTTAAAAGTATAAATAAAACAGTGTAATGGCTGTTCGACTGGGGAAATGTATACGTAAACTTTAGGTAAGTATGTACGAAACATATAATTTTTTTTATTACCTATATTTTGTCCCGCTGCTGGGCAAAGGCCTCCCCCAAATCCTTCCAGGAATCCTTTGCCTGCGCCACCTCGAACTAGCCCTCGCGGTACGCGTCCTGGTCATCTCGCCATCTCTTTCTGGGCCGACCTCGGCGGCGCCGTCCTCCTGTAAAGTATTTACGAAACATTATGTAAAGTATTTCTTTTAAAGCTAAAAGTAAAAAAAAACAATAAATACTTTTTCTTTCTAAGTTTATCCAGGCACCATATGTACAGTCACCAAAAGAGATAAGTAACCAACCCCGTCGGATATAGTTGAAGTTTAGTAAGAAACCGATTGAGGTTTTCGAATTAAATTTAATTTAATAAATTAACTATTCGAAAACATCTTTCGGTTTCTTACTAAACTTCAACTATTTCCGACGACACTGGTTACTTATCTCCTTTGGTGACTGTACATGTTATTTGGCTTTGTTATGGCTTTGTCGTCATTTTCGATGGTATCCGCGATTTGATACGAATACAGTCGAATTGCATTTTTACTCGTGATGGTGATTTTATGTGTTATGTCGTGTTGTTAGCGGAATTGGTGCAGGATCGTGTGGAGTGGAAAGGAATGGCTCTGCAATGGGACAACACAGACTGATTTATTTGTTAACCGACTCCTAAAAAAGGAGGAGGTTCTCAATTCGGATGTTTGTATTATTATTATTTTTTTCTGTTTGTTCGCGCATAACTCCGTAGCTTGCGAACCGATTTGAGAAATTCTTTTTTTGTTGGAGAGGGTATACTTCCCAAATAGTCCCATAGTTAATAAACGTAATATATAATTTCATCAAAAACGGTTCAGTAGTTTGATTTTTAAACCAAAATTACTGGTAAAAATTACAACTTAAAAGTGAAAAATAAAAACTTTTTTGCAAAAAAAAAACAACCGACTTCCAAAAACGACACTACAAAGTGAAAAATAACTTTAATTTTGGAAGTCGGTGGCAAACAACGAAAATGCGAACCCAACGACACCGACTTCCGAAATTATATCGTGTTTCGTTCGTGGCCTTGAAGATATAGCCAAGAAATAACCGGTATACGATATAGCAAAGAATGACCGTGACCCCTTATCACCTAGATTTAAAAAAAAAAATATATTAGATAATGGGGGTAGGCAGAACCCAGCAACTATAGAACGCCAGCTGTTATGATCCCCATGGAAAGAACGCATAGGTTTATTATGTACTAGCTGCGCCCCACGGTTTCATCCGCATACGTTTCGATCCCGTAGGAATATGGGGATAATAAGTATCCTATGTGTTAATCCTGGTTATAAGCTATCTGTGTGCCAAATTATATCCAAATCCGTGCAGTATTTTTTGCATGAAAGAGTAACAAACATACCCATCCATCCTCACAAACTTTCGCGTTTATAATATTAGTAGGAAGTAGGATAGGATGTACGATTAGATAACCCATATTTTACAAGAAAATTCTAGCGGTTTGCGACACTGCCGTACATGAAGAAAAAAATACCACCAAAACTATGTGCTTTACGAAGGCCATTTGACCTGTGTAGCATTAATATTTTTCAAATAAAAATTGTTGTAGCTGAATCGTAATGTCCGTAAGGATTGAGGAGCCACATCAGATTTTTTTAATCTGATCTCACCATTATTTAACAGCAATGTAGCTGATTTTGCAACACGAATTCTAGATTTAGCAGCAAAATATATCACTAGTTATATTAATGCAATAGTGGCTCCTCAATCTAAACGTCTGAATTGAGGAGCCACCTGGAACTCGTTAAGTAATAGATGAATATTTTTGAAAATTTTGTATCATTTAGCAGCAATTGTGCATATCACCTTCTAAAAATTTAGCTTCTGTAGCGCTAAAATGAAAGAAAGTACAACACTTTTAGTATGGCTCCTCAATCTAAACTCAAGAGGTGAATTTCTATTGGATGTGAGCGATCGATTAATATATTCGACATAGTGATCATTTAGCAGGTGTTGTGTTTGTTTTTGCAGTATAGGAATAAAATAGTAAAACTGAGTAAATTTTCTAGAAGAACGCATTTTCTTTGGCTCCTCAATCCTGACGTTCTAATTATATATGTTTGACTGTAGCCACCTGAGATCTCAACGGAATCTAAAGCCAGAGAAAATGCGTTCTTCATCTTTACATACCAAGACCCCTCCGTGCCTCGGAATCCCGGCTGTCATTCGTCGATCTTTGACGGTTGTTACGAGTCGTCAGAACTTTGAAAGTCTGACAACCAGTCTTACCAACGGCTATTACCCAGTAACTGGATTGTGGAGGTCAGATAGACCCTATAGCTCCATGTAAAATACTGGTATTCAGTTGGATCAGGTTAGACTGGAAGCTGACCCCAACATAGTTGGGAAAAGGCTAGGCAGTAATAAATTTATTATACAATGTGAGGCTAACAATGCAGGGCCATGTGATAATTAAACTATCCAGATTACTGATGTGGACATCGAACCCGCGATTTTAATTGGGAATTGAATTACTAATTTTCTTTTATTTTTATTTTCCTTTATTGGCCAACCAACAATTGTAATAACACACTGGTGTTTAGCTGAACAACATATTTGGGAAAAGGCTGGACAGATAATGGTCTTAACTAAAATTGGTTCGGTGTGTGCGCACCATAACACTTTAACAATAATGAATTTATTACCAGACCATGATAGTGAACATTGGCACGTAAATAACGTATATTTTTAATCATTTAGTAATTACCTTATTGTAAAGAGAAATAACTTATAAGATTTAGTGAGGTACCGTAGGCATTGCCGCTGTGGAATAAAATTTGCTGTAAACGGCACGGTTGGCGCAGTGGTTAAGCGATTGACTGCTGCGCTGCGTGTCGCGGGTTCGATTCCCGCACGGAACAAATATTTGTATGACCTACATGTATTTGTTCCGAGTCTGGGTGTTTTTCTATCTATAATATGTATGTATTTACAAAAAAAAAAATGTATATAAGTAGTTTATCAGCCATCTTGTTACCATAACACAAGCATTAGGTTGCTTAGCTTGGGACTAGATGGCGCTGTGTGAAATGTCCAGGGATATTATTATTATTATTAACGTAGAATTATACTTAGGTATACGCCTTTTTTGGGTTGGAAATCATCTAATGACTTCTCCCGCTCTGGGCGGAGCGGGAGGGCATGTCAGACTTTTACTGACTAAAACCCACCCGTGTTCCTTCAGTTGCCTGTGCCAGGGGCCACGGTAACTCTTTCGAACAACCCGTGACCCTGGCTAATTCCTATACGCCTTACATACTGCCGACGTAAGACGTTGTGTCTTGATGGTTTCCATTCCGCGGTACAGTGACTCATTTAAAAAGTTAAGATAGTTCAAAAATGTTTGTTATAGTTAAAAGTGACGTTCTAGTAGTGTAAGATCGAGAATAGTTGGGCACTTTGTACACTATTTTATTTAATTTTGACAATTCAAAAGTACCTGAAATAGTTTAATTGAAATAAATGATTTGAGTTTGAGTTTGACACGGCACGGTTTCTTTACGGTACGGCGTATAAACCGCGCCGTAAATAAACATATCCGTCAACAAATTGCCATAGTGATCCATACAACACTGACGAACCGGTCTACACACGGCGAATAAACTGCGCAGTGTATGTTCATCGATATTAATTACATCAATTAATTGTACACCGATTATAAGAATTCTACTTTCAATAAAAAAAAAAATACAAAACGAAACAAAGACTTCAAAAAGCAAATACTACAAAGTGAAAAATAACTTAATTTCGGAAGTCGGTTGCTAAACCGAAAATACTAAGTAAACCGAAGATACCAAAGGTTTCAGATTCCTGATATCTACACTGGAGCTCAGTCAGACCACTACTGTGGCGGACAGCCTACCCTTGTGGCGCTTTCCACCGCTCCTAAAGCAGGGCAGAAGTTGAAATGCACTGCTTTTTTGTTCTATGACTAAGTACAAAAAAAGCAGTGCAGTTCAACTTCTGCCCTGCTATAAGAGCTGGTGGTAAGCCCCCTGTACACGGTCGTCGCTCGTGAACTTTTTGGCCCCATCACCATTAGATATACGAAGCAAGATTTCAATGGCCCCACCGCTCATCGTTCTGCGAGGAACATACAAAGTATAAAGGACATCGAAGCGCAAACTGTTACCTGAATCTTGTTACAAGAATTCAGTACAAAAAAAAAATGTTTTATATTTTGACCCATTAACATTTTTTTTTTCTGACTGACGCAAATTTTAACAGTGAAAGTGTTATTTAAGTAAACCTACTTTACATAAAAGCACTAAGAAGAGGTGAAGGGTGGGGGTTTTGGGGGACTGTATTTTGTAATTTTGACGTTCGAAAAGTGCTGATTCTCAGCCTAATTTGAATAAATGACTTTTGATTGAATTGATTGATTGATGAAATATTTTTGGTGGGTTTATTTATTACTAGCTGCGCCCCGCGGTATCACCCACATAAATGTAGGATGAGTATTTTAATGTAAGTCTATGATGAATGGAACGTAACGCATGAGAGAGAGAGAGAAGGAACGACAGTGAGAGGGAGAGAGTGAGGGATGGCGGATCAGCACTTGACGGGAACGGTTGTCATTTTTGTATGGAGAGTAAAGACGAAGATTTAATAAATATAATTAAGAAGATATATACACTCGAGAGCAATGAATCCGGGTCACTTGAAGAATCCTAAAAATCTCGGAAACTAAAAATGCTAGGTTAATGCAATAAATTGTATTTAATAGACAATGTAATACTCCTTAAATGAAGGTATTAAAACTTCTTAGTTATTGTAAAGTTATATCATAAAAAAATCAAATTTGAAAAAGGGCCACTTTCGAAGATGGAACTACGAAATTACAGCATTTGGTTTTGCTTTTGTTTGTAATCTGTCATTTATGTGGGTATATAAACCATGTTGATAGTGCTCTATATTCATTATTCAAGCTGAAATTATGTCGCTTACGTCTGAAGAATGCACCAGAATACTTACAATGCTGGAAACCGGCCGGAGTCAGCGCGATACAGCCAGGACTGTCGGTGTGTCGCTGTCAACAGTACAAAGAGTTCTCCGACGTTACGAAGAAACTGGTTCTAACCTACGCAGACCAGGAAGGGCAGAACCAGGTGTACCACAGCACGAGAAGACCGATACTTGGTGAACACCATGCTTCGAAATCGCTTTCTCACAGGAACTGAACTCATAAATCAGTTTCGACGCCTCGGAGGAAGTAACCCAAGTGCATGGACAGTAAGACGTCGGCTTGCTGAATCTAACTTAAAACCCCTTAGACCTGCAAACGGCCCTAAACTGGAGCGTGGGCATCGTATTTCAAGACTAAGATATGCCCAGAGCCACGTAAATTGGAGTATTGAAGATTGGTCAAAAGTTATGTTCTCCGACGAATCAAAATTTATGCTCTACAAGCACGATGGAAGACACAGAGTGTATCGAAGACCAGGGGAAAGATTCAAGCAAGCATGCATCGAAGAAAAAGTAGCCTACGGTGGTGGGTCTGTACTTGTGTGGGCCGGAATTTCTTCTGAAAGTCGCACAGAGCTGGTGATCATAGAAAACGGCTCTTTAACTAGCGTAAGATATGTGGAAGAAATCCTCAATGATCACGTTGGTCCATTTATGGTCAATTTAGGTGAGGATGCTATATTTATGCATGACAATGCCCGACCTCATACAGGTAGGATTGTGAATGACTACCTTCAAGAGATGAACATTACTCGTATGGAGTGGCCAGCGCGCAGCCGGGATATCAACCCGATCGAGCATGCTTGGGACGAGCTAGGCAGATGCGTAAAACAACGAAACCCTCCCCCAATCACGCTTCGTGAGCTCAAAATTGCTCTCACAGAGGAATGGGAGAATATTCCCCAAAATCGTATAAGGAACTTGGTGTACAGCATGCCAAACCGCGTAAACGCAGTAATGGAAGCACGAGAAGGCAATACGAAGTATTAAAATTCAAGAAAATCGTAATAAAGTTCAAAAATTTCATGTTTCCTATTTTTGTTTTAAGGAGAGATCAGCAGTTTTTTTCTTTATGTAATTTTGTGTTAATAAAATGTATGGTGACTCATATTTTTTTTACTTTCATTTAAGGAGTATTACATTGTCTATTAAATACAATTTATTGCATTAACCTATCATTTTTAGTTTCCGAGATTTTTAACATTCTTTAAGTGACCCGGATTCATTGCTCTCGAGTGTATATATAAACTGTTTTCTATCATTTTACTTGCCCCACAATCCCCATTCTACATAAATTTATATCCCTTGAGAATATCGAGATAAAAAGTATCCTATGTATTAATCATGGTTATAAACTATCTGTGTAGCAAATTTAATCAAAATTGGTCCAGCCGTTTGAATGTTTGTATCTGCCTGGATATACCTGGGTGTACCTAAGTATTTGATTTTGTAATCGATAATTTCATTGACGCGTTGAGCTTCTTTGACAATAAATAAATAATAATATATGTATAGGAAATCGGCTCCGTGCCTCAGAAAGCACGTCTTTGACAGTCGTTACGGGTCGTCAGAAGTCCGAAAGTCTGACAACCAGTCTTATGAAGTGGTATCGTATTACCTAATAATTAGGTTGTGGAGGTCAGATAGGTAGTCGCTCCATGTAAAATAATGGTATTCAGCTACATCCGGTTAGACTGAAAGCCGACCCCAACATAGTTGGGAAAAGGCTAGGCAGATAATGACATCTGCCGATCTATTCTGTAAAAATCTTACAGTGAAGAAGACCTTTTATAGCCTTGTGTAGAACAGTGTGTAGCCTTGAGCGGCGTAGCATTGTGTAGAACAGCGTGTAGTCTTCAGCGGCGTAGCATTGCGTAGAGCAGCGCGTAGCCTTGACCGGCGTAGCATTGTGTAGAACAGCGCGTAGCCTTGTGCGGCGTAGCATTGTGTAAAACAGCGCGTAGCCTTGCGCGGCGTAGCATTATGTAAAGAAGCGTCGAAGAACATCCTAGTTTGAACCCGTAGCACGGTGTGGAACAGCGTGTAGCCTTGAAAAGCGTAGCAGGTCGTAGAACAGCGTAGCAAAGCATGCCCTTAAAAAACAATTAGTTTTAAAAACACGTTGATATGTTACAAAGAGAAACAATCAAATATTTTCTGTTATTTGTATTACATGTGTTTTACACTTGTAAAAATAAACTATATAAGCACTTTCGGTTGGAGGACATTTAATCTATCAGTCTAAATTTATCATTTATAATTTAATTTCAAACTAAGTATTCTTTTTAATTCCTATTAAAAAAAATTGCTTTGTTTTATCGTATTTTATAAATGTAATTTTTAATCTTTTATAAAAGCATGTATTATTATTATTATTTTTTATGTAATAATTGAATTATGTATTCAGAGCATGTGCACTTACTTGATAATTCGATGATGTCATATGTCTACGACATATTTTTTATTTTAAATATATCGTATATATAATATTATATTTATGCCGCTTTCCTCACAATGTTTTCTTTCACCGTTTTTGGAGCAGTTGTGTTGGAATAATTTACAAAGTAAAGCGCCTGTCAGGGTTCGACCTAACCACTCACTACTCACTAGGTATCACTCGTAAGGTGCGGCGGTTACAATCATTGAGCCACCATTGCTTTACCGTTCTAACACACGTTGTCTAACAATCAACAATCCGAATAGCACTCGGCCTTTTTCGTCGTTTGTATAATCTTTTGCTGTTTATATTAAAACATTACAGTATTAATTGTTAACGCGTTAACGTCCATTTTTTGGAAGTCTGTTACCAAATTAATTACCTTTTTTACGATTTTGTTATCAGATGAACTAATTGAGAAGTCGCAAATTGCGATTAACTACAATTGTAGCAAAGTAAAATGATTAATTACGTTAATTAATTAAACTCATCAGTGTACTCATGATAATTAAACGGGACAATGCGTGTTTCATATAGATTATCTTTGGGTTCTGCAGTTCTAAGATCTTATTTGGTATGTGTAGGTATATACCTTGTCCATTAGGTTAACTGTTTTTTGACAGCTGTCTTAGAACGTACAAATTCCAGATTACATAAAAGTTAACTTTAAAATGCGTAATAAAATGAATAGGTATATAAACTGCCTTATATTATTGAATTATCTTATTTATAGCTTCTTACATACATTATAATACCGTACGTGTATCAATCAATGTATTGTGTGTTGCTGTAATCACTAGTTACATCTGTCAAAAACCGGTTTACCTAATGGACAGCTTTGATTTATAGGAAACTAGTTTTCCCGCGGCTTCGCCCGCGTGGAAGTCGGAAAACGTTCCACAGGAACGTATGTACTACCGGGATTTAAAGTACCCTATGTATGTGTTAATCCAAGTTATAAAGTATCTGTGTGCCGTATTTCATCAAATATTTACGCGGCGCACGCCAGTAAAGCTCCCAGTCGGCATTTTCCGACATCTTCAACAATCATCATCATATTGCGGCCATCGTCATCAGCCTATAGCAGTCCACTGCTGGACATAGGCCTCTCCTATTGCTCGCCATTGAACTCGATTTTCGGCGACTCTCACCTCGCCTGAGGGAGTCCTACCTTACTTGTACTTTGTCTTACCTTATTTCAGCCAATTTACACAAAAATCTTTGAACCTCTCCATCCATTGGTAAAAACCGTATGAAAAACGTTCAGACAGACAAACGCGGCGGGGGGACTTGATTTTATAATATGAAGTGATGAATTCTATCAAAACAGATATGAAGATAAGAATGATATTGATTTATAATATAATTATTATTTTTCTGATTAATTAGGCCAATTATATGTTCTCTATAGCGCCACAAAGGAAGAAATAACATATGAAAATATACATATATACAGGCTGTTCCAGAGGTTGACGTCAAGCCGGAATCGGGTAATGCCAGTCATAATAGTGACGAGAAATAAAAACACCTCAATCCACTTACTTGCCAAACTCGCATGGTACATTTTTTTTTCAGTATTGTCATTCAAAGTTGGGCGAAGTATTGATTTTGAATATTTGATTGGGCAAAAAGTGACATTTTGACAAAAGGGATTATGAGAGGAAAAAATGAACAGAGAGTGTATCTGTGTTTGCGCACACTTGTGCACTATAATGTCTTCTGCGTACCTGGCCAATCTCAGTTGAGATTGGCCAACGTGACCGAAATCTCTCGGGAGGCTATTATTATTATTAAAACAATAGACACAGATTTTGTTAAAATTCTCTAGATGCACAAGAACAATTGGCAAAACTCATAAAAATTAAAAAATTCTTGATACAAATCGTTGTTAGCTCCTCCATTTTTACCAACAAAAACAAAAGTTCTCAAAGAAGGAACCATAAAAAAGTTAATTCCACACACACATGCGTAATTCAGATTATGAATGGTCAAGCGATTCGCACCGTGTTCGAGGTAGTAATTATGTTTCAGTCGGTTCTCATAAAACTTATGTATCTGTGCATTCAGCACCTCGACATCTTGCTTCTTTATTTTGCCTTAAAAGTATAAATAAAACAGTGCAATGTTTGTTCGACTGGGGAAATGTATACGTAAACTTTAGGTATGTACGAAACATATTTTTTTTTTTATTACCTATGCTATCCCACTGCTGGGCAAAGGCCTCCCCAAGTCCGACCAGGAACAGGCCTGGCAATACGCGTCCAGGCCATCTCGCCATCTCTTTCTGGGCCGACCTCGGCGGCGCCGTCCATCTGTAAAGTATTTACGAAACATTATGTAAAGTATTTTTTTTAAGACAAAAGTAAAAAAAAAACAATAAATACTTTTTCTTTCTATCTAAGTTTATCTAGGCATCGTAGGTACAGTCACTAAAAGAGATAAGTAAACAACCCCGTCGGATATAGTTGAAGTTCAGTAAGAAACCGATGGAGGGTTTCGAATGAATTTGATAAATGAACTATTCGAAAACATCTATCGGTTTCTTACTAAACTTCAACTATTTCCGACAACACTGGTTAATTATCCCCTTTGGTGACCCTTTGGTGGAGAGTGTTGCAATGGTTTATTTTATTTCTTATTTTGATTGTTGTTTTTATTTATTTATCTATAATTGCATGCTGCACTGGTTGACGTTATCACGTCAACGCCGGCTGCTGCTGAAAACCAGCGCTGGAGCTCTGTCTCGTATAGGGTTTTAGCATTATGCTGAGCGATGGCAGTTTTACGTAAATGTGACGCAATTTACCCCCAACTTGTTATTTTTATTTTGTGTGTTTATGTTCTTTTTTATGCGTCATGTTTGCCGCAATAAATGTATTTTCTTTCTTTCTTTCTGACATACTTAGACCCATCCATCCTCACAAACTTTCGCGTTTATAATATTAGTAGGAAGTAGGATAGGATGTACGATTAGATAACCCATATTTTACAAGAAAATTCTAGCGGTTTGAGACACATGAAGAAAAAAATATTTTAAAAAAATCCACCAAAAATAGATGCTTACTTACGAAGGCCATTAGACCTATATAGTATTAATATTTTTCAAATAAAAAGTATAAGTTATATAGCAGAATCGTATAGTGCGGATATTGTTTTTCCTTGACACTCTTTCCTTCAAATGTATGGTTTAGGAGCTAGTTACGCGCAGTTCAGTAATTATGGCAAGCCAGCGACCGTTCCGCTGTCTGCTCAGTGTACACACGGCGAAACATCAAGCTATACGTTTCCAGTTTTAGCTGACCTCGCATTGTATAGGTTTTTCGTACAATCAGAAGTCAGTTTATACTAGTTATTTATAGCTTGATGTGTAGCCGTGCGTACTTAGATCTTTTAAAATACTTTTACACGTAATATTTTTGGTTAATACCGTAAAAGTAGACGGCGCTGGCATTTCTTAGCTGTCTGATCCCTCAGAAGTAATACTAAAACCAACTGAGGTCATGGTCTCTTTTTTAAAGTCCGAACATAATATGACTAAGATACTTATTATGAGAGAGAGGGGCTTGTGGTTAAGTAATAACGGCCGCACGGGTCGATCAGGTTAAGCTACGCTTGCCGCGGTTGTTTCGTTGATAGGTAACCATCTTTACATACCAAGACCCCTCCGTGCCTCGGAAAGCACGTTAAGCCGTTGGTCCCGGCTGTCATTCGTGGATCTCTTTTGAGGGTTGTTACGAGGCGTCAGAACTTTGAAAGTCTGACAACCAGTTTTACGAAGTTGTATCGCGTTTCCCAGTAACTGGGTTGTGGAGGTCAAATAGGCAGTAGCGCCATGTAAAATACTGGTATTCAGTTGAATCAGGTTAGACTGGAAGCTGACCCCAACATAGTTGGGAAAAGGCTAGGCAGATATAAACTTATTATACAGTGTGAGTCTAAAAATGCAAGGCCATGTGATAATTAAACTATCCGAATGACTAGTGTGGACATCGAACCCGCGGTTTTAATTGGGAATAGAATTACTAGTTTTCTTAATAAATGAACATACTTGCCTTAAAACTAATCATAAGTGAAAGTCTGACAACAAGCAAGGGGTATCGTGTTACCCAGCACCTAACTAGGTTGTGGAGGTCAGATAGTCGGATATTTGGTAGGATCAGTATTTTACTCAGTATCCGACTATCTGACCTCCTTCCTCCTCCTCTGGGGTCAGCTTCCCGGCTAACCGGATGCAACTAAATACACTGGTGTTTGGCTGAACAACATATTTGGGAAAAGTTTAGGCAGATAATGGTCTTAACTAATCAAGGCAAGCCTTTGAAGTAAGTTCGCTTTCATTGGTTCGGTGTATGCGCACTATAACACTTTAACAATAATGAATTTATTCCCAGACCTTGATTTTGAACATTGGCACGTAAATAACGTATATTTTTGTACATTTAGTAATAACATTATTGTAACGAAGAATAACTTGTAGAATTTAGTGAGGCCTGTGGCTGCAGAAATGAGGAGATCCGCAGGAGAACATATAACCGACATAGCCCGAAGAATTTCCAAACTTAAGTGGTAGTGGGCAGGGCACAGTGCTCGCAGAACAGATGGCCGATGGGGCCGAAAGGTTCTGGAGTGGCGACCGCGTACCGGAAGACGTAGCGTTGGAAGGTCTCTCTCAAGGTGGACCGACGACCTTGTGAAGGTCGCAGGAACCCGTTGGATGCGAGAAGCACAGAACCGGTCGAAGTGGAGGTGCTTAGCGGAGGCCTATGTCCAGCAGTGGACGTCTACCTACTGAATTCATGACACCTTTTTAACCGACTTCTAAAAAAGGAGGAGGTTCTCAATTCGGATGTTTGTATTTTTTTTTTTTTTTTTTTTTTTATGTTTGTTCGCGCATAACTTCGTCGTTTGCCAACCGATTTCAAAAATTCTTTTTTTGTTGGAAAGGGCATACTTCCCAAATGGTCCCATAGAAATTTCATCAAAAACGGTTCAGTAGTTTGGTTTTTAAACCAAAATTACTGGTAAAAATTACAACTAAAAAGTGAAAAATAAAAACTTTTTTGAAAAAAAATACAACCGACTTCCAAAAACGACACTAGAAAGTGACTTTAATTTCGGAAGTCGGTGGCAAACAACGAAAATGCGAACCCAACGACACCGACTTCCGAAATTAAAGTCACTTTCTAGTGTCGTTTTTGGAAGTCGGTTGTATTTTTTTTCAAAAAAGTTTTTATCGTAAAATTTAATTTCATATTTGGTGTAAACATTGCCGCATGAAAAAAATAAAAACCGTAATTTCATCGATCAATTTTTCATTACAGTTTTTATTAATAAATTGGTTTTTAACGGGGTTATTTAAGTCAACCTTATTTTACATGAAATATTTTTGGTGGGATTATTTATTACTGAGAAAAATTTCTAAGCCTTGAAAACCGTTACAATATATCGGTAAAAATTGCTATTAGCATAAACATCCCATAACGTTCCCACTGCTGGGACACATGCCTCCTCTCGGTGACAGGGGGTGGGCCATAATCCACCACGCGGGCTAGGTGCGGGTTGGTACCTAGATGTGAGATGTCTTCGAATTTATGGTTCTAGGACAAGCGGGTTCCTCAGGATGTTTTCCTTCACCATTTTTAGAGCAGTGGTGATGAAATAATTTTACGTAAAGTAATGCGGCTGTCTGGGTTCGAACCTGCGACCCTTAAGTTGCGTCTATTACCACTGAGCCACCAATGCTTAATTGCAACCTGTAAACCCTCTTAAAATCACTGAGATCAACCCTTTATTTTCTTCCCTGGTGCTGAAAGGTCAGGAAGTGCATATATATCCCCAAGGTATGGAAGAGTGCGAACATAACACCAATATATAAATCGGGCTCTAAGCAGGATGTTGAGAACTATCGTCCTATATCCATTACTAGCTTCTGCCCGCGGCTTCGCCCGCGTGGATGTCGGAAATTATCCCACGGCAACGTGCTAACAGGATAAAATGTATGTGCTTCCCCAGGATGCCATCTATCTCTATGCCAAATCAGAAGTTCAGTGGTTTAGGCGTGAAAATGTAACATACAGTTTCAAGTTCAAATCCTCCCCTTAAAAACTGAATTACCCCTTTTTGTCCCGTCAGTGGTAAATTTTCGACAACTTTACATACTTCTTATTAATTATTGTCTGTCAAAAGTATCAATACTGAGTTTCGAGTTCCTCGGACCGCGCATTCAATTTCTTCCACACAAACTTAACACCCCTACATCCCCCTTTGAGGGGTAGTTTTGAAAAACTTATAATGATAAACTTAATTACTTACTTATGTAAGTATTCTTGCCAAGTTTCAAGTTTATTAACCAACTGAATAAGATTTTTCATATAAACTGTATCCCTCGCTTTTCACCCCCACAGGGGTGGAATTTTGAAAAAATCGTTTGGGATTATTCATAACTTGATTCAAAGATTATTTATACCAATTTTCGAGTTAATCTGATCTTGGTATAAACCTCTTGATGATAAACTTCACCTTGATGCCCATATTGACAAAATTGTAAATAATGCCTATCGAATGTACGGTTTTGTGATGAGATCTGCGAAGGAGTTTGTGCGCCCCTCTACCTATTTACATTTGTACAAGTCTCTGATCAGATCACAGCTCGAATACGCAGTGCCAGTGTGGAATCCCTTTTACAGTAAGTATTCAGAACGTATAAAGAAGGTTCAAAGAATTTTTTTAAAAGCCATGCTTTACCGTTGCTTCCACACAGATTTATCTTACGATTATTTGCTTAAGAAGTATAAATTACTTGACCTTAATCAAGACGCACTCTCCTAGAGACGGTATTTTTGTTTGATTTGTGTAGCAATGTATATGACTGTATTGATATCCGTAATAAAATAAGTTACTACCTAGAACGACAGTAAGTCGCGGGGTGCGCGCACGGCCGCTGTTTGCAGTTAACTCTTGTCGGAGTAACGCAGGTACCTATGCGGGCACCCCTGCGGCGACTTACTAATAATTACAACAAACAATTCCATCATATCGATATGTTTGGTCTTTCTGCTGGTAATTTCAAAAATATTGTACTTTTTTATTGTACTTGTAAGTGTTACTTACTTAAAACTTTGTCAATAGTTATTTTAATATTGATTAAGATTTGCATGCCTTCTAAGTTTTTGCTTTGTTTGCTTTTACTTTTGTTTTACTATTTATCACAAGAAATGTTTTCTTGACTTGAATTGTTGTATTTTGTAGGTTTTAGTTTAAATAGCATGGTTTGTAAAGATAATAATCTTTACAAACCATGCTATATTTATGTATATTTTTATGTGTATTCCGTGGAAAATGTTGTTGGTTACACATTTGGCCGTATCTTTTGTATTTCTTCCTATAAAATGTAATATCACTGTTTGTTTTCCCAAATAAATAAAATAAAATAAATAAAATATCTGCGTAAACGGCTGTAAGTTTGTACAGCCGTTTACCAGACTTTATGTACTACTGAATGGATAAAAATGTATTGAAAAACAAAAGGATAAAATAAATTAGTCATGCTATCAATGCACACAACATAACGTATCATACAGAGTGAACGGTAATTAGACGTAAGTATTCCTTCCAGGACGTGACAGAGGGACCTATTTGCAACAATTAAACACCCCACAATGCCTTGGCGAAAATTCATGGGATTCGAGAAAAACCAATTTTAATATTTTTTTGGAAATTTCCCAGAATTCGTCACAAAATATAAATTTTCTCTAAAATGTATATTTTACTCCTTACAGTTAAGGGGTTGGACGAGCCCTTTGGTACCGGGAGATTATCTCATAACAACTTAACGACAAGTGATCAGTGATTTTCTGATCGACTACGAGAATACTAGTTAACCACTCGAAAGTCCCATCTCAATTTGCGACCTGGTGGCCTACCGCGAGTTCTTAACGCGATTCAATTTACGCTCAGGGATCGAGATGGCGCTAGACGACTTGTATAGCTCTGTCTCTTTCCAACAGCCTAAACTGGATCGCGTTAAGAGCTCGTGGTAAGGCCTCTGGTCGCGAGAATCTGGCTGCTTGACGTAAGAATGATTGCTGGGTTGTAAGGAGGTAAAGGGATAACATAAACCAGTTAATTAATTCGATTATCACACCATTTTTAAATATTTCAACTATTTGCAAATTCGACCTTCGCCTGCATTATCGACTGTTTCATCGGCACCCCTAAATATTTTTTAAACTTTTGTACCTCGTTAGATAGCTGAGTGCATGAAAATGTCTTCCCCGTAATTTGTGCGCATAGTGTCATAGTAACATTTTGAGATAACTTGTGTCGAAAGTTCATCTATATATATAAAATTCAAAGTCCTGACTGACTGACTGACTGATTGATAGATCAACGCACAGCCCAAACCGCTGGTCCTAGAGACATGAAATTTGGAGGATGTATTCTTCGTGAAGAGTAGGCATCCACTAAGAAAGGATTTTTCGAAATTCCACCCCTAAGAGGGTGAAAAGGGGGGAATTCGTTTGTATGAAAAATCTTATTCCTTGAGTTAATAAACTTGAAACTTTGCACGAATACTTATCTAAATAAATTATGAAGATTGTCAGTTTTTTTTTCTTCTAAACTACCCCCTAATAAGGAATTGGGGGGTTTCAAAGTTTGTATGGAAGAATTTTAGCGCGCAGTCCGATTTACCCGAAACTCAGTATTTATACCTAATATTGAAAGTAAAGAATAATGTGTATCAAAGTTTTTTGAAAATCTACCCCTGACGGGCTGAAATGGGGTAGTCGATTTTTCAGGGGAGGATTTTACTGCATGGCTTGATTAACTCGAAAATTAGTATAAACTAGCTTCTGCCCGCGGCTTCGCCCGCGTGGATGTCGGAAATTATCCCACGGGAACGTGCTAACAGGATAAAATGTATGTGCTTCCCCAGGATGCCATCTATCTCGCGGGCCCTTTGTGGCTAATTACAATAGAAAATCAATTGTGTCTCATTAGTGGTGATTAAGAGGGTACCTATATGATAATAAAAAAAAAATAAACTCAATAACAGAAAATAAAATACCTACCTACCTAAATAAACCTATTTCTGATGATAACTAAACTTAATAAATAAGCAAAATCCCTGAAAACTAATATCTATACGAATGACTACCTAACAGTATTATAAAATAACCTACGGTCACTACGCACACTATCAAATATACCACCTATACTTTAAAATTAAAATCTATACCTACGACTTATAAAAATAAACATAAATAACTCTAAAAACTAATAGGAATAAAAAGGTCGCACTGAAAAACACGGTTTAGAATTGCAAGTAGCAGTTAAAATAAGAACGAACGCTCGCCACTCAACACGTCCGTTCAAATCAAAGTTCAAAAAATGTCCTTATATACGGTAGCGATCCGTGGCGACCGCGCGCCACGCGTGTGCTGCGAACGGTGCAAGCCAAATTCAACCTTCAGCACTACATTTAGAGCATAACCTTAGTGAACTCCACTGCGAGTGACGTAAACTACTACAAACTTATTATTTGCGGTTGGTACAGTAATCGTGTCTAGGGATCGAACCGCAAAATTAAGTTTGTTTTTTATTGTATATACTTTTCCGGGATAAAAAGTACCCAGTGTGGTGCCCAGGATATTAAAGAATAATTATACCCAGTTTCATCGTAATCGAACCGGTAGTTTTTGCGTGATGCCTGAACAAACAGACAGACAGACAGACAGACAAAAATTTTTTTAATCACATTTTTGGGTTCGGTGTCGGTCTAGTAACACCCCCTGCCATTTATTTTTTTGATATTTTCAATGTACAGAATTTTCACTTCTACAGATTTATTATAAGTATAGATAATCTTTGAGTCAAGTTATGAATACATCTCAAACGATTTTTTTTAAATTCCACCCCTGTGGGGGTGAAAAGCGGGGATACAGTTTATATGAAAAATCTTCTTCATTAGGTTAATAAACTTGAAACTTTTCAAGAATACTCGCCAAAGTAAGTAATAAAGATTATCATTATAAGTTTTTCAAAACTACCCCTCAAAGGGGGATATAGGGGTGTTGAAGTTTATTTGGAGTAATTTGAATGCGCAGTCCGATTACCTCGAAACTCAGTGTTTATACTTAAGACCAAAAATAAAGAGTAACATGTATCAGGGTTTTTCGAAAATCTACCCCTAACGGGTTGAAAAGGGGTAGTTAATTTTACAAGGGAGGATTATAATGCCTGGCTTGATTAACTCGTAAATTGGTATAAATCGGTATAATCTTTGAATCAAGTTATGAATAATCCCAAACGATTTTTCAAAATTCCACCCCTGTGGGGGTGAAAAGCGGCGGATACAGTTTATATGAAAAATCTTATTCATTTGGTTAATAAACTTGAAACTTGTAATTAATAATAAGTATGTAAAGTTGTCGAAAATTTACCACTGACGGGACAAAAAGGGGTAATTCGGTTTTTAAGGGGAGGATTTGAACTTGAAACCGTATGTTACATTTTCACGCCTAAACCACTGAACTTCTGATTTGGCATAGAGATAGATGGCATCCTGGGGAAGCACATACATTTTATCCTGTAAGCATGTTCCCGTGGGATAATTTCCGACATCCACGCGGGCGAAGCCGCGGGCAGAAGCTAGTGTATAGATAATTTATGAAAATGGTTAATAAAACTTCTTCCTATAATTTTTAACTGTTTGAGGCTTTAGAAAATTAAATTACTTTCGTTACATCTACGAGTAAAGGTTTGTTAAGGTATTAGGTACCCAATGGAATAGCAATGATGGCCATTCAAATTGAGAGTTAAGAGAAAAGTGATATTTACATTTAGTGACGAATTCTGGGGAATTTTCAAAAATACATAAAAATTGTTTTTTCTCGAATCCCATGAATTTTCGGCTAGGCATTATGGGGTGCTTAATTGTTGCAAATGGGTCCTACTGTCACGTCCTGGAGGGAATACGTCAAATTACTACTCATCCTGTATATGTATATCGTATCCAATATAAGTACAGCTGTCATTTAAATTCATAAAAGTGCGTCAGTTTCCTGATCTGATGAATTTTGTGTTCCGAATGTTTAACAATAAAATATTGAGTTAATTTCCAATATAAGTACAGCTGTCATTTAAATTCATAAAAGTGCGTCAGTTTCCTGATCTGATGAATTTTGTGTTCCGAATGTTTAACAATAAAATATTGAGTTAATTTATTTTGTTAACTCAATTATATTTAATTAATCATTTTTTATACGTACCTAACTTATTTTTCTTGCATGTTCATCATGCAACTGTGCATACAGCCAACGTTGGCGGAAAGTACCTAACACGCAAAATGTAGGTAATTTTGTATCGCGACACATTCGCCAAAAATGTAAACAAACATGAGTTTATGGAAAAATAACTTTAATCCCTACATATTAAATTTTAGTTTACGCTACAACTTCAAACATTATTATAACTTTATCAATAGTGCTAGTCGCTCTGAAATCGACTTACGTACCATTAAAATAAAGTTGATATTTGTTTAACTTGAAATAACGTCAATTTGAAACATAAATAAAATTTTAATATACTTATATTGTGCATCGTATAGAGAAGTAGGAACATCCGCATTTCTTCGTTGATATATCGACTGAGGAATTAAATTAAGAAAATTAGCAAGATACCTAATGGAACTTTCTTTTTATTCTTTCTACATCTATGAGTACTATTCCTACCTTATTTTTTAGGTATATAAACAGACACAGAGGGGCTGTGGCTAAGTAATAACAGTCGCACGGGTCGGTCGATCATGTTAAGCTAGGCTTGCCGCGCTTGGTCCGTGGATGGGTGACCATCTTCACATACCAAGACCCCTCCGGGCCTCGGAAAGCACGTTAAGCCGTTGGTCCCGGCTGTCATTCGTGGATCTTTGACAGTCGTTACGGGTCGTCAGTAGCTCGAAAGTCTGACAACCAGTCTTACCAAGGCGTATCGTGTTACCTAGTAACTGGGTTATGGAGGTCAGATAGGCAGTCGCTCCGTGTAAAATACTGGTATTCAGCTGCACCCGGTTAGACTGGAAGCCGACCCCAACATAGTTGGGGAAAGGCTAGGCAGATGTTGAGATGATAATTGTTGCTGTAGGTGGCAACAATATTCTCTTCTATTCTAAGTTTTGCTTATCTTGGGTGAGATAACGTGTCACAGATTACCTATCATCCTGACAGCGACTCGTCACTCGTCTTATTTGTGAACTAGCTTCTGCCCGCGGCTGCGCCCGCGTGGATGTCGGAAATTATCCCACGGGAACGTGCTAACAGGATAAAATGTACCTATGTGCTTCCCCAGAATGCCATCTATCTCGCAGGCCCTTTGTGGCTAATTACAATAGAAAACTAATTGTGTCTCATTAGTGGTGATTAAGAGGGTACCTATATGATATCTTTACCTAAGTACCTACCTAATTAAAAAAATAAACTCAATAACAGAAAATTAAATACCTACCTACCTAAATAAACCTATTTCTGATGATAACTAATCTAAACTCAATAAATAAGCAAAATCCCTAAAAACTATACGAATGACTAATCCTACCTAACAGTATTATAAAATAACCTACGGTCACTACGTACACTATCAAATATACTACCTATACTTTAAAATTAAAATCTATACCTACAACTTGCATAAAAATAAACCTAAATAACTCTAAAAACTAAAAGGAATAAAAATGAACTCCATTGCGGGTGACTTAACCTACGACAAACTTATTATTTGCGGTTGGTGCAGTAATCGGGTCTAGGGATCGGACCGCAAAATTAAGTTTGTTTTTTATTGTATGTACTTTTCCGGGATAAAAAGTACCCAGTGTGGTGCCCAGGATATTAAAGAATAATTATACCAAGTTTCAACGTAATCGAACCGGTAGTTTATGCGTGATGCCTGAACAAATAGACAGACAGACAGACAGACCTACAGACAGAAAAAAAAATTTTTAATCACATTTTTGGGTTCGGTGTCGGTCTAGTAACACCCCCTGCCATTTATTTTTTTGATATTTTCAATGTACAGAATTTTCACTTCTACAGATTTATTATAAGTATATAGATATAGATATGATTAGCCTATAGAGGTATGAGGAACAAGGTGTAAAGTTCACTCATACTCCATAGAAAAGGGAGGATCCTCCGACCACACGGGTGTTGTGTCTGGCGGGCAACTGCCCAACGATTGATGTTGGGAAGTTTGTATATATGCTAACTGCGCGGTAAACTCTGCTTGCGAGATGCAGGATTTGCGTGACGTCAGTATGACGCGTTGTTCGCATGTGACCTTGTGCTTGCGCTACGAATCAGTCATTATGAAAAATCATGTGTAGGTATTTTTTAATAATGACTAGCTGCACCCCGCGGTTTCACCCGCATAAGTTTCGATCCCGTGGGAATATCGGGATAACAAGTATTCTATGTGTTAATCCTGGTTATAAACTATCTGTGTGCCAAATTTCATCCAAATTCGTTCAGTGGTTTTAGCGTGAAGAAGTAACAAACATACAAATACACACACTCATTCACAAACTTTCGCCTTTATAATATAAGTGTAATTATTTGCTTAACTTAGCTAGTTTTTTTATGATTTTTTTGATAATATTTATCTTAATAAACCTATCTTATCTTTATAGTAGTGTAGTTACATCATTTTGTTATAATTAATCGCATTTTTTTTTAAAGTCGCACTTTATACGTTAAGGAGCCAAACTTTGAGGATTAGAATTATTCTGAGTGAGAACGGGGTGGGTCTACCATCAGAATCAAAGGGGTTTGTTAAAGTGGATATTGAGTTCTAAAATATTTAAAGGAAAAGGTGATTTTTTTTTCTTTTATGTTGTTAGAATAGCCAAGCCAATTACCCTGCAGTTACTTGGTTGTGGAGGTCAGATAGCCAGTCGCTCCATGTAAAATACTGGTAGGTACTCAGCTGCATCAGCACCCTAATTACGTAACACACTACCAACCACAATCCGACTTATTTTGAATTATATTGCTAATCCATTGCTTCATAATTATGTTCCATAAATTTGTCTGCTCAACAACGTAATCACGCCCACCTCACTCCCTTTCTAACCATATCATCTTTCACACAGTCCATCCATCTTTTATTTAGTCTTGCCATATCTAAATAAAACCTACGTAACGTAAAATGTAAATAAAAATAAGACAAAAGAATAAAAACCCTACATTTGTCGCCATTTTTTTTTACACTTTCGTGATTTTAACAAAACCGGCCAAGTGCGAGTCGGACTCGCCCATGAAGGGTTCCGTTACGTTACGATTTATGACGTATTAAAAAAAAACTACTCACTAGATCTCGTTCAAACCAATTTTCGGTGGAAGTTTATATGGTAATGTACATCATATATTTTTTTTAGTTTTATCATTCTCTTATTTTAGAAGTTACAGGGCGGGGGACACACATTTTACCACTTTGGAAGTGTGTCTCGCGCAAACTATTCAGTTTAGAAAAAAATGATATTAGAAACCTCAATATCATTTTTGAAGACCTATCCATAGATACCCCACACGTATGGTTTTGATGAAAAAAAAAATTTTGAGTTTCAGTTCTAAGTTTCCCCCAAAATTTATTGTTTTTTTTCTATTTTTGTGTGAAAATCTTAATGCGGTTCACAGAATACATCTACTTACCAAGTTTCAACAGTATAGCTCGTATAGTTTCGGAAAAAAGCGGCTGTGACATACGGACGGACAGACAGACAGACAGACAGACAGACATGACGAATCCATAAGGGTTCCGTTGCCATTTGGCTACGGAACCCTAAAAATGGCGACAAATGTAGGGAACGTGACTTGTTGTTTTACACCAAATTACCTTATAACTGTATTGGTTCTTTATTAATATTCCTCTATATTTTGCTGATTATACAATAGCTTGTAGACTGTAGTTATTCAGATGCCAAACGAAAATAAGTCTTGTACATCTCCGTATAAAATACTAGCACTTTGCCCGCGACTTCGTCCGAGTGGGTTTCGTACTTTCCTCAAAAAATTTGAACACCCGTTCCATCTCCCCTTGAAATGTAGTTTTCGAAAATTAATGTTTACGATCTTTATAATGTATTTAGAGAAATAAGTTTTCGGGGTAATTTTTAAGTTTAAAAACTGTGATATTTTCAAATAAACTGTCCTCCCTTTTCACAAGGCTTGTTTTAACAAAAGCGTTTATTACGTTTCCATTTTTATAACTTAAAGATTATTTATACCAACCCATTTTCGAGTTAATAAGTAGAAGCAAGTAGTAAAATCTACACCTTAAACTTTTTTACCTTTTTCCAACCCGGTTGATTTTTGAAAAACCCTAAAATACATACTTTTTTATGTTAAGTGTTATTACCTAGTTTCTGACCGAGGTGAGGGGCTTGTGGCTAAGTAATAACAGCCGCACCGTTAAGCTACGCTTGCCGCGGTTGTTCCGTGAATGGGTGACCGTCTTTACATACCTCCATGCATGGTGACGGGGACCATCACGGGACACTGCTCACTGAACAAACATTTCTATACGATTGGCATAACGGACAGCCCCCTGTGCAGAGCCTGCATGGAGGCTGATGAGACCGTCGCGCATGTGCTCTTTGAGTGCACAGGCGTCGCCCAGATTAGATCAGTAACCCTCGGGACACCCGGATCCTACACAGATGTTCTAGACAGACCAGGAGACCTAATAAGCTTCTGGAGGGAGGTGGGCTGGTTGGAATAACCACCGACGGCCGCCATGGCCCACGCACAATGGTCCATCTGAAGGACTAAGTGCGGAAACCAAACCCGTAACATAGAACATACCTCCATGCCTCGGAAAGCACGCTAAGCCGTTGGTCCCGGCTGTCATTCGTGGATCTTTGATAGTCGTTACGGGTCGTCAGTAGCCCGAAAGTCTGACAACCAGTCTTACCAAGGGGTTTCGTATTATCCAGTAACTGGGTTGTGGAGGTCAAAAAGGCAGTCGCTCCATGTAAAATACTATTACTAATACTAATCGAACCCAACTATATTAGGAAAAGGCTAAGCTAGGTTTCGAGTTAATTCGACAGCGGGTTAATTTTTTTTCTTACCGAATAACTTTTTCACCTCCAAAATCCGCTGTGAGGGGTTTTCCGAAAACTAAAAGTGACAATCTTTATTATTTACTGAAGCAAATGTTGCCAAGTTTTAAGTTTATTAACTCAAGGAATAAGATGTTTCATACAAACAAAATCCCTCTTTTCACCCCCTAAAGGTTGAATTTCCAAAAACCCCTTCTTAGTGCTAAAAGAAAGCCGTGTGCAAAATTTCACATTCCTAGTCAGTGTTGTTTCGGTTATGCATGGATATGTCAGTCAGTCAGTTTCTCCTTTTGTATATTTCATATAAATATAATGTGTCATATATAACATTATATATATATATGCATATACTCCTCATATAAGACCTCATGTGACTACACTAAGCTGGTGAAACTAATACGGAATAAAGTGATGTCTATTAAGCATACTAATATAATACTGTGCGTACCTACTTTTAAAAATCATTATTATAAAGAGATGTATAACTGGCGAATAGAAGCATTTAATAATATAATTTATAATGACAATTTAATTCATAATTATATCTATTTAATTGACTCTAACTTAAATCTGTCTTATGACTTCATGTCTTATAATAAACATGGAAATGTAAATAATAGAGGTATATGTAGTATATTTTATCAAATACAGCAACTTATATTAGAAATTGGTACATATTCTGAATATTCAAATCCTTCGTTTGTGGAAGATGAACAACACAGTCAGCTTTTTCGAGATTAGTACCTTGACTGGTGGTTTGAACAACTTGGCTATATTTAAGGGCGGTCACTCACATGTTACTATTTTTCACCAAAACTTATGCGGAATAAATAATAAGAAGGATGAATTCGAAGTGTATGTAACTGAATTACCAAACGAAATAAGCTTTATTTGTATAAGTGAACATTTTTTAAACCAAATCATGGTATCACAATTTGATTTTCCTAATTATATTATAAGCTCTTGCAACACAAGGTTAAATAAAACAAGAGGTGGCACTTTAGTATTAACACACAAAAACTGACAAGTTGAAGACTTGGACATTTGTAAAAGGCTTTATAAAACGGATAGCTTTGAGGTATGTGGAGTAAAAGACATTGAGACAAACTCCTACATAATCTGTTGCTATAGAACACCAGTAAATAAAAACTTTGACGATTTTCTAGATAGATTGGAACAATTACTGCAGTACTTTTTCAATAAAATTTGCTTTATTTGCGGAGATTTTAATATTGACTTGTCAAAACAGGACAATAAAAGAAGTTCGTTTACATCATTGTTGAAATGCTATAATTTTAGATATTTATTTGATTCAATTACATTTGTGCGAAATAACTCCAAATCGTGTATTGATAATATATTGACGAACACCTGTGATAGAAATATTAGTAGTACAGACATTGACCACAATCGATTAGCGGATGGGCATGCAGCTCTTTTTTGTACAGCAAATTTGGAAAAAGTTAATACTACACAATCCGTTCGTTTTAGATACATAGAGAGAAGATTATATAACGAGAAGAATAATAGTGCATTCAGGCAGAAACTACTGGAGCACGACTGGAATTTAGGTACAAACACGTTTATACGAAAAATAAAAGAACTACATTCAAGCACTTTTAAAAAAAGAAAAGTTAAAATCAATATAAAAAGAACTGGTCGATCTAAATGGCTAACGAAAGGGATAAGGATATCCAGCAAAATGAAGAGATTACTAAATTTTATAAATAAAGCTAAGTGTGACAAATCGTTATTACAGTATCGTGAACAGTACTTTAGAATTTATAAAAAGGTGACTAGGAACGCTAAAAAAAGGAGGTAACTAATCAAGTAAATAAAGCAGCTAACCGTAGCAAAGAAATTTGGAAAATAGTCAACAAAACTCGAAAGAAAATTGATAATAATTTTGAAAATGATAATATAATACTTAAACATAATAATAAAATAATTTGTAACACAATAGATATTGCTAACATTTTTGCGGAACAGTTTGACAACAGCAAAGGCATAAACACTGGTAATCCAAAACTAGCTAAGAAGCATTTAATTGAGAATACTGATAGAGTTGATAAGTGTATGGTTTTTAATCCTGTCATGTCGATAGAGATTTACAAAATGGTAAAGGGTATGGTTAATAAAAAGGCATTTGGACACGATGAAATACCCCTGAACGTAATCAAAGATAATATAGATATACTGGCATACCCAATATCTGAAATAATAAATAACTGCGTCAATGAAGGCGTTTTTCCTGACCAATTTAAGCTGGCCAGGGTTCTACCACTATTTAAGAAAGGTGCTAAAACGGATCCAGGGAATTACAGACCCATTTCACTGTTACCGGTTTTATCCAAACTTTTTGAAAAAGTGATCAAATCTAGGCTTGTAGGACATTTGGGCAATCTAAAAATAATAAACCGTAATCAGTTTGGGTACCAAAAAAGTAAAGGGACACTAGATGCAATAGACTCGTTAGTTAACAACGTAGTAAATAAGCTGAATAATAAACTTAAAGTTGCCGGCTTATTCCTAGATTTAAGTTCTGCGTTTGATACTGTAGAACATTGCATTCTAATGGATAAGTTATAGCATTACGGTATAAGAGAAAACGTTTTAAAACTTTTTAGTTCTTATTTGACCAATAGGAAACAGTACGTCGAAATTAAATCACTTCAGGAAGGTGTGGAAGAAATTTATAAATCGGAACTATTTCCTGTAACGAGAGGTGTTCCTCAGGGTTCTGTGTTGGGTCCCATTTTCTTTATAATTTTTCTTAACGATCTAACTGAATACATTAGGAAAATTTTACCAGATGCTGAATTGATAATATTTGCTGACGATACGAGTGCTGTTATAGCTGCTGACAATATGGAGACCTTAAAATGTAAATTAAATGTATTAATAACTGCTTGTGAAAGCTGGTTTTCTATGAATAATCTGAAATTAAATGTACGTAAGACAAAATGTATGATATTTAGATCTACAGTTGGGAACAAAACTATAATAGAGGTGGAATCCTTGGGCAGCAAAATTGATATAGTAGAAAGTTTAAAATTTTTAGGGGTACAAATTGACTCTTTACTAAATTGGAAGCCAGAACTAAATTCAATAACGAATACAATAAGTAGTGCGTGTTATGCTATAAGATCTCTGAGGGATATGTTGTCTATTGCCCAACTTCGTACCGTCTATTTTGCTCTAGTTGAATCCAAACTTAGGTATAGTATTAAATTTTGGGGGAACAGCTATAAATATAATATTAAGGCAGCCTTTACTATACAAAAGCGAGCATTACAAACCATGCTTCGTTTAAACCAGACAGAATCATGTAAGGAGTATTTTATTAAGCTTAGAATTTTAACGGTACCATGTCTTTATATTTTAGTTCTCCTTACTCATTTAAACAAAAACTTAAATGAGTATGAAACAGACGATGAAAGAAAACACAGACTAGATACTCGCAGAAAAGATCTTCCTACTTTTCTGCAGGCAAAGCTTAATGTTGTCAAACACTCGTCACGCGTGCAATCTGTCAATCTGTTTAACAAATTACCGACAGAATTTAAGAATATTCAGAATTTGAACATGTTTAAAAATAAACTCAGGGCTTTGTTAATCAAGAAAGCCTATTATAGCATTGACGAATTTTGTAATGACAAAAATATTAAAAATAATACTTATATATCTTGATCCATTCTTCTTTGACTTGTACTAATTTTATTTTTTTATATTTATATTCTTACTTAAAATTTCGACATTAAATGTATTTTTGTATCATTTTGCTAGGGACTATAATCTGTATCAATATGACTATTAATGTTTATACAGTTAATTGGTTTAAATTTGGATAGACGTTCTAACTTCGAATGGGTGAGGAACGAGGTTACTTATTAATTTTAATTGTTTATGTTGCTTTCTTTTGTGTACCTGCTGTGCAAATATTTCGACACAAATGTATTTTTGTTATGAAATAAATAACTTGAAACTTGAAACTCGATTAAATAATAAGACATGTCGCAATTCAGATAATAAATCCACCTCTTTATAAATAGGATGGACTTTTTACGCATTTACTAATAAGTGGCAGAATGTTTGTGGCACAAACGGGCTGTAGGCTGATGATGATGATGACTACCACGGTAGTCGTCATCATCATCAGCCTACAGCAGTCCACTGCTGGACATAGGCCTCTCCTATTGCACGCCCGTGTTAGTATCGTGGTAGAGTTACTATAGGCTGTAGTAAACTACATATTAGTTACTTCATAGTGCAATTTCAAGTTAAACCTGAGGTCTTTCTGCCAACGTTCGGCTGTAGTAGGTAACTAGTAGAACGTGTTAGTCCATACGTTTAAAGTGCAATTTCTAGTAAACCTGAGATCTTTTTGAAACTTATTTTGACAGTTCAACAACATACATTGCGTTGTTTACGTTTTCAGCAGACACATTTTTCGAACATACGAAGTAATGAATTAGCAATACCCTTCAAAATGATTCAGATTTAGATTAATAGTGGTTTACGCAATTAGGGTGCTGGAACTTCTACCTAATCGATCATCCATGGATTGATCCATTGCTTCATTTGTTCGAAAAATTGATCCATTGCTTCGTCTGCTCAACAATGTAACTAACGCAATGAATATTGTTGATTTGTAAAAATGAAATCCATTGCTACTGATAGTGTGGTACGCAATTACCCGGTCATTTTACAATTTGCCTAAATTTATTGCGGACCTGCGACTTGACGAATTAACCATATAGACTTTGGCTTGTAACATATGACGGCAATTATTATAAAAAGAGCTCTCCAGGAGAGCGCTCTTTTTTTTCTTATATTCTGGTAAAATATTTTTTTCATTATTAAACTTTTTACTGTCCCTAGGTTTTCTGGAGCAACACCAACATGGAAAATCCCAGCATTTTAGCAGCCCAAGTAAGTAAAAGTTTTTAACATTATTTTATCTTCCTGCTGCAAGACCTACTCTTTTTTTAAGAAAATGTCCGGGATGATAATATTTTCGGGGTTATTCCCTTAATTTTTAATAAAAAAAAAGTGATCGAAATATGTAGCAACTATGTGGTTATATGGAAGAGGGGCTTGTGGCTAAGTAATAACAGCCGCACCGTTAAGCTACGCTTGCCGCGGTTGGTCCGTGGATGAGTGGCCATCTTTACATACCAAGACCCCTCCGTGCCTCGAAAAGCAGGTTAAGCCGTTGGTCCCGGCTGTCATTCGTGGATCTTTGACAGTCGTTACGGGTCGTCAGAAGCCCGTAAGTCTGACAACCAGTCTTACCAAGGGGTGCGTATTACCCATAACTGGGTTGTGGAGGTCAGATAGGCAGTCGCTCAATGTAAAATACTTATACTCAGCTGCATCCGGTTAGAATAGAAGCCAACATGTGGATATATGGAAGAGCCAGTTTCTTACGCGACAGGGGAAACAAAATAATCAAGATAGGGTTGATGTTCAGTGGAGTTTAAACCTTCAAAAAAATTCAATTCCCTTGATTTGTAAAAAAACAGTGTAGTAGCCGAGTGAGTGGCTATCGCTATCGCTACTGAGTTTCAGGAATATTATATAAGCATTATTTATTTATCCATTTATTTCAGGCATCAAGGCCCATATAAACACATACAATATAATATTAGTATAACTTAAAAATACTATAAATACATACAACATTACACTACAAACTAACTAACGCACACGAAGTGTCTGCGTCGTGTTTCGCTGACTGGTGTCATGTAGCCGGCCACGAAACCGGCGGTACACTACACCCTTCGGCCAGAACTCTTCCTTGAGGAGATTATTATTTGATTATATTTTTAAAGCATTACCTGATACAGGGTGGCAGAGACTTTGACGCGCAACTTGTTACAAAGGACTGACAGTAAAGTTCTGACATTTAGGTTTCGTTCAAGTTTCTAATTTAATTCTGACATTTAGGTTTTAGCAATAATTTATGTGTTTGTACCTATTTGTATTTTTATCTGTCGTTGTTTTATACGGGTCTCGGACCTGAAATAAATGAAATTTATTTAGGACATGATTCTCGACCCACTCGCGTAGTATTTTTTCGACGGTTTATAAAAAAAAAACTGATGTCTCATAGAAAAGTGCAATACCTACGCGATCGAAATGGAACGGCTACTTTTTCTTAAGAAGGTACATAGCTCTTCAGTACACGTTCAGCATCATGTACTGGGGGCTTACCACCATCTCTTATAGCAGGGCAGAAGTTGAACTGCACTGCTTTTTTTTTCTATGACTAAGTACAGACGCCAGCACATCAAGCTACTACAATCTGTCAAATTTCTTTAATAGATTTTCAACTTTATCGCTAGAGTATTAAGGTTCAAGGTTGATTGGGAAAATTTGACAGTTTCGGGTAGGTTGCCCTGCTGGCGTCTGTACAAAAAAAAACTGGCCAAGTGCGAATCGAACTCGCGCACCGAGGGTTCCGTACCTAATCTATGTACCTATGTAGGTACTTATATAAATTATTAAAGTTCATAAACTATGAAAGTACCGAACATTGCTCTAACGAAAAGATAAACGGATTGAGGGACAAACTTAACTTTGCCGTTGGAAAACTGTTGTCCCCATACATCGACATAGGTCGCGGTTAGTTTTTTAGTTTTTTTTTTTAATGCAATTACATATTTATGATTTTCAGATTTTTTCCTTCACTTGTGCTACATGGCATTGCTTCATGCCAAATTTCATGATTCTTGGTTAAGGGGTAGTAGGTACCCTATAGGTTTTGATTCCCTTGCGAGTGTCAAAATACCTATGCGGCAAAAACGGAGCATTAAAGGTCGTATCTTTTGATCGCGTTGACTTACAAGTTTGATTTTTCACTGCTGTAAGGAACCACAGACCTGAATATTTGATATTAATTTCAATTTGATACCTCCACGCGTTCCTGAGAAAAAGGGTCTAGACAGACGGACGGACAGAGGGACAACGAAGTGATCCTATAAGGGTTCTGTTTTTGGTACGGAGTACGGAACCCTAAAAAGCAGTGCAGTTCAACTTCTGCCCTGCTATAAGAGTTGGTGGTAAGCCCCCTGAATTCATTGTAATAGGTTGTGCGTCGATGTCCCTGCCACCCTGTATAAGCTTGTAGGTATTATCCTGGAAAACGGTATACCTACCTAAGGGAATTATTTGCCGTATATATTTCTATCAGGAAGGAACTTTGTATGTATAGTGTCAACTGCCTACGATTCATAAGCCAATTCTCATTGGGCGTACCGCTGTAGCGCATATGCTGACAGCTGAAAAACTTGCGCTACCTTCCTCAATCAATAAATTACCTGATCCTTACTTATTTGTTTTGTCTGTCTTTTTAATGTTTGGTCATGTTGAGAGGATGAATGAAATACAAATTCAAATTTTCAAATTCAAATTCAAATTCATTTATTGCGAATATAGGTATAGAGAATACAGATGTTATCGAATAATTTCGAGCCGCTATATTCAGCCTTTCAGCATGCAATATTTTTGTTAATTAATTTTAATGTCACATTATAATGTAAGTATACATGCATAGATAAAATGTCAAAGTTCAAAAAAATCATTATGTCATACAATAAATGTCATTTAAATAATTCGACTATTCATTTAAATAATTATTATTAAAAATTAAAAAGAGAGATGTCAAGCACTACCATGTCTATAATTTGTCGTTTAGATACTCACTTATACTATAATATGCCTTATCAATGAGAAACTGCTTTAAAATGAATTTAAACTTTTCAGTATTTGTGCAGTTTGATACTTTTTTAGGCAGATGATTGTAAATGCGAGGAGCCATACAAAAAACACTTTTACTGAACTGTGCAGTTTTGCTCCTCGATGGACAACACACTTTTTTACAATAACGTTGGCTTACAAACGATTCAAATAAATTCTTATTTAGTGCAACAAACACAGCTATCTCATAAATATAAATACATGGCAGGGTTAACAATTTCAACTCGATGAAAAAAGGTTTGCAATTATCTGTACACCTAAGCTTACAAATCACCCTCACGCACCTCTTCTGTGCCTTAAACACATTGTCTTTGTCAACTGAGTTCCCCTAGAATATAACACCATACCTCAGCAATGACTCCACATATCCGTGGTAAGCAGTAATTACAGCAGATTGGTTCACAATTTTTCTGAGCATATATATAGTGCATAGGAAAATTGGCTCAGTTTTGTACAGATTTTTTCCACTTGGGATCTCCAATTTAAGTTGCAATCAAGATGCAGACCAAGGAACTGTGTACTCTCTACCTCATTAATTTTTTGTATATTGTAATTAATGTCAATATCAGTTAAATAATTAATTCTGTTTCTAAACGTCATTAAATTAGTTTTATCTATATTTATTAATAAATTGTTATATTTCAACCACTGAATTATTTGATGAAGTGTTGCATTTATATTTGATGTCAAATTTTCTTTACATTTGTTAGTGAACATAACTGTACTATCATCTGCAAATAAGACCAAATTTTGTTTAATTGCTTTGGGTAGATCATTTATATATATAATAAAAAATAATGGGCCCACGACGCTACCTTGAGGAACTCCTTGCTTTACTTCGCAAACATTAGATAAATACACGGTTTCTTTTTTAGTTTTTGAGCACATGCGAGTAATTTGAGTAAATACGACTAACAAAAGGAATTACAAGGCTGATGTAAGTAAGTGGAAACGCCGGGAGGGGACGCCATAGAAGGACATATTTAGTTCTTCAGAAAGATCAGGTGCGTAGTACTCGCAACCACGTGCGTTTCTGACCAGATGTATGACGTAAACGAGGCAAAAGGACTATGTAAGGATCGTAGTAGCTGGCGTTCTGTAGTTTCTGCCTACCCCCGTGGGAAGAAAGCGTGAGTTTATGTATGTATGTGTAATGTTATCTACTTATCCCTTTATTGCCACCAGGATTGCGGATGCCCAATCATCCAAGAAGGGCCTAGTGTACTCAACTCCCCGGTCTGCAGCGGTAACTTAATGTTCATGGCACTCCTGCAAGCGTACCTGTGGGGACGCTGCGACATCTCCACGCCCTGCAAGAGGATCGAGTCGGTGGACGAAACAAATGATTACTACGACTTCGTTGTCGTGGGCGCTGGAACCGCGGGCTCCATCGTGGCTGGAAGGCTGTGCGAAAATACTAAACATAAAGTAAGTCAATATTTTTTTAAACTTAGGCTAAGCGCGCACCACGATATATAATCATTGCGGAAAATGGTCGCCAATCTGTCAACAATACCAATATACTAAAGTCCGCGCACTGCGGTAAATAATCGCTTGAAAAATTATATAATTAGCGTTCGCGATTTTATTTCGCATGAACATGCGATTTATAAAATCGCATCACAGTGCGCGCTTAGCCTTAGTATATTATCTTGCCGTGTTGGCCCAGTGGTAACAGCCCTGACTTACGAGTTGTAAATCGTGGGTCAAACTAGAGCACCTTGCTTCGCTTGCGTTTTGCAGAGCAGTGGCTCTCAAAACGGTGAAGCAAAACGCATCATGAGGAAACCGGCATGTCCTAGAACCAAAAGTTCGAAGACATGTGTCATCTACCAACCCGCACTGGGCCCGCGTGGTAGATAGAAAGCCCAGTCCCTCTCGAAGAGAGGAGGCATGTGTCCCAGCAGTGGCAACATTATAGGCTGATTATGATAGATGTAATGATCTTCTTCCCGTGTCTCCGTCCGCGTGGAAGCCCGCGTGGAAGAAAATAAAATGTATCCTATAGCACTTGGCAATAGTGTAGCTTGCTATCAGTGAAATAATTTGAAATCGAGTGAAGAGTTTCGGAGATTAATTTTATCTCTTTATAAAATTAGTGTAGATTATAAAAACTTCTGCAAAACTTGGTAGTAAGTGCCACTCAGACACTCGCTCAACCCCCGCAAACCCATCAGACTGCCCGCATGATCAGCATTCTCCCAGCAACGGATATTACGAATATATCATGTATGTATCCGATGCTTGGAGATACCTATATTTGAGCAGGTATCATCGCTTGTAACTGCCTCATCGGTCTACTGGTCGCAAGCGCTATTGCTGAGTATAAAGGTCTTGGGTTCGATTCCCAGGTCGGGCGAAGTGTTGTTAGGGGTTTTCCATTAGATAATAATTTCTCAGTTTCAGGCCAAAGTCTGGATTTGTGCACGGTTGATAGCAATAGGATCGCCTCCTATTACATGGGAGTTGGGACGACACATAACTGGCGAAATATGGGTGTATTTATAGGTAACCCAGTGGTTTTCCCCAAGGGGTAAGGACTGCCTAACCCCTCGAGAAAAACAAGCGTGATGTTATGTTATGACATCGCTCGTAGACTTATTTTCGGATGAACAGAATATAGCAGATTATCTCTTGCAGGTGCTATTACTAGAAGCAGGTGGACCAGAACCTATAGGTGGGCGAATCCCATCGTTCTACAGATCGTTCTGGGGTAACAAAGAAGTGGACTGGCGAATTCGCACCGTACCTGACGATTACTGCCTCGATCAAGACGGACAAGGATGCCAATGGCCGCTTGGAAAAGGCTTAGGTAAAGTATCGCTTCGCTTAATAATCTGCGTCTACCATAAGGCCCTTTGTAAATACGGCGACATATCAAGCTATACGACCTACATTTCCAGTTTTAGCTGACCTCAACCGCCCATTGTGTCGCCCTTTGTGAAATTTCTATATTTATGTCTGTAATTTATAAGGTGTACTATCCCCAAAACCTATATCTGGGCAGTTTGAAAACAAAATCCCGTGCACATGGTGACCACAACTGCGTCCGTAAGTAAAACAAAAGAGGATCCTTTTTGGGTCGACTAATAATATGCGCTTCCAGCAGGAATAGTCCTTACGGTGGTCAGATATAGATTTTGGCGATAGTACATAATAAAGTGTATTCTATTCTATTCTTGCATTGTATAGGTTTTTTATACAATGAGAAGTCAGCTTAAACTGGAGTCTGGAATGTCGTTGTGCGTACACACACGTTTTTCTTGCCGTGAAAAACTACAGTTTATTCACCGTATGTGGGCACGGTCGTCAGTGTTGTATGGATCACTATGAAAGATTGTTATGTTCTTCTACGGCGCAGTTTATACGCCAAACCGTAAAGAAACCGTGCAGTGTACAAAGAGCCTAAGGCGGAGAAATTGGGGCTATGTCGTCGCCCGAACAATCAGGCCCAAAGAGGTGGCATGCAGTATTGCATGCGTGCCTTCATGGGACGACGCGACGTTCGGTCGGGTTCATGGCGGGCTGATAACAGTCGGGGGTGCGGTTAATGTGTACAAGTTTCTCCTGGGCCCCCGACTCATGGTAGTAGTAGGAACAGTGGGGGTATTCGGTAGCTTAGGAGTCCGACTTAACCCCAACTGAATGGAACGGAGAAAGCATTTAAATACGTGGGTACAGTCATGAAAAAACTATACCCACATATTTAAATGCTTTCTCCGTTTCATTCAGTTGAAACACCACGATGGCTGAAAATAGATGGAAAAATACGAGCTCCATCAAAGCATGAAGGACTGCACAACCTACAACCCGTCTAAACATACCCTCCTTTTTTTCATCTTAAGGAGGAACAAGTCAACTGAACGGTATGATGTACCACCGAGGCCATGCTGCCGACTTCGATGATTGGGTGGCAGCAGGCGCCGAAGGCTGGTCCTGGGACGAGGTTCTGCCTTTCATGAACATGGCGGAAGGCAACAAGCAAGTTGGGTCACTCGTGAGTGCGGAATACCACTCCGAGACTGGAAAAATGCCAATCCAAACGGTACGTAGTAGGTAGTATAAGTACAGGCTTTCCAGGCTGTGTATGTCCTGTCATTATTCGTCGGAGGAAACTCGAAGGGAAAATTATAAACTTGACAATAATTTTGTTAGCAGACAAGAGGAAGCTGCTAGATTCTGCCGATTTCTTTCTTTTCGCTGTTTATTGCGAGTACGACATCTAGTAATGGAAATGGAGTGGCCATGGATTTTTTTTTTCTTTACCCTATCTTACTGTTGGTATTGGAAGTAATAAGACGCGTTATTCTCCTAATTTATTATAACGTACACACATTTTCCTACGTGTTTGTTATCCTAGCGTATGGCACTCGTGGGTTGCAGCTGAAAACCAGCGTCAGGTGGTACCTACACCTTGTGTTGTCATCTGACATTATGCCGAGCTGAGGCCCTTTTGGCACTATAATATTTGTTTTCTGTGTTTTATAGTCTTTTTTTTTTTTTGAGGATGGGAAATCATCAAATGACTCCTCCCGCTCTGGGTGGAGCAGGAGGGAGTGTCAGACTCTTACTAACTAAAACCCACCCGTGTTCCTTCCTTAGCCCTTTATATTCCAGGGCAGCGGTAACCCTTTCGGACAATCCCGCTACCCTGGCAGGACAATCCCGCTACCCTGGCAGGGTGGCAGGGTGGCAGGTGTTTTATAGTCTTAAGGTGTATTTTTTTACGTCGTTTTTTACCAGAAAACTTATTAAATACTATCTGAAACATGGTTTTAAGTGTTTTATTAATGTACAGACGCCAGCAGGTCAAGCTACCCGAAACTGTCAAATTTTCCCAATCAACCTAATGCTTTAGCGATAAAGTTGAAAATCTATTAAAGAAATTTGACAGTAGCTTGATGTGCTTGCGTCTGGACACAGTACAAGTAGAGACAAAAGAGATAACAACGTGTCCTTTCTCTTCCAGTTCCAGTACCAGCCCCCAGCGCTACATGATCTGATAAAAGCCATCAACCAGACAGGGTTTGAGATCATCACGGACATGAACAACCCCAACACTCCCGACGGATTCTGCATAGCACAAGCTTTCAATGAGTGAGTATTGCTAAATATTTATTCGTTTTCAAGGCTTAGAATGAAACTTTTTCTACATTGCATTTGCCAAACGGTTATGCAATAATTAAGTAACAGGCCGCTTAGAGCTGTACGTAACTAACATAAAGTATGAAGTTCAGATATAGTATACCTCCGCCTCGTTTTCGTCAGTTATTAAGAAAATAAATAGCTAACCTATCGCACTTTTCTATGAAAGAGCTGAATTTTTTGGAACGTTTACGGAGCTTGCGGTAGCAATTAAATGGGAGAAATCGTCACCTAACGACAAAGCGAGCCTTCTCCATACGAATTTCCATTTATGTAATAGAAAAAGACAGAGAGAGATAGTTTTCGCGATTTGAACGCGCTGGCAACACCGTGTGCCTGTTTACATGAGCCGCGTAATTTTAATTCCGAAATAATATTAGTTGTTTTCAAAATAGTGTTAAAAGTGGTTAGATAGAGTGTAAGGACTAAGTTTAACAAGTGACATTATTGGTGTCAAGTTACGACAAGTGCGAAAGCATATACAGCAACTTAAGAAAAACAATAACATTCCAGTGCAAAGTGGTGTTTATACAATAACTCTGTGTACGTAAATGCCAAATAACATCTTATCTCAAAACATTATGAATAAATAACTACTTTTAGTGCAGTCTAACAACCTTCTTAGTGATTTATCTAAAATACCAAAAACTAGATTACCGTTTTTGCAATAGATTTCAAATATTGAACTTTGGACTCGAAATATTGTATGACTACTACCGCCAATACGTCCCCAAGTGGTGAGTAGACGAACTAAATACTACCGCTACTAGTCGCCAGAGGGCAAAGTGTTGGTTGGTGTTACCATACTAAAAAAATATATTGGTAAATGGTAGAAAATAGTTTTCTTTTGGAGAATAATATGGATGAAAACATAACGTACCGCAGCCGTAAACTATTCAGAACGAGCTCATTAGGCGATATGACTGCAGATAGTTCTGCTCTGTTTGAGACAACAATGATGAGTCTACCTAATACGTCACTAAATACCAGCCAAACAGTTATAGAACTTCAGGAAACAAACAAACAGTTGTCCAATGATTTACTAAGTGCTCATCAGGAGATAGAAAATTTAAATTCAGAAAATTTGCGACTAAAAACGGACATACAAAAATATATTAAAATTATAAATGCATACAAGGATATAAATGTTACTGACATAAGGAATTTGACTCCGCGCTCAGGACGCAAACGTATAGTAAATCGGAATAGCAAACCAACGCCTGTGACAAAGAATTGGCAATTAATCACCTCTACACAAAATAGAGAAGATGACAAACTTTACGACAACAACATGGCAATACCACCAAAATTGACTCAAAGCGAACAAAGGCCAGTGTTGGACCAGACACTAAACACTGTATTTGACTTGCCTTCTTACCATGACGTCACCCAGGAAAACCAATTGACAGAAACTTCACAACAGACAGGCGTAATAAAACCGGGAATCATATCAGAAGGAAAACAAATCCCTGAAAATGGACGGAACAACACCTCATACCATATTGACACCCAGACTAAACCCAAACAACAGATTAATGTTACAAAACTGTCTAACAATGGGGGAAGTCTACAAGTTAAAAAGAAGAAAGTAATCATAATTGCTGATCAGCAGGGACGCTTCATTCAGAGAATTTTACAAAACTTAATCGGGAATGACTTTTTAGTTAGTTGCTTCTGGAAGTCGGGAGCTACGTTACAGGAAGTTCTAAGTACAGAAAAACCAGAAATAAGTTTACTTAATAAAAACGACTTTGTAATAGTTTTGGGAGGCGTAAATGATAAAAACCCGGAAGAAATACAACGGTGCCTCAGTAACTTTTTGAATAATTCCAGAAATACAAATGTCATGGTCTCTGAAGTATTATACAATAATAATTTAAATGAAAGAAAACTAAATTATAAGATTAAATTTATCTGTTCTCACTTCAGTCATTCAAATTACGTGGACATGAATTACGCAACAAATGTGCCAAAATATCGCTTTTTAGCATTACATGCATCTCGGTTAATATTGAGGGAAATCTTGAGTGCGGTATACAAACATAAATATAACCAGTACGTCAACGAAAACTTTATTATTGCCAACACTACTACTACCTTTGTTGACAAATATACCCAGACAGAGTTTACCTACAAAGGAAATGAAAATTCCCCTACCACTGATAATTTTTTTCGCCTATAAACATATTAAAATTCTGCACCAAAATATTAATGGTTTAATAACTAAGCTAGATGAGTTAACGGTACATTTACATTCTTTGGGAGATGACAGTAATAATAATCCGGTTGATATTCTATGCATTACGGAACATAACATGACCGTTGATGATACGAAACTATTTAAACTGTCTGATTATATAATGGGGGATAATTTTACACGGAAGAATAGAAATGGTGGATCATGCATATTGGTTAAATCTTGCCATAAATTTAAAATAATAATAGAGGCCAAAACCCTGAGTATTAGTAACATATTCGAGTGTAGTGGCATTGAACTAATTAATCATAAAATTATTATATTGTGCGTCTATCGACCACCTAAAAGTAGACATGACCAAATCGAGTTATTTTTTGCGAGACTAGAGGAATTGTTGAGCAAAATAAGTTTCACAAGCAAAAAAATTATAATATGTGGCGACTACAACATTAACAGGGTAAAAAGCAACAAAGTATCTCAACAGTTTGAACATTTGTTAGCCAGTTATAACCTGAATTTAACTATAAGTCAACCGACCAGGTTAAGTAGCATGACATGCATTGATAATATAGCTCATAATATTAGAGGAGCAAAATCTACAGTTTTGGAACTTTCGCTTTCTGATCATACAGCACAATTGCTGACATGCCCTGTGAAGAAAAGCTACACCATAACACACTGGTTTAAATCTAAACGAGATTACTGTGAGGATAATATTTCTAAATTTATAAGTTGCATTAAAAGCCTTAGTTTTATGGAATGTTTTTCAAATAATGATCCTGAAATATCGTACAATAGTTTTTATGAGCTATTCAAATTATTTTATGATTTATGTTTTCCTATAATACGAATTAGAATAACAGTTGCTAAAAGACCTAAATGGCTGAGTAAAGGAATAAGGTTATGCTCTAAAAGGAAACGTCATTTACTTTGGAAGTATCGACTGTCATCAAATACAAAAGACAAGTTAAACTTTAAAGAATACGCGGCAAGATTAAGAACTATTATTAAAATGACTCAAAAATCTCAAAACAACTATTATATTAATTCGGCTAGTAACAAAAGTAAAGCGATATGGAAAATTATAAATAATAGCAAGACAGTAACACCTAAAGAAGAAATAAACCAAATAAAACTTAAAGACAAATTAATAACCAAACCGACAGATATAGCTCAAGCATTTAACAACTACTTTATTGACGATATAAACCCAAAACCCAATGACAATGGTACAGCTCTTAAAATAGTGACATATAATAATCCTAATTCTATTTTCATGAACCCAACTAATCCACAAGAGGTTGAAAAAATTATTATAATGCTTAAAAATACGAATAGTACAGGTTACGATGACATAAACGTAAAAATAATTAAAAAAATATCGCATCTCGTTGCTCCAGTGCTCAGCCACATAATAAACCTGTCCCTTGAGCATGGGGTGTTTCCCTCAAAATTAAAATTAACACTCGTAACTCCCGTATTCAAAAAAGAAGACAGAAAAGAGTTGAAGTTTTATAGGCCAATTGCATTAATACCAGTTATTGCAAAAATTTTTGAAAAGGTTATCTATAATAACTTGTACAATTACTTTGAAAATAATAACATATTTGCAAATGAGCAATTCGGGTTTCGAAAAGGTAGGTCTACAAGTACCGCTCTCTTTAAATTTTTAAAACAAGTAATGACAGGACTTGATAAAAAACAACAAGTAACTGCGATCTACATGGACTTGACAAGGGCATTTGATTATGTGGACCATCAAATACTTCTTAATAAATTAGAAAAATATGGGGTAAGAGGAGTTGCATTAAATCTTTTAAAATCATATTTAGCAAACAGATTACAAGTAACGCAAATAACTAGAATAACAAATGGCACAAATTATGAACAAACATATAAGTCGAATTCCAGAATTGTTCAACATGGAGTGCCCCAGGGAAGTATATTGGGACCACTTTTGTTCATAATTTACGTAAACGATTTACCCAAATCCATAAAACAGGAACTAATACTGTTCGCAGATGATAGCACAGCTATTTTTACTAAAGGCCAACACGATGACCATGAAACAAATATTAACAAATCACTTAAAGATATAATAAACTGGCTGAATGTAAACAAACTAAAAATAAATATAGAAAAGACAAGCTACATGACTTTCTATAACAAAAACTCAAAAACAACAAAAATTCACATTAACTATAAAAACGAAACATTGAAAGAAGTTAACAACACAAAATTTCTAGGCATTCACATTGACTCTGGGCTGAACTGGAAAATGCAAGTCGATGATGTCTGCAAAAAATTGCATCAGTCCTCTTATGCACTTTATATGCTACGAAAGGTTGTACACGAAAGTGCATTACTAAGCGCCTACCATGCATACGTGGGTTCTGTGCTCAAATATGGTGTCCTTTTTTGGGGTAATTCTCCCAACAGGGAATCTGCGTTTAAAGCGCAAAAAAAATGTATTAGAAGTATATGTGGACTTAAACAAACTGAGACGTGTAGAGCAGTGTTTTCTAGTTTGAGAATCTTAACTCTTCCGTCAATATATATTTATGAGGCTGCGGTGATGATGAAACGCGATATTGGCAATTATAAAACATTAAGAAGTACGCGACATAAAAATGAATTGAATGTTATTAAATGTAGGACAGTTAAATTTAAAAAGAGTATATTTGGGATAGGGATAAAAATTTATAACAGACTACCAAATAGTATAAAAAGCATTGAAGAACTGAATATTTTTAAAGCTAAACTCAAAGAATTTTTAATAAGTAAAGCATACTACTCGATCAATGACTTCTTAGATGATAAAGATGTCAACATAAAAACATTGATATAAAGTATGTGAATATTAAATTAAAGTTGGTTTATGTGTATTTTTACATTTATATTTAATGATAATATATATTTAAATGAATGATAAAATTAATGTATATTGACATGAGTGATAGTATTAATTAGTTATTGTGTATTTAGGCATGAGTAATATTAATTGATAATAATGTATTTTGACATAAATAATGATAAAATGAATTTTTCATACCACTTGCTCAAAAAAGTGACATTCTATGCCACAAAAAGCGAACATAACAATAGTCATTTTTAATCTGTTAAAAACAGGGAAAGAAAATTGTACTGAATTTCATTCATCCTCTAGGGGGAGAATGTGATTTAAATTTGGAATACTTACCGAAATTTATACTGAACTACATCTGTGTTTACACCATTGAGTTTGTATAGCATTATAAAGCAATATACATCTTTTTGAAAAACGAATACGCATTTATTATGCAGTTATGATTATTAAATAAAATTACGAAAACCGACGGGGCCGTATGAGCTTGATGCCTTTGCTTTTCCGACAAAAAAATATTAGTGTAGAAATTTGCCGCGTTTTTGTTTTCTTCAAATACATAAACGTTAAGTTTATTTTAATTTATTTTTATAAATAAGTTAATGTTCTAAAAATACATTACGATGTTAAATCAAAGCGACAGTGACAGTGAATTGTCGGATTCCATCAGTGCAAATGCTGCCGCAATTATAAATAATTTGCTTCCAACAAAATCCAAGGAAAATTATTTAAAAACTTATGAAGAATTTTCAACGTGGAGAAGTGCGAAAGGCCTATCAATTTCAGAATCAGTACTTCTTGTCTATTTTGATTATTTATCCAAGACAAAGAATCCGAATACACTTTGGTGCATATACTCAAAACTGAAAGCTACATTAAGCATCAAACACAGCATTGAAATAAATAGATTCACAAAATTACTGGCTTTTCTAAAAAGAAAATCAGAAGGGCATTGCGCAAAGAAGTCTAAAATTTTTACGACTCAAAATGTGGAAAAATTTCTTAATGAAGCTCCTGACGAAATTTTTCTAGCCACAAAAGTAAGTATACATGATTTAACTATGAATATTTCGTATCTTAGTAATGGTAATTATTCTATATATTTACCTGTTTTTTATCTTTGTTATAGGTGGCCTTAATTTTTGGACTCAATGGTGCTTGCCGCGGATGTGAACTTGTGAACTTAAAGGTGGAGGACGTTGAAAATCATTCCAATGAGTTACTGTTGATTAATGTAAAGGAAACTAAGACAAAGAAAAATCGGTCATTCATTGTACAAGGACAATATACTAAAATCATTCATAAATACCAAGCATTACGTCCCACCAACATGGAAAACAATCGATTTTTTATAAACTATCGGAATGGGAAATGTACTCGACAAGCCATCGGCAAAAATAAAATTAGCAATATGCCAAAGGAAATTGCTAAATATTTAAAACTTAAAGATGTTGAACTCTACACCGGTCACTGCTTTAGAAGAACTTCGGCGACTTTCTTGGCGGATTCAGGGGCGGATATTACGTCAATAAAAAGACACGGTGGTTGGAGCTCTGATAGAGTAGCTGAGGGTTATATCGAAAGCTCAATGGCGAATAAATCCATATTAAGCAGTCAAATTAACAAAAATATAAAACTTAATCCATCAGAGCCACAACCATCAACTTCCGGCATCTTATCTTCGTCCGTAACTCACGATGCACCACCACCACTATCTCCGACGTATACTATCTACAATGAAACGCAAGTTCCTCAGACGCAAGAACAGAGAAATACTCAAATCAACTCATCAACAATAAATGTACCAAACAAAAATGTAACACTCTCTATCAATAATTGGACCAATGTTTCGAATGTTAACTTTTACTTTTAATTGTCATTATTTTTAATAAACGCTTATCTCATATTATTATTGTGTTAATTTTTTCGCAAATGGTACGAAAAGTAGAGTATTTTCCTCGGTGATAAAGCTGTCTTAGTCTTGGGTGAACTTAAATCCCTCGCTACACTCAGGACTCGTCTTAAATCCCTCGCTTCGCTCGTGCTTTAAGTTTTTAACACCCTCGCTACGCTCGGGAGTAAACCTCGAGTCCTTCGTTACGCTCGCGATTTAAATCATCACCCGCGACAGAAGACACTGCTTTATCCCCTTGGTTAATAATCTACTATTAAATGACTGCTAGATATTGTACACCCTATGGGTATGTTACAGCGATCGTTGTATTATCATGGTAAGAACTGCTTTTTCACCTGTAGCAAACAATAAATGAATTTGAATTTGAATTTGAATTTGAATTTCATCGTTTCTGAGGGTGCTGAAACCGATAGTGAGGTCAAAATGAAAATCCAAGCAGGCGGTTGCAAAATTTTTAATTTTTTTGGTCTTGGGTGTCGTTTTCATGATTTTCGAGGGTGCTGAAGCCGTTAGCCGATAGTTTATTTACCATGTTAACTGATTTCCCGGATTGCACTACATATTAGGAGCCCTGAAGACGGGGTTCTGGTCTGGTTTAGATTTGCTATCTGCTTGATAAGAGGCCATGTAGGTTCTTTTTTGCCTTCTGAAACTCTGTACGTTCGTACTCTCTTTTAACTTTTTTCAGGAGCATTAACTTGTTGTTTTCGTTGTCTGGATGTTTTTTTAAACTTTCGATATCGTTTATCTCTATGACGTATGCATCTTAAGAGGCAATTCATGGTTTAAGAGTGCGTCGTCTATTGGGGTAATTGATGTATGAGTGTGTGCTGTAATAGCGGAAGAAATTAATAGAGACAAAAGATTCAGCAGCTTCAATCGGGTTATTAGAGTTGAGAATAGGTGAGAAGACAGTTTTTGTGATGCACTCAACAACCTTTGAAACATCAATTTTCAGGTTACGGTAACTCTGATTAGGCTTAATTTTCATGTTCATGTTACGAAAAAAGACGACCGGTGAATGATCCGTTATAAGGGAATCAAGTACTAGTTGCAGGAGTTTGACACCGTATTATCACGTGATCTAGGCAGCTTGATAGTTTATTAGGAAGAGTATGAGCGGGAAGCATTGCATGAGAAGCTGTGAGATTAAGGTACTCGTCTATATTAGGGTCTCAGCTTTCGGGTGCAATATTTATATTGATATACCCGATAATGGCAGCGGTTTTAAACTGAGCTAAAGACCCAAGCATACTGTCAAGACTGGATAGGTACCGTGTCAAATCCCTAAATCACGAAGAGCGGTACATAGCAACAACAGCAGCTCTATCTGAGAATTTGAGTATTAGGCAGTTGGCATCGGAGAAGCTAGGTATTCAATTGAAGTATTATAACAGTCTCTGATGTATACCACTACGCCATCATTTTGGTTTTTGAAAGACGATATGTGTCAATTCTTGTTGTCCGTTTAAGGTAGGAATAATTTGACATTTACTTAACCGGGCACTCTGAAAATATTACGACGTCTGGTAAGTATGTAAGTCTATTCATAAATAATACAAAATTATCAAAATTACAGTTACGATTTTACACTACGTATATTGGTATGTAATATTTTAAAATCATGGACTGATTTTAAAATAATTTGCACTATTTTCCGGTGAGCAATTATAACTAGTTGAGACAGAAACATTTTCTACATCATTGCTTATTTTATTCAAATCATCCATTCTTAATTTATGTTAAAGGATTTGTCACACTGGATGCGTTCTGCGGCCTGCGGTCAGGTCAAAGCGAACGCAGCCCGCATCATGTATGAACAACATTGTCGGTATCAATATATTTTGTATAGAATGTGATCTGACCGTGCGAACACAACCAAAGAACGCATGTTGGCCCGACGGGGCGGTGGGGAGGGAAGGCCGCGTACGGACCGGTTGGCTGCGGGCACGGAAAACCACTCTCTTCGAATCTGTCGATAGCCACCAGTCTAAGTTGAACCACAACTCAATAGACCATATAAACATCTACCAATTACTGAATACCTGGGGGCCTACTCTGATGTAGTATCGGCCGAATGTTCGGCCGTTTCCTGCTTAAAATTAACCAGCTATTACCCGCGGCTTCGCCCGCGTGGACGACGGAAAATATCCCACGGGAATGTATGACCGGGATTTAAAGTACCCTATGTGTTAAAATCATAGATATAGGATAGAAGGAGATATGCCCTGTAGTTGAAAATGTATCAGAACTCCATTTCGTTAAGACGATCCCACTACCGCGCCACTACTATACAGTACTTAGTTCAGTAAAAGCAATAGATACAAAGTCGCGCACACACTTGCAATTCATAAATCAGAACGTCAACGTACTACACAATCAATTATAACACTCAGCCGTCTCCTCCTCCCTTAACACTATCCCATCCTTTGTAATTTCGGGCTTATTACGTCTGAATTGCTTTGCTCTAACAAAGTTCCTGATGTGTGTTCCTGTGATTTGGACCATCCTTAATTTTTTTTTTTTTTTTTCTATGATTTATCTGCAATCAGCATTAGCTATAAGCAGATGCGCTGTAGGTTATGGCAGCTCGAGTGTGTCCTCCAGTGAAGACATCTCCTCTTACTTGGCCATATTAATTTATACGGCTATAATATCCTTTCGCTTTAGCCTTTTAGTGTAGCTTCTGGTTGTCAGGTTAGCAGCCAACTGGTTAGGATGATTTTCCAACCTTCCTAGGTATATCATTGCAGTTTGCAGGATTTCCTCCTTCACAGTGCTCATTGCCATATGGTGGTGTATTTCCGTGTTTGTGACAAACCATGGGATATTGCATAGGTTTCTCAGTATCATATTTTGCATTCGCTGAAGTATCGTTATATTGGAGTCACTGGCGCTGCCCCAGAGTTGTACACCATACATCCATACAGGTTTCAAGACGCTTTTGTAAATTAGTAATTTTTTGTCAATAGATAGTTTGCTATTGCGGCCCAGTATCCAGAGCAAGTGGTTATATCGGATTTTAAGCTCTTGTCTTTTTGTTTTGATGTGGTGCCTCCATGTTAGGCGTCGATCCAGGTGTAGACCAAGATATCGTACACTATCTTGGTGAGGAAGTGTGGTATTTTCTAGTTTGACTGGGGGACAGTTTCCTTGGCGCAGTGTGAATGTAACATGGACAGATTTGGAAGCGCTAGCCTTTATTCTCCACTTTTGGAGCCACTCGGTGACATTATTCAGACTTCTTTGCAGTTTTTGGGTTGCGATCGCAGGGTTTTTGTCGCTTGCCAAAATAGCAGTGTCGTCGGCAAATGTAGCTGTAGTGACATCTTGTCCTCTTGGCAAGTCAGACGTATATATGATGTATAGTACAGGTCCCAAGACTGATCCTTGCGGCACTCCGGCCTCTATTTGGTAGAAGGCAGAGATTTCCTCCAAAGATTTTCTTATTTTGTCCACCACTCTATGAACTTGTTCTACTGTTGAATGTTGCAGCCTAAAACCAAACTGATGTTCTGGTATAACATTATTCATCTCTAATATAGGTAATAGTCGGTGTAGCAAGAGTTTCTCAAAAACCTTAGACAAAATCCTTAAAATTAAGTTGTAATTTATTTTGGTAAGCTTGATACGCCGAAGTGATTTTACATTTAACTATTGACCGGTACCGACTAAACACTTCGTAATCACTCGGAGATGACGTTACTTTAAATAATTTATGATGTTTCCACTTTCGCTTGATATCCCATATTAAATCCGACGTGTACCACTCTGGGTAAACTCTTTAAATAATTTATGATGTTTCCACTTTCGCTTGATATCCCATATTAAATCCGACGTGTACCATTCTGGGTAAACTCTAGACTTAATACTTTTACCTACTAACCTATTTTTCCTAGGAGTACACAGATCAATAGTGTTATTCACAAGATAATAAAAATAAGCCAAAGCCGAACTTGAATTTTGAATCTCACACGAATCCCAATTTATTAATTGAAGGTTATAAATAATACAAACGGCAAATTGTTTTTTTTTTTAATTCCATTTCGGACACATAATATCTTGCTTCTACCTTTCAGCTTTGGCCAGCGCTACACCACAGCTCGGGCCTACCTACCTCCGAAGTCCGAGCAACCCAACCTTGACGTGAAGCTCTTTGCCCACGTGACTAAGGTCCTTTTCGATGGTACAAGAGCCTATGGAGTTGAGTACGTGGACAATGAAGGCCACACCAAGACTGTTAATGCTACGAAAGAGGTAAGAGGCATTTTCGTAATTCCTCGTAATCATTGACTGCTCGACCATGATAAATGATAAATGATTTTATTTTGTAAAGTAGGTTTGTACAAACACTTTTACACGTCAATCATATTTTAAAACTAGATGAGGTCGGCGTTTCCTATCTGACTAGTCTGAGAAGAAAGGCCGAAACAAACTCAGACGTCACAGTCTCTTTTAAAGTCCAGACATAATCTTGTTCAGATCATATGAAGACCATGTAGGTCGATGTCTGAGATGGTCTTTTGAGGAAAGAACCACACAGATTGAGAGGACCTGCCCAGTCAGTGTACGCATATGTCAGAAATCGTGCAGCTCAACTCAAAACTTAAGGAGCTCAAGGATTCGACGAACAATACCAAAGAAAGGACATTTTGGTAGGCCACATTAATTACTCAAACTGCCAACCCATGACAAAACTAACAGAACAGAGAGAAAAATAAAAAATAAAATGACCCACAGTCTTCACATTCACAATAATTAAAATAATAGAATACTTTACAAAGTAAGCAAATGTCATAGATCAAATTCATTAATGTCAAAGTGTATATAAAAAAAAACAACAACAAAACAAAAAAAAAAAACATTCAATATTAAAAATTGGATGCAGCTTAATCCCAAGCCTTTTTGTCCTCGATATAAGCCTTAACGGTATAAACTTTCTGTGTTGTTGAACATCATGTTGTTGAACTGTCAAAATTAAAGGCATTGAGTAAGACCACGCTGTTTAAAGGCTCCCGCAGACAGGCGCGACGCGACGGTGCGACGCCCTTCTGGTAGAACAATTTTCATAGAAATTGTTTTACTAGAGCCGAATCAAGCTGTCACGTCGGCGTCGTGCCTGTCCGCAAGTATAACTACTTAGATGAGTACCTACGTGCTAACTGAACGACCTTTGGGCACATGACTGCACATAATAATATTAGGTATTAAATTGACTAAAGGAACAAGTGTTAAATTAATTCTGATCTTATAATTATCATTTGCAGGTAATCTTAAGTGCAGGAAGTTTAACCAGCCCCAAAATCCTAATGCACTCTGGAGTAGGACCGAAAGAGGTCCTGGAGCCATTAGGGATCCCTGTGATAGCCAACCTTCCCGTTGGCAAGAGCATGAAAAACCACTGCGGAGCCACATTGTACTTCATGCTGACCGCAGTGAATAACACCGAAGCCCTGAACTGGAATGGCTTGGTTGAATTCCTGTTGACGAATAAAGGACCGATGAGTTCTACTGGACTTACTCAGGTAACATCTTTAACGTACTTTTGGCGCACGTATACGTTTGAGGAGCAGTGGTGGCCTAGTGGTTACTGCCGTGACTTAAAAGTTGTATGTCGTAGGTTCGCAGTCAGACAGGGGCTTTACTTTGTGTAAATTATTTCATCACCACTGTTGTCAAAATGGTAAAAGGAAACATCATGAGGAAACCGGCATGTCCTAAAACCAAAAACATATGACATCTACCAACCCGGACTGGGCCCGCGTGGTGGATAATGGCTCACTCCCTCTCACCGAGAGGAGGCCTGTGTCTCAGCGTGGGATCATTATAGACGGAATATGCTATAAATTTAAGGTAATACAAAGTGAACAAGTCAATCTAATCACAGTCCCATGCTGTCCTCGAACTAGCGACGCCCTAAGACGGGGCCCGTACACAAAAGGTGCCCATAGCGTGTAGTCGCTTAGTTTACATGTTTTTGGCCTGACTCGACACCTTAATTTATTATGGCACTAAAAGTATGGTTAGTCAGCTGTCAACAGCCAAGATTGATGTGCGAGACGCCGTTTAAAAAAAGACGGTGAAAACCCTTTGATGGCAACACCTAATTAAGTTCACAGATCCCAGATCACGCAAATAAAGTTTGTCAACACACTGGTGCTGCTGGAACTTCTCTCCCTTTATCACAGACTAATATAATAACACAATGCTTCCCCCATCCACAGCTCACGGGCCTCCAGTACTCCAGCTATGCCAATAAGAGTCTCAAGCAGCCAGACCTACAGTTCTTCTTCAACGGTCTCTATGCTGAATGCTCCAAAACTGGTGTCATGGGTGAGCCAGCTGGAGACTGCCCTAGCTCCGGCTACAACGTTTCGTAAGTTTTTCTAAAACTAAGAGCCTGCGCGCACTAGCGATTTTAAGTTGGCCGATAGTTTGATCGGTCAGAGGATCAGTATAGAGTTATATGGCAGTGTGCGCACTTGAAGATTAACATTTGTACGACTATTACGATTGCGACTGAACTATCGGCCAACTTAAATCGCTAGTGCGCGCAGGCTCTTAGAATTAACCGCGTAACTACCTACTTCAATCATTTGGAGCCACATTGTCACCGTTCAATATCACAACATAACTCAATATAATTCTTATTTGCAGAGCAAACGCAGTGGCCCTCCTACCGCGTAGCACGGGCTGGATGACCATCAACTCCACCGACCCCTTCGAACAGGCGCTCTACTATCCCAACTTTTTCTCACACCCTGACGACATGGAGATGATCAAGGAAGGCCTCCTGATCTTGCGCGCGATATTTAATAGTGAGGTAAGGGACCTCATCTTTTTGATTTCTTGTTTTATTCTTCTTTGATAAAAATTGGTCTATAGCAGCTATACAGGGTAGAGCAGTTAGTCGTTAAATTCGCCCTACAGCGTCTAAAGATAGTCGCGTTTCTGTTTCAGAAAGGCGACTATCTTTAGCGATTATCTTTGCGCGTGGGTGTCATGGAAACGCTATATAATAAAGTGTGGCTCACTCTTCTCAATATGTACACTTTTTCATGTGACTAAATAAGTACAGTGAGAGCAAATCTAACGATTTAAATATTTGGGCAGCGGGGTTTGACTTTGTCAAAAAATTGGTGTAAATGACAGATTTTCCTAGATCGGAATCGGATCGGTGTTTTTTTCGATTTTCCTTTTGAGATCTTTCCTAGGAAACCAAAGCTTTAGAGCCACTAGAATAATCTTTCTGGCTAGGGCAATGAATAAAAGAAGATTACTTATTTACTTAATCAATATTATTTTTCAAACAGATTCTACAAAACAAATACAAAGTGGAGTTAGACCCTGAATACACGGAGGTTTGCGATAACAGAGCCAAAGCCTGGTCAGACGACTGGATGGAGTGCATGATTCGAGTGCACACGGACCCGCAGAACCACCAGCTCGGTACCTGCGCTATGGGCTTAGTCATCGACCCGCAGCTCAGGGTAAAAACCCTTACGAGTAAGTTTATACTAATTTCATGCTAAGGTTTGCTTGGCTTAGCTCGCCAAATGTTATCTTCTATTAACAATAAAGCTGATGAGTTTGTTTGAACGTGCTAATCTCTGGATCTACCAGGAAGATTTGAAAGAGTTTTTTGGCATTTCATAGCCCAATTCTTGAGGAAAGTTATAGCATGTTTAACTTCACGCTACGAGTCTTAGAAGCCAAGAAAAAAGTCAGAAAGAACGTTAAGCGCTAACTAAGCAACGGGACACAGGTATAGGTTATATTCATTATGTGAAAACAAGAAATATTACGCGGACAAAGTCGCAAGCAGAAGTTAGTGTTGTAGATATTTAAAAAATATCTGTTGTCCAACTAAAAAAATATTTATCGGCATGATTTGGTGCCCTATTCACAAAACAACTTTTATACTTCTTCTTCATCTTCAAAACCCTGTGGAAACTCAGGGGTGAAGTTTGAAAAAGGTAATTCACCTCCAAACCCTCTGTTCAACACACATCTTTCAAAATTCATCTTCAATCTTACTTTAAAAGAAACTGTGACTTCTGAGTTTGTTTCGGCATTTTTTCTCAGAGTAGTCAGATAGGAAACGCCGACCTCATCTAGTTTTAAAGATATGATTGACGTGGACAAGTGTTTGTAGAAACCTACTTGCAGAAATAAAATCATTTTATCAGTTTTAGGCTCCGTGTTGTCAGTCAGGATACCATCAATAGCTTATTTCCCCTCTAACCCCCCCTATTCAACAAACATCTTCATCATCATCTGCCTAGCCTTTTTCCAACTACATAATTATGTTAGGGTCGGCTTCCAGATGCAACTGAGTACCAGTATTTTACATGGAGCGACTGCCTATCTGACCTCCACAACCCAGTTACTGGGTAATACGAAACCCCTTGGTAAGACTGGTTGTCAGACTTTCTCTTCCAAAATTCATGTTTCTATCTTCAATCAGGCTATGCGTTGTCAATGAAGCATAAACTTATCAATCATTGTTTGAATTTTCAGATATACGAGTTTGTGACGCGAGCTCCATGCCCTCACAACCGACCGGCAACCCTCAAGGGGCCATCATGACGGTCGCCGAAAGATGCGCACACCTCATCAAAGAAAGATGGCAATGTAAATAAAAATATATAGGTATTGGTTATACCTATCGATTTACCTGATTACCTGTTCTGCAACTTTATCTAAACGTAATACCTTACGAATTACCTGATTTATTTGTTACTTTATCTCATTAAATATTACGTCAGCAAGTCAAGCTACCCGAAACGGTCAAATTTTCCCAATCAACCTTGAACCTTATTGCTTTAGCGATAAAGTTGAAAATCTATTAGATATTTGACAGATTGCAGTAGCTTGATGTGCTGTCTGTACATAAAGGTTTGTACATTATTGTTACTTCAAACTTTTTGAATAAAATGTTGAATATTCCATGAATTTATATTTTTGTTTTTTTTTTTTTGTTTGTTTGAACGGTCTTTTTTGTAGATCAAACACTCGATCTCCAGCAATCAGGCCGACAATAGGTAAAAACCACTTTAAACTTCCATGGGTTGCCAATCTGGGTTATTCCGTGTATTCACCACAAAAAATCCACCCTAAGGTGGATACTGGACTTTTTGGGGTGGTTCAACGGAATAACCGGCCAACCTTAGTGACAAGTAGTAAGGTAAGGTACTACCTATTGTATTAGTCCAAGAATATTAGTCAAATGAGGGCAAGTATCTCGGAATGAGAGACAGTCCGCTATAAAGTTGTATTAATCGTTGTTTTGGCACCCTAAAACTTGTCTCAAAAAGGTCAAAGTTCAAAAAATCGTTTTTTTACACATTTATTGGAAATATCTCGTTTCCTATGGGTTTTATGCTATTTGTATTTATTATAAATATTGTAGAGGATTAAATTCTCTACAACTTTTGTTTAAACATTTTTTTTATAATTATCTTGAACCATTTTCGAGATAGAGGGCAGAGCGCGCGCAGTGTTTAACTATTTAAAGTATCATTCGAGGTCAACCTGTAGTCCCGATTAAAAATACGCCGTATAAAGTTTATAAATTATTGATTAATATATAATTCTAAATAATTTGCATTTTTTATCAACTATTACGTTATATATTTTTTTTTTTTTTTCAATAATTCAGTATCTATTCATTGAACAACACTTACCTACTCGTTTGATTATAAAGTTATTAAGGAAATACTTTAATACTTTTTTTATTCCAATTCAAAGTTAATATTCCCCATTAAATTAGTCCTTGTCTATCTTTCATAGATTTAGGATTAAAAATCGGACGAAAGAATAGGACGAAAAGAAAACTATAAAATGAGAGATAATAAAATTTATTATGTAAATAAATGAAAACAAATACATACATACATGATTACACAACTTATACACACATTATGTTAATACTATAAGTTAATTTTATTGAAACCTAGGACTAAACAATTCATAATTTAAAAACAAATAGCTTTGTCATTTAAACTTAAAAAAAAACTTCATTTTTGAAAGAAGAACTGTTTGCATCTTATTCAAGGAATGATATATTAATACTTCGCCAATTAAAGATTTGAATCAAATGGCAACACTGACTCTAATAAGGACTGGTCTACAAAACAGGAAACATTTACAAATAATAATAATAATTATCCTTTTAATTTAGCGAAAGACATCTACCGTTATTCTTTGTTCTGTTTTATTTAACACAAATTATAATATAACACATTTAATAAATGCCAATATGGAATAATATTGCACTCAAGAGCCTTCTGTATTTAATACCTAATTCAATTTATGAATCAATCTTTAAATACAATTTTTCACATCGAAATGCATTTTTTTTTAAAGATGACAAATAACAGTGTTGCCAGGAATACTAACAATTTTAATTAAAACAATTTCTGAATACATGGATATAATATAAGCAAAATAAACACAAGCCAAACTTAAACTTATGATGGTCCAATAATATGGAATTACGATTTTCGTTATAAAATGCGAGATTGGAAATGCAAAATTCGTAAGAACTAGGGTATATTTTAGCACCTCAGTATCTTTAAGAGATTATTCTGAAATCCATATGAATCTAACTTATAAGTCTACTGATTTTATCTTACCAATTTTTTAGTTTGGCAATATTATATAATTATTAAAATGGCGGCGGGTAAGGCGGGTTCGTACTTCAGTCAGAGAGAAATATTATCATGTCATATTTTACCAATCACTAAATCATAAGAACCTTCTTCTCTGATTGATTACATTAGAGAAAATCTATGAATAACATAGTCCTAAAATTGGGGTTTCTAAGAATTTAAGTACATACGAAAGTGTAGTCTGTTCTTTAATATTGTCATCCAGTCAATAAAGTTTCAAATCTCTTTTGAATGTTTGAAAAATTTGATTGTCATTGGTATAAGCGACGGTTACCAAGCGTTGCATACGAATATGAACATTAAGTTTGTATCTCAAAGGTTCATTTTTGAATGAAACGCTACTACTTCTTCGCTAAAGTCAAAGTTAGCTCTAAATATCTTAGTATCTGAACAGCTAAGTAATCCTAATACTTTCATCTCAAAGTTTAAGTAGCTAATATACACAATACTTCCTCTAAAGGTATATCAATACTAAGATACAATGGAAACTGGAAGCCAATTTAAGAGACCGACTAAATAGGATATATAATTTAGTTAATCCAATAGTTGCTACACTTGCTAAATGATTACCAACCACTCTCTAATGTAGCCACCCACCTTATTTTTGAATCCTTACTGCTCATCCTTGTCCTTGGCGCCATGTTTGAGAATGCGTGTGAACTCGACATAGTCGAAGAGCCCGCCTCGGATGGGTGCTTCGCGTAACATCTCATCGACGTCATCGTCTGTGAACCGGTCGCCCATGGTGGTCAGGAGCTCACGGAGGCGCTCCTCGTTGATCACACCCTGGTTCTCTTCATCGAAACATCTGAAGGTACAAGTTTGTAAATGAGTTTTGTATAATCAAGCATAGATAATTTACATGTACTGCCTCTTAGGTTGGCTTGCACCACAAATAACTAAACACATAACGTCAGGTCTTGTTTCCCCAAAGGGTTGAGCAGACATGCGAAACGTATGTCTACTCTAGGAATACCCCTATAGATACGAGTGTAGGCCCACGTTCTAATTTATCTTTTTTAATAAAAAGGTCCTAAATATTACGGTTGTAATTGAAATTTAAACTTTGTCATGTTGAGTTTATGTTCCCAAACAATCTGTGATTTTGAATTTAAATTCAGATAAACGCTATATAATAGAGTAACGCGCGAATACGCCAACGGGAATCCGTTGGATGCGAGAAGTACAGGACCAGTTGTTAGGGCTATGTCCAACAGTGGGAGTATTAGTATTTCTACTGGATGATGATATTAATAAACAAATACCTAATGTTCTAAAATAGATCTTAATTAATCTTAAAATAAAGTTGTAGTCTGCTGTGCGAACGCATTGTTCTTCTAAACTTCGCAACAGATTTTTCATCATAATTTAGAGAGTTATGTGTATAATAAATATTAATATTGGGCCTGAATATAATGTAAAGGAATCTCGATGTATTGTCAAGTCGTAACACGGTAACGACCGTGCGAAGCAGGGCTGGGCGGACCGTTATTGAATAAAAGTGAAATTCCAAGTTTTTGTAACGTGTGTTACACGTAAAGTGCGTCAGCAAGAGTCGACGCGCGAACTGTGTGAAATGCGGACTTGACCTTTTTTCTAAACGTGCGTCAACTTTCGTTTTACGTGCCGATATGAGACTAAGCGGAAGTGAAATAATAAGCTTGGCACCAACTCTACATTTGATTCAACAACAAATGTTGATTTGAAATATGACAGTGAATGTGAAAAAGATGTTTTTGGCGACCGGATTAGAAAATATTGTATGTTTTAGAGTGATTAATTTATGTTTTTGTTGTGTATTGTCTGGTACATTAATGTGTTCAATAAATAAATAATATTAGGCGTGCTACACACGTTTGGGTCGGCACGATTCAGCAAAACCGAGAGCCAAACCCAACAGACGTTGTCCTGTCCAAATTTAAATAATTCACACAGAAATTGCACTTTCAGCTTTCCTGAATTTTCCAATTTTCCCGGCAACTTTTCCAATTTTTCTTTAAAACCTGACTATTACGAACATTTTAAAACAAAAATTTGCCAAATCGGCGCAACTGTACTGAAGTCGTGAACTTACTAACTTTTCATTTTTATTAAATAGAAGATTCGACCATGCCGCCGAACATGTGTGTTATGTTATAGCGCCCCTTATGGTATAGCATTTCATTTTGATGGCTGGAAAGAGAAAGGCTGAGGATCGAGAACAGTGGCGTGCGTTTACTTATTTATTCATAGTTGATTAAAACGGTACAACACCAATTATATTAATTAAATAGAGACAATTATTACGTTGACAATAATTAGATAGATAGATAATACGTTTATTCAGTGCAACAAAAGACACAATACATAATAAAGAAAAAACATCAAAAAAAGGTGAAACATAAAAAAAACCAAAGATTAAAAAGCAAAATCATCATAAAACATATCATGCTAAAACATCATATTCAGGGTTGGCAGCCAGAAGGGCATTTAGCACCTTTAGAGTACGACAGACTGAAGATTCGGCTCCGGCTACAGTAATGGTAGTTGCGCAAACAGATTGTGCCAGCGGCTCTGACGGTGTGCGATCTATTTGTCGGGGACAAAAGCCGGCAGAAAAGGCTATATGGCCAGGCGATTGGAGAGGCCTAAGTCCAACAGTGGACTGGTCCAGGCAGAACTGATGATGATGATTATTCCATGCACATACTACTCTCTGTTAAACTTGAAGCAGTCACTAACAGTAGTTAACATAAATTGTTGAAACAGGGTGTTGAATAAATAAATACTTCAGTATGACACTAGTGTAGCTATTCCATTGTTATCTATTCAACAACAAGGACAAAATACATTATAATAGATTATGTCATGGTTTGAAGTATTTTGTGGCGTTACATTCCATGTCGTTATAAATACAATGTTCCAAGCAGACTTCATTTTAGTGAAAGTATTCTATTTTATAATGACATCATTTCAGTTGATGGTTGGATGAGCTGGACTCATTTATTATCCTCTTACGACAATCTTTACATCAGACCTAATTTGATATTGTGGCTATTGTACTGTGTAATCTATACTTATAATAAAGCTGAAGAGTGTTAGTTTGTTTGAACGCGCTAATCTCCGGGACTACCAGTCGGATTTGAAAAAATCTTTTTGCGCGGGCAGGCGATGCGATGCGACGAGGTGGGTCGGGGGAATAAGGAATTTCACGTGGATGAAATCGCGGGCAGAAGTTAGTATCAAATATTTTTAAAACAAAATATGTAGGCCCTGCAGTGGCACAACATAGGCATATAAATAACGAATAAATCAATTTTAATTTACAACCAAACTGTTAATAGTACTTGGTGTACTCACCCAAATGCATTCTTGATGACATCCTCGGGGTCCGTTCCTTGCAGACGCTCACCGAAGAGGGTGAGGAACATCGTGAAGTTGATAGGACCGGGCGCTTCATTCATCATACCCTCCAAGTAGTCCTCCGTTGGGTTCTTACCTAAAGCAATAAAAGTAATCATTGGATTTAATGGGAAAAATGGTATTAAAAAACATAACCCTTCTCTTGGGCTTTACAACAGTCAGGGACCGTATTACAAAGTACTAATGCCATCATGATTCCAGTTCGAAAAAGAGATGATGCTATTGGTCATGTATAGCTCCATCTCTTGCTTACTCTGGAATCATGATGGCATTAAACTGTCATAATACGGGCCCTGCATAGCTATTCACAATTATCCGACATGCTATGGTATCGAGAATGACACATTTCGATAAGATGATTTGCCTTGCCCCCGACAGCAAACAGCTGTCAGAACAATAGTGGATGTCTATTTCATTTAAAATGACAAAATTTTCAGAGGTTTCGGATTTGTGAACATTGTTTAGTCGTTGTTCATCCTACGATAATATTGATTAATATTCTTTATGGTACAGACGCCAGCAGGTCAAGCTACCCGAAACTGTCAAATTTTCCCAATCAACCTTGAACCTTAATGTTTTAGGGATAAAGTTGAAAATCTATTAAAGAAATTAGACAGATTGTAGTAGCTTGATGTGCTGGCGTCTGTACAGATCAAATAAAGATTTGTCATTCAAGAACACACCTTTGTTGCTCGAGTTTTATGGAACTCATAATACAAAGAAAATGTTATTATCATTTTTAGTTTTAAATAATATATTCATAGTAAACTTGACATGTTTGAACATAAAACAGGATAATTTCAAATTGTTAAGGTAAACATTTATTAGAATATTTTTACAGGGAAAGTATCTGTTTGGCCATTTACCCCTTTATTCATAAATATTGCTTAAAGTTAAGTAGTGATTAGCGACTATTTAAACATATTTTTTTTACTTTAACCATCATTTATAAATAAACCCCTGTGTGACTAATGGTTCTTTTTGTTCAGATCCACAACCATTTTGAAAAATAAAGAAACATACTCACCAAGGGAAGCTAACATATCATGAAGATCATCTTTATCCACAAAGCCATCTCTATTCTGATCTATCATGTTGAAGGCCTCCTTGAACTCGGCAATCTGGGCCTGGTCGAACATAGCGAAGACATTGGAAGTGGCACGCTGGGCACGCTTCTTGTTGGTGCCACGGCGACCTGCTGTCTTGCGGGACGACATTTTGATATCTAAAAATATAAATATTAATAATACAGAGAATATGGAAACAGATGGTCAAACTTTTAAAAGATTGAGCATGACTCACAGTTTTTCGACCTTAAAGGGACAAAAATAAAAGCACAACAAAGAAATTGTTACAAAAACCAATATGTTATACCTATTTAGATACGAGAATAAACTTCCTTTTGTAACGAAAACGCTGATAAGCCAGGTAGGTGCCAGGTAGCGCGCACTCGACTGTGAGCTTCGTGCACACAAGAATAATAAGTTTAAAAATAAAATTTGATGAAGTTGAGGTGTCACTCAGCTTATCGTCAACTCGTCAGTTTCTTGCGCTAACGAGAAAGTGACTCATTGCCAAAACCGCCTTCCAGTAATAATAACGAAGTTTATCTAGGGCACACGGTGTCAACACCAAGGAGGCAAGGACTTCCATAAATGGACATGCATTTTCCACATAACATCTGCTTGAAAATAGGCATTAATACGAACTGCTTAACTTTAAAATTTAACTTACCTGTATTTTTAGACTAAACACCACAGGAAACAACGGTTCTTAACTGAAATAATACGATTTTAGCGTATATTTTACTCTATGTTTTACTCGATCGGTGACTAATTTATATGACGTCAGATGCATGCATTCAAAAACTTAATTTTAAAAATTATTACACATAACTATACGCTCGGTTCGATGATGACAGAATTTAATTTTCTACTTTATATTTTATTTTATTTGTGCAATAATGTATTAACTGTATGAAATTCGAAATACTCTTAAATAAGATTTTTTTTCGGCCATGCGTTTTATTCATTAAATATTTGTATTTTAATGATATGTTTTGAACGCATATTTTGAATTGCCAGTTGACTAAAACTTGACAACAACTTGACTTGGTATGATACCAATAAAATATGTTTTTATTTTTTAACAACTCAGGGTAGACAAACGCATAAGATTGTAGAATTTTTTTCCATGTAATCCTTTTTTTGAATAGTAAATAATTTAATTTTTACGATTTATTATCTTGTTATTTTTTGTAAACGTCTATTACGTCCATGGTCGTTATAATTATTATGTATTTTTTATAACGACCATGGACGTAATATATAACGGCTGAGTGGTTGACGTTTGACCATTTTTGACCCACAGACACAGAACATATATACCCTATAAAGGGCCCACAGAACACTAATCATTAGGGTTTTAACGTATTAGTGTTCTGTGCTTCTGTGTGTGTCCTGTGACTCAACTGACCACATTTGTTTTGACAGCAGATTTATTTATAGTAATTTGTGCGGAAGATTTTCAGTTTTTAATGTCAAAACCGTCAAAATCAATTCTGTATTTCAATTTACAATAACTAAATATTGTTTCCGCACTTTTATATAATTTAATGCCTTTTAGTGTATTCCAAAGATTTATTAAAATCAATTGTAGTTGAGCCAGTAAGTAAATTACATTTTTTGTCATTTTACTGTGCTTGGCGGTTGACTTGAACTTCAAATTAATCGATGTATTTTTTAGATTTAGATGCTCTTCTATACCTCATCGAGACTGGTGTGTGGCGTCACAGGCGTAGTTCGGACGCTCAGCACGTCATCACCTCGATACGGTTCCAACCACTATGACGTACTTGGAATCACTCCTAAAGCGACACAGGGCGATATCAAATCTGCCTATTACAAATTGTCAAAGATTTACCACCCGGATAAATCTAATAACGTAAGCTCTTAGTCCTCACAAAGGGTGGCTTATAGTTCCTTACATAAGGAAGTAGCAAGCATGCTACTAGTATTAAATTGATTTTATGTATTTAAAACGAATTCAATGTAACATTGAAAAACTGCTTTTACAGGATGAAACAGCAGCAAAAAAGTTTAGAGCCATCTCCGAAGCATATCAGGTGTTAGGAAATATACAATTAAAAAAGATGTATGATAAAGGTTGGTTTCTTTCACTAGGAACTTATTGGTTAACACATTATCCCAAACTTGGAGAATAAAACGTAATTATATTTTTCAGTCACAATAATAATAGCCACCTTCAATGTAATGAATATGAATAAGTATTTCTGTAAAAATGTATTAAATGAAAACCATTGCCAAAAAACTCATTACATAAGTAGAGGAGAAATATAGACAGCAGTAATATAGCATTCATCCTTGTCTATTCCAGGGTTACTAGGAGGAGGGATTACTAAGTCAAGAGTAGAATATGATCCAGAACCCGAGCCAACAGACCCTACGCTGAAGTTCTATAAGTCCCGCACACACCGCAAAGCCGTGCCAACCATGGATGGCAGACAACCTATTTATGACTTTGACACATGGTATGTTTTGCACCCAAAACCTTAAATTGCATACTCATGCAATATTAATATGCATTAAGGTAGCCTGCAACATTAATTTGTTAAATGTTTTTTTGAAATTTTACAGGTCAGTGTTAGGTTGTATGTTGATTAAAATATGATTCGCGACTGTAACAAATATGATATTACAGAATTATTATATATTTTTCTTTTTCAATTTTTTTAATAAATAATTATAAATCTGCAAAATAACTCCTTGATTAAGAATTGGCCTCAACATACAACCTGATACTGACCTGCAAATTGCAAAAAACGTAACAACACTTTCGCCATAAATAAAGTCCGCAAAAGATAGGAGGCAAAAGTTTTCAATAGTAATCAGGGGCGTAGCTACCGCTGTATCAGCCGTATCGACGATACGGGGCCCGTGAGCTACAGGAGCCCCCGACGTGACGTGTTTAAACAAACATTTTTAAAATAATATCCAGAACCTAAAATTCTTGTTGATAAATGATATTTATTTCTGTAAATTGGTTCAAAAATATGTTTAAAAAGGGGTGAGTACCAAGATGACTAATAGAGAAGTATAGAAGAAACCTGTGACTGCCTCATTGGTCTAGTGGTTGCAAGCGCTACTACTGAACATGAGGTCCTATGTTCGATTCCCAGGTCGGGCAAAGTGTTATTAGGTCTCGGCTTCCAATCTAACCAGATGCAGCTGAATGCCAATATTTTACCTCCAGAGCGACTGGCTATCTGACCGCCACAACCCAGTTACTGGGTAATACAATGTCCCTTGGTAATACTCGGTGTCAGACTTTCGGCTACTGACGACCCGTAACGATTGTCAAAGATCCACGAATGACAGCCAGGGCGGGCTTAACGCGCTTTCCGAGGCACGGAGAGGTCTCGGTATGTTAAAATGGTCACCCATCCACGGACCTACCGCGGCAAGCGCAGCTTAACCTTCAATCAACTCGTGCAGCTGTTGTTACTTAGCCACGAGCCCCTCACCTGCTAAGTCAGTATGCTATATTCTTTATTTTGTAAAAACAATACCCTCTGTAGCATCACAGTTGGGTAAAAAAGGCCCCCAAAAAAATTGATACAGGGCCCCATTAGGATGAGCTACGCCACTCATAGTTATATAGTAGTTTTGTGAGTCTTATTGAAAGAAAGAAATGTGTAATTGCGTGTTAATATGATAAGAAAATTAACTCTGCTAATGATAATGATTATTAACAGATATTTCATGTTTCAGGTCTAAAAGCCACTATGGAGATTTATTTGAAAAGGCTAAATATGAAAAAGAATTTCTGAGGAAACAACGTGCGAAGCAAAGAGATGTGGAGCACTCGAATAGACAAGAAGTTTTTATCTACTTTATGATGGGATTAGGAGGCCTGTTCCTATTTCTGATATCTAAAGGTACCGACGATTATGATTTAGACAAAACTGCACTAAAACAGGAAGCATCAGACAGGCAAACACAACCGAAGGACTAAAGATATTATAATTATTGAAGCAGCGGGGTAATGGCGTAACACATCAGGAACAGCTTTCATTTTGACAGTTCAACAACATTCATTGAATTATTTACGTTGCTGAGCAGACATATTTTTCGAACTTAAGAAAGAATGGCGAAGCAATATCCTTCAAAATGATTGAGATTGATAGCGTGTTACGCAATTAGGGTGCTGTTTTGTCTTAAATCAGGTAACTGCTCGTAATTTATTAGAAAATTCTTAGTTAACTGAAAATTTATTTTTGTGGTATTTGTACCAATCGGCTATATTTTGTCATAATATATTGTATATAATGTACATAAATTATTTATGCAAGAACCACAGTAGGTTGTAGATAAAATGTGATAACAGATAAAAATATACTACAATCAAATTCATTGTATTTTGTTTTCTATTCACCTGCTGAACCCGCTTATTTGATCACCCAGATCCAAAAAGAATATTAAATTTATTGTAACTCGCACGTGGTTTCGACGACAATGGACAATTTTTCTGCGACGTTAGATTTCCAATCTATGCAATAACGCGATTTCCATGCTTTCTATCATCATCTGCTCTGCCCCTTAAGGTCGGAACCGTAAAACAAATAAACTTTTCCTTATTACTCCAGTTGAATCAATTGCTTTATTTATTTATGATTCCTGTAATAGCCTAAAATATGCTGTCCCCCAGTTAAATTAAAAAGCCAAATGGGATAGCTGTTAACTTTACCGTGACCTAGTCTAGCCGAGTGCCATCGCATCATAAAGGAAGTTCAGATCTCATGAATTAATGAGTTCTTCCGAGTTAAAGCAAGCCTCTTAAAAACATCTTTCCTCCTGCATACGAGGCTATGGTCTATAAATAACCTTGCGTGCGAGACCATGTAGCCATACACAGCCCCCTACATACTACCATACGACCATAGACCATGACCCCCTGTACAGCCCGATTCTAACTTTACGGCGGCTCGGAACATCATAAAATTCACATACAAATTGGCGTATATATGTTACGGGCCAAACCCGATTTTAGGATGAACTAGTTTCGCCTAGGCCAAACCAGTTCTTCCTACATGCGATAGGACAAACCAGTATAGCCTAGGCCAAACTCGTTCATCCTGTTACCGATAGGATAAACCAGTTTAGCCTAGGTCGAATCGGTTTATCCTAGTTAGAATTTACATGCTTTAGGATAAACTGGTACAGTCAACAGCAAAAGTAGATGACCAAAATCAGAAATTCAATACTAATGAACGGAGTTCGCGTCAGAACGGTGTGGCGTCGAAATGATTCAAAAGTATGTGATTTTAAATTAGACCAAACATTTACCACTAGTATAGCTGCGAACTCCATTCATTAGTATTGAATTTCTGATTTTGATCGTCTACTTTTGCTGTTGACTGTACGTCCTAGTTTGAACTAACCCCCTCGCGCCCTTCAACCCCTCTTTACTCACCCTGTTTGTTGATTTGCCTCTTTTCGTTTTTGTCTTCTTTTGTTGACAAACATCACACATTGATAATATAGAGGCCTATCATTTCCTTTGTGATATTGGCATATTTTTTTTATGTTTCGGCTAACATCCTATCACGATCACCATGACCCACAGCTACATGAGCTGCGTCAATCACATCATAAAGTTCATCAGCTGGAAGCCAGTTTAACCCAGGTCGAATTGGTTTATCCTAAAACCAATTCGACTTAGGCTAAACTAGTTTATCCTATCGGTAACAGGATGAACGAGTTTGGCCTAGGCTATACTGGTTTGTTCTATCGCGTGTAGGGAGCACTGGTTTGGCCTAGGCGAAACTAGTTCATCCTAAAATCGGGTTTGGCCGGTAACATATACATGTACAGTGTACTAGGAGTGAACTCAATCTCAAGCTCAAGACTCAAACTCAAAGTATTTATTTCAATTAAACCAATTACAGGCACTTTTGAATAATTGTCAAGGTGTCGGTCAGTGTAGGCGCGGGCCGGGTAACTCACCGTCCGATCAGGACCAGGCCCGTGCCGGACGGCGCTTATGTGTTCCACGCGCGCCTCAAAGAGATGTCAGCAAGATTGACGGGGCCCGATAGGGCCGAAGCCTGCCAGGGTAGCGGGATCGTCCGAAAGGGTTACCGCTGCCCTGGAACATAAAGGTATACCAGTGCTATGCTATGTGCACCAATGAATATGATTGGTGGATATCAAACGTATCCATAGCTCATCTCTGGTGGAAAAGCACCCTTAGGGTTTTGAATAGTGTAGGAGTAGGGTAGGAGTGGGGTAGGGGGTAGGATACCACGCGAACGAAGTAGCGTCGGGCAGCTAGAAATAATTTATATGGCAAAACAACGTTTGCCGGGTCAGCTAGTTATAAATGAATAAATCAGGCAAGTCGCTGCGCAGTAACGAATTCATGTTCAACGGGGGTGAGGGGTGGGGTACTGCGCAGCGGGTTGTGCATTTCAGAGCCGCCATAAAGTTTGAACCGGGCTGTATTCAAGGTGTAAACGGTCCCCAAATGTCGCCCTAGGCTCAAGCCTACTCAGACTGCTGGTGGATCCGCCACTGCCACCTGTATACAAAACCATAATCAGCTGCATAGGTACTGCGAGAACATAATCTCCTACATCGAGACCATAACACTACATAAGCCTTACACGTACATACCTTAGACCCATAATCCCCAGTGGCCAAAATCCACACCATAACCCCGTATAGGAGGCCATGTCTACGTGTGGCAAAATTTTGTTGGTAATCCCCAGTGGCCAAAATCGGTGTTAAAAGTTGTATCCTCAGGAATTCAGGATAGGTACATACTTCAGTGGTGGACTAAGCTTAACGGAGGCCCAGGTCAGCAAAAATAAACGTGGCCCCTCCACCCAACTATGCAAAAAAGTTTGAGAATGTAGTATTTTAGAGTGAAGCGTTAGGGTATATGTATTCTGTGGAGCGAAGTGAGTTCAAAATTTTCAGCACGCTGCTTGGAAAAGGTTAGGTTTTCTTGTAACCATAAATACAGAAATGTACAGACGCCAGCACATCAAGCTACTACAATCTGTCAAATTACCTCAATAGATTTTCAACTTTATCGCTAAAGTATAAAGGTTCAAGGTTAATTGGGAAAATGTGACAGTTTCGGGTAGGTTGACCTGCTGGCGTCTGTACATACAGACATAGGAGATACTTTGTCGATACAGAGAAGTTAGAGTATTAGTCAAATGTGAAATTCAAGAGCAAGCAAAGTGAGCTCGAAAATTACACTCCGGTTAGGTTAAATTGTCTTTTGAACATTTATACTGAAACAGAAATTACTTTGTCGACTTATACAGAAAAGTTTGAGAATGTAGGATGCAAGAGCAAGCGAAGCTACTGCGAAAATTATAGCACCCCACCCCGGATAAGGTTTTCTTTTAACTATACATACATAAATATAGGAGCTACTTTCTCGACTTATGCAGAAAACTAAAAAAAAAGATTATGTGGGAAGCTAGCGAGCGAAACAAGGTCGAAAAGTTTAGTATCCTAGCATATTTAGCATATTTATGGGGTCTCCAACTAAAAAGTTGACTTTCAGCTACCTACTGGATAATATTGAAAGAACGCGGATAAACGTATTTTCTTTCTTTCTTTTTTCGACTTGTTTTCTATTTATTTAAAGGGCTGTTTACTCTGTGTATGGTCTATGGTCGTATTCCGTAATAATATTACTAATCTGTGGTGAGAAGAAGAGACACAAAGAAGAGACATTTGTCAATTATTTTATTTTCCTCGCTATTTTCACTTCTGAAGCCAAATTAGATTTTTACTTTGTTTTTTTTATTGTGATTTGGCTTGGACTATTGATTCACACAACTTATAGTGCCAGAATTAACAAGGAAGAGCCATGGATTGTCTTGTTGGTTACGGTAGCGAAGATGAGAATGAATCGGAGCGCTATGGAAGCCAACAATCATCGGTAAGTTTTGGCGTCCTTGACAATATTTTTCTAAATGTTAATTTTATTTATTGGTTAAGTGATTTGGGTGTTTTTTAGTATGTTTTGATGCAATTTGTATGAGAATCATGGATATTAACCTGCGTTCTCTGCTTGACAATAGAATGATATTATAGGTGGCAGCGGGTGGCGCTGGAGGCCGCCGCAGAGACAGCGATACCAACTACGATGACGTCAACATGGACATGAGCGAGGTAACTGTCCCATATGTACGTCTACCACCATCACATATGCTAGCACAGTGAGAGCCCCAGTCAGTTCACTTGGTAACAGTCCACCTGATGGGGTCCTTTACTGTTATACTCTCCTTGTTTATGTGATGAAGCTAAACAGTAGATATATTGTCAACTAAGTAGTCTATTCTTCATCTATAATATTCAGGTGTAAAGCCAAAATCCTTCGCAGCATTCAAGTAGTCTTAATTTCTCATAATAGTAACTAAATAATTATCATAATAGTACACTTTTTATAAATAGAGTCAAATAAACAAGCAACTTTGCAATATGCTGTTTTCAACGATGATATTAACACTTTTATTATTTTATATGTTACCCATTTGTAAATTGACACAAAACAAAAGTCAAATACCCCTTGAGTACGTGCCGAGGCTTCAAGATGACCGACCGAGTCCATGCACACTGCAACCCTTTAACTACAGGCTCACGTGAGTACATAGCTATAAGATAACCCAAACTATTTGGCATCATGATTTACTCATATCCATGTTTACTTTTTATTTTAGAACCGTTTCTAAATTTAATACAAGCACATGTGATTTTACTGACCAATACCAATTAAGAAATATTTCATAACATCCATGTAATTATCATATTTATTTAGTATATTATGTTATACTTTCTATGGAATTTATTACTCTATACTATAATTATTAAAACATAATTTAGGTTCTCAGCTTTCCTTGTTCTTGGTATAAACTTGTTATTTTTATGGCAGTGAAGTGAGAAGTCGTCACAGTATAAATCTATTTTAGTAATCAAGATGATAACTTTCCTCCACACGTTTTCCCCCGTTATTATTAAAATATGGAACTTTAGTTACACAAGAGAAATGTTATTTTAACCATACAATTTTTGTGCTGAAAGCTTGTCTTAATTTTACTCTGAATTTATTAATAACGGGGTTAATGTATACTATATCTTGATTTAATAGGGACCTATAATTTGTTTTAACTTAAGGATGATGTAATACCATCAAAGTCAATATTTGTGGTTATAAATGGCCAACAAGGCCTTTGGCTTCCAAAAGTAATAACAAATTGTCACAACAAATAACACAATGATGAAATCTGTGTATGGTTAAAAAGAACCATAATATGAGCAGCGGCATTAAAAATGCAGTACCAATTTGATTTTCAGATACTACAAATTAAAAGTTTCACAACATGTAAAGTTTTGACTGCGGTTTTGAAGCAAACTGTCTTGACGCAGAAGTAGGTATGCAACAGGCTCTATAGAAATAAAGGGTGCTCAACGATTTTACTGCTGGCTTCATGGCCCAATTGGCTTGGCAGTCGAAAAGTTTGAAGAAATACCCATATGCACCCTGATTTTATATCCCCACCACAGCATTTTTCCCTTAATATGTTTTGCAGACATAATATCACGTTTTCTTCCCAGAGGGGTAGGCAGAAACTACACATGGTACATCATTTTATGTCAAACATGAACATAATTATTTGGTAATTGCAACCAGGAAAAAACAGAAACCAAATTCTCTCATTAAAATTGTTTAGTCCACCTGTGCTGCACCGCATTATGAATGGGAAATCAGAAAAATTATAACATTTTGAAACTGCACTGCAACTGTTCAGAACATTTATAAAACGCAAGGGAAATAAAATTCCAAAGTTTCCTTATCTCTTACTCAAGGCGTAAACCGATATTACATCATTGAAATATGACTACGTTTCAATTTATCGAAAATAAATTGAAAACACTTTACATTTTGTGATACCATCATTGATGGCGCAAAATAAAGACTATAAATAGTTTTAAGTTATAATGTAGTGTGAGTGTTCTGTTTCTTGTCGCAGGATTCGCAGGCAGAGTCCGAGCCCGAATTGCCGCCGGCGGAGCCTACGCCCCCGCTACAGTCATCGCGGGATGACCGCAGATCTAGTAAGTTTAAAAAAAAAAATTGCTAGTGACTGGCCACTGCTTTGCACGGTTTTTATGACTTTACAAAACATTGAGATTTCGTTATTATATAAAAGTTAAATATTAATGTATATTCACTTAAACCTTCCGGAATAAATTCTTTATATGATGGTGAAAACCGCATTTTTAAGAGAACTATGCAGTCACACAGATAGAGATACGAAAAGCGACTTTAATTTTTATAGTATGGAATAGTATGGATTGGCTCGCCAGCAGTGGTGGCCCAGTGGTGACAGCCTGGAATTACGAGTTTTATATAGGTCGTGGGTTCGAACCCAAGCAGTGGTGATGAAATATTTACACAAGATATTGTGAAAAATAATTACCACCACTGCTCTCAAAACAGTGAAGTAAACATCTAGGAACCCGGCATGTCTTATAAACAAAAATTCGAAGAGGGAGGTCTGTGTTCCAGCAGTAGGGACGTTATAGGCTAATTATGCGTATGTTTATGGATTGACAATCAAACATCATGGACCTGCAATACCAGAGACATCATCACGGCATTGTCATCCCAGAGACAAAGTTGAATGGTCTCAGGTGCCTGTAAATCCATCCACCTACGCTACGTTGCTAAGCGGCAGAATTAGGTATGTTGGTGGCACTATCCCAGACAAGCTCCAGTCAATACATACATACACAATTTAATGTTTCGCACTGTTTGAATTAGAATATGACACATCAATGTGAATTGAGGGGCCCGTGGTTAAATAATAACAGACACAAGTCGATCGATCAGGTTAAATTACGCTTGCCGCGGTTGTTCTGTGGATAGGTGACCATCTTTACATACCGAGACCCCTCCGTGCCTCGGAAAGCACGGGTCCCGGCTGTCATTCGTGGATCTTTGACAGTCGTTACGAGTAGTCAGAAGCCCGAAAGTGGAAACCAGTCTTATCAAGGGATATCGTATTACCCAGTAACTGGGTTGTGGAGGTCAGATAGGCAGTCGCTCCACGTAAAATACTGGTATTCAGCTGCACCCGGTGAGACTGGAAGCCGACCACAACATAGTTGGTGAAGGCTAGGCAGATGATGATGCAATGTGAATTTAGTTTGGCCTAATTCAAGACCTATTTATTTTTATTGCATAGTAAAACCTAATTATACAAAATACAGGGTGGCAGGGACATCAACGCGCAAACGGTAACCATGGATTCAGCACATGATACTAGACCCCATAGCGTCGAAATTTTTCGTCGGTTATCAAAAATCTCCGTTTCATAGAAAAGTGCAATACCTACGCAGTCAAAATGTATGGAATACCAATATTTTTTTTTTTTTTAATAACCGACGAAAAATTTCACCACTGCCACCTGCAACCCTGTACATTTTAAGATGGTATGAGAAAGCTCAATTAGTACCTAACATTACTTCCGAGGCGAACCGCGGAAAACGAAACGTCACGATATTGTTTAATTCCATGTTCTAATCGCTTAGGCACACTAATTTTTAATCTACTTGAATTCACATCAGTTTAATGCATTAAATTATCAACGAGTCGTAAAATGTTGCATGTTCAATCGAAATTACTGATTTGTAGTTTCTATAGTACGCCATGCTGTAGAAAGAAAGAAAGAAAAGGTATTTATTGTGACTCTTACAGGTGATCATAAACTAAACACAGTCAAAAATAAACAAATTATATAGATAAATTAAACAGAAAGTCCTTTACGAGCCAAAAGGCTCCTATCTCAGCATGATGCTTCGACATTTAAAAAATAGGAATGTAGGAAGTTAGAACATTAGTATTTTATCACGACAATTATTTATTTAAATGATTAGGTTTGTTATCAAAAAGTACTGAACCAAACTCCTAACCTCCTTACTAAAAAATAAAATAAATATCTACATTCTTTATGTGTAAACTCGATAAAAAATAGCGTATTCAAAAATGTTTCTTTCTTTACAGATAACAGTCGTGAACGTGATCGCGGTGACCGCGAGTTCGACCGGCGCGACAAACGCCGTGACTCGCCCGCGCGTGCACGCAGCGATAGAGACCGCTCAGATAAACGGTCACCGCGCAGGGATGATAAATACAGGTATGTACTTACTGTTGAATTTCTCCTCATTTAAAACTGCTTCTTTCAGTGCCTCGTGCCTCTCCAATTACTGAAGGTTACATTAAATCTGAATATTTGTACTTGTCCTTGAGGGGCTTGTGGCTAAGTAATAACAGCCGCACGGGTCGATTGATCAGGTTAAGCTACGCTTGCCGCGGTTGGTTCGTGGATGGGTAACCACTTAACATACCAAGACCCCTCCGTGCCTCGGAAAGCACGCTAAGTCGTTGGTCCCGGCTGTCATTCGTGGATCTTTGACAGTCGTTACGGGTCGTCAGAAGGTCGAAAGTTTGACAACCATTCTTACCAAGGGGTTTCGTATTACCCAGTAACTGGGTTGTGGAGGTCAGATAGGCAGTCGCTCCATGTAAAATACTGGTACTCAACTGCATCCTGCTAGACTGGGAAAAGGCTTGGCAGATGATGATGATTTGTACTTGTCCTTTACGAGGTGAAACGACGTTTAAAACTAAGGCACGTCAAGATTATGACTTCCTCTTTGGTCTAGAGTGGCTAGTCTATACGGACGCCGTAGATGAGAACCCCAACAAAAAAAACCTTCCGATTAGAAATTCTCAGTAGTATCTTCCACCCTAATTGCACAGTTTCAATTACAGTTGAATAATTTTGAAGGATATTGATAATCCATTGCTCCATATGTTCGAAAAATGTGTCTGCTCAACAACGTAAATAACGCAATGAATGTTGTTGAACTGTCAAAACGAAAGCCATTGCTACTGTTAGTGTGTTACGATTACCCATCAGTACGATTATCTCAACAGTATAGTTATGAAAGCCAAATATTGATTTGACGTATAATAGTGTCTTAAAAAATCTGCTTACAGAAATAAATATCATTTAATTTCAAAGATAAATAGTATATTTGAACAGCAGTTTAACTACTGTATTATACTATTACAATTTATATTATTATTTATACCACAGGTCAGACCGTGACCGCGACCGCGGACGCGCACACGAGCCAGTCCGCCGCGGTCTGCTAGGCGACCGGCCCGATGACCGCGAGAAAGTGCCCGCGCTGATGGACCTCAAACCTTACGCCAGTGAGGTTCCACCACCAGCTGACAAGAGGTCTCAGGATGCCAGGGATGCTGTGTCGCCCAGGTACCGTATTCAAGATCAAATCATTTTTTTAAGTCATCATTCTCCTGCCCTTATCCCAATTTATTTGTGGTCGGCGCAACATGTCTTTTTCTTCCATATTTCTCTATCAGTCGTCATCTCGATGCTCACCCCATTTCTAACCATATCATCTTTTCCACAGTCCATCCATCGTTTCTTTGGTCTTCCCCTACTCTTATAGCCATCGACATTCATACCCTAAACTCTCCTCACGACATTTTCCTCATTCCTCCGTATCACATGCCAATACCATGACAACCGATTTCCACACAACTATTCAGCTACCGGTGTCACTTTCAGACTTCCTCTGATGTACTCATTTCTTATTCTATTTATTCGTGTAACACCACACTAGCATTCCTCTTAGCATTCTCACCTCAGCTACATTCAATTGCCTTTATAGAGGTATGAGGAACAGGGTGGAAAGTTCACTCACCGCCTGGTCGGAGAATCCTCCCTTTTCTATGGAGTAAGAAAAAGGAGGATCCTCCGATCAGACGGTGTTGTGTCTAGCGTGCAACTGTCCCACGACTGATGTCGGGAAGTTTGTATGTATGCTAATTGCGCGGTAAATGATAAATGATTTTATTTTGTAAGTATGTAGGTTTGTACAAACAGTTTTACACGTCAATCATATTTTAAAACTAAATGAGGTCGGCGTTTCCTATCTGACTAGTCTGAGAAGAAAGGCCGAAACAAACTCAGACGTCACAGTCTCTTTTAAAGTCCAGACATAAGCTTGGTCAGATCATATGAAGACCATGTAGGTCGATGTCTGAGATGGTCTTTTGAGGAAAGAACCACACAGATTGAGAGGACCTGTCCAGTCAGTGCACGCATATGTCAGAAATCGTGCAGCTCAACTTAAAACTTAAGGAGCTCAACGATTCGACGAACAATACCAAAGAAAGGACATTTGGGTAGGCCACATTAATTACTCAAACTGCCAGACCATGACAAAAACTAACAGAACAGAGAGAAAAATAAAAAATAAAATGACCCACATAGTCTTCACATTCACAATAATTAAAATAATAGAATACTTTACAAAGTAAGCAAATGTCATAGATCAAATTCATTAATGTCAAAGAGTATATTAAAAAAAAAACAACAACAAAACAAAAAAAAATAAAAACATTCAATATGTAAAAATTGGAAGCAGCTTAATTCCAAGCCTTTTTGTCCTCGATATAAGCCTTAACGGTATAACAGGCTTTCTGGAAAACCCTGCTTGCGAGATGCAGGTTTTGCGTAACGTCAGTATGACGCGTTGTTCGCATGTGGCTAGATACCGCTACACCTTTCATTCATCCCTTTTGTGGCCCAACATTCTCCTCATAAAAAGATTTTCGAACCTTTGTGGCATATCCGACCCCACGCCATTTAGCTTCCACGCACGATAAATGTAGTTTGTATAGGTGGGGGACACTAATACAAACAAAAAAGGTCCAGTAATATGGTACCTTAAAGTATCACGTTCCCGATATATTTGGAGATAAAGATGAAAACTATGATATAGGATACTTTTTATCCCGATATTCCCACAGGATCGTAACTTATGCGGGTGAAACCGCGAAGCGCAGCTAGTCTATTCAAATAATAGTTTCCAGGTTGAATTTACTATTTTCTGAATACCAGTATTTTGCTAACAATATCCTACAGTAAAAATAATTGTAGTCTAAATCACTATCAGCACCTGCTGGAAAAATAATTGAAATAACCTATCTGTCCGTTTAATTTCATCAAAGCTTTTATTTTAGATTCATAGACCGCGAGCGTCGCGATAAGGAAAAGGACAGAGAACGTGAACGCGACAGAGATCGTCATGGTCGACGCTCCGAGGAAAAACGGTAAGCATCAATCTATACTTATAATAAATCTGTAGAAGTGAAAATTCTGTACATTGAAAATATCAAAAAAATAAATGGCAGGGGGTGTTACTAGACCGACACCGAACCCAAAAATGTGATTAAAAAAATTTTTGTCTGTCTGTCTGTCTGTCTGTCTGTCTGTTTGTTCAGGCATCACGCAAAAACTACCGGTTCGATTACGATGAAACTTGGTATAATTATTCTTTAATATCCTGGGCACCACACTGGGTACTTTTTATCCCGGAAAAGTATATACAATAAAAAACAAACTTAATTTTGCGGTTCGATCCCTAGATCCGATTACTGTACCAACCGCAAATAATAAGTTTGTCGTAGGTTAGGTCACACGCAGTGGAGTTCATTTTTATTCCTTTTACTTTTTAGAGTTATTTAGGTTTATTTTTATATAAGTCGTAGGTATAGATTTTAATTTTAAAGTATAGGTAGTATATTTGATAGTGTACGTAGTGACCGTAGGTTATTTTATAATACTGTTAGGTAGGATAGTCATTCGTATAGATATTAGTTTTTAGAGATTTTGCTTATTTATTGAGTTTAGATTGAGGGGCCCGTGGCTAAATAATAACAGCCGCACAGGTCGATCGGTCAGGTTAAGCTACGCTTGCCGCGGTCGGTCTGTGGATGGGTGACCATCTTTACATACCGAGACACCTCTGTGCCTCGGAAAGCACGTTAAGCCGTTGGTCCCGGCTGTCATTCGTGGGTCTTTGACAGTCGTTACGGGTAGTCAGAAGCCCGAAAGTCTGACAACCAGTCGTACCAAGGGTATCGTATTACCCAATAACTGGGTTGTGGAGGTCAGATAGGCAGTCGCTCCATGTAAAATACTGGTATTCAGCTGCATCCGGTTAGACTGGAAGCCGGCCCTGAACATAGTTGGGAAAAGGCTAGGCAGATGATGATTGCGTTTAGATTAGTTATCGTCATAAATAGGTTTATTTAGGTAGGTAGGTATTTTATTTTCTGTTATTGAGTTTATTTATTTTTTTAATTAGGTAGGTACTTAGGTAAAGATATCATATAGGTACCCTCTTAATCACCATTAATGAGACACAATTGGTTTTCTATTGTAATTAGCCACAAAGGGCCCGCGAGATAGATGGCATCCTGGTGCACATACATTTTATCCTGTTAGCACGTTCCCGTGGGATAATTTCCGACATCCACGCGGGCGAAGCCGCGCGCAGAAGCTAGTTTGATAATAAAACTCCGGCTGGCTCCACGCTTTGGTCCAAACGCTCGTTCCGTCATAGATAGGCCACGTTGGCGATTATGCTTCATAGCACTTATATACATAGTATTTTGCTTCTAATGAGATAGTGGTGGCCCAATGGTAACGGCCGCGACGAATTGTAGGTCGTAGGTTCAAACCCAGGCACTTTACTTTGTGTAAATTATTTTATCACCACTGCTCTCAAAATGGTGAAGGAAAACATCGTGAGGAAACCGGCATGTCCTAGAACCTGAAAAAAAAAATCGAAGACATGTGACATCTACCAACCCGCACTGGGCCCACGTGGTAGATTACGGCCTACTCTCCCTCTCACAGAGAGGAGGCGTGTGTCCCAACAATGGGAACATTATCGGCTGATTATGTATAGTGCTTCTATGATAGAACAACTATACTACGTTGAATCTTTGCTGGCGACATCTACACAAATAAATAAAATTGATGTGTCTGTTTGTAATGTCAAAAAAACAGCTTTTTACTAAATGCATATGAAACTATACGGTACTTATTTTTTAAATTTTTATCTGTCTGTTTGTTCCGGCTAATCTCCGAAACGCCTGGACCGATTTTGACGGGGCTTTCACAACGAAGTCTCAGGTACAGCTAGTATAGTTATATAGTTCATATGAGTCTGGAATCGCCAACCCATCTTGAGCAAGCGTGGTGCTCAACGCTCATACAGGGAGAAGACTCCCTGTATGAGAAGAGGCTTTTGCCCTGTAGTGAGACAGTAATAGGCTGTTATTATTATTTATTTCTATGCAACCTAAATTACTAAGTCCTCCTTTTACCCCTGTCTTAGTTCATCAAGCCACCGCCACGAGCGCCGCGAGCGCTCGCGCTCCAAGTCCCGCGGGGCGCAGTACCCGGCCGCCCACTCGTCGGAGCGCCGCGCCTCGCCGCCCTCGGCCGACTACCGGCCTTCTTCCTACAAGGTCAACAAGAAACTAGAGGTTATGGAGAAAATGGGTTAGTATTGTAATATTGTGTCCTTAGGTGACTACGCCCCGGAGTGTGAATGTGGTTCTGTCCCACAAACAATGGATCACTTAATATTGTGTTCAGCTTGTCCTGTTGTCTGGACGCTACTGAAGGTGCTAAGCTCGTAGCCAAATTCTAGACTGACTATATATAGATTACAATCGACACGCTAAGAAGAAGGTGGGGTACGTAGAAAAAACGCTGTTTAGCGCTAGTATCTACACAAATGAAGGCATATCCAATGATGATACTTCAGATTTCTGTTGTAAAATGTTCCAACTTCTCTCATGTTGGCATGAGCTAAATTAGTGGATAAGAAAAGGTGCCGTGGTAAAAATATTTGCAAGGTAGTACCAGGGCTTATTTTGTAGAGTGCAGCTGATTCACTATTAAGAGACTGTTCAGGTTTCGTGACTTCAAGTATCAGGCGCTATACAAGCACATGAAATCTGTCATTGGATCTGGTAATCACAACAAAGTTCAAATTAAATTATTTTTCAAGATTCAACATGTCTTAATACATCAAAGATATACATACTGATATTGTTTATGAGGTTCACAAGAATATTCCTTATATTTGTCTTAATTTTTATCTCTACTCACACAGGTCTTCAGATCAAGACACCAGACGGCTCGATGGCCACAGCGCAGCAACTCCGCGCGGCGGCCTGCGAAATACCACCTCCGGGATCGCACCTGCCTTCATACTACAACCCCACTGCTGTCAATGCTAACAAGATTATGGACCAGGTATGTATTAATGTTACAAGAGGGAAAATCACATTTATTAGACAAATGAAAGAAATACATGAATAAAAAGACTCCAGTTAAGAAAACTGTGCACAACAATATTAATGTTGGCAGAAATTAAGCAGGCTCGCAATCAAATTTGCATTTAGTAAGGATTCCACTTCGTTGTAACTTGTGCATAAAGTTTTAATAAATATTATCTATTTTTTTTTTAAAGCCTGTGATGTCACTCAGCACGGCAAAGGCCTCCCTACTTTTCTCTTTCCACTTCTCTCTGCTTAAAGCTGTTAAGGAGCAGTTCTTGTTGAAGGAGTCCAGCTCATCCCGCCATCTCCGTCTGGGCCTGCCACGATGTCGCTTGCCATTAAGAGGGACCGATTAGGTCGTAAGTTTGGCCCATTGGTCGTCTGACATGCGGCAGATGTGTCCAGCCCAATTCCATTTTAGCGTGGCAGCTTTCCCAGTGACATCAGTTATTTTTGTTATGGAACGGATGATCGTATTCCTAACCCGGTCTGTTAGTTTGATACCCAGAATACTCTGTTCCATAGCCCTCTGGCGACCTTGAGCGTGGACCTCTGCTGATTTGTCAAAGACCATGTTTGTCCACCATAATATGTGAGGATGGGGAGTATGCACACGTCAATGGGTCTCCTCTTAAGAGACAAAGGAAGATCACCCTTTATTAGATGTTTCATGGCCCATTTACATATTATAAACTAAAGTCGCTTTTTGTGTCTGTCGCCCACAACAAATTTTGATACAGGGCTAGCTACGCCACGGATTAAGTGTCAAAAAAGAAAAATTAAAATCTTTAGTGTTCTAAAATGAAATGTTAAATTAAATAAAACAATCAGTATTCAAGAAAGGGTCATATGGTGATATAGGTAGCAGCTTACGTAGGTTTAAAGGTACACAACCCTCCCTTAGCAACGTAAGTACTTACGGCAAAGTTAGAATAAAAAACGATAGAGGCAAAAAAATCCGCTTATGTAGCCCCAGGCGCAGCTTTATATTCGCACGGCTCTGAAACAACCAGTATGATCATTGGCAATTCTTTAAACATCTTTTACACTCTACAGGTACAAAAGCGCAAGTTGTTGTGGTCGAACAAAAACAAGTCTGAAGCTGAGGAGGCTGCCAAGTGGAGCGGCACGCGGTTCGCGCAGGACAACGACGGCAAACAGGTCTCCAAGTTCATGAGGCTTATGGGCATCAAGGAGCCAGGTCAATACTTTACCAAGTATATCGTCATGTAGGGCCTGGTTCAAGGCAGGCATTAGAGTTTAGAACCGGCGACGTAATTGCGCAACAACTTAAAATAGCAATATATTTTAACAATAAAATTCAGCAACATTCATTAGCTGGGTTAATTATAGCGATATTCAGATTACCCTGACAGTGTGCGCTCAGATCGCGCGCGGCACCTTCATACCGACCGCGTATTGTTTCTACCGCTCCCGGTCGGAGCGCACTTGATCGTCCGGTATGGACCCGGCTATTGCGTGATTTACGTGGTCGAGCATATGAACTTTTTAAATACAAGATGATAATGATCTAATGGATTAGCAATTTTATTAAAAATACGTCGACTTGTGATTGAAAGTGTGAAAGCACCCCATTGTGTTTTTAAGTTAAATGTTGTCATAAACATGTTGAATCTCTTAAGATGTCAGAGAACAAACAGCAGCAATAACCTATTAATCCCTGCATGTATTTGCAAAAAAATGGGAACAAATCATGACTCTTAAGATTCTGACAAACAATTCACTAATCAATATCTGTATTCCAACAGCCGCAGTCAAGCCTGAGCCTCCAGAGAAAGCGGTAGACCCAATCAAAAAGCAAGAAGAACTCTTTCAAGTAATGCAAGCACAGTACGAAGTCGCCAGAGCGACCACCCACACCATGCGTGGCGTAGGACTGGGTTTCCAACGGGGACAGTACTAGGGTCTAGTACTGACTACTAACTAACTTCATAGTGATAGTGCCTAGTGTTGTGACGTCATTGTGCGACCTGAGTGTGCCTAGTGCGATGGAAAGGAAATGAAAGGTGAATGGAACAGTGCAGTGGTGTTAAAGTGCACTCCAAAGGTGAGCTAGTGTTTTGTCATAGATTATGTTGATTTTCTACCCAAATTGTACTGTAATAAGCAATAAATTGTGTGAGCTATGTCTTCGATATTTGTGTTATTTGTGACAAGCATTTGTAAAAGGACAGTTTTTCCATTATAATAGTGCTTTGTGAGTTGATACTGTTTTCCTAAAGTAAATAATGCTACTGCCATTGGTACTCGCCTACGCTGTCTCTGTAGACAGCTCAACAACCTGTTAACCTATGCAATTGATCTTATGAATGTTAATACTTGTGTATGTTTGTATTTCATATTTAGGTATGTTTGGCTAGCGGAATCAGAAAAGAGGATGTAAAACAATTGTTGTAGTTTGTAAAATATTAGGGTACTGGAATGCACTAGCTAAAGATTAGAAAGGCTACTGCAAGTAGTTAAGAGAGATACGCTAAGTTAATTCTTCCCTTGCAATTCAATAAAAAAAAAAAACAATTTGCTTGTCAGTGTCAGGTTGTATGTTGATTAAAATGTATGATTCGTGACTGTAACAAATATGGCTTTACAGAATTAGAATCAGTAATACAACTCCCTTAAGTTAGAACTGGCCTCAAATGTCATGATTTCAATCAATAGGGTAATATGAACTTGGAGAGTTGTAATAAAATATGAATTGTACAGGCTACCTTAGCGCATCCCCCTTAATGATTCTGTAATCCATGTACAAATGGATTTGGAACGATTGAATGTAGCAGCTAGCAAAAAGGTCTTGGAAAGAAGAAAAAGCTACATCAAAAATATCATATTTTTACCATAGCTTTAATACTTCACGAAAAGATGAAAATTATATTGATGAATACAAAATAAATGTCCATAAAATGAATAAAACTAAATATATAGATAATCTGGCATTGAAATTATCTAGATAAATGAATAGAAAATTTGTAAATAGCCATGACATGGTATTGTGAGTAAGCGTCTCAGATTATAAAATTTGCAGAGTATCATGTGGCAAGATGATTTATATTTTCAAAGTAAATTTGGAAATGCGTCACGCGAATCGCGTGGGTTTTGCGAGTGGGTGGAGAATTACAAAATGTAGTGTGGAGTTCTATAGCTACTCCTGAAACCATATCAAGAGTTGTATATTATATTAATACTTTAATAAAGATTTATACGATGACTAGCTTTTCCCGCGACTTCGCGTGGATGTCTGAAAACAATAATGTGTTTCTTTACTAATTATTTTTCTAAAATAAAAGTAGCCGAGTTATTCCTTATAACATCAGCTATCTGTGAGCCAAAATCGGTCAAACCGTTTCGGAAATTAACTACTAGTAAAACAAACAGATAGGCAAAAATTTAAAAATTAGTTTCATTTTGTTAATATTGATAACAAACAAAATTTTTTAAATAAATAATGATGCGAGTTGGCTTCGGTCCTTCGTACGCCTTCCAAAGGTCCGGGACCCCAGGGTCCCGAGAAATGTTAAAGCTAAAGAGTTTATTTCTTTGAATGCGCTTATCTCTGAAACTACCAGTCGGATTTGAAAAAATATTTTTGCATTTGAAAGCCTAATTCTTGAAAGTTATATGTTTTATGATACGCTAGGACCTTGTTATTTTAGTATAGGCATTGTGTATCTTACCACTTCCTTGCGAAGTAGCGGGCAGGAGCTAGTTACAAATATTACTACACTTTTGATCCAAGATACTTGGGAAAATTTCCCACAGTGGTTTTAAATAGCTATGGAACTCAAAAATTCTTAAAATAAGTTCTAGATTTACTGCTATGTGTGATATAATGTTATTCAATTATCTAGTTATGATGAAAATAATGATCAATGCGTGGATAACATTTTATCCATCGAGATCTTCCTCTATGTTCCTAAGTTTTATTGAAATTGATTGTGAGTAAGTAGACTAAGTGTTCCTTTATAGTAGATTATCCATGCAATGTTTATTATTTTTGTTGTTGTATAAGTTAATAAAAGATTACTAAAATATTGGAATTTTTATTATGATATTGGGTTTTCCTATAAGAAGAATAAAGCGCTTATTACACTATTCGATCAGTAGGGTCCCTATCTACTAGATAGGGTAGTGTAATAAAATAGATAGAGATAGGCCCTACTGCTAGATCGGGTGTTCCCGACCATACTTGTCCATCCTATCAGTAGGGCCCTACCGATTGGGTAGTGTCTATTACTTTACTTTTTGGGGTAGTGTAATATAATTAGCCTTTAGGGGAAAGAAACGAAGGACGCGGGACGCGCGATTAGGAAGTATTCGACTATTCGCAATGTTTATTTAACGCCTTCATACATCTTAGTTGTCACAATCGGCGCGAGCGTATTTCGTCCCGCATCCCGCGCGGAGTTCGCTTCAGCAGTGCGATTCTGTAACCATCTCGATCTCACCGTGAAAAGTTAGGTGAAGTGAGCTGTCATTCCAACTAATGCTAGGGATTGACACTAATGACAGCTCACTAAGCTCACTTCACCTAACTTTTCACGGTGAGATTTTTACAGAATCGATCGGCTGTTTGGCCAGTCCTGTGAAACTCCGAACAAATTATTTTTGTAGGGAATTTGTAACCTTCTTTAGCCAACATTCAGAAACACACGTCAGAGTACTCAGGGTGACCAACATTATGTTATGAAAGTCAACAAAAGTCAACTAACTAAACAAACATGTCTGCCGTCGCATCATGTTCGTTTTGTGATTTTTCTGTTTGTTTTTTCATTTTTCTGTAGGATTTCGGAATATAACATAGCAGAATAATTTCTGTGAGACGAGTACCTGTTCCTCTGTATCATCCTCACATAGTTTTAACGAGATATTGACACTTTTAGTGTTAGTGACTCTTGCGAGATAATTATTGACTCTTATTGTTATTTTACTATTTATCTAGACAGTGACTATCAAGTTTGTGAATCAACATGGGTAAGGGTCACAGAAGATGTAAAAATTTGCGGTATCAAGGAGGCCTCGTATACTGAAAATAAGTTGCTTTTTTCCAAGTTCCCTCTGGATCCAACCTGGTGAGTACCGATACCTATTGCTAATGTGATCTTATGCCCAAATAGCACTACCTAATTGTAAATTAATAGCATCATTCAAATTCTGTAATATGATCCTCGAGCCATCAATCAAGATGAGCTGAAACTCTAATGAAGAAATGGTTTAAAACTTTTGTGCTTACAGTAATACTTATTGTACAAGTTGTATTGCTGAGCATGAGGAGAGGGCAAACTATTATAGAGTTTTTCCAACAGAAATTTCTTAGTAGCAGGAGTATGGATTTGTGCCCCGTTGATAGAAATAGAATCGCCCTCTATTATATGGGACTTTAATGGTATACTTAACTGGCGAAATGTGGATGTACTACAGGTACACCTCTGCCCAACCCTTCGGAGAAACAAGGCGTGATGTTTTGTTATGTAATACTTGTCTTACATTGTAATCTAATTTAGTCTAAGTGGTTATCATTCCACTTAAAATTGCAACTCAAAAATTGAAATTTGCGAAAATTATGCAACTGATATGCTATATAACTTAGTTTTTAAGTTGGACTAATACCTACATAAATGAAGTAGTTTCATTATAATCCATTAAGCTTTTCGCATGTGATGATGTTACAAAGAAATAGACACACAGATAGAAAGAAATTCTTAAATTGATTTTTTTTATTTGATAGAAAGAAATTCTCAAATTGTTTGAGTTAATTTGTTCTCTATTGCTCTTTTCAAATAGAAAATATCCCTGCATTTTATATGCGGGGAAATGTTTACAAATCTCATCAAATAATTTGCTTATATTTAATTATCTTTACAGATTTAACACCAAGAGAATAGCAGTTGATGGAGCAATTAAATAGAACTAAATGCAGCCTCAAGACATCCCTGCATCTTACCAACTTATTCTGGTTAATGCGCTGGCATTGCCTTCTGACCAACAGAAGAGCCAGCTGGTCGAATATTGCATTTTTTAGTTTATTTTTGTGCTCTTCACATAATTATTATAAAAGAAGTATCACAGTTGGCGATAAATATTGTGGTTGTTAATTGGCAAATATTTGAAGAATGCAGACACGGCAACATTTCATTTTCAAATATTTTAGAGGCTGCCTCAACAAACATACACAGGTTTTTTGTGGGATATGTTAGAGATAGTTTCTCTGGCCACCATTCTCATAATTTTATGTAATTAAACATAGGGTCATCGCCGGGATCCTCAACCTTCAAGCATTTTTCACAAATAGCACATTTATAAGTTTTTTAAATGATTGAAGCTATGGGGTTGCTGCTCCATTTCTGTTAAATTTGTTTCCATAGCCTCAAACTGACATAAGAACATACTGTAATATTATTATCAATGATAAATAAAGTGCATCATCCTCGTACCCTTACCCCAATATAAAATAGATGATAAATAAAGATAGGATTCTATAGAAATAATAGAATATAAAAAAACCAGCAAAAGTTTTTTTTTTTCTTAAGTTTCTTATTTATCATCTATTTTCCTCACTGATACCGAAGTAAATGGACACATATTACCAATGTTGCTTGATAATTTATATAAATTAATAAATGCTGAAATCATATAAACCTGTTTTATTTCAAAATAAATTAGTTTTGGAGCCTGATTATTATCTGCATAAAATGCATTTTGTCGATATCGATATATAATGCATTTTATCGATATCGATAAGATTATTGATACGTTGCGCATCCCTATTTATAACAGTTCTACCCTTCAAGGTCATGATTGTCACTGTCAAAGTTGTCAATGCTACCTATAGTTTTCATGTTGGTAGCCATGTTTTTTTTGTATAAGGTTGGCTAAAGAAGGTTAACAATTCTCTCAAACTGAATGTTCTAAGTTCCGTCTCTTAAAAGGTTACATGCTCTGTGTGTTTGGCGAGAGCTCTATTAATTAGAAATAGGGAGAATCAGAAAGGGCCTGCCCTACTTACTGGCGACTTGCGTTATGGGAGAGGTCAGCGGCCAGCATATTAGTCACGATATAATTTTTGCAAGTAGATGATGGACTCGTGCCACTCGTGGAGACAGTAGTCAGTCTTAAACAACACAGCAGTAACTGTCTTATCGGTCTGATAGTCATGAAATACACAGAAAATACGATTATGTATGTAGGTATTTATAGAATGATAGACGAAGATGATTTAAAGATCTGATTCGCGATAATATAGTAGCAATGATTTCATCCACCATTGACCATACATATGTTTGAAAGAATCACACGATTCGTGGCCAGATAAGGATCAAAGGTCAAAGTCTAGATTTCTCCTGAAAAATAAGGGAAAGTCCCATAATTAATGTTAAAAACATAAATTGCGACTGTAAAACCAATCTAAATCAGCTTTGCTTAAAGCTGCGTAAAATACAAGCATTATGGAATGATTACTAATTTTAGCAAAACAGTGGCGCCGAGTCCCTTGTTCACAAACTAAACTAAATTTATTTTCAGTGCATCTTTTTCTTTCTATTTCACTAAGAAAAGGAAGGAAGATAAATATTAGTTTAGTCCTGTCAAATATTATTGGACAGGACTAAACTAATATTTATCTTCTGTCAGGCGCCTGGCGTAAATTGACGAATTTTTAGTCATGTTTTTAATCACGTCTAATTTGTCTATGGAGTAGTATCTTAATTTGACAGGACTAAACTAATATTTATCTTCTGTCCTTTTCTTAATGAAATAGAAAGAAAAAGATGCACTGAACTTAAATTTAGTTTAGTTTGTGAACAAGGGAATCGGCACCACTAACGGATTATCACGTCGTTGCCGCCGAACATGAGTTTAAATCGGAACCGTGTGGGAGAGACTTTATAGTGGTATCGATTTTACTCCGCCAGCCGCCACCAACAATATTATGATTGGACATCACTACTGAACAGTTTATCATCTGTCTCTGTCAGACCCGCTGTCAAAGACATGAGTGAAGTTGGCTACGCTCCTTATTATTAAAATAGTATAGTCTGTGGTTATGGGATTCACCGAAAAGTGTTCACAAAAAATGTTTTTATTTCAAATCGGCAGATAAGATCGAATAATAAATTATTTAACATTCAACAGTTGAGGCCTAATTACCACGGAATAGCGCGAAATAAAAACATATCAACGGTGAATTGTGAAATAGGTTAAAATTGCAATTTGTTACAGTGCGTATGTAAGTCTAAATAGATAATTTTCTAAGGATGAATCGCGAAATGGAAGACGTCGAAACAAAACTGTGTGAGAATTGGTGAGTTTAATGTGCAATATGCGTGTTATGTTGTCAATATTAGTTCTATTTCAGTGTACACACGTTAGCCGGCTATTTTTAGATTATTTGGAGCATTGCGAACATCGCAGCTGTCTCGGGCTCGCTTGTTGTTTACCTTACATTGAAATTATTGTTATGAAAAACTTCCATAAACTCATTGTTTATTTGTTTATCCTTTACGGAGATCTTGTAGCCTAGAATTGAGTGTGGAACACAATTATTCTTGTGTTATTGTTAGTCCATTTTACTACCTGTGTAGCTAAGGTTCGATGATCTTTATGACCTATTTTGCTCTGGACGACCTGTAGTGCAGGCTACAAAATCAATTGTGCACTCGGTGGGGGATAGATTCCAGGAAATGTCTGGTGCAGAGATTGGCCGGGCGCGGGGCGGTGCTCTGTGAGGCTTTCATAAAATTGCTTTTATAATAATTAACCACGGTTAGGGTAACTACATTTTCTGTATTATAATATAGCTAGCTAACCTTAGAATTATTAATATAAGCTACCCCAATTAAAATTTTTCTTCCCGCCATCATCGAAACCGTGTTTGTAAAAAACACGACAAATGAATCCGCTCGGTGAAATTAGTTGATAAAATTAAATAGGAAGTAGGTAGTTATGTAAAGACACTTGAAATAATTGTAGGTACGTAAGTAGTAAGTATATGTTTTGCGAACATTATCCGCATGACAAACACTTCGTGAAAACAAGTACAGACGCCAGCAGGTCAACCTACCCGAATCTGTCAAATTTTCCCAATCAACCTTGAACCTTACTGCTTTAGCGATAAAGTTGAAAATCTATTAAAGAAATTTGACAGATTGTAGTAGCTTGATGTGCTGGCGTCTGTACAATATGGAAATAGCTACTTTAGGCACTACTTGTAACAAGTTTTCATACATTCGAATTCCTTCAATTGTTTTGTTATATAAGATAATGTAGGATAGATAAATTAAAACTATGATAGAAACTGTGTTTCGATACGTATATTTTTGCAGATTACCCACATCAAGAAAAAATATTTAAAAAAAAACCTAAATACGATCTCATCATGGTTTATTTTACTAACATACTGATAATCTAATGACAAACAATATTGTACCTACGTCTAATTTTAAACATACATACCGTTATAGATGGAACATTTATATGTATGCCACCAGTGTTTCTCATTATATGGGACCGTCTCCACGAGCGACAGAATCGCGGCGATATTATCGTCGTGCCATTCAATTCTCGCCGCGATGATATCGCCGTGTGGAGACACGTTATAAGAGAGTGTATAGAAATACGTGACATGACGATAATATCGCCGCGATTCTCTCACTCGTGGAGACGGCCCCTATGTGAATAATTGTATTCTGTTTTTGAGAAATATAATTGCCTTATACCATATAATTGTCACCATGTGTTCACGATTCATTATCTAATAGGTATACTAGGGGTATTTACGGAATTACTTTTTTGCTATTTCATTACGCCCGACCTCCGAGTCCAAAAGTACGTCAACTTGGATACTCGGAACGCCATCATACAATTCATAAATATTTGCCTATCCACTGGTGTATACATTGTAATCCTTCATATTATCTTCAAGCCACTATCAAAAACCGCTGTGCTTATAGTTTTATTTCCTAGTCGCACGCACTCGCCCTACTCTCTGAAAGGCTAATCAACGCAACAATATTGCTAACTAAGTGCTCAGATACACGACGCGCAGAGACAACAGCAGCCGTCGACGACTGTTGTTGCCTCTGCCGTTGACGCGTGTCGCTCGTGTTTCATCATCATCATTCTCCTGCCCTTATCCCAATTTATTTGTGGTCGGCACTTCATGTATTTTTCTTCCATACTTCTCTATTAGTAGTCACCCCCTTTTTAACCATATCATCATTCACGCATTCCATCCATCGTTTCGTTTCGCGTGTATGCACACTAAAACACCGGGTGTCGTGTATTTTGCTTTCATACTTCTCTATTAGTAGTCACCCCCTTTTTAACCATATCATCATTCATTCATCCATCGTTTCGTTTCGCGTGTATGCACACTAAAACACCGGGTGTAAGTCTTTAGCTGTGCTTCTGTATGTACCTATGTTTTTCATATTATAATCGGGGTGAGGTCGTCTTTTGTTCTCGCTGTACCCCTATGTTTCGTCTGCCGCTCCCTTTCAACCTTCACCCCAGCCCTCTGCTCATCTGCCATCAGTCGCAATCCGCAACTTCGTGTCATATATTTTCCAAAGTATAAAAGATTCCATAGACCGAAATTCCGAATGATTCCCAACCGAAATTCCGTGTGATTCGATCGAAATTGTGCGTTATTCGCGGCTCAAAGGTGATAAGCCTCCACTTAAGTATGAATTCTTTCTCATTTAATACATATGAAACTGCAATCTGTTTGACGATATAAATTATGTATTAAAAAAAAAAAGAATTTTGCAAATCGGCTTATAAATAACGGAATTCTGAGGTAACAAATTCAACCGAATTGAGAATCTCCTCTTTTTTTTTTGAAATCGGTTAACAAAATCTTGCCCAGTGGTTCAGATAGCACATACTTGAAAACACTTTGAGGTTATGTTGCAGAATTTTGCTTTGCGCCCTCCCGCCGTCCTTGTGATTTGTATGGGTAGTCCGTAGATCGAAGCCACAATGCTTAATTATTTGCTACGCTGCGTGCGAGCTGATATGCTCCTAGCGAACTAATTACCTACGCATGGGTTGGCTTTTGCAATGGCCACACTAATGCTTTAAGGGCTATCTTCACATAAATATCAGGGCCGTGTCCGGGACGTGACAGGGCCTTGGCACACACAAGGCAGGCACTGAAGCTCCGTCGCCGTCCCGGACACGGACGTGTGTGAACGAGTTCATATAAAATGTATGCACCGATATTTTTTGAGCCCCCCTGACGGAGCTCGGTGCGTCCACGTCCCAGACACGGCCCTGATGTGGATAGACCTTTATTCTACAGCATAAATTTGTCACTTGTTCGAGCTAAGCGTACAGCGTATTTCCTATAGCCTGTTCCAAAAGTATCTGATGACAGTGTAAACAAACCCTGTTCAGGTTAAATTCATACACAATCACTTACTAAAGGGAATTAACAAAACATTCATGTGTATTTGAAAGGTTTCAACTTTAAATCTTACCGGTTCTTTTGAATACCTAACGTAATTAAATGGTAATTGAAAAATCATCGGCGACAATTGAGGTTATTAAATTAACCTCAATTTATTGTCAAAGTAAAAACATCTTTAAGATGGTATAAAATTAGAGTTTCGGGTTTAATTATCAAATCAAAGCACTCAATTTGAATGTGCCACTACAAATTAGCATCCACAGGTACGTTTTCTGATCCATTTGTTTTTTCATTGGATACTTTTGGAACACCTCATATCTGTGTAGTATCAGCCAAAGTGATGATTAACTCTACGCCGAGTGAATTCCGAACTGTTGCTTGCACATACGATGATACGGCACGTACGAGCAAACCACCTGTGATACGGACCTTTATATCATTGTATGAATTACTTAAATATAGCGTAGGTCGTGCACCTATGTTTCTCCAATCCTCTTGCATCCCGGCCCGGACGTGCAAAATTGTACGTAACGTAATGTATCCGCGCCTAGGCATGGCCTTTCTTGAATCATCCTTAAACGTGCCTGCTACTTAGACCAGACTTTATAAGATACTAGCTTCTGCCCGCAATTTCGTCCTCGTGAAATCTTGTACCCCCTATCTATTGCGACACATTGCGTCGCCTGCCCACACTGTAACCTCGTTTTCTTTCTCACTTTTTTCTTGGCTTCTAAGGCCTCTATCTTAATGTTAAGTAGCCTATAGCCTTCCTCAAGGATTGGGCTATGAAATGCAAAAAGAATTACAAATCCGATTGGTAGTTCCAGAGATTAGCGCGTTCAAATGGAGAAAGAAACTCTTTAGCTTTATTATTAGTATATAGATATAGTATAGATTTGAAACCAATAAGGTACTGCTGCTGCCATGACCGCGGTGTATCTAAAGGTTATACCGTGAACCATCAGCAGTAATAGCTTCGTAGAATTGTAACTATCGCCTAGTATCCGCGTACATCCGTGTCGTGTCAGGGACGGGGGTGGGCCATGACCTTTTGGTGATATTTATGAAACTCCGGAACCGATGTTAACAAGGACGTATGTGAAAAGCGTCATATAAAATGGACGCACCGATTCTGTTTTGTGAGTGACCAAGGCTCGGCCATCGGCCATCGACCATTCAGGTTTTGCTATCGCGGGCAAAACCTAAATGAGGCTGGCACAGGAGCGTGGGGATTGGCACAAGAAAAGAGAGGTTTATGCCCAGCAGTGGGTGAAGTCGAGCTGTGATGATAATGATGATGATGGAGGCTCGGCCACGTTCCTGAAAGTGGAGGTCTACTCCCTAAGCACGAAATGTTAAATGTTTCATCCGTAGTTACGGGCGTAAGGGATTCCGCAGCGACTTCTTCTTTTCGTGTCGATTGTACACTTCTTTTTTTTTTTAGTTTTAGCCCATGTTATGTCCGTAACATCTACGGATATAAGATTAGTTTGAGGTCCCGACCTAAGAATCAAAAACAACATGATTTGAAGGTTGTTCCTATTCCCGATGTGTTATTGCCCGTACGAAAAAGTTCATTAATCGGTAGTAGGATGCACTACCAAGTTTCCAACTATTTTCGGATTGACCCGTATCTTTGTTGACGGACTTAGGGAGTAGGTCCCCAGGAAACAGATACCAAAAAAAAGTTCCACTCCTTTCCAGTATGCATAATGACGGGTTACGTTTCAAGAGCCATCATGATGGCATGATGGAAACCAATGGGTTTCGGAGGTAAATGAAGATCTTAGATCAAAATATGACCGAGCAAATATAGTATCAGTTATTTATAGGTAGGGTTCGGAGGATATAATTATTAGTCACCGCCCACCACAACCGCACGCCCTAAATGCCTAGACATGTAGGTTCCTCCAGGGGCGAAGGATCAATGCAAACAAGATTCATTCATTTAGTTGGGTCTGTGTTCCTTTCCACGTAAAACCCGCCAGCTTTTAAAGCAAGAGTAAACAGGCATATTCTGAGCATGCTCGTTCCATCGTAGACCTCATCCATCGCTTTCCATCAGGCGAGATCGAGGTCAAGGATATTGCTAATCCATTGCTTTATATGTTCGAAAAATGCGTCTACTGAACAACGTAAATAAGGCAATGCATGTTGTTGAACTGTCAAAATGAAACCCATTGCCAGCAACGCAGGCCCATTTCGCAATATAAAAAACTAAGCACTCTCATCGCTGGTACTCGCATCGCTGGCAATCGCACAAACTTGAGGTATATATGTCGAACCCTGATTTGAGACTGACGGTACCTCAATGCAGTAATAATTGTAATGAACGCTTCTAAACTGCCTAGCAAAAGTCCACGAATTGATGGATCTTTGCTGTGTGTTACGTCATCTGCGATCAACGTTCTCAGTTCCTGAGTTCTAATTTCCCTTTCGAGTTAATCTATTTACATCCGAAGCTGTCCTGAACGACTGACCTAAAAATTACACAACTTGCCTGACATTCGACTTATCGGAAGTTCTATTTGTTTTATTTCGGTATGTAACTAGCCTGATTTCTGTAAGCCAGAGCGCGCTGTCGCCTAGGCGACTGTAGAGGTCAAAATACAGTACTATATTTAGCAGGTGTTGGTTTTCTGATAGAGATTTTCTCTAGTAGCAATGTAAATTGCAGAGTTATTTCCAAAACAAATTTTCAAAAAAATAGCGTAGAGTCATCTCAACACCTCTCTCCCTTGATTTTGTATATATATTATAATAATAGTACTATATATGTGTATATAACCTACTTATATATTTGTGTAACTATTTTAAGAGTTTTTTTTTATCAGTGTCCCTCTCAACCAAAGCACCTGTCATCTAATCTCTTCACCACCCTTGGTTGACTGGTAGAGAATGCCTAAGGCATTAAGTCCGCCTTTGTACCTTTTTGTGCGAAAAGTTTAAATAAATAAATAAAGCTATATTCTGAGAAGTTGTGTCGTCACACACCTTCTTTCTATAAGCCTCTTCTCAGTCCACCTTCATTCGTAAGTTTATTTTATACTACGGGCTTTCCAAAAAGAACAAAAACTGAATTGATAAGCAGTTAAAAAAAAATTTTTTTTTCTTTCTTTTCTTTCTATATCCTTTAATTTAGTTACGAACCGCCTGCTTGCATATTCATAGCATAATCAGCTATATAATGTTCCCATTACGGGGACACAGACCTCTGTGAGACGCAGTGAGCTATCCGCCCTAGTCCATCACGCGGGCCAGTACGGATTGGCAGATAACACGTCAAGTCTTCAAATTTTTCTTTCCAAGACAATACCGGTTTCCTCATAATGTTTCCCTTCACCGTCAAACTCACTCTTTAGCCCGGGCAGTTAGCACCGGGCCACCACTATACTCTTGACCGCCTGTTTCATGGCCACAGAATAATATAAAATAATCTAAGCTTTGCCACCTTGATCGAATTTAAAAACACATATGCCCTTTTACTCATTTGTTTTCTTGCGCAGCAAACGCGAGATCCCGACGGTGAACTTCACCATCCACAACGTGCACTGTGCGCGCAACATCCGCGTGTGTCCCGTCTGCAAGGAGCCAGTGCTGTATGCCGAGCTCAAGGAACACCACGAGAAGCTGCACAAACTGCGTAAGTGCAATAACGTCGTTAAATACCTTATCCTACCAATATTACAAATGTATTTTGATGATTGTTACTCCATCACACTTACTGCTGAATGAATTTGAACGAAGGCACACAGGTAGGTAGACTGTAGCCTGTACCGGATTTACATATAAGCAACATGTTATCCGGCTAGTTTTTAACCGACTTCTAAAAAAGGAGGAGGTTCTCAATTCGGATGTTTTTTTTTTTATATGTTTTTCGCGCTTCGTCGCTTGCCAACCGATTTGAAAAAAATCTTTTTTTGTTGGATACTTCCCAAATGTTCCCATAGAAATTTCATCAAAAACGCTTCAGTAGTTTGGTTCTTAAACCAAAATTACTGGTAAAAATTACATCTAAAAAGTGAAAAATAAAAACTTTTTTGCAAAAAAAAATACAACCGACTTCCAAAAACGACACTACAAAGTGAAAAATAACTTTTATTTCGGAAGTCGGTGGCAAACAACGAAAATGCGAACCCAACGACACCGACTTCCGAAATTAAAGTTATTTTTCACTTTGTAGTGTCGTTTTTGGAAGTCGGTTGTATTTTTTTTGCAAAAAAGTTTTTCTAAGGTAATTTCCAATTTCTCAATGCAGTTTGATGCCAATAGTTGGCATCAAAACTGTTTCTGGGTCCACAAAATTTTTTGTTTCACGTCGCTCTATTTGAAATCTTGCGTCTGAACTACTGAAGACACTTAGTAGACATGAATTTCCCTAAGAAAATGTAAAGATACACAAAGAAAGAATTCTTCAAAACCGACCCTGATATGTAAATCCGGGGATTATAGTTTGTATGCCACATAATCGAGCTATTGCATCTAATCTACGATTAAGACGCAATTACTGATAGCGTTAGGACGGTCCCGAAGTAGCACGGATGCAACCGCGTCGAACTGTCACGCTACGTTGTTTATGTGTCACGGACTGACGACACGATGATTATGTCCGCCAATTTTAGGCACTACGTGGCTTGTGACCCCGGTACACACTCGTATATGTCTTAGCCCAGGTTCGGGCGTTTTTTTTTCCGCTCAGTATTTTCAACGCACTGCTTAGCTGAGACTGAACGCTCGGCTCAAGACCCAGAGTTGAAAACCTAGTGCGCGATAAAATCCCTCCGCGATATTTATACGTCCGCGACCGCGTTCAAGAGAGGTCAGTGTCAATATTCCGTAACAATGATGACTCTGAGAGCTCTTGATCGTGTTTTAGATGGGCTGATCGCGACGCGATCAGTTTCAGTGGTGAAATTCCCCCTAATCGGTTGAGTTACGGAAACAATTAAAAAGCCATCATGTCTCGCGTGGATCCACGTTCATGATCACGATACGAAGGGTTAAGCAGTTGTACCATAAATAGCAAAATGTTATTGTGGGTACACCACTGTCCACCTCTCCGAGCAATACAAGCGTACGTGCGTCATCTAACACTATTAGCACAAAGGCACAACTATCCGTCGCCGTGTCGTCAAAACAACTAATAGTAATCAAAACAGATGAAATTACCGTTGCAATTATCTAGAGAGTACGCACATGAATCCATCTCTCGTTTGGCAACACTAACGGAGCTATTTGCGGCTTGTAGAACAAAAGATTTCACTCGCTTTTACAATGTAGGGATTAGGCCTCAGTGCGATTCTGTATACATCTCACCGTGAAAACTTAGGTGAAGTGAGCGTGGAGTGAGCTGCAGTGCGATTCTGTAACCATCTCACCGTGAAAACTTAGGTGAAGTGAGCGTGGAGTGAGCTGTCATTCCAACTAATGCTAGGGATTGACACTATTGACAGCTCACTCTAAGCTCACTTCACCTAACTTTTCACGGTGAGATTTTTACAGAATCGAACGGGTGTCATTCCAACTAATGCTAGGGATTGACACTACTGACAGCTCACTCCAAGCTCACTTCACCTACCTTTTCACGGTGAGATTTTTACAGAGTCGATCCACTGATCAATGTTTTCTTTCCAAGTCTGGTCACTCTTTGGATCCCTTGTTACCTTTCAAATCCGTTTTTGGACTTTGTAAGGAACATATTTTAGAAGGAACCTGCAGTGCGACCATCTCACCGTGAAGTGAAGTGAGCGTGGAGTGAGCTGTCATTCCAACTAATGCTAGGGATTGACACTATTGACAGCTCACTCTCACTTCACCTAACTTTTCAAGGTGAGATTTTTACAGAATCGATCGGCTGCCTTATCGGGACAAACTATCAGTATAGCTCATGACGTAGTAAAAGTAATGCAGTATGAAAATCACATTGTAGTGTGAATTTGTACAATACTATGGTCGATGCGCTGCTAGATTTAAATAATGCAATATGCGGTAGGATTACATTACACCCCTGGGGAAATGACTTCAGGGTGCGAAAGAGATGGAGCTAATTATACAGGTCGGAAAGCTTCATCTCTTTCTCACACACTGAAGTAGGTTAAAATAATACTGCTATATGAGGTGGTGATAGGCCCCCTGTTCCCTAAAGGACGGTATTGTGAAATCCATGATAAGTAGATAGATCGGGATTCGGAAGCTGTGCACAAGCGCTGTTAGAGTTTATCGAGGTTTGGAGACTAAGTGTATGTTTGTTTATCACCAGAACCATGTAAGAAATGCGGCGAGAGTGTGTGCGGCACCGACTTAGAGGATCACATCCGGGACTCTTGCGCACATACTATCAAGTCATGCAGGTCAGTTAAATTTTCTTGTTTCAGGAGGAGTGCGTTTTGTTTTGTGTATGCTACGATAAAAGCAAATTAGTTGCTGTCCCCAGCATTGGTTAATTATTATAGAGCAACGTTTATTTCATATAGTTACGGCAGATATGTCAATTGCCAGATAACTTTTATGTGAAGAATAAAAAAAAGCGGTAGTTGGTTCTATACCAAAGCTGAAAAACTATTATATTTTGTCCTCAGACAAGCTGTATATGAGGATAGAAATATCAGCCCTGTAGTAGTTTTGTTGGACCAGTACAATCAAACCAGCAAACCAGTCTTACCAGGGGGTATCGTATTACCCAGTAACTGGGTTGTGGAATGTGGAGGTTAGTTAGGCAGTTGCTCCATGTAAAATACTGGTATTCAGCTGCATCCGGTTAGACTGGAAGCAGACCCCGACATAGTTGGGAAAATGCTAGGTAAATGATGAAGAGTACTTTTGTTGGACCATAAATACTAAATGGCCGAAACGATTATTATGGCGTGGAGAGTGTTCGCTATCACGAATTCACGATTGTACAAATACCTATTATTATGAAATATGAATAGTTACTATTATATTTTTAACAACAACTTACTGTGCTGTTCATTGTATTCTTTATACAGGGGTTCATGTGTCCGGAATTCCAAGACTCTTTTACGTGCATCTGTTTCCATAGGAATTTGATTATTTAAAGCTCTTCTGGAGAGGCCTTTGTGCAGCAGTGGGATATATGTAATGTAGGCTATAAAAAACTCTTCGCACCTAACTAAATCATGGTTAAAATTCTTGATTTTCCTCGTAGACAGCTCGTGCTGTGTTATAAATATTAGCCACTAAGCAAGATGGTAGGATAAGCACTATCTATCAATACCTAAACAAAAAAAAGCCCACGCATAATGGTCCATCTGAAGGACTAAGTGCGGAAACCAAACCCGTAACATAGAACATAGAACCAATACCTAAATAAAAAAAGAAACAGAATTTACATTAAATTAATCACCAGATTAGTTTAGTAATCGAAACTTATCAAGAATTGTTGAATGCCATCAGAGCTTTTTTTTATCCCTAAGAGGGTAAAATGGTGGGATTTCGTTTGTATGAAAATCTTATTCCTTGAGTTAATAAACTTGAAACTTGGCAAGAATACTTATCTAAATAAATTATGAAGATTGCCAGTTTTTTTTTTCTAAACTATCCCCTAACAAGGGATTGGGGGGGGTTTCAAAGTTTGTATGGAAGAATTTTAGCGCGCGGTCCGATTTACTCGAAACTCAGTATTTATACCTAGGATCGAAAGTAAACAATAATGTGTATCAGGATTTTTTAAAAACTACCCCTAACGGGCTGAAAAGGGGTAGTCAATTTTACAGGGGAGGATTTTACTGCGTGGCTTGATTTACTTGAAAATTGGTATAAATAACGTATTAAGACAAATAATGGTAAGGTCACAATAGACTTTACAAACATTATCGCCTTTGGAGGTGAAAAGGGGGATACAGTTAATATGAAAAATCTCATTTCATCTAAAAACTTGAAACATGGCCCAAATGCCTATCTAAATTAATCATGAATTTTCAAAAACTATTCTTTGTAGGGGTAGTAAATAATAAAGTTTATACTTATAAGTTTTTTTAAACTACCCCTCAAGAATGGTTTAGGGGTTAGAATACTTCTGCCTAGCCTTTTCTCAACTATGTCGGGGTCGGTTTCCAATTCAACCGGATGCAAATTTTTAAATAGTTACCCTATCTATACAAATAAATAAAATTTAAGTGTCTGTTTGTAATATCAAAATAACAGATTTTACAAAATGCGTATGAAAATATATACGCTATAGTTTGACCGAAACTGCTGTACCGCGCCTTAGGAATGCGCGGCGCGGGAAGCCGTGAGCGATGACGAATGAGCGGCCTGCACTGCCCCCCCGTCTCGTCGCGCACATACAGTACAGCGGTTTTGGTAAAACTATACCTACTTATAAAAAAAAACATATTTTTTTTTGCCTGTCTGTGTATTCTTTCCGGCTAATCTTCGAAACGGCTGGACAGGTTTTGACGGGACTTTCACTAGCTGATGTTATGGAGTAACATTATCATAATTATTTCTTATAACTTATCGCACACAAAAAAAGGTACAAAGGCTGCCTTTTAGGCTTTATAGGCTACTTTTTGTCTCGGCAGCATGTTCTCGTAGAAAGTAATAGTAATAATCCGACATCCACGCGGGCGCTAGTAAAGTATAAAGCGCCTGTCTGGGTTGGAACCCACGACTTCGTAAGTCGGGACTACCACTGGGCCACCACTGCTCTCACTTTATACACTTATCCAAATGAAATTCGTCAATGATTTTCTCATAAAGTAGGTATTGTGCAAATGTTCATGCATCTTCGCATACCGATCCGATGAACCGATCGATACTCAACAAGAAACGCGCTGTCGGTTTTGAATTTTTGCTTTTGACTTTAGGAAATTTTACCAGCATATCATCTCGGTAAAAAATTCTGTTTTTTTCCTAGTGCAAAATGGCCATTGTTCTTTATTTACAGCGAAATATACTGGTTGAAAATTGTGCTGATGTAGGCAACGGTATAGGGGTCGTGGGGGGAATCATACGGCATCAAAAAAGTCATTCGCATCGCTTAAACAGGAAAAGTAGTTTAATTTCCGTTTGTTGCAAAGGTTTTGCGAGCTAGAACTGCCGCGCCGGGACCTGCCGGCTCACGAGAACTACTGCGGAGTGCGCACGGAGCAGTGCCCGGACTGCCGCGAGTGGGTCATGATCAAGTACCGCCAGCTGCACGTCGACTCCAATCACGGCTTCATTCGACTGGACGATGGTACGCAAAGTGAAAGTGACCGACACAGTACAACCTTAAAAGAGTGTCGATGGAGTTTCTTGCCCGTTCTTCTCCATAGGAACCTACTACGCTTTAGAATGGGCAACTAGCTGCATCTTTCTGACTGACATTGCTTGACAATTCAAAATTACATACAAAGTATGAAAACGATTGGATATCTCGGTGGTGGCGCATGGCGCTACAAGCTGGCTTCAGCCAAAAGTTTCATACATTCTAATTTTCTTTCTAATGTGGATCAGGATTTAAATTTGACTTTGACATAAATCGTTTCAGATCCCGCGCCAGCACCAAAGAAGGAGCTACCAAAGAGTCCAGCAAAGCCGATGGTTAGCAAGATGACAAACACCAACGCTGTCATCGTGAACACCAACATGCCTTCCACAAGCAACAATGGTTTCTCTCGGCCAACAACCTCTAATATTAATAATAGACCTAACGGCTTGAAGAATATTAACTTGCCCAGGACTAATGTGCCTAGGACGGCTGTTCCTGTAGATACAAGGTAACTTTAACTAGAAGAGAATGTTATTTTTATTTGCAATATGATTCGAATAATTGACGACAATTATCCGATTCAAATTCGATTTGATGCCAAATAATTATGTTTCAATTTCGGGGCATCTGTAGTAGTACGTATTTACAGTCGCTTTTCGTGTCTCTGATCGCGTTGTTCTTTTAAACTGCTGAACGGATTTTAATGCGGTATTCACCTTCATTTACAGATTTTTTCCGAGAAGTTTATGTGTATATGACATTAATATTAAACTTATAATAAAGAATTCTCGATGTTTTATCATGTCGTAACACGGTGCGAAGCTAGGGCGGGTCCCTAGTCCGATATGAATTCGATTCGATTTCAATGTTTCAATTTGACACGTACCTTTACAATTTCGGGGCCCTAATTGTTGATTACATACTGGCAGTACATAAACTAGTAATTCTTTATTCAAAGCTACAGCAGTGGAAGTTCAAGCTCATCTTCTTCGTCGCTGGCCGGCGAGGGAGCATCCACTGATTGGAGGGCAGTCCAGGCCGCGTTAGCCAATGGCTCGAAGAAGAGAACCAATGACCAGCCGCAGATTAACACCAACGTTGCAGCCACCAACAAAGTGGAGAAGGATTTGTGAGTATATTGTTACTAACTGGCTTGACCACGGCGTTAGCTTACTAAGTAGAATTGTGGTCCTTCGGTATGGTCTTTGTGATAGGTAAGCACGGCACTATTAATTAGCATATACATTAATTACACTATTCATAATAAAATAGTATATATAATTTTGAAGAGGCATGTAAAATACTGTTTATAAATATCTAATAATATATCCTACCGACCGATTTCGGTCACGGTGGCAATATCAACGGAGATTAGCCAAGTACGCAGTAGATATTATAATGCACAAGAGTGTGCGCAAACACTGGTGCACTCTGTTTCTTTGCTCTCATAGTCCGATGGGACGGCAATGCGACACGACCGCAGAGAGATCAACCCATTAACTCTTTACCCGACCTGGGAATTGAACTCAGGACCCCACGCTCAGCAGTCGTGCTTGCAACCACGAGACCAACGGGGCAGTCAAATATATAACAATAATAAAACAACTCTGAATTTTAGATGATTGTGCTCGAAGCTGTCATATTTTGACCCTTCTATAGTTATTATTTTTCACCGTAACCGTCAAAGGACCTTACGTTGTCCTCCAGGAGCATTTCCCGCGGCGCTGTGAAGAAGCGGCCGGCTCCCAAGCCGCCCATCCGCAACCTGCCGCCCGCCTCCCTGCAGCGCGACCTGCCGTACTACAGCGCGATGCAGCGGCAACAGCGGGAGGAGCGGGAGAGACAAGAGCAGACGGCCTACAACTTGTCTGTGGGTGAGTCACACGTGCAGAATCGTTTGAGATAAAGAAACTTAGAACATGCTATAAATAATAAAATTACTAGCATATTACTGCCCTACTGCAGAGCAAAGGCCTCTTCTCAGACAGAGAAGACACGAGCATTGATCAACACGCTTGCTTAAGACGGGTTCTTGATTTCAGACTACTTTTAACTATAAGTCCAGGTTTCACGGTGTTTTTCTTCACTGATGTCAGTGATGTCCAAGATAAACTTGGAAAGTATATATGAATTGAAAAAAGTCATATCGGTACTTGCCCGGATTTGATCTCAAAACTTCGTGCATGAGAGGCGCGGCTTTAAGGCGTCACAGCAAATATGCTATAGCTAAGCAATATCTGTGTCACTGTCGTACAACTTTCAAACTGCAAGAGAAAGATAGACGGGAACATATCTATGCCAAAGCACATGCTAAGTAATGGTTATTTTGTTTTATCTCCGCCTCAGTATACCAACCACAAAAGGTAACAGAAGTGTTCTTCGATCTCTCCAAAGCCTTCATTGTGTACAGCATGACACCCTTTTACGTAAACTACATTATAATACTGTCCAAAACGATAAATCACTACCGTAATTGATTCTTATTTATATAATAGGTTTAAATGTGTAGATATGAATGACGAGTAATCTTCCAGGATATCAGTTCAGCTAAATGTACCTCAAGGCTCAGTACTGGGTCTATTCTTATTCTTATTTTGTATTTATGACTATGACTAACCATATTATTTAAAGGATATTTGTAACGTTGTTTGCGACGTTGTATTGTTTACAGATAACCTAACCGCTAAATTTTGTCTAAGTTCGACTGCTCTTAATTTAAAACACAAACGGCCTTATTTCAAAACAAAATAATGCTAAAATTACAATTAATGAAGTTATACCGGAGTCTAAGTTGTCAGTTTTGTATTAAGAACTTTACGCTTGTCGGAATAAAGTTCAAAATACAATAAATGGCTTGAAAGTTTACTTGGATTAAAATAAAAACTCGTTTTATAATAAGACGCTATGTCCATTCCAGGTCTACCACCAGTCTTAAGCGCAGCAGCGAAGGTCGAGAAACTACGCAAGATGGACGCTCTCCAAAACCCTGAATCCCACGTAGACTACAAAAGTCGCCTGCAGGGTCGCATGAGCAGAAGCCCGGAGAACCTGGTCCAACCTGGTCACGTGCTAGGCTCTGCAGCGAATGAAGATCCTGAGAGGCAACGGCAGGAGTTCAAGAACTTGAAACCGATGACTCCTCAGGAGTTCCTGGAGAGGTTCAGTGAGATGCAGCTGAGAAAAGATGAGGAATTGCGAAGGAACGGCGGGCAGGAGTTGGGGAGGAAGAGTGGGGATCGGTTCAGTGAGATCAAGTCCTCGCTGAGGGAGTTGCGGAGGGGATTGAATGAGGTGAGATTCTGGACGGTTCTTTTTCAAGGGTGTTCGGTCTATATTATTATTTAATGTTATTATTAGCAAAAAAACAAAGCTACGCGTGTATTCGCACATGGATTAATTATTTTTTCGTCTGACTTGTGTTTCAAAAACCGTGTTTTTCATAGTTTTTTTTATTATAATGCTCTTTATGTATATCTTTCAGGTGACTGCTCCGTACCATTCGAATAATCCGAACATCAGCGCCAATGCAAACAACAACAATAACAACAATGGGTAAGTGTATTTTGTGCAGACTTTAGTTTTTACCAAACTTTTGAGCAAGTAATATTTTTAGAAAAGGTTTGGCACATGTCATCATCTGCCTAGCCTTTTCCCAACTATGTTCGGGTCGGCTTCCGGTCTAACCGAATGCAGCTGAATACCAGTATTTTACATGGAGCTGGTGCCTATCTGACCTTCACAACTCAGCCACTATATAACACGGTATTCCTTGGCTGGTGGCTCCATGAATGGTGTTCAGATTTAAGATGTTCAAAGACATCATCATTCCTCTGCCCTTATCCCAATTTATTTGGGGTCGGCGCTACATGTGTTTTTCTTCCATACTTCTCTATTAGTCGTCACCTCGGTAGTCACCCCCTTTCTAACCATATCATCGTTCCCACAGTCCATCCATCGTTTCTTTGGTCTTCCCCTACTCTTATAGCCATCGAGATTCATACCCAAAACTCTCCTCACGACATTTTCCTCATTCCTCCGTCCCATCCACATTCATACTCAAAACTTTCTTCACATGTTCAAAGACATATTAATACGTATTTTAGGAATGAACGCGGCGGCCGTGTCTCGCCCGCTAACGAAGACGTGCGACTTCCGTGCGAGTTCTGCAACTCACTCATACCAGCACACAACCTTGTGCAGCATCAGGTAATACTACAATTCAATTCAAATGTAATATAAATTGCTTCACCACTAACTTTAATATCTAGTTTAGCATTATGTATTCTAAGTTGATTTCGGAGAGGAGCACTAGTAACAAAAAGGTCCTAAAAATATTAAATTGAAACTTCTTGTCCTAAAACGTAATAATTAACTCAGATTCTGCATTAAAATAGTATTAAGTTTGAAAAATTTCGCCGCTTCCATCTTGAATTTTAATTTTGCCTTCACTTTTGGCATTTGCACCCTCTAAAACCATAAAAACGACACCCACGACAATTTTTTTAAATATTTTCATAGCCGCCATCTTGAATTTTAATTTTGACCTCACTATTGGTATCAGCACCCTCGAAAACCATGAAAACCACACCCATGACATTAAAACGTTTGTCGTTTTCGTAACGAAGTCGATTTGAGCGCGTTGTGTCGGCAGACCGGCTGCCGGCCCGACCTGGCGCAGCTGCGGCCGCGCAGCCCGTCGCCGGCGGGCGCGGCCGCGCTGCCGCCCGCGCCTGCGCACGAGCCCGAGCCCGAGCCCGTCATCCCGTGCGAGTTCTGCGCGCAGTCGCTGCCCGTCTACCTTATCAGCGAGCATCAGGTAACATCCGTGCTAACAGCTGTGTTTTTTTTTTCTTCTCTTTTGTTGTGAATGCTGTGCACGTCTGTAATTGACGTAAACACTAGTCCATGTCTCTGTTCTCTGTTATTTGTAAATGTTTGTGTTTGTGTTGTTGATGTGCCGTAATAATAAATAAATAAATAAAATAAACCTCCGATTACAAATCACCGACGAGTCTTAGTATACAATTGACCCGAATTCGTGGTCGCGGTACTGCAATCATCGGGAAGATGCTAACTAGACCAGGATGAATGAATAAAAGACTATTTACTTTTATATAGCGTAATTATTATGGTATATATGTCGCAGCCAACTGGTTAAATTAGCCGTTTAGTCAACCGCCTGGCCTTTGCAAGTAGTGATCGCCTCGCTTCGCTCTCTCGGCTCGCACGCAGTTGATCACACTTCTTACCTAACCCATTTGGTCGGGGCGCCCTGGCTTAGTAACTGCGACCTTTTCGACTCGCACGTGATTGGTTACAGTTCCAACCTAAACTACAATTTATTGAATATCATTCAGGCCGTTAGTTGAAAGGCCGCCTTTTGTTAAAAGGCTAGGCGATTTACTAAACGGCTAATTAAACCAGTTGGCTGCGCCATATACATCAATAAAAAAAAAAAATCCTTTGCCTTTGGCTTTTCAGCCAAATCGGACGCCAACTGTCTTCTAATCTTAAACTAAATTAATGTTTGTCTCGTATTTCTTGCCAGTACCTTTTAATTAACGGACTCGCAGAGGTTGCATGTAAGCTTCAAATAGGCTATAATCTCTAAAGTACTAGTTCAGACATACATTCCTAACAATGTCTTAATGTTTTTCAGGAGCGCTGCGGCAGGGAGGCCAATCTTCTGTACCCCGACTGAACTAGTCTTCCTAAAGCATTTACCATTTTTATAAATTAGCTATACTCACTTTTATTTCATTCTTACGACAATTTTATTAAATTGTCTCTCCATGGCCAATGTTTTGAAACTCCAAATGTGTGTTGCACTTCTGATTTTTTTGTAGAGCCTAAGTTTCAACAAATTATTTTGTCTTTGTAGAGAAAAAACCTAATATATTTTGGCAATTGTCTCCTTTTGCAAGTCCTAGAATTTTTTAGGGCTGTTTTTTCAATCGACAGATATTTTTTATTCCTGGAATAAAATTGACGTCTGACAGATTTTGCATGGAAGAACAGTCAAAAATTCAAAATTATCCCTCGGAGCAAATTATCTGGCGTTGGAAAAATCAGCCCTTAATTCAGTGTTGTTGTTTCAATAACTCTGTTTTTCAATTCGATTCGAATACTGCATTCCTATTGGCTGCATCGCAAGCCAATCAAAACGCATCTGTGCCTGCGCAAGTTATGATTCTATTTCTGAAATTGGCTTTTCCTGTACAAAGACGATTTGATCTCTAAAAATATATTTTAAAAGAATCGAGGTAGTTAGAATAGGAACTAAAAAAATGGACGTCCTATAGATATCATTAAAAAATGAACGAAAGAATGAAGAAATAATAAGAGTGAATAGATAGACTTGAAGGAAGTGACTTATTAAAATGCTCTTAAGAATGGCTAGGTATACGACCCCAGTGGTTATAAAAGAATTTCTTGTACTAGGTATGCTGAGCTTAACATTACTGACGAAAAAGGGGAAATCTGAAAGATGTATTTAATTTTTTCTGTAGAATTTACGAGCTTAACGCCAAAAACTTAGTTAATAACGTCAATCCTAGCAAAAAAATCGCGAGTATCATACCACCTGTATGATCCTCGCGATTTTTTTTTTTTTTGTGAACTATTAAAGAATGCTGGCTGATGGTTTGGCAACTGTGATCGGCATCGCATTTCTGTAGCTATTAGCTGTAACCCGCGCATTTAAGAAGGGTATTTTAAAAGAGCATGTTCAATATGTTACTATACCCTGTCCCTTAGCTTAACCGTTTTTTGACAACTGTCTTAGAACGTACGTACATATTCCAGATTACGTAAAAGTTAACTTTAAAATGCGTAATAAAATAAATATATAAACTGCCTTATATTATTGGATTATCTTATTTATGGCTTCTTACAGACATTATAATACCGTACGTGTATCAATCAATGTATTGTGTGTTGCTGCAATCACTAGTTCCATCTGTCAAAAAACGGTTTGCATAATGGACAGGGTATAGCACGCTAAGAAACACACAAGGTCTCATTACAAAACAAGGTTTTTTCTGTTAACCTGGTTTAGAGCTTCGAGCCAGTTTTAAACGTAACATCACGCCTGTCATCCCCGAGGGGTTGGGCAGAGGTTTACCTGTAGTAAACCCACATTTCGCCGGTTATGTTTAAGTTTCCATGTAATAGAGGGCGAGCCTATTTCGGCAGCAACCAGGCACAAATCACTGCTACTGAGAAATTCCTAATGAACAAACCCCAAGGCCTGGAAATCGAACCCAGGACTTCATGCTCGGCAGTAGCGCTTGCTACCACTACACTAACGAGGCCAATTTTTGTAATAAGAACGTTAACTGTCATTCAAATAGGTACAGTTTTCTTTCCGTTATGGTTTCAGTTATGGTTGAATCTTTTCATTTGGGTTCCGGGGGTTTTTTCAAATAGGCTATGGAAGGTTGGACCCTGCAGGAAGATGCGATATTTCATATACTGTCGTGCCATGCCGGGACACGACGAAGCCGTTTTTAGAGTTTACCATAGTTGGAATAAAGTTCAAAATTCAAAAATAGCTCCATCGCCTAAAGAAAAAAATTGTTTTGTAAGGCCGGAACATGTTGAAGTGCTAAGATGTTAGTGCCAAAATGCTGATTACAGGAGACACAGGAGTCTCATTTGTTTTTTCCTTAGGAGTTGATAGTATTATTAATTTTGACAATAAAGCAAGGCTCAATTTTAGATCTATTATTGTTTTTTTATTATGATTTTTATGAAACTATATTAAATCGACACTACGGTTACATTGAGCTGCAGCTCGTAAAATGTTTGTTTTGTAATGCACTATAAGATACGTATTCGATTTATCGCCAAACCATAGGCTGTTTGATAAGTGTAATTAGTTAGGTACCGACACGAGCATAAATATATTGCCATGAAGCTCGGCAATAATATCAGATTTCATGCATTATCAGCCTGTAATGTTCCCACCGCTGGGACACAGGCCTCCTCTCTGTGAGAGGGAGTGGGCCGCAATCCTTCACGCGGGCCCAGTGCGGGTTGGTAGATGTCACATGTCTTAGAATTTTTGGTTCTAGGACATGCCGGTTTCTTCACGATGTTTTTGTTCATCGTTTTGAGAACAGTAGTGATGAAATATTTTACACAAAATGGGCTGCCCGGGTTCGAACCTACAACTCTTTAAGTCGCGGCCGTTACCGCTGGGCCACCACTACTCTGTGATTTCAAGATTCATCCATTCATATCTGTCGTCAAGATGATGACAAATATAATAAAACTAACAGTGGCAGCAACTTACATGGCAAACGACATCGCGGCAGGCTCAGACGGAGTGGGCGGGAGACCTAGATGAGAGAGACGGAGATGACCTGGGCTCTTTTGATAAAGATTGGTCCTTGGCAGCTCTGGACGGAGAGTGGTTGAAAGACAATAGGGAGGCTTTTGCCCAGCAGTGGGACATTAACGGCTAAAAAAAAATACTGGTAGCACGAAGGGCGACAAAACTTTCTAACGAGACAAGCGACACCATCGGCTTCAAAAGCTGTGCCAAATATTATTGCCGAGCTGTCCATAGTAATATGCTTGTGACTGTGTGTCGGCGTTATTAATGCGCCTGCGCAAAAGATCGAAATCTAAAATAAACTGTTGCCAACTGGCGTCATATATGTAAAGCAGTTTAATTGATCGTTTGCGCAGGCGCTGAAGGTGCCACTCTTGAGAAGAAGCAAGAAGAAATAAAGTCTTATAATGTCCATAATCTGCCTTTTGGCCACGAGGATGTAACATTTTGCCTGTGCTCAAACATCTAGGAGCTTTCACGAGATTAGAGCATAAATAAAGAGTATCTTAAAATCGTTTATGAAAAATTAACAATACTCATCATCTGCTTAACTTTTTCCCAACCATGTTGGGGACGGCTTCCAGTCTAGCCTGATACATCTGAATACCAATATTTTACATTTTGATTGGTGAAAATGGCCACCACCACTGACCTATATTATACAAGTACGCTGGACATTATACTATCGATGACAAGACGAAGACATTTGATTTTCGCGAGCGTCCGAGGAACTAATATTTTTGATAGCGAGTTTTACAAGATATATACGCTCATGATAAAAATGTTCTAAATATCTCGTAGTAAACAGAAAAAGTCTTATTCCACGATTTAGACCTAAATCATCAGAGACTGCAATGTGTCAATTTTAGTTCGTGAGACGCTCGAGCGGGGCGCTATGAATCGGCACAAACACAACTGTCATTTCGTATAAGTAGTATTATTTTTAGTCCAGCGTACTTGTATAACATAAGTCAGCGTGGCCACCGCTCTTCTAGAAAACCATAGCTTAAGGGCCGATTCACACCGGAACGGCAGCGGCCGGCAGCGACGCCAGAATGCACCATAATGATGTTTGTGTCGACGCGAGCGGCCGCGTGATACTGGTGTTAATTATGTAGACAAAGTTTAAAGTTATATATGACACTGAAACTGCTCGCCGCTTCGCTGCCGGCCCTTTTGGGTGTGATTTGAGCCTAACGGCAAACCATAGACACGATACAATTAGAGTGGCCCCTACTTTTTTAAATGTGTAGGTAGCTTTATAAATTAATAAACCTTTTATACATGTAAAACTTTAATGTCTGAACGTTAGATGTAAGATTATAATTTTTAAAGCTATGAGCGTTCAAGCATTTAAAAATATTTTTGAAAATGTATTTATGTAAAATTCCTCCTAGGTAAAAATAAGTTGTAATTACTTTATTTTTATCAAGCGCGAATCTCATACATTTATCTATTTTTTTTTTTTACTTTTATAAACTATAAAATTGTATTTATTCAAACATGTCATAATTATCTACGAAGTAAATAAATGTTTTCATTCTCAATGTTAATAGAAATATCGATGTGAAAAATAATTAAGATACCAATAAAATAAATAGTTATAGTACAGCCCGATTGAAACTTTATGGCGGCTCGGAACATGAGGCGAGTCACTGCGCAGTAACAAATTCACGTGTCAGCGGGGGTGAGGGGTGAGGTACTGCGCAGTGAGTAGCGCACCACAGAGCATTATTGTATTGTAATATGTGTTAGCCTAAAATTGAAGCGTACCGAACGTTAAAGCATTTGCCATTACTCATAGCCATTAATATTTATATTTAAGGCCGAAGCCACATTGCCGCAAAGCCGCATGGTGTGCATAACTTTGGTGTACAGTATAGTATTTTCGATCTATCGTTACTGCGATAGAGCATGTGGTAAATGCTCTAGCGCAGTAACCTAAAGTGCAGTACAGTGGCATGGTGTCCGTAACTTTGGTTTACAGTATAGTATTTTCCGTCTATCGTTACTACGATAGAGCATGTGGTGACATGCTCTAGCGCAGTAACGTAAAGTACTAGGGAAGCTGCTAGTGCACGTAGCGTTGCTTTAAAGCTAGCGAAGCCTCTCCCTGTGTGGCGTCGGCCTTAGATAATCTACCACAAAACCAGAAATTCAGACTCTTATTGACTAAAAACCCATCTCACACCTACTTGTACTAACGGGTTTACTGTATTTTTTTTTTAATTTATAGGTATTTCGAATCGTGATCGGTTGTCCTATATGATCCTATTTCCTTTTATGTGGCTAATTCGGCACAAAACATTGCTAAAATAATAGATCAGTAAAATTTCAGTGTGAATATTAGTTTACTTAAATAAAAAAGAATATAGAAATAAGATCATTTACTCTGTTAATTTTACGATGATGATTAGATCTTAGTTATTATTCAAATATATTAGGATAAGGGCAGAAGAATCTTCCTGTCCGTGTTCCATGTCATTTGGGGTCGTCGCAACATGTTTTCCTCATCCATTCTCCCCTGTCAACCACACCAATTCACTCCGTTCCGTTTCATATCATTCATTCCTCACACAATCTATCCATCTTTCCTTTGACGAATTATTATTATAATATTAAGCGTTTTATTATACTTACATTCAGTGTTGGTTACCTCTCCGATTATAGATTCTTTAAAAGATGTGTCATCTTAAAATGAACGGAGTATAATAACTTAGAAATGTTTAGTTGATAGTGGATGTTTATATTCTTGTAGGACAATGACTGTTTATGTAACGTTGTATATTTTTGTGATAATTTGTAATTCTATATAACTACTACTATGACGAATTAAATTGTGTAAATTCTGAATTTTGGTCTCACTAGCTGCGCCCCGCGGTTTCACCCGCATAAGTTTCGATCCCGTGGGAATATTGGGATAAAAAGTATCCTATATGTCAATCCTGGTTATAAACCATCTGTATGCCTAATTTCATCCAAATCCGGTCAGTAGTTTTGCGTGAAAGAGTAACAAACATCCATCCATCCAAACTTTCACGTTTATAATATTAGTAGGATGTAACAAATAACAATCAGTCTGCCTAGCCTTTACCTGATCATCTTGGGGTCGGCTTCCATTTTAATCGGATGTAGCTGAGTACCAGCTGATCTATTCTGTAAAAATTTCGCCGTGAAAACTTAGGTGAAGTGTGCTGTCAAATCAAAAATTATGCTAGATCAAGTGGAATGACAGCTCACTTCCTAAGTTTTTACGGTAAGATTTTGACAGAATAAACCGGCAGTATTTTACACGGAGCGACTGCTTATCTTACCTCCACAACCCAGTTACTGGGTAACATGATTGTTAACTAATAAATGAACAATGTTTTATTTTCCTATGGATTGTACAGACTTTTGAAGTTTTGACATTTGGGGTCAAACAAAAAATATTTCAGTTTGCGCGACTGCTGTAGGTTTCCGCAGAAACGAAGAGAAAAGAAGAGATTATAGAGGTAAGAGGATGTAAAGGTGTTCATCTCCCATAGAAAAGGGAGGATCCTCCTAGCAGACGGTTGTTGTGTCTGGTGGGCTACTGCCCGACGATTAACATCGGGACGTGTCGAAATTCGCTTGCGCGATGCAAGATTTGTGCGTGACGTCAGTGTATGCGTAGTTCACATGTGGCGTTATAGATGCCGCTACAGGATGAATGAAACAACACATAAATATGAACGTATTTATTCCACTCGCAAAACAAAGCAAACATTAACTTTTCAATGAAACTGCTACTTGTCTAAAATAAAAACTAATTAGGAACAAGCTATTTGGAATACAGGTAAAAATATTCATCTTTTCACTATACTCGTACTAAAAATATTCATATTTATTGCATACGTAATAAATATTAATATTTATTGAATTGAATTGAATTTATTTTATTTTTTAAGCTTATGCATAATCAGCCTATATTTTTCCCACTGCTGGGACACAGGCCTTCTCTCTTCGAGAGAGTGAGTCCACCACACGGGCCCAGTACGGATTGGTAGATGTCATATGTCTTCGAACTTTTGGTGCTACGACATGCCGGTTACATAAGTGTGATGTAAAAGAAATTGCTACTCGGCACACTCAAAACATTGTTTAAAATTAGTTCCTGTATACCAAATCGCTTGATCGACACACGTCACGTACATTAATATATTATTCTATCGAGGTGACTCATGCATTTAATGTTTATCTAATAAAATCTAATGCATACGTAGATATCTGTCTCGACATCTCGATTATCATCAATCGAATCGAATTTGATTATAATAATCAATAATATATTTTAATAATAGTTACAAAACACAGTCGAAATGGAGTTTGATGCGTTTTTCACCATAATTGAGAATTTATTCTATACACGGCGTCCTAACCAAATAAAAAAAAAACCAAAAACCGAATGTTGTGCGAATAAGTACGCGATCGTCGCGTCCTTATGTTACTTTTTGTTCGGTGAACTGAAAGCTTTTTGGTTAGGATGCGGGGGTAAACTTTTGGATTTTACATACCTACTTAATTAAATATTTATCTAAGATATATAGATACCTATGTATATACCTAATTAGCACATACATACGTGTGCGAAGTGGGGGAAGGCGTGTCATTGACTTCGTAAATAAATATTACACTGAACTAAATATTTGCATCAAATTTAAATAAATTATTTATAAATAAAACCAGCCTATTACTGTCCCACTGCAGCCAATGGCCTCTTCTCATACAGCAAGGCATGAGCATTATTTAATTCATTTTATTTTAAAGAAACTTACATACTAATAACAACTTAAGTAGGTATTCAGTATAGCATGATCAGCCTATCCTGTTCCCAACGCTGGGACACAGGTCTCCTCTCTGTGAGAGGCAGTAGGCCATAATCCACCACACGGGCGCAGTGCGGGTTGGTAAATATCACATGTCTACGAATTTTTAGTTCTAGTACAACTGATGTTGCCCTTCACTGTTTTGAGAGCAGGCTTGATGAATTAATTTACACAAAGTAAAGTGCCTGCTTGGGTTCGAACCCACGACCTACCTACAACAAAAAGTCGCGCCGTTACCACTGAGCCACCACTGCTCTTTCCACTTAGCATGCTTATGTAAAAAAAATCTAATTACAAGTTTCCACATTTATAATAATAGGTAAGTTACAAAGTGACGTGCGTTGATTTACATTGATTATTCAAAAGCCATCGTCGCGTTCATGTCACTCTTGTTTGGAAAACCGAAAGGCACCCTCTGTCGGCGCGATCACGCGTTCAGGTTCACCAAAGAACTTTTTCTTTGGTGAATCTGAACGCAGCGATCGCATATTCGCTCGACGATCGTTTTTGATTGGGACGCGGTAATACACTGCATTCTTAATTTTTTTTTTCTCTGTAGACGATGCTGATTTTATTTAATTAGCAAATATTGCTAAAAAGTTCGGTGGGTTTATCACTAAATCAGTTAAAAATTATGGACACTCATTGTGCACTCATTAGTCTATAAACAACACATGAACATTTCCGATGGACATCTTGGTACACTTATTTGTAGTTTCGCACAGTTCTGTATCTTTGCACACCGACAGCGAGACCGGAACCTCCTCTTTCCTGGGTGTGCGATTAGATTTTGCGAAAATGATCCGATGGTAGACTTTCCAAAGTAACTTAGTTTCGCTAATTGCCTCGGGGTCGGCGCTTTCGTGGTTTCCTCATCAACTACGGTAGTCGCTGTCGTGTCTTCCTCGTATTTCTCTGTCACAAGATCGTCGCTCTGTGTGGCGGCCGCTTCAGAATTAAGTCCTGTGTTATCATTTGTTGCGACTCTATCATTGAGTACGCTTTCTGCGGGCACAATTTCAGAATTATTAGCTTCAGGAAGAATATCATCGAAAGGATTGCTTTCAGTTACTTTAATTTCTTCAGTTGGTGTGTTCTTTTCTGTGCTGGTATTAGTTTTAGGTTTGGTCTTGATAGAATATATTCTGTCCGAGTAGTTGTATGTAGGTTGGCTGTTATTGGCCTGCGCAGTCTTCGTAATTTCTCGGTTTTTGTTAGTGTCTGCAGCAGGTTCCTTGTCGAGATTGCCGGGTATGATGAGCGGTACATTTTCTATTCTAGATTCCCTCTCCACGGTCTTCAGTTCAGGTTGTGAGTATTCCAGGTCGAGTTGCTTGACATACGTGATGTTGCTGTTCTGCTGAGGTGCAGGTGATACCGTGCTTGCGCACAGTAGCAACGGGATCAAAGTTCTGAAAAACAGAAAGAAAATGTTTTATATAAGTTTTTAGCTATGCATCGGAAAATTTATTAAACATCCAATAACATCGTAATCTACTCCAACGCTTTCCTTCAACTCCGTACGAGACTTTTATCCAGCTCGGAGTCTCAAGACCTCTGTGCGATACAAACAGCCTATTCATAATTGTATCCACTTCCATTTCCTTCTTTTTCAGCCTTTTTTTCTTATTTAAGTAGTTGTATATTTATGCGGGGTAATTATTGCGTATCACGCTATCAGTAGCAATGGGTTTCATTTTGACAGCTCAACAACATTTATTGCGTTATTTACGTTGTTGAGCAGGCGCATTTTTCGAACATATGAAGCAATGGATTAGCAATATCCTTCAAAATGATTCAGATTGAGATGGAGTGTTACGCAATTAAGGCGCTTTATTAAGTACTTGTATGTATTTGTGAACTTAGCTCATATTCGCTTTATTTTGTAACTTGTAACCACTTCAATTTTAAGTTCTCTGCAGTACTGTGCACTCCTGTAAGTAACAAATTCACAATTCTTAAAACTGTTTGTGATTTTTGTTTGTGTATGTTCTAGTGAGTACCTAAGTCGTTGAAGTGCCATATAATGTTTTTTTTTTAATAAATAAGTAAATGACTTGAGAGCATTCACCGAAGAGGAAGACCAGCGCGATTTATAATGAACACATCAATTTGTTACTGCTCTAGTGGCATGTCGGTTGGATGACCAGCTAATATATTCAGAATACTGGTTGTATTTACGTTGCCATTAATTTTGTTATCGATAAAAATACCATTCTTTCGTAAATAACATATTGGCTATTTTCGTGCTCATTGCATGCGGTAAAAAGTATTGGATTTAGTTTTGGGAATTGTTTCGGCGATAGATACCTAAGTACTGGAAGTTATGTGTGTAAGTAAAATAGACTATAATATATTAGTCGAAATATTAACACTCCTGAATAATCATACTTGCATCTGTGATAAAAAATATTTTAGTTTTTTTTTTAGGCGCTATAATTGTATGGAAAATTTACTACTGTTGGCTAAATGTACAACTTTTGTAAACGTTTTTATTAAATAAATTGTTCTTATTCTGAATGTGCATAATTATACAGGGTGTAGAAAGGTGTGTTCAAAAAGAAAGTGGTAGGTACAGTCCATCAACCTGGACCACTTCCTCCATGGATCCTATAGTGTATATCACAGAACAGATAAAAGAGGTGTGTATATTTACCACTGTCATGTCCCTATGGCTTATATTTTTTTTTTCTACAATAAATATTGTGACCACGTTTCCTCTTAATATAGATTTGGTACTAGGAAATTGAAATAGGTAACATAGTTTATTATCTTAAACTTAATTAAGAAAGTAAACTAGTAGGTAAGTGGATATTAGAAATTCGGTAATAAATTGTTTATAGCATTCTAAACTTCGTGAAATAGCACAGTATGGGTAGATATTTAGGCTTTAGAACGATGCGAGGGCGCCAGAAAATAAAAAAATATACTATATTATCTTTATTATTGGGTAAGTAAAATAATTATTATTTATAAATTTTTAGATGTGGTACCCCTACACAAACTCGTGTAGGTAAGAAGTACCACTACTTGTTATGTGAATGTTATAACAATCACATCTATAATTATTATACTACTATACTAATAATAAAGCTGAAGAGTTTATTTCTTTGTTTGTTTGAACGCGCTAATCTCTTCAGCTCTCTTTTAATTCCAACATTAGTACAATACACACACACAACACACATCACAAGACAACACACACACGAGAAAAAATGACAAGACATGACATGTCATTTAACTTCACAAGAGAAAAAAATTACAATTTATCACTGGCCCACACTAGATTTCCATTTGTCGTGGCCTTCCGTATGTTCAAAAAAGAAATTTAACATATGGAAAGCATTTGTGTGTAATTTTATGCTATCATTATTGTATGTGTAACAAACTTAAAAGAGAAACGAAAAACAAGAAAGATCCGCACCACACCTTGTAGATCAAACCTAAGATCCATTTCCTCATAAAACGAGTTACTATTCTTATTCCTTCTCTGTCCATGCTGTAAGATTGTGGAACTCACTTCCGCCTAGCATTCGTGATTTAAAAACTATTTCTCTATTTAAACATCGACTAAAAGAGCATTACCTTTCCTCTATTGTATTATGTAAGGTACCTGGGTCGAATATGGCCACCTTAAGGTTTCGTGTCTATTTTTTTATAGTTTTTAAGATTGGAGGGCAAGCCACGGTATTTATTTATGAAGCGTACCTAAGAAGCTTTCATATTGTAGCAAAAAAATAATAAAAATATTGAATACTAACATTTAATCTTTACTTTTTCCTAAATTTAAAAAATGGCCATATTTCCGACAGGGTAGGTAAATATGCCCATGGGTGTGGCCATATTTACTATATCACTTTAAAATTATTTAAAAAGGGAAATTAAGTAAATTATAATTATATTTATTTAGGAATGGCACGAATGGAATGGAATGGTTTTAAAATTAAATGAGAAGGAATTATAAAAATCATCATCAGTGATAATGAAATAAAATAAAACTTAAAATTCACAATGGTACATACGTAAGTACGATACATTTTGGCTTAATCAAACCTAAATTAGAAATAAACAACAAAAATACTAAAAAAGGAACACTTAACTTTCTTAAATGATTAAGAAGTGAAAATAGTAACAATGATACATACGTAGGTACAATACATTTTGGCTTAATCAAACCTAAACTAGAAATAAACAACAAAAATACTAAAAAAGGAACATGACATTGCCTGAGATCAATAATTGTAATTTATAAGTGTACCGCGTAAGTGTACCTTACATTTGTACCGCACCAGTGCCTAAAACAAAAAAAAGTAATAAGTATACTGGTATCAATAATTCATACAGTAAATATGGCCAATCGTTGGCCATATTTTCAGTCACGCCATTTTTTTTTTCTATATTCAGACAAATCATAAACACATTATTATTTTGAGAAATACACCAAGAAATATCAAAATACAATTGCCGCACAGCATGGCAACGTAAATAAATAACAATAAAATCGAAAAATAACAGAAATATAGGACGAACTTACTTGGATGTTTATATAACGGCAGCGCGGCTTCCCACTTCCACGATATCTGAGCGACTAGTGTCTGTGCGAGAGGGGTGGCGGGGGCGCCATTCGGAACGTGGCTCGGCCGCGATGCTATACCGTCGCGTTCAGTTTTATAAAGCGTTGCGTTTTAGAAATAATAGTATGTGGCCATATTTATCGGCTGGCCATATTCGACCCAGGTACCTTATTTATTTTAGTATACTTATGTATTTTTTTGCATTATATGTGTAGGTATATTTACTTAATATTTTAGTTTTAGACCCCACACATTCATATTTTTCTCTTCTTGTTCTCACACACTATTGTCTACATTTCTTTTTTACTTCTCCTTTCGCAGGTGTGCTGGAAGAAATTTCTTAAGAAATAAGCAGTATCTTTTGTCATTTCCCTATGTATTTGACTGTGTGTACTTATGTAATAAAATAAATAAAGATGCATGATGCGCGAAGTGCGTGCGTTGAGAGTGATATGGTGTGTTTGGGTGCGTGATGTTAATTAAGTAACAATGTTTAATTGGTACTCAGTATCGGAATAGTCTTTGGGTATAGGCCAATTCTGGATGGTGATTTTAAGCAGGAATGAAGTCATTTTTATTAGGGTACCATACCCAAAGGGTAAAAACGGGACCCTATTACTATGACTTCGCTGTCTGTCCGTCCGTCTGTCTGTCACCAGGCTGTATCTCAAGAGAGGCGATAGCTAGACAGTTGAAATTTTCACAAATTATTTATTTCTGTTGCCGCTATAACAACAAATACTAAAAATAAAATAAAATAAATATTTACAACAAACGCGATTTTTTTGCCCTTTTTTGCTCGATATCAATAATGGCAACAGGTAGGCACTTGAATATTTGTTTTATAGAATTTACTATGTAGATAGAGCCCCATAAAAGTAAAAGATTGACGAGCAAAAGTAGACCGAGCCATCGGTCTGTCCCATTTAAGAGCAATTTCCGAATTGCAAGGTCAGTTCACCGATGTATCTACACTTTAAAATCTGGGCATGTGTCTCATTTTCTGTTGATCTCATTCACATAAGTACCTACTAATTAATGGTATGGTGCTCCAGCGCACAAGCCTCTTCCTGCGACACAAGCATGGTCTACTAGCAGCCAGCGCCCCGCAGGTTCACCCGCATAAGTGTCGATCCCGGGGTAATATGGGGATAAAAAGTATTCTGTGTTATTCTAATGTACTTATAAGTTTTTTTTTTCAACATTTTGTTATTTATTTAACATACACTGATTAATTACTATTTTTACAAGACACAAAAATATATGTACAACTATACAAGTACAAGTATATAATACAAAAAAATATACTTAGAAAAAAAAAGGCAGGAGCTCATTGGGTATCAAAAAATTCGTCCGCATCACTGTCAATGGGATAAGTGCCCAAAAGGCTGGCAGCATTACCACGTTGGATGGCAATGCTGATTGTATATATAAAGTATAAGTTATATCACTAAAGTTTCATCAAAATCTGTTCAGTATCTGTACTTAACAAACACCCATTCATCTGTCCATCCTCACAAACTTTCGCGTTTATAATATTTTTCATACCACTTGCTCAAAAAAAAGTGACATTCTATGCCACAAAAAGCGAACATAACAATAGTCATTTTTACTCTGATAGAAACAGGGAAAGAAAATTGTACTGAATTTCATTCATCCTCTAGGGGGAGAAACTGATTTAAATTTGGAATACTTACCGAAATTTATACTGAACTACATCTGTGTTTACACCATTGAGTTTGTATATAAAGCATTATACATCTTTTTAAAAAAGGAATACGCATTTATTATGCAGTTATGATCTTCTATCTATACTTATAATAAATCTGTAGAAGTGAAAATTCTGTACATTGAAAATATCAATAAAATAAATGGCAGGGGGTGTTACTAGACCGACACCGAACCCAAAAATCTGATTTAAAAAATTTTTGTCTGTCTGTCTGTCTGTTTGTTCAGGCATCACGCAAAAACTACCGGTTCGATTACGATGAAACTTGGTATAATTATTCTTTAATATCCTGGGCACCACACTGGGTACTTTTTATCCCGGAAAATTATATACAATAAAAAACAAACTTAATTTTGCGGTTCGATCCCTAGACCCGATTACTGTACCAACCGCAAATAATAAGTTTGTCGTAGGTTACGTTACCCGCAGTGGAGTTCACTAAAGTTATGCTCTAAATGTAGTGCTGAAGGTTGAATTTGGGTTGCACCGTTCGCAGCACACGCGTGGCGCGCGGCCGCCACGGATCGCTACCGTATATAAGGATATTTTTTGAACTTTGATTTGAACGGACGTGTTGAGTGGCGAGCGTTCGTTCTTATTTTAACTGCTACTTGCAATTCTAAACTGTGTTTTTCAGTGCGACCTTTTTTGTTTCTATTAGTTTTTAGAGTTATTTGGGTTTATTTTTATAAGTCGTAGGTATAGATTTTAATTTTAAAGTATAGGTAGTATATTTGATAGTGTACGTAGTGACCGTAGGTTATTTTATAATACTGTTAGGTAAGATTAGTCATTCGTATAGATATTAGTTTTTAGGGATTTTGCTTATTTATTGAGTTTAGTTATCATCAGAAATAGGTTTATTTAGGTAGGTAGGTATTTTATTTTCTGTTATTGAGTTTTTTTTTTATTATGTAGGTACTTAGGTAAGGATATCACATAGGTACCCTCTTAATCACCACTAATGAGACACAATTGGTTTTCTATTGTAATTAGCCACAAAGGGCCCGCGAGATAGATGGCATCCTGGGGAAGCACATACATTTTATCCTGTTAGCACGTTCCCGTGGGATAATTTCCGACATCCACGCGGGCGAAGCCGCGGGCAGAAGCTAGTTATTAAATAAAATTACGAAAACCGACGAGGCCGTATGAGCTTGATGCCTTTGCTTTTCCGACAAAAAATATTAGTCTAGGAATTTGCCGCGTTTTTGTTTTCTTCAAATACATAAACGTTAAGTTTAGTTTTTCGCAAATGGTACGAAAAGTAGAGTATTTTCCTCGGTGATAAAGCTGTTTTAGGCTTGGGTGAACTTAAATCCCTCGCTTATCTTATATATACTTAAATCGTCACCCGCGACAGACGACACTGCTTTATCCCCTTGGTTAATAATCTACTAATACCTACAAGTAGGAGGGATAGTAGGCAGTAGGATAGGATTCTTTCCAGATCTACATACATAAACGCTCATGGCCTTTTTTATTGTTTATATTTTATTTATTTATTTTATTTTAGGAAAACTTACAGCTAAATAGATACATTAAATAATACATAGTTTAAAATATGACCAATTACAAGTTTCCACATGTAGTATACCTATTAATAATATGAAACAGAAAAAATAGAAAATTTTTAAAAGACTACATTTAACAAAAAACAGAAAAATGACTGAAAAATGACGCTCGAAGAAGCAATTAGATAAAATTTTCTTCAATTTAGGAACTGAATGTTTGTATTGAAAATCTCGACTGGTAGGTTAGGTTGTACATAATAACCGCAGTTTCATAATTCTTTGTTTACAGTTACATTCATATTGAGTATTGACTTCGCCGATGCAAAAAACGGCAAATGGAAACCGGGAAATGAAAATAACAGAAGATTTTCCATTGACAGAACTTTGCAAAATGACGGAAGAATTCCAACTGGAAAAACAATACAAAATGACAGAAGACTGCAGATTGACGGAAACATGCAAAGTGACAAAATAATTCCAACTGGCAAAATAATACAAAATGACAGACGGTTGCAAATTTACGGTAACATGCAAAATGACAGAAGAATCCCCATAGACAGAACTTTGCAAAATGACAGAAGAATTCTGACTGGACAAAATGTCAGAATGCATATTGACCGAAAAATTAAAAATGACAGAATCATGCAGGAAGACGGAAGAAAAAGAATAAACAGAATTGTAAAAAATGACCATTTAACCAAAAATGAGCTACAAAAGAAAATTGACAGTTTAACGCAAAACAAAAATATACAATATTACAATAGAGTTCAAGATGGCAGAAGAATGCTAAATGTAAGAATGCAGAATAATAGAAAAACACAAAATTATTTAAAAGTGCAAAACGCTAGAATAATTTTAGATAAGCGTAACCAAGAAATAATAAATGCCAGTAGAACGGGATATGAGAAAAGAATGTGGGCCGCTACCCCTCACCCCACAGTGCTGCAGCGCGAGTGGGCAGCTAGCCCTCAGGGCACCGAGTGGCGGCGCGCCTGGACCGCTAGCCCTCACCACATCGCGCGGCAAAACAAAGCCCGCTTTGACGATACAAGGGCCTTTGGGTTCAACTCCACCGAATTTCTTATTAGTAAGTTTTATCTAGTTCAACCTCATAATTACTTTACCACATTTGACAACAGTTTCCAGTAAACTGAAAGTTAACTAAGGTTGAAACCCATCTGATTGCAAATATAGTCCTTAAGGCCCTAATGCCAATTCCGGTATTTAAAAACGTTCAAAATCAATTTGTAATCTCAGCGACCTTTAAACTCAAAAACTTACCTAAAATGTAGGGTAAATAGACTTATTTTTACGAAGCGAGATCTTAAAAAATACCGAGGATTTTCAACGTACACATTCAACCTTAGGGGATGTGATTTTGTGAAGCAAATCAAATATGTTTATTTGTGCACACAGCGGGGTAATTGCGAACACACTAACAGTAGTGATGGCTTTCATTTTAACAGGTCAACAACATTCACTGCGTAAAATTTCGCTTTTAAGCAAATTTTTTTTTCGACCATATACAATAGTAATGCATCAGAAATATCCGTCAAAATCATTGAAATTATGATTGAAAGTGTGCAATTAGGATACAGTTCATAAGGTGTTTTACAAAACTATAAACATTTTACAGCATTATAAAGTAGGTAGGTATCACTGTGTCCTGGAGTTCTGCAACAGTAAGTGGTGTACAGATACTACAAAATTAGGAACAATTTGATTGCTTTGTCTTGTTTCAGCATTTTCAGTGCAAACCGCAGCCGGGTTTTGAATTTTTACTAATTCTTGTGTTCTATTTATAACGGGTGTAAAAATATGTACACCTAACGAAGCCAAGCGTCACTTGTACTACCCGTCATTGTAATATATTTTTTTTTTTTGTACTGGGACCTTCAGGTTTCGGAGATATTGAAGGTCAAAATTCTAACGGTTACTGACGACTTTTTTTTACGAAAACCTGTTTTTAATGTCATAAACAACTTTAAATTCTCCCATGACCTCTGTACCGTTGCATACACCCATAAGCACAATGCTTTGCGTGTGTTACCTACATTGCGCACTACCCCATACGGCAAAATATATTCACACCAAAAATAAAAGTCGTTTCGCAGCAATTATTTTTGTCCAATGTTACTTAGTTTGGAGGCGCTTGTGGCTAAGTAATAACATGGTCGATCGATCAGGTTAAATTACGCTTGCCGCGGTTGGTCCGTGGATGGGTGACCATCTTTACATACCAAGACCCCTCCGTGCCTCGGAAGGTCCCGGCTGTCATTCGTGGATCTTTTACAGTCGTTACGGGTCGTCAGAAGTGTGAGTCTATCTGGCAGGCCGCAACAAGATTTATCAACAGGTGATTGCTTTTCATAATGACATTATTTTGTACCTAAAGAAAATAAATAAGATATATTTTGTACCTCGACAGTTTTTGATTGAATGACGTTTTTATGAAGTGTCTAGCTAGCGGGCCCCTTATGATTATTTTTATTGTTATTATACTTTCAGATCGCCCAATAGTGCTCGAGTTAGAAACTATTATAATAAATAATAAAAAGTTTATTTTGGAACAATAATACAAAAATAAGTACAACAAGTAAAACGATGATAGCTGCAAAAGTATAAACTGTAGCGCAGCTAACAACGCCCTTCTCCAGATACAGAATGGAATGATGTTCAAAATAAACTTTTTTTATTATTATTTATTATAATAGTTTCAAACTCGAACACTATTGGGCGATCTGAAAGTATAATAACAATAAAAATAATCATAAGGGGCCCGCTAGCTAGACACTTCATAAAAACGTCATTCATACAAAAACTGTCGAGGTACAAAATATATCTTATTTATTTTCTTTATGTACAAAATAATGTCATTATGAAAAGCAATCACCTTTTGATAAATCTCGTTGGGGCCTGCCAGATAGACTCACACTCGTCAGAAGCCTGAAAGTCTGACAACCAGTCTTACCAAGGGGTTTCGTGTTAGTACCTGGGTTGTGGAGGTCAGATAGGCAGTCGCTCCATGTAAAAATACTGGTACTCAGCTGCATCTGGTTAGACTGGAAGGCGACCCCAACGTAGTTGCAAAAAGGCTAGGCAGATGATGACGTCACTTAGTTTAAAGTACAGAATGCGTAGTTAATGGCTACGTGATGGGTCTTTTTACACCCTGTATTACGAAGTATGATGATGTAAATAATTGTTTCAGCTATTAATACCACCGAGCCAGAAGAAAAGGATGACACGCCTTGGGGTAACTTCTATAAACACATGACACAACAAATGAAAATCGTACAGTACGAGATGCCACCCAAACACCTTTGGATGGTATCCAGGGCTTGCCACATTTTAGCAACAACACACATCACCGCGTGAGCCTTACTTGACATTTTCAAAGTTATTTTTTGTTTACGGGATACCCGAATGAATAGGATTATTATATTCATCATTAGCTGACCCGACAAACGTTCTTCTACAAAACAGCCAAATATAAAAAATGAAGTTCAGTTTTTCCCGAATTTGAAAATGTTCCGTGAAACTTTTTCAATTTTTATTTCCATAAAAACCTAATTCGAACTATTACGAACATTTTATCCCTCGGAAACGTATTATTGGGATAAAAAGTATTCTATATTGTGTTAATGCAGGTTACAATAAACTATGTATCTGTGTGCCCTAGTACTTTTTGTTAGAATACTGCTCAGAAAATTGGGTCATATTTCAATCATGACTCGAAAGACACGTAGCAGCATCTAGCGATCTAGCGTCCTAAAGCAACTGTGACCGTCGAAAGTTATAGTTTTTTTTCTTGGGAATAATATTTTTATTATTTTCTGGATGAAAGGTACAGACGCCAGCAGGTCAAGCTACCCGAAACTGTCAAAATTTCCCAATCAACCTTGAACCCTAATGCTTTAGCGATATAGTTGAAAATCTATTAAAGAAATGTGACAGATTGTAGTAGCTTGATGTGCTGGCGTCTGTACCCTAAGTTCTTTTACGTATATGCAAAATTTCATGATGATCGGTTCAGTGGATTGATTAGGCGTGAAAAGGTAGGTTACAAACTTTTTTTCGCATTTATAATATTAGTTAGGATAAAATTGGCGCCGATTCCCTTGTTCACAAACTAAACTAAATTTAAGTTCAGTGCATCTTTTTCCTTCTATTTCATTGAGAAAAGGACAGAATGAATGAATGAATTGCATCGATCCCAGAGTGGTTTGACCAGACTCGATTAATCGAATGAACCCCAAGATTCGCATTAGCTCCTGTAGTCTCATGTACATGGTGCTACAGCGACCATTGCATATCAAGAAGTAGACCCGAGGGGCGCGGTTTTTGTAGGAAAGACGTGCCTGTAGGAAAGGGTAAGATTTTACAGCCATACCGGATATGTATCCTAGAGTAAGCATTGTACTAGTGGAGAGATGGGTAATTATTATCTATGGATGGGCATCTTTTAACGACATCGCAGCCAGGTTGGTTCAGGTCGAGTTTCACCGGTGAATTTTTTGGCGGGGTACTACTGCTTTCTCGGTTCTTTTTCTTTTGTATGCCATTGCTCTGCTGTGTTACGTTGTGTTAAATGTTGCTGTTTTCAATGTCACCATCGGAGTGATTTTTACAGAATCAATCGGCTGATCAGCAACATTAATTGCGTTATTTACGTTGTTGAGCAGACGATTTTTCAAGCATATGAAGCAATGAATTAGCAATATCATTCAAAATGTTTCAGATTAATAGTGTGTTGCGCATTACGCGATTAGGGTGCCGCCCTCGTCCCACGTCCCTTCTGTGTGGCCCGCGCCTAACAGCTTATCACACGGTAACACCACTCTCCAAGGGTCTACTCCCTAAGCACGAAGTCCGTAGTTACGGCCGAGTGACGGGCATTACCAAAACCGTAACCCTTACGAACATAAGATTAGTTCGGGGCTAGAACTAAGCATGAATAACAGGCAGCACGATTGACAGCTGTCCCTACTCCCGATGTGCATTTGTCCGTTCGAAAAACTCGCTCGTATCTTCGTTGACGGACTTAGAGAAGAGACCCCCCAGTCTCCACTTAGGTATTCATATTCTTTATTTTACAGGGTGCAAGATCATAAAAAATATTTCACAATTCGATATTTTTATCAAGATAATTTAGCGTACGAAGTCGGATACTTAGTAAACGAAATAGTATCGAAATATCAAAGAATGTTAGAATTATATGACTTGGCAACAAAATATTATTTCAAAGCTCAAGGAAAAGCACAATATGCGCCGAGTGCATACGTTTTTTATATTTACACGAATGTATTGGAAATGGGAACGGTCATAACACATTTGTGTAGTATGCTAAATGAAATGGAGGATAAGTACAAGTTTCTCCCTGTCAATGAGTCAGCCTTCGCGGATTACCATGCACAGAAAAGTGAGTTGGTCAAAGGAATAATATTTTATATTATAAAAGTCAGGGAAATTAATTTTTTTAAGTTTTACTACTATACAAACTTAAATCGTCCGCGTATTCAAACCACAATAAAATTGTCATTCTTGTGACCTATTGTATGTAATGGCTTTAATTCGGCAAATTGACGAAGGAAATAAATTTTATTTACTATTAATTTCCTTGACTGTACCTACTTTTTAATGGATATATAGATCGAGATAGAGATGTTATACGATGCGACGTGACGCACCCCATAGCGACAGCGGGCGGCACCGTCGCCGAAGCGTCTATAGATAAATGTATTAGGACTGAAACAGCCAGATTCGTTTGCGTAGTCAGTATATTTATCGTATTATATTATAGTAATATTTATAGTAACTGGGTTGTGCAGGCCAGATAGGCAGTAGCTCCATGTAAAGTACTGGTATTCAGCTGCATCTGGTTAGACTGGAAGCCGACCCCAACGTAGTTGGGAAAAGGCTAGGCAGACGATGAGTCAGTATAGCACATAATTCGTTTTTTTGTTAAAATTAAATGGTATTAAAAAGTTTATTACCAATAGCTCCACTAAAAAGAGGAGACCATAAAATATCACATACGCTGCGAGTGAGGGAGCAATGTAAGTAACTTGTAATTTTAATATGTTATAATGTTTAGAAGCAAAATTACAAAGAGGAACTGTAGATGAAAGAATGGCTGCCCAGGTAGCGGCATACGAGAAGGCAATGGCAAAGTTGAGGAGGCAAAAGCAAAGAGAAAATAGAAAGAACCGAGCGAAGAATATAAAACTTGACACGATCGCAACTACTATGGACAGGAGACCCAAGTACAGGTGAGAAGCCTTGCTATCGTTTACGCCTGCACTCTAATTGCGTAACACACGATCAATCGGAATCTGAATCATTTTGAAGGATGTTATTAATGCATTGCTTCATAGGTTCGAAAAATTTGTCTGCTCTACAACGTAAATAACGCAATGAATGTTGTTGAACTGTCAAAATGAGACCCATTGCTGCTGATAGTGTGTTACGCAACTACCCCGCCGCTCTGTTCACACTTTTTTGTAAGTATACGAACAATATGTCCGACTTAAACTACGGTTTTCAAGAAGAGCTGTGCTCGTCATATTATAGCGGCCATGTCATGTCATGAAAATTTGTATTTTCACCAGTATTTCAGAATAAGGTGTCAAAAAACGCTCTGTACTTGGACAGTCGTTATTGTGTCACCGTTCACCGATTTCTTAGGTAGGTAACCAAAGCTTTAGGGCTGTTTCCGTAGTCCGAGCATCCAAAAATCTTAAGAAGCTTCGCTTTTGTTGAACAGGAAAATCATCTTCATCATTCTCCTCACATGTCTTTTTCTTCCATACTCCTCTATTAGTCGTCACCTCGGTGCTCACCCCCTTTCTAACCATATCATCATTCACACAGTCCATCCGTCGTTTCGTTGGTCTTCCCCTACTCAGTACCCTTTAACAGGAAAATATCGATATTTAACTAGGTGATCGTTCATTAAGTTTTACCTCCCCCGTAAGATTAAAAGTCAGGTGCACTGGGAGTTTTTGTCAAAAGAGGTTAAGCAATTATGAGGTCGACCGTCCTACGCACTCGCACACTGCAGTGTCCGCTATCCTGCGTGCAGACTGGGCAATATTTTAATCGCGAAATGATTATTATTGCTAGAAAAAAGAAAATTGTAAAAGTTATTGGTATTACAGTTTATTGTTTTTTTATTTTTACAGGAACTTCCCCTTAATCTATGGTTGGTCGATCGAGCACTGGTGATACGCAATGATTATAATTTACCTACATCATGAACACAACAGTGAAGTAGTGTGTAGTGTAGTGTGTAGTAGAAATAGTAGTAGTAGTTCACTACCTTCAAGACACGAATAAAATACATCACGAATACATTTTTTTATATCATTTATAAACCAATTACAGGCACTTTTGAGTTGTCAAGTCGGTCAGTCAGAAAGATGAAGCTAGTTGCCCATTCCAAAGCGTAGTAGGTACGTATGGAGAAGAACGGGCAAGAAACTACACGGACACAATACATCATTCATGTTGAAATTATTATGCATGTGAGAACGATGCAGAACGTTAAAAGCGTCCGTAATGAAAAGATAAAAAAAATCATTCTAATATTAAATTAAAATAAGCTATGGCAGCAGACATGACCAGCCCCTACTCACGGCGCCCGTTCAAGAACATGACGCATGGATTAGCACCATTCAGCTCAACCATTAAACACTTTCGAAGTCGACGAAGTCACAGGCAGAAGCCAGTGTAATATAACAGTATTGGTGTCTTACCTTAGAGCTTAGGTACCTGTCATAAGTCTTACGACGTCAAGTTTCAACGTTGCATTTCAGTGACATTGACTAACATGAAATAAGAAAATTATTGTTCAAGGTTTCGTGTAAATTATAATCTTAGTGTTAGCGCAAATTTTTTCAGCTGCATCTTGTCGGTGCGACCAGACGCAGGTGTCGTTTGCATCTACGACTAGTCGTTACGACAGACGTCGTGCAGGATCATTTTCTTTGAGTATTCGGCGCGCTTCAGTGTTTTGAAAACATCGACATCCAATGCAACGTCAAGATTGGCAATAGAAACACACGTACACCTTCCTTAGCGCTCACAACAAGATTGCAACAGTCCTCGTGCAGCGTGCGTCTTGTCGCTGCGACAAGTAGCGAGAGCCTGCGACTCCTTAGCTTGTCCTTGCGATTCTGCAACTCGACGCCAAGTGTGAAGAGCTTTGAACAAAATATGTATATCCTACCCAGTCCAGCTAGATGGGTGAAAAAGACGGTGCTTCAGAAAGTGGGTGGGAGAGACTGGAAGCGGAAGGCAGAGGACAGGATGTTGTGGCGCAGCCTGGGAGAGGCCTATGGCCAGCACTGGACTGCGATAGGCTGCGTTGATTGAAAGAACTGTGTACCAGTAGTAGGAACATTGTAGGCTAGATAATGCCCTTGGGGGCGAATGTTTCGACAAACGTTTCAATAAACTTCTTAGACAATCAACGCCAATAACTGAATGAAATTGAATGAATGACAATTCTTGTTTCCATTGAGAAATGACCTAAGTAGGTGAACCTGAAACAATGGCTGCTGTCCGACTCGCTTCAACGACTGCAGATGGACTAGATTGATGAAAGTCCTCTATTGAATGAATGGCTATAGAGTGTCCAGCACCCTAATTGCATAACACACGATCAATCGGAATCGGTTTCATTTTGACAGTTCAACAACATTCATTGCGTTATTTACGTATTGAGCAGACAAATTTTTCGAACTTATGAAGCAATGCATTAGCAATTTGCTTCAAAATGATTCCGATTGATCGTGTTTTACGCAATTAGGGTGCAGCTTGGACCAGAGCGTAAGTATAGTCACGAGCATAAATTAAATATATTACTATGGATAGCTCGGCAATAAAATCTGATATGTGACATCGAAGGAACACCAAAACTATCTGGCGAGACAAGCGACGCCAAAATATATTTTCTGCCTATCCCCATCCATTGGAAGTGAGTTTAAATGTATTATATAATACATAATACCTTTGTATTTTAGTTTAGTGAAGCTAGTGCAAATAAAGTAAAGTTATAAAGACAAGGTGTCAAGGTTAGATATAATTTAAATCTTTGAAGACTGACACAACTTCAATAAATAAATATTATGGATATTTTTTTTTGTTATGTTGTTTCTGGTGTACAGCAAAGTTAGTATTATATAAATAAAAATAAGAAATATTGGTGGGATAAAATATGTCCTTCTAAAATAAGTTCTTATCATCATGTCTTCAGCCTTTTCCGGGTTGGGTTCGGCTTTCAGCTGAATACAAGTATATTTCTATCCGCCCTCCACAATCGAGTTACCTACTGGGTACTACGATACCCTTTGATAAGACTGGTTGTCCGGCTTCTGACTACCCGTAACGACTGTTAAAGATCTACAAATAACAGCCGGGTTATTGAAGGTCCCATTATCATGTTTATTTATGGACGATTACCTTACCTAGTGTTTGTTGGTCCACAAACGTGACAAAGCTAACATACTTTTATGAAATATTTAACAGCAATTGAGGCTACAGCAGTCTTATATCATTTTTATCTTAGTTAACCTTGCATTGTCCACAAAATGTGCAGCATGCCTGGGAGACGTGATCGTAACAGATTATACAATAGTTCAAGAAAATTTTCAATGAAGTTCATTAATTAATTAAATTAATATAATCTATACAAATAAATAAAATTGAAAAGGCGTATGAAACTTGTGTTTTATGTCAGGCACGCCGCTTTTTAGGGTTCCGTAGCCATAGGTACCCAATGGGTGCCAACGGGAGCGTATTACTAAGGCTCTGCTATCCATCCGTCTGCCACAGGCATCTTCTATCCTACATCTATGGTCACAGGGCGGTATCTTTTGTATCGTAATTTGCAGTGTGTACCTACCACCTACTATGGCTGCTATAACAAAAATAAAGTTAAAAATGAAACCCCATGGGTTATGGGTTGTTGGGTTTTCTTGTGTAGCAACAGATTCTTGTATGTCCCATACCAGAATCTGTTTTTTTCGGCGTTTTTTTCTCAATCTTAATAATGGCAATAGATAAATATTGTACGATGGTACGGAACATTTCGTGTGCTAGTCCTACTCGCACTTGGCCAGTTTTTTTTATTACCGTCGAATTTTTCAGTTACCTTAGTAGATGTTTATGTTTACATTTTACTGGGTCATCTTTTCAAATTGGCCAGTATGAACGTGACACTACTAGAAGCAAAGAAATTCGTTCGAATTTAATTTATTTATATGGATTCTGTCCGAAATAAATGGAAATTATTATTATTATTATTAAGGCCACCTCGTCGATTTTTAAGGAAAAATTACATTTTAAAATAAAATAAAAAAATATTTTTTGTGAAGGTATTTGAGTGTAGTGAGATGAAACGGACAGTGGCTTGGCCAGATACCGGTCATGCTATAGGAAATCATCATTAGCCTAGCCTTTTCCCAATTATCTTGGGGTCGGCTTCCAGTCAAACTGGATGCAGCTGAATACCAGTATTTTACATGGAGTGACTGTCTATCTGACCTCCACAACCCAGTTACTGGGTAATACGATACCACTTGTTAAGACTGGTTGTCAGAATTTCAAGCTTCTGGCGACCCGTAACGACTGTCAAAGATCCACGAAATGACAGCCAGGACTAACAGCCTAACGCGCTTTCAGAGACACGGAGGGGTCTTGGTATGTAAAGATGGTCACACATCCACGGACCAACCGCGGTAAGCGTAGTTTAGCCTGATCGATCGACCCGTGTGCTTGTTATTAGCCACAAGAAGGAAGTGGTTTCTGAAAACTTCTCTTTACCTCTAATAGTTTCAAATTGCTCATATAAGTACAGATACGTCTCATCATCACGTTTCAACGGTAAAAACTTATGTGAAGTGAGTTTGAAGTGACCTGTCAATCCCTGGCATCAGATGGGATGACAGTTCACTTCAAGGTCACATTTTTACAGAACAGACTGGCCGGTATCTTTCAAAAGTAGGTATCAATTATGAGCTTGCGAAGTTTTTTGGTAGTTACGTACCTAATCACATTACCGATCGCAAATAGCCAGAAAAATACATATTTTAGTTAAATTAGGACCTAAATAAACCTGTTTCTAACACCCAGTGCCGCTGGAACCATGAAATGGTATCTAAAAATCAGTAAGTTAATCATTCTGTCTGTATGTAATTACCGCATAATGCCATTCCCCTTGTATTGTCTGAATAACAATGAATAGTTTTTACTAATACAATCATGTTGAGTTTTATCCTCTAAGCTGTGAATGTGTGTTTTTAATTGTGCTGTACTCACCTACAAATGTACGTACAGTGAAACTGATAAGATGTTAGCTAAGTTAGGCAGGATTATATAGGATGCTGCGTAGTGACCAAAGTATAGGAGTTACCGCATAATGCCATACCCCTTGTACCTATTGTCTGAATAACAATGAATAGTTTACTAATACAATCATGTTGAGTTTTATCGCTCTTAAGCTATGAATGTGTGTTTTTAATTTTACTGTACCTACCTACAAATCTAAGAAACGAAAGAAAGAAAATACGTTTATTTGGGGTAAACATGACGCAAAAAGGAACATTATAAAACACAAAAAAAATAAGAAAGGGTTGGGGGAAACATGCGTCACATCCACGCATACAGGCTATCGCTCAGCATGATGCTGCGACCCTGTGCAAGACAGAGCCCCAGAGCTTGTTTTCAGCGACAGCCGGCGCTGACGTAATGACGTCGTCCGGTGCAGCAGTATTAAGTTTAGTTACCTAGATTATTGACCAATTCGTGTCTATCGCGGAAACGATTTTAAATATGGTAACTAGTACCTACCTAATACTCGTAAAAATAAAGTTAGATAATTAATATCACATAACATCTAGGTAAATTAAATAGGAAACAACTTATTGACCTCTTCGTTGTGCAGTCTCATAAAGGTGTTTATAACTTTCTCATAATTATACAAAGCATATCATAACATCACTAAACCTCCAACTAACACCTCTGTCTGCCTAACCCTTCGGTGGCGTCTCCACGAGCGAGAGAATCGCGGCGATATTATCGTTGTGCCACTCGCCGCGACGATATCGCCGTGTGGAGACACGTTCTAAGAGAGTGTGTAGAAATACGTGCAGGAGGTGTTACCTGAAGGGTAAGGCAGAGCTGTGCACCTATAGTACACCCACATTTCACCAGTTATGTTTAAGTCCCTAGTAATAGGGCGCGAGCCTGTTGTCATCGCCTGGACACAGATCCAAACTCCGAGCAAATTCCAGATGCAAAAACTCACTATCAGTTTACCCGACCTAGGAATCGAACCCAGGACCGCTCGCGACCATGACAACGAGGTAGTCACAAATAAATAATTAGAGGTATATATTTATATCGAATTCTTGCTATCGTACCCATTAATTTTAATTAAGATAAATAACAGCTTAGGTAAACAATTTTCAAATTTCAACAATTTTCGCAATCTGAGGTACTTACAGTTTATTTATAAATATCATTATGGGCTAATTTTTCAATCAAACAGGATTTTTTTATTTCGTAGAATAAACTTGAGGTCTGACAGAATTGTATGGAAGAACTGTCCAAAATTCAAAATTATTCCTCGGATAAAATTATCTGGCGTTGGAAAAATCAACCCTAAATTATATAGGTAATTTGCAGAATACTAATGAAAATTAAACACTCATTGTGCGCAGTTACTTATGATAATCTGTATTCATTATAATTCATAGCCAAATAGTTAGGTATTTAGTATTGTTTGTTTAACACAAAACTGGTTGGGGTTTGCCATGGGTGTACCATTTTTACAAATCCTTTATTTATGGTTTTCTAATCAAGGTACACAAGTACGTACGTAAATAGACAAAAAATGACAGGAATGATATCCTGTCATTTCTTGTCCAGGCCAGGCCAGGACCTGTATCTACTGGTGAAATGGATGTTTTTATTAATTACATGATTTAGTGATTATTGTTACGCATCTGATAAAGTAAAAAAAAAAACAACTGTCACTGATCAAACACTAAACTTTGAACTTGAACTCAATCGATCAATTTAAAATGAAAAAATCACTGACAGCTTATAAATAAAAATAAATATGTGCACTAACCGGTACATAGTTTCTTCGGACAACAACGATACTCTCGAACGATTCACGGTAAACAACGCGAAGAGATGCGCCACAGACCTTATAAACAACCTATTTATACAAAACGACACTGTAAAATACCCAATGTACGGACCACGGAGTGCGTATGTTTTTTTCGCGCCAAACGGTTAACGACTGAAGGCAGCCGTCCGTACAGCCTCTACAAGCAAAATGGTAGGGCGTGGGATGGAATATTATCTATCAATGATAAGTTGATTCGTATTTTAGAGTTCTTAACTGAAATTAATAGGCCTCTATCCGACTTATGATTTTTATTTGTAGGCTTTAAGATTTTGTTCAATGCCAGAGGAATTTAAACTTGATTACTGATTAGTTATTAATAATAAGATATAGGTACCGGAAAATTAATCGGATACAATCTTGTAAAATAATAGGTATCAGACAAGAGTCTACTATTATTAGGGCAGGAAGTGACGCCAAACTCCCGGGAGTCTTGTAACAAAAGATAAAATTGAGCTTGAGGTCCAATTTTTTATGGAAAAATAAATAGGACATGCAGGTGTTATGGACTAGGTAAGTACGTAAATAAAGTAGCGTGTTACTGCTAACACACATGGCTTTGAATTGTGGTTTCGTACTAACAGCACTTAGGTAATAATTACTGAGCAAATATTGCCAAGAGATCACATTTTTGTACTTTTTCATATTTTGAATGATGTCGTAAGGAAAGTTTTGAGTATAAATCATTTAATATAAGAGTTAGGGAAGACCAAAAAACGATGGATGGACTGTATGGCTAGAAATAAATGATGCAAATAAATTATTCTTATTCTATTTTTAAAAGGGGCCATCTAGATGACGACTAATAGAGAAGTAAGGTGGAAAAAGACACATTTCGAAGATTCCATCTTTGATTTCCATTCCCTGTAGAAAGTTAGGATGAGAAGTTCTTGTGGTGTTCTTTAAGATTATGGAAGTTGGTGATATAGTGATGATTTAATGAGTTAATTACATACCATTACGCAGGTTGGGTGTGAAATTAAGACGTCCGAGATTCCGAGTCGGTCAAATAGCATGGTGTCATTCATAAGGTTTTTTTTAATTTAAATTATTTTTTTTATATTTCTGTCGTCTTACCCCAAGCAAGAACGAAGGTGAAGGTCAAAATGGAAGGTCACGAAAAAAATATGTTTCAGCTGTAAGTAACATACTTATGTATAATTCAACTCATTCTTTGAGAAATGCTATAAGTTTTCCAATAGCACCAGCATAAAATGACTAAGTATGTTGGTCTTGGGGGCGGCCGCACTTGGTGATGGGGCCCACTAGGCATGGCGGGCTGATTCCTGTTTGGGGTGCCGTAAATGTACCTACATGTATCTCCAAAGAATAGTGGGGTTTTATTCTGTAGGAGTTCGACATAACCCTCCGTTCTCCCCAGATGGAGGATATCCATGAGGATTTCCCCACAGAAAAAAGGACCTATTTATAGCAGATAAGTAGACTTCGTAGCTACATTTAAGACTAAAATTTACAATTCTCGTTAATTTCGTGTAGTTAAATGAGTGGAACCCAAGCTGCTAATTATTAAAATTAAACATGTCATTATATTTTATTTATTACAATAATTGCTTGAACTTGATGTAACTTCCCATCACTGGGAATGTTTCTGTGGAAACATGAATGTGTTAAACATACCGGACATTGCGTAATATAGTAGTAAAACTGTATATTTTGGATAGGTAACTACTTAAGTACTTAGCTTCTGACCGTGGTGATAATATGTCTATGACAATTAGTCACCAGGTACGTACTTCTTCTTTAAATAATAATAGGTAAGTAGTCAGAAGCCCATAATCCTGACAACCAGTCTTACCAAGGTGTATCATGCTACCCAGTTACTGGGTTGTGGAGGTCAGATAGTCAGTCGCTCCATGTAAACTGTACTGGTATTCAGCTGCATCCGGTTATACTGGGTGCCGATTCCAAATAGTTAAGAAAAGGCTAGGCATACTACAGTCCTTTCAGTTACTTTTACCTCTGACAGCAACAACCCAACAGCAACCTTATTGTAATGAAAATAAAGATCACTGTGATTTTTACAGTGATGCAAAATGACTGAAAAGATTGTAGTGTGGTGACAGACAAACCTAGCTTAACTAAAAAAAAAACTTTGTTCTTGACAGGAAAGTCTGTTATTTTCCTTTTAAAGGACTTAGCGGATAATTTGTAAAATGTGGTAATGTTAATATTATTGTACGGCATAATTACTTAGGGTAATTGTCGGCTAGTAGATCTTGCACAACCACATGCCTTCGTAAATGTCTGGAATCTGGTAGAGATTCTTTTATGTAAAATTCTTTTTACCTATATTACCTACAGAGCTACCTACCTACTGAGCAGAGTTACGAGTTGCAGGTCGTGGGTTCGAACCCAGGCAGGCGATTTACTTTCTGTAAATAATTTCATCACCACTGCTCTCAAAACGGTGAAGGAAAACATCGTGAGGAAACCGGCACCCTAATTTTTTACACACGATCAATCGGAATTTGAATAATTTTGAAGCAAATTGCTAATCCATTGCTTCATAAGTTCGAAAAATTAGTCTGCTCAACACGTAAATAACGCAATGAATGTTGTTGAACTGTCAAAATGAAACCGATTCCAATTGATCGTGTGTTACTCAATTAGGGTGCAGCATGTCCTAGAACCAAAAATTCGAAGACATGTGACATCTACCAACCCGCACTGGGCCCGCGTGATGGTTGGCGGCCTACTCCCTCTCAAAAAGAGAGGAGGCTTGTGTCCCAGCAGTGGGAACATGATAGGCTGATTATTATATTACCTACATTTGTATCTTTGCAGAGATTCGTTGCTAGAAGGTTCACTAGTAGGTAGGTATAGACGCTATGAAACCGCCAAAAGAAAATGTAAAAATACTAAACTAACTAGTATTTTTAATGTATTCTTTTTGGCTAAATTAGTGAAATATACATAGGTCGAGAAAGGTGTTAAAAGCCGTATCGAATGCCAAATCATCGAATACCAATTAATCGACCAATATTTATCGAATGTTAAAAAAATCGATCGTTCATTTATAAATCGAACATTAAATAATACACCTACGTACACCCAGTATCGATGTATTGGGTGTGCGATTATTGTCCGTAAACTCGATAGTGTTCAAAATATCAAATGTTTGTTTCGAGTCACAAACGCATCGCATATTCAACGTTTCGAATTTTTAACATACTGACTACATAAAATAAATACTATAATAATAATCGATACTCGAGTAATATCGCGACGCTACGACGCCGCTACGCCGCGCCGTCGCTACAACAATGATTCGAAAGAATAATACGATAACTTTTCTTTGAATGAATGAAGTGTAAATATTTGAATTAATATTATAGTAAAAATAATTGGCGAAACTTCATTTTATTTAACTACGGCCGAAAATAATAAGTTTTATCGGGTGAAAACGAAAACGGCGAAAATTTGTTAAAAATCGAAAAACTGTTACAGTTACTTGCTTACTATATACCTACTCGTAGAGACAAATCACAACGCTTCTATTATTACTCTATAAAGTGTACAACAGTTATCAGTTGGATTTGTTCCAGTGGAACGGAACTGCAAGACATAGCCGACGGAGTTGGCAACCGAGTGTAACGGGGTCCTTAGATTGACGAGAGACGTATCTAGGATTACCTAGCCGTGGACCTGAATACATCAATGAATCAGTTAGTAGGCTAATACAACGTCTGGACGACAATATGCAAAAAGCGTTTCGGAGATACCAATACAAGCGTGTGTCTATAATCCCCAAAGGTTTAGACAGAGGTGTTCCTGGCTATAGTACAGTAGTACATCCACATTTCGCAAGTTAACTATACTTTAAAGTCCCGTGCGTTAGGAGGCGACCACAGCACGGCCACCAGGCATTAGGTACCTTTTTTGTGTTCGGAGGCGAGCCTATTGCCAGCATAATCAGTCTACGAGTATAATGTTCCCATAGTGGGACACAGGCCTCCTCTCTTCGTGAGAGAGTGGGCTGCAATCTTCCACGCGGGCTCAGTGCGGGTTGGTAGATGTCACATGGCTTCGAATTTTTGGTTCTAGGACATGCCAGTTTCATCACGATGTTTTGCTTCACCGTTATAAGAGCAGTGGTGATGAAATTATTTACACAAAGTATAGCACCTGCTTGGGTTCGTACCCACGATCTACTACTCGTAAGTCGGAACCGTTACCACTGAGCTACCACCACTCTCTATTCTCTATTGCCATCAACCGGACGCGAATCTAGACTCCAGGCTGCTACTGAGAAATTCCTGATGGAAAAACCCAACAACACTTTGCTCGATCTGGGAATCGGCGGGATAATTGCGTAACACACCATCAGCAAAACGAAACTTAGTAGGGTACTTTAATGGGTAATGTGTTTGGATTTTACCCGTTTATGTGCCCTAGCTAGTTCCCTTTAGGATGTTTGAATTTTAATTCACTTGTAATGGCGAGTCGACCGAATGACAACAGCCTTTTATTAAAATATTCACAACTATACTATTTAAAGGTTTTCATGAAACAGACCCCTTCGGAACTACGCGAGTCCGACGCGCAATATTCAGTTATTTTAAGTCAGTTAGAATGAATGAATGCATGAAATGCACCGACCCTAACGTGGTTTGACCAGACTCGATTAATCGATTAAATGTAGCTTCATGTTTCATGGTGCTACAGAGGCCATTGCATATCAAGGAGTAGACCGGGGGGCGCTGTAATGGTAGGGAAGACGTGCCCTTAGGATAAGTTTTTGTAAGTCAGTTAGAATGCTTTTACAGCCCTGCTAGTTACAATTCCGAAAACAAAAATAATATAAAAAATCCCATTCTTCCAAACCAGTAAATAAATATTTTCATCAGAAATAAAATTGATTGTAAGTACCTATAATACTTTACGTTCGGCCGCCCATAAAATTATTTATTTACATGGCTCAACGCAAGGCCATAGGGAAAACAATATTGTATGGTCAGTGGCCATCGTAAATTGCTCAGGGGCATTATATCTGCATATAATCAGGGTGCGGTGATAGCTCCTTTTCGAACTGAGGAAGACGATTGTGAGAGCGAGCTGGACCTTGGAAATAACTAGGAAATTATTGCAATAATAAATATAAACATAGACTATAGAATAATAAATGAGTACATATTTAAGAAGTCTGAAATTGGCACCGGCAGCTGAAAAGTTGTGTGGAAATCGGTTGTCATGGTATGGGCATGTGATACGCGGAGGAATGAGGAAAATGTCGTGAGGAAATTTTTGTAGTATGATTGTCGATGGCTATAAGAGTATCTAAGGGAAGATCAAAGAAACGATGGATGGTCTGTGTGAATGATGATATGGCTAGAAAGGGGGTGACCACCGAGATAACGACTAATACAGAAGTATGGAAGAAAAAGACATGTTACACAAACCAACCCCAAATAATTTGGAATACGGGCAAGAAAACGATGATGAGATTAACTAAAGAAGATATAAATCTCATTAAAACGAAAAAAAAAAAATATTGACAGAGAACAGATAACAAAGAACGACCTGTCAGCTTGTCAGAAACAGATATGTAAAAACAAAGCTCAAACATGACTTACAGTGAACACGTTTTGTCTAATTAATGAATAAAATTATAACAATGTTACATTTTTAATAGAAAGACCGTTACATTAATGCCAACCGAATGTAAGGAGTGAAACATGAAGACCAAAACAGTACTCCTGGAAATGGCGCGAAAGTAATGAAGACTATTCGGCATGGGTTAAGCGGTAAAAAATACGAAAATGCCTATTAATTGTCCCAAACCAAAGTCTAAGCTGTGGCTTAGAACCGGGGCGAAAGCCGCATCTAAAATCTCGACTAAAACCAAAAATGTTCTCAAAAATACTCCAGTCAAAGAGAAAATTAGTTTTATCTCCGCTCTCCAGGATGTCATTGGCACTCCCCGCAACGCCATTCACGTTTCTAACAATGCTATAACCTCTACTTCATCATGGAAAAAGATAGGAGGCCCCGGCAGGTTGAAGACGGGGGCGGGACCAGGGGCGGCAGCAGGGGCGGCTTGGAGCGTGGCATCCAAGGCTTATGCGTTGGTACTGGGCATACTGACCTTGTTCATTTGGTTCCTGCTCAAAAAATCTTGCCGGAGAAACCTTCGCTGTGGACTGTGTGGTCGGTGTGGACGGCCCATAAATATGTAATATCCTCCCTTAATAAGTACCAAATACAAGCTGTTTTAAATATTCTTATGACACAATAAATAATGGTGAATACTTATACTATTTTTCTATTTATTTCGTGCTAGCAGTAGGTGTGGATTTGTCTAATGAATGTAAATGTACAGCCAAGGAGTGAAAATGTTAAGCAATTTCGAACATTATTTATATGCACAGCTTGTTACCTTCTTCGTACTACCATATGTACAGTACTCTCACCGTGTAGGCAGTACCTGTGTCTGACAACCAGTCTTACCAAGGGATATCGTATTACCCAGTCACTGGGTTGTGGAGGTCAGATAGGCAGTCGCGACATTCGCTCCATGTAAAATACTGGTATTCAGCTGCATTCGGTTAGACTGGAAGCCGAACCTAACATAGTTGGAAAAAGGTTAGTCAAATGAAAGTCATAGAATGAAATCTATCAGGTAATAAGTAGGTACTTACACCATAAACTCACTGAAATATGTATATGATACTCTGCAGACCAAAGTGAATACAGATAGTAAACATCAAGAAGTCAAAAATGTCATAACAAACCTCAAACCGCTCACACGAATGAATCATTAATAAAATACTTTTATTTATAATTTTTAAATAAAAATAATGTTCCTGATGTAACTAAAAATACGTTAAAAACCAACATTCTTGAAAATGTTGTGAAAGATACGGTGAATATTCGCCGAGGGTCGGGCGTAAACCATGCCGTCAAAAAAATGTGTTGGTTTACGAAAAGGAGCTGGTGAGGTCAGAAACTTCTCCACCTGGTGCCATTGCTTCGAAAAGCTGAAGGAGGAGAAGGGACAGTTTATATGTCCAACATTAACAGCCATGCTCATTATACTGCTGGTTTTGCTTTTGATCTTGAACAAAAGATTGCTGGCCCTCGGGGGAGATTCCTCCTCTTCTCCTCCCCTGCCACGTAGCCGAAAATATTGCAAAAGACGATATAAATCCGCCCGAAGTCGCCGTCGCTACGGTAGCGAGTACAGAAGGAGAGTTAGAATCAACTAGTAAAAGTAAGTACATAAATGAGTCATATCCAAACACATTACCCATTAAAACCCCTACTAGGTACAGACGCCAGCAGGTCAACCTACCCGAAACTGTCAAATTTTCCCAATCAACCTTGAGCCTTTATGCTTTAGCGATAAACTTGAAAATCTATTAAAGAAATTTGACAGATTGTAGTAGCTTGATGTGCTGTCGTCTGTACGTTTCGTTTCTATTGAGCATGAGTTCCTGGGTTCGATTTCAAGGTCGGGCAAAGTGTTACTGGGTTTTTCCATCAAAGATTTCTCAGTAGCAGCCCGGAGTGTGGATGTGTGTCCGGTTGTTGGCAATAGGCTCGCCCCCTGTTACATGGGACTTGAACATAACTGGTGACATGTGGGGGTTTACTTTTAGGTACCTACTATAGGTACTATCGCGGCCTTTTCCGCCTGCTCACTTAAAAATTTTTTCGCCTATATCCTGCGGCGGCGCCAAACCACGCCCCCTAAAAGTTTTGGCCTATTAGGAAAGCGATAACGCAATTAGTTGCAACCTGCACTGCGCAGCTTAGTGACGTATCACGTGTACTCCTTTTTTTAATTTTACGGACGAACTATTTGACATGGGCGCGCTTACCGGACCTTTTGAATATTGACCATTGAGCTGTTTACTTGAGTAAATTATTTTAATTATTGTCATGGTAAATTGTGTGGTTTTAAAATACCTTAATTTATAAATAAAACTTTATTAACGATGCACAGTGCAAAGTTTATCATGCAAATGTTATCTTGTGTGTAATTGAATACTTTCTAGTTTGTTTTACATCAATAAAAGTATTTGATAAATAAATAATAATATAATATATTTATTCCAAAAATTATAAAGCATAAAAATTAGTACAGTTTTGCTTAAATTTAACAAACAAAAAAAAAATAAACAAATAAAAAAAAAACAAAAAAAAATAATATATTTTTTTTAATTTGTTATTTTTTTAATTTTTGTTTTTTTAATTTTTTTTTTTGTGTTTAGTATAATAATTAAACGTGCAGAAAAAATATTCAGAGTTTTTAAACTTGAATGAATGACAGATTTATTTGCAAGAATATAGGTAGCTAACATAAGTTCTTAAGATCTATAGGTTTCACTATATTCGGCATTTCTGCCGTGCAAATATTTAGATTTTACATCTTGGTTATACTTATCACTATATACTTGGTAAAGCAATTACTTATACCTTTATGAGAGTGGTATGTATTACTGCTTTGTTGTGACGGGCGAATTCGGAATACTTTCTCGCTCACACACGCACTATTTGTTTTAATGTTATTGATTATATTTATTTGCAGTGAAATTTACTATTTGAAATTCATAATTTATATTCTTAGCCGTTATAAATTAATGAATGTGGATAATTCAAATACAATGCGAATTTTTATATGAATAAATAAATAAAAATAGTTGGTTTTAAGTAAAAAAATGCTTGCCATTGTTGTTGTTGGTTAATAATAACCTACTTTAAATTCCGTGCAAACAAGTAGGTAGTTACTAATTATTAAATAATTCATTTCTAGAAATTTTACAATAAGCCTAAGCCGAACAAAAGAGTCATAAAATTCAATAACCGCAGTGGGCAAAAGTCGGTGGCATCCTTTGATACTTTTGATATACCTAGCGGGTTTCGGTAATTACATAGAGGTCTTTCTCTCATCATTTATAAGATAAGAAGCGAGATAAGATAAGAAGCATCTCTTTGTTTGACATTACAATGATGCCCCAGTGCAACCGATAACAAGTCATTTTATGTATCAGTAACATGTGTGTCAGCAACATGTCAGACAAGAGTTTAAATTAATTTATATACAGACTGTGATTTGTGATATAATAATAATAATAACGTTTATTTATAAAAATGGTGCAGATTTACAACTGAATGATGAATTGATGACTGAATAAAAATAAATGCAAACCATACAAGCACTTTTCTTACCATCAGTACTTTTACGCCTCTAGCTATACATGGAGGTAGATATATACGGACCGAGAAAGTTGGGACTAGGGTTCAGTATGGATGAAACCTGAAAACTGATTTGTTTAGAACTATTTCGTCGTTTGTTGCGGTCGGGTTTTTTGAAACAAGTCAGTTTTTTTTTTTAATGGAGCCACTTGTTATTAGACTATTCCTTGTAGAGAAACACTGTCCAGCTGTGGATCAGACGCCATGAAGAAGAGGGTGTCTTAGAGGATAGGCCGCGGGCACCACGTCTATATCTGATAACCTCCAACGTATGGTAGACACTATTTCACAAGCGCTATATTCTCAGATGAGAAATGTTTTACGTCGAGCCAACATGGTCGTCGACACTTGTGGCGCGTGATGAATACACGCTACCAAAGAGATTTAAGATAGGTACAATAGAGAGGCTATGCAAAGAAATGTCATAGAAAAACTGTGATCCCATGTCTCAGTGACGCCATCTAGTATAATATAGCAAAATTAGAGCGGCAATTGGGAACATCTTAACACAAAAATTGCAAACATGAATTAAATTTAGTAAAATATATTCAGCTATTGCTCGGTAGGTGGCCAGTGTGGTCAGTGTTGCCAGATCCGATTTTCAATCCGTGGGTTAAGCCTGAAAAACCTAATATCCTACTTAGTTCAAATGGTAAATAGATATAAAAAACTAAACAAATTAAGCAAAACTTGTTTTAAACAATAAAAACTATTTTAGAATTTTATTCGCTACTATCCATTGTCCGTGTCACCGTGTATGACTAGGTTTCAGTTTCAGTGTGTGTTTATGTACATTTTAAAATAAAATCATTTTAAATGTGCCTGCTTTGCCGTTGGATTATTATAGCACTCAGTTTATTACGCTTTTTGTGTAAAGTAGACCTATTATGTCACAAAGCGCATATTTTCTTTGCAATGATTGTCGGTTGCGTTTCGGTTTTAGCAAAAATTTTTTTTTTACATTATTTGCAAATATTTGTAAATCTTGTATCCGTATGTATACGTATATCCGAGGCGAGGTCCAAAATCCGTAGATCTATAAAAAAAATCCGTAGGTCTGGCAATAAATGGGGTGACACTAAGTAGACAGTATAAAACCTGTGGTAGAGATTTTACCATTTCGATATAAATGTATCGATAATATTGAAAAAAGTGACTAAGACTATTTTTTTTTCGCGTTTGAATAGATTGAACCAAGTGCCAAAAGATTATGAAAACAATAAAATGATTAGCCGTTTAAAAGTTATTTATTTATAAAATTATTTTTACATACAAATGACTAATAATTATCGTTATTATGATCTAGTAATCCAAGTGTGAGACCAGATGGAAGCCAATTTTCTTCTCTACGGTCTATCTGAACAAACCGTATCCACTTTTCACGTTCTACATTATTTACATTCGGAAACCTAAAATAACAGAAACCTACATGAATGAATAGGACTTGTTCATTTATTGATATTTAAATAAAATGACATGATTATCTTCAAACAGTACTATATTTTGTATTATTTATTTTTTAACTTAATAAATATTATCGATAACCAAATCGATAAACAAAATTGCATCTCTACAACGCAGTAGTAAAGCTACTCAGCAATAGAGGGCGTTTATTACAAAATTAGCAAATTTTCTAGATCTATTTATGAAAATTATTTAATTTTAATTACTGAGTAAATATAAATAATTCATACGAAAATAAACTGAAGTTAGGTCCAGCCATTTTACCGTAACGAGATTTACAATATCTCAATGCGCAACTTGGCATATTTCCTTAGAAAATATTTGTTTTTGGTGGACACAAATACGACTTGACACGCAGGCGTACCACACTAGACTGAGTGACTTTTGACCACTAGGACAAAAGTATTGGATTACGATTTTGTTCGTGATGTCCTGTCTATTGTCAAGTAGATAATTTAATGTCTTTGCACGCTACGAACCTAGAAATAGACATGTGCAAAACAGTGCACCACGAAGTGATGTGATATGTCATTATTACATTTCGTAATATTACATTACACCATCACTTCAAACATCACGCGTGATGATAGGATGTTGCGCCATGCGATAGCACACCATCGCGCGTTAATGTAATGCAATGTTCTAGTGTAATAGGACTTAGTGTCAAGGAAATATAAACCCTTTTATAATAAAAATAGAGTTTAAAATAACATAATAAGTCACCTGACCGGGCGAAATACGAAATCGCACGCGCCTAGTTCCGGACTTCCGATATAAACCGAACATTGCCGATGCGATGCGTTCGGGAGGGCTCGGTTCGAGCGAGTCTGCGAGTCATGTCGCGAGCCACTGCGTTGCTACCGCGCGCGTAATGTTTAGTGTGATGGTGTGATGCTTATTTTTGTCGAGTAATGTGTGATGTGATGTTACAGTACGCGCTCGGGTGATATTACGCGTGATGCATCACTCGCATTACTTACACATGTCTACCTAGAAACGTGATTCCTAATCATGATTCTAGAAGGATATGCGCTAATATGTGGGGCTGGATGAGTGCTGATGGTCCCGGAGAGCTTGTCCATTTCCCAGGGCGAGTAAATGGCGAAAGTTACCGCGAACTATTACAAAATGTAATGGTGCCTACTGTGCTCACAGTTTATCCGAGAGCAGAGCTCCCGGAATTTATTTTTGCATAGGACATTGTTTTTCTCGTTAAGTTTTTGGCGACTTAATCGCCAACGGCTTATGAAATGAAGGCTAGGCCACACCAACTTCCTAGTTCTAAATTTAAAAACCCGCGTTCTAACGCGTTCAATGATATGTTCTGAAGGGCATGTCTTGAATTTTTTTATTACCATACAACCTTATACTGAACTGAAAATTGCAAAAAGCCTAAGAAAATTTGAATATTGTTAATTGTGTGTTTTACCTACTTACTATGTCCAATATTTTATGAATATCTTTGTTCAGTTCAGTTAATAAATAAATAAAACTGATAAAACTTCAAAATTTTATTTTACTTTTTAATTAATGCCTAACCGATAATAGGATTTATCAAATAAAATTTCTAATTAGAAAAATAAAGACAAAATGTATTATTTATCTCAACGAATTTTCCCAGATCTATCTATACTAATATTATAAAGAGGAAAACTTTGTTTGTTTGTTTGTAATAAATAGGCTCAAAAGCTACTAAACCGATTTAAAAAATTCTTTCACCATTCGAAAGCTACATTATCCACGAATAACATAGGCTAAATTTTATTTTGGAAAAAAATAGGGTTCCGTAAGATATTTGGGTTTTTCGGACACAAGGTGTAAAAAATCAACCAGAAAAGTTACTTATTTTGCGTACGCTGCCTAAACTATCAAAGATAGAACCATAAAATGTTCAAATTAATTATAGATCTTATAAATATCTACAAAAAAGTCCGCGACACACTATACCTATCTATGTCGAGTGAGGCACAACAACCATTTTTTAATTTAAAAATCTTGAATTTTTTTTGGACTACATTTAAACGCATTTATTTGGTTTTGAAGTTATGGCGAAATTAAAATATTACGATTTCTGCTGCACGGCCCGTTGCGAAGTGGGCGTCACCAAGGCCGTGCACGTGCAGGAATAAGTTTACAAAATCAAAAATCAAGTCATAATATAACTATTTACATCACATCCATGATCTGTAGTGTTATAAAGTTTTTCATAATTTTCGCAAAGTTTAAAAAAATCATCTTCTTACTTCTATTTATTTAAAAAAAAATATTATGTATCTTTATGGGTTATTTTGATTTCCTTTTTCGCAAAGTTTAAAAAATTCATCTTGTTACTTCAATTTATTAAAAAAAAATATATATTTTGTATCTTTATGGGTTATTTTGATTTCCTTTTGAGATACGCAATCCTGTCACAAATCCGAAATCTACGCGGACGAAGTTGCGGGCAGAAGTTAGTCCATAATATAATAAATAGGTAATAGCAGTAGTTTGAAAATAAAAATAAATCTCGAACGGCGCGTGCGTCACGGCGTCGAGCGACAGTGCAGTCGGCCCGTCTTATCTTTCATTCGTCTATTCAAGGTCAACGGGGCGGGGCTAGAGAGCGCTTCTATTTTTTGAGTGCAAGCAAAAATGAACTTAGTGGTGATCAGGCGGAAGTGTCCATGATAGTACACCTCTACCTTACCCCTCGGATATTACAGGCGTGATGTTATGTATACAGAGTGGCAGGGACATCGACGCGCATGTCATCTAAGAGTGGTATACCTAAGTACCTTATACTTAAATTACTTCAAGTGCCTTGCCTGTGCTAAATCCATTATAGACTTTTTTTATAGTAAACAAATTACTAAAAAATCTTCATTTCAGAAAGGACGCGTGAAAGCTGGGTGAGAATCGAAATCGAATCATGGAATCAACAGATTTAAGACGAGATCTTATAATTTTATACAGGGTGGCGATTAGGTTATCACATTAAATTGTACAGAAGGTATTACAAGTTGTTATCAGTCCGTTAAAATAATAAAATAAATAATTTTACTAAAATTAAGAAAATGCATTTTTCAAACAAAATAAATGGCGTTATAGTTGGTAAAAAATAAATCATCCTTTATAATATTAGTTTACTGACCTGTAAAAGCGGCAACGCCGCAGCGTCGCGCCGGCGGAGCACGCGCCGTACCTACGCGAGGTACGAGTACGAGTACCTACTTGTGGATGTAGGCACGCGCGCGTGGTGCGTGCGACAGTAATTCAACATTTTCACAACATACTTACGATATTGTTTTATGAAATAATCACAAATTAACTTTAAAAATCTCCACTTAAATGCTCAATTATTACGTACCTATTTTAATTTTTACGTTTTCAAAATGTCCACCGTGCTTCTGAACACACGAATGACATCGTCTTACGATATTATTTCGGACTCTTCAGAGTAGCCTGAGTAGGCTTCGCGGCTAAAATTTTTAAATTGTCGAAGGCCCGAATTATTCGAGATTTTAAATCGTCCATAGTCGTCACTTCAGTAGCGTATACCTCATTCTTTAAATGTCCATTGCCCGAACTCCAAATCATATCGGTGTACTCCGGCGCGGCGATGCGAAATTGATTCGAGGCATCTTGTTGGAAACAATAACACAATGAAAATAGCTACCTAACAATATTTATTATTTAAGCGTTTGATTTCGCATAAACTGTCACACACACCACCTTCACTAACCTATCCTATTCCTATTACTAAAATAAAGTTAACACAAAACAATGTCCACAAAATAAAAACAATAACAATACTAGGAAGGGCGCGTGCGCCAATCGTCAACTATCCCTCAAGGATTTCGGCGGCGGACTATGTGACTCATTCGTCGCACGCGCCAAAGAAATGCCTACAAGCACACCCCCGTACCCCGTAGCATTTCGCGCATAGAAATTTATACCTTAAGTCGTCAACAGTAAGAATATTTTTGCATATTTTTTTCATACCTCTCATGCGGTCCCTTTTCATCTTTTAATTTTTCGCACAAAAAACGCCTTCAACTATTAGCCGTAAGAAGGCGGTAAGGACATTTTTCGCTTGAATTTTTTACGTTTCTTGTAATAATAGTTTGTAAAATGGTAGTTTAGTAGTGCTTGTAGGTAATTCGGAATGGCAACGTTTAAAGTTTTGAACTATCTTCACCGGCCACGGGTCTTTGACCTACTTTTATTGGTCAGCTGATTATGTTTATGCAATACATGATGTTGTGAAATATTAAAATGAAAAAAAGGGTCCTGCGGCTATAATATTGTTTATTATTAAATTATTTTAATTGAATATGATAAAATACCTAATATAGAGTACGTGGTTTCAATTAATGTGATAACCTAATCGCCACCCTGTATATCAAAGTTATTTTACCAAGATAACAATAAACCATCAAGTCGTCATCTGCCTGCCTTTTTTCCAACTTTGTTGGGGTCGGCTTCCAGTCTAACCGGATGCAGCTGAATACCAGTGTTTTGCATGGAGCGGCTGCCTAACTGACCTTCTATTGCCCAATTATAAGGGGTGTATCGTATGTCAGACTTTTGGGTTTTTTAAGACCTGTAAAGACTGTCAAAGATCTACGAATGATAGCCGAGACCGACAGCTTAACGTGCTTTCCGAACCGCGATGGGGTCTCGATATGTAAAGAATGGTCACCCAGCCACGACCCGACTGCAGTAAGCGTAGCTTAACCGTCGATAGACCCGGAAACATACCTACTACCGGGATAAAAATTATATCCAGTCCTAACCCAGGTCATGGTCTATCCTATCCGACGGTCAAAAGTCATCGAAATCCGTTCAGGCGTTGAGGTGTGAAAGGGTAACAGACAGACAAATTTACTTTCGCCTTAATATTTTTTGCTCAGGTTGGACCATAGCCTTTGGAAGGCTTGTAGGCCCTTTTACTAGGATCAGGGATGAAGAGCCGGTTATTGTAACACAACTAAAGTTTTGTATGTACGAGTACCTAGGTAGCTCTGTATCCTAAAAGTGTTGATTACATTTTCCTAAATCTCTTTTACTTAAAACAAGAAGAAATATGTAGTATTATATCTGTGTCTTCGATATGTCTGCTTGTGTGTGTCTATGTATCTGTACTTAGTTCTACAGTAGTTCTAATTTCATAGAAACGGTGGGCAAACGCTTTATAGTTATAAAGAAAGCTTTTAGCTTTTAAATCTATCTTCCGGCAACGAAGTTCATTCTACCAGCTTTATCTTGTAAACTGTAGGAAATAACAGCTTATTTGTTCATTTTGCATTTATTCGCTTTCGAGATGCGCTCGCCTTTTGCACTAGCAAGTAATTACGTATATTGAAATTTTCCATTTGAGTCGACAACGGGTCGCTTAATCTAGAATATACATTAATAGCTACGGATGGCTTTGGCAGAACTTATAAAAACAAAAACGGGTTTTCTAAGAAAACAGGAATTGTAACAGAGCAGAGATAAAGTTTATTACCTAATATCGTTGATGATTAATCGATTACTAAAATAATATTCTTCATTATCCTGCACCTTAATTGCGTAAAACACTCATCATCTGCCTAGCCTGTTCCCAACTGGTCGGCTTCCAGTCTAACCGGATGCAGCTGAGTACCAGTATTTTACATGGAAAGACTGCATATCTGACCTCCACAACCCAATGACTGGGTAATACGAAACCCCCTGGTAAGACTGGTTGTCAGACTTTCGTGGTTCTGACGTCCCGTAACGACTGGTACCTGCATACTAGACGTCCTTTCCGCAATAACTAGCATCACAGAATATTTTAAAGTAGATAGTATCCATTTCAGATGCGTTATGGAGAAGCACAACGTCGTGAATTAACGCCCTTGCTGTCCTTGCTGTTGAACTTGGCTGGCATTGAGCCGGGTTCTCGTTTACAATACACAGGTTATGACAGGATGCCTTGCCTTGAACTTGCTTGCCAATTTTCCAACTTTAGGTACTGGTCGATATGAAAATGGAAACCGGTTATGTGGCCGTGGCCATGTGTTTATAAGTTTGTGCGTTTTATAATGATATTGCGGTCACTGTCCGTTCCCTAATTAATACTTCGTAGGAGAACTTGAAAAATAAACTATGTTATCGTTTTTCATTCTTGAGAAATGATAAGGTTGAACATAACATTAGATATTGATTAAAGAGTAAAAAGGACTTTATTTCAGTATTTGAAATGAAGAATGCTGGAATTTGTCCAGGTGGGTCAATGAAGAAAATGTAGTCAACTATTCCTACTAGCCCACCTAAGACTCCGTAGATCGCTAGATAAAAAAAACAAAATCTGATCAACCGTTTGGGAGCTACGATGGCGCAGACAGACACACATATACCTACACAGGCTACACACGCTAAACTTATAACAGCCCTCTGTTTTTGTCGGGGGTTAAAGAATCGCATCATACAGATCACAATGTAAGATTTCTAAGTTTACATATCTACGTGTACTATACGTAGTATTTATTATGAACTATCTAACCCGACATATGCAGTTGCCCTGTCCAAATTTCAATAATTCATGTAAAATAAAAATTACAGTCCCACTTTCACTGTACAGTCCAAACAAACCAAAATTGACGAAGTAGGTACTACGCTAGACCCTCTTTGTGCGTCTGTGTGCGTGTGCACAGATTTGTAATGTGACCATAATTTTCTCCCACAGTCAGTATAACTAATTTAATAACAATAATAAATAAATAAATAATAATACTGTGTATAAAATAATAATTTTATACACAGTATTAAAACTTTTGTGTATGTATTATGATTAATTGATTATAACAAAATATTGTAATTGGGCTTTTTGGTGGAGTGCGTTTATTCAGGAAATAGGTATGTTATAAGGAAGGTAATACAACGGTTACATGTATGACTTCATTTTGGTCGGTAATTTTATATTTAGATTATGCCTCCACATTGAAATATCGTTAACAGGATAAATACGCAAAAAAGAAATAAAGTCGAAAAAGTTCCTATTTAGCATTATATTTTAAACTCGAACATCATTTATTCTAAAATTGTGTACCTATAAGTTATTTAATTAATGACCATTTGCGACTCGAACGAACTTCCCAAAAAATACCGTATTTTCCTTACCACATAATAAATACATAACAATATAACCAGTTTATACTTAAATATATTTCATGTAACACAGAGGTCAATCACTTGTTCTAAAGCTAGACCTTCGGTTTTTGAAGCTATATATATTCATTATAACGGCAAAATTCTAGATATTGATGTTAATGAACTAATGATATTACTATTTTTATAAGTATCACTTGCTTTCCCATCATTTTGTGGCGCATACAGATTTAAATAAGCAGCTTACAACAAAACCATGTCTGGGTTAGTTTATATCACAGGAAATTATCACTAAAGTCTTCTATTTTTGAGGACTTTAGAAATAAGAGTGGAGTCTTCGGCAAACGAAAGGACGTGACCGAAAAAATAGGAATGGCTCTAAAATGGACCCTTGCGGTATTCCCGACGCTTCGCGTTATCCGAAAGATTGTGCAGAGTTAATAACTCAACAATATGAATAAATGAACTACCACCGAAATATCAATGTCAAGGTTTACTATTTTAGATAGGTACTATATATTGGCCTAGATTCTGAGTAATGGTAGCATAAGGAGCTCAATCGAAAACTTCAGCCAGATCTCAGACTCTCAGACCAATAAAAGCCTGAATTGCTAATTAAGGCGTTGTACTAATTATGATATGGTCATAGGTATAATGGGGTAAATTATTCGTATGTCTACGGATCTGCTGTCGGCTACAAGTGGCTACAACTACAAACTTATGTGTTTATGTAGACCAAATCAATCGATTTTTTGGCCGTTGTCGCGCATTCATTTTGTTGTCAAATAAGTAGGTATTATGATGAAAAAAAAAAACGTAGTTTTTCAAACTGTTTAACAGTTTAGCTTATCGTGTAACTTGCAACGGTCGTTCTGATATCGTCATTTCGTACCTACTCGTTATAATGGAACGTATGATAACAAATCATTTACGCTAAAATATAAATTCTGGGTTAAGTTGCAACTCCGTTATACGTTAGAATAGTAAAAAGATATCTGCATACAACGTAGGCATACAGCAGTGCGATTCTGTAACCATCTCACCGTGAAAACTTAGGTGAAGTGAGCGTGGAGTGAGCTGTGATTCCAACTAATGCTAAGGATTGACACTGTTGACAGCTCACTCTAAGCTCACTTCACCTAACTTTTCACGGTGAGTTTTTTACAGAATCGATCGGCTGGTGAGTTGTTACATAATAATGTAACGTTCCAGCCGATGGATTCTGTAAAAATCTCACCGTGAAAAGTTAGGTGAAGTGAGCTTAGAGTGAGCTGTCAATAGTGTCACCCTAGCATTAGTTGGATAGCTCACTTCACCTAAGTTTTCACGGTGAGATGGTTACAAAATCGCACTGCTGGTACATTCTACCAGTTGTGATGAAAAAATTTAGCGCGTTTTAGCTTACGTTCACTGTAGACTCTTGATACATAACATACATATTATTGATACATACTTTAGTACCTATGGGAATTTTCCCTAGGTTCCTATGAAATCATTTCATTACAAATTGTATCCACATAGTGTTTGTTGCGCTACTTCTTCCCAGTTAAAGCACTAGGTTGTGGTGAAGGGCGCGCTTTTCTGGGGACTGTCTTATTTAATTTTAACGTTCAGCTCAGCCTTCATAGTTTGAATAACAAAACCCTAACCGATTAAAGTGACTCTGACTACCTTATTAGGGCCTTAAGTTGTCTTTATTAACTTTAAATGAAAGAATACTTAACAAATAAATGGCATTATAATTAGCAGAATGCAACTAATTAATATTTTTACAACATATGGCAAAACCTCAAAAATACAGAACAAACCAAAGTGAAAAAATAATTAATGAGCTTACGAAATAGTTATATTAACTATCTAATTGGTCTCTTTAATCTCTTCATAATAGTTTTCTGTACAGAAGTCCTTGGCTCTTTGGTCCTCTGCGACATTATAAATTCAAATAAAAGCATTTTTACCAAAATCTACTGATTCGGTAAAAAGGGAGTTTGGCTGTAAAAAGAGAAAACCAGGTATCAGATAATTGTGCAACGTAGGTAGGTAAAGTGAGGGAAGTAAGGCAAATCGACTACCAACTAAAATTGTCCACATACATATATCAGCACCCTAATTGCGTAACACACTGTCAACTCAATTTGAATCTTTTTATAGGATATTGCTAATCCATTGCTTTATATGTTCAAAAATTTTGTCTGCTCAATAACGTAAATAACGCAATGAACGTGTTGTACTTTCAAAATAGAAGCCATTGCTACTGATAGTATATTCCGCAATAACCTCGCAGATCATAACTGTAATTTTTGACAGTTTTATGAAATGGCTATAACACTGCAAATTGACCTTGGGTGTCAACTTGCTTAGAAATTAGTTTATCTAACTGTACCTAAATCGGATAGAGGAATTGAAAATCAAAAAGGACCAGCAGTGCGATTCTGTAACCATATCACCGTGAAAACTTAGGTGAAGTGAGCGTGGAGTGAGCTGTCATTCCAACTCATGCTAGGGATTGACACTATTGACAGCTCACTCTAAGCTCACTTCACCTAACTTTTCACGGTGAGATTTTTACAGAATCGATCGGCAGCCGATGTGGCGACGCTTAGGAGAGGCCTATGTCCAGGCACCCTTATTGCGTAACTCAATTTTAATCACATTCTGAATTATTTTAAAGGATACTACTTAATCCATTGCTTCATAGATTCGAAAAATTTGTCTGCTCAACAACGTCAATAACGCAATGAATATAGTTGAACTGTCAAAATTAAAGCCATTGCTACTGTTAGTGTGTTACGCAGTTATCCTGCAGCAATGGGCGTCTAGATTTTGGCTGAAATGATGATGATGACGATGATAACAGAGTGGTGTAAGTAAGAACACTATACCCTGTCCATTAGGAAAACCGTTTTTTGACAGATGGAATTAGTGATTGCAGTAACACACAATACGAGTATAGTACATTGATTTTACGTAATCAGGAATATGTACGTTTTAAGACAGCTGTCAAAAAACGGTTAACCTAATGAACAGGGTATATCTAAAACGGATACATTTTAAAATCTAAATCTGAATATTCTGATGTCTATGAATGTTCTGACTGTTCTGAGTTCAAAGAACTCAAAATTGAACGTGACTTCTTGAGCACCGATAACAAAGCACTAATAAAATGCCTCTGAGACTTTTTAACGTTAATAGGCATGATAATATTCTTAAGTTACTACTTATTAACGGTCGCAAGCGACTGCTGAGATATTGGGTTCGATTTCCGGGTCGGGCAAAGTCTTATTGAGATTTTCCATTAAGAATTTGTTTGGGAATGGCATCTCACTGTTCAACCTAGGAGGTTATCGTCTGCTTAACCGGACTAACCTGTGGATGCTTCAATAAATTAAGGCATCCAGCCAGAGCTTAAAAAAGCATAAAAACTAAGCAACTACACGCTAAGGGGTACACCCTTGTGGGGTACGGATCTCAGCTTAGGGCGTCGCTGGGAGAGGGCAGCAAGGGACAGGCTGGAATCGGAATTATTTAGGGACGAATTTAAAACACAGGCTCAGCGGTGCGGGCTGGAACCGGGGCAGAACTGTCCGACGATCGTATATAGATGCTAGTTGCGCGGAAAACTCTGCATGCGCGATGCAGGACTTTGCGTGACGTCAGTGTGATACGTAGCTCACATGTAGCGAATTAGCGATGTTGATGCCGCCACAGAACTACCAGTCCGATTTGAAAAAATCTTTAAATTGCATTTGAAAGCCATTCTTGCATTAGGAGCCGAGCAAAACCAAAAAAGTCAGAAAGAACGCTGCGCGATACCAAGTCACAGGCAGGCGATGCGATGCCCCGAGGTGGGTCGGGAGACCAAACGATATTTCACGCGGACGAAGTCGCGAGCAGAAGTTATGTTATAGATAATATTTTAAACACGACTTGTTTTTAAATAAGACTTGTTGGAAACAAGTATCCAACTTGTATATAGGTGTAAACGCGGAGTTACAAGTAGATAAACCTAAACGTGAACAATTATTTTGCAAGTAGGTACCTATAGATACTTAAGACGACATAAAATAATATCAAGCTATATATTTCCAGTATATGCTGACTTCTCATTGTACGAAAAGTCTACAGAGAGAGAGCCGATCTTAACTGTAATATTCCACATAATTAGGAAAAACGAAAATTTTATCAGCCTAGGGTAATTTAGGAACAGTCACATGTTATACAACGCGAGGTCACCTAAATCTGGAAATGCTTGCTTGCTTGATATGTCGTCGTGTGTACAGACGCCAGCACATCGAGCTACCTGAAACTGTCAAATTTTCCCAATCAACCTTGAGCCTTAATGCTTTAGCGATTAAGTTGAAAATTTATTAAGTACATAAATTTTACAGATTGTAGTAGCTTGATGTGCATGTCACATATGTTCAAAGTAAACACCTTAACTTAAAAAATATATTCTCGCGTAAATTCCGAATCTTCTCTCTGCGTTCGGCGAACCGAAGATCAACTCAGTCATTTGTTGCCCTTCGCTAGGCAGCTGGCAATAATACACAGCAAACTGCCATACGATGAGCCGCAACCGACAAGAGTTTTGACGATATCTTCTTTTTCTTCATAATTTTCAGATTCTTAGGTTTTTTCCCAGGCAGTGTTATTGGGTTTTTCCATCAGTAAGTTCTCATTGGCAACCCGCGGGGTTGCGCAACACACTATCGGTAGCAATGGCTATAATTTTGACAGTTCAACGACATCCATTGCGTTATTTACGTTTTTGAGCAGACTAATTTTTCGAACATATTTATGAAGCAATGGATTAGCAATATCCTTCAAAATGAATCAGATTGTGATATATAGTGTGTTACGCAATTAGGGTGCTGGAGGCTGTTCCTGGTTGATGACAAAAGCCTCGCCCAATACATGGTAATTAAACATAACTGGCGAAATGTGACTGTACTATAGATACACCTGCCCAACCAACAGGAAAAACAGGCGTGACGATGTTACAGTAAACCATGACCGCAATCAAACTTAGGACAATACTAGAGATACCGAACGTACAGTCAGGGAACTTGATTGTTGAGCAGTTTGACACGCCAATTTGCCGTACTGACAAAGAATGACAGTTGTAAGTAATTTAAATTTACGGACGATTAAAGTATATGGTACCTAGTCAGTTTGCATTACAATGAAGTTTCCTGACACATACCCCTTTATTCATAAACGTTGCTTAAAATTAAGTAGTGATTAGAAACTGTTTAACCATACATTTTTGATGTTTAAACGTCACTTAATTTTAGTCATCGTTTATAAAATTAAATAAACCTCTAAATGAAGAGTGAGACAAATCCCTACTTAAAAACTAAACACAATCGAATTATAACAAAATACAGAGTTACAGATCACGCATACTCGTAGAAACTAATTACAACTAAGTTAAAAAGTACACCAGAAAAACATTTAAAACCAAAATCCCAGCTAATCAACCGTTCCATCAAGAACTCGACGTTATTCAAATTTCGAAGCATTCACCATTTTGTTTGATTGTGTATTTGTGGCCAAGCCAAACGTTGCACGATAACATTAAACAAATCGTTTCGATGCTTTAAAACTTAATTAGCATAATCAATTAGTTATTATTTTTGTTAGTTAGTGGTTAATGTTAAAACACAAAATAATTTTACAAATAAAGCAGAAGACACACAATTTTCAACATTTCATGGACGATTTATATTTAAATCATTAAAAATGCTCAGTTCAACTTACCCGTAACATGGAGGGTCACCAGACGACACTGCCGATCAAACCAATGGGTCACTGTAACAATTTTTTCCGTCGACAGTTGTTATAAACGACATTTTATCTACAAGGAAAGCCGTGTGTTTATTTTATGGAGCCAATTAACGTATTTCATGACCGCTACTGTACTGTTATGCGGACAACTCACTAACGCTCTACAAAAATGGTAGCCGTAGTGATGTAGTCCTGAACAATCCCGGAATAAGTCCGGGGTTTTAGGTTTTACTTAAATGTTGCGTACGAAATTTAGAGAATTATGACGTTGAGGGGATGATAGTTTGACAATTTAGTTACCAAGCATTTTTGACAAACGGGATGTGTGTTACACAATGACCCCACTGATCTTTTCTTATTTACCCTTATATACATATATTCATGTTATGTGGTAGCAAATTGAATCATTATTTACGAGCAAACTTATGATCGAACCCGACTGTAGTGGAGAAGATGCATAACATAAATTTAAGCACATCTGACTAATTTAATTTAATGCTGTTGAGGTTGTGGGCTCAGTTTCTAAGGCACCTAACATTTTAAGCACCTACCTATTTAAAATCCCTGCCATTCTATCTAAGTAAAAGACTTCGTTTCTTTGTTGAATCAGAAAACATTTTAAAGTGACAATGTAATGGAAGAAGTGCTAATACTTTTTCAGAGTCTACATGGTGGTCACAAGCAGTCAATCAATCTTCTCAAGAAGCAAAATTGCCTGACTCATACTCAAGTAGTTAAGATCAAACGTCATCGAACTAGTGGGCTATAGTATCTGTAAAAACAATAAGAAACTCATACAAATCTAAGTACTAGCCTACTGCAGCATTGGCAAATGCTACATTATAATTTTATTACGAACGACCTTCTTTTATTCATATTGGTTTTGAATTTTGAATCTAAAAGGGTCATGTCTTTTCTCTTACCGAGATTTTTGATTGTTTGGATTTTTTGGACACTATTATTTTTTTCTGCTTTCACAATGAAATTATTTCGCTACAATATTAACGGTAAACTATAACGGTTTGAACGACCGAGTTCTGTGCGGTCATCCACTGGATCCAAGGGCAGTGTTCCCGAAAACAAAAGAATTGTACATCACTAAAAAGTGGTCTCGAGGCGAGTCACATTCCATGAAGACTCGAGTTGTCCGAAGACTGCGGGCTATCTAGAATTCGCCCTACCCGCCACTCTAGTACCAGACGTCTACAAGCTTCCTGTTGGGAATCGAACCCAACCTATCACCTTGCGCGCGACCTGCACGTTTAAGAGGATTCTGATTCCGGCCAGCGATTCCGATTGCCAGCGTGGGGCCTAGGACCGGATTTTCTCATATATTTTGTAGCTTAGTTTTCAGTAGAGCCTATTACTTGTTATACCACCAATTAGCCGTATAATTATTAATGTCCGTAAAGACTGAGGAGCCACATCAGATTTTTTAAATCTGATCTCACCATTATTTAGCAGCAATGTAGCTGATTTTGCAGCACGAATTCTAGATTTAGCAGCAAAATATATCACTAGTTATATTTAATACAAAAGTGGCTACTCAATCTAAACGCTTAGACGGTAATATGCACAATTGCTACTAAATGATACAAATTTTTCAAAAATATTCGTCTATTACTTAACGATTTCCAGGTGGCTCCTCAATTCAGACGTTAAGATTGAGGGAGCCACTTTTGTATTAAATATAACTAGTGATATATTTTGCTGCTAAATCTAGAATTCGTGCTGCAAAATCAGCTACATTGCTGCTAAATAATAGTGAGATAAATTTTAAAAATCTGATGTGGCTCCTCAATCCTTACGGACATATTTATTATCATCGTTACAATTTTGATCAAGCGGTAATTCACCTTATAATACTTACTAATATTACTTTAATTAATAGAAACTAACATTTAAAATAATAATACATATGTAAATGTGAAAAAACAAGCAAAACAATCATAGGGCATCAAAAAATTCGTCCGCATCGCTGTCGACAGGAACAGTGCCCAAAAGGCTGGCAGCATTGCCACGTTGTATGGCGATGCTAATTCTTTGGCCAAGAAACAGGCCAGCCCTCTGGTCACGAGAAGAGTCGACTAATCGCTTGGCGATATCTCGAAAAGTCAAGTGGGCACTTGGACTTGGCCCTAGTGTTTCAACCCCAAAATGTAAAGCGGTAATTTAAATTATTATCTTGCTTCCTAATAGCGAATTGGCTTGGTGCCAATTACCCATTTAGGACGTCCGTTATTTAGTTACGTAAGTTTAGGAACGTTTGCAAACGTATCAAAAGAATACACAGAATTTATTATAGGGCTCGATCACCAAAGACGTCACGTCGGCATCACGACGTAACCCTATAGTAATATTCGTTCTGTGTCTTTTGCTCAGTTTTTATTACTATCATATTTTACTTACAAAAATTAAAACGTGTTCAAGCGAAGATTCCCTATTTTATTTCGTTACACTACCTAGTAGTGCTATGCATTTTTTATGTTAAGTATATATTTTTGTGGTGTACAATAAAGTAAGTATATATAAATAAATAAATAATACCAACACTAATGATTAAAATTGAAATCCCGCTTTTTCCCCTCACTAATCCAGCAACCAGCACAATTCGTTATCGAATGCACAGGAAATGTGACAGGAAGACCGGACCGTGGCCGATATAGAACAACTCCCTAACATATTATAAGTTATTGTATTTTACACTAATCTAATTGGTATTAAACTTTGACATAGCAACCGGTACATGAACGCCTAATATGTAGGCTCTCTCCTAACATGCGTATTTCCTAAAGCTACCTAAGTATAATCACCAAAAGAAATAAGTAACCAGGGTCGTCGGATATAGTTGAAGTTTAGTAAGAAATCGCTGGATGTTTTACTTAAGTCCAGAAGTGAACTGCTGATCGATTTTGTAAAAATCTCACCGTGAAAAGTTAGGTGAAGTGAGCTTAGAGTGAGCTGTCAATAGTGTCAATCCCTAGCATTAGTTGGAATGACAGCTCACTCCACGCTCACTTCACCCAAGTTTTCACGGTGATATGGTTACAGAATCGCACTGCTGGTTACTTATCTCCTTTGGTGATCGGACCTAAGTAGGTAAAGCGACAGCTGGGGAACGTGGTTTCTATCTATCTATCTATTTAGCCTGAAATGTGCCACTTCTGGGCATAGACCTCCCTTTCCCTTTACCACATACTCTGTACACTGCATAGATTTAAGAATGGGTCCACTACCCTGCCAGAGCATTCAGCATGGCGGGTATAACGAGACAAAATGTTACTTGGGCTTTTGCAACGATTAAATTTTATCAGCTTCGTTGGTCGCTAGTGCTACTGCTGAGTAGGAAGTCCTGGGTTGGATTCCCAGGTCAGGCAAAGTGTTATTTGGTTTTTCAATCAGGAATTTCCCAGGAGCAGTCCGGAGTTTGAATTTGTGTCCGGTTGATGGTTGGAGTTTCACTCCCTATTATTACATGCGACTTAAACATATAACTGCTCTGTCTTGTGCCTTCGGGGAAGCAGGCGTTATGTTATCTTATGTGTTAATTTTATTTTGGAATATAAAATATTTACCTAAATAGACGCAATACAGAATGAACCCCCTACAAAGACGTCCATCTATTGTTCTACATCATTATCATCAACATCAGTCTACAGCGGTCCACTACTGGACATCGGCCTCTCAAATTTCACGCCATTTTACTCGATTCTCGGCAACTCTCATCCAGCTGCTACCAGCCACCCCGCGAAGATCGTCGCTCCACATATCCTGAGGGCGTTTTACCTTACGTTTGCCTAGTCGTAGTCTCCACTCAAGAACACGTCTACCCCAACATGCTATGTCTGTTCTACATGACATTACATAATGGTAGATACAGGTAGATCCTACCAATCTATTCACAACCAACCAACCCAACAACCTCACCCAACTGAAACCTACTCTTATGTAGTTATGTAAACGGCTAAAATGGGATAGGCCCCTCTAGGCTACCTTTCTATTTCAGCCGTAGGTACCCACTGTTCATCTTACAGACGCCAGCACATCAAGCTACTACAATCTGTCAAATTTCTTTAATAGATTTTCAACTTTATCGCTTAAGCATTAAGGTTCAAGATTAATTGGGAAAATTTGACAGTTTCGGGTAGCTTGACCTGCTGGCGTCTGTACCATCTGTCAAGGCAGCAAGTGCTGATGCTGCACAAACCTCATCGGATGTCGTCTTTCCTTCATCTGTTGATTAGTTAAGTAGGTACCCCTACCGGGGTAGCGGGATCGTCCGAAAGGGTTACCGCTGCCCTGGTACATAAAGGGCTAAAAGGAAGGAACACGGGTGGGTTTTAGTCAGTAAGAGTCTGACACTCTCTTCCGCTCCACCCAGAGCGGGAGGGGTCATTTGATGATTACCCATCCTCAAAAAAAAAAGTAGGTAGGTACCTATTATTAAGTAGGTGTTGGATACTTAGAACAAAGCCTTGATCCCTAATTTGATTTAAAAAAATGTCCATGGAGTTTCCTGCCTGTTCTTCCCCTCATAGGAACCTACTACGCTTTCGAATGGGCAACTAGCTTCATCTTTGTAACTGACTGACTCCTTGACAATTCAATTCCGAAGGGCGGGCGTTTTTGGGGGACTGTCTTTTGTAATTTTGACGTTCGAAAAGTGCTGATTCTCAGCCTAATTTGAATAAATGACTTTTGATTGATTTTGATTTTGATTTGATTTTGAATACTGCCTGTAAATGGTTTCATTGAAATAAATGCTTTGAGTTGAGTTGAGTGGAAAGTAGATATTTACCTTATGAAAAATGTTTTTTTTTTTAACGCATGCCCTGTCACTTGCAGCACACGTTAGGACCTATTGGCTGCATCAGCGAATGCTATCCGCGTTGCTGAATTTTGGGCCAAACTTTTTTATTTTCGCCATTGACACGCTAAGAGGATTATGATTATGAGATAGCTGGCGCTTTACCTACCTATGTCTTCTTTTTGAACTGTTATTTTTACATTCAAAATGTTGGCAAGTTGGCAGGTAGGTAGCTATAGTAGGTAAAATAATTCGTTGCAAGTAAAATTAACTTTTAGGTGCTTTACATTTTCATTCCTTTTGTGTACCTACAAAATGATTAAAATTTGAAATAGGTATATACAAAAGATGCGGTATTGAATCAACCACATAGTATTATAATCAAAGTTATAAACGTTTATTGTAAGGTCATTTACTGCAACAAAGATTAAATAACCACTATAAGTTGACTTCTGATTGTATGAAAAACATATAAAATGCGAGGTCAGCTAAAACTGGAAATGTATATCTTGATGTGTAGCCGTGCGTACCTACCTAAATAACAATAAAGGCCACGTCACCCCATGATAAGTACCAATTACATAAATAATGTCATAATTTCCTATAAATACCAGTTAATTAAATATTATTAATATGGCTATCCATACTTTATTATTATTAATTTTGTGCTCCACAATAACAAAATGAGTTCGAAGGCCATAATTTAATTTATCATCGTAAGGAAAACCACAATTTGAAACTAGTGTACAATGTTTTGGAAAATCCCATCAAAGGGAAAAAGTCCTTGCAATTATTTCAAGCTATGTAAATACATATTTAAGTTTTGTTTTATTTATATCTAAGTTTTCTAGTTTGTAGGCAGCAGCAAATGCTTATAGAAGCTGCTGTAAACCACACGGAGTTTTATTATCTCCGTGGTCCTTTGTCATTGCAAAGGACCACGTTGCTATGTCCACTGCCGGACATAGGCCTCTCCTATTGCACACCATTCAACTCGATTTTCGGCAACTTTCATCCAGCTGCTACCAGCTATCCTGCGAAGGTCATCGCTCCACCTAGCCTGAAGGTGTCCCACCTTACGTTTACCGATTCGCGGTCTCCACTTCAGAACACGTCTACCCCAACCGTTATCAGTTCTATATATGGCTAATATGGCCGGCCCATTGCCACTTCAGCTCACTTGCTTATTCTGTGAGCTATGTCGACAACTTTGGTTCTCTGCCTTATCACCTCGTTGCGGATTCGATCCCTCAGAGAGGCTCCAAGCATAGCCCGTTCCATAGCTCGCTCGCTCGCGAGAAGACTCGACGAAGCTTGCAAACGCTCCTTTGTGATAAAAATTAAAGATGGCAAATTTTTCTTGTAGGATTATAGACTAAAGCTAAGCTCACATTAAGCCCCAGGGGGCCACAGCGCATCGGATTGCAATACAAAAAAGCGTGGTTCGGCCGGGCCCGCCTGTAGTGTGCGATAGTTCACAATAGTACAATTACGAAAATGATGTTCTAAGATAAGATAAGATGAGATTAGTAGATTATTAATCAAGGGGATAAAGCAGTGTCTTCTGTCGCGGGTGACGATTTAATCACAAGCGAAGCGAAGGATTTAAGACGAGACCTGAGTTTAGCGAGGGATTTAAGTTCACCCAAGACTAAGACAGCTTTATCACCGAGGAAAATACTCTACTTTTCGTACCATTTGCGAAAAAATAAACTTAACGTTTATGTATTTGAAGAAAACAAAAACGCGGCGAATTCCTAGACTAATATTTTTTTGTCGGAAAAGCAAAGGCATCAAGCTCATACGGCCTCGTCGGTTTTCGTAATTTTATTTAATAATCATAACTGCATAATAAATACGTATTCCTTTTTCAAAAAGATGTATAATGCTTTATATACAAATTCAATGGTGTAAACACAGATGTAGTTCAGTATCGGTAAGTATTCCAAGTTTAAATCACATCCTAGAGGATGAATGAATTTCAGTACCATTTTCTTTCCCTGTTTTTAACAGATTAAAAATGACTATTGTTATGTTCGCTTTTTGTGGCATAGCATTTTTGGCTGTAGCTAGCAGTTGAGATAGATCTTCTCTGAAAGTCGAGATAGGTCATACCTGTCAGTCGAGATATCTGGTTAAAGACATTTAATTCTCAAAAGAAATTTACATTTCACTTAGATATACATAGGTCATCTTCAGTAGTCTTGCTAGGTAACTACAGTTTAACTGGAACTTAGGTAGGTTGTCCTTATTTTCAGCCGAACTATTCTGTAAAAATCTCATCGTAAAAACTTAGGCGAAGTGAGCTTGGAGTGAACTGTCATTTGACTAGCCAGTCTATTCTGTAAACATCTCACTGTGAAAACTTAGGGGAAGTGAGCGTGGGCTCACTTCACCTAACTTTTCACGGTGAGATTTTTACAGAATAGACCGGCTGATGCGAGGGATTGACACTATTGAAAACTCATTTTAAGATCACTAAGACTTCACCTAAGGTGTCACGGTGAGATTTTTACAGAATAGATCGACTAGTCTTGTGGACAAGGCGTAAGTTATTATTTCACTCTAGAACTCTAAGGTTCATCGTAAACTCGTATATTTAGTTAGCTACATAGCCGGTAGAGCTGTACGTAGTTATTAATTTCTAATTATATTTCGATCGGTAGTATTTCATCCGATCATTCATAAAATAAGCTTTTGTCAAATTCAAAGCATTTATTTCGATTAAACCATTTACCTACAGGCATTTTGAATTGTCAAGAACTCGGGCAGTTAGTCAGAAAGCTAAAGCCAGTTGCCCATTTCAAATCGTAGATCTCTATGTAGAAAACAGGCAAGAAACTCCAAGAACACTCTTTTAAATCAAGATATTATAAAATCCCCAGGACTTTGTAAAAACAATTTTAAATATAAGTTTAAAAATAAGCCTTGTTTGCGGTTATGTTAGCAATAACAGGCATAGGACTGGATAGGAGGACAGACTGAGGTAGGTTCAAATTCGCGCCATTTCCATCAAAGATATGGAGCTCTAATATTATTTTTTCAAATAGTCAGCATTATCTTTCCTTCTTTAATAGATATGTAGTTGTTTCGGTAATATTCTTCAATTATGTGCATAAATCAAAACAGTGGTCTTGCCACAATCAAACTAGGAAACCACTTAAGGATACAGTGCAATACGTACCTTCTCAAAATCTCGGTCAAGGTCACTTTTCATCCGGAACGTAGCAAATTCCCATTTACTCCTAATTATATCGATTTTACTTCCCACAATACACCAGTAAGCGCTCAAGCTAAATAAAAAACCCATGAAACACTGTTAGTAAGTGATGTTACTCATTTGTTTTGATAAAAACGTTTTTGTTTATAAAATAAAGGATGCTGGGATAGCTGTGGGTCACTGATGGATGTCAAGTTCTAGGTGAAGGCCAGTTCAAGACCTGCGCAAACGGGAGGGCGAGAATGTTGCCAATTTTCGCGGACAGCGCCTGAATTCTTTGTATAGCAATATGTTGAGATGCTGAGCTTTTTTTATAGCTAAGTAGGATATAAGAATAGGCGTTAAGAAATCTTTTACGAAGTCTGTTTCTATTTGTTAATTTAATTCGCCTACTAGGTAATATTTACTTTATTAATACTTATAAGTTTCTATATCATTCAGTTTTATTCCCATAAGAGAGCTCTATAAAAATAGACGCTCTATTTCAGTTATTATAGGTATCCATCGCCGTTAAGAGAAACTAATATCGTTTTATATTTCTACAAGTCCATGATATGCTAACGACTTTTTTGTTCACGTTAATTATAAGTTTCGTCGGAGATAGAAAGTTAAAACTTTTATTAATTTTAAAATCCATATTCTGAGCGGCTGTAGATATGAAATAATCCTTATTTTATGTGTCATGTATCGTGTACACCTTTTGTTACAGATCCTAAGCAAATAAATAAAACCATGTAATAATGTACGATACACATTACCTACCCATTAACATAATAAACATGACACTTGTTACCCGAATGGGTCGACAGAATTGTTAAGTACACCTTTAAGTCCCATGTTGAAGGGGTTATAAGGGGCAAGCCAAACTCGAAACTCCGGGTTTCTAACACTTTGCTCCATCTGGGGATCGATCCCATGACCACGTTCAGAAGGCGCACTTGCGACCTCTACAGTTCTATACCAATGAATCAGTCATCATAATCATTTTATTTTATAAATAGACATTTATTATGTCATGCACCGTAATGTTAGGTTTAATCTCTAAATAGCTGTTACACGATGGATTTCGATGCGGTTTTCCACCATAATAAACTTACAGAATTCATTCCGGAAAGTTTCATGGTTTTATTCATAATAAACTTAAAGAACAGTGCTGGATTGAAGACTGACACATGGTAGAAGAGGCGTGGGCAGACAACTGATGAGGTGGACCGACGACTTGGGCAAGATTGCTGGACAACTCTGACTTACTCGTAATTAAGAAGGCTAGAGACAGAGGAGAGTGGTGTGCATTGCAGGATGCCTACACTCAGCATTGGGTGGGATCATCATTTGCCTAGCCTTTTCCCAACTATGTTGGGGTCGGCTTCCAGTCTAACAAGATGCAGCTGAATATCAGTATTTTACAAGGAGTGACTGCCTATCTGACCTCTACAACCCAGTTACGACTAGTTAAGACTGGTTGTCACTTTCTGGCTTCTGACGATCCGTAACACTGACAAAGATCCATGAATGACAACCGCCGGGACCAACGGCTTAACGTGCTTTTCGAGACACGGAGGGTCTCGGTATGTAAAGATGGTCCCCCATCCACAGATCAACCGCGGCAAGCGTAACTTAACCTGATCGAACGACCTGTGCGGCTGTTATTACTTAGCCACGGGCCCCTCAAGAGAGAGAGAGAGACATGATAACATGATAAAGAAATCTCGATGTTTCGTTAAGTCATAAAAACTGCGAAGCAGGGACGGTTCGTTAGTTTACAATAAAACACACTTCGTAAATATATAATGTATAATGCTATAATAATCTAAGTAAAATAACGTAGTAATAAAATCAAATAGTACATAAATGGAGGTCACAAAAACAAAAATAAATCAAATAAAATATTTTACACGGGGCGGATTACACCATACTTAACGGTCGCTTAACGTAAGTTTAAGTCGGTGGCTAAGTTCATTACATTTTTGAGACCCCAAGATAATAGAATTAGCAAATAAAATAAAAACTTGCTTGTGAGCTTAAAACAATCTTAACAGTAGTAAGTTGAAGTGCCTGAGTCGCAGACATCAGGTTTATTCACGATTTGATACATCTTTAATTACATTATAGGTTTAAAAGCTCGAAATATTACATGGACGTTGACGTTAATATTTACAAAGCATTGAATAGATTCTCTCACCAAATATAATAGCGTTAGTGAGCTAATTAATTTAACCAGATACCTGCGACATCTTGTAACTTAAAGTAAAATGAAATAAATAAACATTTTTACATTTTTTACTCTGTTAACCAGTTTAACTTTCGCATGGTGCAATCCGCCTTTACCAGCGATCAGCTGCCCTTTAAAATAAAGTAATGGTGAGCGATAATGTCCAACATTTTATTATTTAAATTAATAATAAGACCGTTTGCACACAACACTAGGTAAGTCTAAAATTCCAAAGAATTTAGGATTAACCATTGTTTTTTCTACCTATTTATTTGTAATTCTTCCGCCTTCCGCATTCAGTCTATCCTAACCACCCTTTTAAGGTCATCGGTTCATCTAGCAGATGGAACAGGTAGGCCTATGTCCAGCAGTTGCTGCAGTGACTGAGTTGATTGATAGATCTTGATTGGTTTTTTGGTCAAACAATCAGGTAATTCGATTTGTCCGCAGTTTTTTTAATCAGAGATTTTATCAAGCTTCTAAAATCCAGTCAGTCTATTTGCGACTAAAAATTAGAAGGTTGCCACGAAACTTACCTCTATTTAAATCCAGAATCTGAGATAATTATCAAGTTTTCGAAAAATAAACTCAATATCGTGGTTACAAAGTTCAAATTCCATTGCAACGCAAATTATTTTAGGATCTTTTTTAAAAAAGGTCAATCAAAAATCAACTTAGAATATTTAGCACTTAGATAGATAGTTGCGTAAATGGTGCTGAGATTATGAATTCAAGACTTTTCTACTGTTGTGTACGAAGGGCCCAATGTGACATATCGGGTCGCAACACCAACGAATTAAACTAAATCCATTAGGCCGTTTATATAGCAAAACAAGTAATATGGCGTGTTGGTAGCCAACTATAAAATCTAGGGAGTGGGTATGCGATGTCCGATACTAAACTATGAAACACGATGTTTTTGTGGGACGTATAGTTTCATACGTTTTGTCTGCAGTAGATGTTTTTTAAGTGTTTAAGTTTATTCGCGATAAAATTAAGCACCTTATTTATGGTATAATTATTATTATAGCTACACTGATAGATACTGACAAAATTGGTCTAGCTGTCCGAGCAGTGTCTCAACCCTATCGACTTCCACTTTGATTGAAATTGTATCTTTATATAAATAAAATGCTGTGCGTTAGTAAGCGCAACACTTGAGAATGGCTCGACCGATTTGGCTATTTATTCTTTTTAAATGTTCGTAATAGGCCAAATTATGTTTTTATGGAAAGAAAAATTTGGAGATTCCCGGAAAATTTACACTACAAATCCGGGAAAACTTCTTTCGAACGTCCTTTTTTCCATGGAATTTTCGTATGATTTTTTTAAATTTGGACTGGACTTCTGACAGGTCAGCTAGTGTTCGAATAAATCTTGACGGGGATGAATAATGATATATTCAACCTTTTATCATTCAAAAGTGATTTAAACACATCAAGCATTTTAATATCGACATTAACAACTAAAACACAATATCAATGAGGTAATTACCTAGTTAACTCCAAATCGCAAATTTTATTGCCAAAAGTAAGGTAAATAAGCAAAAAAATTAGCTAATATAACCATTTTTTTTAGTCGTCACACATTAAAAAACTGTGTCACACATATTTTTTCGCCACACCATTGTGAGGAAACCTGCCTATTTATTCTGTAAAAAATCTCACCATGAAGACTTAGGTGAAGTGAACTTTAAGTTAACTGTCAATAATGTCAATCCCTAGCTTTAGGTGAATGGCAATTCACTTCACCCGAGTTTTTATACAGAATAGCACCGTTGGACTAGACAATATAAGTCTGAAATCGCCAACCCGCCGTCTTGAGTAAGCATGGTGCTCAGTGCTCGTGCCCTCTCCGTATGAGAAGAGGCTTTTGCCCAGCAGTGAATCCGTAATAGGCTAGTATTATTTGATTATTATTATGCTAAAACTTTCGTGTTTCATACGCTAGCATTAGACGCAAAAAGCAATGGAATCCTTTTACCCTGATACACACAGTCGGCTTGACATTCTCACTTAGCATTGTAACATCGCCTTACGTTAAGAAAGATCCAAAACTGTATACAAGCTTCTGATAATGTCAACATGGTCGATTACATCGTCACGGAAAGAAGTCTATAGGTACAGACGCCAGCACAACAAGCTACTACAATCTGACAAATTTCTTTAGTAGATTTTCAACTTTTATCGCTAAAGCATAAGGTTCAAAGTTGATTGGGAAAATTTGACAGTTTCGAGTAGCTTGATGTGCTGGCGTCTGTACTACGAGAGATATTTTATCTAAAAAATTCACATACAATCTTAGCCTAAAATGGTCGTAGCTTCATATTCGCAAGTGTATTACAAAACAAACGCTTTTTTTGTATTTTATCACCTTTTCTGCATCACAGCATGTCGATACGAACGTCGTTTGATATTTCTAGTTGCTCACAGACCAGACCACGTGAATGATATATACAGCGTTCTCGTGGCCAAGCTTGTTCTCCAAATGGGCGGGTCACGTAGTTTTTTTAAACCCTGCGCGGTTTATTGTGATTCTATAATACTCTCAAATAGACGCCGTTCCGCGACTGTGCCAAAATCAACAGACTACCGCCCAGGTCATCTGTCCGACTTGCCGGCGTTGTGTAAATGATTCGGCGCGTCCGCGAATGCGAATTTCAACCTATACGCCTCAGCCACCAACACACTTATATTCGAATCGGTCCAGTTCTGAGTGGGCACATTTTGTAGGAGTATCATGAGCCCTTGGAAATCTCTTTCTAGCATGAGTCTTTCCCGCCAATGGAGCAAGAAAGCCGCGCAGACGTATAGTTGGAAGGTGGCGAACCCGTCTGATTCGGCGAGGTAAGTGTCCCACAGACGTATGGTGCAGGGGAGTGGTATTTCTCTAGTGAGGAGGTTGTTCATCCACCTGAAGGAGAACTGGAGGTAGTCCACGCCGTGTGTCTGCAGATGCTCGTGGAGGGGTAAGTCTATGCGACGTATGAGCTCCTTCAGTTGATTCACCTGTAAGCAAACAACATAATGTGAAATTTGTTTCTTTAACATTATTAACAATACAACATGAAAATTTATAATTTCACGATTCATTTTCAACAAAATATTTCAAAATGCGGAAATATCAGGTAGTGCATTTAAGAAATACTATTGCCATATATACAGGGTGGCAGGGACAACGACACGCAACCTGTTACCGGATTCAGTAGGAACATGATGCTGAGCCCCCTGCGTAGAAACTTTTCGTGTATTTAAAAAAAACGGGTTGCACCCCGGGAGTGCCGCAGAAGTGAAAACATGAATATTAACGTTATGCGTTTTTGATATTTTGGAATGCGGTCTACTCTCCCTCCGTCTTACGAATATTCGATCAGGTCACGTGTCCTGACGCGAGGTCCGTCTTACGAATTTTCGATCAGGTCACGTGTCCTGACGCGAGTTCCGTCTTACAAATTTTCGATCAGGTCACGTGTCCTGACGCGAGTTTAACATTTTTTACCCATCACAATAAACTCTCCCTCCGTCTTACGAATTTTCGATCAGGTCACGTGTCCTGACGCGAGCTCCGTCTTACGAATTTTCGTTAAGGTCGTGTCCTGACGCGAGTTTAACTAAAGAAGTTGTCATACATATTTTGACCGCGTAGGTAATGCGCTTTTCTATGAAACAGCAGATTTTTTTTATTGATAACCGACGAAAAATTTCTCCTGTAGGTGGTCTAGATTCTAGAATCGTGCTGAATTCATGGTTACAGTTTATTTGTCGAAGTCCCTGCAGCCCTGTATATTGTTGAAAATATGATCTTCTATCATTAATCCGTCTATTAATTCTATCTATACGTGTTCTAGAATTCATAACTCTAGGATTTTCAGTGGAACGTATAACAAATCAACGCCTTAGACGTGACGGCGAAAACAAAAGGTATATAACATCCTATTTATTATTGAAGTCAACGGCCGTTGCGATGCCATAACCTATTAAAATACCACAATGCATGCACTTATAACATGCCACATTTACCTGTTTGGCATGTCTATTTTGAAGCTCTAATTGTTGTTATCGAAATAAATGACGCATAATATTCAGAGGGAACAACAAACAAGGTTTGTGGTTAGTGATAGTGGCTAATTAGAGCGGTGTGTGGTAGGGAAAAGAATATTATTAATGTGTCTGTTTCCTTGTTCGGTAGGTAAACAAGTGGCAGGGCGCTATTCGGTGCACGTGTCCTTGATAGGTTGTTCGAGACTGCTCTGGTACGAACTGTTTTGGTAGAACAGTCAGCCTCAAAAAGACGTATACATCGACGAGAATTCATTTGATCTACACTAATATCATAAAGAGGTAAAGTTTGCTTGGGTGTAGGAGGTAATATCTGGATTATTTCGAAAATTCTTTCACGTGGCCCAGTGGTATTGGTCACGACATACGAGTTGTAGGTCGTAGGTTCGAATCCAGACAGACGCCTTACTTCGTGTAAAATATTTCATCACCACTGCTCTTAAAACGGTGAAGGAAAACATCGTGAGGAAACCGGCATGTCCTAGAACCAAGAATTCGAAGACAAGTGACATCTACCAACCCGCACTGGGCCCGCATGTTGGATTACGGCCCTCTCCCTCTCGCCGAGAGAAGGCTTGTATGCCGTGGGAATATTTTAGGTTGATTATGCTTATATGGCAATAGGCTCGAGCTGTAACATCATCAGTCTAGCCTTTTCCCAACTATGTTGGGGTCGGCTTCCAGTCTAACCGGATGCAGCTGGATACCAGTATTTTACATGGGGCGACTGCCTATCTGACCTCCACGACCCAGTTACTGGGTAATACGATACCCCTTTGGTAAGACTGGTTGTCAGACTTTCGGGCTACTGACAACCCGTAACGACTGTCAAAGATCCACGAATGACAGCTGAGACCAACGGCTTAACGTGCTTTCCGAGGCAGGGAGGGGTCTCGGTATGTAAATATGGTCACCCATCCACAGACCAACCGCGGCAAGCGTAAGTTAACCTGATCGATCGACCTGTGCGGCTGTTATTCATTTAGCCACGGGCCCCTCTGTTATGTTATGTTGTGTATAAAAAAATTTATTGCGCACTATAATCAGAAAGATTATTGTTTATTGTAGACACAATTAAAATGCAGACAATAATTATACATTGTTGTGAAAAATACTACAATGGACGGTTTTATCGCTAAAACGCGATCTCTACCTCTATACCCCAGACTTGATTTACTTGAAATAATATAATATAATTATAAAGTATTTCTAACAATAGTTATTATGTACGTAATTCGCTCGCACGCCAATCTTAATTAGACAAACAATAAACTAATTTGAATACCTATTTGAGTCACCTAGACGTGACCATCGGTAACGTTAGGAACTGATAAATGGGTTTGCATACCAACCATTATAAGCCAACCAGCCGTCGGTACAAAGCTAAGATTAAGACCAAGCCATTGTTGAAGCAAGAACAAAGCTGTGTTCTAAACATCAATGCAGGTTGGCATTCAAGTATTATCTAGATTTTTGCACCATATCATCATCACTACGCGGCCCCAGTGCGGGTTGGTACATGGCAGTCTTCGAATTTATTGGTTCTAGGACATGCCGGTTCAACCTGGCACAAAGCTAGACTCAATAGCGAAACTAACTAAACTATAGAAATAGAAAAACCCACTAGCGCTGTAGTAGGTATCGAATATCTTCAGATTTCGGTTGAAAGGGTGAGTGAGCTAGATGATTATGAAGTTTTACATCTGAATTCCATTACTTTAAAAAAATAATAAGTTACGGTATTTTCGATTTTTTTATCAAACAACATATTTTTTTCTCTCGATTATAATAATCCAGATGCTAGTGGAAATACTGTGAGGGGACGCCCTAGGCCCTCAATCTGTCAAAAATATCTCTAATTTCCCTACATTTTGACAAGTTTTTAACATTCGATTGTCGCCGAGGTGAGACTGCGACAAAATTAATTAATTATTAATTAATTACGGGGATTGACCTCCTAGTGTTGCTGCAAATGTAGAAAAAGGTCAACATTTTCACGTTTTTCTTGATAATACAAGAAATGTAATATTCTGACGCGATAACGTTACGATCACATTAACTTGAGGTCAACCAGTCACAATAGAGCGTGAACCTACAGTGCGGAAATCAATTTACTTTGTCCGCATATAATCAGTTTTGTTGCTACGCTGATATTTTAACTGCACAATTCGACGAAGCGTAATCTTTACAATAACATGGAATTACAACTTGGTTTTCCTTAAAAATAATGGGGTCGGTTTGAATGTTTTTACAGCTTCAGTGGTTTTTTTTTCACTTTTTTTTTATTTGGTTTGCTCGTAGCTAAATGATAACGACCGCACTGACAAGTTAAGCAATGGTGCGGAGGTTGGTTTGTGGATGCGTGCCAATCCATAACATATCGAGATTCCTCCCCTTCGTGATAAATGATTCATTTTCTTTAAGTAGGTTTGTACAAACACTTTTACACGTCAAACATATTTTTTTTAAAATAGATGAGTTCGGCGTTTCCTATCTGACTACTCTGAGAACTGACACGATAAACACGTTAAGCACGTTAAGCCTTTGTTCCGGCTGTAATACTTAGATCTTTGACAGTCGGTACGGATAGATAGAAGTCCAAAATTCTGACAACCAGTTTTACCAAGGGGTATCGTGTTACCCAGTAACTGGGTTCTGGAGGTCAGATAGGCAGTCGGTCATTTTAGTTTAGTATATTATTTACATAACACATAACATCACACTTGTAATCCCCGAAGGGTTAGGTAAAGATGTAATATAGAGATTATGGCCTATCTGGTGCTTAAATACCACCTTTATGAATACTCAAAAAATTAGGAATGGGATTTACCTGACAAGTCAAGCGACAAAGATAAAAATGTAAAAAAAACGTGAAACGATAATAATTATTTTATCTGAAAGATATTGTTTTACAGTCTCTCCTACAGTACCTATAGAACCTACACCAACATTTCACCAAAGCAGCAATACATTGTGGTGAAACTTTTTTTTTTTTTTAATAATAATATCCCTGGACATATTTCACACAGCGCCATCTAGTCCCAAGCTAAGCAACCTAATGCTTGTGTTATGGTAACAAGATGGCTGATAAACTATTTTTTTTGTAAATACATACATATTATAGATAGAAAAACACCCAGACTCGGAACAAATACATGTAGGTCATACAAATATTTGTTCCGTGTGGGAATCGAACCCGCAACACGCAGCGCAGCAGTCAATCGCTTAACCACTGCGCCAACCCTGTGTACCTACGCCTTAATTGTCATGTGCTATGTCTATCCGTTATTAAGATAGTTTATTTATTCATTTTATTTTATTAATTTCGAGAAAACTTACATCTAATACATTCGAGTAGTCAGAAGCAATATGTAGAAGAAGGTCAATTACAAGTTTCCACTTATATAAAAAAGTTCAAGCTTCAGTTTAATTACATAAGTGTAATTTATGTGAAGTGGCTGTATTTTTTTTAATTTATAAGCTGATGCGAATCTCGCGCGGGATGCGGGCAGAAATCGGCTTGCGTCGATTGTATCAACTAATTTGTATGGAAGTGTTCAAACTGAAAGCAGTGGTGGTCCAGTGGTAAGCGACTTACGAGTTTGGTCGTAGCGTCAAACCCCGACAGGCGATTATTTGTCTAAATTATTTCATCACCACTGCTCTCAAAAACGGTGAAGGGATTCATCCTAAGGAAACTGTTATGTCCTAGAACCAAAAATTCGAAGATATGTGACATCGTCCAATCCAACCGGGCCCGCGTGGTGAATTTCGGCCCACTCCCTCTCACCGAAAGGAGGCCTGTATCCCAACAGTGGGAATATTATCGGCTGATTACGTTCAAGCTAGCACGAATAGTCTCGTCACCTCCTAATAGATATATTGGCTATATTAGTTCTGGGGTTTTTCCTGAATTCGTTTATTTTATTTATTTACCTGTAGTTATAACTATAGACGCGCGCAGTCGTGCCCCGTGCCCTGCGCGGGATGTACCTCAGTTCGAACAGGCCATAAAGTTAATGACTGATTTTTATTGAGATAGAGTGCAGACAAAAATTTGTTGTGATTAGTTTGCTCTAATTAACAATAGCCAATCGAATTACTATACTGGGTGGTAGGGAACATCGACGCGTAACCTATAACCATGGAATCAGTACATGATTCTGAAACCCAGGGTAGAAATTTTTCGTAGCATATCAAAAAAAAAATTGCTGTTCCATACATTTTGACCGCGAAGGTCAGCACTTTTCTATGAAACAGCGACTATTTTTTTTTTTATAACTGAAGAAGAATTTCTACGCTAGGTGCCCTAGAATCATGAGCTCAATTCATGGTTACAGTTTGCGCGTCGATGTCCCTGCCACCCTGTATAATTATGACAAATGACAAAAATTAATAGGCCTACCGAAATCGGAGGCAATTTACCCCTTGTATGAGTTAAATACCTAATGGCTCACAAAATATCAGTTTGTACGCAATCATCGTAACAAGCATCGTTTGGTTAGTGTAATCAGTGCTTATCAATCAACTGATTAGCTGCCGCTGACACAGATAGCTCTTTTTTTTTATGATAATTTTAAGTGGTTACACTCATACATATAGTATACAGCGTCCCGTTTTAATAGCGACATTAATTTAAGACAAGTATACGGTTTCGCGTTTCCGTTTTATGATTATATTTTAATTCCATTAAGGGCTGATTTTTCCAACGCCAGATAATTTTAACCGAGGAATAATTTTTGAATTTTTGACAGTAATAATATACAAAATCTGTCAGACGTCAATTTTATTCCACGAATAAAAATTATCTGTCGTTTGAAAAATCATTCATTTACGTTTTGTAAAATAGCATCTTGGAGCAACCTGAATTTAAATAACTGTGGCGTGGCGTGGTGTAGGTCACGGATTATAACACCGCATCAATAAAATTAAAACGAATAACGTGCAAAAAGTAGGCGAATTTAACGAACGAGAGAGTCCATGTCGGTGAGCGACGCAAGCGGTAGTTTTATTTTCATATCTGTGTGCATTGATTTCCTAACGTTATAATAATATGGCGGCCAATCTCAACGATGACTAGCCTTCGACGCAGGAGATATTATATTGCACAAGTGTCTGCGTAGACACAGGTACACTCTCTCTTCGCTCACTCTTCTCTTCTCTCTTCCCAACGTATTTACTAAAAATATTTTTGCAAAAACGGTTGTAGCCTCGATTCCCATTTGGTACGAAATATTTTTGACAACCGACAGATAGTCGTATGGTGCTCCAATAAAAACGAAATCATGTTCAAAACCACCTAAGTAGCAAATTGGCAAAAGCAAAATTAAAAAAAAAAAAACTTATTCAATTTTCCACTTGCCTTATACTGAATACCGAGTTGAGCAAATATATAATTATCCTGGATGCTGTCCAGGAACTTGGAGAGGCACCAGAAGGAGTCAGCCTCAATGATGTCCCGCTGTTCCTCCGTCAGCTTGTCCAGGGGGAAGTTGTCCAGCTCCTGGCCCGGAGCCGCTTCCTGCAGGAAGACCATGAAGAACGGCGTCACCAGGTCGTTGATACCTTGCACGTAGCCCGAGGCGGGGTGCCTGATCGCCCAGATGTACAGGATGCGTTCGAACATCACCTGTGAGGATAAAATGTTAATTTGTAGACTTTTTAAAATATAAGGCGGAAGATAGTTTTGGAGCAACTTGGGATAATGATATCTACCTATCTGAAATGCACGGTGAGAAATCATTAGATATAATCAAATAGTCCTAGTTGTCAGGTTCAATGACCCAATTCTTGATAGAAAGAAAAATATACTTGGCACAGAAACACGTGCCTAATATAAAGAGCTAGAGCTTAGTATTAGAAATGAATAGAATAGAATACTCTTTATTATGTACTTACACCATATAAATTACAGACATAAATATATAAATTTTACAAAGGTTGACACAATGGGCGGTCTTATCGCTATGAACGACCTTTTAAAGACAACCTTTGGATGGATTAAGAACACTCTCGACAAATTCACCTTTCAAACAAAAAAACAAAATGAAAATCGGTTCATCCGTTCGGGAGCTACGATGCCACAGACAGACAGACATACACACACAGAGACACGTTAAACTTATAACACCCCGTCGTTTATGCATCGGGGGTTAAAAAGGGGAAGGAGAGACAAATATTGTAGATAGTCTGTGGTACCATAATTTACTTAATATAATAATAAACATGAAACAGGAGCAAAGAACATACATATAATGATTATGTTTAAGGAGAGAGGAAGTGCTTTTTGAGAAATGTCTACTGGTTGGATAGTTCGTCTTCGTTTTTACACGTCTCGAGTTTGCGTATTGGGCAGTCGTCTAAGCCGAAGGTCGAAGCTATTACGAGAACAGTACTTATCACGCGCCATTACTCTATACTTTCTAACGCCATTCTGCTTTATATGAATAAGCAAAAATCTAGAATACCAGGTGTGGTCTACTACTTCAACATCAAAGGGGCAATTCTCTTAATTTTAAGAACGTTCCCATTCTGATCTCAGTGACAATCTGTCAAAAATACTTCTAATTTCCCTACATTTTTGACAAGTTTTTGACATTGATTGTCGCTGAGATTTGATTGCGACTAGATTTTGAACGTTTTTATACGTTTTTAATTCGGGAATTGGCCCTCAGATTTCAATTGGGCATAACCCCAGATGAGTATGGAGCAGGCGAAAGGGTTTATGATTTACTAAATGGCTTCAAAGATTAATGCAAACCTACCTGCACAGTAATCTGTTGGAACAAAGCCACTAGCGGGCTCATTCGTGGTATATCTATATGGATCTGTCGGTAAGTATCGTCGTCTCGCTCTGCGTCGTAGTATTGTCGTACTAGGTGCTTGTAGTCCGCTCTCTTTCTCTCCAGGGTCTCCACGCGCCGCTCTGCGTTGGGCGGCAGGTATCCGGCGAGGAGACGCCATGTTATAGCTCTAGCCTGGGGTAAGAAGGAAATGTACGGTAATTTATATTGTTTGTGATTCCTGTCAAAAAGGCAATTTTTTCCTGTTACATAATCAGCCGATAATATTCCTACTGCTGGGACACAGACCTCCTCTCGGTGAGAGGGAGTGGGCCGTTATCCACCACGCGGGCCCAGTGCGGGTTGGTAGATGTCACATGTCTTCAAATTTTTGGTTCTAGGACATGCCGGTTTCCTCACAATGTTTTCCTTCGCCGTTTTAAAAGCAGTGGTGAAGAAATAATTTACACAAAGTAAAGCACCTGTCTGGGGTCGAACCTACGACCGTAAGTCGAGACTCGTAAGTCAGGGCCGTTACTATTGGGCCACCACTGCTTTTAATGTTGAGCAAAGTGTTATTGAGTTTTTCCTTAGGGAATTTCTGAGTAGCGGCTCGGATTATTGTCTGGTTGACGGCAACAAGCCTTCTAATATTACATGGGATTTAAATATGATCTGACGAAAAATGGCTGCATTTCTGCCTACCCCCTTGGGGAATAACTACAGGTGTGACGAAGTAATAAAGTTAAAAAACCGGTTCAACCATAATATAGGATGGTAAAAAAAAATGTTCTGTTTCATAGAAAAGTGAAAACCTACGCGGTCAAAATGTATGGAACAGCAATATTTTTTTTTAATAACCGACGATAAATTTCGAAATCGTGCTGAATTCATGGTTACAGTTTGCGCGTCGATGTCCCTGCCACCCTGTATACTGGTATCTCACTCAACATTTTTGTTTTGTATATTATCCGTTAATGTCCTACTGCTGGCCTCCCTAATCTCTTTTCACTCAACATAATTATAATAGATGTTTAATAACCAGCAATAACAATAAAATTAGTCATGCAAATTTAATGTTGTGTTGAATTTAATTAGGAATCAAACCGGTATTAGAGTTGTTATGTTTGTGTTTCTTATCAGAAAATACGATTCTTTATGCAGATAAAATTAATTGAAAACAATATTTGCAAGGCAAATTGAATGACTAATTCATTCTAATTCCGGAATACCTTCATTTCTTTCTAATAATAATATTATACTTGTTTTTTTTTAAATAACACACAGTACACCACGCCTGTAATCCCATGGGTCATGTCATCCACGAGTCGATCGATTAGGTTAAGCTACGCTTGCCGCGGTTGGTCCGTGGATGGGTGACCATCTTGACATACCAAGACCACTCCGTGCCTCGGAAAGCAATTTAAGCCGTTGGTCCCAGCTGTCATTCGTGGATCTTTGACAGTCGTTACGGGTAGTCAATAGCCCGAAAGTCGACAACCAGTCTTACCAAGGGGTATTGTATTACTCAGGTTGTGGAGGTCAGATAGGCAGTCGCTCCATGTAAAATACTGGTATTCAGCTGCATCCAGTTAAGACTGGAAGCCGACCCCAACTTAGTTGGGAAAAGGCTAGGCAGACGATGATAAACCAACAACTTGTACACTACATCAACACCGTTAAATTTTGATCGTTTTAATCCTTAAAAGGGGCCATTGTACTCGTCATTATGAACAACTTTTACTACGAGACCAACCCTGAAATCGTGAAAAAAAATCAGTTGATCCATACATTAAATCGAGTTATGGGAATATAAATCTATGGATCAACTGACTTTTTGGGTTGGTATCGTAGTAAAAGTTGTTCGTAATGATGAGTACAATGACCCCTTTTAAGGATTAAAACGATCAACATGTAAGGGCGTATAAACTCATGCCTTCTCCCCATGCTGATCCTTACATAGTCATTTTCCTTCGTTTACATTCATACATCTAGTCATACACGCACGCCGGTTATGAGTACTTACTATGTACGTGGTATCTACGTACTTACTATCTACGTGATAGGTGTTTAATAGTTTTATAAAGTCATTAAAACGGTAGTGACAAAACTGTTGGCTTATTAGTCGATTCGCACGAATTTAATCGCCCGAAACGTAACTTTTAAATACTTAATAATATTTTTTTAAAGGTGACTCGCACCTAGTACATTTTTTTGCGCGCGAGTCGACCACTTCAGAAATATGTAGGTATTAGACAATTGGCACATTTTGAATTTTATGCAATAGAGTTGTGGACTCGCCCACAAATAAATTAACTTCGTGCTGCTTGCCTATAGAAAAATAATATTGTTTAAAAGTTACGATTCGCACGAATTTACTCGCCTGAAACGTGCAAATCTAAAGTGCGAAAGTTACTTTTAAATAATATTCTTTTTATTCAACAACTCTATACATAAGTATAGATACTTTATTGCATAAAATTCGAAATGTGCCAATTGCCTTTTCCTTTGAAGCATAAGCCAAACTGTTACCTATATATATGTATTACCATGAGAAACAAGAGAATATTAGTTTTATACAAGGTTGTCTTAATACAAGGTTGAATTAATTGCAGTATTATGTAACATCTGATGTAAATAAACAATAATAATTACTGTTTGCATCATTATTGTTGAATATGCAGTTGTTTTTTTTTTAACAAATATTCCTATTAAATGTGGGTGTACTATAAGTACTTACATCTCTGCTTTACCCTTTGGGAATTATAGGTGTGGTGTTGTCATGTTATTCCTACGAAAATATAAAAATGTCTGATTTTGAAACAAGATAAAAAAGTTGAGTTTTCTTATTGTTTTCTTGAAATTATGTTGTCTTTATTAAGAATGCTGCATTTTCTACTAATATATAATATTATAAACACGAAAGTTTGTGAGGATGGATGTTACTTTTTCACGCAAAAACGGATTTGATGAATCTTTACAGTAATATAGCTTATACATCAGCATAACACATAGGATATATACTTATTACTTATATAGGAGGTTGTATACTTTTTATAACAATATTGCCACGGGATCGAGACTTATGCGGGTGAAACCGCAGGGCACTGCTAGTATCTTATAATAGGCATGCATACCAGCACTTTTATTTTGTTATTGTTTTCTATTATTTCCTTGTTACATACAAGGAATTAATAGAAAACAATAACAACAAAATATACACTGTTGGTGTTCCAAATAAATAGTTTTTCGGAGTTTCTAGCCCATTCTTCTCCATAGATCTACATTTTGTAATGGCCAACTAGCCTCAACTTTCTGACTAACAGAGATGACACCTTGAAAATTCAAAGTAAGTACCTGTTGTTTGTTTAACTCTATAAATTTCATATGAATCAAAATGTTCATAAGATAAACACACTTGAAAACCAATGAGAGCTTACATGCAAATGGCTTCTAGAAGGCGATAGTTTGAAGGGGTGACTGTTCTTAAATTACCCTAGGCTGATAAAATTTTCGTTTTTCCTAATTATATGGAATATTACAGTTAAGATCGGCTCTCCCTGATTTAAATAATTGCTTTGAGTATGAATAAGTAGATACCCACAGTCCCACGCCGTTTTCTTAAATATGACTAAAACAATGCTGACATCTAAACGCAGATTATGCAACAATCACCAAACAAGGTGGTATTAAGACACTACTCATACATGTTATATGTACAGGCTGATAAGAAATGAGATAAACAAATTCATTGTTTACTATTAGGTTATTGTAAGTGATTTACTACTTTAACCACTGCATTAAATAATGATAAATAAACAACATAGTTACACCAAAAAGTTTAACATGGTTAACTGTTTGCCGGATACTAAACCCCCCGGACGTAATAACAATATAACTTTTATTGTGTCTCTATAATAACATAACAACAATATACTCCACCAGATTAAAAGTGCATCCGAATCAATTGGTGTAGAAACTAATGACAAACCCAGTTACCTTCACAAGACTGAAAAGAAGGGCACCCCAAGACCAACAACAAGTGTTTAAGTATACAACAAGCATGAATAAGCTTTAGTATTGATTGGATTGTGCAAAGGCTTCATACCGTGCAAGATCAGGAACCATGATCTACCTATTGCGGAATGGTTCAGGACAGATTACATTCATAATCCTTCAATGGGTTAAGATCACTGCCTTGTGTAACTACTAGGTATATCAAGCCTATATGCCCCAAAGATGAAGTCAGGGAAGTAACATCCAGGGTAGCAGGATTGTCCGAAAGGGTTACCGCTGCCCTGGAACATAAAGGGCTAAGGAAGGAACACGGGTGGGTTTTAGTCAGTAAGAGTCTGACACTCCCTCCTGCTCCACCCAGAGCGGGAGGAGTCATTTGATGATTTCCCATCCTCAAAAAAAAAAAAAAAAAAAGGGAAGTAACATATATTATATATACATACTGGTTATATATACTGGTTATGTTATAGTCCCATATATTTTAGCAGTGTTAGCAACATGGCCTACTGATTGTTTTGAAGATGATAATAACATACTAAAGTCAGGCCATCCAAAATTACAATAACAATACATTTATACTGTCAATGCCATACCTAAAACAATAGGTAGTCACTAGCACAAACATAACCAATCAAAATAATAGTAAGTGACTCATCTGAAAAAGACACCAATTAAAACTTACTTTGACTGGGATGCCAGACCAACTGATCTGCTTCAGGTCATCCAGGTCTATCACAGTGCTATCATGCATTTGCTGGAACCTCTCGAGCTTGGATTCACTGCTCTCTTCGCGAGATGTCAATGCCGACAGTCTCACGGCCCGTGGCCGCCCAGGGTAGTGCCGCATCGGCCCCGAGCTCCCAGCACCCACCCTACGGACCTCATTCTTCTTCACCTCCACTGCCTCAGCCTTTGGCTTCACAATCTCACTCTCAACCTTTACGTCATTTTTGTTTACGTTCCTACTACTATTCCTATGCGAATTTATCACGTTCAAAGCAGCAGTTTGCGATATGGCCTTCGATATTTTAGTTTCGGCGATTCCAGATATGATGTCGTCGTCGCCCAGGTCCCAGGCGTCATTCACAGACGCCTGGAACTGTTGATACGATGACCCAGACATAACCTCGGTCCGTTTGACCGTCTGAAAAGGTCTGCCCGGGACCGCGCGCTGTGGTGTCTTCCAGAAAGTGTCAGACAATAATCCGTTCTTGTCATATTCGGGTTGGTAGCTTTCCATAATAAAATACAGCCGTGAACATTCTAAATAACTTTGTTGGACAACAAAAAATTACAGTGAAAATGTTGTTGATATGACATATCACTAGACTAACCAAAGACAATTTGCATTCCAAGATTCTAACCTACATAATTATTCTACTTTTGCTTGTGTGACGTGCCCGGTACTTCTCTCTTTTTCCAAACACTTGAAATAGAAAGAGACAAACTATAAAACATTCCGTTTTTGTATGTCAAACATGTGAGTTCAAACGTGTCAGTTTGTGTACCACTATGAATTTCGCTATGAATCAAGATGTTTATTTTGTGTTAATAATGGTATTTTTTCATTCTTGCATAGAACTGCTAGATAAATCCTCAAAAAAATCCCGTTTTAGTCAACGATCCATATAATCGCATTTTGATTTTTTACTTTATGTAATATAAACCAATGTTGCTAGTAATAAAACTGTGTCATTCTATAATAGAGAGGTTAGAGGTCAATGAAGTCAGTGAACTATGAACAAAATAACAATAAAAATGTTAGGTTTAATTCTTGGTGATGGGGCCCGTTAGGCATGGCGGGCTGATACCAGTCGGGGGTGCAGCGAATGTCCAAGTATCTCCCGGGTTTAATTAATACTTTTATTATTCTGCGGCACAAAACATCTATCATGCATGATGTTTTGTGCCGCAGTTCTATGACTTAGTACAAAAAAGCAGTGCAGTTCAACTTCTGCCCTGCTATAAGAGCCTGCCTGGGTAAGCCCCCTGAGGTAACAAATATACAAAAAAATAACGAATTGAGAACCTCCTCCTTTTTTTTGAAGTCGGTTAAAAATAATCATACGGTAAATTACTATGATCTGACTTTTTTATGTACGCACACATACACTATACTACACGTCATAAAGCTATACATAACCAGTATCAGCTGCCTTCTGATTGTATGAAAAACCTACACAATGCGAGGTCAGCTAAAACTGGAAAGTAAGTATAGCTTGATGTGTAGCCGTGTTGTACCCAATGAAAACGATACCTACCCATAACTTAAAAAAAGGCAAACCTAAAAAAACCAAGGGAAACCTCGATCTCCGCATGTGTCGATTATATTCCTCATAAAAACAGTAAGGAAGGTATGAATAGGCTCACACGGTGACACACCAAGCTATACATTTCCGATTTTAGTTGACCTTGCATTGTATAGGTTTTTCGTACAATCAGAAGTCAGCTTATACTGGATGTGTATAGCTTAAACACATCAAGCTATACATAACCAATATAAGCTGACTGACCCAGATTTGTTATTTATTTTTTGCATTCCTGCTCTTTGTAACTTTGAACTATTGTAGGCACTTTAGGATATTTCAAACAAAACGACGGAGTTATACCCTCACGGCCTCACCACAAATCCAACCTTGAGTCAAAGACAATATTATTTTTAAAAAAATGTAAAGTCATTTTAGCCAATATTACAGGTTATGCCGGGATTTTTTTGGTTTTGTAAAAACTGCAAATACCTATTCCATTTTTTAGAGTTATAAACATCATCAGTTTATTTTAAATCGCAGTCTTCACAACAAAACTTTATATAAGTACTTATTTATTTTACTTTTGCAACTAATTATATTTTTTGTTCATTGTCAACAAGTTACCAGCATCGATTTATATCTCTGGTTACCAGTCAATACTTTGATAACAAACTGCCGTTTCTAGGAGGCTTATTAGATCAATGAACACATGAAATTCTCAGTCAAATTTAAGCGTGAATACCGTGATTCAAAATGTCTAATCAGCGCCCAGAACCCGATTCTATGTTTATGCAAAGGGGCGATGGACCCAGAAACAGGAGCCCCACTAGTTCCGAACCTTCGTCACGGCGAAATTCGTTACCCAAGAAAGTCGATTCAGCTGAAACAATTACTGTCAAAGACTTTTTTGATTTTATGAAAACTGCGTATCAAGTTTACGAGCACTTGGAGGGCGACGATGATGAAACCAAGATAGACTGGGAAGAACTTACGAAACTGACAGTTATCAATCATGTCATCGAACAGCAAGAGCGAGATCTCCTTTATCAAACCGCTTTCGCTGAATCCAAGGCTTCGGTCAGCAAGAGCGAGTGTAACGTAGAACCAAAGAACAGCGAAGATCGACTTGAAAAGAGATTTAGTTGCAGTGAACTTGAAGGTAATGTTTTGACCGAGGGTCATGATGAATACATCCAGCATAATGAATACCATTACAAAGTGGTGCCCACTTTAGAAACATGACGATGAGCATGGATCTAAAATAATAGTTTTTGCTGTGTACCCTGCATATTTAGCTGCTCATAATAATATCTATGTTGGGGTGGTTCCTGAGAGAGTCCCTTTAACTAGTCTTTTTTAGGGCATAACTAAACCTTCCATTCCATAAATATAAGAAAGATGATTTTTATGTTTTTGTATATTTCTATGTTCCATTCCCAGTTGACAAAATATGTATAATCTTTTAGTACTACTGTACTACTAGTGCCATCTAGTTTCGGTCAGGATAACTACTTACGTGCTGCTGTTACGGTTTCCAGGAAAATCAGGACGACGGCGGTCATTACCTCCTGAAGCGAGAGTTGAAATGCTTGGTATTTGGACTGAAGCCAATCTGAATTGCAAACTGAACGATGTAATTAAAAAAAAAAATTTAAAACAGTTGAAAATTGTACCAATAGATGGCGCTAAAACAAGTTTTCATTTTAGGTTGTAAACGAAGGGATTTTGGATTCTATTCTGCCTTACCTTGTTGGATATAAAAAACCTTCTAAAACAACGAGTGTTTATACTCCAATAATCAAGAAGGTGTCATCAGGAACAACTGTTGAAATAAAGAAACCAGCAAGTTTTGGAGGTAACAACATAGCATCCACATGAAATAATTAAATATGTATTTACTTGCAAAATAGAAGTTATAACTAGCCAATCTTCATTTATAAATATTTCAAGGTTTTGTGGATGAAAAAGAATCGAGGGATCGCCTGGGGAGGCGCAAGTCTTCAGTAATCTTAGCTCAAGAACGTAATAATACGAAACAAGAGTAAGTAACATTTGCGTGTTTTATAGTAAAATAATCGGGTAAAATATTTAATACAAAATAAAAATAGTTAATGCAGTACACTGTGTGCTTCTAACGAACAATTTCATCTTTCTTAACAAGATCCGATATGGTCTAGTGGCTAGGATACCTGGCTCTCACCCAGGAGGCTCGGGTTCGATTCCCGGTATCGGAAAATCCTTTTTGTATTTTTTCACATTTGAAAAGTATTTTTTTTTCAGTGGAGACGTAGAAATTCACGTTTGCGATGAAGTGAAAGGCCTGAAGAAAGATTTTAGATGTCCGCAGAAGTTACTGGTGTCCAAGATGGGATACTTCGCCGATGTCACAGCCGGCCAGAGATTGGAAGATATGGATATATCTGTACATTGCGATATACAGGTAATTTACTACGAAATGCTATTAATTTTACATATTTAAATTCATTTTAGTTGGTTATTAATACGTTGTTAATATTGTTAGTCCCGGCTGTCATTCGTGGATCCTTGACGGTCGTTAAGGGTCGTCAGAAGTCCGAAAGTCTGACAACCTCTTTTATGTCGTATCGTATTACCCAGTCACTGGGTGGTGGAAGTCAGATAGGCAGTCGCTCCATGTTAAATACTGGTACCTACTCAGCTGCATCCGGTTAGACTGGAAGCCGACCCCGACATAGTTGGGAAAAGGCTGGGCAGATGATGATGAATTAGTAGGCATTAGCAGGGACATTTATAGTTTGTTTACACTTAACATCATTGAGATAATAATAATCCTTTTTCTTCAGATTTTCGACTGGTTAATGCGCTGGGTGAAACGGGATACTATTTTAGTTGCTGACTGGCCAGTGCTCGACCCTCACAATGTGGTTCCTATCCTGGTATCAGCATCATTTTTACAGGTAAAGTCATCATCATGAACTGAATACTATTATGATAATTAAAACAATAAAGATATCGAAATGCTTCGGCTAGCTGAAGCATTTGTTTTATTTATTTTATTCGGGAAAACAAACAGTTACACAAATGTAACTAAACAGGTATAATATTGAGAGAGGGGAACAGATTACGTGTGTAGCTCAAGAAATTATCCAAATCTTAAATATTACATAATTATTGATTTACACACGAGGACTCAAAGGAAAGAAACAACTTTTTTTAACACAAAACTACAGTTCCTGTTTTAAAAATCTGAGTCACTAATTAATTTTTTCAACGAGCTTTTAATTACTCCGTTGGTAATCTCGGTCCTTTGAGTCAGAGGGAGTCCAACTCAAAGGACCAAAATTAACTAAAGAATGTGAACAGATGGAGCCACTGCTGCACGACTGTCTGATCTACTGCCACGCTCATATAAATGACATCGTGAAGACTTCCACCAACTTGGCGTGTCTCAGCGATGCATTGCTTAACAGGTACACAATTCTACATACCTGCTACCTACCATATTCTGCCTACCCGACGCAGGCAGAAACTACAATCCAACCGACCTACCTATCATGGGAAGAAGGTGTGACTTTATGTATAGATGCGAATGAAAAAAAAAAAACAAATTAAGAATAATTTACCCAGGTTATCAGCCATGTACACGAACGCTGAGCTGGAGGCCATCCGGGACCGAAAGGACAAGATCCAGTCGCGTCTGTACTGCAAAATGATCCTATCCCTCGCAGAACCGATGCCCGAGACCCTCAGGGGACACTACTCCAGCCTCGCCACGCTGTTCAAGTGCAACAAGTACGTATAAAACAAGACCATTGGACGAAGTAGGAAGTGTTCTTTACCCACTTATGATAAAATCAGCGCCTATCCAACTCAGTGCTGGTCACCGTCAATCAGTGTACCTATGTACCTTATGGTAGGTACTTATTGTTTGTGGATCTTCACGTGACTCATACCAACAAGAACTTTAAGAACTTAAACAAACGTCAAAGCTCATATAATAAATTTCCATTGGGACTATGCCGGTGGACACAAGGACCATATTCGGACCATAGTCTTCAAATGACTCCTTCATCTTTGTTTTCTTTGACTACAGATGCAACAAGCTACTAGGACGCCATATCGCTGAGCAAGTGCCGTGTCAACCCGCTAGTATGCGGATAGATCGACGAGGCAACGTAGTCTCTTCTCATACCAAGTAAGCACATTCACACTAGGCACTATAGTAAAGTGCAACGCATGGAGCATCATTTCTGGTCTCGATTTTGTGGCACTCTGATATCGTTTAGTTCTCTTTTCGTCTGCGTTTTTATATTTAACTAATTACAACCCGCGAGAGTTAACTTGAGACGCGAGCGGCTCCCGCGATGTTACCGCTTTCGCTATTCAACGCCTCAGGCACTGAGTGCGCTTACGTCATCCCAGCGAAGTCTCAAGTTAAGTCTTTCGGGTTGTAGTTACTGGATTTTCTCCACAAGAGTTTTCGCCAATACTGTGGTGCATATCCTAGGGACCAATCGTGGAGTCTGAACGAGTACATAACCTGGTTGTACGGGGAGCTGCGCTCATGGCGCCGCGTGTACTGGCGCCTGTGGGCAGACTGCCACTTCTTGCGCTGTCAACTCTGCGATAGCTACTTCCCGGCTTATCAGGTAGAGTCCTTTTAAAGTCAGGTTGTATGTTGATCAAAATACGATTCGCGACCGTATTAAATTATGTATTTAAAGTCATTAAAATCAACTCTTCAAGTGCACTTTTGCCTTCATCACAATATTGATCGTCCAGATGGAGTGGTGTTCCCATCACGAACAACCGCCTCACATGTTCGCGCTAGAGGGGCGGCCCTCACTGCCTGCAGGCCGGTACCCCTGCTGCGGAGAGAGGGCCTATCGCTTCGAGACCCTCACCAGAAACACAGTGAGTGGGAATTACTATAATGTTGTTTCCCCGACCAACAAACTCGCGAAGTTCTAGAACTACGCGAAAGGTAAAATTCTCAAGAGATCCCATAATACGTATAATCTGCCAAAAGAAAATGGAAGTACCTCTACGGAAAACTTCCATAGCCACGGTTTGCTTGTCGGCAGAAAAGTAGCTGTAGTCGTAAAGGGTTTCAAACGGACCCAGAAGGGATTATTGATTAATTGAGGTTCGAAAAAACCGGTGTTTAATCGACTTTTGTCCCTAACTGTACATGCACTCAACTTAACTTGTCTGTCCGAAACTTAATTAAAGGACCATCAGGGACAAAAGACCATCAGATTTGCTATAGCCCTTATCGAAACTTCGTGATACACAACCAGGGTTGTCAGTTCCGTGAGCACGTGCCGGATGAGCGCCTGACTATGGACTCTTCAGTCATGGAGCTGTACAACCAGTTCCGGGACATCATCTCCATGAGACCGCCTCAGCTCATGTTCCCGGAGAGACTCACCAGGCTTGTGGGCAGAGGTACGCAAGATGTACAGTAACATAATTATAGTGTTTTGATTTCCTCGGGTTAGTCGGTCTCCTATTTTTGTAATTGTTATAAGGCGAACTTTTATTGTGATACCTCGCGGTCGCGGTTTAGCTTGCTACCTCGATGTTACCTCCATGTAAAATAAATGTATAATACACACGCGGGCTGCTTGGTGGTTTACCTCTATGCCTGGCATGTGCATGCGTGTGAAATCGAGGGAGCGAGCTAAACCACGATCGCGAGGTATCGCAGTGAGGCATCTTCGGCATGTAATTATCCTAAGTCTTCATTAAGTCGATGAAATCAATTTCGATCCGTAGAAAACTAGAAATTATAATCAAGTTATGTGGATGATGGAACACTGACTGCTGTGGTAGATAATACCTTCTCGTGCGTATTGAATTGTCTAAATGTTTTGACTTCTAGTGGATGGACATAACAATATCACTGATTGTAAATAGCACCGAAATCATTCTAATTTTGTAAATAGCACCAAAACCGTTGTAAGTATTTAGTAAGGCTGGAATCGGGTGATGACAATCTAAAACCCAGAGTTACGACTCGCAAGAGTTAACTTGAGACCCGAGCGGCTCCTCCCGACCTCCTCGCTGTTACCGCTCTCGCCATCGACGCCTCAGCGGGCGCTTATGTCATCCGAGCGAAGTCCCAAGTTAACTCTTGCGGGTTGTAGTTGTAAATCCACTTTGCACCTACCTAGGAGTTGAAACTTCGTTGTTGTACGTTTCTTTACCAAAGCAGATCTTGTCCATCAATAAGTCTACATATACATATCAGAAAACAATGACTAATTTCCTCGGAATTGTACATAAGGCCAGCTTCTAAGTTTCACTCTAGAACCAGGCGAGGACAGTAACGGACGGCTGCAGTGCAAGGAGGTGTTCTGGTGGGAGGGCATCATACTGGTGCCTCCTCGTCCCCCACTCGGCCTGCTCGGGAAGTTGTACACCAGCAACCAGAAGTTTAATCGTGAGACTTGCACTTTGTTGATGGGTAGAAATTGGGGGTGGTGTGGTGACGTGTGGGATTATGTATGTTGTAAGGGGTTTTGCGAACGACAAAGCTATGGCATCGCATCGTACCTAAGTATTTTTAGGGGAACAGTTCCGATGCTACCTGATTAAACCATCCAAAAGATAAACAAATTTGACTAAAACAGTACTAGTTTTCCCGCCAGTGATTAACAAAGCTATTTTATTTTTTTATTACCTGCTTTTTAACACTCAACTCAGTTTTTAGAGGGTTTAATTTTTTTTTACGGTACACGTCACCGCACCACAAGAACTAATGGGAAAAAACCGCTGTAAATACACTGAAAGAATTGGCAATACATGTAGCGGCCATGGGGACACGCTTGCAAAATTATAGGGACCGTGCATTTGGCAACAGACAATATAGTTCTGAACAGTAACTAATGTAAATACACAAAATTCCGTAATTTTATATTCTTTGGCTCAAAAGACCAGTATTAAAAAAAAATACTTGTCCATTCCAGCAGTGCGCAATCTGCGCCCGCCAACTTTGAATTTACGAAGGTTAAATGGTTTTCTCGTTCGCTGAAAAGAGCCAAAGAATTAAATAATATGTCTGTGTAGTAGCATCGACATTTTGGTTTTGTAATTTTTGTTTGAAGGTCAGCAAAGATGTGGTCAGCGATTAGACATCGTTTATTACATCGGTAACTGTATATCATAAGTTCTAACACAATACTTTAGTTACCTCAGTACAATATTAACCAAGTCATTTTTGCCTTATTTATCGATGGTACACAGAAAACTTTGTAAAGCCTACATTAATCGACACACTTGTTGGGGAAGTACGAGACGGGGGGAATAGTAACAGAAATACATTCCAAAACGACGCATACACAGCCAACGTGAGACCTGGTTCGCCCGCACTGGGCACAAACCATGTGTCTCCGCAGTCTCTCACCGCGAACTGCTGCGCCGGCACCGTGGTCGCCCCGGAGAAAGATGTCAAGCCCCCGAAACCCCTCTCCGTGAAAGAGTCCAAGGAAGAGACACATAAGACCAAGGTAAGCCTCGAAGGACCAAAACCAATACGACCGGGCAGCCACGAGACCTTCTGGTACTGAAGGTTCTGCTACCTACTGTTTGTGCTGATAATTAGTACTGATTGTCTAATATTATGTAGTGTGTAGCAGTAGTTAGCGTAGATGTGGCATGGTTGGTAAATGTTTTAATTCGACAAGGTAGGTAGATTCAATATTTAAAGTTCGAACGTCGAGAGAATGCGTTCCTGACTTGTCAGTTCTGCAACAACTCTAGTAGTTAATAAAGATCAGATTCGCAAAATACGTATTGATTTGTATGAAACTGGCAGGTGTCAGGAACGAACTCTCGACGGCCGGACTGTAGTTTTTTCAATTTTGCATGCAACTGTTATCTAGGCTGTTGAATATTTTAGAAAAGCAATAGATACATATATATTATTCTTCTAAGTATTTTAAGTTTATGGTACGCCTTGCTTTACAAATACTTAACCTGCCTACACACCTACTTACTCAAAGACTGTTCTCTTACTGACCTATACTTATTTTGACTTTTTTCTACCGTTTAAGTAGTTAAAAACCTTAGTATTTTAACAAATCCTTTCTTTTAAATGTCTGCATTCTGTAGAAGAAAAGCTATTGCTATAACTAAGTAGAGCTCAAATGATGTCGGTTTTCTTGGCATGGTTACAATACCCAAAGAATAAACACGTATGTACTTTATTTGATATTTATAAAATTAATTTTGGATTATTTAAAGGCACTCACTATTTATGCCAATATTCGGGATAACCCCACTAATTTATTTTAAAGCTTTATCAAATAGGCAATTTCGTTTACTTTAAGTTACTCTTAGTTGGTAATGGTACCAGTCTGATGATTATCCAAGAATTGCAGTAAGCCACGTGGTAAAAGGCTCGACCGTAAGCAGTGCGATCGTACGTCCCGTCGATGGATGGTGGTGACGAAGTAGTAGGCATCCTAAAATGATACTACAAGCTAGTAATTGAAATGCAACCAACAAAATTTGTGCCAAAGAAATATTCCCTGCTCCGCAAGAAATCCTGTAAACTTTCACAAAACAAGGGATGCCTCCAACTACCGCTCGTAAAATCGCACTGTTTACGGCCTTAATAAACCGTAAATGACAAATACTGCTGGTATACAAAGAAAGGCACCCCGGGAGGTGGCGACTCGGCGGGCGAGTCGGGCGGAGAGCAGTCGAGCTCGTCGGACGACAGTGAGCAGAGCTCAGCGAGCGCGCCCAGCGACGAGGAGTGCGCGCCCAGACGCACGGCGCACCGCGTCGTCAGGAAACACTCGCATTCACACACTAATCCCGCTACCAAGTGAGTAGCTATCAAGGAACATAATATTTACTCTAGGGAGGTAGCTATAGATAGCGTCAACATTAAGGATTTCGATTCTGGTCCTTATAGTCTGAACCAGTCCTATCTGCGGAATATAAACCGCAACCCCTGCCTCGTGCTCTTAGATTGTAAATCAGATATGTCATATTTTCTTGCGACCGGGGTCGATATCTTGTTGAAAGCCCAGAAAATAGTTATTCCGTAAATAAAACAAGAGGGGCAATTCCCGTATTTCTAAGAACGTTCGCATTCCTAACTCAGTCTCAAATTTGTCAAAACTAACACGAAATTAGTGGTCCCCATTTTCGTTGACAAGTTTTTGATATTGATTGCCGCTGAGATGAAGTTGTGACTATACCTTGAACGTTCGTTAAATAATGTAAAGGAACGAACGTTTAACTTTCTTTTTTTCTTCCCCAGGAGAACCCGCGTGTTGGGTCGTCAATGGATCTCATGCCTGTCGGCACGCAGCAACCAAGACGGACAGCGACGGTTCGAGGAGCGTGCCGCCCGACAGATGCGGTCTGCCCTCGCCAAGACCGCCGCCCTGCATCAGCACACCAAGTCAAAGTTGCCACCAGGTCAGGATACCTTGTTAAAACTGCAGTTGAAACATGTTTTTTATATGCACCGCTCTTAGGTTCGCAATACAGTGTGCTGGTGAAACAAAAAGTTTTCACAAATAGGCACTGCGTCTTACATCGATAAGGACGAGAATCTCAAAGTGCATTTACTTCGGTAAGTAAAGAAAGCGGGTCTTGGGATCATACCCAAAAAAATTATTTAATTTTCACATTTTTATTTAATAAGCGAATGTGAATAAGCCTCTTACGAATATAAAACTTATATCCGTTTAATGTTCATATTCGTATGAAACGCTAACTTAGTAAAGGCGTTCTGAGTCTTGATCTTAGGTATACAGCATTCGATACACGATTTAGAACATTTTACTTCCAGCATGCATCTTCTTATTCTTCCTAGGTGGCGTATACGCCCGTCTGGAGTCAGAATGGCGCGAGCGTCACGGCCAGCGATCACGCAACGCTGTGTCCGCGCGCCCGCGGCCTCACCAGCCCGTCAACAAGTACAAGTGAAAAACTAATAAACATTTGCATCCACAAGCATTGTTTTATTTCTCGAATAGCATGTGTCGGAATAATAATAATAATAGTTGTGGCCCAGTAGTATCTGCCCAAAAAACCAAACCCAAAAAATACCAAAAAACAACCCAAAAAACCAAACCCAAAACCAAAAAATTCCCAACCAAACACCATTCCATTCCATTTCCTAGAACCAAAAAATTGAAAACACGGACATCTACCAACCCGCACTGGGCCCGCGTGATGATTTATGGCTCTCTCTCAGAGAAGGCCCGTGTCCCAGCAGTGGGAACATTACAGGCTGATTATGCTGTGTCAGAATATCTATATCTATCTATACTTATAATAAATCTGTAGAAGTGAAAATTCTGTACATTGAAAATATCAAAAAAATAAATGGCAGGGGGTGTTACTAGACCGACACCGAACCCAAAAATGTGATTAAAAAAAATTTTGTCTGTCTGTCTGTCTGTCGGTCTGTCTGTCTGTCTGTCTGTCTGTCTGTTTGTTCAGGCATCACGCAAAAACTACCGGTTCGATTACGTTGAAACTTGGTATAATTATTCTTTAATATCCTGGGCACCACACTGGGTACTTTTTATCCCGGAAAAGTATATACAATAAAAAACAAACTTAATTTTGCGGTTCGATCCCTAGACCCGCTTACTGCACCAACCGCAAATAATAAGTTTGTCGTAGGTTAAGTCACCCGCAATGGAGTTCATTTTTATTCCTTTTAGTTTTTAGAGTTATTTAGGTTTATTTTTATGTAAGTCGTAGGTATAGATTTTAATTTTAAAGTATAGTTAGTATATTTGATAGTGTACGTAGTGACCGTAGGTTATTTTATAATACTGTTAGGTAGGATTAGTCATTCGTATAGATATTAGTTTTTAGGGATTTTGCTTATTTATTGAGTTTAGATTAGTTATCATCAGAAATAGGTATATTTAGGTAGGTAGGTATTTAATTTTCTGTTATTGAGTTTTTTTTTAAATTAGGTAGGTACTTAGGTAAAGATATCATATAGGTACCCTCTCTTAATAACCACTAATGAGACACAATTGGTTTTCTATTGTAATTAGCCACAAAGGGCCCGCGAGATAGATGGCATTCTGGGGAAGCACATAGGTACATTTTATCCTGTTAGCACGTTCCCATGGGATAATTTCCGACATCCACGCGGGCGAAGCCGCGGGCAGAAGCTAGTGTAAAATAATTTGATACGGGCTAAACAGATGATCCCTTGCCATTTTCGACACCAGGGTCGTCTTTCACCTATTAGAGGCCCTGGGCCCATTAGGATATCAACCCCCCCCCCCCCCCCGCCGCCTCTATGACCATACTGTTTTGTTAGAATAAACAAAGAACGTAGTTAAGCAAAGTTCTAACTTTATTTTTATTTCTTTTATTTTAAACTGTAGACAGGTAAAATAGCTATGTCATTCTGACTGTCAGGACTGCGGCTCACTTTATTATTATAATTGTTCTTGTAGGTACATTGAATTTCACTATAGGTACAATCAAGTACAAAAAAAAAAGTACTAACATTGCTGGTACATTCCTTTCGTATATAACATATGTATTTCTGCACCAATACACCCGTCATTCTGACCCACACATTTTACCGACAGCCAAACAATCCCCGAGTTAACGCAAGCAAACACAATTCAAACTTTAGAATTAATAATTAAGTTAATTCAATCTTCACGCTTCACGCTGTTTTTTTCGCTTTATTCATTACCGTAACTGTTGATCAGACACAAAATAAAAATAATTCACTGATGATTCTTTTAAAACAGTTAAATTTAAAGCAATATAATTATATTATATAGGTACAAATATAATTATATTGAATTTATTAAACATGCTGCATTCGGTAAGCCTGATTTTCAGGCGAGAGTAGAGTAGCTATCGGTTATCGTTTGGAAATGAAGTAGTGACTAGGGGGCCCCAATCCATCGCGCCTCGCCGGGCTCTGGGCACGTGCCCAGTGGCGAAGAGGGGCCTGTTCGACACGTCTGTCCGCTGCCATTGCGGGCGTCCTTTCGTTAGGGGTCCAGTTCGTCCCACCATCTTCGCCTCCCGCGATGTTACCTAGCATTTAATGAGAACCAATTAGTGGTCCCTTCTGACTTGCGGCAGACATGTCCGGCCCAAGCAGCTTTCCAGGTATCGTCCGTGATTTAGTTTTTAGTGCGCCGAAATGTTCCTTACACGGTCTGAAATTCGAAACCCCAGAAGGCCAATTCTCGTAATTTATCACGTTCAAAATCTAGTCGCAGTCTCATTTCGACGACAAACAAATGTCAAAAACTTGTCAAAATGTAGGGAAATTAGAGGTCGTTTTGGCAGATTGAGACCGAGATCAGACTGCGAACGTTCTTAAAATTACGAGAATTGCGCCCCAGGCTACTATGCTACTTGGCTCGCTGGCAAACCTATAAACAATAATTTCTTCTGGCAGCAGTATAGTCAGCGGTGTGATGTCCCGCGACACGTGTTGCGTCATGTCTGGGCTCTGGAGAGTTTACCCCCAAAAGAAAAAAGTGTGTGTTGTGTGTGTGAAGCACATGAAATTGTTGGCAAACGCAACCTCTGATCTTGTTCCTAATCACTTCCGTTATTTCCAATGTTTGGGGAAAAATAAGCCAATAAATAAAAGTCAAGCGTTAGTCACAGATGTTTATTGTGTCTTACAAACTAGAATTGCATCCTGTGAGGGAACTGGCTGGAGCGGAGGCCGAACGACGACTTGAGGTAGCCTCGCAGCACCTTCTTGTCGGCGCGCTTGCCTATCGCCTTGATCACAGCCTCATCGACAGACTTCTGGTCTGTTTTGCGCTGCTCTGATGGAACGTATTTCTAGAAAAAGAAAAACAATTTATTTTCAATATTGATTTGTATATTGCGCGTCATTTCTCGACTTGGGGTATTGCCAACGCAATTTTATGTTGTTAGATAGATATCAATTTATTTCGTAATATAACTGGAAAGAAGTTATTTCCCTGCTTACATAGCATAAAGATGGGCAATACAAATGGTTTAGGTTCTCTTTAACCAAAATCTTATAATAATAATTATTATTGTCATACTCTTAAATCATAGCATTTAGGTTTACAACACTTAGCAGCAATCGCTTTTTGAAATAGGACCTGATTTCATTTGAACACATGGCAAATATTTTATCCAAATTTGCAGATTCTCAGTCTAATTTGAATAAAGGGTGATTTTGTTTATCACAATTGTTCCTACCTAGACATGTCTGTCTAATCTCTACATAGTATAAAACAAAGCCACTTTTTGTGTTTGTCCATTTAGTTCTTCTAAACTACGCAATGGATTTTGATACCATTTCACCATTGTTAAGAATTTATTCCAGAAGGTTTATGTGTATTATTATTCAACTTAGATGTATTCCAGAAATGTCGATGTTATGACATAGTGTGAAGCAGGGGTAGGTTGCTAAAGTTATAATATCACTACAAACCTCTTTCTTGGAGGCAAAGATGTCCTCGCCCTGCTTGCGCTTGACGCTGCGCTTGGCGCTCTTCTTGTTCTTCTTGAAGTACTCGTCGTTCAAGTGCTCGGGCAGCTTGAAGTCGCCGAGGTCTAGCTTGGTGGACGTGCCGATGACGTAGCGCTGGGGAATGCGCCTCAGGGGGCACGAGTTGAACTGTAAGGAGAAGGGTTACGATTATTTTAAGGCTGCTTTATGATTATAGTGAGGTAGTTACAAGGTATTTTATAATTGAAATTATTATAAATTTTTTAAACTTCAAAATTTCTAATGATTTCAGTACTTAACTACTTACTGATGGCTCAAAAGTTCCTATATTATCTGTGAGGCAAATGAACAATGATTTTAAAAGTTAGCCCAATCTTGTTGGTTGGCAACTTGGTTCTTTCCCAATTTTTTTTTTTTTTTGCTTAGCAGCTTTTACGCTCGCAGAGAGAACCTTTGTGATAATTATTTAAGTTTAATACCAAAATAAATAATAATTCTAAAATAGGTATTCCTAGGCTTCCCAGGATTTCCTTTCTGAGTACCGAGCCACAGAAGCCAATGCAATTTCAAAACAAATGTGAACCACTCATTGGGAAAGGCTTGCATTTCACAACATCAAAAAATATCACTATTCAGCTGCATCCAGTTAGACTGGATGCCGACCCCAACATAGTTGGGAAAAGGCTAGGCAGATGATGAAATGCAGATCTGTTGTTCCATCATAAATGCTTACCGAGAAGGGTCCAGTGACGAGCAGCAGTCCGCTGGGCAGTACACCTACAAGCACAACACGCTTGCCAGAGTGGCGACCAGCGAGCAAGATGCACACTGTACCAGGGGTGAGGGTTGGCCTCGTCCTGCGGATGTGCTTGCTGAACGTCTTGTGGTGGGGACGAGTGAGGATCCTGGAAAGAAGAAATGGATGATTAGCATGAATGCAGAATGAATACCGGTTAGACAAAGACCTTAAATCTCACAATCACAATATTTCTCATCTTTTTTCTAAGTTTTAGTCCCACTAAGAGCTGATTTTACCAGTCAGGTATCTTTTGTCCATGGAATAAAATTTACGTGTGACAGTTCTAGCATGGAAAAACTGTCAAAAATTCAAAATTTATTCTTAGTATAAGACTTACTCTATGTATTAAGTTTTGTGGAATGCACCCTTATAGGACAAATAAAATTGGAGTAAGTAGATATCCACTGCTAAATGAGAAGATCTCTTATATTATAGTGTTGTAATAAAAAAAAAACGAAGTGCTGGTTTATTTTTGTTTACCAGTAGGCTATATTGCTTGTAAATTTACAAGGTCTGGATCATTGCTTGTAAATGGTCAAGGATCTGTTACAGCATAATATGCAATTTATATTCTTTTCAGCACAAAAAGCCATGAATACTATACCAGTGAAACATATTCCAGCAAATATTCAGGATAATCCACATGATGCTTTGCAAGTAATAATGTATTACATGATACTGTTTTCTTGTCCATCAATATACTTCATCAATGACCACATTCACCCTTAATCTTTTGCAAGTAACAGATCCTCATCCTTCTATACCATTAGCCATTTTTTTTCCTGAATTGTATTGCCAGGTGGAAAAAGAACATGTTTGAATATGAACTCAAGATTTCTTTGGTTAAAAATTTTGGACCATAGGCAAGTTAGTGGGGTGTATATAGAAAGGAAATGCAAGTTTTAGTTGTTCCTATGGGAATGCATACTTGTTGTTGTACTTGTTGTCTTTAGTATAATTATCATTGTAATTGGTTTTATGTTGCTCTGATTAAATAAATAGATAACAAATAGGAGCTCCCTATTTGAAACAGAGCACACTTACTTGTCCTGAGTGGGGTAGAAGGACTTTCTGCGGCGCAGCAGCACGGTACGGGTTCCTCCGTTCTTCTCACCACCAATCTGCTTGACAGCCACGGAGGGCTTCTTGGGCTTTTCTGGCTTGGGGTTCTTTTTGCCCACAAACCTGTACTTAGCCTGGAAATGGAGGAAAGAGGTTTTAGTTAGTTTCAAATAGAAAATTATAATAAATCTGTAGAAGTGAAAATTCTGTACATTGAAAATATCAAAAAAATAAATGGCAGGGGGTGTTACTAGACCGACACCGAACCCAAAAATGTGATTAAAAAAATTTTTGTCTGTCTTGTCTGTTTGTTCAGGCATCACGCAAAAACTACCGGTTCAATTATGATGAAACTTGGTATAGTTATTCTTTAATATCCTGGGCACCACACTGGGTACTTTTTATCCCGGAAAAGTATATACAATAAAAAACAAACTTAATGTTGCGGTTCGATCCCTAGACCCGATTACTATACCAACCGCAAATAATAAGTTTGTCGTGTCCTATTCCTTTTAGTTTTTAGAGTTATTTAGGTTTATTTTTATAAGTCGTAGGTATAGATTTTAATTTTAAAGTATAGGTAGTATATTTGATAGTGTACGTAGTGATCATAGGTTATTTTATAATACTGTTAGGTAGGATTAGTCATTCGTATAGATATTTTAGTTTTTAGGGATTTTGCTTATTTATTGAGTTTAGATTAGTTATCATCGGAAAATGGTTTATTTAGGTAGGTAGGTATTTTATTTTCTGTTATTGAGTTTTTTTTTTTTTAAATTAGGTAGGTACTTAGGTAAAGATATCATAGGTACTAATGAGACACAATTGGTTTTCTATTGTAATTAGCCACTAAGGGCCCGCGAGATAAATGGCATCCTGGAGAAGCACATACATTTTATCCTGTTAGCACGTTCCCGGGGGTAAATTTCCGACATCCACGCGGGCGAAGCCGCGGGCAGAAGCTAGTAATTAAATATTTATTGAGTTCAAAATGTAATGTTTTCAACTGTGAACAAGTTAAAATTTGTTTTATACATGCTAATATGTACTGATATAGATATCATAAATAAAGATACTGCACTCATTATTGAAGGTGCATTTTACCACAGTATCAATACAACTAAGTACAAGGTAGACAAAGACTTGAGCCATTTATAAGATTACTCCAACATGAAGATAGGTAGTAGATGGCCATGCACCAGGTGAGACATTGTCACACATGGGCAGTTCACACTTGTTTTCACTGCATGTTATTTACTGTCAGTAAATACCTGTAATTTATTATCTACTAGTTACTTAGGCCAATGATATATCAGGAAAACTAGCTCACCTTCTTGTGGAACATCTTTGACTTGGAGAAGCGAACTACTCCATTTCCCAGGTCGTAATTCCTTGGTTTGCCAACTTTGGCCTTAGATACGCCACCCGCGGGTGCCGCAGCGGGCTTGGCCGCCGCCTTAGGCTGTGGTGGAGCCATTTAGAATCTGCACAAACAGAAACACAACCTTTAACAACAAACTCACCACCTGACTTCAAACTTTGAGGTTATAAATGTTTCAGCACTTCTCCATACAAACAAGTGATTTAGGACACGATTCATAAGCTTTTACACTGCGGAACTGTAACAACTACACACGAATACCTATCCGTTCACTGTTTTATCACAATCACTTGGCGAACGTCAAAACTTTCGATGATATTTTCAAAGATGTTGAGTTCGGTTAAATCAAAAATATAACACACGATCACTTGCTCGCAGGATACTTTTCTCAATTCTTACATGGAATGGAGAAAATTAGTTAAATATAAATCTATTCCTTTGGATTTATTTTCATCGAAAACAACATCAACTCACATTCCAACCGGGATCAAGAAAAAAAGAAATTGTCATAGAAGATTTTGTCTATGGCGATTGTAGAGTATGCCAACCACAGAGTTCAATATATTATAGGGATTGACTAAAGAACTTTTGGCCATAGACGATTGTCAAGTTTGTCGACTGTGGCGCTCTAAGTTTTTATTGTTTTAGCTTACACTTTATTTGCGGTTTCAGGGAGGGAGATGTAGGAAAGGAACCAAATGTTTAAAAAAAAAAACTACTAAGCAACGACATTTGGTAAACTCAACCAATCGTGTATCGTTAAGATCGAGTTGCCGCTTTAGGCATTCCCAGATTTTTAGGGACTTAAAATCATAAAACAAATCTAACAACACCTTGTTAGATTTACGCGTATTATTTTAGTATATTTGATTAAATTCTCAAGTTGATAGAATGCCTAAAAAACTATTGTCTTTGGTTGATAAATAATTAAATGAACGCGATCAGAACGATCACAGAGAACGCGCCGATAATTGAATGTCAAATTAAGTAAATGTCAAAAAATTTCAGTGTTGAAAAATGGCTTCTTTGAGGAGCCCGTCTTCGCCGTCCGACGGTTATAAAAGGTTCAGTGATGATTTCGCAAACACCAGCATCAACAATTACGGCTCGAACGTCACAAGTAAACGAGAAGCTATGATTTTTATATGCACAATAGCCGCAAGATTATGTGTACGCTTTTGTTTTATTAACAATACATTTTGTAATTCATTTAACATTTTGTTTGAATTTATTTCACCTTGTTTTGAGCATTAACTGTTAGTGCATCCAGCGGTCCAGTGAGATCGATTAACTGTTAAGTAAATCTGATATATGACGCATGAGAATGACTCATAAAGCTGCCTAAACACTAACCTATGCATAAAATAAACAGTAAGATGCTATAAGCTTGCTCCAAGTACGTAGATTTCAAAGCTTTTGTTTTCTGTTCAATTTCTAAACACTTTTGCACTTAGTACGTAAGAAGTAGTTGCATGGCGATAATTTTTTTTATTACTAATTTTGTATAATATTTAAATATCTCGATCGTTTTGGTCAAGATATACCTGCTCGTATTTTGTACGTGATTTTCCAATTCTGACTACCAGAAAAAAAACCGCGCGTCGTAAAAATAATGTATGAAAGAAAGAAGCTTCTTTTTAATATTTTTTTATTTTATATTATTATGTGGGCTGTCCTGTTTGTCCCCAGACCAAAGTTATCTAGATAATCTAGGTATCCAGTTCCATCCAGTTGCAATGCTACTGATTGGCTAGAGTGATCCCATTTGTACCTCTATCAATACAATAAACATTTGCCTCATGATATCAGGCTAGTACTAAAAATCTAATACTGCTACTTAGGTGTCAACAAGAATATTTGATTTGTGTGTTTACTATCTACATCATTAGAGCTGTAATTGTTGTTCCAAATGCAATAATAGTTCTTATGTTGCAAATGATTTGGACTGTTTCTTGGGTGACTATCTCTAAGTAGTCAAAAAAATAAAAAGTAGTAATTGCAGATTTATTTGGACATTTTTAAATGGGCTTAATTTTATCTGTTATTTATTTGAAGAACTTGAGTTTATTTTCAGTCTAGAATAAATGAATAATAATAAAAAAATATTGCTGAAAAGGCTACAAAGGGTTTACATTGTCCCCAAAGTAGGCAAGTCTGAATAAAAAAGTGGGTAAAAAAAACAAATGTTTATTTACATCTAAAACCATTGCACTTTTGTACTTACTGAGATACAGTGTAATGCGACATTTAATCAGCACTATATCAAATACATGAGGTGCTCCACACAATAGACATTTTATCTATGTTATCATTATTGACAGCTTTTATCAGCCAGTGGTGATCAACTCATGGTTGCTGGAGAGTGTACTGTGATGTTGGCTTAGAAAATTAAGAGTTTATTATACTGTGAAATAAACAATAATCTAGTGACCAATTGTGATTATTATTTGTTCAGTGCTCAATTTGAAAATATTATTTTAAACATTAACCAAGCCAGAAGGTTCTATCTGAGGCACAGGTAACTTTAAATAAAAATAGCCAAGATAAGCCAATATGCATTAAGTTTCGAACCACTGGTTTCATTATCAGCCTGTATTTGATTTCCATCATGATTCAGTTGTAAATCGCGGAAGAAAAATGACTCTTATTTATTAGTAAATTACTGAAATACATTATAAAATCAATACATAGCAGTGTTGTGATCAAAATGTCGAAAGCAGTGAGAAATGTGGCTGACACAGTGTATTACAGCATCAGATATCAGTGGTACAGACTGAAATCATGTGAGTTTCATTTAATACAATTTTAGAGTTCCTGAGCTAGGCTTTAAAACATTCGGCCTATTTTTGGGTCAAGGTCTATTTAAGAGTAGGTAACGATAATCAACTAAAACCTATGAACCGTCGATTTTTTTTTTTTTTTGAGATGGTCATGATGTTTTTTTTTTGCGTTCCGAAAGTGTGCTTTTCGCTTTTTCGTCACGGGTCGAGCGTTTTATATCGGTAAGTCGAAAAAAAAATAATCGTCTGCAGAATAGTAGGTATTTTTAAGTGTTAGAGAAAAGGAATTTAAACCACAACATGCCATAAATGATGTAGGTGTACCTACTAAAAAGAAATAAAAATGATTAGGTATAGTTAAATATATTGTCCAAATAATTGTAAGTGTGTCTTTTTGGCGTCCACCCAGCAAGGGGTCGGAGAGAATAGGACTCGAGAAAAGATATCAGGCTGTCTGCGATATTTAAATGCGTAGCAATAGCATAACTACCCTTGTCAGTCTACAAAAAATCAATGCTATAGGAAATAGTGAACAAGTAGCGACAGGACTTATTTTCTCCAATGCTTAACTGTGGCACACCTAAGTTTCAGCTTACCATAAATAATCTGTCCAGTCTCTGGTTACTGACCCATCGCCCTTCCGGAGTTCCGGATCAATTCTCTACCTACGCTAAATTCGTTTTTCAGTAACTCCATTAGCCGAGCCGGTCCGTTGAACCACACGGCTCGTATAAATATGCCAATTCATTTCAAAAGCGAAAACATCGTAATCCATATAATTTAACACGGTTTTAGTCTAACAAATCAAATATGACTTTATTAAATTGACGCGTACCGATTTTCGTGCATTACTTAGCTTTTTGACAATTTATTTTATCGTCCTATCCAGGGCCCAGGCGACGGTTGTCTGTCTGGCAGATATTGCTATCAGTGACAAGACACGCATTATACTCCTTAGCCTACTGTTAATCTCTGCTGAGCCTAGGTTCCTAGTATAATTCCCAGGTCGTGCTAAGTATTAGGTAGGAATTTCTCAGTTGCAAACTGGACTCTGGATTTGTGCCAAGCAATAGGTTTGGTTCGCCCTGCTTTACATAATAATAAGACAACTTGTTTGAGACTGAGAGTATACTAAACTCCTTAGGTACCCTCGGGGAAGGCGTGGTGTTATACTATCTACCTATCACTGAAGATCTAAATTTAGCGTGAAACTATGTTATGGTGATTAGAGGGCTCGCTGACCTTGTGTATGTGGGCGGAGCTAAGCGCTCTACCCCCGAATACGTAAAACGCGCGCGGTGGCGCGCTGTACTAAAACGACGATCAAAGAATATGCAGACGCGCAGAATGTCGCACGCAGGTCGGCATTTTTGCCTACGATTCCAGAGGGGAATGGCGGATGCAAAGCTGATATATTTTGTATAGATTGATACTTATGTTACGTATATTTTAAGTTTCTGGACATTATTTTTTAGCAATTTTTCATTTAGAGATTTTGTTTAAAATCATACGCGAGAAGGGACTTAGTTCCTAACGGGTGTAAAACTTTAAAAATGATATCGAGTGTTTTCTTAGGAATAGAATAACATTTTATTTGCATAGACTGTAGGTCTTCTTAGGAGGACTTACATAAAAATGAGATTTTATAAAAATGTGATCCTGTTTCATGAATTTGAATTACATATTATAAATCAGTAATAAATATGCGCGTCTGTCTGTGTTAGTGCAAATATTTACGAACGAATTGTATCAGTGTGCGTTTTTTGACTAGCTCGCTGCAGATGGCCCGTTTCTATAGTGCGCGTGGACGCTTACGATAGTAATACAAGTAGTAGGCATATCTAAACTATTATTAAAATGAGAAAAAATTGGATTTGATCAAAATAAAAGTCCAAGATGGCGGCTGCGAAAATTTTCAAGTTTTTTATCATGGGTGTCGTTTTCATACTTTTCGAGGGTGATAAAGCCGATAGTGAGGTCAAAATAAAAATCCAAAATGGCGGCTGCAAAAATTTTATAATATTTCATCATGGGTGTCGTTTTCATACTTTTCGAGGGCGATAAGGCCGATAGTGAGGTCAAAATAAAAATCCAAAATGGCGGCTGCAAAATTTTTATAATATTTCATCATGGGTGTCGTTTTCATACTTTTCGAGGGCGATAAGGCCGTTAATGAGGTCAAAATAAAAATCCAAAATGGCGGCTGCATAAACTTTCAAATATTTAATCATGGGTGTCGTTTTCATACTTTTCGAGGGCGATAAGGCCGATAGTGAGGTCAAAATAAAAATCCAAAATGGCGGCTGCAAAAATTTTCAAATATTTCATCATGGGTATCGTTTCCATACTTTTCGAGGGTGATAAAGCCGATAGTGAGGTCAAAATAAAAATCCAAAATGGCGGCTGCAAAAATTTTCAAATATTTCATCATGGGTGTCGTTTTCATACTTTTCGAGGGCGATAAGGCCGTTAATGAGGTCAAAATAAAAATACAAAATGGCGGCTGCATAAACTTTAAAATATTTAATCATGGGTGTCGTTTTTATACTTTTCGAGGGCGATAAGGCCGATAGTGAAGTCAAAATAAAAATCCAAAATGGCGGCTGCAAAAATTTTCAAATATTTCATCATGGGTATCGTTTCCATACTTTTCGAGGGTGATAAAGCCGATAGTGAGCTCAAAATAAAAATCCAAAATGGCGGCTGCAAAAATTTTCAAATATTTCATCATGGGTGTCGTTTTCATACTTTTCGAGGGCGATAAGGCCGATAGTGAGGTCAAAATAAAAATCCAAAATGGCGGCTGCAAAAATTTTCAAATATTTAATCATGGGTGTCGTTTTCATACTTTTCTAGGGCGATAAAGCCGATAGTGAGGTCAAAATAAAAATCCAAAATGGCGGTTGCATAAATTTTCAAATTTTTCGTCATGGGTGTCATTTTCATAGTTTTCGAGGGTGCTACAGACAGCCGATAGTGAGCTCACAATGTAAATCCAAGATGGCGGCTGCAAAAATTTGTTTTTGTTTTAAATCATACGTGATAAGGAACTTCGAATAACCTAAGTTATTCTGAACAAACTAAAATTATTATGTAACTAATGATTACTTGATTTTAGGTACAGACGCCAGCACATCAAGCTACCCGAAACAGTCAAATTTTCCCAATCAACCTTGAACCTAATGCTTTAGCGATAAAGTTGAAAATCTATTAAAGAAATTTGACAGATTGCAGTTAAGTAGCTTGATGTGCTGGCGTCTGTACACAATACTTATTTGACAATAATATAGTGTGATGAGTTGCCAAATAAACAATGTTTTCTTATCACCAGACTGCATGAGTGAGTGTCTCTGTCTCGTAGAGTCTTAGCATAATGCTGAGAGATGGCCATTTTGCGTGGATGTGCGTGTTTACCCCCGAACTTGTTTTAGACAGAGACACTCACTCATGCGGGCTGGTGATAAGAAAACATTGTTTATTTGGAAACTCATCACACTATATTATTGTCAAATAAGTATCGTGTGTGCCAGCACATCAAGCTACTTAACTGCAATCTGTCAAATTTCTTTAATAGATTTACAACTTTATCGCTAAAGCATTAGGTTCAAGGTTGACTGGGAAAATTTGACTGTTTCGGGTAGCTTGATGTGCTGGCGTCTGTACCTAAAATCAAGTAATCATTAGTTACATAATAATTTTAGTTTGATCAGAATAACTTAGGTTATTCGAAATTCCTTATCACGTATGATTTAAACAAAAACAAATTTTTTCAGCCGCCATCTTGGATTTACATTGTGAGCTCACTATCGGCTGTCTGTAGCACCCTCGAAAACTATGAAAATGACACCCATGACGAAAAATTTGAAAATTTATGCAGCCGCCATTTTGGATTTTTATTTTGAGCTCACTATCGGCTTTATCGCCCTCAAAAAGTATGAAAACGATACCCATGATGAAATATTTGAAAATTTTTGCAGCCGCCATTTTGGATTTTTATTTTGACCTCACTATCGGCCTTATCGCCCTCGAAAAGTATGAAAACGACACCCATGATTAAATATTTGAAAATTTTTGCAGCCGCCATTTTGGATTTTTATTTTGACCTCACTATCGGCTTTATCACCCTCGAAAAGTATGAAAACGATACCCATGATGAAATATTTGAAAATTTTTGCAGCCGCCATTTTAGATTTTTATTTTGACCTCACTCGGCCTTATCGCCCTCGAAAAGTATGAAAACGACACCCATGATTAAATATTTGAAAATTTTTGCAGCCGCCATTTTGGATTTTTATTTTGACCTCACTATCGGCTTTATCACCCTCGAAAAGTATGAAAACAACACCCATGATGAAATATTTGAAAATTTTTGCAGCCGCAGTTTGGATTTTTATTTTGACCTCACTATCGGCTTTATCACCCTCGAAAAGTATGAAAACGATACCCATGATGAAATATTTGAAAATTTTTGCAGCTGCCATTTTGGATTTTTATTTTGACCTCACTATCGGCTTTATCACCCTCGAAAAGTATGAAAACGATACCCATGATGAAATATTTGAAAATTTTTGCAGCTGCCATTTTGGATTTTTATTTTGACCTCACTATCGGCTTTATCACCCTCGAAAGGTATGAAAACGATACCCATGATGAAATATTTGAAAATTTTTGCAGCCGCCATTTTGGATTTTTATTTTGACCTCACTATCGGCTTTATCACCCTCGAAAAGTATGAAAACGACACCCATGATGAAATATTTGAAAATGTTTGCAGCCGCCATTTTGGATTTTTATTTTGACCTCACTATCGGCTTTATCACCCTCGAAAAGTATGAAAACGACACCCATGATGAAATATTTGAAAATGTTTGCAGCCGCCATTTTGGATTTTTATTTTGACCTCACTATCGGCTTTATCACCCTCGAAAAGTATGAAAACGACACCCATGATGAAATATTTGAAAATTTTTGCAGCCGCCATTTTGGATTTTTATTTTGACCTCATTATCGGCTTTATCACCCTCGAAAAGTGTGAAAACGACACCCATGATGAAATATTTGAAAATTTTTGCAGCCGCCATCTTGGACTTTTATTTTGATCAAATCCAATCTTTTCTCATTTTAATAATAGTTTAGATATGCCTACTACTTGTATTACTATCGTAAGCGTCCACGCGCACAATAGTAATGGGCCATCTGCAGCGAGCTAGTCAATAAACGCACACTGATACAATTCGTTCGTAAATATTTGCACTTACACAGACAGACGCGCGTAGTCGATCGATAGCCGGAGCGTAGCAGCGAGCGACACAGCCATCCCGTCTCAATGCTAACGCACGACTGCCGCCCGCGCCCGCGCAGAGCACCTCTGAAGCTTGATCTCAAAGGGGGGACATTTACTATGCAAATGTTGATTGATTTAAATAAGCTATGTCACATCTGTAGTACCTCTAACCATCGATTTTTCAGTGTAAAAATTTTTCCAAACATCAAAGCCGTTTAGAAGTAATATCGAAAATAAGAAAAAGATAGCGTGTTGGTAAATATTTTTTTAAGGCAAAAGTATTAGCCATACGAAAAAATCCTATGTCAGAAATGTTGTTCATGAATCTATAGCAAACATATATTTTTTTCAGATCTTTTAATCAAGCCGTTAATGAGAAATATTCTTCATAAAGTGACCGTATTACGGTACTAAACGCGAGTAAGGCCCTTAAGTACAGCTCAATCAATATAAGTACCTAGGTAGCGTTGTATTGCAAAATCCATTGTTTGCAATGAATACCCGCATTGAACAAGAAATGCGCCGACAAGGTCGCGCGGACAATCTGTGAAAGCGATTGTGCATAGATACACAATTACATTGGGTTTGTGGCTTCTATACACGATGGCCCATGATTGGCCTATTGACAGGTTTCTAACTACCTTGATTAACGTGTCTGGGGAGAAATGGAACAGTTATACTTATAATACATATACATGTATACAAAGGCTTCCTGTTCTATTCAAGGCGTCAAATTCTATTCTTGGCTGCAAGTTTGCTATTGGATAAATATTTGAAAAGATTTCCATTAGGAGCGAGAACATTATTGTCAGTCTTAATAACTCCAGCGCCGTCGACTAATTAGACACAATCAATTTGTTGCGAGACTCGGGGATCTTTGTCTCTTTGTACACTAAAATTCCCTAAAGGTTCTAAATAAATACATATAAATAAAATTATGGACAACTGGATATTGTAACGAGTTGTCCATAATTTTGAGGTCCACCGGATGTTCTCCGGTGGACAATCGGAAGCACAGTCACTGCACTCAGAAATGAGAGATTCCCACCTTATCAGCAAAAACAATATAATTATCATTGACGTGAAATGACTCGTATTTCCACATATACCTAATGCCATTTCTATGTTCCCTGCAAAAGTACTCGGTGTCTTTGCATAGGCTGTAAAATATCCAGCAATTTATGACGCAACTTTTCATGAACCTGAGCACCTATTTGCAAAGTGGGTCTGTTTTTATATGAACTCTGTACCCACCTCTGGACGTATCTGATAAAAAATAGGTAATACTTTCGACTTTGTTTTCTAATAAATATGTAGTGACGGAGGAATAAGTAGGTAATATGAAGAGTATACCTAACGTTTTTACGAACTTACTGAAATTAAATGTGTTATGGTATTAAGGTCATGTTATCACATAATGAGTACATACATATATGGACCGAGTAACTATTTTAAACTGAAAATGTCCTCTTAGTTAACAATGCCTGACCCGGGAATTGAACCTAAGATCGCCGCACTAACGACTACTTGACCTATTCCAGGGCCAGTTAATGTGGTCCACTCTTTACCTTAATCTAGTCCGTGAAACAAAAAAGATATATTTTCGGAAAGCGAGAATGATGAAATCACCACCTCCGTTCGATGACCGATGCATGATGTCATCAGCGTTCACTCATACCCTGACCTTAGTCCCCACTCCCGGCACGGCAGCATTCACCGGAACTTCTTTTGTAAGAGTTTGTGACGTTGTGTGATGCAACCACGTATTAATGGCTGAACGGATTTGGATGACATTTGGCACACAGACCATCCTTTTTATCCGGGTACATGAAGCAGGATCCCTTAGGAAGCGAGTGAAACCGCGGACAACAACTAGACTATAATAAAACCTCGGACAACACAACTGCTAGACTCGAGACATAAAATAATTCGGACTCATTTCTGACCAAGGCAACGCACATCAAAATGCATAGTAAGTAACAAGGCAAAGCAAACCTTATGCCATTAAATTAAATTCTAAATCAAATTACGGTATTACAACATAGTCTTGAACTTAATTAAAATCAATTAGCGTATACAAGTATACGCTATAGCTAACGCACTTAATTGGCCAGTGAAAGAATTAGCCGACATTGCTCGGAGTTGCCGCAAATTCGCGATATTAAATCGGCTCGAGGCTGAATAGCTATGACCTCGGAGTTACCCCACGCCAAACAATGGGTTAACAGTTTCTGTTCTAAGCCCCGTTTAGACAGAATAGTTAGTGAATTTACACGGCGAATCATTTTAAAAGTGATAGTGTCTAATTTATTTATTTATTGTACTAGCTGTGCCCGCGACTTCGTTCGCGTGGATGTCGGAAAACAAATTGATCATGTGTTTTAATTTTTTTGCGGGGAACCCAAATCTTTTTCTAAAATAATATTAGCCCAAGTTACTCCTTATAACATCCGCTATCTGCCAATGAAATCCTATTAAAATCGACCCAGCCGCTGGTGATTAACCGGAACAAACAAACACACAGACGAAAATTAAAAAAAAAATGTTTTTTTTTTGTCTTAAATACCATATATACTTTCATATGCACTTAGAAAAAAGCTGTTATTTTACATTTCAAACAGACAAAGATGTTTTTAAACGACCCATATTTTTACCAAAAACAAAAGAGTTAAAGTTTTCAGGGTTCATGTAGGTAAAGGTATGTAACTTTATTCCACGATAACTTGTTAATGCAATATGAGGTACATCATTATCATCTACCATACAATTGTGTGGGTAGGAGTTCGGCCGACGAGAGAATGCGTTCTTGACACCTGTCAGTTTCATACAAACGAATACGTGTTTTGCGAATTCAATGTATATTAGTTACTAGAATGTTATTGTCGCACTGACAGGTGTCAGGAATGCATTCTCTCGACGACCGGACTATAGTTTACTATGTCAAAGCCTTTAACGAGATCTACAGGAAAAAAAGAACTTTTCCAAAATGCCTCTCACTGTCTGTTTAATTTATTTAGGTAGGTAGGTACTTACACTTATTATTTTCACTCAAATATTCTTGATGTTCTTCGATGATTGTCTTGATGATGATAAACTTATCGATGTTATCAATCAATTTTCCGAAGTATCTCTAAAACCAGCACCCTGATTGCGTTACACACTATCAATCTCAATTTAAATCATTTTGAAGGATATTGCTAATCCATCCTACTTCCTACTCCTAGTATAATATTATAAACTAGCTTCTGCCCGCGGCTTCGCCCGCGTGGATGTCGGAAATTATCCCACGGGAACGTGCTAACAGGATAAAATGTATGTGCACCAGGATGCCATCTATCTCGCGGGCCCTTTGTGGCTAATTACAATAGAAAACCAATTGTGTCTCATTAATGGTGATTAAGAGGGTACCTATATGATATCTTTACCTAAGTACCTACCTAATTAAAAAAAAATAAACTCAATAACAGGAAATAAAATACCTACCTACCTAAATAAACCTATTTATGACGATAACTAATCTAAACTCAATCATCATCTGCCTAGCCTTTTCCCAACTATGTTCAGGGCCGGCTTCCAGTCTAACCGGATGCAGCTGAATACCAGTATTTTACATGGAGCGACTGCCTATCTGACCTCCACAACCCAGTTATTGGGTAATACGATACCCTTGGTACGACTGGTTGTCAGACTTTCGGGCTTCTGACTACCCGTAACGACTGTCATCAAAGATCCACGAATGACAGCCGGGACCAACGGCTTAACGTGCTTTCCGAGGCACGGAGCTGTCTCGGTATGTAAAGATGGTCACCCATCCACAGACCGACCGCGGCAAGCGTAGCTTAACCTGACCGATCGACCTGTGCGGCTGTTATTATTTAGCCACGGGCCCCCCAATCTAAACTCAATAAATAAGCAAAATCTCTAAAAACTAATATCTATACGAATGACTATCCTACCTAACAGTATTATAAAATAACCTACGGTCACTACGTACACTATCACATATACTACCTATACTTTAAAACGGTCTACAGTGGGCACTACTGGCAGCTTCGATGTGGCTGTCGGCTTGCACCAGGGTTCAGCACTCAGCCCGTACCTCTTCGTGCTGATAATGGATTCTCTTACATCAGATATCCAAGAGGAGGCTCCTTGGTGTATGCTGTTCGCCGATGACATTGTGCTGGTTGCCGAGAACGGCTTAGAGGTCCAGAGCAGATTAGAGGGGTGGTGGAAAAGACTCGAGACCGTTGGCCTGAGAGTAAGTCAGACCAAAACTGAGTATCTGTTTTGTGATTTTGGCGGTCTCTCCAGGCCCATATCTCTCGCCGGAACGCCCTTATCGATCTGCTCCGACTTTCGGTACCTCGGGTCGCTTGTCCAAGGAGATGGCGAAGTAGACCGAGACGTAACGCACCGGATCAACTCAGGATGGATGAAATGGCGACAGGTAACAGGAACAACTTGCGACCCACGGATGCCCCTCAAGTTAAAGGGGAAAATTTATAAGTCCGTGATAAGGCCTGTCGTACTTTATGGGTCTGAATGCTGGGCTGTGAAGAAGACGGATGAAAAAGATTGCATGCAGCGGAGATGAGAATGTTGAGATGGATGTGTGGAGTGACGAGAATGGATAAAGTAAGAAATGAGTATATAAGAGGAAGTTTGAAAGTGGCGCCAGTGACAGAAAAGTTGAAAGGAAATCGTTTGGCTTGGTATGGGCATGTGATGAGAAGGGACGAAACGCATGTGACTAAAAGAGTGATGAATATACATGTTGATGGCTGGAGAGGGAGAGGAAGGCCGAAGAAAAGATGGATGGATTGTGTGAGGAATGATATGAAAGAGAAGGGAGTGAATGATAGTGTGACGGTTGACAGAGGAGAATGGAAGAAAAAAACGTGTTGCGCCGACCCCAAGTAACATGGGATAAGGGCAGGAAGATGATGACTTTAAAATTAAAATCTATACCTACGACTTATATAAAAATAAACCTAAATAACTCTAAAAAGTAAAAGGAATAAAAATGAACTCCACTGCGTGTGACCTAACCTACGACAAACTTATTATTTGCGGTTGGTACAGTAATCGGATCTAGGGATCGAACCGCAAAATTAAGTTTGTTTTTTATTGTATATACTTTTCCGGGATAAAAAGTACCCAGTGTGGTGCCCAGGATATTAAAGAATAATTATACCAAGTTTCATCGTAATCGAACCGGTAGTTTTTGCGTGATGCCTGAACAAACAGACAGACAGACAGACAAAAATTTTTTTAATCACATTTTTGGGTTCGGTGTCGGTCTAGTAACACCCCCTGCCATTTATTTTTTTGATATTTTCAATGTACAGAATTTTCACTTCTACAGATTTATTATAAGTATAGATGCGAAAGTTTGTATGGATGGATGGATGGATGTTTGTTACTCTTTCAAGCAAAAGCTACTGAACGGATTTGGATGAAATTTGGTACACAGATAGTTTATAACCAGGATTAACACATAGGATACATTTTGTCCCAATATTCCCAAGGGCTCGAAACTTATGCGAGTGAAACCGCGGGACGCAGCTAGTTGCTTCATATGTTCGAATATTAGTCAAATTGTAATTGTTTTGTTTAATCAAACAATGTAAATAACGCAATTAATGTTGTTGAATTGTCCAAATGAAAGCCAGTACTGCTGATTTTTCCAACGCCAGATAACTGTATCGGAGGTATAATTTTGAATTTTTGACAGTTCTTCCATACAAAAACTGTCAGACCTCAATTTTAATCCAATTAATTTATCTGGGTAATTGCGTATCACACTAAGGGCTGATTTTTTAATCGACCGATAATTTTTATACGTGGATTAAAATTGAGGTCTGACGGTTTTTGTATGGAAGAACTGTCAAAAATTCAAAATTGTACCTCCGATACAGTTATCTGGCGTTGGAAAAATCAGCAGTACTGGCTTTCATTTGGACAATTCAACAACATTAATTGCGTTATTTACATTGTTTAAATAAAACAATTACAATTTGACTAATATTCGAACATATGAAGAAACTCTGCATATCGTTGCATCGATTCTTTAGACTTTAGAGTGAAAAGTAAGTTCTTTTTATAGCCTGCCATGCTCGTAAACGTTGACATTGACCTTCACTCAGAATAGACTTGCTAATTGTGCCTGATTAATATTTATTATTCCATCTCGGATTAGTCATAGCGTACTGTATTGATTTCCATTTTCTAAACTTGTTTACTTGTTTTGTAGACGCCGTGCAAACTACAGCATGGTTGGAAATGCATGCACTAACGTTTTGTGCAAGGTTGCATAAACACCTACATATGAAGGTGGAGTCGACTATACTATAATAAATTAAACTTCATATGTAATGACGTTCCCAGTCTACGAAAAAAATTTAACGAAATATACCTAATCAATAGTTTAGTCACTATCTATAGCTAGTCAAAGATTTGTAAACGTCGGAACATCACTTCTAGTTTGTTTCAATTTAAATATTAGGATTTATTTCATATTTTCAACATACTCCCAGCATTACCTAGTCTTTTCATTTAATGTCGTAGGTACTATCATCTCATACTTTACAACTTCGTTCTTGCTTCACAATTGAAAACTTCAGCAAGCTGCGACCGTGTGGTTCTCTTTTAAACTCTCAAAATGGATGTCAGGTACCACTTAGTCCTTCATCCTTCGTTTCTACCGCCAGATGCGAGTGACTTTACGAGTCAGTACTACGATTACAATTTTTACACAATACACATTATACTACGACGTTACATCCTCAAGATTTAATAATAACTATGTAGTTTCACTTCTCAATGTACTAGGCATCCCACATAATTTTTAGAGCTGTGGAAATAAAAGTCAAATTATAAAATTCAAATTGGTTCTACAAATCTACATCCGCTGACTGCAGCGCCATCTCCACATAACTTCATTCTCCTAGGAATCCTAGTGTGGAGGCTAGTGTTATTCAAATAATCTAGGCTACCTACCTTTGTTTACTCCTTAAGGAGAGAGATTTAATAATAACTATGTAATTTCACTTCTCTGTGTAAGAAAGAAAGAAAGAAAAAGTATTTATTGCGACTCGTACAGAAAGATCATAACTTAAACTAAACACAGTCAAAGATAAAAAACCAAATTACAAATTATATAAAAAATTAACAAAGAAAAATTAAACAGAAAGTCCTATCCGAAGCCAAGAGGCTCCTATCTCAGCAATGCATATACTAGGCGTCGCACATAAAGAAGGAATGAAGTTATGTGGAGATGGGGCTGCGCTGCAGTCGGCGGATGTAGAACCAATTTGAATGTTATAATTTGACTTTTGTTTCCACAGCTCTAAAAAAATATGTGGGACGCCTAGTACAGACGCCAGTACATCAAGCTACTACAATCTGTCAAATTTCTAGGTTGATTGGAAAAATTTGACAGTTTCGGGTAGCTTGACGTGCTGGCGTCTGTACATTGAGAAGTGAAACTACATAGTTATTATTAAATCTCGCTCCTTATGGAGTATACAAAGGTAGCCTAGATTCAATACAGCTGAGTACGCCAGTGAAAGTTAGTCCACAGGCTCTCTGGAACTGTCCTGATTGTAAAGCATTGTTATAATTTCTATCAAACTTTTGGCACATGCCACGACCACTTTCGAAAGATTTATCGGATCAGTAAATCTTTGTAAAAAGTTTAGAGCATCTAGGGTTCCCCAAATGGTAAAACACTGCACTGCCCTAGTACGGTTACACAACAAACTATACATAACCAGTATAAGCTGACTTCTGATTGCACGAAAAACGTAACAAATTCAACAAGGGAAAACTGGAGATGATGATGATGTTTGATGTGTCGCCGAGTGTATATGATAAGTTCCATGGGCCAGGGGTTCCACCGGTGCGTGAGAAGAAACCAATTAGGTATACCTACATACCGTTACCTAGCCAAACCGTTATAAGTTACAACATTTTATTAAGGGGGAAGCGCCACGGTAGCCCGCGAAATTCAAATTTACTTAAATTTCATATGATTTCATATAACCTTATTGAACAGAAAAATTAAGAAAGAAAATAAATTGATTTGACTATACACAAAAAAAAAAAACGAATTGATATGAATGATTATTAATATCAATCAATAGGGTTATATGAACTTGGAGGGTTGTATTCATGATTTTAATGATTATAATTCTGTAAATATATTCTTGTTACGGTCGCCAATCATATTTTTTCCAACATACCTACAACCTGACCTTGACTTGCAAATAACGTAAGAACATTATAATAATAATAAAAATAACAATTTGCTACTGAAAGTAACTAAAACTTTCAGTAGCGCCATCAAGGTGGAATTTGGTGTGGACAAATGTGCGGTCATGCATGTAAAGCGAGGGGCGATTGTGGAATCCGTGGGAACCCAACTCTCGGATTCCACAAACCTTAGAGCCCTCTCCGCATCCGAAACCTATAAGTATTTGGGTGTGTCGGAAGCGTTAGGCATCAATGTTACTGACATGAAGCAATCTTTGAAGGATCGCTTCTTTGGCCGCCTGAAAAAAGTACTTAATAATAAGACTTCTATCAGGCGGAAACAAGGTGCGTGCCTTCAACAGTTAGGTCATGCCGGTTTTGATGTACTCTTTCGGTATACTCAAATGGACTTAAACCGAACTAGACGCCCTGGATAGGAGGGTCCGGACGCTGCTGACTGCAAATCGAATGCTTCACCCACGGTCATTGGTAATGAGGCTGTATATCCCGCGAAAGTGTGGAGGTCGAGGCTTTTTAAACGCTAAGATCCTCCACATTATAATATTTCCTAGAAACCGACGTGGGGATGCATCGAGATGTAGTCGCGATGGGCAAGGGCCTCACCCCGCTCTCCTTGGCTAAAGAGAACTGGCGCAAGACAGTAGTGCTTGTCATCAATGATCGCATGGAAGTATGGCAGAGAAAAGAGCTTCACGGACGCTTTTACCGGGCCCTACATGGACCCGATGTAGATCTACTAGCGTCCGTAGTCTGTCTGCGTTTCGGTGACCTCTTTAGAGAAACCGAAGGTTTTGTCTGTGCAATTATGGACGAAGTTATGATGACGAACAATTACCGGAGATTTATTGTGAAAGACGGCACGGTTGACATCTGTCGGGCATGCCACCGGCCGGGAGAATCAATCAGGCATATCATCTCCGGGTGTTCTAGTCTAGCTAACGGAGAGTACTTGCATAGACACAACTTTGTAGCCAGGATAATCCATCAGCAACTTGCTCTGAAATACAGCTTTATGGAATCTGAGGTGCCGTACTACTACAGGTATGTGCCCGACCCAGTTCTCGAAAATGGAAATATTACATTGTACTGGAATCGATCCATCATCACGGATAGGACTATTGTTGCCAATAAGCCTGATATAGTGGTGGTGGATCGATCAGAGCGGCGCGCAAAGATTGTTGACATAACCGTCCCGCATGATGAGAACCTGGTGAAAGCCGAAAAAGATAAACAAATCAAGTATTTTGACTCGGCTCGCAAGGTTGTCGACATGTGGGATGTGGACTCAGCGATCATTGTGCCGATAGTCATGACATCTAATGGCTCAATAGCTAAGAGCTTCGACCAACACCTGAGGAGGCTCTCTCTAGGCAGCTGGATCAAGGGCTTGATTCAGAAAACGGTACTCCTGGACACGGCTCGCATTGTCAAGAGGTTCCTCTCTCTGGAGCCCTGATCACCGGTGGCTTGGACCCTGTTCCCGATACCGGTGGGCTACTATTTTTTATATTTTTATATTCTAACTAGCTTCTGCCCGCGGCTTCGCCCGCGTGGAAGTCGGAAATTATCCCACGGGAACGTGCTAACAGGATAAAATGTATGTGCTTCCCCAGGATGCCATCCATCTCGCGGGCCCTTTGTGGCTAATTACAATAGAAAACCAATTGTGTCTCATTAGTGGTGATTAAGAGGGTACCTATATGATATCTTTACCTAAGTACCTACCTAATTAAAAAAAATAACCTACCTAAATAAACCTATTTCTGATGATAACTAATCTAAACTCAATAAATAAGCTAAATCCCTAAAAACTAATATCTATACGAATGACTAATCCTACCTAACAGTATTATAAAATAACCTACGGTCACTACGTACACTAACAAATATACTACCTATACTATAAAATTAAAATCTATACCTACGACTTATAAAATTAAACCTAAATAACTCTAAAAACTAAAAGGAATAAAAAGGTCGCACAGATAATACTGCGGGTGACGTAACCTCATCATCATCATCATCTGCCTAGCCTTTTCCCAACTATGTTGGGGTCGGCTTCCAGGGTGCGGCTGCGGGTGACGTAACCTACGACAAACTTATTATTTGCGATTGGTACAGTAATCGATCTAGGGATCGAACCGCAAAATTAAGTTTGTTTTTTATTGTATATACTTTTCCGGGATAAAAAGTACCCAGTGTGGTGCCCAGGATATTAAAGAATAATTATACCAAGTTTCATCGTAATCGAACCGGTAGTTTTTGCGTGATGCCTGAACAAACAGACAGACAGACAGACAAAAATTTTTGTAATCACATTTTTGGTTTCGGTGTCGGTCTAGTAACACCCCCTGCCATTTATTTTTTTGATATTTTCAATGTACAGAATTTTCACTTCTACAGATTTATTATAAGTATAGATTTAAAAATATAATTTATATGTTTACAATGTAATACAGAAAATAATAATTAAAACTTTATTGTTCAGAAAAAACATTACAATATTTGAGTAACACTAGCCTCCACACTAGGATTCCCTGTGTCGTGAAGACTCTCCTTCGTCTTACAAGATTATCATGGTAGGTAGGCTTCATACATAGCATCGGGTCGGTATGATTTCTGAGGCGACAATAATCGGGTGTTTTTCCAAACAAATAAATAAATGAAATATAAGTATGTAGTTAACTAATTGGTGTATTTAATTTAAACTTGTGTAGTGTGTTGTATACGTGTGTAGTGTGGATGTGTGATGAATGAGTGAGTTAAGGTGGGTTTAGCTTTTAGACTGTGGGAATCCGACAGACTAGAGACAGAATAAGCATTAGTTCGTTTGGTCCAAATCAACCTTTATGTATTTGTGTGACGAATGTGTGTGTTGCGTTCATGAGTTAAGGTACTTCTCCGTGCTTTCATAGTCCATTCCTACCATAAATTTCGAGAGGTGATTTTTACATTTATTTCTAGTCATAGGTAGTATATCCATTTCACTATTGAGCTTACTATAAATAAATGGTCCCATATAAAGAAAGCATCTGTTGCCAAAAAATAGTCTACATTTAGGTTTATGCCATTAAGGCTTATTTGCATTTCTAACCGAGCGAACTTCGGAGTATGTTACTACGCTGTGGGCATTTTTGTGGTACGTACGTATTATGTATGTACCTACCTATGTGTATATAACCTATTAATGTATTTGTGTACCTAGTTCTTATACTTTTTTTATCCTTGTTCCTCTCAACCAAAGCACTTGCCATCTAATCTCTTCACCACCCTTGGTTGACTGGTAGCGAATGCCTAAGGCATTAAGTCCGCCATTGTACCATTTTGTGCGAAAAGTATAAAAAAATAAATAAACATTTGAATTTTGCTGGCTACCCTGGCGCTTTCCCTTTAAATGCTACTTTCTCTCGCTCGAGGTCGTTAAAGGAATCCCTCCGGTATCATCCGGAGTACCTAGTGACTTATTGCTACAGCCCATCGTCTAATAAATACTCATAATGTCTAACCATTGGAAAGAGCGCTAAAGTAAAAGTATTACTCACCAAATGTCAAGTGCATGACCTTGTAACATGAACTCTCCTTGTGTAAGGTTTCAACCAAATACCGTTTTGCTAAAAATTATTTAGTAAAACTGCCTATTAAGCGGCGGGGTGATTGCGTAACAAACTATCATTAGGAATGGGTTTTATTTTGATAGTTCAACATATATTGCGTTAATTACGTTGTTAAAATCAAAAATGTAAATGTAAATCTGGATGCATGCCTTACTGCGTACTATAGTATAGTTGAATGCCATCTGCGATACGGAGTTATCTTTTGGGGCAACTCAACAGAAAAAGAAACTGCATTTAAGGCACAAAAAAGATGGATACGGTCTATTTTTAAATTGAAAAGTACTGATAGCTGCGTGCCATATTTAAAACAATATAAATTATTGACCCTACCATGTTTGTACATTTTAGAAATGGCAGTTTTCGTAAAATTAAACCCGGATCGCTCCGCACGAATGGCTGACGTATTTCCACGGAATAGGCGTGACAATAGTAAGTAGTCTATATATAGACTACTATTGCCCTAGTGCTAGAACAACTCTGATGCGCAAGGGTGTCTGCTGCATGGCACCGGTGAAATATAATAAAATACCAGGTTATTGGAAGGACTATAATTTAACATTATTCAAAAAAAGATTTCGGAATTTTTTAGTAGACAAAGTTTATTATAGTGTCGCAGATTTTTTATTGGAGAAAGAAATTGTTTGACTATTTTATGTATTGTATTTAAATAACATTAAATTGTGACATTAATTATATTATTGACTGATGAATTAGAATTATTTCATTTATTGAATGAATTGAATAGTTGAACATTGATAATTATTAGTGAATGATGAACTAGAAATATGTTATTATGTGGAATAGTAAATATTTATTTTAATTGTAAACTGTACTTTTGCATGCCTTGTAATTGGCAAAATATGGCTGTTTCTGTATTTATATTATGTACCATCATGACTTGTACCCATATTTGCAAAATAAAATATCTCTATCTCTAAGCGGACAGATTTTTCGAACATATGCATAAGCAATGGATTAGCAAAATCCTTCAACATTATGAAGATTGAGATTGATAGTGTTTTACGCAATGCTTCTTTTGAAAGCGGTGAACGGTCACCCATAAACTTATCGCTGTCCATATACAGAGCGTTTTTTGATACCCTATTTAAAATACTGGTAAAAATGATAGACTTGCATGACTTACGGCCATGGGCGTAGCTAGAGGGGGGCGGGGGTCGTAAGGGTGGGCAATTTCTACCCGAGAAACTTCGACACTATTGAAGAATTATTTTCCTACTGCTTAATTGCTTTTTATTAGGGGGTTTTTATTAGAGCGTACATTTTGAACAAGATGTCAGGTTTGTTTGTTTGAGTTAGGGGTTTGGCTCTACATTACATTTCGCATATGGGATGCCGGGAGCCCTCGCCGAGGGCTCATTATATATGCAGGTTTTTCTTAGCGAATAGGTACGGCATTATAAACTATAAAAGTAAAATTAGTTGTATATTTTCACAAGATTTGTTAGTATCCGCCTTGGTTTTGAAATCCAAGCAATTTTATTTTCAGAAAAATTTTGTGGTCCGGAAGCACGTATTTCAGGGGGTGGAAAACCATTTTCACGGTTACAAATACTCTCAATTTTTTTTTCGAGGATATGAAACTTGAGTTTAGGTATCAAGGCTTTTCAGGGTTCTACGTCAAAATTGTTAAAAATAACACTTTTTTGGACTTCGTTCGTTAGTCCGTTCGTCTGTCACAGCTGTTTTTTTCAGGAACGCGATGCCTATGCCTTCCGTTCCGTACGTAGGTAGGTCTCTACTATGTAATTTTCTCGCGTACTATTTTATTTATTGCACATTTTAGAGCATTTCATAAAGCCTTGACTGGACCCTACCTTGATCTGGTCAGAATGTCAAACATCCGTGCAGCAATTTCCAATTTATAGGCCACTTGTTCACGCCGGTCCTCATATAATCAAGTACTTGCACCTTCTCACAATGGCTTCCCATTGTCTTGTCTCCCTCGCTCGCAGTCGCAGTACATTGTGGCGTGACGGAGCCGAGTCATGGTCACCACCATTCATGCTTATGTGAAGCCGCATAGTATGAGGATTGTATATTAAAATGTAAGTGTATGAGTAATCTCTATGTACAGACGCCAGCAGGTCAAGCTACCCGAAACTGTCAAAATTTTCCAATCAACCTTGAACCTTATTATTGCAGCGATAAAGTTGAAAATCTATTAAAGAAATTTGACAGATTGTAGTAGCTTGATGTGCTGGCGTCTGTACTTATCTATAAGGTAAGCAACTTACTGGTTAATATTCGTAACCAGCCTATAATGTTCTCACTGCTGGGACACAGGCATACTCTCTTCTAGAGGGTTGGTGGATGTCACATATGTATGTTCGAAACATGTATCAGCTCCACAACGTAAATAGAGCAATGAATGTTGTTGAACTGTCAAAATGAAAACCATTGCTACTGACGCTACTGACTGTGTTACGTAATTAGGTACTCCGCAGGTAAGATTTAACTTTTTACTACTCATTTAACTGCCCCTTTAGTTTTAATTTGCACAAGTTTGCATGCAAATCAGCGTCATCGTAATCTACTTCCGGCTGCCGTGATTGTCACGTAGCCGGTAGACTGTCGCCTGTCCTACCCGCCAGCGCGCCGAGCGGCTGTGTCGTACTAACCTAATTCTTTCATTTATCCACGTAAAAGGCTTCAGAATACTTTGTGTAGTTAAGTGGGTTATTTTCACAATGAAACTACAGAAATGGAAATGTTTTATGTCCTTGTATTATACGAATATTATTATGGCTCTATGCGTATTTGCACTGTTTATTAGGTTTTTGTTCAAGAAAAGTCAAAACACTGTTAATAACGCTATCCCCATTTATTGCAAAACCTCACGCAGAAATGTCTAACACTATCCCGAATTACCTACTCCAGAAATACTTAGTAATAAAAATGTAACTGAAAGCTGAAATGCTGTAACAATCAGGAACCACAGACACCGGTTCGAAGGGTATTCGTCATTCCCTTCGTGTTGGTTTTATTTAGCCCATAAAGAGATGTGCTCCGTCAAACTTGTCACCATGTAAAAAACTTTTGAATGCAATTTTTCTGCATAGCTAACACCGTATGGACTCAAACCGAACCTGACAACAACACATTCTGCCCGCGACTTCGTTCGCGTGAAACCCCGTCGCATCGCACCCCCCGCCCGCGCTGTTCCTTCGCTTTTGCTTAGCGTTATTTCTGCCCGGTCCTAAGGGTCGTAGCATGATTTTAAATAGCCTATAACTTTCCTTAAGAATTGGGCTATCAAATGTAAAAAGTTTTTTTTTAATCCAACTGGTAGTTCCAGAGGTTAGCGCGTTCATATAAACAAACAAAAAATCGCTTTAGTTTTATTATATTAGTATACAGGGTGACAGGGAAACTCGACGTATTCCATGAAAGGGGTTATACGAGAGGTCATTGGCGCCGATTCCCTTGTTCACAAACTAAACTAAAAAGTTCAGTGCATCTTTTTTTTCTTTCTATTTCATTAAGAAAAAGAAAAGATAAATTTTAGTTTAGTCCTGTCAAATTAAGACGCTCCATAGACAGTTTAGACGTGATTAAAAACATGGCTACTAAAAATACGTCAATTTACGTCTGTCGCTGAATTTGACAGGACTAAACTAATATTTAACTTCTGTCCTTTTCCTAATGAAATAGAAAGAAAAAGATGCACTGAACTTAAATTTAGTTTAGTTTGTGAACAAGGGATTCGGCGCCACTGGCAATAAATTTAGTTCAGTCAACTAGGGGTCAAAACTGGATGGTTAAAAAACAAAAATTTGGCTATTGCAGACCTTTTGTTTCTGAGATTATGTTTAAGTTTTGTAAGCATTTTTTTTTTAATTCATTTTTCAACTTTCAGAAAAGTATAAATTAAATGTTTGGAGTGGAGTAGTTTTTCTCATAATTAATTGTTTTTGGTAACAAGTCAGAAAATTTCTAAATAATCGAAGAACCGACACAGCTCGGTAACCATCCAGTTTTGACCCCTAGTTAACTGGACTAAATTTGTTGGTAATGACCTAGTATAACGCCTTTCAAGGTATACGTCGAGTTTCCCTCACCCTGTATAGATTAAAGGAAAAACCTCCAGCAAACTCCTACTCAAGCACAACTATTTTATTAGCCTATAAAATCTAGTTGCACGTTATTATTAGTCACAGACTACTTGTAGTTTCATCTCCTCGTTATCATCATAATAAATTATCTTGCAACACTAAGATAACACTACAAAGTAGGCTTTATTAAGTAAACTGCACCTCTGAATATTATTGTCGCCATTTTGGATGTACGGACAGCCAAAACTATTGTCAAAGGTACGAGTAATTGTTGAAATTAAAAGTTTTTCTAGCGTCGTAGGGCTGTCAGATAAAAGATAGAACGTGAGTTATAATTAGAGATAAAGGTGATTAGGCTACTAAAGCCTTATAATTTATACTAAAAATAGACCTACGGGGTAATTGCGTAACAGACTATCAGAAGGAATGGCTATCATTTTGATAGTTCAACAACATTCATTGCGTTATTTTACGTTGTCGAGCAGAAATTTTTTTCGAACATATGAAGCAATGGATTACCTTGTGATCCTTCAAAATGATTCAGTTTATGGTTTAAGAAAAGGACAGAAGATAAATATTAGTTTAGTCCTGTCAAATTAAGATATTTCATAGAAATTTTAGACGTGATTAAAAACATGGCGACTAAAAAGTGGAAAATAAAAACATTTTTGCAAAAAAAACAACACTACAAAGTGAAAAATAACTTTAATTTCGGAAGTCGGTGTCATTGGGTTCGCATTTTCGTTGTTTGCCACCGACTTCCGAAATTAAAGTTATTTTTCACTTTTAAGTTGTAATTTTTACCAGTAATTTTGGTTTAAAAACCAAACTACTGAACCGTTTTTGATGAAATTTCTATGGGACCATTTGGGAAGTATACATTCAAAAAAAAGGTCAAAGTCAAATCGGTTGGCAAGCGACGGAGTTATGCGCGATCAAACATAAAAAAAAAATACAAACATCCGAATTGAGAACCTCCTCCTTTTTAGAAGTCGGTTAAAAATACGTCAATTTACGTCAGGCCCTGACTAATTTGACAGGACTTAACTAATATTTATCTTCTGTCCTTTTTTTAATGAAATAGAAAGAAAAAGATGCACTGAACTTAAATTTAGTTTAGTTCGTGAACAAGGGAATCGGCGCCAGTGTGTTACGCAGTTACGCGAAACAAATGGGGAGAAAGTACCAACTTCCACGTCAAATAGGTCATCTAGTGATAATGATGACGTTAATCAAATTGGCAAAGTTCCCAACAATTCTATAATATTTTGTCACAATTTACCATTGTCACTTTCGCAATGCTACTCCTATAAATAAAAAAAAAGACATTTATTTCAGGTACCACATAACCCATGTTAGAAACCATCTTTAAATTAAAATGTTTTAAAAAGGGATTATTCCCGGACATTTTTGGGAGCTTTTGACAAATCAATATCTGCTATTGTTTTGTGTTTCTGCAAATCGGAACAAGAGTTCCGGTCAATGACCCGACCATCAATGTTGAGTTGAATATTGCACGCAATTTTCTATTGTCTCAACATTTTTTTATGTCCTTCACGTTCAATTGTTCATACGAGTTTTTGTTTAGTTCATTCGTTAGGTGCCTAATTAGAAAATAAAGGTGTGATTTCTGATATTTTGGCTAAATAATAATAATAATATTTGGTGGTTTCAGTTTTCTTTCGGGCTAGCGTTTAGTTATTTATATTTACTTTATTGTACAGACGCCAGCAGGTCAAGGTACCCGAAACTGTCAAATTTCTTTAATAGATTTTCAACTTTATCGCTAAAGCATTAAGGTTCAAGGTTGATTGAGAAAATTTGACAGTTTCGGGTAGCTTGACCTGCTGGCGTCTGTACACCACAAAATACATAACATAAAAAATACATCAAACACTACAAAACGCGTTTCTTAGGGATAGAGTAGGTAATTCAGGGTAGAGTTATTTAAGGCTGGAGATAGATAATAAAATAGGGAATTAGGGATAGCATTAGCACAGCACAGTGCAGCCATATTTGTTTACAAAGAACTAACTAATCTTAAAATATCTAGCCGGCGGAAGTAGATTATGACGAAACTTGTGCAAATTTAAACTAATAGGGCAATCTCTCAACTCCGGGCCTTAATTGCGTTACACACTATCAATCTCAATCTGAATCATTTTGAAGGATATTGCTAATCCATTTCTTCATATGTTCGAAATATGTGTCTACTCAACAACGTACAGACGCCAGCAGGTCCAGCTACCCGAAACTGTCAAATTTTCCCAATTAACCTTGAACCTTAATAGTGCAGCGATAAAGATGAAAATCTATTAAAGAAATTTGACAGATTGTAGTAGCTTGATGTGCTGGCGTCTGTACATAACGCAATGAATGTTGTTGAACTGTCAAAATGAAATCCATTGCTGCTAATAGTGTGTTACGCATTACCCTGCAGGTGCGACTACTTACCTACCATGTTAATTTTCTCTTTGACTTTTTTATCGAGTGCATTTCATAAAGCCTTGACTGGACCGTCCCTTGACCGGGTCAGATTCCCTGTTATTTAAATTTTCAATATCAAAAGCCGAAAGGGTTAGGTAGATAAAGTATATATGTATATTCAAACATATGTTTCAAATTGGTGTTATTTCAAGTTAAACAAATATCAACTTTATTTTAACAGTAATTAAGTTGATTTCAGAGTGACTAGCACTATTGAAAATGTTATAAAATTGTTTGAAGTTGTAGCGTAAACTGAACTTTATGATGTAGGAATTAAAGTTATTTCTCCATAAACTCATATTTGTTTACATTTTTGGCAAATAAGTCGGGAATGCAGATTAAGTAGGTACATACTCGAAAGGGTTGAAAAGTAGACGACGTAACGTACGCAGCCTATATGAGCAGTTTCCGGTCGTCCTAGAATCAGTGCGAAGCCCGATATGGCACCCCGCCACCTAATGACATCAGCCTGGATCGATAGCGTCACCTTTTCACGTCTGTTCCACTGTCCGGGCACATACGTTATTCAGATTTGGCTTTTTTAAATTACTAGCTGCGCCTCGCGGTTCCACCCGCATAAATCGCAATCTCGTGGGAATATCGGGATAAAAATATCCTACGTCCTAATTTAGGTTTTAGTCTACCCGTGTGCCAAAATTCATGCAAATCCGTTCAGCCGTTTCAGCATGAAAACGTAACAAAGATACAAAAACACAAATTAAAACTTACAAGCCGTGTGCAGTGGTAGCCCAGTATAATGGAGCTGTAGATAATAGTTTCCAACCGTTCTATCGTGAGGAAACCGGCATGTCCTAGAACCAAAAATTCAGTCGTTACGAGTCGTCAGGAGCCCGAAAGTCTGACAACATGTCTCACCAAGGCGTATCGTGTTACCCAGTCACTGGATTGTGTAGGTCAGATAGACAGTCCATGTAAAATAATGGTATTCAGCTGCATCCGATTACACTGGAACTGTGCACTGGAAGCTGACCCCAAAAATAGTTGGGGAAAAGATGAAGACGGGTGCAGTCTTTGAACCATAAGAAAACAACTTCATGTTTAATTAATATTCGATTTAACCATTTCATTGTCCCAGATCAGTCTTCGTTCCTATGATAATTAAATATTACTTAAGTGATTATAATCATGTTAAGTTGTTTTGCTATCCGTACAGCAGCACCTACATTTCACTATTATCTTGTGACAACTTTGCAAACACTACCGCGTTTCCGATGTGCCCATTAATTCAGTTCATATCTTGCTTGATTTGCGTCTGGTGACTTTTCTTAACGATATTAATTATCTAATAATTATTAATTTATATTAAATGGAATAATGAAGATTGATAGATTTGTGAGTAGTGTTAGAAGTGTATCTCGGAATGTTTATTTAACTGTTAACGATTTCATAGGTAAGTTTTTAACTACTTAAAACCATTCCTCCCACCCGTTCGCAAAATACGCGCATTGACGTGGAGTTGCGACCACCAGCCCGTGTTACCTAAGGTCCTCAGAGAACTTCACGAAAGCTCGAAGGCATAGAGTATGTTATCTTTTTAATTTCCTCAGGACCATTGGGAGCTTTTTGGACAGCTAGTAAACATATTAATTTGCCTTGAAAATATAAGAATTTCTCTATTTAGCTGCGGGCACGTCGGCCTTGTTTTTCGTTTATTAAATTTTTTAATTAAAAACTAAAACTAATTAATCTGAACGCACGAAGCCATCGCGGCAGGCCGAGACGAAGATGGCGGTACGAGCTTGACTCCTACCGTAAGGACTGGCCAGCACTCGCTAAAGACGAAATTGTGTGGGAAACAGGCTAGTTAGATTTAGTAGTTAAACGAGTTTTAAAGAAAGTAGACGTACATAAGTTTGAGTATGTAATTAATAATGATTCGAAGGGCTAATAAATTAAGTACGCTAACAACATTTTCAATTACTCATCTACCTCTATTTGTGAGCAGTGTTGGCCCAGTGGCAACGGCCGCAACGTACGAGTTGTAGGTCGTAGGTTCGAACCCAGATAGGCGCTTTACTGTGTAAGTTCTTTCATCACCACTGCTCTCAGAACGGTGAAGGAAAACATCGTGAGGAAACCGGCATGTCCTAGAACCAAAAATTCGAAGACATGTGACATCTACCAACCCGTACTGGGCCCGCGTGGTAGATTACGGCCCACTCCCTCTCACCGAGAGGAGGACTGTGTCCCAGCAGTGGGAACATTATAGGGTGGTTATGCTATATCTAGCTCTCTTTATACAAACGTCTCTTAGAAATGTCGGTAAAGATGCCTTTGTATCAAAGTAGGAAAGTACTCAACACAAGCGACGCGACGCTGACATCAAAGCTTTATTGTTTCATAGTTCCCTTGAGTCTTGCAATGAATTGTGTCTCCTCTCCGTTACATACTTAAACCGAATATGATCCAGACGCCAGCAGGTCAAGCTACCCGAAAATGTCAAATTTTCCCAATCAACCTTGAACCTTAACCTTAATCATTTAGCGATAAAGTTGGAAATCTATTAAATAAATTTGGCAGATTGTAGTAGCTTGATGTGCTGGCGTCTGTACAACAAACGTTTTGGTCCTTGGGTCCGAATGTGTTGTAAAAAGCCGGTCCTTTGTGCCGCGGAATTTAGTCACAAACCCTTTGACCTTTAAGACATTGGGCGAGCGTATTGTTGCTCTTTAAGACGTAGTACCTAATGAAAGGTTTTATGCCAATGCTTTGTAAAGCGTAGAAGGTAATTTTCAGGGTCAGAAAGAAGGAAATACTTTCTGTTGGGACTCGCGTAGGAAGATCATAAAGTTAACACAACTAAATGAAAAAAAAACACTTTTCTTGTATGGGGACCCTCTTTTATTTTTATTATTTGTTGTTATAGCGGCAATAGTAGTACACACTCTGTAAAAAATTTAAGTGTCTACCTATTACGGTTCATGAGATACAGCCCGCTGACTGTCAGACGGACGGATGGACGAACAGCGGAACCCTAAAAAACAGAAGCAGCTTAAAAAGATAAAATATATCATCATCTACCTAGCTTTTTCAACTATGTTTGGGTCGGTTTCCAGTCTAACCGGATATATTTTACGTGGAGCGACTGCCTATCTGACCTCCACAACCCAGTTACTGGATAATACGATACCCCTTGGTAAGACTGGTTGTCAGACTTTCGGGGTTCTGACTACCCGTAACGACTGTCAAAGATCCACGAATGACAGCCGGGACCAGCGGCTTATCGTGTTTTCCGAGGCACGGAGGGGACTTGGTATAAAGATAAAATAGATTAAAGTGTTAAAAAAGACACCGTTATCTAGAAACTGTATATCAAAACCGCCCGAAGCCAAAAGAAGATAAAAAAAAGCTGTTTTCCAACAAGACAAGACAAATAATCCTTTAGGCATTTCAGTTTCCTAACATTCCATACCTTGTTTGCGGAACATAAAGGCAGAATAAGTTAAAGCCGCGATGCTCTGCCAAGATTCCAATACAAGAAAGAATTCCTCATATCGTGAAACTCGGGAAATTTTATAGCGAAGGCTTGAAGAGTATTCCAACTAGTTCGGAAACTTGTTCCTTTTACATCAAACAGCGGAATTACGTTTACTCGACATCTTTGGGCACTGAATCGAATAGAATTTAATTCAATTATAGTCAAACTGAAGACTGAAGAGCTGTGGTAAAGGCTCGACTTACGACTTGTCGGTCGTTGGTTCGAACCTAGTCAGGCGCCTTACTTTGTGTAAATAATTTCATCACCATTGATCTCTAAACCGTACTCTAACGGTGTGACTAATGCTATATACGCACTAATTGCCATGTACACTAATTATTAGTCCTTTAGTTATTAAGATTATTCTAGCATAAGTTTAACGTACATACGTGATGTGGCTGTGCTTTTCTTAAATAAATAATTAAACCAACAGTGTAGGAAAACACCGTGAGAAAACAGGTATGTCCTGGGACCAAAAACTCGAATACATGTGACATCTACCAACTTGCACTGAGCCCACGTACGTAGCACGTAGATTACGGTCCACTCCTCAAACAGAGAGAGCTCTGTCCCAGCTGTGGGAACATTATAGGCTGATTATGCTTATGCTATAGTCAAATTATGTAATATCACGCCTGTGTTCCACGATGGGTTACATAGAGGTGTATCTATAGTACACCAACGTTTCGCCAGGTGTGTTTAAGCCCCAGAGTAATAGGGGGCGAGCCTATTGCAATCAGACACAATTCTAAACTCCGGGCTGCTATCGAGAAATTCCAGATGGAAAAACCCAATTAAGTTTTGCCCGACCAGGGAATCGAACCCAGGACCACAGGCTCAGCCGATCGATTCTGTAAAAATCTTACCGTGAAAAGTTAGGTGAAGTGAGCTTAGAGTGAGCTGGCAATAGTGTCAATCCCTAGCATTAGTTGGAATGACAGCTCACTCCGCGCTCACCTAAGTTTTCACCGGTGAGATGTTTACAGAATCGCACTGCAGGAGTAGCGCAACATAATCAAACTAGTAATTTGTATTCGTGATTGATGCTGTATGAGAGATGTGGATTACTTTGACTGAACTAATCCAAATCAAATTCGATTTGCTTTTAAATCGAGAACGAGCTACGGTCACCAAAGGAGATAAGTAACCAGGGTCGTCGGATATAGTTGGGGTTTAGTAAGAAAAGGATTGGTGTTTGCGGATGAAAATTTATTGAATTAATAGAAAACAAACAGTTCATTTATAAAACAAAATTCCATTCGAGAATATCCATCGGTTTCTTACTAAACTTCAACTATATCCAACGACCCTGGTTACTTATTTCCTTTGGTGACTGTACCTACTAAAATTTTGAGGTTAAGATAAATGCTTTCTACCTAGGAAGTCTTAGATAATCTGTTTCGCTTGAATTAACCCTCCCTCGCCCTCTTACCCCCGAACTCCCAAATGACACTTTAAAATACTCAGGTAATTTCGGTCACTCTACAGGACACCTGATGCGCTAATGTAGCCCGCGATATTTAAATTTTCTTACTTTTTTAGCAATTTGCAGGTCAGTGTCATGTCAGGTTGTATGTTGATCTAAATATGATTAGCGACTGTAACAACTAAAGGATAATCAGCGCGGGTAGCGGGATCGTCCGAAAGGGTTACCGCTGCCCTGGAACATAAAGGGCTAAGGAAGGAACTCGGGTGGGTTTTAGTCAGTAAGAGTCTGACACTCCCTTCTGCTCCACCCAGAGCGGAAGGAGTCATTTGATGATTTCCCACACTGAAAAAAAAAAAAAAGGATAATCAGCGTAGAATGTTCTCTCTGCTGGGACAGGGCCGGAATCCACTACGCGGGGCCTGCGCGGCTTGGTAGATGTCACATGTCTTCGAATTTTTGGTTCTAGGACATGCCGGTTTCCTCACGATGTTTTCCTTCACCGTTTTGAGAGCAGTGGTGATGAAATAATTTACACAAAGTAAAGCGCCTGTCTGAGTTCGACCCTACGACCTACAACTCATAAGCCACGGTCATATCCCAGAGATATCTCAATCACAAATATGTATTTACAGAATTATAATCATTAACATCATCTATACATCCATATATCTATGAATACATCTTTTTTTTGATCAACATACAACCTAACACATGACATGCGGGATAATTGCGTACCGTAACTCACTAACAGTAGCAATAGCTTTCATTTTGACAGTTCAGCAACATTCATTGCGTTATTTACGTTGCTGAGCAGACAAATTTTTCGAAGTTATGAAGCAATGGATTAGCAATATCCTTCAAAATGAATCAGATTGAGATTGATAAATGTGTTACGCAATTTGGGTGCTGAAATGCAACCCGCATTTCAGCACCGCTGGCGCTTTCTCCTTAAAATAACGCTGAATAGCCTGCGATTTAATGGTAACTTCAAATTGAGTTGCGTTTGAGAATTCGGCCGTTAATATTGTGTAACTTATACATTCATAATTGCCGGAAATATAATTATTTATTAATCATAACGATGTAGGTAGTTCAAATATGTATTTTCATTGCTTTATACGGTTGCCGAAATGTGGTGTAATGCGCAATGATGAACTGTAAATTGGCTATTGTGATTTTCTGTTACGTTCGCAATAGGCATGTATTCTACGTATAGCGCAACCGATGAGCGTGTGGTCCTAAGTTCGATCCACGGGTCGGAAAAAGTATTATTGAGTTTTTCCACCAAGAAATTGATGCTCGCCCCCTATTTTATGTGATATAACTAGCGATAGATGGTTTCTGCCTACACCTTTGGGGAATACAGGCGTGAAGTTATATTATGTTAGGTACATAATTATCCTACTAATATTATAAACGTGAAAGTTTGTATGGATGGATAGATGGATGGATGTTTGTTACTCTTTTACGCCAAAACTACTGAACGGATTTGGATGAAATTTAGCACACAGATGCTTTATAACCAGGATTAGTATATAGGATACTTTTATCCCAATATTCCCAGGGGATCGAAACTTATGCGGGTGAAACCGCGGGACGCAGCAAGTCTAAAGTAAAATGGACAAATTAAGCAAAAAGCAACAATAATTGTTCAAAAATTAAGTTCAACAGTAGTAAACTTTCCTGAAAAGTGCAGAACTGAAATGAATCATTTCAATAGAGCACTTTTCAGTGTTCGTTCCCGCTTCCATTACAGCAACAATAATTGACTGATACCTGTGAAGATAGACTCCTAGATAACCCTGTCAAAATTAAAATATTTTATGTGACATTGAAACCTCAGAAGCTCGGTGCACGGTTCCAATTGGTCGTTTCTTATGGAGAAGAGCCGGCAAGAAACTTCACGGTTACTCTTTTAAAATAATTGAATTTTACAATGTTTTCAAATTGCAGAAATAATAGGTATGGGAGGACAGCGTAGGTCTGTCAACAAGTACCAGGTACTTAATCAAATAAAAAAAAGTTCTACAAATCTACAATTTAAAAGGCCTACAACGTTCTCACATTCACAAAATATAAAAGAAGCTATCACAAAGATAAATAAAATATTAAAACCTATTATTGTCGTATTCATAACCCATTGGACATGTATCATGGTCGATTGACTCGATCTACTAAGCGTGTTATCTATGAAATTTTTTTCTCTGTGGATTGTTTGTAAGAAGTGCATGTTTAGCGAATGATATTGTTGATTCGACTGTTTACTCAGCCATTAAGAGCATGTCTTTGTATGTGTGTAATTTTATTTCTGTTTATTTTACACAAGATAACATGATGCATTCAATCCTGTATTTAAAGAAAGAAAGAAAATACATTTATTTAGCACAAGACACACAATACACCAGATACATACATAAGATAAAAGGTGTAAAGTCCGATGTAAGTTATTCCTCGGATAAAATTAGGTAGGTATCTGGAAAAATCAGCCCTTCTATAATAGGTTCAGCAGTTTAGCCGTTAAAACGTAACAAACAGACAAACAAACATTTCGCATTCTTCATCTTAGCGTATCGATGGCAAACAGCTCAAATATGCTCGGATTCACAACAGAATGGCAGTATGGATTACTAATTAATCTTAGAAAACAATGAGCTGTATCAATAATGATACCTAACCCCAATCACGTTCAAGGAAGCATGAGCATGAGCATGTTCTAGCTAGATCATAATTACAATTTTACATTTAATTGCAAGAACCTTGATTTTTAGCATTACCTAACAATGAATTGGACTCATGCATTGCAGTTTCCTGCTTCAAAATAATGTTTTCACTGACATAAGGCCAACGTAACTTGTGATAAACTTGATAGTAGGGCTGCCACACTAAATTAATGAACTAAGTAAGTCATTTATTTAAACTAGGCTGAAAATTAGCACTTTTTGAACGTCAAAATTACATGAGACAAGACCCCAAAATGACCCTTCACCACTTGCTAGTGCTTTAGATGGGAAGAAGTGGCGAAACAAACTCCACAGCAGCTAATTTTAAATCTGTTAAATGATAAATTATTTCTTTCTGTTAATTGGTTAAAAAAGAACTTTTACTCGTCAAAAATAAATCATGTTTATACACTAGATGAGTTCGGCTACTCTAAAAAGACCGAAGCAATGAGATTGTTTTGGTCTTCTCAGAGGAGTCTCTTTTACAGTCCAGACATAAATTTGGTCAGGCCTTACACCAACCAGATTAGTGTCTGAGATGGATTGTTAAAAGAAGCTAATTATGTCTTAGGGCCAGCGTTAGCGTGAAATGTGTCCGGGACTCGGGGTGTCCTGACAATAATAACAAGGAATTTTCAGGAAGGTAATTACCAAACTATGAAGAGTACCAATTTATGCACCCGGCCAAAGTCCTGCCGGGAACCGTTTTAGGGATGCTTATTTCCCGGCAGGACTTTTTTGGGCTTTGTTTTTTTAAATTTGAGTACCTACACATAACAACAACATCACGCCTGCCTAACCTTTCGGGGTTCGGGTTACTGAAGGGACAGGCAGAGGTACACCTATAGTACAAATTTTAAAGTCTTAATAGTAGGTACACCCACATTTCACCAGTTATGTTTAAGTCCCATGTAACTTGGGGCGAGCCTATTGCCAGCAACGAGGCACCAATCCAGAAAGTACCTACTGACCTAAAGTTTACAATGTTGGCTTGTTTATATTCTTGTGTTGATCGTAAAACCAGACAATGGGGTTACGACTGGCACTGCGCTTGTTGACCATGTGCTAATATTACATTTGCGCGCGCATTTCGGCCATAGACATCCTAAATATTTAACGTGGACGCCATGTTGTTTCGTTTTTAAAAGTTAGAAATAATGCTAGAAGGGCCAAATTTTGGCTGTGTATCAAGGGTTGGCATGAAAAGTAACAGCCTTTGACGCGAGTTTCCACAAGTGACGTTGATATCGATCATACCTGTCTAAACTTTATAAAATAGTTATTAAAAACGCCAAAATGGTAGAGCGAGTTCTTTAAAATGGCTCACAAAACACACCCAGAAAATGTAGCAATCGCTAATTTTAGAAAAGACATCGATGGACTAATTATATTTAAAAAAAACATCAAATCACGCTTCATAAATGATGCACCACGAGGCCCAGCCTCAGCAGTCTCGACATTCATAGCGATCGCTTTACGACCGAATTCGGTCGCAAAGTCCTGTACCTAACTCCATACATTTCACTTGTCAATTCGGGACTTTGCGACCAAATTCGGTCGTAAAGCTATCGCTATGAATGTCGAGACTGCTGGGGCTGGTCACGATCATATACCTAAATAACAGATTCTAGCAAAATATGATTGTCACCGTACCGTTACAGGACTTGCAATCGTGTAATATGGGAATTTAAAAATGTATGTATACTGCAGTGGCATATGAGCGTTTTTGGTCCTAAGGAAATACGTATCGACATCAATGTTATGTAAACTTGTCAAATAAATTGTGGGAATACATACCAACCTACAGTATTAAGTTCTTCAATGGCTGCTTATCGTGAGCGGTAAGACCCTACTACTTTACTATAACGTTACGCAGATTCTATTAGTTCCGTTAGTTATACTACCGTTGCCTTGTGACAGCCCTGTCTTGTGGTCGTAAGTCGGTTAGTAGGTTCAGTAGAGCGATGCATTCCGTTTCCATGCCAGCTGAGTGCCGCGTGTGATAGGTACAGCACTCATGGATAAACAAATCAAGAACGGTACGATTCTAATTCGGAAATACGACAATTTTATTGTAGAACAGTGCGTGAAAGAAAGTTCATAGAGTATAGTAGTGTTCATTGGGTTCTTATTGTAAAACCCTGTCTTTATTTTTCCGTTTTAATTTGTCACAATACCCATTGGCAGGGAATGGACAGAAATAGCAAGTTCGATAAACAAAACTTTACTAATCATTCATTTTAAAACCTCAAAGCGTTATAATGATCTACCTAAGTAGGTCGTCCATCATTTATTATTAATACCTTAGTGCAGCTAACAAAGTTTAATCACCCAGTTTCGAAAGTTTCCTCTAAGCCATAATAAGCCGAGTCTGAACTGAACGTCTGAATTTTTAATCCGATCGAAACCAGTCCGCCTCCCACCTCTTCCGTTCACACAGAGCCGGAATACAACAATCAGTAAAGCTCCAAGTTTACAGTGTATTATTTCATTCTCTGTGTGCTAAGGACGCGTTACTGCTTAAAAACTTCACGAAAATTCGGAACAGTCTAGTTGTAACGATTTACAAAGTGTGTCTGTGTGACTCAGCGGTCACCAACCTTCAGCGGTGTTGTGACCTAGCATAAATCCTTTTTGTACAAAGCCTTAGTTTTTCTGTTTATTCGCGTGGCAAAACCGGGCTTCTGGAATCCGGATCGAAGGACCAGAAACATTTCTACACTGGATGTTTAAATAACGGGATTCAATCATGTGTCATGCAGATACCCGGACTGGCACAGATGGCGCTGGCGACTCCGGCACCCTGGACATGGGCAGCCGTTCCTCACTCCACACTGGCCTCAACATGTCGGAAGATGAGCATTGGGAGATGAACTACCATGAGGCAGCTATTTACTTAGAGGTAAGTGTAAAAAGACGCTTTCGAATCGAATGCCTCATGTTTTTCCTCTTATGGATTTTTTTTTGTACAGGACCATACCTGGGAACCTTTGTTGGTTACGGAGATATTGAAGGTCAAAGTGCCAACTTTTTTTATTTTTGTCACGAAAACAGGTTTGAACTTGACTGTAGGTATTCAAACTTGCTTTAAAGTTGTGGCCTTGGGGGGTCCACAACTTCTGTACCGTAACCGTTGCATGCACCTATAAGTACAATGTTTTACGTGCGTAACATTGCGCGCTGCCGCAAACAGTGATTTTCCACACCAAAAGTCATTTCCCAGCAATAATTTTCGATCAATGTTACTCGTAGGTACTAAGTTTGATGTACAGAATAGTATGAGTACGTATGTGATGGGTCGTTTTGCAGCCAGAATTATTTAAACTAACCACCTGTAAAGGCTGTAGTCATTAATTATTAGGTATTTACTTATTCATTGAAACCTGAAACAGTAAATACTTTACGGGCTGTCGTTTCCAGTGAATGTAGTAAGTAACTAAGCCTTGTTTTGTTTCGTGATTTCGCCAAACTAAAGTGTGCTAATAACAGTCATTACATCATGCCAGGATTTTTGAGAATTTAGAAACTGTTCGTGACATAATAATAATGTCTTAAAAAGATTTCACAATGAGATAACTCGAGATTCTATTTCCCGAATGCGCAACTAGATTATGTGTCATCACATCACACCGAATATTCTACAGAAAGTTAAACGCGCCAGTTACCTACAGAAATTTAAATTTCGGGACAAAACACTCGAAAGAAACTCATAAATTCAACCGACACTGATAAATTGGCAAGCTAATGACGAGCCATTAATTTCGCAGTAGGTACCCGAAGTACCTCAAGCCACGCAGTTTGAAGCAGCCATCAATAAAATAACTCTGAATTCAATAGGACTAACACAAAAGGCCAACTGCATAAATAAGGACACGTACCTAAATAATGGTCTTCTTATTTCAGACTTTTGTTTGAAATGATAGGTAATAAAACTTTCATAGTTGAGTCTCCGTGGGAGTTGTGTGTTTTGCAAATAGCAAATTTCGTTTGCAGTCTATGATTCTGACGTCGATCGGCTGATCAGCATAGCTATTATCAACCGTTCGATACGCTACCGTGCCGAATTATACGTCAATCAATGTTATCAAATCAGTCCTCTAAAGGCTGTTTGCAAACCCAGATTTGTCAGTTTAAATCAAACAGACGACCGCCATTATTTCGATAAATAAGTGCTGTCAAGGGCAAGGCAACTTAGTAATTGAAAATGTAATTTTCGGTTCGACACTCTGTCGAATAGTTATGGTGATGAGATGGTCCAACAAAATTGTTGGTGTGCCTAAGAACATTCACAGCGATACCACCGTCAAATGAGGCCATCCAAAATACAGGAAAGATCTAAGTGTTGAATATTTACGCATTAGTGCCCCTATTCAATGAGTTTCATAAGGTCAGCGAGCCATTGAACACGTTACTATATCCTACTAAAATTAGAAACTCGAAAGTTTGTATGGATGGATGTTTGTTACTCTTTCACGCCAAAACTACTGAACGGATTTGGATGAAATTTTGCACACAGATAGTTTATAACCAGGATTAACACATAGGATACTTTTATCCCGATATTCCCACGGGATCGAAACTTATGCGGGTGAAACCGCGGGGCGCAGCTAGTGATAAATATAAAATCACCCTATCGCAATCCACTGTTAATTATGATAAGCGCCACAAGCACCTTGTCCTCTAAAAGTCAGCTATCAACATTGCAATCCCAACAGGATATACAGAGCGAGATGCAAGATGGTTGACATCATATTCTTCTCTTTCTAGGAAGGTTTAAACAATGAGAAGTTCGACTCGCATCCGTCGAGTCCCGAAGAGTTGCCAGCCTACCTGAGAGTCCACAACCCCTGGTACCATGGACTAGACCTGCTGGCTTCCCTAGTGCTCATCCTCTTAGCTTTTACTGAAGACCCTGCTGTGCCTACGTTTGAGGTAAACTTCATATATTTTTCGAACTTTAGAACAAGACTGTCAAACAAGTAGGTACAGTATTTTTATTTCACGAAGCGACGCGGGCTTTACTTGTGGTTACCAAGCGTATACACACGCTGTAAATGTGTGTGTAAGCGCAGAAGCTCTCGGTATCGTCCGAGACAATGGCGAAGTTAGAAGTGTGTGTGTGTGTGTTAAATGCTGACGCTATCCTAATAATAGATAATTATCCTGAATCCAGTTACCAGTATGGGCACACGGCACGATAGAGTTGCTGGCACTGACAGTGATTGGCGTGGAACTGCACTTGAAGCTGAAGTGGATCGGATGGGGCACCATACTCAAACACAAGAGGACTATGATAAAGGTGCGTGTCTTAACCAATGGCTTATTGGAATAGTTGTTTCATCTTAACCTGAATCTTGTGTAATTAATCGTAAACAGGCGTGAAGGTCATTTTCGGTGTGAAGACCATTTACGACGGTGTTTTAATGACATTTAGTTTTTTCGCTAAATCGAATTGATTCATACTTACCGGAAAATACTTGTTTACTTATCTCGTGGGGTTGAGAAAGCTGTGAAGAGTTACTCACGATGGGCCCACGCCCAATACTCGAGTTAGAAACATACAATCGGTATTGGGCCTTGCGTACCGTATGGTATCTCAGTGTGCATGTCAACGCCCGCCGTCGACGCGTCGACGACTGGCGTCGACAGCGTGCCGCCTGTGTATTTGAGTACGGTGCTCATGTACACGAGCGGCACGTCATCGACGGCGGCGGGCGTCTACGGGTGTCGACGGCTGCCGTTGACACGTGCCGCTCGTGTGTATGCACACTTTTGATACATTACTTTTAGATAATAATAATTAAAAACAATCATTCGGTTCACATTTTCAAGAGGTCAGTCGTCATTTGCTCCGATTCTTGACATATCCTGTTCCCTTAATTCTAGGGTATTACTCTTCTAATAATGGTGCTGGAGGCCGTGGTTGTGCTGTGCCGGCAGTCGTCCCACTTCCGCGTCACCAGGGCGCTGCGACCCATCTTCTTGGTGGACACCAGGCATTGTGGAGGAGTCAGGAGGTTCATTAGACAGATTCTGCAGTCGCTTCCACCTATTATTGATATGTTAGGTAAGCTTGGATTTAAAGAGCGCTTTATTTATCTTCAGCATCCGCGTACAGCAGTCCTCTGTTGAACATAGGGCACTCTAATCACACACCAGTGTAGCCTAGAATAATTAAGAAAATCCAAAAAGGTTTTGTTAATTACAATTCCTCTCTTTTCGCTTCGAAAAGTTTCCAATTTCTTAAGATTGAGAGCTCCGTTTAGGAACATCTACCTATAGGTAGCCAAACCACAATAAAACTGGAAAAATGTAACGAAAATTGGAATGAAAGAAAAAAAGTAGAAAAATAACAAAGACATTACACAACACAACGTTCATACTGGACGTTTTACCTTCTTTTTCCAGGGCTACTGATGTTCTTCGTGGCAACATACTCTCTCCTGGGCTACTACTTGTTCTCGGAACATGTGGACAATGGACACTTCCAGACCATCAGCGACTCCTTCGTCAGCATGTTCGTCTTACTAACTACCGCCAAGTGAGTGTATTTTGCCTATGAGTATTTTTTAATGAATTTTGGATATCTCAGGCTTCTAAAAGCCTACTGACTTTTTTGTATCTGCTATCGAATATTCGAATGTAATTTAAACTTGAGCGACCTAGTGGGTTCCGCTTAGTGGCCAACGACATCGCGGCAGGCTCAGACGTAGATGGCGAGATGAGCTGATCTCCTTTCATAAAGATAGGTCCTTGGCAGCTCTGGAAAGAGAGAGGTGAAAAGACAGTATGGAGGCCTTTGCCCAGCACTGGGATATTAACGGCAGATAAAAAAAATGTTAACTTGATAGAACCGGGTATTGTTATTTGGTTAAACCATGCTCAAACCATTTTCATTCGTCATCGCTTTAGTGTCATTAATCTAAATATAAACCATAATAAAATTGTAATGTTTGTTTGCAGTTTCCCTGATGTCATGATGCCATCATACGCCAAGTCTAAATGGTATGCCGTATTCTTCATTCTGTACATCATCACAGTACTCTACGTGCTTATGAATTTGGTAAGTCTACACCTAAAATGTTCCTTTGAAGTAAGTCCTTGTGAGTAATCATTACTAAAATGAGCTTGCGTTTTTTCATCTACACGGCTCGAAGGACCAAAATATATTTTCGGTTATTGCAATCCTGGTGGGTTTTTTAAATTGGCCGGAAGATATTAATAAACGGTATAAGAATTTCGCTACAGTTATTATTCAAGCAATTTAATTACACAAAACGCACCTTTTCCAGATGTTAGCCGTAGTATACGAGACGTTTACTCGCATCGAGCGTGAGAAGTGTCGCGCCCTCCTGCTGCACAGACGTCGCGCCGCGCGGCACGCCTTCAGACTGCTTGTGTCAAGGCGGGCGCCACATGCTGTCAGATTGAGGCACTTTGTGGGGCTGATGAGGCATTATGCACCACATTATAGTAAGTATCAAATTGTTAGAGCACAGTGAAATCTTCGAAATTCTAAGAATCGGAAAATAGCTTAACGAAATTGCGTGGACTAGCTAGTCGAGTTATACGGAGGCGTTCAACTTTACAACCTTCTAGGTCGTGAGGTTTAACCGCGTCTGTCGTACTTACCTAGCCTCCTGAGTTAACGAATACTAATTAAGTGCAACCTAAAGCTTCAATACATTTATAAAACATTTGTCAGTCATGAATATTAAAGCCTAACTTGGAAGTTAATCGTAGGGTTATTGATGTTATTTCAAGTTGAACAAATATCAACTTTATTTCATTAACAATTAAGTTGATTTCTGAGAGACTATTTAAAAAGTCTTAAAAATGTTTGCTTTGTATCGTAAATTGAACTTTATTTTGTACAAATTAAAGTTATTTTACCAATAACTCATATTTGTTTACATGTTTGGCAAATAATTGGCGAACGCAAATTACATTGAGCAATAAAAACGATTTGATTTGAGTTACACCTCTGTATAACATCTGCATTCTTCTTCAGGTGGTCTCGACGTGTATCTGATGTTCAAGCAGCTGAACCAGTCATCCTCAGGCGGGCTCTCCCGCAGCGAGTTCGCGAACTTGTACGAGGTGTTCGCGTTACGATGGGCAGGTCAGCAGTCTAGGGCTCCGTGGTACTCGCAGTCACCACTGGAACCTATTGGCAGGGCTGCTGCAGCGGCTGTACGATGGCCTTACTTCGAATATCTGATCTGTAAGTTTTTAAGTTCTTACCTTCATTTCAGACAGACGGTAGACATTGGTCTACCAGTTTGAAATGGTGATCTGGTGGACCGATTCGTCGCCAAGATGGCCTTAAACCTTGTTGATAAAAAGACCAATGAATGGCTTCTGAAGATCTGATATTATTTTGTAGCTTAAATAATAGTAATAATTCATTTAATTCAGGCGACACGGGTTCATAGCTTTGGTTTACATATCCATATATTATGAAGTTTTGATAGGTACTCGTAAGACGGCATTTTAGTTATTTGAGTTTTACCATCTGATTAGTGGACTTGGAGTCCTGTTGTGCGCGGCTTATAAACCCGATATGTTCTGTTTCAGACGCTTTAATAGTCGGAAATGGAGTGGCGATGGTACTCCGCGTGTGTGAAGCGGCAGGCGACCTGCAGGACAGCGCTCGTCTACTCTGCGCGTCCTGGGACACCTGGCTATTCCTTACATGTAAGTATGGTGTCCAGTAGCAGTAGGGCCAGTGGTAACGGTCCCGACTTAAGAGGTGAGAGGTAAAGAAAGTGGTGCCGAAATAAATGATTTTATCACCACTTCGGGAGAATTTTCCATATTAACATTTGTTCTAGAATTAAAAATTCGAAGACAATACCAACCTGCACTAGGCTCGCGTGATCGATTATGCCTCTCAGGCCTGAGTCCTAACCGTGATCCCAACAGTGCATACATTAAATGTTGCATTATCCAACATTGAACATACTGCACAAAAAAGTCCACCAGTCTTCTGTCTATATTAACCCTTAAAATGATGTTTTTCCTCAGTATTCCTACTGGAAGCAGCCCTCCGCATGATGGCGTCAGGTCTACAAGTGTACCTGGAGAGCGGCTGGAACGTGTTCGACCTGAGCGTGACGCTGCTGGCCCTCATGGGAGCCGTGCTGCTCAGCATCGCGCCTAAACTCTTCATCGTTGTTATATTTAGACCTCTAAGGTATGTGCCTACATTGTTACGTCTAAACCAGCACCCTGATTGCATAACACACTTCCAATCACATTCTGAATAATTTTGAACGATATTGCTAATCCATTGCTTCATATGTTTGAAAAATTTGTCTGCTCAACAACGTAAGTAACGCAATGAATGTTGTTGAACTGTCAACATGAAAGCCATTCCTACTGATAGTGTGTTACGCCATCACCCCGCTGGTTACTTTTTATTATAGGCCATTGTAGCCTGGGCCTGAAGTAACAAAAATGTTTATCATTTATTACTTTACTCCATTGGTTAGTTATCGTGGCAAGAAAGTCAGTAGTCATTTATTTATGCAGAACAATAAAATTAAGGATCTTTAAAGTTCTTAAATAGGCAATTGTACTTACATCCTCTTTAGTTGGTGAACTTCGCAGCATTTAGTCTGGAACCAAACCACATTGTATTCAATTGGATGTAGGGGTCTCAAAACAAAATTTTTAACACTTTTTTTTAGCGTTGCGTTCCGAATGCTTAAGAACCATACTATTTAAGTCACACCAATGTGGGCTTAATGACCATTAAAATAAGCTCTCCTGCCTAAATCCATAATGGTAATTAATTTTGCTTTTTATAACATTTCTTTCCAATCTTCAACGAACTTCTCTTCCAGATTGATGCGCCTGTATAAGTTAAAGAAGCGTTACCGCGACGTGTTCGGCACCCTGGTCCTCCTGTCTCCCCTCATGTCTTCAGCTGGGTGCGTGATGCTGGTCATGTACTACTTCTTCGCCATCATCGGGATGGAGCTGTTCGCTGGCTATGATCTTAGGAACTGCTGTGTGTGAGTATATTTTGGACCTTCGAACTATACTTTTCACGTCTGGGTCTTGATTATCAAAGGAAGTCTGTGTTAGTTTAGTGTTCATAAGCGCTTTACGCAGTACAGGTGCTGGGCCGTATAAAAATAGTCAAAATCTTCCTTAAGGTGAGGTCTGCTCGAGGCCATTTTCCCGCTAGATGGCGCTGAAGTCAACATTTTTAGTTTATTGTGTTTTATGTGTAATTGGAACATTATTAAGTCGTAGGAGTAGGTTACGCGTACTCGAACATTACACTTTATTGAACTTGGGACTTGGTCATATTATTGCCTCAAAATCCACTCAATATGACATTTAATCCAAATTATTCGTTTTGAACAAAGAGTGTCTATGTTTAGAGTAGGTATAATCTTAACAAAATATCTATGGACGGACTGTCGGAACATCCACCTTAAAGTGCGAGATTTGGTGGAGCCATGCGATCCCTATTGCTCAATCTATTTTTTTGTACTTTTGTGTATCTTATAAATTTTTTGACCAACTTCAAAGAAGAAGGGCTGTGTACATTTATATACTTTCGACGCGTTTTTTTTTTCTTCTGGCACTTGTTTTTTCAAAATTTTCTAGTAGTTATTCTCTAACCGGTCTTCTTTCTTCTTTTCCAGCAACACAACCGTTGAAGACTTCTACAAGTATTCCCTGAACAGCTCCACCGCCCTCGGCTATTACTACCTGAACAACTTCGAGAACATCGTGACCAGCGGGGTGACTCTCTTCGAGCTGACGGTCGTCAACAACTGGTTCATACTCATGAACGCGTATGCCACCGTCGCGGGGCAGTTTAGCAGGATTTATTTTATGGTGAGATATCTACACAAAGAAACATTATCTGGGTAGGAAATGAGGTATGCAACATAGTAAGATGACATTAGATATTTTCATTAGGGTTGTGTGTGATCCGAACGCCGCTTAGAAAATATGTTTTGGGCCAACGGCGACGAAAACCAAAACACAAGACAAGGCGGGCTCTTGTTCTTACCGTTTGTACGGCATAGTGACTATACCCTCCTTTTTTATAACAAGAATCTCAAAATTTGTAGGATCCTAGTTGCTACAGCATATAGCATAAGACGTGGCTGTTATACAATCGTGTAGATAAAAGCACCTTAAGGTAGTGTTTATTAAATTGGCTTGTTTCCCAGGTATTCTATCTATTCACGATGGTGGTACTGACGATCGTGGTGGCGAGTGTGCTGGAAGCCTTCAGGTTCAGGATACAGTACAAACGCAGCACTAGCAAAAGAGACGGTGAGAAGTCCTAAACCTATTCATTTATCGACAAAGAAACTCGTTTAATGTTGCCAGATTATTTGGGAAAGTTTTAAGAGTGAAAACTGGTTTGACATTTGCTCAGACTCTGATAGAGTACAGAATCTGGACCAAAGTTTGGAGTCCACAATAATCTTTTTCTTTTATCTTAGCAAGTAGTTCGAATCCTGACATTGCCCAATTATTTGAATGTTTCGTTTCTGCAAGGTTAACGATCAGAATATTAGTTTTAAAACGTAGCCATTTTCAATGAAGAGTAATTCGAATTTATAATCACATTCACAGAGGAGAAGCTACTACACGAAGAAGTGCACACAAGTTGGGAAGAAGCACAAAGGTTGGGCGCCAATGGGGACCTCGCTGATGAGCTGAGACCTAACCTGCCACCTGGGGTAAGACAAACTGATGTTTAATTTTATATTCAGCTACAGATAAGTAAAGACCTGCCACACCTCCCATCTATCGCCGATCTGTGACGACAACACGGCCAAGTCTGCCGACTGTTTCTTTCGTCCACGCAGCAGCGCATTTTCTATGACCCAGGTCTCAAGTTTCTTCGGAGAAGACATGTCCTGGACCGAAGCTCAAACCATACTTTAATATAAAGTATCTTGGAGTAATGTGTAAAATATTATGTATGTATATTCAAACTTTGCAGGTGGAGGTAACGTTTATCGGATCTCGTCCGCGCACGAAGGAAGTACTACAGAGGAGAATGTACCAGACTGACATACAGAAGTGGCTCGCAGAGGAGGATGAAAATGAAGGTTAGTATACCAACTACTGCAGTGCAAAATTTGTTTATCAGGAGCAGAAGGCTTTTTTGATGCGTAAAGCACCCATCAAAATGTCCCGATCATGCGATAAGAGACGTAGAATGTTATTTGTTACCTAGTGATGGCCAATTCTCGTAATTTAAAACGTTCAAAATCTAGTCGCAATCTCATCTTGGCGACAAAGAAACGTCAAAATTTGTGAAAATTAGAGGTATTTTTGACAGATTGAGACTGAGATCAGACTGTGAACGTTCTTAAAATTACGAGAATTGCCCCTCTGATGTCGATCGTATAATGTTTCTTAGAAGATCCCTTTTTATGTCTCCAGGTGTACCACCCTCAACAACAATAACCTCCAGCGAGGACCCCCTCTCCCCGCCCCTCATCCACCAGCCCGATAGTGAGAACAACCACCAGGTGAGAACAGGCTACCAGTTGTAGAACATAATACAATTAGCTCTGTACCACAGGCTAATGTTCATCTGGGACGCACTCAAGAACTTATGATGGGCTTTCTGAGGATGGGCCCTGAGCTGGCTTCACGCTTGACCAAGGGTACAAGATGCTAAACAAACATAACTGTCGGAGTACGGGAAAAAAAATTTTGTTTACGGATTTGACAGATTGGATTTGACGTTTAATGCAGTGATTTGTTTGTGAATGTATCCGAACGAACTATTCCATAGTTTTACAGTTTTTAATTCTAATCGAACAAGCAAAGGTATTTTGTATAGCTGAATCAAGTGAATGGAATACCGAAGAAATTCGATTTTTAATGTTAATTAATGACGGATTATGTGATGATTTATATTTATGTAAACTCCAAATTGTTGTTTAAGGATTTTCTCGTAGGAATTCTATGTAAAATACCTCATTGCGTACCTAATTGTTGTAATTAGATGCATCCTTTAACCGCCAGTAATTAATAATACTCTGCCAGTTAGGACATTATTATCGTATAGTATACTAAATTAATAATTATATATTCTGAGCGTTAGTTTAACATCTGTGATAGAATTTTATGAAATTAATTATGAGGGTGTAATTCGACTGTGTACAGGCAGATAAATGTGTTAATAGACAGATTAGACTTTCTCATTTAGTCTAGAAATATGTCTGGTAGAATATAATATCAAAAATGACCTGGCTTTGTGGAATATCTTAACAATCATGTTGATTTTGTAGAAATGGCAGCTTTACTATTTGCCTCTTACTCTCACATAACGTTTATTTTAAAATGTTTTATTTTGGGTTGTGTTATTTTTGGCAGTATTTGTTTACCAAATGAACTAAGCATAATTTAGCGAGAGTACACTTTGTGTAATTTAATTGTTTAATTGACCCAATATCTACCCATGTTGATTATAAAGTTAATTAATAAATAATCGTCATGTTACAATGACTGTATTATAATAAATTGTGGAGTCTACAATCTAATGAATATGATATTATGAATGAATCGCCTTCGTAGGTTAGGTAGAAATGTATTAAGAATGGTCAGCTCGTAAAAAAATCTGTAAAGGCATACAATTACGAAAATACCAATAATGAAATGTGATGATGATTAATTTTAATTATTTATGTTTGGTGATTATTATGGTTTGGAACGCTAGTATTAAAGTTGGCAATGTAAAAATAACGAAGTTTAAAGAGATCAAATTATTTATACAGTAGTTAGGTACAGTATTATAAGTACCTAGGTCTTTATAGATAAGTAGGTATTGCCAAAGAGGTTTAAAGCCATTTTGTTTCATTTGCCATTACGTATCGAACAATTATGTAAGAACAGAGTAACCGCAGATTAGATTATGAAACAATAGTTGCATTAAATATATTTATTCCGTAAGATATCTTCCATAAAACTGTAGATATACACTGTTTCATAATCATAACTATAACCGACGCCACGGGCGATAGCAAAGGCGGACTAACCTTCTTTTACCTTCGAATTTTCATAGATAGCCTTATTTCGGAATTCGAAATAATTCCTAATTCGAAAATGATTAAGAGTAATGCCGCTTGCGCTTTAGGCCCCATTTCTTATATCTTGAAGAGTTGTACATAAAGTAGAGGAATAGTCATTTAGTGTGATAACTAAAAATATGGACCATAAATCGAATTATTTATACGCTTTACCTAATTTATTTTATTTACCATTTTCTTTTATTTTGCTACTCAGTATTAACTATTTGAGAACATCTTTTTACTGTTTTTGTTGTGTACAATATTTTATTTTTATTTAAGTACAATAATATTAAGCAAAATTGTAATAATTAAAATCGAAATATTATTTTTAAGTATTAATCAATTGAATGTTTAATATTGATGGCACAAAACTATTATTACAAAAAAAAGTAATAGTAAAACAATAGATAAACCGAATTTCAGATTAATTATATGGAAAATAAAATGTCTACCGATATAAAAATACTTTGATTCTAAATTAATATAAATATGAGTGTTTAAAAATAATCGAATACGTACGTTACAAATCACTAAAATTTAATGAAGCGAAGGCACATGTTATGGGAGGTACAACCCACAAGAGTTAACTTGAGACCCGAGATGCCCTTCCCGAAATGCGACACCCACACTGTTTCCGCTCTCGCCATCGACGCGTCAGTACCGCGAGCTTACGTCATGCGAGCGAAGTTTCAAGTTAACTCTTGCAGGTTGAAGGTACATACATACTTACTACTCACTGTTCTGGTCAGTCCCTTATAGTTTGTCAGCAAGAAGTCGATGTGTTTATTACATTTCAGACAACACATACAAAATATGTTCTACGTGGATCATCTCACTCCTTTTTACATCCAGATGTGTCTTCAACCTAAAGCTTTGGGTTTTTATCAAAGCGGTTGACTGTCACGCAATAACGGCTCCAAACACAGAGCGTTTTTGACACCTGTCAAATTCTGGTGAAAATGTATGACGGCCGTTTTAGTTTCCCGCTTTCCTAGGAAACCAAAGCATTACCTATATATCCGCATGATGTGAAATCTCTGTAAATATTGAAATAATGATACATAAGTGTAGTATGTACAATATTAAAATCCTATCACCCCCTCACCCAAAACTAGAATATTCGAAGATAATTCTGTTTTGAGGTCTGTTTCACCACTTTGGGATAAGTTTCAGTTAGCTTAAATGGCAGATAACTCAAGACTTAACAACACCCACATTTCGCCCGTTGCGTTAGAAATCCCAATTCTACACCCTAATTGCGTAACACACTTTCAATCACAATTAAACAACGTAAACGTCAACGTAAACAACGCGATGAATGTTGTTGAACTGTCAAAATAAAAACTATTCATACTGTTTGTGTGTTACGCAATTGCTTTGCTGTTCAATATTTGAATGTATCTGGTACAGTCAGTTCATATTGATACAAAAGAACAAAGATTGTAGACAATGCAATTAATTAGTTTCGATGTACACATCTTATTGAGGCTGACTGAACATAGTGCCTCTTGCCCTCCCGTATTATTATTATACTCTTTGCTCTTGCCTATCCGAACATGGCGGAACAGACCTTTAATGTAGGTAATAGCTCATAAATTGTTTCAAGTAGACATTAAAGTGACGCGAAGGAGATATGATATTAAATGGTGCTTTCGCTTGTATGTTCAATTTCGGAGATAGCTAGACAATCAATAGTTTAATGTTAGATTAAGCAGTACCTAAAGTCTGCTACTTCGCTTATTGTGTGGTCACATAAAGTTTTGGCGAATATAATAATAACAACCTCTAATAATCATAATCAACCTCTTGTTTCCACTGCTGGGGCTGAGACTCGGGTCTTCTGTCTATGAGAGAGAGCGGGCCGTAATCCACCATACGGGCTGAATTCTGGTGATTTTCAAGACATTTCAATCCATGCAGGTTTTGCAAGAATGTATTGCCCATATTAATCGCGATAAATATTCGCCAGAACCATATTACCTAGGAATGTGTATTTCTTTTGCGAAAAACTGGACTCATTTTGTATTTTCTGGATATTTACCTGCTGTAAAAAATACTGTTTTACGAAGAGCACAGAGGGAGCTACTATCGCATGTTCTGCCTTTTTATCCAACATACTTTGAGACTACATATGCACTGACAGGTGGCTTTCTTAGCGCCTAGAGCCTAGCGAGTCACCTTGCGAATAGCCAAGTGAAACGAACGCTCTAGAATTTTTGCAACCGGCAGCACTGCGCGCTTGGCGCGTGTGTAAGAATGTTAAGGCTCTAGGCGCTAAGCAAGCCACCTGTCAGTGCGTACGTAGCCTTAAAGGGTCCTACAAGGATTTTTTGGGTTGTTGGTAGCCATTTGTGAAATTGACACAGAAATCGTATTTAGAAAACAACATGGTAATGTTAGTTCCAATTCAGGCCACGCGCCAAAAGTGCGCGTTATAATCAATATCTGATGTTTTCATGATGTTCATTGATTGTCCAAGTCCATATAAAATAAAATTGTGCAGACGCCAGCAGGTCAAGCTACCCGAAACTGTCAAATTTTCCCAATTAACCTTGAACCTTAATATTCTATCGATAAAATTGTAAATCTATTAAAGAAATTTGACAGTTTGTAGTAGCTTGATGTGCTGGCGTCTGTACGTAGCAAGAGTTGCAGTACCTACCTTTAGTTTTTATCTAGCAACACTAGTAGATGGCCAGTCGACTATTTTATTAAGTTTTGGTTAAATGCTGTATTAGAATGTAGGAGATGCAGGGTTTATAAGTCAAAAGTATTTCTCGCTTTATGTTCGAATAGTTACTTTTATAATCATTTCGAAATATTTCTAATCATTCATTCCATTTTATCCCGCCAAGACAAAGTTTATTTTTAGCCCAGGTACGTACAGGCGAGTATTCCCGCGGCGATATTTTTTTCGTGGACTGGATTTTAACGCGCCTAGACTTGAAAATCCAACAGTTTGTTTTTTCGATGCGTTGGGATGCGCTCTGTTGGATTGTCAATGCTCGGCTTACCTCCGAGAGTTGAAAATCCAGTGCGCAAAAAAATCCCGCCGCGATATTTTTACGCCCGTGGAGGCGGGGCGGAGGCTTCTCAAGGTTTACATATTTTAAGTAAATAGTACCAAGTGATACCGAAACCCCTTTTCAAAAGTTCCTTTGTCTTCCATTTATTTAAAATGTACGATTTACTTTTTTTTTCAGTTTTTTTTTGTTGTAAATTAAGTAAGTGTATTATGCTCTGAGATTAGAACTGTGATTGAACTATAAAATATTAGTTTTGAATTGATGCGCCTCCACCAATAAATTAATTTAAGTCAGAGTGAAGTCTTATTTGTATGGCGACAAGGTTTAAGTTCGTCTAGCAGTATGAATCGATGAGTTTGCGACACTGGCTTTATAGTAATGTTTTAGAACTCACTTTGTTGACATGCAACTGTAGTTGTAAAGATGTGTTAATTTATTATGAATAAATGCACTTTTAAGTACATGACTGGCTTTTTATTTTAAGTTCATGCTGGACGTATCTTTATGTGTGGACGCGGATGTTTGTATGGGAAAATTTAAATGATCAATATCTTTGAAACTACGCAGTTTCTCCGTTACAAATTCAGGTTATAATTATCGTCCCCGTCACAAAATTTTGAACACATTTCGAAGGTCGTAGATCATCAGGCAGCGGAGATACATGTGTCCAGCCAGCTTGAACTCAGGCTGGCTCGACATTAAGTTTTTATTGATTTCTCGTAAACCCCTACCATGTGACGCCATAAATCAAACGTTATTACTGTTACAAATTGCGTCACTGTTATGTTAGTAAAGTAAGCATATTCGAAAACGCTCCCGTTATTGAGATTCGGAAGTGCCAGCCAGAAGTTTTATACGTAAATTCAAGCTGGCTGGACACGTTTTCGATGGATTATCTAAGATTCTGTAGCGTTACAAATTCTGAAATAAGGGTGTTTAGCCGTCACATAAAGTGCCCTATTGACCTAGTAAAATGCGAGCTATTTTGAAGATTTGTCCAGCCAGCCTGATTCACATGGATTACAGCCCACTCCCTCTCACTGAGTGGAGGCCTGTGTCCCAGCATTGGGAACGTTATAGGCTGATTATGTATATATATGTATGTTACGTCGGGAAAAGTCTTTTATAGGATTTGATGTGTAGTTGCTACAATTAAAAATAAAAGATTGCGTAATATTCAAACATTTTATTCTGTTTCCAAAATTACTAAACTTTTTATTTACTCAACTTTTCTAAAATACATTTTTCATTATTTTATTCAGCACCAATTAACACTAAATTATTGAGCGCGACAATATAAACACATACCTACTTAATGTAATTAAAGTATGAAACGCTAATACCCAAGATAGAAATCTTTCGATATTTTAGGAATGTCCTATTGTGAGACAAAGATTTATCTCAAGTGTTGCCAAGTAATTTTCAAAGAAACTAATTACGCTCAATTTAAACACACAGTCAAAAACGCGGGAAAAATGAGACTTTTAACAGATAGCAACACTGGCCCCGCACTAAAAAGGTTGTATTACATAAGCGTCAGTGAAGACATATAATCAAATACACGTTTTATCACAATTACACTGGAATAATAACGAATAAGCAGTCTCATGGAAGACAGGCGTACGATATACAGTTTAAATAAAGTCCTGATTGACACACATGCATACACTGAGATATTTTTTTTATTTTAACAATATATAGAAGCTATTATCATCATCTGCCTTGCCTTTTCCCAACTATGTTGGGGTCGGCTTCCAGTCTTACCGGATGCAGCTAAATACCAGTATTTTACATGGAGCGACTGACTATCTGACCTCCACAACCCAGTTACTGGGTAATGCCCCTTGTTAAGACTGGTTATCAGACTCGGGCTACCGACGACCCGTAACGACTGTCAAAGATCCACGAATGACAGCCGGGACCAGCGGCTTAACGTGCTTTACGAGGCACGGAGGGGTCTTGGTATGTGAAGATGGTCACCCATCCACGGACCAACCGCGCCAAGCGTAGCTTAACCTGATCGATCGACCCGTGCGGCTGTTATGACTTAGCCACAAGCCCCTCATTATATAGAAGCTATAGTAAACTTAAATACTCTTTTATAGCGATGTGTGTATTATTTTATAAGTAGATCAGACTGTTTTCTGGCGCTAGGTAAATTATAATTTGGCCGCGTTAGCACTTGCAGTGAATAAAATAATTTCAGACATTTTTCTATAGGAAACATAATTAAATAGCAACAGAATCACGCGAGACTGGGATTGTACAAAAATATGCGAAACATTTGAGTTTTTTTTTCTATATTTCTAATGTCATTTATGAATAACGACAAACTTGATATTAAATTATTATTCGATTGTTATTTACAAATAATCCATCTTCATTTAATTTTAATGTAGGACAAGGACACCATTTTTATGATAATATATTCAGAAATGACCATTCACATGTAAAATGATTTAATTTATGGATTCAGAAAGCCATTTCCATCCATCACGAATTCAACGAAAAAAAAATTAAGATATCTATAATATGACAAAAAAAAAGGATTGTGAGAAGAAAACATTTTTATAAATGATTAAAACAACACGTAAAATAATAATAAAAATGGCAATTTGAGTCCACAAAAATTCTACACTAAACACCCGTAATAATAAATTATGCGAAGAAAAAAGGTGGGTACTATAGAGAATTAAACTAATAATATAATTATTATTCTATAATAAATATAATAATATCATTTATAATCATAATTAATAATAATTGGAACCGAAGTATTTCGACGTGATGTCAAAATTGCCACGAACTAGAGAAAATGCGTTGGATTCTTATTTTTATGTAACTTGTGTGAATCAAACCACATGTCGAACATTTTTTTTTTATTAGTAATGTCGGTGTCTTTAGATGTTATTATTTATACTTTCCTCTCATTTACCTTTTTATTATTGAAAATAATGACTATCCTTTTTTTTTAATGTATACAAAGGAGTTCATTTCATTCTCAGTAAAAAATCTTAATTGGACAAAATCCCCGTAGGTACCTACCGAAATAATTTATAATGACCGGGCCGATGTAATAAAAAGGGACGAAATTACAATCAACGGTAAAAAATATTTCGATGATAATTCAAGTCTTGGCAGTGACAATTTTGACGTATTATAAAAATAATTACGTATTGTACTGTGTACCTAAATATTATATAAATACAACCTGTTGCTAGATATAACATAACAATATTTTAGAGTCAATAAGACATTTTAATTCTCTTGAAACTTGTAATAAGTTCAAATGCAAGATGTTAAGGGCTTATGCAGATATTTTTTGGAGCCGACAGTCGCGCAACAGTTGCCTAAATTTGCAACAATATTCACCCTTCCCTCATACTCAAATCCCCGCAATCAATGATATTATAAGTAAAAAGAGGTAGATAGGTTATACGTGCTCCGTAAGTGGCACGTTAATCCGATCCAGGCTGTACCTTGCTGCCATCCCCTGGCGACGCCCTAAGCCGAGGTCCGTACCCCAAAGGGCAGCCTTAGCGTGTAGTCGCATAGATTAAAAATTTAATGCCTTGGCTGAAGACGTTAATTTATTGAGGCACCTACAGGAAAGTCCGGTTAAGCAGCCGTCAACCTCCTAGGTGCCTATCTAACTCTTTTTAAATAAAATATCATTTCCTGCAATTCAGTGTTGCGCAACTGTGGCGACACAAAAAAATTAGTGTGCATAAAAGCCCTAAAAAAGATTTTGGAGGTAGAAAATATCATGTATGATAGTTTACACAGACCTTTAAATGACAATATTAGTCAAAATATGTACTTTCCATCATAAACTGGAAATACACATAGCGTACACACATCCAGTATTTCAATTCACTCTCATTTGAGTTTGTAAACTCGCAGTGTTGAATTAAATATTAATTCTAAGGCTATATTAGAATAGCCGATTTCATTGATTCAAGCGATATTTTCCCTTTTCCCTTGAACCTACAAAAGAGATTACTTCATGAGGAATACAACAGTCACACAATCATTGCACATTGGAACACTATAACCCTCTTCCCGACCTACTCCAGCCAATAATACTGTAGTTGTAGTGACTACAAACTTTATAAACGTACCCAGGTACATAACGCAAACCGAATCCCTTCCCTTCCCTATGGACAGTCCATCAGTTGTTATAACAAGCAATAACTTGATTATACAACTGGGTTACTTAACACTAAGACTCTACTAATCGCTGCCATAAGCAAAGCAAGTGTCGCACGAGAATCGTTGAAAAATCGCGCGACTGTGGCGCAACTGTCGTGCGACACTTGTTTGTTTTTTTAAAAATAATGTAGCATAACGAGTGTGACCGTGGCTATACGATGCGCGGGCGCTTGCCGGGCGCGCGACGTCACATCTCTATGGAGACGCCAGAGCCACCGAGGCGCGTCTCTTTGACTCGGAAGCCATTTTCCAAGAGTTCACCGCAGAGGGAGTCGACTATGTTGCGAGGCGTCGTCGGCGGGATTAGCACCATTGCGTATCTGTAACAAAGATTTCATAATTTAAACATCTAAAATCACAAATCAAATCAAAATCAAGTCATTTATTCAAATTAGGCTGAGAATCAGCACTTTTCGAACGTTAAAATTACAAAAGACTGTCCTTCAAAAACGCCCGCCCTTGACCTATAAGTATTAAACATTAGCTAAAGTACAGCCACACAAACAAACAAACAAACCAGCCATACAAACTCCTCTCAAAATGGGTCAAAACGAATGGTTGATGTTTGCTTTCGAACGGAGTTACGGGCAACAACAGCATATCCTAGATTTATTCAAAAGACAGATGTTATGATAACGATGAAGGCGGCAGATTAGATTTTGCAAATAATTTACGAAATTGGGATATGAGAACGAAAACCTTCATTACATTTATCATTATTTTAAAAACATTACAAATTGAATCGGTACGAACATTCAAGTCACTTCATGGTTTTCGTTAAAATATCCTGCAATTGCAAGATGAAACAATGTCCAATAAATAACATAAAAGTCAAGTCTGCAAAAATCATAAATTGTCAAGATATTTACAAAATAAATGATTTTAAATCAAACATCGATTTTTATATCCGTGTTTAACTTGTTTACATAAAGACTTAGAGTTTTGTGTGAAACTGGTTGGGTGACTTTCGCGCGTTCATTCAACTTGGATTGACGCATTTGTTACGGATTATTCGATATCTAACCAAGAGAAAAAAGAGTAATCTCTTAACAATAATAGGTTATATCTAGATGTACACCTTCCTGTAGCTTTTTTCGGTCAACTGCGAAACAACAGCGGCTATAAGAATATCCCGCCCGGCTGTGCCGAATCAACCCGAACAAGTGTATAGTAAGCCTATGTTGCAGTGAATCCACCTTGTTTTCGAAAACGCAGGTCATGCACATCATAGATCTTCAACCCTTTCAACACATACGGAAATGATAATTCGGAAACGTACTCAATCAACCTGCCTAGCCTTTTCCTAACTATGTATGTAGGGGTCAGCTTCCACACTGGAAGCCGCACCCCTGGGTAACACAACACCCCTTGGCAAATCTGGTTGTTAGACTTTTGGGCTTCTGACTACCCGTAACGACCAACAAAAATCCGTGAATGACAGCCAGGAGCAACGGCGTATCAAGATATGTCTTATTGAGATATTTAATGGACCCACGAACCGACCGCCGCAAGCATAGTTGATCCTTCGATCGATCCGGAAACCTACTACCAGAATAAATAAATATCCTGCCCAGGTCTATCCGTATGCTAAACATTATCCAAATCCGTTCAGGCGTTGAGGTGTAAAAGGTAACAGGCAGACGGCTTTACTTTCGCATTAATAATATTAGTATAGATATAAAGTGGTATTTCATACCCGCCCCCGCCGGCGCCAGTGAGCTTGCAGGCGAGTCCCTTAGCGCGCGCGGCGGCACGGATCACCTCTAGCGCCGGGTGCGACACCCCCAGAGCTGACAGCAGGCAGTGGTTCATGTCCCATAGTTCCTGAAACGAATAATAAAATTAAATATTTCGTGAAAATTAAACGTAAGTGCTTGACCTAAGAGAAGTCTGTAAGTTTAGAAATAAAATCTATGAGATGGATCTAGCTATGGCAATTTGAGTGTATGATTGATAGATGTCATTTTGTATTTTGTAGATGTATTTCTTTATTTATAGTGTAGCTTAAGACATGGTGTTTTAGGTTAAGATTGAGAATTAGATATACAGGGTGGCAGGGACATCGAAGCACAACGCGTTACCATGGATTCAGTGGATTCAGTACATGATATACACTATATGGTATGATATTCACTTTATAATATACGCGCCGCACTATGTAGGTACCATTTTGCTGAAACTCAGATGTGTCTTCTCGACATCCGTGTGTCACTAACGGGATGCAGCAGAATACCAGCGTCAGGTATTTTACCTGGCATATGCTGAGCTGGACTCCCATTTGGCCATTTGGTGCAACCATGAGACACACCGCCCATAGATTTCCTTATACGAGGTGTCTATGGGTCAATTTATCTTTTTAATCTTTGTTTTTTTTTTGTTTTTGTTTCACCTTTTTTTATGTTTTTTTTATTACTTGTATTGTGTCTTTTGTTGCACTGAATAAACGTTTTATCAATCTATCGGAGCCCGCTCGCAATAATTTCGTCAGTTATTAAAAAAAGAAATAGCTGTTCCGTGTCCATGTTGACAGCGCTGGTAGGCACTTTTCTATAAAACAGCAGATTTTTTAAAAATAACTGACTTAAAATTCTTACGCTAGGGTTCTAGAAACGTGTGCTGAGTTCATGGTTTTAGTTAGCGCGTCGAATAGTTTTTCCAAAGGTTGTGCTGAATTTGCGATTGGTAACGCTAAAGAGTCAATGAACAAGCCTAACTTTCTAAAAGACGCCGACATAAATTTCTAAACTATAATATGAATGACCAGTGTGTCAGTTTTACGCATTTATGAGAAAACGATGATGAATGATGACTTTCATGTTTATTTAAAATCCGAGTAACCATAGGAACTAACGAGAAATCCTTACAAGCGATGCGGAAAATAACAACAGATTTGTCATAATCCAAAAACAACAATACAGCTATTTTGGTACTATACTAGGCGCTTACGCACGCAATGTTACCAATACAAAGTGTAGGCATTGAAAATTTAGAGTCGTAATAGAAAAATCACGTAATAAAATACAGCAGTGCGTGCATCATCGGACAGCGTTGATTTAGATGCGTCGACAAAACAATTTTATAGCAGTGTTCAGATAATTTGCATTCCATCGACACGTAAGGCTGATTTTTCAATAGACAGATAGTTTTATTCGTGAAAACGAAAATCGAAATAAGAAGGAGAACCGAAAATAAAATTATCTGGCGTTGGAAAAATTTGTCCTTAATCAGTTATCTACTTTAGTGAAACGTATTCTAAGTTGATTTTTGAGTAACCATTTATAACAAAAAGGTCCTAATAAGTTTTTGGTTGTAATGGAATTTGAACTTTAATGAGTATAATATTCAGTTCGTAGTTCCATAACTTTAAAATTATTTTTAATTCAAATATAGTACACACGTATTTCACAACAAAGGTTTGCGAGTGTCGTGACGTTACTTAGTTTACTTTAGGTTGTAAAAATAGCTATAACACTTTCCATCACTCATCTTGCTATCGAGCCATAAATGTCAGTTGTTCTGGAAAGTTCCCATACATTGCTTTAGCACGATTTTGTGGGATATTGCTATGATTCATACCATACCAAGTAGAAAGTAATGTTTAAAATGAGGCTCGTTTAATAAATATACCGACTTCCGAAGAAGTTCCATTGAGTTTAATGCCTTTATTATCTGTCCATTAGAAGCCATTGAATCGAGGAGATAATTTCTTTGTGGAGTTAAATGAGTATTTAAGAGTAAACGTTATTTAACGGTAAAAGAGATGATGACATATTTATGAGGGATGACATAAGGTACTTACTGCTAAATGCTGGTATTCCGCATCAGAATCAATTTCACACTTGCCACTGGAAAGTTTTTCCAAAACCTAGAATGGAAGAAAGAAAAAATATTAAAATCATGAACATGTAGAAACAACCCATTAAGGGCAGTTCGATTTAACAATAAGACACTATTTCGAATTTCTGATGACATTTATAATCTTTTACAGAAGTCACATATTATGTAGTTATGGATGTGTATAGCATAATCAGCCCACAATGTTCCCACTGCTGGGACACAGGCTTCCTTTCTGTGAGAGGGAGTGGGCCGTAATCCACCACGCGGGCCCAGTGCGGTTTGTAGATGTCGCATGTCTTCGAATTTTTGGTTCTAGGACTTGCCGGTTTCCTCAATATGTTTTACTTCACTGTTTTAATCACAGTGGTGATTAAATAATTTACACGAAGTAAAGCGCTCGTCTGGGTTTGAACCTACGACCCAAAACTCTTAAGTCACGGCCGTTAACACCGGGCCACAACTGCGCTCACTGGCTGTTTGTGATAATATAATTATAACCATAGTAAAACATATGCAAGTAAGTAGACAGTGAGATTGATATCAAACGTAAGTGTTCAATACTTTGATTCATAGATTCAGGTGCACAATTACACAAGTAGCACAAATAAGGTTCTATGCGTAGAACCTTAATACCTTAGAATCTAAGAAGCCGGTCCTGGGATTAAAATAGCCCAGAGTGTGTCAATGTTTACGATAGTACGCAAGTTGTACCTGACTGAGAGGAACGAGTTGTTTGCGAGGTAAGCAACCTGTCAGTGCAATACAAAAGGCGAGTATAGACTAGAGCATTTACTTGTAACAGAACTTCGAGAATTCGTTTCATTTTTTCAATTTCACTTCGAACACGACGCTTGATGTCTTGTTACACTACAACCTGATTTTAAAATCCAATGAGCGTATTGGTGTAACATTTTATCGAATAAAGGCACGAGCGGTGCCTGTAGGTCTGACATTTCAACAATGAACGCAAGGTAGAAAGAAAAGTTACAGGTAAATCTCACGACACGACGTAATGCTCACTCGCCGTGAGCATTACGTCGAACGCAGCGTCGAGCATTCGCAGAAACGTTACATTACATGGAAATGCTTTTGGAAACTGAGCTTTTGCCTGTATTTTACCATTCGTTAGAACGTTACATTACATGGAAATGCTCGAGAAAATTCTCTAGTGTATACTTACCTTTAGGTATTAATTTATTGGCGAATTACGCGCCGTCATTTTGACTAGGTAATAGAAATATACGTTTGTACACTTGCTTACTATTAAACGTGCGATTTATATTCAAGATATACTATCTTCTACATTATATTATCGACTTCGATATTACAAGCCTTGAATGACAGGATAATGAAACTCGGGAGATTGTATAATGACACAGAAACGTGTCGAAAGTTGTGGCGTCAATTCTTCGTAACTGAAACGCTAGGAACGAGTGAAGCGTCAGGATAGCCCAAATTAAAATGTTCTTACGTTTCTTGCAATTTACAGTTCAGTTTAAGGCGGTGTGTTGATCTCTTAATATGATTCGCGAGCGTAACAAATATTTATTGATAGAATTATAATCAATACAACTCTGTAAATCCACATTACCCTATTGAATAGCTATTTCACGAAATCATGACATTTGGGGCCAATTCTAACTTAAGGAGTTGTATTACCTATTCTAATGATTATAATTCTGTAAAGCTATGTTTGTTACGGTCGCGAATCATATTTTAATCAACATACAACCTGACACTGACTTGTGAATTACAAAAAACGTAAGTAAATTTGAATATCGCGGGCTACATTAGCACATCCGGCATCCCCCTTAAGGCATCGAATAAGAAACAAAGAGATTCGCTGGAGAATCCGAAGATTTGCCTAATTTAAGTAGCAGCGAGCGGGGCACATTGGTCTTAGAGCGGCGATGGCGTATCTCACCCGATACATTAGGCGCCCCTCAGGTAATTAATTCCTTGTGTTGAAACTGCGAGGAGGTAGCGCCCCAACTTTTAACATTTTTATTTTATTTGGGAAACTTACCGCAATTTTTTTTTTTAAACATTGCCCCACACTAGGAATTACATTCTGTATCATGGGTGCGTTTAAAAACATTTAAACTCACATACACAAACAGCCAGACCCGGAACAACTACCTGTAAGCAATACAAATATTTGTTCCGTGCGGGAATCGAACCCGCGACACTCAGCGCAGCAGTCGATCGCTCAGCCACTGCGCCAACCGTGTCGTCAAATTCATAACAGTGTGTTTGTTTCTGTGTTATATCATGTATCGCAATCTAAGCCGAGGAAGACCACAGGAACAGTCGCTGTGGCGATGCTTGCCGGCCCAAGTCCATCAGTCAGTCACCAGTCTTGCCTGAATTATTGACATATTATGTAACTTTTCACCTTCCAAAAAGTGCAGATTTTTTGCCTAATTCTAACTTAGATTACAAGCTAATCTGCAAATATAGCTTATATCTATAGCTAAGCAAATACAACTAAGACAAATAAAATACCTTTATGAAACCAACCTGCGTGGCTGTATGAGCAACATGATCACATGCATCCATGATATGGTCCACTGCGGCGGTGTTCCTCTGCCTCAAGGCGGCGACCTTCACCACCAGGGCTCTGGTCTCTCTGGAGACGCGAGAGTCCACCAACAGGACTCGCAGGTCCATCTTTATGTCTAAGTGACGAGGCTTGCTGCCCTTTTTGAAGGAGACCAGAGAGCCGAAGGTGCATGTGGCGTTGTCTATGCCTGGAAAAAAGGTTGAATTACTCTATGATGTCATTGTGAATCTAAACTAATATAATAAAAAAATATATATACATCCAAATTGAGAACCTCCTCCTTTTTTTGAAGTCGGTTATAAAGAAAAGATTTCTATGAATTCACGCTAAAACGGCGGAACGGATTTGGATGAACTTTGGCACATGGGTAGACCATGACATGGATTAGGACTTATGATACTTTTTATCCAGATAATAATAATATCCCTGGACATATAGATATTCCTACGACATCGAGACTTATGCGGGTGAAACCGCGGGGTGCAGCTAGTGAACGATAAAGTTACCTGTGTCTACTAATAAAGAATAAAGTATTCTTTTAGATGAAATTGTAATTATTTGCATTGGTAGTTACTAAAACTGCTCCAGAAAGTCATGACAGAATGTCATTATGGTCACGCTAAGCCGAGAGTTTGGTGTTTATTGTTCACCTGCTACTGTGGGTGGGACACCGATACAATTTCTGGAGCTCAGAGTTGAGTCTAGTTACATAGCGGATATCACAAAAAAAAAAAACATCTCAAAGAGTGGAAAATTTACGAAACATCTGGCTTTTTTTTTCGTTCAATTAGTATGTATAGTAGCGTTGTGTTGTGGGTAAGTAAATCTGTAGATCACTAAGTACGTCATATTGGTTTGAACGTGTTGAAATATTGGTTGTAAGTAAAACAAATACTTTAAAACCTAATATACAAACGGAAAACCCGAGGAGCAGATTTTTTCCCTATGATGACAGATGTAATCCTGTGATAACATATCGGATGTTTAACATGGTCGGTCAGGATTAGGTAACCTGCGTTCGCAAAATAGTTTCCAAAAATGTAAACAAATAAGTATTTATGGGCAAATAACTTTAACATCATATAGTTCAGTTTGCTCTAAAAGATTGAGATTTTTGAAATAGTACTAGTCATTCTAAATTAAACTTAATGCACACTAACATCATCATCTGCCTGCCTTTTCCCAACTATGTTGGGGTCGGCTCCCAGTCTAACCCGATGCAGCTGAATACCAGTATTTTACATAGAGCGACAGCCGATCTGACCTCCACAACCCAGTGACTGGGTAATACGATACCCCTTGGTAAGACTGTCTGTCAGACTTTAGGGCTTCTGACGACCCGTAACGACTGTCAAAGATCTACGAATGAAAACTGGAACCAACGACATAACGTGCTTTCCGAAGCACGGAGGGGTCTTGGTATGTAAAGATGGTCACAAATCGACCCGTGCAGCTGTTATTACTTAGCCACAAGCCCCTCAATAACCCCCTTAATGCACAGTAACATAAAGTTGGGAAAAAACATCATTTGTGAGCAAGGATTTGAAGATGGGATAGCTATGTATCATCCAAGTCATTGTATTTAATTGTCTATGACGACTGTACACACCCACTACTCAAGTAATTTGTCAAACAATATTAACACATCTTAATTAACATAAATTATTCATGTTAAAAGATGCATTATGTATTCAATACAGGGTTTAACAATATTTTATAAACCAATATAATTATGCGGGTTATGACGTATATCGTAAAACCACGACATATTTGTTTAAATATTAAAATGTGGTAATTATAGAAACTAAAATATTAATTAAGAAAGGGATCCGGTGACATTATGTATTGGTTTTGTTTTAATTATGATTATTTAAAGTATGTGAAGTCAATTCTCTTTATACTATGTCAATATTTAAAATGTGTAATTTCAATGTTAGAAGGTTGCTATGCCGCGCTATACATATCAATGTAAATATAAAGACACATTTTCACACTTTTAAATTCATTCATGTTCATGATGAACCGATTATTTTAATTTATTGAAAATATTATTGAAAAATTCTCGATGACTCGCGACAAAAGCTGTTTACATTATTCAGCTTATAAAAAAAAATGAATGCACTATTTTTTTAAATCCGACAATCTATATATAAATAAAACAAAGTCTGGTTAGTGACAACTGCTGGACGCTGGATCGATTTTTATAATCTTTGATTTCTTGGATTTATCTCCACCCCGAATAGCTGACTAACTATTAAAACATGAGAAAAACTGACGAAAAAAATTTTAATTAATTCACCTATAATTTATTTACAAGTGCAAACGTTTACAACTTTGAATTCGATCAAAACTTTACCGAAAATGAGTTTGGGGAATTCCTTGTTTTAGGTACTAAATCAGATTCGAAGACCATCACCATCAGACCATCACGTCTGTAATCCCCGAAGGATTAGGCAGAGGTGTACAGTCACGAGCATAAGTATGTATACACTTGGCTTTATTCAAAAGCGATTTACTCCTCTATTTTTTAATGAAATTTTATGTTGCTACGAACATAGTATTTTCGAATCCATAGGTTTTTACAATGTGTCGTATTTCATTGTTGTTTTCGCTATTTCACGCAAAAATCGCTATTGAAAGTTTCCAAGTGTTAACATATTAGTGCTCGTGACTATACCTATAGTACTTACACTCACATTTCGCTAGTTATGTTTAATCCCATGTAATAGGGGGCGAGCCTATTGCCATCAACCGCCCGCTAACTACTTCTGAGGAACCCAATAACATTTTGCCCGACCTGGGAATCGAACCCAGGACCTCATGTTCAGCAGTAGCGCTTGCGATCACTAGACCAACGAGGCATTCAGAAGTCAGATTCGAAGAGAATCTATTAATCTATTTTTTAGCTCGTTTAAGATCTAAACACGCAACAAACATTAGTTAATAATAGAGATAATGAGATAACAAGTCAAGGGCTGCCTTGAGGATGGACCACTTAGCAATGTTTATCTTGGTTCATTAAACAATGTGGGGATCAGCGCCTTTAAAACAACGGATCAATATTTGTAGAAGGCCCAGGGAGCTTATGAACAGTTTAATTAAAGTTTAAATTCATAATTTCTCCGTAACAGAAGAGAAATGGCGTCTGCCATTTAGCGCTCGAAATAAAACGACCATATTAGTCGCCATTGATTGTTCGAGATAGATCCATAGTGTACTATTTGGTTCTTCGAGTCGGATTCAGAATTTGAGAAAGGCTCAGAAGACCAATACCCGTAATTAAAAACTTTAAAAATCGAGTCGTAATCTCATGTCAGTGTCAATAATGTCAAAAACTTGCCCAAAAATGTAGGGATTTAAGAGGTATTTTTGACACATTGAGACTGAATGTTCTTAAAATTACGAGAATTGCCCCTCAGTTTAAACTTTAGATTAATAATTTCTCCGTAACAGACGGGTGACGACATTTAACGCTTTATATCAAAGGACGACTTTAGTTGCCATTGATTCGTCGGGATATATTAATTGTGTACCATTTGGTTCTTCGAGTCGGACTCAGAATTTGACAAAAGCTTATAAATTCCCACGGAATCACTTTTATCTATTCAAGTACAAGTAAACTAGTATTTATTACTAGTACAATTATAGTAATGTATACTATTTAAATACAAGGTGAACATCTCCTTCATTATCTTCTTCTTCGTCATGTCAATGATTCTCGCCTCGCGGTTTCACTCGCATAAGTCGCGATCCCAAGGGAATATTTAATCCAGGTCCATATCAGTTCAGCCGTTTTAGCGTGAAAGCGTAACAAAGAAAATTACATACAAAAAATCAACTCTTTTCTCTTTATAATATCATTTTAGAAATAATCTGCGACCAGAATTCGCAAAGGTCTTTACTATGCAGGTGTTATTGCACAGCGAGCGCGACAAATCCTTCATTATAATTTATTTAGATTCAACCGTCTAGCGAGTCTAGTCTAGTCTAATCCTCGTGCGAGTTTTGTTTTCAAGTTTTGGATTCAACAGCCTTCTCTAAAATTCGTGAGTGCGTTCTACAACCACATACATATTGGTCAGTGGTCCCAAAGTATGTCAAGGTCTGTGTCGCTTTCTATCGACACCGTACGGAGGGTTATGATGATGTCCAAGCCACGAACTTGCCCTACTTAACTAAATAGATCCAGTTGATCCGTGGATGGTAAACACGAGGCTTTCAATTGGGCCTTGAGGGCAAAGACACCGGTCCAAACAGGAATATTTGTAGAGGAAAGTGTCGATTGTGTATTGAGACGAAAACTGTTCGATACGTTTGACTGTTTATATCAGTCAGTGAAAATTGGCGCGTAGCAAAGTCATGTGTGTTTAGAATTAGAAATCTCTAGAGGAACATATTAAACTTATCGGAGGGGAATTATCTCTGAGATGTCCTCCCACAATGACATGTAATCAACACCTCATAATGTCACCATATACCAAATATCGGGATTTAAGCCATTCATAACAAACTAGCAGCTGCCCGCGACTTCGTCCAAGCCATCGCGTCGCATCGCAACACCCGCCCGCGCTTTATGCGTGATGTTAAAAAGCTTATAACCGTCCTCAAGGATTGGGCTATCAAATGCAAAAAGACCTTTTTAAATACGACTGGTAGTTCCAAAGATTAGCGCGTTCAAACAACCAAACTCTTCAGCTTTACTATATTAGTAGATAGATAAGAGCTGATTAAACTTTACAACGTTTAAGAAAACAGATAAAAAAAGAAAATTAGTATTTAAAAATTCGGTAGACTTGGCATTTAGCGTCTCAAGGAGCTCAAATAACTTAACATCTATTTTGAGGTCAATGCAGAGGGAGTGTATGGCCCCTAAATCTTTGATATATGGCCGTGATAGATCTCAAGCGGTCAAGGTTCTCGTACATCAAACAATAAAAATATTAGCAATTTGGTCTTATATAATATTTCGGCAATACATCGGCAATTCTACTTATGAATTCAATCTTTGGGGCGGTTGAGACCTTGCACGATACATCTTCGGCAAAGTCGAGGTCAGTGATTTTACAGCAGCGAAAACAAAGACTTTATGTCCCTTGAACTTAAAACCTTTGCTAGAAAGTAATTAGTCCTTTGGTCCGCAAATAAGAGAGAGTACTCGTAGAATCTTGATTATCAAATTTTATATGACAGGGTAATTTAGTGTTGGGAAACGTTAACCATTTTGAGACAAAACATGGTCTGTGGCATTTGAAATTAAATTAAAATATAAATAAGCTCGTATGATTTGCACACTATTTCAGCTAGATGGCGGTCCAATTAATGGTAATAGGATACAGATTAGTTTACGAGTTTCAGGGTCATAGGTTCAATTATCGAAAAAAATTAAATTATAATCATTTCGAAAGAAACATGATACTTTTTTTCAAAATTATATATAGCTTTCAAAAACCTTATCGACGGGACGAAATCGACCCTTGAACTTTTCGAAACTACCTAATATCTCTTCATTTTAATGCGTAAAGGAAATCGAGCAAGGAGTTCTATCAACTACTACAAAGTATTCGAGGCTGAGACCTCGAATACGTTGTAGCATTTGATAGAATTCAGATAGTTCCAGATAGCCCCTTTGACGTCATTAACAACTTTGTTTAAACTGTAGTAATATCGACGCTGCCAGAGAAACCAAAACATTGGAGATGAAAGATTTACCAATGATTTCGAAGTTTTATTTACCAGACAGACTAAACGATCAACACATTTGGATTTAGACAGGTTAATATATGTTTTACTACAAAAATAGTATAGTATATCCAAATAGAAACATGGAAGCTTTTAAATTGACGGTTCGATATAGAATTGAGGTCGCCTAAGGTTAATGCAGGCTAAAATTGTATGTTCTAGGATAGTTTCTGAGCTGATCGAACAATTTTTGTTACAAATGGTTGATAGTATTTATATAACGTCGATTCACGTCGCGATTGCAACTAGGGCAAAAGCTTGGTTTATTGTCTTTGATACTATTTTAGATATATTAAGTTAAACAGTAAAAACATCACCAGGTTAATGTAGGTAAATGTGTTAAGGATAACTCACCTGATGGAGACCCGTGCATTATCCTCTCGCAGTTAAACGCCCATTCCGATATAATTTCTCTCTCAGTCATACTAAAATCTTCACTGGTCTGATCGTAGAACGCGTCAAATGACGTTGAACTCTTCAATTTGAGGAGCTGAATCAGAGCACCCGCTAAACACACGGCGAAAGACGCCGAACTGCCCGTTCCTGCTCCAATAGTTAATTCAGATCCTAATGAGATCTCCAACGACCTGACAGGAAGATTGGTACTTCCAAATATTCCGGAATAGACGTAAAGGAAACTGCGTAAGGAATTCTTCTGGTTGTTTTGTAATGCGTCGAAGTTTGGCTTGATGAGGTGTAGGAACTCGTCAACTCTTCGCAGATGGTTGTCGTGGTCCAGTTTGTCTGGCAATCTCCAGGAGAATTTGCCTGTGATGCCTGGCGCCAGCTTCGGATGGAAGAGGCTTTTTACTGTAGGTTCCAGCGGTAGGGTTTCTTCTAAACCGACGCATGGTAAGTGGATCCGTATCGTTGGTTCAACGTGATAGTTTACTTCCTGTAAAGGAGGAAAAGTGCGTGTTAATCTTACAAAGCGTTGATGATATTTAAATTGGGTTTTAAATATCAGTTGGTGGCTTTGTGGCTTTCATTTTACTTATGATCTAACTAGCTGTGCCTGCGACTTTGTTCGCGTGCATTTCGGAAAACAAATTGGATTTCATGGGTTTTTATTTTTTGCGGAGAACCTTATTTCTTTTCTAAAATAAAAATACCTACGTTACTCCTAACATTAGCTATCTGCCAGTGAAAATTCCGTCAAAATCGGTCCAGCCGTTACGATGATTAGCCGGAGCAAACAGACAGACATATAGATAGATATATAGATGTATCACCGTCATAGGAAATACTTTTATGTATTTCCTATAAGTCATGTTTCTTATAAAGAGCGTAAAATATTGCAGTTCAAAGAGATTTATCTTCGTAAAAATATAATATCCATTACGTCTGTTCACGTCATAATGGGACATTATTTTTGTAATATTTTACATATTCATAACATATAATTCCTCTGGTTATTTGCTACCGTACATCTTCATATTTTAATATTAATAGGGACATTTAGTAAATTGACCATCAATTTATTTGACTTAGTCCTTTATATATTATATTCTATATTTATACAAAATGAATTGTTTACGTTAAGTAAATAGCTTCTGAAGTTATTAAATATACTATGACTATTAAATTAATTGTTGATGAAGCTATTAATAACTGAATAAGTTAGGCTTAAAATAAAATATGGAAATTAGGTACCTGTACCTACTAGTATATTATGTTTATTCTATGAGGCTTTACCCAAACCCTATATATTAAACAGTAGGGTCCTACCGTTTTGACTAATCAAATATTTAAAGTTTTTTTTTTATAATTTCGGAAATAATTATGACTTTCGAAAATATTTCATCTATAGAAGTAGAAGCACCAAAAACTGTGTGTACTGTGTATTTCATAACTTGGTCTTCAGTTAAGTTCCTATCAAAAAATAATTATTTCAAACAAATTCTGTTTTTTCTCCATTCATATCTACCAACCTGACCATCAATATAAAATTTCTTCCTCCCTAAACACAGTCACTAACTCAACCAAATATTGCCAAAGTCAGCTTTCTAAGTAACGATGTGGGCTATGCACCTAACAGCTATATGAGCCAATACATTAGTAACATTTAGACGCCATATAGGGACACCTTACACAGGACCAGTAATCGTATTACACACAAGCGGATGTTAGTCTACCAAGTTTTCGGAAATGTTTGAAACTTCCTTTGAATCTTCAGAGGTAAATATATTTTGTTTTTACTTGGCTAGCATTTCTAAATATAAAGCTATATTGTTAAAAGATGGAATCTCCTCAATGAATATGAAAATACTCCCCTACCAAAAAATATAAGTAGGCACCGAAACTTTTCTAAGTACAGGTAAAAAAAAACCTATCACAGGGCCAAAATCTACGCATGCCACTAAATAACAAGGAAGAAAAAATAATATACCTACGAAAAGTAAAACAAAGGAAGTCAAAATAAACACTACAAAAACAATCCAAAATCCAAAGATAAAAATAAAATAAAAATAATATATAAAATTATTAAGTACCTTAATAACAATCGAGCTCCTGAGTCCCAGACTGACAGCCACCGCAGTCTTCCCGTACACAACCGAATGCTCCCCATGCAGGATCACTTTACCGGGAGCAGACACACTTACTGTGTACAAGTTATCTATTCCGTTCAACATTTTTAATAACAGTCTTTACACGCAAGGAACCAATAAAAACAACATATATTTGGTGCTACTGCATTATTATTTCCAAGTTACATTTCAAGACTTCTGCGCGTTCCACTGTTCTACCGTGAGCGTCTTTTGCGTGAATGCGTGTATGCTCTTCAGTTCTTCTTGAAGCACTGCGTTCACCAATCTGTGGAGCGAATTATTATACTATAATAAGTATAATGGATCGATTGTTATTCTAATGGGGACGTTTGAACGTGTTAGTTGGAGATACCAATCTTGCTGAATACAAAACGGCTTTGTCATCTTATCGTTCGGGTGTTAGATTTTCATGAATGGTTTTTCCGCCTTCATTGACTTTTCAACCCTTTATTTTTGTGTGCAGTTTCAGTTGCAAGCGACATCAGTCAGGGGTTACGTATTGTTAGTTCTAACTTATTTAAATGTTAAAAAGATGTACTCTGATTTTTTATGTAAAGTTCTTTGTCTAAAAGTGCACACAGTCCGATGACGTCTAAAATAGGTCCTAATTTGCATTCTCTTTGAATCTATATTTAGCAAGATCATCTTTGGATTTTTGCGCTCATTTTCCTCTCAAGAGGTTTAGGGTAGTCTTACCTAAGAGGAAGTGGTTATGACTTCATCGATACTGATATACATACACACATACAGAACAGGAAAGAGTTTGATTTTATTATTTTGCCGGGTTAAATGATCCATTATCAATTTATCATTATGAAAGTGCTGTTACCAGACTGACAAGCTCAGGTTTTTTGCCTTTAAGTAAAATGCTAAGAATCTGAGCTTGTCAGCTTGCCTGGACATATTCTAATGTAATTTAAGATATATAATTATTTTTTTTCAGCCGTCTTTTGCTGTGAGAATTTGCCTTTTCCCTAACTTTGTGCACCAGATTAATACAACTTTTAATAGTTTCGCTGGTTTAGCGCAGTCAGCATTCTAACAAAACCCGATGCATTAAGCTGAACTACGACTGCGTATAAACCGTTGCTATCAGATATGCATACATTGTATCCATTTTGTCAACTCCTGGCACTCAGCCACGGTTTTTATTGCAATTTTTGCACGCACGTCGTATGCACAATGACCTTCTCATGGTCTCATTACGACTCAATATCGGTAACAATGCTACTATTATGCGATATTGTTTGATTGTATATGACTTGGGACACGTAGACGGGTTGTAAAGTGGTCTTCTTGGGAATACCAGTGTCTTATAATCGAGTTTATTGTACCAGGAAAGTCAAGCGTCAAGCACGTCCATTCATGATATCGTTCAATGGCGATAAACAAATTGCAATCTTCAACTTTTCCTTAATTTTATGCATAGATTATTGAACTAGCTGTGCCCGCGACTTCGTTCGCATGCAGATCGGATAACAAATTGGATTTCATGGGTTATAATATTTTTGCGCGGAACCCTTATTAAACAAAAGTAACTCCTTATAAGATCAATTATTTGCTAGTGAAAGTCTCGACAAAATCGGTCCAGTAGTTTCGGAGATTAGCCGGGACAAATAGACAGACAAAAATTATTTATTTTTTATTGGTACTGTATATACTTTTATATGCATTTAGTATAAATTGTTATTTTGACATTACAAACACACTTCAATTTTATTTATTTGTATAGATATTGACATTTACGAACAAAGTGCACAAAGCTTTCGCGTCTTTCGCAAAAGTTGATTATGAAGATACCAAAAGGATAAGCATTATCTATCCTCATACATGTACGAAGAAATACTGATTGATCGTTTTATTAAAACAACACGAAATAATGTGCGGACTAATCTAGCAGACCCATTGTAACGCTTTTATGACCTGGGGAAATGGATTTCCAATTAATATTTTTAATGGCTTCTATGACGGGTGCCAACCTGTCAACGTAGTTTAATTACATACTGTTTGCTAATTTTGAACCAGATACGTACACGAATCAAAATTTCCGATTCGAATACTGTTTATAGCTTTGTAGCTTTGTACAAAAAGGAACAAATAAATCACTGAATGATTTGATCCCGGTGTTGGTGTTACAACCAGTGCACCGCCATTGGATTCTAATTTGCGTCCATGGTCTGTGCAATTCATAGTGATTGTTTATTAATACTTTGCTGATATTTTATAGGGTCAATTATCACCTACACGTGACTTTCGTTTATGTTTGTTATCTGTGTTTTATTTATGGGCGTAAATATTCACTAGACTAGCCTGAGATGCGCATTATGTTGCCAGAAATGATTAATTCAAATGTTTTGTTGGCGGTTCTGGGCCGGTATCTAGATGCACCGCAAAATCTATTGTTTAAGCGTAATGATCGATCACATTAGTTTCAACTATAAATCGGAGAAACACGTGCATACGCGCACCCATATACTAGACACTTGCAACTGAAACGCTTCACTTACCGGATTGTTTCTAAATATTGCAAGGCTTCGAAGAGCAGTCTCACATTAATATTCTAAGCAGTTTCCTCAACATCATAAAAATCAGCGTTTATTGCAAACGCAGATTGTTGGGTAATTGAAACAATAAGTCAAACATTCGACGTTTGGGTTTTGGCAAGTCTCAATTTTTTTGGGACACGACTTGGATACAGGAAACCCTTACGTTAAAATGCTCCCATACTTTGTAGAAATAACATTTGGAACTCACCTATGCCTGGCAAGCAGCGGTTTCCCCTGGAACTTATCAGACACGATAAGCACAGAAAACTTCGCGCCACAGCCGTCGCTATCATCCGTCACCTCCTGTTGGCAAAGAGACAGAACGTCATCATTATGTCACACACAATACGTTGCGTCATGGGCCGTTAGACTAAACACGATTATTTCATAAGACATCGGCAGAATCAATAGTTAATTAGTCATCCTTATAGAATTACCTCCGTTTTATAAAAGAACTCATCCGGGGGTTTCTTACCATTACCTAGGTTCTCCTCACCCACTGATGTAATGTTCGAATCTGACTTGTTACATTATAGGCGAATGCTCCCAGGGAGGGAGCCCTTTAAAATATCACTCCTATTCGACTTGTATTTCTGCCTTCAAGCAGAAAATTACGGACAACTAACCACATGAGCCCTTTCAACTTTGTTTTAGCCTGTCAATTCAAAGTTCCTGGTAAAAGATATTAGAGATGGAGAGATATAGCAGCGCTAGCCCGTCTCCGTCAGGTGTGAAGAGAATGTCATCAATGCATAATCAGGTCATCAAATTCAGCAAAACAAACCTCACTATACAACACACATTGGATAATATGACCGGCGCCAACTTTGTTTATGAGATAGGAGTAACGCAATTATCTTGCACGAATAGTCTGCTTTCATAATAATGTCCAAGAAAAGCGTTTAAGCTGTCGAGTATTCACAGTCATGTAAATTGAGCTGTTTTTTTCTATGAGGATACTAAATAAAACCGCACCTACATACTATTTGTTTGGCGTAACTTCCTACGCTACTCGTAATGGGGGGAACGAGTTAGGTTGCGCGGGAAAACGGGCTAGACCCGTCGCCATACTTGTGAAATATTTACCTACGCGGCTACGTCAATTTTAGAATTATTGAACAAAAACGGTAGACAGCCACATACCACACTTAAGAATTCCGTGTATCGTGAATGCATTGGTGGAAATGGAACAAACATGCGATTTCATAACATTTTTTGGATAGCAAACTCTCGAACCCAAAAACCGCGATCGTATGTAGGCGTAAAATGAATGCTGAGGTGGTAGACCTCTTTAAAAAAAGATGTTTATAGCGTTACTAATGAGGATAATGAGGATGACGCCACACAATTCTAAGACAGAACAAAAGATTTTTTTACACCAACAAAACATCATCATAACAACAACGCGCCCTCTACAGAGGACGAGCAACATAATCCGAAGATTTATGGTTTACCAACTGACCTACGTTACTCTACAACGCAACGGTCAGAGACAAGAATATAGCAGTTAGATATATCTAGAGCATAGTATACATTACGGGAGGCCCTGACATTGATTGGCGTCGAGACGAGAGAAATTGAGGCAAATTGATCACAATTGCCCTGGAAGAGTGCTTCCTCAAGGATATACTGGTAACTGGAGCAAATGTAGATCGAACTTCAAGCATTCAGTACTTTAATGTCAATTAAATAAATCCAAGGTCTGTGTGCATTGATAGCTTTTCATTTAAACGCATTCAAGAAACGTGACTGTATGAAAATGCAAGTATATTATTTGCATCAACAGCCCAGACATGGCAACAATATGTGGGAACTAAGGACTGCACCATTGAATTTTGGATGTGCTCATGTTAAAGTAAAAGAGATGATTGGCCGGAAGACCACCTCAATCATAAATATTGGTGTTTAGAAACAGCATCAATCAAAAAAGACACTAGTTCCTATTTATAAAACATCTGTAAATAACAGAATGATGTGAACATCCTCTTCAAAGGAACCCATAAATCAAACTAATCCATTAGAAGATTACCCATCCGAATCTAACACGTAGATACAGATTAATAACCTATAATTATAACAATATTTTACAATTACGTAGATCGATGATCATCGAAAAGCGATTCAGTTCGTACAACACATACTGGTTCTCCTCTCTCCTACTACGCTGTGCCCCGACAGGGTCCATAATTGTATAATTATATGTATAGTATATAATAATTTTAAGTCTACCAACTTTTTTTTACCAACATTATGGAATGCAATAAAAAATTATTGGAAATTGTGGTTTCGGCACTAAATCTTGTTTACAAGTAGTCGCCTGTTCGGAAATATTCTCACCATCTGTGTTTCTTTATCCGGTCTTTAGAGGTTACTAACTCCAGTGTAAATATGACAGGATCCGTGTGTTTCCCAGCCAGACGCAGATAATCTGGACACTGAGCAGAGGCTTTAGGGTTCCGAGTGTTATTTATATTCAAGGAAGCTTCAGTATTGGTAAGACACAGAACTTCTTGTTCCTCGTTTCAGACACTGTTGTTCCCTTTAACTTTCAAGGTATCTCCATTATTGTCATAACCGAGGTTTGTTTAACCATCCCTAACTTTATCATTAGCCATCAATCTTGAAAAAAGGTTATCTTCTCCTTGCGTCTTACGAGTATTTGCGTAGGTATACCAGTCGTAATTACAGTTCAAGCAATTAAGCAATCACCCGAGGTTTTTTGAAAATGATAAAACCCTTCATCCGCACAGAGAGGTTACAAAACTTCTATCAGTAGATACTTAGCTAGGTCATGATATAGGAACGTGTTGGATACGCTTCTATGCAATTTATTTATTGCTGTGTTTTACACTAATTCCGATTACTAGCCACACGTGTAAATGAAGAAAAAACAGATAGTGTCTACCTTCCCACGCTGAAACCCGCAACTAAGATATATACAGGGTGGGCAAAAAGTCGTGGATCAAATGAAACAGGGAGATAAAGGAGGTAATTTCCAACAAAAAATCTTTCTACATCATGGCCATAACTTCATTGCACGAAAAGATATGAATTATTTTAGTTTTTTCAATGAAACTACCGAGTTTTTTTACAATTTAATCAGTAAAACATTAAATTGATTAAAAACAATAAAACAAAAGGTGTTGTATTATGACTCGATAATGTATCAATACTAAAAAAATTGTATTGCAGCTCTTGGTATCAAACTTAACGAGCAATGAATTTTTTTCCGTAAATTTTGAAGCGTTACAAAAAATTACTTCTCACTTTAAGAGCACCATTTGAAAAAAAAATGTATTACGGAAAAGTGACCCTGTATTAAAAAAACTTGCTGGTTTAATGCTGATTCAAATGAGGTACAACACTTTACTCTTTGATTTTCAGTTTTGGTTTTATGGTCGTTTTTTCATATCAAGGTGCAAATTTCATATCAAAATACATACTTCGTTCAGGTAACGATTTATCTTTTCTAGGAAACAAAAGGTTCATGACAACTCTGTGAAAACAGCCGATACAATGAAATTGTGCCTCTCTTTCACCCTAACCATTTAATCATTTGTCGAAAAAGGTCAGAACGCCCGTCTTAGTTCAGGTAGTAGAATGCCGGGCGGAGCAGAGTGGGAGAGGTGGAAGCGCGTGAGTTTCATTCTTTGTTTAGTGTCCTACTCGCTTTCTGGTGACTACGCACACATATTATTTTGCACGGTATTTTTTGTGATTACTTGTGACCCGCACTTCATTTTTGGACTTGTGATTGATTGCCTACCTGTGACCTACGCTTCGTTTATGGACTTGTGATAGATTGCCTACCTGTGACCTGCGCTGTGTGAATCGGATTTTGTGATCGCTGCGGATTGGCTAGATAAGCGAAAGATGTCTGCTGCGAGGAGAGCATACACCCAACGGGAGTATGCAGAAATGCATTACCTCTATGGCTTTTGCGACGGCAATGCTCGGGCTGCTGCCAGAGAATATCGACAACGCTACCCTAACCGAGACCGTTTCCCGGACTACAGGGTCTTTATGCGCGTGCATAATGCGTACATGGAGGGAACCTTACCCGGGGAGCATGCTGAGAGAACAGGTAGACCAGTAGTACGATTTGACAATGAAGAGTAAATACTGAGACAGCTAAGATTGGACCCTGGTATTAGCCAACGCCAAATATCAAGAAATCTCGGGATCCCACGATCGACGGTGAAGCTTATTATTAAAAGAAATCAATATCACGCTTACCACGTGCAAAGGGTGCAAGCTTTACTGCCAGCTGACTATGAACCTAGAGTGAGATTTTGCAGAGAGATGCTGAGAAGACACAGAGGATCCGCAGTTCTTCAACAAAGTGTTATGGACTGATGAGTCAAATTTTAGAAGAATGGGAATTTTTAACATCCTCAATTTACACTACTACAGCAGAGTGAACCCACATATCATCAGAAATGATCGATTCCAGCATCTGTTTGGCATAAACATGTGGGCTGGAATAATTGACCAGCAGCTTGTGCTTCATGAAATGCCACCAAGGCTGAATGGTGCTGAGTATTTGAATTTTTTACAAAATAATTTGAACCAATTACTGAATGAAGCTGAGATTCCTGAAGATAGAGTGGCAGAAATGTGGCTGCAACAAGACGGCGCCCCGCCGCATTACGCTAGAGCAGTTCGAGGATATTTGAACGAGCGCTTCCCTAACCGGTGGATTGGTCGAGGCGGACCTATTGCATGGCCACCCCGGTCGCCCGACCTTAATCCCATAGACTTTTTTGTTTGGGGCTATTTTAAAGAAATAGTGTATCAAAGTGAGAATAACACCGAACAAGAACTACGACAAAAGCTCGAGTTTGCCAAGTTACGAATTCGAAATAACAGAGGTGCATTCCGCCGATTACGTGCGAATTTTATTAGGCGGTGCAGATTGTGCATTATGGTCAGAGGTAGGAACTTTGAACATTTAATGTAAAAATTTGTATTTTAATAAAATTACTCAGTCATAATCGTTGTTTTATTTCATGATGGCTTCTGAAACTACTACGTAGTATGTATGAGAAAAAATCAAATTTTTCCTTTAAATTTACCATTTTATTCAATTTGCACCTTGATATGAAAAAACGACCATAAAACCAAAACTAAAGATCAAAGAGTAAAGTGTTGTACCTCATTTGAATCAGCATTAAACCAGCAAGTTTTTTTAATACAGGGTCACTTTTCCGTAATACATTTTTTTTTCAAATGGTGCTCTTAAAGTGAGAAGTAATTTTTTGTAACGCTTCAAAATTTACGGAAAAAAATTCATTGCTCGTTAAGTTTGATACCAAGAGCTGCAATACAATTTTTTTAGTATTGATACATTATCGAGTCATAATACAACACCTTTTGTTTTATTGTTTTTAATCAATTTAATGTTTTACTGATTAAATTGTAAAAAAACTCTGTAGTTTCATTGAAAAAACTAAAATAATTCATATCTTTTCGTGCAATGAAGTTATGGCCATGATGTAGAAAGATTTTTTGTTGGAAATTACCTCCTTTATCTCCCTGTTTCATTTGATCCACGACTTTTTGCCCACCCTGTATATATATATTGCAAAGTAGCAAGTAAACTAATCACTGTTTTATGAGCTGCATCCACAATTTCACATGCCTTACGTAGATGATAAAAAGAAGTTGCAATTTATGGTCTAAGATTAATTTTATTCTATCAATCACCATTAACTTTTATTATTGCATTATCATGAAAGGTTGCCAGGTCATCATCTAAATCTTTTCCTGCTGCAATAACACTATATCCTAATCCCATTTCTTAGAGAAAGAAGACGGTGTAAATGTGTCTACATCTATATTATAGACTAACCAACTATACAAATTCATAATATTGTTTTCATATTAATAGTTTCTATGTTTATTTTGTTTTATTTTTATTTTATTTGATAGGAATAACAAACAGCAGTATATAACATGGTAGGTACACAATATAAAAACTTATAGTAAAAGTAACAAATACACTACTCAAGACGTTATCCACAGATTACTATACAGAATAGCTAGCTGATAGCAGAACAAAAAAAAAAAAAAAACAAAATAATAAAAAGCACTTATTAGCTAATTACCAGGGTTATGATCTCTTAAAATAGTCGTAATTTCACTCTTATATATAGTTTTGCTGAGAAACATAATACCGTAACAACAACATAATACCACAACACCGTACCACCACAACCGTACCACCCGTACCATAACATAATATCCGTAGTGCCAAACTTTTTTATTATAGGTGTCAACCAGGCGATGTAACAGCGAGCGAGCGCCTGAGTTCGATAAAATGAAGTAGCAATGTTAATTAATGTAATTGGTATTGTACTGTTTTAATTAACTATAAATAAATAATATTATAATTTCCCAACTGATGTTTTATGAACAAGGTGACATTTAACAACGTTTGATAGATCAGAATTAAATCAAAATCTAACCTTCATTCCGTGACGTGATTAGTCTCTCTCTCACATAACGACCGGCATGGCGGCAGAGCGATTGAAGTTATTTCATATTGACCACACAATTGTAAGGTTAATCGTTCTTTCAACTTATCCTTGAATAATATTTAGGTGAACAAAGATTACAGTAACATATCATTACGATACATTTGAACTAACGGATACGCTCTTGACCGAAATGATCATACATAATCACGCAATTTTATATGCTAGTAGAGACTTAGTTAAATATTAACTGAAGTTTACAAAATTGAATAATTCAAAACCTTCATGGATATAAACAGCTGTACCTACAGCAAAACATGGGAAAAGATTTAAGAAAAATAAACAATCCATGTGTAGCCTTCGGAATACGTAGCACGTAAGTAAGGAGTCCTCTTTCTTCCTCTTACAAAAACATGACGCATAGTTATAACTATTAGTCATTTTCAGATACACTATATTACTTAAATAATAAAACCACTGCTGTACCCACTGGCAAAACGATTAGGTATTTAATTGTTTCATAATATATGCTGATCAAGTTTTTGGCAGCATCTCAGTTAACACTAGCTTCTGCCCGCGGCTTCGCCCGCATGGATGTCGGCAATTATCCCACGGGAACGTGCTAACAGGATAAAATGTATGTGCTTCCCCAGGATGCAGTCTATCTCGCGGGCCCTTTGTGGCTAATTACAATAGAAAACCAATTGTGTCTCATTAGTGGTGATTAAGAGGGTACCTATATGATATCCTTACCTAAGTACCTACCTAATAAAAAATAAAAAAAAACTCAATAACAGAAAATAAAATACCTACCTACCTAAATAAACCTATTTCTGATGATAACTAAACTCAATAAATAAGCAAAATCCCTGAAAACTAATATCTATACGAATGACTACCTAACAGTATTATAAAATAACCTACGGTCACTACGCACACTATCAAATTTACCACCTATACTTTAAAATTAAAATCTATACCTACAACTTATAAAAATAAACCTAAATAACTCTAAAAACTAATAGGAATAAAAAGGTCGCATTGAAAAACACGGTTTAGAATTGCAAGTAGCAGTTAAAATAAGAACGAACGCTCGCCACTCAACACGTCCGTCCAAATCAAAGTTCAAAAAATGTCCTTATATACGGTAGCGATCCGTGGCGACCGCGCGCCACGCGTGTGCTGCGAACGGTGCAAGCCAAATTCAACCTTCAGCACTACATTTAGAGCATAACCTTAGTGAACTCCACTGCGAGTGACGTAAACTACGACAAACTTATTATTTGCGGTTGGTACAATAATCGGGTCTAGGGATCGAACCGCAAAATTAAGTTTGTTTTTTATTGTATATATTTTTGCGGGATAAAAAGTACCCAGTGTGGTGCCCAGGATATTAAAGAATAATTATACCCAGTTTCATCGTAATCGAACCGGTAGTTTTTGCGTGATGCCTGAACAAACAGACAGACAGACAGACAGACAGACAAAAATTTTTTTAATCACATTTTTGGGTTCGGTGTCGGTCTAGTAACACCCCCTGCCATTTATTTTTTTGATATTTTCAATGTACAGAATTTTCACTTCTACAGATTTATTATAAGTATATATAGATGAAAACAGAAGGTCAATTCCCGTAGGTAATTAAAAACGTTCAAAATCTAGTCGCAATCTCATGTCAGCAACAATCAAATGTCAAAAACTTGTCAACAATGTAGAAAATTAGAATGTTTTTGACAGATTGAGAAACGTTCCTAAAATTACGGGAAATGCCCCCCCTCTGAGGTGACGAAATCTAGATGCCTTCTAAATTTGCACTTTGCCTAGCCCAGCAATGAATATGTACAGGCGTGCGTGATCTTATGTTGCATGAAAATATTGCAAAATTCTAGATCAAATGGAACGGAACAAATTGATAGGCATGTAAATGAAAAAGAAACAAGATATTTTATTTCAGAATTCATACAGCAATGCACTGAGTGCGATGGATGTTGCTGCTTACTTGCATGCAAGACGACCAGTAAACTTTTTATTATTATTTTTTTTAAATCTTTATTTTAAGGGACTTTTGAACACAGTTCACGCCAGTCCCATCATAAACTAATCTTAAGTTACGTAACAAAAACTACTACTAAACAAAACAACAGTGCTGAAATAGTATCTTAAGTTACGTAACAAAAACTACTACTAAACAAAACAACAGTGCTGAAATAGTAACTAACGAATAAATCATTTTAGCCTCACGGGACATAGACTGGGCCAGAAAATGATTAAATATGCCTAAATCTAACCTATTTATTTTTAATTAACTTATATGAAACTTATTATGACAAGTCTATCCTGTCCATTAACAAACAAGGTCTTTAAAATTCCATATAATTAAAAATAACTGCAATTTTTCCAACGCCAGATAACTTTATCGGAGGAATAATTTTGAATGTTTGGCAGTTCTTCCATACATAAATTGTAAGATGTCAATTTTATTCCACGAATAAAAAATATCTGGCGTTGGAAAAATCAGCCATAGGAAGAATTTAATTTATTGCCTAAACAATTAGTACCTACTAACCAGTAATTTACATGCAAACTTAATATGACACCCTTAGGAAGGTCGTCTACAACCTTATTAACTAATATGGTGAATCTACTCCTCAAACCAGTCCATTAGTATAATTAATCAGAATAATACACTTGCATCACGCATTACTGGTGTTTTAATCAAATTAACAAGATTTACATGTTGTATATGATTTAAAAATACCAAAAGAGTTTTCGTGGAACAATAACAAAGGAGTTTGGATACATATGCAGATACTCTTTGGTTTCAGATGTTTTTTTTTTTTTAATTTATAAAATTGTTGTCTTTTACAGATTAATCTGACAAGGGACTGCATATGATCAATGTGATGAATGATTAAGTAGCAATAAGCCATGCTAAGTGCATTGCAACCAGTAAGAACTGAACTGTTGTCTTTTACAGATTAATCTGACAAGGGACTGCAGATGATCAATGTGATGAATGGTTTAAGTGACAATAAGCCATGCTACATAAGTGCATTGGGACCAGTAAGGACTGAACTGTTGTCTTTTACAGATTAATCTGACAAGCGACTGCACGTGATCAATGTGAATAATGATTTAAGTAGCAATAAGCCATGCTTAGTCCATTGGAAGCAGTTAGGACCAAACTGTTGTCTTTTACAGATTAATCTGACAAGGGACTGCACATGATCAATGTGATGAATGATTTAAGTGCCAAAAAGCCATGCTAAGTCCATTGCTGTCCAGTACTGTGAGGGGGCTTTATGAAAGTGTAGTTAACTTCTTTACCTGAACTCGGTGTTTTTATATTACCACCATCTTGTTACCATAACACAAGCATTAGGTTGCTTAGCTTGGGACTAGATGGCGCTGTGTGAAATGTCCAGGGATATTATTATTATATTTACTCTTTTAGGTGTATGTGTACACTGTCTATAATTTTTGTAATTGGTTTTATACGGTTTTAATTAAAGAAATAAATAAATAAAATGCAAAGTGCATTGGAACCAGTTACGACTGAGTTTTTATATTTCTACGATTTAAATATTTTCTGGTTGATCAAAAATAAACGATGAACATAAAATTAAAAACCTATAGGTTCAGCTAAGGTCAGATCTAAGGTTATCGTTATGCGTAAAGTTAAACGTGAATTAAATTATGTTTCATTACTGCAAACCGCAAACATTATTTTTTGGGTGATGAATACTGTTTTAAGTGTTTCTTACTAGTCTCAAAGTTTAAGCCTTAAGTCAAGAAAGTGGGAACAGCAAATAGTATCTATGTATCTAATATCTAAGTGTTTGTCAAGTGACCATGTAATAGTGACCTGTTTCGATTCCCTGTTGACTTTTACAACCATGCTAGCAATGCGGATGCACTGGTCTTCATCTACATGTGCTTTAGGATCATTTTTATTTGATACGGCTTCATTACTAGGCAGTAGTAAACCGAAGGAATGTTGAGGACTACCAAAATCTTTTGATCAATAGTCTTCAATCCTCATAAAGAACTGTAAGATATGGACATTATCATTTTCACATTCAAGTGGAGTTTAGGTTAATCTTTTCGCAATAGAAACGGTCAAAACTTCAGAGGGTCAGTCTTTAATAAAGGATAACGTGAAAGTTCCTCGATAATAACTCAACATTCTGTAAACATAAATATAAAATCCTACGGGTAAAAAAGCATGTTCCGCAAGAAATTCGTCCCGGAATCATGCGGCCCAGTTGAGGTAAAATCCGTGTAATTTGCCCATTAGCCGGTACAGACGGAACGTGAAGCTCACGCCGTTATTTTAAACTCAGTTCTCGTAAATCATTTTACAGACAATTATAGCGTGCATTATAAAAGGATGCTGGTGAAGAACAAGAAATGTGGGATGCTTTAGGCAATAAGGAGACTGTTTATCTTAACTTTAGATGTAGTGAAATTGAGAAAATTCTGCTTTTACTTATCTATATGACCCTTTCTCTCCCCGCGCCGATTCAAACACATGCCATGCCACGAATTATGTATTTTAAAATTGACTTTTATACCTTTTTGGAAAGCTTACAGAATAGGCAAGTTGTTTTAGTTATTTGTACGATTAATGTCATAGAAATTTTTGTGACGAGACAACATTTTTGAAGCGTAAAATGAAAATATTGGTAAGATATTATTCTCATATCGCTCATTATTTTAATTATTTTGTTTAATTAAGTAGTTTTAATTATGTCCATAGCTTAATTGAAGTGCCAGCTACAACATCATTTTTAATGGTACCCATTCAAATATGTAGTTTTTTTTTTATTTGGAATTAAATGTCAAATTTTGGGTAAATATCGAAAAACCCTTAAAATTCAAATATCTCGAAAACTATTGAATTTCGGCCATACATATGGGGGTTCAATTTGTTGCATTTTGGCCCCCTTATCAGCCCCTGACGGATATACGTCGAATTACCAGTAACCCTGTATTTTTTTTTGTCTGTCTGTTTGTTCCGGCTTACTTATAACAAAAAAAAAAAATCTTTTTAAATGTTTGTCTGTCTGGTTTGTTCCGGCTAATCTCCGAAACGGCTAGACTGATTTGACGGGACTTTCACTGGCAGATAGCTGGTGTTATAAGGAGTAACTTTTATGTAAGAAAAAAGATAAGGGTTCCGCGCAAAAAAATAGTACTTAAAAAAGAGAAGATTCTTCTCTTTCAATGGAAAAGTGGTATCTTCTACAAACGACGCATTATTGATAGCCGACATCTACGCAAACGAAGTCACGAGCACAGCTAGTCTCGTAATATGTCTGATTTTAATGCTAAAAGCAAAGTCTATCTAGTAGAGACTGGTTAGGAGCATGAAATGTGATCAAGCGCAGTGCTCCAGAAAGCTGACAAGGATTGATTGAGACGATACTTCGAGTGCATTAGCAGTAGCAATTCTGTCATGATACAACCGACTACGGAAGAGGAACATGACTAACATGTAACCTATATGGCTTCGAATGTCGACCTACTAAACTTTCGAACAGTCTGTAAACGTGAAGATGATACACGCAAGAAACAATTTCATTTGCGCCTACGGTCTATCAAGGAGGATAAAAGTTTTATTTACTTTCTCATCGGCCAGGTATAACTGAAATCTAGGCTTGCTTAGCTTATTACCAGTATAAAGTGTTGTTTGTGTGAAGAAAATGTTTACAGTTCATTGTATTGTTTACATTAGAGTTTTATGCTCGCTTCAACGCTCATTCAGCGCAAAGACAATCCATATTGTTATAATTTCAAGTAACTCTATAAACGGAGCGTAAGTAATGATACCATATTAATATGTGGATGACTATCAACCGATATCACTCTAGCAAGATCTTCAACAGTAATATATTAATATAAGTCTCAGCAAGTCAAACGGATGTTTTCTTTAAGAAAATAAACTTTCGAAGTAAACATACATCTAAAGTATTAGCAGTTTGTACGGCAGACATCGATCGTGTACACGCAGTGAAAGCCGGACTTTAGAAATCACCAAACACCAGTTTGTAGAATAATTATTATTTATTTATTTATATTTTTTTGTTAGAAGCTAATTTTTGGACTTTTACTTATTCGATACATATTATGCTTTCTGATTTGGCAGGCAGCGATACCGATAACTTTAATATTACTGTTTACACTGTATACTCTGTTATATTTGAATGTAAAAAAAATGTAAATGGGTTCTTTTGATTACTGAAATATTAAAAACTTTTTGTAAGTTATGTTGTATCAAGTTTCAGTCTCCGGCAAAATTAAATAAGCGACCATAGGTCATCAATAACGCTTCGTTGCTCAATAAATAGCTAAATAAACCGATAATCATATTTAAATTACCATTAATTTAAATATTGGACACAACCTTACTAATATTATTGGTCATAAACCTTGAACGGCGAACAAGCGATAAATAATTAGAAGAAAAAAACATTATAAGCGTAGATTACACTGAGGCCAACGACACGTAAAACAATCTTAAAATACACGTACCTAATTCTTATCACTTAAAAAAAACTTCACTCATATCATAAATCACGAATCACTTTGTCTATAGTACGAGTTTTTTTTTTTAGAACGCCTTTGGATATGTGCAGCGGCGTGCACCGATCGCGGCCCGCTAAGTCCACCGACTGACTTGAGACTTCCCGCGCTACTCGCGGATGCGGCTGAATGACCGGCTGCGCGATTGTGGGCGTCTTGTTGGCTCGTAAATCATCAGCTTCGCTGAAGACGAGCCGTCTAGTTTTCGAGTAGGTCTCACTTGGGTTATTACGTGGCATTGGATGACTGGACCCCACATATAACGATCTTGTCATGTTTCTTACTCAATATTTTTTGCACTTGTACAACGCGCATCTGTTGAAGAGGATGACGATTGATAGTTAACAAAAAAAAAAAAAAATTACCCAACCCCGATTTAAATAAATTACGGTCACGTTCATTCTTTCGACGTATCTCCTATACGAGCATTACTCCTGCTTCTACATCACCTTGACTTTTGTCAGCAAAAATAGGAAAGTATGGACGTGCCGTTCTCAATGTATTACTTTTGTTGCTCAAGGGCCAAACTGCACAAATATATCTTGCGTCACAAAAACTTGTTACAAAAAGTGTGGATTCTGAGTAGAGTACACTAACTTACCGTGTGTAGAGCCAAAATCAACATTAGTAGCACGCACGCAACACAAAACCATTGACAGGAAAGTGTGCTCGCACGCACGGAAAATAATCAAACATCCTCATTTGTGAGCCGGAGGAAAACCGATTAGGTTACTTTGTATTAGGATTTAATTTGTTTAATAACGCAAACAACCCAAAATTGCAGACTACCGACGTTTTAAAACACGATACATGAGAGTTTTGACTTAAATCTTTGCATATTTCCTGTTCAGTCACAAAGCTCTTTTTATTACTATGCTTACGCTTTGGAATGGGCAACTAGCTACATCTTTCTGATTGACCCACTCTGAGGTTCGATTGAAATAAATGCTTTGATTTTTTTTTCGTGTTATGTCATCTCTTTTATTTAAATGCTCCGTTTAATATCGAGTTGCCCAGACACGATTTTGATAAATAAGTAGGTTACGATTTCGTTGATGATGTTTTATGTAGAAATCAATCTCTCGATCTCCAGAACGACTGACATCTTTCAAAACAAATTACAGGGTATTGACATAAAACAGCTTTCAAAATACTGTTCTTGATATCACACAGGTGTTTCAAGGCTATTTCAGGATTACCGGGAACAGGTCGTAAATTGGATGAAGCGGATGCGATTCGGAAGTGGCATCTTCCGTTCTAGATCAAATTGTGGGTGACACTTGACAGTAACAAAACCAATTATGTTTCAGCTTCTTACACCATCTGGTTTCGCAATCTATTACCTGATGGTCATTAAACCACATACCATAAAACCAATTCATTTGTAGAACAAACTCATTAACTTGGAAGATGTCGCGCAGTTTCATAATAAGTTATAATTTGCCGGGACCTTGCCGCAATACCGGTGTTGATATTGCGCAACGCAAAGAAGTGTATTTTAGCATACACCTGATGTTGACTCTGCGACTTAGCTCTTTTGTTTGCTTTAGGACGCCAGATAAACGTGACATTGGCATCTGTGCCGATCCATGATTCTTTTATGTTTATTTTCTATGAAGTTTCATAGAAAGCCATGTGTTGTTTGAGAATACACAATGGCCCTTGCTCCCTTGTTCACAAACTAAACTAAATTTAAGTTCTGTGCATCTTTTTCTTTCTATTTCATTAAGAAAAGGACAGAAGATAAAATATTAGTTTACTCCTGTCAAATTAAGATACTCCATAGACAGATTAGAGGTGATTAAAAACATGGCTGCTAAAAATACGTCAATTTACGTCAGGCGCCGACTAGTTTGACAGGATTAAACTAATATTTATCTTCTGTCCTTTTCTAAATTAAATAGAGAGAAAAATATGCATTGAACTTAAATTTAGTTTAGTTTGCGAACAAGGGAATCGGCGCCAATATCCTGACTCATAGTGAGTCAAAGTGTCATCCCGACTTTCAGTTACCCTAATTAGCATATTAGTCATTTACAAATGCAGATACGTTATTGCATGTGCACTATCTGTATCGGCTTTAGCGATTAAAATAAGCTAAGAAACTCATATTACAATACAAGTAAAGCTAAAATTACAAGGGCACTTATGATAGGCACTCCTACTTAATGTCTTGACCTAGATACTAGTTAATTATATAGACCGATTTCAAGTTTTAGTAGTAAATATTTGTTGTGGACTAGGTGAGTAACATAACCTGTCAAACAATTGCGTAAAAGCTATTACATTATTACAATTCGGAAAAACTGGCATGGCGACGGCATGTTTCTTCATTAAAGACTGATATTAAAATGCATTGTTTGTGTATTACATAGTCATATTATGATTGAGTTTTATCGGTCGTTCCTAACTCCTACTGTTCTTATGGAGACCGAAACTCAACGTGCTTGGCTCGAAGCCAAAAATACCTTCATCACATGATCAACTTCTACTAAACTCAGGTTGCTAACAGGTTGTTCGAGAGACCTGCTGCAGTTATAATTTTCCTCTACAATTTATATTAATTACTCAACACGGATTTGGGAGTCAAAACCCCAACATTTCTTCCAAAGCCTTTGCACATTGTAAAAAGAAATTTACTCATAGGTGTTACATAAAATGATAATTTTTACGCGCCCCCGCACTGCGCCGTTCAAGGCCTACTGACGTCGAACGATAAGAAGCGGTTACGTTATGCCAAGTTCTTATGACCGATACAAGAAGCCAATCAAGAATTCGACCAAATAGATAAAAGTATATGAATGGATTATCTTTCTCGATGCCATGCTGATACAAGACAATATTACTTGATTTTGAACCAAAAATTCATATGAAAAGTATTGAGGCTTGGTGTTGCCCAGGGAGCATACTGGGACCAAGTATGGTTCACTAGCAAAAATACCAAAAACGATATGAATAGTTTTGCTTAAAGACATTTAATATAATATGACCAAAGAGTATAATATGAAACAAAGGCAACCAAAGGGCACGAATGATGATTCAAGCTCGCATACAGCTGGGATGTGATACGTGAATTTATTGAAATAATTCAAAACCTTGGGCTCTACAAAAACGGTTCTTCTATGTGCATACCGTGGTGGGATTTGCATTGTTTATTGTTCTTTATATTGCGCGATTATTCAATAATTATACCGGCCCGTTACGCTGCGACTGCATGGCAAAACGATTAAAACTAAGTAAATGGCAAGATTTTACATAGTTAAGGATAATTTACATAATTTTATACTTATAAGTTTCACGTCATGAAAAGGAAGGTAAAGGCGTATAACTTAGTATGCCATTTACCAGCTCTTTTTAAGTAATGGGGCGAGTCGATGGCGATTAACCGAGTACAAATCTAGAGACCAGGCTGCTACTAAGAAATTCCTAATGGGAAGTACAGAATATTATAAATTGATACGACTGTTGCAACTTACAACCGATCAATGATCAATTAGTCAATTATAATGAATTTATAAATACCAATCTTGCGCTAGCTGAACTGATTCAATTAGTAACTTTGTGTAGTGTTTGGGTCACCAAGATACAGGCTGTGTCTAGTTTGGGACCCGCTGTTAAATCAGTCTAAGCTTTCTGTTGGTTAGAACTTCATGGTAATACTTGTATGTTTGTGAAATATGTGTAAGTTTGAATAAATAAAATAAATAAAGTACCCTAAATTAAATGATCAATTTCATATCATGATTTTCCTTGTGATCGATCATAATGGTTATCCTCAAAATAATAATTGTACCTATTGTATTCACTGAGGACAAAAAACAACCAACTGACTAATTTAGTATTACCTAACAAAGTATCTAGAACTTTCTTCAATGTCTAAAAGCAATGCTACTGTAATAGAAACAATATCGGTTCGAATCTAAAGGCTAAGTTTCTATTGAAAATTTGGCAATCTACGACCTTGACGAAATGATTACACGTTACCTTGTTTTTAGAGTATCTATATTTAATTTACGACTGTACGGCTAGACTTTGTTACGTTAAGCGAATTATCAAAACATGTGAAAGTGAGGACGTATGTCCACAGTGAAAGGAGATTTGGGGCAAATTCTTAATGCGTAATTACTTTGTCTACGTTGCGCAGCAGTAGCTGAGATGGCAAAAACATCTCTTGCTTTCTATTCATACCTTTGTTTATACCTATTTGGTTCCGTTAGTAGTATGAGATCTAAAGCTACGGTGTCCCAGAAGAGCGGTGGTAGCCACAAAATGGCCGCAGTGACGGCTGTCGTGAAAATGATGGCAATGGGGTTTGACTATACGGTGACAAAAAAACGCTCTCTAGAAACTATACTTTCATAAATAATGTTTCAGTTAGTTATACATATTAAGGGTTTTAATTTTAATAGCTTTATGTTTTCTTCATATAGTTGACGTAGATCGGACTGGAAACTGCACACTAATTGCGTAACACACGATCAATCGGAATCTGAATCATTTTGAAGCAAATTGCTAATCTATTGCTTCATAAGTTCGAAAAATGTGTCTGCTCAACACGTACATAACGTAATGAATGTTGTTGAACTGTCAAAATGAAACCGATTCCGATTGATCGTGTGTTACGCAATTAGGGTGCTGGTCGTCAGCCCGATTTTCTCGTTCAATAACATCAAGTACGTTTGTTAGATCAATTAACAGATTTGGAAGAATGTGGAAATTTGCGAAAGGTATTTCATATTTGTATGTGATATCGGCTGTTTAGAAGCTGACGTGATTATCATGGATCTTCTAATACTTACTCTATCAATATCATAATAATCGTGATTATTTTGGATAAAAATAGCTTCCCATTAGTTCTCTTTTGTTTTCTAAACTTACGTGTTGCTGTGCTTAATTTTAAGTTGATTCACGATATTCCGAAAGTGGACTTTGTTTAGACAGTTCAATAACAATATTGATTAGACTAGGGATATCAATTGCCTCAGAAAAGTAACAAAATAATTATTCTTAAATACGCACCTAATGCATATTATGATTGCCGTGCTAAGCGTTGTACTATTTGCTAGTACTTCAGTCAATGTTTGTGTTGCCGCAAATGCAGTGACTCAACAAGAAATGACATTATGAAAGTAAGGTCAGTTGTTAAGTTTAGCAAACGACAACATAGGTCCCAACAGTTACCGTTCACCTAAAGCAAAATACAAAAGAATCAATATAAACCATTGAAATCACAAAGCTACTAATTCAATCAGGCTAGTAGGAAACGCAACATTTTCCAATTACAATTCAAGGCAGTTACAAAGGCTGACAAGACTGATCTAGCTAAATTAGACACTTAATATGCGTACTATGAATAAATTCTAATTTCATAGACGACTGCAAATAACAAATACAATGTTGAATGTACATGACGTATATGTTTGGCTGACGTAGCAAGACGAACCGGATAGGCTTTAATCCTATTAACAAATCTGATGGGCGCGGGAAACGAGACAAGAAAGTTAGTACGGAAGACAACATTGTAAGTTAGTAAGGCCTTGGAGATATCGCTAACGACCTACATAGTGGTTGGCCCAGTGAGAGATATCAAGCCAATGAACTTGACGATAACTTTGGCACAGTTCAAAGAATCGGCGAATATTGAAAGGGAAAGTTCTCACTTTCTTACGTTTTATAAACATAGACAGTCATTGTTATGGAGATGCGTGTTTTGCGTAATCGGTTTTATCGATTACCTCTTTCTTTTTTGTCTTCATCAAGGATACGAATTTTACCCTTGAACCTTGTTTTAGAAATAATGAATGTTTAGTTACGATTTATGTTAATAATTTCTTGCACATAATAAATGTGCATTTTGAATGAAGTTCGGTATACCACCACGTTCGCGTCTTTTATAATATTATTTAAACACATACGTCATTGCCATTAGACTTTTTATCGACATCATTTTAATTTTCCTCAATAACCACAAGATCCTGCATGACCAAATCTTTGATTACCATATTATTTGCGGGTCGTTTATGAAGAAATTTTATGCTTGAACTTTCTTCAAGTAATATAATTGCACGGTTGCGAAAACTTACATTTTCATTTTGAGGTCAAAGCCGCTCTCTTTCTATAGTTAATACTTCTTTATATACTTTTATTATATCAACACAGATAACATGTTATAATTTTGTACAGTTGGCAAAAAGCAAAGGTTCATTATCATTAAGAGCGAGTGGGAATTTCAGAGTGTTATATTTAACTGCGAGTGCAAAACGCATTAAATCCGTCTGGTGATGCAACAGTAATTATGACCAAATCTTGACATTACACGTCATACAAAAACTTCTAAAACATTTAAGCCGTTATGAAAATATTATTATTACTTATCTAAATCGTCAGGTAGCCGCAAACTGTTTCGTAATTGGTTGCAAGACGACCATTGTCTCTGGACAAATGTAATGGCCGTCGAAGTTTGCACATTAGGATAACTATAAGCGTGGCAAGCATGTAGCACATGTGCAATACTGTTGAAGGTTACTCTAAGTAGAGCAACATATTATTATTGTATCCGTTTTTATCGCTGCAGTTTTCTTCGCGGATTCAGCAGATTTTAATCAAGAATCTAGGCGGGATATACCGGTGTTGCTTGATGGAGCGTACGGCAATCAAGTCTACATTTGTGATGAATAGCTTGCACCGTAACCCGGTTCTTACGACAACAGTAGTTTGTGAGATAATCAGCTAAGGAAAAAGATTGGCACTAAAGAAAAAGGTAATAAGAAACGTTTGTAAGACGCTAGTTTTAGATGTAAGTATTCTCCTTTTCTTCTTTTTGTTATGAACTGAGAGTGAAAGAAGTGCAGAATATCTGTACTGTTTATTTTGAAACCGAATGCTTTTTGGGAGAACTCACATATTATTTACCTACTTTTTATAAACAATTTACAAAAGTAAATCACGGTTTTCTGATTCTGGTAGAATCAGAAAATGTGATTTACTTATACGTGAATTGTTTACAATAAATAAATGAAATAACTAACAACAAAAAACGAATAATAATAATTCATGTTTATATTATTCAAGAGTATAAAATTCTATAGAAACAATATACATAATAAATTGTACCGATTTATCATAGTTACGAAACGAAAATACTGAAAAATAAGTTTTTACAAGGTAACAAAATCAAAAGATATCAGAAGGCCAATTCTCGTAATTAAAAACGTTCAAAATCTAATCGCAATCTCATCTCAGCAACAATCAATGTCAAATACTTGTCAAAAATGTATACAAATTTGATCGAGAATTGCCCCTCTGATAAAACAAAATGTTTTGATAAAAAATTACGAGTTAGTTAATAATGCGACAATTTCGAAATTTTTGAATTTTCATTTGATTTCGTCACAGAGGGAATGACCGATGAGCTGACCACCTTGCAAGAGACCAGTTCCTTTTAAGCAGGTGTCCTTCGCGGCTAGTCAATCAAATGTCGAAAGAAAACCTTTAGTTTTTTTTTTGGATTGGCAATACTTGTGGGATTAAGCGACATTTCACGAACAGGTTAATATTTTACCAACTTTTCGCACTTTTATTTAACTGGATACCTTATTATTACACCTTGCAGATTCTTAGCCCGCTACGAAGTTTGACTACTGTTGGCATATCATTGGTATTTGCTCAGACCATGAAAATGATAAAATATTTCAAAAATATATTAGATACGAAGGATTTTTGAAAAATGTTGACCTTGAAATCTTGAAACCTATCAGAATTTCCAACCAACATCAAAGGCAGACAGTCTTTGTTCTCAAAACAGCATAATTATGCAAATAAGGAAAGTCAATATTCATACTTATGAGAATGAATAATTAACACCAGTACAATTTTCAGGAGCGTATCGGAACAATGAAACTAGCAGAAGTTTTTTGGAAGCTATTAACTCACTATCTTGTGTCATCTTAGTAATCAGAACTCCTTGGTATTGCCCCATCTGTATACGTGATATACAGCATATATTATGATTCAGCGAACTGTGTGAAATGGAGTGCTGTCAAGCAAAGTTGAGCTGCACGATTACCGACAAATGCGTGCACTGACTGGACAGGTCCACTCAATCTGTGTGGTTCTTTCTTCAAAAACCATTTCAGACATCAATCTACATGGTCTTCACATGATCTGACCAAGATTATGTCTGACTTTAAAAGAGACTGTGACCTTTGAGTTTGTTTCGGCCTTTCATCTCAGGGTCAGAGTTCAGACGTTCAGTTCGTTTCAGTCAGATAGGAAACGCCGACCTCATCTAATTTTTAAAATATGATTGACGTGTAAGTGTTTGCAAACCTACTTATAAAAATAAAATCATATTTTTTCAATTAAAAAGAATCATACTCCCGAATTTGTAAAGGCTGCAGATTAGCGCGACGCGAATCTGACGGAACAATTTCTAGGAAAACTTCATGGAAATTGTTATACCAGAGACACGTCGCGGCTGTTTACGAGAGACAAATAAAAAAGAAAGGATTCTCTGAAACAAAAGTAAAAACTGCCGCAGCCTAGTCAGTGCAGTAGGTTTAGTAGTATTATTAGTATTTCGCAATAGTTTCGGTAGTAGTAGTTCGCTTACTAGGTTGACATATCTGTTTGCTTTGGCCTCTATGTAAGTATTTTCCTCATCAGCATCGTTACGCCTGATGCATAAGGCACTGATATGAATAATTTAGAGCAGCTGGTGACGTCAGCTTTGAGTTCTCATTTGATTATAATGGGTGTCATTGTCTTAGATATAATGTACCGACTAGTTGCAATGATGGGGTTTCATAACACATTTTCGCAGTAATAAAAATCAAATCAGTTGGTGCACAAAAGATAAGAGAAACCGAATAAAAAGCGGACGGATTGTGGAGGGATAATCTGCATGCAAAGGGAGTGAATGATAACGCGAATGCTGACAGGAGAGAATGGAAGAAAAAACTTTTAGCGCCGGTAAACCCCAAGTACCATGGGACAGGGCAGAAAAGGAAAGAGAATATACTTACAAACAAAGAGGACCTATCTAAAGCAGTTACCTTAACCTAAACTGAAGCCAATCGATATTTAGGCCGCAACAAGACTCGTACGAGCCTAGAATTGTCTGTCAATTCTATATTGCATTACGTCATCCTTTTACTTGCTTACATTTTCAGAGTTTATTTATTACTTAAAATGCGTTATATATTATTCAAGCATTCATTACGCGTTGCGGTCAACTCGATGGAATCGAGGCCTGAATTAAAATCGTGGTTTAGGTATTTTTTACTTATATTAAAAGGAATGATTCATTAACCGCCTCATTAATATCTGTTTGTCGGTTTATTATTAATGTCTTAATGTTGTTCGATGTTTACTCGAAAACATCTGGTTTCAGAATTCTGAGTTATTGGACGAAAATACTGTGGACGTTGATGTTGGATTTCAAATGTTCATGGATTTGTCTTACATCGGATTATTTATTTTTATTGCAACAGCTGTAACTATGGGTTGTTCGTCATACTGCTTGATACCTATGAAGATTTTGACGAATGGATCATACTCCATTGAGATGTATTTAGACATGACGTTTCTTTCCAAGACCAACAATTTCGACATCAAAGTATATAATTAACATCGAGCATGACTATCTTTAATATTGAAATAATGATCAATCCAAATTTCATGAGTCATCTAATTGAAATATCGACGAATTACCTACGTGTACGAGAAGCACTTGTGAACAGTCATTGTACAATGGCCTCTCAAGAGACCATGGACGAACATTGAAACAAAATTGCATTATATCTACAAGGTCTAAAAGACCGATGGTCAAGTATTCACAAAGGGATCTAGGGAAAGGGAATGTCATGTTCGATAAGGTCAAATGTTCTTTTGAAAAATTATAGTGGCACAAAACTGGTGGAACTTGTTATGGGTGCCCGAGTAATTACAATAATCATAAAATTCCATTACGACCAGGCGGTTTTGCCATTTCACGTCAGTTTGCATTTAAGATTGGTAAAATACCATTACCAGTGCCGATCAAAGTTTGACGATCTCTTAAATAAATGAGTTTCTAACCACATATTGGCACATTGACACAAATTCTTCCAAGAAAGTCAATTACTTTATTAATATCGATGATGAAAATACAGGACCAAATTGGATCAATCAAATTTTATTGTAGCTCCGTATTAATACAAACAACAATTTAAGTGACGCAGGCGCCAGTTATAGAGAAGTAAGAGAGCAATAAGAATAATGAAACGGGACCAGTACCAGCCGTACCAGGCAACAATAAAAATGCTTTCAAAAGATTTCAAGTATCGAAACTTAAATTGTTTTAAACATAAATGGATCACTCGCATGGACTCGATTGATGCATCGGCCATCTCTTTCTTACGACATACTAACAAAAAAGGAGCATGGAGAGGTTATTTATAAATCAACACACGTACACACAATTTAGTTCCATTGTTCTGGTGGTCGATTTGTCTATCGTGAGTCAAACATTCCTGGGACTCCCAGAAATCATTCCCATTGTATCATGATCATCATACGATATTGTTTCTTAGTATTTACTGGGTGACGCAAGTTTGGCAGTACTCCCACTACGGCATAACGGCATGCTTCACCGAATCCTTTTGGGGAATTTTGGACAGCAGTGACAGTGAAAAAGTTACAGCTAATAGTTACACCATGAGACCAATCTCATGATGTAACTATTAGCTGTAACTGTAACAGAAATGCAGTGACACATCTGATCTTTAAGATGTTGATCAAGTAAAGCGGCTCTTTTAATAAGACTTTTGAACAAAAGAGTCACACTATTCTCAGTAAACAGTAACAGTAAATTCACAGTAAAGCACTTAGAGTTCCCAAATTCACGAACCCGATCATTTTAATATCTGGAGTTCAATATGTCTTGTTGGCAGAAAGTAGTACAACTAGACTAGACTAGATTTAGACGTAGACTTTTGGTATTATATTATTTGTTTTCCTTCCGGTGTTGTGGAATGCCTGGCACTCTGTGTATAATCTACAATTCACCGGTAGTTCAGGGTGTGTACACGCTATAGGTACATCAATAACGCATGTAATATACGTTTCCTTTCTGTTTTCCTCCACGTTTGATTTGAACCTAGCCATAAATTTCGATTATGCGTCTACAAATGTTTGTACTATGACGTTTACGTCCGATTCTCATTACCATAGCCCTGCATCGTCGCTTGAAATAGTCACGGCTAGTTTGTTTATCTGTTTATAATGCAGAAATAGTTCAATGTAACTAAGATTAGCATTTATGATAATTGATAACTGTAGTGACATTTTAATTAAGTGTATGACTACTGTAGCAGAATATTATATCCTAGTTGTCATTAATTTTGCGGATTTACTTTACAGCTAGCACTGTTTAGACTCTGTCAATCGCAGTCCACTTCTAGACTTCTGATATAGGCCTCTCCCATAGTGGGAGCGCCACTTCGCCAATCTTATCTGAAGCACCATTGAAATAGGATCAACGATAAAACTGCACTGATAGATCGATGCCAGCGATTTTGCAAATGATGCGGATAACAACAGTGACGCATGCATCCGACCAGATAGATGTACAACCAAGATAGTCAAAGACAAATTGGCTACAGAAAAAACTTTTTGCAAAAAAAAACAACCGACTTCCAAAAACGACACTACAAAGTGAGAAATAACTTTAATTTCGGAAGTCGGTGTCGTTGGGTTCGCATTTTCGGTGTTTGCCACCGACTTCCGAAAATAAAGTTATTTTTCAATTTGTAGTGTCGTTTTTGGAAGTCGGTTGATTTTTTTGCAAAAAAGTTTTTATTTTCCACTCTTAAGTTGTAATTTTTACCAGTACTTAATTTTGGTTTAAAAACCAAACTACTGAACCGTTTTTGATGAAATTTCTATGGGACCATTTGGGAAGTATACCCTTTCCAACAAAAAAAGAATTTTTCAAATCGGTTGGCAAGCGACAGAGTAATGCGCGAACACACATAAAAAAAAAAATACATGCGTCCGAATTGAGCACCTCCTCCTTTTTTAGAAGTCGGTTAAAAAGAGTAAGGTACTAGATTTTCAACAGCGCAGTTAATTACTAACAGCAATGATCAGTAGGTGCACTGACCGACAGTTAACAGTTAATTTCTCTATCTAATTATGAAGAAGCGAAGGCTGAAGCTAACCACAGCGTCAGTCCTAATATCTCCAATTTACTCATAATGGCTGCCCCTCCTCATTAGCCTAGCTAACGCGGCGCGACGCAAGCGCATCGTTATGGTGGCTAGTCTCACACGCACACCGGTGTAATGATGCGAATTTGCTTCAGTGGTGTTGCTTGTATATGATATTTTTAATGACATTAATTTATAGCACATTACTTGGAATTAAAGTAGCTGGTATTGAGATTTTTTTGCATTTTAACAACAGTTTCTGGTGATTTGAGCACTTTTCTTATTGCATTATTTCAAGGTTTTATCTTGCGCTCAATTAATTTTGACATTCTACGGATTAGTTTGCTCGTCTAGATGAAATTTTTTATGACAACCTGCTCTTAAAGCAACTAACAGACAAAAGATGGGAATACTGACATTCTCAATGAGATTTCAGACTGTTTATGTATTAAATATTTTGTGCAACCGCAGTTTTCGTTTAGTTCAATATTTCAGACAGTTTTCAACGCCCATGTAATTCGGATGCGTCGGCGCCATTGAACCAAACTCAAACCATTTTATTTTTTTTGTCTTCCAGATAACATCGGACTACTCACGCAGAATGTTTTTCTTATCTAACCATTGACAAATGGGCAAGTAAATTGATTCACATCACTGTTCGGGCACGTGCATGCCCAGTGAAATCATGCGTCAAATTATGCAACGCACAGTGAAAACAGCACGCAGGCCGCATACCGAGCGTTTGTGGGTTAGATTTGTGACAGTATTCCCTGTGGCATACCGCATACTGGTCAAAAGTCGTCCAAAGGTAGGCCAAACATGATTTTAATTATGTCTAAATAAATAAGTAACAGGTCGAACTGCGCTAAGCCGGTGAAGACGGAAGGAAGTCTCTTTGATTGAGTTACGATGTTCATTGTAATCTGGGTCACATTGTTTTAACTTTCTTTTACGTGTAGAAATAGAAAATCTGGTGACCTTTTGTTTTACTTTCTTATAAAACACGATTGGATAAACAATTTCTGTTCTAAGGGGCAATTTCCGTATTATTTTTAAAAACGCATACTTACTCTTACTCTGAATCTGTCAATAATTCCCAATTCTCAATTCGTTATTCCATAATGGCCCTGATTCCCTTGTTCACAAATTAAACTAAATTTAAGTTTTGTGCATCTTTTTCTTTCTATTTCATTAAGAAAAGGACAGAAGATAAAATATTAGTTTACTCCTGTCAAATTAAGATACTCCATAGACAGATTAGACGTGATTAAATTAAAAACATGGCTGCTAAAAATACGTCAATTTACGTCAGGCGCTGACTAGTTTGACAGGACTAAACTAATATTTATCTTCTGTCCTTTTCTAAATTAAATAGAAAGAAAAAGATGCATTGAACTTAAATTTAATTTAGTTTGTGAACAAGGGAATCGGCGCCAATGTGGGTAAAACAGTTGATGGGCTCAAAATTGTTGAAACAATTATGGACCCTGTCGGGCACACCATAGTAAGAGACAGGAGGAAGAGCGCTTACTTATTCCTTTAATTTCCCTACATTAACCAATTCTTAAAATTGATTGTCGCTGAGATGAGATTGCGAGTTAATTACGGGAAATGGCCTTCAGTGATATTCTGCCCTGACAAGTCTTGCTGCAAATTGACGGAACAGTTAAATCTGTACCTATTGCACCATCCAGTAATTCCTAACTTCCTTATCGTTAATCAATCACACAAGATTCAATCGTCTCGAAATATTGGAAATAGGGTGGTCTACGATAAGAAGTCGGTCATTCACTCCAGCTTTCAGATCACATTACTGTTCTTGAAATAGAAGTCTTTTGTAACAGTCTCGTGACTTTGTTTAACAATAATACTGTTCTAATTCTAATGCTCACGAGGTGCTTCTAATATTAACATTTGCTCTTAAATACATTCCACGCTTTCATTCACACTTTTATTTTTATTTACATAATGACGATATTTTTTGAACTTGGCCTCATTTTCGGTCAATATTTTTTTCTCTTCATAATTTTAATCATTGTGAGTTCAACAAACTTTCTCGCCGTGGTTTTTGTAGGTACCTATTATACTGAGTAATACAATAGCACATTTTAACAATAGTTAATGAATATTAAAATAATAATTTTGCCTACTGCTTACGCGGACTGGGTGAATCGATTTTCTCGCAAGCTCTGTTATAATAAATTCAATAAATATCGAGGAAAATGGGAGCATTGGAGACCCAGTGGTCAGTGGGCCAGACAGGCACTTTACTTTGTGTATTTCATCACCACTGCTCTCAAAACGGTGAAGGAAAACATTTTGAGGAAACCGGCATGTCTTACAACCAAAAACTTTGAAGACATGTGACATCCACCAACCCGCACTGATCCCGCGTGATGAATTATAGCCGGCTTCCTCTCACAGAGAGGCCTGTGTCCCAGCAGTGGGAACATTATAGGCTGATTATTAATAAATAATGCACCTCATCAGAAATGTAGGGTCAGATTGATTAGAAACACATAATTGAATAAACGAATTAATTTATAGCCTTATCGTTTCTTAGTCGAAGGTTTAGCTTATGTAGTAGGTAGATGTTGTGATTAAATCATTGATACTAATACTGACTAGTTTATATGCCGTTAGTTTCACCTACAAGCGACTTATATACTTACACATTCAGAAATGAGATTCTTTTGATGAATGTATTTGAATGCGCACCATATACGTTTTATTATAATTATGTGACAGACAAGGAAATGCCGGTTAAATGTTAATAACATTATCAATTTCTTGAGAACTTTTACTTACCCTTTTGGCATGCGGAAGCGATACAATACAAGTAAGGGTATTCCCTGCTGTATTAAAATTAAATGCAGACATTAAACAAGACATTCACTAACTTTTGTAGTTATTACAATATCAGTGGTTTTCTTCTATTATTACGATAATGATGACCTTAACCTTCTTGGTGATAAGTTCCGCGTAATTATTACGAATATACGGCAGTGTATGTAACACGGGCTATTATAAACTGAACAACTTGCTGTAAATCATCATAGTATTTAAGGCATATACCCTTTCTTTATCAAGCTGCGTGTGAACGTCATGGACACTTTTCCTGGGCTACCTCAGCGCACCCCTCGTGCGACATTAAATTTTCTGGCGTTTTTTGCAATTTTCAGGTCAGTGTCAGGTTGTATGTTGATTGAAATGTGATTCGCGACCATAATTAATATGGCTTTAAAGAATTATAATCATTCGAATCAGCAATACAACTCCTTAAGTTAGAATTGACTTTAAATATCATGATTTAATGTAATAGTCATTCAATAGGGTAATATGAACTTTAGAGAGTTGATGATGGTATGATTTTATTGATCATCCTACTATATAATATTATAAACGCGAAAGTTTGTATGGATGGCTGTTTGTTACTCTTTCACGAAAAAAGTACTGAACGGATTTGGATGAAATTTGGCACACAGATAGTTTATAACCAGGAATAACACACAGGATACTTTTTATCCCGATATTCCCATGGGATCGATTGCAAATGGAAAAAACGTAAGAAAATTTGAATTTCACGAGCTACCCTGACGCTTTCGCCTTAAGCTAATTAATGTGCTCAATATTCGGCTTATGGGGTAGCTCCGAGTGAGAATCCTACCCTAAACTTCAGAGACCACGTGGTCTGAAACCTACGACACAAAATAAATTTAAACTTATCAGTCTTAAGGTACCATGAAGATGACAGCAGAGTCGCAGTTATGAGCGGAACTGATTCAACAAATCAACAGTATCAATTCGCTTCCCTAGCGTAATGTCTTTGGTTTACATCTGCCTTTTAGCACATGCGTAGATATAGATTCACAAAGTCCAAGGATCATACCGATATTTCACAAGATTATATTGGATTGCAAGCTATAAATCAATAGTTAAGTACATACCTCGTTGGGGAAATATGGTAAGTGAAACGTAGAGGAAATCAAATCGAGTAGGATATCTACGAGTACATAGGTATACAGATAGTGACGCTAATCAAGGCGCTAATTGGTATTACGTTGAGATATAACTATTAAGGTATATGACGCGTTTCCTGATAGCTTATGGAGCGACGTGACTATCCGTTTAAGGATCCGGCTGTCATTTCGTCATACGTTGCGTCGACGGCTATCAATCTAGTCAAGAGTTCTTCAGTAGTAACCCGGAGTTTGTTTTTGTGCCCAGATAACGGTAAAATGATCGGCCCTCTACTACATACACGCGACTCTAAGCATAAACGCCGGATGAACTAAAAAAAATCACCTTTCAGGACTAGAGGTGTAATATTATGTTACAGTAACTTCAGTGATGGTCAAATGGAAATCTAATAAGAAGTAAATTCGTGCGAATTGTAAAAAGTTTTTAGGCGTCTATGAGCCGGCTTTTAATCTGGACCTTCTACATATCTACCTATTCGTGGCGAATTCGTACAGCAATATTATCTAATACTGCTGTAGTACTATGACGTCATAGCACGTTGTAGGTCAGCAGTGATTGGAAAGCCATGCACCTTGGCCAATGGTTCCAATTAGTAGTTACCTACTAAAGTTATCTAACGGCCCTTATACCATTATGTACTGACCTTATGTGACTTATCTATATTTGGCTGGAGGTCTTGCAGGTTCACTCTTAAATATAATGTTTTATAAGTAAAGGTCAAAAGGTAAAGGAAAACCATATTTGTGCAATCTACTAATTGGTTAAAATCTTTATTGGAATGCCATTTTGAAAATTAAAATAAATTTACTACTTACATTACAGTATTGGGTACTATACTAATCTTTGTTTACTTAACATAAAACAGAAATAGAAGTTTCTAGTAATTACAAGCATTTATTAAAATAGTATAGAACGCTAAAAAGTGGATGAGAAAGTATAGAATGTAAAAACTCTTAAGTAATTGGAGTAAGTTTAAAAACAGTTAACATTTAAAACCCTTATCTAAGGCAGTTCAGTTGTTCATATCTTTTAACTATATTTTCTACTTTCTTTTTTGTTTAGGTATAGCAATAGAAGGCAAACACACTGGAAGAGAAAACTGTTGGTAATAAAAATAGCAGAAGAAGAAGAGGAAATGTCCGCAGGAATATGCTGCTATGAGTAACGAGAACAGATCAGGTAACTGCGGAGGTGGTTCCACAAACACCGTCCCCACAGTCAATAGGATCATACCAACTATAGATATCACAAAAATAAGACTTACAAAGGTCAAAAATGGAGAGGAATCTTTCTTATTTGGCTGTAGAATCTTAGCCACACGATTGGCATTGAAAATTGAGAAATAACCAGAATTTGGCTGTGACAACTTCAAGCAAATGCTGTAGAAAGATGTGTAGATCAGAGTAGTAGCAATAAAAGGTAAAAGAAGACCATCCTTCATCAACAATGGAAGCATACTAAACGTGGACACCAGTAAGAACCAGAAACACATGAAAGGATCTTCAGGAAAATGTAGAGCAACTGGTATCGCCGCTAACAAAATAGTTTTCTCATGGACTTGGAATGAGAACAAGAAGAATGCCAGCGACACATTGATCAAGCATGGAACAAACTTTTTTATGTTGATTCTAAAGAAAATATCTGCACATGCTGGCCCCGCAGCCATAGCAGTGATCAACAGGCATGTTTTTGCCATTTCTTGGTTACTGTAAATTGTCTTGAGTTTGATAAAAACATTGACCATACACCACACGTTTGAAACCTTATCTTCGAAAATTCCTCTATTCAATGGAAATAATCTGTGTACAAGCTGGAATACGTTATCCCAACCTTTTAAGAATGGATACCAAATGATAACAAAGCAAGCAACAACGGCAATAGCGAGTTTGTTGAAACAGCGGACAAAGTGAGACAACTTGCCTCTCCCCAGTGGCATACCTATGAAACATTTTCTGAACAAATAAAAGAAAAATGGCAAAGCATGATACAGTTCCATTTGCTTATAATTTAGAGCACAAACAAAAAATATTGTAGCTAAAGTATCATTCCTTATGGCTATTATAAAGAAAGTAGCCCATAAAAAGAAACCAAGAGATACACAATTGTATTGAAAGTGACCGTAGTCAATCAATATGATGCCAGGGTACAATAAAAATAGAGTAGTTGAAATATCTGTTCTTTTGAGAACACACTTTGGCTCTTTAGGTTCTTTGCCCAGCACTCTTTCGGCATCTATACATATGCACAGCACTGCAGTCACATACAAATAAATGTCACTTAGGAAAACAGTCCACCTCATGAAGGTTTTATGGGCGTCGCTTTCGTAACCTCTTGACGCAAAGAGACGCACCGATTCTGGCTCAAGCCAGTCCGCAACCAGCCCCATGAGTAGGCTGTGGTATGCAGTGAGCGGTGGATAGTCCAAACCCCAGTACTGAAGATCATTTTGCGTCGTATTATGATACCATTTATTGACAGGCGTGTGCACTGTTATTTCTTGCCAATGTCTTTGCGCTTCATAATCGCCGTACATTGGTGGTTTTTTAGATCCGGAATACGGATAAGCAGCCACGCACCATCTCACAAGCAAAGAGAATAATAAACCGGGAAGTAACGCCTGTTTTGTCACAGTAAATTTATCCGGATCTGCCCTTCTCGTCATTGTCCCGAGGTTATTATTTCGATACGGACACTTGTTTTCATTCAAAAATTCTATGAAACTTTACAACGCGGCACAGGTTGTTCGATAAAATTTTGACAGATTACTTACGACGTGAACGGCGTCCAAATCCTTGGTCAGCTTCTCCTTCAAATATCCCTCTGTATACACCATATTTTTTGATAAAAATCCATTTAACGTGAAATAAATACCATGCACGGTTCACGAAAATTATTTAACACTTCGATGGAATTTACTACAAACAGAAACGGGTTTGATTCACACAAGTAATGAATTTTTTCGAAAGTGACAAAACGAGAAAGCGCCTCACGAAAGTGAAATTGCGGTCGCCGAACTGACGAATTTCACACCGGGCGAGATCCCATCCGTGTAAACCTACAAAATTAGATTATCTCCATTCGCTGGTCAAAGTTCATGAAACATGAGGGTAATAGAATTTAGTAGCTTAACCGTGACCTTGACCACTGCTACATCAAAGTATATTTATTCGTATTATTCGATAACACTATTACCAACACTATCTCTTGTCTCTCGACAAGATAAAAATAATTAGAGAGCAAAATACGGTCTAAGAAACTGAGTGTTTTATTTTTATCATGCATTAATTAAGTTTCTTCACACAATAAAAATAAAAAGCATAACTTTCATTTTGAAAATTTACACGAATACGAGAATGTCAGTCTTGTTAAGTCTTGTGTGCGAGAATATCTTCCAAGAAAAACGAAATGGTGATGCTAAAGCACACCATTCATGCCGCGATTTTGTTTAGTAAGTGGCCCAATCACTATCCTGCGTGGGGCGGAAACAAAAAGGGAGGTGAATAGGCTGCATTATCTTTCATTGTTTATTATTTCACCATAGACTCATAAATGGCGGTTCATTCAATCTTTTATGATTCGTGATGAATTTTTTCATGTTTTCTTTTAAAGTTCTCAATTAGTCTGGTAATAATTCCGCTATGAAAATGGAAGGAGAAAGTTCTCCATTGAAGAGAAATTTGACCGAGTGGAGATTCAGTCAATATCCAAAATATATTTTGTTACCGATTGATGAAAATCATGACCAAATTAGATCCAATATAAAGAATGTAGTTTTTTCCGAGGTAGGTAAATATTTAGAATCGCGCAAAGGTAAAGTTTTATGCTTAATCGATAGAACCTGATAGGCTGACAGAAATATTTTTGAGTATTTTATTTTTGAACATTAAAAAACCCATGATTATCAGGTAACTCCTCGGCCACTGGAACGGAACATAAGGCTGGTATGCGCGTCACAAGATGCCTTGATCAATATCTTGGACATGGATCCGGACATGGCGAACCGCGAGGAATTCGCAGAATTCATTGCAGGGCGGAAACTGCCATACGGAGCTTTGCCTGTTGCACATAGGTAAATTATTATCAAGAGTGTTTCCTTACAACTTCTGAACACTACCTACTGTTCTTTTAAAACAAAAGACTAATTTCGATATCATTCTAGATATGGTGGACATCAGTATGGACTGTGGGTAGGACAACTGGGTGATGGCAGAGCTCATATTCTCGGAGAATATGTTAACAGGTAAGATGCTTCAGGCTGCACACTACACGACTTCACTGCGGTTGTTTAGCTTGTAATAAATAAATCTGGGCTCTGATGACCGTACACCTCAAGAGCGTAAACTCTGTAAGGCTACGTCTGCCAGTGCCATTAGAACAATGGCTCTGAGAATGTCAATTTCAATATTATAATACTTCTATCTGCGACTTCATCCCATCCCACGTGAAATTCTTATTCCCCCGATCCACCGCGTCACATCGCCTCGCCCGTCCGCAGCGTTACTTCGTTTTTGCGAGTTCTTTCTGACTTTTGTTATTTTTGCTCGGCTCCTAATTTAATGGTCCTAGCGTTACAAAGCGTATAGCCCTCCTGAAGAATTGGGCTATCAAATGTAATAAGAATTTTTCAAATCCGATTGATAGTTCCAATATTACCGCATTCAAACAAACGCTTCAGCTTTATTATAGGTATTGGTACAGATAGATTAGAAGAAACAACACAATTACTGGACAATAAATATTCGATAGATCAATAATGATATTTTAGACGCGGTGAAAGATGGCAGATCCAGCTGAAGGGTTCTGGACAAACACCGTATGCGCGCGTCCACGATGGCCGCACTGTATTGCGGTCTGCTATCAGAGAGATGATAGCAAGTGAAGCCTGTTACTTCCTAGGCATACCTACTACGAGAGCAGTCGGATTAGTAGGTGAGTTGATCCTTGAACGCCCCAATCCATCTTCAAAATGTTCTTCATCTGTTAACTTTCTGCTAACTTTATAATTTTCCATATTATTTCCTTTTTCTTTGTTTCGTTTTTGTCTAGACATTATAACAATTATAATGTATCCGGTACATAATTGACAAGGACGTGGTCGGAAATAACCATCATTATCAACCTCACACCTTCATGATCTAACTCGCTATGTCCAATATCCAAAAGGAACTCAGTGATTTCCGACGACTAAAAAAACTTCTTAAAAATACCTACAATTACAGTGAGCGACGAAGCTATCATCAGGGACGTCTACTACAACGGATGTCCTCGTCGAGAGCGGGCGGCGGTCATACTCCGCTTGTCTCCAAATTGGTTCCGCTTCGGATCCTTAGAGATCCTTTCTAGGACTGGAGAGATCGCTGTACTGAGGCAGCTGTCCGATTTCATTATAAAGGTAGGTCAAGTAAACCCATGTTACCTCCCTCACCCTTAGTACTATAAAGCACATTTCCAGCTTTATGTTATGATTTCTAGGAGTATTTCCCTGACATCCAGCTGACTGATGAGAATCGTTTCATTAGAATGTTCTCGGAAATTGCACATAAGACATTGGATCTCGTTGCTAAGTGGCAAGGTAAGGTACGACTATTTAATTACCATCACTTTTGGAGTCTTCTGCTGGTCTTTGACTGAAGTTATACACTAAAGCAAGGCAACATATCATTTACTAGATAAATATTCATAGCGAAGCCTTAAAATACAGGTCTGGGCTTCACCCATGGTCTCCTGAACACGGACAATATGAGTCTTCTGGGCCTGACTTTGGACTATGGACCTTTTGGTTTCGTGGACTCTTACGACGGTGGTTTCGTTCCCAATTGCTCAGATGGAGAGGGGAGATATGCACTAGCCAAGCAACCTGATGTGAGATGCTTATTTAATTCTTTAACATACACACAATGATACAAACAATGATGTATATTATAAACAATAGGGTTTGGGGCAAAGATAAAGGTTAGTAAAATATTATACACTTTCGGAGCGCAGTTCCCAGTTAACGGACGTCACACGACTCTTGTCAAAAAAGGGCGCGCGTCGAATGTTTTAAAGGAAGCTTTTAGAATGTTCTAGAAGCTTCGACTCGCTCTCATTGGCCGGGCGGGAACGAGAGGCGTTTCCGCCAGAAGCGCGTGGATTGTGGCGGGAGCGGTTAGAAAGAGGTTCGCCTTAAACCCTCCCCCTTTTGACCAGGTTATGACCCCATGCCTGAACAAACGAAATAAGAAACGCGTCCTCCCCCTTTTGCCAAAAAGAGGCGCGCTTCGAATGTTTCTTGGAAGCTTCTAGAATATTCTAGAAGCTTCGACTCGCTCTTATTGGCCGGGCGGGGACGAGAGGCGTTTCCGCCAGAAGCGCGTGGATTGTGGCGGGAGCGGTTAGATAGAGGTTCGCGTTATAATTCCTAAAAGTAGAAATTATTTATTATCTAGCTTGGCAAGAATGTATCTCATTAAAATCACGGCATTTTACATTTAGGTGGTGGTGTGGAACATAGGACAGCTTGCAAATGCTCTGAAGCCTCTTCTGTCTTCCTCGCAACAAGTCCACATGTCACATATCCTGAAAACCTTGGATACTTACTGTAAAAACAAGATATTGTTAGTAATAACTACCTATTCATAATTTTATGAACGACGGTCTAATTAATGCCACTTCTTTAAAAACTTACATAAAATCCTTCAGGGAAACGTTCCTCATGAAGATAGGCTTGAAAGAAGAACGCTGGGGCGACGAGCAACTGGTTGAAAAGCTATTGGACATGATGCAGCAGACAGGAGCTGACTTTACTGCTACTTTTAGACAACTTGGTGAAGTAAGTGATATAGCCAATAGTCAAGTACACGGCTGAAACATCTTCTTTCTTAACCCACTGTTATTTTCTGATTAATTTCACTGTGTGGTCTAAGAAAACAAAAATATTCCACCTTTTTATGATACAGCTGGAACCCTGTGAGATGGTAAGCGAGATCAAATTGGATGAAAAGTGGTCATTGAAGCGTCTGTCATCTCACGCGTCATGGGGCTGCTGGCTGGACCAGTACCGTGAGAGACTCGACAAGGAAACCGGTAAGGAATCACATGTAGACAGTCATTTTTATGTGGGTACCATTTGAAATTAAAGAAAAATGTATCCACTTCAGCTGTTCTGTCCAAAAAGATTCTCAATATTTATACAAGTGTAATTTTATTGTAGCACTAGAGTCCCGCCCTTCCTACTCACGGGTGCAATTTACTGATGCAGCGATTTGTTGCTAAAGCATCATGTACCCATGTGCAGTGTATGTTAATTTCTATTCTATTTTATACATTGCGCGGTAAACTCTGCTTGCGAGATGCAGGATTTGCGTGACGTCAGTATGACGCTTTGTTCGCATGTGGCGTTGTAGATACCGCTACATTATCTTCAGGAAACAATTCTATATATGATTGTGAAAATTGTATCAAACCCCAATGTGAAGTTTAGAAGAACAAAATCAAAATCAAAAGTTCTATATTCAAATTAGCCTGAGAATCAGCACTTTTCGAACGTTAAAATTACAAAAGACATTCCCCCAAAAACGCCCGCCCTTCACCAGTTCCTAGTGCTATCGCTGGGAAGAAAAAGTGGCGCAACAAACTCCTTAACAGCGCAGCTGTCTGTTCAGTTTGAACTGAGCGGGTCACATACTGATGCGACTTTATTTTATACTATTTATTAGATTCGTAGCTAAGAGATGGTTGTTCAGACCAGGTGCTTTCAGCTCAGAAAATCTCAAGTCACCATGGAATTTGATCTTTCCACAGTTTTAACAATCATCCAACTCTTTTGGCTTAGGTGTTCTTCCCGTGAACAGTCGTGATTGTGGCGTAGCTGCAGTGGATGCCAGCTCTTCAGGCTTGTTCGAGGATGAACGGCGCCGACGCATGTTGAGCGCCAACCCCGTCTACGTGCCTAGGAACTGGCTGCTGCACGAGGCCATTGTTGATGCTGAGCAGGATGACTATCAGAAGGTTTAAAGACTTAATTTTTATGTTTTCAGGGTTTTATTTATAGAAACGCCTAGTATTTAGTGCACCTGTCGAAAAATGATAAGATAATTAAACATCTACTTAATGCCATAGCTACCCAAGGCCTTATTTCTCAGGTACGTTTTCTGCTGGACGTGCTTAAGAAACCGTTTGAAGTTCAGGCCGAAGCTGAGAAACGTGGGTTTTCTGCACAGCCGCCTCAGTGGGCTTATGCTCTCAAGATTAGCTGCTCTAGTTAAATATTCTTGTCTTAAATAAATATTTATTTATTTTTCATCTTTATAGTCGGCTTATTTTATTTTATACTTGGGTTTCTTATTTTATTTCCACATAGGCCCATAGGCTTGGGATAGAGAGATATAGATACACATCATGAATTTCTAGAACAGTCATGTTAGGAAGAATAACGCTCCTTTTTTAACGATTTGTATAAATCTACAAATCTGAACATTCTCTTGTAACTTCAAGAACAATTTATCGAACTCAATAACAAATAAATCTTGAACTAAACGACTTTATGCATCCCACAGTGCATACTGATGCCTGATAACGTCGATCATTGTGCGTTGTTCAGCAGAGAGTAGCGGCAGGCGCGGTGGCGGACAGCTATAGCTTGTAATGTAAGTTACGTTTATTTTATACGGAGCTATTCAAATGCACCCGGTATACATTACTACCATCCGCCACCGCGCCCACCACTGGGTACACTACATAAATACGAAAAACTTTATTCCGTCAGTCACAGATACGAATTCAAACTACCGATTTTCCTAATTCCGTACGAAGTACGACTTATCATTACTCCTATTTTTATAATTCCTAAATTTCAATATTCCTAACGTTTTTAATTACAGTTCTCAAAATACAGAGTTCCAATAGGTCGAATAACAAAAAGTCCGACTTAATGATAATTCGACACATCAAAAATACGAATTCCGATAATTAAAATACCGATTAATAGAATTCCGAAATAAAAACGCCTTGTAAAACTGAACAGCAAGACAAACTCGTTAAAAAAACTATGATTAGGTATTTACTTTTGAATAAAAATATTTTGTTTCGAATAAAAATATTTTGTTTCGAATAAAGATATTTTGTTTCGAATACAAATATTTTGTTTCGAATAAAAATATTTTGTTTCGAATACAAATATTTTGTTTCCCTGGTTTCTAACCTACGCTAACCCAACCCAAATGATTCACCAACAATAGAGGGGATCTGAAGGCCAACTCTCGTAATTTAAAACGTTCAAAATCTAGTCGCAGTCTCATCTCAGCGACAAACAAATGTCAAAAACTTGTCAAAATGTACGGAAATTAGAAGTATTTTTTGACAGATTGAGACTGAGATCAGACTGTGAACGCTGCCGCGGCACGCTCGCTTAGCTTGCTCGCCTTCGCACTTTAAAGTCACAGTTCTAACCTAACCTAACCGAAGTGATTCATCAATAATACAAGGGATTTGCAGCGTGCAAGCAAGCATGCAAGCAGGCATGCAGCATGCAAGCAAGCGTGCAGCATGCAAGCAGGCATGCAACATGCAGCAAGCATTCTTTCTGTCACGGCTCCGGCGCTGCGGGGTTTGGGCGGCCCCACGCCTCTGCGCCTACGCGGGCTTAAATTACACTCTAGGGTAGGGCAGACAAGACTGCGTGAAGTCACTAAATTTTGTAACACAACATATTGACTTTTTAGGCCAGTATTTTAATTAAATATTGAAAATGCTACCAAGTAACCGGCTATATATTTTTAACCAAATAATATTCCGTAAAATGTTGTTTCAGTGTGGTGAAAATTATGGCAAATAAAATCATTTGGCTAATGAAAAATTTCAAAAGAGGCTTCGGCCAATAGCAATAAGTTATTTTGGAAATCGGCGAAATATAGTTCGGTAAAATAATACCAATGACACATCTAAAAAAACAAAACACATCACATACCAAAAAACAACACATCACCAAATAACACACACACACACACAAAAAACCGTCACAACTAAAAATATATGTCAAATAATGCATATAGCAAAAAAGACGTCGGTCAATAGTTTTCGATAAAAAAAAATTCTGAAAAGTGATTCAGAATCCTAATTTCAGTAGTTTATTCGAAGTATTGAAAATCGGAATGTCGTTTTACGGAGCGAGAACTCTTCGTGTATTTGATTCTTCGAACGTATGAAAATCAGAAAACTAACAAATCGCATTTACGACTTTCGGTAAAATATTATGAAATTCGGACTTTTGAAAATCGGAACATCGAAATTCGGAATAAAATATTTCGGAGTATTTGGATTTTCCCCCCACCACTACCATTTCGTCTGTCAGAATTACTGACTAAAACAAACTCTTAAAAAACCCTGGGCTAGTCAAATAAATCTTGCTTGTTTTGTTAGCTGCTCTTTGTCGTTAAAAAATGCTCTCGAAAAGGCTTTATCGCCTTGAGCAGATTATGGGGTTTATTTATAAACGATAATTAAAGTTATGTGACGTTCAAACGTCAAAATAGTATGGTTAAACAGTTTCTAATCACTACGAAATTTAAGGATTTACGTTAAAAGGGATAAAGTTGACTCATGAGAGTACGCACGTAATGTCAATGTCAATTCTCTTGTCACGATGACTGGCAAATGACAGATAAAAATCTTGTTGCTTTTATTTGGCATTGGAAAAATCAACTTTATACTCAAAGAAATAAAGCTAAATATAACGTACAAAATATTCGGCACATCGCATGTTTACAATAATAAAGAAATTATCAAAGTTTCGCAATAATTACACTAAACAGGATTTGGTGAAGGTACTTTCGTAAAATCTGCTCCATGAAGCGAGCTTTCTGTGTGCTAGCAGCTCTTATGAATGAACAGAAGCCTAGTTTAGTTGGAAAAATGAAACCAGTGACTAACTTTAAAGAGTGGAAGTTCAGGGATACCCCGAACTACGCCGCGCTACCTATTGATGAGAATCCGGAGTATAATGTACCGACAGCTGTAAAGGATGCTGTGTTTTCTAAGGTAGGAATCTGCCTCTATGGTTTTGTACATCACTGAGGTGTTATCTGGTCAGAGGGTCAGCTAAGTAGTGGTTTGGGTTGAAAATGACACTATTCAATGTTTTTTTAAACTATTTTTATGTATAGGTACCAACAGAGCCTCTAGCTGGTAAACTGCACCTAGTATGTGCTTCTGATGACGCTCTCAAAGATGTGCTGGACTTGAACCCTGCTGTGGCGGAGACTGAGGAGTTTATCAACTTTGTGGCTGGCAGGTACCTGCCTGATGGAGGCCTGACTGTTTCACACAGGTAGCACTATTATATTGTGAACTAGCTGCGCCCTGCGGTTTCACCCGCATAAGTTTCGATCCCATGGGAATATCGGGATAAAAAGTATCCTATAATTAATCCTGGTTATAACCATCTGTGTGCCAAATTTCACCCAAATCTGTTCAGTAGTTTTTGTGTGAAAGAGTAACAAGCATCCATCCATCCATCCCTCCATCCATCCATACAAACTTTCGCGTTTATAATATTAGTAGGAAGTAGGATGTTCATGATAATGCAAATGTATTTATGAATTTGTGTATTTAATGTTCTGATAACATAAATACAACTGTTTAAAAAAAGTATTTTATAAACTGTTGCTCTATGCTTAATTCTATGTACATTCTGTGAGACCTTATGTCACACACTGGTTAATTATTTGTTAAAATGTTAGGAATAATTGTCTGCGGTTGCAATATTTGTAAATATGTGAGCACCATGTAACAACATAAGTAATTTTTAATACTGTGTAATTAATGTAGTTCTTATATAGTAATTTATCCCAGGTAGATCGTCTTTACATATAAATACAAATTATTGTAAAACATTTTAAAAGAGTAACTATGGAGTTGCTTGCCCGTTTTTCTCCATACAAAACTACCTTTTGGAAGGAGTATCTTGAATCAATACTATCTTCTTGTAAATTTTGATGTTCAGAAATGCCTTTTAATGTCCTACATGAAATAAATAATTTGACATTGTACAGTGGAATTTTTCAGGTATGGCGGTTACCAATTTGGACATTGGGCTGATCAATTGGGTGATGGAAGAGCTCATACCCTTGGAGAATATGTGAACAGGTGTTTAATTTGCATATTCAACTAAACACCACACACCACACTCACCTATCCGTACACCTCATGTCTAACCATTCAGGTAGAAACAGGCATGATGTTACATATGTAACAAAACAGTTGGTTGCCTAGAAAGACTATGAGCTTATAACAAAAACAATATTTCTTTCCCGAATGGTATCCGGTTTTCCGGTATCTGAAGGCTGCGTGTTCAAATCATGTCAGGGTCAGCAGTATTGAGGTATGAGGAACGGGGGTTCAGTCATCCTCCATAGAAAAGTGGGCAACAGCCTGACAATTGATGTGGGGACGTTATATATTATACTCGTTGGGCGGTAAACTTTGCTTGCACACGATGCATGATTTTACGTGACGTCTGTGTGATCCGTATTTCGCATGTGACAATATAGATGTCGCCACATTTCTTCTAGCAACCTCTTTAAAAAGAATTTGGAGTGGAAAACCACTGCAGATTGATGTATTCAACGTCCACGAAGGCAATCTCAGATCTACAAGAAAACAAATAAGCTGCAACACCTACGGTAATTTATTCGCAGTAAACCAAACCTAACCAATTTATATTTTTTCTACAGCAAAGGTGAATCCTGGCAACCACAACTAAAAGGCTCCGGTGAAACTCCGTACTCTCGCTTCGGCGACGGTCGCGCGGTGCTGCGGTCTTCAATCAGAGAGATGATCGCGTCTGAGGCGTGCTACTTCCTCGGAATGCCTACTACTAGGGCCGCAGCTTTGGTGGGTAAGGAGGATTGATGTGATTGTTTAATTTGTATATTAATTTAAATTAGGGCTCGTGGCTAAGTACTAAGTAGTAACAGCCGCACGGATCGGTCTATCAGGTTAAGCTACGCTTGCCGCAGTCGGTTTGTGGATGGGTGACCATCCATTATATATCGAGATCCCCTCCGTGTCTCGGAAAGCACGTTAAGCCATTGGTCCCGGCTGTCATTCGTAGATCTTTGACAGTCATTATGGGTAGTCAGAAGTTCAAAAGTCTGACAACCAGGTTTACCAAGGGGTGTCATATATTAATTAACCCAGTAACTGAGTTGTGAAGGTCAGATAAGTTGTCACTTCATGTAAAATATTGGTATTCAGCTGCATGAAGAGGACAACCAACTACTACCTTGCTGAGCAATATTTTTCCTTTTTTCTCAGTGAGCGACGACCACAAAGTATGGCGAGACAAAACCTACAGTGGTCGAGCGCGACAAGAACGCGCCGCCATAGTGATGCGCCTCGCCAACGCGTGGTACCGCATCGGATCGCTAGAGATACTGGTGAAGCGACGGGAGCCACACACTTTGAAGACGTTAGCCGACTTTATTATAAAGGTAAGTTATTATTACATATCGCTCACTGGACGCCTGAAGGACATCGCCGTCGACGCTCGAGGTAGACCACGGTGAAGGTGGTGTGACAATCTAGCAAGGTTTTCAGGGCCAACATGACCAGAGATCGCTCAAGATAGGGAGGTTTGGAAGGTAAAAGGGGAGGCCTTTGCCCAGAGTGGGACACAAAATAGACTAAAGAAAAAACAAAAAAAAAAAAAATTACGTATAGCAGTTACAGTGATGCGCCTCGCCAACGCGTGGTACCGCATCGGATCGCTGGAGATACTGGTAAAGCGACAGAGGCCGTACACTTTGAAGATGTTAATAGTAAAAGTAAGCACATCTCCACACCTATTATAGCTCTGGAACTAATTAAGTCTAACTTCTGTCCAGGCGCCATTTTACAGGATCTAAAATTATATTCTTTTCTTTCGTTATAGCACCATTTCCCTGAAATTGAGAACTCTGGTGAAGATAAATACGTGAAGTGGTTTTCAGAAGTGGCACATAGAAATCTTGATATGGTGGCGACCTGGCAAGGTAAGTAAAAAAGTGATCAGCTAACAGTTTTATTATAATTTTATTAGTTAACTAGCTGCGCCCTGCGGTTTCACCCGCATAAGTCTTGATCCGTGGGAATAACGGGATAAGTCCTTCTGAAAAGCCATCCTGTGTCCTAATACAGCGGGACAATTGCGTAACACATTCTCAATCGGAGTCGGTTTTATTTTGACAGTTCAACAACATACATTGCGTTATTTACGTTGTTGAGCAGACAAATTTTTCGAACATATGAAGCAAAGGATTAGCAATTTGCTTCAAAATGATTGAGATTCCGAGTGATAAGTAGTGTGATTCTGGTTATGGTCTACCCATTATGCCAAACATGAAAATCCGTTCAGCTGTTTTAGCGTGAAAGAGTAACAAACAAACATACAGAAATCAAATCTTTTAACTTTATAAAGTTTACTTTAGAATAGCCCACACGATTGGAGATACTTAAAAGGACGTCCGGTGCATTCTGGGTAATTGGGTAGCCGTCCCAGCTTCCTCCTTTATCATCATTTTCCTACCCCTGTTCGTCACTTGGGGTCGTCGCAACACGTTGTCTTCTTCCATTCTCCCCTGTCAACCGTCACGCTATCATTCACTCTTTCATATCATTCCTCACACAATCCATCCATCTTTTCCTTGTCCTTCCTCTCGCTCTTCATCCCTCAACATATATATTTATCACTCTTTTAGTCACCTTGATGGATGGCCAATATTTCTACCAAGACAAGCTATCCTCATGTATTGTCTCCCAAGGGCTAGGCAGAGCTGCACCTATCGTACACCCACATATCGGTAGTTATAAGTCCCATGTTATGGGGCGAGTTTATTACCATCAACCGGCTACAAGCTGCTACTGAGAAATTCCAGATGGGAAATACCCAATAACACTTAAACTGTTATTTTCTTTTATAGGTGTAGGCTTCACTCACGGTGTATTAAATACAGATAACATAAGCCTGTTAGGCCTGACCATAGACTATGGCCCTTATGGGTTCATAGACCATTACAACGAGCATTATGTGCCCAACACTTCAGATGATATGGGGCGATACGCGTTCAACAGGCAGCCTGAGGTCAGTTATTTATTATCTAGGCTAAGGGCGGGGTTTTTGATCCGTAGTTAATCTCAACCAATTGTTAAAAATAGCAACTAATGGTAAAATTTTTGCAAAATGTTGTTTTTTGTGCAAATGTTATTTTATCTAATGGTTATTTTTTAAACTAATAGTTAATTATTTGACCATTAGCTATGATATTATATCATAAGATAAACTAAAAATTAACTAATAGTTAAAAAAAAAAAAACTAAACTCGACCAATTGTTAAAAAAAAAATTGAAAAGCAAAAAATAATAAACCTTTTTTATTTAACCTTGATAACTAAGTTCTTAAACTAATGTAAATCTTAATATAATTTTGAGTCGACGCCAAACAATCATTAAACAAAGATCACTAAATTGCCTTAAATTTAAACAGCGCCGACTCAAAATTATTTAGGTATACTTACAATAGTTTAGCTTAGTTATTAAGGTTAAATAAAAAAGGTTTATTATTTTTTGCGTTTCAGTTTTTTCGGCGGTTCAATTTTTTTGTTAAAAAGCTTTTATGTTATAAATTTTTGTGGCTATAATCTACTAATTGTTTGCCAAAGGGCAGGCATATGTGGCACTGAGTAGAGTAATAATACACAACTCAGCATTCAAATCTGTGAGTGAACAATAAATCACACCTATTTTCCCTCCCTTAATGTTGGATTTTTTTTCCAAATTTATATGAGTCCAACTTTGGGGTATACCCTTTTCAATAAAAAAAGAATTATCTATAGAATTATTATATAAAAGAAGAATTATTATATACATTAAATAGCGCGTCGACTTGAGAACCTCCTCCGTTTTTTTTGTCGATTAAAAATAGTAACTAATGATCAAATGAACGACCTACGGATCAAAAAACCGGCCCTAAGAGTCAAAGTCAAAACTATCGGATTAACATTTTCTAGTACTAGCATAATCACCCTGCGACGTTCCCACTGCCGGGACACAGGCCTCTTCTCTGTGAGAGGGAGTGGGCCGTAATCCACCATTCGGGCACAGTGCGGTTTGGTGGATGTCACATGTCTTTGAAGTTTTCGTTTTAGGACATGCCGGTTTCCTCACGATGTTTTCCTTCACCATTGTGTCAGCTGGCTTCGATCTCACGACCTACAACTCGTAAGCTGGGGCCGATACCACTGCTCTTCTGGTAGTACTCCTTAGTAATTGTATTACGAAAGTTGCAATGTATAGGTATCTTGATTTTATAGTGAACCTTTGTTGAAGTTGTTTATTTTGCTTGCAGATTCTTCTATGGAACTTGGACAAGTTCGCTCAAGCTCTGGAACCAATCCTGTCGGAGCAGCAGAAGCACGAGATCAAAGACATTCAAGCTACCCTCGAAGACTACGTTAAAACTAAAGTATTGTAAGTTCATGCTTAGTTAATGCGAAATGAACTTTACTAGAATCTGAATAGGGTATCTTTTGTAACGGGAATGAATATTTGGATACAATTATACTTACTAGTGCCAGCATCATGGATAACATAAACCTCATACAAAAATGGTCTTTTTAAAACTGTAATACCTTCAATTTTAGGAAAACATATCTACTAAAGCTTGGACTCATAGAAATTAAAGATGGCGACAAGAAATTCATTGAAGATCTGCTTGAAATGATGCAGTTGAAAATGGCGGATTTTACAGCAACTTTCAGACAACTTGCTGAGGTAAGTGCTTCATATCAAATGTTTATACTGTTTTATATCCGTGCATCGTAGGTGACTCGGCTCGTTCTGCCAAAAATCATCTTTTTCTTGCTTTTTCTCTTTTTTTTGGGATTGTGATGGAAATCCAATGGGGTTAAAAACTGAAAGCTCGTCATAGCTGGCAGCACTGTTCACCGTCTACGAGCCGCCATTGTTTTGTTTATGTTTACTTTTGTGTTGATCACAAATTTAACGAAAACTAGATAAATATGTATGAGACTTGGAGTGTAGCACTATCAAAAGACCAGCTAATGGAAAGGGAAGCATTTACCACTGGTGTGAAAAGCGGCTTTAGTGGAGTTGGACAGCAGCGGCATCTGAAGTGAGCAAGTGTGGCAGTTTCTATCCCCATTGACACCTTTTCTAAGTAACTACTATAGTTCGTCTGACATGCCCGCTTTGTGCTCTGAGCTTCTCGGCCAAAGTTCGATATGCTATGTTCTATGTTATTGGTTTGGTTTCCTCACTTCAAGACACACCGTCCTTCAAGTGGGCCATGGCGGCCGTCGGTGGTTATTCCAACCGGCCCACCTTCCTTTAGAAGGTGATAACGTCTCCTGGCCTGTTGAGAACACCTGTGTAAGATCTGCGTGTCCCGAGGATTTCTGACGTATACGCTATTCACATGAGAGCACATAAAAGACACATCTATCCAAGCTCTTAACCACCCTGAAAAGTCATCGAATGCAGCAGCTGTGGCAGAAATCAGCTAGGTGGAATCATCATCAGCACTATCGTCCGAACACTATTCGAGATCTTCAATTCTCATATAAACTTGTTTCAGGTAGCGCCAAATAAATTGACAGATAAGACCGTATTAGAGGCGAAGTGGTCTCTCAAAAAATTAAGCGAGGCGCCAAATTGGGAGAAGTGGGCGCAGACATACAATACTAGACTAAACAAAGAGAATGGTGAGGACCTGTAATTGTTTCTTTAATAAATAAATAAAAAATAGTTTTTCTTTCTTTCTTTATGTATTTGAAAACATTGTATTTTTATTTATAAAATAATAGGTATGGAGTGTTTTGCCGGCTCTTCTCTATATGAACCGACCAATTGGAACCGTGCAACTAACTTCTGACGTTTTATAAGTGTCCATGAACCTACATGGACACTTATAAAACGTCAGAAGTTAGTATATAAAATAAAATATTTTGAAAATCTACTTAACCGGTAATGGTGATATCGACTCAATAGGAGGTTATTGTAGTATAGTTGTCTTTATGACTGCTTTTGCTGTTACGCGTTTCGGCAGCGCCGTTGCAGCGCGCGCGTTCGGAGATGTATGGGGTAAAAGTTCAAATTCAAATTCAATTGTTTATTGCTCAACACAGTACGTAAAATACATTTCTAGATGTCAAGTGAATGCGCAGTCCACTGTGTTGCACAAATTCAGGCATGCAAAATTATCATTAAAATTATACTATGTCATAAATTCAGATTAATACGTTATACAATTTCATTAATTCAAAATAATACCATAGGCAATGTCATAACTTGAAATCAATAAGTAAAGTATACAATGTCATAAATATAAATAAATAATTAAGTAATTTCATAAATTCAAATTAATAAGTAGGTAATTTCAGAGTAATAATGTTCTAATAATTAAATAATGTCTAATACAGTCAACACATAATACAAATAAAATAATTTTAATAAAATAAATCGGACCCCAGTCTTCACCATAATTATATTATGTATTATTATTAGACACACAAATTTCTATCTGACAGGTATTCATTAATTGTGTAATATGTCTTACTTATCAGTAGATTATTGAGTTGCTTCTTAAATACATTGATATCTGTTATACATAACAAAGTATTAGGTAATAAATTATAAATATGTGGTGCCATTCCTAAGAAGTTTTTTTGGAATACTGCTTTTTTGTGTTGCCTGCTGCTTATTTTATTTCTATGTCGCAAACTGTGCAGTTGCGTTTCAAAGTCGCGCGCTTGAGCATCACCGTTCAGTAAACGCGCGCTGTTCACCGGCGCTGCCGAAGCGCGTGCTGCTCGTGCGCTTCTACGGCCAGTATGCGTTTTAGTGTGATGCCGTTGAGTCGCGCCGTAAGATATTTGTTTACAAAATGAATTACATCGATACGGGACGAGTAAAAGGATCAACTACTCGTCTTCAAAGTCGCTGTTGCCTTCTTTTCCATAAAAAGTAATTATCCAGTACTCTAACCGCATTAACGATCATATTGTACACGACTGTCTTACAGCAGCGGAACGCGCGGTACTATGTGACTCAGGCTGGCTGGACAAATGTTCAAAATAGCTCGCATTTAACTAGGTCAATAGGGCACTTTATGTGACGGCTAAACACCCTTATTTCAGAATTTGTAACGCTACAGAATCTTAAATAATCGATCGAAAACGTGTCCGGCTGGACACGTTTTCGATCGATTATTTAAGATTCTGTTAAGAGATTAAGAACCGAGGTTTCTTAATCTCGGTAACGGAAGTGATTTTGACGACTTTTTGCATATCAACGGGCGTCACATAAATTTGTAACAGGCATCGAGCTAAAAGTTTTATGATACGTACAGCGGTTTAGTAGAAAAATGCAAAAATCAGTGTCCAGTCAGCTTGAATTTACGTATAAAACTTCTGGCCGGCACTTCCGAATCTCAATAACGGGAGCGCTTTCGAATAGTGTCCAATACATGTGTCCAGCCAGCCTGAGTTCAAGCTGGCTGGACACATGTATCTCCGCTGCCTGATGATCTAGGGCCTTCGAAATGTGTTCAACATTTTGTGACGGGGACGACAATGATAACCTGAATTTGTGACGGAGAAACTTAGCGTAGTTTCAATGATATTGATCATTTAAATTTTCCCATTGCGTCACTTCCGTTACCGAGATTGAGAGACCAGCGAAAAGTGGTTTTTCAAGCTGGCTGGACTCGTTTTCGATCGATTATCTAAGATTCTGTAGCGTTACAAATTCTGAAATAGGGGTGTTTAGCCGTCACATAAAGTGCCCTATTGACCTAGTTAAATGCGAGCTATTTTGAAGATTTGTCCAGCCAGCCTGAGTCACATGCGGTACTAATCTCGTTTCACAGTGCACCGCTGTTCAAGCGCGCTGCCCAGCGGCGTGACTATAAAACCAGCCTATAAGATGTTCTTATCAAACACAAAATCATCCGGAAGATGTATTCTGAATGAACGCTTCGAAGTCGGTGATTTTTTCGTTGCACAATCAGTGCAATTTTATTTATTTAGCCTGTGCTTGTATTGTAAGATCAGTTTAAGTAAATTACCTCGTTGGTATAGTGGTCGCAAGCACTATTACTGATCATGAGGTCCTGGGTTCGATTCATGACGGGCAAAGTGTTATTTCATCCGGTGGTTTTTCAATCTGGAATTTCTCAGTAGCAGCCTGGAGTCTGGGTTCGTGCCCGGTTGATGGCAATAGGCTCGCCCCCAATTACATGGGACTTGAACATAACTGGTGAAATGTGGGTGTACTATAGATACATCTCTGCCCAACCCTTCGGGTAAACAAGGTGTCATGTTATGTTATGTTGTTATAGTAAATTATTATTTTGTCATAATTACAGTGTCCGAAGAAGAGCGAATTGAGCGAATGGTCAAAGTAAATCCAGTTTATGTGCCGAGAAACTGGATCCTAGAGGAAGCTATTAAAGATGCTGAGAACAATGACTTTGAAAAGGTATTATGTGCAATATATTAATTTCTACAGCGTAGCATTACAAAAAAAAAAAAACTTGAGAGGTGTCAAGGGACACCCGGATGGAACGAAGTTGTTATTATTTTTTATGTACAAAAAACCTGTATACACTCAACAAAAATAATCGTCGCGATACCACACTGTTCAATGCGAAATAGAAAGACGAAACGAAAATAACTGGCTTGCTTTCTATAAGAGAGAGAGAGACAGACAGAGAAACACGCGCACGCCACGCCGCACGGCTTACAACTATAGCAAAAAGTGTCGTTCCAACTTTTGGTCTTAATTTTTTCCGTCTAGCCCCCTTTCGCAACGCGCGGTAAGGAACTTCGTTCCAAAACTATTTCCTAAGTGTTTAAAGAAACTGTGACACATTGGATTATCTGTGGACAGTAAGAAACCCTAATCCATATAACTTTTAACAACAGCCCATTTAATTGTTGCATTCCTAATAAATACCCATTCATTTCAGGTTCGATTCTTGCTGAAACTCTTCAAAAATCCGTTTGAAGTGAACGAGGAAGCCGAAAAGCGAGGATATTCAGCACAACCACCGAGCTGGTCCTATGGGCTTAAACTAAGCTGTTCCAGTTAAATATAAAATACTACTCTCAGGGATGATTTTTCCATAGCTAGATAACTTTTATTCGAGAAATAAAATTGACGTTTGACAAGTTTTGTATAAAATGCCTGTCAAAATTTCCAAATTATTCCTCGAATAAAGTTATCAGATTATTGAAAATCAGCCCTAAAGCACATATTAGTGTTGTGAACAAACCAAGGAGACCTAATAAGCTTCTGGAGGGAGGTGGGCTGGTTGGAATAACCACCGACGACCGCCATGGCCCACGCACAATGGTCCACCTGAAGGACTAAGTGCGGAAACCAAACCCGTAACATAGAACATAGTGTTGTGTAACGATGCTACGTAAATTAGGCATAGATTGTGATAAAAAAAAAATAATATCAAAACTTTCTGTAGGTACATGATTTTCTTTAATGGATGCTCCACTACAAATGCATCTACAGCGTGAAATTATTTTAATACAAATGGGTGATAACATGTGACGTTTTCGAATGAAGTTGGAATCCTTAGTACTTTTATGATGTAATTTCTTGAAAGGTATTAGATTAAGATGGTAGGTTACTAGTTTTTGACTGTAAGGATCATGGTTAATTATTTAGTATGTATCTAATTTATTATTTTTGTACCAATTTATTTGCTAATATATGTTGTGTTATATTAATTTGACTTGACCGTTATTCGAAGCTTATTTAATTGAGATAGGCACTACGTTTCCCGCCTTCACATTTCTATAGATCTATCTCTTTCTAGTACGTCACTTCCGCTTGGCAGTGGTAGGGTGGCTCGTTAAACGAGCCCCGCCATTTTGAAATCATTGGCGTCTCTTTTCCCGCCGTGATCGGTCGTGTCGTGCCGACACTTAGCAGAATATTTTATTCTTTAAGAAAGTGAAAATATTCCTAACAGTTTTATTTGAATTTAAAGTGAACAAAGTTTAATCTTTCGATTTTAAATATGGAAAATTCGGGTAATAATGCCGATAGAGCGGCTAGTGATGTTCTTCCAGGACCTTCTTTGCCGCAGAAGCGGCGTGCTCGGTCGAATAGCTGTAGTAGCTCGAGTTCTAGTAGTTCGAGTTCCGACAGCAGCTCCTCGTCTAGCGGTGGCAACCCAAAGAGAAGTCGCCGCAACAAGAAAAAGGGGGGCAAACGCAAGCGGCGCTCCGAACGTAAGGTTCGAAAGTTGGCTAAAACAGTACGTAACCTTCGACGGCAAATGGGTCGCCAGGATACCAGTCAACACGTGAGTACTAATTTGGATTATGATGCCATCTCACTTATGTCCAGTACTAGTGAAAATCGTTACGAACAAATGCTGGATGTTGAACCTAGTAATTACAGTGCACGTGGTGATCAAGAATTCACTTTATCTCTTGAAACTAAGCTGAAGGAGCCTACAATACCTAAGACTCCCGAGAATTATTTGAAATTGTTATGTGATGTGCAACATTTAGATAAAAGTGACTGGAATGAAATCAGGTATTCTGACACCCAAAAATTGTACAATCACTCGCCGGGTTACACAGATATTGAAATGAACGAGGAAGTTAAAGTATTTGAGTCTCCTCGTCACCTCGTGTATGCGGATAAGGCTTTTGCAGCCTTGACCATGTGTGTGCTCAAACAAAGGGAGTGTTTACAAGGAACCCTTCAAGAACTGTTACAATGGGCAAGGAATAGTGACTCGCTTAATTATGACACTCTGCTTCAAAAAGTTAATGACCTTTTTTCCGCAGGGGACTTTAATAGGTGTTCCTCAGACTTATTACAGATCGTTTGTGGACATCGTGCTGAGATTCTGCAAATGCGACGAGACTGTGTCACTAAACAGGCAAAGGACCCCTTGATGAAGGCCAGCTTAAAGAAAATTCCTCCGACATGTACCAACCTGTTCAACGCAGAGAAGTTTACTGCTGCTGTAGAAAAAGCTGGCGGAGTAAGAAAATGTTTTTGGCCGTTGCAAAAAGGTAATACGTCTTCTGCCTCGCAGGCGGATGCGAAAAAGTTCCGTGGCTCCTCGCAGGGGTCAAAGCCTTACAATAATTCCTCGCAGGGATTTGCTCAGACAGCACAGGCGTGCCAGCACAGTAACACACATTCGCAATGTGTTAGCAGTAACCCACTTTCACAAGGTGGTTGCAGTCGCAGTAATCCACCTCCGCAAGGTGATTGTAACACTCATGTTCATGCTGCTCAATATAATTCGATCGCACCGAATAATCGCCATAGCTTTCGAGGCCGACCGAATGCTCGGCAAAATAATCAGCCAAGGTACGGGCGAAGACGCGCGTCATCGCCTCCCCAGCGGAATAACGACAACAAACGACGCAAGTATTGACTCGTTCAGAGCGGGCCGTCTCCTACAATTTCGACACCAGTGGGAACAAATAAATGCACCAAATTACATTCTAAAAATAATAACCGGGTATCGCATACCCTTTTGCCAAAAACCACCGCTTGTTCACCCAAGCGTTGTCGAAACCAACCTAAATGTTCCAGAATCTGCCGAAATGACATCTGTTATAAACAAAATGATAGACCAGGGAATTCTAGAGCGGGCGGTTGCTTCGCCAAGCTTCCTGTCATCGATGTTTCTTGTCCCCAAAGGCGACGGCTCAAATCGTCCGATATTCAATTTGAAAACACTCAATTCTTACATCATAACAGATCGATTCAAGCTAATAAATGCTTATCGCATCCCCGATTTTCTACAACCGCAGGACTGGCTATGCAAAATCGACCTCTCCCAGGCGTATTTTCATGTGTCTGTGGCTCGCAGCCACAGAAGGTTTCTGCGCCTAATTTATCGCAACGAATTGCTGGAAATGACCTGCTTACCTTTTGGTCTAAGTACAGCGCCCAAGACCTTTGCTGCGCTAACCAATTGGATAGCCCAGACACTCAGGCAACGAGGTGTCAGGATAATTGTTTTTCTAGACGATTTCTTGCTCGCTCACCAGGACGAAAACAAGCTTCGGAGTCATGTGAAGATTGTGCTCGATACTCTGGAAACGTTAGGTTGGCTGATCAATCACAAAAAGTCGATCATCACTCCGTCGAAAAGCTTAGTGTTTCTAGGAATTCATTGGGATCCATGGAAGAATCGCAAGCGCCTTCCCGACGAGAAAATCCCTGGACTTTTAGCGAAAATCGATCATTTGCTATGGAAGCAGCGCACAACACTCAGGGAGCTCCAAAGCCTCGTTGGTCTACTCAATTTTGCCAGTTTCACAGTTCCGAAAGGAAGACTCAATTTTCGAGCGCTCCTGAGCCTCCTGAACGAAATCTTGAAATCGGATCACAGGATACTACACACCTTACCTCGTGCTGCCACAGACAATCTGATATGGTGGCGCCAAAATTGTCAGCAGCCGTCGGCCATACTCATGCCACCTCCTTCTCATTTCCTCACAACAGATGCGTCGGACATCGCTTGGGGAGCTCGCTTGGACAATCTCTCTCTCTCGGGTCTGTGGTCGGAAGCCGAGAAAGATCTTCATTGCAACCAAAAGGAGATGATAGCAATCCTAAGAGTTTTGGAAGATCATTGTCTGCTCCTGAGACACAAGACGGTTTTGATTCAGAGCGACAACAAGTCGGTAGTTGCATATTTACGTCACGAGGGCGGCACCAAATCAGCTCCTCTCCTGGACCTAACTTACAGGCTTTTCCAAGTAACAGAGCAGTATCAAATTCACATGAACGTCTTTTACATACCAGGTATATACAACGGCCACGCAGATCACCTGTCGAGGTTTCGCATAGCTCCCGAGTGGCATCTGTCTGCAGAATGCACGAACAAAATTTTCTCGAGATGGGGAGTCCCGCTGATCGACCTATTTGCGTCCAACCGAGCACATGTGGTGTCGAATTACGTGTCCTTAGACCAGAACGACGACCAAGCCCTGTTTTACGACGCGTTCTCCCGAGTGTGGAATTACAATCTAGCGTGGGTGTTCCCTCCACCCTTTCTGATTCCCAAGGTCTTAGGTTATCTCAATCAAGCGCAGGGAACGTACCTACTGGTAGTTCCACGGTGGGAACGAGTTTTTTGGCGACCCGACATCAAATCGCGGGCCCTAGCAGCCCCATTTACGATACATCACCTAGACAAAGTCCTGATCGACACGACAACAGGACTGCCACCACCGAATGTCCACGAAATGACTCTGGAAGTGTGGAAATGTGGGGGTGGTCTGGGATGCTAACATCCTGGAATAGTAGTCAATTAGAACTTCTTGAGAGGTCATGGCGTCCCTCAACACGTAAAGTTTATAGCGTTGCTTGGAAGAGATGGCTAGTTTGGTGTGAAACGCACCAGATTAACCCCTCAACTCCAATAGCCAGCGATTTGGCTAGATTTTTATCTGATCTACATTTAATTAATAAATTATCGTACAATTCTATTTTGTTACACAAATCTGTGGTTTCAACCCTTTGCAACCCAGAATCATCCGGCCAGTTAAGTTCAAATGTCCTAGTAAAACATGTTCTAAAATCTATAGCCTTACAGAGATTGGTCCCCCATGTCAAGGCCCCGGTTTGGAACATAAACGACCTCGCTAGTTTTCTAGAGAGTAAGCACATTGATGAAAATAATACTTTTCAAGTACAGCGACATACAGCTGCTCTATTCCTCCTATGTTCCGGGAGAAGAATCCACGATTTAACTTTGCTCAGAGTTGATTCTAAAAATTATTCTAATCAAGACGATGTATTAGTGTTTTGGCCGGTTTTTGGATCAAAAACTGATTCGGTAGATTACAGACAATCTGGTTGGAGATTAATTTCTAATGAAGCTAACAAAAACTTAGACCCGGTCTACTGGGCTAAGCACACGATCTCGCTTCTTGAGAATCGTAGAAATACTGCAAATTGTAGTAATTTGTTTATTAACATTAGAGGTGACCCTAAGCCTGCATCGAAAACCCTAATTGCGGGCTGGATCAAGTCCCTATTAGTAGAAGCCGGTATTAAGGCATCTCCTGGGAGTTTCAGGTCAGCTGTTGCCTCAAAAAATTGGGTCGACAATTACCCTCTCGAGGAGATTCTTGCTAGGGGTAACTGGCGATCGCAAAATACATTTTGCAAATTTTATAAGCGTGAGGTTATACCCACTGTTAACCGTGTATCTGTAACAGCATTATTTAATCCAGTTGATTAGACATTACGTAATTCTAATTATTATTATATACATGTTTTTATATCTAAAAAGTCTTTTTTGCTTAATCATCAAATATATTTTTATATTAATTACTTATGCCTTCTTTATTTAATGCCTATTTCGGTTATATTTGATCGAATTATAACCACATTACCTTTTAGAATCTCACATTGGCGTCTTCATCACTTCCACCAGGCGATAACAAACACGTCTCAATTAAATAAGCTTCGAATAACGGTCAAGTCAAATTAATAGAAGCGTTTTACCTACCAATAAAACGCATATTAATTTACTTACCTTATTCGAAGCTTATGAACAAGTTCTGCCTGGTAATTGGACTCAATGATTTCAAAATGGCGGGGCTCGTTTAACGAGCCACCCTACCACTGCCAAGCGGAAGTGACGTACTAGAAAGAGATAGATCTATAGAAATGTGAAGGCGGGAAACGTAGTGCCTATCTCAATTAAATAAGCTTCGAATAAGGTAAGTAAATTAATATGCGTTTTATTGGTAGGTAAAACGCTTCTAATTTCTGCTTTTTATTTACCCGAATTTTGATCCATAGAATTATTTTAAACTTGTTGGTGTTACTGGCTCAAAGTCAAACAAAACACACAAAGCATAATCAGCAGAGCGTGGGCCGTAATCTACCACGCGGGCCCAATGGTGGTTGGTGGATGTCGCATGTCTTCGAACTTTTGTTTCTAGGATTACCGGCTTCTTCACAATGTTTTCCTTCACCATTTTGAGAGCAGTTGTGGTGTGAAACAAAACACAACATACAAAAAAATACTGTAATTAAAATAATGTTCTTTCCACATTCTAAACACAATTAAACTTAAAGAAAAACCTATTTACAATCAACATAATTTCTCTCTGGTATAAAAATGACCAGCATTAAATATTCACTTGTAATCTTCATCACCACTATCATCAGGTTCAGAATAATCTTCATCGATTTCTACCTTCCTTCTTTTAGGTTCTGGAACATTCTCTTTCTCTGCTTCTATAGCCTTCTGGGCTTCAGTTTGGGCAGATCTATGGTGGAAAACAAAAGAAATTGTCTTTGCTAAGTCCCAGCATTGTTTTAAGACTAAATCTGCTAAGTTCTTCTTGTCTGCACAGTGGTACCAATTTGATAGATCTGAGGTGCAGTCAGAATTTTCTGGAGGAATTGTTACTTGGATGTTGTTGACACATCTCTTGCATTTGAACTTGCTGTGTGTGTCTGATAATGTGTTTTCTTCTAATCTAAACAGATCTTTCAAGTCCTCAGAAGTGAAGTGCCTAAGAGATTCCTCATTCTGATCAACTACAGTGTCACTTAATGCCTTTTTGTGTGCTTGTCTTTGGAAGATCTTTTCCTCTATGGTTCCTGTTGCAAGGAGTCTGTATATATAGCAAGGTTTCTTCTGCCCATCGCGCCACACTCTTGCCATAGCTTGGTCATCATTCGCCGGGTTCCAGTCAGGGTCAAACATGATTAGTCGGTTTGCTCCAATAAGGTTGAGTCCACAACCACCAGCTTTGGAACTCAGCATGAATATCCATTCTTTATTCTCCTTGTTGTTAAAACTCTCAACTACTTTAGCTCGCTTCTTGATTGTCATAGAGCCATCAAGTCTAACATACAAATAAGATCTCTTTCTACATAATTTCTCAAATAAATCTAAAGTTTGTGTATAATTAGAAACCAGTACAATTTTATCATCAGTATTGGTTTTCAAATTAGCCAGAATACAATCTAAAATCATGAGCTTCCCTGACAATTCTGGTTTCACATCTTTTATGTCATAATTGCTTGGTAACAAGCTCAGAGCCTTTTCAAACCCTTCAGATCTCTCCAGTATCTTGTCATAAACTAAATCAGGATGGTTACAGAGTTTCTTAAGAGTAGTGATGCTTGAAAGAGCACTGAGGGTGTTCTTGTCTCCATTGCCATTGAATTTGTTGCGGATAGCATCAGAATTGATGAAGTTTTTGTACAGCTGTGTCTGAAGGGGAGTCATCTTCACACATATGACTTGTTCAAACTTAACTGGCAAGTATTTAGTGAGTAGACTGCTCGTTCTGCGGATCATACATTTGTTGACAATAGAGGTTAAAGTAGCCAGGCATTCCTGTGCTTTTTCTCTTTCTGAAGCAGTTGCTAAGGCATCTTGCCCTCTTAGAATTGCATTTTCATATTTCTTCTTGAATTCATGAGCAGTTCCAAGGATACCTTCATTGACAAAATGAACTAAACTGAAGTATTCTGTCAAATCATTCTGGATGGGAGTTCCTGATATCAAAATTCTCCTTTTGGCCTTCAAACCCATTAAAGCTTGGTAAGTTTGGTTCTCAGAGTTCTTCAGTCTGTGTCCTTCATCACATAGGACTAATCCCACTTCAGATGAATGTAGAATATTGGTGTAAATTCTAAATGTTTCATATGAGATGATTAGAACTGGGGTGGCTACTCGAGTTGTGGTAAATGTGTTCATATATTGTTGTAGTTTCAAAGTAATGTCAGCTTTAGACCCTCCATCCATGGCCAGAGCATTGATTCTTTGCCCTAACCACTTATGTATCTCATTATACCAATTCTTGACTAAACTACTTGGACAGACAATGATTGCCTTACAAATTGTAGGTTTACAGTCAGGTCCTTGCCTCAGAAGTGTCCATAACAGAGTAATACATTGTAAAGTCTTTCCTAAACCCATTTCGTCAGCCATAATACAGCCATAGGCGTTCTCTATCTGTTGTCCAGTGACGCAGTCGTACATAAACTTCACTCCCTCTCTCTGATGAGGTCGTAAGATGTTCCCCAGGACAGGATCCACGACCACAGCCACTCTAATGTCGTTAGGACTCATCTTCATCTTCTCATGTTCAGGGATGTACGGCGGGCGATACAATACCAATGCATTCGGTTCATCTGGATCGTGTAATGCTCGTCTAACCTGCGTCCTTTTCAAACCCAAGCTTTTACCACAAAATGAGGACACATAGTTTGGTATGGGAACTTTAAAAGGCTTGTTGAGTATCTGCTTGATTAAATTCTCGTGTTCAGAAGCAGTTAATGCTTGAGAAGCAGATTTCTGAGTCAGTGGTATCTTTGTACATTCCCGCCGTTTATTTCGTTTGGATTCTAGCAGCGGACTTTTGAAGACATTGTCGCTGGAGCCGACTTGGCTCGGCGCTAGGCTGCGCCGCATTTTAAATCTTTTTACACCATTTATAACACAGAAGTTAAACAAAACAACACGCACACCTGTTAATACTTGTTTTGAATTAAAAAATTGAGATAGTCGGGGTTTTGACATTGACGTTTAAATTCAGTGTTGCAATATAAAATATTTGCACGCATCGTTCTTTTTGGCTAAAAGTTGGCCATACCCAACACGCGAATATGCCTAAACAGTTTTTTATTTTATGGTCTATGGTACGGTCAGCAAAAGTCGATGAACACTTCTTACTTCTTTTTATCATACCATAATTTCATAAATTATAAGAACAAAGATAAAACAGATGTAAGGTCAAGAATTTAAGATAAATAAACTCTTAGCTATATTACATGAAATGTTCCAAGCCTTGTAATATTTGGCGATGTTTTTATTTTAACATGAATTTGACCCTACATGTCTTTTAGTTTAACCAAATGTAGTGACTTTTTTTATTTTCCATGGAATTACTACCATCTGACCTATACAAGGAAATACCGATATTCACAGCATTTTTGGCAGCGAAAAGATTATGCATAGAACTTGGCACCATTTTTTAAAAATCCGGGTAACAGGTGCCAGAAAACCAGCATTACATTTACAGCCGAATTCAGCTTATCAGACGGACAAAAAGTAGGGTTATGAAATAAAACAATACAAAGGTTACAAAAATACTTAGTATTAAAATGAAAACATTTAACAAAAACTTTCTCTTACTTTTTAAGTTACAATCATCGGTACTTATCGATGTGTCACATCATACTAGCATGATTCATCACAGATAATTTATCAACTTAAGCATACTGTAGCTAATTTTAAGTCCGAAAAATAGTTAGGACATGCGATAATAGCTTTCGAAAACCAAAATGATTTAAATAACCTCTTTATATCAGAATTGATAAACGTAATTAATTATAAAGTTTATAAAACTTATCGACACACAAAGCAACGCATTTGAGCGAATTCGTGAATGCATTTAATTTTAAACAACATTATTAACTTAAGAAAACCTTCATCAAAATGATAAAATTAAATTCAATCATTCATTCATTTAAAAAAAGTAAGTTCTCATTTTCGGTCAAGCAAAGATTACCATACCGCATTGGGCCCCCGTGGTGGATTACGGCCCAGTCCCTCGCACAGAGAGGAGACCTGTGTCCCAGCATTGGAACTGTATAGGCTGATTATGTATCTAAGTAGGTAGTGATTAAATTATGTCCGGCAGAGGACTAACATAGCCTAAAAGGCGTAATCCATTATTATAAATATGTTTGTGCGATAACTGGTTTATATTTATTTATTCAATGTAATCACAAGGCATTATTTTTATTGGTTTTTGTTTACTTTTAAATGTTCCATTAGACAGTGTTATAGTATAGGAATTAAGTTTTTTGGACAGATCCTTGTTTTTGAAGCCATTGGCATAACTTGACACTTTGTGCTTTACTGAGACGTCATAACCACGAGGTGCTAAGTTACGGTACCCGGGCGTTAATGTGGCACATCGAATTTTAGAAAGAGACGGCGCTCTAAAAGGCCGCTTTTGGAACGAAGTTTCTTAGCGCACGTTGTACTCTGCACATGTGTTGAATGAGAACTAGACAGTAAAAACGAACATGTAACATTTGTCGTGACAGTAAAAATGTTACACTTTTATGTTACGTAACAAGTGTCGTGTCTAGCTCTCATTCGGCAAATGTGCAAAAGCGAAAGTAGCGTCGTTTCAACCGGGTGCTCCGCGTCACCTCACTGCCCGTTTTTTTTCTAACTCGATGTCCCATATTAACGGCAGCGTACCGTAAGTCAATGGAACGAGTCTTTCGCATCTTCCTTCAATGATTTCTCGGCAATGGCATTTAGATAAGTAACGTTTTAGAATTACTTCTTGTTGTTACGTACGACCCTAATGTTAGTGCCTTCGAAGACGCAGTCAGTCCGCGATGGGTACACGTTCTTGAGGTTTCCTTCAGGATCGACTACCTTCACCTGGTGAAGGACAAAAGAAAATATTAGGATACGGAAAAAAATGGGTTTAATGGACATCCCTGTCCATTAGGTAAACCGTTTTTTGACAGATGGAACTAGTTCCATCTGTCAAAAAACGGTTTAAATTTATTGTAAATTGTGCAATGCAACACACAATACATTGATTGTTACACGTACGGTATTATAATGTCTGTAAGAAGTCATAAATAAGATAATTCAATAAGATTAGGTAGTTTATATATTTATTTTATAACACATTTTAATGTTAACTTTTACGTAGTCTGGAATACTTATGTTCTAAGGCAGCTGTCAAAAAACGGTTAATTTATTGGACAGAGTATATTGGACTAGCGCACAACACATTTGTTTTGGCTTATCTGTGACCTTGGATGTGATAGTATCATTTAGATATCATAGATAAACACCATTGTTGCAATAACTTGATTGTTATAGCGAGGGTGCTCTCGCCGATTTTTATCACAACATCTCGCATGTATTCCTCGAAGGAGACAGCAGTGGTGTTTATTTCGTAGCTACTTAGGTTACGTTACGAGCTCCATTTAATAGAGGAGTGCCTTTTGTTGGTAGGTTTTATCACTGTAGCTTCAATGTAGATGGCTGTAAGAAATAGGCAGACCCAAGAACAGCTCTGTGTGATAATATGCCTAGGAAGGAAGTGAACTCTGGTGTAACAGCTGCCAGAGTTGTTTGGACGAATAAGATGCCCCGCACTTAGCCCAAATACATGAGAAAGGAAGGGGGATGATGCATTATCTTACCTGCTGCACAGTGAGGGTGTGGTAGGAGGCGTCGGGCTCTTGGGGTCCAATTCCCAGCAGGAGACACTCTTGCAGTAGTTTGTTCATCACAGTCTTGCAGGCGCCAAGCGACGTGTGAGACGTCACTTCCACTAACATTGACTTGCTCTCTTGAGACATCTGAAGAAAAAGTGTTATGTTATAAATATAATACAGGGTGGGCAACTTGGAGGTATACAACTTATTTTTGCCGACATTTTGTTCTGGTAGCAAATATGACAGTTGTTTCATGAAAATTATTTTGTGTGGATACAGCAAATTTGTTATGGAGAGTTTTACGACTGAACAAAGTGTATTAATTATTAAAACATTCTACTCAACCCAATCATGTATTACGGAAATTCTAAGAAAATTGCTGCCAATTTGCCAATTTTTGGTACAAATCATATTACCTTTGTGGCTAACAATAACTGTTTATTTAATAATTTGAGCAGCATAGCATTGTAACAGATAAAGCAGTTTTCTTACATCAAGTGAATCAGTTGGGCTTAGGAAACATGTGGTTCCAACAAGACAGGGCCACATGTCATACGGCACGAGCCACAATCGAGACATTGAAAAGAACGTTTCCGGGTTAATCGACCCGGAACGATCTTTTCAATGTTTCGAGAAACGGTAACATTAATTGGCCCCCAAGATCCCCAGATTTAACAGCTCCTGACTTTTTTTTTGTGGGGCTATCTAAAGGGATGTTGGACTATGCTAACAGGCCAATGAAACTTCAAGGATTACAACAAAATATCCGAGACACGTCACTGAAATAACACAGGAAATGTGTGAAAATGTCATGTAAAACGCAGTGAAAAGGATTCACATCTGCCATGTTGCCAGAAGTGGACATTTGATTCTGAGATTATTTTCGATACTGAATTGCCGGCCCTAAATACTATATTTAAATAAAAATACTTAATAATTTTGATATTTCATAGAATTTTTTTTTTTCAATATACTGAATTGCCGGCCCTAAATACTATATTTAAATAAAAATAATTAATCATTTTGATATTTCATAGAATTTTTTTTAAAATAAAGTGTAGGTATACCACTTATTTGCCCACCCTGTACATAGAAATGGGTGTATGCTTGTCATCTCATCATCTTAGCCTAGCTTTTTCCTAACTATGTTGGATTTGGCTTCCAGTTTAACCAGATGTAGATTTATTTTGTTTGTTTTTTCAAGAGTCTGTTATGAAATGCGAGTTCCTTTTTCATGATCAAAAGTATAAAGTGAAGAAGAATCATCTTCTTCACTTTATACTTTTGTCTGGAACCAAAAAATCTACTCTACTCTTTATAAATAGACACCTTTAGTACACAAAGACAATTTTGATTCAGTCATATTTCAACAACAACAACAACAATTTAAAACAACAACAATAAAACAAACAACAATTTTTTTAGAACATACCTTAGTATCCTCCGAGTTAGTAATTGGGGGGAAACTGATAACTTTCCCGCTAGCATCTTGCAGACAAGGGTACACAGGCTTGCCTTCCAACAAGTATAAGTATCTGTAACAAAATTATTATTATGTGACTACTTGTACATCCTACTATCCTATTTACTATATTATAAACGTGAAAGTTTGGATGGATGGATGGACGGATTTGGATGAAATTTAGCACACAGATGGTTTATAACTAAACTTTTTATCCCGATATTTCCACGGGATCGAAACTTATGCGGGTGAAACCGTGGGGCGCAGCTAGTTAACACAATACATGAACTTGTGGATTACACAAGAAATAGCATTTTTGTTGCATGAAATTTTATGTCTGATACGGCGATTTCGGGGTGCTGATTTTAGATCTGAGGGCAATTCTCGTAATTTTAAGAACATTCAGTCTGATCTCAGTCTCAATTTGTCAAAAATATCTCTAATTTCCCTACATTTTTGTCAAATTTTTGACCATTTGTTTGTCGCTGATATGAGACTGCGACCAGGTTGAACGTTTTAAATGACGAGAAATATCATTACCTGAAGCAGCCCTATCTTAGTTCCAGTAAGATTTTTTTATTAAACTATAATAATGAATGGTACATACTTGTGTATCCCAGAGTAGACGTTCCTCTTCTTTTCCTTGCGCAGAGCCTCAGCCTCTGCTGTAAGCTGCTGGAACAGTTGCTCACCAGAGTAGGGTCGCAGCCTCGACAGCGGGACCAGTTTCAGAGCTGCTGGGGCCTTTGCTGTGTATACTAGGTCACCTGGGAACATTAAAATAGGATTTATAGCTTGAAGATATTTACTAGAAGTCACTATAGATATTTGTAGGGTGAAGTTAGCAAGGTATTCTTGTGACTGATATATTGTATCTTATATTACAATTATTTAAATTATTGAGGTCCATACAATTTGGAAGCTACATCTTGGAGCTTTTATGTTTTTCAAAAGGTGTTTAAAATCTTGAAAAGAGAAATATGCTAATATGATACAAAAAACACAAGTCATTTTTATAAATGAAATACCCTGAAAGAAAAGCTTGAAATAGAACAAAAGAAAAAACAAACCTGGTGCAATCTTGTTCAAGTCATGAGTAGCAATTGTAGCGATATTTCTCTTATCACAGACCGTGTCGTGCAACTTCGTCTGCAGCTGTATGAACTTCTTAAAGGATGTCTCATTGAAGGACAAGTCATTCACAATACAACACAGGATGTACGGTCGGACTACTGCCACTTGGGACTCAATAATCTTAACTCGTTGAGTGTCATCTTCCACATGTAAAATATTCAAAGAATGACAGAGATCACATTCCGTTTCTTCAGGCGTGGGTTCTTCTTTCTTTCCCTTCTTTCCTTTACCCTTGCCCGCAGGCTGGGTCTGATCAGACTTGGGGCAGTGGTCACGGATGTAGTCCAGTATTTGCTTGGTACGACACTGGTCGACCAGCTTCATGAATCTCTTGTCAGTGAATTTGTTGCCTTTTAGGTTAATTTCTATAAAGAAAGATACGAAGTGAGTCAGTACAATGTTTTGTTTAGTTTTACAATAACATTATGCAATAGATTTTATTGATCCCCAAAATGACGCGTCAAAGGTGCTCAAGCACTCGGTTCTCTCAGTCCTATACCTAATCAAAAAGTAAGCTCAGCGCTAATACCAAACTTAGGTTATACGTGACTCTGATTAGACCTTGCATCACCTATTCGTGTCCGGTATGGAGTAGCACTTGTCAGTCTAATTATAACTTGTTACAAATAATTCAAAAACAGCTGTTAAAATTGCCTATAATACTCCGTTTAAAACTAACCTTAAAGTACTACACACTAATATACAATTACCTAGCATAACAAAATTTATCCTAAAATTAACTTATAAATTTTACAACAAATCAAAAGTCATCAAAATACATTGATTGCTAACATTAGTCAATTGAGCTGAAAGACTTGTGACATATTGATAGATACGGTACATACAAGCTTCCCTATCACTATGTGATGTTCGCGCCCAATACTTATAACGCGTCGTAGCTGGGCCCGTACGATGCGCAGCGGGGGAGGCGCAGTAGTTCGTGTGGCGCTGGCGGCTACGAGCGATCACCTAAGCTACCGTTTGCACAGGTCACACTTACACTGAGCGCGTAGTGAAATATTTACTGCTACCCCCTAATATTTTTTATAAATGAAATTATCATAAAAATTTCATCAGTTAATGCAAGCTTAAATTATTAAATGCCTCATGCTGTAATAAGTTTGTAACCATCACTATTACATACTTATAAAAGTGATCCTAGCCTGTAAGTGTTGTTCATAATATTAGTGTAACTGTTAGTATATTTTTAAGTACTACAGCTTTGTAAATGTTTTATGTTAATAAAGAATTTTTCTATACTAACTATTGATCCCAGGTTTGCAACCTGTGGTGCAATACTTCAACAAAGGTTTTAATATTTCATAAAAGCAATGTCAAGAATGACTTGAAACAATGTATTTTAGATTTTAACACAATTATGGACAGCATGCGGTAAAATAAAGGATTTTACCTTTCAATTTAGCCATGTTGGCTAATTCCCCAGGAACAGTCTTTAGCTGATTGTCTCCAATGTCGAAGTTCTTCAATGATGGCAAGCTACGGACAATGTAGCTAGGCAACACCTCGATAGAATTCCCTTTAATCTTCAGATCAGTCAAATGAAGTAGCACAGCATTCTCCAGGTCCAAGAATTTCGTCAATTTGTTATTTGACACATCAACAGTTAGCAAACTGGGAAAATCAGTGAATTTCGGCATTTCTTCGATTTCATTAGAACTTAAATTGATACTAGTCAACTCTTTCATGTCGTTCAGACTCTCCGGAATACTCTTTAGCTGGTTTCTCGACAAATCGAGCACTTTCAATTTCTTCAGAGAGGTTATGTTTTTATTGAACTCTGCTATTTTGTTTCCGAATAACAGCAAGGATTGCAGGTTCACCAGCCGACTTATATCGTCCGGTATAGCTGTTAGACATGTGTCACTGATGTTTAGAAGGTTAATATTTGTTAATTGAAATATACCTTTGTCTAAACCACTTTCCGAAATACGTTTCGAAATAGCCGCACCCGCCAATTTGATTTCATGGCGATTTTCCGACTTTGCAGTCGTTACTTCAGGCCACGCACTCATTTTTATGACAAAATTATAATTCGGAGTAGCGTCTACGCAGCTAAATAGATATCAAATAAGAATTTAATTAGAAAAAACGCGCGCCACGACGGTTGCAAACAGAAAACATGAGAGAAAAATCAAATGAAATGACTTTTGTTTGACATTGACAGTGACAACAGTAGGTGCTGTGCTGCCAACATATTTTTTGGAAATCCCCTAAATATGTCTATAAAATATAGCAGTCTTCGCAAAATTGTTAAACATGAGTATAAAAACATCATAAACATGATTATGTTTGATCTTACAATCTATTCTATAGTCAAACGCTGAGGAACAAACTTTTAAAAATAATTTATACGCTAAATCACATTGATAAAATTAACAATTATCCCGATATACGGGGTCAATTTTTCTAGTTGGCAACGCTGGTATATAAGTGTCATCAATATTTTAAATTCGATTGCAATGGTGGGACAAGGTATTGTAAAGCGTTCTGCCTAATGTTACAGGAAAAGTTCACATGAAACATGAGCTTTTCACATGAATGAAACTACAGATTAAGCTATCATACAGATATAGCTACAGTTTTTGCTGCCACGAGTGGTGATACATAAAATATGAAACATAACATTTATCTAATTCTTAAAATCTCCCTTACAACTATTATTACAGGTGTGTACTCAATGCGACAGTGTGGTTATTTTACAAATCTATACTAACTTATTATTTACAATTTAAATATATTATCATTATCTGCCTAGCCTTTTCCCAACTATGTTGGGGTCGGTTTCCAGTCTAACCCAAACTAGTATTTTACATGGAGCGACTGCCTATCTGACCTCCACAACCCAGTGACTGGGTAATACGATACCCCTTGGTAAGACTGGTTGTCAGACTTTCGGGCTACTGACGACCCGTAACAACTGACAAAGATCCACGAATGACAGCCGGGACCAACGGCTTAACGTGCTTTCCGAGGCACGGAGGGGTCTTGGTTTGTGAAAATGGTCACCCGTCCACGGACCAACCGCGGCAAGCGTAGCTTAACCTGATCGATCGACCCGTGCGGCTGTTATCACTTAGCCACCAGCCCCTCTAAATTAATAATTAATTTAAATATAATTTATATAGAGAATTTTATCTAAAAAGTACCTAATAGGAACTTTATCACAATATACAGTTATAGAGAATGCTGAATACAATAATCTGCTAACTATACCTACTATATACTATAACATAAAATAAATAACAGTGCCCTAGTGAATTTACCTAAATGACACGTGAACACATCAATTTTGTCATGAAGTTCAATAATGATACGAATTGCCCGGGCGTCGCCGACGGATGCAGACAAGCTTAAACAAGTAAGAGAATTTGGGGTGCAAGAACGATCAAAGCGAGCTTGATAATTTTTAACCGACTTCTAAAAAGGTTCTCAATTCGGATTTTTGTATTTTTTTTTTTTACGTTTGTTCGCGCATAACTCCTTCGCTTGCCAACCGATTTGAAAAATTCTTTTTTTGTTGAAAAGGTTATACTTTCCAAATGGTCCCATAGAAATTTCATCAAAAACGGTTCAGTAGTTTGGTTTTTAAACCAAAATTACTGGTAAAAATTACAACTTAAAAGTGAAAAATAAAAACTTTTTTGCAAAAAAAAAAAAAACAACAGACTTCCAAAAACGACTACAAAGTGAAAAATAACTTTAATTTCGGAAGTCGTCGGGTGTCGTTGGGTTCGCACTTTCGTAGTTTGCCACCGACTGCATCTCGTTTTTTTTTTTTTTTTTTTTTTTTTTTTTATGTATGGCATCTCGTAGTTGACCTTGAGAGGTCGTAACTACTTAACCGGACTATCCTGTGGTTGCCTTAAGAATTCTTAAAGCCTCCAGCCAGGGCTAAATCTAGGTTTAAACTAAGCGACTGCGCGCTAAGGGCTCCCCCTGTGGGGAACGAACCTCGGCTTAGGGCGTCGCTGGGAGAGGGCAGCAAAGGGACAGGCTGGATCGAAATAGTATTAATGCTTTGATGAGCACGGCGTTTCCTAGGACTATCTCTGAGAAGAAAGGCCGAAACAAACTCAGAGGTCACAGTCGGGGGATTTACAGTTACAGGCTCAGCTACGACGCGGGCTGGCGCTTCAACGGGCAAAGAATTTACTTGGGGGCGTCGCGAGGGACCTCGGCGGCGAGGTCGGAATGACGGTAATTTCTGTTTCTGTAATGTGCTGGTAGCCCTATCGCTCTCCTGGAGGAGGGTTGTGGGGTCATCGGGGTCATCTAGTACATGCCTTGGACGGCGAATTTTGCTGATTTTAGAGGGGATATAATTGACGGCCGCGACAACCAGAGGGTTGCGGTGAGTGGCGGCTGTGGCAAAGAAACGCTTGGAGAGGCGTTTCATGAACTGCTGGATAGTGGGGATCTTGAGATCAACGTGGAGGATCTCATTGCGAACGAACCAAGGGGAGTTTGTGGCCTTGCGGAGGAATCGGTTCTGACTGCATCTCGTCTCGAATGAGACCTTTTTATATTGCCCATGCATACATAAAGAGGTCTAACTGTGTCGATTTATAGAGTTAAACCACGGTAATAATATAGATAATATTACCGTGGTTAAACTCCGGAGACGCGATGAGTAGGTATCGATATTTAAACACGATAAACATTTTTTTTTTGGGAGGTCAACTGCCTTTTTAATTTTGTTACCTACTTGAAGTATGAGTTGAGAAAAACTGTTTTGTTATGTTTTACTGTGAACCTTATTGGTCTTATCATTTATTACTTACAAAAGAAAAAAAAAACCGGCCAAGTGCGAGTCGGACTCGCCCATGAAGGCTTCCGTTACGTTACGATTTATGACGTATTAAAAAAAAACTACTCACTAGATCTCGTTCAAACCAATTTTCGGTGGAAGTTTATATGGTAATGTACATCATATATTTTTTTTTAGTTTTATCATTCTCTTATTTTAGAAGTTACAGGGGGGGGGGGACACACATTTTACCACTTTGGAAGTGTCTCTCGCGCAAACTATTCAGTTTAGAAAAAAATGATATTAGAAACCTCAATATCATTTTTGAAGACCTATCCATAGATACCCCACACGTATGGGTTTGATGAAAAAAAAAAAATTTTGAGTTTCAGTTCTAAGTATGGGGACCCCCAAAATTTATTGTTTTTTTTCTATTTTTGTGTGAAAATCTTAATGCGGTTCACAGAATACATCTACTTACCAAGTTTCAACAGTATAGCTCTTATAGTTTCGGAAAAAAGCGGCTGTGACATACGGACGGACAGACAGACAGACAGACAGACAGACAGACAGACAGACAGACAGACAGACAGACAGACAGACAGACAGACATGACGAATCCATAAGGGTTCCGTTGCCATTTGGCTACGGAACCCTAAAAAGAGAAAAGAGCATTACATAATCAAATTGAAAATTATATGAAATGAACGTTAAATGTTTTTAGAGCAAAAGAATGTTATAGGAAATATAACATTAGATCACATGAAATTAGGTATTTGTTTTTTTATCATATGAAAATTATATCATGTGAACGTTATTTCAAGTGATGTTATTAATTAATTAATTATTAATTATCAGCCATTTCTGTCCCAGTGCAGGTCAAAGGCCTCCCTTCCCTCCTTCCACTTATCCCTCTTTGATGATGATCCTTAGTGATGTTATACTATCTGTTATTATCAGTGATAGGAATAGGTAGTGCCTATTTGCCTAAACTTCGAAGAACAGAGACAAGAAACGGAGACTTCCTTAGGACTAAATTTTTCACTCACTCACTAACACATTATGTACGTCATAAATATATATACTAACACAATTTTTGATTTTGATTTTACTGTAAATTATTTAATTTAATGTAATGTTAGTATTGTATAAATTGATTTTAATTCTATTTCAGTGTCTGTGGTCTACGTACCAATTGATTTTAATATAATTTAATTTATTGTATGGATTATTAGTATCTGAAATAAATGAATTATTATTATTAAAAGTGTTGTCCCGAATTTCTGGACAGATGTCCTGGAAAAAATGTAGTCCTATGGAAGTCTCCGTTTCTTGTCTCTGTTCTTCGAAGTTTAGGCAAATAGGCACTACCGGTTCCTATCACTGGTTATTATACCATATACACCCAATTCTAACACCCCTATAAAATGAAATAGGCGACGCGACACAATTATGATAACCTAATTTTTTTGACTTAGTGGATAAGCAATAACTTAATTGATACCTATTCTTTTAATCAGAGAATGCTATCAAAGGAAATTGTTTATCTTTTAATGCCTTGTAATCTATGAAACGTGTAATATTTGTTAACACGTGTTTCCTAAACTAAACCCTAATCTGATCTGATTCGGCTGAACAAATTGTAGGTAGGTACTTTATGTATTTCTGCCATAACATTTGACAGGTCAAGAGTCGTGATCTCATAAGAATCGTATCTATGTTATGATTTGTGGAATCCGTCTGAATACTTATTCTTTTCATAGATACTTTACTAAGTAACTGCAGCAGACTCAGTGGCGGAGGGTGAATTTATGACCGAGGTAAGCCGGAACAAAAAAAAAATGCTTAGTTACCTAGGCCGGGCGTGGCGCACGTAGTACTAAGTCCAGTTACTTAAAATCTATGACTGTCTTCCTGGCTTCAGTCTTGTATGGGCAGATGTGTCTACCGGACAAAACTACTTAACTGCAACACCACTAACTTATTCTACTTATACTCTAAGTCTAAAGCTATTCGTCTATTCTTTCTTACAAAGTGCGCTAAGACATTATCATAAAAGCCGGGATGATTTTTAATTTTTTGCAGTAAATGTTTTTCTATAGAAAGAATGGCTAGATCAGACAATCGTTCTTGTTCTTGAGAATTACGCATGTACATATGAATTCGCTTCAAAGCCGAAGGCGACCTCTCCGCGGATGGTTCCGTCAAAGGAAGTGTCAAAAATATACTACATAATGTTGTAATTTGTGGAAAAGTGTCACCCAATAATGGATTTTGAAAATTGAGATATAGTTCGTAAACATCTAATTTATTCAAAGATGGAGTTGTGTATAAGACTTTCAACTCGTTCTTTAATGCAGTGAACTCAAATATTTGCGGAAATTGTGATAGCAAAGAAGATATTATTTCATCCGGAAAAGATCTCCTATACAAACTATACTTAGATTTATTAAGTAAATTAAGAAAACTCATTTGAGAAAATGATTGATACCTGTGTTGTATTTGCGTTTTAACATTGTCTATTATTTCAATGAAAAGACGCCGATAGATAGTTCTAGGGTCTACTTCTGAATTTAGTCGTCTACGCTGTCGCGGCGGCTCACCCAATTCCTGGACGCTATCATAAATAAAATCAAAATTATTTATAAAATCATTTGCAAGCCAACTATTGAATGAATCTATTTCGCGGTTTGCTACTTCGATATCAATCTGTTTTGACTGCAATAAATTAAAAATAACGTCGGTTTTTTGAAAAATTTCTGACAATACGTGCAAAAAGAAACAAAATTGCATGTTTTCGAACTTACTGAGGAAACATTCTGCAAAGGAAAGAGATTCACTGTCCCATGATTGCGGGTTATCTAACATTGAAGTAAAAGTATTAATTATGTCTAATCTACAGTTAAAAATTACATTAATAATGCGTGAGTGATAGTGCCAACAAGTTTCCGATACTCCGGGTTTACGGCGATCAGCTATTTCCTTCAGAAGGTTAGACCGTTTAGTTGATTTGTTGAAAAACCGAACAATACTATTTACGTATCCAAAAAAAGTTTTCATTTCCTGAATATTTTCAAGGGAACGGCTAAGTACTAAATTTAATACATGAGCGTAACATGGGACAAACATTGCCATAGGGCATGCATCGCGAATTTTCGCACCGTGCTCACCGGACATAACTGCCGCGCCATCGTAAGTCTGACCAACTAACTTATTCCTACAACGATACTGGTCCAGTATTTCTAATAATTGTTTGGATAAAACTTCAGCTGTTCGACTTCCGCTAATATCGTAAAAACCTAGGCATCGTTCTTCGATTCCAGTTTCAGATAAATATCGAAAAATTACAGTTACCTGCTTCCAATGACTGACATCGGGAATTTCCTCGATCATTCCAGACAGAAATTGAGCTTTATCTATCTCTAATGTAATGTGGTCTCGTAAAACGGACGCAATACTATGTATTAAATCATTTTGAATATCACTAGAGAGACCAGAAAACGCCGAGTTCTGTACTGAAGAACATAGTTCCAAATGCGAGTCCATTACTGTATCATACTTGCTCAGATATAACAAGGTTTCGATATAGTGACCGCGGTTATCGGAATTAGGACTTTCATCGTGGCCACCAAAAGCTACTTCTTGTTTACCTAATAAAATAACGGTGTCTATAAACCGTTTCATTAAATTCCTATTTCGATCTACTTTTCTATTATGAGCTTCATGCGAATTAGCGAAAAATGATTCTATCCTACTACCAGTACCGAATTCATGTAATGCTAAACAACTCCTTATATGTTTCTCAGATGTGAGATGTTTCTTTGATGAATTCGTCAGATTATTGATATCTGTAAAACCCTCTTTATTCCATAAACTACTAGAATCTGAGAAAAGTAAACACGGGAAACAATACATTTTATTTAATTTACAACTGCCAGTCAGCCATTGATATTTATCGTAAAGAGAGACATTAAAATGTTTGACAAATCCATCGCGTCGTTTGTAATTTATGGTCATAACTGGGCAAGCACGACCTAACTCAATTACTTGTTTTTTATTTTCAAAACTTAACCTTGAAAAGCATGTTTCTTCACAAAGCAAATAGTCTGTCAAACAACAATCTACTGCCAATAATGCCATCCTAATGATTACTTTTCAAATCTTTCTAAATAAGTAATTTCAACTTAATTAACTATCTACTTACCCCAAACACCTAATTACAATGTACTTTCACTACACACAACACAAAACAAACTCCAACTATAATTCTAATACCTACTAAACAGTTTTATTTACAACTTATACTAATAAAATCAAACAAAATGCAAATTAGCGATATCAACTATTCTGCCAATGTCAAAAGTAAATTGGAAAAGCAAGTGTGCATTATTATTATAAATTAAAAAACGAAACAATAAAAATCTTCGATGCTACAGTTGAACTTAATGTAGGTCTTGTGGGGTTAGTACTGGACTGAAACAAACAAAAAGATAAAATTACATATATCATAATTGTTAGAATATTAGAATATACATATACAACCTTCAAACAGACAGATTCATTATGGAAACAAATCATAATTTTATATTATTGTGGCGGATTTCGGAATTCTGGAGAGGAATATGTTAAAAGCAAGGGGAAATTAATCGGATGGAGGGATCTTAAGTTTGAGGAGACGGCTATACAAAACTAGAGGTGGGATATTGTTAGAGCATTTAAAAATATGTGATTCAGGGTGCCCTCCTCCAACCCGAGCTCGCAGAGAGAGGAGTCACAGAAATGGATCTTGTGTAAAAAAATGGGACAACAAAAACCTAGGCGGATTCTACAATGAACGGAAATAGTTTTCGATACTTTTTTGTGGCCGAAAACCCACGGTTTTGGTGTGATGGTTGGTTGCACTGCATAAAAAAACTACCTTTCTTTTTGCTGGACATAGTCCACTGCTCTTGCCAGGAGTACTGCAGGTTGTCTTGGAAGGGACAGTAGGTGTAACCCTGGTAGGAATTGTGCGTGAGATCTGACGATAAAGATAAACAAGAATCTTTAGCCAGAGCATCAACACATTCGTTTCCCTTAATGCCGCAATGGCTAGGTATCCAAACTAACTGAACATCTTTGTGACTATTAGCGCAGGTCAAAAGAGAATTTTTAAAATATGGGAACTGTGCAATTTACCTATTTTTAAACAGATTTTGGACTAAAGCTTGCAAACAACTCAGGGAATCTGTAAAAATGACGGCTTTCTCAATATTATGGTGTGACTCTACAAAAAGACAAGCTTCCAATATAGTCACGCACTCACCAGTGAATACAGAAGCCTCCTTCTTAGGGCCTTTAAACTGTAGGATAATTTTGGACCTTTGGTTATAGACCGCAACGCCAAGTGTGATTAAGATCGGTTTGTTTCGAAGCATCCATGAAGAATAATTGAAAACCATTCCATCGCTCGCCCACCACCGCATTGAAAGCCAAATTTGCTGACGGAGATTTTTGGATATCCGAATATCAAAGAAATTTTTTGGGATATAACCTAAAACTTGATAAGGAAAGTTAAAGAGCGATATAGGAAACTGGACGATCGGGTATGCTAAATATAGAATTAGTCGAAAAATTTTAGCATAAAGGGTATTTCTTTATTTTTCCGGTAATTTGAGCTTCTGCATATGGCATCTAACTCGTTCAGTCTTCCTATAAGAGGATGGGAGGATCTGCTTATTAGCCTAGACACAAAACGGGAAGCCAGATATTGCCTTCTAAGGGCCAGAGTAGGATCAGCATATTCGACCTGCAATGCGTTCCCGGGAGAGGACTTCATGCAATCTGAGATGATTCGAAGGCATTTGGACTGAACTCTATTCAGCCCAGCCAAAGCACCTTTGTTGCAAGGGATCAGAAGGTACGTTCCATAGTCTAAAACACTACGAACTAAGGCATTATACACTAAGTTCATTGTGTATGGGTGAGCACCCCACCAAACACCTGCAAGGACTTTTAAAATTGAAATGACTCTTTCACACTTTTTAATAAGATAATTTATATGATGTTTGCCAGTAAATATACCTAAAATAACGCCTAATTTAACTTTTTAATTACAAGAATATTGTGGCCTAAGATGTTCACTGAAATATGAGGAGTCTTCCGAGTGAAAATTACCACCGAACTTTCGGGAGCAGATAGCGACAGCCCATGGCTTAAACGCCACTGGGGCCTTACCACGAGCTCTTAACGCGATTCCATTTACGCTCACGGATCGAGATGGCGCTAGACGACTTGTATAGCTCTGTCTCTTTCCAACAGCCTAAACTGGATCGCGTTAAGAGCTCGTGGTAAGGCCCCTGATGTTCCGAGAGAGACACAAAGATGACGCAGCGTCCACTATTGACGGATCCGTCACATACGAAATAATTTCATCGGCATATTGTAATAACTGACACTTGTTGTTTAGGCAGGACCCATTATCAGCCGTATACAAATTGTAGAGTATGGGACTGAGGACACAGCCTTGTGGGAGTCCCTTCCATTTCTGCCTTGTATCGAACTCCTCACCCTGGACTCTCAGAACCAATGAGCAGTACAGCAGAATTTCACATATGCATTTATGATCTTAGGCGGAAGCCTCATCTGTTGCAGTGCTACTAAAATCTGTCAAATTTCTTTAATAGATTTTCAACTTTATCACTAAAGCATTAAGGTTCAAGGTTGATTGGAAAAATTTGACAGTTTCGGGTAGCTTGACCTGCTGGCGTCTGTACATTGTCATACGCAGAAGAGATGTTAAGGAAAGTGGCGACAAAGGATTCATTTTCAGAGTAGGATATCCGCAACTAAAATACTAATACTATCCATTGTGCTTAGTCCTTTCCTAAAACCAAATTGATGGTTCAGCAGTAGGTCTCTCGATTCGACTATCCACTCGAGACGATTTTTAATAAGGTGTTCCAGTAGTTTGACTAGGACTGAAGATAGAGCAATTAGCCTAAGACCATTCGGATCATCTGCATGTTTGCCTTGTTTCAATAAAGGGTTTTAATAATTTGAAACTTCCACTGATCTGGAACCCAACTATGACTATAACAAAAATTTAAAACATTTAAAAAATAGATTTTAACCTTTTCACCAGAATGGGTTATGAACGAATATGGTACGCCATCAATACCTGGCGCTGAGTTCCGGACATGTTTGAGCGCCACATTCAAAGCAAAAGCCTGCAAAGTAAATGGCGCATCGAAAGGATGCTCTGAAATGTTATAAAAGGGTGCGTTTTTACATTCTTAAATTCAGTAAAATTATTAAAAAAAATTGTTGAGGATGTGTGTGAACCCTCCCTGCGGCGATGCTCATATCACCTGTAAGTGAAGGCAAAGTAAAGGGCAAAAGTGGGACCCGATTATTGACTAAGAGAGCTGACCCTCCATAGCCATCTGATCGGTCACATCTAAGGATGTTGAAATGTGGCATACAGAAGCTAAGACTTGGTGTAAGCCAAGTCTCAGCTATAGAACAAGCCAATGGCTTAGCAAGCAATATGAGGCAAGGAATATGAGGTCGTGCTTTTTATGCCACACGCTCCTCACATTCCACGAAGAAATACTTGGCGAGACGCCATTTCTAATGTCTAAAAGAAGAGTTATAAGTTGTTCAGCAACGTTGGTCGGTGATTGGGTATTAGAAGTAGAAGAAGAAATAACGATAGGTAAGAGTTTTATAAGTAGTTCGATAATAGAGGAAATACAATTATTGGAAGAGACATTATTATTATTGAGTGCGCAGCCATAAGGCTGTGAAGGTTGGGGGGAACTAGTTATCTGCTGATGAGCAGCTTTGTCATAAGATAGGGAAAGGGGGACATGGTAAGGTGGCTGTAAGTCTGAGATAACGGAGTTTTAGTGATGTTGGCATAGTTGCGGGAAGCTGTTGGGATTAGTTTACTAGCCTCAGCGTAAGGCATGGATTTCTCAGCCATAAGTCTTAATGACTTTCTGTCTACCATGCTCGGGGCATGACCTGCTATTAGCGAAGTGATTACCCAAACACAGAATATGTAAGGCCTCGCCCACAGAAACGTTGCAACCATCACCAGGGTGATCGTGTCCACATTTGCTGCAGCGTGGTTTTGATCTACATACATTTGCCACATGACCAAATCTACAACACATGCGACATTGAATAGTGGAAAATATGTACTGCTTAACAGGAATGAATGTGTAACAGCAGAAGATCCTTTGGGGTAAGGCTTGTCCATCAAATGGTATCACACAAGTTTCAGTGGGTTTCCACACATTATCACCATGTTTTTGAACTTTCCTGTTAATTCTGCGAACTCAAGCACACAACAAAGCCATAGACTCGTCTTCTGAAATATCAGAGGGAACACCTGTTACTATTCCCATCCTTGTGATATGTAGGAATAGAGGCAGTATAACTGTACTTTTTTTTTTTTTTTTCAGCATGGGATATCATCAAATGACTCCTCCCGCTCTGGGTGGAGCAGAAGGGAGTGTCAGACTCTTACTGACTAAAACCCACCCGTGTTCCTTCCTTAGCCCTTTATGTTCCAGGGCAGCGGTAACCCTTTCGGACGATCCCTCTACCCTGGCAGGCTTCGGCCTTATCGGGCCCCGTCACTTCTGCTGACATCTCTAGTATAACTGTACTTGGATAACAAAGTGTTAACCAAGAAAGAGTTGGCATCCTGAGGGGAAGCAAACTCTACGGACACACGGTTTCTACCAACCCTGTTAACATCACCACGAACTACGTTCGCATTCGCAATGTTGTTGTTAATTAAAAGTTTACCAGATGTAATGTGGTGCCTGAGTTGGGTTGGGTCTTTATATGGGAGACGAGGACGATGTAAAGAGCCGTATCCATTGCCGAATATTTGACACGTTCAATTTGGCTTTTCTTGGGGTGGGGTGGGGGGGAGGAGATAAAGTATCTTCGTTACCAGGACGTTTACGGGAAGATTGGTTGGATTGGGATTCGTCCATCTCTGTAAAAGTGGATGGAACTCTGTGATAGTGGATTCTGGGAAAAAGGAAATGAAGGACTTGGAATGTCTGGAGGATCAGGATCGTGGGGATTATTTACATTTTATTTTATTTATTTTTCGTGTGGATAAAACGAAATTAAAATACGACAATCACAATACAAACCTGCTAACGAACACAACGACAAGTCACAAAAATGTCAACAATCACTAAAAAAAACAACAAATTTTAATCACACGTACTAACAACCAAGAACACCGTGGCGAGAACCCACAGAACAATATTACCCTAAGCCGCGAGAACCACGTCGAAGTAATGTCTACACATGAATTAATGATGTATTACGAAATTCAGCGAAACCGAACGAAGGGCGATATTGCTCCATCTCGTTCACACGCACACATTTGCTGTGTACTGTCACTGTGTCTATCGTAACTCGGTATTCACCGGCTTACCGGGCGCTTAAAAAATAGTAATGTATTATTATTATACTCTTTGATAGTAATCCACGTGACTGGCAGCCTAATTGCGTAACACATTTTGTTTCTAAATGCGATTCCGATCCGAAACTAAGCAAACTCCAGTACTAATCGTTTTCCTTGGAATTGTGTAAATAGGTAACAATGTTTCCAATCCAGTAGAATTTTATAAAGGTGTACCAACTATCGGGCATTAGGTTTCGTGGACGCGTTTTGTTTCACCATATATATGAAATATTCGCTTCCGAATGATTTTGCTAAAATTAAATTTTGTTTTAATTACAACTAATGGTCTACCACTGCTTATAAATAAAAATGTACAATGATTGCCGAAAAATGAAAAACCAATTTATAATACACTTTCTACCAAAAACTACCATAATGGACATACGCAACGAAACGTTTTACTTTTCACGGTTTAGTTATCTGTGGCCAACGATAAAATCGTAAAAAAACAGTGTTGTCAACATAGTGGGATTTCCACTAAACTTGGGGGTTTGGACACCACTATGGCGGATAAAATTTTGCTTTTAGTGGTTTTGTCTAGTGGTTAGTCTAATTCAAATTATAGAAAACAATACAATCAACTATTTAAACTTTGACTCGAGAAAATATTATGATAACACTATAACGGCATGTTTTATTGTTTGTGTGTTTACCCTGTGAAAGTGAGAAATAAATCGTAAAACTACTGACGTTATAAGATATTTTTCTTTCAAATGCGGAACTACTACGGAATCGAACGCTGATTTGGAAAAAGTGTTCAGCATGACGAATATAAAAAAACCAATCGTTAGCCATTTTGTGATATTGTAGTAGGATGATGCTTCAAAAAAATAATATTCTTAATCGTTTATTTGCATTCCATCCACAAGGTATAAAGATGTTCACAAAAGACAAAATTATAGTTATACATATTTATTAAAAATCTAAATCGTTATTAAAAAATATGATTGTGTTGTCGTGTTCATTCTCAAATCTTTAAATGGACCTCCAAAACGGCGATCGAACGTCGGTAATATAATACGAATAAAAATAAAATTAAAAAATTGCAACTTCTAGTGGATTCGGGAAAAAAGTTGGCAACATTGAGTAAAACAGTAAAAGTTATGAAAAATACGAAACTTTTTCCCTACCTTTGTCTCCTACAATAAAAAATTATTAAAAATCCCTATAACAATTAACATGACATTGGCTAAATGCACAAACCGTGCGAAGCCAGAATAAAAAAAAAAAAAAAAAAACGAAACTTTTAAACCATATTTTTAATATTAATCATAATAATCTTTGTTTTACCTTGCCTTGAATTTTGTTATAATTATTAATAGTTGTATTATATCTTTTTAAATACAAAATTATACATATTGCCTATGTTAAATAGTTTCGGATTCGGAACATTTTTCTTGTGGTTTATCGAAGGAAGACGTTTGTAAAGTTGTCTGCTAAAGGACAAGAAGTTCTTGGCTGGCTGCACTAAGACTTACTCCGCCCCTAAGACGACCCACTGTCCCTTAGCTGTTTTGCTCAATAGCGAAAAGTACTCAAGTAAGTAACCCAATAGATTTAGGAAAAAGTTGTTCGTATCTCATTATTTTATTGTAGCTGCTGGGTACTTACCCTTGATACCGGTGATCATCAAAGATAGACCTATATTAGCTATGGACCTCCCTGGACATGGGTTTTCGTCTTGGACCCCCAGTACACATACACAATAAAATTATGATTAAACTTGTGGGCCCATCGCAATCATAGCTATAACACTCAATAGTAAATGATACCATCCCCACATAAACACAATAGTTATAACAACTCAATACACAATCTTTGTGAATTCAAAAAAGCCACTTAACCGGATGAAGATTTCAATTTGTTTTTCAATTTTCAGGTATGACTTACAACATATCGCACTGGCCGAGGATGATTCTGTATATAAAATAGCACTTCAACTGGGACAAAATGTCCTTACTGTAATGCGCTTCTCGAGCATGTTTTAAAGTTTTTTTTTATAAAAAAATCTGAACTAGCCGTTAGTTTGCGATTTTAATGTTCAGTATGAAAAAACCAATTGAAAGTATTAATTGATATGTTTGTACATAAGTATATATTGAAACAAACTTCAATAACCATTAATCAAATAACAACTAACTACAAAATATTAATCATAATATTTTTGCAGACGGCGCTAGAGCTGAAAATACAAGAATGGAACACTGCCCTACTAACATTAATCTAATTGCAAGCGATGGATTTTCTTACAAAGAATGGAAAACCTGTCTACCATATTAATAATTGAATGTAAGCTTTTTGACACAGTTAAGAATCAAGCAACAACTCACATAATTATGAATTTACAAGCTGCGCCCCACGGTTTCCCTGCATATGTTTCGTTCCTGTAGGAATATCGGGATAAAAAGTATCCTATATGTTAATCCTGGTTATAACCATCTGTGTGCCAAATTTCATCAAAATCCATTCAGTAGTTTTTGTGTGAAATAGTAAGAAACATCCATCCATCCTAACTTTCATGTTTATAATATTAGTAGAATTTTCTTGGGCGAACTTTCTACATAGTCACATCATATTATTATATACAGGGTGGCAGGGACATCGACGCGCAAATTGTAACCATGGATTCAGCACATGAGTTTAGACCCCATAGTATCGAAATTTTTCGTTGGTTATTAAAAAAAAATATTGTTGTTCCATACATTTTGACCGCATAGGTAGGTATTGCACTTTCCTATGAAACAGAAGATTTTTTTTTTGATAACCGACTAAAAATTTCGACGCTATGGGGTTTAGTATCATGTGCTGAATCTATGGTTACAGTTTGCGCGTTAATGTCTCTGTCACCCTGTATGTATACCTAACTAAGGTATTCTTAGTTTTATGTTAAATAAAAATATCTGGAGTCTGAAAAACCGGCCCTAAACAAAGAAGAAATTAAATAATGCACAGAAATGACAAGGCCTCTGGGTTTTGTTCAGGCATGGGCTGATGAAGGCCTTGTTGATATGCCTGGTTTGCCGCATAACATAGGTACTTACTACCTACCCCATACAGGTACTTTATTTGAATAGAAAATAATTGTCTGCATCAAGAGGACGACCAAGAGAGATTTTTGAAGTTTGAGCAATACCAAGTTTTAGTACCTATTTGGACCAGACATCAAATAATTGGTACCTCGCTAAAGAAGGAAAACTATAATGAGAAAATTGTCCAGCCATTCTGACTTTAGAATGGCTGGACCTAGTCAGTTTCACCTAGTTGTAGGTGTTAAAACTAGTTCATCTTTTCGTTAAAATATAGTACCTCATTGGTACGTCAACATAAGTTTTTCTTACATTTTTTCGATAAGCCATAAAAAGGTTACACTTAGAAGAAATTTTGCATGTAATCTGGAGCACGTTGGTTTCACCTAGTTGTAGGCGTTATAATTAGATCATCTTTTCATTAAAATTTAGTACCTCATTGGGACCTCCACATAGGTACGTTTTTCTAGATTTTTTCGATAAGCCAAAAATAAGTTACACCTACAAGAAGTTTTGCATATATAATAATCAGTGATAGGAATAGGTAGTGCCTATTTGCCTAAACTTCGAAGAACACAGACAAGAAACGGAGACTTCCTTAGGACTACATTTTTTCCGGGACATCTGTCCTGAAATTCGGGACAAAACTTTTAAATATATTAAAAAAATATGTTATTTGGAATAAGTAATTCGTCTATATTTACCTAAAGTTTGCGACTAGACATAACATTTATAATTTATAACTCCATAATAATAACGTATCCTCTATGGACTCTAAAGGAAAAATAAAACACATAGAATATTGTTGTAAGTTACAACAATATTCTATGTGTTTTTTTCGGGACAGGTGTCCCGGAAAAAATTTAGTCCTAAGGAAGTCTCCGTTTCTTGTCTCTGTTCTTCGAAGTTTAGGCAAATAGGCACTACCTATTCCTATCACTGATAATAATGTTTATTTTTGTATGTACTAAGAAAAGTACCTACCGAAAATAAATCATAACACATAAATATTAGTTACGTATATTTTTATTTTATTCATTGATTGATACATTCATATTTTTTTGCATATAAATAACACTGTGCATAAATTTTGTTTTTACTAATTGTGATTTTACTTGACATGTCGTCGTAACATTGCCATTTGGACCCTCTGCGGCAATGTGATTTGTAATGTCCCACGCCTTTCGGAGTCTGCACAAATTCTATAACAATGTTGAAAATCAATTAAAGAAATTTGACAGATTGTAGTACCTAGCTTGATGTGCTGGCGTCTGTACGTAAAGTTGATTCTGTGATTTTAACTGTAATTTTTTGTTCCTTAATAGGTAAATGATTGATTTTTATTTTAAAATTTGTTTTTTTTTATCACTAAACAACGTTGGTACGGTACGAATAATGTGGACATCCTAATTACATATACTTATATAAATTTTCTAAATCAAAGTCAAATTAAGAGGGAACATCCGATACTGCCGCGAATTTTTTTTTTTTTTGTTTTATGCTAGTTGCAGTCCTGTTTTACGTCATAATAACAGAAAGAAAGAAAAATAGCATTTTGAATAACATAAAACAAAGCTACAATTTGCAAAGAAACTAAAAAGAAATTTTAAATTTCACAGCCATATCGAATGTTAAGTCTAATTAACATAATATAATCTAATTAATTTATTGTGAACTCTGTGAAAAATGTATTTATTAGCTGTATCATGTTAATTTATGAATAATAGCTGTGCCCGCCGGTTTCACCCGCGTTAATTTGAGGAAAAAACCTACTAAAATAATATATTCCATTACTTTAAGAGTATTAAATTAAATTTAAAAAAAAATTAAAGTAGTTTATTTCTGTAACTTTTTTGTACAGACGCCAGCACATCAAGCTACTCTATAATAGATTTTCAACTTTATCTTGGTTCAAGGTTGATTGGAAAAATTTGACAGTTTTAGGTAGCTTGACCTGTTGGCGTCTGTACAATATTATTCTGTGGCTAGAACCTCCCAGGAAGCATGTAGTAATGCTTGTATTGGGTGGTTCTGCTCCTCCCTCGGATCAACATATTTATTAGGTAGGTAACTAGATAACTAAACTATTTTAAGTAATTACAAACAAGTACACAAATGACTGTGAGTATTACTTACGATTATCACTTAGTAGATACTATAGGAAGCTAATGACTGGCCGCCTTGCGGAGTTATTTTAAAACCATGATATCTCTCCTAAGATATTCATTGAAATCCAAAATCCAATGAAGGGCAATTTTGTTCAAAATTAAATACTTGTGATGAGTAACGTATTTATTTGGATAAGGATTAATTATGAGGGGCAATTCTCTTCATTTTAAGAACGTTCACAGTCTGATCTGTCTCAATCTGTCAAAAACACCTTTAATTTCCCTACATTTCTGACCAGTTTTTGTAATTTTTTGTCGCTGAGATGAAACTGCGACTAGATTTTGAACGTTTTTAATTACAAGAATTGGCCTTCTAGGCTCTGTGTCCGGGATTGGAATAATTGGTGTTAATAAAAACAAAGTTGTTTTAATTGTAATATTTATTAGGTAGGTACTGAAAATAATCATTCGTATAGGTACACATACTTAATAACGACATTGTTTACAATTTGGTACAACACTATCGATGCGCATAGATTTCCCCGAATAGAAGCTTTGGCTCGACTGATGTAGTGTTTGTATACTTGTCTCGGGTGCACGGGCAGTGGGGAAGACAGTCGCGTGCGAGCCGGTGAGCGAGAGCGGACGTGTTGACCCTGACTGCTGGTGACGTACCTAACGAGCCAATACCTACCCCTGTGTTAGAACGAACACAACAAGGCTCGACGCACGCGACGTTCGCAGTGAACGCAATAGGTACCTACATTGCGCGACCGCTCACATCGTACAAGATCGTACCCAGCCCCAGCAGTCTCGACATTCATAGCGATCGCTTTACGACCGAATTCGGTCGCAAAGTTCAGTCACTCCATACATTGCACCTGCGAATTCGGGACTTTGCGACCGAATTCGGTCGTAAAGCGATCGCTATGAATGTCGAGACTGCTGGGGCAGGTATTGCAAGCAATGTATAATTTTGCACCTGAATGCGATTTTATCATTTTTGTCTACAAACTACATAATCTTTTGTAATAATTACAAATATCACTCGTATTTTAAGGTTTTGAACTTACCGGTGATAAGAAATCCCTCCTCGGGCTACATTACCTACACTCCTGACTTCTTTTTCGACACGTTATAATAGCGCAAGACGGCATAATTCTTTTTTCCGCGGAGTTTCGAACGCTGTCACGACAAGAGCGCAATTGTTGAGCGGTTATTCAAATTTCGGTTGACTTTGAGCGTCTGATCAAAATTGCGGCGCGCCTGCCCCGCCCACAAGGCCCTTCTAACCTCTTTTATCTGTTCTGTGTCAGTGTGTCACTAACCAACAAACAAATACAACCAAACGACAACGTTCATTCCGATCAAGTTAACTATTCATAAAACTCATGTCCACCCTACATAAATCTAATTTCTTTATTTAGTTTTCTATGATCTACCTTGCTAACTTTACGAAATGTGTGAACAAAGCGAACAAGATAAAGAATATTAAGTATATTTCTGTCTCATTACTTCCAATCAAGTAAAAACTTACAAAAAGTCGAAGTACTGCGTGAGATTGAACACACGGCTCACTGATTCACGCATCTATCTGCACGCGCTTAACCGCTTGGTCATCTTGACTCATATGATAACGTTGAAATTAAGAACTACAATCACTTGTTGACGACAACGTGTTTATTTTCTTGAAACTAGAAGGGCGTAAGTCAAATTAAACGTCAAGCTATTGCTTTTTGAGATTGCCTATGGACTTTTGGTCGACACTGTACCTACGTACTCTAAACGCTGTTCACAAATCGACACTTGTACTTACTACATAAGTGGTCAACCAGAGATGAGTCCAAGGATGATTTATCACTGATTACATAAGTATTGAGCTCTTTTAAAACTTCCATTGAAGGATTAAAATAAAACATTATCATGATAGGAAAGGCTGTTTGACGTAATAATGCACTGCATCATCCGTCTCTTCAGAATAAACATATTAACAGGGCAAGCGACTGAAGCCTCATCCACTTGTAGCGGTATCTACAACGTCACATGCGAACCACGCGTCATTCTGACGTCCCACAAAATCCTGCATCTCGCAAGCAGGGTTTACCGCACAACTACATATACGAGTACAACGGCCCGATATGAAACATTGTGCAGTTTCCCGCCAGACACATCACCCGTCTCGGTCCGAGGATCCTCATGTTCCTCATACCTCTATACACTCACAAAAGAGGACGAATGGACTCTTCATGCAGGTAACGTTCTTTAGGATGATTGATTTGATACATAAAATTGAAATTTTTGGGTTTATTTTTTACTTTTATCCTTCTTTGGCAACGATGGAGTATCGCTAGGAGCGAAATACTGCGATCACGACCATTGTGATACTTTTTATGTATACTTTTATTTGCAGTTCGAATTTGAGGAAGGAACATAGAAATACTGTTGGTTCGATGACATTAATGTTGACTTAGCCCGTAAGAAACTTCCATTCAAGGATTATAATATAATCAGTTAGGAAAGGCCATATGACGTGTTTTCGAAGATTTTATCACCTTATCATTAGATAGAGATTAGTCAGATATAACACTAATTAATTAAGCTAGATTAACATTGTAGGTATCCAAGTAAACGATGCCTACTCGTTTCATAAAAATTGGTTTTTAAGACAGACCGAGGTGTAGAGCTACTTGTCTTTTTCTAGAGAGCGAATAGCATTTTGTACAGACGCCAGTACATCTAGCCACCCGAAACTGACAAATTTTCCCAATCAACCCTGAACCAAATGCTTTAGCGATAAAATTGAAAATCTATTAAAGAAATTTGACAGATTGTAGTAGATTGATGTGCTGGCGTCTGTACAAAAAACAAAAATTTCAGTCGTCGACTACTACCCAGTTTGTTCAGTTACCTGTTTTTTTGTGTTGAGAGTAATGAACAAACTAATCTACTACACAAAATTAGCAAAAAAAAAAAAATATATAATTTAGAGGCACAAAATTCGAAAAAAAGGACAATTACTTATACAAAAAATCTTCATTTTATTTAAAAAATAATCAAAATCCAATATCTTAATATGGGCAAGGTTTGGGGTGGGGTGTGACAAATCAGCTAGGAATGATGAAAACTAAAACCTCTTAAAGGATCTAGGTCGACTTAACCTGTAACCCTGTATATAAACTAACGTCTAACATTTATATGTTAGACTAGCTTCTGCCCGCGGCTTCGCCCGCGTGGATGTCGGAAATTATCCCACGGGAACGTGCTAACAGGATAAAATGTACCCATGTGCTTCCCCAGAATGCCATCCATCTCGCGGGCCCTTTGTGGCTAATTACAATAGAAAACCAATTGTGTCTCATTAGTGGTGATTAAGAGGGTACCTATATGATATCTTTACCTAAGTACCTACTTAATTAAAAAAAAAAACTCAATAACAGAAAATTAATTACCTACCTACCTAAATAAATCTATTTCTGATGATAACTAATCTAAACTCAATAAATAAGCAAAATCCCTAAAAACTAATATCTATACGAATGACTAATCCTACCTAACAGTATTATAAAATAACCTACGGTCACTACGTACACTATCAAATATACTAAGTACCTATACTTTAAAATTAAAATCTATACCTACCTACGACTTATATAAAAATAAACCTAAATAACCAAACTAAAAGGAATAAAAATGAACTCCATTGCGGGTGACTTAACCTACGACAAACTTATTATTTGCGGTTGGTGCAGTAATCGAGTCTAGGGATCGAATCGCAAAATTAAGTTTGTTTTTTATTGTATATACTTTTCCGGGATAAAAAGTACCCAGTGTGGTGCCCAGGATATTAAAGAATAATTATACCAAGTTTCATCGTAATCGAACCGGTAGTTTTTGCGTGATGCCTGAACAAACAGACAGACAGACAGACAGACAGACAGACAGACAGACAGACCGACAGACAGACAGACAGACAAACATTTTTTTAATCACATTTTTGGGTTCGTTGTCGGTCTAGTAACACCCCCTGCCATTTATTTTTTTGATATTTTCAATGTACAGAATTTTCACTTCTACAGATTTATTATAAGTATAGATATAGATGTTAGTTTATATACAGGGTTACAGGTTAAGTTGTTGTTATATAACAACAATAGGTAAGTATGTAGGTACAGAGAACGGCATCGATATTTAAAAAAAAATGGGCAAACCCTAAGCAAATTGGTAAAACCGTAATTAATATCAACGGAACAGATAATCCAATAAATTATCGGCTAATTGTCTAATTTATCAAAAAAATGTCAAACAAAAAAGTTATATAAGATGAAGATGTACAGTTTTTAATCAGTTTTGTGACCGTGGAAGCTATGTGGGGAGTTGTATTCTTGCTGGCTATTGCCGGGACGGTAAATACCTATTTATATTTATACTAGTGACTTGCCCCTGCACCCTTTTCTTTATTTCTTAAAAACCGGCCAAGTGCGAGTCGGACTCGCCCATGAAGGGTTCCGTTACGTTACGATTTATGACGTATTAAAAAAAAACTACTCACTAGATCTCGTTCAAACCAATTTTCGGTGGAAGTTTATATGGTAATGTACATCATATATTTTTTTTAGTTTTATCATTCTCTTATTTTAGAAGTTACAGGGGGGGGGGGACACATTTTACCACTTTGGAAGTGTCTCTCGCGCAAACTATTCAGTTTAGAAAAAAATGATATTAGAAACCTCAATATCATTTTTGAAGACCTATCCATAGATACCCCACACGTATGGGTTTGATGAAAAAAAAAATTTTGAGTTTCAGTTCTAAGTATGGGGACCCCCAAAATTTATTGTTTTTTTTCTATTTTTGTGTGAAAATCTTAATGCGGTTCACAGAATACATCTACTTACCAAGTTTCAACAGTATAGCTCTTATAGTTTCGGAAAAAAGCGGCTGTGACATACGGACGGACAGACAGACAGACAGACAGACAGACAGACAGACATGACGAATCCATAAGGGTTCCGTTGCCATTTGGCTACGGAACCCTAAAAAACGTTGCCCGACACTAGGAATTTCTCCTGTATCGTGGGTGCGTTTACAAACATTTAAACTCACATACACAAATAGCCAGAACCGGAACAACTACTTGTAGGCCATACAAATATTTGTTTCGTGCGGGAATCGAACCCCCGACACGCAACGCAGCAGTCAATCGCTTAACCACTGCGCCAACCATGCCGTCCCTAATTGCGTAACACACTTTTAGTCACAATCTGAATCATTTTGAAGGATATTGCTAATCCATTGCTTCATATGTACGAAAAAAAAATGTAAATAACGTAATGAATGTTGTTGAACCATTTCTCTAAGGTGTATAGTAGTGATCGGAATGATACGGATGCGAGCGCAGGTGACTTCGTTAGCTGCATAAGCAATAGCATGTTAGGCCAAATAACTATATCACAAGATCAGCCGGTCGATTCTGTAAAAATCTCACCGTGAAAACTCAAGTGAAGTGAGCTTGATGTGAGTTGTCAGTAGTGTCAATCCCTAGCATTATTTGGAATGACAGCTCACTCCACGCTCACTTCACCTGAGTTTTCACGGTGAGATGATTACAGAATCGCACTGCAGATCCGCAAAGAATTAAAAAAATTAGACATCCACAATGGGGCTGGCCCTGATATTATACCTGCAATGCGATTCTGTAACCATCTCACTGTGAAAGGTTAGGTGAAGTGAGCGTGGAGTGAGCTGTCATTCCAACGAATGCTAGGGATTGACACTATTGACAGCTCACTTCACCTAACCTTTCACGGTGATATTTTTACAGAATCGATCGGCTGCTTTGCTTTTAAATAAATTGGCTGATGTTCTGTCACTGCCATTAAGTATTATATTTAATCATTCTGTGCTTCGAGGTACTTTTCCGACCATCTGGAAGGAAACCAAAATTATGCCTATTTTCAAAAACGAGGATCAGTCCGCAATTACAGGCCCATCGCTATTCTCTCCATACTTGCAAAGGTATTTTAAGCCCTCATATGCCCTGTGCTAGCTAGACATTTATCACAGCTAATAATAGACAGCCAATATGGATATAAGAACGGGAAATCGACAGCTACCAATTTGGTGACTTATGTCGAGAGCATTGTTGAGGCGGTTGATGTGCGTGTCCAGGTTGATGCAGTCTACACCGACTTCAGCAAGGCTTTTGACACAGTAGACCATGACATACTCGTCATGAAGCTTAAAATGTAAGGCGTTTCGGACCCTCTTAAGTTGGTTCCAAACATATCTGTCTGGACGGATGCTTAAGGTTGTGGTAAATGGCTGCTCTTCAGATTCGTACATTGCAACATCGGGAATCCCTCAGGGATCTCATTTGGGTCCGCATTTATTCATTCTTTTCATAGATGATATTTACAAATGCTTCCCGAACTCGAATATATTCTTATTCGCCGTTGACCTCAAAGCCATAAAGTCTATAAGAAATCCTGCGGACTCGGTACTATTCCAAAGCGGCTTAGACCGGCTGACAAAGTGGTGTGAGCACAACAAAATGTCATTGAACGTAAAAAAATTCCATCATATCAAATTCACAAAAAAAAAAAAAATACCGTGCAGTCAGTTTACAAATTGAATGGCGAGTGGCTTGAGGAAGTCGAAACTATACGAGTCCTAGGCGTTCAGTTCGATAAAAAGCTAAGTTTTGTCGAACATATTAAAAACATCAAAGATGGTCGGCTTCGTTATGAGAGAGTATAAAAACTTCAAAAAACCCAATGCTAAAAAATGTATACAACTCGCTAGTTAGAAGCCATCTCGAGTATTGCAGTGTGGTTTGGTCACCTGAGTATAGGGTTCACATCAAGCGCATTGAACCAAAAACGGTTCTTATGGCATCTTACCTATAACAATATTAAGGGAAAAAAACTCAAGTCATACCAAGAGAGACTGAAGTATTTTAATATGGTGTCGCTGGGGAAACGCAGGAATATGCTGGATTTGGTTTTCCTTAAGAAATTAGTAACGGGCTCTCTGAACTGTCCCGATCTGCACAGTAGGGTCTTATTCCACGTGCCGCGTAATCTGCCAAGAAGTTCTAATAAAAGACTATTCTGCATGCCAAGATGTAATACCAATTTAAGGCAATACTGTCCACTGTCTAGAATGTATGCTGCATACAAAGAGCATGAAGTGGACATTGATCTCTTTCACTCATCAGTACCTGCTCTAAAAAAAAGTTGCGCTTGCCATCTAATGGGTTTCTCTAATCCAAAATCAAATAATCACCTAATCTTATATAAAAAAATTATAAAAATAGAATCTAATCTAATTTAATTTATGTTATTTATTTCATTGTAATCAATTGAGCTTTAACAGCAACAGCTGTCAATAGTGTCAATCCCTAGCATTAGTTGGAATGACAGCTCACTCCACACTCACTTCACCTAAGTTTTCACGGTGAGATTTTTACAGAATCGATCGGCTGTTTATTTTTTATTATATATATTTTTTTAAACTATTTATTAGGGGGCGTCCATTAATTACGTGAGGTGTTCTAGGGGGGGAGGGGGTTAAGACGAATCTCATCTAATCTTACTTTGGGGTGGGGGGGGGGGTGTCTCGGCGAATATCACGTATTTTTTTTTGCTTCAAGAAACAGTAAAACTGCGAGAAAGGGTTAAATGAAGTAAAACATATTCTTTCACTAAAATATGGCCAAATCTTACACAATGGTAATATAGATTATTGTTTTTTTTTTGTTCAGAATAAATCCAACGCATTTACACTATAAATTCACATTTTGAAAATCTCACGTGTGATTATTCGAGCTAAATCTCACGACATCTCACCAAGGGGGGGGGGGGGGAGGGGTTCGGAAAATCGCACAAAATACCTCACGTAATTAATGGACGCCCCCTTATTATTAATTGTTTTATTTAAATAATTGTGTTATTACCTGCGCATAATGTATAATGCATGCTGTGCTTTTCTGTAAGTGATGAGGCGCTTAGACTTAAGTTTGCAATGCACAAATTATAAAGTAACAGTGTACTCATTGTTGAAAAGCCTAATAAATAAATAAATAAACTGTCAAAATGAAAGAAATTGCTATTGTTAAGTCAATAGCGAGGTCAAAATGAAAATCCAAGATTGGGAAAACTTTATGAGAGCTTCTGAAAACATGTGCATGTGGATTGAGTGATCTTTTTTTATTTCGTGACAAAATGTGATTGTACATTTAGTCAAAAATAGTCAAAACTCATAGCCCAAAGTAAAAAATTTGTCACTCTCAAGGGTCTTCAGTTATTGCCGAAAATGTGGATCACTCAATTCAGACATTTTGCAAAAACGGCTATGAGCGAAATCTCAACAAACACTTACTCTACTGACTAAATTTATATCTTAAAAATTTGTAAAGAATTAGTCACAACAGTTTTTAAGCCCATCAAGGCATTTAAAGCTTCTTCCAGGTATCTTTGGGCAGTATCATTGGATCACTCAGTTCAGACACCATTGCTTCTGAGAGATCTTTGTAATAAGGTTTCAGATGACTTTTTCTATAGATCTATTGTTTATCCTAAAATGTACATATTCCGAAAATATTTGTACATTAAATATCATAACACAAATACCTTTTGTTAAAAATTTATGAGTAATTCAATGTTTTTAAATTTGGTGAACTGAGTGATCCATAAGAATGCTTAGAGGTAACTTACCTGTTTCGTATTGATTTACACAAACTACGATAAATTTTTGTACAAATTTTTGACTAAAGTTTTACATAAAAATAATTTACGTAGACAGCTTAATTTACGAGATATTACATTTTTAATTATATTGTTAGAAAAAAGTGCAGTAGGGTGACCATATAATATGATATCTTCAGAAATATAACTGATACAGTAAGTACCCACCTATATAATCGTCAGTTGTAATATCAATTAATGTAACCAGGACTTAACTTGACTTTACAGGAGAGGCAAAAAAACTAAATTCTGTTCACAAAAAGAGTGGTAACTTTTTGTGTTTTCATCCTATTGCAATGCTGCTTAGAGCATTTTTCTCTAAATGTTGTTATCTGAAAGAAACCATAATGAAACGTATTTTCAGATCATTTGAACTAGAAATCAGGAAATTACAGTTCTTAAAATTTTATCCCAAGCTACAGAACGGCAGCTTGGGACATAAGGAGTGCCTACTTAGTCCCACAACGCGCGTCCGCGAAAACGCCCGCGTTAACCCCCTGTATGAAAGGCTGGCCGGTGCAAATTGGTCAAAATGTAGATTTTACGGTTAGTTTAGGTTTCTACAAACGGACAGAGAGGCAGACCGACCGGCACATAGACAGACGGCCACATAACTTTTTGTTTTAGTTATTAAGCAAATATATATAAAACCCCCATAACAAGCCCTTTCATTTGATATGTCACACGGAGGTACAGCAAGGATTTGTTTTTTAATTTTCTAATTTGCCCCCCAAGAGTGACCCTATACCCCCTTTTTTATGTTTTTCGAATGCAGGTATGTGAATGTAATGTCTATTTCTAGTAGGTAAATAAAATATAGTCGTGTAAGTATATAGTTTTATTAATAAAATTATAAAAAGTAATTATATCATTTTTTATATTAGTAAATCCAATATTCATAGTTTGGCACGAATGAGCAACGGTAAATAATTTACCACTATTACCCATAACTTCACACGATCAAAAAACATAAATATATTACCGGATTTTTCAACCTAATGTATGTAAAACTACAAGAATATAACATAGTTTATGAATTTGAACTCAAAAATCACTTACTAGATTTTTTTTGAACAAAACAAAAATTTTTGGGAACGTCACAACAATTTAAATTTTTTTTCACCAAAATGCCGATTGGCGCCCTTTGACTTTGAAATATTCAACGGATTCGTCCAGGAGCAAAAGCCATCAAGTATAGTCCCGAATTCGAACGCCACCGTTGTTTCAAGCCATGTTGAAAATCCATTTTTTGCCCATTCGTGTAACCGCAATAAACCACAATATTTCAGGGGAAACAGTGAGAAGGCATTTACACGCTGCTGGGATAAGGAATTATAAACCGGCACAGAAAATTTCATTGACACCTGCTCTTCGCGAAGAAAGGGTGCGTTTTGCCCAGGAATATTTAAATTTTATTTTTTTTATTTTCTATTTTTAAACACACCATGAAGTAAATGCTCAATGGATTAATTGTTAAACCATTAAAATGATGCAGATTATGTGGTGATGTTATTGTTATAAATAGAATGTTTCTATTTAAATAACATGTTTATTCACTACATATAGGCAGCTATAAATCTGTAAAGCATTTCACAGATGAATTCATTTTCTCGATAACAAACTTTTAAGCATAAGCATGCCTTGTTTAACTTTGTTATTTATTTATTTCCGAATTTTTTAATTGTCATCATGTTTCTATCATTGCAACTGTTGTATTCATAACGAAGAAGCTTTTCCTTGAATTAATTAAAAGATATAGTTTATTCTAAATTAGACCTTAGTACAAGTGAAGTAACTCCTACAATCAACCTATCACAACGTATGTCCACGCCTTTAAAACTGTGTGATATACGTTAAACTAGATTTTATATTCTATAAGTTACGTTAAAGTAACACGATACGCACGATATTTAAAAAAAAAACGTAACCACCATGTCATCTTCGAAAATACAATAGTAGGTTTCATTAAGGTTTCTTTCAGATAGCAACATTTTAAGAGAAAAATGCTCTAAACAGCATTGCAATAGGATGAAAACACAAAAAGTTACCACTCTTTTTGTGAACAGAATTTAGTTTTTTTGCCTCTCCTGTAAAGTCAAGTTAAGTCCTGGTTACATTAATTGATATTACAACTGACGATTATATAGGTGGGTACTTACTGTATCAGTTATATTTCCGAAGATATCATATTATATGGTCACCCTACTGCACTTTTCTCTAACAATAAAATTAAAAATGTAATATCTCCTAAATTAAGCTGTCTACGTAAATTATTTTTATGTAAAACTTTAATCAAAAATTTGTACAAAAATTTATCGTAGTTTGTGTAAATCAATACGAAACAGGTAAGTTACCTCTAAGCATTCTTATGGATCACTCAGTTCACCAAATTTAAAAACATTGAATTACTCATAAATTTTTAACAAAAGGTATTTGTGTTATGATATTTATTGTACAAATATTTTCGGAATATGTACATTTTAGGATAAACAATAGATCTATAGAAAAAGTCATCTGAAACCTTATTACAAAGATCTCTCAGACGAAATGGTGTCTGAACTGAGTGATCCAATGATACTGTCCAAAGATACCTGGAAGAAGCTTTAAATGCCTTGATGGGCTTAAAAACTGTTGTGACTAATTCTTTACAAATTTTTAAGATATAAATTTAGTCAGTAGAGTAAGTGTTTGTTGAGATTTCGCTCATAGCCGTTTTTGCAAAATGTCTGAATTGAGTGATCCACCTTTTCGGCAATAACTGAAGAGCCTTGAGAGTGACAAATTTTTTACTTTGGGCTATGAGTTTTGACTATTTTTGACTAAATAGTCAAATTACAATCACATTTTGTCACGAAATAAAAAAAGATCACTCAATCCACATGCACATTCTGAAAACTTATACTTTGTAGATGACTCTATATTAAAAACGAATATTAAATACGTGTGTGTGCGTGTGAGTTTCGCATACGGAAATTCGTTCCTAAGGGGGTCCCCCGACCGCGCACGGTTTTTTTTGTGTGGTTTTTGTCCTATACCCTGATCTATGTAGTGTCTGCAAATTATTTGTTTTCTATTTCAGGCGTTCGCCGACCCCCAGTTTATCTTCCCTGAAGATGCAAGAAGTAAGTAAATAAAAGAAATGCAATTTATTAAAAAAAAGTCTGCAATACCTTAAATACAAGGTGGCAGGGACATCGACGCGCAAACTGTAACCATGAATTGAGCACATGATTCTACTCCCTAGAGGAAATTTTACGTCGTGATCGACGAAAATTTCGTTTTTTTTTTTGATGACAAAAAAAAATCGGCTCTTTCTTAAAAAGTGCAATACCTACGCGGTCAAAATGTGTAGAACAACAATTAAAAAAAAAAATAATTTTCGAAAAATTTCTACACATGGGTCGTTCATAATCATGTACTGAGTCCATGGTAACAGGTTGTGCTTCGATGTCCCTGCCACCCTCTACAGTATGACTTGAACAGCTGATTAGGAAAGCTGCTTGACTATAATGCTACCATCAGTACATTAGTTAGTTCATGCATGTCTTTGCAAGATGCTGAATAACTGATAATCGTTGGCTAGTAAAGAATATCATCATTCCAATTAATCAGCCGTATTTATCATCAACATACATAAGGGAGGGCGCCCACGAGCAACTTTTGTCGCAGCAACTTATTTGTCTCTCACATCAAAAGTATGAAAGTGCTGGTTTTGTCGCGTCGCTACATGCGCGCACTTACATACGAGTACAAACCCGTGGACTTGATGTGAGAGAGGGCAACAAAGTTGCTCGTGGGCGCCTCTCTTGAAGTTTCAGGTTTGCAAACCAAGCAGGCAATGAGAAATGTTTATATTATTTATTATTATTTGAGCACACAGTCACTCATATATTAAACAAAAATACTTCGGACATAAACTGGGCGCATCATTCGCCTTGCAGCTGCCTGACTAAGATGTAACTTTCCAACAGTGTCTGGATCCCGTATCGTGTCGGGATGGGAGGCTGAGGTGGGCCAGTTCCCTCACCAGCTGGGTCTTCGTATGGTGAGCCCCGCAGGAGGCGTCTTCGCTTGTGGAGGAACCATTCTGACCCCTGAGTGGGGTCTTACTGCTGCCCATTGTACCGCTGCGTGGGTTACTGAAGCTATTTTATTTTGTCTTATTATCTTACAATTCCTAACTGTAGTGGGCCCGCGTGCTCACAGAGAGGACTTTCTGCCATCGATACGCTGAGAAAAATGCAGAGGAGGCCGGGAGTTCTTTCTTAATTGTCATCCATCGTCATATTCATTCAGCAGAATGACGTATATCTACTTACAGGGTGGCAGCGACACCGACGTGCAACCCGATACCATGGATTCAGTGCCGTGATTCTGAACCTCCCTGAATTATTTTTTTTTTTTTCAATTAGCAAAATAAAAATCTGATGTTTCATGGAAAAGAGCTTTTTTTTTTTATAACTAACGTAATGTCTGCGTTAGAGGTCTAGAATCATGTGCTGTATTCATGGTTACAGTTTGCGCGTCGATGTCCCTGCTACTATAGAGAGCTGGAAGAGCTCTCTGAGGCAACGGGAGGAATCAAACAACTCTAAGACTCCAGAGTTTCTCTAAGAGATTTTTTTAAAGATATTGGTATTCTCACGGTTGCATCACAATTCATCTTCGCCAACATCCTATATATTAGGCAAAATTTGCACTTGTACACTAAAAACAGTGATATTCACAGTGTTAACACTAGAAATAAGGACAAACTACGTGCCCCCTTTCACCGGCTTCATAAGGTTCATAACTCATTTGTTGGGCTTGGTATAACCTTTTATAACAAGATACCCTCTTCTTTGCTAGACTTGCCTTTTAATGCGTTTAAAGCTCAAGTAAAATCCAACCTTTGTTCAAAGGCTTACTATTCCATCAACGACTACTTACACGATAAGAATAGTTGGTCGCCCTAATTAACTCAAGACAATGTTCATGTTCTTTCTCCAGAATTAGCTTAGGTACTGACAGGTTACTGTTATTAGTATTAACTCACTTATTTATTTCACATCGATGGTCCTAGTTCATCATCTGTGACTGCAAGTGACAGCTAGGTGACGAACCCAGCAATGCATAAATGTGTTAGCTGTCACGCCCTTTATGCCTGGAGGCTTTTATTTAGGTAGTGAGTTTTTATTTTTATTTTAATTAATATTTTTTTAGCTTGAGTACGTATAGTTTTTATTATATTTGTTGGTATATTGGCGTGGCTAGCTGACATATTAGGGCAAATAATTTAAGCTTCTTGTAATGTTCATTACTGAACATAGGTTCCTAGTATTGTATACATGCAACTAACTATATTCTAACTGAACAGACAGCTGTGCTGCTGGGGAGTTTGTTCCGCCACTTCTTCTTCCCAGCGATAGCACTAGGAAGTGGCGAAGGGCGGGCGTTTTTGGGGGACTGTCTTTTGTAATTTTGACGCTCGAAAAGTGCTGATTCTCAGCCTAATTTGAATAAATGACTTTTGATTTATATTATATTGTAAGAACGTCTTTACATATTTCTATCTAAATTACAACTCTCAGTTTGTAAACCAAAATCCTAATTAAAATATTTGACACTAGCTTGAACGTTCGAATGTCATCCGCGCTAAATTATAGCCGGCCTGCAACATATGAGGGCGTCTTCGGCAGACAAACCTCTACACTACCTTGTATTATATAAATATACTAGCTTCTGCCCGCGGCTTCGCCCGCGTGGATGTCGGAAATTATCCCACGGGAACGTGCTAACAGGATAAAATGTATGTGCACCAGGATGCCATCTATCTCGCGGGCCCTTTGTGGCTAATTACAATAGAAAACCAATTGTGTCTCATTAATGGTGATTAAGAGGGTACCTATATGATATCTTTACCTAAGTACCTACCTAATTAAAAAAATAAATAAACTCAATAACAGAAAATAAAATACCTACCTACCTAAATAAACCTATTTATGACGATAACTAATCTAAACTCAATCATCATCTGCCTAGCCTTTTCCCAACTATGTTCAGGGCCGGCTTCCAGTCTAACCGGATGCAGCTGAATACCAGTATTTTACATGGAGCGACTGCCTATCTGACCTCCACAACCCAGTTATTGGGTAATACGATACCCTTGGTACGACTGGTTGTCAGACTTTCGGGCTTCTGACTACCCGTAACGACTGTCAAAGATCCACGAATGACAGCCGGGACCAACGGCTTAACGTGCTTTCCGAGGCACGGAGGTGTCTCGGTATGTAAAGATGGTCACCCATCCACAGACCAACCGCGGCAAGCGTAGCTTAACCTGACCGATCGACCTGTGCGGCTGTTATTATTTAGCCACGGGCCCCTCAATCTAAACTCAATAAATAAGCAAAATCTCTAAAAACTAATATCTATACGAATGACTATCCTACCTAACAGTATTATAAAATAACCTACGGTCACTACGTACACTATCAAATATACTACCTATACTTTAAAATTAAAATCTATACCTACGACTTATATAAAAATAAACCTAAATAACTCTAAAAAGTAAAAGGAATAAAAATGAACTCCACTGCGTGTGACCTAACCTACGACAAACTTATTATTTGCGGTTGGTACAGTAATCGGATCTAAGGATCGAACCGCAAAATTAAGTTTGTTTTTTATTGTATATACTTTTCCGGGATAAAAAGTACCCAGTGTGGTGCCCAGGATATTAAAGAATAATTATACCAAGTTTCATCGTAATCGAACCAGTAGTTTTTGCGTGATGCCTGAACAAACAGACAGACAGACAGACAGACAGACAGACAGACCGACAGACAGACAGACAGACAGACAGACAAAAATTTTTTTAATCACATTTTTGGGTTCGGTGTCGGTCTAGTAACACCCCCTGCCATTTATTTTTTTGATATTTTCAATGTACAGAATTTTCACTTCTACAGATTTATTATAAGTATAGATATTGCTGGACATAGGTGGCATAATCATTGCCACAACGTCTGGTCCTGTTCATGCCGTACCAAACTTTCACAATCTGGACCGAGGACCTGGCGAAGGTCGTATTTTTATTGGAAATTGAAACTTTGAAAGATAACTCGATTTTTTTCCCTACAGCCGTGTGACGATCGTCATCCGCGCTGGTACCACCAATCTGACGCTGCCGGCTGTGATCTTCGAGACGACCAAGTATTACAACCATCCCCTGTACAACGAGGCTACCCCTGGCATCGTCCAGCCCCATGACGTTGGTCTGGTTGGCTTTGGCAGGTCCCTCACTTTTGGCAGTAAGACGCAATTTTAAATGTCACAGACTTTTTAAAATAAATGAACATAGTAAAACTTGGAGCCAAACAGCTTTGTTATTCGTTTTGTGTATAAAATAATCTCTAAAAAGTATCACCACATTCGACATTAAAAATTTATTTTCGAGCACTTTTATCAAGCATCGTGGTTTGAGGGTTAATTTATAGAAAAGTGGTCTTTGGTTAATTTTTATTTTTCCTTTGTAGAACTTATTCAGCCAATCAGGATCCAGCGTTCCTCTGCCAGGAATCAGAACTATGCTGGTATGCAAGCCATCGCCAGCGGCTGGGGTAACACCTGGACTCAAGGTATGTATTATGAAATCTACGAATACTGGGGAAACGTCTGAGGAGTAAGAGAGGAATGATTAGGCCCCGACTTACGACTTGTAGGTCGTGAGTACGAACCCAGGCACTTTACTTTGTGTAGTTTATTTCATCACCACTGCTCTCATAACGTTGAAGGAAAATATCGTGAGAAAACCGGACATGTCCTAGAACCAAAAATATCCTAGACATATGACATCCACCAGCCCGCACTGGGCCTGCGTAATGGATTATGGCCCACTCCATCTTACAGAGAGGAGGCCTGTGTCCCAGCAGTGCGAACATTATAGGCTAATTATGATGTTTCTAAGTAACGTCTATTTACCAGGTTCCTCTCCAGAAAACTTGAACTGGGTATGCCTAAGGCTCGTTTCCAACGAGGAATGTCGGGCCGCCTACGGTGGCAGCAATATCATCGCTGAGTCCACCATCTGCACCAGGGGATACACTAGCCCCACACAATCTACATGCCAGGTAAGATGGTTCAGAATGAACATGAAAAGGTATTGTGACAAATTATAAATGAAACGAAGAAGTGACTCCGACTATTTTGGGGTCTGTCAGCATGGAGGCTTGAGGGTGCTGAGGTCAGAGAATATAGATATCGATCAATAATACATAGGTCGCTCGAAGAGCAAGTCAATCAGTTGGTCCTGATCATTGATTATACTTGTAACAACTGTTATAAGTAGTCTTGAGCTAAAGGCTAGAGTTTTAAAGTAATACATTTTTACAGGGTGACAGCGGTGGCCCCCTGACAACCACTGATGATGACGGTGCCATCACCCTGGTTGGAGTGACCTCCTTCGTCTCTGGCTTAGGATGCCACGTCGGCATACCATCTGGTAAGCGAAAAAAATATTTTTGATTTTAAAAGTTCTGTGGTTACCGTTTTATAGATAGGTGTAGGGTTGAGGTGGTAAACTCTAGTAACCGTATCTAGAGGATCTACAACTTAATTGCGTAACACAATGCCAGAAAGCCTTTTATACCGTTAAGGCTTATATCGAGGACAAAAAGGCTTGGGATTAAGCTGCTTCCAATTTTTACATATTGAATGTTTTTATTTTTTTGTTTTGTGTTTTTTTTATATACACTTTGACATTAATGAATTTGATTTATGACATTTGCTTACTTTGCAAAGTATTCTATTATTTTAATTATTGTGAATGTCAAGACTATGTGGGTCATTTTATTTTTTATTTTTCTCTCTGTTCTGTTAGTTTTTGTCATGGTCTGGCAGTTTGAGTAATTAATGTGGCCTACCCAAATGTCCTTTCTTTGGTATTGTTCGTCGAATCGTTGAGCTCCTTAAGTTTTGAGTTGAGCTGCGCGATTCCTGACATATGCGTGCACTGACTGGACAGGTCCTCTCAATCTGTGTGGTTCTTTCCTCAAAAGACCATCTCAGACATCGACCTACATGGTCTTCATTTGATCTGACCAAGATTATGTCTGGACTTTAAAAGAGACTGTGACGTCTGAGTTTGTTTCGGCCTTTCTTCTCAGACTAGTCAGATAGGAAACGCCGACCTCATCTAGTTTTATAATATGATTGACGTGTAAAAGTGTTTGTACTACAAAATAAAATGATTTATCATTTATCACACCTTCAATCACACTCTGAATCATTTTGAAGGATATTGCATCATATGTTTGAAACATTTGCTGCTCAACAACGTAAATAACGCAATGAATGTTGTTGAACTATCAAAATAAAAGCCATTACGCAATTACCTTGCTCGAAATAAATCTAACAGAGAATGATTTATGAAAATCTAAGCGATTGTTACTTTGGATTTCAAGTAGACTGCTCTGAGAGATGCTTCAATTTAGTATTTATTGACGTCGGAGCCCTTAAGACATAATATGCCTTAAAACTAAGCGCAAAATATTCGTTATCAGCCGGGTTATAGCATAATATTACGTTCTTTCGGCAGAAACAATTAGATTACAGTTGGAAGCATTATTAACATCATCTGCCTAGCCTTTTCCCTTCATGTTGGAGTCGGCTTCCAGTCTTACCGAATGCAGCTGAATAGCAGTATTCTACATGGAGTGACTGCCTTTCTGACACCCACAACCCATTACTGGATAATACGATACCCCTTTGAAAACCATTGTTAACAATTATCAATTATATTTTAGGATTCATCCGTCCCGGCCACTACCACGACTGGTTCACAAATGTGACTGGTGTCGATTTCGACTGGGAATATGAACCTGAATCTGATACCACTATTGCTTCTGACGAAGGTACCACTGTAGCATCTGACGAAGATACCACTGAAGCTCCTGAAGAATCTGAAGAATCTGCCGAATCTAGTGAATCGTCTGAATCCAGCCAATCGTCTGAATCCAGCCAATCGTCTGAATCCAGCCAATCGTCTGCTTCATCCGACTCTTTAGCGTAAACATTAACAGTACAAGTCACTGCAGTCTCATCCACTCAAGAGGATGAATAAACATCTCTAGTTACAAAGTGGAACTCGTCATTAAGAAAATTTATTTAATAAATAAAATTGACTAGTTTTATTTGAGTATCTATGTAGTTTTTATTTTTTCCTTTGTTATCTATGGAAAACAGTAACAAAACCTAGTCGTTGCCTTTCAACAATGGAGTTAAAATACGTGAGTTGGACTTGGGCATTCTCAGGTAAGCATAATCAGCCTACATCGTATTCCGTCTGCAGAGTTACAGTCCTCTCTGTGATAGGGACTCGAACATAATCGGTGGATTATGGTACATTTTTGGTGATACGGTAGTGCAGGATGTCACTTCAAATTTTTTGCATGGCGATTTCCTCATTCACAGGGCTATCTGACAATTTCCGACTTTCTTCTTCTCTAGCATCAATACCATAGATCAGTACGAACTTTATAGGGATGCATTTGAATAGCTTTTACGAGTGGATGATAAAAATATTTAAAAAAAATATGTTATTTGGAACCGGAGCTCCGGACATACATAGGGTTCGACAGTCTTGTAGGCTATATATGTCGCCTATACGTATACCAATATTAGAATTTCTACATATCCTACCCAGTGCATTTTCCTTAATTAATCAACTGCTACAATTAATACGTCATCATAATCTGAGTAAATCCTCAAAATATCAGTTAGGTACGAAAACAAAGTGTAGGATTATTAAGATTAGACTTAATGCGTTATCATTTAAGCATTATATTTTATCAATTAATTCCCAGCTCTGAATTAATATAAGCTAACAAAAAACAAAATTTTAGTTAGTGTGAGGATAAAGTGGCGATGTGGGGTGCAGTATTTTTGTTGGCTGTTGCTGGGACGACGGTAAATATAGATTTGTTGGGGTCCTTAACTTAACTTCGAGAGTCATATATATAGTTCGATTAATGGAAAGTCGACTGAACGATTGTTCGGATGGAATTTATTGCGAAACAACCTTTTATCGCCAAACGCTACTTCGACTGAACGATTCATCGAATATTTATTAATCGATGGACTGCTCTTTTGCATGAGTTTCAGTTATTACATAGTTTAAAAATTGAAATAAAATTATTAAAAAAAGATTATTCGTCACATATTATTTCATACTTACATAATCGAGGAAATCAAACACTTAAGATATCGTACGTTCTTTCCGTAGAAACATGAAATTTGGTAAAAAGGAAGATAATAAAGCACAAATGAAGGGAAAAAAGTTTATTATAAAAAAAAAACCATTTATGTTAAGTTTTTAAAAAATTAAGGTAATCAAAAACCTTTTCGGAAGATTAAGGCTCTTTAACGCCCTGAGAACTCCACTAATAATCCAAACATAAAATAATAATCACTAATCATCAAATTTAACGTAATTTTATTTTTTAAAGACAAACGTAAGCCATCGAGCTCATGAAGTCAAGCCTGTCCAAGTCCATGTGTTCCTTTTGATTTAAAAGTTTTTTCAGCTTTTCTTCTTTCCCAACCTGTTTTTTCTTTTTGCTAGGAGAAACTGACTCGTCTTGGGCTCAATTTTTTTCTATAATCAACTCATTCTTTTTTTGTTCTTTTTCCATTTCTTTTATACTTTTAAATAGGTTACACTTCTTTCTTCCTAGGAGCCCATTCCAGCGGTGATGCCATGATTCGACTGAATTTTGGGAATTAGGCGTGTTCCAAACGATAATGGGTAGACCATGTTTCAGGTGGGAACAAAGGTGGAATACTTTGAATTGACACATTTAAGTAAATCGTAGTATTAGTGTCAGTTTTATTAATAGTGGCAGTATTAGTAATACCTATTAGGGAAAGAAGAAAAACTGAAAAAAAGAAATTAAATCAAAAGGACAGGCTTGACTTTATGAGCTCGGGCTTACATTTGACACTTTTAAAAATAAAATAACGTTTGAATTTTTAAATTTAATTATTAATGATTATTATTTTATGTTTGGATTATTAGTTCTCAGGGTGTTAAAGAGCCCTAACCTACCGAAAAGGTTTTTGATTACCTTAATTTTGTTCGAAAATCGTAACGTAAATGGTTTCTTTTTAATAAACATTTTTCCCTTCATTTGTGCTTTTTTATCTTCCTTTTCACCAAATTTCATGTTTCTAAATCTACGGGAAGAATGTACGATCTCTTAAAAGTGTTTGATTTCCTCGATTATGTATGAAATAACATGTGACGAATAATCTTTTTTTTTTCATAATTTTACTTCAATTATTAAACTAACTAAAACACATGCGAAAGAGCAATCCATCGATTAATCGTTCAGTCGAAGTAGCGTTTGGCGATAAAAGGTTGTTTCGCAATAAATTCCATTCGAACGATCGTTCAGTCGACTTTCCATTAATCGAACATATGACTCTCGAAGTTAAGTTACGGACCCGATTTGTTGTGATAGTGCGGTTAGTAGAATGTGGATTATGGTGACATTCCAGTGCGAAATTCTGCTAGATCTGCAATTTTTGGATCGATTTTTAAACTAGGAAAAAAATCTTGACTCCTGATTACTCCTGATTGCATTAAATACAGGAATGGGTTTCTATTTTCAAACAAAACTTTTACATTATATAAAAGCTAACAGACCTCAAATAATAATAGTAATATGTACATGTATATAAAATAGGAGGGGAAGGAATATAGGGCATCAACAAATTCATCCGCTGAATGTTGCGGACGATAACAGAAAAAGTACCCAAAAGGCTGGCAGCATTGCCATCTGGAAGGGAAATGCTGATTCTTTGATCTAAATATAGGCCAACCCTCTGGTCACGTAAAGAGTCTACTAACCGCTTCGAAAAAATAACTGGGCACTCGGAAACCATGGCCTTAGTGTTTCAACCCCAAACAGCTCGAACATATAACACCCAATAAGGATAAATTATTTGTGCCGTTCACTTAATTCACTTACAAATTTATGTAATTGCAAATTATTCCATTAGTATTGAGCAGAGAATTCAGTGTGTATAACCAGGAAGTTCTATAATGTATATAGTACGTATCTAATCACCTATTTCGTACATTTCAGGTTGTCGCCGATCCCGGCCTAACATTTCCTGAAGTAGCGAGAGGTAAGCCAATCAATCAAATGTACTAAGTACGAGTAGGTATGTTAAAGCTCAGATAATTTTTATCCGTGGAATAAATATGACGGCTTTTGCATAGGATAATTATGTCAAACTGTCATACATATTCTTCAGATAAAAGCTAAAAAGCTACCTGACTATTGAAAAATTAGCACTTAGTGGTAATCACTATAAAAAAACATTAAGTTACTTATAACTCTTTCCATAAGATTAATCGTTTTCTGACAGATCGAACTAGTGAGTAATTATATATTTTTTTAGTCAAAACTAATACGATAATATAATGTCTGTAAGGAGTCTTAATAAGATAATTCGATAAGATTAGGCAGTTTATATATTTATTTTAATACGCATTTTAAAGTTAACATTTACGTAATCTGGAATAGTTACTGGATCTAGCTGTCAAAAATGGTTAACCTAGTGATTTTTCTAACGCCTGATAACTGTATCAGAGGAATAATTTTGAATTTTTGACAGTTCATCCATGCAAAAACTGTCAGACGTCAATTATATTCCACGAATAAAATTTTTGATCGATTGAAAAAGCAGCCCTTAGTCATTATCAATTTAATTTGGCTATTTGTGCACGCAATTAGGGCTAAGTACAAGCTTACTGATTCTATGCTGAAGACGGCAGTGAGAGCACTGATGGCCCAGTGGCAAAGGAGCTGTAGGTCGTGGGTTCGTACCCAGGCAGGCGCTTTACTTTGTGTAAATAATTTCACCACCACTGCTCTCCAAACGGTGAAGAAAAACATTGTGAGGCAACCGGCATGTCCTAGAACCAAAAATTCGAAGACATGTGGCATCTACCAGCCTGCATTGGGCTCGCGTGGTAGATTACAACACCTCTTTTATCTGTTCTGTGATTACAACCCAGTCCCTCTCGGAGAGAGGAGGCCTGTGTTCCAGCAGTGGGAACATTATAGGCTGATTATGCTATGCATGATATTGCTATAATTGTGACAAAAGCAGGGAAAATTACAACTCTGACATTACCAGAGGGCCTAGAGAAGTGGCAGTCGCTTTCAAAGCGTTTCATATTTCTACAACGACTTTCAGTAGGATTGACATAAGATTTTCGATAGGTTATGTCAATCTGACACATTTTTGACGTTTCCATCATCGTTATCGCTGATAGAATGCCTCATTGTCTAGACCCTGTCCCATAAAACTTCCTTACCTACCTTTAAAAAAAACTAAATCATTATCATCTGCCTTGCCTTTTCCCAACTATGTTGGGTTCGGCTTCCAGTCTAACCGGATTCAGCTGAATACCAGTATTTTACATGAAGCGACTGCCTATCTGACCTCCACTACCCTGTTTCTGGATAATACGATACCCCATGGCAATACTGAAAAAAAAAACTAAATAAAAGCTTGAACTTCACCCTTGCGCTGAACATGAATGTTTTTTTATTCGAACCACATGTTGTGCCGACCCCAAATAAATTCGGATAGTGATGATATTTTTTTTTTATTTATTCTTTATTACTTATTCTTCTTTTTTTTCATTTTTGATTTTTATGGTGTACTTACCTTTACTACTTTAGTGGCCAAAGGAGATAAGTAACCAGCACCCTAATTGCGTATCACACTATCAATCTGAATCATTTTGAAGAATATTGCTAATCCATTGCTTCATTATGTTCGTAAAACGTGTCTGCTCAACAGCGTAAATGACGCAATGAATGTTGATGAACTGTCAAAATGAAACCCATTACTACTGATAGTGTCTTACACAATTACTCCGCGAGGGTCGTCGGATATAGCTTAGTAAGAAACCGATGGATGTTTTCGACTAAAATAAAATAAAATTTAATTCGGAGACATCCATCGGTTTCTTACTAAGCTTCAACTATATCCGACGACCCTGGTTACCTACTTATCTCTTTTAGTGACTGTACATAATAAAGAGTATTGTATCCATCTATTTTAAAAACTAAGTAGTAGAGTAGAGTATTTTAAAAACCTTTGACATCTTCTGGTTTTCTTTTCTCCAACAGGTGCTGCACGTATCGTGTCAGGATGGGAAGCGCAGGAGGGTCAGTTCCCTCACCAGATCTCTCTCCGTATGGTAAACCCTGCTGGAGGCGTCAACTCCTGCGGTGGTACTATCATCCACGCTGCGTGGGGTCTCACTGCCGCTCACTGCACTGCTGGGTAGGTGTACAGTCTAATTAATCTGTAAAAATCACTCCGTGAAAACTTAGGTGAAGTGAACTGTCAATAGTGTCAATCCCTAGCGTCAGGTGGAATGACAGCTCACCTGCTGTGCTATTTTGTAAAAATATCACCGTGAAAAGTTAGGTGAAGTGAGCTTAAGTGAGCTGTCAATCCCTAGCATATCCCTAGCATCAGGTGGAATGACAGCTCACCTGCCGTACTATTCTGTAAAAATATCACCGTGAAAAGTTAGGTGAAGTGAGCTTAAGTGAGCTGTCAATCCCTAGCATATCCGTAACATCAGGTGGAATGACAGCTCACCTGCCGTGCTATTCTGTAAAAATATCACCGTGAAAAGTTAGGTGAAGTGAGCTTAAGTGGGCTGTCAATCCTAGCATATCCCTAGCATCAGGTGGAATGACAGCTCACCTGCCGTACTATTCTGTAAAAATATCACCGTGAAAAGTTAGGTGAAGTGAGCTTAAGTGAGCTGTCAATCCCTAGCATATCCGTAGCATCAGGTGGAATGACAGCTCACCTGCCGTGCTATTCTGTAAAAATATCACCGTGAAAAGTTGGGTGAAGTGAGCTTAAGTGGGCTGTCAATCCCTAGCATAGGTATCCCTTGCATTAGGTGGAATGACAGCTCACTTCACCTACATGTTCACGGTGACATTTTTACAGAATAGACCTGCTGTTCTGTTACTAGCGCTCTTTTCAACCAAAACTACTTTCTGAACTTCCTTAACTACCTTCCTTCCTTTACTTTTTTAACTTAATATCTTTCATTCGTTTGACTGCCTGATTGTAAACATAGATCAATGGCCTCATTAATGTATTAGTCTCCAGCTTGACTGCCTAGTTTGGAGTTCTTTGTTCGATTTCTAGGTTGGGCCAAATACAAATGTACAGACGCCAGCAGGTTAAGCTACCCGAAACTGTCAAATCTTCCCAATCAACCTTGAACCTTAATGCTTTTGCGATAAAGTTGAAAATCTATTAAAGAAATTTGACAGATTGTAGTAGCTTGATGTGCTGGCGTCTGTACAAAAAACAAAAATGTTTAAATTATCTCAAACATTGAGGCATGCCCTGTAAGTTAAATAATAATAATGTACATGTATATAAAATAGGATGGAACGGACGCACGGATAGGGTATCAAATATATCGTCCGTATTGTCTGTATCGCTGTTAACTTGTGTTACAAAAATACAGTTTATGTTGGGTTTTTCCCCTGATTTTGGCAATAGGCTCGCCCACTATAATGCAGTTTAGCTCGTCGAGTTTTCCTGGCTTCACTATGCTACGTGCGATATCATAAGATTAGTGTTTTTGCTGTACGAATCGGTTACTTCGTGAGTAGTGTTAAGAATTGCATCTTCTATATCTTGAATCGTCAGTTTTCTCGCTGGATTTTTGTAATTTTAGGTGCATTTTTCACAGATATAGCTTAATATCTTTTTCACCTCCATCTAAAAACTTGTCTTCTTCCACAGCCGAGTGACCCTCGTCATCCGCGCGGGCACCGTCAATCTGACCTTGCCGACAGCTATCTTTGAGACCAGCAAGTACTACAACCATTATCTGTATAACGAGGCTTTGCCGTCCCTTGTCCAGCCCAATGACATCGGTCTCATCGAGTTCGGCAGGAAACTAGTGTTCGGAGGTAAGATTTATATTTATTTATTTAAGAAACATTACCTTTATGTTAAAAACAATCATAATAACTAAAGGCGTACATAGTGTTGACCATAATATACAGGGTGGCAGGGACATCGATGCGTAACGTGTTACCATGGATTCCGTTCTTGATTTTGAACCTCCCTGCGTTGAATTTTGCGTCGGTTATTAATATAAAATTTGCTGTTCTGTACTATTCGTTTTCCGTTCAGTATTGCACTTTTCCAAGAAACAACAGATTTTTTTTTGATGGTCGATGAAAAATTTCTATGTTACGGGCCTTCTAGAATCATGCGCTGAATTCATGGTTTCAGTTTGCGCGTCGATGTCCCTGCCACTCTGTATTACTGCCTTGAGTAAATTGATCATCATCATTCGCCGAAAGGCAAACCTTGCTGGACTTCGGCCTCCCCAATAATAGCTACAGGTACCTCACCACTTGAGAGACCTACCCACGATAAACCTTGAACTCATAATCCGTGGAACAATGAATATAAATACAGTGTACGTGTATCCTTGAAGCATCCTTTAGTATACATGTTATGTTTACTTACTTTAATCGCCTTTTTACAAAAAGAGTTCTAACTTTAATCCAAGCCGAGCCATTATTTTATTTTGAACTTTATTCCGTGCCTCGGAAAGCACGTTAAGTCATTGGTCCCGGCTGTCATTCGTAGATCTTGGCCACTCGTTACAAGTAGTCAGAAGCCTGAAAGTCTGGAAACCAGTCTTATCAAGGGGTACCGTGTTACTCAGTAACTGCGTTGTGGAGGACAGATAGGCAGTCGCTCAATGTAAAATATTGGTACTCAGCTGCATCTAGTTAGACTGGAAGCCTACCCTAACATAGTTGGGAAAAGGCTAGGCAGAATAATCAATTCCGAACATCGATAAAATTGACATTTTAGAGTCGGGTTTAACGTTAGTTTTTGTATTGGTAATTAGATCTTTAATTTGGTTGGAATAACTTTCGAAAATAAAAAAAAGGTTCAATGGATTAAACCTGGGTTTAAAGATAAACCTTGTTTTGTAATAATTCCGAAAACCTTTCTTTTGTAGCTACTATCCAGCCCATCAGGATCCATCGCTCCAAAGCAAAGGATCAGGACTTATCGGGAGTTCAGTCCATCGCCAGCGGCTGGGGAACCACCTGGACTTATGGTAAAGCTTTACTTCTTTATGTTTTTTTCTACTAGCAGCGCCCGCGGTTTGACCCGTATAAGTTTCAATCCTTTGGGAATATCGGGATAAAAAGTATCCTATGTATTATTCTTGGTTATAAACTATCTGTGTGCCAAATTTTATCTAAATCTGTTCAGATGTTTTTGCGTGAAAGGGTAACCAACATCCATCCATCCATACTCACAAACTTTTTAGTTTCCAAATAATGTTAGTAGGATTGGTTTGACGTTGAGTATTTTAAAGAGCAACAGTTAAAGTACAACAGTTAAAAAAAAATTGGAAAACATAACAATTTTCCTAAAGAATTAGGAAATAAATTCAGGTGCTCCTCTGTTTTATAAAGTAACCTAAATAAGTAAAATAAAATATTAAATAACTAACCTTATGGACTCCTGTATGAAATAAAAGTATTCCAGTGTATTCTATTTTATTATTAAGAATCTTAGGGAGACAAAATTTTATACATAATTTTAATCCTCCAGTACATCAAGCTACTACAATCTGTCTAACTTTAATAGATTTTCAACTTTATCGCTAAAGGATTAGGTTCAAGGTTGATTGGGTAAAGACAGTTTCGGGTAGCTTGATGTGCTGGCGTCTTTACATTTAGAACTAGCCTACTTTAAAAAGACACACTGGTGAAAATCGAGCCCACAACTTTTTCTTTATTAACTGTTAACTTTCTAAATGCAGGTGTTTCTCCCGAGAACTTGAACTGGGTATACCTTTCCATCACCTCCAACCTCGAGTGCTTGACTGCATACGGCGGCAACTCCATCATCCAGCCATCCACCATCTGTACCAGAGGCTACAATGTTACCAGCCAGTCTACCTGCCAGGTAAAGAGAACAGCTGACTTTGCCAATACATTTTTTTTAAACTGTGTTTCGTCCGCCTTTTTTTACCGTCTGGCACTCTGGACAAAAACAGGGTATAAAAGGTGAACGGCGTTCTGGTGTTGGCGAATCTCTTCTTTTTTAGAAAAAATAAAAATACTTATACTTACATATTTTTTGGATTTAATGAATGATTTAATTTTTATACTTATTATTTTGTTTTATTATGAAAAGTTTACTTCAAATAATTAAAGTAATAGTATTTATTGACAGGTTAATTTCATTTTTGGTTTAAAAAAAAAGATTTCTGTGCCATAAGCTTCTACTCCGTTATATCCTGTTTTTGTCCAGACGGTAAAAAATGTCAGGCGGTATACAGGGTGGAAACTTTCAGTGGGGCAGTAAGGGGAAGTACCTTATCCGTTGCAGCTACACGAAAATGGTCTTAGGAGACTATCCATAATTTTTTATGGAATTTTGATCTCCATTCACAGATTAAAAAAAAAAAATACAGTTAGCAAGAAAATAGCCATTTCACACAAAAACATTTTTGATGCCAATCGATCCTGTTTCTAATACTGATCAAAAACTTCTATGGGACCAACTATCGTTGGAGTACTCCAAAAGTCACAAATTGCAAAAAACTTTTCCGTACATTTTGTATGAAAATTTTACGCAAAAGCTTTTTTAGTGACGGTTGAGATCTTTTTGTTGACTGAATAAAACGATAAGTTTAAAAACAATTCAAATTTCGAACTCGTTGTTATTGAATAAAAAACAATCTGACAGTTTGTTGCGTCCGAAAAGCTCTGAGTGTGTTGTGAATTTTACATTAAGTGCATAATTGGACAGCTATTGATAAGAGAAAAATGATCTCCAATTTAGAACGTTTAGACTTGCTAGAAGCATATTACGTAAATAATAAAAATACATCAGCTGCGTTAGAATGGTATAGGATCAAATATCCAAATCGTCATGTGCCAACCAGAAAGGTTATTACAAATATTTTAAGAAATCTTGCACAAGGTGGCTCTTTCAAGAAAAAATCTGTACGCCACCCATGATTTATACTAGACGAAAATTTGATCATTTCTGTTCTTACACTTGTTGAAGCTTATCCCGAAATATCATCAAGAGCAGTCGCTGAAGAAGTAGGTGTCTCACATCGTTTCGTACTAAAGATATTATGGTTATAAATGTTACCGTCAGGGGCGACTAGTTCAAGCCTTACATTCAGGGGATGCCGCTCGAAGACTTACTTTTTGCAGGTGGTTATGAGGAAAAATAAGCAGAGATTACCATTTTCTGAATTTCATATTATGGTCTGATGAAACAAATTTTTCTAATAATGGAATGTACAACCGGCGAAATCACCATTATTGGTGTAGAGAAAACCCTCTCACGTTTCGCGAAACACATAATCAAGTGCGATTTTCTTTTAATTGTTGGTGTGGTATAATGTGGAACCGAGTGGTAATGGTGGATTTTTATGGACAAACCACAGAAATTGGCCCACAGAAATTGGAAACGTGGCTATTTTTTTTAAATCACAAGAAACTATCAAGGCTATGGCTGTGTTTTCTATAATCTTAAATGTGTACCAAAGGCTACTTAGCATGCATAAAAGTGATACCTTTATTTCGTTCCGAGTAAACTGAAATCAAGTACTTACATTTTTGGCGGGAATATGTGGCGATATGATGCACTACCGTTCTCAACGACTGTCTCTTGCCGGGCCATAGAAATTAGTCATTTCGCTCGGACAAAACTACCTTTGACATGTATTCACTAACTATGAGTCTAAACATTAAAAAATAATTAGCTACTTGTAGGTCAATTATTACTTAACGCAATCAAAATATTTTTACCTATATATGTTGGAAATTATCTTACTGAGAGGTAAATGCTGTGTATGAAAGTGATTGTGGACAAGACACAGAAATTGATAATTCGTCATTTACTGATTTTTTTCTTAAAAAGTAATAGTTTTACAAATATAATTTAGGTGGCTTCATTTAGATTCACGTCACTTTAATTCTGAGAAAAAAATCGTTGCATTGTCTGTAAAGCAGCACTACGTTTTCAGCCTAGACGCGTAAATTTTTCGCCTGAGAAATTGACTCATACAATATATACAATATAAAAAAAAACAAATTGGTGCTAGGTTTGCAATTGTCTGTCTATCTACCAAATTAACTAAGATGAACAAGTGTGGCTAAGTAATAACAGCCGCACGGGTCGACCGATAAGGTTAGGCTACGCTCGCCGCGTTTCAAAATCAAAAGTCATTTATTCAAATTAGGCTGAGAATCAGCACTTTTCGAACGTCAAAATTACAAAAGACAGTCCCCCAAAAAAGCCCGCCCTTCACCACTTCCTAGTGTTATCGCTGGGAAGAAGAAGTGGCGCAACAAACACCCCAGCAGCACAGCTGTCTGTTTAGTTAGAATATTGTTGCATGTATACAATACTAGGAACCTATGTTCAGTAATTAACATTACAAGAAACTTAAATTATTTGCCATATGTCAGCTAGCCACGCCAATATACCAACAAATATAATAAAAACTATACGTACCTACTCAAGCTGAAAAATAATTAACTAAAATAAAAATAAAAACTTACTACCTAAATAAAAGCCTCCAGGCATAAAGGGCGTGGCAGCTTACATATTTATGCATTGCTGGGTTCGTCACAGCTATCATTTGCAGTCACAGATGATGAACTAGGACCATCGTTGTGAAATAAATGAGTTAATACTAATAACAGTAACCTGTCAGTACCCAAGCTAATTCTGGAGAAAGAATATGAACATTGTCTTGAGTTGAGGGCGACCAACTATTCTTATCGTGTAAGTAGTCGTTGATGGAATAGTTTGGTCCGTGGATCGACCATCTTCACATACCAAGACCCCTCCGTGCCGCAGAAAGCACGTTAAGCCGTTGGACCCGACTGTCATTTGTGGATCTTTGACAGTCGTTACGGGTCGTCAGAAGCCCGAAAGTCTGACAGCCAGTCTTACCAAGGGGTATTATATTACCCAGTAACTGGGTTGTGGAGATCAGATAGGCCGTCGCTCCTTGTAAAATACTGGTATTCAGCGGCATCCGGTTAGACTGGAACCCGACACCAACATAGTTGGAAAAAGGCTAGGCAGATGATGATGAACAAGTGCAAGAGAGTTCTCTCAGTGAGAAGCATATATGTAATCAATAAAATATATTCATGTGATTCAGCGGGGCTTACAGTAAGCGGTTTTGAAACTGTTTCATTAAGAATGAATAAAGATTCCTGGAATAGGTCTTTTGTCCAAAGTTTGCCAAGATTCCTTCATCCTTTAATAACAATATAACTAAGACTGATGTCGTTCCACAGGGTGACAGCGGTGGCCCTCTGACCATCATCGACAATGACGGTGCCGTCACCCAGGTTGGAGTAGCCTCCTTTGTTGCTGGCTCTGGATGCCACACCGATGTCCCAGCTGGTAAGTAAAGAATTATTGTATTTTATTCAATGCGGTATATTGAGTAATTTCGTTTACTGATTTATACAAAGTCAGTGGCATTTCCCTTTTTAGGGTTCCGTAGCCAAATGGCAACGGAACCCTTATGGATTCGTCATGTCTGTCTGTCTGTCTGTCGGTCTGTCTGTCCGTCCGTATGTCACAGCCGCTTTTTTCCGAAACTATAAGAGCTATACTGTTGAAACTTGGTAAGTAGATGTATTCTGTGAACCGCATTAAGATTTTCATACAAAAATAGAAAAAAAACAATAAATTTTGGGGGTCCCCATACTTAGAACTGAAACTCAAAAATTTTTTTTTCTTCAAACCCTTACGTGTGGGGTATCTATGGATAGGTCTTCAAAAATGATATTGAGGTTTCTAATATCATTTTTTTCTAAACTGAATAGTTTGCGCGAGAGACACTTCCAAAGTGGTAAAATGTGTCCCCCCCCCTGTAACTTCTAAAATAAGAGAATGATAAAACTAAAAAAAATATATGATGTACATTACCATATAAACTTCCACCGAAAATTGGTTTGAACGAGATCTAGTGAGTAGTTTTTTTTTAATACGTCATAAATCGTAACGTAACGGAACCCTTCATGGGCGAGTCCGACTCGCACTTGGCCGGTTTTATATTTTACTGTTTCCATATCTGCTTATCTACTTAGCAGTTTTTATTGCAAAACGCTGGTCAACGCTAATTGTAAGTTAGGTGTCTACTTGTTTGTTGTTCACTATAACATATTACTCTCGTAAGTTGCTTTATTTTAATAGCAACTTCTAATAGTTTATATTTCATGATAGTACCACAAATTGTTATTAAAAATATTTTACCTTTTTAGGTTTCATCCGTCCCGGCTACTACCACGACTGGTACACAGAGGTGACCGGCATCGATTTCGACTGGGAGGAATCCATCACTACCGAAGATCCAGAAACCACCGTGGCTACCGAGCCAGAGACGAGCGTGACTCCCGAGCCTGGAACTTCTGCGGCTCCCGAGCCAGAAACGACCGTGGCTCCCGAGCCAGAGACGACCGTGGCTCCCGAGCCAGGAACTTCTGCGGCTCCCGAGCCAGAAACGACCATAGCTCCCGAGCCAGAGACGACCGTGGCTCCCGAGCCAGAGACGACCCTGGCTCCCGAGCCAGGAACTTCTGCGGCTCCCGAGCCAGAAACGACCGTAGCTCCCGAGCCAGAGACGACCGTGGCTCCCGAGCCGGAAACTTCTGCGGCTCCCGAGCCGGGAACCTCTGCGGCTCCCGAGCCAGAAACGACCGTGGCTCCCGAGCCAGAGACTACCGTGGCTCCCGAGCCGGAAACTTCTGCGGCTCCGGAGCCGGGAACCTCTGCGGCCCCCGAGCCGGGAACCTCTGTGGCTCCCGAAGAATCTAGTGAATCAAGCTCGTCTTCCGATTCTAGCTCATCATCGAGCTCGTCGTCTTCTAGCTCGTCTTCAAGCTCATCTTCAAGCTCGTCTTCAAGCTCGTCTTCAAGCTCATCTTCCGAATCTAGTTCATCGTCTGAATCTTCTGACTAAGAACTTCTGCCTTCTACGGCTGATGATTAAGCAACAGACTTTTAAAGATCAATAAAGTGTCCTGTTGGAATCAAATCAATCTATGTTTAACATAACATGACATATTATTATTTGAATAAAAAGTAATTATATTTTTATTTTCCGTTATTTTATTTGATACGATCAAACGTCCGTAATATTCAATGTCATCTCATTGTGTTCTTTAACATAATCAGTCTATAATGTTCCCACTGCTGGGACACAAGCCTCCTCTCTGTAAGAGGAAAACTGTGTTCTTTGGTTACCTAGTATAATATAACTTTTGCAAAGTTTAAATATGATCTTACGAAGAACCTAGTGATTCATCATTATGTAGACTGAATCTTGATTCCGCAGCTTTGTTCCCAAAGCTGTTAGCAAAATGCATTATTGATAAGCCTTGCAAACCAGCAACTGGAGATCAAAGATCACAGCTGTTGAGGTCGCCACAGGTCGCTGTCCTGTTTCTTGTGACACTTTGGCGACCTATATTTCTAAAGATCGGTTCCTGGACGCCTATTCAACTGAATGCTTTATTATTTCGGTTAACTAAACAGCAGGTTTACTGATCTAGCTTTCATGATAATAGACCTTTTACAAGACAAAAGAAAACCGCTAAACTACTCTTTGTTGTGTAGTCTTTATGGAAATCAAAGTGTCTGGTACCACTCTTAACCTTACCCTCGTAATTTCAGACACCGGTCGAGATCGATTGTAACGCCTAGGGGTGCTATGAACCGAGACTCTGATTAATTTGACTTATCCTAGACAGAACGTTTTCAATACCTAAGTCAGGTTGGATGAAGAAATGTCGTAGAAAATGTTGGCCTTGTAAAACTTGAAGTATTTTATGTAATTTTCCATGGATTTCTTGTAAGATATTGTGGCGGAAGCTCGCCAACGCAGGTGCGTCGCCGGTCGCGTGTAGCCGCGACAAATCGCACGGAAATAAAAATAGGCGCATGGTGCTACAGCGTCGTATTGCAGTGGCGAGAAAACGCGCATGCGTCAAAGTGTTGCCAGGGGAGAAACGAATTTACCTACGTTTTTTGTATTTTTTTCCCTTTTTTGTTTTATAAGGAAATAAGCCTATTCCAGCAGTGGGTCTGAAAAAAAAAGTAGGCTAACAAAAAAAAAAAAAAGAAAAAAAAACTTTTTAAGCACAAGCTTTTATTACTTGTTAATAAAAAGAACTAAAAAGTTTAAAATAATTTAAACCTGGTAAGAACAACCCAATTTTTTATAAATAAAAGCATATTATACCTTCATTATTTTTCTTTTGCAAAACAAAAATGTTTATTCGTTTTATTTATTTATAAAATTAGCAAACTTTTATGAGAATTGTGACGTCACATTCCTGCCTAGATAAAATAAGTTCTTTTGTAAGGTTCATAAGATTCTTTGTTGTGTACCCACAATAACATAACAAGGAAAGGATATTCTATAACACAAATAAAATTGATACCCACTTATTAGGTATCGGTATTCAGCAGAGTAAGTAATATATGATTTAGACTTTATGAACATGTTTTTTATGTAACGTCGCAATGAATGTATTGAGGTTATAGCTTAAGTGTTCATTTTCTTGACGAAAAGAAGATTGAAACTAAACCTCAATTTAAGATCGTTAAATAATTACGGATATACAATAGGTATTACTAAATATTTAGTTACACCGTCTAATTATTAAAACCAAAACATCTAAATAGTTTTTAATATTTTGTATAACCCCCATTATTTTCAATACAGTCAAGTAGACGTTTGCGCATAGACCCTACAATACTACCACATATTTCGGTTCCTCTTAAATTTTCTCACACCTCCATGCCTCCTTGCTTTTATGTAATTGTGGTATACACCTCTCCGTGACTCCCTTTGCACCATCAAACCCCATAGATTTTCTATGGGTTGAGGTAGGGTGATCGCGCTGGCCATGGAACAACAATTATCTCCGGGTGATTGTGAAACCACTCACGCACAGTGCTCGCCCGGTGAATAGGACAATTATCCTGGAATTATATTTGTGTCAACTCATCAGCTGGGTAAATGTTGCGCACAGTAGGTATAGCATGACATCGTCTAATACTTCTACATAAGTAGGACTGTTGGCGCGTGGAGGAATAAAAGCCAGTTCTCCTGGCCCTGCTGCACTCATCCATCCGTAATTCGACCTGAGTCTGTATTAGGGATTACTTTTTATCACACCAGCGAGTGTTCGAGTGTTATCCTTGCGCCATAAATGAAGCCTACCCTTTTGACTAGATATGATGGTCTTTTCATCTGAAAATATGATAGTATTCCCGTCAAAATCTAAATAATCCCATGAGAAACGTAATAGTTCTTGTTTATGTCTTTCTTTCAAGAAGGGCTTTTTAGCTGGTCTTCTGTGATTCAAGCCTTCAACGTGGAGGGCACGGCGAACAGTTTGCAATGAGGTGTCGAATAATACTGCAAACTGTCTAGTTGGTGTGAAACCACTTGTTTCATACTCGCTCACCATATGTCGTCGCTGCACTTCGCTAATAAGCGACGGCCTTCCACTTCGCTGTCGACTAGCAAGGCTACCCTCTTCCTCATATCTCTTGATGCAGCGACGTACAGTATTCTTCTAAAACAAAAAAAGTGCTATTAGGCAGCTATAATAAAATACTAAAGTGACGTCATTTTTTATAATATAATAATATTTATTTAATGTAAGAATATATGTAATATTAAAATATTAAAACTTTGCATTTATAAATCCAATAATAATCACTAATTATTTATCTTTTAGGCCTTATGATGGATTTAAAAAACAATGAAAAGAATTAATCCATATCTCACGAAATAATCTTAGGTTAATTTCAAATAAAAGTTTAAGTTACAATTTTATTCATAATTATAAAACTAACATTCAGCCCGGTTTCATCAGATATTTCTGTTCTATTCAGACCACTTTTATACAGCACAATAATAGTCGCCCTCGCCTCAATATTAATATTTGCTTGCATTTTGAGAGTAAATACATTACGCTATCTATTAAATCACACGTTATTAGCCAACAACTACAACCAAACGACCACGTTTATTCCGATCAAGTTAACTATTCATAAACCTCATGTATGTCACGACTGGTCGTCAACCTCGGTACAGCCCGATTCATACCTTATGGCAGCTCAGAACTTGAGGCGTGTCATTGCGCAGTAACAAATTGGCGGGGGTGAGGGGTGAGGTACTGCGCAGCGAGTAGCGCACTTCAGAGCCGATTTAGTTTTCTATGATAAATACCTTTCTAACTTTACGAAATGTGTGAACAAAGCGAACAAGATAAAGAATATTATATTTCTGTCTCATTACTTCCAATCAAGTTAAAACTTTCAAAAAGTCGAAGTACTGCGTGAGATTTGAACACACGGCTCACTGATTCACGCATGTATCTGCACGCGCTTATCCGCTAGGTCATCTTGAAACATATTATTACGTTGAAATTAATTTAGAGCAATGTTAAGATCAGTTATAAACCAGAGCTATTTCGCAATGAATTTGACTTTGTGTAGGTACTGTCAACTATGAGTCAGTCAAATCGATTGATTTCAGATTATTCGGAAAACTACCTTTAATAAGTGGAAATCTGTAAAGCGTGGCAACACACGATTGCATTTGGCGCGCGCGCGAATCGCCCTTCCAAATCAACATGGCGAACGCTCGAGGAGCGCGCCTCGTCTCATAAAACAACCGGATAATCTCATTCTCAGTTCACCACACGTAATTATTATTTCTACCAATCGTTCTTGGATAAAATGTTATAGTGTCCGGTCTACGGGTGTGAATAGTGAATTATTTTGTGTACAAAGTGAGTTATTGTTTATTGCATGAGTGGCGCTCATGGGGTGGCTGACGTACGGGACGAGGGACGCGATTCACCTGCCAGCACCGAACAGCTAACGTAAGAATATTAAATGAAAATCAAATAAGTATTTAACGAAACCTTCGCAAGCGGAACTTCTACGTCTCTCCGATCGAATTCGCTGTATTTAATAGGTACTCTTTTGTGGGGAACTGTTAGGTACTATGCATAATGAAGCTTTACCGCACCCCTAATGGCAGCCTTCCATCCGAACAAATGTGATTCTATAGATAGAACTCGTGTGTGGTTCGTAATTGGTGGAAAATGTTGACAATGCTTTGTAATTTAATGGACTCGTAAGGCTTCGGGGAAAATTCGTCATTTTATAAATACGTTTTGCTTGGTCACATAGCGAACGTTTGGTCGTTGCGGATGTGAATCAACGAAAAGATATTGTGTTTTAATGTAGATCTTACTTAAAATTCATATGTTGAGACAAGTTCTTGGTTTTTCTGTAACTGTTTTCATCGCATTTTCTGAAAAATATTAAGTCACATTACGTAGTTACCTACAAACCTTTGACTCTGTCTTGCTGTGACGAAATATAAAGCGCGTCACCAACTTCTCAACCATTAATTCGGGGGAAATCAAAATTTTCTTGACATTTGTAGAGCCGACATAGACCGGATTTGGGCATACATTTTCGCTATCTATCTCTATCTGGAGTCTAACAAAAGGTGTGAAGCTTGCATCTTTCTTAAAATACGCGACTTATTATATAAAATGTATGTCTAAAATACTTTAAATGAAGGACACATTCATAAGCTCGTTGTCATATTACAAACGCAACCATGAAATGTTTCTAACGATGCGTCGAAAGTCATTTCGTGTGTTCGACAAGCTGCCGGCTGTCAACAGGACTGTCTATACAAACTACAACAACTTGTCACGAAATGTCTACACATTTAATAGGTACTCATATAATATTGTAGACGAGAAATTCTAGTCGTCGTGTGAGCAATTTTGTATTTGTTTTTATAAGGGATGGTTTTTTGTGATGGCTTTGGGCGAAAGCCGAGACTTTCGGTTTGCAAGAAATCAAGAAATGGATTTTATTTTAAGCTAAAACTGTAGTTTTGAGGTTTCTCAAAATCTTATTCTTGTTTTTTCATATTGAACTCTCCTACACCAACAGACCCTGAAGGCTATGATTCATGTAGGTACTCCTTAATCATTGTGCTACAGCTTGTATTTCATTACCACACCAAAAACGAACACCAATTTATAAAGTCCTTGAGCCCTCCAAAGACACAAAGAGGGAAATATTTTTCACGAAAAGATTAACCTTCTATTCGTGAGATCTACGAGTAGGTAGTTGTTACCATAAAACATTGTTGTCGGACGAATTCAGCCAGTGTGTCAGTCAGGTTGGCTGACTGCCAGGAAGATGACGGTTACGCCTCAGACGGAGTCTACGTCATCTTTGCGTAAAAATCCATACGTATTGTGTAACACGTAAAGTTGTCAGCTTTCTAGCGTCACCGCGATTCGGGATTATCTTCACAGATGGTTCCGATATCACAAGTAACATAATACGTTCGTAGGAATATATGTGGGGATGGTAGCAGAATAATAGATTGTGACAAGCCTGACATATAGGTAATAAGTCAATTTAATTTTGTAGCAATGATATGGTTAATTTACGAGTACTATGCCAAATTGTTGACTAAAAGTGATGACAAAATTACTATCTTTCTCCTCTAAACTATAAGAGGTCTGCGATGGCCATTAGCGTTAAAACTATCTTTAAATTCAAGAGTTTATACGGAAGAGCGATTTTTTGAGATAGCGCCAATTTGGCAACATGGGTCTAAACTGTGTCGCCCGACATTAGATCTTTAGCTTCTCTTTGTTTGCCGAAAATCCAGAAATACAAATAGGAACTACTACTACGAACTATAAGTGTATAATCTAAGTACTATCCTCTAGGACATCGTTATTGTTGATGTTCTGAAAACGTTTTATAAGGGCTCATTATACCGAGTCGGTTGTTAGACTCGTCGGTGTGGAAGAGCTCATTATGATGATTATACATGTTTGTGTAGGCGCACATTCTTGTAGTACCGTGTGTAACTACTTACCTAGAGGTACCTTCTTATAAAATAGCTGATGAGAGACTAAATAATTTCTGTTTTTATTGTTTATCGACCTCATTTGACAAATCAATGCTCACAAAATCTTTTACACTAGGTACACTAAATGCTTCGTTATTTATTTTTTTACGTGCATTAAAAAGGAGGTAATTTGGATTATAGTCATACTGAGCAAAGTCATTCGCTGTCAGTATATAATTTCACAGGTCATTCGCTGACAATATACGAGACTACGTCTGTTACTACTTTTATAAAAGAAATTGGTTTAGGCAATAAAGTTATTAATAATAATAATAATAATAATAATAATAATAATAATAATATCCTTGGACATTTCACACAGCGCCATCTAGTCCCAAGCTAAGCAACCTAATGCTTGTGTTATGGTAACAAGATGGCTGATAAACTACTTATATACTTTTTTTTTTTTTGTAAATACATACATATTATAGATAGAAAAACACCCAGACTCGGAACAAATACATGTAGGTCATACAAATATTTGTTCCGTGCGGGAATCGAACCCGCGACACGCAGCGCAGCAGTCAATCGCTTAACCACTGCGCCAACCGTGCCGTTATTGAATTATTAGTTTGTTACAAGGACACATTGAGCTTTGCACTATCTAACAAAATAATGTTATTTCAGATTAGCACGTATGGAACGTTTACGAGATCTTCGAAGGTACTCGTATATTGCATTTAAGTACGTATTGCATTTTGTACTTAGTAGCCTCCGCCCGCGGCTTCGCCACGATGACAAAAAAAAAAAAAAATGTCGATAAAAAGTCCTATGTCCTTCCCCGGAGTTCAAAGTATCTCCATACCAAATTTCATTAAAATCTGTCCAGACGTTTCGGAGATTAGCCGAAACAAACAGACAGACGGACAAAAATGTTAAAAATTGTTTTATTTTTATATACAATGGACTCCAAAAGTTAGTTGACATTTTTTCACTTTAGCTGTGATGCCACATTATGATGTAAAATAAAAAAAAATATCTGGTACTCCTAGGGGATTACTTACTTGATTATTTTTTATGACAAGTGAAAGGTAATTGAATTAGTCAATAAAAACGCTATATCAGTTCAAACATTTGGATTTTGGATCACTGGAATTTTAAATCATAATTTGGTGTGTCACAGCTGAAGTGGAAAAATGTCAACTAACTTTTGGAGGCCACTGTATGTTAGTACCGTATCTAATTTTATATGCATTTTAATTTTGACATTACAAACCGACACTTTAATTTTAATTATTTGTATAGATGTAAAAGTACGTTAGAAAAAAAAAAGAAAAATCTTCAGGCTTTCCCGTCCTTGACGCAGTTTCCACCTTTCTCTGACATTGTAAAAAATAAACGTATTCAGAGTATTTATAAGAGAAACTAAATATAAATCAGTTTATTTCAGTAACAATAACGGTATATTTAGTTCAGAGCTATATTGGGTCCCAGTTGACCGTGAGCGACTCTGGCTCGTTAGCTTGTGGTCGTCAAAATAAGCTGGGATAACGACTCCCAGTTAGGTATTTATTTCATCTTTCTAGGATAGTATGTCGTTAAGACTGAAGTTTGAGTATTGAGCATGGTGGTGATTCTAATGGCTGAGATAAATAAATATGAATTCGACAAAACATGGATTTTAAACTGCTCATTCTACCACAAATATGTTTTAGGTTTACGATTCTAATCTCCTTATTTGCGCAAAACTAAAAGCAAGTTGATATCTTTTGTGCATTACGCGATTTAAAATAAGGTCTAAATTTGATTAACCGGTTGAATATCGGTTTGCATAGAAAGTGATACGATAGCTTTTCTGTTTATTTGAAGAGCGTTGTGTTAAACATGGGAGTACGGAAATCCACAGTCTACAAGAATAATCATTAATTTTCTACAACAAAAAACTTGTCAAATCGATGATTGATTCAAAACAAATTCATAAACGTTCAGTTGGCATTACAGTTGACATAAATATAATTATAAAGACTTGATCCACGTCTCGGATAGAGTATGTAGATAAATAAAACTATACTGGGTTACTGAGTCGGGACACATGCCAAGGCAAACGGACCTACATACTTCATGCACGAGTTTCGTTCGACGCCGACATGTCTGAGAGCGCTTAAAAGAAAAGTTTGCCTTGTAAATGAATTATGAACCTTCAGCGCTCGTAACAAAGCCTTTTATGACGATTTCAAGGATAATTGACGGTTGTAACTAAGGAAATAAGGAAGCATTTTCCTGTTGTCGCCCACGGTGGGACCTGTGTAGACATTTGGCGCCCAACGTGGGACAGGTATATTGTTCATATTCGAATTGGTCTGCAAAGTGTGAAGAAGAAACAATTTCGGTTTAAAGAAACTTTATTCCCAATAAAGACATAAGTCACTTACTTGAGAACAATACTAAAAATATAGATTACAATATGTTCGTCATCAGTATTACAATTTCGACGGCACGGTTGGCGCAGTGGTTAAGCGATTGACTGCTCCGCTGCGTGTCGCGGGTTCGATTCCCGCACGGAACAAATATTTGTATGACCTACATGTATTTGTTCCGAGTCTGGGTGTTTTTCTATCTATAATATGTATGTATTTACAAAAAAAAAAAAAAATGTATATAAGTAGTTTATCAGCCATCTTGTTACCATAACACAAGCATTAGGTTGCTTAGCTTGGGACTAGATGGCGCTGTGTGAAATGTCCAAGGATATTATTATTAATTTAATAGCTACCCATCCAATGCATTCATTTCTCCAGAAGTGATCGATTTGCAATTATATGCTGGCTAAGTTGAGTTTTGAATGCATTGTAAGAGTGTATATTTCTTATACAGGACGGTAATTTGTTATAAAGCTGTGCTCCTTCAAAAGTTAGCATTGCCATAGTTAGTTCTTGTTTTTGGTAAAACTAGCAAGCTTGCTCGCCGTGTACTGCGTTGACTAACTTGTTTATATTGAGTGAGTGTTATGTTTGAGTGAACGCTTCTGTTGAGAATATTTCTGATGAAAATGCATGTGTTGTAAATATAAAGTTGTTTTATGTTCATTATTTTTGTGTCTTGATAAATTTTGCTGGTAGATGTTAGTGTCTTGATAAATTTTGCTTGCAATTTTGTTAATTCCAAGCTGGGAGCCGATTTAGGAATTGGCGCCCAGCGTGGGTCATTACTTTATTCCCTTTTTATGTAGAAATGAATTCGTAAATCCTCTAATATCTATATTTCCTTCAAGATTGTTTTTTCTGTAGGCATCCATTTCTTACTGCTTAAATTCTAAAATCATTCAGCAATCAGTACAGCCCGCAATCTTAACGGCCATCATTACCTCGCTTAACAGCCCCGGCCGTGGGGACTAATTTCAGCTCAACACCCACTACCCTACTTCGGTGTTTATTCGCGACCCTCGCTTACGGCTTCAGACGTAACGTCACTCATCTAAATGTCAATTAACTTGTAAGTTTCGCAAACCTTCTCGTTCATTAGTTCAGTAATTATGACTCTTAGATGTCTTAGGAAAGTTTTGCTTGAAAGGAGGTTAGGTAGACCAACTATGTAAGTAGTTAGAGTTTAACGTTTCAATTTTACAAAGTGCAAAGCAATGTCCGATGGTTTGGTAGGGTTATACAGAAAGTAGTCTGTAAGCGTGACGATTTAATGAACAAAATGGCTGCTTTTGTAAAAGTATAAACAAAGTTTGTTCGCTTCATTACGTCAACTTAACTTTAAAACTCTATCAGGACTACGAAGCAGTCATTTATTAAACAAACCTCTTCAACTTCAACGCTTTACATTGCTTTTAGATTAAATCCTTGTAAATCTGTAGCCTTGTTTACATGACATTAGAATGTTCTTGTCTAATTTGTTGTCACTGTCATATAGCCAACTCGTCCTATCTCGCTCGTCCCTTTTGCGCGTCCGCCATTGCTAAGTTCGCGTGACGTGGGTCGCTCTTGTATTTTCATTTTTATAAACCACTGTTACTAATTTATCAAAAACCGTAAAATATAATCGTAAAAAATTACACAACACGTTAATTTGTGAATATTAACCGGTACAGTTTTTAAGAAACACTTATCAACAGCTTTAGACGTAATATCTGTGCTAAATATGAAGTAGCCTTTAAAATTCAGCGCCACCATTGTCCCTCAAAAATATCCCCTCTCGAACGGGAGGGTCCTACTCGTTCTCATAAAAGAGGACCTTGGCATTTATTTTTACAAAGCTGCTAAACGTTATAGAATAATAGCGGCTTCCGAACAATTTAAGCTTTTGTTAGGTAATTCGTACGGTAAGGTTGACTTGTATTTATTTAGATCAATAACTAGTGTACATTAGGTACACTATATATTATATATATTGTATATTTTAGAGAAAAACTATAAATAATATAAAGTTGACCGTATCAATTCCTGAAAGAAAAACCTACTCGAAATCGACATGGATAAACTTAGTGATAGCTATATAGCTTGTTTAAGGTGAAAAGAATTAAAGTCTAGGACTCTAAGTTCTGTTGAGATTACTGTCCCCAGTTATACCGTATTTGGAACACGGTTACTTGTTACCATGCCGAAGAGATAGAGTAGCTTTGACATCTAAGTTATGTTGCAATTACCGTACAATACAATATAACAGTTAAGCAGAGTACAGACGAGCAGCACTTTGCTGTCGATAGAGCCAACTTCATCTGTCACCAGAGGCAACTGCAGCTGCCGCCATTGGTCGGCGTTTGCCGTCCACACGTGGACAGCAAACGCCGACCAATGGCGACAGCTATAGAATGAGCGCGCCTCTGATGACAGCTGAAGCTGGCTCTGTCGACAGCAAAAACAATGCTGTCGAAATGGTGGGCAGCAGTTGGCGTGTCGAATACTGCAGCAGTTGCTTTTATCGACAGTAGCAGTTGCTTCTGTCGACAGCTGAAGTTGAGTCTGTCGACAGCTGAAGTTGGCGCTGTTGTCAGCAAAATGCTGACCGTCTATTTGACGCCTAACTAGTACATTATAATCATTATCATGAAAATACTTCTGAAATTTTCGATCTACGCTCAAAATATGCAACACTCTTACTTTTACAAAAAATCTACAGCTACCCTCATTATAAGGAGTTATAGGTGCCAGTTTAAAACAATAAGCCAGTGGGGTGGAATAGCGTTTAGACTGCTGAGTTACGCTCGGCTGGATTTATTTGTTATCAGCTGTAACGCCAGGCGCATGATAAACAGGTAGGTACACAGTGTGGTTGGGATTTTGGTTCCAGGTCGTCGGCGTCGTGGATTTGAAATTAGACCCAGATAGCTCGTAATATAAATGTGTATTGACTTTGAGTTCTACAATGGTTTTTTTGATGTAGTCGTCGTCGCGTTACAAAAATCAAGTCGGGGCGCGCGCAACGTCGTCTCGAATCGTCCGTGCCCTCCCCTCCCCGTCCCGTCCCGCCACCCGCGTTAGTTGTTGCTGCTGGGTTGGATAGATGGCGCCGTAGTCATCAACATGCCCCCGGCCTTGGAAGCACCAGGTTCCAATGAAGCGGAGCTGCTGCGGTCATCATCCGGGTGCAGAAGTGGGCAGATTTTCGGGAATGATCGTCGAATAATGCCCGTCGCTGTTTTGATGGTAGCCACGCGTGATATACCATCCTTTCCGGTGAATGTTTGCAGCACTCGTCCGAGGCGCCACTTCAGAGGTGGTAAGTTGTCGTCTTTGATGACGACTAGGGTGTCAGGAGTGAGTGTGTCCAGGTTGAGCTGCCACTTCGTCCTCTTCTGAAGCTCAGAGATATATTCGGTTGACCAGCGATGCCAGAAGTTCTGTCTCATCTGTTCCACGCGATCGTATCGAGGCAAGCGCTGCGTAGCCGTTGCGGTGAGGTCAGGGCTGGCTGGCGCGGTGAGCGGTCGGCCAATCAGGAAATGGGCAGGACTTAAAGGAAGCAGGTCGTTCGGGTCTGTGGACATTGGGTACATAGGTCGGGAGTTGAGAACAGCCTCAATTTGTGCCAATATCGTTGTCAACTCCTCATAAGTGAAATGGGCATTGCCCACAATGCGACATAAATGAAACTTGCAGGACTTGACCCCTGCCTCCCACAAACCACCAAAATGAGGAGAATATGGTGGGACAAATGTGAATTTTATACCATTATCAGTAGTAAAATCTAAAATATCGGATTGTGATGAATCTAAAAATTTTGAAAATTCTTTTAAAGCTCCAACAAAAGTAGTGCCATTGTCAGAATAAATCTGCATTGGTTTGCCACGTCGAGAGATGAAACGTTTCAACGCCAGCATGTATGCCTTAGTAGTAAGACTTGTAACCAACTCTAAATGTATTGCGCGCGTAGCAAAACAAACAAAAAGACAGATGTAACATTTTGTCAGTTTGGCCCCTCTGCCTTCGCGGTTCAACATGAACAACGGCCCAGCGTAGTCCACGCCACTACGTATGAATGGATACCCTGGCTCCAATCGTTCAGTAGGTAAGTTACCCATTTGTATGTTCACTGGTTTAGCTCGCATGCGCTTGCACTTTATGCAGGTGTGAACCACTTGCTTAGCTAGGCTACGCCCTCTAGTAGGCCACCAAGTATCACGAATAGTGGCCAGTAATAACTGAGCCCCTGCGTGTAACAATTCTTTATGCTGATGCTCAAATACAAGACGAGTGAATTTGTGTTTACCGCACAATAACAAAGGATGTTTTTTATCATAAGTAAATGTGTCTGAATATGATAATCTACCACCTACTCTAATTAGATCGTGTTCATCTAAGAATAAGTTTAAACTAGATAAACTACGTGGGCTTGTTACTTGACGGTTATGTTTTAAAGTGTCATAAACATTTAAAAAAACTTGTTGTTGTGCAATCCTAGTTAAAATTCTAACAGATATATTCAATTCGTCTATGGATAGGCAACCTGTGAGACGTTGTGGTTTTAGTTTTGTACGACTATTATTGACAAAACGCATAATGTACGCCACTACACGTCGCAAGCGATTAAAACGTGAGAACCTATCGAATAGAAACGAATCTGATTTTGTTTGAACAAGCAACGAAGTTTTAATTGTTTTTAATTCAGGTAAATCATCATGATGAATATTATCAGAATTAATATTATCATATTCCCATTGCGAGCTAGGAATATTTAAGAATGATGGGCCGTGCCACCATAAGTCATTAGTTATAAGTGAATCCAGATGTACACCGCGCGATAACAAGTCAGCTGGGTTTTGTTTACCGGCTACGTGAAGCCAAGGCTTATCACCCGTGAGTTCATTAATTTGTGCAACTCGGTTCTGTACAAATGTCTTCAATAAGTTAGGTGACATCTTAAGCCACCCTAAAACAATTGTTGAGTCTGACCAAAAATATACTTTATGAAAACTTAATCGCAGTGAGTTACAGATTTTATTAAATAACTTTGCAGCTACTACCGCGCCACATAGTTCTAAGCGTGGTACGCTAACCGGTTTGACGGGTGCGACCTTACTCTTCGCACATAACAACTTGACCGATATCAGCTGTGCATCTGTATAGCTGCGTATATATGCGCAGGCGCCATATGCGTCTTGCGAGGCGTCACAAAAAATATGTAACTCAATAAGGTGCGAGCTTTCTCCAATGACATAACGTGGAATGCGTATATCTTTTAAATTTGATAGGTTTGTAAGAAAAGTTTGCCAATTTAAAAGTATGTTTGTTGGAACTGCATCATCCCACCCTATCTTACATAACCATAGTTTTTGCAAAATGATTTTAGCTATAATGATAGTTGGTGTAAGTAAACCCAACGGATCATATATCTGTGCAATTACTGAGAGAATGTTGCGTTTTGTAGCGTTAGTTACATCATGGTCACATTTAGTGGTAAAATATAATTCATCAGATGAGTGGAACCACCCCATGCCTAGTGTTTTGGTATGACAGTGTTCGCCCTGTGTAAATTCCTTAGACGTAGACAGTGGTTCGATTTGCGGAGATGGTGAATTAAATACCCACTTTCTAAGGGAAAAACAACCCGATTTTAATACTTCAGAAACGTCTTTACATATTTGTAACAACTTTTGTTGATCCTGATGTCCCGTTATTAGATCATCGACATAGAAGTCGTCATTAATTACTTGTGCGATGACGTCATCCTTACATTCTAACGCAAGTTGTTTCAAACATCTAATACTGAGGTATGGTGCGGAAGCCGTCCCGTAAGTGACGGTGTTAAGCTGATATACACCGAGCGGCTCAGATGGATCTTCCCTCCAAAGAATTAATTGCAGATTTCTCTGGTCAGGCTGAATTAATATTTGCCGATACATTTTCTCGATGTCGGCGCATGCAACATATTTAAATTGCCTAAAACGAAGCAAAATCGAGAACAAATCATTTTGTAACGTAGGTCCAATGTGTTGTATGTCGTTTAATGATTTGCCCGAAGTGGACTTTGCACTTGCGTCAAAGACAACTCTAAGTTTTGTTGTTGAACTGTGTTCCCTATAAACACCGTGATGCGGTAAGAAATAACAAGGTGAAAAGTATTCCGTTATGTGACTCATGTGTCCCAGACCTAAATATTCACTCATAAAATCTTTGTACAATTGTCTATAGCTAGGTGCGCTCCTAATGAGTTTGCGTTCGAGTGCAAGAAACCTGTTTTTTGCCATAGAAAATGTGTCATGCAAAACATCGGTCGATTGACTGAGCGGAATGCGTACAGAAAAACGGCCCTTATCGTCGCGTAAAGTAGTATCTCTGAATAAATTTTCGCATGCAATTTCATCCTTAGTGAAATTGTTATTTGTTTGAGGTATTTCTTCCAATTCCCAAAATCGTTTGAGTTCTGAATCTAATGTTTGCGTGAGATTACAATGAATTAGGTTAACGCGTGAAACCTTTTCATTAACAATTCCCGATATGATCCAACCCAGTTGTGTGTTTTGCAGGTATGGCCCATTCGGCAACCGTATGAGACCATCTCTAAGCAGGTCCCAGAACCTATCTGCTCCTATCAATAAGTTAATGTCGCTAGACAGATAGAACTCGGGATCGGCAAGTTGAACATGGTCTGGTATAGATATACTATTGTGATTATTTTTTAGTGAAGGTAATTGTGCCGTTATACGATTTAAAACCAAACAGTTAAAGCGCGTATTGTACGTGTTCGTTTTAGATCGCATTTGGACACAACATGATTGTGTGGATTGAGAGATAGTGTTACCTACTCCTATAACTTGAACAGTGGACTGTATCAATGGAAGATTAAGTTTTTTACAAAGCGATTCAGATATGAAGCAATGTTGGCTCCCGTTATCGAGGAGAGCTCGCGTTGTGTGAAATTTGTTTTGTGCGTCCGCTATTTCCACTAATGCGGTCGATAATAATACTGCATTTGGATAACCATGCTCCATGATATTATTATCTTCCCTGCGAATTGTGTGAGACTTGCAAGATGTGGTCAGCGGCATTTGTGTGTGTGAAGCACTCGTATTACATAAGTCAGACTGTGGCACTGTTTGCGTGATTTGAGCAACAGCTGATGATGTACGAGAGTCTGATATAGTATCAGTGTGAATTAACGAATTATGTTTTTTGTTGCAAAGCCTGCACGGTCCATACCAACAATCGTTTAAGGCGTGATCTGATCGTAGACAATTACGACATAACTTTTTGTTCTCAATGAAGTCTATCTTATCTTTAAGAGATAAATTTAGGAAATCTTCACAAGAATACACTGGGTGGTTGGAACCGCACTGAGCGCATTTGTAACGGGGTGAATGAGATGATTTTTTGTTATTGTTATCTTTGTGTGTTATAACATGACTGTGTGATTTTGTGACCGACTGTTTCTTTGTGTGCGAGTCTGACGATTGTTTGCTTTGAGGCCTAATCGATTCTAAAAAATCAGCACGATTCGTGAGGAACTTCATTAATTCAGACAGTTTTAATTTTCCTACTTTCGGGAGGGTACTTTTGTAACTTTCCCACTCGCGATCGGTAAGAGAATCTAACTTGGAAGTAATTATATGAATAATTAATGTATCCCACGTATCTGTAGGTTCTCCTAACGTTTTTAACGCCCGAATGTTTCTCAAAACTGTATCTATTAGCCTACGAATTTGAGCAGCTGATTCTTTATTCATTGATTGTGCATAGAATAAAGCTTTGACGTGATTACTAACCAGCAAATTGTCATTATTATATCTATTCTCTAAGAGACTCCAAGCAACTAAATAATTGTCAGATGAAAACTCGAGTGCCTTTACTACTTGTAACGCATCATCTGTGAGAACTGACCGTAGGTAGTGGAACTTCTGAACATTATCTAGATTGTCGCTATTGTGTATCATAGATAAGTAAGTGTCGCGGAACTCGAGCCATTGGTCATACGAACCGTCGAATTTCGGTAATGAAATTGTGGGTAACTTCATATAGTTAGAAGTTCGACTTTGACCCACAGAATCTTGCTTGAAGTTATCCTTAAGAATACATTTAGCCTTGCCTACAATACCATAAAACTGATTTTGAAACATTTCTCTCTCTAGCAATTCCCTATCCAGATCACTATCTGACACATACGAGTCTAATTCATCTTGTAAAATAGAAAATTGATCGATTAATAGTTTAAAAGGTTGATAACGCTCTTCTAATTCTACTTTCTGAGCGCCCGTTATTTGCGAATCATCCAATGACTGAAGGTATTTTGAAAACAAAGTTAATTTTCGTTTAACGGTACCTCTTTTCTTAACTAAATCGCGAATAATATCTTCACTAGTTTCTATTTCTACTATTGAATGTCTTTTGTTATTGCTCATATTGGTGGCTTGCAAGAGAAAAGAATCAAGTACTTACAGTAAACCGGTAGGTACGCGGCTGCGTTTGAGTACGATGTAGGTAGACGCACAATTGCACACCGTACACTGGAATTTTGCGAAAAAGGAACGATATTAGCACAAATTGCACTGAGCTCTGGGTTTGGGTAGTAAAATGGATGGATTGACCTGACCGTTGCACGTTGCCGTTGCTCCAGGTGTTGATCCAGGCTCCACGTCCAGGGCTGATCCAAATGGTTGTGCGGCTCGAAGGTCCAATTTATGGTTGGGATTTTGGTTCCAGGTCGTCGGCGTCGTGGATTTGAAATTAGACCCAGATAGCTCGTAATATAAATGTGTATTGACTTTGAGTTCTACAATGGTTTTTTTGATGTAGTCGTCGTCGCGTTACAAAAATCAAGTCGGGGCGCGCGCAACGTCGTCTCGAATCGTCCGTGCCCTCCCCTCCCCGTCCCGTCCCGCCACCCGCGTTAGTTGTTGCTGCTGGGTTGGATAGATGGCGCCGTAGTCATCAACACAGTGGAAGGAATACAATAGATCAAGTTTAAATAATTTTGCTTTCGTGAGATATTTGTAGGTACTAAGTATACTATGATATTATAAAGAGGTAAAATTTGTGAGTTTATATCTAATGGAAAGTACAGTATTGCCGAGTGTCATGAGATATATAAAACAAGAAATATCACGCAGACGAAGGCCCGGGGCACAAGGTAGCAATGAGGTGTTTCTTTATTTTTATTATAAACCAAATTTTGGTCTTTAGAATATTATAACAGCATTTTGTTTTCTATAATGAATATTACGAGATTAATTACTTACCTATTATATAGTTATGCGTTGCAATCCTAGGATAGGTATTTGTTAATTTTGTAGAAGCTACGTTTTTCGTTAAGAGGTTAATAGCATTTATGAAAGGTTTTCACAAAAGAATGTATCGCACGAGTAATTAAATAGAAATATTATAGCCCTTAAATATTATAATGCCTCATATATGCATATTACAAATGAAATACGTTCATTTCTAACTCTTAGGTATTTCAACGTAAAAGAATTCCTCCGAGGCACTGAACTGGGTTCTAAATATAGATGAAAGTGATAGAGCTTATCGTGATGTGGAGTCGCGATACGAAGTAAATTGTAGCTTTATCTTGTATTGTTAAATACTGGCTTTAGGTTACGTAGTTTTTTCCGTATTTTAGACAATCTATACTGCTATATACTACTGATAATAAAGCTGAAGATTTTGTTTATTTGAACTCGTTAATCTCTAAAACTATCAGTCGGATATGAAAAAATATTTTTGTATTTATAACCCAATTCTTGAGGAAAGTTATAAGCTAAGTAAAAAAGAACGCTAAGGGATAACGAAGTAATAGCAGGCGATACGATGCGATGCGACGGGGTGGGTCGGGGGAACAAGAAATTTTACGCGAACGAAGTCGTTGGTAGAAGATTATATTATTTTCAACCAGATGCTAGTTTTGTATAAATATGAGACTATTATTTTTGTAGGGATAATAAGATAGTGATAGATAGATATTTCATAGTTATCAATATCTATACTTATAATAAATCTGTAGAGAGGTCAATTCTGTACATGAAATATATTTCCAAAATAACTATCAGGGGATGATTAGGGATCGATACTGATGCCAAAAATGCAATCAGTAAAATTTTTGTCTGTCTGTATAACCGTTATAGAAACAAAAACTACTCGACGGATTTTAACGAAACTTGGTACAATTATTTTTCATACTCCTGAGCTGGTTATAGTATACTTTTCATCACGCTACAATCAATAGGAGCAGAGCAGTTAAAGGAAATGTTGGGAAAACGGGAGAAGTTACTCCATTTTTTAAGCTTCCGTCGCGTGTGCAACCTTTCTGGTTAAAGCTACACAGAAATCATGTATGACGGAAATGTTCTCCTTAAAATTATATAAAAAATATCCCACCTCAGCATATATCTATCTTTTATGGTTGACTCACAATAACACGTGTAACTCCCGATAGCTTAGCAGTTCGAAGCATTCTGATTATATTTGTCTACTCTTACGCTTATAACACTCTCAGTCATCCCTTATTAAAAAAATTAACATTATTAACTATTCCATAAAAAAGAATCATAGAAATCGGTATAGAAACACAAAAGTTATACATGAAATACGCTAAATAATAAGCCATCGCGCGTGAATACTGAATCACGCTCGACGCCTACCGGTTCGATTGCGATGAAACTTGTGAAGAACAAGTGACAGCTATGTGACGAACCCAGCAATGCATAAATATGTAAGCTGTCACGCCCTTTATGCCTGGAGACTTTTATTTAGGTAGTGAGTTTTTATTTTTATTTTAATTAATTATTTTTTAGCTTGAGTACGTATAGTTTTTATTATATTTGTTGGTATATTGGCGTGGCTAGCTGACATATGGCAAATAATTTAAGCTTTTTGTAATGTTCATTACTGAACATAGGTTCCTAGTATTGTATACAACTATATTCTAACTAAACAGACAGCTGTGCTGCTGGGGAGTTTGTTGCGCCACCTCTTCTTCCCAGAGATAGCACTAGGAAGTGGTGAAGGGCGGGCGTTTTTGGGGGACTATCTTTTGTAATTTTGACGTTCGAAAAGTGCTAATTCTCAGCCAAATTTGAATAAATGACTTTTGATTTTGATTTTCTTGGTATAATTATTCTTTAATATCCTGGGCACCACACTGGGTACTTTTTATCCCGGAAAAGTATACACAATAAAAAACAAACTTAATTTTGCGGTTCGATCCCTAGACCCGATTACTGTACCAACCGCAAATAATAAGTTTGTTGTAGGTTATGTCACCCGCAGTGGAGTTCTGCACACGGCTAAGATACTGTAATATTTTATCTTAAGATTAAAGATGGGCCGACTACATATAGTATTTGCCGACTAACCGACTAGCCGACTAATCGGTTTTCAAAATGCCGATTAGTCGGCCGGCTAATCGGCAATGCCGATCATTCTAATACCTACTTGCTAGCTACTACCTAGCTTAATTACTGACTGATTAATACGTTCTATGTTACCTTATTGGTTTTTGAATATGTTTCAAGACTGTAACTTTAGATTTAAAATCTATATATATTAAATTCAAAGTCCTTTTTTTTTGAGGATGGGAAATCATCAAATGACCCCTCCCGCTCTGGGTGGAGCGGAAGGGAGTGTCAGACTCTTACTGACTAAAACCCACCCGTGTTCCTTCCTTAGCCCTTTATGTTCCAGGGCAGCGGTAACCCTTTTGGACGATCCCGCTACCCTGGCAGAAATTTAAAGTCCTGACTCACTGACTGACTGATACGTCAACGCACAGCCTAAACCGCTGGTCCTAGAGACATGAAATTTGGAGGGTGTGTTCTTAGTGAAGAGTAGGTATCCACTAAGAAAGGGTTTTTCGAAATTCCACCCCTAAGAGGGTGAAATGGGGGTATTTTGTTTGCATGGAAAATCTTATTCCTTGAGTTAATAAACTTGAAACTTGGCACCAATACTAATCTAAGTAAATTATAAAGTTTGCCATTTTATGTTTTTCTAAACTACCCCCTAAAAAGGGATTGGGGTGTTTCAAAGTTTGTATGGCAGAATTTTAGCGCGCGGTCCGATTATCTCGAAACTCACTATTTATACCTACGATCGAAAGTAAAGAATAATGTGTATCAATGTTTTTCGAAAATTACCAGTGACGGGCTGAAAAGGGGTAGTCAATTTTACAGGGGAGGATTTTACTGCATGGCTTGATTAACTCGAAAATTAGTATAAATAATCTTTAAGTCAAGTTATAAATACATCCCAAACGATTTTTTTTTAATTCCACCCCTGTAGGGTTAAAAAACGGGGATACAGTTTATATGAAAAATCATCTTTATTAGGTTAATACACTTGGAACTTGGCAAGAATACTCGCCTAAGTAAGTAATAAAGATTATTATTAGAAGTTTTTCAAAACTACCCCTCAAAGGGGGATATAGGGGTCTTGAAGTTTGTGTGGAAGTAATTGAATGCGCGGTCCAATTAACTCGAAACTCAGTATTAATAGTTTTGACAGAAAATAATTAATAATAATTATGTAAAGTAGTCGGAAATTGACCCCTGACGGGGCAAAAAGGGGTAATTCGGTTTTTAAGGGGAGGATTTAAACTTGAAACTGTATGTTACATTTTCACACGTAAACCACTGAACTTCTGATTTGGCAAAGAGATAGATGGCATCCTAGGGAAGGACATACTTTTTATTAGGATAGCACGTTCCCGTGGGATAATTTCCGACATCCACGCGGGCGAAGCCGCGGGTAGAAGCTAGTATTAAAATAATCGTTACCAATAACTTTAACTTTCCCAAAGGAAATAAGTTCATTAATGTAATTTTGCTGTATAGGAATCGGTGCTATACAAACCGATGACTAAATGTTGCTGTAAACTAAATTACACCTGTAGGACCTAATGAACCTGCGTGTCCTCTCAGCTGCACGTTACAGGAACTGATGGACACTGGTGACGACGCCAAACAAGTAATTGAATTCTGGGCCGAGTCCGTTTAGATTGCTATCGACACGATAAGAAGAAGACCTATATAATAGTACAATGGAATAGCGGTCTACCATTCCATTCGATGTCATGACACAAATTCCAGATAAAGGACATTAGTTTCTAGTAAACTAGCCCCTGACTTTCATTATTTCAAAAAACTTCTATCATCATTATCAAAGGGGTAATTCTAGCAATTTTAATAACGTTCACAGTCTGATGTCAGTCTCAATCTGTCAAAAATACCTCTAATTTGTCTACATTTTTGACAAGTGTTGACATTGGTTGTCGCTGAGATGAGATTGTGATAAAATTTTGAACGTTCTTAATTACGGGAATTGACCTTCAGTTGTATTACTGTTTCACCATGAACAATGGCTCCAAAATGTAACGTGCGACGCACACTCACTCACAGCGACCTTTCAGGCTATCGATTTTGTACACCAAGTGAACGCCACGACTTGTTTTAACTGATCACCGTCTTTATAGACTTGCCTTGACATTATCTTGACAATCAGGGACTAATAAACTTGGGGGAATGGAAGAAAGACGTCGATGTTATTAAAGCGGTGTAGCACGATGGCGGGGACTGGACATCAGACAGCATTATTGTCTTGCTATAGGGTAGTTAGTTACAGCCGATCGATTCTGTAAAAATCTCACCGTGAAAAGTTAGGTGAAGTGAGCTTAGAGTGAGCTGTCAATAGTGTCAATCCTAAGCATTTAGTTTGGAATGACAGCTCACTCCACGCTCACTTCACCTAAGTTTTCACGATGAGATGGTTACAGAATCGCACTGCAGTTCGAGTATATCTTTTCTACCTAGTACACAACAGATTTAATGAACCCTTCATTAATTCTAGGTACTTACTTATACAGGGTCAAATCAAATTTGCTACCTAAACTCCGCAGACGTAATGGGTATTGATATTATACAAGACAAAATAAAAAATTGATGATTTGTTTTGGTTGTATTGTTACATGAATCCTCCGCAGGCGCGATTCTCTAAGGGAACTGTTTAAAGATATTAATATCATGACGGTACCTTGTCAGTACATCTATGAAAACATCAACTTTCAACAAAAGAGGTGAAAGACACGACTATAGGATTAGAAATAGGGACCAATCAGTTCAAACAGGTTTCAGACTGGCTAAAGTAGACTCATCCTTCAAGGGGTACTGTTTAAAATGTTACAATAAAATTCTTCCCCACATACTCCAAGTGAATGAAACGAAATTTAAATTTTGTATTAAACGCACACTATGTAGCCAAGCATATTATAAGTTAGGGGATTACATCGCTGACAAAAATGCTTGGCTCAATGTTGGTCCTGCTCCACAGGGGCGCATAAACTAATTAGCATTCGGAAACATTGTTGGAGCTACTGAAAATTGGCAGAAAACTATATTTGCATTGTATAAAATCAATAGCTTACTATTGTGTAATTGCATAGCACACGTGTGAGCACTTTGTACTTTCTATAAAGCTACCATTTACTGGGTACGTCTTTCATTGACTTGAATGTGCGGCGGCTGAGAGTATGTCATGCTCACTCTAATGTCTCGCTGGTGGTGGCGTGTGTTGGATCATTAAGATCCCTTCAAAATGGTTGAGCTGAATAGTGCTGATCCATACGTCATGTTCGTGAACGGGCACCGTCAGTAGGGACTGGTCATCTCTTAGCTGCTACGGCTTATTTTAATTTTTAATTTCTGAATTGTTTTTATGTTTTCTATAACGGACGCTTTTTACGTGCACGTCTTTCTACATCGTTCTCACATGGTTAATTTCAACACGAATGATGTAATCAAATATTTTGTAACAATTTTATGATTTAACACGCTCAGCGCCAAGCCCCATATGCCAATACCACTACAGGAAACCAGGAAAATTCCCTAGGCCAGGCCAACATTTTTTGTATACAAAATGTATGGAAAGTGTGCGCGTTAGCGATACACGGCGCTTAGACTGGAATGGTGCTTGTGTATCAAAAAGGATACACAAGTGTTTAGACAGTGTGTATCGCAAAAGATACACATGGTGCTGAGCGTGTTATAAGAGTGTCCGTGTAGTTTCTTGCCCGTTCTTCTCCATAGGTAGGTACATACCTACGCTTTGGAATGGGCAACTAGCTTCATCTGTCTGACTGACCGACCCTTTGACAATTCAAAAGTGCCTGTAATTGGTATAATTGAATTAAATGATTTGAGTTGAGAAAATCTTTTATTTTTTGTTATACCGTGTCTGCAAAGTTTACACAATGCAAACTGATTTTTAACCGACGAAAAAAAACGGAGGAGGTTCTCAAGTCGACGTGTATATTTTTTTTTTGTATGTATGACCACGCATAACTTTTTACAGAGAAGTCCGATTTTGATTAAAAAAAAAATTATTTGTTAATTCTTTGTTTATTGATTGTTTGGCGCCGACTCAAAATTACTTAGGTATACTTACATTAGTTTAAGAACTTAGTTATTAGGGTTAAATAAAAAAGGCATATGGTAGTATTACTTTTTGCTTTTCAGTTTTTTCGGCGGTTTCATTTTTATGCTGATATTTCAAGTCCTGCGGTTGATGACCAAAAGAAAAACTCATCATATTCATTTATTTTTTGTTTGATCATGTTTAGGTATCGATACCCATCACGTCTGCGGAATTTCGCTAGCTAATTAAATTTGACCTTGTATTTAGAACGTATAACGAGCGGATACGATAAACGAAAGTCTGTGTGTTTAAAAATTCTCGGGTAGGTATAAAAATACAAAAAATCGGCTGAATTCCGTTAGCAAGTATAGTCAGATGAGTACCTACCTAAGGACCATCAAAATTGACATTTATTTGGACATTGCTCAATTCGAATACCCCGAGACCGGCGAAACCCACATCCAGAAATGGACCTGTCACTTCCAGGTACTCTATTGTGACATTTCATTCATCCATTTTATTTCATCAAAATGCTCTAAATTCGGTGCTTTCGGCAACCTACGCAATTACCATTGATAATAAATACGTGGGCGAATCTCGTTGTGGACGTCAGGAGGAGCGGTTGGCATAACGCTAATAGACGACATTCATGACGCAGATACCAGGCGAAGCCCCGTGGTTTAATTTTTTTTCAGTGTCTATGTTTTTATTTGGGTACGGCTTCTTTGATGTTAAAGTAATGACGCGAAACGATGAGGAAGCGCCAGCCACATAAGATGTTCTGCTATACAGACCATTTGATAGTTGGACGTTTTGCTGCATGGACATTTTGCTAATTAGACTTACTGATAATTAGACGTTTCGCGCTGTTGGACATTTTGCTACTTAAACCTGCTGATCAGGAGGGATTAATTTATAAATTCAAATAGTTCAGGCAAAGTGGGCCTTATGGCAGCAATAACAGTCGCACCGTTCGATCGATCAGGTTAAGCTACGCTTACTGCGGTCGGTCCGTGGATGGCTGCGGAAAGCAAGTTAAGCTGTTGTTCCCGGCTATCATTCGTGGAACTTTGACAGTCGTTACGGGTCGTCAGAAGCCCGAAAGTCTGACAACTAGTCTTACCAAGGGGTATTGTATTACCCAATAACTGGGTTGTGGAGGTCAGATACGCAGTCGCTCTATGTAAAATACTGGTATTCTGCTGCATTCGGTTAGACTGGAAGCCGAGGGAAATGATGACGTGAAATATTTAGTACTTGCAAAAGCTCTGAAGTTAGGATTTTGAACAAGATTTTTTTTTCGAGTTTTTCGACGTCTAAAGTTGTCAAAAAATAAAAGGCCCGTTTTGACATTTGTCATCGCGACGTAACTATAGTGAAGTAATCGATCGAACTCGGTACTCGATACTCACGATAAATATTGGGAGATTTTAAGATGTGATATGCTTCTTTGAGTTCTAAAAGAGTAAAAATGAAACCTGTATGCGTCTATAAGTAATAAATTCGGCTTAATGCCATTATAAGTTATAAAACAGGAACAAAAATCACTCAAAAGCAAGTGTTAGTGATAAGAGCTACTCATATGCAAATTCGAGTGCTGTTTGCATCTATAAGTAATACCGTACACTCTTACATCACTTATATGCTACCAACAGTTGCAAAATAAAGTTCCAAAATTCACTAACGTGCTACTTGGGTAGTGAAGTAACCGATCGAACTCGGTACTTGATACTCACGATAAATATCGATTCCAGTTTGTATGAGTATTTGATCGATTTGATTATTCTTGTAAAGTGCATTGGATTAAAGTTCTGATGAGAAAATTTAACTTAAACTTATTATTGTAGGTATTTTGAAATGATACAATGGTACGAAAGGTCAATTTGTCTTTAATTTAATATTTTTAGTTACAATAACATTCACTCAATCCCAAAAAAAAAATCAATAAAAAGCAAAAGTGCAAGAATCTTCATTCAATAATTTTCTTCGGATGATGAGCCAAAATCGTCAATTAAGCTATCGTCATCTGTAAATATAATTATTTCATTTTAAATTCTATTATCAATATTGAGGTCTCTGTCAAAATCTTCCTTTATTATTTTTCGAGATTTTTCTACCACTTTTGCGTCCAGTCTTCTTTAGTAATTTTGGCACAACCTTCTTTCAGCAATGTCATCATTTTCTTAGTGGAGAATGACGGCTTTGTATTGTGGCGAGCTGCGTATATATCCTTTGACTTGAGACCAGAGGGGCAATTCTCATAATTTTAAAACCGTTCACAGTCTGAGGGGTAATTCTCGTAATTTTAAGAACGTTCACAGTCTGATCTCAGTCTCAATCTGTCAAAAAATACTTCTAATTTCCCTACATTTTGACAAGTTTTTGACATTTGTTTGTCGCCGAGATGAGACTGCGACTAGATTTAAAACGTTTTAAATTACGAGAATTGGCCTTCTGATCTAAGTCTCAATCTGTCAAAAAATACTTCTAACTTCCCTACATTTTGACAAGTTTTTGACATTTTTTTGTCGCTGAGATGAGACTGCGACTAGATTTTGAACGTTTTAAATTACGAGAATTGACCTTAAGATTAACTCAATAGCATTGTACTGATAATGGTACGGCGGCGTTCTTATCACTTTGTGTCCATGCTGAAGTGTCAATTCATCAATTTTACATTTTAGTTTCGCAGGTTTATTTTCTTTTACCAGTTCCAGCAGCTTTTCAACAATTTCATGTCAGCTTCAACGCATTGTCTTTGTAGCCATGCCACTAAATCAACCTTTTTGTTTGCTTGAGTAGGTTTTTTTTTTTTTTTCTTTATTAGGGAGCTTTGTCACAATACTGACTATGTCGCTCCATCATAGCCAAATTTTGAGTTGAAAATTAATTTATATGATTATAATATATTTTGTACATAGTTTTAGCCTCGTCCGACATAGGCTTAGCTAAAACACTGTTTAAAGTACCAATTTCAAACCTATTTTGGGAATTAAAAACATTTCTCCTGAGGCGTTCTCCCCGCTCACACTCGGTCAAGATATGATGTACGTCCTCGATTATTTCACATTTTTCGCAATTAGGTGAAGGTGTGATACCCATAAGGAACGTAAACTTCCTCGACGGGATGTGACCGGATCGAAGCCTCATCGCAGTAACAATATCTTTTCTATTGAGTGAACAGTTATCTATCCAGGGAATGATTAGAGGCTCAGGCTGAATGGTCTTGTACCAGATACCTTTTTCTCTTGATCTCACATCATGAAATTCTTTCCACAACTTATGACAGTATTTTTTAGAAGTATATAGAAGTTATCTGAGAAAATTGGCACTACGTCTAACGGAGTACCATCCACACAGGCCCTCTTAGCACAAACATCTACAACCTCATTGCCTTGTATCCCGATATGAGACGGAATCCACTGCAGTATTACTAATTTACAATTCTGTTGAAGTTCCAGAATCTGATCAATTATTGTATAAGCTATCGGTGTTCCTCGAATTGTCGAGGTACAACGAGCCACATGTTGTAAAGAACTATTGGAGTCAGTTAATATTAGAAACTTACTGTGATTTATTGATTGAGCGTATGATAAAGCTTCACTAATTGCCAACAATTCAAGATACATTATAGACACGTTCGAGTCAATACTAAAACCCATAGATATATTTTGTTGAGGGTCATATAAAGCCGCTCCGGAGTTACCATTTTCTTTGGAACCATCTGTGAATATTTGATAAAAATTAGGATATTCTGTGTTTAAAAATTGACAACATATATCACTTAAAACCAATGGCCGGAAGCGCTTTTTTGCTTGATTTACTCCGTTAATGCTAAAGTTAATGTTTTTAGATAAATCTATGTAACTGACCCAAGAGCGATACCCAAACATCTCCAAATTACGGCTGCAGTGTATTCGCAAGTCTTTCAGGTATTCATGGCTTAAAATGAGCAAAGGCTTATTCTTCCTTTTCCACAAAGGCATCTGAGGTAAAAGATCATCCAGCAAGTCAACAACTGTATGACTACTAAACAATGACTTACACTTTAGATAAAATTTACCGGCTAAATAGCTTCTACGAATAAATAGGGGCTGGAGACTTAATTCACTACTCATGACATGACTCTTACTGACTAAGAACTACCCCGGTGTTCCATCTCACACGATGTGTGGGGGCGACGGACGTCCTCGAGTCCGTCGCTACTGGATCAATTAAGGCGGGCTGGAAGAGGACGTTGTCCGCCTCCACCGACACCTTCTGCGGGCCGGGTGAGTAGACGAGATCTGCCTTTCCGCAGCCTCACGCAACCGATACAACGACGCGAGTACTTTCGCCTCGAGGTCCCAGGGCGGGGATCCGGCCAGTACAGGTACACAAGCTGCCTCATAGGAGATCGTGCGATATCTCATGATGACTCTGACGGCCTTTGCTCTCTGCGGCTTTCGCAAAACTGCGATGCTACCGGTTGTCCGGTCAGTCGCCTAGACAGACATTTTAAAAGCAAAACGATCCTCGCTCTCCGACGAAAATTTTAATATGCTGATGTTCTTAAAAGGGAACATGCACCTACCTAACCTAAATAATAATTCATAACTTTACTGTTGATTTAATGTTCTTTTAATTAAATTTTGAGTTAATAGGTTAAATACATATTTACAATTATTACTTATTTTATTTACTTGTATAGCAAAACCAGGTCCCTTCAGGGCTCCATACAGGGCCATCGATCGCACGATCCCCACGTAGAGCCGCCTACAGGCGGCTCGGGCCCTCCAGATTGGGAAGCAGCGTTGACGCTCCAGCCACGCTCAACAACTTGGGCTCCAGCCGGCGGAAGTGGGGGGTTGAAATCCCACTGCTTGTCGACTATCAATCCCAGAGGGGCAATTCTCGTAATTTTAAGACCGTTCACAGTCTGATGTCAGTCTCAATCTGTCAAAAAATACTTCTAATTTCCCTACATTTTGACAAGTTTTTGACATTTTTTTGTCGCTGAGATGAGACTGCGACTAGATTTTGAACGTTTTAAATTACGAGAATTGACCTTAAGATTAACTCAATAGCATTGTACTGATAATGGTACGGCGGCGTTCTTATCACTTTGTGTCCATGCTGAAGTGTCAATTCATCAATTTTACATTTTAGTTTCGCAGGTTTATTTTCTTTTACCAGTTCCAGCAGCTTTTCAACAATTTCATGTCAGCTTCAACGCATTGTCTTTGTAGCCATGCCACTAAATCAACCTTTTTGTTTGCTTGAGTAGGTGCTTTATCAATTTAAACTGAATGGTAAGATGCGTTGTCCATAATGATTATGCACTGTTCGGGGAGGTTTGTTAGTAAACCACTCTGTGAATTTATTTGCGTCCATTTCTTCGTGATATTCTTTTGTATTTTTAGACTCGAATGTGAGTAAGGCATCAATCGCAAAACCTCCCCCGGCTGATCCGGCATGGCAGATTATTAGGAGTCCACCTTTTTCCATTGGCACTTTTGAGCAAGATGCCTTGGCCGTGCCTGCGGCACGGTATGATTCGAGTTCAGTCAAGTCTCATCGATAAATATGACACTGTCCCAATTTGTGATTTTGTTCATCGCCCTCAAAAATCATACTCTGTGCCAAATTAAATCATACCGTTCCATCATTATTTTCCTCATGTCGGTTTTCTTGTATTTGAATCCAATTTGCTTCATAATTGTTATTAAAGACGTGGAACGACTAAACAGGCCACACTCTCGTAGTGATGTCAGCAATTTACTCACAGTTGGGTACCTATTAATTTCTTGTGTAATAAGCATACACGTGGTTTCGAATAGCATCTGCGTCAAATGTGTCAATATCTGTTAGAGGCTTGCTTTTCTTCCTCTTTTTAGGCGTACGTAAGACACTTTCTTCAGTACTGGAAGATATACTTTTCCTTCAAGATGGTTCGAATAGCTTTTTTGCCGATTCCAAGTGCTTTTGCGACGCGATCTTGCACTTGCGTTACGGGCAATAAAGGTCCACAATTAACTAATTCGCGTTCGCAGCATTCGGTTAACTTCACAACTAATTCGCGTGAATGGCTGTTGATTGTACGTCCTCTTTTAGTATTCTAACAACATCGTTTAGATGAGTTCCATGAATTTAATCGTTTTCTCTCAGGTAATTCACCTAAGTTTGCTAAACAAATTGTTACAAAAACTCATTAAAAGATACCCTTTTGGTGGTAAATAAATTAATATTCTGGCTATTGGCGCCTAAAGCGTCTAAAGGCCAATTTAAATTAACATATTTTGAAAAAATATGATAGAGCTCTTGATTTTCGGGTCACTGTTAAAGAGCCATTAAAGTTTTATGAATAGTCGTAAGCGAATGAGATGATTAATAAGGAACATATATTTACTACACAGACAGACAGACAGACAGTAGGTACTTTCTTTGACAGTCTTTACGAGTAGGTAGTCAGAAACCCGAAAGTCTGACAATCACTCTTACACACTCTTAAAAACTGTAATTTTATCGATAAATTTTTCATTACAGTTTTTATTTATCAAATTGGTTTTTAATTTTTTATTTCTACAGTTTAAATTTTATTTCATTGTGATGAATGTTATTTCAATTGCACACAGACCATATTATGAATTGTCAGTTTGTGACCATTTTACGATTTTTAATATGATTTATATTGTTATGCTATTATGATTCTGCCAAAGTGGCCTTTTTAGGCCCCCTGTGCAAGGCCAAAAAGGCTCCTATCTCAGCATAATGCTGCGATATTTAAAAAATAAATATCGTAGCGCTGGTATTCTGTTAGGGCCCGCTGTGACGCCACGGACATTTATGAATCCCACGATAGCCATAAAGCTACAAAAGTTCTATCGTAAATGATGTTTGGACGAAAACCGATGCACCTATTCATTTATAGTAACGTTATCTTGATAGTGAAAGTTACGAGTAGTCAGAAGCCCGAAACGCCTTTTCCCAACTTTGCTGGGATCGGCTTCCAGTCTAATGCAGATGAATACCAATATTTTACATGGCGCGACTGCCTATGTAACCTCTACAACCCAGTTACTGGATAATACGATACCCTTGGTACGACTGGTTGTCAGACTTTCGGGCTTCTGACTACCCGTAACGACTGTCAAAGATCCACGAATGACAGCCGGGACCAACGGCTTAACGTGCTTTCCGAGGCAGGGAGGTGTCTCGGTATGTAAAGATGGTCACCCATCCACAGACCGACCGCGGCAAGCGTAGCTTAACCTGACTGATCGACCTGTGCGGCTGTTATTATTTAGCTACGGGCCCCTCAATCTAAACTCAACAAATAAGCAAAATCTCTAAAAACTAATATCTATACGAATGACTATCCTACCTAACAGTATTATAAAATAACCTACGGTCACTACGTACACTATCAAATATACTACCTATACTTTAAAATTAAAATCTATACCTACGACTTATATAAAAATAAACCTAAATAACTCTAAAAAGTAAAAGGAATAAAAATGAACTCCACTGCGTGTGACCTAACCTACGACAAACTTATTATTTGCGGTTGGTACAGTAATCGGATCTAGGGATCGAACCGCAAAATTAAGTTTGTTTTTTATTGTATATACTTTTCCGGGATAAAAAGTACCCAGTGTGGTGCCCAGGATATTAAAGAATAATTATACCAAGTTTCATCGTAATCGAACCGGTAGTTTTTGCGTGATGCCTGAACAAACAGACAGACAGACAGACAGACAGACAGACAGACAGACAGACAGACAGACCGACAGACAGACAGACAGACAAAAATTTTTTTAATCACATTTTTGGGTTCGGTGTCGGTCTAGTAACACCCCCTGCCATTTATTTTTTTGATATTTTCAATGTACAGAATTTTCACTTCTACAGATTTATTATAAGTATAGATATAGATTAAGCTGAAGAGTTTGTTTGGCTGAACGTGCTAATTTCTGGAACTACCGGTCGGATTTGAACAAATCTTTTTGCATTTGATAGCCCAATTTGTGAGGAAGGCTATTTAACATCACGCTATGACCTGTAGGAGCCGAGCAAAAAGAAAAAGCGTCAGAAAGGAAGCTAAAGCGAAAACAAAGTAATAGCACGGGCACGCGATGCGATGCGGGGCAAGACACAAGAAATTTCACGCGGACGAAGTCGTGAGTGGAAGCTAGTGTATTATATAAACCTTTCGGATTAAATTCTCTAAATGTTGGTGAAAACCGCATCAAAATCCGTTACGAGGTTTAGAAGAACAACGCGCTCACAGACACAGACACGAAAAGCGACTTTAAATAAAATTATAATATGTATAGAAAGCTAAAGTTAAAATATGGTCTGTTTGTTCAAGGTCGCATTTTTTTCACGACAAATGAAGGTAGTGAGAGATGACTTGGGACATTTTCGTATTATATTTCGATGGGCTTGGTAATAACAGCCGCACGGGTCGATCGATCAGGTTAAGCTACGCTTGCCGCGGTTGGTACGGAGCAACTACAAAAAAATGTAAAGATACCTATGTAAAGATGATCACCCATCCACGAACCCTTCGTGTCTCGGAAAGCACGTTAAGCCGTTGGTCCCGGCTGTCATTCGTAGATCTTTGACAGTCGTTACGGGTCGTCAGAAGCCCAAAAGTCTGGCAACCAGTCTAACCAAGGGGTATTGTATTACCCATTAACTGGGTTGTGGAGGTCAGATAGGCTCCATGTAAAATACTGGTATTCAGCTGCATCCGGTTAGACTGGAAGCCGACCACAACATAGTTGGGAGAAGGCTAGGCAGATGTTGACTTCGAACATAACAATATTATTAAAACTTATTTAATTAACTTGATTGATATTATAGCGTCCGAAACGTTGAAGTTCCAGAACAATGTCAGTTTTAATTACTTTTAAAATCATTAGTGGCGCCCACCGTGGGACTAAATTACAATTTATTTTAAGTAGCATAAAACCTTAATTATAGTCTAGAAATACCTTTTTAGCTCTTACTCTTTTTCCATTAGTTCAGTTAATAATATGTATTTTAGTAAGAAAGTAATGGAAATAAAGATACAAGAATAAAATAAACGTACAGTTATCATAAAAAAAAACTACTTTTTTATGCTCGTGCTTTCGAAGCGGAGCTTTACAATTCCGTTTTTATTCAAGTTAAAATTATTTAAAAAAGATTAAGGGACAAGTCAGCGATCGGAAAAAATACGAGGCTACAAAATCCTATAACAACCGACCTGTTGGGTAAGCACTCCTTGACTTTTCAAATTGCGTTAAACGCAAAATCATGTAAGTACAGTATTTTTTTTTTGTCGTTAATGTCCCACTGCTGGGCACAAGCAACTGAAACGTCTCCCTACTCTCTTTCCACCTGTCTCTGTCCAGAGCTGCCTAGGACCAATCATCAAAGGAGTCAAGCTCATCCCGCCATCTTCGTCTGGGCCTGCTGCGCCTGACTTAAAGTCAATAGTCTTTACTGATTTGGTCCCAACTCGTCCCGCCTCTCACCATCATTTTCGCGGTTAGTCTTGTCGCCTCGCGCCGATCTTCTGAGAGCGGCGCTTTTTTAAACTTATAATTATTAAAACAGCTGCTATACTTTCAGGCATTATTATAAAAAATCAAGCCGGTATTTATTTAGAATAAGCACACTAACAGTACTGTCACTTATAGTTCCAATGAAAACATCTAAAATTGGCATTTCAGTAAGCATGCAAATAACAGGTATGCATGACGTTGACATATGAATACTGTAAGAGACAAAGGGAAAACAAATCAAGTGTGTCTAGTAGAAATCCAGAACACTAGAAAATTAACCAATTTGAGCTATATAGACGTGCATTGTTTGCACTGTCCAAATAGGAAACTGAAAAAAAAAACTGTGGGAACACTCACACCGTATACACACATACACGCACCCTTTTTTTTTGGGTGGGAAATCATCATATGACTTCTCCCGCTCTGGGCGGAGCGATGAGGGCGTGTCAGACTTTTACTGACTAAAACCCACCCGTGTGCCTTCAGTTGCTTGTGCCAGAGGCCACGGTATCTCTTTCGAACTACCCGCGGCCCTGGCAGGCATCGGCCCTAGCGGACCCCGTCAATTCGTGCTGACATCTCTTTGAAGCGCGCGTGGAACACAACGCGCCGTCGAGCCGGGCCTGGTCCTTACCTTACCTTACCTTACCTTCCCGGCGAGCAATGGGTAGCTCGCCGCCCGCAAGCCCGCGCCTACGGTGACCGATAGTCGGCTGTTGACTCCCGTCCAGGGCGTCTCCTGCGGTGACTAGGGGCGTGAGGGCGCAGAGATTGCCTTTCATTCATGCGCTCCGCCTCCTCCTTTGCGAGCATTACTGCTTCGCAGATGGAGGTGATGACCACCCATGCACTCTCGCTCCGTACCATGGCCTGAACCAGGGCCGGACGCGAGAGATCGCCGCCGCCGATCGTCGCCACGAGGACGCGGCGGTGCTCCGCCCAAGCCGGGCAGACCTCCACCGTATGCTCCACCGTGTCCTCCGGGCGATCTATATAGTGGTGACACCCTGGCGTTTCCTTCCGCCTTATCCTGAAGAGAAATCTCCCGAAACAACCGTGTCCGGTGAGAACCTGCGTCAGGCGGAAGGTGTGGACGCCGTGGTGCCTCTCCAGCCACTCCTCAAAGAGGGGAATTATCGCCGCAATTGTGGCGTGCCCAGCACTGGGTTGCGACAATCGCACTCTCCATGTCGCCATGAGATCCCACCGGAGCACATACACACCCCCTTCACACTCACATCAAATCTCAAATTAAGAAACTTCATAGACAGTTTAGACGTGATTAAAAACATGGCTACTAAAAATACGTCAATTTACGTCAGGTGCTGACTAATTTGAAAGGACTAAACTAATATTTACATAATGTCCTTTTCTTAATGAAATAGGAAGAAAAAGATGCACTGAACTTAAATTTAGTTTAGTTTGTGAACAAGGGAATCGGTGCCAATGTTTAAGTTGAAATAAATATTTTTGTATTTTCGTACATATGTTTGAAGCGAAACTATTGGACAACATATCAATAGGGTAATCGTAAAGGGTATGAATTTATACACTAATCAAAAACTCATAAGTAGTTAAATTCCTTATGGCCGTCGTTATAATTACATTAACGTTTCAAAGCCCTCCAACCGCTAATGATCAGTGTTATGACTGAAGCTGAAATCGATATCTTAATTGTATTAATATATTACTTTCATATAGCATAAACACCCACGCTGGCACTAAATGGTACCGTGTAGGTATAAATTATTGTTAAAAGCCTCATATACAGGGTGCCAGGGACATTGACGCGCAACGTGTTATCATGGATTCAGTACATGATTCTGAATCCCTCTGCGTTAAGCGTTGTGCGTTGATGTCCCTGTCATCCTGTATACTGGAACATATGTATTTCAACAAAATATACGTACAGGGCTGTACGTATATTTTGTTGCTGTCTGTCCCAAAAATCTGTTAAAATAAAACAAAAAGAGTAAGGGGATCAGACTGGAATGACAAAGTTTATGGTGCATCAGAGAGCAATTAAAACATAATAATAACCAGCAGGGGATCAGAGCAGGGAATCCGACCGGAATAACTTTTTATTTCTTGTACAAAAAGTTGGCAACCCTAGATCACACAGACATACACGAGAAGCGTCTTTGTTTTATAACTACTGTCTATATATGGTTATATTATACGTGGGTAAATAAAAAGTTTACTGTGTTTACCGATGAACGAACTGCAGTACCTACCTACAGTTTATTACACATCCTAATGTATAAACCAAGTGTGGCTGTTGGCGTTTCGTCAGCCTTGACCGCAGGGTGCAGCGGGCGCGCCTTCCTCGGATTCCATAGAAATGCCATTTAACCACGAGTCGCTGCGTCATACGACGTTCAGTGCCAAATTACTGATGGGTGGGTCAGGGACGAGCACGACTGATCTGAAAGATATATTGGTGTACTGGAAGATCAGCAGTACCTACTATCCTCATCATCAGCCGTTTTCATTTTTACCTACTGTGTTAGGGTCGGCTTCCAGTTTGACCGGATGCAGTTGAATACCAGAATTTTAAATGGAGTGACTGTCTTTCTGACTTCCACAGCCTAGTTACTGGGCAATACGGTACTCCCTGGTGACTGGTTGTCAGACTGTCGGGCTTCTGACTACCCGTAACAACTGTCAAATTACTTAGGTATAGGTGGGTCAGGGACAAGCACGACTAATAAAAAAAATAGCATGGATTGGAATACTAGAAGATCAGCAGTATCCTATTACTAATAAAACTTCGATATTTACCATAGAAATGCCATATAGCTAACCACATTAATTAATTAATTAAACTCAGTATATCACAGTAATATTAATATTACTGTGATATACTGAGTTTGTGCCAAATTATTGATGAGTGGGTCAGGGACTCAGGGAGAAGGCATTGATCAGAAAGATAAATTGGAATACTAGAAGATCCGTAGTATTAACCTATTATTAATAATACTTCGATACCTGCACCAACCTTAGAAATGCCTTATCTTAATCAGTAGCCATACGTTATAATAGTAGTTGTTATAATATTAATCATTTTTTTGTCGGAATATGGTAATACATTAAAAATGGGGTCTTAAAGTTACATCTTGTCACAACATATTCTGCCATATAATGGCGTGAAAATTTTGAAGTAGGTAGTTAGGTACACATTTTTATATATAGGCCTATGATTACACGTTATAAATAGGATCAAAATTAATTAACATTATTTATTAAAAAAATATTCCAATTAAAATGTCAGTTAAAAATAGTGTCAATAGAATAATAATATTATGTTATCAGTACCAAGTCTTCATCATTAAAATGTCAAATTTTAATAGAAGTAGTCATTTAAGTTATAGTACTTAAGATTTACTAAACAGTAAATCTCTTAATTTTTGGAACGAAGTTCCTTATCGCGCGTTGCGAAAGGGGGCTAGACGGAAAAAATTAAGACCAAAAGTTGGAACGACACTTTTTGCTATAGTTGTAAGCCGTGCGGCGTGCGCGTGTTTCTCTGTCTCTCTCTCTCTTATAGAAAGCAAGCCAGTTTTTGTCTGTGTTTTTTGTTTGTTAATAATATAAAAAATATTATTATAACTTAAAAAAAATAAAATTTTATTACAATTCCTTCACTAATTAATCGAAAGGAACTTCTTTCCATCCGGGTGTCCCTTGACACCTCTCAAGTTTTTTTAAAACGATTTAAATTTAATTCTTTGATTTCTTTTGGAATTTTATTATAGATTTACAGAGCTATGCAAAATATGCTTTTTCTCATTAGCGCTGTCTTAGCTCTGCGCACTCGTAACATGTCATTCCGCCTGTTATATTTAAGTTTAACAATATCTGACACGTGGGGAAACAAATGTGAGTTTAATCTAACGAATAGAGCAGTTTCGTAAATATACAAAGCCGGTAGTGTAAGAATTTTGTATTTTTTTTAATAAGGTTCACAGTTATCCGTCGCCTGAAGTCCAAAAATGGCTCTGATGCATCGCTTTGGCGCTTTAAAAGCGGCTTCTCTGTTCGTGGAGTTGCCCCAGAATATAACACCTTATCTTAATAAAGATGCCTGTGGCATCTTTATTAAGATAAGACCATGATATGCTGTGAGTATAGCATCTATATTAACTGTTGGAGCAAGTTTGTATAACGCATAGGCAGCACTACTAAGGTCCTTCCAGTTTAGGTGACTGTCAATACTCGAACCTAGAAATTTAGCGCTGTTCACATTGTCAATATTATTACTTTGGAATTGAACATTCATTTTTGGATCGGGTTTTCTTTGATTGAAGTGCATTATTTGTGTTTATTTTAAGGTTCATTTTTAGGTTATTATTATTTAACCACAAAATTATTGAGCGCAAAGTATTATAACTCAGGTTTATTAGATGGTATTGTTATCGTGCTATCGTCAGCAAAAAGTGTTATTGGATGGTCAATATGTAAGTTAAGGTTTCACCTTCCGTGGTCCAATTAGACGTCCGTCTGTCGTCCGTCTCCGGACACAAGTGGGAAGTCCAACTTGGTAAAGTGGGGCTACCTTGACGAAACGGCAGTAGGGTGTGATTGTGGAGCTATGTCTCAAATAATTCTCCACCTCCTATCCTGTCCTCTGTGTCTCAAAACATGCAATCAAAATGGCCTCTGCGCTGCCACCGATAACGCCGTGGAAGTGGCAACGTTTTGGGAAAACATGATTTAAAATACAGTCGTGCCAGCGACACGAAGAAGAAACAAGTTAAGGTCTATTTATCTATGGGCCTGTGTCGCCTGATAATACATGCATTTTTTAATTTTTTATATATTGGGCCCGCGTGGTGGATTATAGCCCACTCCCTCTCACAGAGAGGAGGCCTGTGTCTCAGCAGTGGGATCATTATAGGCTGATGTATGTATGTAAGTTTCTGCGACAGACGGCGTTTGTGCCAAATTACTGATGGGTCGGTCAGGGACAAGGCAGGATCCTCAATATACCAATCTATCGTTCAGATCAGAACGATAGATTCGTATACTGAAAAATGAGTAGTGCCTATCCTTCCGATATCATATAAATGCCAGAGAACCATAAGTTCATGTGTCATACGGCGTTTAGTTGCCAAATTACTGATGAAAAGGTCAGGGACGAGGCAGGACTTACAAGAAAGATATGATATATTGGTATAGGTACTGGAAGGTAACGTAGATCGGAAAAATTTAATATCGAATTCATTTTGGCATCCACAGTATTGATAGATAGATAAAATTTCTAATCTTTATTGTACGCCATATAAAAGTGAAGTGGTCACTAAAAGTGATATAAAACTCACCTGTTCGTGGTATTTGGAAAAGTCCGTTACTTAATAAAATATTATAAGTCCTCGAGGTAAGTACAACCACAGTATAAATATGGGACAACCCTGGCGCTGGTATTGTGTCGATTAATTATTTATAAATATAATAAAAATATTTCAATAAAGTCAAAGCTGTACACTGAATATTTTAGAAAAAAAGTCGATCAAGTGCGAGTCGGACACGCTCACTGAGGGTTCCGTACAAGTTTGTAGTTATGTAATTAAAAATTTACGGTTTTCGCAATTTTTCCTTTATCTGTGCTCTAAGACGTTGCTTCGTACCAAATTTCAACATTCTGAGTTCACGGGAAGTACCCTGTAGGTTTTGATTCCCTTGCGAGTGTCGAAAATTTGCGGAAATTTGCGGCATAAACGGCTGTATCTTTTGATTGCGTTAGCTTAGAAGTTTCATTTTTTCACAGCTCCAAGGGTCAGCAGACTTGAGTATTTGATATAAATTCCAGCTTGATACCACTCCACGCGTTCCTGAGAAAAAGGGTCTTGACAGACAGACGGACGGACAACAAAGTGATCCTATAAGGGTTCCGTTTTTTCCTTTCGATTTACGGAACCCTAAAAAGTAATTGGCACTAGGTGTGGGAACAAGACTGATGCCTAAAATATAGTTTCTAGAATTTAGTCTGTTTGCCGGGATATATGTTAGGTAGGTATGTTCCGGATTGGCGCAAAAACGGCACAACGGATTTAGATGAAATTTGGCACACAGGTAGTTTATACACAAAGGTTGATTTTAACCCCGGTAGTACGTTCCCGTGGGACATGTTCCGACATCCATGCGGGCAAAGCCACGGGCACAACCTAATTTTAAATAAATAAAGTTGTTTCCCAAAAATCTACATCATTCGAACATAATACTATGAAAGAGCCGACTGTGTAGACTGTCCTTTTGGTATCTAAGTATTATCATTTATCACACACCTATCGGTTTTTAATATAGTAACCGCCAAAATCTGCCTAGCCAAACCGGATGTAGTATACCAGTATTTTATATGGAACGACTGCCTAATTGACCACCACAACCCAGTTATTGGGTAACACGATACCTCAGATGTTTAGGCTTCGTATTACCCGTAACAACCTTTTGTGGAGGGGTATCGTAATGGACTCGAATCGCGAAGAGCTCTCAGCTTATTAAATTTTCACCGGTGCAAGGCTGTGAAACCTCTGCGAGCTATGTATGTGTTGCTGTGGTCGATACTGTCGAATGCTTTTACATAGATAGGGTACCTATTGAAGTTTTATTTACGTTCAAGTATTGGGAATGGCCAACACTACTTCGGTAATTAATTGTATTGTGGTATTTCGGTGCGACATTGTCCGACGTGTCTGTTGTCAGTTGTACGTTTTCAAGCAAACTAAAAAACTCACTTAAATTACAAATAAACTCACTTGAACTATAAACAGAAAGAAAATACGTTATTTGCGACAAACATCACGCGGAGAAAAAAACACAAAAATAACACGTTGGGGAAAAATATGCGTCACATACACACAAAATGGCCATCGCTCGGCATAACAGACTCGCTTATTTTTAAACAAGACCTTATTATTAAAGTTATTTTCGTATTTATCTCACCGAAAAATTAATATCATTGAAACGATTTTTTTTAATGAATAAATTTCGTAAAATAAATTAGGTAGGTAGTATTTAAAAAAAATGGATGTGCTATTTTTTTCGGCGAATGATTCATATTTCGTCAATTGTCAGCTGGCAATTATTTTGATGACCATGATCCCTATCCCAAGAATTATTTAGTTACAACATAAATAGGTATATTTTACTCAGAAATGTAAACGTCTAAAAGCGCCACACTCAAACAACACGGTCAAGTCTAGCGAAGGTATACAATTACAGTGAGCGCTCTATTAGTTCATTCTCAGTAAACGGTACGCAGTCTGGCATAGTTTTACGTGGAAGCCCGTTCTAGACACATTCCAGACTTGGCTCTTAACCTTTGTACCGGCGCGCGGCGGCATAGATTCCTTCTACCTGTAGATACCAAATAGGCGCTTCGTTGGTATGATCTAGGCAAGCCGAGTAGTTTTAGTCTATAGAGTACCTACCTAGGAACTTTGTATAAAAGAAAGGGTCACATCGAAGAGTTTGTTTAGAAGTGCAGGCATTGTGCGCATTTAATTATAACTTCTAACGTCTCGATATTGTCGTGGACGTCCCTACGTCCACGTCCATAAATTTTATGCAAATACGTGCACGTTATCACGTTGTCGTGGACGGAAAAGGGATCGAAGAATTTTAGGGCCGCCATTTTGAAAAAAAAAAAATGGCGCGCTGCCACGGACCTTCAAAGCGCTTTAAAAGGGTCTTCATATATTTACTTCCCTGTGTTATCGTGATGCCGTGACGTGGACATGGACGTCCACGATAATATCGCCATGCTAGAAGTTATAAAAGCGCACTAAGTAAGTATAATCCACACACTCCTCACGAACTCCTTCCTATAAATAAAATTGTAAACATTGTCTAGTTTTAGTATACGGGAAATCATAATAAAATTGTATTTTTGGGGCGGAGACCTGGTGGCCTGAAATACAGGCTTCAGCTTAGCTTAGGCACCAGTCTCCCACAATATTTTTCTTTAAGCCCATGACTGGACGATATTGTTTTTTTTTTGTTATTATTTTATAAGGATATTGTGGTGAGAAAAATAAAAATTATTATTATTATTATTATAGTGTCCACAGCGGCATTCCTTTTTTTTATTGTTTTAGCCTTTAATGTCCCACTGCTGGGCAAAGGCCTCCCTAATCTCTTTCCAACTCTATTGGTATTCCTTTGTTTATATTTTTGTTGATTCGCGAAGAACGAACGGAACGTTGGTAGGTAGGTAGGTGATAGATATAAGAAAGAATTAATAGGAAAGATTCATCTTTCCTATGTACCATAGAAATATAAATACCTTTATAAGTACATAGTACAATACCTTTTTGGTTTTTCTTGCGTGTGTTGAATTTTTCAGGGTAAATCGTTTTTCTATCATCATTTTCATACCCATGAAGAAACTTGAAGTAACTCTGAAGAGTTCTAAGCAGTTCCGGGTTACCCCATAAGCAAATTAAGCAAATGCTTCGGGCATCACCTCTCGGAGGGCACTATAAACAGCATTGTAAAAATATTTACTAGCACGTAAAAGGCATGGCTGTTTGAACGAACGCGCGTTTTGTCGGCGGGAGATGTCGTTGCGTTGACGATGAAAAGGTGGTTTATCAATATTATTTATATAGGCAGATATGCTAAACACGTTGATTAAAAAAAAAACAAGACTACCAATGGATAACACGGCCCACAGGCGTGGATTGCTTAGGGAATCAAGTAGTCTTAAGCCAGCACTGCTTCTAAGTAGAGACGCAGCACATCAAGCTACCCGAAACTGTCAAATTTTCCCAATCAACTTTGAACCCAATAAAGCTTTAGCGATAAAGTTGAAAATCTATTAAAGAATTTGACAGATACTACTAGCTTGATGTGCTGGCGTCTGTATACACTAATGGTTAAAGCTTAATTGGATTATGATAAACAAACCCTGCTTACTATGACAATTTATATGGAAAATAGGTAGGTATCGTGTCTTTCATCTACCTAATAACAGTGATCAACTATGCACATTACTTTCATAATGTGTGGGATAGTAAACAGTGGGGTAGTGGCGTAATTCACTATCAGTAGCTTGGCTATCATTTTGACAGTTTCACAACAATCATTGCCTTATTTACGTTGTTGACCGGACAAATTTATCGAACATATGAAGCAATGGATTAGCAATATACTTCAAAAAGATTCAAATTGTGATTGAAAGTGTGTTACGAGGATGCCAATTTCGTTTGACCTTTTGGAAGTCAAGAAGTGTCTACAATGTTCCCTCGCGGGTGCCGGAACACTGCCCACTACTCATTTTAAACGTTACGTAGAAGAAGACACGACATTGTCATTCGTCATGATGTAATCATAGTAGGTAGCATTTTGTGCAAGTTTTGATCTAATTTTAACATCCATTATAGAACTCGGTTTGTACGATGAAGGACTTGTAGAGCGCAGCGGGGTAATTGCGTAACACACTAGCAATGTCTGTCATTTTGACAGTTCAACAACATTCATTGCTTTATTTACGTTTTTGAGCAGACACTTTTTGCGAACATATCAAGCAATGGATTAGCAATATCCTTCATAATGATTCAGATTGAGGTTCATAGTGTGTTAGGTAATTAGGGCGCAGGTCACGCGAGTGAACCAACACAAGGGTTTTGTTGGTTCTTTCAACACCCTCCTTCCCTTATCCCAGTTTATTTAGGATCGGCACAACATGTCTTCGACTTCCATGTATCTCTATTAGTCATCGTGTATGAGTCCTGGGGGCATAAAAAGGCCACTTTGGCAGAATCATAATAGGATAACAATATGAATCATATTAAAAATCGTAAAACGGTCACAAACTGACAATTCATAATATGGTCTGTGTGCAATTCATATCACAATGAAATAACATTTAAACTGTAGAAATAAAAAATTAAAAACCAATTTGATTAATAAAAACTGTAATGAAAAATTTACCGATAAAATTACGGTTTTTAGGTTTTTCATGCGGCAATATTTACACCAAATATGAAATGAAATTTTACGAAAATTAGAGTAATTGCTAATGATCTGCTGGGAATTCAGGAAATGAATAGCTTTTAGAGGTATTGCTTAAAGTGGCCTTTTTAGGCCCCCAGTTTTCCAGCCATTTCATCTTGTATACTACCTTGGATTTAGTATTCCCCTAAACTGGCAATATTTTTACTAAAACAAGTGCACATTATAAGCTAATCCTACTTTTTTGAGCAGTGGTGGCTCAGTGTAGTGTGGCACGAGTTGTAGGACGTGGAAACGAACCCAAGCAGGCGCAAAACGGTGAAGGAAAACATCGTGAGGAAACCGGCATGTCCCAGAACCAAAAATCCGAAGACATGTGACATCTACCAACCCGCACTGGGCCCGCGTGCTGGATTACGGCCCCCTCCCTCTCACAAAGACGAGGTCTGTGTCCCAGCAGAAGGAACATTATAGGCTAGTTATGCTTATGCTACTTTAAAATCTAGTCCCCAGACTATTTTAATGATGTCATTATTATAAAGGAACTTGTCCCACACTTATCTCATTATGAAAGTTTGAAGAGACGTACCTAATTACGTTCATGTGTGGCCTATAAAGTAAGTGTGCTCTGTATTTTAAGTGGTAGGTAATTGCTCAACCCACAAGGGAATTCTCCCTGGTGGGTTGGGAGGGATGATATTATGGAAATAAACTACAGAATCTTGCGTGACATAATTAGCACTTAGGTAAAAGTGGTACTTATATATCTATACCTAAGTCATTTTTGTGGGTTGATAGCACTGTGGCTTTCGGCTGACTATTTTTACCTACCTGCGGAAATACTAATTTATAATTACTTATTATTTTTATTTTTTCTAATTATTCTGTCATTTTTATAATTTTTTGACAATTGAAATTATTATTATTTATGAATATTTTAATTTAATTAGTCACAATTTTATTTTGGGTTTTTATCTGTTTATAATTTTAAATAGTTTACAAGTAATTTTAATGTATGTGTGTAAAATATGGACTACATTTGTCTGAGATAAATAAATTATTATTTTTATTATTTATTATCAATGAATTCGTAGCGACATTCAATCCTTTGATTGAAGCCAGCGGCCGGCTTTAATCAAAGGATTGAATGTAAAAAAAAAGAGTTTTTTTCTGATAAATAAAAGAGATTTCTGTGCCATAGGTTCTACTCCGTTCACGTTTTATACCCTGTTTTTGTCCAGAAGGTAAAAAAAGTCACCCGGTGTATTAAGTAATTCTGTTGAATCATCCTCATCATCATCATCTGCCTAGCCTTTTCCCGACTATGTTGGGGTCGGCTTCCAGTCTAAACGGATGCAGCTGAATACCAGTATTTTACATGGAGCGACTGCCTATCTGACCTCGACAACCCAGTTGCTGGGTAATACGATACCCCTTGGTAAGACTGGTTGTCAGACTTTCGGGCTTTTGACTACCCGTAACGACTGTCAAAGATCCACGAATGACAGCGGGCACCAACGGCTTTTAACGTGCTTTCCAAAGCACGGAGGGGTCTCGGTATGTAAAGATGGTCACCCATCCACAGACCAACCGCGGCAAGCGTAGCTTAACCTGACCGATCGACCTGTGCGGCTGTTATTATTTAGCCACGGGCCCCTCGGAGCTCGGAGCCTCGGGTAATTCTGTTGGATATAGCAGCCAATTAGGATAATAGGGATATATTTCGTGATCTCAATACGGTTAACAAAGGAAGATTGTGTTGTTAGCTTACAATGGAAACTTCTGCTCCAAATGCATTTTGCGCTGTTTGCGTATATCTAAGCGAAACTATTTAATATTCTTTTAATAATGTTGCAGAAATAACCTAAAAAAACTCAATTTATGAAGTTGAAAAATATCCTCAGAAGTGAAGTTTTAATAGACTTTCTAATTTTGGTGTTAGATATCAATTTTGGTATCTTACTAATTCTGGTGTCGACAATTTAAGTATTAAGTAGAAGCTATCAGGATTAACTAAATTTCTCTTACATTTTATGTAACTGAATACGTATTTCTTGCATACCAATATCGTATATTAATTAAAAAATCAATAAAAACATTTTAACAAAAAAAACAAAAAACAACCGACTTCCAAAAAAAAAAACACTACTAAGTGAAAAATAACTTTAATTTTGGAAGTCACGAAAACGCGGAACCAACAACACCGACTTTTTTATTTTTCACTTTTTAGTTGGTACCTACCGGACACAAATTCATATAACTCTTCTTGCTATATAAATATCAGTGACGGGAAGTTATTAAAACATCATCAATATAAACTAAGTGGAAAAAATCGTACTATTGAAGCTAACTCAAAAACTACCCAGGCAACGTTAATCAAATTTATATGGGACCACCCCTGAGGCATCCGTTATCCATTAAAAAAGAATTTTTCAAATCCGTCTATATGAAGAACATACTTACATAAAAAATATATAAACATCCGAATTGAGAACCTCCCCCTTTTAAACTGAAAAAACTAAAAACCAAATTAGGTAAAAAATCATAGTTGTTGAAATTCATTCAGAAACATTTTGTTACTCACTTCCAAGTAAATACCCTTCAATTTCGCACAAGGTAGTAATTGCTTTTCATAAAACACGTAACTAATATATAAATGTCTATATATACAGGATAATTTTTTATTCAGTGCGTAAACTTTTACAGGGTGTTCTACCCATGAATATGAACAACATTCACTATGGGACCATCTCTGAAATCACGAAAAAAAAATCAGCAGATTCATACATTTTGGTCGAGTAGGTATTGAACTTTTATAAGAAACAACTGATTTTTTTTTTGTGATTTCAGAGATGGTCCCATAGTGACAGTTGTTCATATTCATGGGTAGAACACCCTGTGAAAATTTACGCACTGAATAAAAAATTATCCTGTATATACTCCAGCATTAAATAAGGGGACGCGGGGTTTACCAGGTCATGGCGTGTCACTGTTATTGTCATTAGGAAGACAGGCAGGGTGCGTCGTATAAGTCACTGAAATGAAGGGAGCTTTGATTCCACTGGATATCGGTCAAACTCATTTGGTTCGTCACTAATTAGAGCGTAAATAACCTTTTACCATTACTGGGTGAGGCATGTGTCCGGTATAATATATGACATGCTCTAAAGGCTGTAGAAATTCTTATGAAGCCTGGTTTTTGGTTCATAAAAGGTCGTCCTATATAATGTGGAGACGACAATACGCCAGTAAATGAAAGCACTGACAAAACTAATAAATATTATTTTGAAACTATGAAATAAATAATATTTTTTTCAAAAATATTCATTAGTAGCCATATCATATGGGCCGACTCTAAGTTTTGCTAATCTTTGACTAGCTATAGTGACCTATTGGATATATTTGTGTGCAGACTAGGAACGTCATTAGATATAGGTTCTAAGTTAAACTTATTGTCATATTGTCATATCCACCTTGTAAAAAAACTCTTTCCGTTTCGCCTCTATCGCATTGGAAATTCCTTGATATTTCGAGGGTAGTTTCTTCCTATCCGTAGAAGGTTGCATGTTTAGTAGGGTAGGAAGGTTGCAGTTAACCCAACTGCGTAAAAAGTGAACCAAATTACGTACATTATAAAAAAAAACTGAAAAGAAAAAAACAAGCACTTAGATGTCCGGTGGTCTAGAATTATATAATATATCATTGAATGAATACTATTGAAGAAAATAAAATATATTCTAATAATGGAACATAACAACTGAACAGTCGGGATCCATTGAAAAATTAGATCGGCTGTCGAATAATGGATCCCGACTGTTCAGTTGTTATGTTATGTGTCACGGGTGCCTTCAGTAGGGACTGGTCAAATTCTTTGCTGCCATGGCGTATTTTGATTTAATTTAATATATGAATTATTTTTTTTTTTTCATTCCGGACGCTTTTAACGTTCTGCATCGTTCTCACATGCATAATTTTTAACATGAATGATGTAACCAATACTTTGTAACCATATTATTGTGATTTAAAAGAGTGTCCATAGAGTTCCTTGCCCGTTCTTCTCCATAGGTACCTACGCTTTGGAATGGGCAATTTGCTTCATCTTTTTGATTGACCGACCCTTGACAATTCAAAAGTGCCTGTAATTGGTTTAAGTAGTTGAAATAAATTCTCTCTCTCCCTTCTCTTAGTAATTAAGTCTCGCTTAATTACTAAGTTCCTATGGCCACTTTCCAGCTCCATCATCAGACCCTGGTTACCATCTAGCACCTATGTACTCGTCAAGACCAATTTAACGAGCTCAAACTTGATGGGGTTGTGTCGTTTAATTACTGAGTTCCTATGGCCACCTTCCAGCTCCATCATCAGACCCTGGTTACCATCTAGCACCTAAGTACTCGTCAAGACCAATCTAACGAGCCCAAACTTGATGGGGTTATGTCGTTGAATTACTGAGTTCCTATGGCCATCTTCCAGCTCCATCATCAGACCCTGGTTACCATCTAGCACCAAAGTACTCGTCAAGACGGATCAAACGAGTCCAAACTCGATGGGGTTGTGTCGTTTAACTACAAAGTTCCTATGGCCACCTTCCGGTTCCATCATCAGATCAGCTCCATGTCATAATAATTCAGCTGCATCCGGTTAGACTGGAAGCCGACCCCAACAGTTGACCCCAATAGTTGGGAAAAGGCTAGGCAGATGATGATGACTATAAACTTTTGATTAGGTAAGGTAATGATTTGGAGGATACATCAGCCAGTCAGTAAGGTTGGGTTTTGGTTGGGAATTATTCTGGGAAAATAGGTAACTACTACTACAACATTGAATAGAAGCATTCGATGATATATAAACAAAAAACAAAGTCTAATGAAAGCAAATACTCTGCTATTATAACACGACGCATTACAAATGTATCGTGTGAACTCACCAATACGTGTGCCAGAAATTTCTGACTAATCAGAACAAATTAACTAATCAATATATCTAATATATCCAAGGGGTACTGCATGGCAACAGTTTTAAATCAGCCCCTACAAGAACCCCTTGCAATACAATATGCAGCGACTTCCGGGCGCCGCGCGCACCCCTCGGTTTCGCGGGCCCGGCCCTACCCTGACATCGACCTGCCGTTTCCGGTGAAATTTGAACATGGAAAAAATAAACAAACTGTTTTTTATTACCATATTTAGTAGGTACTATCATGATACAATTTTGGTGAAATGCACCCTTCGAAATGGAAGTCAGTGTATTGCTGAGTTCCATTTCGAAGGGTCCTGGTGACGCCTATCGACGCATAAAAGAGACCATTACCTCTGATGTTTGTTTCGAAAGTTCTTCTCAGTCAGCTAGGTAATACCGGCGGCGCCATCTAGTTTTAAAACCAACAAAATATTGACGTCTAAATTGTCTTAAAAGATATTGATGATCATGCAAACATTCGTAGTCATAAAAGCAACATAATATGATAAGTCATGAAGACACTAGAGTTTAAAAGGTTTCAAAGTCCAGAGGGATTAAATAATTTTCCTTTAGAATTTTCCCCGCCGTCTCTAAGCGTGAATAAGGTACGAAGCAGCATAATAAAACGAATAAATAACACGATAAAACAATTAAGCAAACTGCTTTACGTTTAGCCTCGAGAGGGGAAACCTAAGCCATAACGTATAAAGCTTTTAAAATACACGCTGTATTTTCAAGCTCTATATTTTTTAAAGTTATGAATACTGAACGAGATTGAAAAATGTTCATTTATGCGTTGGCACGCAAGCTATAACTAAACGCTAGCTAAACGGGGGAATCTAGCTTAGGACAGCAGAAGTCGTAAATTCAAACTCGTGCTCAGTAAAATTGCTCACAAATTTAAGCTAAGGTTACAATGCACAGACGCCAGCGCATCCAGCTACTACAATCTGTCAAATTTCTTTAATAAATTTTTAACTTTATCGCTAACGCATTAAGGTTCATGATTGATTGGGAAAATTTTACAGTTTCGGGTAGCTTGACCTGCTGGCGTCTGTACAGATTTTAACCTTATTTGATTTGAGCCTTATTTTCTACAGTTTTTCAAATATCTATTTAAATTATTTATTTAATTAAAACGTTTAAAACCAATTACAGAAATTAAAGACATAGGTACCTAGTTTGTACATACACATAAAAGATAAAATCATCAAGCAAAAAGTTAACAACACTTTTATAAATCCCTCTCACATGTATGTACTTCTGACATGCCGACAAAATCTTCGTCCATTCGTCCGCAAACAGATCGTTGGTTATATTAGAGTCCAAGATAAATACGTGGTACTGTGGACTTTGCACGCGCAACTGAGCGACATGGAGGCACAGCAAGCCGCCCGTGCTTTCTGCCGCGGCAGTAATTGTCTGGCACAAAGAAGCGAGCCAGCACAGCATGTAGGTAGATCAGGCGCGTCAATAGTGCCACGGAGCGTCTTACAGGCTATGTTGAGCTGATGATGATATAGTTTATTTCTGTAAGTAGGTTTATGGTAATAGTAGGACGGGCTAGTGTCTGGAACTTTACGGCCAAGCGTGTATTTTTCGTGAGTAGGTTTATACAAACACTTTTCGTAAGCATAAACATAATCAGCCTAAATTTTTCCCACTGCTGGGACACAGGCCTTCTCTCTTCGAGAGGGAGTGGGCCGTAATCCACCACGCGGGCCAAGTGCGGGTTGGTAGATGTCACATGTCTTCGAAGTTTGGTTCTAGGACATGCGTCCATCACGATGTTTTCCTTCTCCGTTTTTTGAAAGCAGTGGTGGTAAAATTATTTATCTTATACAGAGTAAAGCACCTGCCTGGGTACTGATAACTTGTTGGGGTCGTTTGGAGTATAGAAATTGTTTCATGAAGTCTTCATTACAACGCTCAACTGCACAGTCGAAAGCGCAATTTCGTTGAACATTATAACATTATCCCGTTTGTCGGTCTGTCGACGTCAGCAAACGTGTCATTAAGCTGAAACTTGAAATAGACAAACAGCTGTTCTCACAATGACGACACATCACATCTACGAGGCGTCCTTTTTAAAACACATCTATGGCATCAAAACCTGTCTAAAAACGCTGCCAATGTTATTTGTAGATTTTACTCAATTTTGTCACGTGTTTGGTCATTACTCTCACAGACCATCTGATTCTGTCAGTGACGCTTATTTTTTTTGTCTATTTGTAAGTGGACTTTAATCATTCAGTGCCGTATTTGAACTACTTGTATTCGTAGAAATAGCAGCTGTTGAATTATGTCACTAGACAGACCTAATTACTTATATTGACCAACAGCTTTGAAGCTGTTGCATAATCAGCCTATCATGTTCCCACTGCTGGGACACAGGCTTCCGCCCTCTCTGTGGGAGGAAAACTACGGTGAAATTATTGACATATATAACTAATTTCTTATTATGATTAAAAATCAAGACATCATCATCTGCCTAGCCTTTTCCCAACTATGTTGGGGTCGGCTTCCAGTCTAACCGGATGCAGCTGAATACCAGTATTTTACATGGAGCGACTGCCTATCTGACCTCCACAACCCAGTTACTGGGTAATACGATACCCCTTGGTAAGACTGGTTGTCAGACTTTAGGGCTTTTGACTACCCGTAACGACTGTCAAAGATCCACGAGTGACAGTCGGGGCCAACGGTTTAACGTGCTTTCCGAGCCACGGAGGGGTCTCGGTATGTAAAGATGGTCACCCATCCACAGACCAACCGCGGCAAGCGTAGCTTAACCTGACCGATCGACCTGTGCGGCTGTTATTATTTAGCCACGGGATTAAAAGTCGAGACAATGTTATTTTAATTTTGATTTCGATAGCTTTTAAAAAGCTTTGTCTCTGGAATGGTAACAGATCTACGATGCCTATCATAGATATAGGAAAGAACATTTCTACGATGCCTATGGATATCTTGGTTAAGAGCGTCGGTGACCACTTTCTGTCAGGGGGGCTGCCTGATTGCTTGCCAGTTAACATAAGTTCGAATTACTAATTAGAGTAATAGCTTCATCATCTACTTTGATAATGATACCAATTTTCTGTCCGTTAACAAAATTAACAAAGTCTTTAAGTATTTATACCCTAATTAATGATCAACATCGGCTATGTAGCATTGTAGCCACACTGAAACGAGCAAACTCGGCCGTTCAGGAGCAGCAGTTTATCTTCATAAAACAATATTTGCCTTTAATTACTATAGCTCTTGTGGACAGTGTGATAAGCCATCTCAGCGGCGCATTACATTCTGATTCCAATTAAGATTTCGCGCCTGTTTTATTTCTATAAATTCATCATAACTTTTGAAGCCATGATTGATTTTCATATATCTTTACTTGTATACTGAGCTTACTACTACCGTCAGACTATGAGATGAAGGTGAAGGAACAGAGAGTGTACCTATATCTGCGCCTACACTCTTGCACTATAATATCTCCTACGTACAGACGCCAGCAGGTCAAGCTACCCGAAACTGTCAAATTTTCCCAATCAGTCTTGAACATAAACTTGAAAATTTGTTAAAGAAATTTGACAGATTGTAGTAGCTTGATGTGCTGGCGTCTGTACTTGGATATAATCTCCGTTGAGATCGACCGCCCTGACTGAAATTCGGTCGTGAGGATATTATTACTATATGCAGAAACATTCCAATAATTGTGGGTATCTTCTTTCGGGCTTACTATGTTGCTCAAAACATAAAACATCGTAGCTTCTCGTTCACGGTTGTGATTCCCGGAAGTGTTGGCAATGGCATAGATGTGAGAGATGTATGTGAATACAGGGTTATTAGATTACAGTTCATGCATTGTTCAACCCCGGCCAAAAATCTTGATAGAAAAACTTAATTATAATGTCCATCTTAGTCTTAGGACTTCATGATATCAACAATCACACTCGAAATCCTACTCAATATACATATAATCAAATTATGCATTTCGATTTGATATCATGAAGTCCTACAACATACCTCTGTGTCCCACATGTAGTCAAAGTGACCTCTGCGATGCCACCGGCGACGCCGTGGTAGTGACGAAGTCGGGTCAACAATATCTGAAATACGGTCCTGCCAGCTACACGAAGAAGAAAATCGCACTCGAGTTTGTTAACTAGATCAATGAGGAGACAAGAGCTGTCTTCCTTTATAACCTTTTACCTCTTTACAACGATTCCTAACCAGTATCTCTTATCTCCAGGAAATGCGTAGAGAAGGAGGTGAGCGACCAGGACTGCGTGGCGATAGGTAGCCGGCTGCGGGGCGCGATGGGGACCCGCCGCCCAGCCAAGTTCTGGCCGCAGCTATGGGCCACCGTCGTCAGAAACCTCCTCCTCAAGAAACGAGATACCAGGAAGACTCTTGCCGTACGTATTCTTTTATTCCTTTTATATGTGAGCTGTGCCTTATTTTGATTTTGGATTCAGCTGCCTTCATTTTTTTATTCAAGTCCATGTTTCGCAGAATCATTCGGACATTACTGAAGTTACGGCACCTTGTAATATTATAATGGTCGATCTGTTCTTGTACCTCTTTCAGCGAACTTTTCTCGTTTCAATTTCATATTCAGATATTCAATTTGATTCTTAGGCTTGTTATTTAAATCAAATATTTATGTTGGACAGATTGAAAGATTCTAAATTCTAAATCGAAAGTATTTTTGTGAAAATCTGAGTTAACAAGGTAGAAGTTCATATAACTACAGACAAGACACTTCTAACTGCTGCTTCATTTTCTATAACCAGGAGGTGCTGGTCCCGCTGTACTCTCTGGGGGTGCTGATCTTCCTGAAGATGTTGGTGCCGAACCCCAACTTCCCGGAGGTGCGGAAACCAGGTCGGCTGCTGAAGATTCACCACGATGCCTTCCCGGAAAACCATTCCGTTGCTGTTGTTGCTGATTGGCTCAACGCCAACGGGACTATGGTATGAAAAGTATTCTTCGAATTTTTATGTTTCATCTATACTTCAATCCTATTTATTTATAATCTCGATTTAGAACTTATCATGGTCATGATGAAAATAGTTTTTTTGAGCAATATTTTACCGTAATTGATTACCCTTTATTATAGCATATCGTCTAGCCTAGACATTGCCATGCATCGTGACTACCTAGTGCATCTTTGGTTTCAGTTCCGTTTTGGCCTAAATCCAAAGCTACTACTACTGATCAAGCAATGTGTGTAAAAATTATTTAGTTAATCTTCAACATTTCTATTCCCTTGCAGGGTTTCCTGGAGGAGATAAACTCGTTGCTAGCGGAGTCTCACCAGCACCCAATCCGCTGGATCAAGTACAACAACAACTCGGAGCTGAACGACGCGTACCACAACGACGCGAAGAATTTCCCCATCGCCGTTATCTTTCATACTGATCCTACATCTAATACTGAAGCCCTTCGGTAAGGAGACATTTGAGAATTTAAATTATAGCGAAGTTATCAAGAACAATAAAAAAAATCGGTTTTCTGTAAAGTCGGTTTACTGACAATAGTTGAACGTGACAACGTCATAAGAAAATACTGATGGAATGGTTTCATTTTCCAAAAGAAAACTTTAATGGAACGCTTCAGAGCAAGGTAACGCCGCATACGTCATGTTTTTTCGTGCGTGCAGCCGGCTCCATCGAATTATAAGACGTTGTCACGTCAATAAGGATGGTTGCCCTTGGTTTCTGTGTGTGTGAGTGTGTGAGGACATAGCTTGCTTTGCGTGGTACTGTGGTAAAAAGCAATAGCCAACCAGAGTTAGGTTTATTGAGGGGCTAAGTAGTCCTCCAGATCGTGTTTTGGCCATGGCGACCAATTTCAATGGAGACTAGCCTTCGGCGCGGGAGATATTATACCAAAGAGATTTAAGTAGATAATTTAATGTCTTTGTATTATACCTTGCACGAGTGTGTGCTCAGATATACATAGGTTGGCTAAGTACCCAGGGTGTGGAACAGCCACACATCTATTCTTTATTTTCTTTTCTTTTTTATAAAAGACGTTGCCCCACACTAGGAATTTCTCCTGTATCGTGGGTGCGTTTACAGACATTTAAACTCACATACACAAACAGCCAGACCCGGAACAACTACTTGTAGGCCATACAAATATTTGTTCCGTGCGGGAATCGAACCCGCGACACGCAGCGCAGCAGTCAATCGCTTAACCACTGCGCCAACCGTGCCGTCACACACAACACACAACACATGCATATTGGGATGTGTTTACGTATTAGGTACCTCAAAATAGTTCCCAAATAAATTGGGATAAGGGCAAGAGGATGATGGTAATACAGTTGTAGGATCCAATAAAGGGAAAAGTTATCCTTGATTAAACCCATCATCCGAACTTTTGATTCCGAAGCCATTCTTATCACCATCATCATCAGCCTTAGATAGCAGTCCATTGCTGGACATAGGCCTCTCCTATTGCACGCCATTCAACTCGATCATTTTCGGCAACTCTCATCGAGCTGCTACCAGCCATCCTGCGAAGATTGTGGCTCCACCTAGCCTGAGGGCGTCCCACCTTACGTTTACCGATTCGCGGTCTCCACTCAAGAACACGTCTACCCCAACGGTCATCGGTTCTACGTGTAATATGGTCGGCCCATTGCCACTTCAGGTTGCTTATTCTGTGAGCTATGTCGACCACTTTGGTCATTGAATTACTACGCCGAACGCAAAAATTGCATTTGATACAAAGCCTATAACGAATAAAGCAAGCAAGCAACTACGCCATTCGTCGTTTTAATCAACAATCGTTCAATTTATAAAAGATGCACTTTATGCATTGATTACTTTCAACAATAAAGAACGGATGACAATCACCCAACTACGCAAAACGTTACTGTTACGTGGGAAAATGGCGCAGTCTCAAAATTGCGTATTTATCAGATGTAGATTGTGTAATAGTAACTGCTCTATACTATACAAGGTGTTGCTTGCATCCTCATCAAATTCAAGGAGGTAACTATGCTACTGATTCTCGACACGAATCAATAATAACATAAGTAGGTATTTTTTTTTTTTCTAATTTTCGGAAATCGGCATGTGTGTGACACGCATTTTAAAACGCAGTCTATGTGAGACCGCACTGTAACTGCCCTTTTACACACACATAAAAACGCGGCCGCTTATACGATACCATAACGCGATTCTGTTCTTTGAAAGTGGTGTATTCTGAAATACTGTCAAACTTAAATAACTAGAAAACACAAATATGTATTCATTATAAATTTACCAGGGATCGTAATTTGATTTGATTATTTATGTTTTTCATAACAGCCTCCTGAAATTTGACGAGGATGCAAAACAACAGCTTGTATACTATCTATCTTTTATACTGTACTAAAAATAAAGCTGAAGACTTCGCTACGAGTGCTACAATCCTTAGGAGCCAAGCAAAAAGAATAAAAGTTCGGAAATAATGCTAAGAAAAAACTAAGTAGTAGCGCGGGCGGGATAATTACACGCGGGCGAAGTCACGGGCAAAAGCTAGTTATTATTAATTATACTATAATAAAGCTGAAGAGTTTGTTTGTTTGAACGCACTAATCTCTGGATCTATCGGTTGGATTTGAAAAAATATTATAGCATATTTATAGCCCAATTCTTGAGAAAAGTTATAGGATAACAGTAGCTTAACATCACGCTACAACCCTTAGGAGCCGAGCAAAACGAAAAAGTTAGAAAGAACGCAAAGTGAAAACGCGCGAACGTGAAATGTCGCTGTTATGACATCCACACGAACGAAGACGCAGGCAGAAACTAGTTCATAAATAAAAATGGCACGTGTCTTTAGGTCTTATCGGTAACACAGACAAAGCGTAGGTTGGGCATGAAAACCATTAGCGCTGGAATGAACAATGTAACTTATGCCAAGATAGCTGTTTGCAGTGTGTTTATGACTCAAGCAATGTAGCTGTCGATGAGTTTAGACATAAATACCAACAGATGTTATAGTAAACACTCTAGAAATAACAAATGTCATATTTTGACCCGGCGAAGACTAAAAGGAGTGTTTTCTCATATCTGGTGAAACGTGGTCATCACAGATATTGAGTTCAGCTTCAACAAAAGAATTATCTGGTAGACTACTAAACACATAATAATAATAAATTATTTTATTTAGGACTACTAAGGGATCCATCTATTTTTGGTAGTAGTGTTGTCCTAATAGTGTTGTCCTTTTGCAAGAAAAAAGGAAAGAAAGAAAATCGGCAAACATGACGCATAAAAAAACACAAACACAAAAAATAACAAGTTAAGTTAATAGTAACTTAAACAAAACACGAATGTAGGTATACATTTTTATTTATTCGTCCTTAGTTTAACTTACTAACCTTCCGTTATAAGTTATTAACCACCCAACAACTAAAATACAACAGCAATCTAGGGTATCGGCGGAGGAAGTGTCTACCCACAGCAATCGGTGATGCTATTGTGACTGCCTTCTATTCCACTCAGGAGGCCTCTTTTTTGCGGGCGCTGGCATGAAGTCCATCAGTACGAGTTACCGCGAACATTACTGAGCCACTGCAAAAACGAGACAGTCGCAGTAGCATTCTACAAGACGCATAGAACAGCCAGCACAACCTTTTCGTGTAGCTGATCCAAAGATGACAGTACGCCTTTTTCTCAGATACACCATCCGAACCAACCCATCGCACATAGGCACACCATCCACCCGAACCCTCACGACCTCTCCAGCCAAATGTCGTGAGAGAACTGCCTCCAAAGACTGGTCATCTGACTGGTCGAGAGGGGGCCAGCTCATACCGCTGTCAGAGATGCATGGAGAAGACACGTGTCCTGTGCTGCAGTACTACTACTCTGGATTCCTGGCTTTACAGACGCTCATCGATTATATTAAGATTAAGGTATGTAAGGGGTACAAGTAGCGGGCCTGCGGGCGGAGAGTAATGGGTAGCTCACCGCCCGATTAGGACCAGGCCCGTGCCGGACGGCGCGTATGTGTTCCACGCGCGCCTCAAAGAGATGTCAGCACGAATGACGGGGCCCGATAGGGCCGAAGCCTGCCAGGGTAGCGGGATCGTCCGAAAGGGTTACCGCTGCCCTGGAACATAAAGGGCTAAGGAAGGAACACGGGTGGGTTTTAGTCAGTAAGAGTCTGACACTCCCTTCCACTCCACCCAGAGCGGGAGGGGTCACTTGATGATTTCCCATCCTCAAAAAAAAAAAAACGGGTACAATTAGGTAATAAGAAAACAAACATAGGAGTAAACTCACTTCTCAACAGGCTCAACCGAGAGATGAATTCTAATATAAAATCCACTCCAGATGTCTCCATGATATATGATGACTGAAAGATATTTATCTTTAAAACCCAAATTTTAAGGTCCCAAAGAACGCAACCCACACAATCTAAAGATTCATTGTGTTAGTACTGATGTAGGTATTTCTTATAAACTCTGTAACTTATTTCTTGTGTCATTTTATATTTCTGTTTATATAGGTTTTACCACTGAATCTTCTTGCCTTAGGTTATTATCACTGTATTTGAGAATGTTGGTTCACCTGTTATTGGCAACTGTATAAGCCCATGACTGTTATCTATTGTTATTTGATATTTTGTATATTGAAGCTGTTGGTGTGCCTATAAAAATAAATAAATAAACAAAATTATTTAACATAAATACTCTAATTTTAATCATCAGAATGGAAAAATCAATGATTAATGTATTTTAATTATAATAGATATTTGAACACCTGTTAAGGTATGACATGGTTTTAACAATCTTTGTTATGTATTTGTTCATGTATTACCCATATTCAAGCAAATAAATTATTTGATTTGACAATACTTATGGTCGCGTTTTAGACATAATGACGTCACCGGTGTGGTTGTGTCTGATAAAGAACCTTAATATGAAAAGTTGCCTTACTTCTTGCACGCACCCATTTTTGATATAACGTAATATGATATAGGTATACTGCCTCGTTGGTCTAGTGGTCGCAAGCGCTACTGCTGAGCATGAGGTCCTGGGTTCGATTCCCAGGTCGGGCAAATAGTTATTGGAGATTTTCTATCTAGAATTTTTCAGTAGCAGCCCGGAAACTGGAATTGTGTCAGGTTAATGGAATTAGGCACGCCCGATTACATGGAACTTAAACATAACTGGCGAAATGTGGGTGTACTATAGATATACCTCTGCCCAACTCTTCGGGGAATAGATATCAGAGCATTCAAATAAAAACAAATTAAAAAATAAAATCTTTTTTTTTTTAACATCGGCTGATGAGGCTGTGGGTTGGATGCACTTTAGCTTTTCTATTTCCAAGTTTCTAGTTATTGTTCTAAAATTCTTCTTTCATCATCATTATCATCATCTATGAATCATCATCACTTACCACTGCCAGCCATAAAATTATTAACTTTCCCACAGTTTGACACAGACGCAGCAATCCCGCCTCCCCGAATAGACCTCCGACAGTTCCCGAAGCGCCAGCACACCGGCGACTGGCTGGTCATCTTCAGGGTCATCATGCCCATGTATATGGTGATGACGCTGTCGCAGTTCATTACCTACCTGCTGATGTTCGTCGTGGGGGAGAAGGAGAAAAAGATCAGGGAAGGAATGAGGATTATGGGATTGAAGGAATCTGTGTACTGGTTAGTTGAGAGCCTTGCAATGTTTATAAGGATTACCAAGAAGAAGGAAAGCTGATGGGATTTAAAATGATCCATTGGCTCACTCTTCGCGGTTGATATAATAAGTAAAATAATTGCTTTTCAAATCAGCATAGCGTTTATTCTATCTAGATAAAAGATATAGCCATAATCAATTATCATTATTGTTAAAAAAATATGAAGACTGTAAACTAAATTGTGTATCTATTTCGTAGTTTCCGTATATTTTTATCTTGATTTCAGGGGTTCCTGGTTCCTAATATACGCTGTCTTCGTTACGATATTGTCCATCGTCAGTACAGTACTACTTTTTACTTTGAAGGTAAAATATTTTTAATATTATCCCAGCCTAAATTAAAAGAATTCATGTTTCAAAACAATCCAAATTCGGTGCAACAAAAGAGTTTCAATATCATGTATAAGGTTGATAAGTATAAAATAATGCTGGCCAGAAAAATAAAACCATGCTAGCTAAAATAAAAACTTTTTCTTTCGCTCCACAAAACAAATGACGGCTAGCGGTAAGTTAACTTTAAAATGCTCGGGTTTATGTAAAGTTAATCCCAAATAGTAAGAGAAAAAAAAACATATATAAGTAATATTATGGAAGATGCTAATATTATGGTGCTTTTATTTCAGGTGTTCCAGCATTCATCTTACATCTTAATATTTCTGCTGATGCTGTTGTTCGGTTTCACGATAATCACCTTCGCGTTCATGCTTACTCCGTTCTTTGATAGAGCCAGGGTAAGGTCCTTTTATTATTAATAATACTTTGCCATTAGATATAGATGCCGCTGGTACATTTTCCGCTCTTTTCTCTGGTGAATTTCTGCACTACAGCGACCAATACTCTTGGCGTTATTGGCAGTTTATTTATCTCTTTTAAAATACTACTTTTCCATCAGACTGCTGGCATCCTGGGCAGCTTCGCGGTGAACCTGATGAGTGGCCTGTACTTCATCCAAGTCTTCGTCTCCAACGCAGACTCGCTCGCCTTCTGGTTTGTCTCCCTCATCAGTTCCAGCTGTTACGCACTCGCTATGGATAAGGTAAAGTTTCCTCTATAGAAAATATATTTAAAAGACTTTCGTAGAGCTCTTTAGACGAGGCTGAAATATAACTGTTCGTAGAAGTATATTGTGGGGATAAATACAACCCGATAGTAATACAATAAAAATAAAATAACGTAAGGGGGAAGCGCCAAGGTAGCCCAAGAAATACAAATTTTCTTAGGTTTTATGCAATTTACAATTTAATTAAAATATGATTCGCGAGAGTAACAAATATGACTTTACAGGATTACATTATTTAAAATCATCATACAACCCTCTAAGTTCATATAATCCTATTGAATGAATATTTCATTGAAATATTACTCAATAGGATTGTATGTATGAACTCTCAGTTATATGAATATGTTATTGGATGTGATCTGTAGTAGCTATTTAATTTAGTCAATGCAATACCTAGTCAAGGTATTAAGGACGGGTGGAAGAATGTGGTTATGTTACGTCGATCCCAAATAAATAAGCATAAGGCCAGGACGATTAAGACCTACAAAACTGTTTTGTCCTATCCACAGGCTTTAGTGCTGGACATGGCAGGCGTCGGAGTCACATGGGACAACCTGTGGAGTGGTCCAGGAGTTCCCTTCGGAGGCAGCCTTATCATGATGGCCATTGACACGGTGCTGTACGGCCTGGCCGCGTATTGGTTGGATGCTGTAATACCTAGTAAGTCAGGAAAAAACTAAATTATTTTTAACTAGCTTCTGCCCGCGGCTTCGCCCGCGTGGATGTCGGAAATTATCCCACGGAAACGTGCTAACAGGATAAAATGTATGTGCACCAGGATGCCATCTATCTCGCGGGCCCTTTGTGGCTAATTACAATAGAAAACCAATTGTGTCTCATTAATGGTGATTAAGAGGGTACCTATATGATATCTTTACCTAAGTACCTACCTAATTAAAAAAATAAATAAACTCAATAACAGAAAATAAAATACCTACCTACCTAAATAAACCTATTTATGACGACAACTAATCTAAACTCAATCATCATCTGCCTAGCCTTTTCCCAACTATGTTCAGGGCCGGCTTCCAGTCTAACCGGATGCAGCTGAATACCAGTATTTGCGGCAGTATGAGCGACTGCCTATCTGACCTCCACAACCCAGTTATTGGGTAATACGATACCCTTGGTACGACTGGTTGTCAGACTTTCGGGCTTCTGACTACCCGTAACGACTGTCAAAGATCCACGAATGACAGCCGGGACCAACGGCTTAACGTGCTTTCCGAGGCACGGAGGTGTCTCGGTATGTAAAGATGGTCACCCATCCACAGACCGACCGCGGCAAGCGTAGCTTAACCTGACCGATCGACCTGTGCGGCTGTTATTATTTAGCCACGGGCCCCTCAATCTAAACTCAATAAATAAGCAAAATCTCTAAAAACTAATATCTATACGAATGACTATCCTACCTAACAGTATTATAAAATAACCTACGGTCACTACGTACACTATCAAATATACTACCTATACTTTAAAATTAAAATCTATACCTACGACTTATATAAAAATAAACCTAAATAACTCTAAAAAGTAAAAGGAATAAAAATGAACTCCACTGCGTGTGACCTAACCTACGACAAACTTATTATTTGCGGTTGGTACAGTAATCGGATCTAGGGATCGAACCGCAAAATTAAGTTTGTTTTTTATTGTATATACTTTTCCGGGATAAAAAGTACCCAGTGTGGTGCCCAGGATATTAAAGAATACCAAGTTTCATCGTAATCGAACCGGTAGTTTTTGCGTGATGCCTGAACAAACAGACAGACAGACAGACAGACAGACAGACAGACCGACAGACAGACAGACAGACAAAAATTTTTTTAATCACATTTTTGGGTTCGGTGTCGGTCTAGTAACACCCCCTGCCATTTATTTTTTTGATATTTTCAATGTACAGAATTTTCACTTCTACAGATTTATTATAAGTATAGATTATATTTTGCATGTTTAGAAGTTGCAAAACAGTATATTTAGTATTAGGAAGTATTTTGATGAAGACTTAAAAGCACTTCAAGTCTGCCAAAATTGTTATCTTATCTTTCCCTTTCGTCCTAGAGCTTTCTCTGCAGCTCCTAAAAGATATCTTAAAAAATACTTAAAGAAATAAGTATCATTTCATTTCATTTTTAGAGGCAAAAAAAGTATCTATCACGTAACAATATCTATTGATATTTTGTTAACGGTAAAGGAAAACATCGTGAGAAAACCAGTATGTTCTAGAACAAAAATTCGTAGACATCTGACATGTACCAACCCACACTGGGCTCACGTGGTGGATTACAGCCCACTCCCTCTCACGGAGAGAAAGCCTGTGTCCCAGCAGTGGGAACATTATAGGCTTATAATGCTATTTTGTATAATGATATGATATGGAAGAAAAGGCATGCTACGCCGACTCCGAACCAATTAAGATAAAGGCGGAAGATGATGATGATGATTTTATCAAATTAAGTACTCGTGGTAGTCCAAAAAAGGATGCTTACCTTAATCAACCTCTTTTCAGGCGAGTACGGAATCAAGCAGAAGCCATGGTTTTGCTTACTACCATCTTTCTGGATCGGCAGCAGAAGAGGCAGGGTGTCCGCAGTTCACTTCCATTCCAACGGCGAAGCGGCATCTCATAACAAGGATATTGAACCAGTTCCCAGGTACGTAGAAGCAAATCCCAAAAAAAAATCGGACAAGAAGACAGTCCCCCTAAACGCCCGCCCTTCACCACTTTCTAGAACTTAAGCTGGGAAGAAGTGGCAGAACAAACTTTCCAGATCAGCACATCTGTCTGTTAAGTTTGAAGAACTTGATTATTTGATTGCTACTACTAGACTACAATATTAGGCAAAGGTTATATATATTACAAAATAAAGTAACACACGCCAATTTTATTAGGATTTTAATATAAACATCAAGTTATTCAACCATGAAACAAGAATGCATAGCTACCAAAATTTGGAAACAAGCACAAAGTTAATCGGATATTCTGTTGGGAAAAACCCAAATAACAGCCCGGAGTGGAAGTGTTAGTGTAAAGGCACAGTAAGGCTTCCTCCCCATTACACGGAACCGAAACATAATTGGCGAAATTTAGGTGTGGGTACATCCACCTAAACTTACTGCTTACACCTTCGGGGAATACAGGCATGATGTTATATTACATACTTCTAAAGACTACAAGACAAAGCATGCCCTTAACGAGTCTAAATCAAAACAAAACAAAAACATCGTCGCCGTATTTACAATCAATTATATGACATATGTAGCTGTAGATGCTGACGATTGGGCTGAATGCCAAATTGTTGAAGCGCCATTGCCCATAGCATTAGAACTAAGTGCCAAAGCGCCATTAAATGATTCGTATTGCTCCTTCTATGATTAGATACAATTAATTTACTATCAGTCGAATATAGTTTGAGACATTTCTTCTTGTACTATTTTAAATGGATTGACAAAGTCCATTTCCAATTAAGAGTTTGGAAGAATCTAAATACTGCTAGGTGACAAATGGATCGAATGATTCTACTATCATTTCCTGTATTTCTTGTATTCGATGTGCAATTCAGTCTTATCCATCAAAGCGGGTTGCCTTGGATTGTTCTAAATTCTACACGATCAACAGTTACCTTAACACACCATTCATCTACAGTTATTTCCATCAGAAATTTTCCAGTAGTGGCCTAGCCAGAAACCGAAATCTTTGCAGCCGCAAAAATCTCCCTATGATTCCAATAGAATGTGTTTTTAGACTCAACCGTTAAGAACATGAAATTTCCTTCAGGGAGCTTCAAGACAAAGAAGCCATCAGAATCGTTGGCTTACAGAAAAGCTTCCGTCACTGTCGCAAACCTGAAATCAAAGCCATTGATAACATCGACCTGAGCATCTACGAAGGCCAGATTACAGCAGTGTTGGGCCACAATGGCGCTGGCAAGTCCACGCTCTTCAACATCTTGACGGGACTGACGGCTCCTACCAATGGAACTGCCTATGTTTATGGACTTGATGTTAGGTAAGTCACTGTTTCATAACCACAACTAATTAAATCGGCGGGGAGAATACTCTTTATTATGTACATACACCATAAATATTACAAATATAAATTATACAAGGGATGACAACCTTTGGATGGATTAAGGGAGAAAGGAGAGACAATACTACTGATAATTAAAACTTAGTTTATGTATGTACTTATGAGTGTTTTGGTAAATTTTTACTTTACAGCATATATCAGGTTTCCAAAAACCGAGATGGCAAAGTTACAGTATATCTACGATTTACAGTGGGTTAGGGCCAAGGAAATTATGAAATCACAAATGTTAGCAGCTAATATAGAACTAGTCTGAGGTAGAATCGTGGGTCTATACTCTAAACTATTATACAGTTTTCGCCTATTAATGTCCATAATCATATTGTTCTCAATGCAACACAGGGATCCCAACGATATGCACGAGATCCGGCAGATGATCGGCGTGTGTCCTCAACAAGACGTGCTCTTCGACCTGCTGTCTGTTAAGGAGCATCTGCAGTTCTTCGCTGCTGTTAAGGTTGGTTGCTTTAGATTCTATGGAATGTTTCCGTCGGGGGTTAAAAATAAAATCAAATTAAAACTAATTGTATCCGCCTTCATCAGATGGCGGATACAATTTGTTAGACTGTGAATCCATGTATTGGAAACGTTATTGGTGGTAGCAGTTTTTATTCTTTTGGAAATTGATACCAGCAATTTGGATAGCTGGTCCTTCATTTCCTGTCTGGTTTAACCAGGTTTCAAGTCAGACATAATACCAGGGGCGTAGCTACCGCCGTATCAGCCGTATCAATGTATATATACGGTAGGAAGTGATAACTTTTAATCAATAAATACTTATTTTAATTTAATGCAAGTATTTTTGTTTCTTTTGTAAGTAACCTTTACCCTTCATTTGGGCCCCCCAACTAATTTTAATACAGGGCCCCTCCAAGGCACGCTACGTCACTGCATAATAAGATACGTCATGAATGAAGTTTAGGAAAGCTGGATGTCATACGCTATACTACCTTTTAATCATAGTAAAATTTTCCAATGCAGGGTATTCCTCGTAAAAGGCTGCCGGAAGAAATCCACAAAGCTCTTTCGGACGTCGGTCTACTTGACCAAACTAATGTGTTTGCCAAACATCTTTCGGGAGGACAGAAGAGGAAACTTAGCATTGCTATCGCGTTTATTGGGGACCCTAAGGTAAGCCTTGAAGTTAACGTGTTTTTATAATATGCTGTTGATCAGTGTTCAAAATCTCCTAAAGTTCATCTTTGCTTAACCACCAGTTGGGCCTTACCAGCAGTTGATTGTCAGGAAACGGTTTTAAAGCAAATATTCAAAATTGTCACATGTTCATTCAGATTACAATTTCTTAGATCGACATAGCCCTCTGCAATCGCATAATATAATTTAGCTCGATCCTCAGATTCTCTCATTTAGCTATTACCAGCCACACTACAGGATCGTCACTCATCCTAGCCAATATTTATAAGATCACTGACATTTTTATAATCTCCTTCTAGATTATAATCCTGGACGAGCCAACGGCAGGAGTAGACCCGGTGTCCCGCAGACAAACATGGCGGATTTTACAGCGAGCTCGACACGGGAAGGTGTTACTACTGACCACGCACTTCATGGACGAAGCAGATATACTGGGGGATAGGAAAGCTGTCATCAGTAAAGGCAGAGTGAGTACTTGACTATCGCATTCTGAAAAACGAAGCGAAAAGTTCAATTTAGGTAGACGTTAGATTTAAATTCTTCTGGAGCTTCTATACAGGATGGCAAGGGCATCGACCCGCAACAGTTACGCGATACGCGCGATAGTTTATCTTCCTGTATAGTTACCGGCACGTAAGTTGGCAAGAGATTTTGTAGTGGGGGAAGTTCGCGCACGCACAATTTCATACATTTTTACATGAGCGAACTTCCCCCACTACAAAATCTCTGCCGGTAACTATACGAGTTGCAATAAATACTTTTTCTTTCTTTCTTTCTTTCAACCTGCTAGCAGGATTCAGTACATGATTTTGGTGTTTAGAATTATGTGCTGAATTCATGGTTACAGTTTGCGAGAAACAGAATTGCCATACTTGTAATATTAAATAATTGAAGTTGTGTGAGTTTGAGTGTGTGTGTGTGATGATAAAATTGTAATTTTGTGTTGCAGGTACGTTGTGCTGGCACTTCACTGTTCTTGAAAAACAAATTCGGAATTGGATATCATCTAACTTTGGTGTTGGACGGTAAGCATTTTTTAAATATCTACTTTATACATAATATCATGTTCAGATATCGATACCGATCACGTCTACGGAGTTTCGCTGGCTAATTGAATTTGACCCTGTATGTAACGTTATAATAATACTACTAGTAGTACTACTTCGGTTCTAACGGAAACTGGCTGAAAGGATCGCCTTGTGGGACGATCTTCGCAGAGTTGCTGGTCGTACCTGGAAAAGAGTAACTGAAGGTCGAGCTGCAATTGGAAAGGCACCTAACAGTGGACTACTTATTGACTGATAAGGATGACTTAAGCATTCGCATCTCTATTATTAATACTTAACGCAACTTCCTTTAATCAAGAATCCTCTCCATTCAGGAGTATGTCGAGAACACCAGATAACCCGCCTGGTCCGGGGTCACGTGCCCCGTGCTGAGAAGGCTCGTCGTCACGGCAGAGAACTGTCCTACATCCTGCCGCACTACGCGGTGCATCTGTTCCCGCCGCTCTTCAACGCGATAGAACACGAGGTCAAGGAGAAAACGAATAGACTTGGTGAGTTGAAAAATTAAATGGAGAAAGACTAGATAGTACCTAGTAGCAGATGCCGATGCATTCCACCCGTTTCATTGACAAATCTTTTACTGTTCAAGCAGTACGGTTATGGCATGTCTTGCCCGTGTCGGTTCGGTAAGGCGTGCTCAATCTTTGTCCGCTTTCAATATTATGATACAAAAGCACTTCCTCTCTCCTTAAACATCATCATTACTATATTATTATTTTTTCTTTGCTCATTATTATATGTACATATATAATTATTTAGACGAGTAAAATATACTTTTCATACCACTTGCTCAAAAAAGTGACATTCTATGCCACAAAAAGCGAACATAACAATAGTCATTTTTAATCTGTTAAAAACAGGGAAAGAAAATTGTACTGAATTTCATTCATCCTCTAGGGGGAGAATGTGATTTAAATTTGGAATACTTACCGAAATTTATACTGAACTACATCTGTGTTTAGACCACGGAACAGATAATAAGGTTGGACCTCCAACGGAGGTCAGGGACGTCTCCAAAGGACCTCCCTTGTCTTTGGTAATACAATGTCTATCCATTAGACACTGGCGATTACCACTAACCATCTGGTGGAGTACCAATTGTATGCCAACTTTCATAAAAATCAATTCCATAGGATTCAAACTTATGCAAACAACAAAATCTTATATGTCTAATTAAATACTACCCTTTTGACTGGTAGCCTGATGACGTAAGCCTGTCGACCGGCTCACGGCTGATTGACAGCAATCAGGGTTTGACTATGACTTTGATATGGACTGCAGTTGTACAAAGACTCTGAAAAAACGTGATCTTAAAAATCATTTGACCACCTTCTTTTCGACTCCTACAGGTATCACAAGCTACGGTGTATCAATGACAACCTTAGAGGAGGTGTTCCTCAGTTTGGAAGGTGAAAATGCTGAAGAAACGGAGGCAGTTGAGGGAGTATCCTCTGTAAAGCTGGTGAGGGCTCGAGCTCTGTCCAGAAGTCTGTCGTTACAAAGCAAGACATTGAGTTACCAAGTACGTTACCTATACTTTAAAAGTTAATTATTTTTGTGTTCAGAAGCTTGACTGCTGAAAGTTATCACGGGTTAGATCTTCCGGGTTAAGCAAACTGTATTTATTGAAGCTTTCCCTCAGTCATTTCTCAGTAGCAGGTCGGTGTCTGAATTTGTGTAACTTTTTGGCAATAGGCTTGCCAATATTATATAGAAATTAAACATTAACCCCTTATTAACAAAGGTTAAGTAAAGATACATCCAGTATTATCATCTCCAGAAAAACAAAATCAAAAGTAATTTATTCAAATTAGGCTGAGAATCAGCACTTTTCGAACGTCCAAATTACAAAAAACAGTCCCCCAAAACACCCGCCTTTCACCGCTTCCTAATGCTTTCGCTGGGAAGAAAAAGTACGCGCAACAGCCCCAGCAGCAGAGAAACCATAAATTCGAAGCTTTTATTTCGCATAACTTGACTCCGTTGTCTCTAAATACAGTTGTTTTTCTAGGAACTGAATGACAAGGACGGCCAGAAGGCGACATCCCTGCCGACCCCACCTGCGTCGCATGCGTTACATTCCACCACCCACGGTGTTGAACATGTCAAGGTAAAGTCAATGTTCGAATATTCAAAACTAAAGCGCTCCATTTGCTTGAACAGGCAGGATCTACAATATTACAGAATTTATATTTATTTGTCTATTATTTTATTTACATTTATTTCTATTTTTTCTCTAGCCGTTGCTGACCCAGTGCTGGGCAATGACCTCCAAACCGTTTCAGGTACTCTTTTCACGCGCGGCTCGAACCAGCCCTCTGGCCCCAATGGTCTTCCATCTTCATCTTCATCGTGTAGAGATTCTAGCCCAGCGGTCATTGTATCATATTCATACTAGCGAGAGCAACCCACCTCTTCCTCGCACAGGATCAATCTACTGATGTAGCAACATGTCAAAACATCGAGATTTATGTGCTAATATCCAAGTTAAATGACACATAAACCTTCCGGAAGATTTTCTCCAAATGATGGTGAAAACAACATCAAAATCCATGGTATAATTTAGAACAACTAACACAGACTGACACGTAAAGCGTTATGATTTATAATACAAATTATAGATTATATAGATACAGGGTGGTAGGGATATCGACGTGCAAAATGAAACCATGAATTTCAGCACATGATAAAATGAAACCATGAATTTCAGCACATGATAAAATGAAACCATGAATTTTAGCACATGATTCTAGACCCCTAGCGTAGCAATTTTTCGTCGACTATCAAGAAAAAATACAGCTATTTCATAGAAAAGTGGTCCTACGCGTTTGAAATGTGAAGAACAGCTAATATTTTTTTTAATGACCAACTTATATTATCAACTCCGGGTTTTCAAAATCATGAACTGAATCCAAGGTAGCAGGTTGCGCGTCTATGTCCCTGCCACCCTGTATAGATTATAGATATAGACTGCTCTCTATTCTAAAAAATTAAACAGTTTTAAACCCAAGCTCCTATGTCCAGGTTGCTCCCGAGGTGCCGATATCAGTAGACGCTCTTGGCGAGACAGTGAAGACCAACCCCACATGTTGGAGAACCTTCTGCGCGCTGGTCTACATCCGGATGGTGCGGATGATCAGGGACCCTTACAAGCTGTGGGTCATGATCTTGATGCCTATCAGTAAGTATTTATAGAGGATAATTTTACCTTTATTATATTATGTAAATATTATTTTGTTTAAAAATAAATATGTAACTTTTTTCTGCAATCTTTTCAGTATCCTGCGCCCTGGGTCTCTACATGAAGTCTCGGCAAATTGTGTTCTTCCGCATGCAGCCGCTCAAGCTGGACCCCAACGCGTACTTCAACAAGACCCCAATAGCCGTATACAGTGAACAGGACAATCTCAAAGAAATAACTGACCTTAGGGACTCCCTAGAGTCTTTAGGAGCCTTCCCAATAATAGACTTTGATGGGAACTTCTCAAGTCTTCTGGATATGGAAAACTTTGGAGCGTTCAGTCTGAGAGATAGTGTGATACCGTATGGAAACTTCATGACCTATTACAATAGTACTTATACGCACAGTTTGCCTATCATCGTTAATTTGTTGGATAATAGTGTTTATAGGTGAGTTGGAGTACCAAATCATAACTGAAATAATGAAGAGTTTCATATTCTTCTTATTAGCGTATCGATGACATAAAGTTCAAACATCTTTGGCCCAAAATTCAGTTGCGCGAACTCCGCTCACTGACGCATTCAAAAAATCACCAAGTGCACAATTTTTCGAAATTCACTAATCTATTGGAGACTAACCTTCTTCTATCACATTGTTTTCCATAACTTTATAACGTAATTAAAGTTGGTAAGATGACTTTCATCCAATGGCTATCCATTATTATACGATGGAGTTACATTGTTAAATTGATTATCATGTACAGACGCCAGCAGGTCAAGCTATCCGAAACTGTCAAATTTTCCCAATCAACCTTGAACCTTATTGCTTTAAAGATAAAGTTAAAAATCTATTTAAAAAAATTGACAGATTGTAGTAGCTAGATGTGCTAGCGTCTGTACCAAATACCTTTGTACTTTGTTTTGCGTTTACCTGCGGGGTATTTGCGTAACACACTAGCAGTATTAGGCTTTCATTTTGAAAGCTTTATCATTATTCATTGCGTTATTTACGTTGCTAAGTAGACAATTTTTTCGAACATATGAAGCAATGGATTAGCAATATCCTTCAAAAATTTTCATATTGTGATTGAAAGTGTGTTACGCTAGTAGGATGCGGTTCAAATCAATCTATTCAACTTTGCTCTTAAAACCTCTTCTAACATTCTAAAGTTACATATAAAAGAAATAAAACTTCCACCATTTCTCCCTAGGGTGCTAATGTCAGCATCAGGTCTAATAGAAAGTTTCAAGCCTATCGAGGTGCTAGCTCACCCGTTCCAGCAGACGGAACAACAGGAGGAGTTCAACCTGGGCAACGTGGTCTGCGCCATCTTCATGGGCATGATCTTCGCGCTGGTGCCTGTCACCTTGGCTGTGGATATAGTGTATGATCGAGAGGTAATTGGAAAATTGGATAGGGAACTGAGTTATGAGATAAAAATATATGAAAAAAATATAAAACGTTTTTTTATGAGGGTAGGTTGGTGTGACTGTGTCGCAGCACCATATTTATTTCGACCTCGAACGGATGTTTTCGTTTAAGGTCGATACTAACCGCGTAGAATATGTTATTAAAATTTAATTTGTGCATTATTGCTTTCAAATTATCTTTGCGCTCTAGAGTACGAGTAGGTACATAACATAATATATGTGTCGTAGGTACCTAGGACTAATGAAATCAAACTCCTTCCACTTTAGATAAAAGCCAAGAACCAGTTGCGAGTGAACGGGCTATCAATGAGCATGTACTTTCTGACTTATTTCACCGTGCTGATCTTCATCATGGTGCTCACCAGCATCGGAGTACTCGTGTTGGTGAGTATAACTTCATCAAATTATTCATTCATAGATTGACATCAGGATAAAATTTTCATGTTTTTTGAAATTATCTCTTCAACCGACATTGGTTTAATTTCATTGCGCGTTGTTATCTAACCTGTCTAATCATCTAGCCCTCGGTTTCTGAAAGCCTATTTCATTTAAACCATGACTACACTTTTATATATATTTCATGGTAGTCACCTAAAAACAGATTTAACCTGAAATTTACTAATCAGGGGCCTTATTATGAAAGTTTCAGGCGTCACTGACTCGAAAAAGTGATGGTGATATTTGTCTTGTATTTTATCTATAAAGTATATCTCTATCTTTCTATATCTTTCTCTCACATGAATTAAGGTTAAAATATAGGAGATGCTAGACACCCTTATAAGTCCTCCAAACACAGGTGTATTTTACTCATTCGCAGGTCATCCTCAACGACATCCCCAGCTTGACCAACGGCTCAGCGATCACGATGCTCTCCGGCCTCCTCCTTCTATACAGTCCGTCCGCCATTTTGTTCAATACGTGCCTCTCCTACATCTTCGACAAGATGGACTCCGCGCAAAGTATCATGCCGAACATCACCACATGGGTTGGAGTTATACCCTTCATATTGGTTGCTGTTCTGGATACTTTCAAATGGGGTAAGTAGTGTGTGTGTAGTCATTAACATATTGGAGAGTCGTCTGTATTGATTTCACGTTCACGTGAGTTTAAAGTTTAACTGGGTTATGTCGGAGTTTTTGAGATTACCCGAACGCTTAAAGGCACTATGTTGCGGTTTCGAAACATGTTATTATTTTGTAAGTTCACTTACACACCACTGAGTGGAGTTACCCCGCGTATCATAGTCCACAATATGAATATGACGTACTCGCACGATCAATAAAGTCGCGTTTGTACGTACGTCATAATTCATTCAAGCGAGCGCGTCGATCGTGTAATCGCGCGACGGTCGCTTTTGGTTAGGACGTGGTCCTAAGGTAAGCAAAATTGTTGTCAAAATTTCACACAATATTAAGCGAAATTTTGACATCTTACTTGTCTGAAATCTTCGAGACTTGTATTCTTGTGAATTGATATGCCTTCGGTTTTCAGGTAGCGACATCGCGTTCTACTTGCACCTGGCGTTTAGTTTCCTGGACGTGATGTACATACCTTACGCAATCATTTACTACGTTGATAGGTATGTCTCTCTCTTTATGCAGTGTTCATTCATTGTAGCCTTAGCCTTTACAAGGTTGTTCATACATGGAGGTGAGTTTCAAGTTTTTCTTTGTCTTCAGGGTGTATCTCACCTGTAACCTCCGCGGCCTGTGCACGACGCCGCCGCTCAGCAGCTACTTCACGGCGGAGGTGTGGGTGTTGGTGGCGGCCATGTTGTTTCACATTCCGGTGTCTGGCGCCGCGCTACTCGCCGCCGACCGGGTCAAGTCTGGTGGCAGGATATGTCCGGTGAGTGACGGTAGTATCTATGTATACAAAGTGGTACAGCACCGAAACGAAAGAGACTTGCTAAGTAAGGGGAGGGGCTTGTGGCTAGGTAATACAGCCGCACGGGTCAATCGATCAGGTTAAGCTACGCGTGCCGCGGTTGGTCCGTGGATGAGTGACCATCTGTACATAAACAAGTCCCCTCCGTGCGTCGGAGAGCTCGTACAGTCGTTGGTCCTGTCTGTCATTCGTGGCTCTTTGACAGTCTTTACGGGTCGTCAGAAGTCCGAAAGTCTGACAACCAGTCTTACCAAGGGTATTGTATTACCCAGTAACTGGGTTTTGGTGGTCAGATAAGCAGTCGCACCATGTAAAATACTGGTATTCAGCTGCATCCGGTTAGACTGGAAGCGGACCCCAATATAGTTGGGAAAAGGCAGGCAGATGATGACCCAAACGACTGTCACTGTTATGATTGACTGAGAAGACGCTTTACAAAGTCGAACGTTTTCTATAAAATGAAATGTCACATTAAATGCTGCGTACTGTACTCCGCACGTGATGAATTTGTATAAAGATGACAACATTGAATAGATCTTTTGACTGGACGAAACGACCCTGATCCGTAAAAAAAGAGAGAATATTTAGAGATGGGTCCCAATACTCCTTTTTCTTTCAGAAATACCTGTTTAGTTGCAACGTTGTTCAATCGTTAACGTCAAGAGTTGTTATTTAATTAAAGAGCAGCGGACATTCTGAAATAAGCCCTAAATATTTCTTTCCTTCTACCCAGCGCAAGAAAAGTACATCAGAAAGTAGTGGTGACGCAGAGCAGGAGGTGGGTGGCGAAGCGTGTGAAGACGAAGACGTGCGGCGCGAACGACGCCGCGTGCACACCATACTGCAGCAGCCCGCGCACTGCGCGCCGCCCTTAGTGGTTCATGTACGTGAAATATGGAGATATTTCTAAATGACGATGACCAGTCGCCTATAATAATGACATACCCTACCCAAAATATTCATGTAACTGTACCCATTTAACCAAGATTTTGAATTAACTTTTCCGTTTTTCATTTAAAATAGGTAGCAGTGATTTGTGTATTTGAAACAAAAATACTACTTTTCCTAGCACAAAGATCATTCATTACACGTCAAACTATTGCCTATCATTTCCTGTCAGGCGTTTTTGCAAACAATTAGTTAACTATCGAATTTCGATTTACATAAATAACAATTTAAGGGCTTGACTAGATACAAGCAGGACGTGCTATGAGCATGTGCTTTCCACGTGTGTAAAAAAATCGCTTCATTTAATCCTCTCCAAGCAGAATAATGAATATACAGTATGCAATGGATATCAAACTAATATATTGGTGGAAATCAAACGCATCCATCGCTATGCAGCTTCTCTGATGGTAAGGTTGCCTAAAGATAAACATCTGGAGTGGATCTACCAGATGTTACTGTAGCAGCTTCACCGCGGGGTTGGAACTTCATTCCTCACACTTCACTTTATTTTTAAATGATAACGATAACGATGTTTATGGCTTAGTAAACATTTTTTTCTCCATCTCACAGAGAGGAGACCTGGGCTCCAGCAGTGGGAACATTACAGGCTGATAAAGTAAACATTTTTTTCCAGAACCTACGCAAAGAATACAAAGTGCGAGGTACGGGTAGCGGTGGTTCGTGCTGGTCACATCAAGAAGAAACAGCATCGCACGTGCGGTCCCGTTTCGTGGGGCTGGCGCGACTGAGCCTGGCCGTGGAAGGGGGGGAAGTGTTCGGCCTGCTCGGACACAACGGCGCGGGGAAGACTACCACTATGAAGATCATCACGGCGGAGGAGAGGCCCACACATGGCAGTGTGAGTATCGTTACTGATAAAAACTTTTGATGGCAGTTATCTGTGGCTTATGGATTTGCCATTGTTGTGTCTTTTCGCACATGGGAAGTTTAGTCACTGATTATCTAGTTAATGTTTTGTGGTGCCATACAGACTGGCTACTTCAAGAAGCTACAAGAAGTTCAAATTTAGTTACATACATATGTGTTTCTTGCAGGTAATGTTGGGCAGTCAGAACATCGACGAATCGCAGACGTCAGCGTTCATGATGCTGGGCTACTGCCCGCAGCACGATGCGCTCTGGAAGAACGTCACCATCCGCGAGCACATCGAGTGCTACGCCGCCATCCGGGGCGTCAGCAAGGCGGACACTCCTCGGTAGATTAACTATACTGTGCCTTGATGCAACGATGCGGATTTTGAAAGATGAGAGACAAACATGCTTAAACGTCAAAAAAATTGTGGTTCCTCATTTATTTTAAACCTCCTTGCATGATTTTCTCGTTTTTGCGTTAACAAACACAGCAATGTCCCATGCACGTGCAACTGGACCCGACATAAAACTTTATTTACACGAGGAGAATTTCTCGACGACCACGTAAAACTCGTTGGAGGGAGTCGCCAAGCAATTTATTGCTCATGTGTTTACGGTCATCGTTTAAACCATTGTCCATGGTAATTCAAATATTTGAAGCGAGTGAAAATCCGTCAGCCAAAATTGAGCTGTCTTATTATGATTATGTTCAGCCTATTAACAATCTACTTTCATACGCAGGATAGTAGACGCGTACCTAAACGGTCTACAGATAATGGAGCACGCGGGTAAGAACGCGGAGGAGTGCTCGGGGGGCACGCGGCGCAAGCTGTCGTTCGCGCTCGCCATGGTGGGCTCCCCGCGCGTCGTGCTGCTGGATGAGCCCTCCACCGGCATGGACCCGAGGAGCAAGAGGTTCCTCTGGGACACCATCCTGGCGAGCTTCCAGGTAAGACAAACATATGAACATTCTTGGGCCAAAAAACAACCGGGACTATGTAGATATCTAAAATAAAATGTTTAAAATGAAACAGACGTGTTTCTTGCAGGGATTATCATTTCAAAAATCTGAACGGCTTATGGTTCAAATAAGATTATGAATTGACCATCTAGAAATTATTGCAGGGCAAAAAAGGTGCTATACTAACGACACATTCCATGGAAGAGGCTGATGCTTTATGTTCCAGAGTCGGCATCATGGTCAAAGGCGGCCTAAGGTAACTGAAACAAACCTTTGCTTCGATTAATGAGCCTTCATCCCAAAAGCAACTTAAAATACTTATCGTTTTATTTTAATTTAGATGTATTGGCTCAACACAACATTTGAAGAATTTGTACGGTGCGGGATACACGTTGGAGATGAAGATTGGACAAAGTAATCAAAAGCAGGTGAGTTACATTAATATCCTTTTCCTATGATGAGTGACATTTATTCAGTAGAAAGGGGGTACCATTCTACTGATACTGGGACCCCAAGATAAATTGTCAGTTAGTTTTATTATAATTAACCCCCGACGCAAAAACGACGGGGTGTTATTTTATGGAATGAATACACGTAACTACATAATTATACAGTTTTGCATCGGAGAATGATTTCTCAGAGTAGGCACATCCCACGATAGGCGCCAATACTCCTTTCAAAATCGTAACAATTTATATATCCCTAAAATAATATTGTTGGTTTCGGTAATCAGATGATGGATTCAGAGTCGCTGTCACCATCCCCGCTTAGATCGAATGAGAACTCGCCATCACTAGGAGAAGCAGATGAAGGTAAGTTAATTTTTGCTTGCTGTTCAACATTAATAATGCCTGCCTTCTAAAAAGTAATTCTCGACAATCTATGTATTTATAATATAATCTACAGTTTCTACAGTCATAATTTTTTTTGCCAATCCTAATTTTTGCCAATATATTCTTCACATTCATAGTCTAGTAGAAATATTCATATGTGTTGTTCTCTCGGCAGGAGGGTCCGGTACGGGATCAGTGTGCGCGGAAGCGGAGGGAGAGGCAGAGGCGGTCGACGCTAGTATACACACGCCACTTGTAGCCGGCACGCCGCCGCCGCCGAGACTGCAGCATCACCGGTACCTATGTCATACATATACATTATGATCATTCATCCGAAAGACGTCCAATGCTGGTGTTAAGTCTCCCCCAAGCACCGTTACTTCGATCGGTTCTGTGCTTCCGAATCCAGCGGATTCCACTGGATTCATACATATACGTACTGATACCAAAATCTAGTACTTAGGCTAGCTTAGATGCGTTATTATGGATTTACGGTGTGCAAGTGTCTCGATATAATAGTATGATAATATTTAAGTACGGACGCTTTTAATCATATCATGTATAATTATGGTATCGTAACTTACAAATCCGTTTCGGGCAGGACGGAGTCTGGTGGTGGTGGTGCAAACTCAGAAGCGGTGATAGCTCTAGTTGGCCATATGTTCCCGGCAGCAGTCCTAGAAGAAAGCTTCGCGGAGAGGCTAGTGTTCTCCGTGCCGCAGTCTGCTGTGTCCAGCCTCGCCAGGTGTTTCCAGCAGATTGAGGACGGTAAGTTTTACTACTGGTCCCACGTTGGGCGCCAGTCAAAATGTTGCTCAAGTTTGTCAGTAATATGGAAGAGAGGTTAGATAAGTGACTAAAGCTCATCCTTTCGTAGCCTATTGTTTCGAGCATCACCAGTTATTTCCAGTAAATAAAGAACTGTAAGCTAATCTAATAGTCCCATGCTGGGCGCCAAAAATTTTCTGATTGGCCATGACACTGCGAGAAGAGATTTTTATTTCCTTTACAGGAAAGAGTTTTTGTACAAGTTTCATATAAAGGACCATACAACGTTTTAACATTGTTTTTTACAGCAAAAGAAAAACTTAACATAGTAGAGTACAGCTTCAGTCAAACGACATTGGAGCAAGTGTTCCTGAAATTCGCACAAACTGAGAACGTAGATTCATCAGACTAAGAACATTAAACCGTTGATAGTATTGTAAGTAGTACGTCACTGTTCTGACTTCGCTTCACTTGAAAGGTAGAAAAGAAAAGAGTAGATTTGAATAAATAATGGTCAATGTTTGACTTTTTATGACTTGGCGATTTGTAATTTGCTATTAAAAATCTTTGACAAGCAAAAATGTTATTGAATAGAAAGTAAATAAAACTCTCATTCCCCTGGCTAGTTTAGTTGATTAACTTATTGAGCTAAGTATATCAAAGATATATTTTTGACATGTTAACTGTTACAATGTTATAAGATTCTCTTAAATATGGCAGCTAATAATACTGACTTAGAAAGACATTAATGCTAAAGCATTTTTGGTTGTGAAGGCCGGCCAAGTCAAAACAGTGAAGTATTTTGTGCTTTTTTGAAAAGAAAATGTAAAATAAGAATCGCTTCTGATATTACAATATTGTGTAGTTCCTTTAGTTGAGTTTTGTTTATAGCCTTAGGACTGAAGGGAAACTTTTGGTGCGTGTTTGGTATTCCTACAAGCGTGCAGCTTTCCTCATTTTTTAAATGTAAACATTATCAAATGTTCATTATTGACTTAATAGCCCTATATCTACTGTACCCTTAAAATTGTATTAAGTAGACGTTTTAATTGACTACCTCGTTGGTCTATTGCTTGCAAGCGCTACTACTGCTGAGAGAGTTCCTGGGTTTGATTCCCGGGTCGGACAAAGTGTTATTGGGTTTTTCCATCTGGAATTTCTCAGTAGCAGCTCGGTGTCTGGATTTGTGCCTGGTTGATGGCAATAGGCTCGGTCCCTATTGCATGGGACGTAAACGTAACTTGTAAAATGTGGGTATACCATAAATACACCCTTCGGAGAAACAGGCGTGATGTTATGAATTAATTAGAAAAATGTTTGAATAAAATGTTTGTTTCTTAATTATTTTAACAAGGGAAATTATTTTTCCCCTGGACAAGTTTAAAGTAAAACCGCACCAAAAGTTTCCATCGCGTCAGGCTACAAGCTTTCTAATATTTCCGGTCGATGAGAGAATATTACCTAGGTGTGTAGACATAGGACATGTTGACTGTGTGACGTTTTATAATGATTTGATACGTTTATTAGCCAGTTTTATATTATATTAGGTACGCGGTACGTTAAGCATTGTGCTGGTTGTTGAAAGCTATCTAACATTTTTGTTTACTTGAAACATGTATTTGTTACTCGAGAAAAAGACATGTTGCGCCGACCCCAAATAAATTGAGAAAAGGGCAGGGGAATGATGAAATGCAAGAAAACTTCTTTTCTTGGAATAAAAACAATACTTTAAAGGACTTAGGTACGTAAATATCTAATGGGTCTAACTTGCCCCGATTAATGTAACATTGAATTGCACAATTTCAAAACGTTATGTCATCACTTTGACATTTAAAACCTAGGTACCCTCCTAGTAACATTATAGTACTGTTCTACCTATACCCGGAGAATTGTGATGTTGGGTAGTTTAATTAATCATTTAATACATACACTCTGTATGTATACCTTGTGTGTGTGTTGGAACTATATCCGTAACTAGAAACTTCAAAGGTATGGGTCGGTACAAAGAAAAATATAATAATAACGGGAAGAATAAATGATTCTCGGCTTCGTTAAGGGGTAGGTTTACACCCATTATAATCATACCCTTTAATCGATTTGATTAGGTTCACAACAAACACAATGCTTACGATCTTAAAAATAGTATAAAGTCATTCACTGCAGTCTGCATACGGTCTAACAGTGCCTAAGAACATATTGCTGTCTTACCAAATGTGAAAGTAATTCTTTACAACAAAATATGTGATTTTTAGTTTTAGAGGGAACTTTTGTGATTGATTTTCTAGTCGGCAACACTGTGTGCTTCATTTTGTATTTGGAAAGAAAAAAAAGATAAAGTTTGACTTTACACTGTCTGTTGTTTGTACAAATAACTAGTAAAATTAAAAGTAGTGATGCCTACATCGTAGACAAGCTAGGTAGACTATTTGTGACCTTGTAAAAACTCCGTCATTTTGTATTACCTATATACCTAAGAAATGTTATGATCTGACAATGTAGTCATTCCCCTGTCAAATTAATATCTAAAAAATATTATCATCGCCATTTCTATGCTATCTCTTGATCTTAATAACCGCCAGGGAAGTGACGTAAGGCTCCCGCAGACAGGCGCGACGCGACAGCGCGTCGTAACTCTAGTAGAAAAAATCTCGTCCCACTGTCGCTTTGCGCCTGTCTACGGCAGCCTTTAAAAAGTCAACGGCACAAACCCAAATACAAAATGACGTAAACATAATAATGTTAGATTAATTTATAGAATTTTACAATTTCATATATGTTGCTATGTTTCATAATGTCGAAACTACGTATATTATACTGCGATTGTTGACAAGTTGTCTAAAAACCTAGTCTTAAAGTAATACGGACTATAAAGTATATTATGATCAGTTTCGATTACATTCGCCGTGTCGGGTGTGAGATTATTGTAGCGTTGGCTGGAGACTGGTATGGCAGGGCAATCTATAAAAAAAAATGGTAGACACCTACATTATTCTTTAAATTGTGAAATAAAAGCAGCTGAAAGGCATGGAAAAAGGAAACGATCGGAAAGGCTTTGGTTGTGGAGAGTTCGGCGCTAACCTAACCTAAAAGCGATCGTCGAATTCATATGTCACTTTTTGTTCAGTCAACCGGAAGGCGTCCTCTATCAGCGCGATCGCGTTCCGGTCGACGATAGCTTTTGGTCAGGATGGGACGCCAAGTTAAACTTTTAGGCCCACTCGCATTACAAATCACTAAATGCATTTAAAGCTAAACGATTGACAGAAATAGAATGATGTTTTGAATTCGTTTAGCGCTAAATGCCATTAGTTATGTGTGATGCAAGTGAACCTTGGATTCATAGGAATGAAGCCTCGCCTCGCTATTTATTGTTTTCAAGGGTACATCAATGGTAAGTGCATTTATGTTCGTATCCATTTAATAAATAATACTTAATCCAATCCTTTTTCTTTTTAAAGAAATAATTTTTTGTTTCCTTTAACTTCAGCACAAAAATCCAACTTTTCAGAACCCATCGTAAAAATGTGATAACTGCGAAGAATAATATAAAGAATAGAATATGTCGGGGTAAGTTCGGCGCTGGTATAATGCCGTCCAAATCAAATTCCCGGCTAATTAGGCAATATTATTTTATGATTATCAACATAAAATGTCTCAGAATTTGATTCGTACGGTATTATCCCAGCGCCGAACTTACCCGAACATGCTTATGTTCGGGTAAGTTCTCACACTAACATTTATCTTGGACTACCAGTTCCAGTGAAAATAACTAAACTACCTAGCTACTACTTAATTTAACAAACACTTGAACTGCGGCGTCATTGTCACATACAAAATGAACATTGATCGCAAGCCTTCCATTTAAACAATTCCGCTACGTTCATTGCGTTATTTACGGTGTTCAGCTGACGAATTTATCAAACCTATAAAGCAATGAATTAAGAATTTCCTTCAAAACCCTTAGATAGTGATTGAGAGTGTATTACGTCATAAGAGTGCTGTTTTCCTTCAAATCAATTGCAACAATATTGATGTTACCCAGCTATAACAATCTCCCAGCCAATGAATACTTATAGCTATTTTAATATTCTGTTAAAATATAATGAATGGACTTGTAAATGTTCGGACAAACGTTACTCCAAGGAATGAGTTTAATATTACTGTTGATAGGTTAAACATTCTAGGGTTAATATCAGTATTAGATTAAGATCGCTTTTGTATCAGTTTTTCTCGAACAAACTACATTTTTATCAAATCTTTTATTTTTTTGCTGCTTTTATTGCTGTACATTATTTTTAAGTAATTAAACGACAATTTCATTGGGTTATCAAAATGTCAGGTTGCTTTTAGGCAGGCATACTTTTTCCCGCCTTGAAATATCAAATAAAATTTCCACAGACAATAAACAAAATCTATTGTAAGTAAACCTCTTTGTTATATCGGTATTCCGAATCGGTCATAAACAAAGTATTTCGTTGCTTATAAAGCCAGAGGAATGAATATTGTTCATATCATGGTTATTGTGTTATTCTTAAAACATTCAAGAGCCGTGTTTAGTGATAAATCTAAAAGCAAGTCTATTGTGATTCTTAAAACAACACGGTGTGTCCAATCATTTACCTAAGAGAGGAAGTAGTCTAAATATCATGTGTTATCATTGTAAAAAGGGTTATTTAATCATGTATAATTTGATAGTGACAGAATACAAATATGCGTAAGATAACTAACCGTTTTGTTCAAACGGAAACACGTTAAATAAACTAAATATTTAACTACAGAAATTCAATAAGATATTTTTCTCTAAAATGGTTCCTCTACTGTCCTAACTAGCTGATTAAAACTTGAAATCGTCAAACAATTTATTACTTTAGTCCATTTCATGTAACTTAGCGACACTTACCTAGAATTAATTTCCTCGAACCTACGTTCGAGTATGTTATAGTTATAGTACATAATATTAGTTTTATTTAAGATCATCTTACTATATCTGAAACCTCATCAAGACATTTCCTCTTGGCTTTAAGCATTTCATATCATTTACTATTTAGTTTTCCTAAAGCAATGGTACAATCTTAATATCAGCTGTGTTAAAGATTTGATGTTAAGAGAAAGTGTAAAAGACTACAATTTGATGTGTGATTTTAGCTTTCGAAGGAACGAGCGAGACGTTGTTTACGCTTATTTTATTGATAAGTTTAATGTGAACATTTAACACTTAACATTAAGACAGGGTAATTTCGTTTACTGCAAATCCAGGGTCAAATTGGTTCTGTAAAAGGTAATCTGTCAAATAAGGTTAATGATTGCGGTCGTTGCTAAGATACTGAGACACACACATTTATCAAACAAGTGTCTCTGTCAGTAGAAACTCAATAGCAACCCTATTATAACGAAAATAAACATCATTGTGATTTTGACAAACTTGTCAGTAGCAGCAATCCAACAGCAACCTTGTTTCAACGATAATAAAGATCACAGTCTGTGAAAGGACTTGTAATTGAACAATCATATATTAAGATTTTACTATTTCTTAGAATTGCATCATTTTTATTGTCTTCAGACAGAAAACCTTGAAACGTAATCTTTACGTAAAACGTGCGTAGAACAGATTCAATGACATGACATCAATACTAGAAGCAATATATGAAGAAGTTACATAATTTCTCGAATATATTCAATGTCTTGATATTACGCCTCCTCAATGTTAATTGTTAAATCGTTCATAAAAATATATTGGTATTTTTATTTTCGCATATAAATAGAAAAAATGTATACCTACAACCTGAGATTGGCAAATGTGTGAGGTTAATAATTAAAACACTGACATTTAGCTGCATCTGGGTAAGACTGGATAGCTGACCTGGCAATATTCAGATAAAGTCCCGATGATAAATATGAGAAAGCAGCAAGTCTATTCTGTAAAAATATCATTGTGAAAACTTTGGTGAAGTGAGCTGTCAATAGTGTCAACCCCTAGCTTCTGGTGGGATGACAGCTCACTTCAATCTCATTTCATCTAAGTTTTCATAGGTTTCATTTTTACAGAATCGATCGGCAGGATCGAAAACAGAAAATAAAGTAAAATAAAGATCTGTCAGTCAAAATTATGTACACGTCGTGGTTATATTAGTTAATTAATATAAATAAATAACTGCTGAAAAGTATTGTGAATTTGCTTTGCTTTGGTGTATGTAATGATTTATAAAATATTTAGTTACGAGTGATTGTCAGGTGTGAATTATAAAATGTTTTATTTATTTGTCAAATTATATTCTTATCATTAGTGTTACGTACAATTATTCAATTAAATTGTGGAGTGGAGTTTTAGGTAAAATTTACAGATCAAAGACAAATATGTTTTGTGAGTTTGGTGACTCTAATGGAAATATTTTTAGCTAATGCAAAACCCTTGCCCAGCAGTGGGACAATATAGGTTAAAATGCGGAAATAAAAATATTCATAATAATATTGAGCCAAGTCGGGCCGTCTGTAACAATCGTGCTGTTACCTTTTCATTTTGTTAGTGAATTTTAGTCAATTAATTTAGTACAGAATAAAACATCCGACACGATTAAACGTTTTTTATTTTATTTAGGGAACACTACCCGAAACTACCCCACCACCACCGCAATCTTTAAACCATTTTTTTAACCAGCCTTAGAGGTAGCTTTAAAGGGTCCTCGAAACGATCAATTGTAATTGTCAATATTTATGTAATTTATACATACGAGTATTGATGCGCAAATTGGTCAACACCTACACCAAATGCAATTGATAATATGTTATTTACTACAATAGCAATTGATTGCAATTGACAAATTGTAATTTTCAACAAAGGCAGTAAATTCGTAGGTATTCATTATTCTATACAGATACTCAATATTTACAAAACGATACATTAACACGCATAGTCGTGTCCCTGGCACCAATTAACAGCATAATTTTTTGCTGATGTATTGAACCAGGAAAATGAAATACAAGTATATTAGATACTCATCCTTTGTAATAATTCTCACGTGTAGTCCAAGTCTGTGAGAAGGATCATAACTGATTTTTCTTTTTCTAGGAAATGGTTTTTGTTATTTTTTTGTTCAAGTATTGTAAAAAAAAAAGCTAGATACAAAAAAATATTAAATTGTTCTCGTAAAGATAAAGAACAGTAGTAACAAACTTGAAAATATTGCAACAGATCTTCCTTAACTTAAAACAATTAGTTGAATACATTCTGGATAGGGTAGGATACGAATAATCTGTGCCTATTCAGTTTATCTACGATGTGGCTTGTTTCATTCAAACGCCTTCTCGCGACAGCCACTTTACAAAATGTTTGAAAATTGCTGAAAACTGCCTCTGTCTGTCTCTGACTAGATCTCTGTGTCTGAACAGTGGTGGCCGTCGTAGTGGCGTATGTAACTACGCTGCCATGGTTAGCGCAATTGATTAGATTTTTCAAATATTTTGACGACCTAAACGCGTACGTACTGCAAGAGTTGGATAGAGGTGGCTCTAGAAAAGGATGCCTGGAAGGATTAGGCGGAGGTATGTATTAAGCAGTGAGACGGTATAGGATAAGTGAAAAAGAAGTATTTACGCTTTGCAATGTAATTTAACTGCTAGCATGATACTATTACAGCTTAAAACAGAAACAATACAATGATCAATGATTATCCGTGGTTAATGTTTTGTGACCGTTTATTGAAACACTAACTTCTGCCCGCGACTTCGCGTGAAATTTTAACCCATCGCGTCGCATCCCATCGCTCATCCGTGCTACTACTTTCGTTTTAACTTAGTGTTCTTTCTGACTTTTTTCATTTTGCTTGGCTCCTAAGGGTTGTAGCGTGATATTAAATAGCCTTTAACCTTCCTCAAGAATTGGGCTATCAAATGGAAAGTAAGACTTTTTTTTAATTTGACTGGTAGTTCCGGAGATTATCCCCTACATACGTACAAAAAACAAAGACCTCCTAATAATATTAGTACCTAAGTATTAGATTCTTTTCAACAATTTATTGATATTTAACACAAATGCAACAGCAAGGCATTTTAAAGCAAATTCATCTCAGCTCTATGATTACGTAAAAGTATCTAATGTTTTTAATTCATATGTCGCTTGGTAGCTAGTAAATCAAAATATTATAGGGATGTAGGTACCTACTAAGGAATTTGCGTAAGACCATTGAAAACGCAACAGTTGCCACGCTACGATTACTTTTAAAACAAATCAATGGAGAACAATTTTAAACTGCCTCATGAATAAAACCGGCTGTAGGTAATAAACTATTGAGTATCGAGTAACTAAGAACCTGCGCGCACCAGCGATTTTAAGTTTATTTTATTTTATTTATTAGGGACAAAAAAACAGTTACATGTTAAGTTCAACAATTATGATTAATTACACAAATAGGTAAACATATAACCCACACCACTGTCCACGGATAAGTTGGCCGATAGTTTGATCGGTCAGAGGATCAATATCCAGGCTAGCGGGATCGTCCGAAAGGGTTACCGCTGCCCTGGAACATAAAGGGCTAAGGAAGGAACACGGGTGGGTTTTAGTCAGTAAGAGTCTGACACTCCCTTCCGCTCCACCCAGAGCGGGAGGGGTCAGTTGATAAATTACCATCCTCAAAAAAAAAAAAAAGAGGATCAGTATAGAGTTATATGGCAGTGTGCGCACTTGAAGATTAATATTTGTACGACTATTACGATTGCGACTGAACTATCGGCCAACTTCAATCGCTAGTGCGTGCAGACTCTAATACCTATCAGCACTTACCTAAAATTAGTTGAATAATAAATATCTACAGTACACACTCACATTTCACCAGTTATGTTTAAGCCCCCTGTAATAGGGAGCGAGCCTATTGCCATCAAACGCTCACAAATCCAGATACAAAAGCTACACTTTTCCCGACCCGGGAGTCGAACCCAGGACCACTAACTTGCGACCACTAAACCAACGATGCAGTCAACTTCGAAAACTAGTTTAATGTTAAACGTTTATATACGTAACTGTAAGTAACAATAATTGCTTTCTTTCAGCTGAAAGAGGAATTCCTTGGGTTAATAGGGCACGATTCAATTCATACACACTTCGCAGACTCATCATCAGTCAGTCGACTTCAGGCGGTCTATTCTGTAAAAATCTCACAGTGGAAACTTAGGTGAAGTGAGCTGTCATTCCACCTGAGGGGCAATTCTCGTAATTTTAAGAACGTTCACAGTAATGTAGCTGTCGTTCCAACTAATGCTAGGGATTGACACTATTGACAGCTCACTTCACCTAACTTTTCTCGGTGAGATTTTTACAGAATCGATCAGCAGATGCAAGGGAATGACAGATTACTTCAAGCTCGCTTCACCTATGTTTTAGGCCCCTTGCCCACGGCGACTTTTTGTAGCGATGCAGTAGTGATGCTGTCGCGCGTTCGCATCGATACAGTCGCGATGATGTAGCGCGTTGGCATCGCTTCTGTAGCGCGTTGCAAATGCAACTAACACGCGTTAGGGTTAGATAAAAAATGGTATCTTCCGAAGTTTCCATGGTAAATATCTGTATGAATAACATCTGTATTCGTAAACGCGCGACAGCATCGCTACTAACGCGCGTTGCAAATGCGACTAACGCGCGTTAGTAGCGATTACGAAACGCGCGACAGCATCTCTACAAAAAGTCGCCGTGGGCGAGGGGCCTAAGAGATTTTTACAGAATAGATCGGCAGTTGTTCTTATAAACTTACTCGATCGTCGATTTAGTTTATAGAGGGTCAAATTAAATTAGCTAGCGAAACTCCGCACACGTGATGAGTATCTAATATCTATCGATAATGACGATAAAACAAAAAAAAATAACTCAAAAAGATCAAAGAAAGAAGGTATCAGAAAGGTCAGGTATAGTCATAGATATTGGGAACATTGCTATGGGTATAGTACTTGTAACCGGTGTGCGGGTTTGACCCGTGTACGAACGTAAACGAGGCAAAATAAACGTATATTCTTTCTTTCTTTCAAAAGGAGTATGTAAGCATGTGCATGATGTGTGTGTGTCTGTGCATGTGCTAGATGGACGGACGACCTAAAGAAGGTTACTGGGATGGACTGGATGCGGAAGGCGGAGGACAGGGTGTTGTGGCGCAGCCTGGGAGAGGCCTATGTCCAGCAGTGAACTGCGATAGGCTGAGTTGATTGATTGACGTAAGCATGTACAGTCAACAGCAAAAGTAGATGATCAAAATCAAAAATTCAATACTAATGGACGGAGTTCGCAGCTATATGGCAGCTATACTAGTAGTAAATGTTTGGATAATTTACAATCACATACTTTTGAATCACTTTGAAGCCACACAGTTCTGACGAGAACGCCGTTCATTAGTATTAAATTTCTGATTTTGATCATCTACTTTTGCTGTTGACTGTACGTAACAGGCAGCGTCTGTAGTGTCTGTCTACCCCTATGGGAAGAAGGCGTGGGTTTGTGTGTGTATGTAAACTCTTAATTTCAAGTCGGTAACCACAGTGGACTACGGGGTCAACGGCTGCTAGTTGCTTGAAATTACAAGTTTCAGTATCCTTTTCTATACTTTTTATAGGCATTGGATATGGATACCTATCACATCAGCGGAGTACAATAACCAACTGGTGTACAGTAAAGTTTCATCATCACATACATTATGTGGGTAGTTTACTAACCTACGTCAAACTCTTACGTCTGTTAAAAAATATTGAAGATAAAAATGATTGTCGTACATGTCTAAGTTGTGTGATGCTACCTAACCTAGATAAATAAGCTCGTCACTCTGGTTGCTAAGAAGTCATCTTTTTATTTACACATTAATCCGTAAACTAATATGCATGGGCATCATACATAAATTACCTAGTTTTCATACAGATATTTACCATGGAAACTTCGTAAGATACCATTATTTTATCTAACCCTGTTTTATTGAAAATATAAGTATAATAAAATATAAGTAATTTATGAAAAATAGTATTTACTAAGTACCACGTGTGTGGAAACTAGTCTGATGCCGAAAATATAGTTTTTAGAAATGTCCGTTTGGCTGTTTGTCTGAATGTATGTGCCGCATTGGCGCAGTCCTGGTTATAAACTATCTGTCTGCCAAATTTCACCCAAATCCGTTCAGTAGTTTTTGCGTGAAAGAGTAACAACATCCACCCATCCATCCAAAAAAACTTTCGCATTTATAATATTAGTAGGTTTAACACAGAGAACTTTTAATCCCGGTAGTACTTTCTCGTGGAATATTTTCCAATCACCACGAGGGTGATGGTGAAGCCACAGGCAAAAGCTAGTGAAAAAAAAATAGAACAATAATATTTTCTCTTGTCATACCTATGTCATCATTTATGATGTGACTTATTTATGACCTGAAACAATATATCGTAGATTTTAAGTGGTCGTTCCACTTAAAATCTACGATATATTGTTTCAGGTCATAATTAATAAAAGTGTTCATGTTTTTCCTGCGCTATTTATTAAAATAATGTGTTATTCGTTATTGGTCATTTTAAACAGTCATCAGCAATATTTTATGCAATTTATAATAGTAGATAGGTAACAAAAGCAGACACGTGTAAGTAAATATTTCAGGAGATAATAGTTATCAGGACGTAATGTCAAGTACAGTCACGAGCACCAATATGTCAACACTTGGCAACTTTCAATTGCGATTTTTTCGTGAAATAACGAATGCAACGTTAAAATGCGACACATTACATAAACCTATGGGTTCGAAAATGCTATGTTCGTAACAACATAATATTTCATTCAAAAATAAGGAGTAAATTAATATTGAATATAATTGAATAAAGTCGAGTGTATACATACTTTTGCTCGTGACTGTACATACATAATCAGCCAGCAATGTTCCCACTGCTGGGACACAGGCCTTCGAGAGGGTGTGGGGCTGTAAACGCCCACGCGGATCCAGTGCGGGTTGGTAGATGTCACATGTCATCGATTTTTTTATTCTAGGACATGCCGGTTTCCTCACCCTGTTTCCCTTCACCGTTTTAAGAGCAGTGGTGATGAAATTATTTACACAAAGTAAAGCGCCTGCCTGGGTTCGAACCTACGACCTACAACTCGTAAGTCGCGGCTGTTACCACTGGGCCACGACTGCTCTACTTGGCCATCGACGCTCCACGTCAAGTACTTGTACATTAACATTGGTAGTATAACAATATGCAATGGTTAGGTTTGCGATTTCAGGCTTTCCGGCTGCGCTCGCGTCTTTACAAAAAATAATAGCAAAACCAACTTGGGGCTGATTTCACCAGTCACCAAATATCTTTTACCTAGAATAAGTCTTATTCTGAGAATAAATTTTGAATTTTTGACAGTTTTTCCATATTATAACTGTCAGACGTGAATTTTATTTCAGGGATAAAAGTTATCTGACTTTGGTAATCAGCCCTTAGTAGTACAATATTATCTAATCACGTCGCCATCCAAGCCATCTCTAGCACAAATTGCATCATGAACCAACTAACTAAAACCACCGAACATTACATAAAGCGTGACAACTAATTGCTCCACGTCACTCAGATTTACAAACTGATGCGTCTTATCAAAATTCACATACAGCGTAAAGATGTATACAGTAGACGCACGGTAAACAATCATAAGTGTTGACATATGATTTTATAGGACGTATAATTCCATGGCCTTCTGTTTTAACAACAGCAGAGGCGGAAGGTTAGATTACAATGTTTATAATGCCATTTCTCCATGACTTTTGCAAACCAACAAAAAAAACACGGTAATTTTCACGTTCACATCATCGTGTGGTAGTACTTTTCACGATGAGATTATTACAGAAAGATCAGCTGGTCAGTGTTATGATGTTGCCAAGCTAATTTAGTGTCTCACCACTGCGCAAATACTTCGTCTTTCTCCTTCCAAATCCCTCAATTTTCTACAATAAGTAGGTATCTCGCCATAGTCTACCCTACCCTGCAAAGGTACAACCAGATAAGAGAGGAAACGTACCTCACACCACCTTCGTCAATTGAGTAAGAATCTTTGTCCATCTATCCAGACATGACCAGACTCGACAGCCGAAAAATTATTAATCCAACGATAATGCCCATACATACGAAAACAAACTGCATTCACCCTGTAGGTCCCTATGCCTAGCCCGGATCCCCTTGCATTAATCAGTAGGTGCCAAGTAGCAGAGTGATCCTACGGTTTCAAAAGGTTAGATACCTACTCAATTCTTTATTGCATTCAATATGTATTACTTATATGGTATATAACAAAGTAAACGATCAATATGGACCCTGTCGGGCACAGCAAAATTGAGAGAGAGGAAGAGGGCTAAGTAGCCATCATAATCTGCCTATAATGTTCCCACTGCTGGGACACAGGGTTCCTCTCCGTGAGAGGGAGTGGGCCGTAATCCACCACGCGGGCCCAGTGTGGGTTGGCAGATGTCACATGTCTTCGAATTTTTGGTTCTAGGAAATGCCGGTTTCCTCACGATGTTTTCCTTCACCGTTTCTGAGAGCAGTGGTGATGAAATAATTTACACAAAGTAAAGCGCCTGTCTGGGTTCGAAACCTACAAAACTCAAACTCAAACTCAAACTCAAATCATTTAATTCAACTAAACCAATTACAGGTACTTTTGAATTGTCAAAGGGTCGGTCAGTCAGAAAGATGAAGCTAGTTGCCCATTCCAAAGCGTAAAATTGTGTAAACCTACAACTCGTAAGTCGCGGCGGGCTAAATAGCAATTCAATATTATTATTTATTTATTTACTAAGGGACAACAAACAGCAGTGTAATAATAAGTAAACAAAGGTTAGAACTTAATAATAGAGGTAACAAATACATATAATATAACACATCTAATAATTATAAATTATTAGATGTGTTAGAAGGATATATATTATTATTATTATTAAAAGCCTGTGCTGTCCCACTGCTGGGCAAAGACCTCCCTACTCTCCTTTCACTTCTCTCTGTTAAAAGCTTCTGAGGACCATGTTCTTGTTGAAGGAGTCCAGCTCATCTCGCCATCTCCGTCTGAGCCTGCCGCGATGTCGCTTGCCATAAAGAGGGACCCATTGGGTCGTAAGTTTGGGCCATTGGTCGTCTGACATACGACAGATGTGTCCAGCCCAATTCCATTTTAGCGTGCCAGCTTTCCAAGTGACATCAGTCTTTCATTCATCTTTGTGATGCAAAGGATGGTCGTATTCCTAACTCGGTCTGTTAGGTTGATGCCCAGAATACTCCGTTCCATAGCCCTCTGGCAAACCTCGAGTGTGGACCTCTACTGATTTGTCAAAGACCATGTTTGTCCACCATATGTGAGGAGTCTTCTCTTAAGGGACAAAGGAAGATTACCCTTCATTAGGTCTTTCATGGCCCAATAGCTCTTCCAGGCATTTTCGGTGCGTCTTGCAACTTCTTTGTTTTGTCTTGCCCGGAAAGAAACTATTTGACCAAGATAGAGATACTCATCAACGTATCCAACCTCGCTCGCCACCCGCTACAGTGATCCTGCGATGCGCCCTGTTCGTCACCAACTTGGTCTTTGACATATTATCTGAAGTCCGACCTCTAGGCTAGCCGTGCTAAGATCGTCTAGCAACTTACTGAACTCGGAGGCTGATGACGAAAAAAGGACAATATCGTCGGCAAAACAGAGATTAGATAATCTCTTATGGCCGACCATAATGCCCTTTTCCGTTCAGCCCGCTACCAGCTTTCGGAAGACTTCCTCCGCACAGCCGTGAATAGTTTCGGAGAAAGCGGGTCGCCTTGCTTAACTCCTTTTTCAATCTGGAAGGACGGTACCGTCATGGAACTTATCTTAATCGCTGCAGTGCTGTTCTTATAAATGATGGTTTGGTTTGACCAAAAGCGAACTGAAGCATTCTTGTCCCGCGCTCTTTTCTCAGGCTTAGTCCGTATGGACCGACTATGTGGCTATTTTCGAGTTCTTGCCTCACACCAACTTTGGCGTTGAAGTCTCCATATACGATAGTCCACGTGCCTCGGTTATCGTCGCACGCCTTATTTAGGAGGTCGTAGAATTCTTCTACGTTAGAAGGATAATATTAGTTTATCTTGTCTCTATCTAAAAACATCCCCCACCATGTGTAAAAGATTATAGCCTGCTCGTGTGATATAGGCTATCTTGAATTGTTATAAACTCCTTGCACTGATTTCTGTCTAGGATTGCAAAGGTTAGGATTGCTGATAAAATTAAATATCTTTAGAGTTATGAGGAACAGGATGTAAATGTAAGAAAAGGGAGGATCCTCCGACCAGACGGGTGTTGTATCTGGTGAGCTAGTGCCCGACGACTGAAGTCGGGACGTTGTATACTTATATGCTAGTTACGCGGCAAACTCTGCTTACACGATGCAGGATTTTTTCGTGACGTCAGTGTGATGCATAGTTCGCATGTGGCCATGTAAATGCCACATATAACACACCACATTATTGAATTAGGAAATTCCTGTAATGATATTGATGTTGAGTTAATAAATAAATAATAAATATCTATGCTGAATCTGCATAGTGTTGATGGATGGTTAAAGGAGCCAAATAAAATATAGATGGATAGTGGTTATAGAAGTAATCAAAATAATGTGATATGTAACAGCTATGAGAAAATGCAAGGTGAAATCATTTTCCGCCAGCCGTAAAGTAAAATGGGATAAGGACAGGCAGAAGATAAAGATGAATCTGCATAAGTGCGTAAAGATCAGACAACTGTTGTCGCAAAAAGTTGATGTCAAAAAACAGCTTCTCTAATATATCGTCAGACTTTAGGAAGAGATCGATACAACCTAGTTCGTTCAAACTCCATCTCAGAATTTAAGGATTCTTCACTTCCGTATGACGATACTTTGACTATAAAATTCGGGTCCTGAGTTCCTCATATCGCCACTTAAGGATCACATTTTTATTAACCGCAGTTTTAGACTGGCCTGAAACCCGAAATAAGGGCGCTGCTCAAGCCAAACACTTAAATTTTCCTCGTCTAGCAATGTTGAACCTGAACCTAAGTCTATAAGATTAAATCTCCTAGCGATAAGACCGCCGTTAAACCCTGTTTTTAAACATATATAAATGCATTAATATATTTTTTCATATTTTAATATATATTTTTCTATACGAGTATTGTTAAAATTACGGTGTACAATAAAGCATTTTTTAACTTAATATCTATATTCTATACAGGTAACAGTCGTAAGAACATATTAATTTTGGAGCCAATCCGGTATGAATGACCTCAAAAACCCTGCAATTTTGGTAACGAAAATAAGAATGACTACGACAATGCATCAATATCAAGGCTATTAGAAATGCTCTGAGTACTGCGATGAAGGTAGTTGCAGTGAACTTGCTAAACCCTTGCACTAGGCCACTTTATGTAACGGAACATGGGGTACGGTGCAAATTAATTATTGTAGCGATATTTATCCATATTTCTAGTACATTGAAGAGCTCATATCATACGGATCGGAAATGGAGTTATCCGGAAAAGAACCGGAGTTACCGACATAGCTTATAGAGTAAGCAAGCGGAAGTGACAGGACATATTTGTCTAATGGCCGATGGTCGGTGGAGCAGACGAGTCCTGGAGTGGAGACCACATGTCGGCAAGCGTAATGTGGGCCGCCCTAGCTAGATGGACCGACGACCTTAAAATGGTGTCTGAGACAGACTGGATGCGGAAGGTGGAGGACAAGGTGTTGTTGCGCAGCCTGGTAGAGACCTATGTCCAGCAGTGGACTGCGATAGGCTGAGTTGATTGGTTGATAGTATAACTCAAATACAGGTTCCTCTCCCTGTTCTTCATCTACAAAAACACGAATATTTAAACGCGAACCTATCAATTTAGTAGGTAGGTACATAAATAATTTATTATTTGTTGATGACGGGTCTCATGTTCCGATAAAAAGCAATGTAATTAAAACGTATTAATGAGGAATGTTAAATTAATTAATGTTTATTTCAGCGTGTGTGTAGCCTCGGGAACCTACAGTAAATCGAATATTTTAAAATCATGGCTACATGGTTAAAGTAAGGGTTTCATTAGCATTGCATTGCTGAGCGTATAACAAAGTCCAAAATATATCTCACTCTTGTATTTTAGTAATAAGAAATCATTCGTATTTACAGAACCTCATTAGAAACCTACCCAACAGTAAACAACCATTGATAACATTACGCAATATAGTGACAAATGTTTACTAGTAACCGCTCTGCTTGTATCTTACGCCAAGTGCTATCACCTATCACAGCAGCCCGGTCGCCACACAACGGCGCCCGCGCAGTAAAGAAACGCAACAAGGGTGTGCGCACGCGCAGACGTTATATAAAGTACTAATAAAAAAACACGCGAAGTATTTTCAGTTAAAAATGACTGTTTAGTTCTAGTGAAGTGGTTATTGATTTAGTTTGTTAAATTAAAACAGGTTTGTGTTTTTCAATTACTACTAAAAATCTCCCTTCGTAGGTAATTTTGTTAATCTACAGTGTACACACATTATTTTATTGATTTCAGAATTTAGGTTTTTGTTGAAAATTCTGGTACCTATTTCGTTTTCTTTTATAGCCTTATTTTTATGTGTGATTATGTTGATAATGGTTGCGACAACCGGTCGGCTTTCTACGTCCAGTTTTCAGGACGACTTGGATATATGTACTGCATTTTATTATGGGTTAGAAATAAAGTGTTGAGATCCAGGAGAGTTCCAACTCACTTTGCATACCTGCTATCTATTAATTTTGATTAAAGGTTATTGGAATTCTAGTGGGACCAGAACTTCAACGGGGTTTATTATTATAACAAAGTATAATATAGAATGCACAGGATTTATAAAAATATCATTAGACTAAGAGAAACAATGTCCAAGAATCAAAAATTCGAAGACAAGTAACTTCCACCAACAAAGGGTCCACGTGGTGGATCCACTCCCTCTCACAGAGAGGAAGCCTGTGCTCCAGCAGTTGGAGCGCCATGGACTGATCATTATGCTTTAGCTCAAGGGAAAAAATAACTACTTGAAATAAAAACAAAAACTATCAATCTCATCTTCTGGTACTTACATTTTTAATGTAGTCGTTGACAATGTTCTAAGTGCATAATCCTTAGCGTTTAGTTTTAAACTCTTAGGATTGTGTCCAAATTATAGAGACTACATTGACGGCTGTCTTAAAGAAGTCAATGACAGATGATATACCAAGTCAAAAGCTTTTGTTTAATCTACGCGGGGTACCCCAAGGGTCTGTTTTATTTTCTTTTCTTTTCCCCCTTATAATAAGGAATCTTATATTTATAAAACGTAGTGATTAATCAAATGAAGTTACGACATGAGTGGACTGTTTAATTATTAAGTAAGTGTTACAAGTTTACCTGTGGTTGTACTGTTTAATCCACGTGCAATCTTGAATTACTTATGTTCTATTGCTATTCTCTTCGATTCTATCTCTTTCAATAATTCGCCATGCGTTGGTTTATCAATAGGATGAGTCGTGTTTCGTCAACAATAACATTCATTCATATTTTCACTTCTTTAACTATGTGGTATGTTCAGAAGCGTGGTGTGAACTTGAAAATGATAAATTGTTGTGTGAACCAACTGTTCGCTATTCGCAAATCGGAATTATGGTTATAGCCTCGAGATTCGAGAATGTGTAGATTCCTTGACATCTTGAACATTCTTAACTGTATCCACTCAACATAGAAAATGGCAGATGCGTTAAAACAGTTAAAAATGTCGTTAAATTCTTATTTATCTGTCATAAGCTGTTGACAACATCTTGTTGACACGCTAGCTGAAAAAGCGGAACGATGTTAGGATTTAAGTGTTTTATGTGTACTTATCTACAAATTATTGGTTTACTGAATTTTCATCTGCATTTTACGTACCTGTGATGGTATTATTCTAAATACTTGCCTTAATACCTGACAAAGTTGATCTCAATTGTCATAATTATGGTCTCTAGGTACTCAAAGACTTTTCAGTTCTCAAAAAATCACAACGCTCGTCTGCTGTTCGATAACATAATGCTGTTTATAGCACTACCTAAACCCGCACTTAAGTCACGATTTTCTGTGGCTTAAGTGCTGCCGAGTAAAGCGTAACATACTAACAGTAGAAATGGCTTTCATTTTGACAGTTCAACAATATTCATTGCGTTATTTACGTTGTTGAGCAGACAAATTTTTCGAACATATGAAGCAATTGATTAGCAACATCCTTCAAAATGATTCAGATTCTGATTGATAGTATGTTGCGCAATTAAGTATTAGGGTGCTGGTTTAGGTCACACGAGATATAAAAAGCATACGATACGTGTGACCTAGGTAATGTATTGTATTGTATGCACGGCATTTAGCAATAAACTACTTAAGTCTCACGTATCGAAATATGCTATTACTGGTGTCAATCTCTTGGAGACATCAGTCAGACCTTAATGAGACGAGACTAATCTCAAATTCTCAAGTATTTCTTTGATCTGCGGTAAAGTTACCGATACGTCACGCCAGTTCGCATGATGCACGTCCACTGTTCGCCGCCTTTTTATTACTAGCGCGTAGTCATTCATTGTTTAGAAGATTTAAGATTTATTTGATTAATAGCCAAACAAGAATTACTACTACTCAGTGGCGTAGCTATCGGAAGGCTAGGGGGTGCCGTGCACCGGGGCCGTCGAGCTCAGGGGGCCCCTCGGCCTCTGACCAGCAAACCTCGAACTGACCTAGCAAAAAAATTGTTCAGAACAATATAATACATTATTTTTGTTGTATTGTGAAAGTTCTTGTGTTTAGCCACTTCAACCAACCGGCTGTTACGCGACCGATTTATGAATCTTGCTTACTCTACCGAAATATTTGGAATGAACTGAACTCCATTTTTTGACAAAAAAAAAAATGAGGTTCCTGGAGATGGCCCTCAACAAGTCGGAGGCCATATGGTTTTTCATAGCCCCCGGCGGGCAGCTGGATCGCACTGAGGGGGCCTTGAATCGCTGTCGAGTCTAGCATGAAATACCAGAAGGCTAATTCTCGTAATTTAAAACGTTCAAAATCTAGTCACAGTCCCATCTCAACGACAAATAAATGTCCAAAACTTGTCAAAATGTAGGGACATTAGAAGTATTTTTTGACAGATTGAGACTGAGATCAGACTGTGAACGGTCTTAAAATTACGAGAATTGCCCCTCTGGGATTGATGGTCGACAACCATGTGGGAGTGGGATTTCAACCCCCCACTTCCGGCAGCTGGCGCCCAAGTTGTTGAGCGTGGCTGGAGCGTCAACGCTGCTTCCCAATCTGGAGGGCCCGAGCCGCCTGTAGGCGGCTCTACGTGGGGATCATGCGATCGATGGCCCTGTATGGGGCCCCGGTCTAGGCGACCGACCGGACAGCCGGTAGCATCGCAGTTTTGCGAAAGCCGCAGAGAGCGAAGGCCGTCAGAGTCATCATGAGGTATCGCACGATCTCCTATGAGGCGGCTTGTGTACCTGTACTGGCCGGATCCCCGCCCTGGGACCTCGAGGCGAAAGTACTCGCATCGTTGTATCGGTTGCGTGAGGCTGCGGAAAGGCAGATCTCGTCTACTCACCCGGCCCGCAGAAGGCGTCGGTGGAGGGCGGACAACGCCCTCTTCCAGCCCCCCTTAATTGATCCAGTAGCGACGGACTCGAGGACGTCCGTCGCCCCTACACATCGTGTGAGATGGAACACCGGGGTAGTTCTTAGTCGGTAAGAGTCTGACAGACCTTAAGGGCGGAGAACATCCATAAGGATTTTCAAAACCGGGAAAAAAAGAAAAAAATAATTAAGAGGTTAGGTTAGAAAAAATGAAACATAACCAGTTTACATAGATAGAGCCCCAACGTTTTTTCGCACCGGGGCCCCTCGTCACGTAGCTACGCCACTGCTACTACTATTACTAAGAGACTGAAGATCTTCTCAAAACAATCAAATAGAGGTATTTAGAAACGCAGGACACATTACACAATCAGTCACCCGTGCACTCTCGTGCAGGCACACACACAAATATTTAAATTGTTTACGATGATAAATTGTAGTTTATAGAATTTGTTTTTATTATATTTTTAAATTACTTCTAATATTAATTTTATATATTTTTTACAAGTTCAACACGTGTGTAGCACATTAAAAAAATGTTGTTTTTAATTTCACCTAGTTTGGAAAGCGCTAGTATTTGTGATACAATGATTTTTTCATGAGTACAGACAGACACCAACGAACGATTCGAACCTACGACCTACAACTCGTAAGTCGCGGCCGTTTTCACAGCGCCATCACTGCTCATTTCATTAAAACCATTGTATAAACTTCTTGTTACAGAATTAATTCAATAACTTATGTATAACGACACGCCAGTTGTTATAACCTCAAGGTTAATGATCTTTACGCTATGCCCATGCCAGATTATTTGCGATTGTTTAACTCTAAATAAATACCCGTAAATCTTCAGGTATTATGTATGTATCATTACGCATTCAATACTTTGATTAAAAGTGTAAGCGTACCAATACCCACCTACAAAGAAACAGTGGATGGATTGTGTGAATGGATATGGTTAGAAAGGGGGTGACTACCGCGATGACGACTAATTAGAGAAGTATGGAAGAAAAATTTAAAAAACCCCCGACTACGTGAAACCCTATAAAAAGAAAAAAATAACCTTGAAATTATGACCCTACGTAAGTACGTATGAAAGTTTTGATTAAATATTGTCCCGTCGGGGGGACCGCTCTAATTATTAGCCTAACATTCTGTTAAAGTTTAAAATAGTAGCGGTCCCCCGACAGGACAATATTTAATCAAAACTTTCATACGTACTTACGTAGGGTCATAATTTCAAGGTTATTTTTTTCTTTTTATAGGGTGTCACGTAGTCGGGGGTTTTTTAAATTTTAAATTTAATTTTTTATTTCTTGCTTTTTGTAGGGACTCCTTATTATTTCTTTTCTTTTATTTTCTTGCGTTTTAAGATTCAGGTAATTTGGTATTTAATCAGGTTTTTTGTAATTCGCCATTTTGTGGTGGTGGCCATCTTGGATTTGAAATTTGTCATAGTGTATAGTATTCTACTAGTCAAGCCATTTCATTTGATACCCATATTGAGGGAGTTGTGAAAAAATATATAATCCGCCATTTTGTAGCGGCGGCCACCTTGGACCGATTTTCATCAAACATAGCTAAGAACACTCCCGACAAATTCACATTTCAAACAAAAAAAACAAAATTCAAATCGGTTTATCCGTTCGGGAGCTACGATGCCACAGACAGACATACACACACATACACACACACACACACCCCCACACACACACACACACAGAGACACGTCAAACTTATAACACCCCGTCGTTTTTGCGTCGGGGGTTAAAAAGACATGTAGCGCCGACCACAAATAAATTGGGATAGGGACTGGAGAGTGATAATGTGATGTATACCTACCTACCTACCTGTGTCGTATGGTTCTGTATCATTTGCTGTAGTGATTGTGCTTCGCTACGGGGTGATAGGTTCGATTCCTGCCGATTTGAGTCCGAGATCGGGTAGCTTTACAAATGTAGGTACCTATTATGTATCCTCTCACTCCGTAATATCAACATTAATCATACCTCAAAGATTCATTTCTAAGCTCCCTTAAAAATTACATGTATGTATATCAAAATACACTTTTTAAATTAGATCCGAGCAAGCGGGGTAATTGCATAAAAAAGGGCTGATTTTTCAATCATCTGATAACTTATCCTATCAATGAAATCATTCCGTTGTACAGATCTAACTTACCTACATCAAATTAAAAATAAATTAAGAAAATGGCTCTTATCCCTATATTATGATGAAAGAGAAAATCTTCTGGCTATAGAATCACAACTTTATAAAACTTGCCTTGAAGGAAAGCTTACTCAAACACTCACACTTCAAATACACACTCTTAGAATAGATACACAACCACAATCATTCAGTCCATTTGCTGTGTTATCAACCATTGTAAACAAACAGAAAAGTCACGGTTGTATTATATAAACTGAAGCCGCAATTTCTCCGACTCCTAAGATACAGCATCCTAATTGCGTAACACACGATCAATCGGAATCTGAATCATTTTGAAGCAAATTGCTAATCCATTGCTTCATAAGTTCGAAAAATTTGTCTGCTCAACACGTAAATAATGGAATGAATGTTGTTGAACTGTCAAAATGAAACCAATTCCGATTGATCGTGGGTTACGCAATTAGGGTACCTAGTTTAGGAGCTCGGAAAGCTGACAATAATTTTAAACTTGGTAATACAGCCCACTGTTTAAATATGTTATGAACTGTATTGTAGTTTTTATGTACATACTAATAAACTTATTATTATTATTAGTACTTTATTCCAGGAATAATTTAGAAATATTGACAGTTGTTTCATACAAAAACGTCACACGTCAATTTTATTTCACGAATAAAAATTATCTGTCGATTGAAAAATCAGTATAGTAGCAATGAACTTAATTTTGACAGTTTAACAACATTTATTGCGTTATTTACGTGGTTGGACAGACTTTACGAACATATAAAGCAATGGAATAGCAATATAGCGATAGCGACGACACGGTTGGCGCAGTGGTGAAGCGATTGACTGCTGCGCTGCGTGTCGCGGGTTCGATTCCCGCACGGAACAAATATTTATATGACCTACAAGTAGTTGTTCCGGGACTGGCTGTTTGTGTATGTGAGTTTAAATGTTTGTAAACGCACTCACGATACAAGAGTAATGGCAAAGTTAATTTTTTTTTTTTTTAATCCTTCAAAATGATTCTGATTGTGATTGATAGTGTTGCGCAACTAGGGTGCTGGTATCATAAAATTAGGTGATCCGTAATATGTACAGACGCCAGCACATCAAGCTACTACAATCTGTCAAATTTCTTTAATTGATTCTGAACTTTATCGCCACAACATTAAGGTTCAAGGTTGATTGGGAAAATTTGACAGTTTCGGGTAGCTTGACCTGCTGGCGTCTGTACTTTGCCACGCACAATAGCTAAGGACCGCGCTGAAGGACTAAGTGCGGAAACCAAACCCGTAATATAGAACATAGAATATATAGTTTTTTTAACCTATCTTTCCTATTCCTGGGCAAAGGTGTCGTTATACTCTTTCAATTGTCTTTATTTTTCGCCTTCTTCGGTCAATCCGTCAGGAACGAGACCAAATCGTCACGACAGCGTTTCTTAGACGCTCTGTGACGACGCGACGCCCGTCTTCATGCACCCACTATGTGAATATAAGACTTGATAATTAAATAAATATTGTTATAATTAATTAATGACCGATTGAATGGGTCAATGATGTTTTAATGCTAATAAGGAACATCCAGCTGAATACATTATGAGGACAGACCATTTGTTTTAATTACAAAGTTATTTTTTAATTTAATTAATTAAAGAATTTCGGTAATCTATACTTATAATCTATATATTAATAATAAAGCTGAAGAGTTTATTTGTTTGTTTGAACGCGCTAATCTCTGGAACTACCGGTCGGTTTTGAAAAATTATTTTTTCACTTAATGGCCCAATTCTTGACAAATGTTATAGGCAAATAGGCAATTAAACATCACGCGACGACCGTTAGGAGCCGAGCAAAAAGATAAAAAATTTGATTTATGGCGTCACATGTAAGGGTTTACGAGAAATCAATAAAAACTTACCAGCCAGCCTGAGTTCAAGCTGGCTGGACACATGTACCTCCACTGCCTGATGATCTAAGGCCTTCGAAGTATGTTCAAAATTTTGTGATGGGGACGATAATGATAACCTTAATTTGTGACGGAGAAACTTTAAGTAAGTAGTTTCAAAGATATTGATCATTTAAATTTTCCCATACGGTTATGTGACGCCATAAATCAAACGTTATTACTGTTACACATTGCGTCACTAAATTTTAGTAAAGGAACCATATTCGAAAACTCTCCCGTTATTGAGATTCAGAAGTGCCAGCCAGAAGTTTTATACGTAAATTCTAGCTAGCTGGACACAGATTTTTGCATTTTTCTACTAAACCGCTGTACCTATCACAAAACTTTTAGCTCGATGCCTGTAACAAATTTTTGTGACGCCCATTGACATGCAAAAAGTCGTCAAAATCACTTCCGTTACCGAGATTGAGAGACCAGCGAAAACTGGTTTTTCAAGCTGGCTGGAACATTTGACCAGCCAGCCTGAGTCACATTTCCTAGATTCCTAGATAAGAACGTGTGGTTAATTGCTGTTTTTATTTTTCTTAAAATGAAAGGAAACCGTCACCTAACGGTATTTTCTAAGCTTTTTTTGCCAAAAATCAACTATGTTTGGGTCGGTTTCTAGTCTAACTATGCAGGATACAGCTGAATACCAGTATTTTACATAGAGCGACTGCCTATCTGACCTCTACAACCCAGTTTCTGTGTAACATATTGACACCCTTGTCCCTTTGGTAAGACTGGTTGTCAGAGTTTTGGGCCTCTTGAGTAACCGTAATGACTGTCAAAAATCAGCAAATGACAGCCGGAACCAACGTACGGAAGCTACCTTTACAAAAACCACAAAAAAAAAAAATGAAAGTGCCACAACTATAAACAATTTTAACATTGATTCGAGAGTTGCCTTCAGGTTAAATAAACTTTTGTCCTTAGCCTCGTCCGCACAGTGTACCTACCGACTTACCTATTAAAAATAAAAACCGCACCGGTTTCGTAATCTGATCCCGAGCGAACCGTTTTAGTGATTATAATAATTTAATGACCTTAATTAATTACCTAATACAAATAGATATTCAAAACTACATAGAAAAGCTAGTTTTGCTTCAAAATCTTGCGAATTGCTTATCTTATAAGGATCTTAAATAGTTTTAAAATTAGCTCTGGTGAATATTTATAAGCAGTCGGGCAATCGGCGCCAGAAGTACATGAATAGGTATAAGTTTCTTAAGAAATAAGTAGCGAATTACTGATCAATATCTAACATGGTAGGTCTTAACGGACTAAGCTGTCCACCTGCACCCTAATTGCGTAACACACTATCAACCACAACCTGAATCATTTTGAAGAATATTGCTAATCCATTGCTTTATATGTTCAAAAATGTTGTCTACTCAACAACGTAAATAACGCAATGAATGTTGTTGAACTGTCAATATGAAACCCATTACTACTGATAGTGTGTTACGCAACTATCCCGCAGTTGTGTAATCCGTGTAAATGTTCGATTTACAACATTTTTATCATAACACTAGCTTCTGCCCGCGACTTCGTCTGCGTGAAATTTCTTGTTCCCCCGATCCATCCCGTCGCATCGCATCGCCGCCCGCGGTACTAGTTCGTCTTCGCTTAGCGTTCTCTCTTACGTTTTTTTCGTTTTGCTTGGCTCCTGAGAGTCGTGGCGTGATGTTAAATAGCCTATAGCCTTCCTCGAGAATTGGGCTATGAAATGCAAACAAGAATTTTTCTAATCAGACTGGTAGTTCCAGAGATTAGCGCATTCAAACAAACTCTTCAGCTTTATTATTAGTATAAATAGATATACTTAGATAACATCGAGGTGTAGGTACCCTATACTACACCCACATTTCGCCAGTTATGTTAAACCTAGCCATTAAACCTAGTTCAGCAGCAGATGCTAATAATTAGACACAATTAATAATAATATAATATAATATCCCTGGACATTTCACACAGCGCCATCTAGTCCCAAGTTAAGCAACCTAATGCTTGTGTTATGGTAACAAGATGGCTGATAAACTACTTATATACATTTTTTTTTTTGTAAATACATATTTATTATAGATAGAAAAACACCCAGACTCGGAACAAATACATGTAGGTCATGCAAATATTTGTAATTGTAACTGATTTACTATTAAGCATAATTTTAAGTAGCTAAGACAAATTGTGTAACCTGTATATTATTTTGGTCTAATAAATATATTATTATTATTATGTTTAAGTCCCATGTAACTGGGGGCGAGCCTATTGCCAGCAACCAGGCACAAATCCAGACTCCGAGTTGCTACAGAGAAATTCATGGTGGAAAGACCCAATAATACTTTGCTCGACCCGGAAATCGAACCTAGGACCTCATGCTCGGCAGTAGCACTTGCAACTACTAGACCAACATTAATAGAATAGAATATTCATTTATTTATTTACCAAGGAGTATCGTATTACCCAGTAACTGGGTTGTGGAGGTCAGATAGGCAGCCGCTCCATGTAAAATACTGGTATTCAACTGCATCCGGTTAGACTGCAAGCCGACCCCAACAAAGTTGGGAAAAGGCTAGGCTGATGATGATGATGATGATTCATTTATTTGCTCAGAATGTAGGTATTTACAATAAGGTGGTTACAATAATATGAAAGAATCCTTCTACATTCTACCATCTTGGCATGCAAACATTGACGCAATTCATCATCAAACATACAGACATCGATACAACTAAAATTTTTCAGCTAGAAAATCCGATACGGAGTAGTGACATTTATTCAATAGAATGCAGTAGTTTCTTTTAAAAGTTGTTACTGGTTCCTTTTTTATGGAATTAGGAATATGGTTAAAAATAGCTGGAGCCATACCAAAAAAAACTTCTCCTCAACAAAGCAGTTCCTCTGGTTCTACTGGGGTGGTCTAGGGTACTAGAGGTGAATCGCTGCCAAACCCTTCGGAGAATGCAATTGTAACGTTATGTTTAAAAGTTCTCAAAGCGCAGTAGTTGTCGAAATTCTATTTACATAAATACATTACAAAATCTCCGAAGATTTGATGCTACAATCGGGTCCTAGATCCAATAGATAGATATTAGATACCAATTCTCTTTTTTCTAAAAAATTATCCACCGTATCATACAGTATCCATGTTTATTTATAGATCCCTCAGGAGACGACAGTAAAGATCACCTCCGACTTATCGGTAAAATTGGTTTAAAGACAAGCATAATCTTCAGTCTCGTTAAGCTAGTCAAGTGTTATCAAGACTGCCTTCTGAACGTGCGGTACTTGATTTGATCCCCGGGACGAGAAAATGTTATTGGGTTCAGTGGCGGACTAAGCCCGTCAGAGGCCCGGGGCGGCAAAGTCGAATGAGGCCCCACCGGTTTAAAAAAAATTTAGTTTTACAAGCTTTTTTTTTCAGTTCAAATTTGTATTATAAATAAGTACTTCGTTAAAATCTGGCAAGTTAAATTCGAATTAAATTATTTAGCCTAAATAAACATACATACCTACAATATGGAATAGATATGGGTGATGAAAATAAAATACGAATCGATCGACAAAAAAAAAATTATAAATAAATTAAAGATAGTTTTTTTTTATTTTTTGTAGCGTATTATATGTGTTTTCGTGCCTTCAATACTTCCTCCAGTATAGAAAGCCCATGTTTAAAGTCTAAGCACATTTTTAAAGTCTTTTTTAGGATTTGATCAGGGGAACGCGAAAGGATTTGGGGGCCCCCCAAGACCGGAGGCCTGGGGCGGGCCGCCCCTTCCGCCCCCCTGTTAGTCCGCCACTGATTGGGTTTTCCCATTTGCATTAGGTGTCACCTACTGCTAGTGAAAAGGGTCATAAGTAAAATATTTGTATCTAAGTACGGCTGTGCAAATGTCGATAAACGCGTAAACATCACACAACAGGTGTTTACGAATGTGTCGTGAGAACAAAACGGACTCAAAACATGTTTTGTTTTTCCTAAAAAACAAAGCATGTAATGAATAGGTTGGTACATAATAGTAGAGTACCTATCGTGTATTTCACTTCCTCTTACTTACTTGTTAATCTGAGGAACAATATCTAATATTGTCATCACAACAATGACTTTGCAATATACCTACTAGGTAATTATATTTAAATTCGTCAATTTGTAAAACTAATGACAAATGAAGGCGGGATAATTAGACTGGTACCTAATCATATTTTGTCCAATTAGAATCTCAATCAAGCTTGGACTTGATATGTGACCGTTTTGTATCGTGTTATTCTGATCGCAATACATGTAACAGCTAAAAATAAACATTAACGTAGCGCCTTACAAAATGTTCATAGCTACAAGTTGCAAGAATTAATTATGCACAGCACAGTGAGTGGCCAACTCATAGATATAGGATAGAAGGAAATATGCCCTGTAGTTGAAAATGTATCAGAACTCCATTTCGTTAAGACGATCCCACTACCGCGCCACTACTATACATGTAGTTTAGTAAAAGCAATAGATACAAAGACGCGCCCACACTTGCAATTCATAAATCAGAACGTACTACACAATCAATTATAAACCTTGACTCATCAAACATAGCGTGCATTTACCATGCACCGTACAACTTACTCACACAAAAACATCTGTCGCTATCGTTGTGCTGTGCAAAAGCCATTTACTTATTTTACATATACGCTAGTGATTAACTAAATCGGAAAGTTATCGATTCTCCCATTTATTATCGAACTAAAAAAAATTTGGGGTTCTGAAAATAAAATAAGTGATAATAATAAAGATATGTCCAGAAAATATCTATACTTATAATAAATCTGTAGAAGTGAAAATTCTGTACATTGAAAATATCAAAAAAATAAATGGCAGGGGGTGTTACTAGACCGACACCGAACCCAAAAATGTGATTAAAAAAATTTTTGTCTGTCTGTCTGTCTGTCTGTTTGTTCAGGCATCACGCAAAAACTACCGGTTCGATTACGATGAAACTTGGTATAATTATTCTTTAATATCCTGGGCACCACACTGGGTACTTTTTATCCCGGAAAAGTATATACTTAATAATATATAAACTTAATTTTGCGGTTCGATCCCTAGACCCGATTACTGTACCAACCGCAAATAATAAGTTTGTCGTAGGTTACGTTACCCGCAGTAGAGTTCACTAAAGTTATGCTCTAAATGTAATGCTGAAGGTTGAATTTGGCTTGCACCGTTCGCAGCACACGCGTGGCGCGCGGCCGCCACGGATCGCTACCGTATATAAGGATTTTTTTTTATTTGAACGGACGTGTTGAGTGGCGAGCGTTCGTTCTTATTTTAACTGCTACTTGCAATTCTAAACTGTGTTTTTCAGTGCGACCTTTTTTATTTCTATTAGTTTTTAGAGTTATTTAGGTTTATTTTTATAAGTCGTAGGTATAGATTTTAATTTTAAAGTATAGGTAGTATATTTGATAATGTACGTAGTGACCGTAGGTTATTTTATAATACTGTTAGGTAAGATTAGTCATTCGTATAGATATTAGTTTTTAGGGATTTTGCTTATTTATTGAGTTTAGTTATCATCAGAAATAGGTTTATTTAGGTAAAAAAAACTCAATAACAGAAAATAAAATACCTACCATTTTATTTTCTGTTATTGAGTTTTTTTTTATTTTTTATTATGTAGGTACTTAGGTAAGGATATCATATAGGTACCCTCTTAATCACCACTAATGAGACACAATTGGTTTTCTATTGTAATTAGCCACAAAGGGCCCGCGAGATAGATGGCATCCTGGGGAAGCACATACATTTTATCCTGTTAGCACGTTCCCGTGGGATAATTTCCGACAACCACGCGGGCGAAGCCGCGGGCAGAAGCTAGTTATATTATAAATCAATAAAAATAAAACCTACCGGATTTAAACGTCATCTTTTTGGTCTTCCAACTGCGGTTGACAAATTGTAAAATTAACTATATACCTACCTATTCCTTGGGCAATCGACATTGTTGTCGATAGCCTACGTTAGTGGATCTGCACAGCCACATCACTAGCTGGCCGTAAACAGCAGCAGCCGTACCATGCGATGCACCGCATAAATAAAGTAGGTATCGTTTTGTGATTTTTACATTGCTAGTCTAGTCACTTAGTGACATATTTAGGCAATGGTGGAGCAATGTATTTACTGCGAGAGAATAGTACAGTCGTTGCGATATTTGAAAACAAAATTAACGTAGTGAAAGCAAGAAATATTTCCCAATTTGTTGTTGTTCATGATTTTAAAGACAAATATAGTAAAATACTTATATTTATATATGGTAAGTGATTCCACGATTTACAAAGTTTTGGTTTTGGCTTCGGTTTTTACAAGAAACCACTGAACAGCACGGCATTCTTATATTTTGTCACGATCACGGTCGAAAGCGCACTAGTTCGCGGAGACGGCCATTTGTCTAGTGCATGATCATTTCGGGCATGCCGCGACGACACAGACACGCCTCCTTGCCACTTCTCCTGTTTTTACATTTCTATGGGCATACTCTTTGGCCTGTCGAACCTTCACTCTAATTGTGTAACACACTATCATTGCTCCATATTTTCGAAAAATGAGTCTGCTCAACAACATAATGAATATTATTGAACTGTCAAAATGAAACCTGTTGAAACTTTTAGTGTGTTGTGTTATGCAATCACCACGCAGTTGTGCTAAACCAAAATCTAGTTCCGATTCAAGTCTATATAAACCGTTTGATTTGTTTTAAACACACAAAATCACAAGTCATGGATCGGAAAATGATTCTGGTTGTTACATATCTATTCTAATATGTTTCTTATAAACAAATACTTATCGGATAATCTTTATTTTTAAAACCACGGCATTGTCACGACCTCATTATTGATGGCAAATATATCATAGGCTTTCCTATGACAGCAATAAAACAACAACCATATGATAGACATAATATGCACAAGTTTTCCTGTTATTACAAAAATAAAACAACAACCATAGACATAAATCAGATTTTATTTAACAGTTAACAAGAGCTATAAATAATAAATAACAGCATTAATTTACTAAGGGCTGATTTTTCCATCGCCACATAACTTTTATTCGAGGAATAATTGAAGTTTGACAGTTTTTGTATGAAATAACTGTCAAAATTTCAAAATTATTCCTCGATTAAAGTTATCAGATGATTGAAAAATCAGCCCTTAGTATTTCAAATTAACAAAAACGGGTAATATATCACTAATACCAACAAAAAATAAACTTTAGTTTCGTCAAAATAAATTACTATGATGATTCGCTAGTTAGCATACTATGGAATTGTATATCACAGACTATAAAACGTATCTAAATAAGCGTTTGTAATGTTTTTTTTATCTTAGTTTTAATATTTAAAGCACAGGTTTGCTGCCATAATAAACTATTATACATCCGTCATAAGACCGACATAGCAGATCTGAGGTGCAATTCCCGTATCTTTTAAGAACGTTCGCCTTCTAATCTCAGTCGCAATCTGTCAAAAATATAATCAATTTACATACATTTTTGACAAGTTTTTGACATTGATTGTCGCTGAGATGAGATTGTGACTTGAATTTGAACGCATTTCATGTTCGAGAATTGGTCTTCTGAAATATTCAGCGTGTCAACAAGATAAACACAATGCAAATGTCGAGATAGAAATAGATCGAGATTACAAATCCAATAAATTTTCAACTGTTCTCCAAATATACTTAATTGTAAAACATTTATCTTATTTTAAGGACACTTTACAGATCCTTTGTCCCCGCCATTAATCAAACATTATTGCAAAGCTTTGCAAGTAACTATAGCCATTCCAGTATAAAAGGACTAATAATACTGTCAGAATTGTTATATTATACATCTTTGTAACATTATAAATCTAAAAACAGTTCTATAAAAATTGACCTTATAAGGTGAATTAATTCATAAAATAATTTGTTATAATTGTACGTTTTTCCAATTGTATAGGATCACGATTTCATCAGTGTTGCCATGTAATAGGTGTACTCACTGATGAAATCAATTTCCTTTCCTAAATAAAATCTAATTTGGTGTAATTGTTGGTGCCTTTTAAAGCTTAATTTCTAACACATAAAGATCTGGTAAATGTTACGATCTACATTCATAATTTGCTCATATGAACACTTTCCTAATTGAAAACCACTACAACCTTTTGCTTTCTATTCATGATCCCAAACATATGCAAGAACTCAAGAGTGTGATGAAATTACTTGACGAGAAGCCATAGGTACACATTTTATTTCCATCAAAATAGAAATGAAATAAACTAACATGATATGGGCAGAGCAAAAATCTTGCAAAAGAAACTCGTCATCATTTATACACCGTTTTTAGGCGATATGACTGGGATCAGACTAAGAAGCTAGTGTATTACACTTTAGTGAGAGACTACACAAACCTTCTGATCTTAAACTTCAGATCTTGCTAACAGATTCATACATTACTATATTACAGTTCGTTATATTACATACATTCCTTAGGCGGCGTCCTAAAAGAAAGCGATCATCGCGCGAATACGCATTCGTCGCGTTCATATTTGATACTTTTTGTTCGGTAGTCGCGCGGACAGAGGGCGCCCTCCGGTTGACATATGGCGCGACCATCGCATATTCGCACGACGATCGCCTTCTATTTGGATGCGGGGTTATGCTGGTCGCACATTCGCACCTATCACTTAAGCGATAAACTATCTCGACGTCTTAATCGTTTGCTAAAGCAACGAAATCGACCGACCACACACCTTTATAAACGCGAAGATGCAAGCGCCTGCGCCAGGTTGCGTTCATGTGCATGCACAAAATCGAGTGAAACAAATAGTCCTTCATACAGTCCAATGTGCGTCCAGCCTTAAAAATCTAATCGTTATTTTATAATAAACATAAGTTTGCAGGCGTTCTGTGGCGTTCTTACTTTGCAGTACGAACGCCTAAATGTTAATTGGTATTACATCACATAGCGACTATGTCCTAACGTGTGATGTTCACTCTTAGAGCTCATTCTGTAAAACATAATCTGCCTAGCTCTTCCCCAACCATGTTGGGGTCGGCTTCCAGTTTAACCGGATGCAGCTGAATACCAGGATGTTACATGGAGTGACTGCCTATCTGACCTCCACAACCCAATCACTGGGTAACACGATACCCCATGGAAAGAATAGTTATCAGACTTTCGCTTCTGACTACCGTAACGGCTGTCAAAGATCTACGAATGACAGCCGGAACCGAAGGCTTAATGTGCTTTCCGAGGCACGGAGCGCTCTTGCTATTTAATTAATTATCGCCTATCCTCGGACCAACGCCGGCAAGCGTACCTTAGCCTTGATCGATTGACGTGGTTATTTACTAGCAACGCAGCGGTAAGCTACGGGCCGGTAAGTAGCCATTAGCCTCTCTAAACTCATTCTGTAAAACATGACATACCTAAATATAGGATATTATGTATAGTAATTGGCTAGCTTACAATAAATATCTGGCAGTATGTGGTAACGACGCAATACTTGCTGGAAAACATTATTTGGGCACTGGCATAAATGGAAGAATATGTATAGAAAAATAAATAATACTTCGTATAGAAGACAAACTGGACCATGCCATTGTCAGGATTGTAGCCGGGACAACACAGTCACAGTCAGCCTTTTAATGATCGCACTGCTGGGACAGGCGTCTTCTCTTCGAGAGGAAGTGGACTGTAATCGTAAATGTAGATGTCACATGTCTTCGAATTTTTGGTTCTAGGACATGCCGGTGTCCTCACGATTTTTCGTTCACCGTTTTGAGAGCAGTGGCGATGAAATAATTTATACACAAATTAAAGCGCTTGTCTGGGTACGAACCCACGACCTATAACGCGGTAAGTCGCGGCCGTTACCACTGGCCCACCACTGCTCTGCTTTTGCAGTTTCTCCACCCTTTCGGGGGCCGAAAGGGTGGAGCCCGAAATTAAACGCTTTTGGAGCAACACGCGTAGCATGAACACCATAGAAACGGGTTCTGTCGACACAAGAATAGACAAAATGACAGATTGTGGAAAAATTTGTACCGTGTGAAGCATGGCGATGAAGAGAAGAAACGTTTCTATTTTTCAGTCAACAGAAGTCTACAATGTCGAGCATGACGACCAAATTTTCTCTACTTTTGACACTTGGGGGTGGAAACATTTCCTCTTAACAAGTGTCACATAGTCTACATCACATTGGACCTACACAAGAATCTATATTGATTTTAAAATTTGCTCCCCGTTGCTATAGAAAGAATAAATGTTTTTGTCTTCATAGAAACGCGAGTCTACGGGTCGCCCCGTGCTGGGGCAGAAGGGATGTCGAGTTGGATAGAAAGAACTATTCTTGGTAGATAGATATTGGTCATGCTACTCTAGCGACTGTCTAGATCCTATACGTTGTATTATTTCTTGCTTATGGAATAGGGAAGATGGGTAACCTCGTAGAAATATCACTTTATTCTTACTTATAATATTTCCGTCACACAGTCCAAGCCCCTCTTCCCGTATTTCTTCCTGCTAGGGGCAAGATTTACATATCGCATCGCTTTCTTATACAAATATGAGCATTATCCGCGTAAGAATAAAGTTAATATTCGTATGAGTCGCTTAAGGCGTGTACAGACGCGTGTAATGTAATATAACGCGAATTATACGTGTGCAGGGACTACGAACATTACATGTAACGCTCGGGATGATCCATCGGCTGGGTTTTAGCGCGAATACAAACGCTCTTGCAGTTGAACACATACAGGATTCGCGTTGAGTTTCTATGCCATGCACATTATTCGCATTACATTACATGATACATTACATTCCGCGCGTCTGTACACGGCTTTACTTTAAATACACTCCGGCCGTCGAGACAATGCGTGCCTGACACCTGTCATTGCGATAGTTACAGTAGCTAATAAAGATCACACGAAACATGTATTCGTGTGTGTGAAGCTGACAGGTGTCAAGAACGCATTCTCTCATCGGCCGCACTGTAGCAAAGTAAAGTAAAAGTGCGCTCTAAGAATTTTGCCCTGGGACACATTACGGAACATTCCCCGTGTATTTATATTTTATCATATGGCACAACAGTATCAAAATATATTTATGGCATCTCACGAACTTGTCAGCTGTTACCCTAAAATTAAGGTCTATTTGCACCACAAATCACTAAATCTCTAAACGAATTTAAACATCGTTCTATCTCTGTCAATCGTTTGAAAAAGACAAAGACAGAACGATGTTTCAAATTCATCTAGCGTTAAGGGGGAAGCGCCGGGGTAGTCCGCGAAAGTCAGATTTTCTTAAGTTTTTTGCAATTTGCAGGACAGCGTGCCAGGTTGATAAATGATTTTATTTTGTAAGTAGGTTTGTACAAACACTTTTACACGTCAATCATATTTTAAATCTAGATGAGGTCGGCGTTTCCGGCGTTGTATATTGAACAAAATATTGGTTGATATTTCATAAAATAGGAACTCAATAGAGGCATATGAACTTAGAGGGTTGTATTGATGATTTTAATGGTTATAATTCTTTAAATACATACTTGTTACGGTCGCGAATTATATTTTGTTCAACATACAACCTGACACTGGCCTGACAATTGCAAAATATAATAATTTCGCGAGCTACCCTGGCGCGTCCCCTTAATGATTTAGTGTCCGTTCACACAGACCGGCTCAGAGAGGAGAGTACATTTCTATCGCGTTTAAAAAAGAGTTTAGGGTCATTGAAATAAGGTTGATTTTTTCATGTCACTACGCGTTAGGTCAGCTCTTAAGCATTCTCATTTAAAAAAAGAAGTGACATGAAAATGCAACCTTATTTCAATGACCCAAAACTCTTTTTTAAACGCGATAAAAAGTACTCTCCTCTCCGAGCCGGTCTGGAGTGAACAGACACTTATGGTGTAAGTGAGCCTAAAAGTTTGAAAATTAAATATAGTCTTAAATAAAGTGGCTCAGCTGTTCAGTTTGCCTTGAAAACTCGTCGGTACGTGACGTCCATAAACCACGTGGTGCTGTCGTCGATTGGCTTAACTATGAAGGGAATGGAAGCCAGGCCCACGCCCACGGCGACCCAGTTCCGAGTCTTCCGAGGTACCTTAGTGTACTTTCTCAAAACTTCTGTGGAGTAGAAGCATAACCTGAAAAGTAGAAAAAAAAATGGTTAATACTCGTATCTACCACTTTTCTAAATAACCGTAGTCCAGAAATAGTTTTTGTACATTAGGTTGTATTTGTTTTGTTTAATTCTTATATGTATGGATTGAAATGTAGATGTAGAGAAAAGCTATTTCTTATGGAAATCTACTACTTCAATATTATTATAGAGGTATGAGGGTGTAAAGTTCACTCATCCTCCATAGAGAACGGAGGATCCTCCGACCAGACGGGTGCCGTGTCTGGTGGGTAACTGCCCGACGATTTTTTTTTAATGGCCTCTCGCAGTTTTCTCATCTCTCAAAAAAGAACAATAACCCAAAAAAAAAAATAACATGCGTCACATCTACACAAAACGGCCATCGCTCAGTATAATGCTAAGATCCTATACCAGACAGAGCCCCAGCGCTGATTCTCAGCGGCAGCCGGCGCTCAGGTCATCCTAGGAGGTTGTCGTCTGCTTAACCGGACTTGCCTATGGGTGCCTTAATAAATTAAGGCCTCCAGCCAAGTCTTAAAAGACTTAAACACTAAGCGACTACACGCTAAGGGCACCTCCTGTGGGGTACGGACCTCGGCTTAGGGCGTCGCTGGGAGAGGGCAGCAAGGGTCAGGCTGGCTCGGATTATCCGACGATTAATATCAGGACGTTGTATATGCTAGTCGCGCGGTAAACTCTGCTTACGCGATGCAGAATTTTGCCATCAGTATGATTCGTAGTTCGCATGTGGCGATGTAGATGCCGCCACAGTATTATTAACTAGCGACACGTACCCGCTTCACACGATTTTTGCGACTTTACATAATAACGAGATTTCTTTATAATATGTTAGTTTAATATTAATGTAGTATACACATAAACCCTCCAGAATAGATTATCTAAATTAAATCCGTTGCGTATTTTAGAGGAACAACGCGGTTAAGAGCGTGTACAACGGTCCACTAGCGCCACTCCTTTAAAAAAATATTATCTCGTGACTGAGAAGGAATTATGAAAATCTGCTCAATCAGCGACCTCGGTAAGTGTGTCTAGAATTTTCTAATACCTTTTATTAAGTTTCATATTGAGACACGAAGCAACTAAATACGACATATAGGATTGTGGCCGCTTTTCTTTAGATCGAATTTTGTTGCTTCGTGTCTCAATATGAAATATTATAAAAGGTATTAGAAAATTCTAGACACATTTACCGAGGTCGCTGATTGAACAGATTTTCATAATTCCTTCTCAGTCACGAGATATTTTTTTAAAGGAGTGGCGCTAGTGGACCTGTGTGCACCCTCTTAAACAGACTGACAAAAAGCGACTTTAGATTATAATATTTATAGATGTACCTGTTAATAACATATCCGGGTATAATAACAGACGCCAGCGTCTGCCATATCAGCGCGTCTCCTCCTTCTATCACCACGGCTTGTGGTCGGCCATCTTTCTGCATACATATTTTTTTATGTATTAATCATCAATAAAACTGCCTCGTTTTTTTAACCAATGTGGCCCCACGAGTTTTTTTTTTAAGTAAAGTTGGTACCGGTACCAGATGTAGTACCTGTAATAGTACAGGTACTACGTCTGGTACCTGTAATAGTACAGGTACTACGTCTGGTACCGGTACCAACTTTTTTACCAGATGTAGTACCTGTAATAGTACAGGTACTACGTCTGGTACCGGTACCAACTTTTTAAATATATGGAAAAAAAAACTGATTATAGCCATAGGGCTAACCAATTTATTTTCCGTATATTTAGTATTCCAGATAGTTAATAGGCATTAAAAGAGTTACAAGATGCCTCGTACAAATATGAGATAATATGGGATTTGTGGTATGCACTGGGTGCCTGAATTTGGTATAATATGGCAGATACATTGTTTATGAGTGTGAAAATAAAAAATAAAACGGGTTCAGAAGTACACAAAGTGTACATAATTTAGAACCTTTCAGTGGAAAGATAGAAAACAATAAGATGGTTGTGTTATTCATAATAAGTTAATGATAGGCATAATCATTTACACATACTTTATATGATTTGTAACTTTTGTCCACAGTATCAGCAATCGTATAACCAATCGCGACTGCATAGGAGGCACGAACAACATTACTGGAGAAAATTGGGCGGAAGGACTCCCCGACCTCATTGGCATACCCTGAAACATGGACCTGTTCAGTGACCAATACATAATGCGGGATGAAGGGTGAGTACAAGCACATGTTATTGTTTTATTTATACCTTTTCTGCCAAGGTTAATGGTTTGTCATGGTATGGTTTGTTTGACAGACAGACAAAAAAGGGGTATTTTAACCTGTTAAATGCTGTAATGACAGAAACACTTAAAATGCTATTGTGTCTCACATGGATCCACAATCCTGCATACAAAGGTATAAAAGTTTTTTTTTTTTTTTTGTTTTGAACCATAAATATAAGAACTTTAGGCATTATATTAATGAAATAGTTAGTGACCTTAAATACACACACAAACTTAAGACAAAAAAATAGTTAGTGACAGAGTAACAGTACTGAGGAAGTATACTGAAGAAGAAAAAATTATTACATAGTGGAAAATTAATAGACTTGATACAAATTGGCCCTTGAGAACTGTTTTTTGTCTTTAAGTGATTCAATTGAGCTGTAATACTGCCCCTAGTAGTACCAACTAGCAACTAGGTACATCTTGGAATAGTTTTAAATATCATTAAAAATCTATCTTTAGAGATATATAGTTTTAAGTATATCATTATATCTTATCTTTTAAAATCTATGAGGCCACAATATAACATAGAAATTGGGTCAAACTGGCTCAAGTCCTAATATTGATCCTAATTATCTTCAGGTTTAAAAAAAAAAAATTAAACATTAAATTATTATATTTACCTAGGTATCGCAGCCATGTGTCCCTCCAGATATCCGTTTCCACTGGTTCGGTCATTATTAGAGCAATTTATCGTCTTCTCTGACCCAAAACAATTACGTTACCTATTTTACTTTTTACTCCATCGTAAGAATATAAACCACTATAAATTAAAAGTACCTTGTAAGGAAATACATAGAACTACACTTGTTTTTATGATAAATTCGCTGAGTCGCTAATTGGAAATATGGAAGTAATACTACATAGATAAATAAAACTATTAGGTAACAATTATTGTAGGTTATGGCAGATCTTACGGCTAATAGATTAAATGGAATGTTTTACGTTGCCATTTGATAAATTAAATGTTTCAACATAATAATCTGTGTCTTCGTCCCATTATAATGCCAATAAAAAGAGCAGCTCTGCTTTTAATTTTGAGAAAAACACTGATTATCACTCAAAACACTAGCCCGAAGTGACCTATTGATTATTTTGACATTGCATTGACTTGACATGGCCATTATTATCCTTGCTTATTATGACACTGAGTACTGTCACTGTCAGTAGTGACAACTAGTGACAGTTCTGTTTGGGGCTGCCAGCATTAAACCCGAGAATCCCCACGTTTCTTATAATAAAACTTTCCCACTCATGAAGATTTTAGTAAATTGATCCTTGTATGTACATACAAAAACTTTGTTCTATGTACTAAATAAATTAAACGCAACTCAAAAATGTGATCATTTTAATGTATGTCTGTATTTGTTGCCTTTTCACGCCTAAACCTCTGAAAAGATTTTGACAAAATTTGGCAAGGTGATAGATAATCCTACTCTACTATTATAAACGTGAAAGTTTATATTATTATAGTAAGATTAGGTTTGTATGGGTGGATGGATAGATAGATGGATAGATGGATGGATGGATGGATAGATGGATGGATGTTTGTTACTCTTTCACGCAAAAACTACCGAACGGATTTGGATGAAATGTGGCATACAGATAGTTTATAACCAAGATTAACACAGGATACCTTTTATCCTGATATTCCCACGGGACCGAAACTTATGCGGGTGAAACCGCGGGGTGCAGCTAGTACATTATAAAGATGGAATCCTGGGGAAGGACAGGGGCTACTTTTTGTCTCAAAAATAATCCTATGGGGGGTGAAATAGAGGATGAAAGTTTGTATGGGAAACAGTAATTTTTAAGTTATGCATTATGAAATTCAAATTTATGATTCTATAAATAAAGAATTATGTCTTACAATGTTTTCTAAATAATCATCCCTGAGGTGGTAACATGATTTTAAAATTCAAACTAGGTTGGTAGGTTCTAGGACATGCCGGTGTCCTCATGATGTTTTCCTTCACCGTTTTGAGAACATGGTAATGAAATAATTTACACAAAGTAAAGCGCCTAACTGGGTTAGAAGCAGCTACTCGTCAGTCGCGGCTGTTACCACTGGGCCACCACTGCTCTATCGATTGTTTGGTCTTCCCATACTCCACCCACCTTCACTCAGACTTGAAACTTTCCTCACAAGTTATAAAGTATGTCTTTTTTTCTTCCGCACCACAAGCCCATACATTTAGGACACGGTGGAGCATACGGTGGAGGTCTGCCCGGTTTTGACAGAGCGCCGCCGCGTCCTCGTGGCGCGATCGGCGGCGGCGATCTCTTGCGTCTGGCCCGGGTCCAGGCCATGGTACGGAACGAGAGTGCATCGGAGACCATCACCTCCTTCTGCGAAGCAGTAATGCTCGCAAAGAAAGAGGCGGAGCGCGTGAGGGTGAGGCAATCTCTGAGCCCTCACGCTTCTAGTCACCGCAGGAGACGCCCTGGACGGGAGTCTACAGCCGACTCCCGGCCACCGTAGGCGCGATCTTGCGGGCGGCGAGCAATGGGCAGCTCGCCGCCCGGTAAGGACCAGACCCGGGTCGACGGCGCGTTGTGTTCCACGCGCGCCTCAAACAAATGTCAGTACGAACTGATGGGGTCCGCTAGGGCCGATGCCTGCCAGGGCCGCGGGTTGTTCGAAAGAGATACCGTGGCCCCTGGCACAGGCAACTGAAGGAACATGGGTGGGTTTTAGTCAGTTAAAGTCTCACTCGCTCAGCTCAGAGCGGGAGAAGTCATTTGATGATTACACACCCAAAAATAAAAAAAAAACCTATATACATAAATACATTTGTGTACACGCAAGCGAAGCCATGGGATGAATAAACATAAACACAATATAAACATTATTATAGATTCTTGACTGAAATGATAGAAGATCCCACAACAAACAAGAAGTACTAATCGTTATATAAAGGTCTTCACTAATTAGAATTCCCTGATTTCTGGGTTAATTAAAAATAACGTAGTAACACAAAAGTGGTGCAAAGTTGCCATACGTTAAAATATAACTTTTTTTTACTTTGCCATCAATCATTAAAACCTTTTTCTTATCAGCTGTTGCGATAATGAAGAATCAAAATAAAAAGAAAATAACCGCCCTCTTATTAGATAATGATGACACTTTAAAGACAAGTAATTTTACTGTTTGTAGTCTCCGTGATTAAATATAAACTCACACTATAACTTAAAGAATGAACATTATCGGCAATAAAGTAATCCAATAGGTATGGTACGGTAAGTACCGTAGAAATAAAATTACTAAAATACTTAAATCTAACATGAAAGGCATTGAGAGGTCTCATGAGAAGCTATTCTGAATTTTGTCTCTAAATATTAACTAAAAAAGAAACATATTTTTAAACAACGCGGACCGCTTAACAAGTTGGTATGTACGTCACAGGTTCATACGGTACCTAATTAATTAAGCAAAAATGATTTTCAATGCCTAAAAGCGAATAGGTTCAGGTATTTAACTAAATCCACTAAAATAATGATTATTTGCCTATTAATACCTACTTATTTCAAATACTAAAGTTGAATGGATCAATTAAAAAGTCTATTTAAATTGTATAATAAATACTTTCAATGTCAAGACAGACCGCTAATTGGCAAAGTACCGTAGTTATCTAAGTACAGTCGTGCAGAAATGTAGACAACGCAAAGTGACGTGCGTGAGCCGCTTGCTTACTTCAAATACTTCATAATCAGCTGTTCACTCACAGTGAGTGAAGTAGGACGTGTATTTAGGTTATATATAGCATTGTCAATAGCAACAAACAATTCCGTGTTAGACGCATTATTCTCTAGTGAAGTGTACTAAATTTGAAGAAAGTTAAAAGTGGACAAGGACATTAATCGTGTTGTGTGCCTTATCTTGTGTATTCACGTAATTACCATCAAAATATTTCCAATTTGGAGTGCTGTGTTTTCCGTCGCTAACAATATATTGGTAGGTAATAAATAACTCTGTTGTTTTGTGTCTGAAAATTAAAAATGCAAAAATACAATTGCCAAAATTAACCTTGAGTACCTACCTAGTGATGTGACATTGACGACATTAGATTTGGAATAATTTGTGTACGACGACAATATTGTTGTGTAAGATTTTTTTATTTGCCCGTTATGATCTAAATTATAGCAATTTAATCGAAGCGGACAGTTTGGGCCTGTGAGCCAAAAATAACGTCCTACAAATCGGAGACAAAGATTTCCAAAAAAAAAAAAAACTAGTTCGTTCAATGTATTGAAAAGAAAGCAAATTAAAAAGTAACATTGTACAGCTTTATTATTGTTTAATTTACTATTGAAAACAGTGACGCAATAGAACGATTTATTTATAAATACCCATAGTTATTTCGCACGTTAGTACAAACTTACCTTAAAAAACCGCGTCCTCGAAACCGCAGCAAGTCAATTTAAAACGAAGCTGGTAGATCTTCTTCTTAGCGTGTCGATTGCAATCTAAATGGACTCTGCCTAGAATTCGGCCACATGTTTGGCGCCATCACCAGCGTCCATCAGTTCCTGTAACGTGCAGCTGACAGGACTCGCAGGACACGATATTAAGAGTCCCATCGTTTGATAATTATTTGCATACTTATTTAACAAATTGCATTGGTACTCGGAGATCTAAAAGTATGTTACTAGAGTAAATATAACGACAGGCGATTAGGTCATCATCATCTATCATACCCTAGCCTAGCCTTTTCCCAACTATGTTAGAGTTTGGGGTCTCTATCCGGATGCAGCTGAATACCAGTGCATGAAGCGACTGGCCGACTGTCTATCTGACCTCCACAACGCAGGTACTGCGTAATATAATATCCCTTGGTAAGACTGGTTGTCAGACTTTCGGACTTCTGAAGACGCGTAACGACTGTCAAAAATCTACGAATAACAGCCGGGACCAACAGCTTAAGGTGTTTTGCGAGGCACGGAGGGGTCACCCATCCACGGGCCAAACGCGGCAATTAGGTATATCACAATAATATGCTTGTGAAGATTTACACGACTGGGTCTGGTCGCAGATGTCTCTTCATATATCATCATTATTCACAGCCTGACTTCACCCACTGCTGCGAAAATAGACTCTGTTTGGTTGTGCCAATCTCCACGCTTCGGTGCCAGTGAACCAGACGAACTTGGTTGCATGGGCACCGCCGGACGACTTGCAGTCCCACTTCCTGTCGTTTGTTGCCAGTTTACTACTCAATTAAACCTTACCCCCTTTTTTTTTGAGGATGGGAAATCATCAATTGGCCCCTCCCGCTCTGGGTGGAGCGGAGGGAGTGTCAGACTCTTACTGACTAAAACCCACCCGTGTTCCTTCCTTAGCCCTTTATGTTCCAGGGCAGCGGTAACCCTTTCGGACGATCCCGCTACCCTGGTAGGCTTCGGCCCTTTCGGGCCCCGTCAATCGTGCTGACATCTCTTTGAGGCGCGCGTGGAACACATACGCGCCGTCCGGCAGGGGCTTGGTCCTGATCGGGCGGTGAGCTACCCAATACTCTCCGCCCGCAGGCCCGCGCCTACGGTGGCCTGGAGTCGTCACGCGGCTCCCACTCCCTCTCGCCCCGAACCATGGCTTGAACCAGGGCCGGACGCGAGAGGTCGCCGCCGCTGCCGATCGCCTTTACGAGGACACGGCGGTGCTCTGCCCAAGCGGGGTAGACCCCCACCGTATGCTCCACCGTGTCCTCTGGGCGATCCTGGCAGTGATGACACCCGGGCGTCTCCTCCCGCCTGATGATGTGCAGGAACCTCCCGAAACATCTATGTCCGGAGAGGACCTGCGTCAGGCGGTAGGTGAGAACGCCGTGACGCCTCTCTAACCACTCCTCAAAGAGGGGTCTTACCTCCGCTATCGTGGCGTGCCCTATTGCCTTGCCCCTTATGAAATCAATCTCTTTACTAGATGATTTGTTCTGCCGAAACCCCAACTCCATTTTAACTCCATTAATCGTTTCTCAACATCCAAGATCTTTGTGCGTCTTCAGATCTCGACGGTTAGTCCTCGGTCATCTACTTTCTTATTAATAATTTTCTGTGCTATAGAACGAAAACAGGCCTAGATGTTTTCCTGTCAGTCACACCCTCGTTTTTTATAAACACGCAACGCCTAGCCGAATGAGGTGGACCTCACTTTAGTGTACTTTTTTTATTAGTGGGTAGGTTATCTTTTCTCCATGTTTCCTCTCATGCGATCGATGATGGATGACATACGATTGCCTAGATCCAATAGCGTATTCACAACAGACATGAAGACTCAGAAAACTCAAATATCTTTTATTCTAGTTACTTAGTTCCTAGTTAGTAGTTTGGCTTATCAGCATAATTATTTTGAATGCCAAATGTTACAAAAGAAAGGCCCCAAAACGTTCATGTTTCAACTCCTCTAAGTGTTCCAGCTAGGAAGAAGTGGCGCTACAAACTCGACAGCCATTTTGAGATACCGTGAAACTGAGCCTCCGGCAAGGAGTTTCTAACGTATGCGTATACGTTTCTAACGGAGGACTCTTAACGTATGATAGAATGCATTAAGTAGCGCAATATTCGTTAGATACCGCAAGATTAGGTCGAACTTACCATAAATTTGCATAAAAAACTGCAAGTGTGATTCCGTTAGCGCCATGTGCGTTAAAAAACATTTAGCTCCTACATCGGATCGTGCTCGTAAATCATTCTCATTCCTCCTGCTGCTGTTATCCCATTTTATTTAGGGGTTCACAATGTAAGTCCTAGTTAGGAAAGGTGCGCTTCTTTTCTTTTTTCCTAGCTATTACATCGTTCACTCAACCATCTTTTGGTCCGCCTCTTTTCTTATAGCCTTACATCCCCATTCATGGCACATAAATATGTATTATTCAGCTGGTGTCAAATGCCAAACATTATTCTTTTTGTCATGTAAATAATAATTGACAATAATAAATACTGTGTACCAGTAATTCATGCGTGGCTTGCTAAATAATATCGTTTATGAATAACAAAGTACCTATGTTTCCTGGATCTGGTCGGTCGGCCATGTGTCCGCTTGAATGTTGTTTTGTCTTCACATACAAACAGACAATAGTCAATGTATGCGATATTCTGGGAATGGAAAGTACAATGCACGTTTGTAGGGATTGCATTGTACAAAAAAGTAAGAGGTTCTTTATGATGTTGATCAATATGGGTTTCTGCAGCAAGTAGGAATTTATCGGCCAGCATTTTGTCATCTTGGGCAGTTTTTCATAGAGATAGACTGTCTTAAGAATTACCGTACTCTCTAACAGCCCTGGAGCGGGTGCTACGAAAGCTAATCAGGTTACTTATAATTTTACCTGTTAATCTTGCATCGTCTTCTTACTACCTACTCTACTACCAATAGACGTCTCAACCAGCAGCATTGACCTTCTATCAGCCGCTATCTAAAAAAAATATTCTGAAACTCAGGATTATTCCGGAGTTCGAAATAATATTTCTATACAAAAAGGTTTTACTAGAGTTTGGCTTAATCGATACGACATGTTTCATCACTAGCTCTAATCAAAAGTAAAGAAGTTAAATTATACCCTATCGACATTATTTTTACTTCGTAGTTCGTACACAATTTTATCGGAAAACCTGCAAAATACGGAAATAATATTAGACGATGAAACTTATACTTACTCATACCATGTAGTCTGTGTCATACTCATTCCTAGCTAAATGTTAACAATGTGATACAACTAGGTTAAAACCATACAGGTTATATTTACTCGTATACACATAGGTTGTTTACTTTTCCTCATAATTATGTATGGTAGGTAGATACGTTTCATATTTCCATAGTCCATAAACCGTTAGAGCTGCGTTTTCCCATATGCATCCTAGCGCAATCTTCACTCGTGACAGCATCCTCTCCGCGAGTTTTACCTACATACGAGAATTAAATATCACATACCGTGTTGAAGAGATCATTCAGTCAAGTAAGCAAGGATGATAGAAACCTAACTATCCACAACCATACATTCAAACTTCAATACATACGTCACTTTACATAACACAAATGTAGATACCCTAGTCCCCAAGCAAGGTCAACAAGTATAACTAAGTAAAATCAAGCAAAAAAAAAATCACAGTAAAAAGTTTTAAGCAAGATTATTTATTTATTCCGATTCCAATCGTAAAAAGTAGCCATGAAGAATAGATATTTTTCCTTGTGTGATTATGATCATCAACCATATTTTGCCCACCGACCACTTTGAGTTCTTTTTTAAAGCCCCCCCAATTTTTTTTTTTTTTACTTACCATCTGTCGCGAATCTGAAACAGCCATTGCCACGATAATATAGGTTATATAATTTTCTCTGGGTCTTCTACTGCCCCTCTGAAAACGTGAGCGTTTGAGTCAAACGCTCACGTGGGGGCGTTTTCGCCCTCGTTGAGAACTTATGATTTAAACTTATTATAAAAAGAAAAGATTTGATTGTTTGTACCTATGTTTGATTCGCTTTCACGCTAAAAAGGCTGAACAGATTTGGATTAAATTTGGCACATGGGTGATCTACCCATCCGAAATCTGTTCAGCCAGGTCTGGACCTGGATTAGGACAAAGGATACTTTTTATCCCAATATTCTCAGGAGATCGAAACTAAAGTGGGTGAAACCGAGGGGCGCAGCTGGTAATACAAAGTTACATAAAAAGATTACGTTGGTAGAACACAAATCATATGAGAACCAGGCGCTAAGAACACTATTTAACACCATTCTTATATGTCAAGTTCTATAGAGACTATATGTATACATATAAAAATGTTATATGCAAACATTTACATAGTTATCTGTTCGCGAAACAAATGCCATTTGGGTTTTTTGAGCCGTCTATAAATGATCAAGTTATGATCAAAGTCCAGATTATGAGCGTTTTAATGAAGCACGTCTGTACGAGTAATAGTTCTAAAAACATAAATAGCTGGCCAAATACTAAATTTTATAGGGATCTACGTAACTTTAACCACAGGAAAAATATTCTGTACCTATTCGTAAATACGGTCCCTAATGTTAACTCCTGCTGACAATTCTCGTAATATAAAACGTTCAAAATCTAGTCGCAGTCTCATATTAGCGACAAACAAATGTCCAAAACCTGTCAAAAATGTAGGGAAATTAGGGTATTTTTGACAGATTAAGAATGAGATCAGACTGTGAACGTTCTGAAAGAATTAGAAGAGAAATTAGATTTCTTCTTACGAGAATTGCCCCTCAGTAATCAATAAGAGCAGCATAATAAATCACCTTTTTACTCTGTCCTATAATGGCATTTTATGACATTGACCCTGTTTCAATTGTGACATAACCTCAAATACAAGGAAAATGTCGATAACATTTCATTTTTATCTGTGTCTCAACACTATCAACCTCACACAGGGCTTTCAAGAAATTATTATGAGTGAGTCTTTTGTTCTCATTTAATCTTCATTTCTTTTAACCAAATTCTGAGATTTAGTTTCTTCATCGTTCTGCGGTCATCCCAATTTTTTTGGGGTCGGCAATGACCGTCTCTTATTCTATCTATTAAATCTATATCTGACACCGTAAGGACTATTCCTGCTTGCAGTGCGTATTATTAGTCGACCTGCAGTGCGATTCTGTAACCATCTCACCGTGAAAACTCAGGTGAAGTGAGCGTGGAGTGAGCTGTCATTCCAACTAATGTTAGGGATTGACACTATTGACAGCTCACTCTAAGCTCACTTCACCTAACTCTTTTCACGGTGAGGTTTTTACAGAATCGATCGGCAGAAAAGGATCCTCTTTTATTTTACTTACGGACGCAGCTGTGGTCGTCATGTGCACAGGATTTTGTTTTCAATATGGTCAGATATAGGTTTTGGCGATTACATTATCAACCTAGTATCTCAGAGAACACTTCATTCGTCCAGTCCGGCGACACTTGACAGTGCGACAATTCGAGTAGCTAATAAAGATCAAATTCGCAAAACACGTGTTTGTTTGTATGAAACTGACAGGTGTCAAGAACACATTCTCTCATCGGCCGCACTTTAACAATATCGGCGATGTCTTCTTCTTCCATAATTCTCAATTAGTTTTCATCTCAGTAGTCACCTCTTTTCTAGTCATATCATCTTTCAGACAGTCCATCCATCGCTTCTCGGTCTTCTCCTACTTATAATCCTACTCCAATCGATTTTCCTTGATAAAGAAGGAAGAATGGCAGAAACTGTTAATTGCAAACACAAAGATTGACCATGAAACCTTTTCCTTAAATTGTCGCCTTTTTCAGGGTCTAGAAATTGGAATAAATAGCAATTAAACCTTGTAGTACTTACCTGCACAAGATATTTTTTTCAATCCCAATAGCGTCAGGTTTTTATGCTGCCAAAGTGATGTCAGATATTTTCGATTACAATGAAGTATCACATTTAGGGAGAGGAAAGGAATTTAACTGGCTAGTTAGATACTTATGACGCGAGACATGTCCGTTAATCAATATTAACGAACATGTTTAGCAGCATCAAAATATGTGTCAATGCAATTATTAACACATGTTTTTGAAACTGATGCAGCATCCCATATTTTGGCGTCGCTTGTCTCGTCAGATAGTTTTGATGTTCTTCGATGTGACATATTTGCGCTGCCACTTTTGTGTGCCTTCCACGAAGAATCACATATATAAATTTGCCGTCATATAATGGATGAATAATGAAATCAGATATTACTGCCGACCTGTCCATAGTAATATATTTATGCTCCTCGACTTTACCTCCACTCAGGCCGTCGAGAGAATGTGTTAGTAGCTAATGAAGATCAAATTCGCTAAACACGTATTCGTTTGTAGGAAAATGACAGGTGTCAAGAACGCATTCTCTCGTCGGCCACACTGTAGGCTCTACCAAATACAAATCAAAGAGGGTTGGCTGCTGTTTTACGCATTTATAGATTTTAAGAAATAAACAGCTCCTAAATAATCATTTTAGTTTTAGTGCAGTACACTAACTACTAGACTAACATAAATATTTGAATAAGTACTCTGTTAGCAAACTATTCAAATAAGTACGATGAACGTTATTCGACGTATTTCCCCGTGTGGAGATGTTATGAGCACCTGTAACGTCACTTACCAAAAATAAGACGAGGATAACTCAATCAATATTATGACACGGTATAAGATAATATTACCGTGGTATTACCGTGGTTATGATAAACATAATTATTATGAACGTCGCCGCCGAGTCAGCAATAAATTAAATTACCGCTATTGAACTGGTAGCACAGCGTGTTATAATTATTAATAATCTTCTTTTTGAGAATTCCACAACCTCGAATCGCTGAAATGAACTTAGAATTAACTAGGTAGTATGAACTATAGGTAGATGAGTTCGCGTATCACTGGTCAGTTTCCCTCAGTTGTTAGTTTATTTAATTCGCCAGTTTCGTTGATTAGTCAGTTTCGCTGTTGTGTTAACTCGACAACTTCTAGTGTTTGCCAGTTTTCGTCGATTCGTTATTAAGAAATGGAGATAATATTCAAGTTATGGTTTATATTGTTGTTATACAAACTGAATGGAACCATAAACATATATAGGACCTTTTTGTTGCAAATGGTCACTCAAAAATCAACTTTGAATACGTATTATTAAAGTAGATAAGTTATTAAGTAGCGATGGAATGTAAATTATCTGAGATTATGAACACTACTATAGAAATGAAGGTCCCATGACTGTCTAAAACTAAAACTTCTAAGACCATAGATATAGGATAGAGGGAGATATGCCCTGTAGTTGAAAATGTATCAGAACTCGTTAAGGTGGATGCTCCAACGTAGCCCGCGACATTCAAATTTTCTTACGTTTTTTGCAATTTGCTGGTCAGTACTAAGTTGTACGTTGATTAATTGATGATTTTTATGATTATAATTCTATAAATAAATAATTGTTACGGTCGCGAATCATATTTAGATCAACATACAACCTGATTCCCCATACTGACCTGCAAATTGCAAAAAACGCTAGAAAATTTGAATTTCGCAGGCTACCCTGACGCTTTCGCCTAGATAAATACCTATCTATATATCTGGGTTGTGGAGGTCAGATAGGCAGTCGCTCCATGTAAAATACTGGTATTCAGCTGCATCCGGTTAGACTGGCAGCCGACCCCAACATAGTTGGAAAAAGGCTAGGCAGATGATGATGATCTAAGGAAAGACAGCATTTAATTTGTAAGTGGCACTACAAATAGGTACCTAGTCATCCACATGCACATATTATCAAATCCATTTGTTTACATTCGCATCAGACAGTTTTGGAACAGATCATAAATGAAAATCACCTACATTGTGAGTAGTATCTTTCCACAAAGGTCAAGGCTGTCGCGAGAGCTCTGCGCGCAACCCGCTGTAATAATCACTATGATTGCTCTCGACCACGCGTGTTCTTCACAATGTCACATACGACTTCACACGTGACTCTGAGAAGTTATCAGCAACGTTTCCGTGTAAAAATCAGTTGTCAAGCTAAAAAAATAGAGCGAGCTTTTATAACAGTGCGGAAATTGGAAAATTGTGAAAATCTCTCAATCTCAGTACCTACCTACTAAGTATCTATAAATAGTACCTATAAAATAAAGTCTCTTTCCGTGTCTATCTGTGTGACCGCATTGTTCTTCTAAACTATGAAACCGATTTTGATGCGGTTTTCAAGTTTCACCACCATAGAGAATTTATTCCGGACTTCTGTATAAAAATCCGTTAATATTACACTTACCTATATAAAATTAATAAATTTTGATAGGTATTTTGTCAAGTCGTAAAAACAGTGCGAACAAGAGGAGGGTCGCTAGTATTATAACAAGCAGTACTTACCGGTATTATTATCATAGATATAAAAAAGAAGATTATTATGTAAATCACGAATCCTATTATCAAGATTATTGATAATTATAATAACCTAACATTATCAAAACACTTTTTCGCAAAAATAAGATTTAGACAAGTGTCAATGATAAGAAAACATGAAGACACATGCCTATAGATGACAGAAATCAACACGTTGGACATAACAGGAAACAAGTTTAGAGCTTCGACAGCTGCGGTAAACCTTGCTGCGTTGCCGTCACCACATGACGCTGGCAGAATAGTCGACACGGCTCAGTTGCCAGAGGAAAAAAAAAAAAAAGTTCGTACTTGTCAAGTAAAAACTGAATGTACCTAAACTATTGTTATAACATTTGGCCTTCAAAGAAGACGTAACAAACTTCTAGTGAGAAACTTGGTGCCATTAAATCTTGATGAAAATAAAGGTAGACTAGAATACTTCAGACTACCCCGTTGGTCTAGAAGTCGCGTCGGTTTTTCCTTCAGGAATTTCTCAGTAGGGGAGTCTGCACCTTAATTGCGTAACACACGATCAATCGGAATCGGTTTCATTTTGACAGTTCAACAACATTCATTGCGTTATTTACGTGTTGAGCAGACAAATTTTTCGAACTTATGAAGCAATGGTTTAGCAATTTGCTTCAAAATGATTCAGATTCCGATTGATCGTGTGTTACGCAATTAGGGTGCGGGATTTTGTGTCCAGTTAGTGGTAATAGGGTCGCCGTCCCCCCCTCAACCTATTCGAAATGTTAGTGCACTACAGGTATACGTATAACGGTATAACCCATCGGCTTATTTATTACAGGCCCGATGTTATGTTATATTATATCTATAGGTACCTATATTCCTTATTTACTAGACCACTAGCATGGATAGATGGTGTAGGAGTCTGTATTTATGTGCTACGGATATTTTTTTTATAGGAAAATGGTAATATAATGAGAGTGACAGATGTCCTAACTCTTGACTTGAAAGCCCCATGAGTCCATAAATATCTAATGTTTGTGTCACACATCCCAAAATAAATAATTCGAACCAACAAACTCACATAGTAAATATTTCCACAGTGTCAATTTATTAAAATGAGGAAGTCTTGATATGGTCATTTTACGTAATTTCTGACACTTTACCAAAGATCTTTGTAGAGAATTATCAGTATTAGGATATCTAACGTTATCGGATGATCGCTATCAAACACGAGTCCGCACGACCAAGTCAAGTCAGTTAACATGTGATAATCGTGTAAAGTGTTATCACATTTTACGTTTATATTCCGCATTGACGTCAAAAGTCATGACATTGTTATGTAGTATTATTAAGAAAAATATGGAAAAACGATAATAATTTACGATACTTTTCGCGGACAAAGGGAGAGAAAACTACAGTAATCTGTGAATTTCACTGTTGTCAATCTGCAATACATACCAAGAAATATGAGATACCTACTCACATAAATACATACAGAGTTAATTTTGCAAAGACCAGCCAAATTTAAGGGTGTGGTACAGACCATCAAACTGAACAACTTTCTCCATGGGACCAACATCGTAATCGCGAATAAAAATTCAGCCGTCCCATAAGTACATTTAGGTCGAGTCGGTCAATTGAAGTTTTCTATGGGACAGTTGATAAAATTTTCGCGATTACGCTATTTGTCCCATGGAGAAAGTTGCTCAGTTTGATGGTCTGTACCACATCCTTAAATTTGACTGGTCTTTGAAAAATAACCCTGTATAAGAAACCTACTCACATAATTCTAATTAGGTACCTTCCATAAATAATAATATGTAGTTCAACTGATTGTATCCATAACCTACCTAAGTTAGTTACCTGTATGCGAATTGTCAGAGATTGTTATTTTGCATGTCAAAAGAAATAACGCGTATTTAGCCGTAACCTACTTATCCATCCCTCCTGCGCCTGTGGATCTACTCCCTTATCACGAAATCCGTAGTTACGGCCGAAGTCAAGCCTTTGCAACTCCGTATCACGTACAGGCATTAAGATGCGGCCCGACATAAGATTGAATGATGCCACGATTACACGGTTGTCCCTATTCCCGAATTCCCGAAATGTATTTGCCCGTCCGAAAACTAGAATTTGACACTTGCTTTGAGGGATGAACTATTTTCGGATGTGCCCGTATGTTCGTTGACGGACTTAGAGAGTTTCCCGTTTTATCTGAAAAGGTACAGGGAGTCTCCCTGTGCCTTTTCAGAGAAAAGCGGAAATCTTGAAACCGTTACCTACTGCTCTTACAAGCTGAGACAAGATTATATTACTATATCGCATTGTAATGCTTATCAATATCAAAAAGCCGTAAGTATCTGCCAAATTCTGACCTTCACCATGCAGAATTGCCAGTAATCGATCTGCTATTGATTTAAGTCGACGCGTCGCGGTAACGACCGTGTCGCCGAAAAGTGCAAAGTGGTCATTTGTCATAACTTCATTAGTTTACTTAAACACTATTATTCGTAATCGTATGATTACGAATACAATTGAGTATAATTTTGTCCACGCGTGATTAAGTTAACAATTAACATAATTGACTTTGACAGGTATTTAAATGCAGACAATTAGTGCTTTTTTTTAAATTATCAAAACAACTGTTTCTCAGGCATAGGCCGAATTATTGCCAGTACTAAACAAAGGAAATAATGTTCAATCGCAGAGATAGTTAGCTAGCTAGCTTACATTAGCCGATTCTGTGACTGTGTGAAAAACTGACTGCATTGTTAAAATAACAATATAATATAACTGTAACTGGAGACAATCAATGTAGGTACCGATTTGAAAATCCTCTAATAGTAAACAGGCTTCATAAGTAATTATAACACGCACAATAGAATCTCATCATATCATGGAACTTTATATCTACGATTCATCAAACAAAATATTTGTCTGAAAAAAATACTGTCAAAAATGTTAAAAAATAACGTAATTTTTTTGACACTGTGCAATGAGTACAAATAATCAAATTACCGTGGGTGCACTATAGGTACATCTCTGCTTAACCCTTCCGGCAATACGGTCGTGAATCGTGATGTTATGTTATCTCGGGCATGAGTATTTCTAAACGATGGAAAAATGTTCTATCACAAGTTTAGTACCTAGCATTGTTACAAATTCCTCTTTACCCTTTCCGTTTTATAATATTTACGACTTTTGTGCCCATATTAGTCTCGTAGGAATTATAAGTTCTATCACTTCATTCGTTTACTTGGTTAAACGTTGACATGAGTCAATCAGTGAAATCAATGGATAAGTTACAAAACGTCGTCTCTTGTTCTGTAAGGTACGTATTGACTTGTTAGTTACTCTGATGGATTCATCTGAATCCGTCTACCTATTTTGATCTTTTAGTATTTTACACTCCTAGTATCCTATTTTATTTAGTACCTGGTACTTGTCCATCGTCATTTCAGCCCAGAATCACCCAATGTTATAGGGCTCCCCAATCTTCTACCATACTTCCCGATTTCGTGTGGGGTGCGCACTGCGCACGGTCCAGGTGTTTTTCGTGACTTTACCGATATCGTCAACCCAAAGCGCTTTTGGACGGCCCTGATTTCTCTGGCCTCACCTTGGCCACCATTCAGTCACAGCGTTACTCCATCGGCCATCTCCTCGTTTACTGGCACTTGTTGACAGGCCTCAAAAGAATAACCGTGGAGTTTCTTAACGAATCTTTTCCATAGGAAACGGCTAATTGGAACCGAGAACCTAGCTCCTGACGTTTTATAAGAGCCCATGAAGGTTTATATGGGGAATCAAATATTTTGATTTTGAACTGTTTGATTAGAAAATCTGCTGTAGATCTCATGATATCTGAGGCTCCCGAACAAAAAGCACGTAAAGGAATGGTCTGATGCGTGAGTGACTAAATATTTGTAAATTACGCGCTGAAAATGGTAAAGAAACTTCAAACAAGGCACAGCAACTGTGTTTAAAACTGGGTCTTGTTTTTACTGAATTGTAATAAAGTTATCACTGGATATTGAGCCTAGTGAAATGATCCACATTAAAATATTTTTACATTTAAGTAACACTTTAACGTTGGCAAAAATACATCTTAGTTTATAATTACAATTTGGCACTCAATAGCATTCGAACCGGATAAAAAGTAAAGTTCAATGAACTTAAAAATGTTTATTGCAAAATGCACACAACACGATATCGCCATGATTATATTCTTGGAAGCAGGTTAAAATCTATTCTTATAACCATAGTGAAACTATTTTGAACTCTAATAAAGCTAAAATTAAGTATAGTTTGGAAAGACACGTCTTTTAATATTTTAACGATTTCCTTGTTTCGCGATGGTCAATAAAATAAATTATAACACATTAGGTAGGTACCAAACTTAATTTTATTTTAAAGGCTATTTTGAGATTCTTCATTGCTATCTTTTTGGTTAACAAACTAGATCATTGCACAAAGTTAATAATGGATGGATGTGTTTATTCTAGAGCGCCAGGTATTTATTATTTTAGGTCAAAATAAAATTATTTTAATCAGTGTTTTTTTGCTTGGATATCTTTGGTTAGACGTAAGACGCTGTGATAAAATTTGTCCATCTATTTTAATTGGACCCTGTATAATTACGTCTGTTTAACGAGATGAATCACGGTAAACCTGTAAAAATTGTGAAAAAAAAAACTGTGTAATATTTACAAATTGCTTATCTTATTCTTATATCTTTGTTGAAAAGATAATGTATAGCTAGCATAATCTAGTGTCATTACCTTTTATCCTGCCAGTCTGTTTCTGCACAAAGAAATTAGTGACGCCGCCTCTAAGTCACGCTAAGAGCTGTGTTTGAAATAATTAAGTTGTTTTGTTACTAAAGATTGTTTCGGTTCTCTCAATCTTAGCGTTGGGTATGAATTAACATTTAAATTATGTGAATATATCGACAGTAAGATTTCACACTTATTATAATACGCTGTATTATGAGCGAATTATTTGTTCTGCAGTCGGTTCGATGCGGTGTTAGCAAAATTATTCGCAGTATTGTAAAAATACATAAATATTATTAAAATCACATGTCTTGGCGCTAGGCGAAATATAAAAGATTCTATAAAGCATAATTGTGTTAGATGAAAAAGCTTTGTTATCTTATGATTCATTCACATTATTTCTCCGTCGCCATAACGACCATACGACAACATTACCTGACCATACCATCAACTTAGTTTCGCAAGTACGAGTATCTACTTTCTGAATCATCACTTTTGTCTCCATCTTCATTGTTTAGACTTCGGACAATTTGTTGAACTATGTTAAATAAATATATGTAGATTTTATTAACAATGAAAATACTAGGCCATGCTACGTAACGTATATCAGAATCTATTCTAAAAGAATGACATTGATACCAAGTCGTACAAAATCTTTGTCGAATTGCTAAAATGGCGTGAACGTGCTTAAAATAATGTTTGCATGAAAATCTCGAATTTGATGACGTCAATACAAATAAATAGGCTGCCAAAAGTAAAACCATTGTAAAAATTAAATTTCTGATGACGATGACAAAATATATTCCTCGTCGTGTCTTAAAATCTCGAAATGTCTTAAATACAAGTCATTTGTTAACTTACTCCTAAACAACATGGTTGGCTTTGCATTGCGAATTTGGAAGAACCGGCCTAATTGAATCGTGTGAATACAAAATAGTCATCAGGTATCGTGGGACACCCGCGGTACTTGCATAACACACTTTGCATAATACATAACAATAGTAGCAATGGCTTTTGACAGTTAAACAACGTTCATTGCGTTATTTACGACCAATTTTTCTAAAACATTAAGCAGTGGATTAGCAATATCCTTCAAAATGATTCAGTTTGTGATTGATGGTGTATTACGAAATGAGGGTGCTGGTCAGAACGAGATCAACAAAAATATCGTGACGGTCAAAATGTTACACTTTTCGGTCTAATTCTGACTCGCCAAGTGTACAGAGTAAACCGTGCGATAAGAAACTTGTTCCAAAACTTTCAACCAAAATGGATCAATTTGGTTGAACCGTCTTATAGTCTTTATAGACTTCAATCAATTCTTACATTGAAGCTTATAGTTTTTTTTTTTAATCCCAGAGACCAATCTTACAGGTGTAACAACCCTCTTACTAAAAAAAACGCAAATACAAAAGACTTAAATATCAGATTAGTCACTGGAATTAAAAAACCGGCCAAGTGCGAGTCGGACTCGCCCATGAAGGGTTCCGTTACGTTACGATTTATGACGTATTAAAAAAAAAACTACTCACTAGATCTCGTTCAAACCAATTTTCGGTGGAAGTTTATATGGTAATGTACATCATATATTTTTTTTAGTTTTATCATTCTCTTATTTTAGAAGTTACAGGGGGGGGGGGGGGACACATTTTACCAGTTTGGAAGTGTCTCTCGCGCAAACTATTCAGTTTAGAAAAAAATGATATTAGAAACCTCAATATCTTTTTTGAAGACCTATCCATAGATACCCCACACGTAAGGGTTTGAAAAAAAAAAAATTTTGAGTTTCAGTTCTAAGTATGGGGACCCCCAAAATTTATTGTTTTTTTTCTATTTTTGTGTGAAAATCTTAATGCGGTTCACAGAATACATCTACTTACCAAGTTTCAACAGTATAGCTCTTATAGTTTCGGAAAAAAGCGGCTGTGACATACGGACGGACAGACAGACAGACAGACATGACGAATCCATAAGGGTTCCGTTGCCATTTGGCTACGGAACCCTAAAAACGAACTAAAGGTATCTTTAAATATAAAAAACAACAGAGTTACTTATTAAATATTTACCTAATATTTATCTCAGAAGAACAAAGTGATGATTTTATGACCACTATTTACTTAAAAAGTAAATATTTTTAAGCGTTATGTGTGACGATGTAGTGGACCTTTAGTGTGAAAATAAATAAGTGATAACAACATGAGGAACGGTGACAAAGGAGCTGATTGGGAGAATGAGAAGCTGGACCCTAATGGATGGTAAGTTTTATAGGATAAGGTTTATTTAAAACAGCGTAAGAAGCTTTTTAGGTAAATGACATTAGTGCATCGCAGCAGCAAATAAGGTTCAAAATAGCGTTGCGTTCATAGAAAAGTAAAAAACTTATATTCTATGGTTGAATCGAATCCTTAAACTGCAAATTTACTTTTATTTTGGTGGTCCAAAATAAAAGTAATTTTGTAGTTTAAGGGCTGATTTTTCCAACGCCAGATAATTTTATCCGAGGAATAATTTTGAATTTTTTACAGTTCTTCCATACAAAAACTCTCAGACGTCAATTTTATTCGTCGAATAAAAAATATCTGTCGATTGAAAAATCAGTCCTTAAGTAAATTAAAAAATAAATGCGCGTGCATTTATTTTTTAATTTACTTCGCGCTTCGCGTGTTACCTACATTGTGATGGAACACTAAATATTACACCTTCATTATTTTACTTTTGCAATCACAATGTAACACGCTTTTATTTATAAAAAATTGGGTTTTTCTTATCAGGTTTAAATTATTTTTAACTTTTTAGTTCTTTTTATTAACAAGTAATAAAAGCTTGTTTATAAAAAGTTTGTTTTTCTTTCTTTTAATTTTATTTTTAACTGTTTAGTATATTTCTTGTTCATGTTGTTCCCACGAGTATAGGACAAAAATGGTCCATCCCCCCAGAGGCCCACTGTAGGGGGATAAGGGCTTCAGTACAACAGGGTTCGCCCTGGTACCCTGAGGCGCAACTTTAGCGATATGACATGTTTATAATATACACCCTCATACCATTTACCCCTCGGCACGTGCTGACCTTGGCATTGGGTCATCCATCTAATAAATCTAATTAAAGACAGAATCCATATTCATAACAAACGGAACGAACGAACTTATTTTCCCAAAGATGGGGTCGCATATTCACGTCCACCAAACTACCACCCATCAAAAACGGTCCACCCATCAAGACGAATCAAACTCGACGCGGTTGTGTCGCTTAATTAATGAGTTCCTATGGCCACCTTCCAGCTCGATCATCAGACCCTGGTTACCATCTAGCACCAAAGTACTCGTCAAGACGGATCAAACGAGTCCAAACTCGATGGGGTTGTCTCGTTTAACTACCGAGTTCCTATGGCCACCTTCCGGTTCCATCATCAGATCAGCTCCATGTCATAAAAATTTCTTAAGAAATAAGCATTGCCTTTGTACTCATATTATAACTATGTCATATCCCTATGTATTTTACTGTGTGTATATGTATAAATAATAAAATAAATAATTTTGCATTGTCATCCGATTTACACATGCCTGCAAAATTTTAGCTCAATCGGTAACCGGGAAGTGGATCAAATTTAACTTGCAAGATTTGATTACAAAACAAACATCGGGACAGGTGAAAGTAAATTAAAAAAAAAAACTTTCGTAAATAACACCATTACATAGATACAGCAAACATGTGGCAATACGATGCTACAACTAACTTAATAAATAATAATTATACTCGTGCATCGTCCTCGAGATTAGTAACCTGAAAACGTTGAAATATTTGTAGTAACACGTTAGTGACACCACTCTTCCACTGAATGTTTAGAGTCCTTTGCCTTTTTTTTTTTTTTTTTTTTCTTCTTGCCACCCTAGCTTTCCCGGTCTTTCATTCACGTCATAGTGCGCCACCACTCATATCATAATTTAAGCAAAATAAAAGATTCTATCAGTTTTACAGTGAAATAGGCAGAAATCAAGATGCCAAAAAGGAAATTAGAATTAGAGTATATCAATTGGAAAATAAAAAAGCTAAAAAAGAAACTAAAGAAACGCTCACGCCGGGAGCAATCGCCTGTTGCGTCTACGCCTACAATGACCGATACGGAGGAAGACGATCAAAATCAAGGTACCTATCACAATAATAAAAGTTCTGTTTTAAATCACAAAATAACATAATAACATTCATCCAATTTACAAAGTTAACCTATAAATCGTTTGATTTTTTGCACAATGCGTGCGTTCGTGACAATCTGTCAAAATACAATTACATACCTACTTCCATGCAAAGTTGATTGATGCTTCGTAATAATCATTGTACAAAATAAACCAGAGTTCGTATACTTCGCTTATGTACATTAAAACTTCAATTAACTACCTACTTAATGTAAAAATAAGTATACTAAAGTACACAATACCTATCAGAGCGGCTTCTGGGGCCGCATCGCCAGGTAACGCAAAATAAGTGTACTGAAGTACCCAACACCTATCAGAGCGGCTTTTGGGGCCGTATCGCCAGGTGGTTTTCAGGGTTACTTACTCGCAACAGTAGTTGTGAGATGGATTTACATCAGCCAAACAGATCAGTTTTTGGGACTGTTTCATCGGCTCAATTTTCTTAAGGTATCAGTAAAACCGTTAAATGGCATTACCAACATCTGTGTCACCTGTTCACGGACATTCAATTATAGGGCCGAACACCTATCAGAGCGGCTTCTGGGGCCGTATCGCTGGGTTGCTTCATGGTGCCCAGCCACACAACACATGGCCAATCAGTACAGTTTTTTGGGACTGCCAGTGATTGGCACATCATAAAGCATAACTGTCTGTTTTCAGTTGGCGCGTTGTTGGATAGTCCACAGACAACACCACTAGAAGAGGTTTTACCACCAAGCGTGTGTATCGAACCTGTTGAAGAGGTCTTACAACCGTCCACCTCAGATGACCACCTACTTCAGCCGACTTTGGAAAGGGTTTTAGAAGTAGACCCTGTCGCAGAGACGGATGAAGGACTAGCTGACCCAAAAGACCCCTCGGCTGAGGACCTGGATCCGGAAGTGCTGGACATCCTCGGAGCCGATCCTTCTGCGGTTGTAAACTATGGTACTGACATACATAAAGAACTAGCTACGAGGCTACAACACATAGCCACTCTGGGACTTTCCAAGGAAACACGTAAAGAACTTACCGAACGGTACCTCATTCCTGCCAACAGCGTTTTAATTGGAGCACCCTTACTAAACGCGGAAATAAAGGCAGCGGTAACAGAGACCGTACTGAAACGAGACAGGGGCATCGAAGGCCGCCAAAGTCAGCTTGCTACGGCAATTTCAGGATTAGCAAGAGTACTTACAAAAGAACTCGAAGATAAAAACAAGAACAAAGAGCGTTTAAAACAATTGATGGATGTATGCCGCATCTTGTGCAACATACAATATGCGGAGTCTATCACCAGGCGAAACTTCGCCATATTTTCCATAAAAAAAGATCTGAAAGATCACCTGACAGACACAAAAATTGACAAATACCTATTTGGTGAGAACCTAGCAGATACAATTAGATCAGCAAAAGCCGTAACGAAGTCAGGCACTGAAATAAAAAATAGGATACAACCAAAACCCAAAACGTTCCCTCCAGCTAACAATTTAAACTGGAGAAGCCCGGCCCCAGCGCGCAAACAGCAAGGAATACAGCGAGGTCGCGAAGCAGCTCCCCCGCCGGTGCCGGGCCCTTCGGCGCGATACAATCGCAACACGACGCAGGGCAACTCGTCGAAAACATCACGGCAGCCGTCGAAGTTCAACCGCCGCCGATAAATCCGGTAAAGTACGCTGGACAATTATCTTCTTTTTATGCTCAATGGTCTCTAATCACTGAAGACCAAACCATACTGTCATGGGTTAATGGCTATACACTACAATTCAACAAACCAGTGGTCCAGATATGTAATCCAAAAATCATACAACACACACAAACAGAGAAATTTCACTTCAATGAAGCGATTAACAGCTTGCTAAAAATTGGAGCAATATCTGAGTGTGAACCATGTAAAGATCAATTCACCTCAAGTGTATTCCTACGTCCCAAACCGAATGGCAAAATGAGGTTCATATTGAATCTAAAACCATTAAACAAATTTATAAACACAGATCATTTTAAGATAGAAGATTTAAGAACAGCGGTAAAGTTAGTATCAAGAGATTGTTTCATGGCCAATCTCGACTTAAAAGATGCATATCACTTAATAAAAATCAACCCTGTATCCCGTAAGTACCTTAGGTTCGAATTTAATCAAAAACTTTATGAGTTCAACGTTTTGCCATTCGGGTTGAACATAGCTCCATACATTTTCACTAAGATAATGAAACCAGTAATAAAACTACTTAGAGCATGCGGATATCTCTCAACAATCTATTTGGATGACATTTTTTTGTTGGGACAGACTCAGTTAGAATGCTCAGAAAACATTATGGTTACCAGAAAATTATTAACATCTCTGGGCTTTATTATTAATGAGGAAAAGAGCAATCTCATTCCTTCAAAATCATGCAAGTTTCTTGGCTACATAATAGATTCAAAAAAATTCCAAATAACGTTACCTAATGAAAAAAGATTAAACATAAAGTCCGAGCTAATAAAGATGATGAATCGTAAAAGATGTAAAATTAGGAAATTCGCACAATTGTTAGGACTACTTATATCGGCATGCCCAGCAATCGAATACGGGATACTTTACACTAAAGAATTAGAAAGGTGTAAATATCTGAACCTAAAAGACCATGGAGATTACAACAAATACATGAATATACCAGTTTCGTTGCAAACTTCTTTTAAATGGTGGATAAAATCAATCGAAACCTCTGTTCGACAAATAAGAATTGACGAATACTGCAAAGAAATCTATACTGACGCCTCAACTACGGGGTGGGGAGCTGCGTGCGGTAACGAAAGAGCCAGCGGAGTATGGTCGCGAGATGAGAGGAAAATCCATATAAATCAGCTAGAACTGCTGGCAGCTTACTTTGGCCTTAAAATATTCGCTAAAAACCTCAACAACTGCCAAATTCTTCTCCGCGTGGACAACTCCACGGCCATTGCTTACATAAACCGCATGGGTGGCATTCAATACCCACATCTCACACAGGTTACTAAAGAGATATGGCAATGGTGTGAATCTCGCAATATCTTCATATACGCTTCATACATAAAATCGGCAGACAACGAAATTGCGGATGCAGAATCTCGTCGAGTACACCCAGATATCGAATGGGAACTAGCAGACTCTGCTTTCCAATCGATAGTTGACAAATTCGGCTATCCTCAAGTGGATCTATTCGCAAGTAGGATCAACACTAAGTGTGCTCGTTACGTGTCTTGGCATCGCGATCCAGACGCTTTGGCAGTCAATGCATTTACAATCAAATGGACAGCTATTAATTTTTATGCCTTCCCTCCCTTCGCAATAATACTCAAAACATTAAGAAAAATAATTTCCGACAAAGCGTCAGGAATTATGGTCGTTCCTAAATGGCCTACACAACCGTGGTTCCCTATATTCCAACGCCTTCTGGTGTCAGAAATGCTAGAATTCAAACCTAACGATAATGTCATTATCTCACATTCCAGCAACCGGAACATACAAGACAACCTTATCCTGGTTGCCGGAAGATTGTGCGGACAGCGCTACTGCGACGCAGGATACCGCCATCCACAGTTGACATCATGATGGCCTCATTGTCAAAAAATTCTTACCAGCAATATGATGTAGCACTCAAAAAATGGTTTAAATTTTGTTCCGAGAACAACTTCGAGTTATATGAGGCGTCAATCCCTACCATTTTATATTTTCTCACAGAAATATACAACCAGGGCAACCAGTACGGCACCTTGAATTCATGTAGGTCCGCCCTAGCACTTATACTAGGACCGCGCATATCAAAAGATGATCGCATCACAAGATTTTTCAAGGGCGTTTATCGGCTTCGTCCACCACGGCCTAAATACAATACCACTTGGGACACTTCTCTTGTACTAGAGTTTCTAAGTCAACACTTTCCAAATGAAAATTTGCCATTAGAAACATTAACCAAAAAATGCGTTAGCCTTCTTGCTATTACGTCGGCACAACGTATGCAAACTTTAGCAAAAATCAACGTTAACAATATAGAAATCCTTTCTACTAAAATTATTATAAAAATACCTGACCATATTAAGACCTCCAGGCCGAGCTCAAAACAACCAACTTTGAGCTTACCCTTCTTTGAAACGAAACCGGAGATATGCCCTTGCAAAACCTTAGTAACTTATCTTAACAAAACCAAGCCAATACGTGGGCAAAACGTAAATCTATTTATTAGTTTTAGGAAACCATATAAACCAGTAACAACACAATCATTAAGCCGGTGGATTAAATCAGTCCTAAAAAATAGCGGGATTGACACCTCTACGTTCTCCGCACATAGTACGAGACACGCTGCCACCTCAAAAGCAAATCAATGCGGTGTGTCCATTGATTTAATCCGCAACACCGCAAGCTGGAGCGGAAGTTCTAACGTTTTTGGAAAATTCTATAACCGAGTGATTATTGATCCTACCGAAACAGCTCTCGCCACGGCAGTGCTATCTGATTTATAATTACCAAAGTAACAAAAATTGTGATTTATAATTAAGAAAAAACTGTGATTTATTACTAAGAAATAATTGTGATACTAATTAAGTAATGGGAATAATATAGCATTTAATTCATACACAAGTATCTTTACTTTTGTAGTTAACATTTCCTCAGCTATCTCTCAAGTTCTACAAATATTTCAACGTTTTCAGGTTACTAATCTCGAGGACGATGCACGAGTATAATTAATGATTAAACGAACTTACCTGTACGTGAAGTTCTATCATAATTATACAAAGTGCATCGTCCGAAGAGATTAGTAACACCCACCCAACCCAAAATGTCTCCCAGGTTGCTGTGGAAATGTCAAAAACAGAACATGGAGAACATGGTGGCTTCAAACTCTAAACTTAATGAAAGACCGGGAAAGCTAGGGTGGCAAGAAGAAAAAAAAAAAAAAAAAAAAGGCAAAGGACTCTAAACATTCAGTGGAAGAGTGGTGTCACTAACGTGTTACTACAAATATTTCAACGTTTTCAGGTTACTAATCTCTTCGGACGATGCACTTTGTATAATTATGATAGAACTTCACGTACAGGTAAGTTCGTTTAATCATTAAAAACTACCGCTAACAAAAAAAGAGGAATGTTAACGGCTGCTTATAATAAAAGATAATAATGCTGGCTGCATATTTTGAACAGCCACCACTGTCAGTCTTGATACTCGTACTCGTATATTTAAGAATTATTGGTTGAGATGTTTACCTATACTTCGTCGATCGATACTCATATCGATAATTTATCGAATGCCCAGAGCCAGTATTTCAAGGAAATGGCGTTTGCATATCACAGATGGACAAGACAAAATACATAAGTAAACCAAGTAATAAAAGTATTACAAATGCATTTCTATGTCACATGATATGTGAAAGCTGTGACTACTGCAGTGCGATTCTGTAACCATCTCACCGTGAAAACTTAGGTGAAGTGAGCGTGGAGTGAGCTGTGATTCCAACTAATGCTAGGGATCGACACTATTGACAGCTCACTCTAAGCTCACTTCACCTAACTTTTCACGGTGAGATTTTTACAGAATCGATCGGCTGGTGTCTAAGTGGTAGAGGCCGCGACTTACGATTTGTAAGTCGTAAGTTTGAACCCAAATTGCCAGTCACTTAAGAAAGTTATAAACACAAAATAACCATCACCATTCCTGCATGTCACAGTATAGCATATAATGTTCTCACTACTGGGACACAGGCCTCCTCTCTGTGAGAGGGAGTGAGCCGTAATCCACCATGCGGGACCAGTGCGGGTTGTTAGATTTCACTTGTCTTCGAATTTTGATTCTAGGACATGCCGGTTTCCTCAAGATGTTTTCTTTCACCGTTTTGAGAGCAGTGGTGATAAAATTAAATACACAAAGTGCCTGCTTGCCTGCTTGTGTTTGAACAGGTAAATCAGAGCTGATACCACGGGGCCACCACTGGTCTCTGATGAGATACCATCTAAAACGAAACAAACACTTTTTTAAATAGCAGTAGCTAGACGCACAAGACTTGTGAATGCAATAAAGATAAAATAATCAATACGCGACTGTTATCAGTAAGTGGATGTCTTTGATAGCTGACTGCAGATAAACTCGTGTTTTACATCTTTATAGGACAAGTAGGTACCATATATGGTATTTATGCTGCTCTGTGTCTACTCGTGAGAACCTGTAATTGGCTCTGTGTCGCTACAATATTGTTATTAATTTGGTTTAGCTGTTGGTTCTCCTACTTTTAAATAAATAAATAAACTCCCAGGGACAACTTAGGTGAAGTAAGCTGCCAATTTCTAGCATTAGAGTCCACGAAAGAAGTCCCGCGGCAATAATTTGAATTAATTATTATTATACGAATACCTATACACAGTCAGTGACATTCCTTCAGCAACCCTCCTACCTCACACACCTTTCTCTATGTAAGATTGTGCATTTTATCAACTAAGTGCTGATTTTTCCATCGCCAGATAACTTTTATTCGAGGAATAAAATTAACGTTTGACAGTTTTTGAATGAAATATCCTGTCAAAATTTCAAAATTTTTCTAGAATAAAGTTATCAGGCGTTGGAAAAATCAGCCCTCAGCCCTAAAAAGTCTGAGTTTGATTTGATTTTGAGACGGATTCTAGGCGGAATGATTTCGCAGTGAGACATTTGCAAAATACACCAGCCAAAAAAAAAAATCTGATTCTTTCCACATACTAGCAGCTGACCTAAACTTTACTAATAATTAAATATACCTACTACGATAAAATCAAATCAGAAATGCCATATACTGCCTCGTTGTCCGTTGGTCTAGTAGCCGCAAGCGCTACAGCTGAGCATGAGGTCCTGGGTTCGATTCCCAGGTCGTGGAGAGTATTACTGGGTTTTCCATCAGGAATATCTCAGTAGCAGCCCGGAGTCTGGATTTGTATCCGGTTGATAGTAATAGTCTCACCCCCTATAATAAACTGACTGAAAAATTGGTGAAATGTGAGTGTACTATAGGTACACATCTGCCTTAGCCTTTTAGGATTACAGGCGTGATGTTATCTTGTGTTATCATATCATCAAACCATCCATCGATGATCGAATTGAAATGCTGGAGGAAGCCTTTGTTTACGCCTGACAAAATTATCATAGCAACGTGTAAAACATTGCTCTTGTTGTTAACGTAGGCGCATTTATATTTGATATTATAAATGGTCAGGCGCTACGTTGCTAACCTCGCTTGGGGTTAGGTCAGTCCACAAGGCGAAGCTGATCAATGTAAAGTTCCTGAAGAAAAACAAACAACATTTGAAGCAAGCTTACCTTAACAATTTCTGTAAACCTCCACAGCCTACACAAAGTAAGAGAATATTTGCATAAATAACGTATTTAACGACTGGAGTTAAATTATACCTTACACAATGGATCATTATACTGCGGCACTGTCTCATAATATTTGTGCAATTTGATTAATCAGAAAGATAACTTTATTCTTTGTTGTTATCAAACAATACTGCACATGCAGTAACAAATCTTAGGATTAAAGCTTCAAGATCTTTTTACAGGATTCTTTCTGCCTCTCTCGTTGTATTATCTTGGGCAAATTAGAATAAACGTTACTGTTGAGCATCAGGCCCAGCGGGGTAATTACGTAACACACTATCAGTAGATTCAGAATGCAGCTGAATCCAGTATTTTACATGGAGCGACTGCTTATCTGACCACCACAACCCAGTTACTGGGTCACACCTTACCCCTTGGTGAGACTGATTGCCAGACTTTCGGGCATCTTACTACCCGTTACGACTGTCAAAGATCTACCAACGGCTTAGGGACTAACCACACTTATTCAGCTCTGTTCAGCTTTTGTCCATAGAAAACCACGATTCACCACAGCTGAATAAGTGTGGTTAGTTCCTTAACGCGCTTTCCGAGATACGGAGGGGTCTCGTGGAAGTAAGTACCTACCCTTTATCTTAATAAAAAAACCAGGTTAGGGCCGAAGACACTATCCCTTAAGTACAAGGTACAAATGATATCACGTGAAAGCTCTTATACCCACATAAATCATGAATAATGACGTCATAATTATTGATAAAAGCTGCGCACACGTTGCTCAACAATTTGTGTGATGTGATCATGTGACTTGATGTGACCCTTATTATCTTTGAACTCGAATCGTGTCACTGGGCTGGTGTAGGTAGACTTCCTGAAATTACATTTGTTTAATGAATTGGAACGCGACATATTCTGGATACGAAGTTAGTCTAGTGGTCATAAGCGCTACTGCTAAGCATGAGGTTCTGGGTTCGATTCCCAGCACCCTAATTGCGTAACACACGATCAATCGAAATCGGTTTCATTTTGACAGTTCAACAACATTCATTGCGTTATTTACGTGTTGAACAGACAAATTTTTCGAACTTATGAAGCAATGGATTAGCAATTTACTTCAAAATGATTCAGATTCCGGCAAAGTGTTATAAGATTTTTCCGTCAGTTATTTCTTCGCAGTGCAGCCGGGCTGCATTCGCAGATCTTTTAAATCGTTACCTACGTACACGGCTTACCCACTAACTGGGTCAGCTGCCTATCTGACCTAAAAAAACCAGTAACCCCGTTTTATAAAAAACTGGAACCTATTAGCTGCATTCGGTAAGACTATAGAACCCAACCCCAACAAAGTCGTGAAAAGGCTAGGGACATGATGAATTACGTGAATAAATCGAACAGGTACGACAACTAAAGGAGTTCGCAAACGTCTGTAAAGGTTTACTAGTTAATTTAATTTGACGTAACCTTGTAAACGTAAACTTGATAACTTTGCTGATAACGTACCAAAAGTCTATTGAAATTCACGTTTCCAATTGATATTATTTCAAGTTATACAAATATCAATTTATCTGTTCTGTGGCGCAGACTTAGTTTGCGCGGACTCTATATGGAACTCTTGTGCAAAACATGCTTTTAGACCCAGGGGTTTGCGTTCTCTATTTTTATTTAGTAGATATTATAATAAGGTGTTCTAAAACTTGCTATCACATTCTCCCATCGACTTTTAAAAACGTAGTTATTTGCTTAGGGTCGATACACTATAAGTAAATAAAGTTCAATCTACAAACATCACATGATCCAGAAGCAAGTGATAAGGGGTCAGGGACACCGCACCCAGCAGCTTAATGCTATCGTACGAAATTTAATTGTTCACAGTGTTAATTGTGAAGAATTCTATTGAGGAGCACCTTTTTTGCTAACCGGGAGATGGCGAAAAGGCGCTTATTATGTTCCTTCAAGTCCATAAAATGTACAGACGCACACGCACATCAAGCTGCTACAATCAGTCAAATTTCTTTAATAGATTTTCAACTTTATCGCTAAAGCATTACGTTCAAAGTTGATTGGGAAAATTTGACAGTTTCGGGTAACTCAATATGTCCCGGACACGGCCCTAATATGTGTGTATAGACCTTCAGCACCCTAATTGTGTAACACACAATCAATCTGAATCGGTTTCATTTTGACAGTTCAACAAGCTTCATTGCGTTATTTACATGTTGAGCAGATAAATTTTTCGAACTTATGAAGCAATGGATTAGCAATTTGCTTCAAAATGATTCAGATTACGATTGATCGTGTGTTACGCAATTAGGGTGCAGGTCGTGGTGGTAAGGGATTTTAGTAAAACTGTTACCAATTTGCGGTTGACATACCTACTCACAGGGTTTCCTTGCTGACTTTAGAACCCACGGGTATTCCAGTGGTTTTCAAAAATCCTCCGATTCGTGTGTGAACACAATACATAATCATCATATAAAATGAGTAGGTACGTAATAAGACGTTTATTGCATTCGCGCAACAAAAACTAGAGCACAACGCGTACGTTACAACAGCAATAGATTGTTGTTAAAATAAAATTATAGTTAATTCTTCCTATAATACTCGTACATCAAGTAAAAGGCACATACATTCTTATAATGCAGGTTGTAGATGTTGAAATTATCTTACAATGACGGCAGATAAATACAACTAATATTTTAAACGCGAAAGTTTGTATGGATGGATGAATGGTTGTTTGTTACTCTTTCACGCCAAAACTACTGAACGGATTTGGATGAAATTTAGCACACAGATAGTTTATAACCAGGCTTAACACATAGGATCATTTTATCGAAATTCTCACGGGATGGAAACATATGCGGGTGAAACCGCGGGGTGCAGCTAGTCGGTAATAAAATCAAGCAATTTTTTTACAAATTTGCGGGTTAACACTGCTATTTTTTTATTTACGCTTTTATAACCCGATTCGCATTACCTAAAGTGTTGTATTAGTAAATATTAATCACTAATTCCGTCCGCATGATTTCTCTTGTTAAAAAAAAATATAAAATAAATATATATACTCAGCAAGCACTCGGTAGTTTTTCATCAGAAAGAGTTTTCGGAATCGAATCAGCCCCTCTTATGGCGTAACACACTATCAACCACAATCAGAATAATTTAGAAGGATATTGCTAATCAATCCATTGTTTCACATGTTCGAACAATTTGTCTGCCCAACAACGTAAATAACGCAATGAATGTTGTTGAACTGTCAAAATGAAAGCCATTGCTACTGTTAGTGTGTTACGCAATTACCCTACTGTAATTCCGAAGATTACTCGCTAAATATAAGCATCACAAATCTCTCCTCTTTAAGTATAATACACTCGCGAACAATGAAAAAGTTCCAGTGACATAGCACCAAATTATTCCTAAACGGGAAAGGTTGACGCCGTCTGCAATATTGTGTTCAAATTTTAAATTATATGTCTTAGGATATATTAAGGTGTTTGTCGGCATTTTGTGGGTGGAACTTTTTCATTGCTCGGCAGTGTATTAGTACAGGTAAGTAACTATTCAGAAACTACCGCCACTGCATAATTTCGTCAGTGCGAGGTCATTTTTAAATGAATTTCTCTAATAAGTGCCCAATCGTTGGGCGCCCAGCCATGTCGGCTTGCGTTATCTCGACCAGCTAGACTCAGTTCGGAACTAACCGATTGGCTTATTAAACGTCCACGAAGTTATTAATAATAGACGTTATTAACATTACAATAATAATTTGAACAATACTGGTGTTAAAATTTGATAATAGGGGTGAGAAAAGAGTGACTGCAAAAAAGTGCGTTTTTTTTTGTTAGATAAAATCGATTTTATTAAAAGTGGTGTCAGTGAATAAATAAGAATATCGAGCGATATTTGTTAATTAATTTTCCCGTGATTAGTTAAAAATTATCCTGTTACGGCCACATTGGACTGTTATTAATGTGTTAACTGTGCTATTGTGAACTTATCATATAAAACAATTGTCTTATGTCATAATTTCTGCGTAAAAACTAAGAATGCGTATGAAAAAGACCTTTTTGATATTCGAAAAGGATTTTGAACGTAATGATGAACAAGAACCTCTTCTAAACGATGATGACGACGATATTTACGAGAACTGGCAAGTTTTTTTTTTAAATACTATTTTTAAAAATTCTGTTCAAAAATTTAAGTACACAGTTTAAAAAAGTTAAATAATTTATTGAAGAATTCAATAATTTATCCCCGATGAATTGAAATGAAATGAAATTGTTTATTCTGTAAATAGGACATCGGAATCACTTTTACACGTCTTTTTTTTTTAAATACGCTAGATGGGGTCGGCGTTTCCTATCTTTTACACTTTTTTTTTAAATAAGCTAGTTGGGGTCGGCTTTTCCTATTTTTTACACTTTTTTTTTAAATAAGCTAGATGGGGTCGGCTTTTCCTATCTTTTACACGTCTTTTTTATTTAAATAAGCTAGATGGAGTCGGCGTTTCCGGGCGTGATGTTATATATGTAGTATAATACCATAATTATATTATAATCGGTGAAGTAAAACATCCTGGGGAAACCGGCGGCATGTCCAGCCGATCGGTTCTGTAACCATCTCACCGAGAAAACTTAGGTGAAGTGAGCGTGGAGTGAGCTGTCATTCCAACTAATGCTAGGGATTGACACTATTGACAGCTCACTCCACGCTCACTTCGCCTAAGTTTTCTCGGTGAGATAGTTACAGAATCGCACTGCCAGAACCAAACATTCGAAGACATGTGACATCTACCCGCACTGGGCCCGCGTACAGCCCACTTCCTCTCACAGAGAGGAGGCCTGTGTCCCAGCAGTTGGAACGCTGTAGGCTGTATAATATGGGTACTAAAAGTTGAAAAAGTGCTTTTATCTGTTGAGTAGGTATGCGATCAGGTCACTAAAAGCACACTTATAATACAATGTATTTTGAATCTCTTGTTGACAAGCTCTTGAAATGTACTATCGTTGGTTTCATAGGTTCGTTACGAGACGTCAACTTCGTACTTTGTGATAGAAACATATGTTTTTTTAGTAACGAGAGACATATCTAAGGCAAAATAGTGCCGAGCTACGAATATCTAACTGTCACCCCACTACCTACATTATCGCCTATTCTTGGGAAATTCCATTACATTAGTCACATTCCAACCTTCCTTCGGAGGGCTGTATCGGACTTTCTGTTTTGTAGTTCGAGGATAAATGCCTTAGATAGGTACCTACCTAGAGGTTATATCTCAGTCAATGAAGGTCCCTCTTGTAAATAGAAGGCCTGTGTCACAGCAGTGGGAACATTAGATGCTGATTATGATTATGCAATGAAGGTATTGTTACGCGCCACAATTAATGCCTGATACACGGTGACATTAGTTACCACTGGCGCCATCTATTATGGAATAGTAGAACTAATAGTCACGCCATCCGTCAGCGCCATCTATTGACGAGTAGATATGACGAAGCTAGAACTTACTAGAACTATCGACATGTAGTCAGTCGGGGCCGGTATGTACTCGAACATTCTAGACGGTTTTACAATAGAAGGTTCTGGAACTATCTGCGGCACTATATAAGGCCGGGAATAGCCGCGAGCAATCAGACTTGGTTTTGCGACACAAGCGAATACATCGAAAGCGATCTTCAAGTGCGACTTAAGAGCGATTGTGTTTTATAATTAGTGTGTTTTGAATTGTTGTTAGTGTTGATTAATTAAAGTGTAACTTTTGGGTGATTTTTATCGGCATTTTTATTGTCACGAACCCGAAGCTCGTAACAGTATCTATACTCGAAATGAGTGATACTACATACCATAGAATCACCCAGAAAAAATTATACCTAGTCTAGGTAGAAGAACTAAATTTTCTAGATTAGGTCTTTCAATAATGTCTGCTCTTGTCATGGATAGAAGCTTGAAATAATTTGCGTTCCCATTGAGGGACCACATTTGAATTTTGAGCTTTTGAATGCGTCAGCTTTTAGTAAAAGTTCTCAAACAATTGTAAATTCTCAACTCAAAGGATACAATCGGTTAAAGGTGGTCCCTCAGTCGTGACTGACAGGCATCCATATCTCAAAATCTAGTTAAAATTTATAACTGTTATAAATGACTACTCTTAGTAAAAGATTTGTAAAACTAATTTAATGAATATCAACCCTTCCTTTACACAGAATAGAAAGAACTAGCATGCGGAAGGTGGTCCCTCAACCGATCACCACATTTAACCGAGTGTTTCCTTTGAGTGGCTACTTTTACAAACTAGAGGCTGAATTTACAATTGTTTGAGAACTTTTACTAAAAGCTGACGCATTCAAAAGCTCAAATTCAAATGTGGTCCCTCAATGGGAACGCAAATCTTGAAATCAGTCCTCGGTATCTTCTTAAATTCATTATTTCGTTATTCATTATTTATAACGCAGTGAATGTCGTTGAACTGTCAAAATGAAAGCCATTGCTATTGATAATATGTTACGCATTTACCCTGCCGCCGCCTGTGGGTTTAGATTCTGGAAACATGAAATTTTGAACAAAAGTTTGTTATACAATAACGAAGGTCAGCACTAGAAATATTTTTGAAAACTCCTTCCCTAACGGGGTTATATACGGGATTAAAGTTTGTATGGACATTCGCTGCCTTGGGATATCTCATCGGGTACCCGGATTGTTGATAAATAAATCTAAACGTCTTATGGCACAATAAACTCTTGGTTGACTGGTAGAGAATGCCTAAGGCATTAAGTCCGCCTTTGTACCTTTTTGTGCGAAAAGTTTAAATAAATAAAAGATCTGTAAAAATAAGTAAGTTGTAGATTTAAATAAACACTATGTTTTGCTTGAGTGAGTGTTTGCAATAGCCCTAACTAAGCGTGGCATAGTAGAATGTCGCAAATCATTGCATCAACGCCACAACCTATCTTTAGCGGATGAAACAAGGTTTTATGGTTGAATGATAGGCTCGTAATATCGCGTTTCTATATAAATTATCTGATACCCAACATATTGAGCTTAGTCTTACCAATGCACTCGTTACGGGTAGTCAGAAGCCCAAAAATTCTAACAACCAGTCTTACCAGGGGTATCGTGTTACCCAGTAACTGGGTTGTGGAAGTCAGATAAGCAGTCGCTCCATGTACTGGTATTCAGCCGCATTTAGTTAGACTGGAAGCCGACCCCAACATAGTTGGGAAAAGGCTAGGCAGATGATGATGACTTAGATACCTAAGTTAAATGTTAATGTAGATCGTTACATAAATAAATTTTTCGGCACAAGTACTCCAAAAAAACCGGTCAAGTGCGAGTCGGATTCGCACACCGAGGGTTCCGTACAAATTTGTAGGTATGTAACTAAAAATTTACGGTTTTCGCAATGTTTCCTTTATCTGTGCTATAAGACGTTGCTTCGTACCAAATTTCAAGATTCTGAGTTCACGGGAAGTACCCTGTAAGTTTTGATTCCCTTGCGAGTGTCGAAAATTTGCGGCATAAACGGCTGTATCTTTTGATTGCGTTGGCTTAGAAGTTTGATTTTTCACAGTTCCAAGGGTCAGTAGACCTGAGTATTTGATATAAATTCCAGCTTGATACCTCCACGCGTTCCTGAGAAAAAGGGTCTTGACAGACAGACGGACGGACGGACAATAAAGTGATCCTATAAGGGTTCCGTTTTTTCCTTTCGAGGTACGGAACCCTTTTACTTCGATGGTCCCAGTTTATCATTTGTGACTTCAAGTGACAGCTATGTGAACAGAACCCAGCAATGCATAAATATGTAAGCTGTCACGCCCTTTATGCCTGGAGGCTTTTATTTAGGTAGTAATTTTTTATTTACATTTTAATTAATTATTTTTCAGCTTGAGTACGTATAGTTTTTATTATATTTGTTGGTATATTGGCGTGACTAGCTGACATATGGCAAATAATTTAAGTTTCTTGTAATGTTCATTACTGAACATAGGTTCCTAGTATTGTATACATGCAACTATATTCTAACTAAACAGACAGCTGTGCTGCTGGGGAGTTTGTTGCGCCACTTCTTCTTCCCAGCGATAGCACTAGGAAGTGGTGAAGGACGGGCGTTTTTAAGAGACCGTCTTTTGTAATTTTGACGTTCGAAAAGTGCTGATTCTCAGCCTAATTTGTATAAATGACTTTTGATTTTGACTCAACTGCTCATTTCAAGATTTTTGTGGTCTTCATGGATACGAGTAGTAGTACTTACCATTACCATGTACCTATGACCTAGATCCTCGAAGACACATGCTATGTACTAATGTGGTAGCACAAAAGCATATTAATTTCGAGCTTGTTACCTAGTAGCACACAATTATCATGGGTATACGAAGAGACACACAAAGAGCATGCTTGTAATAGCGTGTGTATTTAACTTTTAGATACTCATATTTAAAAATCCTACAAAGAATTTTGTGACGGACATTGCTCTGTCTGATTAATGATTACTCGCCTTTACTTTGCTCTGGCTCGCGTTCCATGTTCCATTAGCTCGTCCCGGTCTTTATCATAAGTAATAAACCAAATAAGGTTCAAATACAACCAACACGCCTATGCATAATCTATTTAATAACGTAACTATATCGTGCAACAATCTGTGGCCCGCAGTTGCTGTCAAGTCAACGCCAAACATTCCAGTCGCAGCGATGTATCCCTGTAAACAATAAATAAATTGCATGTCTGTAACTTTTTATGAATTAATCAACTAATTATTAAGATTCTAATCAGTTCTACAATATGTACTTTACCAAATAACGAGGGCTTATGCAAAGTATTTTTAATTATAGACTGAACAAAGTTGTGACTCCGTAGATTTTTTTTGTGGTATCATCTTCGGGCTTTTCAAAGAGTCTAAGAATTTCCAAATCAGTGGTATGGTATTTTATGATACTTTCTGATCCTAATACATGTCCTCTTATTGCTGATTTACTAAAAAAGCTAGTTCTTGCATAATTAGAAGTCTTCATCAGATCTCTCAATCTTCATCATTATTCTTTTCAAGAAAAGATCTTAGGTACTGTCATTCGACCCGAATGAAAACTTCCAGACACAGAACTATATATACCTACAAATTATTACTTTGTTGGTAAATGTGAGAACATTGCAATGTGTTAAACTTACAAATTGGACTGGTTGGTAATGTTATTCACTCATTTAAAATATTTCCGCTGAAGCGTAAACAATTACGGCAATAACTTGGGCCCTATTGAACATCAAAGAGAATGAACTACTTCTACTCATTCGAATACAGTTCATCAAATTATTCAAATTGCAGGTAAAAATGTTTATAAGACGTTTTCTCTAGAATATTTTATAGCAGAGAGAACTCACGTTGATACAGCGATTACAAAGCTGGAGAATAAGAACCATGGTCAAAGGCTCGTTTCAAATCCGAAATCAGTCGAGATCCCGAAATAAAACTGCAAATAAATTCCTTCCATAGACTATCCTAATAAAAACCATGATGTAATAACACAAAGTTGAAAGGAAGTCGTTTGACTTGATATATGTCATGAGGAAAACGCATGTGACTAAAAGAGTGATGAATATAAATGTTGATGGATGAAGAGGGAGAGGAAAGCCAAAGAACAGATGGATGGATTGTGTGAGGAATGATATGAAAGAGAAGGGAGTGAGTGATAGCGTGACGTTTGACAGGGAGGGAAAGAAAGGAAACGTGTTGCTCCGACCACAAGTGACATGGAACAAGAGCGACGATGCGAGAGACGATGATTTTAGAACATAAAGCCTTCATAGCTAGGTCGTGATTCCAGTAGCCTAGTGCCTATATGATCTACATCCTGTGATCCAATCTTCAAAACTTCTAAATAACCTTGAATATGTTATTTGTTCCCAGGGCCCAGAGTGTTCCCAGGACCAGTTTGCAGCAACTCAACATAGTCAGACGCGTGTACCATCAAGACACTCTCAATAAAGATGCAGACTATAAATTACCTGACAGTCCGCGTAAGTTTCATTTACAATTTCCGCTCTGGTATCGGCACGGACCATATTAGTAGTAGGTACTATTCTGTAAAAATCTCACCGTGAAAACTTAAGTGAAGTGAGTTTGAAGTCAATAGTCCCAATCCCTGCCGGCAGATGGGATGACAGTTCACTTTAAGCTCACTTCACCAAAATATTCAGGGCGTGATTTTTACAAAATAGACCGGCTAGTCGAACCACAGTGCATGGAGACGACCCCGACGGCCGCTGCTACAGACGGCATTGTCAACGGTTTCTATACAAACCAAAAGTGACACCGTTTATTCAGACTAGGGCACAAGTGACGTATAGAAAATTAGAAACTGACGACTTTGAATGGCGGCCGTGACAGAAGCTATCCGCTCAATGCACTTTCGGCGCCACGAATTTCATTACTGTCGTCTCTAGACGTGCCCGGTGAGACGATTCCGTGCTCTGTGCCAGCCAGGCAGCAGGAACCAGGGAAGACTGCCCAGAATGCACCTGCACCCTAATTACGCAACACACTTTCATTCACAATCTGAATCATTTTAAAGGATGTTAGAAAATTTTGTCTGCTCAACAACAACTATAGAACTGTTAAAATGAAACCCATGGCTACTGTGTGTTACACAATAACCCCGCAGATATAAAGTCCAACAAGCATTTGGTATACAGGCAGCTAACTTTTAACTATAGTCCATTTATAATAGCATTAGAAAAAAGAGGCTCGTAGAAGCAGGAATGCAAAACATTTTATTTCAAAGTTATTATAAAACAATTTTAAGGGAGATGCTTAAATTCTAATTTTCTTGCGTTTTTTGCAATTTGCAGGTCAGTGTAAGGTTGTATCTTAAGTAATAAAAATAATATGATGCGCAACAATAAGAAATATGTAGGCAATAATACAATTTTAACCTTAAAAATCATCAATACATCCCTTTAAATTAGAATTGCTCCGAATTCGTCTGATTTCGCGGGCTACTGCAGCGCATCCACCTTAATTAAAATAAAATTCGGTAGAATTATAGTGAAACGAATAACGTTCCAAGTATTGTTCATCCCTGCTTCTTTTAGGTTTTTAGCATTGACACTGTAATTTTAAATTGGAGTTATATAATATAAATAAATTAAAGCCACATAATTTCATAAGATAAATAGTTAAAATGGTTACAATTAAGTGTGACAGCTGCTGTAAAAATAGATCATAATAAATTCGGCGTCTATCATAATGTAACAATGTTTATTGTATTTTTGTTACAAAGTGTGCATTAAAAATAACCTTTTTTAACTTCTTTCTAATGCTATTGTAAATGGACTATAGTTATAAACAATTTTGTGAGTGTGCTGAGTACAGACGCCAGCACATCAAGCTATCTGTCAAATTTCTTTAATAGATTTTCAACTTTATCGCTAAAGCATTACGTTCAAGGTTGATTGGGAAAATTTGACAGTTTCAGGTAGCTTGATGTGCTGGAGTCAGTACCTAAGTCAATTCTTTTTCATCTGGTTTTCTTTCTTGCGTATGCTTTAAGCCAAAAAAGTATGCACATGACTACTACCTACTTAATGCCAACCCGCCACTCGCCAGGGCTCCAATAATGATTAATTTATAGTGTACCTAATGTCTGTTAATCTTTTTCGCAGTCAGCCAGAAATGCAAAAAATTTGTGAGAAATTGTGGTTTTGGCGATTGTCTGCTGAACTCGATCCCATTGATACGATGGCTTCCAAAGTACAGTTATCAGAAAGACATGGTTGGCGACCTGGTGTCAGGCGCTACCACAGCCGTCATGCACATACCACAAGGTAAGGAATAAACGAAGTTCTAATGACCATAAAGCAGTTCTAAGGCTCTGGATTAGGGCTAAGGGTTCTGTCAATTGTTTGAAGATGACAGAGATAGCCGTAATGTGGTGCTGCTGAACCTTTTTAACTTGACCAGGCTAAAAATTAAATTTCAAGCCTTTTTATGCAATAGATTTAATTTTACAGAATAGGGCAAACAATTCTACTTCTCACCTTATCGTCGTAATCGTAACCTATAATACCTCACCGTATGAAACCCTTTTTAGTAAAACTCAATAAAAACTGTTTCAATAAAAAAAAAAAATCATTCAGTACAAATAAATATCTTCCATAATTCATTTATCAGCAACATGAATATTTCCAGGTATGGCATACGCGCTGCTAGCAGAAGTACCACCAATAGTAGGACTCTACATGGCGTTCTTCCCGGTCCTCATCTACGTCATCCTCGGAACCTCTCCTCACGTGTCCATGGGCACCTTCGCGGTAGCCTGTCTCATGGCTGGAAAGGTAAATATCAGTTTTTTTGTACTACTTAATCATCATCATCTGCCTAGCCTTTTCCTAACTATGTTGGGGTCGGCTTCCAGTCTAACCGGATGCAGCTGAGTACCAGTATTTGTTCTACTTAATATAGGATATAAAGTGACCTAGCGTAGGCCTACAAGCATAATCAGCCTATAACATTCCCACTGCTGGGACACAGGCCTCCTCTCTGTGAGACGGAATGGGCTGTAATCCATCACGCAGGCCTAGTGCGGGTTGGTAGATGTCACATATCTTCGAATTTTTGATCCTAAGACATACCTGTTGCGAGAGGCTTTTGCTGTGAAACGGTACAAAATAATTACAGAATAAGGGAGTGCCCTCAGTAATGCTGTTATTTTCTTAATTCAACAATATACAGTTACGAGAATAAATACCTTACACTCACGCAAGATTAAAAAGTGGTATTCTCCTAATGTATTGGTATAAACTTTATGATGTTACGAACATAGAATTCTCAAAACTATACTATTATGAAATAGGTATTTTCTTAAAGTACTAATCGATATTTCACGAGAAAATCACTTTTGCATCTTGTTATTTTAATACCCATTTCGTCTGTTTCGCTAGCTAATTTAATTTGACCCTGTGTTATCTGTTATTTCCAGGTAGTAACGCAATACGCGACGCATGTAGAAGTACCGAATGGCAATGTGACCGATTTGTCAGGTATGTGACCTTTCATTGATATAATTTATTCCATGCGAAATTAAATCAACACGCTGTCATTTCCTGAAGGGTTTAAGAAGGTTTCACCCACATTTCGCCACATGCCGCGCGCCCGATGGGATTTCCTATCGGAGAAAATTATAAACTTCCATACAACCTTTCTTTCATACCCTGTGTTCTACCTGATTTTCAGGTGCAGTCCACGAATGCCATACCCTAGAATACGTTTAACAATTTAATAATAATAATAATATCCCTGGACATTTCACACAGCGCCATCTAGTCCCAAGCTAAGCAACCTAATGCTTGTGTTATGGTAACAAGATGGCTGATAAACTACTCATATACATTTTTTTTTGTAAATACATACATATTAAAGATAGAAAAACACTCAGACTCGGAACAAATACATGTAGGTCATACAAATATTTGTTCCGTGCGGGAATCGAACCCGCGACACGCAGCGCAGCAGTCAATCGCTTTAACCACTGCGCCAACCGTGCCGTGCCGTCGTCGTGATTTACTCTTTAATTTAATAATATATAAACAACTTGAAAATGCACATAAACGTTTTGTTTTCATAAATATATTATTTTTTTATTTACAGTTGCCGCGTTAATACCAGGTGTAGGGGATCCTGTGCAATACACGCCCATACAAGTGTTAAGTGTCGTGTGCTTGTGTGTGGGGCTATTCCAGGTAATTATTCTTTCATTACAAGCTGGAGTCTGTTTAAATTTTCAGGGTGAAATGTTATGTGCTTGACAAAAATTATGAACGGTATTTTGTATTTTAACCAGCATTTTGTCTGATTGAAGTTGAAGTTCAAGGTGTAAGAAGAAGTTTTGATAAAATAATATATGGGTAGCTTAGATGAGTATTCGTACCAAGGTTCAAGAAATAATGAATAAGATTCTACGCCGTCTGTCTGTATGTGGGCCGTGTCTGTTCAGGGCTGTTATAGTTGAAGTCATTGGTCTATTACGAAAGTATCTGATGAAAATGTAAATAAATGGATCAGAAAACGATCGAAAACGGATGTGGAAGCTAATTTGTAGTACTACTTACAAATGGAGTGCATTGAAAACTTGTACAGTCACGAGTATAAGTATGTATACACTTGGCTTTATTCAAAAGTGATTTACTCTTTAATTTTTGAAATTTTATGTTGCTACGAACATAATCTTTTCAAACCCATAGGGGTTGGCAATGTGTCTTATGTAACGTATTGTTGTTTTCGTTATTTCACGCAAAAATCGCTATTGAAAGTTTCCAAGTGTTGACATATTAGTGCTCGTGACTGTACATGAAATTCCAATTTGAAATCACCTCTATGGATTTTCATGTGATAATTATAGTAGATTATTAACCAAGGGGATAAAGCAGTGTCTTCTGTCGCGGGTGACGATTTAAATCGCGAGCGTAACGAAGGACTCGAGGTTTACTCCCGAGCGTAGCGAGGGTGTTAAAAGCTTAAATCACGAGCGAAGCGAGGGATTTAAGACGAGTCCTGAGTGTAGCAAGGGATTTAAGGTCACCCAAGACTAAGACAGCTTTATCACCGAGGAAAATACTCTACTTTTCGTACCATTTGCGAAAAAATAAACTTAACGTTTATGTATTTGATGAAAACAAAAACGCGGTAAATTCCTAGACTAATATTTTTTTGTCGGAAAAGCAAAGGCATCAAGCTCATACGGCCTCGTCGGTTTTCGTAACTTTATTTAATAATCATAACTGCATAATAAATGCGTATTCCTTTTTCAAAAAGATGTATAATGCTTTATATACAAACTCAATGGTGTAAACATAGATGTAGTTCAGTATAAATTTCAGTAAGTATTCCAAATTTAAATCACATTCTCCCCCTAGAGGATGAATGAAATTCAGTACAATTTTCTTTCCCTGTTTTTAACAGATTAAAAATGACTATTGTTATGTTCGCTTTTTGTGGCATAGAATGTCACTTTTTTGAGCAAGTGGTATGAAAAGGTTATTTAATAGATGATTTTACAATTTTTATTTAATAATGTCATTCAAACAATAATTGTTGGGAAGTAGTAACGTATAACGTGGAAACCTACTAAATACAGATGAATGTGTTACTAATTCCCTCTAGTGAGTGATTTGTTTACACTTTCGATACCTACCTACTTTACCTTTGAAACAGACATTACTACCTCAAAAAAAACTTTTTTGCAAAAAAAAAAACAACCGACTTCCAAAAAAGACACTACAAAGCGAAATACCTAACTATAATTTCGGAAATCGGTGTCGTCGGGTTCGCATTTCCGTTGTTTGCCACCGACTTCCGAAATTAAAGTTATTTTTCACTTTGTAGTGTCTTTTTTGAAAGTCGGTTGTTTTTTTTTTTTTGCAAAAAAGTTTTTATTTTTTACTTTTAAGTTGTAATTTTTACCAGTAATTTATGAAATTTCTATGGGACCAATCTGAAAGTATATCCTTACAAATAAAAAAAGAATTTTGCAAATCGGCATATAAATAACGGAGTTCTGAGGTAACAAACATTTAAAAAAATTGTCGAATTGAGAACCTCCTCCTTTTTTGAAGTCGGTTAAAAATAACATCGCATACTGTTCCCCAAGGTGTTGATGTGGATGCTCCGGCTAGGCTGCGTGTCCACGCTGCTGTCGGAGCCGCTGGTGTCCGGGTTCACCACGGCAGCCTCCTTCAACGTGCTGGCCTCGCAGCTCAAGGACCTGTTCGGAATCAAAATAGTCAAGCTGTCCGGAAACTTTAAAGTTATATATGTGAGTATAAATTTTAGCTGTACGGGGGTGCCAACACCAAATTAGGTACCTCTTACTTTACTGTGTGCCGGCATCTACATCGCCACATGGAAACTACGCATCACACTGGCTTCAAGCAAAATCCGGCATCGCGCAAGCAAAGTTTACCGCGCGGCTAGCATATTATACAACGTCCCGACGTCAACCATCGGGCAGTAGCCCACCAGGATGAATGAACTATACACCCTGTTCCTCATACCTCTATAACTGAACAAATTTTGGTCTTGTTAAACTGGCCCCGGCTGTCATTCGTGGATCTTTGACAATATTTACGGGTCGTGTTGGGAAAAAAGGTAGGCAGGTGATGATTTCGGCCTTGTATTTTAAAAGATTTTTAAAGACTAGGAGGCCCCTCAGGACCGAAGGCCCAGAGCCTTCGACTCTTCATATTCCACCATTTTCCACCTTCCTTTATAGAATGTTATTGTTTTGTTTTCAGACTTTTATAGAAGTGTGCAAGAACTTGCCAAATCTCAACTGGGGAGCGTTCGTGATATCCTTCATCACGTGCCTCATCATCGCACTCAATAACGAAAGGTTAAAGGTAAAATAAAACTCATTTTTCCCTGATCGTGCCTATACGTAGGTTTAGGGTTTTATTTAACGGTTTTTTTTTTAAATTGTTATTTAAAAAGAAACTGTTAAATAACACCGCTCAAAACGCAATAAGAACGGTTTGTGGCTAAGTAATAATAGCCGCACGGGTCGATCGATCAGGTTATGCAACGCTTGCCGTGGTTGGTCCGTGGATGGGTACCCATCTTTACATACCAAGATCGCTCCGTGCCTCGGATACCACGTTAAGCCGTTGGTCCCGGCAGTCATTCGTGGATCTTTGACAGTCGTTACGGGTCTTCAGAAGCCCGAAAGCCTGATAACCAGTCTTACCAAGGGGTTTCGTATTACGTAGTAACTGGGTTGTGGAGGTCAGATAGGCAGTCGCTCCATGTAAAATACTGCTACTCAGCTGCATCCGGTTAGACTGGAAGCCGACCCCAACATAGTTGGGAAAAGGCTAGGAGATGGGTTCTTATTGCTAAAACCACGACCTCTGAAGGCCGTGTGCTAAAAAGCTTCAAATTACTTAGTAGGAAGCGTTAGTCTTAGCTGAGAGAGACTGAGCTGTCAATAGTGTCAATCCCAAGCATCAGCCGATCTATTCTGTAAACATCTCACCTGGAAAAGTTTGGTGAAGTGAGCTGTTATTTCACCTCGTGCTAGGGATTAACATTTCCCTTCTCTTCCCTTCAAATTACTTTAAAAGCATTTCTTTCTTTTGCAGCCGTGGGTAAGCAAGCGCTCCCGAGTGCCGGTCCCCATAGAGTTGCTCGCCATTGTCATCGGCACATGTGCCTCCAGATTCGGAGGCCTGCATGAAACCTTCGGCATCAGCCTGGTTGGGGATATACCTACCGGGTAAGTAAATTTCCTATATGAAAAGGCTTCTGAAAAATATAAACCTGCCTTTGTGTCATGTCGAGGAAACACCACGCTTTCATTCGGTGGGACTAGGTACTTTTTCGGTCTCGCGTAATCTGGACAGTCAGCCCGGTGACCACTTTGCGGACTGGCTGTTAATTTTGCTATGGCATGAGCTATATATTTTATTTATTTGTTGCTCTAAAACGATTGACGAAAACATAGCGAGGTAACCGTCATATCCTGTTCCAAAATTTCAAACACGACCTGGGACCTATCCCAGGACGGTACTGGGATATAAAGTATACTATGTCCTTACATAGTATACTTTATATCCCAGTACCTACTACGCTCCGACATAACGTTAACGTTCCGGAATAATTTCCGACCTTCACGCAGGCGGTAAGCTATAATAAGCTATAAACTAGGTAGCCTAGAGTAGTGGTGGCAACGGCCGCGACTTACGAGTTGTAGGTCATAGGTTTGAACCCAGACAGGCGCTTTACTGTGTGTAAACTATTTCATCACCACTGCTCTCAAAACGGTGAAGGAAAACATCGAAAGGAAACCGCATGTCCTACAACCAAAAGTTCGAAGACATGTGACATCTACCAACCCGTACTGTGCCCTCGTGGATTACGGCACAGTCCCTCTCACAGAAAGGAGGCCTGTGACGCAGCAGTGGGAACCTTATAGGCTGATTATGCTCGGCAGCCTATAATCAGCAGGCCCCGCTACTACTTTCTGTGGACTGGCTAATTCCGTGCCGATACAAGAAGGGTCTATTTCATTGGTTTTTTTTTATGTTTTCAGGCTCCCCGAGCCACAGCTCCCTCCCTTGGAATTGCTGCCAGAAATTGCCCTAGATGCGTTCACGATCACCATGGTAACGTACACCATCACGATGTCTATGGCGCTTATCTTCGCGGGCAAAGACAAGTACGAGATCGATGCCAATCAGGAACTTTTGGCTATGGTGAGTTGGTCTTGTTGGTGTTGGCGTATTGGCTGAATGTTGCTGGTGTATACGATAATACCGGCCGACTTTTTTACCGTTCAAACTCAAACTCAAACTCAAATCATTTATTTCAATTAAACCCTTTCAGGCACTTTTGAATTGTCAAAATTAAATTGTCGGTCAGTTAGTCAGAAAATTGAAGCTAGTTGCCCATTCCAAAACGTAGATCTCTGTGGAGAAGAACGGGCAAGAAACTCCACGGACACTCTTTTAAATCAAGATATTATTACAAAATCCTGGGTACATTATTTTTATTGCTTCTATATGTGAGAACAATGTAAAAAAAACTAAACAATTTAAAATATAAAATTCAAAAATAAGCCCTGGCAGTTAAGAGATGACCAGTCTCAACCGACGGCGCCCGTTCACGAACATGACGCGTGGATCAGCACCATCCAGCTCAACCATTTCGTAGGGAACCGAATGATCCAACACACGCGCCACCACCAGTGAGACATTTAAGTGAGCATGACATATTCTTAACTGCCGAGCTCTGTCAAGTCAACATCAAAATATCGTAAAAAAAAAAAGAAACGAATCCATGGTTCTTACATTTACAAAATTTAAAAAAATGCTTCTAAATTATACAAAACTATAGTTTGCAATTTATTTAAATATGAGAAAAAAGAAAAAAATACTACCAATCGGGATAGGTATATAATATTGAAGTATATTAAGAATTAAAACTTGAATGAATAAAGTATACATTAAGTTCGTAATGTCAAAAATATTTAAAAAAAAAAAAATAAAACAAAAAGGGGAAGCATCTCTTCCAAATATTGAAATTGCAATCAACTAGCGTACCCAAGTGCCTGTGGAGCAGGACCAGCATTAAGCCAAGCATTTTTATCAACGATATACTCATCCAATTTATAATATGCTTGTCTACATAGTGTGCGTTTAATGCATGTTTTAAATTTCTTCTCATTTAGTTGAAGAATATCGAGTGGTATTTTATTATAACATTTTACACAGTACCCCATAAAAGAAGTTTTTACTTTAGACAATCTGAAACGCGGTTGATCTAGCTTGTTCCTATTCCTAGTGTTAAAATTATGCCTGTCACTTATCTTACTAAAAAGATGTAGATTTTTCCGAACGTACATAATGTTTTCGTATATATATTGACAAGGAACCGTCATGATGTTAATTTTTTTAAACAGTTCCCTTAGAGATTCGCGTCTGCTGAGATTGTAGATGGCTCTGATAGCCCTCTTTTGCAGGATGAAAATAGACTCAATATCTGCAGCCCGTCCCCACAGCAAAATACCGTAAGACATGATGCTATGGAAGTAACTAAAATAGACCAGTCTCGCGGTATCCACGTCTGTTAATTGACGGATTTTCCAAACAGCGTAAGCGGCTGAACTTAGCCGCCCTGCAAGTGATGTTAGGTGAGGACCCCACTGCAGCTTTGAGTCAAGCGTGATCCCCAAGAAAACCGTATTTTCGACGAATTCAAGTATCTCCCTATTCAATACAACGTGACATTCACTACTTCTAACATTCGGTAAAGCGAATCTAATGCATTTAGTTTTTTTCTCATTTAATACTAAATTATTTACAGTAAACCAATTATGGACCATAAGCATAGCGTTATTTACGTCGTCAAGCTCCTGTGCACGTCTGCTTACTTTAAAAATCAGTGATGTGTCATCAGCAAATAACACCATTTGTGGCCGGGTTTTTAGTAAATGAGGTAAATCATTTATATATACTAAAAATAGGAACGGCCCCAATATTGAGCCCTGCGGTACACCCATTTTGACTTTTAAGCCCAATGAGTTCACACCGTTTATTTGAACTTGCTGAAATCTATCATTTAAATATGATTTTAATAAGCTAAGAGCTAGTTTACCCAGTCCGTAATGCTCAAGTTTCAACAGCAGTGTTTCGTAATTCACGCAGTCAAATGCCTTGGATAGGTCGCAAAAGATGCCTATTGCATCTTGTGCCTCTTCCCATGCGTTAAAGATGTGTTTTAATAAGGTGACACCGGCGTCAGTTGTACAACGTCCTTTGGTGAAACCATACTGTTGATCGTGTAGCATGTTGTTACGATTGAAATGATGGAGCATTTGATTTAACATTACTTTTTCAAACACCTTGCTGAAAACCGGCAAAACCGATACGGGTCTATAATTATTTGTGTCTTTACTGTCCCCAGATTTGAAAAGTGGAATAACTTTACTGAACTTCATTAAATCCGGGAATACCCCTTGATCTACACACAAATTAAATATTAGAGCTAAGTAGGGTGCAATTGTCTCAATAATGGATTGACAAACTTTAGTAGACATGCCCCACAGATCTTCGGTAAGTTTAATCTTAAGTTGCTTAAATGCCTTTATAATGACTATAGGGTTAATATGGTTAAATTTAAATTCCACAGTACAGGCTGAGACATTCGCTCTTAATAATTCTATAGCTAGTGCGGGCGAGGAATTTAAAGTTTCTGTAGTTTTAATTGGGATATTGGTAAAGAAAGTTGTAAATTCCTGAGCAACATCGATGTTATCGTTAATGAGACCGCGGGAAGTGTTAAGTGAGAAATCAGTATTACGTGTTTTGTTCCTGTTCGTTTCATTGTTAATAATCTTCCAAACGGTCTTTATTTTATTGTCTGCTGATTTAATCTTGTTACTAATGAATGAAGCTTTAGCTGCTTTGCAGATATTTTTAAAAGTTTTAGAATACGTAGCAACATACTTATTAAAAGTATCCGTGTTAATATACGGCTTAAGGCCATACAGTTCAAATAACCTGTCCCTACTTTTTCTGATTCCTTTAGTTGCCCAGTCACTGAATAAAAACTTAGGGCAAATAGTTTTAGAGTTCTTCTTAAAATAATGATTGAACTCTGTTTGTACTAATGAAAATAATTCTTTATACAAAATATTACCACTAGTCATACTTAGGCCCTGAGCATTTAACTTGCTATTTAAAGTTATATTAAACTTATTCAAATTACTTGATGTTATTGGTCTAGTTTGAATCTGCACTTTTTGTATCGGTGTGTTGGACTTAAAATAAACGGTTTGACCGCTGTGATCAGAAGGGAGATAATTTACAATGGCCTTCTCTAGATATTCGCAGCAACAGAAAACATTATCAATACATGTAGTAGTAGCCGTAGTTATTCGTGTAGGTTCCAAAAACACATTTGACAGATTGAATGATTTAAAGAGGTTTAAAAATCTGTTGCTATTTGAATTGATTTCCAAAATATTAATATTAAAGTCACCACAAATAATTACTGATTTATTACCAGTTGCAAGTTTTGCCATGACATCTTCCATTACTGACTCAAAAATAGAGTAGTTTTGATAGTTTGGAGGTCTGTATACGCACACTATAAAATGCTTATCTAGCTCAACACAGGACAACTCGATGCTATGTTCCACCGATAGTTCCACTATGTCTTTACGAGTCTTATATTTTATAGAATTTTTAATTAAAATTAATGAACCTCCACGCAGCATGGATTTTCGGTTAAAGCAACTGCCCACACTGTAGTTCTCGTAATTAATTAGCATTTCATAATCTTTCAACCAGTGTTCAGTTATACAAATAATATCAAACATTGTTTTTTCTAAAAACAATTCAATTTCAAATAATTTGGAAGAAATACCTTGAATATTTTGATGAAACAATTTCAAGGAATTCTGCTTAGCCCCATTTTTACTCTTAACTAATTGAGTGCTAGAAGATACCTTGTTGGAGGTGAGATTAACGATATTGTTATTGGTACCTTCTGTTGTCTTACTGACTAGTTTAAACTATTGTTGCTAACCACCTTAATATTAGTATTATTACTAATTTTTATGGTGCTAATTACATTAGACTTCGACATACTACTTATGTCTGAGTTAATAATAAAAGCTAATAGCCCTGCTATTTGACGTCTAAAACTAATAGGCAGATACGCTGTATCCCTAGTCGATTTGAATGGCTCAACAAAAGTGTTGGTGTCAAAAAATATGAGTTTGTCACTATAGTGATTAACTAATAAATGTATATGGTTATTTAGCATATGAATATAATAATTTTGCCTACTTGATAAGTGCTCAAAGTATGGGAAAGCACACAATATTATTTTCTGACAATTAATCTTCAAGATTTCAGTGACACTGTCAGTGATGTCATTTATTTTTACCTTAGCACTATTACCTACAAGTACAGATATAATGGCATTAGGATCATATTTATAGCTAGTTATTGATGACATTATCTCTTTGTAGGATTTCCCAGGCATACAATAATTAACAGCAGATTAACTCAGGTTATTACTCATTAATTTACCTAACCCTCTCCCTAAACTATCTGAAAACATAACAGAACAACAACAAACCTTACTAGAAGAAGTGACAGCATAAGGCTCTGTGTGTGCTACTTGACATGAACCTTGTGCAACATGTGGTGTATCTTGATCGGGGACACAGTCCCGAGCTCCTCCAGACTGGGACGGGTCCTCCGTTGCCTCAGGTTGGATAGCCTCAAGGTTGGATTCCCTTTGACAAGAACATTGAGTGGTGCTCAGAGTCATCGGGTCCACTCTACCTGCCTCATCATTACGCATTTCCACCAACTCATTTGCAGCAAGGATGTGTTCCTTAATTTGTTTTTGAGAGCTCACATACTTAATATAATGTAAATGTAGTGACTCTTCAAGTACCTCAACTTCAGACTGTAATCGCTGAGTGTCAATGTGATAAATGTTTTTACTATCTTCTAATTTAATTTCATAGTTTGGACAAAAACAGGGTATACAAGGTGAACTGAGTAGAAGCCTATGGCACAGAATTTCTTTTTTTTTTTTTTTTCAAAAATCTATTATGGAATTAACCTATCAATATCTAATAATATAATGTTATATTTCAAACGAAAAAAAACAAATAAGTCGACAAATAATATAACAATTATACTCCAAATCGCTCCAAACGCGCGGAAATGATCAATGAATTCGTAGCAACATTCAGTAATTTGATTGAAGCCATCGGCCGGCTTCCATCGAAGTGTTGAAAAAAAAAAGATTTTTGTGTCATAGGCTTTTGCTCCGTTTAGTAGGTAGTGGGACGTAAAGTCGAAACCTTCTAAATACAGATAAATGTGTTACTAACTCCCTTGAGTGAGTGATTGTGTAAGAACTTAACCGAGGGGCTTGTGGCTAAGTAATAACAGCCGCGCGGGTCGATCGATCAGGTTAAGCTAAGCTTGCCGTGGTTGGTCCATGGATGGGTGACCATATTCACATACCAAGACCCCTCCGTGCTTCGGAAAGCACGTTAAGCCGTTGGTCCCGGCTGTCATTCGTAAATCTTTGACAATCGTTACGTTCGTCAGAAGCCCGAAAGTCTGACAACTAGTCTTACCAAGGGGTATCGTATTACCCAGTAACTGGGTTGTGGAGGTCAGATAGACAGTCGCTCCATGTAAAATACTGGTATTCAGCTGCATCCGGTTAGACGGTAAGACTAGAAGCCGACCCCAACATAGTTGGAAAATTGGGTAGATGATGATGTATAAGAACTTAACCTGAACGGACTTTGTTTACATTTTAATTAAATTATTTTTAATCTCAATATTAGAATTGATCAAAATCATAACTATCGACGGTTACAGTCTTCCTCAAATAGCACAAGATAGATATATCACACCCTCACTCTCTGGCCGCACTTAATGATATGTTCGACTCTAATCCAACAAACGATTTGTTGGCGGACGAATGCACGAAGATTTTGTCGGCTTGTCAGAAGTAGGTACTGTGAGAGGGATTTATGAAAGTGTTGTTAACTTATTACCTGAAATTGATAATTATATATTTTCTCTTTTATGTGTATTGTATACAAACTGTGTCTTTAAATTTTGTAATTAGTTTGAAACCGTTTTAATTTAAGAAAAAAGTAAATACAAAGCACTTAACAACGAAATTTCTTTATTTCAGGGCGCAAGCAATATTTTCGGTTCATTCTTCAGCTGCGCACCTTTCTGCGCCAGTCTGTCACGATCCTACATACAGTATCAGGTGAGTTCTAACAACGACGTCCAATCGATGTATTCTGTAAAAATCTCGCCGTGAAAATTTACGTGAAGTGAACTCGAAGTGAGCTGTCATTCAACCTGCCGATGTATTCTGTAAAAATCTCACCGCGATAACCTCACCTGGGTTTTCACGGTGAAATTTTACACACACACATCACATTTTAGGGATTGACACTAATGACAACTCACTTTACTTAAGTTTGCACGGTGAGTTTTATACAGAATAGACCGGTTTCTCTCATTATTACGAGTATTTTGTGACTTGTCTATTGTGGACGTTCCCGAGCATTTAAAATCAATTACAAGTTTTAGTAAAACTTCGGCATTGTACAGCTCTCTTTCTAAAAGTTAACTTTCGCATTACGTCCGGGTACACTAGACCATCCCTCGGTGTGTTGCAGGCAGGCGCCAAGACCGGTATAACGTCGGTGGTGAGCGCGGTACTGGTCCTGTTCGTGCTGCTGTGGATCGGGCCCTTCTTCGAGCAGCTGCCGCGCTGTGTGCTGGCCTCCATCATCGTCGTGTCGCTTAAAGGCATGTTCATGCAGAGCAAGGAGCTTCACAAGTTAGTATTGTCATGTACTATCCAAGCCACCCAAAAACCTATATTTGACCATTTTGAAAACAAAATCCCATGCACATAATGACCACATTTGCGTATGTAAATAAAACAAAAGAGGATCCTTTTTAGGTCGACTTATAATATGCGCTGCAAGCAAGAATAATCCTTACGGTGGCGGCGCGGTGGTCAGATATATATTTTGGCGATAGGTAATACTTGTTTTAGGTTAAATTAAACTCATAAAAGTGTCCTTCAAACTACTCTCATTTGTTAACTTCCTAATACTACCTATGTATATGTTTTTCGTAGTAAATACCACATAAAGTGTATTTACTCCTTAAAAAGAAGGTAAAATGAAACGAAATGACGTTAATTTCTATAATTATATCTTTTAAGTGGTATGGTAGACACCTTTTTTCTTTAAGGATTGTTTTCCTGTTATCTATGAATTACCTTTACCTACACTGTAAGTATAGAATAACTCTATGTAGGAAAAGTTCTCGCTCAGCATAGTGTGTTGGCTATAAAGAGTTCGACATACGTTTGTCAGTAAACGTGTATAATAATCGTAAAAGCACAGTATACAGGGCACAAACAGGTAAAGATGTAAACAATTATATTAAAAAAACGAACGTTTCGCGAACGTGACGTTCGTTCTCGCGTCCTTCGTCTACTAGCGGTTAAGCGCGGTGGCGCGGGCGGGTGTATACTCCCCGTCGCCGTGCTTAAGGCCACGCTCGCACACGTCTTATTAAGGCCAGGCTACATCTATAAAATTCGCCACCATATCATTTCGTATCAATTCTGCATAGTCTGTGCACTGTCTATCTACACACTGCTACTTTTGTCTCAGGAGAAGTACTACTAAAATTCGTTTATTTGTTTCAGGTTCTGGAGGCTCAGTCAATTAGATGCCATTGTGTGGATCGTGACCTTCCTGGTCACGCTTATCGTCAATATTGATATTGGGTAAGTTTGAACAATACACTGGTCAAAGCAGAAGGTGGAGGAACTTAGAAGAATGATGAATATTACATTACACCAGAAACATTTAAGCTTGAATGTGGATGGCTAAATAAGACGTACAAACATCGCGCACTGGGTTTTCAACTCTCGGCGCTAAGCAGTGCGTTGAAAATCCAATGCACAGAAAGCTATCGCCGAGGGAAAAACGCGCCCGTGTGAATCTGGGGTTAAGGAAACAATTAACAGATTGTGTGAAAGATGACTTAGCTAGAAATTGTGACAATGGTTGGTACAGATGTATGGAAGATGAATAGGTACATACTGCGCTGACCCCAAACAAATTGCCATTTGAGTCCACCACCTCTGTGCCAAGCCAATTTGTTTAGGGTCAATATTTATGGAATATAATAATTCATCAAGTTTTGACCGGAGGAAGATCATCATCATCTGCCCTGCTTCCATTCTAACCGGATGCAGCAGAATACTAGTATTTTCAAACACGATACCGTTTGGTAAGACAGGCCGTCAGACTTTCGGGCTTCCGACTACCCGTAACGACTGTCAAAGGTCTACAAATGACAGCCGGGACCAAGGGGCATTCGCACAGAGGGGGGGTTAAGATATAATGGATGGTCACCCATCCTTTACATACCTTAAATAATTATTTTTTCCGCCAAGTTTTTATCCGGAGATCAAGGGGTTAAAATTGCAGTGTTCGTAATGTTTCTAATCAACTCCTTGCCATTTCCTTCCAGACTTGGCGCTGGTCTGATAGCAAGCTTGGGCGCGCTGTTCATTCGCTCACAGAACCCTTACGTCTGCCTGCTGGGGAAAGTGTTGGACACTGATCTTTACCTGGACATCAAGAGATACAGAGCTGTAAGTATTTCTTCTTCTATAGTATATGTACGTACTTATGACCCCTTGTCCTGACATAAGCGATCTTCGCGCGAATAAGCGGTCGTCGTTTATTTGGAACTCGAACGCGCAGATGGCGCGATGCGTGGCGACGCGTACTTTATGACGTACATACGCGGCTTAATTGATCTCTCGAGTACCTATGACGAATGGCCGCGCCGACAGAGGGCGTTTTCCGGTTTTATAAATAATCGTTTAATCACGCAACGATCGTTTTTAAAAAGAACGCAGGTTATTTATATAAACGAGCGTTATACGATCGTGTAATCGCGTAACATTCGCTTTCGGTTAGGACGCGGCCATAGAGTAAAGTAAAATATATGGACGCGGCCGAAGGCTTCAAGCATACAAATGTTGATGCCCGAGTATAATAAATGTCAAGAAAAACTATTACCCTTACGTTATTTAGTAGTAACGGCCCCGGCGCTTTATTTTGTGCAATATTAAGATAAAAATAGGGGAGAAATTAACAGGACCCTATCTAGATACGGTCATACTAATTTTGGTAAATACCTAGGTACCTACCATGTCCTATCAAAGTGCCGGGGGATCTATAACTCCGACCCTCCTACCTGACATCTTTCTCTGTTTGGGATTGTGCATTTTATTAACCAGTGCCTGTAATATGATGTTAAGATAAAGATTTATGATTATGATAACCATCCTCACTGGCTGCGCTTGCGTGGTGGATTACGGCCCACTCCCCCTTAAAGAGAGGAGCATGAGTCCCATCAGTGGGAAAATTAAAGGCTGATTTTGATAAGGTGGTAGCGTTGGCGAATTGCGTTATTCCGTTTATCATCCACCCTAAGGTGCCGCACGTCCAAGAAGCCACTCTAAAAATCCACCCTAAGGTGGATACGCGGAACCACACGTCCGAGAATCCACCCTAGGCCTAGTTGGATATGGAATTTAAAATTAAAGGTGTGGATTCTCGGACATGCGTTTCCGCGTTTCCACCTTAGGGTGGATAAACGGAATAATCGGGCAGATTCATGAGTTCAAGCCCTATATCTGGCTCAACTTTAAAGTGTAAAATAAAACAGCAACAAAATAAGGTTCAATACATGTGTACTATTTTTTTTAATAACATTACTTAATACTTCTGATAAATGTAATCACTTGTCAGGCCGAGCTCGGCACACACCCAGCAATAGTAGTACATGGTCGTCAATTGTTCACACTGGACAGCATCCCATAAGTAGCCATGTCCATTTCATGGTTATACATAGCAAGGATTATGAACTGGGCGAAGCACATAACCACTATGTAGATTATCGTAAATAGGATCCATTTTATGAAGTCGCATAACCCGATGTCGTAGGTTGTAGCGTAAGGGTACGACTTGTCAGAACACAGTCGCATTTTAACCCTCCTGTTTTGTAAGAAGTGTTGTAGACTGGATGTGCACCATTTTATTTAGTTTTATTATAGATTTATCTTGAGGATTTGTTACTTTTCCGAGACATTTGTAATTAATGAAGTGACAGGTATTTTGACGTGAAGTTTATTTTTCATTTTTCGTCTGTAGAACATTGTGCTTGTATTAGAACCTTTTTGGATATCTAAAAAGGTGTTGCATAATTTTTTATTTCAAAGTTCATAAAATGTGATTTGATAAAATCGTATTCACGTATGCTGTCAATGGTTAATTAATTAATTGAATTTAAAACGGACAGTGGCCTATTACATTAGATAAATATTACATACTCCTCGCTAAAAACGAATGGTGCCCTAATTTCTTTTGCTTTATCCCTTGATTATCAAGTTTACCCTTCATTATCAATTTTACCCTTCGTTCAATAAATTCATGATCGAAGTCTTCACCGTTAATGCACTGCCTACTAGTTTTAAGTAGAACGAAATTAAGGACTTAATGTTTCCAGGCTGAAGAGCTTCCAGGCATCAAAATCTTCCACTACTGCGGCGGCCTGAACTTCGCCACTAAGAATCTGTTCAGAACGAAGTTGTTCCGGAAGATCGGGTATCTGAAGCCTGTCGAAACGGCCCCCGATGAGGACAACAACATCACCAAGAACGAGTCCTTCGTGTGGGACCCTAATCTTAACCAAAAAGTAAGTGATAGAATATTCACAGAAACGAGATAAGCCATCTTCAAAGTAGAATTCACTGAGACAGAGATACAGATGTGAAAGGATTGATGTTTTTTTTTATATATATTTCGGTTGGCAGGGACTTTTGTGTAAATTGTTTTATCACCAATGCTCTCATAACGGTGAAGGAAAACATTGTGAGGAAACCGGCATGTCCTAGAATCAAAAATTCGAAGACATGTGACTTCTACCAACCCGCACTGAGGCCGCATGGTGGATTGCGGCCTACTCTCTCTCACAGAGAGGCAGGCCTCCTCTCTCTGTCCCAGTAGTGGGTACACTATAGACAAATTGTGTGGCCTGAAGACGTCGTATACTACCTTCGCTGATTTGCAGTCTCCACTTAAGGAGCGGTCTACTCCAGCGGTGACCGGTTCTATTCTACTGGCTCACTGTCCTATATGGGCTGGTTCGACGACTGGTTCTCTGTTAGATCAGAAATTGGAAAAGTAATTGGTCTCGTTCTTCACAAAGGCCAGGTGCGTAGTACTGGCAACCGGCGTGCGTATATGAACAGTACCCTTACCAGTACCCCATGAGTTGTTATCAAAAACTTACTCGCTAGCGTATAGATTTCGATAATGCATGCACCATGAGTTTTACAGTCTTACGCAGGCGCTAAGGTAAACTCGATATATCGTGTCATCTTAAGTTTTGTCTCTTTTTTTCTCAATAATAAGAAGAGAGAACGGCATAATTATATGCTCAAAATGTAATGCTATCGCCTATGCTAAAAATGTTATGACATCAGTTAAAAAACGTTGGCGGTTAGTGAACTACAAGGTAATTTAGTGGTGGTTGAATTTTTATTCCTTATATGTCACTGTTTTGTCATCGAGTAACTTCAGTGACAAGTTACGTTTACGTTTAGTTAACGTTTCTTACCTATCGAAATCTATAGTGCTCATGGTACGAATTTGAATTATTTCTGTGACCGCTAGGGGCGTGTCATATACACTGTGGACAATAAAATTAGGCCACCTACCAAACCGGTTGCCGTGACTGTGTCCCATACTAAAAACTTTTTTAATATTTTTTTAGCTCGTCTTATAAATGTTCTATGAGATTAAGGTCTGGACTTTATGCTGGCCAGTCTAGAACCTGTGTCCCCACTTCTCGCCAGTAATCTCTAACGCACATCGCTGTGTGGGGGCGCGCACTATCGTGTATTAATTTAAATTCTTGACCGATAAATCCCGAGTATGGCACTACATGCCCTTCAAGAATGTCAGTGATGTACGAATCAGCAGTCACAGTTCCTCTATCTACGACAACCAGGACTGTACGGGCTTCTAAGCTTATACCTCCCCACAACAAAACTGAACCATCTCCAAAGCTTACCCTAAAAGTGTGGGTACCTAAAAAACTGATTAAATGACATTTGACACATTCACACTTGATCAATTTATCAATATGCCTCTACTAAGATTGCAAATGAACAAACGTCTTATTTAATTTAATTTTTAAACAGACCGTAATTAATGAATAAATCATAAAAATAGAAGTGGCCTAATTTTATTCTCCACCAGTGTATACTATTTACGGAGACGTTAGCGAGTTTTGACTGAGCAAACTCATGGTAGAGCTACAGATGTATGAACGTAAACGAGGCAAAAGGAGTGTGTAAAGATCGTAGCAGGTGACGTTCTGTAGTTTCTGCTTACAATGGGAAGAAGGCGTGCATTGGTGTGTAGGTATGTCGCAGCCAACTGGTTAAATTAGCCGTTTAGTCAACCGCCTGGCCTTTATTTACTTTTTTTTTTAAACTTTGCCCCACAGTAGGAATTACTCCTGTATCGTGGGTGCGTTTACAAACATTTAAACTCACATACACAAACAACCAGACCCACAAATTACAAATAACATAAAAAATACTGAGTCTAAGAGAAATAACATAAAAGCTGAGTCTGCTATGGTGAGCAGCGGTGGCGCAGTGCTGACAGGCGCTTTACTTTGTGTAAATTATTTCATCACCTAAACTATATTTTATTGAATATCATTCAGGCCGTTAGTTGAACAGCCGCCGTTTAGTTAAAAGGCTAGGCGGTTAACTAAACGGCTAATTAAACCAGTTGGCTGAGACATATGTCCAGCATAATGTTGTGTATATGTCATATGTCGTATACTTATGTCCTATGTATTGTTATCATTCTGTTTACAGGTGCAATGTGTGATAGTAGATGTGACAGCCCTGTCGTACGTGGACGCGCCGGGCATCAAGAGTTTAGTCGCCATAAAGAAGGAACTGGTCGCCAGCCATATTGCTGTGCTGCTGGCGGGAGCCAATGGTAAATCCATACTATACTATTATTGTGAATGCGAAAGCAACTGTGTGTGAGTTTGAGTTTTTCGCCTTAACGGTTGCACGGATTTCGATGAAATCTGGCACACAGGTAGACTATGATAAAAATCTAGTATCTTATGTCCAAACACCTCGGTTATACTTTTATCCTGGAAACACGTCCTCGTGGATAATTTCCATCACCACGCGGTGCGAAGCCGCGGACAAAACTAGTACAGAATTCGGTGATTTCTTTTCATAAGCTGTTACTATAGAACCAAGTCTGAAATCTCGTAAAAAAACAACATGTACCCTGTTTTCAGCTACTTTTCTGTAGCAGGTACTCTGAAAGAAAGAAAATTGCTACTCGTACAGGAAGATCATGACTAAACTAAACACAGTCAAAAATAAAATAAAAACAAAATGTATAAAAAAAGTAACAAAAAGAAAAATGAATCGGAAAGTCCTATACGAAGCCAAAAGGCTCCTATCTCAGCATGATGCTTCGCCATTTAAAAAATAAATGTCGCAGCGCAAGTATTCTGATAGGGCCCGCTGTGATGTCACGGGTAATTACAGTAATAAATAAATAATAAAAATGGATATAATTATGTAAAATATTAGCAAATAAAATAAATAATTAATTTATAATCCGCGTCAGATGTGACCCCTTTGAACTACAGAAAAATAAACAGTTTTTACTGAAGGACTAGCTCTGAAACCCAACTATTGGATGAAGGACTTTTGGAACCGGGAACTATGGCAGACGTAATGGGGAGGCCTCCCATTAGTTCTTCCGGATTAAAACGATGATCATGATGACCCTTCAATGTTTTGTACACTAATTTTTAACTGATTTCATTTATTTCAAACCTTTTTACAATAATATTTACATGTGGCTCATAAAAGTTTAGTTTTTCCTATTTTCTTTAATATTAGTGTTTACGTCGGATCCCTCTTAGAGGAAAAGGCCGCACACCACCCCGTACGGTCTCGTAGAGCTCGTCTCCAGACTAGAAACTCTCCCACCGATAGTATTGAATTCCCATGAAGTATTTTGCTTTGTCCCGACTAATATAACTACAAACTTTTTAAAATGAAAAAATTGCAATATGCTGATAATCCTTTTTTTTTTCAGGTCCAGTGCTAGAAATGATAGACAAGTACAACTCCTTAGAGATAGACCAACTGCAGATGGAGACGTTCCCGACAGTTCACGACGCGGTCGTTTACTACAAGTATTTAGAATCTAAGAAACGTGTGGTCACCATGACCACGTGAGACCGAATCCTTAGAGGATTTTGTAGTATTTAAATACCAATAAGGCCTTTGTAATGTAAGGTCTTATAGCTCAATCATCTTTTACCCATTTTTAGGGTTCCGTATCTCGAAAGGTAAAACCGGAACCCTTAGAGGATCACTTTGTTGTCCGTCCGTCTGTCTGTGAAGACCCTTTTTCTCATGAACGCCTGGAGGTATCAAGCTGGAATTTATATCAAATACTCAGGCCTACTGAACCTTGGAGCTGTGAAAAAATCAAACTTCTAAGCCAACGCAATCAAAAGATACAGCCGCTTATGCCGCAAATTTCCGCAAATTTTCGACACTCGCAAGGGAATCAAGACCTACAGGGTACTTCCCGTCAACTCAGAATCTTGAAATTTGATACGAGGCAACGTCTTATAGCACAGATAAAGGAAAAATTGCAAAAACCGTAAATTTTTAGTTACATACAAATTATTTTTAATAATTTTATACTTACTACCTACAGGTTTGTACGGAACCCTGGGTGCGCGAGTCCGACTCGCACTTGGCCGGTTTTTTTTTAATTACCCTGATTTTGTTTCCTCATCTTTAATTTTTTTTTTTTCTTACTCACCGACTTTTGACGGACGTCCACCGAACTGTTGATACAACGTGTTTGCGTAAACCGTAACCAGCGGTTTTTCCCGCCATAAATAAAAAAAAAGTTTAAAATTTTACATGCCCAACATGCAGACTGCGTAAATGACATGCGTGCATGATTTATGCAGTCTGTTATTTTCTAACCTTATAATTAAAAAAAGAAAGAACTCATAATATAAACCTTTTCAGGCAGTGTCAGGCACTTAGAAGTTACTATTTCGGATACACTGTTTTTATAACACAATATTTTTTAATAAGAAACACGCAGGGTAAATATAAAAATAAAATGTAAAACAAACTTATCTAAATATATTTATAAATGTCTTCAATGTAGTTCATTAGCTGAACTTGACTAAGCTTAATAAATTATTATATTAATAACACATGAAATAACAATAATTTTATCTTATAAAGATAATATGTTATAACGTTTACTTGACAGTGATATTGAGGCATTAATTAGAACACATTTTATTTTATATATTTAATTCTCAGCCCCATTTAATATATTAAACTTATTAAATAGTTTAGCAAAATATCGAGTACTTAAAGGTACTTAATCGCTTTAAAGATTTTAGTTAATTATTTAAGAAAAGCTCACCTGGATCAAGATTTTGTTGCTATTATTAATTTTATTGTACAATTTCTAGTGTCATAATTTAGTAATAATCTTATAATTACCTGCAAAAAACTGTACTTAATGTCATCATCTGCCTAGCCTTTTCCCAACTATGTTGGGGTCGGCTTCCAGTCTAACCGGATGCAGCTGAATACCAGTATTTTACATGGAGCGACTGCCTATCTGACCTCCACAACTCAGTTACTAGGTAATACGATACCACTTTTTAAGACTGGTTGTCAGACAAAAACTGTACTCAATGTATATCTAGTTATTTATTTTTATTTTAGTATTACTATGGTTTTTGTTATAAAAGGGCGTAGCTATATCGTGTGCAATATATTATTCAGTGATAATATAAAAAAAAATGAGATTTTTTTTCCAAAAAATATCTAGGCTATTCTCCTAGATAAACTAAAAGATTTTGTTGGGTGGTGTTAGTGAGTTATACTGTAATTATCATAGTTTCGATTTCAGCCCTAAACCACAGAACTGAAGACCTATCCCAAAATTTAAAAAAAGGTTATAAAAATGCAAAACACTAGTACTTAACTGGTTTTAAAGAACCTAATTTTATACAATGTGGAGATAACAATACGACAATAAATGAAAACACTGGCAATACTAATGCATACGAGTACTTTGGAACTATCAATTAAATCTTAGCATAGAAATATTCTTTTCTTCAAACGAACTAAATAGGTACTAGTGATGTACCGACTATGGGTTTAATTTTTGACTAGCTATAGTGACTAAACTATTGGATATATTTGATTGATTTTTTGTATGCAGATTAGGAAACACATTAGATATGTAATACGCAGTTTTTTTTATTTTTTTTTAGTTTTTTTTTTTTTTACTTTGTCCCACACTAGGAATTTCTCCTGTATCGTGGGTGCGTTTACAAATATTTAAACTCACATACACAAACAGCCAAGCTCGGAACAACTACTTGTAGGTCATACAAATATTTGTTCCGTGCAGGAATCGAACCCGCGACATGCAGCGCAGCAGTGAATCGCTTAACCACTGCGCCAACTGTGCCGTCAAGTTTAATTTATTGTTGTTGTATGTACGCAAATAAACGAATGTGACTATGTATTGTCGTCTCCACCTTGTATAAGTACCTACCTATTTTCCCTATAGACTGCAAAAGACAATAATTATTGCATTATATTGTATTTACAAGCACAAGCAGGTGTGTGCAGTTTTTTGCCAGTAAATGTTTTATTTCTAAAATCTGTTGTGATATTTAGTACGTAATGCGACTGTACAGAATGTACTTAGAATAAAATATAATGTTGAACATATTTTGTTTTTTATTCCTAACCTTTAATTAAGTGAAAAACCTCATCATTCCCTGGTCCTCATTCATTTAACATTATCAGCATTTTTAGCGTTCCGATGACTTCGTTGTCCGTCTGTCCGTCTGTCAGTCAAGACCCGCTTTTTCTCTGGAACGCGTGGAGTTATCAAGTTGAAATTAATATCAAATATTCTGGGCTGCAATCCCTTGAAGCAGTGAAATATCATTTTAAAAATAGTTTATGTACATAGGTACATACCCAGAAATGTCTACGGAGGCCTCGGTACGCGAGTCCGACTCGCACTTGACCAGATTTTTTTTATTTTCATTTAGTTTTTTTTTAAACATTTTTTTTTTAATTTTAGGATCGATTCAATTTTTTATTAATATTTTAAATGACCTTTAGTCCTTTCCTCAATTGGCTATCGTCAATATTTAAGGTACTAACAGTCTTTTCATACCACTTGCTCAAAAAAGTGACATTCTATGCCACAAAAAGCGAACATAACAATAGTCATTTTAATCTGTTAAAAACAGGGAAAGAAAATTGTACTGAATTTCATTCATCCTTTAGGGGGAGAATGTGATTTAAATTTGCAATACTTACCGAAATTTATACTGAACTACATCTGTGTTTACACCATTGAGTTTGTATATAAAGCATTATACATCTTTTTAAAAAAGGAATACGCATTTATTATGCAGTTATGATTATTAAATAAAATTACGAAAACCGACGAGGCCGTATAGGCTTGATGTCTTTGCTTTTCCGACAAAAAAATATTAGTCTAGGAATTTGCTGCGTTTTTTATTTTCTTCAAATACATAAACGTTAAGTTTATTTTTTCGCAAATGGTACGAAAAGTAGAGTATTTTCCTCGGTGATAAAGCTGTCTTAGTCTTGGGTGAACTTAAATCCCTCGCTACACTCAGGACTCGTCTTAAATCCCTCGTTTCGCTCGTGATTTAAATTTTTAACACCCTCGCTACGCTCGGGAGTACACCTCCAGTCCTTCGTTACGCTCGCGATTTAAATCGTCACCCGCGACAGAAGACACTGCTTTATCCCCTTGGTTAATAATCTACTATTTTGCCACCCTGTATACAGCTCAGAGACTCCCTTATATCTATGCTAATTTGGTTCAGAAGCGACTAAGCACAAATCCGTTTCACGAAAGAAGTCTCGCAGACGCGGCGCCACAGGCATGCGATGGAGACATACATCTTTATTTATTTATATCAACATCATTATTACAGGCACTGGTTACAGGCAACCAGTAAATACAAGCCACCTTTCAAACAAAAAAAATAATAATCAAAATCGGTTCAGCCGTTTGGGAGCTACGATGGCGCAGACAGACACACAGATATACACGTTAAACTTCTGAAATAGAGAAAGGTGACTGAGGCTGGAGGGTTATTGTAGGAATGTTGCTAAATAGATAATAATAATTAGTTTAGTTCCACTTGCCGCAGGACTTCTTTCATGAGACGGACTCTACATACCTATTCGGAGTAAGAGATTAGCAACAAAACTAATTGAGCATGTCGTTCACGGCTCAATTAGAGTCCGTACAGACAGATTAGGTCTGATAATATTTAAGACAACTTAAGATAAGAAAAACTTGTAATTTGTAGAACTTGTAGTTGTAATTAATTATATATAAAAGGAGAAACTGACTGACTGACATATCAACGCACAGCCGAAACTGCTGGGACGAGGAATGTGAAATTTTTTACACGGCTTCCTTTTATAATGTAGGGGAACACTAAGAAGGGGTTTTTGGAAATTCAACCTTTAAGGGGGTGAAAAGGGGGATTTTGTTTGTATGAAAAATCTTCTTGAGTTAAGTAATAAACTTGAAACTTAGACTTATGTTAGTAAATTATGAAGTTTGTAATTTATTGTTAATTATATTGCAAAAATGTGATTTAACGTAGGTAGGTATTATGAAGTCAAATGCCCCGTTGATTTTGCGGTCTTCGTTGTCGGAATTTCTCAGTAACAGCCAGCCCTGAGTTTGGAACTTGACGGTGCTACTCTGACCTGCCATGTTTTGTCTCTGCATCACTCTAAGGTTGCCTGATAGAAAATGCCTCTGGTAATAAGTCCGCCTTTGTATAGTATTTTTGTACCTATGCATAAAGTTTCAATCTATATCTATATATCTAAAATCGAGAAAGACTGGGCCGATTTGGATTAAATTTTGTGTGTATATTTCAACGGGTTCCTAGATGGTTTCTGGGTAGGAGTAGGGTAAGAGTAGGATAGGAGTAGGTTAGGAGTATGGTAGAAGTAGGGTAGGAGTAGGGTATAAGTAGTGTAGGAGTAGGGTAGGAGTAGGGTAGGAGTAGTGTAGGAGTAGGGTAGGGGGTAGGACACCACGCGAACGAAGTAGCGCCGGGCAGCTAGAAATAATTTATATGGCAAAACAACGTTTGCCGGGTCAGCTAGTAAATAACTATATCCCTGTTGGTCTCGTGGTCGCAAGTGGGACTGCTGACCGTGGTGTCCTGGTTTCGATTTCCAGGTCGAGCAAAGTTTTATTGTGTTTTTCCATTAGGATTTTTCAGTAACAGCCCGTAGTTTGGAAGATGGCGGTGTGATAGTGCACAAGTGTGTGCGCAGATACAGGTGCACTCTCACTTCCCTCACTCTCATAGTCCGATGGGACGGCAATCCGACACGACCGGAGAGAGATCAGGCGAAGGACCAACAGCTTACCACGTTCTACAGCCGTTCTCACGACCAACGAGGCCGTCGACAGATGATTAATGAATTGCTTCCATAGGTAATAGCAGCATTTTGCCGCATGCCGCGTACAGGTTGATAGATCAAGTCCTCCAGACCGTATTTCGGCCACGGCAGCTCTCTCTCAATCTCAACGGACACTAGCCTACGGCGCAGGAGATATTATAGTGCACAAGCGTGCACGCAGACACAGATGCACTCCCTCTTCTCTCACTCTCATAGTCCGATGGGATGGCAATCCAACACGACCGGAGAGATATCAGGCGCAGGACCAACGGCTTACAACGCAACGGCAACGGCGGATAGATAAGCAGCATGCAGAGAGATATGCTCAAAAAACAATGTGAAATTTAGCGTGAATAATAACAATGAATGCACCCACACCCACCCACGCACGATAGAGCCCACAATAAGGACGAATTAGGATTAGAGCCCACATATTTAGTTGGTGGCAAGATCTCCTGCAAGTTATGTGCGCTAGAAGATGTAATGGCATGACTTTGTATAACATGTATTGTATGTAATAAATAATGTTACGCCTTTTTGTGTATGTTTCTTTCAATCTCCTACTTAATACAATGTAAACCTTATTTCATTGATTCACTGACAGACATCGCACATCCAAAACCACTGGGTCTTAAAGGAAGCGCAAACTAGTTATAAATTCAGTAGGCATGATTCTGAAACCCCTGCGTTCGTTTTCGTCGGTTATTATAAAAATATTTTAACAGTTCCGTACATTTTAACCGCATAGGTATTGCACTTTTCTATGAAACAGTAGTTTCTTTTTTTCCATGAATGACATGGAAAAAAGAAACTACTTTTTCATAGGTTGAGCTCAACCTACGTTATAATTTTTTTTTTTTTTATCTCATGAATTTGCCACGGGGCCCAAAGGGTATAGTTGCGCCGCTGAACGTAATATTTATTTTATTATCATTTGCGCTATCGCGCGTAATAGATAAGCAGTAGGTGCTTAAGTTCAAAACTTACTTACGTATTTCTTAAAACAAAACAATATCGGAAGTAAAAAAGAAGAGACGGCAATACTGTGCGAAATATATGAAATTCTGATTCATTGAAAATTCCACAAACCCATCATCACCTTTGTGTCTTCTATGTCTAAAAACATTTTCGAATGAAGCAATAAAGCTTTCAAGGCTGCAAGATCATTTGAATAAAATGCATCCAGATAAGAAAGACAAGAATGTAGCATATTTTCAAGACGTAGAGAAGAAGCATAATACTCAGCCAAGTGTAGCAAAACTATTTTCGGCGGCTGCTAAGCAAGATGACGACGGGCTTCGAGCTTCGTACAATATCTCTTTGATAATTGCTCAAAAAGGCAAACCACACAACATCGGAGAAGAGTTAATTTTGCCAGCAATAAAGAAGGAGGAGAAATAAAGGAGTAATAACTACTGTGCTCCATAAACCGGCCGCAGATATTATCCTAATAATTCCTTTGAGTAATAATTCTGTGCAAAGACTAGTTGTGTACTATATCTACTACGCTGTGGTCTCAAGTTAATTCTTGCGGGTTATAGTAAAAGGTTCGTTTAGAATGAATTTTTAATCTCCGCTAATATAGCTCACAATAATTAATTTATTTTGAAGTTTTTGTGGTTTTTTTTTGAAGGTGAAAAAATGGGGGCGCTAAAAAATAATTTATTTTCAAAGTGGGCAGTAGACAAAATAAGTTTGGGAATCCCTGCTCTATATGTTAAATAGGGGATGAAAGTTTGTAAAGAAGTTCGTCATTTTTGCCGATGGAAAAACCCATCAGGCACACGGCTTGTATTTCCATAAGTCCCTTGAAACAGGAGTCTGAAAGGCAACAAATGCTGACGGCTAATCCTGAGAATTCCCTTACGAAAAAACAACTTATATTTAACCACAAGGATCGGTTCGATCACTCCAAAAGTCCAAAAAAGTACCTACCTAATTGAAAATAGAAATATATCATTTCTTTGACTAAAATATTATGTAATAAGGTAAATTTTGTACAAGTCACCCAATTTATTATATAACTACATAAGGATTTAGGATTAAGATAAGTTAAATATAATTATGGAACTAATCTACAAGATTTTAATGATTTCGCATTATGTACAACATTAATTTCTGCTGCATAATTTACTATCGACTGAACAAGACTACAACGTAGGATTTGAATATCTAACAACTTTTAACTATAGCTGTAGATACAAGAATCTTATAGTGCGTAGTAGTCAAAATCTGAACAAGCGCCGCCATCTTGGTTTTGTTTAATTATAATCAGCCTATAATGTCCCACTGCTGGGACGCAGACCTCCTCTCTGTGAGAGGGAGTGGGCCGTAATTCACCATGCGGGCCCAGTGCGGGTTGGTAGATCTTCGATTTTTTTTTTGGTTCTTATCTTGGACTTGCCGGTTTCCTCACGATGTTTTCCTTCACCGTTTTGAGAGCAGTGGTGATGAAATAATTTCCACAAAGTAAAGCGCCTATCTGGATTCGAACCTACGACCTACAACTCGTAAGTCGCGGCTGTTACCACTGGGCCACCACTGCTCTCTATTTTGTTTGGTGTTCACAAAACAAATGCACAGAAAACAACAGTGCTGCCTTGTCAACTTCATACGTGCGCCAAAAAATCCTTGTAACACTTTGTCAGTCAATGACTTTTCGAACATAAAAACACCAATTCTGGTTATTTTGTAAACTAGCTATGCAAGATTAACTCAAGAAGTAGATTTAAGATACGCAGCAAGTTTATAGAAGCCCAGGGTACGTTGGCTATCCATTTAAGTATGGCCACGCGTTGTGGACTTGATCATATCTCATCTTCCTTTAGGTGAAACGGGGGTGCGGAGCATGTCTAGGGAATCCAGCACTACTGAAGTCCCGGCTCATGATCAGCCGGTCGATTCTGTAAAAATCTCACCGTGAAAACTCAAGTGAAGTGAGCTTGAGGTGAGTTGTCAGTAGTGACAATCCCTAGCATTATTTGGAATGACAGCTCACTCCACGCTGCACTTCACCTAAGTTTTCACGGTGAGATGCTTACAGAATCGCACTGCAGCAGGTAGTAAGAAGAACACTGCTACGTACTAAGTAAGAGTCCGACATACGAGTAGCTCTCCGTTCTCTACCTACAAAATCCGTGAAGATTTCCCTACGAAAGAAGGGAAAATTCTAAGCAACCTTACAAGTTATACCTACCTACCCAGTCTCTTACATTCTTAACTCTTACTTAAAACGACTTAAGTAGGATTATCAAAATTCCGGTTGCCAAGCGTGTTGCCCATAATCGTCAATAAAGGTCCACGTAGTTTTTATTTTTTTGGATGGGAAGACATCTTCCCGCTCTGGGTGGAGCGGGAGAAGTTATTTTTCATGTCAGACCTTTATTGACTAAAACCCACCCGTGTTCCTTCAGTTGCCTGTGCCAGGGGCCACGGTAACTCTTTCGAATAACCCGCGACCCTGGCAGGCATCGGCCCTAGCGGACCCCATCAGTTAGTGCTGACATCTCTTTGAGATGCGCGCGTCAGTAAAAGTCTGACACGCCCTTCCGCTCAACCCAGAGCGGGAGAGGTCATTTGATGATTTCCCACACAAAAAAAAGGTTATACGACAGATAACGGCAGGTATTATATCCATTTACCTATTGGGGAAAGACAACCATTTGAATAGGTATTGTTTTTCTTTAGCGCTGTTGTGTTGTTTAAAGCTAGGTAAAGCCAGCGTCCGCTGCTGTCACTGATTGCTGTAGTGATAGCACTGTGCGCACGCGTTATATCCAATCCGGGATTATCTGCTTAGTATAAATAACACAATGAATGACGCAGCGTAGAGACACCATGGCTTGTGGATATTTTGGGAAAAGACCTGATTCTTGATCCAAGCCGTATCTGATGTAGGCACATCGGATGGGATCCCTTCTTTTCGCATAATATTCGTTGTCCTAATATACTTTGGCATAACGATTTTGGCATAATTTGTTTTGCCATAATAATACTTTGCCATATTTTTTTTTGGCATACAGTTTATGTTGGCATAATTATCTTGAAGCCTAATTTGTTTTGGCATAAATTTATTTCGCATAACGTTACTAGGCCTAATGATTATTAGCATAATAATATTTAGGCATAACTACAATTAATAGAAATAACGGAAACAAATTTGAGTTATTTTTACGTATTTTTTTCACTCGATTCTGAATCACTTTTTCCAAGAGTCGGGACTAAAACTATAGACATAAAAACTTATTAGATGAGTGGTTGAAATGAGGTTTTCTTGATTTGGACAACTACCTAATATAGTTTTTAACACACCTAATGTTTACATTAGGTGTGTTAAAAAGTTAAGTAAGTAAAAGTTAAGTTAGTATTTATACTTAGATGATAAGACATAAGTTGAATAACCTACTTCAATTAAATAAGGGTTGTACACTCGTTTGCACAACCCTCTACAAAAATATCAAGTAATTCACAAAAAATATCCCAACGCTGATTGTGAACTCCCTTCATGAGTTTTGCTCGTACTCTGCTCAAAACTCTGCAAATTTCGCGCTCCGACTATGTCAGACTTGGTAACGTAACCATGGCGAGATGCAGAAACAGCGCCTTACCTAACAACGCCATCTATCGACCTATTAGTCAAACTTTCACCATTGACGTAGTTAATAATTATAGGCCAATGTCCTTACTCCCCTCAATTTCAAAAATACTAGAGAAAATTATAAACAGTAGACTAGTTAATTACCTAGAAAGAAACAACATCTTATCCCCTGCGCAATTTGGTTTTAGACTCAAACTGTCGACAGCCGATGCGGTGCATAGTCTGACTGGTTATATTTCAGAAGAACTCGGCAAAGGAAACCAGACCCTGGGAGTCTTTCTCGATTTAGCCAAGGCATTCGACACGGTGTCTGTTTCTGTCCTCCTGTACAAATTAGAGATCATAGGAATATGGGGAACGCCGCTGAAACTTTTTACTGACTATTTAGACCGTCGGTACCAATGTGTTAGAATAGATAATATTACGAGCGATGACCAGAAAAATACTGGTTTTGGTGTTCCACAGGGGAGTATTTTGGGCTCCACCCTCTGCCTTATTTATATTAACGACTTGTTTAATCTAAATATTAAGGACGGTAAAATAATATCATATACCTGCCCATTAATATTCAGCGCTAAAACCAGTAGTGAACTGTTCGAAATTACTCAGCTAGGTTTTAATACTGTGACTAATTGGCTTCAAAGCAATTTACTAACATTAAATGCCGACAAAACAAAATATATATTCACTTCTCCATGCGCAAGCCTCGACTTAACATTACTAACCCTCATCTATATACCCATCAATGTGGAAACCGTACAATCACCATGTGTAATTGTCCCTTTATTCACAAAACGAGCAACGTAAAATATCTGGGGATAACAATGGACGACACACTCTCTTTTTAATATCTGTTACTGTTTTAAGTAGAGTGAGCTACAAGAATCTTTTGGCGCCTGAATGACATTCTCAATTTCTCAGTGGGATGTCGCGTCGATTGTGAAATTGTCACTTACATAGAACTTATTGACAAAACAAGATGGCAGCGTTAGTTCCGATTTTGGCCACGCGCCGAATGAACCTTATAGCGTTGTAAGTAAAGCTTTTACTGGTATCTGCCTTCAAAGCAAGAGTGAACAGGCATCTTCTGGGCACGCTCATTCCATCGTAGACTTCATCCATCGCATTCCACCAGGCGAGGTCGAGATCAAGAACAGTGGGGTAGTTGCGTAACACACTAATAGTAGCAATGGCTTTAATTTTAACAGTTCAATAACATTTATTGCGTTATTTACGTTGTGAGCAGACAAATTTTTTGAGCATATGAAGCAATGGATTATAGCAATATCCATCAAAATTATTCAGATTGTGATTGATAGTGTGTTACGCAATTAGGGTACAGGCTTAATTAGAGTCACTAATCACTACTTAACTGTAAGCTACGTTTATGAATTAAGGGGAATATGCCTAGTTTATAATTTTCATACTATGATGCAAGTCATTCCTCATTCCTACACAAAGTTTGGTAACCCTAACAATGCTGAAATACTAAAAAGTACCTACATAAATATCCTAATTAATTATTGATATCATAATCCCAGATAATGAGAAAATATTATCATTTAATTCTAACGTTCGACAGACAGATTAATTATAATATATTAATTAGGCACAGTGCAAGTCACTCGCAAGGCGTTCGTTCATGATGGCGGCCGCGTACCTGTTGGGACTTTTCTTCATTTTGGGCTATGTGCAGGTAAGAACTTCAAAACATTAGACAAACTAATAAAATTCCAACTCTTTCAAAAAAAATTAAGTACATCAAAATTGCTTCAGTACTTTTTGAGAAAATCGCGGACATACAGTCACGAGCAAAAGTATGTATTCACTCGGCTTTATTCAAAAGCGATTTACTCCTTTATTTGTTAATGAAATTTTATTTTGTTACGAATCCACAGGTTTATGTAATGTGTCGTTTCTTAACGCTGCATTCATTATTTCACGAAAAAATCGCAATTGAAAGTTGCCAAGTGTGTACATATTGGTGCTGGTGAATGTACAGTCAGCAAAGGAGATAAGTAACCAGGGTCGTCGGATATAGTTGAAGTGTAAGAAACCGATGGATGTTTTCGAATAAAATTTAATTTAATTAAAAGAAAACAAACAGTTTATTTATCAAGTTAAATTTCATTCGAAATCATCCATCGGTTTCTTACAAAACTTCAACTATATCCGACGACCCTGGTTACTTATCTCCTTTGCTGACTGTACGTATACGTATGTATGCCCACGATTTTCTCAAAAACTCGGGTCAAATACAGAACCTATTTTTTAAAGTCGTGCAAAAAGAGCAAACTCAAATCATTTATTTAAATTAAACCGTTAACAGGCACTTTTGAATTGTCAAAATTAACGCGATAACACAATGTAAGATGGATAAACTTTGCACGTATAAATATTCAGAAAAATGGGGTTATGATTTCCTAGTCAATTAATTAATTATAAGTACTAATATTAGTTAATAATACTGTCTCATTTAATATTTACTTACTAGAAATTTAAATATGAAATATTAACATAAGCGAATTTCCCGTATTCTAGGGAGGTGTCCTCAATCCCGAGCCGGCCATTATCGAGGACTTGGGTAAGTGAATATTATCAAATTGATAAAAAGTAAATGTCTAAAACTGTAGGTAATTTTTATCGGTAATTTTAGGGAGCAACACTGCGCAAACAACACCCTACACATTGTTTCATTTTCATTCTGTTAATTTTGCTGTTGAGCTGACAAATTTTGTTAGAATGAAAATCTGGTGATGTTGGGAAAATACAAAGAGATTTTAGATATAAGTAAAACTTTCATCAGAAATTGTATTTAAAACAGCTACGCCGTAGCCTTGCGGTAGCGCTCCGTGCTACGGGAAACAAAATGGGAACTGCGGGGCACCTGCTACGGCGTAGCGCTACGCATCTACGAGATTACGAAGTTTGATAATCAACTTTTTATGTCCCTCAGTCGACTATCAAGCATCAAGGATCGTAGCTGGCTGGCCTGCAGAGGAAGGCCAGATCCCGTATCAGCTTAGTGTGCGTATGGTGAACCCTTCTGGTGCCGTCAGTTCCTGTGGTGGTTCGCTCATCCACAACAAGTGGGTGCTCACCGCCGCCCACTGTCTGGCTAAGTAAGTACTAAAACTAGGTTTTAAAACAATTTTCACGATAATAAATATTTCCTAACTCCGAAATTCTTGAAATTGGCTGTAGATAAGCTACCTAGATAGTTTAGAATTCTAGATACACTAAAACATATTACACATTGATGCAGAATTATGGAACAAAATAGACAATCAAATGAATTTTTGTCGCTGTCATCATCTTTTAAAGGTCGACTGTACCTAATCACCATAATACATAACATATATAAAAAAAACTAGTAGTTTTTAGTTTTTTTTTTAAACTACATGTTTTTATTTTTTAACTTTTTCGTCTAAGTATATTTAAGTTAATAATTTTAAAGTCAATTAGAGGCTACTAGCAAACTCGAGGGGTTTTCAAGTAGTCCCTAAAGAGTTCCAATATCCACCTCCTGGCTCCATCATCAGACCTTCGACACCAACTGCAATCTATTGGACTCATCAGAACAAATCATATGAGCCCAAACTCGAGGGATCACTAGTAGCCACTGAAGAGTTCCACTATCCACATTCTGGCTTCAACATCAGATCAGCTCCAAGATACCAAATTATAGTTTTGTCATCCGAACTACATATACATACAAAGTTTTATTTCGATATGACAACTAGAAGTAAGTTAAAATTGACTTTTAAGATTTTATAACATTGTTAGTTAGTTAGTTACAAATGATAAAAGCGTATTAAAAAGGCATAGCCATTTGTTCGCATTGTGCTTAAAACAAGCTTATCTGATGTGTCTGGCAAGTGTTTCCTCAGTATGCATGGGACGGGGTTCCCTCCTTTTGCGAAGATGTCATGTCTGCAAAGGAGGCGGCCGAGCTGGAGAGAGAAACCGCATCCTCTCAGCCCTACCGCAGGAGACGCACCGGGCGCCCGCGAAGGGTGCAAAACGATCTGCGACCGCCATGAGAGGTGGCCTGCGGGCGACGGACTAGGGGCGTCCGTCGTCCGACCAGACAGGCCCGAGTGGGCGCCGCACTGTTCCATGCACCACTCGAGAGTGGGTGCGACCATTGTGGAAATGTTCACACGGGGAGGTGGCACCCGCTGAGGAACTGTGGATTGAGGCCTGTCAGGAGAACGGTGAATGCTTATACCAATCCCGCACCCACGGCCATAGGTAGAGGTGGAACAGAACACCGCAGTGGTGTTAGCCGGTAAGAGTCCGGCATACCCCTATGTCGCCCCCACGATGGAAGAAGTCCATGAGGATTTCCACCGCGAAACCAAAAAAAAACAAAAAAAAAAAGTCTATCCTCAGTACACTGGCTGACACATAACTGATCCTTTTGCATACAACCTTAACTAAAAGAATATTCCTGCGTTTTTTTCCTGACAGCCGTATCACGTTCGTCGTCCGCTTCGGCCTGACGAATCTGACCCGACCTGAGGGCATCGTGGAGTCCTCCAACAAGTACATCCATCCCGAATATGATGAGGTCAGGGCTGGAGTCCAGACTGCTGATCTGGCCATGATTAAGCTTGATCAAGACATCACTCTCTCCGGTAAGTGTCAATAACAGTACAGCCAATCGATTCTTTAAGCGATTTTCGTTAGTTGGAATGATGGCTCACTTCACCTAAGTTTTCACGGTGAGATGGTTACAGAATCGCACTGCAGTACTCAAACAGTATATTATATTTAACAACTTAAGGCAGGGTAGCCTTCGAAATTCAATTTTTCTTACGTTTTTTACAACTTGACCTGTCAGCATCAGGTTTTTGTTGATCAAAAACCTTCGAAAAATATGATTCGCGTCCGTAGAAAAATATTATGTATTTACAGATTTAAAATCATCTCAAGGGACAGGGCCTATAGTCTTGTCACTTGTGCCCTTCACCATCTCCGGAATAATGCCAGTACAGTCACGAGCACTAATATGTCAAAACTTGGAAACTTTCAATAGCGATTTTTGCGTGATATAACGAAAACAGCAATGAAATACGACACATTGTAAAAACCTATGAGTTCGAAAATACTATGTTCGTAGCAACATAAAATTTTTCATACCACTTGCTCAAAAAAGTGACATTCTATGCCACAAAAAGCGAACATAACAATAGTCATTTTTAATCTGTTAAAAACAGGGTAAGAAAATTGTACTGAATTTCATTTATCCTCATACGCATTTATTATGCAGTTATGATTATTATTAAATAAAATTACGAAAACCGACGAGGCCGTATGAGCTTGATGCCTTTGCTTTTCCGACAAAAAATATTAGTCTAGGAATTTGCCAAGTTCCTCAGACACAAGAACAGAGAAATACTCAAATCAACTCATCAACAATAAATGTACCAAACAAAAATGTAACTCTCTCAATCAATAATAGGACCAATGTTTCGAATGTTAACTTTTACTTTTAATTGTCATTATTTTTAATAAATGCTTATCTCATATTATTATTGTGTTAATTGTTTCGCAAATGGTACGAAAAGTAGAGTATTTTCCTCGGTGATAAAGTCTTGGGTGAACTTAAATCCCTCGCTACACTCAGGACTCGTCTTAAATCCCTCGCTTCGCTCGTGATTTCAGTTTTTAACACCCTCGCTACGCTCGGGAGTAAACCTCGAGTCCTTCGTTACGCTCGCGATTTAAATCGTCACCCGCGACAGAAGACACTGCTTTATCCCCTTGGTTAATAATCTACTATTATTAAAAAATAAAGGAGTAAATCGATTTGTAATAAAATCAATTGTATACATACTGTTACGCGCCGCAATTAATGCCTGATACATGGTGACATTAGTTACCACTGTCGCCATCTATTGTGGAATAGCGGAACTGATAGAGTCGCCATCTATTGTGGAATGGTAGAACTAATACTAGCGCCATCTATTGACGAGTAGATATGGCGAAGCTAGAACTTACTAGAACTATCGACATCTAGTCAGTCGGGGCCGGTATGTACTCGAACATTCTAGACGGTTCTACAATAGAAGGTTCTGGAACTATCTGCGGCACTATATAAGGCCGGGAATAGCCGCGAGCAATCAGACTTGGTTTTGCGACACGAGTGAATACATCGAAAGCGATCTTCAAGTGCGACTTAAGAGCGATTGTGTTTTATAATTAGTGTGTTTTGAATTGTTGTTAGTGTTGATTAATTAAAGTGTAACTTTTGGGTGATTTTTATCGGCATTTTATTGTCACGAACCCGAAGCTCGTAACAATTGGTGTCAGAAGCAAGGATTAATCATGCCGATTTTACCTAAAGACGACACGGAGGGTATCCGTACCCGGAATCAACGCCAACAGGAGACGGACCAGAGACGTTTTGGTGGAGCTATGCCGCAGAGGTCGGAGGGCCAGCTACCAACCACGGAGGCCGAACCGCCCGCAGCAGCTCCAGCATCAGCAGCACCAGACCTTGCTGCCCTGATGATGATGCTGCAGGAACAGGCCCGCCGACAGGAGGAACAGGCTCGCCGACAGGAGGAACAGGCTCGCCGACAGGAGGAACAGGCTCGTCGGTTGGAAGAACAGCTCCAGCGGGACAAGGAGGAACAGGCTCGCCGACAAGAGGAACAGGCTCGCCGACAAGAGGAACAGGCTCGCCGACAGGAGGAACAGGCTCGTCGGCTGGAAGAACAGCTCCAGCGGGACAAGGAGGAACAGGCCCGTCGGTTTGAAGAACAGCTGCTGCGTGACAGGGAGGAACAGGCTCGCCGACAGGAGGAACAGGCTCGCCGGTTGGAAGAACAGCTCCAACGTGATAAGGAGGAGCAAGCGCGCCGCCAGGAAGAGCAGATGCTCCTTATGAAGGACCTTCACGCTACCTTAGGGAAGGACATGAAGGAGGTGAAGGATAAGGTTGCTCAACATGACGACCGCCTGTCGGAAGCTGAAATTCGGATCGACCAAGTGAGTAATCGGGTTGACAACGTGGTGGCTGACGTGAAGAAAACCGTGATGGCTGACGTAAAGAAAACGCTGGATTACCTTAAACTTGGGGATGGAATCGCAGCTCCCGTAGCTACAACACCTTCGCTACGTGGATTCAAAGTGCCACCGTTCGACGGAACTTCTTCCTGGTCGGCCTACAAAATCCAGTTTGAGGCTGTCATGAAGGCGAATGGTTGGAATAATAGTCAGGCCATGACTGCCCTCACCCTAGGCCTACGCGACCAGGCCTTAACTGTTCTGGAAGCTCTCGGTAAGGAAGTGACTTACGAGCAGCTCCTGGAGGCATTGGAGGCTCGGTATGGCGATGCTCACCTGGAACACGTGTTTCGTGCGCAGCTCAAGGATCGCGTGCAACGAAGTAATGAAAACCTGCAGCAGTGGGCCCTTGAAGTGGAGAAGCTGGTGCGTAAAGCTTACCAGTCCGTGCCTGCGCTTATTGATTTGAACCTGGTGCAGGCATTCATCGACGGCATCGGTGATCTTGAAGTTAGAGCTGCTGTGAGGCTCGGGCACCACGGGACGCTTAAGGACGCCTTGGCTCATGCACTGGAGGTGGAAGCCGTGCGACAGGATCATCGTTCCCATCGCGTCAGGGAGGTTGCAGCGGCTACAGTTCGCGACCGCAATAAAGGATACAGCCCTAGGTGCTACGGCTGTGGGGAAAAGGGCCACCTTCGATCCAGTTGCCCCAAGCGAACTGCAGAAAGGGAAGACGGCCGATCTCCAGAGGGCAGTGCAGCTAACAGCACCACCCAGGACTTTCAGCACCAGCAGAAGGCGTTGCTTATGGCTCACCAGGAACAGCAAGCCCTTCTAGAACGTTTAGAAGAATTGAAGCGCGCGGTTGACATGGAACAGAAAAAGTTGGAGGGAGTGCGACGCGAAGCGCATGCGCGGTCCGAACAGGACCGTACTTATGTCAACCAGCGGAAGGATGAGACGGCCGCCTTGAAGACTAGGCAAGAGAGTAAAGAAGTTGTACCTGTGAGGATGCTCAAGACAGACCTCAGCAACGAGTGGAAGGAAAGCGTACAACGTGCACAGCAGGAAGATTCGGACATCAAGCCGATTCTGAAGTGGATGAAGGCCAGAGCTCCTAAGCCCAGGTGGAGCGACGTCTCAGCGATGAGTTCGATCACAAAAAGCTATTGGGCCCAATGGGACAGCTTGGTGATTCAGGATGGAGTCCTGTGCCGTAAATGGGAAAATGCTCGGGGAGACAGCTGTCATTTGCAAATGGTTGTCCCTAAAGCTCAAGTACCGGAGGTGCTACAGCTGTACCATAATGGTTGTTCAGGAGGTCATCTGGGAGTAAAACGGACTCTACTGAAGATACGAGAACGGTTTTACTGGATCCACTGTCGGGACGATGTCAAGGACTGGTGTCGCAAATGTACAAGTTGTGCAGCTGTAAAGGGATCTCAGACTCGTAGTAGAGGTGCAAGAGGTACTCCTAAGATCGTCCATGTGGATCGACTGGCGCGTTATTATGGAGCCGATAATGCTCGGGACGAGCATGTCTTAGGAGGGGGCAGTGTTACGCGCCGCAATTAATGCCTGATACATGGTGACATTAGTTACCACTGTCGCCATCTATTGTGGAATAGCGGAACTGATAGAGTCGCCATCTATTGTGGAATGGTAGAACTAATACTAGCGCCATCTATTGACGAGTAGATATGGCGAAGCTAGAACTTACTAGAACTATCGACATCTAGTCAGTCGGGGCCGGTATGTACTCGAACATTCTAGACGGTTCTACAATAGAAGGTTCTGGAACTATCTGCGGCACTATATAAGGCCGGGAATAGCCGCGAGCAATCAGACTTGGTTTTGCGACACGAGTGAATACATCGAAAGCGATCTTCAAGTGCGACTTAAGAGCGATTGTGTTTTATAATTAGTGTGTTTTGAATTGTTGTTAGTGTTGATTAATTAAAGTGTAACTTTTGGGTGATTTTTATCGGCATTTTATTGTCACGAACCCGAAGCTCGTAACAATACTTATGCTCGTGACTGCACATTATATGGCAATAACTTTTCAGGTACTACACCTGACCGAACTGTGAACCAGGACCTTAGAATCCTAGTTGCATCAAATTAGTTAGCTTCCTCGGCTCACTGTGATTAGCACAGCCCTGCCATGTGTCCCATTCCCAACCCAACAACCTACAAGCAATTTTATTTGTTAACCACAAATAAAATCGCTTGTAAAGAGCACTACAGCAATATTCTCCAAAGCATTTGTCTAAATTTTTACTAGAAAGAAATCTCTCATACTCTGGGTGGAATAAAGCTGCTAAAGAACCTCATTAAAATTCGTACTGTTCGACCATTTTGATACGGACCACAATCAGGGCCATGTACTCAAGACTTCATTATGATCGTTTTCTTTATCACAGACAACGTGCAGCTAGTCCGTCTCATGAGCAGCGCTCAGAAGAACAACAACTTCGCTGGAATCGCGATGATCGTCAGCGGATTCGGACGTACCGACGATCTCTGGAACGGTCAGTATCATAAAGTTAACTCTACAGTCTGAACAGTTACAGCCCAGTTCAAACTTTATAGCAGCTGAAGTAAGTCGCTCCGTAGTAACAAATCGCTACGCAGTAGCGCAGTACCTCACCCCTCACCCCCGCTGACGAATGGATTTGTTTCTACTCAGCGACTCACTTCATGTTCCGAGCCTCCATATTAAAGTTTGACGCGAACACACGAAAAAGAAAGGGTTTTCTTAAAAACTACTGAAAAAATATCTTAGTATTTCTCGCACAGACCAAAACATTGTTGAAAAAGTTGTTTGTCACTCGTCCGATGCGATGGCGTGATGATGGTGCCAGTAGCCCTTGCTGTCGTCCTGTAAAATTGTACTAAATGCCCCAGGTGGTGCTGCCTCCGAGATCCTCCTGTGGACAAAGCAACAAGGAGTGTCCAACGAGGATTGCTTGACGAACTGGTACCCCACCAGCCAGGTCATCAAAGAAGAGACAATCTGCGCAGGATACTACGACAACCCCTCACAGTCCTCTTGTCAGGTAAACAATAAGACCTAAATAATGGGGGGCGTGTCAGGGCTGGTCCACCCCGTCTCCAAATCTCGATACTTTTTAATGAAATCCCAAACAAGGCCAAAATTTGGTCAGTACGAAAAAGGCAGTTTGTATTTGGTGGCCTCCATGTACGTACACAAAATATAAACGTAGGATGGTATATCTATCTATTTTGCATAATAAGTCAACAAAGTAACTCCTATTTCTTTATGAATGCTTGAATGATTAAAAGAAAACCTTAACTGTCCGAGGCGAGATGCTAAAATTTTCGAACTCTCTTCGCTCTCTTTTGCATCCCGGAGCGGAAGGAGTTCTCATTTTGTTTTGCCGCCCGGGTCTCTGACAGGTGTAGTCCGCCGCTGATTCTGACCACAGCTTAGTATTACGTACAGGAATAATAATAATATCACGACACATCCTTGTTGTAGATAAACAACTTCGACTTTGTAGAGCGTCATCATCTCATCTGTGTGACAGTGTTTTTCTACAACACCTGCAGTACGATTCTGTAATCATCTCACCGTAAAAACTTAGGTGAAGTGAGCGTGGAGTGAGCTGTCGTTCCAACTTATGCTAAGGGATTGCCACTATTGACAGCTCACTCTAAGCTCACTTCACCCAACTTCACGGTGAGATTTTTACAGCCGATCGATTCTGTAAAAATCTCACTGTGAAAAGTAAATGTTCTCTTTACCCCTTCTATATTATTTTAAGACCTGATTTTTTTATCATTCAGGGTGACAGCGGTGGTCCCTTGACCTTCGTAGACGCTGACGGTATAGTCACCCAGGTCGGTATTGTGAGCTTCGGATCCAACCGTGGGTGCAACAGCCCCTGGCCTTCTGGTAAGCAATGTTAACATACATCTAGCTTCTTTCATATCAGCACGAAATTTACCTTAAAACTCATGACATGGATGAAGGATAAATAAGCCAACCAGCAAAGTTAGCAGAGAGATCGTCACTTGCATGTCTATCAAAAATCTACGCTTGCATGTACAGACGCCATCACATCAAGCTACTACAATCTGTCAAATTTCTTTAATAGATTTTCATCTTTATCGCTAAAGTATATAGAAAATTTGACAGTTTCGGGGTAGCTTGATGTGCTAGCGTCTGTAGCTATATTCTTATTTTGTTGTGGTCACCCTCGGAAATTATAATTCCATTTGGTCCCTTGCTGGTTCAAACGGTTCAATTTCAGTCAGCAACTTTCAAGGACTTCAGCACCGAAAATTATATTCTAGCAGCTTAATTAGTGTGAAAAAAGAACAGGGGGCTTACCACCAGCTCTTATAGCAGGGTAAAAGTTGAAAACAAATGCCCTAGAAAACACTGAAAACTGCCATAAAGAACATCAAACTCATTGTCTCTAAACCTCGTTCCTCAGGTTACGTCCGACCCGGCCACTACCACGACTGGTTCACATTGGTGACCGGCATCAACTTTGACTGGGATAGCGATGCTATTATACCAGACTCCTCTGAGGAAGCTGACAATTCCTCATCCGAGAACGCCAGTGACGAGAGTTCTTCTTCTTCCTCTGAGAGCGCTGACAGCAGCGAGGAAGCTCAAAAAGTGCATGTTGTCGACTACTAAGTTGATATGGAGGAAATAAATTTTTTTTATGACTTCAAAACCTCCGTTTTATTTTATTTTTTTCGAGGGAACCATTGAAGCCGACGTCTTTTGGGATAAGACTGGGGAGTGTGAGATTTCTAAAACCACCCCGATGGTCACCATCTGCACATGGAACGGGGCACCATAACCTCTCAAAAGAATCTGTGCAACGCCTGTTAGGGCACATCGCTGGGGAGACTGTAAAGGGGGCTCCGTAAAACCTAACTGTGCAAGAGCGCAAGGCAGGACGTGACCACGTGTCATTCCACCTAATGCTAGGGATTTACGCTATTGACAGATCACTTCAAGCTATTTTCACCAGTTTTCGTGGTGAGATTTTTACAGAATAGATCGATCGGAGCCCACATGCAAAGCTATTCACAACTACTCGATACGATTCCGTACCGTATCAATATCAATCAATGTTATCGTAGGAGTCCTCTGAAGCTGTTCACAAGTCTAAAACCCGAAAATTTTGATAGTTTAATCAATTAAACGGCCTCTTCGACACCTGTTTGCTGTCGGGGGCAAGGCAAAATGTGTAGGTAATTTTCGATACGATAGCCTGTCGGATGAATAGCTATACTGTACCGTTTTATAGATTTCTATGATAAATAGTATAAGTACTTACTATCCCATTACAGCCCTAACTCATCTCTCCATCTAACTTTAACCTTCTTCAATCAACTCGGCCTATTGTAGTCCACTGCTGAACATAGACCTCTCCCAGGCTGCGCCACAACACCCTGTCCTCCGCCTCCCGCATCCAGTCTGTCCCAGCCACCTTCTTCAGGTCATCGGCCATGGCCAGCCCAGTGCCACTTCCACCACTTTAACCTCCTTACGAAACATCAAAATCGGGTCCTAGCCGTGAAAACCTATAAGGCAGTAGCGGTAAACGGTTGTAAAATAAAAAAAAGTAAAACTAATTTATAACTAAAACTTTATTATTAATCACATTGTCAAGGTGTTACTGTTTTATGATATAAACAACGTAAAGGTTACAGTTACATTCATATGTAGGTAGGTACATAATAATTATGTACACCAGAGGCAAAAATTTTGCGTGTGAGTGCGCTTTTGCACGCTATGTGTGAATCGAGACATTGGCGCAAAAATCATACCACGCACATATTACACATAGCTAATTGAAAGGACTTTATAAATGCAATTAATAAACAAACGTTGGCAGTAATAAATTTCCACGTACTGGGGCTGTATTTTAACGTTTCAATACCATCGCGATTCCAGTGCTAGAGAGAGACGAAGCTATACATGACCGATAGCACTATCTCTTTTTCTTTTTCCTAATACGGGCCCTACTCCAGGTAGAAAAAAAATGTTAGCTATCAGGTACTTATAAAGGCTGTTAAAAGCAGATTAAGTAATATTAGCGAAGTCACGAAACAGAACAATTATTACAATGTTACACCAAAAGCATCATTAGAACATTAACTTGCATCAATACATAAGTGCTTACTGTATATTAATTGTTTCTTTTTTACAAAACTGTATAAATACACATCTATAGGTATGTATCTTGTATATAGTTATAATATAAAGTCCTTAATTAATAACTCGTTATCACCATTTTCATTTGCTTATCAATAAGTGCTTGCAAAAAAATAGACCTCCACTCACGAAGGAATCTTTAGTGCATCAAGCGCCCTCTGGGCGCTAACAACTGTACTGGTTTAGATTTTTGTTTCAACAAGAGCGGTGAGCCTATCTCGTGCCGAAACCAGAGAAAACACTCAAATACACGACAAACAGAGGTAAAGAAAGACTGGTTTAGCAGGGTTTTTGCATTCGACGACATTTAACTGGTTGCCATTGCCATTAAAAATGTATCTCGCGTGGATCTTCCTAAATTTTTTAAAATATTGTAAAACATTTTTAAGAGTAACATTTGAGTTTCTTGCCCATTCTTCTCCATACGGAACTATCTTTTGGAAGTGGCAACTAGAATCCATTCTATTTATTTACATGCCTATTTGAAATAAACGATTTGACTTTGATCCACGTTCTGGCATACGAAGTGTTAATCGCGCCGTCCTGCGCTACTGAACTTGAAACAGGACTAGGGTTGCGCTACTGAACTTGAAACAGGACTAGGGTTGCGCTACTGAACTTGAAACAGGACTAGGGTTGCGCTACTGAACTTGAAACAGCACTAGTATTTGCAGTAGCATAACGTTTTCAGCGGGTTTTTGTATACGAGCATCGACGGCGCGTAAAACAGTCGTCGTGCACATAGACCCTTATTAACACAGAGTACAGACCACAGTTTATACCATTTGTACAGCTACAATACAAAATCAGCCTATAATGTTCCCACTGCTGGGCAAAAGGCCTTCTCTCTGAGAGGAATTTATTACAATTAAAAAATGCTGGCGGCTCCGCTTATAGGCAATATAGGACAATTGAACACTAGCATTAGCTTTTAATAACTACGATCATTTACACCTGAACAATTGTATTTACAAATAAAGAAAATGTCTCTTTTCTATGCTAACTAATATTGCTCAAATACAAGTATTAATAGAAAGTTTCAGAAGAAATATAAATCTTTATATCGTTGCATGTTGGTATTGCAGGTTTAACTAACCATTCTCGGACATTTTATATTATCTTAAACACAGTTTATGATTTTCCAATGAAACTGTGATGTGCCGTTTAATGAATACAAGCTCAAATTGAATTAGCTAGCGAAACTCCGCAGAAACTTTTCATGTTTATATATGTGCGTAACTGCCACTAATGAGACACAAATAACTTTTTCTATTTCCGAGCCCCAAGATACAGACTAACTGTCTAGTTTGGGGCTCACTAGCAAATACCATATTATACCTAGCTGTAGGTAATATTTTAGCTACTCATGTTGTCTCAATTTGCTATTAACCAGTAAATCTGCTTACCAGGACAATAAATCTTTTCTATTTCTATACAGGGTGGCAGGGACATCGACGCGCAAACTGTAACCATGGATTCAGCACATGAGTTTAGACCCCACAGCGTCGAAATTTTTCGTCGGTTATTAAAAAAAAATATTGCTGTTCCATACATTTTGACCGCGTAGGTATTGCACTTTTCTATGAAGCAGAAGATTTTTTTTTTATAACCGACGAAAAATTTCGACGCTATGGGGTCTAAACTCATGTGCTGAATCCATGGTTACAGTTTGCACGTCATATTCACTGCCACCCTGTATTGTTACCGAACTTAATAAGCTTGCCTAACAGACGAGAGGATATATCGATTGTGTTGAGATATGTGCAATGTTAAAGTTTTAGGTTAGCAACACTCCAACAAGCTTGTATCTATGATAGGTTTACTTTTTGTCTATGATGTAACTAGAACTGTGTGTAGACGGATGCCATAATTGTGTTACTAGAATATAAAGTGATTTTGCTCTAATAAACCCTGCTAAAACAGACTAATCGGCGTTCTCAATTACTGCCCCTGCGTACAGGTTATGGGCCCAGGGCACTTAGTCTGTTTCCAGGTCGTGGCAGTGGTTTATTTTCGAGAGTGAGCAAATTGAGCCCCGGTACGAAGTTTTGAGGCCGGTACGTGCATCGAGGCGTCATGGAGCAATCCACACATAATTCGTTGAAATTGTCTGGAGGGGACAACTGGGCGGTTTGGAGATTCCAGATGGAAGTTATATTTAGAGGCCGAGGCCTGTTTCAAATAGTTTGTGGTAAAGAGGAAAAACCACCGGCCGAAAAACAAAGTGAGGTAAAAACATGGCTGGAAAGCGATGCAAAAGCTCAGGAATTGATAGTGACGCGGATGGATTCAGGACCGCTCACACATTTACTATCATGCACTACGTCTGCTGGTATGTGGACCAAACTGAAGTCGGTGTACGAAAGGGAATCTGCTGTCAGCATACACCTACTGCAGCAGAAGTTTTTTTCTTTGGAATTTGGCCATGATTCTGTGACTACAGTGATGTCAAGATTGGAGGAAATCAGTAACAAATTGAAACAAGCAGGTGAGCCACTTTCTGAGAAAATGATTGTAACAAAAGTGCTGATGGCTTTGCCGGAGAGGTTCAAGCACTTCCGCTCAGCCTGGGAGTCCGTCCCTATCGAGAAGCAGACATTGATTGAGTTGACTTCCCGTTTGCTCATTGAGGAAGAGAGAAGTGACCAGTCCATTCAACTTCAGGAGACAGCTTTGGCCAGTGTAAGCAAACAAGGTAAATGCTACGCTTGTGGGAAGGAAGGCCATTTTGCAAAAGATTGCAAGGAGAAAAAGAAAAAGGAGACAAGAAGTTGCAATTATTGTAAAAAGAGGGGTCACTTAAGAGCAGATTGCAGGTCTTTAAAGGACAAGGAAAAGAAGGTTCCAGCTCCAGAGCAGAATGCTTTCATGTGTAGGAGTAGTTTGTGTCAAGATGTTGGCATAGGAAACTGGTACATGGAGGCACACCACACTGGTACACCTGAGAGGCTCGATAAAGGTTGCTGTGGGAGACGGCAAGCTTCTGGATGTTATTGGGCGTGATAGTGTGGAACTGTTCGCGTGGAACGGGTCAAAGTTTATAAAAACAGTGTTAAGTGAAGTACTTTATGTGCCAGAGTTAAAATTCAATCTGTTTTCGGTAGGAACTGTGTTGGATAAAGGTTTTCATTTAGTTTCTGATAAGAACTATTGTAAGTTTGTAAACAGTAAAGGTTATGTATGTGCATTGTCAAAACGAGTAAACAAAATGTATCATATGCTGTTTTCGTGTACTGGAACACATTCTGAGATGTCTATGGCATGGAATTATTATGTACTACGTACAACGTAGTACATAATAATTCCATGGTCTATGGTCACTATACGAGATGAAAATAAAATGCAATCTATGGCTACCTGGGGGCTTACCATGACCTCTTATAGCAGGGCAGAAGTTAAACTAAACTGCTTATTTGTACTATGACGTCTTATTAGCAGGACCGCAACAGGCCTGCTAAGCTGACGTTTACCAAAACTGTTCACCTTCTTTTTTGTATAGAATTTCATACCATGACCTGCTAATTGACAGCAACAAAACGAATATTGAACGACTGTAACGTCAAAATAAACCATCTTGAATAAGTTACTATTAGAAGAGCTTTTCAACATTGTTTTGTAATTCAGTGCCCATCACACACATTTTTTTATTATTTCTCTATGTGACGAGTACGTAATATTTGGAGTGAATATCGAATAGAAAAAAGAAACCAACGGGGTCGCACTAGGGAAATAAATAGATAAGCCTTTTGAAATGAATACGGGGAATTTGTAAATAAGTATTTTTCTTATTTTATCTAGTAATCAATATCATTAGTTGCGCTTAATGCACATCAATGCTCAAGGATTGAAAGGTAAATTCTTAGAGCTAAAACCATTAGCCGATCGTTATAAACCTCTTATACCTAATCGTAGTCAACGAGTGCCGGGTCGACTTTTCCAAAATCGTATGATTCTCCTGAACTACGACAAAATCACGTCGCATCTAACTACAGCCATGTATGTATGTGATGTGAGGAATACGCTGAAGTGGGACCGACACGTAACCCCAGGTACCGAAAAAAAGAGACCGCCTATTCAAAGGCGTCGCTACTAACCTCACTTATGATCATCTGACCGGAGATTCCCTAAAAATTAAGGGGATATCTATACCATACCGCACTGATCAGCTCCAAACATCACATTCGCGGACCTCAACCTTAAAATGACCGCACTCAATCAGACGAGAGACGAAGGGGTGGGAATATTTTGGGATAAGACCACGCACTTACCAAAGGAAATCACAACAGACGCAGAATGCGAGGAATATATACTACTACTAGAAAAAGCCATCACAGAAACCTTGGATGAGTATGCGCCGCTACATGAAAACAACAGAAGACATCAACTTCCAGAAGAGATTAATGAATAATAATTGAACCTCACTACTCTGGGATATGCTCGATTGGGATCCTTGGCACCTCCGTGCACAAGACTTAAATGAGGACATGCTGCGCCGAAATAATGTAACATAAGATGCAGGGAAATAAAATATCTTCTATTCTATAGGAAAATAAATAACAGGAAATTTGTAAATCAACCTTTTTTATTTTGACATAATACTAAAAATAAAATAATAGTTATCACACATAGTAGGTATAAATAAGTACCTAACACCTAGTGCAATCTTATGCTCAAACAAGGATTCAATGGCCAATAATATTTTATGAAATCAAACTCTTAGCCCTTGCTTCTCAGCAGCCTTTTTATCATGCATTGCTTTGATGCAGGTATTTATAATTTAAGCAGAAAAGCTACACTATGAGAAGATTGTAGTGATATACCACATTGTAGTAAAAATACCTTTGACCATTTGCATGCAGACTTAACTACTCCTTTGCCAGCAGAATGTAAAAGGAGTTTTTTTTGTTCGGCGATTAGGTCCTCCAATTTTGGCGTCTATTAATGAAACATATGTTTATTTGTTCCATAAGATGTCTAGATTACAATGGTATAATTAAACTTCGTGTAACGGGAATACTGAGAAATACGATCATGAAATCAAAAATCACTTATTAAACTGAATATTTTTATTACTATTATGTAGGATATCAATTTTTTCAATCAATAGTCAATAGTCAGACGACTTAGAAGTAAATACATAGTATTTCATCTTAAATTATGCAGGTCGTTCCAGTTCTCATCTTGATACCGTGTCCAAGATAAAAATACTTGAATACCGCACGCTCAACATTAGATGAACACGTGCAGAACAGCCAACAATTTCTTCGCACATTGCGTTGTTGAAATCTTACTGAACAATTAACACATCATCCTTCTGGACTAAATGCTGTACCGTCTTGAATATTCCATATTCATTAAAACCCTTCAATTACACAGGAAAACAGAAATATCAATTTCATACTATTCGAAAGAAACGGACTAAATATAATGAATGAATGAAGTGTTGTTGTCACTTGTCTTTCTGACAGTGTCAGATAGTGCTGCGGCTTGATTTTATGTAACTCGATAATCTAAATAAAATAAAGGCTTGAGTTCATTTTCTCTCAGTGTGCCAGTTGATGTAGTCGCGATTAGATAAATATCACCAACATGACCAACACTGCCACACTAGTTAAATACGTAGGTAGGTAATAAACTACTACTAAAAATAGGTAAATGATACACTACACCAACAGCTTCTATATAATAATACTAGCTTCTGCCCGCGACTTCGTCCGCGTAGATTTCGGATTTGTGAAAATAACCCATAAAGATACAAAATATTAAAAAAAAAATTGAAGTAAGAAGATGATTTTTTTAAACTTTGCGAAAAAGGAAATGAAAATAACCCATAAAGATACATAATATTTTTTTTTTAAATAAATAGAAGTAAGAAGATGAATTTTTTAAACTTTGCGAAAATTCTGAAAACTTTATAACACTATACAGATCATGGATGTGATGTAAATAGTTATTATGACTTGATTTTTGATTTTGTAAACTTATTCCTGCACGTGTACGGCCTTGGTGACGCCCACTTCGCAACGGGCCGTGCAGCAGAAATCGTAATATTTTAATTTCGCCATAACTTCAAAACCAAACGTCCAATTTTAATCATTTAAAGACCAAATATTATCTACATAAACAGTACTTACTGATGAAATAAGTTATTTTGATAAGGATTAATATCATGAGTAAAATAAATGCGTTTAAATGTAGCCCAAAAAAAATCAAGAGTTTTTAAATTAAAAAATGGTTGTTGTGCCTCACTCGACATAGATAGGTATAGTGTATCGCGGACTTTTTTGTAGATATTTATAAGATCTACAATTAATTTGAACATTTTATGGTTCTATCTTTTATAGTTTAGGCAGCGTACGCAAAATAAGTAACGTTTCTGGTTGATTTTTTACACCTTCTGTCCGAAAAACCCAAATATCTTACGGAACCCTATTTTTTTCCAAAATAAAATTTAGCCTATGTTACTCGTGGATAATGTAGCTTTCGATTGGTGAAAGAATTTTTTAAATCGGTTTAGTAGTTTTTGAGCCTATTCATTACAAACAAACAAACAAAGTTTTCCTCTTTATAATATTATTAGTATATTAGTATTAGTATATTAGTATTAGTATATTAGTATAGATATTTTAAGGGGTTGGTATCAGAATGACTGGATCGCAAATAGACCACGTCGCTATAGATCACAATAGTCACGGTCTTACACAGTCGCCAATTAAGTATAGATTCACCAGCAATCTCAGTTATAAATGATTATATCGTGTGATATCAACGTGATGGTGATATTAACCGACATAATACTGTGATGAAAATACAGTTCTGTTCTGTGGGTTAGAGTGCTGTCAGTTGATAACGTGTAGGTTGTTTTTTTCTGGATCTTGCTATGTTTCTTTCCTTTAAGTGTTTTATTGTGTGCGTTTCAAACATAAGAAGCTGCTAGTTTGAATGGAATGGATTAGATTCAACTTGCAATTGAATTTTCGAATTATGTAATTGAGACAATCGAGTGCCTGACCGTTTATGACTGAGTAACAACACTAGAGTCAAACTGACAAGAAACCAAAAACTACAATCCGTTTCACGATGATTTTTACACTACTTTAAGCAAGAGTAAGCAAACTTAAAAATGAGATTAAACACAGGAGGACCTGCTGCAGCGTCAATGGTAAATTGTTTTACTTAATAAAAATAGATTTGGTTACCACCTCGAACTGTAATTATGTATATAATTCGTTTTTTTTAATGTCATTCGTTAAATACGCTTCAATACACGTATTTATTACATTAACAACCATATCGGGAATTGAATCAATTGAGTAAATTATCAATACATTTTCTTTTTATAACGATTTCGTGATCCCGGTTAGGCTTTATTTAAAAAAAATGACCATTTTAAATGATAAATTGGTTACTTTTTTTAAGGTTTAAGTAATACGATTAGACTTACAATACAAGGGGGGGCAAAAATACTATATATTATTCTCTCTGCAACCCTTTTCCACATTAGCTTGCTATATTCCCGAGCTTGGGTGGATTTTTTATGTCAATAACTGTTATTTCTCTTTGATTATTTAAGAACTCGCGAAGCAGTTGGGTCATACTAACACGACGACTTGTACGTGTTTCGCTAAAAATAAATTCACCACATTCAGTACCTACCTATAATTAATCTCTGAAGCAAGTAAGTATACCATTATGATATTTTCATGTAAGTAAACAAACTTACGAAGTAACGACATTGTGAATAGGTATACAAACATAAAACATTTTATTTGGCGCGTAAAAATACATTTTTTTTAAATTGTTGCTTGACTTATCACACACGTTCAAAATCACGTTGAATCCTACAAAGTTGTTTTGAACGGGAAAATGAGCTTTGTAGTGCTTTTAGATAATGTGTCAAGGTAACTTGTTATACATAATAATAGTTTAAATATGTGTATACCCAAGAAACTCATGTTTCTATTATTTTCAAAAAACCGGTAAAGTGAAAATAGAATTAGATTTAAGTTTCTGAACGATGCCTATTAAAAAGACAATGACATTACAGCAGGCCACAGACAAGCATTACCATTCAACTTCGGTGAACTTCGTTCAATAGTTGTTCACTTTTATTACTCTCATAGTACGATTATTAGCAGAACTAAATTAGGCCTGCTTCTGAACTGAACGAACATTGAACGTTTTCTTAAAAGGTCATAGTAAGCCTCCTGGTCTGGATCTGGATGTCTGGTCCCCAAGATACAGGCGCCGCCTAGTTTGGGGACCGCCGCAAAAATCCAAAAGATGATCGCTAACGGTTACAGATCGATGTTAAGATAATTTTAAGGTAATAATAACTGTAACATTGGTTCAATAAATTTATTATTATTATTACCTTTTTAGTATCGGAACGCGATAGTGACATTGACGATTTTGACATCTGTAATGGTAATTCTGTTTGTAGTTGTAAACATGTGAAACTTTTTGAGAATTTTAGTGTTATGACAAACTTTGGTCTGGTAAATTTATCAAAAAGGGTCGAGTCCTTAACTGTATGGCATCGTAGGTTATGTCATCAGGATATTGCGCATATTAGAGAATATTTGAAGCGTAATTGTGTTGAATTCGTGGATGACTATGTTGCTTGTGAGGAATGCCTGGCGGGCAAGCAGCATCGACTACCCTTCCCTTCTAGCTTGTCGAGAGCAAATGAGCCCCTTGAACTTGTTCATGCAGATGTATGCGGGCCTATGGAGACACCGTCGCTCGGGGGAGCGAGATATTTTTTGCTTCTGAAGGACGACCATTCGGGTTTTCGCAAGGTGTTTTTTATGAAACATAAAGACGAGGTTAAAACCTTAATTAAGAATTTCATAGTGTCATTTGAAAGAGAAATTGGTGTAAGGATGAAGATCCTAAGGAGTGACAATGGACTAGAGTTTATGAATGCCGAATTACGTACATTTTTGAGTGAGAACGGGATAACCCACCAGAGAAGCACTGTGTATACACCCCAGCAGAATGGAAGAGCTGAGAGAGAAATGCGTACCTTAGTAGAAGCTGCTCGTTCCATGATCACAGGTATGTCTAAAGTTTTCTGGGCAGAGGCCATAAACACAGCTGCTTATGTACTTAATCGAACCGGTCCAAGTCCTGTGAGAGGCAAAACTCCTTTTGAAGCCTTTTATAGAAGAGATTCACCTTTGTTAGATTTAAAAGTGTTTGGGACTCGTGTATCTGTCCTTATACCTAAAGAGAAGAGGTTGAAACTAGATCCTAAGAATAAGATGGGTATCTTCTTAGGTTATGATGTTGATGTGAAAGGGTACAGAATATTCATATCATCATCGAGAAAAGTTGAGGTACATCGAGATGTTGTCTTCTTACCGCAAGTAGTGCCTGAAAAGGAAAAAGGTGATATTCCTAGTAAAGAAGATAACATATTATGCTGTGATGAGAAAAGTGCAGACAGGATTCCAGCTTTAGAGGAAGCACAGCGAGAAGAAGCAACAAGTGAGTTTGTTGAGCGAAATTGTAGTTCATCCGGAGAAGACAGGGAGGTTGGTGAAAACCAAGAACTCGGAGGAGACAGAGACGCTGGTGAAGACCAAGAAATGGGAGAAAATAGAGAGACTGTTGAAGACCAAGCGATTAGCCCTGAAGAGGATCATTTTGAGGATGTAGATGATGCATTGGAGAATGCAACCAATGAAGAAGAGTTTTAAGACCCAGAAGGCACTGCCGACAACCTAAATATTTAGAGGACTATGAGTTAGGTTTGTTGACGACAGGGGTTGATGATGACCCTAGTACCTACTCTAAAGCAAAGTCTAGTGTTGATGCTGAGCATTGGACGAATGCCATAGAAAAAGAGATGCAAGCCTTGGAAGAGAATAACACCTGGGATCTTGTGGACAAACCAAATGATTGTAGTTTGATAGATACAAAGTGGGTTTATAGACGGAAAAGAGATGAAAAAGGCAGAGTCGTATCTTTCAAAGCACGACTCGTAGCAAAGGGGTTTCAGCAAAAAACCTATTCTGAGATATATAGCCCGGTGGCTAGGCTGACCTCATTGCGTGTTTTTCTGGCTTTTTGTAATAACATTAATATTCCTATACATCAACTTGATGTGTGTAGTGCTTTTTTGTATGGAGATATAGCGGGTGACTGCTATATTAAATTGCCTATTGGATATAGTGATTGTGAGAATGGAAAAGTTTGTAAACTTAATAAATCATTATATGGTCTGAAGGATTCACCCAAAAATTGGAACATTAAGTTTCACAATGTTATTACTGGTTTAGGTTTTGTAAGAAGTAATTTTGAGTATTGTTTATATACAAAGATAGAAAATAATTGTAAAACATATTTACTCTTATACATTGACGATTTACTATTAGCTTGTACTTGTGAGGCTGAAATAAATAAGCTAAACCTTTTATTGAGTAAGAATTTTAAAATAAAGAACTTAGGTCTGATAAGAAACTATTTGGGAATGAATATTGTGCAAAATTTAAGGGAGGGAACTATATCTATTTGTCAGAGTGCTTACTTAGAGAAGATTTTACGAGATTTTGGTATGTTTGAATGTAATTCTGTTTCTACCCCCATGGAGGAAAATTTTGATCATAGTGTTCTGAAGAGAGATAAATCTGAAAATGATGCTATTGAGAATAGATGTAGGAGACTGATAGGATCTTTAATGTATGCTATGTTATGTTCGAGACCAGATATTTGTGTAGCATTAAATATCCTCAGCAGATACCAATCTTGTGCTAGTTTAGATTTGTGGAATGCTTTGAAACGTGTCTTACGTTATATTAAGGGTACTCTGAACTTAAGTTTGGTATTTACTAGAAATAAGAATTGTTCCGATGTCATTGTTGGTTATGTTGACTCAGATTGGGCTGGTGACAAAGTGGACAGGAGGTCTACAGGGGGCTACTTATTTAAATTTTTGTATGGATGTTGCATATCATGGGTATCGAAGAAACAGCCCACAGTTTCTTTGTCATCAACTGAATCAGAATTTGTAGCTTTAAGTATGGCAGCTAGTGAAGCTTGTTGGCTTAATAACTTGTATTGTAGTCTTTCTGGTATTGAGGCTGTTGTTGTACTTTTTGAGGATAACATGCCAGTTATAAGTCTGTGTAAGAACCCTCAATTTCATCATAAGTTAAAACATATAGATGTCAAAGTATTGTTTGTAAGAGAAAAGGTCTTTGCTAAGAAAATAGTTTTGAAGTATATTGGTTCTAGTGAACAACCAGCTGATGTCTTAACAAAGCCTTTAGGTAGAGTCAAGTTTCAAAAGTTTAGAAGCATGTTAGGTCTTAGTACATGAGTGTTATTGTTTATAATGTGTTTAACATTGAGGGAGGGTGTTGAGATATGTGCAATGTTAAAGTTTTAGGTTAGCAACACTCCAACAAGCTTGTATCTATGATAGGTTTACTTTTTGTCTATGATGTAACTAGAACTGTGTGTAGACGGACGCCATAATTGTGTTACTAGTATATAAAGTGATTTTGCTCTAATAAACCCCGCTAAAACAGACTAATCGGCGTTCTCAATTACTGCCCCTGCGTACAGATTGACCGCTGGAAGTGTAATAACTTGAAGTATAATGAGTTGAGAAAATCAGTTTTTACACAGACCATTAAATCTTTTTGGAACGACGTTCCTTAACGCTGCTTGCTGTAGGAGTTAACTGGTAGAAATTTCCGTTATGCCCCTGCATACGACCTTATCTCCCTCTCAGTCTCTTTCTTTTATATACGAGTGTGTGCGTACGAGTATCGCATAAGGTACTTCGTACCTGACGGCGACCCCACAACCGAAAATGTTTTTTTTTTTGTTTTATCCCGTTTAGATATCGATACCCAAGACGTCTGCGGAGTCTCGCTAGCCAGTATAATTTGACCTTCCATAATTTAGTATAGAAAAGAGATCATACGAACGATATTACCAACACTACTCCTACCTATCAGCTTGTTCGACATTACCCTCCCTGAACGGCGGGTTACTCATATTAATGCTTGCAAAAATTGTCGTTAACAGTTCTTGACAATACTCCTTCTCTTCTAAAAACCTGTCATCCCTTAGTTCTGGCCTCTTCAGGTGATCTTGGAGCACATTCTTCAGGTTATACCTCGGGTCCCGACACAGCCGTAAGATGGCGGGGTCCTTGGTACTCACTAACACTTGCAATATGCTCAGCAAATGTTCTGTGCTGTCGTTCCTTCCCGCTTGAAGGTCTCCTGCTATTACCTTTACGATGTTCAGTTTCACGAATTGTTCTGAAAATATAACGAAATGTCATTAGATTATTACAAGACTACATTCATAGCAAATAAATTATTTCATTTCATTTCAAGACTGCACAACCAATTTTTAGGGCCATCATTTTTATTCCGTGTCAGCCGGCGGGCCATCTATGGTAATAATAAAACTGAAGAGTTTTTTTATCAGAACGCGCTAATCTCTGGGTCTACCAGTTAGAGATTTGATAGACCAATTCTTGAGGAAGGCTCCAGGCTACTACCGAGCCTTCCTCAAGAATCCGAGCCGAGCAAAAAGAAAAGGAAGGTCAGAAAGAACGCTAAGTGAAGACGAAGTTATAGCAGGCGACGCGATACGGTGGAGTGAGAACATCGGGGAACAAGAAACGGGCAGAAGCTAGTATAGTAATAAGCGTGGTCTTACTTCTTGAGTCAACGAAATTCTGGCAGAAATGTCTGATGAGAAAAGCCGCCTTTGTCTTGGCAGACGGTTCAGACGACGTCAGTAGCTCAACGAGGACTGGACAGCCTCCCTCCTTGATCAGCTCCAGGGAAGCCGGGTCGTACCCGCGAGACATACCTGCAAGGATAGAAAATAATATTATTTACTACATACGTACAGTCAGCAAAGGAGATAAGTAACCAGGGTCGTCGGATATAGTTGAAGTTTTGTAAGAAACCGATGGATGATTTTGAATGAAATTTAACTTGATAAATAAACTGTTTGTTTTCTTTTAATTAAATTCTGTGACTGTACATGAACTCGCTCCTTCTTCCCATGAGGGTAGTCAGAATCTACAGAATGCCACCTGCTACCATGCTTTCATACTCCGTATGCGTCGTTTACGTTCATACATGCCTGCTGGTTTTTATATTTACTACTCATCATCATCATTTACCGAGCCTTTTCCCAACTATGTTGGGGTCGGCTTCCAGTCTAAGCGGATGCAGCTGAATACCAGTATTTTACATGGAGCGACTGCCTATATTTACTACTATAATATAAAAAAGGAAATAAGAAAATATCAATACACTAATCGGGAAGACCACAAAATTACTTTAAAAGCACATCTGATGCATTGATCTAGTATCAATGTTTGTTTTTTAATTGTGTTAGAATCTCTTAGTCAGCCATTCAATGCATGATTTGACCGAGTTTAAAAAAAAAATATGAAAAAAGAATGAGCTGATTTTTTGACAATAGTCAGATAACTTTTGTCTAAAGAGTAAATACGGGTTTGACATATTTCCTACATAAAAGCTGACAAAACAAAAATTCAGACTAATAAGTTTGAACATACTTAACTGGCTGCAGTCTGCTGACATTACTATTACTTTTTTTATGCTTACACTTCTGGGTGACTATACCAGCCTCATAAAGTCAGACATATTATAACACAATGAATAGCATGCAGCCAGTATGCATCCAATTGCACCATACTAGCACCCTCATATTATTATAATACTTTCCGACCTGCTCATTTCCATGCAGTTTCGGGAAATTATAAATACTCTCCATTTTATCAATCTTCAGATGAAGGTTTGCTGTTACTTACATGACAAAGCATACAGACACTTGGCAAGTGCAGTCCCTCGTTCATTCTGTACCAAATTGAGCAGCACCGGCAGCAGCCCACTGTTCAGAGCCTTCTCCTGGCAGAACGGGTTATTCTGACACGCCGTGCCCAGCACCGAGCTGGCGCGAGCTCGCAATTCCTGATTCTGACTGGCGTAGCACATTGGGAACATTGCGAACCCTCCCATTTTGTAGAAGTCTGAAATTTTTTGTTTAAATTAAAAATTAAAAAGAAAGTTTGCTTAGATATAATAGCGTAACTAATTCAGCTCTGCGGTTGATGAAATGCATCATCAACCAATAATGTTCCCACTGCTGGGACTCTGGCTGGGCTCTCAGTGAGAGGGAGTGGGCCGTAATCCACCACATGGGCACAGTGCAGGTTGGCAGATGCCACTTGTCTTCGAATTTTTAGCTCTAGACATGCCGGTTTCCTCACAATGTTCTCCTACACCGAATTGAGAGCAGTGGTGATGAAATAATTTGAACAAAGTAACTGTCTGACTTCAACACTACAACTCGTAAATCGCGGCCGTCACCAGTGGGCCACAACTGTTGATAAAATGAATGAGCAATAATTTTATTGTTTTTGTGTTGATATGGCAACACTTGGGGGAGGCCTGTGTCCAGCACTGGACATCTTTTGGTTAAAATGATAGAAATGATAATTAATGACAATATAGTATTTGTTGACTCTAATTGTCATAGATATGTATGTGACGTAGGCCCTATTTCTATTTTTTTTTTTTTTTTATCTGTAAGTTCGTTCCTCCGTTCATCCGTAAATTCCGTAAAATCGTAGTTAAGAAGAACAATGCAGTCACACGATTTTGTCTTATAGGTGGGTGGGTACTTTCTGTTTCTAGATTTATTTATTTCATTTTTTTTTTCTTTTTTGTGTAGGTAGTATGCACATGTTGGGTATTTATTTATTTTAGTTTTTCATTCATTACAATACAACACACACACACATACATGTATGTCACGACATTTTATTTGATTTTGCATGAGCTTTTCTATAATTTTTAGCATTAATATGAATTCTCTTAATTTTTTTATTACGGACACACACTTCCCTGTGTTTGGTATTCCAGCGTATGGCACTCGTGGGTTGCAGCTGAAAATCAGCGTCAGGTGGTACACTTGTGTTGTCATCTGACATTATGCTGAGCTGAGGCCCTTTTGGCATTATAATCTTTGTTTATGTTTTTGTAGTTTTAAGGTGTCATTTTGTGTAATGCCAATAAATGCATTTTTTCTTTCTTTTCTTTCTTTTCTTTCAGTAATTTGAAATCAAACATATATAAACTGTAAAAAATCTGTGGGATAGTCTACTGAAAACCTCTGCTGAAAAGGTGCTGGCTGGAAAGGAAGCTGACCTAAATGCTAATTTGTGAGTTAACACCAGGCTAATTAGACAGCATTATGTATGTAGTAATGAATGGAGCCAACAATATTGATGCAGGGTCACTCGAATTTAGTCATAAACTTACTTCTTATTGACAATCTCTATGCAATCTCTTTTTTAACTATATTCAGGGGGTGGATCCAGTGACATAGTTATTAGGCAAACAGTTATGATGATAGTTTCCAAATTAGATAGTATAGAAGAACTGACAGGTATTTTAATTGGTTTTAAACCACGTTCATTAGGGTAATAATTTATTATTTTTAGCTGTAATGAATTAATTAATGTACTACTTATTTCAAACACAATGCGAATTGTTACATGAATAAATAAATAAATATTAATAAAGTGAATAAATAAATAAAAAATAAATAAACAGTTACTTGATTGTTGTCGAGTTTTTTTTCTGTGTTTCTGTATTCTTACCATTGGCCACATCTGTGTCATCAACATGATCCAGTAGAATGGTGAATGAATTCCTGACTTCATCAGGCAACTCGTCACCTTCTTTTATGCTGTCCAACACTTCCCTGTTTGTCAGAACTTTGATAGCGTTATCCAGCACTTCGGACACATTCACAGTTAAACTCCTCAGGGCGTCTTCCAGGAATCTACGCCTCTGTAATATTATGATGTAATGTTTTAAAAAATTGCCGAGGTTATGTATTATGTAAATATTATTATACTCATGTTAAATATTATGTAGCTAGTAGTTTAATATCATTTTAATATTTTTAATGAAAAACCAAAATAATTGGCATTTAAAAAAATACTGAACTATGAAGAATAAAAACTTACAAAGTTATAATTAGCATTCATGTTTACGAACCTGCTCATCCAGGGGTGCTCTATCTGCGGTCCCTGGAGCATCTTCCGCTTGCGTTGCTTCCATAGCAAACTTCAACAGACTCTGAAAGCACCACATGGAACATGGCATTATGTAAGTACTAGATTAGCCTTCTAAAAACATGGTAAACTATATTTGTTATTTAGTCATTTACCTGTAGATTTTTAGGTTGTCTTCGGTTGCCAGAGCTCTGACTGCTAGCCGGTAATGTTTGGAAAGATCCACCAAGTGACAAAGGTGCATTTTGTGTATTTTGTTGATTGTTGGCAACGGGAAAAGTCAATGCACCAGTAATACCTTGTACGGGTGGGGCATTATCCTGACTATTAGCAGGAATAGCAACCCTGTTATTCTTACTAGGGGGGTTATTTGAACTCATTTTGAATAACCAAAAGTTATCTTAAACACAAGTTGAACTTCACTTTAACTGACGACAAGTCACTTGATAGATTGATGTTACACTACTAACAATGTACACACAGCCCAACAAGATTTTATTGCGATGAATCACCTCTAACTGACTACAACTTCGTCAACTTCTAGAAAAATTAAGAAATATCGAGAAGCTAATGCAGTACACTTCACCACATTGAACAAACGTCAATTTGAAATGACACTCACGACGTCAACTGTCTAGTGATGCCACCCTCAGATTTTGGATTTCCCCTAGTTTCTCGCATTTTTTTCCATTTAGATCCAAAATACAAACTAGTATTTCGCCCGCGACATCGATTGCCGCATTGCATCGCCGCGTGGATTAAGAAATCCACGCGGCATTTTTCTTCACAAAATTCTACACCTGCTCCTTCCCCTTTAAAAGGTTGGATTCCGAAAATTGATGATTACGATCTTTATTATTTATTTCAGTTTTCAAGTTTATTGATTAAAGGATTTTTTTTTGTGTTAGTTAAGCTATAAGCTATGCAATCAAATCGCCACCTAAAAACGTAATTACCCCTTTTCACCCCGACAGGGATCGATTTTCGGAAACAAACATTTTGACGTTTGATTTTCTGTCCAAAGTATTGTTAAACCGAGATTTGAGTTGAGTTTTGATGTTTAAGATACCGAGTTTTGAGTTAATTGAACCGCGCGTTATGGTTCTTCCATACAAACTTTAACATCCTCTCAAAAGTTTGAGGGATAGTTTGGAAAAACGAATAATGAAAACCTTTATTATTTACTTTATTCAAGTATTCATGCCAAGTTTCAAGCTTATTGCCAGGGTAGCGGGATTGTCCGAAAGGGTTACCGCTGCCCTGGAACATAAAGGGCTAAGGAAGGAACACGGGTGGGTTTTAGTCAGTAAGAGTCTGACACTCCCTCCTGCTCCACCCAGAGCGGGAGGAGTCATTTGATGATTTCCCATCCTCAAAAAAAAAAAAAAAAAGTTTCAAGCTTATTAATTACCCTATGCACATACGCATAAAGGACGAGGCAATCAAACGACAGCCAATGATGGCATCACCCTGCGACAAAGCCTCTAAGCAATACTGCTTTCAAAAGCATTACAACGTAGTGCTTAAAGAGGAGCAGTGCGGCTACTCAGGCCCAGGAGAGCTGAGAGTTTACACTGATGGATCAAAGACCGACTGCGGAACTGGAGTCGGAGTCTTCTCACACGACCTCAACATAAACATATGCAGCCCGTTAGAAATGCTCAACACGGTTTACCAAGCCGAGTGTGTGGGTATAATACAAGCGGCCCCTGCCATAGCAGCCAGGAGAGTTACGGACACCCATGTTCGTATACTCTCTGACAGCGCTTCAGTCCTCCAATCCCTAAAGAAGGGATGCATCACATCAAATCTAATACTAGAATGTCACATGGCACTTGAACAGGTAACTGTATCGAACCGCAACACAGTGACACTATATATAATGGATAAAATGACACAGTGGATCACTAGGTAACGACGCGGCTGACGAGCTGGCCAGAAGGGTATCCAGCACGCCAGTCTACGGACCGGGACCAGTCGTGCCCATCCCCTTCAATCAACTACGCAGGTGGCTTGGCTACAAAAGCACACCCACACACAGGCAGAGAACTGGTGGTCTTCGTCATCGGGCTGCAGGCAGTCCAAGGAAGCCATGCCATCACTAGATGGCAAGCTCACCAAAAGACTACTACGACTGGACAGGAAAGGCCTGCGCCTGGTGATGGGGACCACCACGGGACACTGCTCACTGAACAAACTCTTCCATACGATTGGCATAACGAACAGCCCCCTGTGCAGGAGACCTAATAAGCTTCTGGAGGGAGGTGGGCTGGTTGGAATAACCACCGACGGCCGCCATGGCCCACGCACAATGGTCCATCTGAAGGACTAAGTGCAGAAACCAAACCCGTAACATAGAACATTACCCTATTAAAAAAGGTGTTTATATAAACATAACCACCCCTTTTACCCCGTTAAAGGATGAATTTCCGAGCACGTTGTGCTTGCCTACATTATAAAAGAAAGCCTTATGCAAAATTTCATGGTTTTTGCTCCCAGTATTTTCGGCTGTACGCTGTTAGGACAATAAGTCAGTTTTTCCTTTCATATAATAAATAATTCATTATAATTTATGAACAATAAGTACGCCTCTAAAAGATTTAAGAGACATATATTTATTGTTAAAGATTCAAACTCTTCAGTGTCAGCCATTTTCTCACTATTCAAGGTTTACCAGTACTTATGATACATACAAAGCATGCGAATGTTATTTCATTTTTTCTAAAAACACTGATTATTTTCAGTCCCCTCAACATGTGAAATCCCCAAGCGTTAGGGGACAAATCCCTAAGGTGGGAACACTGACTGTCAAGCTGACACTGATGGCACTGGCATAGATCATAAACTAAAAAATTTGTTTCACAATATTTAGTCTGACAATAATTTGTGGTATCAAGTACAGAGTCATAGTCTTTTTGCTTCACAAATATGCCAAATGTATTTTTTTTTCAATGATAATCGACGCGCTTTTTTCCCCACCATAACTATCCGACAGAATTTGGCTTGACGAACAGCCGTATGTGTAGATTTATCAGAATGTAATAAAAAACTAGACCGCAAACTTTTATTGTTTTGTGTATTTAAAACGTGTTTTTTATACAGACTTTTATTTTCTAAGGCAAAGTTACAGCGCACTCCACTGTGAGCACCATTTCCGTGTGCGATGTAGGCCTGTTAACCACTATATCAATAACGTGATTTAGTAAAAAGCCATAAATGAAAGTTCCATCTTAGATACCGATATTTTTTATGCTATCTATTAAAGAAATTTAACAGATTGTAGTAGCTTGATGTGCTGGCGTCTGAACACCTGCGGGTATGACAAAATTCGGACATGAGTTAAGTACGTATCCTATTATTTTTTGGTGGAAATCATTATTCATGTCTGTCCTGGGGCGCCCGCAAAGTTCTATAATATGGTTACTGGCTGGGGCACTGGAGCACTCGCGTAATTCCTGTCGATACCCCAGCAGGTATTGACCGTCACTCTTCGTAGCTAACACTCAGACCCCAGATGTTCTTGAGGCACCCGTTAGCCACACCCTATAGTGGCCGGGGGGATCATGCATTGAACGCCCTCTGGTGCCCGGGCTCGATTGCTGCGTATAGGGAGAGATATTGTAGCGTCACGCTCTTTCAGCCGCCTCTTTGGCGACCATTTATTCGCTCCCGACCATGGACTTAACAACGACCAGATGAGTCGTCTTTTTTCCATTATTATGATTGGATATTGATTCCCATTATAACACATCACACCAGTAGTTTCGCCTACCAATTGTATAGCCTGTTTGAAATCCAATCCTGACAGTGGTATTTTCTTTGATCCTCTCTTTCGTTTGTATACAGGGTGCAGGGACATGGACGCGCAACCTGTTACCATGGATTTAGTACCATGATTCTGAAGCCACTGACCAGCGTTGAAATTATTCGTCGGTTATTAAAAAAAACAGCTGTTCCATACATTTTGACCTCGTATGTATTGCATTTTCAGATGTCTGATCTCTACGCTATGGGGTGTAGAATCATGTGCTGAATTCATGGTTACAGTTTGCGCGTCGAGGTGATACCAGCCTGTATAATGTATATGAGATGCCTCTTAGATTTAATTTTGGCGAAACCCAACTGCTTACCCGACCTTTTAATCCGTGACTTTAAAATTGAGACAAAACATTATGATAGTTCAACAAGTTTATTTCACCTCTCAGCTCGGGTTATTGAAAGTCGTTACTACGATAATAAAATGCCAGGATTATTTGATGCCTCGTATGATAATATCACTTCAGATAACTTATCATCGCAAAGATAATGCTTAAGCGAAGTAACATGTTTTTACAATAACATCCCACGCAGCGGGAGATCCCACGAAACACATTATTGTTTTAGAAATTAACATTTTAAATTCTTTTTTCGGTGAAATTTGTTAACGTGCGGTGTGTTTTTTTCTCTTTGCACTTAATTACGTTTATCAACCTATAAGTTGGTCGAAAATATCGTCGTAATTAGTTGAATTCGTTAATTATAGCAAACAGGTAAGTCATCACATGATGTTTTTGTTTTTACTCGACTGCCGTAGTGACAATTTTAGAATAGTTTGTAGTTTATGTATACCTATCCAAAAATAGTATTTTTGGATAATACGTAGGTTTCAGTACTTGCGATTTTTTTAAAGTAAACAAGTAAATCTTATAAATGTAGGATTTGAGCCCAATTATAACAACCAGGACTCTGCAGTTAGCACAGTTATTTTGCGTCTTATTCCATATTATTATTAAAATTCATAAAAAAACAAAGAAAATATTAAATAACAGCGTAGTTATAGTTATCGACACAATTGATAAAATGATAAGACAGCAACGTAATCCGGTGCTTATTTTAGAATATTTAAGTAGGTACTATCATTACATTTTTTTTTTTTTTTCATTATCTGAAAGAAATGTCTTTCTAGAACAATTTCACAGTCTGCAGATATGTACCTATCTATTTTATTTATCCAATACGCGGACCGTAACCTACATTACGTGGAAAATCTATATTTTCAACCGACTAAGGAATGGGATTCCTTCTAATTTCAATTACTTTGCCATTACCCATTGATCAAAACTATATTCCCCGAAGGGATGGGCAGAGGTAGGTACATATAGTACTCTCACATTTCGCCAGATAAGTTTAAGTTCCATGTAATAGGGTGCGAGCCTATTGTCATCAACCGGGCACTCATCCAGGCGCCGGGTTGCTACTGAGAAAAATAAATTCAATGATCAAACTATACGATAGACCCCCAGCCAGTATCACAATAACAGCGCATATTGGGCATCGTTATGTAAAACCAGATATTATTTCGATAACACAATATAAATCAAATAAATAACAATGTTTTTCGCATCGTTTGCTCTCTGAAAGAATAAAGTAACGTTCATCGCACAAGGACGACCCGTCTTATCGGATAAAATTATCATGTATCATATAATGCAAATCGATAACGTGAATAAACAGTTTCAGTAACGTTATTATACAAATAATATTGCGAAAACCTACAGCTAGTTTGTCCGCTCCTGTTTTGTCATTTTCTCTAATGAGGACTATGATAAAAATCTCCAAAGTTCCATTTATCTTTGTTAACAATGTTGGGTTTGTTTCCTTTACTAACTAGTTCATTAATCGATTTCCAGCGATGGCGCCTCGGCAGGACACCGGAGCCCAGCCACAGCCGATCAGAATAGAGCATGGGAGGCAGCCCCCACCCCCACCGCGCCCCGGCCGCCTCCAGAGACCCCCGCACGACAACCCCACTGTCTACATAAACAGGCCCACGAATATACCTCGCAACAATGTCAACACCAGTGAAATCGCTCGCACGTAGGAAAACATAGTGAATGAAAACAAAAATGTATTTTCAGGCTAGTCTGTGCCATAATTCGTTTTTTTTTTAATGAACGCTACACATTAAGAAATGTTGGTTAAAAGGCTCGTATCTGAATATTTAAAAAAAATGCGTTCATAAATAATTTTGATGAAAAGCTTTGTTAAAAGTTTTGTTGTGATCTTTTGCAGTTTTTTTTAACGAAAACATTGATTTTTTGTAGTTAAAGTTCTCTGTACTGTTTCTAGATTGTGACTCCACATCCTAGTTACCTAGACAACAGTAGACAATACCTACTTTCTCAATTCAAGGGTGGGATTTCCCACCTATAAATTGAGAAGTATTGAAAGCCTACATTTGGAAAATTTTATACTTACGTACGTACTAGCCTACCTATTATAAATATATCATGTAAGTAGAACAAAATTAAGTAAAATGCCTAAGATTTAGAACTTTATGAAATACGTCTAAAATATACCTAATTGTTATTTGGTAGATATTAGGTAAGTAGGAATAATATCTAAAATATTATTATAATATTATTATTATTATACAAGCTGTTGTTTTGCATACTGTTCAAATTTCAGGAGGCTGTTATGAAAGACATAAATAATCAAATAAAATTACGATCCCTGGTAAATAATGAATACATACCTACTTGTTTTTTTAGTTATTTAAGTTAGACAGTATTTCAGAATACACCACTTTCAAAGAACAGAATACGCAACGGGGCGTATGCGGTAAGCAGTGTTTTATGGTGTGTGTAAAAGGGCAGTTACAGAACGGTGTCACGCGGGCCGCGCTTTAAAATGCGTGTCCCACACATGCCGATTTAAGAAAATTAGAAAAAAAAATCTTGCTTATTTTATTATTGATTCGTGTCGAGAATCAGTAGCATAGTTACCTCCTTGAATTTGACAAGGATGCAAAACAACACCTTGTATAGTATTATAAGTAATTTTTCAACATTTGTCAGACCGATAGGTATCTAATGGCCCTAATATGTTTAGTTATAAGCATTATAACGCCTACCTAGTGTAGGTACCTTTATTCTTATTTATACGGCATCAGATTTAGATTTTAACTGAATAAATGTTGCTAGACCAAATAAAATAAAATAATTAATTCTTATGGTTTTAATAAATTACCTATTATGTACGTCCCATAGTAATAATAAAATAAGCCTACTTATACTTGTGGCTAATAATAACAGCTGCACGAGTCGATTGATCAGGTTAAGCTACGGTTTCCGCGGTTGGTCCGTGGATGGGTGACAATCTTCACATACCAAGACCCCTCCGTGTCTCGGAAAGCACGTTAAACCGTTGGTTCCGGTTGTCATTCCTGCCCCAACAGTCTCGACATTCATAGCGATCGCTTTACGACCGAATTCGGCCGCAAAGTCCCGAATTGACAGGTGAAATGTATGGAGCGACAGGACTTTGCGACCGAATTCGGTCGTAAAGCGATCGCTATGAATGTCGAGACTGCTGGGGCTGGATCTTTGACAGTCGTTACGGGTCAACCAGTCTTATTAAGGAGTATCGTATTATCCAGTAACTGTATTCAGCTGCATCCGATTAGACTGGAAGCCGACCCCAACATAGTTGGGAAAAGGCTAGGCAGGTGATGACTTACTTATACCTATATACACAACTTTTATTATGTAAATGATGAGATTATCCAATCATCATCACTCAAGTTACTAGGCAATAAGATACCCCTTGGTAAGACTGGTTTTCAGACTTTCGAGCTTCTTAGTGTGGGTACCTATCTAACCACAATAATTAAAAGAGGCAGATGAGGCGAATGAGCTTATGTAGCTCCCGTAAGACAATTTTAATATCGTGGGTTATGTACCTTATTATATTTGCGTAGATATAGCTACCAACTTCGAATTTCGAAAGAATACAGTCCATAAAGTTCTATCTATAAAACCTTTTTTATTATTGCGAAGTAAAATCTAAGTCTCGTTTCTTTATAAAAGTCTGAAGTTATTTGAAAGAACTACTAAGAAACATTCCTGGAATTTAAAACTGATGAAAACAGCTTTAAACTTCTAAAACTTGAAAAAGTAAAAAAGATATAAAATTACACCAGCCCGATAGCTTACCGACTGCAAAATGCAATGTCTTCTATGAGTTTTATGTCCAAATACTTTATATAAATAAACATGGAATTCCAATTACGACCGAAATGAATGATAGTCTAATGACGAATCTCAAAACTTTGGGGCAATCACAGGTAATGACTTAATGACATATTCGCGGCAGGCGCTCCGACTCGTGACGGTTTTTAGCGCGAACACAAAGGGGAGCGCAGTGTGTCAAAGGGGAGCGCATGTAGAAGTGCGCGCGACGTATCCATTGGAGCAGTTGCAGGAGCGCGGAGCGCTGCTGGAGCGCGAACATAGTGGTAACCCAACTTAAAAAAGGCTATTTGTTACGGAACTCTAATAATTACGGAACACTAAAAACGGGCCCACAAAGGACGGTGATAACTAAAAAAAGAGTTATAGATTCCAACCACACATGGAAAGTTCGAGAAAATGTTGTCTATTTTACAGCGCCATCTCTCGTGGAAATGGGTTACTAATTAATACATAGACGTGCCAGAAGTTTTCGGTGGTAATTTTGGATTGCGAGAACCGATTTTAATTATTCTTTTTTTGTTTGAAAAAAGATACGTTCAGGATAATAAAATATGTAAACGAAGTTAAAAAAAATGCTTGCATATGCGATTATACTACAAACTTAGTCCAGAAATTATTTTGTACAACTTTTTGTCTTTTTTGTACTAAAACTGTTGTTTCCATCAAGTTCAAAATTATTTTCCTAGAAAATCCTTATAAAGTTCTACTTTTCAGATTTTTTTCATATTTTCTAAACTTATGGTTCAAAAGTTAGAGGGGGGGGACACATTGTTTTTTAATTTTGGAGCGATTATTTCCGAAATTATTGACATTATCAAAAAATCATTTTAGTAAACCCCTATTCATTTTGAAATACCTTTCCAACAATATATCACACTTTAGGCTTGAAATTAAAAAAAAAAATCACTTCCCACTTTACATATAGGGGGGCTACCCTAATAAAATATTTTTTTCCAATTTTTATTTTACCACTTTGTCGGCGTGATTGATATACATATTGGTACCAAATTTCAGCTTTCTAGTTGACTACGGAACCCTAAAAACCTAGGGGCAGTTGCGTTACACTCATAAAATTTCATAAAGTTTAGCCATGTTCATTGAATTTTTCAAACCTATGAAGCAATGGGTTAGGAATTTCTTTCAAAAACTCTCGGATTGACTGAAAGTATATTGTTACGCATTTAGGGTGCAGCTCTGTTTTTATTGTAGCCAAAAGTTTAAAGGGAAATTGGTTTTATAATGTTACGAGCTTCGGGGTTCGTGACAATTAAAACTGCCGATATAAATTACCAAAAGTTACACTTTAATTAAACAACACTAATAACAACTCAAACAAACACACTAATTATAAAACACAAATGCACTTGAAGATCGCTTCCGATGTTCGCATCGCATGTAGCGTTTATCGAACACTCTGGTCTTGGCTAATCCCGGCCTTATAAAGTGCCGCAGATAGTTCCAAAACCTTCTGTTGTAGAAACATCTAGAAGATTTGAGTACATACCGGCCCCGACTGACCAGATGTCGTTAGTTCTAGAAAGTTCCAGCATAGAAATCTCTCGAAGGATCTATTAATTCTGCTACTCGATACTAGATGGCGCTAGTGGTAAATTAGTTCTGCTACTCTATACTACATGGCGCTAGTGGTAACTAATGTCACCATGTATGTATCAGGCATTAATTGTGAACAATAACACAAAGCAACGCAAATCATTTGTTTTCACGAGATTGATGCTTTCATTTTGATAATTCGTGGAATTTTCGGCAATTGGAAGCGACCTGTCGGTTTTGCACTGCACACACACACAGAGGCCTTACCACGAGCTCTTAACGCGATTCAATTTACGCTCAGGGATCGAGATGGCGCTAGACGACTTGTATAGCTCTGTCTCTTTCCAACAGCCTAAACTGGATCGCGGTAAGAGCTCATGGTAAGGCCTCAGTTCCTGTTACACAGTTTCTGAATTCAGAGGAATTCAGAAACTATGACGAGGTCGCTAAAAGGACTGATAAACTGTTGGTCTTACTGTAAATAGGTATATTACTTCTAGAAATTTAATTAACGATCTAAACAATAATAAAATATATCATACTTATTTCATTTGTTTTATTTTTTCATCATCATCATCATCATGATGCTCCTGCTCTTGTCCCATGTTTGACGCAAACAGTTGTTTTTCATTTTCCTGTCTGTCAAAATTTGTAGTTACTTACATACCTACTTACAAATTTGTACGGAACCCTCGGTGCGCGAGTCCGACTCGCACTTCACTGTTTTTTTTTTTTTTCTTGTATACGTACTAATATCTACCCCCATACACATATAATTTCATTTATTTCAATTTAATTTAAAACCCGAAGTCTAATCCATCCTTACTAATATTATAAATCCGAAAGTAACACTGTGTTAACAGGCATAAATATATTTTTTCTTCGTAAATACGAAAATGATATGAAGCAATAGAATTTGTAGGTTAAAGCGTTCAACTATTTTTATTAATTCCCTAGTTTTTTTTTACCGCAGGAACGCCTACACCTCCTTCTACCTCCTGTGGTATCTTCGTTACAGCTCCGAGTTCACGACAGGTTTCTACGCTACTCTGCAGTGACGCAACTGTCTCGAGCAGCATTTTAACTGACCAACACAACAAAAGGAGAACTACAAACAATATTAAAATGGCGAATATACAAGTTATTTACAGTTATATGGCCCATCTCGCTTCGTAAACTACACAGGTGTGCGCTTGGTTGCAAAAAATGTTGATCTTACCTTTGTCAAAGTGCGGCACCCTAATTGTGTAACACACTATCAATCTCAATCTGATTCATTTTGAAGGATATTGCTAATCCATTGCTTCATATGTTCGGAAAATGTGTCTGCTTAACAACGTAAATAACGCAATGAATGTTATTGAACTGTCAAAATGGAAGCCATTGCTACTGTTAATGTGTTACGCAATTGCCTACCCGCAGGTTTAGACTAGTTAATAACGTCTTGTTGAAACTAATTTCTCTTTTGATCAGAGCCACAGGGAACGTTTTCTACTTTTAAGCTTTAAACTAGTTTAAAGCTATCTGATGACTCCAAAGCACCATGAGTTGCCTTATTTAGAAACATAGAGCAGGTTTGCCGTAAAAGGAAGGAAACCACTTAAAATCTAGTTATTATAAGTCATAACGAAGGCGAATTCCATGTTTTGGAAAACACGTTGATCTGTTAGTGGCCCTGATTCCCTTGTTTACAAACTAAACTAAATTTAAGTTCTGTGCATCTTTTTCTTTCTATTTCATTAAGAAAAGGACAGAAGATAAAATAGTAGTTTAGTCCTGTCAAAATAAGATACTCCATAGACAGATTAGACGTGATTAACAACATGGCTACTAAAAATACGTCAATTTACGTCAGGCGCTGACTAGTTTGCCAGGACTAAACTAATATTTATCTTCTTACACCTATAGGTCTACATTATGGTGGTATACCTACATTTTGTTGTTAGGGTAACTGGTTGCGCAGCTACTGGCGTCCTAACATGAGGTGTGATGAGCGGAGTGAGAGAGGACATACGCGATGGTCACCACCACCACCACCACACTGACCACGCTTGGCAACGGGATTGAGCAGGGTAACAAACACACAACATACATGACATGGATTAATCATTTAATAACGGTCATGTTGTAAGAACCAATCTGATACGAACATAAAACCAATTTGATTATATACATATATTGCTTACTACTGACGTTAAATAGTTTGTAGAATTGTTGTTGTAACATTGAAAGTTTACAAGTTAGCAACAGAAAAACATTTCTTTGCAGATCGATGTTTGCTAAACTCTTCATTGTTACATTTCACTGTGATGTAAATTCTGATCCTAATATACAGTTTCTTTGCGTAGTTAATTGGAAAACAGGAACACGGAGGAACGTAAATTATTTGATTCATGCCTTCGTAAATAAATTTAGCAATCTTACAATGTATATAGAAGTTATTGAAGAAGCTCTGATAATGCTTTTCCATCTCTTCTACAAAATTTACGAAGTCTTCCGGTGGAATAAATTGAATTTTATAAGCTTCGTTGTTCGCCAAACCGTCCTCGTTCATGTTAACTGTTTCAATTTTATCATCGGAAAATAAAGACGCTTTCAACTGATGACAATCTCCGTGTAAACTCGCACATTTGTTAAACAAGTAACCACTAATAAATCTCAATTTGTTGTCTTCAGGTAATTCGATTTTACAATAATCTGAACTGGAAATTGAAGGAGTATTGGATTCTATGATGGTTTCGTTACAATCTACTTCCATTCGTGTATTCTCGTCTGTTTCAGTGCTTAACATAAATCCTAATTTTTCTGTATTAACAAGTAATTGTGTCAAGTCCCCCGAACCTTTTCCTTGCTTACCTGGTTTTATTATATTGGTAAAGAATATTTTCCTAAATGCTGACACAAATTGTCTGGTAGTCGGCTTTTTCCTCTTGCTTCGGACTTGTCCAAAGAAAATGTCCGTAACGTCTTGATTCAACCGTCTGGTTAGTAGATTGTTATACCCCTCCACCCTGAGGTCATCAAACAAAAGCAAAATAGATGTTATCGTAATCTGATACCCCGTAATGAACTTAGCAGTTGACGTCACATCGTGCCCTGTCGTTGAACTAATTAGTCTCAACGATTTAAAAAACTGAAGCATTTCATTCATAAACGTTATTTGTGTAACACTTCCACAGAACGCCTGCTGGTATTCACATGTCGAGTGGACGGATGAAGAATTTAAAATGTCGAACAAATCATTCATCAGTTTGATGAACTTTACAGTTTCCTTCGCAGATTCATGTAGAGCCTGAAAATCTATATAACATGATATAGCTGTTGCAACAGTATGGCTTAATAGTTCTGTAGCAAACTGGACCTGAATTTTCTCAAAAATGGTGGGTTTAATGTGACTCTCTGTCAACTTTGGAGCAAGTCTTAACGTTTTGTTTTTCTCACTTTCATAAAACTGTAAAATATGTTCGTATTTTGCAACTGATCCATGAAAATAGAAATCACTCGTCATCAGATTGTTTCTCAATGATTTAATCAAGTGCAGTGCGTCAATTATGTAGAATATTTTTCTGTTTTTAATGAAAAAGTAAGGCCTTTCAGTTGAAATCATATTCGTTTTTTCGTCACCTAACAGATCGGATGCAAGATCAGAAACAAATGTTCTTATATCTAGTCCAACATCAATAAGTTTTTCTAATAACTGCTCAATCCAGTTAGATATGTCATCGCTGTTTTTGGATTCCCCGAGCAGTGCAAAACCAATAGGTTGTTGCCAGTTTCCAAATATGCCCCTTATTATAACTACTAAAGCCTTTTTTGCCAGCACCGGGGTTTGATGTCCGTTCACCTCTTGCAGTCCAATGATTTTGTCCAAGTTTATATTATAAAATAGACTAGTTTTCAAACTAATGGCATCAACTACGACGGAGCAAACTTTTTCGGAATTCGTCATGTTATTGACTTTCACCTTCAGGGTAGTCATCAGATGCTCATTAACTTCCGTGCTGATTGGTAGTGAGTGTCTGGCTAAAGTCGTAACGTTTGGGAGGCACAGAGCTTGCTCCAGTAACTTGTACGCCTGTGGACTAGTATAGTACAAATTAATACAAAACTGTTTATATTTCGGGGAGTACCTATTCCCTTTACCGTGAAATTTCAATTTTGTCTGCGCTTTTACAATTTCTGCTAAGGGTTTCGTCAGGAATTTGTCACAAAGCTTGTGGAAAGTGTCCTTCGTGAGGCTGCTTGATGCGGCTGACTTCATTTGTTTCTTGCACGTTATAAGCTCTTCCTTCAGTTTTTTCACAGATGGCAGGGATGTTGTAAGAAAATTCGCCGTTTGCGCTCCTTTTTCTATTTTCAATACGTAAAAGTCTGTCTGTGCGAATTTGTTGAGTGTTTCTTTTATTTCAGTTTGTGTTTGTTTGGCTACGGACCGTTTGGGAGGTAACTTTAGGGAGGGTACTGAGAATCTCCTCAGTCTCTTTCGTTCAGGTGTCCCCTGAATGCTGCCAGGGTCGAAATGCTCTTCACAGACTACATAGCTGTGCGCTTGCTTGTCCTGTAACTCCTCCCTTGAAATTAAGTGCAGCCAAATGGCACGTCTGAAAATAAAATACATTCGTTTAATTCAAGCGATACTTAAGCGTCTTATTTACTTTCGGATATTGGCAGATGTGTAATTTGTATATAGGTAGATATATAAAACGGGTGTAATGTTATAGCGGCCATTGTAGTAGTACCTACACACTAATTTCAAATTTCTACCTATTACGGTTCAAAAAATACGGACGGACACCGGAGCCTTAGTAATAGGATCCCGTTGGCGACCTTTGGGTACGGAACCCTAAAAAGAAATAGAATAGAATAGAACATCACCTCTGTACCTATTTTTTCCCGGCCGCAGTGACTGACGGACGTCATGAAAATTATGAAACTCTAGTAGTTTCCTTAGTGAGCGTTTTTTGACACCGACTTACTTTGCTGACCCTATGTGGCGACCATACCATAGTACCTATAAATACTATGACCATACTGCGATCGCCAACCCGCCTGCTAAGCGTGGTGATTATGGCAAACCCACCCAAAAATGACCAGCATTAGGGAATCCGCTGTATGTGAGAAGTAGAGAACCGGTCGGTTGGCGGAGGCCTATTTCCAGCAGTAGATGTTTTTCGGCTGAAGTGATGACGATGATGTACGTAAATACAGAAACCTAGAAACGAAAATACACCGAATGCGGTCTGATGCAGCAGTGTGTCTATTGAGGGTATATAATATACCTACAATGTACATTACATATACGTGCGTATTTGTATTGTAAAATGGCTGGCACGTCACGCGAGTGATGCGACCCCTCCGTCCGCCGCATACCGAGCGATGTGTATGTAGATGTATGTATGTACGTGTGCTGGACGATATAATGTAGGCAGACGACGAGCGTTCAAACAACGAGTAATTAAATACAGAAGGTACAGTGCAAATACGGTTACATGCTCTGTGGTGCAAATAGCTCGAGTTCGGGGTGCGGATACTGCGAATTTCAAAGAACAGGCCCAAAATGAGTAGTGACTCTAGGGTTACCATTTCAAAATTTGAAAAATCCTGACAAAAAGCCAAAAAAAAGGTAAGGATGAAACTAAAATGTCCGGACTTTTTTTCAACTGTCCGCAAAAAAATCCGGACATTTTACTCTTATTCTTTCTTTTGTTCAGTAGTAACACAATGAACGTTTCTATTGTCTAAATAAAATCCCCGAAAAATCCGGACAAAGTGCGGATAGACATGTCCGGACCAACCGGGACAGATGTTAACCTCAGAAATGACTGACTGCAAAATTGTACCAAAATCTACCTACCTGTCATCTTCTGAAGGCAGCGAAAAAAACGATATCTTGGGCTTGTTGACATTTGTGTTGCTGCAGCCAAACACAGAACAAACTTTTTTCGCCATTTTAATTCAGGCTGCACTAAAATGGCCGTACGTTCACAGCAAGCAATGTTCCTGACGCGACTGGATTCTAGACTTGGGTAGTTCCGGAACGAGTCATGAAAATGATATACTTCCAGTCCCGGTACTACACCACTCACTCGTTCACTACCAATTCGAATGTGTCCTTTAGTTCCTCTAGTACCGAGTAGTCCCGACTATTACTCGTACCAAAGCGCTCAGATGGGAAGATATCGTATGTTCGTAATAGTTTTGTACTCGTATTCAAATTCAAATTACAAAAATTATTTATTTCTCCAACATAAATTAGTCTAAACAGATTAGTTATTAGTGATAGTATAGTCCCGAGGTAATAATATATCAGTTTTGCTTTGATAGTTCTGAACTACAACGGTACTGGAGCTTTTCTGTGGTACTAACGAACTGAAAGCGTTTCCCGGTACTAAAGGAACTAGTGAACTAGGTGAGTGAACTAGTTCCGGAAGCAAAAATATACATATCACTCCTTATCTTTTGTTGGACACGTTTTGCGCAACTCTACTGGATTCCCCCCGCTAAATTCCGTATAAACGGAGAGTTGTGTATGTGTGATAAGCCGTAGCCACACAAGTGCAGCGTGCAGCGATTCGAGTTTAAATATTATTGTACGCAAAAGCAAATCACTGTTGCAGCTTGTGCAAATGGAATTTATCATAATATTCTTTAGGTATTTATTTAGCATATGGCTAACAGATTTGTATTGATTGACTGAATTATTGTGAATAATCAAAGCCCAAGTCAAGTACTGTAGGTAATTATAAATAAATAACGTAATAAAATTTAAAAAATAAAAAGAAACTAAACGTGAAAAATGCGAATCACGCACTAGTTCACAAAACATAAATATTGTCATTGTAATAAAAGAATTTCCCTAAAATTTGGGTAAGTAATTTAATTAAATCAATACCAGTACCTCCCTAGTACATACCTATGTGCAATAAAGCTACTTTATTTTTATTTTATGCATATTTAAATCTATTCTAATTATGTATACAGACACACACACCCTGATACACACAGACACACACATTTTCAACATTTAAAATTACTTTTGTATTAAAAATAATATAATAAATATTTGACGACAGAAATCTCTTTTCCAACAGTGTTATTGGTTTCTTTGTGTATGTTTTTTATTAGGTAGACTTTGAATGTCTTAGTATCTGACAGTATATATCAGTTTTCTTCATTGTTCTCATTGTCAGTGACCAACTGTCGACTGCTATGTTATGGTTATTCTGCAGAGGCATCGAAAGGTCATTGAGTCAATTATGTGGAGAGATGAACGTTTAGCTATGCAAGTCATGACTGTGACTGTATTGTCATCAGCCTTGGCTTAGCTAAGGATAATCAACCACATACAAGTATGTCATCTAGTAGGCAGTCGCTCCATGTAAAATACTGGTATTCAGCTGCATCCGGTTAGACTGGAAGCCGACCCCAACATCGTTGGGAAAAGGCTAGGCAGATGATACAAGTATGTCATCTACATATCCAAGAATTCTGACAATGACAATAGGTTATTCGTCTTAACTTGAAATTGAGTCTGAATTACTCACCACAGACATAGTAAAAGCAAACAAGTAGGCCAACTCAAGCCCCGAGCGAGCGATAATAGCCTAAACTCGTAGGACTGTCACTATACTTTATTCAATCGTCAAAAATGCATAGTCAATCTCTATACAAAAAACAATGTTCCCCTGTAGGGTAAGCATCAGGGATCTTTAATACAAAGTTTTTTTTAAATTATTTTTTCTACATAGACCAGGAGCTGACTACATTTTTTTCATTGCCTACGTCATGTTATCTGTTTAGTTATTTGAAAAATTACGATCGAAATATGATTAATTAAAAACGTGGTTTTACTGAATCATGTATTTATTCAAAAAAAAAGAAATGATTATGAAGTTGTATTTTTTACACTATAAAGTATTTTTTACTTTTTCATTTACTTACCATGAAAATGGTGTAGGCATTTGCTCTATACAAAATTAAATATATCCTTTGTGATTTTATAACAAAATTACACATTTGATACAGAAAAAAATTTTCGTCTGTTTCGACAAGTACGAAATGCCTTATTATTTGAGGTCAATGTAAAATATATCCTCATTCTTACAAATAACTTTTGCAAAAATATCTTTGGAAAGCATGGGCACGGTAATGAAAATTCAACATCTTTAAGTTGTTCGTAAATTGACATGCCAATTTTACAGTTTATATGTTCCTCTTCAAATGATTTTCGAAAAACCTGCTCCATCCTTTCAATGTTTTTAACAAAGTCATCAGGCGGTACCACTAATGAATTTCGGTCCGTTGAATAATCTTTGTCGTGGAGATACCTAGATTCTGCACTGTAGTTGCAAGCTCGCTGACTTGCGTCCAAATACGATGTTAATAATTCACAATTATTATGACGATCCAAGCACTTCTTTAACAAGGCTCCACATACATAAAAAAAGGAATGTTTTTCGGGCATGTCTAGTTGTGCATAATCCGAACGTACAATTTCGTGCAATGCAGTTGTGTAGTTTTCTGGTGTTTGGTTATTATTATTCACAGCTAAAAGAGCTGGAACATTATCAGATTCCTTAAATTCATTTTCATTTAAGTTATGATCTCTCAAATGGACAACAAATTCGGTCAGATCTTCAGCGCAATTACCCTCTTTTGGAGCCCGTATCAGATTAACAAATAAAATCTTACGAAATGCGGATATAAATTGCCTACTGGTTGGTTCTGTGGCCATACCGTTTTTTGATCTGATTTTGCCAAAAAAGTTCTCAATTATATCCTGATTGAGACGTCTTGTTAGTATATATGGATACCCTTCCTGCTTCAGATCTTCATGTAGTTGTAGAATTGATTGTATCGTGATTTCAAAACCATGAATAAATTTGACATTTTTGGTAACGTCTTTTCCATTTTTGGGATCGCGTAACTTAATTGTTTGAAAAAAAGTTAACATTTTATTGAAAAAATCCTTTTGATGTTCAGTCCCACTAAATGCACTTTTGTACAAATAACTGTCACGAAAATTCGATGAATTTAGTATGTCAAACAAATCGTTCATCATCTGTATAAATTCAACTGTAGCTCTTGCCGACTCATCAATCACTTTAAAGTCTATAAATGTCGATAAACCGGATGCTACAGATCTACTTAAAAGTTGCGTCGCGTAGCGCACTTTCATTTTTTCAAAATTTGTAGGATTAATGTGACTGTTTGTCAATTTATGTGCTTGTTTATAATCCTTTTTTTTATCATGTTCGTAGAATTGGACAATATGTTCATATTTTGCCACAGAACCATTTTGAAAATGAAAATCATATGTCATCAAGTTATCGCGAATTGATTTTATTAAATGTGGTGCGTCAAAAATATAATAAATTTTATGATTGTCGATAGTGAAGTATGTTTTGTTCACGGAGATTCCTCTTTTTTTAGACGCTTTTAACAAATCTGATCCAAGATCTGATACACACACTCTTCTATGTTCTATGTTATGGGTTTGGTTTCCGCACTTAGTCCTTCAGGTGGACCATTGTGCGTGTACACACACTCTTATTTTTAATCCGATTTCAAAGAGTTTGGATATAATTTTATCAATCCACAGAGAAATATTGATATCATTTGAACATTCCGATAACAAAGAGAATCCAATTGGCTGGTACCATTTCACAAATATACCTCTTATAAGAACCACTAAGGCATGTTTCGCAGGTGACGGAGATTGTACCCCCCGTACTTCGTGAAAGCCAATAATTTTGTCATGTTTTATATCATAAAAAAGATTAGTTTTGAGACTCATCGAGTCCATTACTAAACTGCACTGTTTTTCTCTTTCAGACATATTGTTCACTTTCATTTTAAGAACTGCCATCAACTCGTCGTTGACGTCGGTAGTTATCGGAATATATAACTTATTCAACGCAGTTCTACAGGGTAAACAAAGGGTCTTTTGTAATAAACGGTAAGCTTGTGGGCTAACGTAATACAAATTCAAGCAAAACATCTTGTAAGCATGACTGTATCTGCTCCCTTTATGGCTTGATTTTAAGATCGTTTGCATTTTAACAAATTCGGCTAAGTTCTTTGATAATAAGCGATCACATAGCTTATAAAACAAGTCTTGTGATGATTTTCGTGATGTAAGCTCTGATTCGTGTACTTTCAACCGTTTTTTACAATCTAACAACTCAGATTTCAGTTTTCTTTTGCGGGGAGTATCTGCAGAAAGTGAAGCGGCTGTTTGAACTATGTTGTCCAATGTAGTCATCATAACTGTTTGGCATGAAGAACTGGAAGTTGTTAAATCTATTTCAGTTGTATTTTGCAAGACATAGCTTATTTCTGTTTGGGTTGAATCATCTGATGTTTTGACATCGGTTTGCATCTGTTTATCTTCTTTTATTGGGTTAGGCAAATTTAGACATGGAAAACAATTTTTTTTTAATTTTTTGCGAACAGATCTCATGCAGACGTCTTGCGTATTGAAATGTATTTCACATACATAATAATGGAGTGGATGTTTTGTTATCAAATCCTCACGTGCTATCAGTTGCAACCATTTTAAACGCCTGAAAAGAACAAACAATTCGAATTAGAAGAGTGGTCATGGCCGCAGGCGTTAAACAAGGAGCACCTACACATAAAAACACAACATTACGAGTTTTATTTATAACTAGCTTCTGAACCAATAAAATAAATAAATAAATACCTACGATTTATATAAAAATAAACCTAAATAACTTTAAAAACTAAAAGGAATAAAAATGAACTCCACTGCGGGTGACCTAACCTACGACAAACTTATTATTTGCGGTTGGTACAGTAATCAGGTCTAGGGATCGAACCGCAAAATTAAGTTTGTTTTTTATTGTATATACTTTTTCGGGATAAAAAGTAGTTTTTGTGTGATGCCTGAACAAACAGACAGACAGAGAGACAATTTTTTTTTTAATCACATTTTTGGGTTCGGTGTCGGTATAATAACACCCCCTGCCATTTATTTTTTTGATATTTTCAATGTACAGAATTTTCACTTCTACAGATTTATTATAAGTATAGATGATTATTTTGTATGCAAAAAAAGACTGGCTCCTAGTCTATACATTTACTCCCGGTACACATACACATAGGAGTACATCATTACGATTAAACTTAGAATGTTTATTTTAAAAAAGACTGGCTCCCGGTCTACAGGTTTACCTACTCCCGGCACCGGGAGAATAATAGAAACAAACTTTAGCATGCCGGGACTCCCGTTGGTCAACGAAATCTGGAGTAAACACTTTAGATAGGTAAACAGCTAACACAAAATTATGTACGTACCTATACGGTTTAGTAGGTAGATTTGATACTTACCGTTCTTGTTCGCTAGGTAATGTGAAGAAAGACAATTCTCGATTTGACAAACTGCTATTAAGACATCCATAAACACTGCAATATTTTCTATAGCTACTCGAATTTGTATCCATCTTTGTAGTTAAAGGAGGTAGGTAGGTACACGTACAAATTATTTATTACGAGCAGCAGGGCAGCGGCGAAGCATGCGCGGGCGCGGGCGATATTACCGTACGGCGTCACAGCCACGACTACCCGTTTATTCAATGTACACTGTGGCCACGACTGGCGCACCTATAACAGCGATAAATTTTGTCAGTGTGTGCGTGCGATGACGCATACGTACGAGCGCGCTCACATACAAACGTGCGCGGTGCGAATGTATGAAGATGTCGTACTTGTTTGCTTTTATTATGCCACAGACGCCACCTCCGTAAATCATTAATGTATCTCCCTGCCTGGAAGACAACTGTTTATATTTTTATCGGTTATAGCTGTATAGGTACCCAACTACCTACATTTCAAAAGTGATAACGTTTTATTCAATTGATCTCATTGAGAGCGAAGAGGTTACTATGTAAGTAGGCAGGTGTCATTATTCCTTCATAATAATTGATTGGCAACAATAAAAATAAACAGTAAGTGTTGCGGAGCGGACGGCGGCGGGCCCGGCCACAGAGCGGCAACGTCGCACGATCGATCGACGCCGCGTTTAAGGCCAACAGGAGTTTCCCCGTACGAGAAATACACTCAATTTCTTTACAACCAGACTTCTTTCGTTAAGTTGAGTGTTACGTAAATACCTACTTATTTGCTGAGAAAACATTTCTCAGAAATTCTGGACAAGTTCGAAGTTAGTTGAAAAACATTTAATTGAAGAGACGTGGAGGGGAATATAGAAGTATTTTATTCACTGTCGTAGAAACACTTCAAGTGCCTTCGTATCAAATATTGAGCTCAACGATTGTTGATTTGTAGGGCACTTGATCTTTAATTTTAATTAAAGCACTTAATAAGCCACTCCTTCATCCTACCTAGTACAATCCAAGCACAGCTCATTAAAATTATCATTGTGATCCAAATTGTTTTCATACTAATTACTCTGGGCATCCTTTAATTCCTTGGACATCCTCGATAAAACTAGTTTAGGGGAATATCGCAAAAATCTGCCCGATACATTGTTTCACTGGGCTAAAATGGCGAACATAACAACTATACTATAATGTGGCGTCGACGTCGAAGAAATCCGTCATTCATTATTCTGTCGTAGATAAATAACTCGCCCACGTTATGGACGGTTCATTCAATTACTGGGTGTGAAAAAAAATAAGTTGTTATCAAGAAAATGTCGGATATTATGGCGCATGAATTGCTAGGTTGGAATTTTTCCTGGCTTCAATTTTCTTTACGTTAAATGAAATGTTTTGAATGTCATGCAGTGTGAGTTGAGAAGGCAGACACTTTCTGGTGTATATTTTAGATCAGTCTGTAGCATAAGGTACAAATTCACTCAACAAAGCTTTCAGACAGGAGTCGAGTCAAGTCTGTCATTAAGTATACATAGATAATGACTGCTTGTGACTACAAATTCCTGGAGCTCCTACTTACACTGTATTGCAGTATTTGCGATATGTATGCCTCTACATAAAAAACGAATCGAGTAGGTATCAATTTATTTTGAAGAATCTCAACATATCGATCTCTGAATCAATAAAACAGAAGAATGAAAGACCTTTGTTTGTTAGAATTAGAAGTTACCAAAACAATTTCATGACCTCCAGTCGAAGAGCACGCTTGAGGAGATCAATGAATGTGCATAGCGAGAGGAGGCATGCAAGCCGTAAGACGCCGCAAGGACAGAGCCAAGCGTTGTTCCCTTCTCTAGAACAGATCTAAAGTGTTAGTAACAACGGTAGCCCATGTTGTCGATCGACGATAGCTAACGTGCCTTGTAATAACGCGCCCACATCGCCTTTTGCAACGACAACTGGTTGCAACTTCAGTGGGAAGCTGGTAGGTGAAAGTTACGAATCTCTACAGTTAGTAGAACGACATAAACAGACATTATAAGCGAAAGACTGAGATTATTTGAATCCATTGTTTCCTTTCACACCGTTGTGACGTCAAATGGAGAATTAATGAGAGTAAATAACTACCTGAATCCAACGCCTAAAATCATTTCCATAATGACAAAGACTACACAAGTGAGTCTATGCAGTGGTTTAGAATAACATTAGGAGATGACTCATCGATTGCCATCTACCTACCGATCACAAATTGCTTTGAGGCGAGAAACAAAAAATAATGATTTGTTGAAGAAATTACAGTTTAACACGAGATGTTAAATAACGGAGTAGGATGATAATAATATTGTCACTTGTCCAGATTCCCGTCTGTCGTTCGAAATGACAGGTGATCCTGAATTCTGATGCTGGTGACACATTTTTTTTTTAATTCCACACAATGTCTGCAACGAATGCCAAAATATCATATTTATACAATGCCACGGCCCATATATTCACAGTATCTGCATAATATTATACTTTTATGGTGTGCCATGAACACTAGCATATAGATTGTATGTAGATATGGGGTCATTGCGGCGAGTCACGACTTTGCGAATATGCAGTTACGTGAATGGATGAGCTATGTGAACAAAGTTTTTACTCTCTGTAACTGATGAAATTGGGAACAGATTATAATGTATGGGATATTCCGATTCCGACGCGCCCAGCAGCAGTTTCTGTTTTCATGAATGGACTCATTTATATTGATTTAAGCAATGAATTCCAGTTGAGGGATATGAATAGTTTAGAAGTCAGTCCAACCAACCCAGGCGTCAGCCAGTACATAAATGTAAAAAATGAAAAGCGTCTTGTCAGGCCGAAGATTATCTTGGCAGTTATGAACCACCCACCTATTTATACCGCGTTGTGTCGGTCGCCGCGACGTTGCCAGCTCGCACCCGCTAGCGGGCACTTTGAATTTCGAACGTGAACCGGTATTATTGCTAGCGCGCAGAACTTACCCATTTTAAGAGAAAACGAACAGAAATATATTTCGTAGGCGTTTCTATTTTTTTGTTTAATAAAAGAATAGATAAAATACTTGACGTTATTGTGGTAGACATATATAATAGATATACCGTACTAAACAAGAAGAAAATGAAACGTAATTGAGTAAATGAAATAGCTGAAAAAGGACGTCAGGCATTCCAGAGGAAAAAATGTTATTAGAAAGACGATAAAGTTCCAGCTGAAACAGCATTTCCTTTCAAACGTGAAAATTCATAAACCAATTAGGTACAGACGCCAGCACATCAAGCTACTACAATCTGTCAAATTTCTTTAATAGATTTAATAACAGCAACGGCAATATTTGCACCAACGACAGTCCCATTTTGCATCTTTTTCTTTCTATTTAATTTAGAAAAGGACAGAAGATAAATATTAGTTTAGTCCTGTCAAACTAGTCAGCGCCTGACGTAAATTGACGTATTTTTAGTAGCCATGTCGTTAATCACGTCTAATCTGTCTATGGAGTATCTTAATTTGACAGGACTAAACTAATATTTTATCTTCTGTCCTTTTCTTAATGAAATAGAAAGAAAAAGATGCACAGAACTTAAATTTAGTTTAGTTTGTGAATCAGAGCCACTGTCCATTCTAAGGTTGCCTGGGAGAGGTCGCAGTAATGCAGTAAGGCCGCCCATTGTATATTTTGTAGTGTGTCACGTATTTTTATAAAGTATATATAAATAAATAAATAATAATAGCACATGTCAAAAAGACAGACGTTCTGCAATTATGATGATTCCGTGGTGTATAAGTCTAAGTAGCACTCACTGATTGACGGTGTTACATTTCATTTGCGTTTTAGAAAAGTCGATGATTGGATCGAAACAGGATCTATAAATCTTGCAGAGTTTAAATGACATGAGTACCTAAATATTATTATTTAATTTCTGGGGAGATTTATCTTTGAGCTGGCAGCCCCGACATTCTTGTGCCGAGTTCGGCTCCGCCCGCCAGCACTCGGCACGCGGGCCTAGATGCAGTAGCGCGTATGCTTGCTCCATTCCCTGATACAATTTTAGTCGCGTATTTTTTTACGATAAATAATAACATTGTACTTTGAAACATGAACCTTGGATGGAGGTGTATGTTTCTGAAATGTATTTCAGCGTTATTTAGCAGTATCGCTGTCTGGAGTCTATTCTAATGATTATATTAAAATACAGTTGAACAAATAAGATGTTTGCATTCATTTGCAAATACACATTGAAATATGCTGTTGGTATCTACCTACTGTGGGAACGTAATTCATTATCTTGAGTTCTTTAGTTTATTTTTATTGCAGAGCTGACAAAAACTGTCATGTACCCAGAGATAAAGAAACAATGAAGTATTCACGTTGTTTTAAGACCTTTTTAAGTACATAATATTAATTTGGAAGTTTGGTAGGCACTGCCAATGTCCTGCAGGGTAATCGCTCATATTAGCAATGACTTTAATTTTGACAGTTCAACAACATTCATTGCGTTATTTACGTTAATGAGCAGACAAATTTTTCGAAATAAAGCAATGGGTTAGCAATATCCTTCAAAATGATTCAGATTGAGGTGAGGATTGATTCAGATGCGGGTTTCCTAAAAAAACGCATTCACGTTTTTGTAAACATTTTTAGGTAGGTACTCTCGCCAAAACATAGGTTCTCTCACAGGGTATCTGACCATTTTGAAAACAAAATCCCGTGCACATGATGACCACAGCTGCGTCCGTAAATAAAACAAAAGAGGATCATTTTTAGGTCGACTAATAAATGCGCTGCACGCAGGAATAGTCCTTACGGTGGTCAGATACCTGTAGGTACATAGATTTTGGCGATAGCTCCTAATTTTAAGTTGGAAGTTTTAAAGGCACTACTGAAAGCCTCTTGAGGACTATAGGAGTCCTCAGGAAGGATTGCTCAGAGTATCCCTGAGCAATCCTTCCTGAGGACTATAGGTCAAGAGGCTTTCACTAGCCTGGTGGAAGCGTAGTTGGAATGCCTCGTCTAATTCCGTCTGCAGTTCTAATTAAATCTGAAATTGGTTCTCGGTAGGCAGCATCTTCTCTTAGGACATTTTGATTTTCGATAATGTATACTTACAAATAAATAATACCTAGTCAAAATAACAGCTTTTTACTAAATGTATATGAAAGTATATACGGTACTTATAACAAAAAAACATTTTTCTGTCTGTATGTTTGTTCCGGCCAATCTCCGAAACGGCTGGATCGATTTTGGTGGGACTTTCGCTGGAATATAGCTGATGTTATAAGGTGTAACTTAGGCTTACTTTTATTTTAGAAAAAGAACTTAAGGTACTTATTGCTTCCGACGTGCACGCGAACGAAGTCGCGGGCACAGCTAGTCCTACTTCCTACTGTCCTACTAATATTATAAACGTGAAAGTTTGTGAGGATGGATGAATGTTTGTTACTCTTTCACGCAAAAACTACAGAACGGATTTGGATGAAATTTGGCACACAGATAGTTTATAACCAGGATTAACACATAGGATACTTTTTATCTCGATATTCCCACGGGATCGAAATTTATACGGGTGAAATCGAGTATTACCTATGAAGTAGCTGTTCATAGGTAGGTATTACATACATACGTTCACGCCATCTTCCCATGGGGGTGGGCAGAAACTGAGGAATGCTACCCGCTACGATCCTTACATACTCCAAGGTTGGTACTGTTGGTAGGTACCATAGAAATATAAAATATCTGTGATAAACATACAATACTCTGGCGTAAAACACAGACGTCCTGACCTACTAGTACCTACTAAATTGTGTACAACGTTCTGATCAGAAATAAAAACCTAAATTTAGCGTCAGTGTGGAACATAAACCGCTGGAGTCAACTCAAATGGGTCACCGCTCGGTGTTGTCTGAAATCAATAAACTGGATGCGTTACTGCTGCATGTGACCGGCCAGTAACAATATACTACGAATTGATACGGCTGGGTTGTCTATGCTCCTAGTGGCTACGTTCTGTGGCACTTCTAGGCGCGGTAACGATAATGTTCTACTTACGTAGGCATAGTGGTTATGTGAAGTGTGTCTTTGTTTTCTTAGAATCGCCCAGGGATATTATTATTATCCTCCATAAAGGTCGATATTGCGCAATCTTTTTGTGAAATGTTTTGGAAAACAAGATAGCGGCTTTAGTTCCGCTTTTGGCCGCACGCCAAAAGAGCCTTGTACATGCTTGTACAGACGCCAGCAGGTCAAGCTACCCGAAACTGCCAAATTTTCCCATTTAACCTCGTCCCTAATGCTTTAGCGATAAAGTTGAAAATCAATTAAAGAAAGAAAGATTGTAGTAGCTTGATGTGTTGGCGTCTGTACACTGTACAGCTACACACACTGAGAAGAAGAATGGCTATAGGATGTGTCAGTTGTCTGTCTTCCCACGAGGCCATAAGGCTCGTGGAAGGCATCAAGGCGATGACGTCCGTATAACTAGAGGCCCTCGTGGCTGTGGGAGGTAGTACAGGCTACAGCAAAGAGATAAGTAATAATATCTTCTTCGAGAGACTCTTTCAGGATATTTAATCAGTACAATTTATTCTTTTCTTCAGTCGCTACGGATAAGCCTTTAGATATTTATGGAGAGTTGAAGACTAATGTTTGAGAAGACAGACAAGAAGTCGACAAAAGTACCATCACAGTCACGAAAAAGTTGCTGCAATCAGTCAAGATTTTTAAAAAGCGAATTCGACTAAACAGTCATTTTCGGAGGAGTCTATGGATGTGGCCTGCGGGGTATTTGCGTAACACCATAGAAATTATCCTATATCTATGCGTAACACATTATCAGTAGCAATGGCTTTCATTTTGACAGTTCAACGACATCCATTGCGTTATTTACATTGTTGAGCAGACAAATATTTTGAATATATTATGAAGCAATGGATTCAAAATGGTTCAGATTGAGATTTATAGTGCGTTAGGTACGCAATTAGGGAGCTGGCCATAGATATATTTATATTTCTATGGGCCTGGCCCACTCCCCCTCACAAAGGGGAGGCTTGGGTCCCTGCAGTGGGGACACTCTAGGCCTAAGTTATAGGCTTATTATTTATTTAAGGACTAAGTGAGCTCATTTCTATCGGTACGTTATTGATTTTGATGCTTGACAAGATAACATCTATATTCTAGTGAAAGCTGTCATCAAACCCGCAGCATGGTAATTGATAAGATAAGGACCAGGATGTAGGCACTTACCACTAATTATATTACTATCAGTAAGTACCTAACTAGGTAGGTAAAGGCTTTAAGTAGGTACCTAGTACAAATAGGGATATTGTTAATTAGCACAGTATAAATATGGATATTGTGCTGAAAGCGACGAAGTTTATGCAAGACTAGCTTCTGCCCGCGGCTTCGCCCGCGTGGATGTCGGAAATTATCCCACGGGAACGTGCTAACAGGATAAAATGTATCTGCACCAGGATGCCATCTATCTCGCGGGCCCTTTGTGGCTAATTACAATAGAAAACCAATTGTGTCCCATTAATGGTGATTAAGAGGGTACCTATATGATATCTTTACCTAAGTACCTAACTAATTAAAAAAATAAATAAACTCAATAACAGAAAATAAAATACCTACCTACCTAAATAAACCTATTTATGACGATAACTAATCTAAACTCAATCATCATCTGCCTAGCCTTTTCCCAACTATGTTCAGGGCCGGCTTCCAGTCTAACCGGATGCAGCTGAATAACAGTATTTTACATGGAGCGACTGCCTATCTGACCTCCACAACCCAGTTATTGGGTAATACGATACCCTTGGTACGACTGGTTGTCAGACTTTCGGGCTTCTGACTACCCGTAACGTCTGTCAAAGATCCACGAATGACAGCCGGGACCAACGGCTTAAAGTGCTTTCCGAGGCACGGAGGTGTCTCGGTATGTAAAGATGGTCACCCATCCACAGACCGACCGCGGCAAGCGTAGCTTAACCTGACCGATCGACCTGTGCGGCTGTTATTATTTAGCCACGGGCCCCTCAATCTAAACTCAATAAATAAGCAAAATCTCTAAAAACTAATATCTATACGAATGACTATCCTACCTAACAGTATTATAAAATAACCTACGGTCACTACGTACACTATCAAATATACTACCTATACTTTAAAATTAAAATCTATACCTACGACTTATATAAAAATAAACCTAACCAACTCTAAAATCTAAAAGGAATAAAATGAACTCCATTGCGGGTGACTTAACCTACGACAAACTTATTATTTGCGGTTGGTGCAGTAATCTGGTCTAGGGATCGAACCGCAAAATTAAGTTTGTTTTTTATTGTATATACTTTTTCGGGATAAAAAGTACCCAGTGTGGTGCCCAGGATATTAAAGAATAATTATACCAAGTTTCATCGTAATCGAACCGGTAGTTTTTGCGTGATGCCTGAACAAACAGACAGACAGACAAAAATTTTTTTAATCACATTTTTGGGTTCGGTGTCGGTCTAGTAACACCCCCTGCCATTTATTTTTTTGATATTTTCAATGTACAGAATTTTCACTTCTACAGATTTATTATAAGTATAGATTCCTAGAAATAGCTGTTAATACCTACCTGCGATTTCTAGTTATCTTATTCTAGCTTGGATTACCTACAACCACCATAAAAACTTAGACTATGATTCTAGTTCTAATCTTAATATGTACTTAATTACGTAGTTACAAAAGTCGTAACAGAAATTCGCCGTTACTCACAAACAAAAAACTAAGAATAGAGTTGAATGCATGAAGAGAAAGATGTTTTGCTAAGATTTACAAAGTACGACGATTAAATGCGAAAGCACTAAACAGTTTCTTCAATCATTTTACGGTTCGCCGCGCTCGCTCCTGGCATGGCGTCACCAGAATTTATTTCCAAAATGGCGCACCTGTCACTGCTTTGAAATTCGAATACGCCTCTCCCGCCTTCGCTCGCTACGTTACATTTCACTTTTCACAATGAAACACGTGTCGCGTACATGAAATAAAAGGGCTCAATAATAATATCTAATTATGTCATTTAAATGTCGGTAAAATGCTCCCCTATTGACACATTAAAAAAAAAAACAGGAAGCTGTTTCCAGGCAGCGTTCTTTCGTCACGAAAGGCAGTGATTTCAACGTATGTTTTTCAAAAGCTGTGCCGAAAATAGCCAGCAAATTATACGTTAATATAAAACATTTTTTTCTTGAAAATGTTGAAATTTTCGTTTCATATCATAGTAGAACGGCCCTCTCGGCGAGTCGAGAATGTTCTACCCCTTTTCATCCCAGTGATCCCCTTCGCTATTTAATCAACCTGTATCCACCCGACGAGCCTCTAGTTATAGGTCTCCGCTCTCCACGCTTGCCTGAATAACTCGGTTGGTAAGTATAGTATCGATATTTTTATTTTGAAGTACCTAACTATAAAATTCGATCTATAGTCCCGAAGCCTAATAAATCGTAGGCACCGCCCGTATTTAGGAGGCATTGATTTTCTAATTTTAGATAGGTATTTAATTGTATCCAAAAGCTCTTTTCCATTACCTACTTGTTTCTAAAAAAATGTGTTTCAAAACCTGTTTGCTTCATTAAATTGATAAGGTACCTGGTAGATGGTACCCGGTTTTGGAAATGAACCGTTATGAATCGACTGACATGCGACCCGTTTTCTCGTGGAAACGTAGCCGAAACACTTACGTAAAAAAATATATTTAAAAAAGTTCTCCATCACGAAAGGGTTGCGTAAATTCTAAAGGACAGCTATTCGTTTGTTTATTTTAGAAATAAAAGCACCTTCCAGTTTCCACACCCCGGGCTCGGTTGCTGTCACCATGCTACTGTTTTTCTGCGGATATTTTTATTTTTTCTAACTCGAATATAAAAATACTAATAATAATAGACAATTAGATTGAGTAACGAGAACGTTTTCATTGCAATAATTATCTTATAATAATAATAATTAATACCTAAATAATATATCAAATATTCATTAAACAAATCCCTAGATGAGACCTTCAAAACTCCCGCTCAATGTTTCAAGCTTTAAATTACACGCCGCAAGTCCACGCGTCATGTTAAAAGTTGTCAAAAAATAAAAGGCCCGTTTTGATATTTGAGAATACGTTCTGTCAGTTTCATACAAACGAATACGTGTTTTGCGAATTTGATCTTTATTAACTACTAAAACTGTCAATGTCATAACGGGCCTTTTATTTTTTGACAACTTTAAGTCTTCGCGTATACGTGAATGTTGGTGGTTCTAGTGTGGTATGGGAATGAAAGAGGGGCGATGCGGGGCAGGCGGGGCGCAGCCTGGTGTGGGGCGGCCCGGGGTGACGACCTTCGCGGAAGTCCTACTCGCAGCTGTAATTACAGAAACGGCCTCAGCAGCCCTCCAACTCAATTTTCTTTGGGCTACATTGATTTTCACCCGCCAAAGCGAGCGACACGTACTACTTTTACGCTCGTGGCTCGTGCCCTGTTGATCTTTGTAAAAGAATAAGAAAACAGCTGGTAGAGTTTTCACGTGAATTGTTTTTGAAATAAAACTTAGTTATGATTTCGCAACTTTCATTATCGCAGGAAAACGAACGGCTTAGCTTTTCTTATGGATGGAGAATCTCGTGTAATTAACGCTACGCATTTTAAAGCGACCGTTACGTAAATATGCGGTATGGCCGCTGCCATTACCAATTAAAAGAAATAAGTTAACTTGTTTAGGCTTGGCAAGAGTATGCCTATGGCTTCAATACAATAGTAAATGGTTGGAATTGTACCAAAGAGAACAGCATTCGTGGCCAAGCGAAAACTAGCCTTTTAGCTAAGTTGGACCAAGCACAGTGTTTGGACTTACTGGGAACCTTCCACGAGTAGTAAAAGTAAATAAACAGGCTACTTGAAGAATAAATAAAACTGCTTGTCCGTTGTGCGATAAAATCTCAGTTTTTTAAACAGGCTACGTGGTACACACAGGCATGTATGTCTGTGTGGTGCATGTAATTGAATACACGATACCGCATCCAACTCAGCGTGAAGATGTGATAACGTTTCCGTACACCTAATTGGTCTTGCAGTTACATACAATTAACTATACATGCTTTATTGTGTTCAGCAGTTTCTAGACTGAACGAGTTATAAGCCGTAGTTACTTTTAAATATAGGCATACATACATATGAGTGGAATTGAAAGGAGTGCTAGTTTAGCATAGACAATTATGCATGCTTTGTGGTTCGTTTCTATGGAAACATGCAACTATGATAGGTACAATGTTCGGACTGTGTTCGTAATTATTTATGCAAATAGAAAGCAGAGACGAGTACTCTAGCGACATACAGTCTCCTCATTATAGCAATTTATGTTTTAATTTCTGCAATGCATTAAAATGAGATAAATACACTACACTACTGATTTATATGATGTACGGTCAACAAAGGAGATAAGCAACCAGGGTCGTCGGCGTCGTATATAGTTTAAGTTTAGTAAGAAACCGATGGGTGTGAAAAAGAAAAGAAAAAGAGTATTCTATTCTATTTCACATACTTTGACAATATATGCCTTGCTTTAGGCTAGAACTGCCTAGAAAATCAAAAAGCCTTGATAGTTGGCAGGAACAAAACACCACGATATCCGACAAGAGCCAAAAATCTAATCGTTGAGCATGCCAAAAACAAGTGAACTAGAGATAAGTGGATAACTTAGTAGAAAGGCAGATCTGGCATTGGGTGTGGACTGTGGACAGCGATAGAAAAAATAAGCAAGCAAGCAATAATAGAAGTCTAGAATGGTCAACAGGATTTCCAGGTTTCCATATTCAATGCAATCAAGACTAGTTTAATTATTGTGGTAATAAAATTCTATGTTTTTTGGACACTGGCCTATATAATATGATTAAAGCCACAGTCAAACTACAGTCTATTCCTAGCATATTTGAAATGAATACAAGTCCACGTTTTTATATTTTATCTTGTAATACTTAGATCTTTTGTTGCAATCACATTTTATAATACTTACCCTTATCAATTCATCTTTTCGTTGAGAACCGAGATTTGAGCAAGGTATTTTTCTCGGCTGGATTTTATTTTGTCGGACATAGCTTCAGTGACACCATAACCTTATTTTCTTTTTGCTTATAAAAAAGAATAAAGTGCGAGGCGTCTCCTATCCTCACACGGTCACACCCCACTTATACGAGATCTTTTATTATTAACAGTAATACAAGATACAAGTCATACAAGCTACCGATGTCTTTTCTATTTGTATTTCCAGCTTCTGTTTTGATATAACAATAAAACACGATTGTATGTATGTCTATAAACAGCATAGATGACTAAGAGCGTTCGCTTGGCCGAAAGTAAACAAAGGAGTTATATAATTACGGTTGCTGGCTCCTTTGACTTTGCCCGCGTTCAGTTAACGAGGAGTTTAGATAAGAAGAAAAAGTTAAATAAGGCTAGCTCTGTTAGAACGTGAAGTTCTGGCTATGTTAGACCGGTTTTGAGTTTAGATAAAGCAGGTTGCTGATTTCAACTAATGATAGGCTTCTAAACAGTAAACTTTCTCATGTTTTGTCCGTTTCTGTTGTTCTGTTTTAGATTTCGTTTACCGGTTTATTTAACTACGTATATTATGCTCTAATGTACTCGCTAATGGCAAACAGCAACTCCATCAGAGTCGTCGGCTTGTCGACAAGTTAGGCCATTCTAGATGGCCGCTATAAAATAATTACAAGCACTGTCTAGTTTTTGCTCTCTATCACAAGCCACACTGAGACTAAGATCACAAACAGATAGCGCAATCTTATTTATTTGTGCATACAGAGAGGGACACAACGCTCTGGATACAAGCCAACTTGTTTGAATTGTATTAGATATGGTTTTATTGCAACATTTTAAATAATATCAGTCGTAGAAATGGTACGCTATATTTCGTAACGAAGAATAATCGAGCTGTATGTGCCAATAGGTAGATGGCGCTAGTCAGTCTAGCGCTATTTTTTTTTAATTTTTATGTCGGCTTAAATTGAATTTCTCTGAATCCTGGCTGCTTCATAGATTCCGGGAAATTAATTTGCATAAATGTGATCAGTCTACTAAAGTTAAGTACTTTTTTTGCATCTTGTTTGATAAACTTTATTTTTATTGGAAAGAAAGAAAAATGCGTCTATTGGCATTACAGCAAAATAAATGCACTATAACTATAAAAACAGAAACCAAAGATTATAATGCCAAAAGAGCCTCAGCTGAGCATAATGTCAGATGACAACACAAGGTGTACCACCTGACACTGAGTTTCAGTTATTTATTACTTACCTGTGTGTCGTTAAGCTACTACCATTAAGCAATAATAATAGTGTTGTCTAGATTATTCTTATTAACGAAGTGACATCATTCGTCGCTCAGGTAATAAAACTCCTTTTCATACCACTTGCTCAAAAAAGTGACATTCTATGCCACAAATAGAAAACATAACAATAGTCATTTTGTAATCTGTTAAAAACAGGGAAAGAAAATTGTACTGAATTTCATTCATCCTCTAGGGGGAGAATGTGATTTAAATTTGGAATACTTACCGAAATTTATACTGAACTACATCTGTGTTTACACCATTGAGTTTATATATAAAGCATTATACATCTTTTTGAAAAAGGAATACGCATTTATTATGCAGTTATGATTATTAAATAAAATTACCAAAACCGACGAGGCCGTATGAGCTTGATGCCTTTGCTTTTCCGACAAAAATATTAGTCTAGGAATTTGCCGCGTTTTTGTTTTCTTCAAATACATAAACGTTAAGTTTATTTTTTCGCAAATGGTACATACGAAAAGTAGAGTGTATTTTCCTCGGTGATAAAGCTGTCTTAGTCTTGGGTGAACTTAAATCCCTCGCTACACACGCTCGCGATTTAAATCGTCACCCGCGACAGAAGACACTGCTTTATCCCCTTGGTTAATAATCTACTATTACGCAAAGCGATATTTTAATTACCTACTAACCTATAGCATCTTGGTAGTATTTTTTCTATATTTCCTATTCTACTGTTATATACAAATATGTATAGATTTCATTCGCGACAGAGAATGCGTGCAGCCAGGAAATCGAAACGCCATACGTCAGTTTGACTGTCAGACTGTGTGGCAAACAGAATGCAGGATGTAAATCAAATCCGGCCTGTCTCGTGGTTACCCTACTCAAAAGTCAATTGGACGAGAAAAATGCGCACTTTTAATTTCATATTTTTTAATATTTTGTATTTTATGAAATGGTACGCGCTCTGTTTTAATTTTATGTATTTAAATGAGAAGCTACTGTTATTTAATGGAACATTTTATTTAAAAAAGTACCTAGAGAACCTCAAGCCTCTCAACTTCTTTTTCTCGCTATACGTTGATACTAAACTTAGTTACTTTACATCGCATTGATCTTTGAAAATGCTGACAACATGAATTTCCTCAATCCTGATGGTTGTGGGGAAACCTCTCATGTCCTAGAACCAAAAATTCAACGACATGAAACATCTACCGACCTCCACTGGGCTTGCATTGTAGATTACAGGCTACAGCCCACTCCCTCTCAAAGAGAGGATGCCTGAGTCCCAGCAGTGGGAACATTATAGGCTGATTATGCTAAGCTTTTGCATTGTCGTTTATAACAAGATAACAAAGCAATATATGTATAGATAGGTCGCATATTCACACAGGAGTTCTTCTACTTTATGGCTGCTACAATGTGATGTCTATGGTTGATCTTTGGTTTTAACGAGCCAGCTGGTGCCAGCTTTTCTGCGAAAATCGTGGGTGGTCTGCTGCTCACACAAGAATAGCGTCCTGACACGTATAAAATAGTAGTCTATGCCTGACACTTTTAGTGTCAGCGCTGCTGTCATGCATGCACTGAAATAAACTACATAATAAATAGATATTACAGCAGAAGGTAGGTAACTAGGTACTTACCCAATTAAACTTTTCTTGGCAGCCATAGAACCAGAAACTACTACTGCCCGTATTCACTGACAAGAGGCAACTGCTAAATGAATACCTAAATAAAAGCACGCTGCTGGACTTTGAACGCTCGGATCAGCGCTAAAAGTTGAAAATCCAACACTGCGCTTTTGTTTAAGTGTTCCCTAGTGTTAGTGACAACTGGCATTAGTTTTTCAAAAGGCGAATCTCATCATCACTCCCTACAATTTATTTTAATTTTTTTTTTTTAACCGACTTTAAAAAAGGAGGTTCTGTATTCAACCCTTAAGTATGTATGTTTTTTTTGTATTTATTAAATCTATGTCTAGGATGAAAAGTGGCCTATGTCCTTCTCCAGGACATGGTCTACTCATGTGCCAAATTTCATCCAAATCCGTTCAGCCGTTTTTGCGTGAAAGCGTAACAAACAAACAAACTTTCGCATTTATAATATTAGTTAGGATATCTATAGGTTATAATTATTTATTTTTTTATGTTCTTTAATAATTCAGTAACTTTTCCAAATGTTACCTATTAATTATTAATATTTTAACTTTATTAGTTTGGTAGTTAACTTTACTGTGCATGCAGTGGTCTCCTATAAGAGAAGGATTGCACCTACTTATACTTACCTGATATTGTTCTATTTATTTTGTGTGTCATGTATTGTGGACATCTTTTTTTTGGAGATGCTAAATAAATAAAACAAACTAAAATGGCCGTTCCATCTTTGACTGACAAATCACGAATCTATCAAGCTGCGTTGAAAAATTTCACCTAATTTTGTGACGATCCATGTTACCATGGATTCAGTACATGATTCTGAACCACAAGGCGTCGAAATTTTTGGTTGATTATTAAAAAAAAATACCTGTTCCATACATTTTGTCCACATAGGTCTGTATTGCACTTTTTTATGAAACAGCTGTTTTCTTTTTTAGTAACCGACGAAAAGTTTTTACTCTAAGGTCTCTAGAATCTTATATTTCTATGGTTGAATTGATGGTTACAGTTTGCGCGTCGATGTCCCTGCCACCCTGTATAGGTACTATACCTACCAAAATCATAAAGAGGTACCTGGATATTTGTGACTTTGTATCCAGTAGGGGGAAATCTTCGAAACTACCGATCCGCCAAAAATTGTTTCACTCTTGGGAAGGCACTGTTTTGCCGAGCGTCACTAATATTATAATTTAATGCGAAAGTGAGTTTGTTACGCATAAGTAGGTAGCCAGATAGTACATAGATAGATAGGTAGCCTGGGACCTGAAGACGGACATACCTACGCATCATTCATCCTAGATCGCAGACAAAGTCGCGGGCAAATTTTATTAGGTACACGCGGACTAAGTCACACACAGCTAGTCATAAATAATTAAATATGTTCCAATTCCAACACAATAAGGAAACTGGCGCTACTGGCTTACTTACCTAAGCACCTTTTATATTCTTTGACTCATCCTTGTTTCAAGGAAAGACGATCAGCATAATTAAATAAGTCCACATATGCGCTGCGGGCGCTGCGGCCCAATTTGAATTCACAGTTTTAATTTATCGCAGAAATCGTATTTTTATCTGGCAACCCTATTACGTCATCTGTTATTGCATAAATTTCGCTTGTTATCTCTCCGATTACAATAGTTTACTCGTAGTCATATCTACCGATATGCTTTTGTCTGATTTTACTTAGGTATACACACGACTAAACATCAAGCTATGCATTTCCAGTTTTAGCTGACCTCGCATTGTACAGGTTTTTCGTACAATGAGAAGTCAGCTTATACTGGGTATGTTAGCTTGTTAAGTCGTCTGGCGTAGCTACGTTCTACGAGTACCTACATATACCTAGGTATGTAGGTGAGTCCTCATAACACAATATTCAATGATTAACACCTGTGTCTGTGTTCAACACAATACGTTATCAAGGCTCTTGTGTAGTGTGCTCCACCTAACCGCCATACCTACATCGTGGAGTGCCCCCTTCGCTTACAGCTCTCTAGATCCAACCATTATGCCCATAAAATGTTATCAACTAATTTAAAGCTAAGCGAACACGTTCCATACTGTATACACAAAGTTCTTCGTGAGCACTGCTGTTAAAACTATAAATACCCATAGCATGACTCGGGAAAACGTTAATGGCTAGGTACGGCGCCATAGCACATAGGGACTCCATACCTACCTAACCCGGCTTACTAAGCACAGAGTGCTGCATTGAAGCTACCTACCTTATTCCTCCCTGGGGTGTCCTATTTCGCAAAAATTGTGAAACCTGGAACAGCGCCATAGGGGGTAAGCCATCGTAATAACTCTCATTTTGCACCATTCGCATGAAAGTTACAATGTTAAGTCGAAGTGGCTGCGTGTTGTGTAACGCCGACCGTTTGCTAGTCTATAATAATATTATCTAGGTTAGCGCATGGCTTCGCGTGTCTAGGGCTAGGTTCGTTAGGCAGGTATCAAAGGGCCACGGGGATTTCGCCGACTTTCGTAATCTGTGGAAACGTGGGCTCGAATGCCGCAGCGAGTTGGCAACGTCGCGCGCTCGACCGACGACCTCGCGTTATCGCCCGCGGTGACGAGATACGCTGAAAAGGTCACCAGTCGCCACTCCACTCGCCACCATCCATCCGCTAATGTCTTCGCCATCTAAACAGTTGCAGTTTCGTTTCGACATAGAATCCCATAAGTACACCGTGAAAAAAATATTGTTGCGACGTGGCGTCGTGGTGCGTAGCGGCGTCTCGCTCGCGCGCCCGCCGCGTCCCGCTCGGCTCCGCCCCCCTCCGACCGCAGCGCCGCGTAGCGGCCTCGCCGCGCAATGTACACGTCGCCTATACAGCGTTGCCATTCCGTACCTATAATTTCGCTGGACGTAAATTTCAACCGAAACAGTTCAATGGACTTTTCGAAAACTCTAAACGTGTCATTTTACGTAAAAAGTCCTGTGTTACATAGATTATTGTAGGGAGTGGTGTGTGACCGCCTGTTTTGTTTCTATCTTGTGATATTTGAGTGTGAGTTGCGTGTCCGTGCTTGTAATCCGTGAACGAAGTCCCGTTGGGAGCTCACACGTCTGTTTTCGGCTCTAAGGTGAGTACTAGAACGTTATTTTTATAATACAAAGCTTAGGTTTCATGCACATTGACCGTTAGACATGATAGAATCTGGTGAAAACTATCTCAAAAGTTCCCCTACTTTTCCTATTCCGTCATCGAAATCAAGTTTCTAGGTAACTGCGCAAATAACCGCGGCATCAGTTTTCTTTTGCAAAGTGTAGTTACTTAGATGTGTGAGGCACGGCGTGGTACCCTGGTGGTGCACGTGCTGGCTCCAGCTTATGTAAGCCATGATAAGCTCAAGATAAGTTGTAGCGACAGCCGCCGGTGGTCGGGCATCGTTATTTTTATCTTGGAATGCCCTTTGGCCAAACATTAAAATAGCTGTGCATCCGACACCAGCACCATGTGTCGATCAGTAGTGGGTGTGTAATTGGGTTGTGGTGTGAACGGCCAGCCTCGACCGCTGCCGTAGGCCTATATCGGTTCAGGGCTCGCGGAGTCGCGGCGCCAACGACAAACTGCCTGCTAGCACTTGCCCGTTCCTAATATAAACCAGAATAGTCTACGAACTACGTTAGTGAAACGTCTGGCCAGTTAGAAAATAGTGAAAAGAAAACAAAGAAAGTTATGAACATGAAAATAGGTTGCGAAAAGTAGTTTCTAAACACAACACTCCCACTCATAAAACAGCCAGTGTTGTCAAGATCATGCCAGGTTATTTTTGTTCATGCGTTTACTATGAGATAGTGCTCTGTGGCACTCAAAACCCCTTTCTTCTCAGTGCAAGTGCGAATCTCGTAAATAGTTTAATAGATGTTATATTAAAAGTGACGTGTCTAAAAGTTCTATCTCGTGAATATTTAATAGGACTGCTTATCGTCGCCTGATACAGATAGGTACCTATATTCATATCTCGACGACCTCACCTCATTGCCGGTCACCCATCCGCATAGCAGTACTCAGTACCTATCAATACCTAATTGAGTACTAATAATACAACGTCGTCACAAAGCCTATAATAGTACCTACTCTGTTCTCTGTGCTCAACACATACATCAAGACTAGGTACATCTACTTGTCAAAATACACCACACAATACAGACCATAAACAGTACCCACACGGTTACTGGTCATGAAAACTGACTTTTTTTCCCTGTGAGCACCAGGCGATTACCAGTTACCAGGGTCTACCTCCCAGTCCCAACTCTCTCAATTTCCAAGTAACTCAGTCGGTATCCTCTATTCTATTCTATTTCTGATTATGCCAAGCAAAGCCGAAGTCGACCACTTTCCCAATTTTTTAAAGTGCATCGGAAAAGCAAGTGTGTATAATAATTATAATCTATCTAAACAATTTGATTAAAGTGGACAATCATATTCTCTCTTGGTGGTAGGCTACTAACTTACCAATTTAATAAGAATCGATGGGTTCCGTTGTATACCTATCAACTAAAATAATCACCGTAAAATCACGGTGAAGATTATTGACTCCTACAATACCATGGTACCTACCACAAGCAATGTTCGTAATTTTATTTCTGGTCGTTCAAAAATCGAAACAGACCGGTAACCATAACTTTTAACAGCCAAAAGTGAACTTAAAAAATTCGATGTGCAACCCAAAATACCTACCATTCTACATTCAAAATTCCTGAGACCGATATTTTTAGCAGAACGATAATACTGTACGAGTAGGTATGTTTTGAAAACTTATGCAACCCGAACATGTTCGCATATTTTGTCGATGGGTAACATAACATGTGACCAAAATTGCACGTAATAATAACTACGGATAGCAACCTACATAACAACATACTACGTAGGCAGGTACCTACCGTATTGCGCAGTAATATAAATCCGTTTAAAGTTACTAGTTTCAGTTTCCCAAACCGCTTTTGTTATTTTGTTGTGCCGAAGTTCCCCCTGCCTGCCTAACAATTGTTTACAGGTGGGGTTTACGGATGACGTCAGCAAATCGACCATTAAGACGGAGAACTGGTTTCCTATTTTAGACACACTGACAATACACGATGAATTAAAGTCGGTTTACATCATTTGCAATTGTAGCTATCCCCCTCTGTGACCATTCGGCCATCTTTTATTACGTTAATAAGCTGAATATAACGTGTCCAACTTCAATTCATCATCGTCAGCCGTTGCAGTAGTGCAATCACCAGTCTATAACAAATTGGTAATCCCCCAAGTCCCCCCAATAATAGGCTGGTAATATTTATATTACCAGCCTATTATTGTCTCACTGCAGGGCCAATGCCTCTTACAAAGAACGCACGAGCATTGATCACCAAGCTTGCTCATGACGGGTTGGCGATTTCAGACTTATACTTGTACTATCTGCGCCTCGCGGTTTCACCCGCATAAGTCTTGATCCCATGAGGATATCGGGATAAGTAGTATGCTATATCCTAATCCATGTCATGGCTTATGCATGTGCCAAATTTCATCGAAATTCGTTCAGCCGTTTTAGCGTGAAACACACAAACATACGAAAAAATCATTTTTTTTTTATGATTTTAGTTTATAAGTCCAGGTTTCCTCAGGATAGTTTCCTTCACCAATGTGCAAGATAAACTTAGAAATACACATGAATTAAAAAATAATCGTTTATTATTGTGAGTCACAGTATTGCCATACTGAAATAGTTTGTATACCTATGCCAGGCATGACGACTAAAAATGTTATGAAAATAAAGACGTATTCGTTTACCTATGGGCGATTACCAAGCGCAGTCGTTGCGAAATCACTGTACCGCCGATTACGATAACTATGTGTCAGTCCAGGCATAAAGGGTCCAGTAGTGGGGTATTGAGTTAAGACTGGATTCGGTATCTAGAATAGTCAATTGATAGTATGGATTGAAAAAATAATCAAAAAGTAGCACACGTTTTTTTTTATCAGACATTTGAAGTTGAAATTCTGAAAAAGCTTGATTTGAGAAAAAGCATTTTGAAAGTTTGAGTGAAAAAAAAACACACTTTTACTTGCTTGTTACGTAGATTTTTATTCATTATTGTAGATTGATATGTTTTCCATAGAATCAACTTATAATTATACTTTTGACATCAAAACTAAAACAATTATTATCAAAATAAAAGAAGGATACACAGTCTAGTAAAAAAGGTCCACTTGCCGATATTTAATAAAAAGTTAGTTATTGCGATAGTAATTAACAATAAAAAACTAAAATTAAGTATTCTTACTCTATTTAGGAACTAACAAAATAACAAGACAGGCTTTTTTCAAACATTACTGCAACAGAATAATGATTATTTTAGCCACTGGTACCTTTTATGTAATGTCATAAAAGGTACCAGTGGCTAAAATAATCATTATTCTGTTGCAATAATATTTGAAAAAAGCCAATACAAACATAAAAATAAAACTTATTCTATTTGGGACTCCAACTTACGTTTTGGACAAAAATAAATTCCTCCTCGCACCTGATTCCTATGACCAACCTGTTTGCAGTACGAACATGTTGGTTTTTGTCGAATACTCTTTTCAATTGATGGTTTCTGAAAAGAGTACTCGACAGATGTTGTTGGGACAGAGTTGTGGTCAACATCAACATTTGGAATGGGTTTCGGGCATAAAATGTCTTTAGATTCTTCACGTACAAATTCACGAATCTTATTATAAAGATACGATTTTCTTTCGTACGTCATGCCTGCAGGGGATTTTTCTAAAGGAAAACCGTATACTTTATTCGGGTTCAAAACCTTTGATACAGTTGGTTGACTGTCAGTATATTTTTTGTAACATAACATGTGCCCTCTATTATCTTCATTTGTTTCAAAATGACTAAAATGCAGAAGTTGGTTAATAGTTACACAATCAGGTTGAAAAAAATTGGCCCAGTCGTAAGTTTTCACAAAAGTTTCTCCTTTCTCATCACCAGTTAGAACAGCTACTATAGATTTTGTTTTCGGACAAGCTTGAACAGCAGCTGCAAGAATATCCTTTAAGTTATTGCATTCCCATTTTCTAAAACTTTTTTTGAATAGACCGAAATACATGTCGGGTGCAAACTTCGTATGACCCACGGGAAGGAAAGATATACGGAAACTTCGGTGTCTGCCTGTTAAAACTCGCCATGTTGCATATTGCATGACATAGTTATTTTTATTTTGTCCAGCACAATTATCTGCATGACAAACAACATCTTTTTCGCCTATACCAAAATTTTCGAAAAAATGATGTAGCATTGAAATTATTACATTAGCTCCTTTCCCAGTAGCACAGGGTTCAGGAATTACGTACAAAACGAACTTTCTCAAAGGCTCTGCAGCAACACCAAATAAACTGACTTTAAATCCTGTCAAGAAATACAGTGGCCCAATTTGTTGTGAACTGTGCGGCAAATGCACCTGTTGGGCAAAATCAAAAGAGTAATGCATGACGCCATCATAAGAACATGGTTCATGAGGTCCAAGAATAAGAGTAGAGTCCGTTATTGAATCAGTCGCAACTTTGATTACATTGTTATAATATTTTCGTTCATTTTGCACTAAATCAAGGTGCTGCCTCGACTTTTCTACAAGCTGTATTTTTTCCTTTTCATCTAAACCACCCATTCGTCCCAACGTGGTCACGTTTTTCTGACAAGTTGCACATAGATCTGTTTTCGGTTTCTGTATAACGACATATGGACAAAAATCTTCCCAAAGATCATACCAACTACTTCTACTAATAGGAGTTTTATCGAGTAAAGCTATAGTTTCCAAATATTTGTTGTACACATACGCTTTAGACATACTACAAGGTAAAATTATTAAATCAGATTTAAATTGGTGGCCTGGTAATCGGCCCGGCAATACTAAACCGTTTTCATTAGCAAACTGTCTTATAAAAGTGATTGCGTCTGATCTAGTTTGCAAATTAATACAATTGTAAGGTCGTTTACGTGACCCGTGGACCTTTGGAGCAACACCGCTGTCCAGAAAGTTCTTTTTTACATTTTTTAACCTTTTCAAACCAGTGGCATATACATATTGGAAAAAAATCTTGCATACTGAAACACCTCGAAAGAAATACTTTACCGTGTATTCTTTTCGTTGCAAGTTTCTGTTTTTTGAATGTAATGTATTTTCACTTGTACGTAAGAGAGCATTTAAAGCTCCTTTCAAGACCAAGTGATGATGATTGACTCCTTCATTACAACGTGAATTTAATTCGATACAATCTAACCTACTACTTAATATTACATCTTTTTGAAATTTGGACACACAATTATTATTACATCCACAGCCAGTATCTAAGAATGAGGCCTGAGTTACATCGTCTAGAATTAAAGGATCATCATCTAGTAAAATATTACCAATTTGCCGCTCTTCGAGCGGCTCACAAGCACTAAATTCGATGTCACACGATAATTCTGTACCCCGTTGACTTTTGAACTCTAAATTAAAATTTTCATAGTCTTCATGTTCTACAGACGCTGAATAGCTAAACTCTGAAAACAAATAGTTGAAATATACATACTACACAGGTCATTTTTTCATACTATGTCTATGACATAGGTACCTAACACAACTTCTTAATTGGTATTAGAGTCCTTGCTGTAGTCATAAAGAATATGTACTATTGCATGCATACAATGATCACGTCGATCTTTTTTGATTTTACACAAGGCTCGGCTAACTATTTTAGCAAAATCATAACACTCATGTATTTCATCTTCACTGATTGCTTCTGTATTAGTGCTTTTTTCATAATACTGATCCGTTTCATCCATCTCAGATGTCGACTCTGTGAAATTATTTTCTAAGTTGTAAGTACCTGAATAAGGTGCAACGGTTTCTTCTTCTGTTGGTAAATCCGGCGTTGTTGCGGTCGAGGCCAAAACAGGTAGTGTGTTTACTTCCACCTCCATAGAAAGTGGTACAGGTCCATCAGAATGCTTAGATTCATCACTAGAGCTGGAACCTTCGGTTGAATCTTCAATAATTATGTTACCTAAAAACAAATTTGAATTTAGTATAAATGGGATGAAATTATGACTAATTGAGCCGAATTATTATGATTAAAGCTGCTCTCTTTTAAAATGTAATAAATAAGTAGGAACGTAACGTAATCTACGCTTAATCCATAAATCTCTAAATCTCTAAAATCCATAAAAAATCGAATTTAAAGACGACTGCTGTCTGTAGGAGGCTTCGCCCCTGTCGAGGTCTAAATATGAAAAGTAGGTAACAGCTGTAGATACACACAAGAACTCCGTAACATTCCGATACCCCGGTTTATAGAACTAGCTTTTCGACCTCGGCCCCGCTAAGCGTAATAACGTTAATAATATTATAGCCTATGACTGAATAATGCAGCTTTGTATTGGAGAAAGAATTTTCAAAATCGGTTCAGTACTTTTGGAGCTTATTCGATACATAACACAACACGTAACAACAAACATAGTATTAGTAGATATAATAGACAACGTAAAGACTTACCTTTATTCATTTTTATGCGCACTTTTCACTCACTCAATTTAAAACAGCTAAGATAATAAAAACTGCTATATTTACACAAAGACTGTCGGATATTGTTTCCTTTCCGGTGTCAAATGACAAATAAATTATTGCATCACAGGCAGATCTATTTATAGGACACGTAGGTAGCAAAAAACGATCAGGGAAATCCCCGCTATGTCGAAGTGAAGCAAAGTAAATCCCCTTAGTAGTTGCATAGTAGCAGGGAGTTCCCCGCTTTAAGGGACCTTTTACACGTAGTTTCAACATTTTAATCTTAAAATATAATTAAATTATTAGAAGTGATCAGTACGGGGTATTGAAACGTATTTTATTCCCAGAATATCGACATGCCACCCACTGGTACCTTTTTAGTAAACTTTTTTCATAAAGTTTCTGGTACTTAGAAACATCGTATATAGTCATTTACTATATGAAATTGTAGATAATTGAGCATTTATTTATAACCAATTAAAATCGCGAAATGCAATTTTTATACCCAACTTTACAAAACCTCTTATATCTCGGAAACTAAATGCCGCGCACTGGACCCTTTTCGCTTGGACTGACACTGTTATGGTTGACGGTGACCCAGGCGAGTTCTGGATGTATTCTGGATGACATGATGATGAATATGCTTTTTGCTACCTATCTACCCTGATTGGAGGAATCGGTTGTCGTCATATTTGTCAGTATAACTATGCTTAATGCCGGATCTGTGTTCCCTCCCACATTCACCCCTCTGCCTTCAAAGCAAGAGTGAACAGGCATCTTCTAGGTACGCTCGTTCCACCATAGACCTCATCTATCGGATTCCATCAGGCGTGATGGAAAGCAAACGAGGCCAAGAGCAGGCAAAATTTATCAATAAAAAAATAAAAATTAATATTGGCATGAAGGTTTTTAGTAGAATATTATATTATTAAGCCAATTCAACTCAAAAATCTGCTCGTTTTGGTGTAAACTGTAAGTCGAAGGGTAGCAAGGATTCGTCATATAAATAAAGCTATTAGACCGGAGAGGGGCGGTGTAAACAACCCAATAGAATTCCACTAAATTCTCTTGACGTGAATTTCGTGGTTTGTGGTTGCTTTCTCTGCACTCTCCGATTCTCATCGCCTCAATGAACAAGCAGTCAGTAGGTTAACGATAGTTGATGATAGAGCTCTGCCGTGCCCCTAGGGATTACAAGATTATGTTATGTAACACTAAATTAATGACATCCCCCGAGATTCACCACCCGTGATTGGAATCTACTGAACTACACAATATTATATTATATCAAACAGATTAGATTACTTAATAGATCATGGTATACGCCATGTATATCAGCATATATCCTGATTTCTGCTTGAAAAGCACGCTAAACCGTTGGTCGCGGCTGTCATTTAAAGATCTTTGACAGTCGTTACGGGTAGTCGAAAGCCCGAAAATCTGATAACTAAAGTCCGACGTTTCCAAATTCGCCAAAGATGTAAACAACAATGGCCGCTCGAAATTGTCTATGATTTAGTTATGTGGTGGTATAATTTTAAGTTTTGGTGCTATCGATGTTACGTTTTTTTTTAAGTAAGTAGTGTTTCATCAGTATTTTTTATATTGAGATATCTTCATAAGTTAACTTAAGTTTGATTTGATTTGAAAATCGTGAAAACGAGCAAGATATTAATACAATTATATTTTGCATTCGTCATAGCTTCGTCCCTATGCACATATAAGTATAACGATACACTAGAAGTCTAGTTAGCTCAGGTTTTAAGATCCATTGAAGCGGCTATGATTGAGAGTTTAAATTCCCAGAAACAGTTTTTCTACATTCGAACCCGAAAGGCGACATTGGGCAATACGTTGGTTTGAATCCACGTCAAGCCGTACTCTTTTTTAAAGTATTCGTTATAAGTCGTAACAAATTCAATGTTATAGCAGTATAATATTTTAAAACTTGAGGAGTCCCCATATTACCAATCACAGAACAGATAAAATATCTGTTCTGTGTTACCAATGGACCTACGACGTTATTTAATGAGGGAAAAAGACCACATATTTATTAAGTAGAACGCGGGTTAGCTCCAACAGCATCTTGAAAATCCTAGCCGAAAAACATGATTATTGTCAGCATAGTCAAATAAAAAAACCATTAAATTGTTTTTTTTTTTCAATAAAGGAGTATTAAATACTCCTTGTATAGATAGGCGATATTTTTTATGTCAATCAATCAGCATTTCAATGACAAGTTACATTTAGACGAGACAAAAAGGGATGTCAGCCGTATAACGTTTGTAAAAAATCTAAATATGTACCAGTTTTCGCTTTTATTTATAAATATAATAGTATATTTAAAAGTTTAGAAACACGCACAGGGTGTAAAAGTGAGTGTGATAATACGTGTATCTTATTAAGAGCGTATTTAATCAGTGAGGCGTAGATAGCGCGTTCAATCCCCAGGTAAGTTCAATGTTATTGCCTTTGGCGAAAGGCCGCCACTTCCAGTATAAATGTACCAAGGGGTGTCATGTAACCCTGTAGCGGGGTTGTAGTGGTCAGATAGGCAATATTCAGCTGCATCCGGTTAGACTGGAAGCCGACTCCAAAAGACTTGGAAAAAGGTTAGGCAGACGATGATGATGCTGATTTCTGCTTGATGATGATCTCAAGGTTTAAGACCGCTTGCCAACACACCACTCTCTGTTCCAGCATTCATGTTATGAACTCCTCAACTCTCAAGGAAGCCAGATGTTGACAGTATACCTGGTATAAAATAATGCTAGGGAAAAGTTCTTTTACTGCAAAGAATACCTTTGTCACTTCTCATAATAATCACGGGAACATACAGTATATGCCTAAGGACTGCTGCTCTCTCCAAATTACCAGACAATGTCGTGGTTTCAAAAGTTGCTGCTGATTAATCTTGGGCCTAATAATAAAAGGCCCGTAGATAAAACCTTACCCTAAACATACATATTTTTATTATTAAACTTCACTTCATTAGCTTGTTCTTGTTCTTGTAATAGTTATCAGCGGGGTAATTGCGTAACACACGATTAGTAGCAATGACTTTCATTTTGACAGTTCAACAACATTCATTGCGTTATTTAAGTACGTTGTTGAGCAGACAAATGTTTCGAACATATGAAGCAATGGATTAGCATATCTTTCAAAATTATTCAGATTGTGGTTGATCGTGCGTTACGCAATTAGGGTTCAGGTCCTCGTAGATGGCTCTTAGGAAACTTCACGTAAAGAATCTCCAAGGTACGACTTTCGCCAGTTCTATCTACTTCTAGAAATTGTCCCACGAGAGCTGACTAGACCAAAAACTTACTTAGCCAAATGGTCAATTCTGAAACTTCGGAACCGTCTACCCTATAAAGAGAAAAACGAGCGCGCAGATACGTGATCAATTTCCCCAATTATCTGGATTACAAATAAAAATAAAGTTTGTAGGTATACCGCGTGACCTAGTTTCCGTCTGAAAGACCTATATTTTACTAGCTGCGCCCCGCGGTTTTACGCGCATAAGTTTCGATCCCGTGGGAATATCGGGATAAATAGTATATCTCTCTATATGTTAATCCTGGTTATAAACCATCTGAGTGCCTTTCATCCAAATCTGTTCAGTAGTTTTTACGTGAAAGAGTAACAAACATCCATACAAAGTTTATATGGATGGATGGATGTTTGTTACTCTTTCGTTTTCTCTTTTCTTACGTTTATAATATGTATTAGTAGGATATCCAGCCAGCCATATCCATTATTGGTTTCCTATAGCTATTATTATTCAACCATTTACTTATTTTAGCACCGAAATTATTTGGATTAGATTCTACTATACTCCATTTATAATAGCATTAGAAAAAAGAGGCTCGTAGAAGCAGGAATGCAAAACATTTTATTTCAAAGTTATGATAAAACAATTTTAAGGGAGATACTTAAATTCTAATTTTCTTGCGTTTTTTGCAATTTGCAGGTCAGTGTAAGGTTGTATCTTAATAAAAATAATATGATGCGCAACAATAAGAAATATGTAGGCAATAATACAATTTTAACCTTAAAAATCATCAATACATCCCTTTAAATTAGAATTGCTCCGAATTCGTCTGATTTCGCGGGCTACTGCAGCGCATCCACCTTAATTAAAATAAAATTCGGTAGAATTATAGTGAAACGAATAACGTTCCAAGTATTGTTCATCCCTGCTTCTTTTAGGTTTTTAGCATTGACACTGTAATTTAAAATTGGAGTTATATAATATAAATAAATGAAAGCCACATAATTTCATAAGATAAATAGTTAAAATGGTTACAATTAAGTGTGACAGCTGCTGTAAAAATAGATCATAATAAATTCGGCGTCTATCATAATGTAACAATGTTTATTGTATTTTTGTTACAAAGTGTGCATTAAAAATAACCTTTTTTAACTTCTTTCTAATGCTATTGTAAATGGACTATAGGTGTTTTGCATCCTCGTTAAATTCAAGGAGGTAACTATGCTACTGATTCTCGACACGAATCAATAATAAAATAAGTAGGTTTTTTTTTTTAATTTTCGGAAATCGGCATGTGGCCGAGACCGCACTGTAACTGCCCTTTTACACACACATAAAAACGCGGCCACTTATACGATACCATAACGCGATTTTGTTCTTTGAAAGTAGTGTATTTTTTTTTTATTATTGATAATGGGCTCACTCTTGACCTCAATGTATTCTCAGTGTATTCTGAAATACTGGCGCCGATTCCCTTGTTCTCAAACTAAACTAAATTTAAATTCAGTGCATCTTTTTCTGTCTATTTCACTAAGAAAAGGACAAGATAAATATTAGTTTAGTCCTGTCAAATTAAGATACTCCATAGACAGTTTAGACGTGATTAAAAACATGGCTGGTAAAAATACGTCAATTTACGTCAGGCGCTGACTAATTTGACAGGACTAAACTAATATTTATCTTCTGTCCTTTTCTTAATGAAACAGAAAGAAAAAGGTGCACTGAACTTAAATTTAGTTTAGTTTGTGAACAAGGGAATCGGCGCCACTGTCAAACTTAAAACAAGTACATATATTCTTTATTTACCAGGGATCGTAATTTTATTTGATTATTTATGTCTTTCATAACAGCCTCCTGAAATTTGACGAGGATGCAAAACAACAGCTTGTATAAATGTTTCTGTAGTTCTCGGTCCATTTCCTCGATCTCGTCTGCGTTGGTAATTTCGTTTAGGCAGTAGACCCAGACCAGACTTACATAATAAAATTATCAATCGTCTCAACGTGTCGTAGTCTTGAAATAGAACCTTGAACATGTAGTTTCTCAGCAAAAATATGTTTTCCCAGACGACAAAGAAATATTGACAATAGAAACAGCAGTATGACCATTGGATGGTTAAACATGAGGCTCCTAATCTACCAAACTGAATTCTCCCTGATTACGCTGTCATTAATCCCAGCGGGACCGCCGCAATCTATGTTGCCTGTCGTAATGACTTCGTTTATAATTTTATACCCGAGGGCACGTCAGCAGGCAACCATTAGTATTAAACACGCTCACCTTTCCGTCTAATGGGCGACACACAAACTCGACAGCAGCAAAATGACCTGCAAACACGTGGACAACCGACACCACTGATTTGTGTAATTGGATTGCCAAAGTGTCTCCTTGCGGAATGTCAGTGTCGCAGTAATGCATAGCCCTATAATCGTGATGTGACTCACTTCTTTGTAGGATTGTTGTAGAATTATAGCATGATTAGATCCAATCCTTGTTTTAGTCCATCAGTATCCTAGTCTGATCGGCAGATAGAAAGATGTAGGTAGGAAGGCAGAAAGCCTTAAGCTTTAGGTCTGCCTTCCTACCTACATCTTTCTGATTTTGGAATATTGTTTCGAAAACGCCTTAAAGCTTTTGGCAACACTACTTTAGATTACAAAATAGTTTCTATCGTATTAAGAAAAGAGGTAACGCTTTTATTTCGTTACCAAGGTGATACAAGACTACCGTTACATTACAACGTGGTTCTAATACTAAAAATACTCGCGCCAACTGCGTCCTATCTATTCTCTCCCCCACCTGCCCACATAGGCGGTGTTTTTGCGTCCATCGACACCGTTGGTATTAATACCATAGATAAGGGAAAAAGGTTTAACAAACTTAACAAACGTTGCACTTCACATTTACTATAGAAAAGTTTTGTAGCCATCCTCAGCAGATATAGACACATCCCGAAGACTCGACTCCCTTCCGGAGTGCGCCCACGATTTGTTCCATCAATTTTTCCCAAGTTTTGACTGCACGCCAAAAATCTCGTAGTTTTTTAAGGCTTTTTTTAGCACTTACAAACCTGATTGTTGGAACTTGGAAGCGTCTCGACTTCGACATTTAGGTGTCATCTAAAAATATCAAACCAATTTGTAATGAGTCATCCGAGCGTAAGGCAAGGAAATCTTCAATAATAGTTTTTAAAAGAGCCTGGCTTTTTACCTCTAAACTTTTCTCTATAGCCACGATTTTGAGAAATAATCACTAAACATGTCGAAACGTTACGGAAAAGAGAAGTTTACAATATCTAATTGGATGATTCTCCCGGATTTAGCCAACCCCTACTGCTTTTATAAATCTGGCTGGGCACGTCCCTCCCACTCATCATTCTCGGTTTATTATTTCTGTTTCAGGACCTTGCCATAATGTAACCTTACTAAACACAACTCCCTCGAGGTTCCAAAGACCTTTTATTTTATAAATTAAGGCCCTCATAAGTCACTCACTGAAAAGTTTTTGACATGGCACCGCCTCATCAGTCTAGTGATCGATGCTTGGCTGTCAAACTGAACTGAGTTCAATCCTCAGGTGTAATTGATTTAGGAAAGATGTATTGGCCTTTTGGGTGATTGTACTGAGCTGGGAGGCCAGGGTCACCTCTAATATTGTAAATGGGACTGAAAAGGCCTGGTACAGTTTCTGGACGTGTAAAAAACTTTTGCTGTTTTGACTGTCGTGTTTTGTCTATAGCCTATGGTGCTGCGGGGCATTAAGGCTATCTTCATATCAATAATAGGACTAAAAGGACCTTGTGATGTTTCTGGATACGTAAAAAAAAATCTTTTGCTTTTATGGATGTCGTCTTTTGTCTTCTGAAATGATGCTTCAGGAAAGATGTATGACTGCCTATCGTGTTATTGGGTATCAATACTGTGCTGTGGCGTTAAAGCTATCTTCTTATCATGAGTAGGACAGTAAAGGCGGTAACGTAAAAAAAATAATGTTTTTTATGAATGGCGTGTTTTGTCTTCTCAAATTATGCTTTAGGAAAGATGTATCAGGTTATTCGTTATCAGTACTGTGCTGGGCTTTAGGGTCACCTCGTGTACTGGGATTGAAAGGACCTTGTACAGTTTCCGAGTAACGTAAAATTTTCTTTTGCTTTTTCTTTTCTGACATGTTTTTTTTTTGTCGGCAGGTTATCGGTGCAGTGTCGTCGGTCGTGTCGGTCGTGTGCAGTGGTGTGTCGTGTGCATCCGTGTTTGTGTGTGTTGTGCGAGGTAGCGCCGGTATGGCGCGTAGCTAGCGAGCCGCGCCTGCCGCGGCATGCGCGCCGCCTAGCCATGCCTACTGTGCAACACGAGACATGGCGCAGTACTCGCAACGGACACAGCCAATGCACAGGTACATAGTCTTAGATTGTAGAGCAAGGACACTTATATGTGGCGCTGACTGGAGCCCACAGGCACCATGGAACCCAATGTGAGACGACCTTTGTTGTCTATGCTATTTTTTTTCAGGAGCTTCTGATGTTGCACAAATATAATTGAAACAATTTTAAATGTATTCAAAAACATTACTTTTTACTTATTCACCTACATGTATGACGTTAAGTACAGCAACGGCCCGATCGAATGGAACGAAAATTGGTTCCGTTCAATTTTTCTCCGTTGAAAATTGGGTCCATTTTCTTATTATCTCCACGTGTAAGTACGGCTAATGGTATTCCTTTGAATACGTTCTTTTTAAAAACGATGAGCAGAATAGCTGAATAATCAGACATACGTGAATTTTCATCGACAACGTCTAGAACATTCTTTACGTTAATCATTACTGTACCGGCAGATTAATAACGGTTGACGTGCAGAGTTAACTGGCATGCCATATTGAATTTCAATTAAACAATAATGTTCTCGTTGGTTGTCCAGTCTTACCAAGGGGTATCATATTACCCAGTAACTGGGTTGTGGAGGTCAGATAGGCAGTCGCTCCATGTAAAATACTGGTATTCAGCTGCATCCGGTTAGACTGGAAGCCGACCCCAACATAGTTGGGAAAAGGCTAGGCAGATGATGTTCTCGTTGGTTGGTTCATCTGTTCATCTCAGTTTTACTGCTAGGCAGGTATTGGAAAGAACAGTAAAACCGGTGCGTTGAGCCGGACTAGCATTGTTGCGGGCTGCGGGCTTGCGAAGTTGCAACTTGCGACACAGGTACCGCACCCATACCGCGTCATAGTTCGAGTCCCTCTTACAAATTGGATACTATTTTATAACTGGACTCTCTCATTATAACGCCTTCATCCAAGTTTGTAATTGCCTTCGGATAATTTAAATACGTCAGATATTTTGACCTTGAAACGAAATCGAGGTCTGCCACCGTTTAGCAACTTGCTAAATCCTTTTGTGTGCGCTACATATCCTTATCCCAATCCTTTTATATTCCAGATCATGAAATCCTGAAGATACCCCATCCCAAGATCCTTGATGAATGTTACGAAAGTCCATTGAAGGAGTACCTAGCCAATTAACTGGCGAACATTAGCTTTTTTTTTGTAGACCGCTACATTATACAGGGTGACCTAATGAAAAACAGAAAAAATAGCTAAACTAACAAAGTGAAATTCAGAAACATTTTTTCTTTTTTTTTGCGCCTGGCTGGACGTTGGGCCAGACAGCCTGTGTCTAATATTAAATAAATTCGCAGACAAAAACATGAACGTTTTCTGTTCAACTTTTTTTATATTACACGTTTACATTATTTACGCAATATAATATTTTTTAAGTATAATTATTATATTTTAATGCAATTTGCTTGGACAGCTAATTTGACGTGCAAGGTCCCTAGGGGTCCGCCGTCCATTGTTACCGAGCAGCTGTCAATTACCATGGTGAAGTAATACTAATAAAAGTAGCACGCGATATTTTTATGTCTTCATTTTAGTTGGCGTATATGAACTGACGTCGTAAAAGGCAGGTGGCTCGTGACGTCACCACCAGTTGTATGTGTAGTATCGTTATTACACTTATTACTACGACACATGCCATTTAATCTATACAAATTATGTCTGACGGTGTTGACTAAAAACAAAATACTCCTGTAGTAAGTACTGAAATATTTTAACTTGTTTTGTTTGTACAGACGCCAGCACATCAAGCTACTACAATCTGTCAAATTTCTTTAATAGATGTTTAACTTTATCGCTAAAGCATTAAGGTTCAAGGTTAATTGGGAAAATTTGACAGTTTCGGTTAGCTTGACCTGCTGGCGTCTGTACGTAGGATTTTTTTACATGTCATGGGAAGCGCGTTAAGCAGGTGCTCCTGGCTGTCATTCCAAGATCTTTGACAGTCGTTACCGGTAGTCAGAAGCCCAAAAGTCTGATCACTAGTCTTACCAAGGGGTGTCGTGTAACCCAGTAACTGGGTTGTGGGCGTCAGATAGGCAGTCGCTCCATGCAAAATTCTGGTATTCAGTTGCATCCGGTTAGACTGGAAGCCGATCCCAAAATATTTGTAAAAGGTTAGGTAGGTAGTGTACGTAGGATTTGCCATCAAAGTTACTAGACTGGTTTTGGATAAGATCCTGCTTATCAGTGATGCGTATTACATTGTTCCTGTTTATGTTGTATTCAAATAATATTACAATACAGATGTCACACAATCGATATCCCGCATACGTTTATTAAAAAACATGTTCATTCTATAAATAACGGACCATTATTTTATATCGTAATGATTTGTTTTGATTCACACATTATTATGCCACATTTTCCTACATTGCGCTAGCCACGTAGTATGTACGTATAGTTTTCTGCATGATGATTGAATTTAATTAACACGAGCAGATAAATACCTACTTACTAGTACTTACTAATGGAAGTTAATTAATTTCGTTGTAATAACATTAAATTGTATTGTACGGTTCACGTCCAATTACTTAGTGGATTAATCATTTAATTTTATGGGCTCAATTATATTTTATTTTTTGGCAATCATTGTGAATCATGCGAAATTCGAAATTGAAGTGAAGACTACGGTTTATCCACCTTCTTATTGTAAATGTCTGATCAACTCGTTGAAAAAAAAAATGGAGGTAAAACTTCCAAATCTTGGGACTTTAAAGGAACCCAGAGAGTAGGTATTGCAAAATGAAGAAACTAAACTAACTCTGATTTTTAATTTGCTAGACCAAAATGGCAGCTAATTTATACAAAATTATGTCATGTTGATAAAAAAGGTCGATCGCAGCATTTGCAGCTGTCATTTTAGTCTAGTAAAAAAGCAAAAAAAAAAAAGCAAAACAGATTGGCACAGAGGAATTAATTAATAGCAACACCGAACACGTAATAGTTATCAATTCTGTTCTGTATTTAAATTGTAAGTCTGACAGGATTTTCGACCAGCCTTTCTTCGTTCTACTTTCAAAAGTGTCGTTCGTCGCCATTTCAAAATGGAACGGAATGGATTGCTACGACGCAACATTTTTATCTCATATTTTGTAAACACTACACTATGTCTGGCTAGTTAGGGTAAACATTCGTTCGTTGACCCTACGTGACATCACGACATGCGGCACGTGCCATCTTGGGATTCTTGGATCAGTTTAACCGAAAAAATATACTCTTTGCATGTAGTTTTGCGGTAAGTAAGTAAAATTTATTATGTTGAGTGTTACATGCCAAATATTGATACTTAGTAAATATTTTCGCCGAAAAGGGATGTTTATAAGACTTTATGTCATGCGAGATAAATAACTGACACGGATTTATTTGACAAGCAGAGAGGTACAGTCAGGGATATTAATTATTTAGCAGTTTGTCATGCTTGAATTTACCATGTTATAATCTTTTCATTCGACTGACAAAAGAACGTTTGTGAATCGACCATTTTACCTGATTTGATTATGCATACCTAATACATATGTATAATAAAAAATAGCTATGAACTGTGAAAGCAGTTGCCAAAAAAATAGCTGTAGGTATATTCACTACCTATTTACCATTTTATCGGAATAAAACCGTTCGGGCAATGGTTTCCGGCGAGTGGTAGGTGCTACCAACAATTCCACCGTTGAATTATTTATTTAATGCCATTCATTTTAATATGTTTCATGCAGAAATTGGAACGGTGCTCAACAGTTAACTGTCTCAATCATTGTGGTTTTTATAATTTCTAAAGTGACTATAACACAGTGAAGTAAAATGTATGGAAATGTACGAAGCCCCTTTTTTTTCGTCCACAATAACGTTACACAAAGTACTCGTCTGTTACATTTTATGGACGTGGACGTCTTCGATAATATCGTCATGTTAGTGTACCATTATCTCTGCAAGTTTTAATCACATTGGGCAATAACTCATTTATAATAATTGGTAACTTAAAAATTACGTCAGGTATCGATTTCTTGTGACATTGAATAAACATTAATTGGTTTGATCATTATATTCATTTCACATGCAAATTTTTACACCCTGTACGGTACATTGGCCCCTGACATAGAAAAACTACAATTTTCGCCTTTCTAAGCTACTGATTGGCTGACGTAGCCAGTAAACAGACCCATAGACACTGCTTCTGACAGTTATCTGTGTTTGAAAGGTTGTCATACAACACGTGGCATGCAACGAGGATGCCGATGGTTGACGCATTCCGTATGAAATCTACGTCACTAAATTCCACTAGTTTAAAAGACCGAAGAGTTGCTGCGTTGCCGGCTCTATGACGACGGTATTACGAAACAACAACGGACGCCCGCTGGGTTGACTTGAAGAGACAAAACTAAACATGGCCGTTTTCGTATTTAGTTGCTAACGGATATGTAACCGATAATCAGTTTTCATATCGATATCGAAAACCGTTTTCATATATCGATATCAGTAGTACGATTTGCACAAGTAACTGAAACGAACGAAACGCAAACTAAAACCGTCGATGTCATTTATCGGCTCGTGATGTGAAGTTTGCGTTTTCGTAGTTCGTTCTCGTTGTTGCGCTTTGGATAAACCATAGCTCGATGAAGTTTTTGTGAAAACGGTTATGTATATTTAGATATCGATGTGGTATGATAATAAAGATATATCCGATATAATAATATCCGTTTTGATATATCGAACCCATGCCTAGACAAAACTATAGCCAGCATTGTAATAATCCAAAATAAAAATGACAGCATAAAATAAAATTCGAGGGCTGGTTTGAGGTGGCGCGGGAAGAGTTCATGGAGGGATTTAGGGGACGCCGTGGCTTTACAGCAGTGGGACAGTCGGGAAAGGCTAAAAAAAAAAAATTGTAGGTAACCCCCTTTTCTATAATATTATATTCTCCGTTGTTTTAACTGCATTGAGGAGTGTACGAGTCCCAAATTGCTTTTCTATCAAACCAAAGAAGAATACTATTATCTAAACATACTTTCGTTGCACTTATTACTGACTATCCACAAACTCTGCTCACAATATTGAACTGACTCGATATAATAACGTAGGAAGCATAATGCATAAGTGCAACGTTTAATTATAAACATAACTCACACAGAGCAGTGTAATCTCAATTAACAAAATCACACAAACGAGACATATTATACCAAACAAATGAATACATCGAAGTTTAAAAATAACCTGCCCTTACACTTTTTATTAAACGACAAGGTTGAGTGAAAGTGAACTACAAACACTATGACCGTACTTACACTTCTGCAACAAATATCCGCCGTCAAAGCAAATCGTCCGTCCCTATATGACGATCTGGCAACGTCGCTTTGCACCGAAGGTAGACGAAGCTACCCGAAGCCTTGAACGCGACGGGCGGCGGCGAGTGGCGCGACGCGGCGTGGCGGGGCGGAGCAGCGCGGGGCGGGACGCTAGCGTGAGCGCCCGGCACAGTTAGCTCGTAGAGTGCGGGATACGCGCATCGACTGGAGTGTACATCACAATTACGATTTCCCGCCAAAAATGATTGATATAGAACGATTAATTGAACTTGTCAAAAAGAACGAATTCCTATTCGATATAAGCCATAAGGATTACAAAAACCCTAGCCTTAAAACTGTGACATGGGAGTTAATTGCGAGAGAGTTGAATGGAACAAGTAAGTGCGCATTTTATGTCCAAAAAATTTACAACATAGTGTACCCCAATCCTACCAAGATTCCATTTGACTGAAAAATGTACAGACGCCAGCAGGTCAAGCTACCCAAAACTGTCAAATTTTCCCAATCAACCTTCAACCTTAATGCTTTAGCGATAAAGTTGAATATCTATTAAAGAAATTTGACAGATTGTAGTAGCTTGATGTGCTGGCGTCTGTACAATACTTAGGTACGAACTAGGAGAAAGGCTGTTTATCTTAAAAGATTTTTCCAAACAGATATTTTCTACACCAACTTTGTTAATGACAATCATTCTGTTTCCGACTTGGTCACGACCATCATTTCTCACGTTATCCGTATCTTTTCAGGTGAGGTTTGTAAACTCAAATGGAAGACCGTAAGAGATAGCTATATCAAGTACAAAAGGCTATTAATGAATTCAGATGGTACAAAAGAGATCGACTACATTTGGAGTGCGAATTTGAAATTCTTAGATAATCACAATGTGAACCGGAGAAGTTTTTATCATACGCTTAGTAAACAGACGAAGACGAGTAAGCGATCCGCAGCTGAACCAGCATTAAAGGTTCGGGAAGATTTAACAAATGAAATATCGTCTTCACCACCGTCTTTGGCGCCGTTAGGAACTTTAACTGTTGCGGAAGTTAGCTCTGCATCATTCCAATCCAATCAAGACTTACTAAATAATAAGGGCGATCCAAAAACTAAATTTAAGGAAATAGACGCCACTGACCTTCTATTCCTGAGCTACTCGGGAACATTCAAGAAGTTTTCAGCGAGACAGCAAACCTTTATGAAGTTAGAACTTGCGAAGTTATTTGCTAACGCAGAATTGCAACAATTAGATGATGCCGAACAATCTAGGGTAGAAGCTGCAGAAAGTTTTCCTGTCATTATTAAAACGGAATATATTGACAAAGACGAATCAGAAATGTCGGGAGGATTCAGTGATGATGTCACAGAAGTGAAACCGGCTAAACGCAAGCGTCGTGGTTCTAAGTCACAAAAGTGATAGAATTTTAGATTATACGTGCCCATACTGTACCCCTAGATCAGTAAGGTTTATATTGTAACGATATGAGTTATTATGTAGCTGTTCCAAATAAAAATGCCACTTCAGGCGTAGAGAGTCGGATTCATGAAACTAAGAAGTTGTTCTTTGATGTGTTTGAAATAGAATTTAAGTATACTTAGGTGCATTTCATTGCTAATGATCGGAAGATCTATACATGAGTGAGTTTCAAATTCAATAAGACTAATTTGTCCGTTAAGAACTTACTGTGTTCACCATACTTTTCTATGATTTTTAAACTAAGTATAGTTTCTAAGTACCCTTAGTATAGAAAGTGCTAAAAGACTATATTTTAATAAAGAAAAAGTTAAATTGGTTAAATTCGTGTCTTCTTTTGGCCTTGTTTTCGCCCAGTCCAATATGATTCTTTCCAATACCCCGCTATAAGCCAGTCTGCGCACTGTGGGAGAGCCAGTTCTCAGAACTATTATTGTTTGGCCCAATCCATCTCAGGTAGTTATGACTTCAGTAACTCACCAGGCACTCTGACGATATTATTATAATAACTGCGCTGTCTGATGCTCGCTCGCCCACATTATGCTCGGCTTTGTAGCCGTCGAAATTCTTTTTTGCTCTACATATTCTCGTAACTACAGCCAAATTCACAACTAGTCTCTACAATATTATGCTTATCATTTTTTGAATGCATCGTTTTTTTCTAGCTAAAAAGTACTTTCGCACAAAAATAAACCAGCACACCGTATATAAGTATTTTACGAGTAGCGTACAAGCCAAAAATATAACCGAAAAATACAAAAGTAAGTAAGTATGTCACGAAAATACTTTAAAAGGAAATTGAAATACCTTGACATCGTTACAACTGTCATGGCAACGTTCCATCGATCGCTAGCCAGCTATTATAGCAATCGGAAATACGGAGTTGCATGAGAAAACTCAGAAATGTTCGGTGAATTTAAAGTAGGAAGTTTCTATACCAGCTACAAACGAAGCCGCGTCTAAAATGTAGTCTAGACTAATTTCACGAACGAAATAATACATAAATGTTTATTATCAGTTACACAACAGCGATTTCTATTGAGCAGCGCGCCGCCGGCCGTGACTCCGGACGACTGTCAAGGTTTCACTCATTGAAACTTTTGCTAAGATTCAAGTTTATTACACGTGATTTGTTTAAATGTTCCGCTTGGTAGTTACTTTTCTTAGAATTTCATATTAAAACGCGCTGGAAGTTGATTATGAAGACTGAATTGTTTGTTTGGCAGAATCAGAAATTGCTAATTAAGGAACGAGAAACGGGTTTCGAGCAAGATTGCACAACTTATTAAGATGTTTTATGAAATTTTTTGATCAAGGAAGCCTTAGCAGAGTAGTCTGCGAGCGCGGCAAAATGTTTGACAGCCTCTGGAGCCGCGTGGCGCTTACGATTGCTTTCTTATAAATTCTAAACATGTTTCCGACGTCACGGGTGATGGTATCAGGATCGATATGAACCGACACTTCTTATAGGGACGTTTCAAACGTCATGAGGTTGGGATCTGTACTCTATCTTAAACAGTTTTATACAGGTTAATTAAAAAATATTTCAATAACCCTGTATATTCATTTTTATGATAACTAAATTACAACCAAAGGGAGAATGGCAACCTGTGTCATGTGCACAATTAAAGCCTTCATAAAAATCTAGCTTCGTCGCAAACCAATGTATACCTAGATACCTACTAATATCATAAAACTTTTTTTGCAAAAAAAAAACAACCGACTTCCAAAAACGACACTACAAAGTGAAAAATAACTTTAATTTCGGAAGTCGGTGTCGTTGGGTTCGCATTTTCATTGTTTGCCACCGACTTTCGAAATTAAAGTTATTTTTCACTTTGTAGTGTCGTTTTTGGAAGTCGGTTGTTTTTTTTTTGCAAAAGTTTTTATTTTTCACTTTTTAGTTGTAATTTTTACCAGTAATTTTGGTTTAAAAACTAAACTACTAAACCGTTTTTGATGAAATTTCTATGGGATCATTTGGGAAGTACTTATACCCTTTTCAACAAAAAAATAATTTTTCAAATCGGTTGGCAAGCGACGGAGTTATGCGCGAACAAACATAAAAAAAAAAAAAAAAAATACAAACATCCGAATTGAGAACCTCCTCCTTTTTTAGAAGTCGGTTAAAAATTGAAGAGGTTTTTTTTGTTTGAAATTGCTAATCTATGGAACTACCAGTCGTATTTGAGAAAAATACATTTGATAACCCAATACTTGAGGAAGGTTATCTTATAGGCTATTTAACTTCACGCTACACCCTTGGGAGCTAAGTATAACGAAAACAAATCCGAAAAACGCTCAGCGAAAACGAAGAATAAGCACGGGCGGGCGACTATTTCCCCTCAGAAGCTAGTTGCGTATAAATCTATACATTTCCTGTTGCAATAAAGCTTTAGGTATTATCTATGAAGTATGAACTCGTGACATTTGCCGAGTGAGATCACTGAAGCATTGTTTTTTCCTCGCATTCGTTAGTCGTGTCTATGGCATGACGCCCAACTGCCGTGCCAACGCCAGGCGCTACGACGTTGGTATCAAATGACTTAGTTAACTAACATTTGAGTGACAGATTCCGACTCGGTATATTTATGTGGCCAGAGTTCTTTGATGGTTTTTTTTAGCGCTGTACCTACCCATTTCCTTTTGAATAAGGCGTATTTTTGGCAGCCCTGTCTGTATTCGTTTTGGATTTCATCTTGTACGTTAAAATATCGTTATGGCTGAAGCAGGTTCCATATGTGAAATCAATGTGATCTGCCGATCTATCTAAACCATAGAAATCTAAAAATTCCTATATCTATGATCTAAACTATAATAAAAATAATATTATTAAGTCGGTTTTTGCTTCATTTCCTTTACTTATAAGAATAAGGGGCCTCTCAGCCCCTCGTATACCTACTACCAAAGGTCCGGGGTCCGTTGTTATATTTCGCGTTATGGTTACTCGAGAAAAAAAAGAGATTTGATTTTTTGTATGTTTGTTTGTTACGCTTTCACGCTAAAACGGGTGAACAGATTTGGATGAAATTTGGCACGAAAATAGATCATGACCTGGATAAGAATATGTATAGGATAATTTTTATCTCTATATTCCTACGGGCTCGAGACTTCTGCGGGTGAAACCGCGGAGCACAGCTAGTTCTTTATAAGTGTATCAAGCAAAGTTAGGTGAAGTGAGCACTATAATTGACAGCTCACTTTATCTAAGTATTAACGGAGAGATTTTTACAGAAAAGATCGGCTGATTTCATAAGTCTAGATACCTGTCATTCCTTATGTTGATTTATATTATAATCAAAAGGCCAATTTCCGAAATTAAAAACGTTCAAAATTTAGTCGCAATCTCATCTTAGCTACAATAAATGTTAAAAACTTGTCAAAACTGTAGGGAAATTAGAGGTATTTTTGATAGATTGAGACTGAATTCAGACTATGAACGTTCTTAAAATTACGAGAATTGCCCCTCTGAGTAAAGTGTACTTGTAAATACATACTACATTCCTTCAAGGGTATGGAACTGTAAATAACAACAACAAATCTAGCGTTGCCGTCCTCGGCCCCAATACCGAACTATTGATTTTTCATTTAGCGAAATGCGGTCAGCAGAGAGCTTGAAATACATCATCCGCCATTGATTAAGTAGTCTGCAACTATTTGACTATTTATTTAATAGAACGTTGACCTGGCCTTATTTCTATTTTCTGATGCCTGCACTATGCTATGACCTGCTGTGACCCGACAACCAGAACTAAAAAGGGAATCACCGAACATGGTAACGCTCACTGGCTTAAACCTCCGACGTCATCTAGTTTTTAAAATATGATTGCTGTCTAAAAGTGTTTGTGACAAACCTACTTACAGAAATAAAATCGTTTATACTGCTTATAAAGACAGGTTCTGATGTGTTGTTTACTATCTACACACATTCAATCTATGTATACACAGTTCAATCTCTTCTTATTAAGTTCACTGTTAGCATAACAATCATTATCAACAGCATACCAAAGTAACCAGTGACTATCGACTAGTTTCCGTCGATGTCCCTGCCACCCTGTGGCAAGTTTTGTTTCAATTCAATTGCTATGAGGTGTGGGAACGAGTCTGATGCCGAAAATATAGTTATTAGAAATTTTGTCCGTTTGCCTGATCGTCTAAATGTATTTTCGGGATTGCCGCAAAAACGGCTGAACATTTGGATGAAATCTGGCGCACAGATAGTTTATAACCTGGATTAACCGATTAACACATAGGGTACTTTTAATCCCGGTAGTACGCTCCCGTGAGATATTATCCGACATCCACGCAGGCGAAGCCTGGTCATTTATTATTCAGTAGTTATGTACGACATCACACGAAAAGTTCAATAGTGTATCTATAGGTTACATAGATAGTAGAGCAATTCTGCATAGAAATAAACCAGTCTTGTCTAGCGGGTGTCAGGTCACCAGTATTTATGGACCAGCCACCAACTGAATGGCTATCGATTTTGAATTTAAATAAGCTGGGCAAGTGGGCACCATTCGTCGCAGAGTGCGATCGTAAATAGAACGCTCTACCATATAAACCAAGCTCTGGAAATAAGAGTTTTAGCAAGCAAATATATTTTTAGTAGTGACGAACGTCGAACGTGAGCGGGACCGCGGTCCCGGTCCCAAAAGCCCCACGACCCGTGAGATCTATTCAAATGTTTCCAATTGTTGTTAATTCAAGTTAAACAAATATCAACTTTATGATGGTATTAATTAATTGATTTCAGAGTAACTAGCACTACCTATTTAAAAATTTATAAAAATGTTTGACGTTGTAGACGTTTGAAGTTGTAGCGTAAACTGAACTATATTGTGTGGGTATTAAAGTTGTTTTTCCAAATACTCATATTTGCTTACATGTTTGGCAAATACATTGCGAACTGTGTTTAAGTCTATTTGTTTTGACTGTGCAGTCCACAAAGAACGTGGCCGGTGTTTATGTGACTCCGCTGTAAGTATTAAAAAACATTACCGATCTTCCTTCTAAGGCAGTCGGGTAAGAAGTACTCAGTGCACTTTAAAATGGTGTCGATGTGTGCTGAAGGAGTATTTCATAGACTGGCTAAGAACTACTTCTATTGCTCTTAGCACGATCGACGAATCGACTTGATCAAATCATGCAATGATGTCTTTATGAAATTTTGTCAGTAATATTATAACCTCCAGTTCCCACGAGGCGAAACAGTTTATATTGTAAAAAGGTACAACCTATTATTTTAAATACCGTATACCCTCCGTAGGCATTGCCCAGCAGTGTGATGTTACAGGCTAACAATAACAGTATACTTAGGCTCGGCGCAAACGGGCCACCAACACAGCCACCGGTGCGTGGCTGTCGCGCGCTACGGCCACTTTTGTAAGTGTCAGAAGCGAGCGATAGCCACCGGTGTTCAGAAGCCGCCACTTTTTATAACCCGCTCTCAGCTGCGCAGTCTTACGATGGACTCCGACGCGGAAAGTTTGCCCGCGTTATTGTTAATACGCAGACGACGTAGACAACGCCGTCGCCGCCTATATTGGGTACATCCAATTTTAACGTCTTGTGTGGCCCGCAGCGACCACAAGTGGCGAGTCGCCGACACTGCTGTAGCGAGTGGCCACCGCCGGCCACACGTGTGCGGCGAGTTTCAACAAAATGTATGAAAAAGCGCGTAAACTGCTTGTCGCTGGCTACCGGTGGCTGTGGTTGGTGGCCCGTTTGCGCCGAGCCTTACTTACGGTTAATCTTTCGTAGAGTCTCTTGAATTACGAAAACCCTTTCTTTTTTTTTCGGCTACAAAACGTGACCATCAAGATGGCAATTGACCTTTTTCTATTCAAACACAAAAGCATAATAAAGTAAATTGTATAATACGTCCATGGTAAATGAACATCACTGACGTCTGTTTTTCAAGAAACAATTCAAAAATTGATTCTTAAAAAATTTTGCTCTGTCACAAAATAAACGGGTACAACACAGAAGGACAGCTCCGTGCAACTAACAAAAACCGGCAGACGGGCACAGAATAGATGCGAACGTGTAGGACTAGGCGAAAGCGTCAGGGTAACCCATGAAATTATAATTTTCTTTTTTTTTTACAATTTGCAGTCAGTCAGTGTTAGTTTGTATGTTTATTAAAATATGATTCGGGACCGTAACAAACATTTATTTATGGGATTGAACGTTGTTTTGCCATATAAATTATTTCTAGCTGCCCGGCGGTACTTTGTTCGCGTGTTGTCCTACCCCCTACCCTACTCCTACCCTACACCTACCCTACTTCTACCCTACTCCTAACCTACTCCTACCCTACTCCTATCCAACTCCTAACCTACTCCTAAACTGCTTCTGCCCTACTCCTACCCTACTTCTACCCAACTCCTAACCTAATGCTACCCTACTCCTAACCTACTCCTACACTAATAAAAAATATAAACACAAAGCAATAATTATCGCTGACAATTTGCTTTAATCGAAGCACGTCCAAAATGAAATGACCGCATGAATGACATAACAACATGCTTGTACTGTCAACACTGAAAAACGTTTTAATTTGACAACACAATCCCCATCTGAAAAAAATTTCAATTTGACAGCAAAATCCCCATTAACAAAATAATCCGCCATTTAATGAATTCATTTGTTACAAAAAATGTGATAAATGAAGAACCGCTGTACCGATTTTGTGTAAACTTCACATAAACCATCTAATAAATAGTCCAAACAAAGCCTAAACATTTGGTTTGGATAGGTCAGCCCGTTCTTGAGTTATAAAATTACAACGAAAAGTGGCATTGATTATATATGTTACCGGATATGTATGAAACCTAGGAATTGTACACAATTCCTAGGAAATATATACCCTTCCGAGCCTAATTAGGAAATGTGTAAAATAATGTTTCAAAGATTCCTTAATACACACATTTCCTGTGAAATGTATGTATTTCCCAGGAATTGTATGCAATTCCGAGATGATACTAGGAAATATATAAAAAAGTAATGCTTTTTGTGTCTAAAATAAATAAAACACGTTTGTAAACTGAAATCAGACTTTTTATTAAGGCTCTCGTTGACATAATTAGCTGTAACAATCACATCGTAAAATATAAAATATTCATAGGGCTTATTACTAATTAACAGTGATAGGAATAGGTAGTGCCTATTTGCCTAAACTTCGAAGAACAGAGACAAGAAACGGAGACTTCCTTAGGACTAAATTTTTCACTAACTCACTAACACATTGTGTACGTCATATATATATACTAACACAAATTTTGATTTTACTGTAAATTATTTAATTTAATGTAATGTTAGTATTGTTTAAATTGATTTTAATTCTATTTCAGTGTCTGTGGTCTACGTACCAAGTGATTTTAATATAATTTAATGTATTGTATGGATTATTATTATCTAAAATAAATGAATTATTATTATTAAAAATTTTGTCCCGAATTTCTGGACAGATGTCCTGGAAAAAATTTAGTCCTAAGGAAGTCTCCGTTTCTTGTCTCTGTTCTTCGAAGTTTAGGCAAATAGGCACTACCTATTCCTATCACTGCTAATTAAACATCAAAAATCAACTATTTATTACTTTTTAAGGCCCATCTAGCACACATAAAAATCTACGTATAATTTAATACGTATAAACACTTTCATTTGGTAAGTAATCAGTCTGCCATAATACCCTCCCCTCGCTCCGCTATCCCCGCTATACTTACAAACAGCAAGAATGTAATACATTTCCGATTGCTATTTAGGAAATGTATAGATAGATATCCTAGGAAAAGTGCATATTACAAAATATATTATAGATATCCTATCTATTTTAGGAATTATACACATTTCCTAGGAATTGTATACAATGACGGATTACACACTTTTCCGTTAACATATATATATTATATAGATAGATAATCCTTAGAATCAGCAATACAACTCCTTGAGTTAGAAATTGCTTCAAATGTCATGATTTCATGAAATAGTCATTGGATAGGGTAATATGAACTCACATAGTTGTATTGACAATTTTATGGTTATAATTCTGTAAATAAATATTTGTTACGGCCGCGAATCATGAAGATCAACAAACAACCTGATACTGACCTGCAAATTGAAAACCACGTAAGAAAATTTGAATATTGCGGACTACCTTAGCTCGTCCCCTTTAAACTCAAAAGAATCCTAGAAGTCATGACTCCAGAGCAATTCTACTCACTACACGTAGCTAGGTCGCGTGTGTGCGTGTTTTTTCAATTGTTTTATGAAGTCGGCCTTCTGTAAAGTATCTATTTTGTGGCTAGATGCGATAGCACGATCACGTCGTCTCGCGTCGGCCGTCCGTCGGCGAACCGCTTGAAACCCCCTTACAAACTCGCCAGCACCCGGCAGTATTGATCGCGAGCTCGTCGCGTGCGTACGTGCAGCTGGACCGACAACATGACTCCTAAACTAAAGAACAATCGCTTAGGATTAGAGGACACAGTTCTAATTAAAGTTTTAAAAAAGTATAGAGATAATCCTTGTTTGTGGGATATCACACATAAATATTACCATAGTAAACCAGTCAAAACTGAAGCTTGGGACTCATTATTACAACTTTGGCGGAAATGCCAGCCAAGTGCAACACTACACGATGTGAAAATTAAAATATTTCATATGCGGACGAATTACACACGGCAGAGAAGAAAAGTAAGTTTTTTTTTTTTTCATTTAGTATTAATTAATGAAGTGAATATTTCGTTTATTCATTTTTATCCATTCCTAAGTAAAGTCAGGGATGTTAATTGTACAGACGCCAGCAGGTCAACCTACCCGAAACTGTCAAATTTTCCCAATCAATCTTGAACCTTATTACTCTAGCGATAAAGTTGAACATCTATTAAAGAAATTTGACAGATTGTAGTAGCTTGATGTGCTGGCGTCTGTACCAACTTGAATTGTCCCTATTCAAATCATAAGTCATCTTTGACAGTTGCATGAAGTGGCTATAAACAACTATTTATAGTACATACTATTTCCATGGCTGTAAACCCAGGTCCACACTGGTGATTTTAATATCGCGCACTGGATTTTCAACGCAACGCATATGAGGGACCCTAACGCGGCGAATTCACGTGATAGGGTGTCAATTTGCTTAACAATTAATTTCCCTGACTGTACATGTATTTTATTTTTCATATATACTTATCAAACAAAACGTGAAATCACGCCTATATTCTTCAAAACATGGTAGGCAGAGGCCAGCGGGGCAATTGCGAAACACACTAACAGTAGCAATGGCTTCATTTTGACAGTTCAACAACATCCATTGCGTTATTTACGTTGTTGAACAGACAAATTTTTCGAACATATGAATCAATGGATTTGCAATATCCATCAAAATTATTCATAGTGTGTTACGCAACTAGGGTGCTGGTTACGGAAATTATTTCACAGATAAGCAGCGACACTATCACCGAGTGTAACAGGGATAACTGTGAAAAAAAAACTACATGCATAATTATTTATGTATTAAAAAAAAATGAGTAAGAAATCCCAGATTGGCTTTACATACCAACGACGTGCGCTAACCCAACGCTTTGTTAGTATAGATATTTATAAATAGTAGGTATAATATAAAACAAGTCGCTTTTCGTGTTTGTGTGTCCTTCCTTAGTTCTTCTAAAGTAGGCACGAAATTAATTTTGATATGGTTTGCGGAATTTATTCCGGAAAGTTTTTAACTTTATACTTATAACATTTATAAAACATTATTATTACGAACTTATTTAACATTTTTGAAGTGAAACTTCTTAGGCGACGATAATTGAAAATGAAAATTCAAGGACGCGTCACGTTTAGGCACATTTCGTTACATGAAAGAGAAGAAAGATATAACTACGATGTCACGGGAGAGGAGCAAAAGAGAGCGACGTATACACTCAATACGAAGTGAAAGAATAAGGAGTCGCGCATGCGTGCGTTGGAGAACATGGACATGTTACGCGTCAGATGCTATGTATGAACAGCTGAGGTTATACGCGTTGTGTATTTAATATTAATGATTGAATTTTGTGATTATAAACGTTTTTTATGTTTGTATCCTGTGTTTGACTATAAGTGAATAGTTATTACGTAAGTATATTTAATAAACTATTTAAATTTGATCAATAATGACGTTTCTAAGCTGAAATGCACACCGACGCATGTAACTGTGTGTGTGAGTGACACATTCGTGTGTGTTCATGCTGTTAATCCGGGCCCTAGCATAACATTATGACGGCCGAATCGATTTAAATGACGACGATTAATATGACAATTAATACAGCTCTTTTCAACAAAACTTTTCACTAAAATACAATTTTACAGCCAGCGTCGTGGAATTAAGGGAAAGTACTTCCGAAAGTCTGTGGATTATAATTGCCTCAGGAACATTTCCCTGTTGGTCCCGTGCGCTCAGTTACTGGTTTAGCCGTAAATCGAGGTTCAAGTTTGCATTTTAAGGACGCGTTTGCAAATCTGACAAAAATAAGCAGTTTTTTCGTGAGTGCGGCATAATGAAACTAAACCAAATGTAACTAATAATTACCACAGATATATTACTCCTTAACCTTTAAATGGTAGCAATTTTTTATTGGAAAATTTTTGTGTGTATTAATTGCGAAAAAGAATTTCTGTTGCCTCTTCACAAAAAATTGACGATATCGTTTTGAGTTTAGAAAAATTTGTCTTCTATTTAATAACATTATTATTTATTTAATTTTATGTAAGCAGACATGTTCAATTCAAAAAGGCAACAAAAAGAACCAAATATCAAAATGTTAGTCTCAGAAAAAAAAAAAATGAGTAATTTTTTTCACATATTTAGCTCTGTCGCGTAAATCTTTACAAGTCGATTAAAAATGAAAGTAAAGTGGGTATGTAAGTACAGACGCCAGCAGGTCAAGCTACCCGAAATTGTCAAATTTTCCCAATCAACCTTGAACCTTAATACTTTAACGATAAAGTTGAAAATCTACTAAAGAAATTTGACAGATTGTAGTAGCTTGATGTGCTGGCGTCTGTACCTACGTCCCTACTCCCAACAATAAAAATTTTGACAACCAAAAAAAAACCTTCAAAAATAAAATAAAAGCCATCAGTGTGAATGATCAGTCAGGATCATTTACACTGATGGCTTTTATTTTATTTTTGAAGTGGACGAGAATTGAAAGTGAAATTTCAAGGACGCGTCACGTTTAGGCACATTTCGTTACATAAGGGGGAAGAAAGATCACACTAACTCTCTTATTCTTTTTTATAAGAAGTTTTACTTCTATCGCGTGTAGGGTGCTGAACGCGCAATTTTTTTAATCAATTTAGCCCGAGATGTGATATTACCATAATGGTTGGCTGACCTAATGACCACTTTATTAGTTTAGCCTGATAATTATTATGATTACCTTATACCAAGGTCAAATCAGAAATTATTTAAAATATGAATTACTTAGTTTGTTAGGAAAGTTCAATTTCCAAAGTAAAAGCTTTACAACCTTCGCGACACATACCGTGCCTTTACTAAGACCATAATTAAGTATCGGGAAGCATTCAGGAAGTACTTTCCGTGATTCCACGCTGTATATAGGTCACATACGATTAAACGACATCATTTTCAAGCGTTTTTCTACTCCACAGATTTCGCCATGTCAAAAAAAGTAACCGAACGATCCCCAAGGAGTCGAGAAGTAAATAATGTCCCTAAGGTCAGAAAAGTAGCGAAAACAGGAGCAGAGCGCATTCGTGCATACAGAGCGCGAATAATGGCTCTCGAGAATGCACCCGCAGCTAGATCTGCAACTAATGTTGAGGGTATGGTTTATCAAAAGGCATCTCAACAAAATATGGAAGGTGAAAATAAACATTCGCTACTTTACGAGACCCTCAGTCGACAGAGCCAAGATGAACAGGAATTAGGAGACAATCATCGACAATTTCTCGTTCAAATGAATGTACATCAACAAGATTCGCCTTTCCATTCTGAGACTCCGTCAAATAATACTATGGAAATACTTTCTAGCGTTCAAAAAGTGACAAAGTTGAGGATACATTCGAAAATTGCTAAAACAGCAGCAGAACGTGCTCGCGCATATAGGGAACGGAAAAAAGCTCTGAAGAAAGCAACCAATCAACAAATCACAACTCATTCACGCGTCGAAGAAGCAGCCGAGCGGGATGAAGTATCTCAAGAAGCAATCAACGCAGGAACATCAAGCAGTCGACAATGCGGAGCGCGACCATACGAACTTGTTGTCGAGCCACTATCTAGTCCTTCCACTCCTGGATCTTCAAACAGTGGGGTATATACTGACAATTGTGTGATATATCGTGAAACAGCTTTCATTAGTTTGACTCGTCAAAATCCTACAACCAACATTATTAAGGGGCATGCTCTAGGTAGCCCGCGAAATTCAATTTTCTTACGTTTTTTTTTTTGCAAATTGCAAGTCAGTGTTTGGTCGAATGTTGAACAAAATATGATTCGCGAGCGTAACAACTAATCCTATTGAATGACTATTTCATGGAATATCAATCAATAGGATTATATGAACTTAGAGGGTTGTATTGATGACTTTAATAATTATAATTTTGTAATGTCATATTTGTTACGCTCGCGAATCATATTTTAATCAATATTCAACATGGTACTGAATTACTGACCTGAAAATTTGAACCACGCGGGCGACCCTTTATTTTTGGCGCTTCCTCCTAATAATGTTACTGATGGATAATCGATGATAGTGTGAATGACATTCAGACCGCTGATTCCTGTGGGTCTTATAGTGAATACTCTCATTACCGTCGTCTTTTATATTTTGTTATTTATTAATGCCCGTCTTAAATGACTGGTGAGTTTGACACATATTTTTTTTGTTTTATTATCTATACCCTGTCCATTCGGTAAACCGTTTTTTGACACATGAAACTAGTGATTGCAGCAACACACAATACAGTGATTGATACACGTACGGTATTATAATGTCTGTAAGAAGCCAGAAATAAGATAATTCAATATGATAATAAGGCAGTTTATTTATTTATTTTATTACTCATTTTAAAGTTAACTTTTACGTAATCTGGAATATCTACGTTCTAAGACAGCTGTCAAAAAACGGATGACCTAATGAACAGGGTATAGATATAACACCGAAATCTTCATGTTTTGTCAACGTCACCACATCAGTAGATGGCACCCGTGCAAAGGGCGGGTCGCTAGTGACAATATCATAAATAGATAAAATTGTTTGTATGTTTGTAACTGGTTATGTCTGGAAATATAGTTCCGATTACAAAACTTCATTCACTGATAGAAAGCTACACTATTCCTGAGTGATATAGCATACCTTTTTATGGAAAAACATGCACGATTTCTGTGGGAATCCCAGTATGGTGAAAGATGGAAATACGCAAGATAAAATTCATGCGCGGTGGGTGAGGGCGGGGCTTCTACATCTGCAAGAGCGCCCCGCCCCGCGGTTCACTCGCGTGGTCGACGCCTCACGCAACGCTTGTCTCCAACGGTTTTTTTCTCAAAAATAATTAATAGTTATGTTGTTTCAAAATACTTACGCATAATTATGCCAACTGAGTGACACACATTATGCCCAGTAAAAAAAAATCTAGACTTTCTTATCTGTCGACCGAAGCGCAAAGGGTTAGACGTCGCCGAATGAGAGAGTCTTCTTCCGAGAGAGAACAACGTCTGGCACGAGGAAGAGAGCACATAAGGAAAGTACGTTCTAGAGAAACTAGTGCTGAACGCTTGCAGCGGATGACTCAAGCCAGAGAAGTTGCTGCTGCTGCACGTGCTCGCAAGTCTTGCAAGGAACGCTTACAGCGGCTGCATAGCAAAGTTTCAAGTGCTGAAAAATCACAACAGAATGCTCTCGTAAGTTCCCACCCGAATACTTTCGAAAATCTTCTAATTTCGAGTGTAAAGAGCGTATTTCTATACGATAATGGCTTCAGTGCGAATCTCGATGCGGGTGACACCGCGGGGCGCAGCTACAACAGTTGCTTGTCTTGTTGTTAGTAGGCAACTGCTCAGTTAGTTAATTTTATTCAGATTTTGTATAATAAGAAAGGATATTTATTTCTCAATAAGAAGTTACAAAGATTTCACTTACTTGGGAATATTTTTAAAATTTATAAGAACTTTGACACAAACTAAGCAGCTATTGTTTTTCTTTACAACAAAATCATTTACGTAATAAATAAAATTTCAATTCGTACGCAAATAACAATTATCTAAAACTTAATACAAAATTAAAACTTTTCAATCCACCTACAAAAGAAATAATTACCGTGGTCACAAATCGTCGCTTAAGGACGCGTTTACAAATCTGACCAAAATAAGCAGTTTTTCGGACATTTTGTGGCAGAACTAAACTTAAACTAAATGTAAATAATAATTACCACAGATAGATTACTCCTTCATCTTCAAATTTTCGCAATTTTTTATTAGAAAATTTTGTTTTATAATATTGTAAAAAATCATTTCCGGTACCTCTTCACACAAAATTGAAGATATTGTATTGAGTTTAGGAACATTTTTCTTCTATTTAATAACAGAAATGTATTTATTTAAAAATATTTTATGTAAGCAGACATGATCAACTCAAAAATGTGGCAGAAAGAACTACCTTAATGTTCCAAATAGTATCAGAAAAAAAAATCAAATCGATTTTAGTTTTTTAACAAAATTTGCTTTATCGCGTGCATCTTAACAGCTTGAATCTAAGGGTTATTTTCCTGGTCACTGTCTTGATTTATTGCACAAAGATTTGTAATGAAATATTAGTCTGCGCTTGGCCGCCGTCGTGAGTGGACACTCTGTCGCTTGTAAGCAGCAGCTCGTGTTGAAAAAGATCGCTGTAAGAATCAAAATATTTGACATACCAAACTTGATACTTTACGTGTTTTGTGCGGACTACGGATAAACAAGGTAAGATTTTACTTAGTTTCTTATATTTTTTCTTGAATTACCTACGGATTATAAATTTACATTTCGTTTCGGACTTGATGGAGTGACCTAAAGGTATATTTCGAAGACGAACTGGAATCAATAAACGAGTGGAGCTAGGTGTGCCGAGTTTGGGCTTGTTGTATTAGTTCTGATGAGACCTTACCTTAGGACTTGATGGAGTGACCTGAAGGTGTACTTCGAAGACTGCTACTGGAACCAATAAACGAGTGGAGCTTGGTGTGCCGAGTTTGGGTTTGTTGTGTTCGTTATAATGAGACCTTACCTCAGGACTTGATGGAGTGACCTGAAGGTGTACTTCGAAGATTGATACTGGAACCAATAAATGAGTGAAGCTAGGTGTACCGAGTTTAGGCTCGTTGTGTTAGTTATGATGAGACCTTACGTCAGGACTTGGTGGAGTGACCTGATGGTGTACTTCGAAGACTACTACTGGAACTATTAAACGAGAAGAGCTAGGTGTACCGAATTTGGGCTCGTTGTGTTAGTTATGATGAGACCTAACCTCATTACTTGATGAAGTGATCCGAAGGTGTACTTTGACGACTGTTACTGTAACTAGTAAAAGAGTAGAGCCAGCTAATACGAATAATTATGTATAGTTTATACCTCTTATACCTCAATTGTTGTTTTAGATGCCAAGGCTTAAGAATTTTGGGAAAAGCTCCCGTAAGAAACTTCGTGCCAATAGACGTAACGCAGAAAAAGGAATACGGTTTGTGCTTATATAATTATTAAAAATACAGGGTGGCAGGGACATCGACGCGCAAACTGTAACCATGGATTCAGCACATGAGTTTAGACCCCATAGCGTCGAACATTTTGAACGCGTAGGTATTGCACTTTTCTATGAAACAGAAGATTTTTTTTTTTTTTGATAACCGACGAAAAATTTCGACGATGGGGTCTAAACTCATGTGCTGAATCCATGGTTACAGTTTGCGCGTCGATGTTCCTGCCACCCTGTATACATATGTATAATTATGAAAATTCACTACCATATGATCCTTTTTCACAGGCAAAAGAATGAAAGCAGTTGTGATACGAGTATCGCGACTGACACACCCAAAGTATGTCCGGAAAGATATCACCAAGCGAGTTGTAATACTTTTGATGCCAATAATTTGGAAATGCCTCGCGTAAGCTTTATTGCATTTTAAATTACTGTTATGATTTGTTTATTCAATTACTATTTTTGCACTGAAAATAAGAAGTCAATTTTTTATGTATTGTTTTTAGAACACGAATAATGATGAAACAGAACCGTTCCAGGTATCAGGAAAAAGTCGTACAAAAAGATTACTTTTTATAAACAGCATCAAGAAATCGGAAACCGTAGTTCCATGTTTAATTGTAATTTAGGTACTGTGCAACTTTTAAATGAAAGAAAAACTGGACTTACTTGAGGAAGTCGTAGCCAGTATTATGACTATTGGCGCCGGAGTTACACAGCTGAACACGGTTCATAGTCATATTAATATACCACCTATGTCGGTACGATTGTATCAATCCACACATGATATAATTTGTGGATGGTGGAGCAAAACTGCACAGCACTGTATGGCAGAGTCTGGTAAGGAAGAGAAGAATCATGCCATGTCTATTGGAAGCGTGAATGAGAAAGGAATACCAATGATACCTGTATCGGGTGACGCATGTGTGGTCCAAACGTTCGTATGGAACGAATTACAATGCATCTTTTGGAGTTGGTGCTATTATAGGATTTTTTTTTCTAAACTTCAAAGGGGTATAACCACCAAAACACAGAGGTTTCAAAAATTTTCAAGGGCCTTCTACTGCGATGGAATCAGTTATTATAATAGAAGGTTTCAAAAAATCTATAAAGAAAGAAAGAAAGTCATGGACTGATTTATAATCAGTATGTCGCAGACGGTGATTCTAGCACATATGCCAGTATCAGAAATGCCAGGCCTTATGAGAGTGTGACTGTTCAACAATATCCATTGAGTTGTTTTTGCTGTCGTGCAAACGAAATATAAACATTTATGAAGCAATGAATATTGTCTAAGTATATTGTGTGTGCGAAATAAACATATTTTCTTTCTTATTTCTTTTTAGGGTTCCGTTGCCAAATGGCAAAAAACGGAACCCTTATGGATTCGACATGTCTGTCTGTCTGTCCATTCGTATGTCACAGCCACATTTTTCCGAAACTATAAGAACTATACTGTTGAAACTTGGTAAGTAGATGTATTCTGTGAACCGCATGAAGATTTTCAGACAAAAATAGAAAAAAAAACAATAAAATTTGGGGGTTCCCCATACTTAGAACTGAAACTCGAAAATTTTTTTTTCATCAATCCCATACGTAAAAATAGAAAAAAAAAAAACAATAAAATTTGGGGGTTCCCCATACTTAGAACTGAATCTCGAAAATTTTTTTTCATCAAACCCATACGTGTGTATCTATGGATAGGTCTTCAAAAATTATATTGAGGTTTCTAATATCATTTTTTTCTAAACTGAATAGTTTGCGCGAGAGAAGCTTCCAAAGTGGTAAAATGTGTCCCGCCCCCACTTCTAAAATAAGAGAAAGATAAAACTAAAAAAATATATATGATGTACAGTCGCGGTTATTAATGTAGTTTATTACCTTACAGCAATACAGTCCATTGCTGTGAACGCGCGGTAAAGGCCGTGCCTACGTATGTGTGCATAAAGTGATGTATCAACACAGAACGCTCACCTCGTAATTCGCACCCTGGCTGGCGTCGAACGAAACAAAAAACATTGCGTCGCTTTTGCACACAGGCTACGTAATTACGTATGACCCTGGTTGGTTCATACCAATGCTAAAATTGAAATCATTTCATCACAGGAGAGTGAAAAAAATGCATAATTTTACCTACATAAGATACCGTTCCAATACTATTTTATAATTTATGTACACTTCAAATTGGATCTTTTAAATATGTAACTTTATTTTTTAGATAGTATCTATTAGATCTATGTAAAATTATGCAATTTTATCACTCTCCTGTAAAGTTGATATTTTTTACTTACGTGGTGTTAGAACTTAAGCAGCGAAATATTTATAATAGATAAGGAAGGGTCTGAGTCCGCGCCGTCGCCCGAGGAGCGCGACTCGCCAGTTCCACGCCAGCGCTTCCGTCGGCCTGACGCGTCGAGTGCCGGGCGCCCGCTGTGCTCTTTGTGTGTAATCGACATGTTGACTAAACAAAAAAAACGAAAACTTTTATATAAATTCATTAAACAGTTCAAAAAATCACCGTGCTTATGGAATCCTGATAATATTTACTATTATCATAAACCTGCAAAGGAAGACGCTCTCTTAGTTTTATTAAAACTATGGAATAATTATGAGCATATGACATTAAAAGGACTAAAAGTAAAAATTCAGGGTATACGGTCACTTTATCGAAGAGAAAGGAAAAAAGTGAGTGATAGCATGTTGATAACCGGAGACCGGATTATTATTGCAATTTAAAATGGCCGAAGTATGCATGCAAAATTCTTTATATGTACATGCTCGAAATAAGCAACAAAATCGCCAAAATTTGCCATCATAAGCAATGAAATACAACAAAACAATGTTTTCTATGCATCTATTTTTTTTTTATTGGCCGTTACTGTCCCACTGCTGAGCAAAGGACCAATCTTTATGATAGGAGTCCAGCTCATCCCGCCATCTATGTATGTATCTATTATAGATATTATTTTGCACCACTGACAACACCATTTTTTATGTCCACGCAGTCACTGTCCATTCCAGGGTTGCCTGGGAAGAACGCAGAAAGCGCTAAGGCCGCCCATTGTATGTTTTGTATTAAAATTGTATTTGTTTTTGTTAAATATTTTCTGGTGTACAATAAAGTATAGGTATAAGTATAAAAAAAAATTAGAAGGGTGCAAAAACATCACTAACTTGCTACATTTTGACTACATACTTACGAGTATTATAATTTTTGATCTTGAAAACGTACAATTTGAATGCTCAGTATTTATTATAAATGTATAAATTATATTCATATTAAATTTTTTAAATACTTTTTTGTATTTTTATAGTTACAATAATACAACAGTACATGTTCTTTTCTTATATTATTTTAACTAGAAAAATACAATCATCAGATTTTATTTAAGTAGGTGAAACAAGCAATAATCTAATAAAAAGGCCAAAATATGAAAATGCATAATGCAATCCGGTCTCAATTTATAACTATTTAAAGACAAAGTCAAATCATCATTCATCAAGTTACTACAAGCTGTCAAATTTCTTTAATAGCTTTTCAACTTTATCTCTACATCATTAGGTTCAAGGTTGATTGGGAAAATTTGACAGTTTCGGGTAGCTTGACCTGCTGGCGTCTGTACATAAAAGGCACTTTTGAACGACAAAAATTACATTAAAAAATAGAATTGATTCTAGTCACCCCTTCCAAAAAGTAGTTTTCGTATGGAGAAGAATGGGCAAGAAACTCCACCGTTACTCTTTTATAAACATTTTATTAAAACTTTCTTGTGGCGATTTGAACAACATTTTTGCATAATAGCAATGATTAAATTAAATGAATAATTAGTCAATCATCATTTAATTGTTTACTTTTGATACTTTATGAAATCTTGGACTTTTTTCAGTGCAATGTTTGAAGGTATTTGGAATTTCACGATGCGAATTCTTTCGCTGTTTTTTAACCTCCATCGTTCACTATGAATGTCCAATGAATAAAAATATTACAATAGTGCAGTAATTTTTAATTAAAACATGCCTTTATAACATGTCATTGTACTATCGCCAAAATCTAAATCTGACCACCGCCGTAAGGATTATTCCTGCTTGCAGCGCATATTATTAGTCGACCTAAAGAAGATCCTCTTTTGTTTTTTTACTTACGGACGCAGCTGTGGTCATCAAGTGCACGAAATTTTGTTTTCAAAATGGTCGAATTATAGGTTTTGGCGATAGTACCTATCAAAATGTTGGGTTAGATGTTGAATATTACTCCACTTACACGCAAACCTTCCGGAAGTAATTCTCTAAATGATGGTGGAAACCGCATAAAAATCCAAAGGGTAGGTAGTTTAGAACCACACAGAACGAAAAGCGACTTTAATTTATAGATAACTAGCGACCCGCCCCTGCTTCGCCTGGTTTTAACGTTTTAACGGCAAAACATCGGCAGTTCTATATTATATGTAACTTTGTTATTAACGTTTTTTGCAAATAAATCTTCCGGAACAAATGTTTTACATTACATTATGTTGAAAACCACATCAAAATCCGGTGCGTAGTTTAGAAGGACAACGCGGTCACACAGACAGACACGAAAAGCGACTTTCGTAATAATATTAAGGGCTGATTTTTCAATCAACCGATAATTTTTATTCGTAGAATAAATTTGACGTCTGACAATTTTAATATGGAAATACTGTCAAAAATTCAAAATTATTCCTCCGATAAAGTTATCTGGCGTTGGATTTAGCCCGATTTAGATTTAGAAATTAGCCCTTATATAATTATATAAGGATTAATAAAAACTAGATACTCTACTCTATCCCTGAATGATTTGACGCGTAGCCGTGGTGAGCTCTTCTAGTATAAGAATACTGATTTTAATTTTCTTTTTAGGTTGAGTCGAGTGTTGCAGCCTCTGTTCACTACAAACCAACTCTATGGTACTATAAACATCTGAACTTCCTGTCTGGCAACAAGGATCCTGATTCTGACGATTCGGATTCAGACCATAATGAAGTAAGTAGCCCAATGATATGCGTAGATCAAGTATTTTGTTGTGAAAACGTGTTGAAAGCAACTTAGTGCAGAACAAACCAGAAAATCAGTACGGTTTAGAATATAGTCTAACTGAACTCTAAATCCAAAATTCAATTAAATTACACAACTCGATTGAAAGACACGACACAGACAGACTATTTGATACTTTGGTACAGACGCCAGCACATCAAGCTACTACAATCTATCAAATTTCTTTAATAGATTTTCAACTTTATAGCTTAAGAATTAAGGTTCAAAGTTGATTGGGAAAATTTGACAGTTTCGACTAGCTTGACCTGCTGGCGTCTGTACCTACCAAAGAATCAAATATGTATATAGTCTGCGGGATCTAACATTTGCATTGACTCACTGATAATTAAGTCAGCGTAAAAATCTCAGCACTCTAATTGCGTAACACTATCAATCACAATCTGAATCATTTTGAAGGATATTGCTAATCCATTGCTTCATATGTTCGAAAAATTTGTCGGCTCAACAACGTAAATAACGCTATGAATGTTGTTGAACTGTCAGAATGAAAGCCATTATTACTGATAGTGTGTTACTCAATTACCCCGCCGGTTAGACCGAAAGCCGACCCCAACATAGTTGGGAAAAGGCTAGGCAGATGATGATATTGTTACCCCGCTGGTTTGTCTAACAATATGGATATTGAGTGGAGTCCGTTTTATGTTGTTAGCAGATGGTTCAATAAGCCCAGATTAACAAACAAACAAAATAAACCTACTTGCTTGTGATATAGTTATCAAGGTAAATAACAAAAAATTGAATGTTTTTTTTTTTCAAATGCTAATCTTCTACTTTATTTTCAGGACACCGTATACGTGCAACTTCCCCGTGGGCAAAAACGACCAGCTTCAACATCAATCGACCAGGAAGTAGAACCAGGTACATCGATAGACGCGTCAGCAGCAGCATTCGGAAGATCAGTAGGAGCTCAGCTGCACCACTTGTCAAAAATGCAGAGATGCATCGCAGAGAAACTTATCTCTGACGTCATATACCACGCGAAGATGGAGCAGTTGTCTTTGGACAGCACTATTGATGTAAAAGAAGCTGCTGATGATAATAAAATCTTGATTCCTAAAGCGGGACCATCTTGGTATGACACGAACACAGCTCTCGAGACCGGTGAACAAGAATCTTCGTCCAGCTGCACATTACAGGAAACCACCGAAGATCTCGTAAAGAAGGAAATAGCGGAGACAGAAAGTGCAGTGAATTTTATCAAAATGGAAAGATATGACACGGAAAATTATTGTTTTCAGGATTTTGAGGAGCAGAACAATGCTATAGATATTATTAAAGAGGAATTAATGTAGCTCTAGAATTAAGTTTCTTTTTTAAACCTGTTCAGTCCATTTCGAATAAATCTTTTCTTAATAAGTAGGCTTTAGTTTTATTAAACCAAGTGCCTGATATAATACTATAAAAATCGACCAAGTGCGAGTCGGACTCGCACACGAAGGGGTCCGTAGTACAGTAGTACAATATTTAACACTACATTTTTATTTTAAACACGTTTCTATCCTATCGTACTTATGTACCCTTTTACTTTATTTTCTATTATTTGTTATACTTAGCGGCAATAGAAATACACATTCTTTGAGTATTTCAACTGTCTTCCTATTATGGTTCATGAGATACAGCCCGCTGACAGACGGACGGATGGACAGCGGAGGCTTAGTAATAGGGTTCCGGTGGCGCCCTTTTGGTACGGAACCCAAAAAAATGTATATTATTTTTCCTCGTATCAGCACGAAACATTTGAGAGTAGCTCATTCTTCGTGGCCACGATCCCACGACGCTTGATGAGCTTACTCTTTACTATATACTCTGTCAACCGGTAGCGGAAATGGCTGGCCGAACTACTATCCCCAAAACCCATATCTGACCATTTTGGAAATCAAATCCCGAGCATGCACATGAAGACCACAGCTGCGTCCGTAAGTAAAACAAAAGAGGATCCTTTTTAGGTCGACTTATAATATGCACTGCAAGCAGGCAATAGTCCATCACATCCTGCATCCATAGATTTTTTCTAAAACTAACTAACCCCATAGATGTTGTCCTGTTCAAACAATATTTCAAAAATCCTGTAGAAAATAGACATGCTGTTTTTGTCGAATTTGAACCTTTCCCAACATTTCAATTTGGATGTTCATAATAATGAACATTTTAAAACAAAAATAGCCAAATCGGTCCAGCCTTTCTCAAGTGATGCGCATACCAACGACAACAGCATTTCATTTTTATTTTATACTACAATAAATATTATAAACGTGAAATTTTGTATGGATGGATGGATGTTTGTTACTCTTTCACGCAAAAACTACTGAATGGATTTGGATGAAATTTGGCACACAGATGGTTTATAACCAGGATTAACATATAGGATACTTTTTATCCCGATATCCCCACGGAAACTAAACTTATGCGGGTGAAACTGCGGGGCGCAGCTAGTACTACAATAAATTGAAAACACTGGCAAAACTAATGCATAGGAACTATCAAATAAATCCCAACATTGAATGATTGAAGTTAAAAAAGTGTTTTTTCTAACAAACTATATTCGTGATGGGCTGACTATGGGTCTTGCCAATCTTTGACTAAAGTTCGTTTTTTAATCCCCGATACTCGATAATCTAACATTTAAGTCTATTTTTTTGTATAGAAATTTGACATTACACCTGTCCTAATAGTATCTGGGTTTAAAAAACGAAAATTAGCTATAGTGACTAAACCATTGGATATCTGTGATAAAATTTTCGTATGACTGGAAATGTCATTAGCAGATTTATTTATAGGCGTATTGACGTCTCCACCGTGTATACTAATTATTATTGATGATGTAAATCAAGCCTTAGTTGTCTATTTACTTTAGAAAAATGTTCTAGAAGAATGTGACCGACTTTCTTTGTGTTCTGTGAACAATGCCAGTTTTACCTGTAGCTGTGTATCACTTGTATTGGTCATCTGTGTTACCGTATGCGTTGGTTCATGTTCAAACATTTTCTACATATCTACTTAAAACCACTGTGACATTTTCTACAGTTCATTTCATATATGCGGAACATTTTGGCAATTTCCATATTTCCATCGTCAAATATCTACCTAAATTCCTTTCGGCAAATAATTCGCGTTTGAATACGTATAGCGCGAAGGGGTTCTAAATGGCCATCCGTATATTCCGAATAGGTACTCGAATTGAAACCTCGCTCGGAAAAGCCAAAAGCATTTTAACGAAACGTCCATACAAACTCATTTTAGACTTTTAGAGAATAGAATTAGGTCCATTTAGATACTAAATGATAGAAGTTCAGTGTGGACTTTGTCTTGTTGTATCTCTACATTATTTCAGGTCAGAGTGTAAGGTCACCAATATCAATTAAATACAAACATACGATTATGGCTTCTTTGCGTTAAGCGAACTAATCTTTTAGCAACGAAAACATTAATCACCCACTCAATAGGTACCTACCCTGGCCCGAGCCCCAAGCAGAATCCCACAAAACAGAATCCAGTCCTAACGCACACAATCATACATAACTCGTACGCGTGCTGTATTATAGTAAACACTCACACAGACGCAAGGTACAGCTGATCTCGCCCGATCACTTCGAGACGGGTAGCGAAATAGCGTTGTGCGGCGTTGCCACTCCGTGCGCTCGACGTTGCCGCTCCGCACGCCACACAACACAAGTAAATATTCGAAATTCGAACTTGGATGGCATTGCGAATTGGATAACGTGCAATCTGGTGTAAGTATGTACATGTGTATATTAAGTATGTATTCAATAACGGTTCTCTGCCAATTAAATGGGCCGAAACTGGTTTTAATTTCGGGCGTTTGTTAATTGGACGGTAAAGAGAAAGACATGGGACGTGAATGCGTTTTAATGAGGTTTTTTATACGCGGTTGCAGTATCTCTTGTAGATTTGGTCAAAGATCCGGTACTTTCAGCGCTTAAAATGAAAGATCATTAAATTGTGATCAGAAATTTTATGGCAAGCCAACTCTGCACGATGACCGAACCACCTCGACTGGTTATTTTTTAACTAGCTGGTTATTAACAGATAGACTAGAATACTCTTTATTATGTAGCTAGACCATAAAAATTACAATATAAATGAATAAATTTTACAAGGAGTGACACAATGGGCGGTGTTATCACTAAAAGCGATCTTTTTAAGACAACCTTTGGATGGATTAAGAGAGAAGGAGAGACATTAATGCAGGTAGTCTTTAGTTGCCATGTTACTTGCTGGATCGTCACTATACAACATTTTAGAATGTAATGTCAACAGTTAAATTGGACGTAGTTTAGCAAAAAGGACTCAACCCACATTCTTCCCAATAACTCTAAAATTGCGTTAGTCTATGTAATACAAGTTCACTCATAAAAATATTGGTATATTTGCCCTTATGTGACTATATGTGTCAGTCCAGGCATAAAGGGTCCAGTAGTGGGGTATTGAGTTAAGACTGGATTCGGTATCTAGAATAGTCAATTGATAGTATGGATTGAAAAAATAATCAAAAAGTAGCACACGTTTTTTTTTATCAGACATTTGAAGTTGAAATTCTGAAAAAGCTTGATTTGAGAAAAAGCATTTTGAAAGTTTGAGTGAAAAAAAAACACACTTTTACTTGCTTGTTACGTAGATTTTTATTCATTATTGTAGATTGATATGTTTTCCATAGAATCAACTTATAATTATACTTTTGACATCAAAACTAAAACAATTATTATCAAAATAAAAGAAGGATACACAGTCTAGTAAAAAAGGTCCACTTGCCGATATTTAATAAAAAGTTAGTTATTGCGATAGTAATTAACAATAAAAAACTAAAATTAAGTATTCTTACTCTATTTAGGAACTAACAAAATAACAAGACAGGCTTTTTTCAAACATTACTGCAACAGAATAATGATTATTTTAGCCACTGGTACCTTTTATGTAATGTCATAAAAGGTACCAGTGGCTAAAATAATCATTATTCTGTTGCAATAATATTTGAAAAAAGCCAATACAAACATAAAAATAAAACTTATTCTATTTGGGACTCCAACTTACGTTTTGGACAAAAATAAATTCCTCCTCGCACCTGATTCCTATGACCAACCTGTTTGCAGTACGAACATGTTGGTTTTTGTCGAATACTCTTTTCAATTGATGGTTTCTGAAAAGAGTACTCGACAGATGTTGTTGGGACAGAGTTGTGGTCAACATCAACATTTGGAATGGGTTTCGGGCATAAAATGTCTTTAGATTCTTCACGTACAAATTCACGAATCTTATTATAAAGATACGATTTTCTTTCGTACGTCATGCCTGCAGGGGATTTTTCTAAAGGAAAACCGTATACTTTATTCGGGTTCAAAACCTTTGATACAGTTGGTTGACTGTCAGTATATTTTTTGTAACATAACATGTGCCCTCTATTATCTTCATTTGTTTCAAAATGACTAAAATGCAGAAGTTGGTTAATAGTTACACAATCAGGTTGAAAAAAATTGGCCCAGTCGTAAGTTTTCACAAAAGTTTCTCCTTTCTCATCACCAGTTAGAACAGCTACTATAGATTTTGTTTTCGGACAAGCTTGAACAGCAGCTGCAAGAATATCCTTTAAGTTATTGCATTCCCATTTTCTAAAACTTTTTTTGAATAGACCGAAATACATGTCGGGTGCAAACTTCGTATGACCCACGGGAAGGAAAGATATACGGAAACTTCGGTGTCTGCCTGTTAAAACTCGCCATGTTGCATATTGCATGACATAGTTATTTTTATTTTGTCCAGCACAATTATCTGCATGACAAACAACATCTTTTTCGCCTATACCAAAATTTTCGAAAAAATGATGTAGCATTGAAATTATTACATTAGCTCCTTTCCCAGTAGCACAGGGTTCAGGAATTACGTACAAAACGAACTTTCTCAAAGGCTCTGCAGCAACACCAAATAAACTGACTTTAAATCCTGTCAAGAAATACAGTGGCCCAATTTGTTGTGAACTGTGCGGCAAATGCACCTGTTGGGCAAAATCAAAAGAGTAATGCATGACGCCATCATAAGAACATGGTTCATGAGGTCCAAGAATAAGAGTAGAGTCCGTTATTGAATCAGTCGCAACTTTGATTACATTGTTATAATATTTTCGTTCATTTTGCACTAAATCAAGGTGCTGCCTCGACTTTTCTACAAGCTGTATTTTTTCCTTTTCATCTAAACCACCCATTCGTCCCAACGTGGTCACGTTTTTCTGACAAGTTGCACATAGATCTGTTTTCGGTTTCTGTATAACGACATATGGACAAAAATCTTCCCAAAGATCATACCAACTACTTCTACTAATAGGAGTTTTATCGAGTAAAGCTATAGTTTCCAAATATTTGTTGTACACATACGCTTTAGACATACTACAAGGTAAAATTATTAAATCAGATTTAAATTGGTGGCCTGGTAATCGGCCCGGCAATACTAAACCGTTTTCATTAGCAAACTGTCTTATAAAAGTGATTGCGTCTGATCTAGTTTGCAAATTAATACAATTGTAAGGTCGTTTACGTGACCCGTGGACCTTTGGAGCAACACCGCTGTCCAGAAAGTTCTTTTTTACATTTTTTAACCTAGATTTTTATTAGAAGTGATCAGTACGGGGTATTGAAACGTATTTTATTCCCAGAATATCGACATGCCACCCACTGGTACCTTTTTAGTAAACTTTTTTCATAAAGTTTCTGGTACTTAGAAACATCGTATATAGTCATTTACTATATGAAATTGTAGATAATTGAGCATTTATTTATAACCAATTAAAATCGCGAAATGCAATTTTTATACCCAACTTTACAAAACCTCTTATATCTCGGAAACTAAATGCCGCGCACTGGACCCTTTTCGCTTGGACTGACACATATTTCAAAATATTCCATATACAATATCATTGCAGCAATACACACCTAAGCTTAAAACCTCGATAACTTAAAAATTACATTTTGTGGGTTGAGTCCTTTCTGCTAAACTACGTCCAATTGAAACTGTTTGGGTTCTCCTCCCGTTTGTTAATTTTGGGGGCCTTGAAGCATCGCCCAGCGTTCATGTTTGAGCTTGCAGGGTAGGTAAGTTACCAGCCTTTTGCCAACGCTTTTGGTGCTTTGGTTTCTGTATGGGGACGTTTTTACAAGCTTTTTACACTTCTTCACCTTACTCATCTATGATTTAAGCATAAAGTATTGTGTCATCCAGGTAAAAAACTCCTTCGTTATCTAATTTCTGTTTAATGGACATTCTAGATGCTACGACTACGAATGTAAAAGGGATTACCGTAACATTAATTCTTGGTCAGCTATTAAATTCCTCTGCTCCAAACGACCTTAGCCATGGTGACTAATAAGTTTAGAAAGTGCGCAGAACTTGTCAAGGCTGTTGTCAATTTAGTGTTAACAATAACAATATGGTCACGTGGTTGTAAGCAGCTGCCGCTAATCGTGACTTTGAGCTTGTTAAGTAGTAATGGACAAAATATTTGTACCTACTCATACCTTTATACTACTAACCAACCTTCCTCTTTTGTTAAAGTTGAAACTAATAAGACTGGAATGATTGAAACTTGACTGTGCGTTAATCTGATCTAAAAATATTGTCTTTGTGGGTTTCCTCTTCTACAAACTCAAGTCTCACATGCACAACAATGATGCTTCTCCTATGCTGGGAAATCATGGGGGAAAAGAACAACCTAATTGTAACTATATAAAGGTTGGGTAATAAATCAAACGCATAGTAACACTAATTTCATCATCTTCCTGCCCTAGCCCCATGTTACTTGGGGTCGGCGCAATACGTTGTCTCTTCCATAGGTACTCCCCTGTCAAACGCCACGCTATTAATCACTCCATATTCTTTCGTAATCATTCCTCACAATCCAACCATATTTTCTTTGATTATCCTCTCCATAAATATAGCAAGATACACGACAGTTTACGTAAACTAGATAAACAAATATATTAATAGGTACCTCTATATATAGCAACGTTACCATAATACTTGGCATCGTCCTCATTCTTGCGTGTGCCTGCCAGGAAAACGCAAGAATGACTGATGAATTCCTCGCAATATCCAAGGCGAGCCTAAGCTTATAGGTACTAGTCATGCACACATTCGCTATCTGAGCCATCACACGAATAGTCCCTTCATCCATGAACTCCATGATATGGCAAGTTTACACTTAAGATGATCATACATACATACATAAGCATGCCTACCCCCTTGGGAAGAAGGCGTAAGTTTATGTATTTATGTGTGAGAGTCTTGAATCCTCCATGAAGACCGTATTGATTTTGAATGTTCGTTGAGTTGTGTGAAACTTGGGTGGGCCTTACCTTCTAGCTACGAAAATAGAAAGGACAAGATCAACAAGGCCTTAAAACTACTTCAACTCATATCTAGTCGTGGAATCAAACGCAACGGAATTGGAGAGAACTAAATAAAACGTCTAGGAGGATGTTTAAGCTATCAAGATTCCAATTATGTCAAGTGAAATTAAAATTAGAACGGTTGAAGAAATGTAGTGTTGTGCCAGTCTGAAATGATAAAAGTGGACTGAAATAAAAGTGCTCCTTTATAATCGACTTGAGCATTCGAGCAAATATAGCCTACTTTCTCATATACTCGTAACTGTTGTTTTTTGACTTACTCTATTTTCTTTCAACCACAAAGATATTTCTTCTAAACATGAAATGGAAGCTGGAGCGTGTGATAGTATTCGCACATCGCAGTCGGGCAAGCCTGAAGCCGGGCTGGCCGACAAAACAAAGTTGGAGCCAGCCGATAAACGTGGCGCGGCATCGGCATCGATCGGCAACGTTGCCGCTCCGCCAGCACTGCGCGTTGCCGCTCCGCGCGCCTATTATTATTTATTATGTTACGCGCGGCCGCTGCACGGCTTGCGTCACTCGTGCATTGCCCGGACTCGAGTGTTTTATGCCAGAGTGTCTTCAGAACAGAGGATAATGGAGAACTTGTACATGTAGAACTTGGAGGGATATAATCCTTACAGCTAATCCTAAACATGACTCAGTCCATGGCGACCTAGATCTATCGAAAACAAAAGTATAAATACAAGACTATGTCTAGCCGTCCTAGAAAAGCCAAATCTTTATTGTTTCGACCAGCAGAATTCGTTTCTTCCGCTTGTTAGTAGTCAACAACGATGAAAAACATTTTAGTGTAACTTTCACTTTTGTCAAAGAAAATTATTGTGAACGATTTGAGACTTGGTATGTTTTCAATCAAGGCTACGTAGGTGTATTATTTGCGAAAATATTGTCTTGTGTAGTCTGCCTTCATCTTTGGTTTAGTGATTCTTCGTCTGTTTTGGGTCTTCTGTAAGCTTGCTCCATCGGTTGCGATTTGGGATGTAGCATTATCTTAAGACAACTTCCTAATCATTGATTCATAACTAATAAAGGATCTCTTTTAAAATTATTTAAATTATTATGGTGTATATGATTTCAAGTTATTTTCCGCCAGTGCAACATTCGACCAAAATAATCCAATGTAATCATGAGTGCAGGAAATTCTCTGCTCTAGAATTTATCAGAAATTCTTCGCTATTGTCGTACGAGCAAGACGCCAAATAAATTTACATGGTTACATTACGGGTTTACATTCGCGAATCATATCGTCAGGGTAAGCTAGTTTTACAAGTTGAACACAAAAATAATAATAGCGCCAGTTGGCAACAAAAGACACCTCATTCAATACAATATTACCTGCGTTGAAGAAAGGGAACATTTGTGTGTAAGAATACACCCCAACGGATTTGTAAGACTGGAACTAGATACATTGAAGGCAAATCTCGCAAAAAAAAAAAAATGATATAGGTTTGACGATTTCTTGCTTCGTTGTCACAATTTTTAACATTTCTTAAAACTTGTCACACTTACATCATATTTTTTTTCGGAATTCGACAGTCTGTCTTTGTTAAAAGAGACAAACACGGCAATTTGGTGTGACCTTGCATACCTCCCTCGCTTAGTCTTCGTCCATTAATCTCTATTCGGTAGCAGTCTGCGTAAATACATTTTTAACAGATATAAACTGGTTTGTTCTTGTTATGTTAGGTCTAAAATATCGAATACTTTTTTTCTATAACTTAGAATATTTCATTTAAAAGCTGGGGTATTGTTAGTAGCACCTTTTTCGGTACAGAACTCTAATGAAACGTAAACAGCTCCGGACATAAGCTAGAAGATTATTGTATTACAATTTACAAATGATCTCAACGCATGATTGATAATAATTAATAATACACCACAGTTACAACACTGGCACTGGTCTATCAATCAAAGGATGTCGACATAGTGGCTAGTGTTGTTCTTATAATGTTAATTATATCAGAGAAATTAGAAGCAGTTATTTTCTCGTCTGGTATCTAATCGGGATTGACATTATGACCTAGGAGAGCAAAAAAATAATCTAAGAGCAAAATATGAAAGAACCGAACCAAATTAGAAATGTTTTTTTTTTTTTACTTAATCGTTGCTTTCATTTTGTTGATGATACAGAGCTAAAGTATTGTGGTCAGACAAAACACTGGTAATCAAAACACATCAGTAGGTATGAACCGCTATGTCCAGACTCCAAATTTGCATGATCAATAAAACTCTAGCGGTGCCAAAAGAAGTTAACGGTGAAATCCATGAAACAAATAACGATCCCATTCTATTTGAAGCAGACGAAGTTGCTCGAATTTGTGGCGGACTGGCGAGCCTGGCTAATTTAGTATAGAATAGGCGAGCTTTCCGATAACTAGTTGCTAGTTAGTGATGCCAATCACTCGGTGCTTGTTATTTCCGTCCAAAAACTGATCATTTTATATATTTCTACAACACTTCTTCGGGAATCATTCAATCTTAATATCATTAGAATAGGTACTAAATACAACCAAAGAAAATGATCAACTAATATTTGCTTCCAAAATTATTCAGTTCACATAATTATGGTTTAAAATTTTGTTTCAGACGTAGAACGAATCAGCTGCTTTGAATACTTGAACAGAATAGACTTGACACGACAATCAAAATATTAGGTATACCAAATATATGCAAAATTGGCCTTGTTTGCAAGTGTTTGTCTGCTGTTGTGACAATGTTTATATTTTTTGGGGATATTGCAAAACATGTAGTACGTCATGCATATTGTTTCCAATAATGGCAATAGTGCTATGGAGTTCATTTTCATGTAACGATCAGAATCTGAATTTTATTTGCTCTAAATGTAGGTACAGTAGGGTAGGACTTCACCACATTACCTGATTAGGGATAAAGAGAACCATTACAAGGAGAATCTGTAATAGGTTCCAACCAAAACTTTGAAAGGGTTAAGCCAACTATTTCCTTGCAGTAAGAATTAGTTTAATTGATACATTATTGCGTTTTCCTGCAAAATAACATTGTATTGTAGCGTGATCCCTAATCCGCCATTAAGAATGCTGGTAACTGTAAAATCTTCACCTGTTTGCAACGTTTTATTACTGGGCTCTCAAACCGGATGTTCCTCGCCCGGTGAGCATAAAAAAGTCTAGGGCGATCTCCGAACAAAAAAATACATCCTATTTATTACGCAGCTGCTCTGAACACCCTGCTGTCTGCCTGCCTGTTGTGTGGCAAACAAAGCGCTAAGTGGAAGGTAGGTACTGTCGTGTCCTCGCAGGGTGACGGGCGGCCAGCCCAGCGCGCTATAAACATTATAGATTTTCTGCCTCGCCCGAGATCTAGTCCAGGCACACCCAGTTTGTTGTACTCGTACCTCGCTTGCGGCTGCGTATCCGTGAACGGGTTTGTGCAGCTCGATTTTAGGAATTTCTGTACGAACCTATTTACTTACATCTAAAAAATAGAAATATGTACCAGCTGTTCTTTTTTATTTGCTATATGCAATTTTCCGGCCGGTTCTAGCGAAAAAAATCCAAGAATTATTAAAACACCTGCGCAATCTTATAATTGTTGAACCCGTTAAAGCACGTACGGTGTAATCAGCTGTGCGGTGCAATGTTTCACGGGGAAAAGGCTTTATTATAAGCAACCTTATTGATTGAGCACTCTCACGCGATACTGACATCAAGTTTTATGTGACTCATGGACTATATAGGGTTCCTTGCCTCTGCTATAGAGGCGAGGTCGTAATGTGCCGCCTGTCTCGTAAAGACCTTCGCGTCATTTGGGCTAGAGTAATGTATGTTTATGTCACACGACCTTTTTTCATAAACAAAGCAGCCATAGACACTCGCGTCTGTTTACTGTATCAATTTTCCAGTGTTGCGCATATCGGGTGCCTATCTTTGAATGTACTGATTGCTCTGCTAAAACGAATTAGTAGAGCAAATCATTAGCAGCTCTTAACCTGATTAGTAATTAGTTAAGAGTTGAAACTAGCTCTCTGTCCCATAGAACATGTTTCTGGTTTGTAAACAAGTATAAACCCCTGAGTACTTTTGTAATTATCTTGTAAACTACTTCGTCGTTTATGTTTAAGAGGTATATTTTCGACTATCATTCATTAAACTTTAATAAGGTACTAATGTCCCTGATTCGTGGAAGGACACGTTTCCACATGAACGATTTTAATTACAGAAATGAAGGGTCTTCCTTAATCAATTTGGACATTTTGGCATGCAGCAGTGGTGAAGCGAGAAATAAAGTTACAGACTGTGGGTGTATGATAGAAAATCAAAGCTGATGTTATGATTGCAGAGAATGACGGAAGCGTAATTATAACAATTTAGTATATGCCTGTATATTTCCAAAATTATGTCTCCTTTGGCACAATACATCATATTAAGGTAAGCTCTATGAGATAAGTAAACACCAGCAAAAATAAAACACTAGTATTGAAATAAATTTAAATCAATTTCACCGTTGTTTGGAGTTTCTTCTACTCTTCATGCAATATCAGCCGTGACTTTGCCAAAGCTCCTTAGTTCTACATTCCTATGTATTTGTCTGTAGATATTCCAAATTCCATCTTATGTACGAGATAGTCTATTTAACTTCTGTATCAGTAACAGCTGCTACTCTGTCAATAACAACGCAATACCAAAAAAACGTGGCTGAAAAAATTTGGCAATAGGCGTTGTTGACGTTGATGATTTCATCATTCCTAAAACTCCTCGATCAACAAATGCTATAACGTGTAATGAGAAAATAGGAAAGTTCTAAAGAGTTATCTAAGTACTTATACGAATTAGCAGTAGATAAGAGTAGGTTGTATATTTTAACTAAAAATACATATTTTGAAAATGTTACACCCTAACCCAGATTCCAGATTCTACTTCGGAAAAACCTTACAATAATGGACGATAAATTCGTGTGTAAGTATAAATACTTACACACGAAATTGAAACGAAATTGATTGGTTTGAAATGAAACTGTCTGTTTTGTTCTTCACAATTAAATTGTCGTATATCGCCTCCATGATAACCCGTTGGCTGCACGTTCGATGTCAACCAAACACGTGCTTCAGTACGCTCAATAATATACGCAGTAGGTATTGTATGTGGTTGTCGGAAGGGTCAGCCGCCCCGCGCTGCGCCGCTCCCCCGCGTTCTATCGATCGCGCCACGTTGCCGCCCCGCTACTTTCCCCGCGACGTTGCCAGCTCGCGGTTACTATTTAGACAGATTATTGTAACAAGACTGACTGGTGTATCATTAGGTACTTGTTGCCTGTTGCCGGCGCTCCTCGCTGTAATCCTACGTTAGAACTGGGCCTGGCATCCCTTGGATGTTTACCATTTTCAAATTAGCCTCACTTTGTAAGATAGCCTCCATCTTGGCGTTTTTGCTCGTCTGAGTTTATATACATTATAATACATTCCTCCTAGTCTCAGGCGTTTTCGTAAGATAAGATAAGACTTTATTTGCCTTAAACATGGTATAATGGTGTTACAGTCTTATTTAAATACAATGTCCACATGTTTAGCTATACAGAATATGTATCAATTGCATGCAAAAATAATTATAATGTCAAAATAACAGTAAGTAGTAATTAAATAATTCAAATTAAGGACGCGTTTACGAATTGACGCGCATCAATTTTAGGTATTGAGTCTTACTACTACACGTGCACGGCTCACACACACAGCGACTAGCGCGTAGCGGCGAAAATATGAGTGAACTAACACGGCTTGATACTTGAGTCTACTATTATTTATTTTATTGCCGTATATTTTTTTTTAAACTTACGGTGATATGTTTTTATAAAGTTTGTAACGTGAAATAGTCATAAAAGTAGCTACTATTGGACAGTGATTGGTTGGTAAGCAAGTAAGTACTGGCGAAAGTACGCACGATGACCAATCAAGCTATGCCAAATCAGTATAAGCGCATCCCTCATTATACGGTAATTCTATACAAAGCGACCATGTTATACTGGAAATGTATATATGTATTACTTGAAATGTCGCCGTGTGTACCTATGTAAATACATACAATTTAGGCCACAAGCTTTTTGAAAACAAATAATTAAAGACATTTTATTTTTTTGTTTTGGTAATTCTTACAATAAATTTGCTTTCAAATACTTGCATTTGGGGTTCTCGAAAACTAGAAAAAAAAATAAATAAGAAAGAAAATATGTTTATTTCGCACACACAATATACTAAGACAATATTCATTGCTTCATCTTCATTCGTTTATATTTCGTTTGCACGACAGCAAAAACAACTCAATGGATATTGTTGAACTGTCGAATTGAAATCGATTGATTCCTAGTGCATCACTACGCAAAATGCCGTACAAAGCGGGCCAGAAGCAAGACCTAAATTACAATTAAACATGGAACTATGGCTGCCGATTTCTTGAAGCTGTTTCAAAAAATAATCTATTTGTACGACTCTTCTTCCTGATACCTGGAACGGTTCTGTTTCCTCATTGTTCGTGTTCTAAAAACAATACTTACAGAAAAAAATTACTTGTTATTTTCAGTGCAAAAATAGTAATTGAATAAACAAATCATAACAGTAATTTAAAATGCATTATAACTTACGTGAGGTATTTCCAAATTATTGTCATCAAAAGTACTACAACTCGCTTGGTCATATCTTTCTGGATATACTTCGGGTGTGTCAGTCGCGATACTCGTATCACAACTGCTTTCATTCTTTTGCCTGTGAAAAAGGATCATATGGTAGTGAATGTTCATAATTATACATATATTTTTAATAATCATATAAGCACTAACCGTATTCCTTTTTCTGCATTACGTCTATTGGCACGAAGTTTCTTACGGGAGCGTTTTCCAAACGTCTTAAGCCTTGGCATCTAAAACAACAGTTGAGGTATAAGAGGTATAAACTACACATATTAGCTGGTTCTACTCTTTTACTAGTTACAGTAACAGTCGTCAAAGTACACCTTTGGATCACTATATCAAGTAATGAGGTTAGGTCTCATCATAACTAACACAACGAGCCCAAACTCGGCACACCTAGCTCCACTCGTTTATTGGTTCCAGTAGCAGTCTTCGAAGTACACCTTCAGGTCATTCCATCAAGTCCTGAGGTAAGGTCTCATCATAACTAACACAACGAGCCCAAACTCGGCACACCTAGCTCCACTCGGTTATTGGTTCCAGTAGAAGTCTTCGAAGTACACCTTCAGGTCATTCCATCAAGTCCTGAGGTAAGGTCTCATCATAACTAACACAACGAGCCCAAACTCGGCACACCTAGCTCCACTCGGTTATTGGTTCCAGTAGAAGTCTTCGAAGTACACCTTCAGGTCATTCCATCAAGTCCTGAGGTAAGGTCTCATCATAACTAACACAACGAGCCCAAACTCGGCACACCTAGCTCCACTCGGTTATTGGTTCCAGTAGAAGTCTTCGAAGTACACCTTCAGGTCATTCCATCAACTCCTGAGGTAAGGTCTCATCATAACTAACACAACGAGCCCAAACTCGGCACACCTAGCTCCACTCGTTTATTGGTTCCAGTAGCAGTCTTCGAAGTTCAGCTTCAGGTCACTCCATCAAGTCCTGAGGTAAGGTCTCATCATAACTAACACAACGAGCCCAAACTCGGCACACCTAGCTCCACTCGTTTATTGGTTCCAGTAGCAGTCTTCGAAGTCAGCTTCAGGTCATTCCATCAAGTCCTGAAGTAAGGTCTCATCATAACTAACACAACGAGCCCAAACTCGGCACACCTAGCTCCACTCGTTTATTGATTCCAGTTCCAGTCTTCGAAATATACCTTCAGGTCACTCCATCAAGTTTGAAACGAAATGTAAATTTATAATCCGTAGGTAATTCAAGAATAAATATAAGAAACTAAGTAAAATCTTACCTTGTTTGTCCGTAGTCCGCACAAAACACGTAAAGTATCAAGTTTGGTATGTCAAATATTTTGTATTCGTACAGCGATCTTTTTCAACACAAGCTGCTGCTTACAAGTGACACAGTGTCCACTCACGACGGCGGCCAAGCGCAGACTAATATTTCATTACAAATCTTTGGCAAAAAATCACGACAGTGACCCAGTAAAATAACCCTTAGATTCAAGCTGTTAAGATGCACGCGATAAAGCAAATTTTGTTAAAAAACTAAAATCGATTTGATTTTTTTTCTGAGACTATTTGGAACATTTTGGTAGTTCTTTCTGCGACGTTTTTGAGTTGATCATGTCTGCTTACACAAAATATTTTTAAATAAATACATTTCTGTTATTAAATAGAAGAAAAATGTTCCTAAACTCAATACGATATCTTCAATTTTGTGTGAAGAGGTACCGGAAATGATTTTTTACAATATTATAAATCAAAATTTTCTAATAAAAAATTGCGTAAATTTGAAGATGAAGGAGTAATCTATCTGTGGTAATTATTATTTACATTTAGTTTAGTTTAGTTCTGCTGCAAAATGTACCGAAAAACTGCTTATTTTGGTCAGATTTGTAAACGCGTCCTTAATAGATATATTATAAATGTATGTCAAAGAAATCCTTAATGTCATACGAGTAGAAATTATGTCCATTCAGCCATTTATCACAAGGCAGCTTTTAGCATACTTGGCTGATTTGGGATTATCCTTTGTTACAAGTTTCGTATTATTTTGTTTATTAAATTAGGAATCTGTTTAGCTTTTCAGCGATAGAACGGCTAATGGACAACGTTATTTCACTTGCTCCAAATATTTAGGTATCGTCAGAGCTCTATTTATAAATTCTGATGTTTATAAACTCGTTTCATTCATCTTTATACTTTCGTATTGGACTGTACTTACCTAAACAGATGGTGTGTGTGTATCTATTAACACCTAATTAACATGCTTTTATTATTTTAACATTTCAACTTGACTGAGTTGTTCTCCTAAGTCAATTTTTGCTTTCATATTTAAAATATCTGACTAGATATAGGTACTAGGTTCTGTCCGCGACTTCGTCCGCGTGAAATTTCTTGTTCCCCGACCCACCGCGTCGCATCGCATCGCCTACCTGCGCTATCACTTTGTTTTTGCTTAGCGTTCTTTCTGACTTTTTTCTTTTTACTCGGCTCCTAAGGTTCATAGTGTGATTGTTAAATAGCCTTCCTCAAGAATTCTGCTATCAAATGCAAAAAGATTTTTTCAAATCCGACTGGTAGTTCCAGAGATTACCCCCTACATACAAACTTACAAACAAACTTTGACCTCTTTATAATATTAGTACTATATGTATAAGATCATACAAAATAGATTCGAATATTACGCTTATTTGAACTTAATCGTGTACCAATGTTTAGACACCTAAATATTCATCTCAGAGCAATATAGTAATTAAAAACAGACGGATGAAGTTAATAATGATGATGGATTGATGGCAGCGATAAAGAAGAGAAGAAAAACACATGCTGCATCATATAAATTAGGATAAGGTAAGGATGCAGGGTTAGGAGATGATGATGATGATGTCAATGACGTATATATATATAGTATTATTGTAAGGGTGTATTGGCCACTAGTATACATTTGTTCTCTCTTACCACTTCTCTCTATAAAGCTACTAAGAAGTAAAGACCATTTCTCTCAATTAATACAACAATTTCTGCAAAAATGAACGTTTATTTATTATAAAAAATGGAATGATGAAGCAGCAGAACATCAGTTAGGAGAAATCACCTGTCGATGGGTCCAGCTTTATATAGTTCCGTTTACCGTTAGACGACCTTAAACCCTTAATTAAACACAACACTTCACTCCTAAATTCTAGTTTTTGGTCCATATTAAACTCCCTAACTGCAGGTAATAAAGATTCGAAGAAAGACCGGTCTTCATCCTCAGCGGGAGTATTAAAACTAACTGTAGCGTCCGGGAATGGCGTATCTACATATTCTATGTCAGTTTCCTGCTTCGTGGACCTTTTTCTTTTTAAATTCTCTATAGTGGATGGAGAATCTTCCGGGTCACTGCCCCAGATGCTAGAGTCATTTAACAAATCGAATTTTCTCGTTCTAACACCAATTTTTTTCAGTTTAGGATCTTCTTCCTCGCTCTGGTCATCGTTATCGCATTCCACGTCGCTTCCCGACTGGCTGTTCTTATTATTGTACAAGTCAGTAAGAAAGGACAAATGTTTCGCGTACACATAACCCTTTTTGCCATATTTCCTTTTACGATGACGCACGAATGAGTCCCTTATATTTCTCCATTTTCCGTGCAGTTTACGATCTGGAATGTGGAATATTTATATTTTATAGTCACTTTAATAGTTCATATTAGTAGATCTCTTTCTCTTTTATCTTATGATAAAATATGTTAGTAGGTAGATACATAGGGTTTTTTTTTTGTTAAAATCTCTCTTCACACTCGCTAGGTTTTACTTATTCTATATGATATGATTATTCTAGTCTCTTTATCACATAAGAATCAAATTAAGTCTCTTTATAAATAAAATAAAACATAGTAAGTAAGAATTAAACATCGTCACAGCACAGTAGTTGAATGAACCATTCTAATCAAAGCATGAAAAAAGGAATAACATCGTAACTTCGAGAAGACTCGGATACGAATAACCAGTAAAACACATGAAGTCTAGGTTACTACTCAAGAAGGATTAGCAAACAACCAATATACCAGTACTGCAATTTGAAACCTAATACTGCACTAACGCTCGCATGGAAAATCTGTACAAGCTGTAACAAAAAGCAGAAAAGGTCCCAGAAAACGCCAAATCGTCGCTTAAGTTCTAACACCACGTAAGTCAAAAATAACAACTTTACAGGAGAGTGAAAAAAATGCATAATTTTACCTACATAAGATACCATGACAATACTATTTTATAATTTGTGTACACTTCGAATTGGAGCTATTAAATATGTAACTTTATTTTTTAGTATATAGTATCTATTAGATCTATGTAAAATTATGCCATTTTGTCACTCTCCTGTTAAGTTGATATTTTTGACTTACGTGGTGTTAGAACTTAAGCAGCGAAATGTCATTTCAATAAACCCAAACAAGGATTGCTTTTGCTATACTCATTTGACCCAATGGATTTATTTACTGAAAAGAGTCGACGCTAGCTGAGAATAAGACTTATCACAATTTACTGAACAGCTTACTTCTGCAGGAGGGAATATATACTCATAATAGGTTTTTTCTAGCACTAATTTGTAATTTGAAACTATTCAAATCAATTCAGGAAATATATCCTATCACCATATTGTTAATCTTATTTTTATTGGTCGTAAATCCTCCGACTGTCATCGTGTATGCATTCTACTCTTTCTCAGCTTTGGTCTTAACGTAAACGTTATTATTTTTGTCCTGAGTATTTGTGGAAGCCCACAGATGATTGTTGTGGTAGCCTCCAGACTATGCTCTACCTTAAAATCGAACACATACCTATACCTCACATATTACTGAATGAAGTTTGTAGTTTAATTTTAATAAAGAAGTAAGAGCTACTGCTCTTTATTAAAGTGTAAATTACCTGTGTGGCTATTTGCTTGTATGTGTTCTACGGAAAACCCCAAATTGCCAGAATCAGCGTTGTTGTGCATGTGCCATTTGCATCTGTTAATCCTACCAGGTTGATGGTGCACACGGCTACACATCAAGCTATGCAAAACCAGTATTGGCTGACCTTTCATTGTGAGAAAATACCATACAAAGTGAGACCAAGACAAACTGGTTTTGTATAGCTTAACGTATAGCCATGTGTCAGTACACACGACGACACACCAAGCTATATATTTTCCAGAAATCACCTTAGCTTATACTGTAAATGTATAAGCTTGAAATGACGTCGTGCTTACAAGACAGCGGCCTACGTGTACTTACTGAATAGAAATTGTAAAGTTGATTAAACCTTTGTAAAAAATAGTTACTGCAATGAGAATTGCTTTTTATGAAGTTAATAATTGATTTGCACAAGTCAAGAGCCTGACTCATGAACTAGATTTTATTAAAATTGTAACGCAGTACTGTATAATAATTGTCGTACACTCATCAAAGTTACATACGCTGTAGAAGCACATATTGTACGCATGTAAGTATTTTCCTTATTGTGAGCACCGAGAAATAACCTGAAGTGAATGGATGCGTTGGAAGTTACTTTGCACGGGGAAAGGCAATCGCTTCGGAGCGACCACGAACGCGATCGGTCTGTCGACTAGTTGCCCAACCGCGAGTCGCGACCTCTACTTTCAAGGTGACGCATTTCACAGGTATACGTTGGATCACGCACGTTGTTTTTATGTAAATAAAGCATCGAGATTGCCTATTCACACAGATCTTTCTGAATATTGACGCCACTGAGCTATACCGACTGTCGATGATTCTTAAAACGTGTTTATACTTAGGAACTTTTTTCGTTCGTCGATATTCAATGACCTGTTGAAACATTTTGGTTTTTGCTCATTTTAAACTTCTAGAAAACTCTTATCAAAATCGGGCCGTTATTATGACTATCTTATCTAGTTACTTGTTATTTGTTACACTTCTTGAAGAGCGGATAAATATGTATATTCTATCTCAACTCCAACTTGTTTTTTTTTTGTGTATGTTCTTTTATTATGCGTCATGTTTGCCGCAAATAAATGCATTTTCTTTCTTTTTCTATCTGATTGGTATTGTATTCGTGGAAAGTGTCGTCATACTTACAAACATCGATTTTTTCCTTATCGGGAATTTCTTCAAAATCAGATATAAATACCCGAGCTATTTCCGCCCACGCGTTCTGCTTCTTACTCTTGAATCGGTGGTCTTCACTGTTTATGTCCCAAATTTCTGGATACTTCTTCACTTCACTTATAAACGATTCAACGTCAAGACAGTATGAGCTCATGATTGGCACTTGGGAAAAAGCCGCGATTTTACTGCGACAAACAAACACGGCAGCCGGTACGGACGATCGACGCGGAATGACGCAGCGGGGTCGCAGCGGCCCGCCGCCACGCCGCACCTCAGCTGCGTTTCGTGCACGATCTGGCAACGTCGCACGCTCGCACGCCGATCCGCCGGTCGTCCTCAGTTTTTGTTTTAATTTATTGTAATTTATTTGTTTACCGTATTGTCTATCTAGTAGTAATCTGAATGACGTGGGTAATTTAAGTCATTATTATTACATGATACGATCAAATGAATCAATTAGCTAGCAAAGGTTTATTTTTATCTCCGTGATTGTAATTCCTTGTGTGTCATTCTTATTACCTACGGCCATATTGGTAGTAATGTTAAGTACAGTTATTCCACTGTGAATGCCGCCACTGTGGATATGTGCTCTATTACGTATATAAAGGTACGATACAAGCCGGCAACGTAGGAAACATCAAAGGAAATACCTATCTATATGTAAGGACCGGGTCTGTCCAATTGCTATTTTTATAAATATTACATAACTACGCTACGTATCGTACGTGTCTTGTGATCTTGTCTAGGTCAGTTTAAATTGTATTATGTTCGTAACGATTATGATGACACTTTTCAACTTTACCGTAGAATCTTGTTTTCAATGGGTTTACCGGATTGGTTCAAGGTTTATACTATAGGTACTGTTGTACTGTGTACTGTACATACAATCCGAATATTCTATATATCTTTAAAAGACTTCTACAAAAGTTTACTTAGTAATATTGCCAGGATTACCACATAACACGCAAGACAACTAGGCGGCTAGTTATATCTCTACAAAAACAAAGAAAATCCACATTAAAAAAAAAATGATATTGCTTTTGTTGATTCTTTTTTAATGTGGATTTGGACGTAGTTTAGCAGAAAGGACTCAACCCACAAAATGTAATTTTTAAGTTATCGAGGTTTTAAGCTTAGGTGTGTATTGTTGCAATGATATTGTCTAGGGAATATGTTAAAAATTTTCACTTATGGGCAAATATACCAATATTTTTATGAGTCAAGTCGTATTACATAGACTAACGCAATTTTTGAGTATTTTTGAGTTACTGGGAAGAATGTGGGTTGAGTCCTTTTTGCTAAACTACGTCCATTTTAGACACTTATAGTAATTAAACAGGGCTTTGACAAGGTGTGGTTTGATGATGTCCTTTAAAAAGGAGAAATACTTAATACATAATATATCGTGCCACTTTGTCTTCGATTTGCAAAACCACATTTTCAACCAACAAAAAACTGTCGACCTCTACCTTCACTACCTTCAGCAGCTTTTAAGCAGCGTACCTCGGGGATCTATTTTAGGACCAATGTTAAAGACCGGACACAATGATCCGGTTTTCGAACTCTCCTTGTCCTAATTTTAAGAATTCATAATAACAATAACCTTGCCTGGTAAAGCATACGCGGCTAGCATAAGCTCGTTCTTTAACTAGGTACACCTGTGCTCAGTGGGTGGTCTTATTTAATTGAATAACTCCGAGACACGTAAAATATTACCTATTCCATTAATTTAACACTGCGATTTAGTTTAATATGAATTTATGATTAAGAGTTGCAATGCTAATTAATATTCTTGTTTTTTCCTCTTAATTGGTTTCAAATGTTACACTTATGGTTTAAACAGTTATGCACAGTATTAATTGCGTTAGTCATGTAAATAAAGGTGTGTTTCCAGATATGTGTCAAAGTTGTAATGAATCAGGCACCTATTTATTCCAGTACGCAGAATAGTGAACTAAAGATTAGGGACAAACGTAATTAGGTACTTACTAAACTGAATGAAATTGTGTACTTAATTCTATGATTTTAGTATTTTACATAGGTACTTCTTTAACTTTTATGGATTGTTCTGGTTCATTGCTTAAAAGGGCAATATGGAAAATGAATGAATTTGACCAGCAATTGAATGGAGATGTTACAAATATTGATATTATGTATTTAAAAAAACCGGCCAAGTGCGAGTCGAACTCGCGCTCGAAGGGTTCCGTACCATTATCTATAAAAATCACGTCTGTTGTATGGGAGCCCCCCTTAAATATTTATTTTATTATTAAAGTAAAAATACAACTGAGTAGGTATTTTGTGAATATTTCAAGTGCCTAGCTGTTGCCATTATTGATATCGAGCAAAAAAGGGCAAAAAAATCGCGTTCGTTGTATGGGAGCCCCCCTTAAATATTTATTTTATTTTGTTTTTAGTATTTGTTGTTATAGCGGCAACAGAAATACATAATTTGTGAAAATTTCAACTGTCTAGCTATCGCGGTTCTTGAGATACAGCCTGGTGACAGACAGACGGACGGACAGACAGCGAAGTCTTAGTAATAGGGTCCCGTTTTTACCATTTGGGTACGGAAACCTAAAAATGACCAACTTCAGCTATGTTAGCTGTCTCGAATTGTTGACAGCTCAAGACCAGTGCTTCCAGTCTCTTCCCCACTAGAAGCGGTGCAAAAGATGCTTCAGCAACCGGGTTAACCCTGGATATAGCGCTAGGGAAATGAGAATATCCCACAAATGTATAAGCCAAAGCGCACAACTCCAAGAATTATTGCGAAACTTTAGAATAATCGCACAACTTTACAATTTAGGGCGCCAACTTCCTACGAACTGTGTTCCAAACGCGAAGTTTTGCATTTCGCCAAAAGATATGGCGGAAGCCAGAAAAACTGGCCGCGTTTCTATAACTTTTTCTCACTTATAGCGCCAACTTCGCTTTGTTCGAGGATTTCCTAGAACTTTTTTTGTGGTTTTGTTTGTTTTTTGGTTCGCTTTGAATTGAACTGTGTACCTAACCTACCTATTTACTTATCTAAATAATATGAACTGATAACAAATGCCTATTGTATTAGTATTAGGTACTAATGATGACCTGACCTTCAAGATCTGTCGTTTAATAAAAATGCGAAATAAACTAACGTATGTTATTTTTGTTACAGGTATAAACCCATGAAATGGTCGTCAATCGTGTGTAACATTGAGGTAAAATGATACAGCGTTATTTGATAAATCCGATAACATTTATTGAGTAGGTAAACAGGAAACAAGGATATGAAAAAGTATTATATTATTAAAGGCAGGTTCTAATGCAACTGAGGAAAATAACCATGTTTATATAATTGTCGTTTTCGTGACTAATGTCTTGTTACACAAACACAATGGTAGGAAACATAACAAATAGGACATACGTTTGGAAGCAATGCTTGTATAATCTGGAAGAAAATTCTTCTTAAACCTTTTAATAAAAACTAGATATTCCTATTAATGTATTATTTATTTATCTAAACTATTACTATAACTAGACTAGAACAACAAATATCTTTAACTTATTCCTTCAATAACTCGCATAAAAAATAGGTAATCATACTAACATAAATAATATAATAAGTTGTTAATCATCAACTTCTGACTGCAACTTGGTAACTTGACTTCTTTACAAAATAATAGATAAAGTACTAAAAACATCAACAACATACAAACTAAAATGGATGAACAATCTCATACCTGAAAATACCACAATCAGACACTGCAGTCAAAGACAAGATAAGATCTAGACTTTTTATACCGCAGTAGTAAACCATAGCAAAACAACTTTTTTTATTTTATTTGACCCATTGCCAAAAACGGGTCCGTTTATATTAGCGTAACTAATAACAAAACAAAGCAACACTCGTAAACTCTCTGTTTTTGCCAACAGACTTGGATATTGTCCATATATCAGATAATATATATTTTTATTTTTAACTTGGCGAACTGTTATGGGAATAAGTAATGTAGTAATTTGTATAACATATTATCGTCGTATGGACCTATATTTTCTTGCACATAATGTAAAGCAATGACTACATTTTTAATTGAATACTATATTTATGGAACAACTACTAAGAACAGTTATTCCATCTGTGACCAAATAATCAATGGAAATGTGTTAAGACCTGAACTTTTTTCTATGAAAGCCGTCACAAGTCTAAAAAACCAACTTTTTTTTTTAATACTAGAAGACTTTTCTCGTCTATATAAAACGAAGCTCAAAAACACCAACAAAAATATACATTAAAAACTTAAACGAAAAACAATTATTTATGACAAGAGCACCAATAAAACTATTTGGATGAATCCGAAGCCTATTCTGTACTGTCATGCCTCTGCCGTTTGATGTCAATGAAGTTTTTATCCCCTGAAGTCCCTGGCCTGGTGTTGTTATAATGGCAGGAGACCGCTTCCTGCATGACATTGGCTATCTGCGCTCTCACCCACATCTTTATATTAATCGGTAGCTGCCTCATTTCGGGAAGAAAGGATAGTAGGAATAGTCTATCGCTGTCTGTCTCACTCTCAGCCATTTCGACGGGAAACATTGGCATTTCCAACTCCTCTGGAGGCTGGTGACTCATTTCACTGGACTCTCGTTTCCTCTTTTTCCTTTTAACCTTCTTCACTTTGACGACAGGCTCGGTGTGGATTTCTTCTTCTGGGTTCGGTTCCGCTAAGATGTCTTCATCCAGCTCCCTGATGACAAGACAAATATAATTACTACAAAGTTTCAAGTTTTTTTGTTGATAAGTTTAACCGAATGTAAGCGCCTAAAGGCGTTAAAGTTCAAGGGCGATTTTAATCTATTGCCATCTCTATTTTACACGTCTTGTAGTTTGACAGTTGTGCGACAGTGAGAGGAAAAATGCTTAACCAGTACGTTCACTGCTTAATAAAGTAAAGTTTATCAAACTAGAACTTAAAATTTAGAATTTGCATTAATGAATGAAGAATGAACCAACTTTTTATTCGGAAGAAAGTCAACATACTCTTCCTCGCTGAGACTGCCCTCGAACCCTCCGAGGAAGCTCATCCTCTTGAAGTAGCGGTACACCCGCCTGTTGATCCTGACGCCAGAGCGGCGCGCGCGCAACTCCCGGTTGTACGCGTCCCTCAACGACCGCCATTTTCTTTGCAACTGTAAAACTTTGTTTAAGAAAATTGTTGGAATTAGGACCTAGAAAACTTTAGAATTTTAATTGTTACCATCTTATTCTAATTTAATAGGTTTCTTTTTCATAGCCAAAGGGCCCTGCGACTCTGCGACTAAATGTGTTGTCGTCATTTTGCACGTTTGCTCGAGCAAGACCATTTTGTCTTGTGGAGTGCGCGTTCCGAATGTTTCGTTGCAGTGTGCCTTGACCCTCGTTTCTCTCAGTATTTTTAAACCAGTCCCAGAGCCTCGATAGTCTAGTGGTCGCAAATGCGACAGCGTAGCGTGGAGTTCTTCGTTCGAGCCTCAGGAGAGTCAGTGTTATAACTGGGTTTTTATATTAGAATTTGCTCTGTAGCACATACGAAAGCGAGCCCTGGGAATTGGTATTTAATTTAAACCCAAGAAATGTTGTTGTCAGTCATGTTAGCTGACATGAAGGTCATATCACCAGTTACCAAGCCTAAATGACAATGTATTGAAATGCTAAAAAAAACCTACGCATCATTAAATCAAAGTGCCGTATACAACTAGAAATGTTCGCCGTCATCTGTCCGTAATGAACATTGTGATTCATACTAAATGGCGTAACATGCTGCGTTCATATTAACGAACTTCACCCGTTTCGCACACGCGTCACGGTATGTAAATTACATGTGTTTGTTGTAGGCACCCATTATTATAATGTACCTACGCCAGACTATTTTAATGCGGTCAAATGCCTGAACTACGGAATGTTAAACAATTTCTTTATGACAGTAATTAAGTGAAATAATAATTAATAATGATAGGTGAATGTTAAATAGCCACATGAAATACTGCATGCAAAATAGAAAGTTCAGTGTCATGTCCACGAGAGGAGCACGAATGACGTTCTTTTATTATAATGATTCATTGTTATTTATTATACTGATAAACTCGTAATTGCGATTAATTCTCACGAAACGGAAGCAACATGATAATACGAATTGTTATTACACTATTTCCTTATTAAGTTTTGTTATTAATTCGTAAAAACAATGTAACAAGGGCAAAAGGGCGGGAAACGGATAGCGGAATGCGGTTTTCATTCATCGCGCAGCCGCGCTGCATGCTAAACATTGAACGAATGACTTGTACGAAACTTCAATGTTGTCGCTGCGTATTTCAGATTTTAAACGACTTGTTTATGTTTATATACCTAACGCTAGCTTAAAAACATTACGCGTTCCTTTTTACTAACGTAAAATTAAACACAAGCTATGTAAATCGAGTTAAAAAACGATTAGAAAATACGAAAATAGTGTGTGACTCATTTCGTGTTCTCATTGTTGACATTGACGTAACAGAGGTTAGGGTCGTGTATTTTCCAATACTAACCTCTGTCATACGCTGTCGCCTTGTTGAAATGTTCCCAACCGTGGTAAATAACCGATCCTATTTCCTTCCACAACGCCAACTTCTCCTCGCGGTCGGCAGGATGGTCAGCCTTGTATAACCCGGGTCGTTTTTTGACTTCATCTATCAATTGAACAGGATTAAAGATTGACATTTTGACAAATCACTTCAATCGTCGGTATAAAGGCGTAGTTACGATTGCGACGAAAAAAACGCGCCACCTCCGCAGCGGGGCGCGATGCGACTGACGCATTATCGCGCGTTTGTGCGCACGCTCGACTCTCGTGATTGGCCGCGTTGCGACTCCGCTGACAGAATGCCCGCCCACTGCGACTGGCGTGTCGCCGTGTCGTAAACTTTGTCGAATCGATTCATTTTAACACGATAAGAACCTATGTTATTTTCGTTTATAGTTAAAGTTAATTTAATTGATAAATATTATTATATTATTGTTTCATACCTTACACGACAGATTTCTGTGAAAAATAAATAAATGCTCGCATCTGTTAGTAAACAATGAAAGTCCACTATCTAATTACTTTTGAAAAATAAATACTGACTTGGAAATACATATTATTGCCATACCTACCTTTTTGTAGTTACCTATAGTTATTCGATGAATAATTTTATTGTGATTTCATGAAAAGCAACGCTTAACTCGGTGGATTATTTTGCACTTCAAGACTGCAAGTTTTGATGAATATATATAATAATATGACCTATTTTGAAAATAAAATATTTTCTGAACGATAAGATTCCAACTAACTCTACCCGCCCACCTGCCTTAAACCTGGTATGTGAGCTATTCATAAGCCCATGTTGCAGGTATTTATAAAAACATTTAAAATAACCCTTTGTGGCTCGGCACGACTCACGAAGCAACCGCAACGCGTCTTGTGTTTGCAGCCAGCCAGCGTGCGGCCGGGTCGTGCGACGTTGCCAAATCGTGCACGCACGGTACGCGGACCGCATTTATGTTTTTTTTTTTTTAGTTTGATGCACTTTTCGTGTTTTCACGCTAAAGGCTAAACCTTCGACGCGCTAAATATTACACAAAGGATGTTGTTGTTTTTCGGAACTTATAAATATTTCTGCATATTTTAATTGACGTGTAGCTAAATAACGTTTTATCTGCAAAGCTCGGTTGAGTAAACAGTTGAGTTATTGCTCTTTGTTGTATTTTTTTACTAAGATAAACTGACTACGTAATTCTATGAAAGAAATGCGAGGGTATTGCCATTTAATATCTGTCAAATAGTTTATTTGATCAACAGTAGGTAGGTAGTGTAGGTACTAACATTTTCAAAGTAAAGTGGAGAGATCTGAAGACACTTAGCGCTGAATTCTATCATCCACATTCAGTTTGCCTAGCCATCGAACCGGAACACTTCTCACCTACAAACAAGTATCGATTCGGCCGACTCTAACTTACCGCGCAAACGGACAAGCTGCAGACATTCCTTGTTTCTATTCTTATATGTTTCTCTTTTAACACATGAAAGAGTAAGGCAGAAATAGAATGTTTACGTGTTGTTGTAACGTTACCATTATTCTGGGAATTGCCACGAAATGTGTTGTTTCTTACCTTTCATATCACATTTATGAGCTTTGAACAACAGTAGAGTGTCTTTTAGGAATCTAGAATGGAGTTTAAGATAATTAAGCAGATTTTTAGCATTAGATTTCTTAAAATGTTATCCAATATCGTACTTGTCTGCTTCTCAACTATGGGTCCCAGCTTCGTCAAAGCGTATTACTAAGTACTGCTGACTGCAGCATCAAATTTAATTATCCAGTCTTAGTTTGTGGTTCTTCGACCTAAGACTTCCAACAAAATTGGTTTTACCAAGCTCTGTTTCACGACTTTGTTGTTTTGGGCTACATAAGTGCAGACCATTAAGTACCAGAAACTTCAATAGGTACCTACATGTAAAGGTATGTATTGAAGTTTCTACTTATACTGTACTGCTTTGAGGTGAGGTGCACGAACGCCACTGCGATTTTGATAACTTCGGGCGCATTCTGCAAATTTCGCCTTTGGAAACGATGATCATACATCCAACATTCTCTCATCCCTCACCCACAGCCACACCAAATATCCTTTTCAGGATCATCACAGTCACATACCACGTCCAGAAACACTTAATCAGTCACTTCAGTTACTTCATGAACCAATCCTTTCATCACGATGATCATACAGCCAAATTTCTTATCTGAGGTCTTAGCCTCACGAATAATTCTTCTCAGGGTTATCATCACAGCCTCAGACGCTATCCGTAATCAGTACTACTGTATGGTGCAAAGCCAATGTATCTTTGAAAGATAAGAACACTTGATATCTTCAAATCAAGGCCTAGCTTGCAAAGAGGTGCGTAAAATATTAAATACTTATACCATATAAAATCACGATTCCAAATTGCTTTTTAAATGCAAGTTTCCATATTACATCAAATGATTACGTTTCTAGACAAGTATGTGGTGTTATACAGGGTGGCGATTAGGTTATCACATTAATTGAAACCACGTACTCTATATTAGGTATTTTATCATATTCAATTAAAATAATTTAATAATAAACAATATTATAGCCGCAGGACCCTTTTTTTCATTTTAATATTTCACAACATCATGTATTGCATAAACATAATCAGCTGACCAATAAAAGTAGGTCAAAGACCCGTGGCCGGTGAAGATAGTTCAAAACTTCAAACGTTGCCATTCCGAATTACCTACAAGCACTACTAAACTACCATTTTACAAACTATTATTACAAGAAACGTAAACAATTCAAGCGAAAAATGTCCTTACCGCCTTCTTACGGCTAATAGTTGAAGGCGTTTTTTGTGCGCAAAATTAAAAGATAAAAAGGGACCGCATGAGTGGTATGAAAAAAATATGCAAAAATATTCTTACGGTTGACGACTTAAGGTATAAATTTCTATGCGCGAAATGCTACGGGGTACGGGGGTGTGCTTGTAGGCATTTCTTTGGCGCGTGCGACGAATGATGAGTCACATAGTCCGCCGCCAAAATCCTTGAGGAATAGTTGACGATTGGCGCACGCGCCCTTCGTAGTGTTGTTAATGTTTTTATTTTGTGGACATTGTTTTGTGTTAAATTTATTTTAGTAATAGGAATACGATAAGGTTAGTGAAGGTGGTGTGTGTGACAGTTTATGCGAAATCAAACGCTTAAATAATAATTATTGTTTGGTAGCTATTTTCATTGTGTTATTGTTTCCAACAAGATGCCTCGAATCAATTTCGCATCGCCGGAGTACACCGATATGATTTGGAGTTCGGGCAATGGACATTTAAAGAATGAGGTATACGCTACTGAAGTGACGACTATGAACGATTTAAAATCTCGAATAATTCGGGCCTTCGACAATTTAAAAATTTTAGCCGCGAAGCCTACTCAGGCTACTCTGAAGAGTCCGAAATAATATCGTAAGACGATGTCATTTGTGTGTACAGAAGCACGGTGGACATTTTGAAAACGTAAAAATTAAAATACGTAATAATTGAGCATTTAAGTGGAGATTTTTAAAGTTAATTTGTGATTATTTCATAAAACAATATCGTAAGTATGTTGTGAAAATGTTGAATTACTGTCGCACGCACCACGCGCGCGTGCCTACATCCACAAGTAGGTACTCGTACTCGTACCTCGCGTAGGTACGGCGCGTGCTCCGCCGGCGCGACGCTGCGGCGTTGCCGCTTTTACAGGTCAGTAAACTAATATTATAAAGGATGATTTATTTTTTACCAACTATAACGCCATTTATTTTGTTTGAAAAGTGCATTTTCTTAATTTTAGTAAAATTATTTATTTTATTATTTTAACGGACTGATAACAGCTTGTAATACCTGCTGTACAATTTAATGTGATAACCTAATCGCCACCCTGTATGAATGTTTATTTGATCGTTTTTGTTACTAGCAGATGCAGTAATAGGCGTTCATTGCTATGATTTGTGGTGACGTGAATCGCTAAAGTAATTTACATATGGTCACGGCCCGTCCTATTTAGATACATATTACTCAGCCATAAATTAGATAAAATACATGCATTAGGTAGGTAGGTCTGCAGTATTTTAGTACTTAGAAGAAATTGCATGTACTGCTACAGGTAAATATGTTTTCGGCCTTTTTAATGACACTATTTTTGTCAGTAGGTAGGTACTAAGATTAAAAGTTTCCATTGAGCAGAATGATTGATTAGCACCGACTGTTCAAAAGAATCTGCAAAAATGATAATGAATGGCTCCCTTTTACTTGAACGAATTAAGCCCGAATTTATCGACGATACATGTGGCAGCGCTGCACTACGCGGCGTTGCCGTTCCGCGGCCGGTACCGCTATGCGATGTTGCCGCCTCGACCCACTTCCAAGGCGGCAACAGGCGCACTTTTTTCACTCGCTAAAATGTCGGAGTTTATATTATAGCTTTAATTGCTTGCAATTTTTAGATATCAAAGTTTGGTAAAGGCTTCGATATTCGTGGCCTTTACTTTTCCTTTTGTTATTTACGTCGTGCGCGCAAGTAATTCAGATTGAAACGCTTCAGAGTATTCAGAATTGGGACTAGCTTCGTACTTTATTTATTACCCTTCTAAAATTGATACCGGTATTTATAGCTGCATTTAATTTAGACTGACACTAAAGACGGTGCTACAGGTACATATACAAACGTATCCCGTACTTTGTCATAATAATTAGATAGGTACCTGAAACTTTTCCACCAACTCAGCCTATCGCCGTCCACTGCTGGACATAGGCCTCTCCCAGACTGCACCACAACACCCTGCCCTCCGCATTCTGCATCCAGTTTACCCCAGCCACCTTCTTTGGGTCGTCCGTCCACCTGGAACATTTACCTATTCTGTTTCTCATCACAACCACGGTAATGTTATCTGCAGTATTCTATCTTCATACAAACGGTCGGAACGCGAGTCAACATTGTACAAACATTCTTTCCCACTCACAAGTGAAATTAATGAAAGAGCTAAGTCTGTTCTTAAAATGAAACTTGCACAAATGACAGAAGTAGAAAAAAATTGTTCAGTTATGATTGGTGCTATATCATTAAAACCAAATCTATTCTTTAATATTAAAGAAGACAAAATTAACGGATTCCACGAAATTGAGGGATTGCAGTCTCCTGAACCAGCTAAGAATGCGTTAGTAATCATGGTTCGTGAAATATTTGTAAACTGGAAACAGCCTGTAGCATACGCATTAATCTCAGAATGTCGAAACTATGATGAAATAAATAAATGGATTGATAAAGTACTACAAAACTTATTCGAAATTGGTCTTAACATCCGTATTTTTGTGTCCGACCAAGGGTCTGTTTTATGGAAAGTTTCCAAAAAAAGAGCAGTTCGTATTGAAACACCTTATTTATTTATTATTAATAGAAAAATATATTATATTTTTGATGCACCGCATCTAATCAAAAACGTACGAAATAACCCGATGCAATACGATTTTCACTTCGGAAATTCTATAGCGAAATACGATCATAATATACAGTTTTATAATCAGGATATAATAAAAAAGAGTTTGAGGCTTGCACCTAAACTTACCATCAGCCATGTCAAACCTACAAACTTTGAAAAGATGAAGGTTTGTTTTGCAACACAACTTCTTAGTGAGTCGGTTGCAAATGGCATTTGTACGTATATACAGGATAATTTTTTATTCAGTGCGTAAATTTTCACAGGGTGTTCTACCCATGAATATGAACAACTTTCACTATGGGACCATCTCTGAAATCACAAAAAAAAAATCAGCTGTTTCTTATAAAAGTTCAATACCTACTCGACCAAAATGTATGAATCTGCTGATTTTTTTTTCGTGATTTCAGAGATGGTCCCATAGTGAATGTTGTTCATATTCATGGGTAGAACACCCTGTAAAAATTTACGCACTGAATAAAAAATTATCCTGTAGATAATAATGAATTTGATGAATCCGGCAGAGACACGGCTAACTTTTTAATGATTATGAATGATTTGTTCGATTCTTTGAATACATCTAATTTGAGACATAGTTATGAATATAAAAGAGCATAGACAGGCGATGAATCACAAAAGGCATTTTTCAAAAAGATGATAAGCTTTTTTCAAGAGTTAACATTAATAAATCCAAAGAATGGCCGTGACCACACATCAAGTGTTAGATTCATTGAAGGTTTCCAAATTACCATCACATCCTTAATGCTCTTGTTGGATGACTTGCGGGTGGAAGGATATAATTTTCTTATGACAAGAAGATGCAATCAAGACGCTCTTGAAAATTTATTTGGACAGATACGAACTAAAATTGGCACGGCTCTAAATCCAACGTGTAGACAGTTTGCATCGGCATTTAAAAACCATTTTTTCAGCAACATCATAAAAACCCCAAAAGGAGGAAATCGTGTAGTTGATTTCGGAAAATTTCTTGTTCAAACGACTCGTGAAGAAGTAAATAGCTGTGCAATACCTGTACCAACCAACGAAATATCAAATACAGATAATAAAGAATTTTCCAGCATCCATATTACTAGTTCTGATTATAATCAGCTAGACATGCCAAAAGGAAATTCGCTTTTTTATATTTGTGTGTATCTTCTTAAGCGTTGTTTGGACAAACATGATGATTGTCAGGCTTTGAAGTCGTACGTGAAGCCCAATCAAAGAAGCCACAATTTCAGCGCAGAGAGTCGGTATTCAAGGTACCGGGACTACAGTAAGAATAATTCACAAACTTTTTTAATATTACCCAGTGATGAGTTCGTGGAATATGTAGAAAAAATGGAGGAAATATTCCGAACGTCATTTTAAACAAAACATATCCATTGTAAAGTAGCTGCAGGTATCTATAACCAAGTGAAAGATATTCCTTTTTCTCCTTCTTGTCCATGTTTCCCAAAAGTATTTTTTTTAACTTTTTATCCGAATGCGGAATTTTTATACTATTAAATTTTAACAATAAAGCATTTCTTTCGTACATTCGTACGTCTCAGTCGAGGCGCAAATATTTTTCAGTCCCATATTTATAAGGGTGGTTTTTTAAAATTATATCTACTAATCGAAACACACAACATGCATTTTTATTGAACACTTCCTATTTCATTCACAACGATTTTTTTTTTTTTTTAATAAAAATTGTAATATTTACAATAAAAATAAAAAATTGGAAAGAAACAGTAGGTAGATGAAATTAAAATACTGTAATTATTTCAAGAACAGGGCCGAGTCACAATACTTACTGTTAGATAACATTACCGTGTCATAATCACAACCCAGTATTTCGAACACTTTGTAATACATGTCATATTACTTACCTACTACTACTTTACTTTTTGGAAAGAATGAGCGAGCAGTCTGTATAGTGACCAAAATAATATCACCTGGGTTGAATTTCCACTGGAGCTATTTCTATTATTTTTTGGGAGTTCACCTACCGTATGTTACTTAATTATAGATTTCTGTTTCGGTGTATAGTTTAGTTATAAACCTACCTACATCACGTAGTATTCGATCTTATCCTGTCTGATGGAACTAACGCTGTATCGTCGTGGTGGTAGGGATCAATATTATAATGTAATTCGTGCGTAAGGACCCTTAGTTCTTCTACAAAGCTTATATTCTTAGATAAAAAACCAGCCATTATTTACCCATAGTTCGCAACCATAACAAATTGTAGCTTTTTGTTCACCATATCAAACTTGGCATTTTTGCTTAAAATTTATAAAATCAAAATCAAAAGTCATTTATTCAAATTAGGCTGAGAATCAGCACTTTTCGAACGTCAAAATTACAAAAGACAGTCCCCTAAAAACGCCCGCCCTTCACCACTTCCTAGTGCTATCGCTGGGAAGAAGAAGTGGCGCAACAAATTCCCCAGCAGCACAGCTGTCTGTTTAGTTAGAATATAGTTGCATGTATACAATACTAGGAACCTATGTTCAGTAATGAACATTACAAGAAACTTAAATTATTTGCCATATGTCAGCTAGCCACGCCAATATACCAACAAATATAATAAAAACTATACGTACTCAAGCTAAAAAATAAATAATAAAAATAAAAATAAAAACTTACTACCTAAATAAAAGCCTCCAGGCATAGAGGGCGTGACAGCTTACGGTACATATTTATGCATTGCTGGGTTCGTCACATAGCTGTCACTTGCAGTCACAGATGATGAACTAGGACCATCGATGTGAAATAAATGAGTTAATACTAATAACAGTAATCTGTCAGTACCTAAGCTAATTCTGGAGAAAGAACATGAACATTGTCTTGAGTTAATTAGGGCGACCAACTATTCTTATCGTGTAAGTAGTCGTTGATGGAATAGTAAGCCTTTGAACAAAGGTTGGATTTTACTTGAGCTTTAAACGCATTAAAAGGCAAGTCTAGCAAAGAAGAGGGTATCTTGTTATAAAAGGTTATACCAAGCCCAACAAATGAGTTATGAACCTTATGAAGCCGGTGAAAGGGGGCACGTAGTTTGTCCTTATTTCTAGTGTTAACACTGTGAATATCACTGTTTTTAGTGTACAAGTGCAAATTTTGCCTAATATATAGGATGTTGGCGAAGATGAATTTCGATGCAACCGTGAGAATACCAATATCTTTAAAAAAATCTCTTATAGAAACTCTGGCACCTAGCTGGTAAATTGCTCGAACAGCTCGTTTTTGAAGAACAAATATATTTTGTATATCAGCGGCTTTGCCCCACAGCAGAATACTGTAGGATAGGTAGTGTAATGTTGATCAGCATGGGATCCGCGAAAAGTAAAAACATCTACTATTAGCTTGTCCTTCTCCAGCACCCATGCGTAACACACTATTAATCATCTGAATCATTTTGAAGGATATTGCTAATCCATTGTGTCATATGTTCGAAACATGCTCTGCTCAGCAACGTAAATATCGCAATGATTGTTGTTTAACTGTCAAAATAAAAGCCATTGCTACTGTTAGTGTGTTACGCAATTACCCCACAAATCACAGCTTCTCAAATTTCATAGCGATCTGTTAAGACGTGAATAGGTTACAGACTAACAGAGTTACTTTCGCATTAATAATATTAGTATCGATTATCAAAAGGGCTACACTACTGTCAATATTCTTGCTATTTAATACACACGCGTGCTCCACTATTGGTTATGTAGGTACTCAAGTTGTTCTCGGGGTTTCTTATCTTGGTCCAACTTTCTTTGAAACAAGTCTGACGGGATATGGCAACGGGCCGAAGACTCGCAGCAGTAAGATACAACATCCCAGCTTCGCCCGTCATCGCCCCAGGCTCGCACCGCCTCCGTCTCACGTAGAAAGATATCTACATTTCAATTTGATCATTTGAGTGCCGACATAAGTGACAGATTGGATTTTAGAACCGGAATTGAGTGTGGTGCGGTGGTGCCATTTCGTTTGCTTGTTCTCGATTCTGTTAAGCTCTTACTTGAAGCTCTGCATTCCTATTTCTTGGCCAAATATAATTCAGCAAGTCCATGCTAATGAAACTAAACTGTTGTGCTTTTTTTTTAATTTAAACTTTCTATTGTGTCTTTTAGTCTGTGTTAAGTAAATGTATTTTCTTTCTTTTTCAAGTCTGCTAGTGATTTGGAATTTCTATAGTAGTCTATGGGGAAGAATAATTCCCGTATGCTTGTAATGAACCTGCGGGTTTTGGCCAAACAAAATTCAGCCAGCATCAAATAAACGTTAAACTATTTCAAGTCTTACTTAGTCATAACTTGGAGTTTCTATAGTAGTGCTATGGGGACGTAACTTGGAATTTCCTATAGTAGGGTTATGGGGAAGGACAATTTCTGTAAGCAATACAGTCACCGGTCGAATACAAGAATCACTGTGGAATGAGATTTTGTCATAGCTACGCAGTTATTAACAACAGCAACAGACTTAAGGTGCGTTTATCTTTAGACGATATACTCATTTCTAAAAAAAATATATTGTGAGTTGATTTCTAAATACTATTTAGTATCTTAGGATCATTTTATCTTTAACTAACGCTGATGTGAAGGTGTGCCATATATACCCATATATAGTATATAATTTTTTCATATACTTACCTACTTTCTTAGCAAATAAACGATTATGGTTATGTTATCACCTGGATACTCATAATCATAATCGTTCTCTATCAACTCAGTTGCGAAATCCTGTTAATTATCCGAAAGATTAGATAGCAATAAAGTACGTGTCTACTACGTACTTTTATTGCCTATAGTTCTCACTAGTTGACCAACGTACTTACCACCGTCGGCTCCAACATAAAACGAGGAGATATTATCTTAAATTAATGTCTGCGCAAAATCACATAGTAAATTACATCGTGGAGCTAAATAAATTGCCCGGGGCAAAAAAAACATCATGGTGCAGTCATTAGGCAAATCTATATTGTTAACAAAAGTGCTAGGTAAACAGTTCATTACTAAATTATTGTCGGTAGTAGATAGGAAGAGTAAGAAACAGCCTGGCAAAGCTAAGCCATTATTTACGACATTTTAGTTCACCCATCCTGTGTCTTTTTCTATTTTTCATGCATAACTCGTATCGGAATCCCGGGAAATATGCTTAACCGGCGCAAATGTGTAGTTGTATACAGAGCCCATACAATTGAACAACCGGATACATCAGTTCCTAGAACCCATATGCAGATGTTAACAGCTCAAGGATTTCTTTAACTTCTGTTTGAAGATTTGTACTTTGATTCGTAGTTTCATACTCATCGTTTTAATAAAGAGATGTAAAATAGCGATAAATTACATCTGAATTTACTTTTATTTTCGATCTCAAATCGAGAACTCGTAATTTATTTAGATCTTCAATCGAATCCTCGATTACTTTATGTATAACATTATCGAAATCTGTTCAAGAATTTGATTTGAATGTTTCGTCTACAATTTCGTGTACTGCAGACATCGCAGAATGCAACGCTAGTTTACCAATATGCACATGCATGCTGTGCATGTGTGCGTTGTTTTTGTGTTAGCATCAGTTGCGGCCACAATGCACATCCGGTGCATTGTCGGTGCCACACAGATCTGCATCTTTATGCTCCCTCGCATATGCAAGCGTAGGACGGCCACTTGCCATGAAACGTTTGCTACGTTATTTTTAGAATAGAACTTAGATTTCATGGGCTTTTGAAAAAGAACAGACAGCTCCAGAGATCAAAAGATTCAGGAAAAGCTAAAGAATAAAACAATGAAGACATTACCACAATACGTGAACTGTATATTTGCCAATCTTATGGAGATTATGTGCCAAGAGCATGGGAGAAGAACCCTGCCAGCTAATTGTTTCTTCGGGATAGGCGGAAATGAGTTCATAGTTCCTCCAATGGAAGAAGTATCTAAATACATTCTTTAATTTTTTATCCCAAAAAATGAGATACTTGATCATTATATTACGATCTCCAAATATAAAAGCCTAGCCTCGCCGAGTCTAGCCAAGAGTAAATAAATTTCTAAAAGATGGAAGCGTCCTCTAATCTCTGACCATTTCCCTATAATCTTGGTCGTGTGTCGTAGCATAGGTCAATGCGGTCGAGCGCCAGTCTGCTCATCAACGTCAGTAATTGGATTTGTGAACGTGCAGTAAATTGGATTACGTAAGTCCACAGGCTTTTAAAAAGCATTCAAGGACTGACTGGGCAGCTTCAGTTCTCAATGCTCTCTAAATAGAAAGTTGCTTTCTAAAAGAGTATTGCAAAAATACTAAAATTATACAAAAAAAAAAAAACTATATTGTGTGGTCTGTGGTTAGAATATCTATTGATTTCCATGCACTCAACCTTATTAGCCATTACTTGTTTTAGAATACGTTATTCAATTAGCTTAAGCACTTATTTTATTTAATTAACTAAATGCAGAGAAACCACTCTACTTTTTTTCTGATGCACTCAGTTCATGATCAAAAATCCCCGCAATAGGTATTATAGGAATGACAAATGCGTTATTTTTTTGCTATCTGTTTCTATCAAAATTTAAGACGTCATTAATCAATTTTATGAGTTTTGCTACGCCCAAAAATGTTATCTTTGAAGCGGCGAACATGTTTACCCGGCAAACGACATTGACCTTCACTGGCAAGAATGTCTGTCTGTCTACGTACATGGTATTATAGTACCTTTTTATCTGAAGTTCTGAACAACCTGACAACTAGGATGAAGATACGATGCTAATTTAATTACCAAGGGACATGCAAATGGAATTAGCTTCGAGTTCTCGGTACTGGTTGTGAAATTCGCAATTTTGTGCTATATTCTGAGTAACGATTAAACAAATCCAGTTTAAAATACAGTATCTCATAAATATTTTAAGTGAACATGTGAATTGGCAGCCTGGAACTGCACCCTAATTGCGTATCACACTTCCAATCGCAATCTGAGTCATATGTTTGAAAAATTTGACTGCTCAACAACGTAAATAACGCAATGAATGTGGTGGAACTGTCAAAATGACAGCAAGTGCTATTTGTGTTACGCAATTACCCATTGGAGGACGTCAGTTACAGAAAGGATTAAATGACAAAGAACAAGGAGAACGCATTTACAATGTGGATAACTATAAAAAGTTGAAACGTACAAAAAATCTTAACTATTTTGAACCTGCGAAAAAGAAAAACGTGTTAATGTCAATTCTGTACCTTTAGTGAAAAGTGGTATAAGTTACAAATCCTTGTTTTGAGAAATATATATAAAAAGTTTTGCATTTTTAAAACGGCAACAACTTTTTTATTACAGATTTTTTTTTTGACTTTTTGCCTTTAATTAATTTGAAATTGTTATTATTATATCGGGTATGCTTTGATTTGGTTCAAAAATATTTATAATCTGAGATATATAAAAAAAACTAGACTTATATCATTAGCCACATTTAAGTTCCTATGTGTATAATGTTACAATTTCATTTATATCATTTAACATATTCTAAAATGCACTGGTTTTGAATGTAACAAGTATTTTTGAAACATCTTTTTGATAGCAATAGAGTTGTAAATGATAAAAACACTAGAACTAATTTTGTTTCGTAAACATTGAGATTTCATGGGCACCGTGCCTTTTTAGTGTGCTATGATAAAATCAAACTTATATCAATTTACACACATTAAACACAATAGAAGATGTGGTGTATTTCGATTTACCTTTAATTATATCAAATAAACTTTCGGTGTAAAATAATATAAGTTTAATTTTACTTCTATTGTAGGGGCCTAGTCCTGGCCTAGTACTTATACGGTCGGGGCCTACTTTCATTTACAAAACGGGTGAGTAAAAGTGTAAATATACAGGATAATTTTTTATTCAGAGCGTAAATTTTCACAGGGTGTTCTACCCATGAATATGAACAACTTTCACTATGGGACCATCTCTGAAATCACAAAAAAAAAATCAGCTGTTTCTTATAAAAGTTCAATACCTACTCGACCAAAATGTATGAATCTGCTGATTTTTTTTTCGTGATTTCAGAGATGGTCCCATAGTGAATGTTGTTCATATTCATGGGTAGAACACCCTGTAAAAATTTACGCACTGAATAAAAAATTATCCTGTATACAGGGTGGCGATTAGGTTATCACATTAATTGAAACCACGTACTCTATATTAGGTATTTTATCATATTCAATTAAAATAATTGAATAATAAACAATATTATAGCCGCAGGACCCTTTTTTTCATTTTAATATTTCACAACATCATGTATTGCATAAACATAATCAGCTGACCAATAAAAGTAGGTCAAAGACCCGTGGCCGGTGAAGATAGTTCAAAACTTCAAACGTTGCCATTCCGAATTACCTACAAGCACTACTAAACTACCATTTTACAAACTACTATTACAAGAAACGTAAAAAATTCAAGCGAAAAATGTCCTTACCGCCTTCTTACGGCTAATAGTTGAGGGCGTTTTTTGTGCGCAAAATTAAAAGATGAAAAGGGACCGCAAGAGAGGTATGAAAAAAATATGCAAAAATATTCTTACGATTGACGACTTAAGGTATAAATTTCTATGCGCGAAATGCTACGGGGTACGGGGGTGTGCTTGTAGGCATTTCTTTGGCGCGTGCGACGAATGAGTCACATAGTCCGCCGCCAAAATCCTTGAGGAATAGTTGACGATTGGCGCACGCGCCCTTCGTAGTATTGTTATTGTTTTTATTTTGTGGACATTGTTTTGTGTTAACTTTATTTTAGTAATAGGAATAGGATAGGTTAGTGAAGGTGGTGTGTGTGACAGTTTAATGCGAAATCAAACGCTTAAATAATAATTATTGTTAGGTAGCTATTTTCATTGTGTTATTGTTTCCAACAAGATACCTCGAATCAATTTTGCATCGCCGGAGTACACCGATATGATTTGGAGTTCGGGCAATGGACATTTAAAGAATGAGGTATACGCTACTGAAGTGACGACTATGGACGATTTAAAATCTTGAATAATTGGAGCCTTCGACAATTTAAAAATTTTAGCCGCGAAGCCTACTCTGAAGAGTCCGAAATAATATCGTAAGACGATGTCATTTGTGTGTACAGAAGAACGGTGGACATTTTGAAAACGTAAAAATTAAAATACGTAATAATTGAGCATTTATGTGGAGATTTTTAAAGTTAATTTGTGATTATTTCATAAAACAATATCGTAAGTATGTTGTGAAAATGTTGAATTACTGTCGCACGCACCACGCGCGCGTGCCTACATCCACAAGTAGGTACTCGTACTCGTACCTCGCGTAGGTACGGCGCGTGCTCCGCCGGCGCGACGCTGCGGCGTTGCCGCTTTTACCGGTCAGTAAACTAATATTATAAAGGATGATTTATTTTTTACCAACTATAACTCCATTTATTTTGTTTGAAAAATGCATTTTCTTAATTTTAGTAAAATTATTTATTTTATTATTTTAACGGACTGATAACAACTTGTAATACCTGCTGTACAATTTAATGTGATAACCTAATCGCCACCCTGTATATATATATATATTTTTTTTTTGAGGATGGGAAATCATCAAATGGTCATGATCATCTGGGTGGAGCAGGAGGGAGTGTCAGACTCTTACTGACTAAAACCCACCCGTGTTCCTTCCTTAGCCCTTTATGTTCCAGGGTAGCGGTAAACCCTTCGGATGATCCCACTATGCCCTATGGGGCCCCGTTGCTTATGCTGACATCTCTTTGAGGCGCGCGTGGAACACGTACACGCCGTCCGGCACGGGCCTAGTCCTGATCGGACGGAGAGCTACCCATTACTCTCCGCTCGCAGGCCCGCGCCTACGGTGGCCGGGAGTCGTCACGCGGCTCCCGACGCCCGGCGCAAGGTGCGTTCCCTCGCCCACCCCGCCACCTCCTTCGCTAGCATGACTGCTTCGCAGAAGGAGGTGACTGCCTCCCACTCCCTCTCGCCCCGGACCATGGCTTGAACCAGGGCCGGACGCGAGAGGTCGCCGCCGCTGCCGATCGCCTCTACGAGGACACGGCGGTGCTCTGCCCAAGTAGGACAGACCTCCACCGTATGGTCCACCGTGTCCTCTAGGCGACCCTGGCAGTGGTGACACCCGGGCGTCTCCTCCCGCCTGATGATGTGCAGGAACCTCCCGAAACATCCGTGTCCGGAGAGGACCTGCGTCAGGCGGTAGGTGAGAACGCCGTGACGTCTCTCTAGCCACTCCTCAAAGAGGGGTCTTACCGCCGCTATCGTGGCGTGCCCTGCGCTGGGTTGCGATAGTCGCTCCTTCCATGCCGCCATGAGATCGCGCCGGAGGTTCGTCCGCTCCGCCACGGTTTGCCGCGGATGCGGAGTTTCCCCCCGGCGTAGTGCCTCCGCGCGCCAATCATACAGGCGCGCGAGGAGTATCGCCTCCAGATCCCATGGCGGCAGTCCGGCAAGGAGGCTTGCTGCCTCGCCCGAGATCGTGCGGTAGCCCCGGATCAGCCTTACGGCTACTACCTTTTGGGGCACGTTCAGATAGTGTGCGGCTCGCAGCCGCAGTGAACGCGCCCATACCGGGGCCCCATATAGGGCCATGGACCGCACGACCCCCGCGTAAAGCCTCCGGTAGGAGGCGTTTGGCCCCCTCAGGTTGGTCAAGAGCCGCTTTAGGGCGGCCCCGGCCCGTTCCAGTTTGGGGGCCAAACGTCGGAATTGCTCGACGAAGTTCCATCGGCTGTCGAGGACAAGACCCAGGTACCTCATCGTGGTCTCGACGTCGATGTGAACCCCTTCTACCACTAGTTGGGATCCCGGAGGTGGCCCGTACCGGGGCGCAGCCGCAGTGAACGCGCCCATACCGGGGCCCCATATAGGGCCATGGACCGCACGACCCCCGCGTAAAGCCTCCGGTAGGAGGCGTTTGGCCCCCTCAGGTTGGTCAAGAGCCGCTTTAGGGCGGCCCCGGCCCGTTCCAGTTTGGGGGCCAAACGTCGGAATTGCTCGACGAAGTTCCATCGGCTGTCGAGGACAAGACCCAGGTACCTCATCGTGGTCTCGACGCCGATGTGAACCCCTTCTACCACTAGTTGGGATCCCGGAGGTGGCCCGTACCGGGGCGCAGCCGCAGTGAACGCGCCCATACCGGGGCCCCATATAGGGCCATGGACCGCACGACCCCCGCGTAAAGCCTCCGGTAGGAGGCGTTTGGCCCCCTCAGGTTGGTCAAGAGCCGCTTTAGGGCGCGGCCCCGGCCCGTTCCAGTTTGGGGGCCAAACGTCGGAATTGCTCGACGAAGTTCCATCGGCTGTCGAGGACGAGACCCAGGTACCTCATCGTGGTCTCGACGCCGATGTGAACCCCTCCTACCACTAGTTGGGATCCCGGAGGTGGCCCGTACCGGGGCCCATGAAAGGACATGGCCTCGGACTTGTGCAATGCCACCTCGAGACCCAACCGCCGGATCCTTTCCACGACTATCGCAACCCCGCGTGTCATCGCGTCGGCCGCCGCCTGATGCGACCTCCCCTGCGCCAGGACCAGCGTATCGTCAGCGTAGCAAACTACGCTGGAACACGAAACTGCATAGATCACTTTACACAGTAATCACTATCGATCGGTTTTTAAAAATCCTATACTACAGCGATATAAATACATTAATATTATTAAGAACTAAATGCGTTACTAAAAATATTTCACGTGTTGTTTGATAGAGGTTTAGTTGTAACACTTAACACGTTGGTGATATTTCATGCTGCACAAACTTATGAGATATAATTTGAGTTATATTATCATTCACAATTGATAATTATAGGGTATTTTTTGTGTCACTTAATATAAATTGTGTTGTATTAACAAGCACAAAGCTCATGTAGTTAATATTAAATGTGTCAAGTGTTATAAATCGAGATAGCCTTACTTACACGTACTTGTCTATTTTTAAGCTTTAGTTCAATTTAATATTAATGAAGACATATCAGTATACACAAAAAGTATCATCAAAATTAACCAAGAATGCAACTTGTATTATTCAACACGAAACTTATTTCCCGTTCTATAATAGATAGAGTTAAACTGATTAGATAGAAAAATCAAATAAAATTCAAGCTTCAAGATTGTATAAAGAACTCAAAACTGCTACAAGTGGAGATATATCACTTTTCACTAAAGGTACAGAATTTAACTTTTATCACAGTCAACCCGTAAACGCATTGCGCATCTGATTGAATGCGCAGAGCAGTAGACACTATCACCAAAATCTATATCCGACCACCGTAAGGACTATTCCTGCTTGCAGCCGCATATTATTAATCGACCTAAAAAGGATCCTCTTTTTTATTTTACTTTCGGACGCAGCTGTGGTCATCATGTGCACGGGATTTTGTTTTCAAATGGGTCAGATAGGTTTTGGCGATATGTAGTACGTATACATTACCTAGTCATAAGTTCTTGTTGAAAAACGCAAACCACAGCATTGCGTGACATGGGTTTGACTTTTAACTGCTTAGCTTATTCTGGCTTTTTAATTTCATGTCAACCATTAACGGACTGATAAGTGCCTGTTGGGCGAAAAAATAATCACGTTAGACAAAATGCTAAAAAAAAAGCAATTACTTACGCTTTTTTTCTTAGTTTTTGTGACTACCTAAGTACTCTAGAGGTGACGTACTTTATTTTTAGTGGAAGGAAACATAAAAACGCAGGTACTTACATATGGTATTTGAAATCCAATCGGTTCAGGAAAACTATAACATGCAATAACGCATGTCGAATAGTCAAAACGTCGATCGAGGGAAATACATTACGTTGCGTTGTAAGATCTGAGTCATGCTGAGAACAATAGGTTTTAAAAAGGAATGACGATTTGTAATAACTTAATCAGTCGATAAGTAAACAGGTAATGGCGTCTATAGAAAAGTATGTAGGTATAGGTACCAATAACAATGTGTTCTGAAATAAAGAAAAAACAAATTAAAACAAAAAATCACGCTGTATTTTTTTTTATTTCGTTCCATGTTTATTTTTTTACTCAATCGAAATTCATGAAAGTTTCATGTTTGGTAGGTACTAAGCATTTTGTTTACCCAGTCGAGCAGTTTTTTCAAACTAATCCGAACTGCCAAAATCTGCTCAGCGAGTGCCTACGTGACAAACTGACAGTGAGAATTCTGAGATTTTTTGAGAGGTCGTGCTGCTATCATACTGTCTAAACAGTTTTAACTAGGTAGTGAGTTAGGCGGAGGCTTTGATAACAGAAAACCAGAGAAACCAAATAAAATGCTTGGCAGTTCTTTGCCCCTCTAACTTAACTTGAAATTAGTAAATATTGCACTCTCACTAAATGATAACATCGATTACTCAACTATCAATAACTATAACCTTCAATTCCCTTGAAAATTAAAACAACAATTTTTATACAAATCGATGCTATCTCCGTTGAATGGTAACTGCTGAATCAGTGCGAGACGTTGCCGTTCGGCGTGCGGCGCGCGTTGCCGCTCTGACGGATACGAGGCGCCACGTTGCCAGCTCGCACGGTGCGGGCGGGCGCCACGCGCCGTTGCCGTTCAGCGCGGTATAAACCGTAAAATACCATTCATTCAATTAGTGTGTAGGATAGCAACATCAAACTTTTAATGAATTCACAAAAGTTACTATGCGAATGTTAGAACGCGTTATGTTAATGTAATCAAGTGCGTTTTAGTTGTGCGTGCTATTTCGGAAAGAAAAATAAAAATAACTTTATCATGGGCATTCGTTCTACGGTTCAAGTTTATCGCCAAGTCCATGACAAATCATTGATAAGAGTAAACAGACATTTATTTAACAACACGCGATTGTGACGTGTATGAGATTCGAATTAAATACAAAATAAAAGTACAAGAGCTGTCGTTAACTTTCGCTTCTATCAAACTCTGCCAACTGCAGTCACGTATCCCTGAAATAATGGTGATCAACCAAAACTCTACTGATTTTCATCATTTTAGATATCGTCTCTGACCGCCTCAGGCTTACCCCGTTGACAGTCTCATAAGTGTGCACAGTGGACACAGAATAAAATCAATAACAGTTATCTGGTAACTTTTTTTTTAAAGATTTCCCAGCTCTAGTGTTGCTGGCTGCTGGTGATTCAAGAATCGAGACCAATCGTAGCCTTAATGGTCCGGAATTTCAATGATTGCGCGATTTCCGTACCCCTTCGTCCCGTTTATCTCCGCTCTAAATCCCATCATCCTTACATAGGACGCTAGCCGCTCCAAACCCGTTTTTAGCTGGATTATTCCTATTTGTGTCAGCGGAAGGGTTTATGCCCATTCCAAAATCCATTCACCCAATCCTCTCAACCAGTCTCGGCGCTCCATATCGTTGCGAAATCATTTCACCCTCTACTACATAAAAACTTTTGCTTCTAAGGATTTTATCAAGCCGAAACGGGTTTTTTTTTGACACAGTGATAGAACCATATTGTTCGAGTTTCGAAGAAGAATATCATACCTTCAATGTTTTTACGGCGTCACGGCATACATATTTCATTACTTGCGCTGATACACGACACAACTACGCGAGAGCGAGCATAAAATCTTAATAAAGCTGAAGTACCCACTGGTAGCAATTTATGACGCAAATCTAAATATCCCTTGCGTTGCCACGCTTGCGCTCGGGGTGAAATTTATTCACATATTGTGGTATTTTTCGTTGATTCCAGGCTATTAGCCAAAATGACGGCGTTGCAGGCTTGCATTGCAACACGCGCTTAGAGTTATTACGTAACATGCAGAGATTGCAGTTACTATTTTTAGTCAACCGAATGAAGATAACTGACTATCCCCCACGAAGATCTTCAAGAATTTAGTTTAGGACAGTGTCATGTCAAACCATACTAACCACTCTAATTGAATCTGTGAATTGAAAATACTATCTTTTTTCACAGAAATCGTTTTGTTTCTTTAATTATTGTTATAGCCCTGCATAAAAACTACGTGCCAATTGAGATGATTGTGCCTCAAAAGCTCCTTGATGGAGCTTTTAAGGCACACGTTTTAAAATATGAACTGAATCTGGCCGAATTTAGGGAGAAAAATGATTTTTTGGAGAGTTGCCATACATATAGCTCTCCAATGAACAAGTATATTATAACTATGTTTAACTAAATTTTTTTTATAAATGATATACTTCTTTTACAAGCGTGCAAGGACTGCCAGTAATAGTATTACTATAAATAAGTATACGTATGTATATAATAATGTTTATTTCAGTTACTGCGGCTCTGCCAGATTATATAAAGATCAGTTCAGATCGAGTGTTGGCAGAGGCTCCATGTTTATAACAAATAACTGAAGCACTTATTCCTGGCACATATCCACCATGCGGCTTACTATGCCATGGTCTGTTACAATATTTCCGTTTCATTCATTTTTACCGAGTCTGCCTTTTTTAAATTGGCATTCTTTGCCAAAGGAAAGAAATGAAAGTATTCGTTCGGAATATAAAGCTTTTGTAACATACTTTTTTGCTCTTTTTGTTTTTACTAGTTCTTTTCTGCTAGTAATTACTTTTATTTTGCTTGTGGCTTATGCTGTGAATTTAAAATTCAATCGTTTCTAATATCGATATTAGGTATGAATATATTTAGCTTTATAGTCGCTAAATATGTCTGACAAGAATTCTTTTTCGCAATGAAATCATAGGTTATGGCAAGTTAATAATTTGTATTCATAAAAATATAGCATATAAGTGCGAATTTTGCATGGCTTTGTGAAAGTCTATACGTCCGTTGGGACTGCAGAAACCTGATCTGACGGCCGCGACTAGAATGATACGCAGCAAGTAAACAAGTAACGTAACTTGTAGACATGCAACTTACACAAACTGTTTATGAGTGTAGTCATATCACGGAAGATTTTTGAGAAGAAAAAGACGTTTGACCTCAACGGCCAAAAATCTATGCTTGGACCTCAAATAAATTGGGATAAGGGGACAAGGAGGACTATGATGTTGACATAAAAACTTTATTAGGATGAAAAAGCGTAGACGGTGTTAGATATCTCTGAAGTAACTGCGTAGTTTCTGTGGATCAAGAACTTGTCCTTGCATTGCCACGCCCTCGAAGTGATAGTTGGAAATGAACAAAGAGATTTAAAATAAATTAATGTCTTTGGTTATGAACTAACGAATTTATGATATTAACTGACTTTTGAATAAAAGACTTAGGTGAATATAAAAGAATAACTAATTAATTCCTTTGTGATTTTGTACCCTTTTCTTAATTGTTGCTAGACACCAGTCTTTCATCGTGAGAATGTAAAACTTCGTTTGCACATAATTATTCAAAGCGGTTGTTAACTAGGCAGGTGATTTCTAATCATTTTATGTGGTTATTAATAGCTTTATACTTATGCCTTAACGATCAGTGGGTAACAAACAAAGTAAGATATAAAAGAAGTACGTCCTTCTAGTTTCGTCTGGGATGGATGTAGGTAGTTATAATTTGTTCCCAATTATAATTCTGTACCTAAAAGGATCTTTAATTAGACAGTTTTCATACAATGTCAACTAAATGTTTTATGAGCAGTACTTAGCAATATGTCGTGCGAAAAAGATTACGACGTAAGTAATTAATTATTTCGTAAGTCAAACACAAGTGCAATGACGCGCGCCTGATTATATTAGCAACACACATTAGATCCGCCGTAATTTATTACTAAAACATTGTTTTTATTTTGAGAGTGTGTGGCGTAACAAGTTAACAACTGACTAGTTCTCATCTGAATTGCAAATGGCCGCCGGAGTGGAAACGCGGCAACGTCGCACGGGTGGGTTGTTGCGGAGCGGCAACGTCGTCTCGTGCGTATTTTTATCAAAGCAACAATCGCGGAGTTAGGTATCTGTTATCAAGAGGTATTGTGGTGTTCGTCTCGGTCGGTCGAGTTGTGGCCGCTCCTACCGTATACATGCTGTATATCTATGTATATGATTCGTACCCCAATTACTCTTGGCACAGTTCAAGCTAAAATATCTTTGATGGAAAATAACAACAAAGTGGCGGGACTGGGCTGACTCAGTTACATAAATGATAAAACGGATGTTACTAGATTTATGCGAATTTTACGACGTTGTTTAGAAAGTTCTTGGATGAATGTAGCCTGTAGGTATTATCTTGTATTTTAGATAAAATGAAGTGAAAATAAAATGCAATAAAAGAATCGACTCGTTTGGAGCAGACGCGAACGCGAGGGCTTTCTTATAATTTAGCAAAAAGAAAATCTTCTGTCTTGACTTTAAAAGACGAACCACTGTGCATACTGTGTAGTTTTTTTTTTTGTCGAAAAGTATATGTTCTAACTTTGGTCTTCATATTTTTTAATGGTAAGTAGGTAGATTGGGGATATTTTAACTGAAATTATACATACATATATGTATTACTATTTAACTAATAATATAATTATGAGGTATTTTTACACACTACCTACCATTTTTAGCTTTCCAATTCATCAGTTTAAACTATACATAAATATGTATAAACATTGATTTCTACGTTCATACAAGTTTGTCGACGAACTCGGCCGGTTTAGAGCGAGACAGGCGAGGGGGGCATAGGGCGCGAGGAGTACAGGGGTGCTAAATTAGATTTCTCCCGGGGTGCCAGGGTGCGCCTTCCCAGGACCTTGAGGCGACTCCGTGCCACAAAATCAGCTGTTCATGTACCCCGCTGAGTTTCACGTTATTGGTACTTACTTACTTACTTACTTTAAATATCAAAGTCGTACGCGTAGGGATAATTATTTTCGTAGGATGTGCAAAGTTTTGACTTTGTTTGCCAAACTAAATTGGCAGTGACTAAAGGCTGATTTTACGAAAGTCAGATATCTTTTATCCATAGAATGAAATTGACGTCTGAAAGTTCTAGTACTGTAATGGAAAAGCCATCAAAATTCATAATTTAGGTATTATCAGGATAAGACTTTTTCTGGGTATATAGATAGTAGGGAAGTCCATAAAATTAGATGTACCTACTTACTAAACAGTAAAATGGGTTATCCTTGTGTAATCTACGATTTTATTAGGCATTCAAACATTATTATTAAATGAAAGAACTAATATGACAATGAGTTAGGTAATTATGACAAAATTAAATTATTTTTGAGGTTAATAAAACAGTAGTCGGCATGGTACATTTATACCTAGTATAAAACATTGGTTTAAGTATCTACTTAACTATCAGTTAAAAATACCTTTAATTTCCCTACAGTTTTGACAAGTTTTTGACATTGATTGACGCTGAGATGAGATTGCAACTAGATTTTGAACCGTTTTTAATTACTGAAATTGCCTTCTGTTCTTCTGATGTCACTAACGTACAGAGCAAAATGCATTCTTCTAAATCTTTATGCTAAAAATCCCTGATTGTGTAGTACGGATACCTAGATTTGCACCTGGCCTCTGGTAAAAATACAAACAACTTGAATAGACAGATGCAGAAAAGTATTACAGAGTGTAAGTGCTTAGTTAGATATCTGATTAACCTTTTTTTGCATATCTAGTTACAACCTACCTTCATTTATCCAGTCTGGTTAGAAATTAACACTTGTTTTGAATAAATCAATCACAAAATAGAAACCGGTTCTATTTTATTTAATAGGTAGGCACCTCCACCATTTGTAAGCGCTCTCAGTACCGGGATGGGTAAATTAAACGAAGGTTTGTCATTAACTTGATAATTATTAATAGAAAACCGTTCTACGTTTTTAAAACATTTTGCTATTTTTCCATCTTGTGTCATCTTGTGTTTTTTCTCAATTCTTAATATCAATTAATGTTTGTCTCTATTTGTGCCATCTACATACATATTTATAACGGACTCGCGGAGGCTGCTACAACCATGTCAGGGGGGGCTTACCACCAGCTCTTATAGCAGAGCAGAAGTTGAACTGCACTGCTTTTTTGTTTTATGACTAAGTACAAAAAAGCAGTGCAGGTTACAGCCTCTACAGTACATACCCACCCACTGTACCTTCATATTTCAGTGCATTAGGTACTATCATAAAACATTAAAGGAATGAATAAAAAGTCGCGCCCACGTCGGGTCGGCATAAAAGCCCTACCTTAAATCATAGGCTGGCAACATTGGTTGCTAGGCAACGGTCGCCCTCAGAGGACGCGCCCTCCCTACACAATTAATCGTCGTCGAACCCTCCCGGAATAGGGCCGACCTTGCTTGCTCTGCTGGTTTCATTTCGACCGTCATTTGTGCCGCCAAAATGGCTGTGGATGAAGAATTTTTCTTCTGTGGCTTTATTAGACATGCTTTAGTGTGACATTCCGCCTGTAAATACAGACGCCAGCCATCAAGCTACTACACTGTCAAATTTCTTTAATCGATTTTCAACTTTGTCACTAAAGCATGAAGGTTCAAGGTTGATTGGGGTAGCTTGGCCTGTTGGCGTCTGTACATAGATACGGTAAATAACTTTTTTTTCTTATTTTTTCTTTTTGACAGCTCATTTTAAAAAAAACGCAAACAGGCGCGACACAACGCGACTAGAACAATTTCCATGAAATTTTCATAGAAATTGTTCTTAACCAATGAGCAATCTCTAGAATTTCTTTAATCATGGGGTAGCTTATGATTAAAGAAATTCTTGAGATATACGGTTCTCATTTAGAACACCGCACTTAGTTATTTGATCAAAACTATCCACTGAACTCTATTTAGATCAAAACAAACCGTACATGTGAAGTATTGGAATGTGTCTGGTAGTTATCAAATTATACATACATATAGGCTGAAAACAAATCCTTCAGTCCAGCACTTAAAATCAAAACAGTATAAGAATTATTACGTCATCGGTAGCAACTAGAATATTATTTATTGCCGATTCGTCTAATTTACAGTCCGTTGTTGGTTACAATTAAGACTATTTATCTTTAGCAATAATGCCCCATAGCCATGCCATGCCATGCTCATAGCTTTGCATAGTAGACCCTGCCATATGGAAGTAGCTATCACAGGTAAAATTAGCTTACGAATCTATTTAAGCATAAGCCCAGTTTGGCAATAAAAATGCTACCCTTGGGAAGCAAAACGATTCGTTTATGTTTATAAAGGCACCGAGCATTACCAGTTGGATTTTCACATTGAATATTCTTAGTTTTACACCTTTAAACCCTAGTTTCCTGCCCTATAATAACATGAAACGGTAAAACATCTACAAACCTGGAAAAAAAGTTTTTTTTTCTTGAAGTCCGAATAGAACTAAAGCCATTAAAATAGACCACAATATCTTGTAATGCTGATATTTGCGCATAGTCGCATAAAAGTCATATTGGAGCATTCAAAGCTATAAACGAATCCAATTTAGCTTTATTAAACAGTTACTATTGATATGGTAAATTATCTAGAGCTGAGTAGCTCTTATAAAACTATTGTGACTGATTTTATAAGAGCTAAACAGTTTATGAAGTGCTTGTTTAACGTTAAACACAATCAAAACCTGAATACAACTCATTTTATTTCGTAATGTCTATTTCCGTAGAAGAGTATAAATTCATACCCAAATCAATTGCTCGCATAAATAAACTCATTCCGCACCGCATGCATATTTGCTGCAGTCAATATCCCGGATATTGAATAATGCAAATGTCCAGCATAATTGCAGATAGCTAGCATGGAAAACGTCATTTACTGAGAGCGATGCCTTAAACAGGAAAAGTTTGTTTTGCATCGCATACGGATTCATGCGCGTGTGTGTGTAGTGCGCACTTTCGTTTTGCGCGCGTGTGCGTTAGTGCGCAACGCCCTCATGCGCCCGCGCTCGCCAGACGCTCACGTTATCTCGCATTCCACAGATACTATACACCTACATTGTAGCCACCTACACATACATACATAATTGTAACCCAAATAGATATAGCGAGTTCAATTCGACGTTTATTCGTGTTTGTCGTGGACTTGTCCTCAAGGGCAGGCTTCTGAGAAGCTCGGAGGCTTGGAGCACGTAGAAGATAGAAATGGTCATGCAATGCATGTTTTATCGTCCTCATCTCAACATTTTCTGGCCTATTGCCAGAGTCGGCTTTGTTGAGAGGAACTGCGCTTATTAGCAAGTATATGGCTACTTTGTTTTTGTGGCCATAATACAGTGAGATTCTGGTTTTAGGAACTCCTAACAGCTTGGAGATATTAGATGTTCTTTGATGTAACGACCATTAGTTATACTCGGTACATCCACATGGTGATACATTATAATTCAGTATGGCCTCTCACTCTCGACCTATGATCAGACCTAGTCGTTTCAACTATTCTTAGCTGAGGATCACGATTTAAATGTCACATCGTGCATGTTTATTTAGAGTGAACCTGAAAGGCGAGATCTCTCATTTCCAAATTCCATTGGCCTGCGTTGAAATGATAGCTAGCAATTATATCTCAGAGGCGGTTTTCTATAATGAATGTTCTTGTTTACGGCTGGTTAAGTTTATCGAAAGCGTAATAGGTTGAATTCGTAAAAGAGGGAACTCTTATAATTTCGTCACGTTTGGCATCCGTCCGTTAGCAACTTTCTATTTCTTTGTAATAGTGGTTTACCATGTTGACTTTCTGGGACTATTGCCACGTCTTGTGTAAAAACTGTACCCACGTATATTTTATTCACCTAGATTAAAATTCATTGGTTAGCTGTTATCCCTGGTTGCATCAGCTTCGTTGTTCGCAAACTCAGCTACATAAATGTCTATGTCCCAGAACTGCTAGACCAGACTTTCTTGTCTAACTAAAGGTGTAATGTTGTTAAATTTAATCAGCCCATGACGTAAACCGATGTTTACCTACTATAAATCGGTCTTGAGATCCTTCTGGATTTGGTCAATACTCCAGTGGCGCAGGATTTCAGCTACATTGGAGCGCCCTTGCTTTCTATTCCTCCGATATTGGACGAAACTCCAGTCATCGAGTGTCGATCGGTCGTAAACATATGACGTCTAGCTGGATTTATAGCAAATGTCTGTGTTTTCTTCTATTTTAGCTAGGTTATGTCAATTCTCGTTGACTGTCTCGCTTCTCTAACTTAGTAAACTTATTACCGTTTCTGTGTAACTTAGATCTACTATGTTTTATTGCTTAACTAATGTTGGCATAATATGAGTAGTTAGAAATAAAAATTAGAAATTCTCAAATCTTTGTGTATGTTTTGCCTCAGATTTGTTTACTCTTAACTACAACTATCTAAAGGCCACACCTTTAAATGGTTGTAGTTAAGCAGAGTGTACGTCGCAGTGTCTAAAATTATCTCTGAAACTGTTTTTTTATACTTACGGTGAAGATCGGTCCAAAGTTCATGCCTGCTATGGAACGAGAAAATACACACAAAAGGAAAAAAAAAACATTTATTAAAAAAAAATCTTCAGGTATATATTTATCTTTTAATCCAGGTAATCATTCATTCAGATAAAAAATATATCGAGTTCTGATAAGGTTCACCGTGTTGCTATGCAAAAAATATAATCACGAACCTATCTTATATATACCTAGTTTAAATAAGTTCAGTAGCGTTATAATAGGACTACTAACTATAACGCTACTGAACTTATAGGTAAGTAAATATTGCACATACAAATGTATGATTGCGTTTTGTTTGCACACGATTGGTAATTTCAATGAGTTGGGTACGAGCACTATCAAGTTCTTCTACCTACATAGATACCTATATCTTGATAAATCAATTGAAAACGATAAAAAAACACGTAAGATTTAATTAGCAATGTATTTTTTTTTATTTTGTAACCATATTTTCACTAAGTGTATTTCTAGGTTATGTTTATTTATTTTCAGAAAAATTGATTGTCTTTGTTGACGTTCAAAACTGTTATTGTATGTAAATAAGCAGAGGTAGTTCTGGCAGAAGCAATAAGATAACATCGATTGAAAATTAGTATGTCACACGTGTTAGTCAGAAAATTATGTTTGCCTTGTTTATGTTTCCAAAACATCACTGTTTTTCACGATTTTAATAATACTCATGAAATTATTTTGATTGTTTCAGGTACAAGTTAAATATTGCTGTTGTCACTGATCATTTTTTGGAAAGGTATCGTTGGTTCACTTGAGTATTAGGACCAAACAGACTGGAACTTTCAGAATATTTGAGATAAATTAAAATATGAAAAGACACGTTGCTAACGCATGTAACTCACTAATTATATTATCTTCAATTTTCACCTTTTTTTTCTTTTTTTCGGCGTGATACTTTATTTTTAGGTTATAGTTCGATTTTTTCTTAATTTTTTTACCTTAAATCTACAGCACTACTGTATTCGTAGCTATTAATTACATCGATTTAATAAAATTATTTAGCTCCAAGAGGTCACTGGACACTCCGAACACATCCTCGAAAACTTCAATCATCCTTTGTCTATGTTGTATTGAACACTTTCAACACGTTCGACATCCGCAGCACGACTGCCGCGAAATCCATTCAACAGGCCGACAGGATGTGGGCGGGGCGTGCGGGACGCGGCGTCATTGGGCGAACTCGCGACTCGCAGTGATGGCCGCCGTCGCATTCAACCAATGAGCGGCGCGCGAGCCGAACGCACGTCCGTCCGGCGAACGTGCGACGTTGCCAGCTTTTACCAGAAAAAAAAAATACCAGATTCGACCTTCTTAGGACCCCCGGTTTTTTTTTGTTTGGCCGCGTTATCATTCGGGAACGTGTACTGAGGTCCTTATCCGTTTGTGAGATGGTTCTGCGCAGGTGGATGTGTTGTGTTGTGTTATAGTTTATTATGGTGTGGTCCACGCAAACTGGCGAAGTGTTGATTGACATCGTAACGAGGTACTGTACATAAATAATTCGTTATATTTTATTGTGTACATAAAACACGCCTGAGTCATGTGACATTACAATTACCTCATTCACTAAATTGCGTGAGTATTATCACGGCTAGGGACTGCTTATCGCTTAATTCGATGTTTTGAATAAATAAAGTTAGTGATAAGTATCGTTTTGTCGGTGTAACTACGTATCAAAGGTTATTGACGTTTGTTTCACAATCTCATTCGAGATGGGACTTATGAGTACACTCAAGTTGCATTATTGCATCGTGGAGGTCGTTGACATCATCACAGTGCACCTAGCATAGTGTTGTAACATGAACTTTGCAAGCAACAACAACTATTAAAGGGTCAAAGTTAGAATGCTACTGGCCACTAAGGAATGTTATCTCTTGATCTCCAATTTGCCCTTAGTCAGATTGCTATTGCAGATTAACCAGTCTGCAGTTTCAGTGTCCAATGACACTGTACCAGGACTAAACGTACCTAGCATACCTACCTTCAAGATAGGTACTACTTGCAAAGGAAACATCTGCATCAAAGGTGGAACTCTCACCACATGCTATAACATCCCTTCCTAATCCAATAATAGGAAGTTAGGAACGAGATCAAAGTTATTTTGATTTTGTTGGAAATATCTACAAATAGTTTGATCTTAGGATTAACTGTATCATAAAATATCACACTGAAACTCCAGCTGCAATCATCATCATCGCCATCATCATTGACAGCCCAGTTCCACCCACTGCTGGGTAGGTATAGGCCTGCACTCTTGTGCCATACTTCCCTGGTCTGTGCGAGTCTCATCCAGGTCTTCTTCTCCACCTGCAATACCTACCTACCAATTGAGATAGCTGCTTCGACACGTTTTCAAGTACAGACGCCAGCAGGTCAAGCTACCCGAAACTGTCAAATTTCCCCAATCAACCTTGAACCTAATGCTTGAGCGATAAAGTTGAAAATCTATTAAAGACATTTGACAGATTGTAGTAGCTTGATGTGCTGGCGTCTGTACAAGATGGCGGGCTAACACAAACAAAGCATCACTTACAGCTCTTATAAGAGTTATAGCTTTATAAGACTTCTAGTCTTAAAGTTGTATTACTTACCACACATAACACAACATCACGCTTGTATTCCCTGTGGGGTTAGGCAGAAGTTTAGTAGTGGTATTAGTTACCATGCCACCATAAAACATCAATAAAATCGTAATCATGAGTAGCCTATTTGACTTTAACATGACATTTAAACGACTAGAGGTCTTATAGGGGTTTGTTACGGTTATTTTATAACTTGAGTGAGTTCTTCTTCAGATGAAAAGTTGACAGTTCATCTGTACGTCATCAACTCATCACTGTCGTAGACTTATTTCTGACTTCCTAAGTGTACTGGGTGTAGCTGCCAGAATGTCTAGCTAAATGATAAGAATACTTTCTATATCATGAGTCATCAGCTACCTTATTCAGATCAACTCTTGGTTGTATACTAGCACTTTTATTAATTCAGATATTCAATATGCAACGCAGAGTATGTAGCAAAAGTACAACAAACGATTTCTCAATATTCAATTTCTTACCAGTAAAATTTCAGTGATCTTCAGAGTGGATGGCCCAAGTGACAGGTAATTAGATAATATTCGAATTTTATAGTTGAGTTAATTCTTTATCAATTTACTATATTCATCGAAATATTTATTATGAAATAAAAGTTAATTTATTACCTATAAGCATTGACTTAAAATATGGTTCACAGTAGGTATGCACAATCGTAACTAACCTACTTATTGGAGTCTCGTTGTCAGCACTATTATTATTTACGCTGCGGCCATGTGCTGCTGCAAACATTTCATGAGAACGAGAGATATAGGTTACAGGATTACGTCATCACACTTAGTGGTAAATTTAATTTATTTACACAAAGAACTAGCTTGAGATGCTTTCTACTGATGAGTGACCTCAAGGGGCTGATACAAGACCTGCCGATCTATTCTGTAAAAATCTCACTGTGAACATTTAGGATGAATGAGCTGTCTATAGTGTCAATACCTAGCATCAAGTAAAATGACAGCTCACTTCACCTAAGTTTCACGGTAAGATTTTTAACAGAATAGGTTGGGTAATATTTTTGTGGTTATAAAATCACAATCGTTCTATCAACTTCTTTTTGATAGCTTAATTAATGTTCATTAACAGCAATTGTTTGGGGAGCCATCTTGTCAACTGTGGAGGATTTCGACTCGAGGACTGTTAGTTGTCGAGAATACTGTTCAAATGTCGAGATTAAAGCAATTCCAAGGTCGTTAGGGCGTACCTAACTTAGAAAAGGATCAGGTCCAGCTTTAGACTGTGATAGGCTGCGTTGATAGATAGATGGCACTATTCAATTAGGAAAGTTCTCTAAACTTTGCTAATTGAATGGTGCCATCTACGAGAGATGATCAGACTGAGATAACAAGCACGCTCATATCGGGATTTAACTTACTGATTACATCAGAAGGCCAATAAGTAATTTAAAACGATCAAATCAAGTCTTAGTCTCATCTCGGCGACAAACAAATGTCAAAAACTTGCCAAAATGTAGGGAAATTAGACGTATTTTTGACAGATTGAGATTGAGATCAGACTGTGAACGTTCTTAAAATTACGAGAATTGCCCCTCTGATATCACAGGTTGATTACAAGTCATATTAGCCCAAACAATAGACGCTTCTCTTGCTTGCGGCACAATAGCTTGGATCCAGGCTATTTACCAGCGGGGTAATTGCGTAACACACTATCAGTAAGGCTTTCATTTTGACGGTTCAACAACATTCATTGCGTTATTTACGTTGGTAAGCAGACAATTTTTTTCGAACATATGAAGCAATATCCTTCAAAGTGACTCAAATTGAGATTGATAGTGCATTACGCAATTAGGGTGCAGACTTTAGCGGGTCATTAGATCATCAAGCTGCTACATTATACTTGACTAGCTTCCGCCCGCGGCTTCGCCCGCGTGGATGTCGGAAATTATTCTACGCGAACATTATTGTTTACTTTCGATCCTAGGTACAAATACTGAGTTTCGAGTAAATCGGACTGTGTGCTAAAATTCTTCCATACAAACTTTGAAACCCCTCACTCATTAGTTATACCAATTTTCGAGTTAATCAAGCCATGCTGTAAAATCCTCCTCCGTAAAATTGACTTCCCCTTTTCAGCCCGTCACGTCAGGGGTAGATTTTCGAAAAACCCTGACACTCATTATTCTTTACTTTCAATCTTAGGTATAAATACTGAGTTTCCAGTAAATCGGACTGCGCGCTAAAATTCTTCCATACAAACTTTGAAACCCCCTAATCCCTTGTTAGGGGGTAGCTCAGAAAAAAAAAACTGGTAATCTCATAATTTATTTAGATAAGTATTCCTGCTAAGTTTCAAGTTTATTAACTCAAGAAATAAGATTTTTCATACAAACGAAATCGCCCCTTTTCACCCACTTAGGGGTGGAATTTCGAAAAATCCTTTCATAATGGATGCCTACTTTTCACGAAGAACACACCCTCCAAATTTCATATCTTTAGGACCACTGGTTTAGGCTGTGCGTTGATGTATCAGTATTCAGTCAGTCATTCAGTCAGTCAGGACTTTAAATTTTATGTATGTATATAGATTAAACTTACTCAAATCGTATTCACGCCGAACAAAAACGAACCTAATCACGTATTATACAAAGTATGTTGTAATAATTTATAATCTTTATCGAATTACCGAAGGAACGTGCAATACAGCAGCTGATAACAAAGGTTTTTACTCACAAACACATTATCGACGTATTTTGGTCTTTTAATTAAAATATTGTTTCTTCGATAAAGGAAGGTGACCCTAGCTAATTCTACCTGTTTATGAAGTCTAGGCACTGAAGGTTATTTCGGACTGACCAGTCGACCGTCACTTTACTCACTCTGATAATATGCCCTTGGTTTGGTATATCGCTATGAACTAACTGAATTATATGCTCTTGCACGACTGTGTTGACGGATTTAGCTTTAAATAAAGAACAGGTCTTCTACTTTGAATGTCCAACAGTCTTTGTTAGGAAAACATAACTAATAGGTACCTTCGTGGTTATAGGAAAACCATAACTTATATATAAACCTGTCATGTTAGTCTATGGAAATGAGCAGAGAATATTATTTATGTTGAAAATAGTTGTACTTTAGTTTTCCCTATAAGCGGATACATGGCGGAATGGGAAACTGGTTCTACTAAACTACTTGGTTATTAATGTCCAGATTTATTAATAGGATTAAAATTAGCATTGCTAGCGGTTAGCGTATTAAAACCAGGCAGTGGAACCAATCTAGGGCATGCATGAAATAAAACATGATTCATTCTGTTGATATAGTGTCTTTGTTTAAGTCTAGTATCGAAAGTAATCATTTGCTGATAAGAATTTTGGGTGTATAGAAGGTCATTTCAATCATTTCTGCCAGCTGACTCATGAAACACAGAAAGTTAGTGTTGATAGACTGCTTTTTACGACGAACATAGTGGATGGTTGCAAAATATCGGGTTAAAAAAGTAAATTAATATATGTGAAAAAAATGGGTTTATAATACTGGATATTATGGAACAATTTTCACAATGATGAGGTCCATATAAAAAAATCTTTTTCCAAATGAACCTACATTAAAAAATATCAGAGTCGAAATTATTTTTTAACATGCACTTGTAACAGCAGGACGTAGAAATTGCGTGATACTTTTACAGCCCAAACTTCCCTAGGGAAATCTACTGGAAATGAAATTGAATTGACTGTGCAACTTTTTTCCTAGGTGGCATTTTACGGTTATATAATATACACGCAAGTTGTGTATGTATAAAAAATATAATATGTAACAGTTTTTTTGTAAGATAGCGTAAATTTTGCTTTTTAAAAATAGTAAGTAGGTAATACAGCCTTTTTATGACTTATAGCGTGCAGGATAGCCTGTATAGGAATGTTTGAATTTCTTAAGTGCTATCCTGATAGCACTTATAGTACCTCTTATACAGTATTAAAATTCCAGTAAACACTATCATGCTCTAATGGTCTTAATTGATATAAATACATAGAATGCAAATCGCGAGACTTATCAGTATCACACGTCAAACTGATTTACTTGTCCTTACAAATACAAATATACATACAGATAACCCCTTTCTTGTAAATATAGACTAAAGATACATAGTATATACAAAGGTTTATGTAATGTGTGCAGTTCGCTGATAAGCTCGTCCTCTAGGCATTAGTACATAGACTTAATACCACCCTCGCGGAAACGTACGTATGTAACTATGGGTGTATGGTATGATAGCACTAGGTGTTGCTTGTAAGTTTTACTTGCATCCTATAGAAACTACTAGAAATATCCAGATCAAAAGTATCCCATGTTTTAATAAAGGTCATAGCCATAGCCTACCTGTGTGCTAAATATTATCCAAACCTGTTCAGCCGTTTAGGCGTGATTATGTAACAAACATACAAACTTAATTCCTGACTAAATTTTCCAGTTTTGAGGACTGACAGGATAGCCACAGTGTAAAAAAATATATTTTAATGATAATTTAATAAATATTCATAAAGCTGTATAATTAAAACAGTTATTGCTTATATGTATACTAATTGTAATATAATAATGCCATACAAAGTCCAACCACGCGTCGCGGTGGCGCAGTGTCGATGACACATCGACCGACTTGCGAGGAGGTTCTAATTCTAATCTTCTGTGTGACCTCATAGTTGTTACACCTTGGGTAACCAATAGAGAACTATATCCTGGATGGATGAACTGAGAGCCCAGAAGACCTTGAAAATACCATAAAGCTTATTAAGTCACTAGTTTTACTGGCTTCGCCTACATTTTTGTCGTATCGATTTACATAATCAGCCTATAATGTTCCCACTGCTGTGACACAGGCCTCCTCTCAGTGAAAGGGAGTGGGCCATAGTCCACCACGCGGGCCCAGTGCGGGTTGGTAGTGGTAGATGTCACATGTCTGCAAATTTTTGGTCCTAGGACATGCCGGTTTCTTCACTATGTTTTCCGACAAGATGATCGATGATTCGAAAAGTTGCATTTCTCCAAAATTAAACCATCTTATGTTTCGTCTTTCTCCATGTACTTAGCTATCTCTCTGCTCAATCTCATCAAACTAAGTTCTGCAGTTTAATCATAAAGACGTACCAAACAGGCAAGCTCACATTCTCAATATATGTAGTAATAAGTGCGCTATAAAAGGCTCATCGGATTTCGTTCCGGTTCCAAGAACTGTTGCTAGAGACCAGGGCTGGCTAGAAACCCTATAAATACTCAATATTACTTGAAAATAACTTGTTTCCAACTTTCAAGAGTCCTTCCATCTAATTTTAGAACCCAGATTCATATAGAATCTTTCCTTGTAGTTTCTTAGAAAAGGGGTGGACTTGCAAAGTTCACATTCGTGGAAAATTACAAAATTCTTAAGTTTCCAGAACTGTTGCTGTAACGACCGATTTAATTGCTTTTTTTGTTGAGTCATCATCATGCATGAAGGTATTTATGTTCAATGTTGGCCATGGGCTTATCCCACAACCCACATCTTTGACAAAGTGAATCATCAAGGCGCCTGGCTACACAAGTGATGCTGCCATGCCTATAAAGTTTAATATGCAGCCACATTTGACTTAATACAATTTGGAACACGAACGGCACCAACATTTGAATAAAAGTTTTAATTAAACAATGAAAATGTTATATGCATCGTAGTATATGTACGAGTATTCCACAGCCAAGAAATAGATCCCAGCCATCCATAATTTCGTTGTCAACTATTTGAAGGCACTATAATTGTAGCCTGTGTGTATGCAAAAGTAGACTAGGATTATGTATTTGGCATCTTCCAATTACACAGCGTGCTTGTGTAGAGTACACAGAGTACATACATAAAACTGTATAGACGTGCAGTACAATTTGTGGGCATTTTAAGCGGTCCAATAGCGAGGCAGCGTTAGCCCACCACAGTAGAAAACTGAGAGCAAATAAAATGGAGTTACAGGTATCGATACTATGTATGTTGTTGATGAATACGTCATCAATGAAAGTAAAACCAGCAGGATGTGCGTTGCGCGGCGTTTCTCAGAACTATGCGATTATTGACCGCCCGGCCCGCTTCCTGTAAACACTGACTATGCGTTGCTATGCAACCACTACCTACTGTTTGTAGTCTAGCTCGGATCTAGATATCAATATCACCGTAATACAGGCCTACCTACGTATAGTTACGTAGATTGATTGACTACATGTCTGCTTCGTGGCATTCGTCGCGGGAATCAAAATATTTATAAAAGAAGTTATTGTTATGAAGAATAATCGTAATGTCGTGATGTTGGATTGGAACTCTGTTATGAAACCCCGAGCTGTGTTTCCACGTAGATTCTGTTTTTATACGAGCCGCACATTAATGTCAATCTGATAGTAAAGAGAGAAATACTGTGTTTTTCCACGCGCCGGTCTCACGAAAGAATGTTTTGATTGCGTTGCTGAGTTACGTGTTGTTTCCTGCGAAAGTTGATTAGTTTGTAAAGTTATCGGCCGCTGATTGGTTGTGCTTGTAGACTGTCCAGTTTTATTGGTGTTCCTATCTTTAGATAAAAGCATTCTATAGATAAAACAAAAACAGCGTTATATATAACGGTAACCAATTTCTGTTATACGACATAATAGGCTTCTTAGTTTTAATCATTATTTTCTTCTTTATGTCTATAATTGAAGACGAATAAAAAGGTTCTTAAAAACGCTATAAAACCTCATCTCTATAGTGGGAACTACGGATGTTATTGAGCGAACTGAAACAGCTACACGCCACGTTTACACGACCTCAATACGACTGTATTCTGTAAGCATTTTCGCATGCATTTGCATGAGACCGTTAACAACATGAAAACGACACAAAAGCTGAGCTATTGACTTTTAAAACGGTCTGCTAGGGTTGCCAGCATCCGACCTTCGATTTTTTTTTGGGGATTTTATTAGAAAATTCAACGTACCAAGTGAATACCTACCTGCTAAGACCTTATCGTACGTGGTTTGGCTTCGCATTCACCTTAAAAGAGAGATTGCACAATTATGTGCAATGTTTTTACCGCTAATTCTTTCTTTAGTAAGTAAATAACAGAGATGTAAAGTCGTAAAATCGTTTAATACGTTCTGAGAAACTCGTATTTATAATGGTCAAAAAATTCCATGACTAATCTTATTCTATTAAAATCTGCTTTGTAACCTGACGATTGGTTTTCAAGAGGCTCGTCATACTGAAATATTTGCCGTCCGATGTGAAACTGACTCTCAAATGTCTATACTATACCAACTGAGACAAAAAAAAATCGAAGACATGTGACATCTACCAACCCGCACGGGGACCGTGTGGTGTTACGGCCCACACCCTCTCAAAGAGAGGAGGCCTGTGTACCAGCAGTGGGAACATTATAGGCTGATTTTGACACCAACTGATATTTGGTCAACCCTATACGGTTTCCTGTTTTTAAGTAACAAACAAACCAAAATGTAAAACTTCGGGTAACTGTCCACGCTCACGACGGCGGTACCGATTGCCAATTTCGGCAAGAAATACCAATTAAATGGAAGTTTACAATAAAAGTAAAGGAAACTGGCTTACTGAAAAAGGTGCAAAACCCATTTTTTGTTACCAACGAGGTCGTGATATGGGCATAATTATTTTGTTTACACATAATAACGATGGTTAAAATTAAATTTATTATGTAGGTCTGTATGTCATTTTTGAAGGTTAGTTTATTTAGTCTATTCCTTGACAGTCAGTATGCCCATGCTATTGATTTAACCTTTAAAAAAACCTATGAAAACGCCTATACAAGAGCAAGTTTTCAGATTTTGTTTGCTGTGCTACTGTCGATTAGCATCTAAATCTGTCAATAAACAATATACGAGTAATAAATAAGACCTATTCGTTGTTTAAGACCATGGGCCCCATTGCTAATTCATTTATTCAATGTGCTGACATATTTTTTAAATTTTATTATGTTTCAGTATTCACCGGTTGAATCGCGGAACGTTTACAGTTAGGTTTCAATATTTGCGTCACTAGAATGACTAGCCGCTGAAAAATGGCGGAAGCTGTAAGATGAATCATTATAAAATGCTTGATTTTGCACGTGGGTTTTTTGCGAGATATTTAATTATTTAAGACAACTGTCAAATTATAATCTATGTCAACTAAATCTTCCTAGTTCCCCCGTAACAATGTTGGCGATTTCTCAAAATTTAAAATCAAAATAGTTATTGCAAACGGATTAAAATTTTAGTGATCATCAGGATGGCTGGGCCAAGTGTCTTAGTAATTATTATTATATTTTCATACTTTTACCACAGTCGTATTTTTACTTTTACATATTTTAATATAGTTAACGAAGTATTTATAAGACCAAAGATTATTTATTTTCGAAAAGCTTTGCAGTACAATATTTTAACAAGCCTGATTCTTGCATGACCAATAATTACTCCATTGACTGTATAGTTACTTATAATAAGTAACAGATATATTTAGATCTAGTTTTCCGTATTAAAACTCCGTAATTAAACAGCAAGAATAGATACAACTATTTTAAAAAGATCTCACGTTCTCAAGGACAGAATAAATTGTCAGAAACGATTTGATTATATAAACAAGAAAGACTAACGATTAATATATTCCATTATATGCTAATGCGTATTTCGTAGTCTTTAATGGGCATGTAATTTAAATTAAATATAGAGTCGGGAGGTTCTTGTTCTAAATTACTTGACAATTGATCAATGCGGGTTAGTTATCGACTTTTTCTTTGTGTAAAAAGAACTTTACGTCAAGAAAAACATTAATTGGAACATTTAGGCTTCCGCAGAATAGTTTATCGTTTAACATGTAGAAAATAAGTGCGAGATAAGGATTCCGTGCCTCCGTATTAACACTACTTTTGTAAAAAAATACCTTAGTGATAAAGAAGTACGTTTCTTGTATGGAAACGTCCTTTAATTTTTAACTTAATTGTTTGTTGTTATAGCGGCCATAAAAATAAAAATGTTAAAATGGCCATAGTCTGTGAAAATTTCAAGTGTCTAACTATTCCGGTTCAAAAGGTACAGCTCTGTGACAGACGGACGAACACCGGAGACTTAGTAATAGGGTCCCGTTGGCACCCTTTGGGTACGGAACCCTTAAACAGAGACGTGTCTGTTTATAAATTCTTTGACAATTCACAAAACAGTTGAAAGAACAAGAATGCGGTAAAGTATTACTATAATCTTAAAACACTAACCAAGGTAAGCAGCTTACTGTGCCATTCAGTGCGCAAAATGTATAAATAAAATACGCACAAAAACAGTGTCACGACGAGTCACGAGAAGACTTATTTAGAAAAGTATACATACAACGCAAAAGGCGAGATAATGTTGCTTCGATTGAAGTTTCAAAGTCTTCATCTAGCTGTCGTAGTCATGTGAAGTCTTATAATGTTACTACAATTGCAGATACAGAGGTACGGTACGCAAAAATGTATTCTAGACTAGGGGAAGCCTGCAAAGTGGACTGGTTAGAATCACATTCCTATACGTTCGTATGTCTCTTTCCATGACAATAATAATTATAAACTTTACTAATAATAAAAGAGAAGAGTTTGTTTAAACACGCTAATTAATCTGTGGACCTACCGGTCGGATTTGAAAAATTAATTTTGAATTTGATAGCCCAATTCTTGAGGAAGGCTATAGGCTATTTAACATCACGCATTACGCGAGCAAACAGAAAAAACGTCAGAAAGGACGCTAAGCGAAAACGTAATGATAGCGCAGGAGGTGATGTGATGCGACGGGGTTGGTCGGGGAACAAGAAATTTTACGCGGACAAAGTCGCGGGCAAAAGTTAGTTGCAGATACATAGGTACGGGACGCAAAAACTTTGTAGACTAGTGGAAGCCTGCAAAGTGGGCCGGCTAGAATCACATTCCTATACGTTCCGTTCTTAGCGTGACAATAATAATACATGATAATTCCGGACGACAGACGGCCAGCTGCATTTCGCATCATCAGTTCTAAACTCGAACCGGACAGTATCTGTTTTCGTTTACTCGGTACACTGCACTTGTGTTGCGCGCGGTACAAAAATAAAAAACACTGAACGCTTTCCCGCCGCTTTGCACTTCAATTGCAACTTAACCTACAAACGCAGCGCATTAGAATTTGAATCTTAAGTCTTTGTAATAAGATTGGTTATTTTTTATTAGGTGTGAGCGATTGTGACCTTTTGTTCGGTGGGAGTGCATGCGTCACACTTAATGGCGGACGCGCGGGCGGGTGGCGCGCAGGTCATCGCGCTTATACATGTGTATAAATACAGTATGTATAGCGTTGTTTGATCCGATCTCTATACAGCGTGTATATGTATGTGTACGGACGTCGTTTTACGTTACGCTGCGTTGCCAGCCGGCTGTTTGTTGGCGAACGAAGGTCACTCGACTCGAGAGGTGATTTCGCTGTCTTGACATACACATAGACATGTCGGTACCGCCCGGGGACCTTTTTGTCGCTTTTTGATGTTATTTCTTTTACGTGCGAGAATGGAGTTTCGTTATTTTAGTAAACTGCCTGATGCCTCGTAGTTTCAAGAAATACTTAGGTGTAAAAAACTTTATTATATGAAGTAACACGTTGTGTGTATAATGAAAGATACTTTTTAGGTTGCCGTATCCAAAGGGTGCCCTGTTACTAAGCCTCCGCTGCCCGTCCGTCCGTCTGTCATCAGGCCCTATCTAATGAACCGTAATAGGTAGACAGTTGAAACTTTCACAGAGTTTGTATTTCTATTGCCTCTATAACAACAAATTAAAGCGGGTCTCCATACAAGAAACGTTTTTGTCAGCGTTGTTTTTTCCTTGTGGTACAGAAAGAACCCTTCGTCTGCGATTCCGACTCGCATTTGGCGGGTCCTTTCTCCTTCTATCTCTCTTTCATTATTATTCTATGTAACAAAGGGTACATTCCACTCAATCTAACTATTTACTTTACACACATTCATTATTATGAAACTGCGACTCGACATGTCACCATACTCGTATATTTTCATTTTCAGCATAGCAACATCGAATTGTTGAGTGAAAACAATTGCCGTTTGTAACATGACATTGCATCAGTCACATTCCGAGACGAACGGCTAATTTGTCGATTCGCACGAATTTACTCGCCCGAAACATTATTATAATGTAGTTTACTAAGCAATGTCATATACATAATTAACAAATGTTTCTAACTCACTTAGACCTAATTATAACTTTACCACCTAAACCTACTTACAAAATAAAATCATTTATCATCATTATCGTTAGGAATACGATTATACGATACGAATACCATGTGGAATGCAATAAAAGTATTGAGTATTGAAACGGGCGAAGCGTCACTTTTAAATAATAATTATGATTTCTTCTAAATGCGAATAAAATTAAGAAAAAGTACACCGTTTGTAATAATAGGTATATAACTCTTATCACTCCTGTGCGAAAGTGTCCTTACTTTTCTATAATTTATTGCTTCATATTCAAAATGCCTAATACATATTTATGGAGTTGTCGACTCGCCCACAAATAAATTAACTTCGTGCGAGTCGCCTATAGGAAAAATAATATTATTTAAAAGTTACGGATTCGCCCGAGTTTCGGGCAAGTAAATTCGTGTGAAGCGACTAATAAACCAGACGCACGAATAATACCAGTAACTGTGAGTCAACGGTAGATATTTTCTGACTAATTCTTACCTATTTGACGTGCCTACGTGTATAAGGAAATAAAAATTCCAACCTACCTACTCTTGTGTACCGTACTTCAATATATTCAAGTCATTATGTAAATAGGGTACAGAGAGCGAGCTAAGAGCGTAATGTTTGACACTTGACACCTAGGGTACTTAGTTTCAAGAATAATTAGATGTTAGCTGCAGGCGTTGCAGCATTTCTATACAGAGTGGCGGGACATCGACGTGCATGTGACCATGGAATTCAGTACATGATTCTGAATCCTTGCGGCGAAATTTTTCGTCAAAAAAAAAAAAGCCTGTTCCATACATTTTGATCGCGTAGTACCTATTACACTTTCTATGAAACAGAAGATTTTTTTTGATAATAACCGACGAAATATTTCTACGCTAAGAGGAGTCTAGAATTATGTATTGAATTCGTGGTTACAGTTTGCGTGTTGAGATCTCTGCCAGCTGCGTGTTTCTAGAGTCATATCAAGTTAAATAAGAAACAAATTTAAAGTGTGAGTTTTGCACGACAAGTCATATAAGCATACAAGATATAAATTCACATCTTTTCCCCATAGGCGTAAGCAGATACCACAGAACGCAACCTGCAAGTAATTCAAGACTTACTTACTTTGTTCAAATAACTTGTTTTGTATGAAGAAGCACTAAAAAGGCTTCCTCTACGTTCTGTTCGAAGGACAAAAGGCTATAGAAAGCCAAGACTATAGAGCGAAAGTTAAATGTTTTAGCTAAAGCCTAGCTAGCGGTCTATTGTGTTTAGCTAAATGACTTAGCAACCAGCTCATAAACTATGTGCATCCCTAATTGCTTTTCCGATCGTTTAAAGGTTATTTCCCGCCAAAAACATTGCACAATACTAATATTATCATAATTATAAATAACACAATACCGCGTGGCTCGATGTTTATGCGCGTCAGTTGTAAATCTACGAAGTGTAGGTAACCTTTAGTCGTGCAATGAAGGTCAAATTTTTCCTCATCGAAATATGTTTGGAGTGGATTTCCTATAGCGTAAAAAAAATCAGTATATTATTATCTAAAATAACGAAGAAACTTTTATAAAAAAAATACAATAACAATATGTACCTATCGTAATTCCTTAAGTTAAAAAAATTCAGTCCAACGATTGCCAAACCGAAAAGTCGAATAAAAAAAAAAAAACAACAGGATAATTATTCTTTCTTTTTTTTATTTTATCTTTGGAAATGTGTGTCAGTAGTTGTTGAGGTTATTTTGGTGTGGTGCGTTTGCGTGAGTGATAATATGTCAAAAGGTGACAGTTGCAGCGTCAAGGTTAGGGCTACACGTGGGTGGCCGCGCGAGTTGTTGCGCGAGCATGTGTGCGCACACACCTGCACCAGGATGCCGGTACTCGGTAGTTAGCTCAGCAAGTTAATTGAGTTTTTGTACTTGAACCAAAATTGGTATTCTATAATATGCAATTAGTTGTTTGCCTTGACTTCTTAAACTCTTAAGTTTTCAATGGTGTTTTGCATAATTATTTATTCATGACTAGCTTCTGCCCGGACTTCGTTTGCGTGAAATTTCTTGTTTTAACATAACTTATATCCTGTAACTGTGACCCCCGTTACTTTGTTTTCGCTTAGCAAATTTTCTGGCATTTTCTAGAATTTTTTAAATCCAACTCGTAGTTCCAGATATTAGCGCGTTCAAACAAACAAACTCCTCGGCTTTATTATTAGTATTAGAACCTATAGATCAGTCACACTTTCAAAGTGTCCATTCACACATAGTATCACATAAAGCATACTTATTGTAACTAATTGTAAGTGTCGGATTGCAGTGCGAAGTCCGTCATCCAAGTGTCAAAGATGGCCGAACACACGAATCTGTACACCCAAGCATTAACAGTACTTATATCATGAAATTTTCGTAAGTATCGAGTAGCGAATAAGCAGATACATTTCCATACATACAATTTTCTACAGTCACCGAGTTATACTCGATCGTGCAAACCTTTCGTAATCATTGGCAAGTTCCTCCACATTTGTGTAGAAAGAAGGCACGTCGAACAAAACGTGTTCACGACTAATTTACTACTAAACCTACTATAGCCGAATCACTTTAGCGTGGCACTAGCGGTCATTACCCTTTCCCTAATATCCCTACGTAGGAACCCAAACACTAAACTATGTACCGTGTTTCCTTATAAGAACACGTTGAAGATCACGATAGATATTGATTCAGGACGTTAACGGACTTTATTTCAGTTTTTGAAGTAAAACTGGTAGACAATGTAGGTGGGTCAATTGCCACGCTAAAATGATTCGAGTATACCAGCGTCACGCGACCAACTCTCCAGTGGTATTTCTGTTTCACAACGTTCTTGGCTGCAGCGAAGCCATGGTACATAGCATACCAGACATTGTCAGGTCAACGGATTCATTCCATAAAATGCTTCGACGTAATGCTGTTATTAATTCTTCCGGTTGGAAATAAGGACAAGGACTATACTTCGGGTGAATTAAAAAAAAGCGGCCGAGTGCGAGTGAAGGGCGAAGTGCGCTCAAGAAGGGTTCCGTACTACTGAACGCACGGCTACACATTAAACTATACCAGTATAAGCTGACTTCTGATTGTACGTAAAACCTGTACAATGCGAGGTCAGCTAAAACTGGAAATGTATAGCTTGATGTGTAGCCGTTTCTACAATATTGAACACTACCCTGACTACCACAAAACAGTGTTTATCAGTTGTTTAGGCTAAACACCTTTTAAACACGACATAATTATATGGACTTTGACATAACACTAACATTAAACACTCGTTCAACAAGTGTTATATTTATTTCCTTAACTCGTTTCTTGTAATGAGGACTCCCTTAAATTTTTACTTTATTTTATTTTTATTATTGGCTGTTATAGCGGCCATAGTAGAACACACTTTCTGAAAATTTCAAGTGTCTACCTATCACGGTTCAAAAGATACAACCCTGTGACAGACGGATACGTTGGCACCCTTTCAGGGGTACGGAAACCTAAAAAGACATGCATTTTTCATTGCTATTTCACCATCTGATCCTACTGTATACTGTTAGTCTGTGTCAATAAAAACACCTCAATTACGCTAAGTGTGCCAGCCATCTCCAAAAACTTAGTTCAATATAATTTTAATGTAATTACTAATTAGTTTGAATTAACAGTATAATAAACATGAAACAACTAGGTCATAGTTTATGTATGAGCTGATGCGATAACCTTATCCGTCTCGCAGCCATTTGACCCATCCTTTACGACTTACGGACATAAATAACATATTTCTAGCGGCCATTTTTTTACAACCTCTGAATTCGTGCGTAAAATGGACACTGCCCTAATAATTGGCAATAGATTTCACCTTTTTCTAAGAATAGACGGCAATAAATATCATTTAATGGCGTGGTTGTTGCTTTAAACTACGCATTCTTGCTTTTTAGAAAGCCGTATTTACTGTAGGAAAAATACCTTGCAATATATACATATGTCGGAGAAGGTATGTCTGTCTCTCGTTAGCATCAGGCACATTTTAATTACTGTGGGCGTACTATGGGTAGTGTTGGTTAGAGCACAATAAAGAAACGGTTTGCAGTTCAAATCAAATTATAATTTACGAACCAGTTAGTCACATTAGCGGATCACACACACACACAACTCAACGATACGGAACGCTGACAGTTTCTGAGCACATGTTGTTCGTACGATGTCCAATGTTTCGATGATCCCGAGAGCTCTGCTTACACCCTTCTTGTAGCTGTCGCTCTCGTCCCACCACGAACTCAGGCTAGACTCTGTCCAATGCCACGAGATGGCGCTGGCGTTTCGAATAGTCAAACGAATGACTCCGACACATATAATAAAAAAAACCAAACTTTACGCTCGTCCGCGCTATTATTTCGTTTTTGCTTAGCGTACTTTCTTTTTTTATTTTTGCTCGGCTCCTAAAGGTGATAGCGTGATATTAAATACCTAATAGTCTTCCTGAAGAATTGGGCTGTCAAAATTTAAAAAGATTTTTCAAATCCGACTGGTAGTTCCGGAGATTACCGCGATCAAACAAACAAACTCAGCTTTATTATTAGTATGATAGTAACAAAGAATTTTTGTCCGCTTGTCTGTATGTATGTTCCGGATTGGCGCAAAAACGGCTGAACGGATTTGGATGAAATTTGGCACACAGATAGTTTAAAACGTGAATTAACACATAACTTTTAATCCCAGTAGTACGTCCCCGTGGGATATTTTCCGACATCCACGCAGGCGAAGCCACGATATAATAGATAAGAGAACTCTTTGGTTTCGTTTTTTGAGCTTGTAATGAAGATATTAGCAAAAGGTCATGTTTGAGGTTAAATATTGCTCTTCACTTTCACTAATGAAGTAATTTCCTACAACTAAGAATTTTTGCTTGCTTGTTGAAGATTCGTGTAAATTTTTAATAATATCATACAATATCGGCTAACTGCGGGGTGATTGTGTAACACACAGTAGCAATGGCTTTTATTTTGACAGATGAACAACATTCATTGCGTTATTAACGTTGCTGAACAGACAAATTTTTCGCACATATGAAGCAATGGATCAGCAATATCCTTCATATTGTGATTGATAGTGTGTTACGCAATTAGGGTACACAACCTAGTTACTGGGTATTACGATTCATAAGCCAATGGAAAGTATTTATCTAAATAATAAAAAAAAGCATTGGATCCACGAAGCATGTACGAAATCCGATACAGGCTTACTTTTATTGAATTATATTTATAAACATAAAAGAGAGGAATCAAACGGAAAATTCGTGGTATTTTTTTTCTGAAGTGGAACCTTTTATGCCTTTTCAATGGCGAGGTCAACGGTTTCTGAAATGCTTCATATTTCGAATTGTGAGCAACAATGAGGCTTATTCTTATATTTTTGCCCTGAAGTTTTTACCGACACCTACAGAGGTTGATTGTGTTGATAAAACCTTTTTGGTGGGAGTGTACCTATTATTAGGATTGTTGAAATACTTTAAAAAGTTATAAATACTACTAAGTAAGTAGTACTAAGAATACGAGCTTTATACCCACGACTTCATCCGCTTGAAAGAAATATCCTATGGCACACGGCAGTGAAATAATTTTTCTAATCGGATCCAGATTTTTCTTCCAGAGATTAAATACATACAAAATACATACATAAATAATCAGCCTATAATGTTCCCACTGCTGGGACACAGGCTTCCTCTCGGTGAGAACGAGTGTCACATGTCTTCGAATTTTTGGTACTAGGACATGTCGATTACCTCACGATGTTTTCCTTCACCGTTTTGAGAGCAGTGGTGATGAAATTATTTATACAAAGTAGAGTGCCTGTCTGAGTTCGAATTCGAACCTACGACTTACAACTCGACCTCTTACCAATAAAACCTCAATACTTGTTGCCATGGCAAGTCTCCTTATCAACAGCAATCCTATTGTGAACAAGAAAACGTTATATTTTCCAAATTCATCTGATTCAAATGTCAATTGGTTTCTCATCCGTGCTTCATAAGGTGTGTATGAGTCATTCACCTGGCTGTGCACAGCACACACAATAGCGTGTGAGACTGTGACTCACCGCAGACATCTGTCGGCTGACTGGGGTTTTGTTAATCTGCATTCTGTTACTCTGTGACGGAATTATTTATTCAGGCTTGCAATGACGGTGTAAACAGAGGAACAAGACTTTAGGGCTTAACAGTGCGATTCAATTGTTTTATCAAGTAACGTGTGTGATCTTGTCTTGTATTTCAAATTCATCAAGAAATTCGTCCGCAACGCTGTCAACAGGAAAAGTATCCAAAAGGCTGGCAGCATTGTCAGTATTGCCACGTTGTAAGGCAATGCCGATTCTTTGGCCAAAAAATAGGCCGGCCCTCTGGTCATATGAAGAGTCGACAAATCGTAGACAGCGACACACCGTTTGGCGATGTCTCGAAATTCAATCCCAGATTTGTTGAAACAAATTGTTTTGTTTTCTGTCAGCCTGTCGTTGCTCAGATTGGTTTAATCTGACAAGTAAGTGTAAAATGCAGTGTTTTTATGTCATTCTTCTCCATAAAATGGCAATAGGTAGCAGGTTCTTAAAAAAACACAATTAATTGATTGATTGATTTTACAGCTGCAACTATACAACTGTCTTACTGTAAACATTTAGTTAGATTGAACAAGAGCGTCGGCAAATTGCGCCATCTCAGCATACAGAATTACAGAGCCACCTTGGTTCTTATTTTTTTAACATGAATGAACAGCGACCCGGACCTTAAAATCCCAGCCCTTACCAAGACAATGCGTTTTTGCTGTGTCTACCTGCACAACGTGCACCTCAAAATATGATGAATCCTCTCTTGAATTGATATTTTGTTTGAGTTTTTTATTCTTTTTGTGGGAGCCTTTCTGACTTGCAGATTTATTGATATTAGTCATTTAATTTAGGACGTATTGTAAATAGTCAGTTGTGTTAAATTCTGTACATAAACATTTTAATGTATATGAAATCAAAGTTTAATACTGTACTGACATTAGATTTTAATTTCATCAGTGTGCTTCTTGATTGCTGGTGCTAAAAGTCTAGGCAAACTGCTTTTATGTTGCTACGTCGAATTCGCGATCACCACTAATGCCTTATGCAAACTTTGCAACTACGAAATCCCCTTTATTTTTTTATACCCCTTTATTACCCCGAAACAAGAACTATACCATAAATAACATCATTCTGGGTTATTTAACCGCTGTCCTATAAAGAATTCGGATTGCCAAACACGCTATACATTCGTTATAACTTACAAAGTCACTACAGACCGCCATGGGTGTTTAGAGATTTACGAAGTTGCGAAAAATTATGATATAAGAAAACAGAATTTCCCATCAATCTTTCTAGCCTTTTCCCAATGTTGGGGTCGGCGTCCAGTCTAACCGGATGAAGCTCAATATCAGTATTTAACATGGAGCGACTGCTTCCACAACCCAGTTACTGGGTAACACGATACCCCTTGGTAAGACTGGTTGTCATACTTTTTGGGCTTCTGATCTGACTACCCGTAACAACTGTCAAAGATCTACGAAGACTAGGAATAAATAAAAAACTTCCAAAGGCAATAAATTCGCGGAACAACGCAATATGTGTCGATGTGATGTTATTCTTATGCTAATCATTGCTGTACTGATTAATTAATTGTGACACGTAGCAGGGCAACAAATTTTCGACGCATTTCGTGGTACAAATAACACTCCTGCTATTTTTTACTAGAGGCGTGAGAACTGTTTTAGCCACTACTTAATCAAATTGAAATGGACTATTATAGGCTCAGTTACCTGTAAAAACAAATAGGTTAATTGGGAATTTCCGTGTTTATTGGATTAACATAACTTGTTTTATTGACGCTTATATCTTGGAACAGTGTTCTTTTACGATTGTCTGTTACCGTTTCTTATAATTGAATTAGCTATTGCCTGCGATTTCACAATTTTGTTCTCAGAGGTGCAGTTTCAAAATAGTCCTATGTAACACACTCAAGAACATATCTTGTATCTTTTTCCATTCTCCTCTGTCAACCGTCACGCTATCTTTCACTCCCTTCTCTTTCATATCATTCTTCACATAATCCATCTTTGGCTCCTTCCTCTCCCTCTCCATCCATCAACATTTGTATTCTTTTAGTCACATGTGTTTCTTCATTCTCAGAATTACATCTGCATTACATACAGATATCAACGGCAACCTGCACTGAACCCGTGTGGTGGATTATGACACACTTTCTCTCACAGAGGCCATATCCCAGCAGTGGGAATTATATATAGCAGATTATGCTATGCTATATATACAGATATACCACTTTACGTACCAGTATTATTTACTAACGGTAAATATGTAAATATCCACATAATCTAACATTTGCAACCCGCCTATCTCTGCACGTAAATTTTGAGTGGCAGTGACACATATTGCCATTGTTTCCGAAACAGTACACCTTTGTGTGGATGAAGCAACACAATGTAGCTGCAGGATTGTGAAAAAACTATAAACACTATAGGTGTTAAGTTCTTTGTAAAATTGACGCCTTCTTTTGCTAGCTATATATGTACAATCGTCATCGTCGTCCTACTGTCTTCCCTGTCTTCTTGGGTGCATGTCTTTTTAACCCCCGACGCAAAAACGACGGGGTGTTATTCTTCCATATATCTGAGTTATTTTATCGTCATCTTGCACACAATCCAATTGAAAATCTCATTCTGTCATCCTTCTTCCTCTCCTCTCTTCTTCTAGTCTGCATATCTTTTTCTGTACTTCTCCGTGGGTTATCTACCATTATCCTACTGCCTTTCTCCCAATTTATTTCAAGCTCCCCTCAACAGTTCTTCTTCCATTCATCTGTATCAGTCTGCATCTCAGTATGCCTTTTTTCGAACCAACCATCTTGCACTCAATCCAAGTGACAATCTCAATCTTATCATCCTAAAGCCTACTTTCATCCGTCTTCTTCTTGTGTGCATGTCTTCTTCTTCCATACACCTCTCTGTTTGTTATTTCAAGTCATCCTACTGTCTTTATCCCAATTTATGTGGGGCGCCCCGTAACAGCAGTGCGATTCTGTAACCATCTCACCGTGAAAACTTAGGTGAAGTGAGCGTGGAGTGAGCTGTCATTCCAAATAATGATAGGGATTGACACTACTGGCAACTCACGTCAAGCTCACTTCACTTGAGTTTTCAAGATGAGATTTTTACAGAATCGACCGGCTGGTCTTCTATTCATCTTGATCAGTCTTAGTATCTCAGTATTCTTTTTTTCGAATCATCTTGCACACAATCTATGTGAAAATCTCAATCTCCTACTTCCTCTCCTGTTTTCTTCTACCATACACCTCTCAGTTCTTTATCTCAATGTCATCTCATCATCATCAAGCTGCTTCAATCTCAATGTTGTCATTCTACTTACAGCGGATATCTTCTTTTTCCATATACTTCTTTGTGGGTTATACCCACATCATCCTACTTTTTTTCTCAATTTATTTGGCGTTGACGCTTCTTGTTATTCTTCTTCTTCCACACCTGTCTATCAGCCATCATCTTTCTAGCCATATCTTCTTCCACACAATTAATCCATCGACCACGACCAATCCATTTTTTGGTCTTCAATTTCTCTTATTATAGTCTCACGACATGACCCTATTTTTTCTTCATCATATGGCTTCTCTTTCTTTCTTCCACATTTTATTGGAAGTTATTCCTACACAAGAGTATTATCTTTCAAAGAGACAAACCGACTACTCGACCGTCCCGAGTCGGGTTGTCTCTTCGAATGCGGCTGTACGGCTTCCTCTCCTAACAAATGACATCAATTTGTCGTGCTCTGCTATAGTCACTACATAAACATTTATTGGAGTAAGTACCGACTACACAGCTCGCAACATTGTCCAATGAGCGTGGGTTACGTCGTGCGATTATCATCGTCACATCAGCAGAATTGTAGCGCTGTACACCATTACAATGAATGATGAGACAATATTTTCATCAACCCCTTAAGACCCTTTTTTTCTAAGTCTTTTACGATATCCACGGGAGGTAAAAAGCTCCTTATATAAACATCTAGCAAAGTAGTATATACTGTTACTGCTGTTACTTTTTATCATGTCTTCATCATAATGGTATGGGTAACTGCGCCATATGCTAACATTTGGAACTATACAATTAAGGACCCCATGGCTATCTTCGCAAATGTATGGGGATTGATAGCATGAACCTATGACGTTGTTACAGTAAGGAGTTTCACGAAGATTGGCTATCGTGTATTCGTTCGTAATTTTCGTGCTAGGCAGGTGCTGCACAATCGGGGAATCACCCGTTACGAAACTCCACATAAACTTTAAATATAGGAATGCATTAAACTATTAATCAGCCGTTTTTTATGGATTTCCGGTGTTACCGACGCCATCCCGTGGAAGGGTGACTGACCCGTGAGTCATAGTGATTTGCGAACGGATACCTATCGGTCATATAATTTATTATTATTGCGTACATAACGGCATGTTGTTTATATGTCTTTGATAATTTGCATTCGTATGTCTTTAACTCATTTACTACTTTGTTTGTTTTACGTACATACTTATTTTTTTGTAATTTAAGAGTGAAATGTATGAAGCTGAAAAGGGAAAGTCTTCGATATCTTGACAACACCTTGTGGTTACAATTTACAATACTTTCAATGTTTTCTTTTATACTTTTTCTACAGTCAATTTAACAAAAAACCGAACAGTAGACAAAACTGCTGTATTTGAGATGACTGACAATTTATTATTTGAGAAGTTCGATTGCGTTTGTCTTTTAGTCGGTCAGTAGTTAGCAACTCTGCATTACCATTACTCATTGTATCAACCGTCACGTGAACTCACGTGTAATGTTAAACGAGAACTGCTGTAAGCCAAACACGATTTCAACAGAGGTTCGTCACCCTTTACACCGCACCTTGTAGTTTCAATCTTCTTTTGTCGTATTGGCATTGTCATAGCTGGCGCTGTAACGCAAAGCTGTTCCGCAAGCTTAGATGCTGTAGTGACCATTACTGATTGGCCCTAGCCAGTCACCAAGTTTAATAGCGTTCAAGGTACACCGCTCAATGAACATTTATTCTGTCCTCACACTCTTTGTGATGTGTGTAACTGTGTATTTATGAAGCCCAATTGTCAACAGCATCCCGGAATCATCCGAGGCTTTTCCTTTGATCTTGTACCCGTATTTACCTTTCTTCTATATACCCTTACTTACCTTTCTTCTCTTTTGCTCCAGGCCCGGGCAGACGGATCACGGGCACGGCGGCGGCGCGCTGGCATACGGCGGTAAGCCGGCGGCGGGGGGCGTGGTGGCGCCGCCGCAGCCCCGGCCGCCGCCCGCGGCTCCCTACGCCCCACAGCCCTACCCACCAGCACAGCTGCGGCTGCACCAGCCAGGATATGGATCAGCGGCATTATCATACAGGTTGTTTGAGCTACTAAAATTGTTATTGAGGAAACGTGATGCGTTCTTTGCTGGAGTTGGCCTTGAGACCCTAGACAAAGTGACATTCTATCAGCGATAACTATGATGGAAAAGTAAGAAATGCATGGGACTGACATAAGCTACCGAAAAGCTTATCATTGTAGAATTATGAAACGTTTTGAAAGCGATTGCCACTGTCTAGGCCCTGAGGCCAAAACATAAACCTAACCTTACCTAACTATTCCACCTCAACCTGAAAGATTCCCAACTGTCCCAGTAACAGCGTATCTAAAGCCAAGGGCCAAGGCCGGGTGGCATGCCCCAAATATAGGACGCCCTTAATTACCGTTGCTCAATTGGTATATTCTAATTTCTAAATCCGGCAGACCGCCACCTGCTACTGATGACCCTAAGAAACATTTAGAACAAACTTCCGAACCCGAGACCCACCTAAAACGACCAACGGTTTACACCTTCAAAACTCATAATATTTGTGGTTATACGATCGATTTTTGCTCGCTCACCATTGCATTTAGCCAACGATGCATGATTCCCTAGTGGACATTGACCTCCCCGACAGCAAATTAACGATCCTAGGGAGATACTCCCTTAATCTAAGCTTAGCAGGCTGATTGATGAGCGCATTATGAGCTAGGGCGCACTTAGGGATTACTTGTGTAAAATTGACAACAACAACAATAGACTTTGTTCCATAGATAAAAATAAAGACTAGAATAGTTTGATATAACCTTGATAAATTGATATACGGTATAGTCAATTTGTCGTTGCTTCACAAAAAATCACAGATCGTAAACCGTGGCAGGTTCTAATGAATTTCTTGACGCAATCAATTCCAAAAACGACAGACACGACTCTAGCGCTTTTAACAGTATTCGTAAACGAGTTTTAACTTATGACTCTTCAATTTTCTTTACTATTAACAACTTGTGAGCGCTCTAAATTGGTAGAGCGTTCAACTTATTAGCACCATTTGAATTGATAGAACCGTCTTCTGTTTTACCTTCGGGCTTATTAGTTTTAGATAGGTCTTAATAACGATCTACTTCTTCACGTGTCTGTGCTATTAAAGTAAAATTTATTGTACTTACGCACTCGATATTCGTGTACACGATTTCACCTTTTTGAGACATATTTTCATAGTTTTTTGCTACATTCATTTCTGACGTGACCTACAGTTGAAAAACTTGAATAAAAATGTCTCATTCAATTCGTTTCTTTTGAAAAGCTGAATAAAGGAGGTCGTTATTCTCAGTCTGCTTCATTGCAGGATTCTTTGCTCCTTAAATTCAGAGCAGCATGTTTTGAATATAGTGATTTGCAAAATAATAGGGGGGTTCTTGAGTGCGAGTACCTGCGTGCCTGCAATGTATTCGGAGATAACCCCAGTAGGTGCGATTCATTAGCATACAACATTTTGGGAAGGGCCTTTACAAAGGACCTCTTTGTCCTTCGACCCCAAGTCTTCAAAAGCGGTCATAAAATGTGGAATTCTTGTGAGAATACCAAAAGTATGTTAAGCTTTTAAACTATACGTAATATATATTGTTTTTGGGAGGAAATAGTATTTTCCTTTGTGCTCTAAAACGGGTTCTTTGCTCCGTCATATGTACTTTGGTTGGTTGGTGAACGTGACAGCCGACATGCAACATAGAAAGAGTTCTATTATTCAGGTGCTGGTCATTGGCCATACGGTCTACGTGGCACGTGCTACGACTTCTATGGTAGGTAACTGTGCTATTTACTATTATATTATAAGTTGTACCTGTATCTTCGTCGTCACATTTATACCAATTGGCTTATATTGACCTATTTAACCTCGCCAGCCCGCTTAGCTTAAGCTTTGTCAATTCTACAATCAGTAACTCCTCTTCTTTTTTTTGTTCTTCCCAACCACTGCCCATTATTGCGCCTTCTGGGTCACTTCTGTCTCCTTGCTTTGTTCTTCGTTTCTCTGCTGTAATTTTTCTGCAAACATACCCAAATACTTGAGCAAAACAATCTCCTTCACTAAATAGTGACTAGAATCCTCACAAAGTTTTCGTATCTACGGAGATATTAATGGTCTGGTCACGTCAGACTGAGGGAGGGGGCATCACGTGCGGTCCCTCTGCGAATACCAAACGTCCTTGTTGTCATTCATAACCATTATCTGCAAGCGAGCATGGGAAGCATTGCCGCTAACTTATAGGAGACGGGTCAGAGGTACAGGTCATGTTTGGAGAGGTAAGGGACCGTAGGGATGTGAGGGAGGTAGAAAGGAACGGGAATTTATGCCCCTATTTAACGTAGAAATACACGTAGGCAACTTGATACAGTTTAAAATCAATGAAGTGACTTGAGTTTTGGTAAACTTATCTGCCAATTTGTGTACGAGGAACTCCAAAACTAGGCTCTTCTGATTAACAACAACCGATAATTAGTTATTGCGTGTCAAATATACGCATTTAATAAAAAAATACACTTGTAAACCAACAGCTGTATTAATTGGATACCCCATTCTCTCTCCAAGGTATTTAAGTACGGGAAGTACGTAATTATTGCAGCTGTCTGTACTTTCTCATTAACTGTATTTGTTAGAATTTCCTAAAGCTAAGAGCGCTTTGCGTTACTATAGTATGTTTTCATTACGTAAAGCACTAAACTTGAATGGATAGTCTTTTCTAATGCCACGATAGACGCAGTAAAATCTAAATTACTGGACGGACAGACTTCAAGCAATTGCTTCGTGTTGTGTGCTGAAAGAAATGCACTCGGAATAGAGTTACCGGTTCTTTAGAAATAAGGAAAAACACGTTGTAATTTCTTTAGACGTTTAATTGCAGTTTTTGTGAAGTTTTTTATATGTAGCTCTGTTTGTGTGCAAAACAGGCCACCTAAAACGATGTACTTTATAATCCTAATCTATTGAAAACTTTGTTAATCTTCGAACCTTGTCACACTAACAACTGTTTTTACACAACCCAACATAACATAACTCGTGTATCCCCAAAGAGTTGGGCAGAGGTACACCTATAGTACACCCACATTTCGCCAAATCCCATGTAACAGGGGGCGAGCCTATTGCCATATTTGCCATATATCGGGCACAAATCCGTTCTGTAAATTATTTCATCACCATTGTTCTCAAAACGGTGAAGGAAAACATCATGAGGAAACCGGCGTGTTCTAGAACCAAAATTTCGAAGGCATGTGAAATACACCGACCCGCACTGGGCCGCGTGATGGAGTACGTCCCACTCCCTCTCACCGAAGGGAGGCCTGTGTCCCAGCCTCGCTGGCTGATGCCTATAATGTACCCATTGCTGCGACACAGGCCTCCTCTCGGTAGTCAGCAGTCTGGCTGCTACTGGGAATTTCCAACATAGAGCTGTCTTTATTACTGGTTTATTCGTCTTTGACGCTTCAATTTAGATTGAGTACGTTTTCAACGAGGTTCTAAGTACCTATGTTCAAGGTTTTTATAGACTGTCTTCATAAAACTGATAGTTTACAGTCATTAGAGCTAGCTAGACATTTGACATGAACTAGTATTATAACAGTACCTTCCGTTAATTATGTCATTAACTGACTAGGTTTTCTTGCGTTTTCAGTTAAAACTGTCATAGTATACGCAGATTACAGGCAAAACAATGTGAACCGACATTGGGCCGAGATAAGGAAACAAAACCATTGTACTGCTTAAGGTTGCCCAGAAACAAAATCCTTGGAAAATAATTTGTTAAAATTATGAACATCCCCTCGCTGCTGCGGGCGTTCGCCGCTGTAATTTACAAAAACACTAGCCATGTTTTTTCGCGTTACATATTTTTTTCTCCCGTCTATTTTTTAAGCATCACGTCTTCGTCAGAGCTAATTTATGTTCAGCGTTTCGCAAAATTAAATTTTTATGTAAGTAAGTAATTATTATACGAATCGTTAAAAATAAAATTCAACAAACTTTTTAGATCAACAATGTTTTTAATTATGTAACATCTGTGATCTTAATATTGAAAGACCTTGAACTAAGGATGGTGGTTATATATATGTAGTTATAAATTTTATGTTATTGCCATATAATTAGCATTCTTTTTTTATCTTTAACTAGAGCACTGCTTGGCACGTTCTTTACGAATTAACTTTTTTTTACTTAACTTACATAATGTGTATAATAAATAAATCGAGTTTTCTGTATTAACGTAAATATGCGCCGTATGTGTATGTGTTATTATGCTCATAAACATTTCGTATTAAATTCTCGAAATAATGGTAAAAACCGTATCATCCGCTACCTAGTTTAAAAGAACAACGCGGTCACACACGATACGAAAAGCGACTTTAATCCAACTAATAATTATAAACGCGAAAGTTTGTCACGATGGATGGATGTTTGGTACTCTTTCACGCAAAAACTACTAGACGGATTTTGATGAAACTTTACAGTACTATAGCTTATACATCAGAAAACACATAGGATACATTTTATCCCGATATTCCCACGGGATCGACACCTGAGCGGGTGAAACCGCGGGGCGCTGCTAGTTTATAATATGTCTATAGATGATTGATCTTGACGCCATGAATTGACCTGTGTTGTATTCTCAATAATCTTTGTCAGCTACAAAGACGATATTATGACGTAGCATCATTGTTTAGGTACTCAACGCATTCTTGATTCTTTCACTCATCCTTTCACATTGAAATTAACTTTACTTATATGATATTTATATTAATTTTACAGAACAAATAACCTTCCATAAATTCTTAGGCCCACTTGCACCAAAAATTACTAAATACGGTTAGCGCTAAACGAATTTAAAACATCGTTCAGGCCGCGACTGGCGACAGACGCTCTACTTTGTGTAAATTATTTTCATCACCACTGCTCTCAACCGGGGAAGGAAAACATCGTGTGGAAACCGGCATGCCCTAGATCCAAAATTTCGAAGACATGTGACATTTACATGTGACCAACATGCCCTGGGTCCGCGTGGTAGATTACAGCCCACTTCCTCTTGAAGAGAGGAGGCCTGTGTCCTAGCAGTGGGGACATTGTAGGCTGGTTAAGTGATGCCGAAAGTTTATGTAAGGTTATTTGTTGAAGTAGTAAAGTCGAACTATAAAGCAGAAATTCAATAATTAAATCATTTCGTGCAACCCTGAGGTTCATTGCAGTCTTGGAGATGTAATGCCCGCCTACTAACGACCGACAATATCACAATACCCGCCATGGGAAGCGATTGCAATGTTTTTGCACAATACATACTCTTAATAACTGAGATTTCTTCACAAACCTACAAGCTAAAATAACCTGAAACACCATGTAATGAGGTTCATTATACTTTAGAGCAAGAAAACGGATTCAGATTTCACCGTGCGAACGAGAATAATTGTTTTATTTTTGTTATAAATCTTGGTTTTGTAATAATCGGATGAAGTCTAACTTAAATGTACTTCTCAGTTTCTACTTTATCCTCTTCATTTGCATTTTTCATGCATTAAATTTTTTTTTTTTTTTGTAATATGTAAAAACCCACTTTTTTGTTTATATGCTTAATCATAACAGTGAATAAATGCATGATAATATTATTGTAAGCATTTAGAAAAACTTCTGACTTGATGATTTTGTTATGTTACTTCGTCTTTACGACCACTGAATTCTATAACTGAGTGAATTTTCCAAGTGTGGGTGAATAGCCAAATCCGAAATTGTAAAAAATTGCACATAAAAGTCTCAAACAAGTCTATTCGCTATTTCTTATAATGCGTAGTTTCAGATTTGGATTAGTTTTGCTGATGGTTATTTTTTTAAGTAATAGTTAATTATTTGACCATTAGCAACCATTATTTGACAATTATTATATCATTGGATAAACAAAAAATTGGTCAAAAAACACATATTGCAAAAATTTAACCATTAGTTACTATTTTTAACAATTGGTTGAGTTAACTACGGATTCAAAAACCGGCCCTAACTATTACTATACAAATGTTTGGTACAAAGCAATAGTACGAATCCACAATATTCTAAAGATCTTCAGTATTCTAAACACTCTGTTCTTCTAATTCAATTCATTCCGTCCCTAATGTAACTTAAAAACCGTCACAATAATTTTCTGGGTTTTCTACAGCAGTCAAAAAATGATTGACATTAACAAGCAGACCTCGTGCATGCTTATTGTAAACATCTGGACCTGGTCCAACCGGCCTGATATTATGAAAGGTGTTAGAAATAGCCCGACAACCGACAAAATATCATTCACATGCAATTTTCTTGGCTATTTTTTTAGCGATACCACCTGCATCACTCACTTCTTGAAATAAATGAAGAGATATAAGTTAGGTGTGTAATGTTTGGTATAATAACAGATGGTCTAATTTCATTTGACATAACTTTCATATGTTATAATTTTCATATGCTATAAAAACATTTAACCTAATTTCATGTGATTTCATTTCATTGTATGTATAAGTAATTACATATGTTGTCGCCATATCGTAGAATGTCAATAATCAGTTTTTGCAAAAATAAAAGTAGACATTTCCAAATTATATTAAACGTCACTTATAGATTTTGAATATTATAGCAACTGAATATTATATTAATTGAATATTATTTCAAATGTGCATTATATAAACTGTTCATTATACCATATGAAATTAGGTAAAATGAAATTACTTATATCAATAATTCATTTGTTTGTTATATTAAAATAAAATTATATTAAATGGAATTAGGTCTTATGATCATTAGACCTTTTGATATTATATCAAACGTTACACACCTATATAAGTTCGCTATTTTGATTCGCTTTTTTGGACAGATATGTTGCTGTAACCAAATTCTGTCTGTGCTTAGTCAGCTCTTGGAATGACGATGCTGTGGCCCTGTGGGTCCATTTGGATCCATAACACAAGACCTCCTTTTTCCGTCGTTGAGAACTGCAGCAGTTACTTTTATTACTAGATTTTGTCCATCAATATTAGCATGTATCTCCAACCTGATAAAGTGGGGCTACCTGGAATGAACGGCAGTAGGGTGTGGAGCTATATCGCAAACCATGCTCCGCCTAACCTGCGCTCTGTGTCTCGAAACATGCAGTCAAAGTGGCCTCTGAACTGCCACCGACGATGCCGTAGATAGAAGTGGCAGAGTTTCGGGCCAATCAGATCTAGCAAAACGAAGAAGAAGAAATAGCATGTGGATGATCTTTGATTTTGTTTTGAATAAATACATGATTGTTGATAACATTCCGGGCAATAAAATAATTAAGAATTGAACCAATGCTACCAATACAAACAATAAAAACGTGGGAAATCTCATATGAGTTCCACCTCCTGCGGTTTTTTTTTTTAATTTGCAAAACCGTAAAAATAACAATACGCATGCGATGGGTGAGCTCAATCACCTTCGTCCGTGGTCGTCGTAAAGCACGTGTTTTAATAAAATTATTGTTTCTGCTTTATTTTATTGCCATTTTACGGTGGGTGCACGGCCATGAGTGGCCAGGCCACGACTGTGTGTGTGTTGCCATGTAATCTTCTCTGACAGTTTAAATATTCTTTACCTGTTATTATTTCTCGGACGAATTGCTAAATTACTGTAGGGTGATTTGGCGACATAATGCGTTATTTCCTGCATTAGTCATGTGATAAACAATTGGAACAATAGTACTTATGTATCAGTAAATTTTTGGCTTATCTACAGTTTTTTTTTTTGTTAAATCTAATGATCTAAGTGAAAAAAATAAAGGAAAATACCTAACTGATAAGTAAATTAGGAAGGTTTTTAATTAATGCGATAACCCAGTATTTAACCCGGATAACGGACTGGGTGGGTGGGTTACTTAGTCTCAAAATGTTGTACGATGACGTGTTTAAAGCGAAATGGAAAGAAAAATCACAAATCAACGCATATATAAGATCTACTAATCATAAGAACTACCCTGAACTACCTATACATACGTCTCTACGTAGCAAAGACGTGACATTCTCGTGATGTTGGCAGCCCTGTTGGCGGGCGCGTTCGGTTCAATGTTTATTTTTTATTATTATTCAGCGCGCGTCGCGGCCCGGCCACCACGTGGTGGGCCAACGTGGCGCGCTAAATACAGACGCGGCCGTATTGTCGCGTATCGCCATCGTGGTTACGTCATTCCTTGTCTGACTATACTTCTATAGCATTAGCTTACTTTTTGTGGCACAGGATGAGATTGTATGCCGCGAAATTCCGCCAGGATTCCTGGCTGTCTGGTATAAAAGTTCCATGTTGCAACTATCCGGCTCAAGTTTTAAGAGTTTTACCGAAGACTTTATCTGATACAAACTGGTTTCTTGGTTTTACACTGTTGTTCGTGGGCGATGGACTGGTATTTCTTATTAGCGTCAATAGCTTTTCGGTCTAAACTGTGTGGTTTAGCTACTTGTAGCCATTCCATTTAAGGCTACGATGACTGGTATTTGTAGCACTAGGTATAGTATAGCTCACGTGGTATTAGGAGCAACAGAAGGTAAATCCTTTTCGCGCTTCATTGATTCCAATTTCAGATAAAAGTATGACCTAGTTCAAGTTCATTTTTCAATCATAATGTTCAAATAAGGTTCCAATGTAGCGGTTTTTGCTCAATGATATTTTATCGCATACCTCTGTAAAACTTGATGAAATCATTTTTATGTGATTATTTTTGTTGAGAATAGATAAAAAATGCAAGACTTTAATACGTTAGTTTTGTGACGTGTGGTGGTGTTACCAATTTCTCAAACTCAACAAAATGCAATCGTACAAAGTTGTACAGACTTCATAAAAGACGAAAACGAAAATAGTTTTAATGCTAAGACCAAACAAGTCACATGTAAAATATGAATCTCAAGCATAGTAAAAGCAAACAAGTACGCCAACTCAAGCCCCGAGCGAGCGATAATAGCCTAAACTCGTAGGGCTGTCACTATACTTTATTCAATCGTCAAAAATGCATAGTCAATCTCTATACAAAAAACAATGTTCCCCTGTAGGGTAAGCATCAGGGACCTTTAATACAAAGTTTTTTTTAAATTATTTTTTCTACACACGGCTATACACATCAAGCTATGCAAAACCAGTATTAGCTGACCGTTCATTGTGAGAAAATATCATACAAAGTGAGGCCAAGACAAAATGGTTTTGTATAGCTTGACGTGTAGCCGTGTGTAAGTACATAAACCAGAAGCCGACTACATTTTTTTCATTGCCCACGTCATGTTATCTGTTTAGTTATTTGAAAAATTACGATCGAAATATGACTAATAAAAACGTGGTTTTACTGAATCATGTAGGTATTTATTCAAATAAAATGAAATGATTATGAAGTCTTTGTAGTTAAAGGAGGTAGGTAGGTACACGTACAAATTATTTATTACGAGCAGCAAGGCAGCGGCGAAGCATGCGCGGGTGCGGGCGATATTACCGTACGGCGTTACAGCCACGACTGGCGCACCTTTAGCAGCGATAAATTTTGTCAGTGTGTGCGTGCGACGACGCATACGTACGAGCGCGCTCACATACAAGTGCGCGGTGCGAATGTATGAAGATGTCGTACTTGTTTGCTTTTACTATGTCTCAAGTGAACTTATTTCTGTAACGGCGCGACCCTGCCACGGCTACAGTTAGCCCCCCGCCCCGCGCGCAACCTTGGCCTTCTCGTCGCGGCATGCGATCGGCCACAGATTACTAACAATACGCATTATTTTCACAACTCGCCATATTTATTACGTCACCTCTTGTTTAGTTTGGTGAAAGTTTATCAACATTCATGTTTAAAGTTACATCTACAATATCTACACTCACGTATTTTTTAAGTGTAACGCAGAATGTTTGTGCTAACTTTTTTTGAGTTGGAGTTTTACACACTGTTTGGATTGGAATTACAGAATGTTTTTCGGTGTGAAAATAAAAATTATGATGTATTTTTTTTATGTAATTAGTTTTTATCAAGGCTGTATACGCTGTTTTGCTTGTGTTTAAAAATAATGTGAGTGTCAAATTGGCAAATAATATCAAACGCTACTTGAACAAAAGTTAAAAAATCTAATGAGAAAAAATAGAATAGAATAAAATAACATTTACGAATATGTACTCTACTATTGATAATAGAGAACAGTTGTATAATTATTGCAATTAGAATGGAAGTGTATGGTCGGTGAGAGACCTACCAGTTACTGAAATGGTAAAATTGCGTAATTTTTTATCCCTGCGTAGTGGCAGAGGACTAACTACAAATTACAAATAATTTAGCCTAATATAGGTGTTTATACATATGTGAGTATAGTTGTAAATAATATTAAAACTACACATAATAAATAAATAATCACAATAATTATCATGAATTTATTCACGACTGACTTTGGAAGGCACTCTAAAAATGGCGCTACGCCTGCCATCTGTTGAACTAAACGTGTAACAATTTGGTAATAAGGTCGTTGACGGTTGACATTTATAGGCATAGATATAGGAATTTACATTTCTATGAAGGCATCTCAACAAGGAGGTATTGTTACCAGTTACCACACAACTGCAGACGCGAAAACGGGACCCGGAGACTACATTATAAATTGATGCAGCGATCATCCTACCTGTATAAATTCATTTTTAGTACCTACTTAGCTAAATCTGATAAGTAGTAGTTTTAATTATTTGAGTTCATGACCAGTGTTGTCAACGATGGGGCTGGCTCTGAATAAACAATAAAACTATGTTCAAAAAATATTTATATGACCATAGAGTTCCTAAACCTTATTTAATTCGAAAAACTTTTAAAGCACACACACAACTGAAATTTTATTAGAAACAAATGTTCAGAGGGGTTCCTATCCTCACCGTAGCGTCGGGCCATTTCCGTGCTTCTAATCGACTTAATGAACGGTTCAGCTAATGATTAGTAGTCCAGTTCTTTGTCTGCGTGCACCCCTTGCGCGGAGCGCCGTCTGCCCTCCCGCCTTCGGGTGTACACAATGCGTATACGCCAGCTGTTACTGCAACCGCTTTTTGTGTCATTATTATTATTCCAACTGTAAGAAAGTATTCTTATCAGTATTATTTGGGGGGTTTGGTAGTTGTAACATGTAGGTACTGTCTTGATAGTAAAAGGTGTTAACAGTATTTTCAGTTGACGGAAGGCGAAGGGAGCTTCATAATACAGATTAGTAGAGACAAAATACTGCCGACTTTACGCTCGAGCCACATTACCTGCCTTAAATATAAGAAAGATATGTAAATTACCCATTATATCGTCTAGGTCAATGAATCTGAGCTGCGCTTGCCCGCACATTGTTCCCAGTGTTCCCACGTTTGGATATGTCGACATCTGGTTTTCTGATGTGTCTCTTTAAGGGAACTTGTCGATGTGGAAGCCCATCTTAAACTTATGAATAACCCATCATCTCTTGTCGCCTCTGAACTTTGACCACATCTTCCTCAGTACTAACAAACACATTGTACATTTCCAGGGACAGTAGTTACGTCCGCGGCGGTGGCGCTGTCGGCTCGGTCGGCGGCGTGGGCGCAGTGGGGGCGGGCGCGGTGGGCGCGGGCGAGTACCGCGGGGGGCGCGTGTCGCTACTCGGCGCGGCCTACCTCCCCCCGCCCGCGCCCGCCGCGCACCACCCGCCCCCCGCAGACCCTCCACCTTTCAAGAAGATCAGGCTCACAGCTGATCGAACGTCGCTGCCACATCATCAGCCGCTTAGGGTTGATACTAGGGTCAGTATCTTAACTCTTTAGTTCTCAAAGGTCTCTCGCTCCTGAGTTCTCTTGGGTTCGATCCCCGGTTAGACAAAGTGATTTTAGGATCTGTTAGAAGAGAATGGAATAAAAACCCAAGATTTTGCGTGGACCCCAAGGGGAGGCAAAAGGAGTGTATGGCCGTCTTTTTGCCACCAGCATCGTTTAGCCTCTAAAAGTTGAGATTCCTTTAAATACCAAAAACGGTTGATATAAAAGGCTGACATTTTTAATAAAACCAGTTAATTTATTGTACTCTTGCTTTAACATTACTTTGTTGTTTATTTCCAGGAGCCGGTGAACCAGTACAGTACAGTTGAAGTACTATCTCCTAATCCACCATCAGAACCCACGATGGAGGACCAGAGCTTCAGAACCACTAAGGATGACTTATTACAACAAATATCCAAGGTATGTAACTATCAGATATTTGATAGAAAGAGTTGAAAGAAGGTCACTTCCAGCCTCCAGGAAATAACATCAGATATGAAATGAAAAAACATGCACTGTCAAATTAAATTGGGGCTGGGACAGTTTCCAGTCTACTAAATTCAGCCAGTGATTGCTAACCTTTCTACATGCACATAAATTGGGGATAGGTTTAGCCCCTCTCTGACATAAAGAAAATTAGGAAATCTATTAATAGTGGCCCTGATTCCCTTGTTCACAAACTAAACTAAAAAGTTCTGTACATCTTTTTCTTTCTATTTCATTATGAAAAGGACAGAAGATAAAATATTAATACGTCAATTTACGTCAGGTGCTGACTAGTTTGACAGGACTAAACTAATATTTATCTTCTGTCCTTTTCTTAATGAAATAGAAAGAAAAAGATGCACAGAACTTAAATTTAATTTAGTTTGTGAACAAGGGAATCGGCGTCAATATTGCCTTCTGTTGCTAAGCCTCCTCTCAAGTTGTGCAAACAACCTTCTACTTCATGCCTATCCATAACCTGCCAAAAGTAATCCCAAGTCCAGTGGTCAGACTGTAACTGAAATAAATCTGAAGGCCAATTTTCGTAATTTAAAACGTTCAAAATCTAGTCGCAGTCTCATCTCAGCGACAAGCAAAAATGTCAAAAACTTGTCAAAATGTAGGGAAATTAGAGGAATTTTCAGATCAGACTGTGAACGTTCTTAAAATTACGAGAATTGCCCCTCTGCCTCTGGTGTCATTAGAAGCTTTTTTCGTCAATTTAATGTACATTTTTATGATTGACTAGCTTCTCTCCGCGACTTCGTCCGCGTGAAATTTCCCGACCCACCGCGTCGCATCGCATCGCCTACCTGCGCTACCACTTCGTTTTCGCTTAGCGTTCTTTCTGACTTTTTTCTTTTTACTCGGCTCCTAAGGTTCATAGTGTGATTGTTAAATAGCCCACAGCCTTCATCATGAATTGGGCTATCAAATGTAATTTTTCAAATCCGTCTGGTAGTTCCAGAGATTACCCCCTACAAACAAACAAACAAACAAATTTTACCTCTTTAAAATGTTAGTATAGATTTCTTCAACTTATGTATTTATAACTTCTCCTCCTCCCTTCACATCCACAGGTGGACAGAGAAATGGCGTTATCAGAGTCAACGCTATCAAAGCTAAAGAAGAAACAAGAAGAGTTAGAACAGACTGCCTCAAAGCCGGCTCGGGCAGAAGAGCCAGAAGAGACAGTACCGAGACACAGAAGTTTAGCGCAGTGCGTGTACGCAGAAAACAGGAAAAAGGTTCATATCATTGTAGTTACATCCATTATCATAACTGCATAGGAGAGAATTTCGTATTTCATGACCTTGTTACATAATGTTGACCCCATAATAATCGACTAACAATTCATGGTAGGATGTAGGAGATATAGTTTTGCGGATGTCTTTGCTGTTCGTTTGACTTTTATAGGAAAAAGAAAGACTAGAAATGTCAGTAGGGGTAGTGGAGAAAGGATGGTAAATTCTTCTCTATAAAGGTTTTTTTTAAATGTTTTTTTTTGTATGGACATTCAAATTAACTGGCAAGCTTAGGTATTAAAATTGATTTATTAGATATCCAAAATCTTAAATTGCCCCTAAAAATAGACAGAAATATAAACGTAAGCACGGCGACACATTAAGCCATACATTTCCAGTATGAGCTGACTTCTCACTGTATGAAAAACCTATACAATGCAAGGTCAACTAATACTGGAAATGTATAGCTGGATATGTCGCCGTGTCTACTATTTGAATTGTTCCTTATTATAACTAAAACTAGTATAGAATAAGATGGCTAATGTTTGGACGCTGTCCCTTTAGTAAGTCGTATATTACTTCAATATCATTTAAAAAAGTTAATCAGACCTGCTAAATACTCCGTAAAACTAATGATTACTTAATACTCACTAATGGACTTGTTGTAAATAGCTATCCTCATGCCATGCTCATGCCGGGATGTAAAAACTACATAGTGTATCAGTTGCTTTTACCTGCGAATGTCGAGAACACGATATATTGTTAGGATATAGGATTCGGTATCTTGGGGCTTTACTCAGGTACTTACTGCTTAACTGCCTTCTATCTACAATGCTTTGGAGTAGATATGTCGCCGTATAATTATGAACGTCGTTAGTTTATAATCTATTTCACCTATCGAAAAATTGTGAACTGCAACAAACCATTTACACTATAACGTATTACTTTTCGATGGTTTATAATCTGTCCATGGCAAACTGATAAATTGTGAACTGGTATCAAACTTGCTTGCGATGGATCGCACCTTGCGCTATAATACTAAATAGCCAAGTAACTGCGACCAACTTGGAAGTAGCGCTGGCCGGGCGCTACCGCGGCAACGCTCGCTTCGCTTGCTCGGCTCGCGCGGAGTTAGCCTCTGTTGGTTGGGGTGCCCTGGCTTAGTTACTGCGACCAATTCGGCTACCGCCAAGATCGACAAATTAGGAACGGTTCACAATTTTACGGGTGATAAAACGGACAGATTGTAAACCGATTCGGTAAGTGCAAGTTCGATCACAATTTGACGGTTTGACATGGATAGATTATAAACTATTGAAAATGAATACGTTATATTGTAAGCAGTATGGTACAGTTCATAATTATCGACAGTTTGCAATCTCGCGAGATAGATTATAAAACTAATGGTGTTCACAATAATACGGTGACAGATACACCAAGAATTTAAGGCAAAGTAACAACGACGGGCAACGGCAACCGTACAGCTAGCGACAATAGGGACAGGTTAGAAATTTGCAAAATTGGTTTGCTCTGACAAAACTACGGTTAATAATATATGGTAGGGGTAAGTAGGGGTTAGAAAGGGACTCTCCTTTTCAGTAGAGGATCTAAAGTAGTGACTAATTTTTAAATAGGATTTATAATAGAATATTCATAGGTTTACAGTATTGATACATTTTTAAACTGTACGAGGAATAGGGTAGCTAGGATAGGTATTATTTCTGATGACAGTATTTATTATTTTTTTATATTAAAAATAGTGCAAAAATAGACAAGAAAATATTATATATGATGTGCCTGTTTATTTATTTGACATTTATAATAATATTGTTGTTATTTTTATTCTGTTTCTCATGATTGATTTGCACGGGACCAATAGTCTGATACATTTTATGTTTTTTTTCCTTCCCAGATCAGCATGGATAATAAGCGGCAAATGGTATTTATAATTTGTTTTATAAACTATTATAAGTACTAAGAATATTAATCTTTGTAGACTATCCATTTTCATTTTTGGTAGATATAAAAAAAATGATATTCAATGTTAGATTTTGATTAGAATAAGGCATGCTGGTATATAGTTTTATGTAGGTATATGTATTCATGTTTAGTTGTATAGTTTTCGTACTTTTACATCAAATATTTTCATACTTATTTATGTATAGTATAAGTCTGCAGAAATATCTGTGAACCTAGCCAATACACCTAGAAAAACTGCTGTGGATGTGGCCTTGAAATATTATCGATGCTTAAATGTTTAACTAAAGCTTAGTAGTTCTAGAAAAACTCTAGCAGTTTCTGTACAATGCCATGATTACCCCTAGTATAAATGTTTAGTAATTGTAGAACAGCAATTTTTATAATGTTATGTGTTATATATAGATCTATGGAAAGTTCATGTTTACAGCAGTTTTAGCGCTTTAAAGCTCCAAATCTTAGGTCCGCAAATATTTCTGCAGTCTAGTATCATTATTATTATTCTAAATGTATTGTAGCAAGTGTATCATATGAGTACATTCGCAGAACGAAAGGGTTAAGCACTATACCTAGTCTTGGGCCCAGTTTCTGGAACCTATCAACACAAAAATCAGTTAGAAGACTCTCAAACTCATGTTTACTGCTATGATTGCCGGACTGAACGTTTCATCATGGGCAGTCAGAAGCCCAAACACGACACCCCTCGACACGCCAAGGGGTATCGGGTTACCCAGTTACTGGGTTTTGAAGGTCAGATAGGCAGTCGCTCCATATAAAATTCAGCTGTATCCAGTTACACTGGCAGCAGACTTCAATATTGTTGGGAAAACGCTAAATTAATTGAATCATATCACTTACTATTATTATTCCTTACAAAAAAACCTTAAAGCACCACATCTTGAAAGATTTCTCTCGATTTTAAATGAATCACTTATTTATAAAGTCAGTATTATTTCTTTGATTTACTAAACTATATTATCATGTTGAATCATTAACATATTACAAATATTGCCAGCTTGCTACTGTTAACAATGTGTAATTGCTATTGACTTGCTATCATGAAACGATATGTAATTGAGTAATTGTACACTAACTGTTTCTTGTTACCCACATACATTGTAAAAAAAATATTTGCGCATCTACTACTTACATATTAGTTTATTTACGAGTACCTACCGTTCTTCATAAGTTCGTGTATGTATCATAAATTCATAATTAACTTGTATTTCTCATGATAAGTGAATTGTATTCTTTTTGAGAAATAAATGTCTTAAACCATAGTATGAGTTTGATAACTGACAAAGAACGAATTTTTGTGTTGATCACCATTTCAGAACCTGTGTTTGTAAAAGGCATCCGAGATTCCTTCAATCCTTTCACTATGCAGTGTATCTTTGTTTTACCAAGTTCATCGAACTATTTGTGATAAGTCGTTGTACCAGCAGGCGTCATCGGCGCACGCAGTAGTGTCGCACCTGGGCCCGCCCGTGCTGTACCCGCTGTACAACCAGCCGCAGGATACGGAGGTCTACCACGAGAACATCAGGCGGCATCGAACGTTTCGGAAGCGGTTAGCGGAACACATACGGAAGCTAAAACTTGAGGCGGAAAAGGTATGCTTTTATAATATTTTAACTTTATGATAAGTACGAGGTAGAAATACTCTACCCCAATCGATTGATCTGCGGTGTTACACTGCACTTGCTTCAGTCAGTTCATAGATATAGTAATAGTAGTTGACCATTATTTGGACGCACTCCTGTGTCTTAAGCCCGGAATACACATGCCTGTAACTAGCACAAAAATAAGCAAGTAGCTTGCATGCCATCGTTGCCAGAAAATGTTATGGCTCAATGGCATGCAAGCTACTCATATACTTCTGTGCAAGATACAGGCATGTGTATTACGGGCTTTAGAGAGCGCCTTAATCCGGTTGACCCGGTTGTCAAGCAATGTCAGTATTTATGTCTAACAGCTGGTCCTACCTGAGTTTGTCGATAATGCCCATTAGGTTCTGAGGAGAGATTTCAATTAAAATGCAAAACCTAGTTCCCGAAAGGCCTGTCTGAAATCCTTAAAGCAGTTCCACGTATTATTACTGTCTTAAAACCTTATAATGAAAAACTCACATTTCTTTTTATTCCTGTTCTGACTCCAACTGACTTGGAGTCGGTGCAATAGGATTGTTTAAAATAAAAAGGCTTTTACCCCTCATAACCTTTGATTTCTTGTTTTCAGCGCGAGGATGCGTTAGCGGAAGCATACAGTAGACGAGCGGCCGAGTGGTTGAGAAGAGTCGAGAGGATAGAACAGGGACAGAAGAGGAAGGCGAAAGATGCGCGGAATAGAGAGTTCTTTGAAAAGGTATGTGTGACGTATAATAATACAAGTTACCCCCCGGTCGCTACGACACTATGTGCAAGCGTCCGTTTCCGGGGGCCCATTATTGAGTGCCATTTTATCTGTGTATTTTATATAAAACATTGTTTAGGCAGGGGCCTTAGAGTTTACATAGTTCTAGATAACACCTTTATTTAATTAGAAAGGCCTAACGGGCCTCTGCGAATTGACTTCGCCCCTCGTACGCCTTCCAAAGGTTCGGGACCCCAGGGTCCCGAGAAATGTCAAGAGACATAATAGTTACATATTATACTCCCAAAACGCCCGCCCTTCACCACTTCCTAGTGTTTTCGCTGGTAAGAAGAAGTGGCGCAACAAACTCTTCAGCAATGTTAATTTAACTTGGCGGCCTAAACTAAATGGCGCCGCGATACTAGGGAAAATGGTGACCACTATAAATCTTTTACTAAGAGTTCGTAGCAAGAGAGACAGTACTTGCATTAAAACCAATTTCCTTTTTCCAGGTCTTCCCCGAACTGCGAAAGCAACGCGAAGAGCGAGAGCGGTTCAACAGACTAGGTGCCCGCGTGAAGTCGGAGGCGGAACTCGAAGAGATCGCCGACGGCTTGCACGAACAAGAGCACGAGGACAAGAAGATGAGGTCCCTGACCGTGGTGCCGCCGCTACTGAGGGACCCCAGCGACGCCACGCCCATTTATATTGACACCAACAGTGAGAGAAACCTTTGATTAAGTATATATGTAGTTACAATCTGGGGGCATCGGAGTGCCCCCGCCAAGACGAGCCAAGCGAAGCGCAAGGGCACTACCTACCTTTTCTCGAAGCACTTCGTCGTATTTTTGAACCTTCTTAACTTGGGTTTGGATTATACCAGATAAACAAAATTTTCGGGATATGATGTCAGTGGTTGACTTATTAAACATATAAAGTTTCAATTGCATAGCTCTTATACTTTAGATTTTATAGATATCTAAAATACCCCGATTTCGTCACTGATTCACTGACTCACTGTTGATCATCCATATTCTTATCTTAAGGTTCTTCCTGAAGTCCTAGAAAGCTGAAATTTGGTATGTAAGCTAGTAATAGTACAGAAACAACAAAAAATCTTAAACTCGAAACTTTTACCCCCCCAACCCCTTAAACTAGGGGGTGAAAGTTTGTATGAGACTTCCGTAAATTTTGATGCTAGAGGTCTGAAAATTTATATAGGGGGTCCTTGTTATAAATAATAAGATATGTATTTCAGGATTTTTAGTAAATCATAAGCAACTAACAAAAAGAAATGAAATCCCACAAAAACATTTCATGTTAAATGTTGCCAAGACGAGACCATGTAGCTCGCATTGTTAAAAAGTAATCAGATCTCATGTACAGCCAAGCTTCTAACTTTACACGCCCTAACTCTACAAGGCCTAATTTCGCAAACTCTACACCTTAGTCAAAATATATGGCTTGGCCGTTTCGTTACTACAAGACCAAGACCATTGTATAACAGTATGAGAGTTTTTCACCTTACGCTCATGTGAATGTAGCGAAATGGCCAAGCCACATATTTTGACTAAGGTGTAGAGTTTGCGAAGTTAGGCCTTGTAGAGTTAGGGCGTGTAGAGTTAGAAGCTTGACTCTACATGAGATCTGATTACTTTTTGACAGTGCGAGCTACAAGGTCTCGTCTTGGCAACATTTAACATGAAATGTTTTTGTGAGATGAAAGTAACCGGTTCCTTTAAAACAAATCCTTTTAAGGAAGTGTGAAGTGAAGTGAGTTTGATAACTAATTTGATCAAATCGCGTAAAATCACACCCTTATTACCTGAAAAGGGAAAGGCATAAGTGTTTTAGTACACCAACTTACAAGTTATATTATCAGTCTAATGTAACCATAAGAGTTGTGGAGGTCAGATAGGCAGTTCTATTAAAATACTGATATTTAGCATCCGGTTGGACTGGAAGGCGACCACAACATAGTTGGGAAACATTTTGCCAACTTGAGATAAAAGGCCAGGAGCCAATTTTTCGTGTGTTGTTTGTACCGGTTATACTGACGTCCACAACTCAGTTACTGGGTAACGTTACTGGGTACCCCTTATTATGAATGGTTGTCAGACTTACGGGCTTCTGACTACCTGTAAAAGCTGTTCAAGATCCATGAATGACAGCTGGGACCAACGGCTTAACGTGCTTTTCAAGGCACGGACGATGATCACCTATCCACGTAACGACTTCGGCAAACGTAGTTTACCCTTCACTCGACCCGTGCGGCTGGTATTGTTTAGTCACGTACCCCTCTCTTTTTAGTAAATTAGTACGCACGGCTACACATCAAGCTATACATGACCAGTATAAGCTGACTTCTGATTGTACGAAACCCCTATACAATGCGAGATCAGCTAAAACTGGAAATGTATAGCTTGATGTGTAGAAAATATAAACTCAAACGTGCCTAACTGTTCCAGTGCGAGGGTGAACTTTTACAAAGGACGCCCGTTTGAAAAACGTGCATCTGTTTTTTTATTGCGTAAGTTAGAAAGGGGAGACGAAAGGAATCGTGTAATAAGCACGTTTTGCAATGTTCCTTATGCCTCTTAATTCTTCTTTTTTTTCTTTGTTTCTCATTATTTTTTCCCTCAACTTTTGTTGTGGTTGCCAGTATCTTTCAAGAAAGGTCAAAACAATATAATAAGACCCTTGATTCTGAAATAATAATAAAGTCTTGCAACCATTTTCCAATTGATGTATATGTCCTGTTCTGTCTCTCAGACCACGTCATGACTTTTAGATTCAGAATAGAATAGAATACTCTTTATTATGTTCACCATATAAATTACAGACATAAAGCCTATTCAAACTAATGTTTCAAATTGATTTTATTTCAAGTTAAACAAATATCAACTTTATTTTAATAATTATTAAGTTGATTTCACAGTGACTATTGAAAAAGTTATAAAAATGTTTGAAGCTGTAGCGTAACCTAAACTTTATTGTGTAGGAATTAAAGTTATTTTTCGATAAACTCATATTTGTTTACATTTTTGGGAAATAAATCGCGAATACAGATTAGGTAAATTTTACATAGGGTGACAGCATTGGAGGTCTTATCGCTAACAACTTTTGGATGGATTCAGCAGAAAAACTAACGTTTTTTGCCTCCACAGGACGATGTATGGACATGGAGTCAGAACACAAGGAGCTACAACTCCGGAACGTATGGTCCCAGGCAGAACGGGAGCTGTTCCGAGAGAAGTACCTCCAACACCCCAAGAACTTCGGTCAGATCGCGTCCTTCCTCCCCCGGAAGACCGTAAGAGACTGCGTCAGGTATGCGTGCGTTATTTCTCTTTATATACCGGCTGTGGCGAGTTTGTTGGCAGCGCAGGGTCATAGATGGTCAGTAAGAGTGAGATTTGATCAAAGAAAATACATTTCATATGCACTAAACATGACGCATAAGGGACTAACCACACTTGTTCAGCTCTGTTCAGCTTTTGTCCGTAGAAAACAACGATTTTGTATGGAGATGCGTACACATGCGCAAAGCTGAACGGGTGCGTACACGTCTCCATAAGCTGAATAAGTGTGTTAACCCCTAAATACACAAAAAAGACATCCAAGAAATAGAGAAAGTATTACAGCACTGACGAATTTTTAACATAGTGAATGAATCCGCCGAATGATTAATGCACTAACCTAATGACAAAACAACCAATATTTTCAATTTTTCATCTTTTCGTATCCACAAAACATCTTGGGCCCAGTAAGCTACCACGCAAATCGCTGTAACTGTAGTGTTGTGTTGTTAAGATCGTCAAAAGTGAATACGGTATTATTATATTGTGTCTGCTGCACGGCAGTCAATTGCCTATTAAATCAATAAAAAATAAGAATTTTGGTATAAGTACTATCCATCTAAGACCAGAATGTGTTGATTAATATCTTCCAGCAATTATATTAACCAGATATCGGGGTTTCAAAATATTAGCCATTTTAAAGTAGGGACATATATGCTTTTAAATGTCAAGTAAAACAATTATTGAAGAGTTTCAATTAAAATAGCGGCTCTCTCATGCCACTAACTATAATAACAAAAGGCTAAACTCAGATTAACCAGCTAACTCAGAAACCATCTACAGGCACTTTTGAACTGTCAAAGAGTCGGTCAGTTAGTCAGAAAGTTGAAGCTAGTTGCCCATTCCAAAACGTAGATCTCAATGGAAAATAACGGGCGAGAAATTCCAAAGACACTCTTTTAAATCAAGTTATTATAATCCAAAGACACTCTTTTAAATAAAATTAGGGTAATCTAATGTCGATGGCTACAAGAGTAGGAGAGACCAAAGAAACGATGGATGGACTGTGTGAATGATGATATGGTTAGAAAGGGGGTGACTAACGAGGTGACGACTGATAGAGAAGTGTGGAAGAAAAAGACATGTTGCGTCGACCACAAATAAATTGGGATAACGACAGGAGAATGATGACAAAATCTAGGGTACAGCCTCTCATAGGATTCTCATCATCCGCTTGATGGCTACCATGAATTGACTATTATTTGAGGGGATTGGTGCTGATAGCCGAAATTCAGGCTTTGCCTAGTTCAGCTACAGTTTTTTTATTCATTCACACACACGCACCACATTTTTACGCACGACGACATATCAAGCTATATGTCCATTTCTTTCAGTCTTTTCTTCAGTTTTAGCTGATCGTACTGGAAATGTATAGCTGGATATGTCGTCGTGCGTACCATTGTAAAGAATAATAATTGAAATAAACTTATTATAATATTATATCGTCGCATTCATCACTGACCCTCCGCCGACAGCAAACAAGACCAACACAATCACTGCCAACGTCACACTACCTATGACTCTCCCCAACAGATTCTACTACCTATCCAAAAAGGCGGAGAACTACAAGCAGTTACTAAGAAAGCCGCGGCAAAGGCGGTCGGCGCGGAATCCGCCGCGGGCGCAGCCGGAACCGGAACTGCCGGCCGGAGTCACTACGAGGCTACAGCGAAGCCAGGGTTAGTGTTACAGGTTGAAGAGTATTTTTAGGGGTGGATGCGTTTATTGGTTACTCGGATACTTACAGACTACCAAAGAAAAACACTACGTTGTCCCAGCGAAAGTCGGGGTCGAATATTTCGCGGTACACCGAGTAGCTACGGAATCAAAGGAAGCGTTAATTGTCAGTTACGAATTTAATATGAGTATTTGGAAATTATTATACACAAAAAAAAAAAAAAATGATAGATGTAACCAAAAGACAATATGTGAAGGGTACCCAATAAATGCAACTATCCGCTAATACTATCTACTATTATGGTGCCTATCTAGTAAAGCCCCTGCGAAGTATAGTGCAGACAACTGCTTGGCTTTATGTGTCCCTGGTATCTTGGTTTCGGGTTCTCCCTAACCAAACAAATATGCATGGTCAAAATATTTGTCTCTGGTGGGTGCATACAACATTAGAATCCGTAAACCCGATACAGGAGAAATCCTTAAACTATGTTGTCGTATTTATTTAATAAGTATGTGTGTAGTTTACTAGTAGTTATCTATTTCAAAGAAATATAAATGTCTTAGATTAAAATGGACGTTGATTCCGTCGTATTTTGCTTTTAAACTAACGACTCTATCAATGTATTTTATTTAAAACTACATTGACAGAGGTTTATTTCTCAAAACATTAGATAACGCAATATACGCTTGTATAGGGAAAAAAACTATACAAACGAACTGGCTATGAAAGCCTCACATTGGCCATAAAATGACGTCACAAAAACAAAATGGCGGCTAACAATATAAATGTAATATATCTAGTTGGTCCCTTAGGTACGACGGCGCGAGGCACGGAGAGCAAAGAGCCGAACATGGATGAAAATATGCAGCAGGTCACTGACCCCGTCACCTGCATACCTATTCCGACCGCAGCGCCTGCACAGCCGCCTAGGTGAGTGACCATACATTTGACCTACATTTTGAATTTTCTATCCGTATTTCCGGTACAGGTTGAAATTAAATTAAAGTCTGAGTGTGTCTGGTCAGTAAATGTGCTGACTAATCTCAGGGTACCTGTTGTGGTTAGTCAACAAAAGACGCAAGAACGATAATAGCAAAAATAATGTAAATAATTTAAATCGAAAAGGCTTTCTGTAACCGAATTTTAGTTTTTAAAGAGACAATGTGGTGAGGGCCTCATTGGGTATGAAGGAGATTCTTAAGTCTTCGACGAACAACGTTGCTGTGGTCTAATCTTTGTGACTGTTATGTGCTTTACACCTAAAGATTTTCAGAGAGTAGGTACATTGAGGGGGTAAGTAAAACTCTAATTGCTAGAACTCACAGTTAGAATTTGAAAAAATGACTATAGCAGTGTTCATAAGCTCAGATAATTTACATTCCATCGCCACTTAATCAGTTATCTACTTTAGTGAAATGTTCATCCGCCTGTCTAAGTTGATTTTTGAGTGACGTAACGAAAAGGTCCTAATAAGTTTTTGGTTGCAATGGAATTTGAACTTTGTTAAGTATGACATTCAGTTTGTTGTTCCATAACTTGAAAATTATCTCAAATTTCTGGCTCTAATATAATCATAATTTCATCACAGAATATTTAAGAATGTGTATAAGATATAATCGTATTACACAGCAAGTTCAGAATGGGGGTGCATTGAAGTCATCTTTATCTACAGCATGGTGAAATAGTCTTCCACAGCAACAGTACTATTTTGCATTCGCGATTTATTTGCCAAAAATGTAAACATACATGAGTTTATGGAAAAATAACATTAATTCCTACAAGTTCAGTTTACGCTACAACTTCAAACATTTCTATAACATTTCAATAGTGCTATTCACTCTGAAATAACCTAATTACCATTAAAATAAAGTTGATATTTGTTTAACTTGAAATAGCATCCATTTTATTAAATATACTATATTATCAGCGGCTGCTGTCGAAACACTACAACACAATCTGCCTAAAATAAACCGATAAAATTCCCTGAAAATCGCTATTTGGGAATAACTACATTGCTAGGAAAATAGATAATATATCAGCCATGCTATTATCATAGGTAAATAATAAATGACCTATCGTAACATCGTTATGATGTTAACGCCGCTTCCTGGAACGCATTAGCTCTGAATCTATAGCAAACATCACAGACGATGGGCAAGCAAGTGCTATTTAATCTATTTCTCTTTGAAATCCTAAATTTCCACGAATAAAACTGATTGATTATTCATACCAAATTAGCATATTTACTTTGCTCATAATTGAAATACTGACATAATTTAACGATTGAATTAATTTGAATTTAACTTTATTTTAAGCTTATTAGTTATCGTGTTACCTAGTGACTGGGGTGATGAGGTCAGATAGGCAGTCGCTCCATGTAAAATACTGGTGTTCAGGTGCATCAGGTTAGACTGGAAGCCGACTCTAACACAGCTGGTAAAAGGCTAGGGAACAGGCGCAGCGGTTGGTCCGTGGATGGATGACCATCTTAACTTACCGAGACCCCTCCGTGGCTCGGAAAGCACGTTAAGTCGTTGGTCCCGGCTGTCATTCGTGAATCTTTGAGAGTCCTTACGGGTCGCCGGAAACCCGAAAGTCTGACAACCAGTCTTACCAAGGAGTATCGTGTTACCCATGAACTGAGTAGTGGATGTCCGATAGGCAGTCGCTCCATGTAAAATACTGGTATTCACCTGCATCCGATTAGACTACAAGCCAACCCCAACAAGGTTGGGAAAAGGCAAGGCAGATGAGATGACTGTTTTTAAAAGTTTCAAAACAAACTACGACAACTTGCTCTACAAAGAACAGTCCATATAGACAAAAGAAGGTAGCAACTACATTTGCCGAAATAAAGAAAAAAAAACTCCGACCACGAACGAACCATCATAATTTTTCCTTCAATATCTATATAGAGATTTTATACGATTCCGTCGAGTCGGACGGGCTTTTTAATTACACCGTGTCAACATTGAGCGGCTGCCGGCCAATGAATTATTCACCAATAGCTGTGGAGATGGCGGCAGAGTTTTTTACTGCGCTCCTTGACTGGGGTTTTTTCCTTGTTTGTAATTCGCGGATGTAATGTGCTCCTGAGTGGATGAGTTAAGAGATATGGTCCATTGTCTTGAGGAGTGTTTGATATCTAGCTACTGTTATGGTTGAGCTACGTTATAAGTTTCTGGCAGCTGAGTTGAGCATGCTTAGAGGGATGTGTGTCGTTACACAAATAGGTAGAATAAGAAATGATATTATATGAGGAAGTCTTAAAGTGACACCGGTGACTGAAAAGTTGTGTGGAAATCGGTTGTCGTGGCATGGGCATATGATGCAGAGCCGCAGAGGAATGTGGAAGATGTCGTGAGAAAAGATTTGGATATATTATGTATGTGGATGGCTAAAAGAGTAGGGAAAGACCAAAGATACGATGGATGGATGGTGCGGAACTAGTCTTCGGCGCGGGAGATATTGTAGCGCACAAGTGTGTGCGGCAGGTGCACTCTCTCTTCCCTCACTCTCATAGATTTGATACTGAGATGACGACTAATAGAAAAGTATGGAAGAAGACATTGTGATAAGGACAAGAGAGTGAAGATCCTGGAACAGATGTACAAAGTTTGTAAATTGAATCTTCAATAAACATCTGAAGACTATCTATGTAGTACTTGTTTTGGTAGCTTCTAGTATTTTGAGAACTTGAAGTAAACTTCTTAAAACCACCTAGCAGTTCATGCAGAAAACGAAACTAAGTACTTACAACAACCTACAATGCGAAACAGGATAGCATAATCAGCGTATAATGTTCCCACTGCTGGGACACAGGCCTCTTCTCGATGAGAGGGACTGGGCCGTAATCCACCACGCGGGCCCAGTGCGGATTGGCGGATGTCACATATCTTCGAATTTTTCGTTGTAGGACATGCCGGTTTCCTCACGATGTTGTAGCTTCACCGTTTTGAGAGCAGTAATGATGAAATAATTTACACAAAGTAAAGTGCCTGCTTGGGTTTGAACCCACGACCTACAACTCGTAAGTCGTGGCCGTTACCACTGGGCCACCACTGCTAAAAATTAATATATGCTGAATTAATATAGGACTTTCACGGAACATTCAGTTACTGAAGGTTCTTTTAGAATGTATTATAATAATTAATAGATATTGTTAGCTTTTTCCTAAACTAACAATGTTACAAATATTAAACAATTCCTAGATTCTAATTTAATCTAATATGTAGGTACTGTACGACTATACTTCTTCCTTCCACGAAATAATATTATCATAATAGTAAACAACTTTCTGAAATAGAATTTTTGATAGTAACATCAAAAATTCAATTTCGTTGAGTTACCTACTTAATTCCCAAATCTAATTTTCATAAAATGGTTCAAAAATTCGTTCCAAAAAGACGTATTGTTTAACAAAGGTTCGCTTACTACCCTCCTCTCTACCCGAAGAACAGGGCCGGAATGAGAAGAACCGACTTTCTCTATAATATTTTCAAAACTTCCCTTTGATTTCTGAGAGGCAGTTACTGTATTTTTAAGATCTTCGCATTTGAAATATGAGTCTCAATCTGTCAAAAAACCTCTAATTTACCTACATTTTTGACATTGATTTTCTCTCAAATGAGATCGCGACTTCAATTTGAACTTTTTTTTTTTTAAGTAAGGCCTTCTGTTTTGTTTGGAAAATAATTTTAAATAGTATTTCAGTGAAGGTCAATATATAATACCTACTTAACACACCTTTAGACGCCTTGTTTCCCGTAACACTCCCTAAATCTAGACAGTCTTAAGGATCAGACTTGAAGCTCTTAATCTGCTTAACAAGGATTCGAATATCCCAACTAACTTCGCACCTCCTTCATTAATAAGTCATCATACTTTCTCAGAAAGCGGGCCCCGCTAAGTTCGTCCCTGCGGACGTATGTTTGCACGACCACTCACTTTTATGAGCTTCAGACAATGAGAATAAGTCAATTTTTCATCGACCAGATTAATCGTTTAAAATTCATGTATTTTTATTTCAATCGGTACGGGGAACTAACTTGAGAGATTTATTTTATTGGCTCTTGGGAACTTGTGACCGGGAGTTGGTACTTAGTTTTAAAGTGAGTTCATTAGTAGTTTCCAGGGTTTTATGGCACTTTGCGTAGGTTTTTATTCAGGTCTTAGAGTTAAAGGCGAAGTTGAAGAAATGGGCTGTTAAACTAACTTAGGACAGTCTCAGACTATTGAAAATAAATCAGATCTTTTTAAAACTTTCAGCCTCTATATGAGACGTATGTATATGATACTTCATGTAAACACGACGTAGCAGCTCATACTAGTGGTTTAATACTGGTATTCAGCTGCATCCGGTTAGACTGGAAGCCGACCTCAACATAGTTGGGAAAAGGCTAGGCTGATGATGATTTAATGGCAGCTTAATTTTTACTTGTAAAAATTGAAAACGGAAATAATTCAAAAGCTTTCATTATTTAAACCAAAAATAACTTTTTCTATTTAACGAAAGTTAAATAGAAAAAGTTATTTCTCTAAATCTCAAACGTAAATTCAGTAAAGTAAAGGGGGTTTTCGCAGAAATAATAAAAGAAAAATATGTAATAATAATGGGCGTGTGTTGTGCGTGTGTTGACAATCACTCCGGTGATTATTTGCACAAGACTCCCGCGGGAATCATGGCGGAGCGGAGCTCAATCAGCATACGTGAGGCGACTCGATTATCGATAAACTTTTTAAGTAGGTGATCGGTGGTTCGATAAAAGTTGTTCTTTATAATTATTTTCGTCGTTATTTTTCTTGTGGATACATTGAGATATTAAGGGCAGGAGAATGATGGTGATTTTTCTTGTGGACTAGTGTATTTCTTTGACTTTGATAACACTTAAAGTGAAATTGCAAGCCATCTGCGATTTTTGATAGCTGTTCAGATTTTTTAGTTTTAATCGTTTTTAATTAATTTATTGTATTTAAAACATTAATGAGCTGGACACCTTTAATAAAGATTGGGCCTTGGCAGCTCTGGACAGAGAGAGGTGGAAGGAGAGAGTATGAGGCCTTTGTCCAGCAGTGGGATATTAAAGGCTAATAAAAAAAAAAATGTAAAAGATTAATTCCAATTTAACTACCATTATTAAATCCCGAATACGTATACCATTTAATCGATATACTCAAACTGCTGTTCCAAATCACCGTTATCGATGAGCAACAGTACATCACTACCGCCACCGTTTCTCCCGACACGGGTTTGTTTAGATTTTTACGCAAACACAGTACCGACCCATCTTTCTAATTGCCTTAATTAAAAGCATCTAGCAATCGAGAAAGCTAAATATGAGGGAAGAGGGCGGAGGAAAAAATCTGTCTGTTTCGGCAATCGTTTGATTCTGTCCTGTTTGCTTATTGATATATGATGGATGCTACGAAATTTTACGTAGGTAAACGTTTCAGAGTTGTTTCTGAAATATCCATTTATTTGTAAAAAATAGTCTTTCAGACCGTATTTCGGCTATAACGGCCAATCTACGTAGACGCGCTCTCTTCCCTCACCCACACATAGTCCAATGGGACCAATGGGTTTGTAGACAAGGCTAGTTTTGAACGTAGAACCAAATTGAGGACGAAAAATGCAAAAATGTTTCTACTTTCTCTACACACACCAAAAAACTGTGGACGCGTTGCCGGTGCATAAATGGGAACTGAAATAAATCATTCAACTATTGACGATTTCATATTTTTTTTAAATTCAATTTCGAATACATCGCTTTGCGTCCACTCTAGCGCAAAGCATGCATCATAAACCCTACAACAAAAACATGAAATAAAAAAAAAAATCATAGTTACCAACATGAAAAATAGTCGCGCAAAAATTTGCGGTACGGCCCACCGCTTGCAGTAGTATCTAGTGACAATTGAACTACGAAAATCGCCCTTACTGCTATCAAATCAAGGCCCTGTCGATGTCAAATTGTTTCCATGGTCATGCGGTCGTCTGTGCTGTACTGTTCTGTAAACGGATGAGATTAATTTGATTGTCAGGTTTACCCACGTACAGTCGTTGTTTGCCGAATGGGGTGCGCCGTTCGCCCGCGGATAATTACCACCCCTAGCCGGTATTAATTGGGCAAATTTTAATGATGTTCAAATACCGGCGAACCGTGTTAGTTAGTGTCGGCACGCGCTTGTTTTTCGCGGCTCCAAATTTTTGTTTAGGCTTCAATTTTTTGCTCGAAAGCTATGAAACGTTGGCGTTTCGTGAGATAAATTTTTTAACGGGTAGGCTCGGTTTTTGTATGAGCCGCGTCAATGTTGAACTATGAACTGTCTAGTATTTGGTTATTTGGAGGTATAGGGACATCAGTCTAGTTCTTATTCTAATTTTATACCAGAGTTCCCGAAATATCTCAAGTGTGCTGTGTGAACAGAAAGACAAGTTTTGAAAGCTATTTCTCAAAAGTTTTCCTAAAGGGAGATTTCCTTTTACAGATCTTCTTCCGAATTCCTTTTTATTTATTAGTTTTCGTAGGACAATACCGGGATCGTGAATTCATTTCGTAACGACCAAAAAGTAACTGGTAATCTTAAAAAGCTAGTTGCGATGTCCACATAGGTAGATGCATGATATTGATCTCGGCTAGTAACCCGATAAAAAGGTCTACGTTCATGACCTTATGGTACGTGGTCAACCCGCAATTTCGTAATAAGCTCACAACAATCCTATCCCGAATCGAAACTAACCGATTAATTGAATTCTTCACCCCCTACATCGGTTGGTCGTCACAACTGCCCCCACCTCCCCTGCGCCGCGGGGTAACCGCTGGTAATTAAAAGAGAGGCGAATTGAGCTAATTATGTTTGCCATAACTCCCCGATGCACCCGCCCGGCCTACGCGGCGCTCTGGTTGTGTTTTGGTTATGTAATTACCTGGTAGTTTATTGCGATTTATAATTAAGTATAATTAATGCTGGGTTAATTTAATTTTGGGATTTAAGAGTTTCGGGATCGGTAGGATATAATGTTTCTGTGCATGTGGTTTTTAACACGAACCTAGCGGTTTTAACGGAAACTTACGATACGTGCTGTTGTTGTTGATTTTGCTTTTATTCGACGCTTATTATACCTTTATTATTACGAACTGATAACTAATTAAACTTAAAACAAGGGGTCACCTATCAGATTTCCAATTTCCGCCATTATCACAGCATGTCTTCAAGATTTTAACTTCTTTTGTGTGATCTTAACAGCATTATCCCCCTTGCCACCAGGTCGGAGTTAACAAGAACACCGCCCCTACCACCGTCGCCGCCACCGGCGTCATCGGCGCCGCCCGCGCCGGTCACGTCAACTCCCACGCCGATGTCAGTGGCGAACAGCCCGACGGCAGCGCCCACACCGCCCGCCGTCGACCTGCCGCTACCACCGTCGACGTCAGCTGATGTAACGTTAACCATTACTCCTGTGTCGGTGAGTTTCACACTTTGTTTGCTGCCAATTTAGGAACTTCGTTGAAACCAGCTAATGTTTACCTTACTTCAAATTATTCAGTCGTCATCATCATCCACAGCCCGACAACACCCACAGCATAGGCCTCTTTTGTCATATGCCAATCCCCACGATCCTGTTTGTACCTCATCCAGGTTCTACCCGCGATAGTAACAATGTCGTTCGTCCACCTCGCCGCTGGACGACCGACACTTCGTCTCCCAGTCCTCAAATGAATCAGTAGCCAGATGCAACTAAAAGACCCCTATGATTGACAATACCTCCCAGCGTGTACAAACCAACCTCGCTATCCACCTTTGCTGACTCGCTAATTTTATTCAGCAAGGAATCGGCTATTCCCCTCTACTTTAATATGCGCGAGACGACAGAAGATGACTATGTCATTCAGATATTGATGTACCTAATATTGGGGTTGTATTGTTAGTTGGGAAAAGGCTAGAAAGATGATGATTGGCACCAAATCATTGAAGAAAGTCATGTCTCTAAAGATTATTAGCATTCTGAGATTTTGTATAGCCCAAAATATTATTCCAACTATCTTCCGTTTCCTATCTCTCTTTCGAAGAAAAGAGGCCTGTGTCCCAGCAGGGGGAACATTATAGGCTGATTATGCTTCCAATTCGTAAAGAACCTAATCACGGACTTATCCACAGACATCAATAAGCGCACCAATAAGTGTGGCGCCATCATCATCACCCGTCACCTGCATAACATCGACGGCGGCGCTGGCAGCTGCCACTTTGACAGCGCCTGCCATGTCGACTGGCAGTGGCAGCGGCAGTAACAGCGCCAGTGGCAGTGGCAGCGGCAGCGCACCACCAACGCCGCAGCCGGCTCAACCACCCACGCCGACACAGCCACCACCAACACCGGAAGCTGGTAAGTCATGTTTCGATAACTTTTTTATGTTTGAAGGACCAAAAAGTTGGTTGGTATGTTTGTCTTAGGTGGCTTCATTTTCCTAGTATCTATGATTCCAAATTATATGAGTTTTGACCAGAATTCAGCCACGTCGACAGGTTCAAGACGATTTAGCCATATATATTTTTGTGTGTTGAACAAATTACTGCGATCACCAATCCGTTTGCCAAGTTTGATAATAGCAATATTCCTACGCCTGGTTGGCAATTATATTTAGGTTCAACAGTTGAAGTATGTATGGTAATAAAATTTTTTAAAGTGCGGTTTTCAGACATTATCAATTTAAACTTTTCATTTTAGGTTATTAAAAAGAGGTTTAGATGTTTGTCGTTGATAAACCTACGCGATACACATTTCTAAATTGCTAAAGTGTCAAGTTAAGGAGTTTGACTTTAACTACGACACTAATCATTAATCATATACCCTATAAAGTGGTCAGTGTGTTTCCAAGTGAGAAACTGTGCACGTATATAAAACATTCGTAGCACATTCAATGTCTTAGTTTAAAACATAGCTGGAACAAAACACTAAGATCTGTCTCCGACACTTTGTAGCTCCGATTAAATCATGTAAAATGTCGTGGGAAAAGCTGCAGATGCTTATTTGTATTGAATCAATTTATTCTACAGCTATGTAATGATGTTTATTTATTTAGATTTTAATTAATTAGGTGCGGACATAAATTCATTTTATGTATTCACGTTAGGTACTGCTTATTGTTATTAATAAATCTATTTCTCAAACTTTTATTGAACTTGTATCATAGAAAATTACTTTGACATATCTAATCTCAGTTACACATTCGTAATTACAAACTTTATCTTTTCAAAAACTTGACTTGGAACGTGTCCATTCAGGAGAATGAAATAAAACACGACGTACCTTTAAACATTTATTATAACAATAGTACATTTAAACCGAAACACGTAATCAACTTCGTAAGCTCGTTTGAGATCACTCAATAATACTGATATGTACGAATTCACTACGACACGGCTCATTCACTTGGCGGTGGAGGTGGAGGGCTCGGGTTCTGCTTCTGGTTCCCCGCTGGTTTCCTCAGCGTGGCAGCGTTTGCGATGCTTGTGCACGAAGTAGTACGAAGGAAACTTGGACCCGCAGGTTTTGCATGGGTAGTAGTGTAGGGTAGTCCGGGTTTGAGATTTTCGGTGCCGGCATGGCCAGGAGCGTTCTGGAGAATTCTCCTGCCAGGCCACGTTGAGGACTCGGCTGAACTGGACCGGTCCATCGCACGAAGCTATATCGAGGACAGTGTTGCTTTGACGTTTTGGCGGTTCAGGAGCCTCGATGCGTTCGACATCCAACTCGCTAGAAGTTGTTGATGATGGTGACGGTGGTGGTGGTGATGCGGGCGGGGATGGTACCCTTGCTCGGCGGGGTACCGGTCGGTGAGCCCCCGGGGGCGGCGCCGGACGCGCCACACAGGGGCTGGGCCCCAGCCACGCGCGGTACAGAGACAACATGCTCGTTCGCGGCCGCTCGACGACTGCCGGCCGCCGACCAGAGTGCCTCTTTATATACACCTCGGTAGGGTTTGACTTTCAGTTTACAAGTTTGATTTTCAGGAGGGAACTTTATTAGACAGTGCGATGTTATGATTGACTTTTTATTGGTGGTGTTAAGGGATTAAATACAACTAATTTGGTAAAAAACGACGACGAAGTTATGGATTTTCGGAATCATTTTAGTTCTGTTTTATCATACCATTTTTAAAATTATGTAAGGGTCATCTGTTATCCTAATGCGGTTACATAATTAAGACTGGAAGAAAAAAAGTTTGATACGAATTCGATATTAATTCGACTTCGTAAAATATAACATTTTCTTAAAAACGCAATTTTGTATATTTTTTTTAGCTTCAGGACATTTCAATCCCTTTCCCATCTTTTGGGAGTATTATTTACACAAAGTGAAATATGAAGCGTATTCTGCGACGCTCCCCGGGCAATAACGACTATTCAGTCGAGTGTCTGTGACTTTACAAACAGTTAATCCATTTACAAGTCCCCTGATACCGGCATTGACTTTGTAAAACGTCATCTTTTCAAAATATTAACTGACAAATATTCTTAACTTTATAAATTGTCATTTTTCGTATTTGCAAGTTTAAAGAGAATTACAGTGTTTAAAATGAAGGTTTTTTTTTTTATCTATACATATTCTTGGATAAACATCTAAAAAAATGTGTAGATAAAAAATGAAGTGGGCATGTAGTGGTGGGCATTTCTATTTTCATCGATAATTTATTGTCATGAAATGATACTGGTTTGTTTAGATACTATTGGTTTTCCTAGACGACAACTCAAGCTGAGTTATTTAACAAATGCATTTGTTTTTGTCTCATATCATTATTAGATTAGACTATTTCGCTTAACGATTAACACATGCAGCGAAACCTATTTTGAAATAGTTTCCTGACTGAAATCACACAGCTGAAATAGGCACAATATGTACATGAAATTCGGAAGATTCTCCATAGCATGGAGGGCATTAAGAAAGAACTTTTCTTAGTCTCTGAACCGGTCACATGTCGAAATTCGTAAGCGAAGAAAGTCGCGCCCAAAAGCTGGTTTTGAATACCTAATTTCTGTGATGATTTTTCTTGTTCTATATATTGTCATCCCTTGTCTTACCTGAGGGGGAGGCCGTTTAAAAATGCGCGATTCCCCAGTGACCGCCGTTGGGTTTAATTTCAATGATGCCTTATCGCTTTGTGGACTATGACAAAAACCTTTTTATTCAGAACCTTTGTATTTGTCTGATAGTCTAGCGTAGAGTAGTGGAGTAAAATGTCCCGAAAGTTTACTCGGTTTTTCAAATGGATTTCGTCATATCGTAATATCAGAAGGCCAATTCTCGCAATTCTCGTAAGTCTCATCTCAGCGACAAACAAATGTCAAAAACTTGCCAAAATGTAGGGAAATTAGAAGTATTTCTTGACAGATTAAGACAGATCAGACTGTGAACGGTCTTAAAATTACGAGAATTGCCCCTCTGATTTCATATTATGGAAACTGCCAGTAATTTAACTAAATATAATCAGTATAGCTCAAAGGAAAACCAAATTCAACAATTTAATTTCCAATTAACATAATAACCGAATAGCTCATTACTTTATTCTTAATCTCGCAATAACTCCCGATCGAAATATTATAAGTTAATCCACACAACATTAGTGGATGACAGCCATAATCCTCGGCCTGGTTGACAGCGTAAACCCAACGAACTCACCACACACAGAATTGTAAATCAAGCATCGGGCATGCGGGACCGACATGCCTTTTGTAAGATTAACAGATTAAACGGTCCATCCAGACCCGCTTTGTCTTCACACCAATCATTCTCCATAATTACTTGGATTATTTACTAAGTAATCTTGTGGAAACTGATATAATTATCGCCCTCCACGAAATAATAATATGATTCACTAGTAAATACTTACAGAAATCTTCTTCTGTGTGTCGAAATAATTATCTGCGATGAAATTAAATATAAATCTAGAATATAACTATTAATATCAAGTTAATATAAATACTTTAAATAATATTAAAGGGAAACACGACATGACAAATTATATAATAAAATCAACACATGTTCAGCATACAGGAGGCATTTAATCTACAAAATGTCTGCGGCTGTTTGCGCGGTAAATAATTAGCCACAGATAGCCGGTCTCGTTAAATTCTCGCGCTTGGCTGAACATCGGTGCGCAAATAGAGGTGACATCCCGCTCCACAGCTTGCCCACCCGTGGGATCTGAAGTGTAGGGAAATTGAGTGTACATTCGTGTATTCGTTGTTTGATTATGTACTTGCGAATAGGGGTAGATTTATGTTTTATTATGAGTCCCAGTTGGGTGCCAATTTCTTTTGTGGATAATTGGAAACATTTCGATGCAATATCGACTATCCGTGTTATGTTTTAACTAACAATAGTCTATGAATAATCACTAACGATCTTCATAAATTTATTACAATGGCTAATACATGTTAGATGAAACAGTTAATTCGGTTACTACCACATTGGGCGCCATTTCATCAAAACGTTGTATAAGCTTTCGAATTGAATAAAATGTTGAGTCGTGATCCAATTAGCGCTTGTGCAAATATCAGTAATTGGTGGGATTAATCGACAGTGTTCAGCATGGAAAGCAAAATTGTAGAAAAGTCTTTGAAGCAGCAAAGCTTGCTTTTCCAAAATGAGGGTTGCTTTATTAAGTAAATTAATAAATCAATACTATTAACCGACCTCCTCTAGTGAATTAAAAAAAAAATACTCTGTAAAAAAATATATGTGCAAAAGTTTTACTTTTAACCAATTTATAAAATGAAATGATCATTCAACACAGGTAACAAACAAATTGTGGTTTTAAATACAGAAACATAATTTTTCATACCACTTGCTTAAAAAAGTGACATTCTATGCCACAAAAAGCGAACATAACAATAGTCATTTTTAATCTGTTAAAAACAGGGAAAGAAAATTGTACTGAATTTCATTCATCCTCTAGGGGGAGAATGTGATTTAAATTTGGAATACTTACCGAAATTTATACTGAACTATATCTATGTTTACACCATTGAATTTGTATATAAAGCATTATACATCTTTTTGAAAAAGGAATACGCATTTATTATGCAGTTATGATTATTAAATAAAGTTACGAAAACCGACGAGGCCGTATGAGCTTGATGCCTTTGCTTTTCCGACAAAAAAATATTAGTCTAGGAATTTACCGCGTTTTTGTTTTCATCAAATACATAAACGTTAAGTTTATTTTTTCGCAAATGGTACGAAAAGTAGAGTATTTTCCTCGGTGATAAAGCTGTCTTAGTCTTGGGTGACCTTAAATCCCTTGCTACACTCAGGACTCGTCTTAAATCCCTCGCTTCGCTCGTGATTTAAGCTTTTAACACCCTCGCTACGCTCGGGAGTAAACCTCGAGTCCTTCGTTACGCTCGCGATTTAAATCGTCACCCGCGACAGAAGACACTGCTTTATCCCCTTGGTTAATAATCTACTATTATATTCCTTCATAAACCATATAAGAACTGATAATAATAATGGTAATTTGGCAAATTTCTCTTTTATTTTCTGATAGAAGAACTCAGAAAATAAAAGGGAAATTTGCCAAATTACTAAAGCTGTTCTGTCTCAAGAGTTTGTAAACCATGTTTGTGTATTTATTACCTACTTTGTAAGGTTATTAGGCGGAAATTAAGTGTCCGCACTTGTAAATCTGGTAGTTTTTTTTTGTCGTGTTTTTTCCGTTCCCACAGACAGACCGTGTAAACGGTTTTGTGGGGTATAGTTTATAAACAACATTTTTGTAAACTTACCTCTCTAATATAGAATTAATAAATAATAATAATATCTTCTTTCTACAAAAATTTACCAAGACCAAGTTTATCAGTAAGAATATTTTACTGTACCCACCAAAGAACTTTCCAGCGTACGGTAATCTGTGGCATGTTCTCTCAGTAATAGCCTGGTATCTGTAAGACAAACGTCGTTGGTTTGCTCAGGGATTGCAGACGCTAATTAGCACTCAGAGGCACAGAACTACAGACAGACGAAATGCTGACTATCTGTATGGAGTTATTCGGTAGACGTTTTGATACAATGGTTTGAATTTGTTTGGGTTTTTGGGTCGTACTTTTAAAAGAGTGCAAAATAAATGCTGTCATTAATTAAAGAGAGGTTTTTAGAGAAAGGTTGATGCTACAGTTTGGAGCTTGTTTAACCCTTTTTCCCATACTCCATCGTCTTCATTTCAGTCGAAAGACGTCCACTGCTGGCCACCCGTAAGCGTCGCCACATCGATCTATTCTTATAATTGACATGATAAAAAAATTGTGTCCTATTTTACTTTAACCATATTAAAGACACTTTACAAATTTCATCGACTTCCAAATCTATAATTTACCTGCGCAAATAAAATCAAAATTAACTAAGTGCATATTCCAAGAATATCCTACTCTATGATCTCAACCGAAGTGCATAAATCTAATTACACAGCAGTTAGAGAGTTATTAACTGCGAGCTCAAATCTGTTCGTATAATAGTTAATTATTTAACTTGTGCCGATGCAGTTTAGCACGCCTTTGCCCGGCTTCCACTCGCAAAACTACATAGTTGTTGGACGTCTATGCTCTGTTGAATTTTGTGCAGATATTATTTAGGCTAGTGGCGATTGCAAAATGTTAGCTGGCTTAGAATGTAAATATGGATTGATTGCGTTGAATTTAATAAATTGCTTTACACAAATACCGAATTACAAACTAAATAGTAAATGTACATATTGATTCAAACAAACAACATGTATTTATGACGTGCAGTAATTCAATTTGTATAACAAACGGCGATAAATAATTAAACAAACATGGCATCGGTATCGGAACTAAATTGGCGCTAATCTGCTTTCGCAGTTTCGCTGCAAATTGGCGCCCAACGTGGGCCCGCTGAATATTGCACGATTCGCCTGCCCGTTCGGCCGCGACGTGATTTACGGATCATCTCGCGCTGTTCTGAATAAACTTGTTAATATGCAACTAACGCTTGAATAATGAACTATATGGAAACTAGATTTTCGTTTTGTTGTTCTATAAATTGTTCAGCTGTTTTGATTTGAGAGTTGATTTTATGAACGTTCGTTTTGTAGATGAAATTTTAGCTCTTGTTCGATGTTATAACTGTAGAATTGTTACGTTATACGTTCTCCTAGCATCGAATATAGCGTTTACGTTTAAACTTCTATTGCTGAACATGGAGATATACTTCCTAATTGACAAGACCGGCGTTAAACAATAGCAGGAACAAAACAACACTTGGCAAATTGATTCGTTATTACAGTGTAATTTATAGAGAGAAGCGTATCTTTATTCTCTTGAGTTTATTCTCCCTAGCTTGATGATATTCAAGACCTCTCACTTCAGTGTTCTACAGTTTCTACCCTCATATTCACAGTCATTTCTAATCATCCGTTTTCCCAACAGCAGTAACAGAGCGTATCGGCACACCCTCATCAACAGCCACGCTAACAACAACAACGATTACAACAACGTCGTCGAACTGTGCCGTGTGCAACATGTCCGGGGCCACCCGGACTGTGTCCAGATCTCGCGCCATCCACTACGGGCTTAAAGAAGAGGCTGTAGGTGCGTGTGGTAGTTATTTTTTTGTCTATATTTATATTATTTATGCTAGAGTTATAGTTATTACAAATTAAACGGTGAAACTTCACAGTCGTAATGGTAAGAAAAGATTTTCTTAACTCATAATTTCAAGTATCTAACTACAGATAAATACGGGTTATAGCGGGTAATAGCATAGTTAGTTTTTCTTGTTTCAGAATAGTATATAGTTACTTGCGTTTAGAAAATCTTTTTTTTTTTGTGTTATTAAACATTACAAATCGATACCTAATACCTATTACGTCTGTGAATTATCTCCTTTTGTTTTAAAAAGGCCCTGTTCATTGTTTAATTACGCTGCGGACTGCTTACCCTTATTCATCCGTACAATTTCTGACAATCCTAAGGTTGTTGGCAGAAATCGCCGATTGAAATAACGCCGTTTTATAACGTTAATGTTTTCTTTTCCTCTGTTTTTGTGCAATAAAGAGTGTTCTACATAGTACTCTTTTTGACTCATATCTCTTTATTTATATGCCTCATCTAGATACATATCTAGATGAGGCACATTGTGTGCGTCATATAGATACATAGAATGCTCTGTTTTTTTTTTACAATTACTTATAGAGTTTTTTTATAGTATCGTATTACCCAGTAACTGGGTTGTGGAGGTCAGATAGGCAGTCGCTCCATGTAAAATACTGGTATTCAGCTGCATCCGGTTAGACTGGAAGCCGACCCCAACATAGTTGGGAAAAGGCTAGGCAGACGACGACTTATAGAGTTTTTTTTTATATTGAGTGCCTTTTTAGTTTAGTCAATAAAGGATTTTCTCTCTTTGTATCTAGGTGCGAGGGTATGTGAACCGTGTCACTGTAGATGTGTCCGGTCGAGGTATACCCGGTGTCCGGTTCCTACGTGTCCGGGGCCCAGAGTGAGAGCTAAACGGTTGAGGCATCTACCGCCGCGGTGGCATGATCTATCGTTAGAGCTGAAGAGGCCGCTTATGGAAGAGTTCGGTGAGTTTTCCTGTTATCTACTTTACCTGTTTTAAGATGGGATTATAGATCTTGAAGAACCTTTTATACGTGACATTTACACCATAAGTTTTAATAATTTGTCTTCTGAAGTGCGAAACCGTATCGTAAAACAATTAATTTGATTGATATGTAAAAAATGAAAATGATTGCAATTCTATTGTGGTCAGTTTCGACACTTATTGCCCGAAGGAATGAGTTTTTGGAAATGTTTTCAACAAATCATGTTTCTTCTATCTTCTAAGTATGCCAGTTTAAAGACATTTCTATGTAGATTTCATTTTTATTCTAAAAATACCGCATTTTAACACCCTCATCCATCCTTCAACAGAAATCCCAAGCGAGTTAAGCAAATGCTGTTTAGCTTGCTTCAAGAGAATAACCAGGAGGTTAGAAACCGTGGTGGAAGGTGGCCTAGCGCCTGAACCAACGGAGGAGGAAGCTGCGAGATTCCGGTCGCTACTGCGGGAGCACGGGACTGCGTGGGACAGGATTGCAGCCGTCAGCGGACGGACGCCAGCCAGCTTGAAGGCGTTCTACTTTACCTATAGGTAGGCGTATAAGTCTTTATGGAGAGAGTCCCTGAACATCCTTTGGTCAACAAATCTAGTCATCAGTTTCTAATATTGTCCGAATAGATAGCGGTTAAGCCATTCTGTGTTCTATATCTATAGATATTGTAAATCTATAGATAAAGTAGGTATTATTAGTACAGAAAAGATTTTTGGATATGGTTCAAAGCTATGAAAAAGTTCAAATGGAAAATGGTGGTATTCTGGATTCATAAATTGTGCTCTTAACGTGTGTGAACTTTGAGGATTCTTTTTAAATTTCATAGGATTTATTTATAGGTTATTGGTTCCAATAAAAATCGGGACGGCCGTGCTCTTTGATTTTTAATAAAAATGAATCTGTTATTGTTGGAGTTCCAAATGTGCGTGCCTATCTCTGTGACTAATATATTTGACCACGTTACCTACAGAAAAAAGCTGCAGCTGGACAGTGCCGTGGGCGAGCGGCCGTCGCCGCCGCCCAGCTCGGACAGCGCGCCGTCGTCCGCCGACACGGACACGGCCAGCGGCGGCTCGCCCGCGCCGCCCGCGCCCGCGCCCGCGCCGCGCACGGACGCCGCCGCGCCGCGCCGCGCGCGCAGGGACGAGTACGACTCGTCCGCCACCGAGACGGCGGACGAGGAGAACGACGCGCCCAGCGCCAAGGTAGGCCGTGCCGGGAACCTCTTCAACATGTGTCTTCACTTATACTTTATAGGTTCCTTCTAAACTAGTCAATGCAATGCCAGAGCACTATGGCATCCCATGTTTAATTACTCCTTGTTTACGTTGAATTGAATCTAAAAAATAAAATTAGTTAGTCTCATAAAATTAGGTTACAATTCCACTCGATATCTATAAAAAACGTAAGTGCTTACGTTTGAAATTAACAATAAAAAAAATATCCGGTCTGGATTTAACAAACTGAAACCAATAAATAATTAACACTACAAGACCACATAGCGTTAGAATATTGAGTTCATGAAAACCTTTGAGTTTCATTATCATTATACATCAAAGAGACCTTGCATTTTCACAACGTGTTTAACTAAATTGTCCCTTCCACAGATCGTCCCCCCGACGTCCCTCCCAACAGTAGTATCATCTGCATCATCGTGCAGTCCTGTGGTCGCCGTAAGCGCAGTCACAGCGTCCCCAGTGACGTCCGTAGGGCGCAGTACCGCGCCGCAGACTGTACGCGACGTGGTCCTCAACCTCATAGAGATCAGCCTAACGAGAGACTCGCAACCACAACATCCCACCATCAAGCCGCATCAGATCAAGGTAATAATTATATCCTCCGGACCGAATATCGGCCTATAATCAGCCTTGCCTTGTTGTGCAGCATTGCACTGCTGTGACAGCTGAGCACTCCTTTCTCTGAGACAGAAAACCAATAACAAGGAGACTAGCTAAGTACGCAGGAGATATTATAGTGCACTAGTGTGTGTGTGCAACCACAGGTGCACTCTCTGTTCCTTTATTCCCATAGTCGGATGGATATGAATCAAACGGATAATGTAATGGGTTGGAATATTGTTAACACCTCTTATATTAATTTATTATTTAAAATTTTTGTATTGCGGCTGTTTATTATTCCTAAAAAAAATAAAACACATAAAATCTTCCACAGGTCACCTCCTCCTGCGCAAGCGGTCGAGAAGCCCTCGCCACACTATCAGTCGTCAACAGTTCCCACGTCGGCAACACGGGCGCTTCGAGCCCCCAACGATCGGCCACTATCACCCCTCTCTCTCACTCCTCTACAAACGACAAGGACGTCATGGTCCTCCACATCGAGCCTCGCGCGGAAAGACCCGAGCGGCCCGAACGACCGGACAGACATGATAGGCATGAGAATCTGCTGTTGAGGCAGGAGAGGCATGAGCCGTTATTAGATCTGAGTGTGAAGAGGCCCAGGCATGATCAGCCGTTCCCGCATCCGAATAAGTCGGTTAGTATTTAAATGTTTTTGATAATGTAAAATATTCTTTATTCTTCTCTCGTATACCAACTGTGTGAATTTCCCGGTAAAAATATTATTAGCGAGTCAGTAAGGTGATAATAAGGCTGACTGCCCAGCACCCTGGGCGAACCCTTGTGGAGGCGATCACTTGTGGAGGCTATTTTGATTCTTTCTTGTGTGACTAAATCACAGTTTATGGAAACTATACAAATGGTACCTCTTATGATTTAATCTAGCCTATTTACAGTCTCCCAAATAGACCAGGCTAAACTAAAATCTTTGTAAATGTTACACTTTTAAAACAAATTTTTCTCATCCTACCAGGTATACCGAAACTCAACAGACTATAGACCACAACAAGAACGGGAATCTCCTACCCAGTACAACTCGAAGCCCAAATCCGTGGGAGCACCTCCAAGACCGACCTTAAAACCGTCACCTAATCCTAAAGGCTCTATAACCCTCGGGACCCCCGTGGAGTCGAGGTTTGAGCCCCATAGGAACCCTCCGGAGCCTAAGACGGGGTCCATAACGGCTGGGACCCCGGTCCATGGGTCCCATCATATGCCTGATAAGAGAACGTTGGACTTCTATAAGAGAAGAAGTCCGGGAGGCCCTGCGGCGTATTATGCCGCGGCGGGCAGTCAACCCAGGCCGCAGTCGCCGAGTTTTTCACCTGTGAGTACTTGTGATTATGATTATTTATTTGAAATTCAGTTATTTTTATCAGTGGAATAAAGACAAAATTAAATATTATTCACGTGGCATTTTTCACTTTTCTAATACAATAAGAGATAATAATTAGTCTTCAGAAAGTCCAGTCTGGAGAAAAGGATCGGCGGAAAATCCTGGAAAATTACATTATCGTGGCATTTTAATTACATCTTTTCATCTGTTTTATATATTTTCTAAGAATGATTACCCTATTTGCCACGCTTAGCAGATCAAGTAGTAATTTCATTGTGTTTTATTTTTTCACAACTTCTTTATAATACGACCGATCAGAGAAAACCTCCCATATTCCATATCGAAGCCCACCTTTGAGTAAGGCAACTCGTTTGTTCCGCAGACGGGCAGCTCGGGCTACACGCGCAACCCGTACGGCCTGGAGCAGCGCCAGATCATCATGGCGGACTTCATCACGTCGCAGCAGATGCACGGCGGCGCGCGGCGCGAGCGCGAGCGCGCGGGCTCGCCGCAGTTCCGGCGCGACGCCGTGTCCGTCATCACGCGCCACACGCCGCACGCGCCGCACTACGCGCACGCGCACGCGCACCCGCCGCCCGGTCAGTACTGCCTGCATGGCCACATGTTGCGCAGCTAGCGAGGGCTAGCGGGCTTCACTAGCATTTAACTATAGTCTCGAGCTTAGGCTATTTCAATGCATTCGAATGTGTTCATACATATATGAGGGTATAAATAAGACAAGCTATTGAGCGCCTCAAAGAACAAAAGAATGTGGTGTTTACCATTTGGCAATCCAACTGAAGGAGTTCACTTTTAAAGTGCAAGTGCTTTACCCGGCAGGCTTTAGACTTGTTATTTTTATCATAAGACTAGCCAAGATTTAGATAGCTAGTTTGACTTACTGGCTGAGGATTCTTGACGATCCTCCTTCTTCGTATGTCGGCAACAGCTATAAAAGTATATTAAGTCGTGCGATTATAAAAAATAAACCAGCCCCTCTTGCCTTAGTCTAAGCAGTTAAGCAGTTCTGTGTGTTTCCCTTTAAGAGCGTTTACAACGTACGGCATTTCATACAAACTTTCAAGTCCTTGTTTTTCGAAATGCATGAACCGCTTTTAATTAAACTTCATACGCTTAAGCAGGATACAAGGTCTAAAAAGTTAGTAAAGAACATTTTCGAAATGTCTTATTTAAAAAAAGATATTTGGAAATCTCTGTTTCTATGGAAAATTTAAAATCGGTCGAATTTAGCTGTAACACTATTTTTCGAAAATGTTCTCAATTTTTAGACCTATATATCCTGCTTATGCGTAGAAAGTTACATTAAAATCGGTTCATGCATTACGAAAAAGAAGGATTTGAAAGTTTGTATAAAATGCCGTACGTTGTAAACGCTCTTAATATTTTGTGTGTAGGAAAGTCTATAGTCGCATACAGATGGACAAAGAAACCTTGGAAAATGTTGACGTACACCAAAATACGTGACGTCACTATTTTACTCAACTTACTACTTAAACTGGCGCTATATAACTTGTCTTATTCATATCTAAGATGAGCGGGCCGCGTCGCCGCAGTTCCGTCGGGACGCGCTGTCCGTCATTCAGAGGCACTCGCCGCAGCACGTGTACCAACATCAACATCCACAACCACCACCAGGTAAAAACTGTCCCCTATTTACTATGAAATATCGAAAAAGAATCTGCTGTTTATGAAATTATCATGAGTTCTGTCACCTATTCAAACATTGTAAGTCCCAAAAATCTCGGAGAAATTGATTTAGGATTCAGTAACAAAATAATGCCAAATATAGTAAATCTTTTTAATTAATTTATGTCTTTTAGGCCTGATTTTTCCATCGCCAGATAACTTTAATTCGAGGAATAAAATTGACGTTTCACAGTTTTTGTATGAAATAACTGTCAACATTTCAAAATTATTCCTCGAATAAAGTTATCAGATGATTGAAAAATCAGCCCTTATAATATCAAACTGGACTGAACTGACTAATACTGAACTGAATTTTGTGAAAAACAAGTGACTTACCACTTACGTCACGCCTCAAAATACAAGGACAAAAATGTATAATTTATCTTTTATTAAACGCACAAATAGTACGTGTCATACGTGTTCTTTTGAAAGTAATGCATACCCCAGGAGCATGTTCTATACAGAAAAGAAACCACTGAGCAAATACAGCATTTTTATAACTAAGTTAAATTCTCTTTGGTAACCATCACTTTGTTCTCAGGTCACGAAGCATTCACGTCATTAGTGGACGTGGCGTCCGCGGCGACGGCACTGCCGGTGCCGCGCGGCTCGCAGGCCGACGGCAAGCAGGAGGCCAAGCAGCAACAGTCGCAGCAACAGCAACAACATCATGACCTTAGGTATGTTTACGACAGCAAATTAGTATCGATAAAGTTGAGTATATATATCCCATTGGATTTTAAAAAAATTTTGTAATGGTAGATGATAAGATAGATAAATAAATAAAGATATTCCTTGGTCTTATCTCGTTTGACTGCCTTTCTTATTTAACTGGCTAAAGCCACCGCACATTACCACAGATTACTGAATAGTTATTACGTAACATTACTGTGTTATGTTGTGTCGTGACGCGGAATACACCAATCATCTGTTCAGGGCTACGTCAAATCACAACGAGTTTTGATTGGTTAAAACTGCGTCAGAAAGCGACACAACACATTAATGTAAATCCGGCTTAATTGTTATACTACAGCATATGTATTCTTATAAAGCTCGACATTACGCTGGCACTGGTGTATTTATAAAAATATTCGCTTTACTTGGGTAATACATAATATAAACTGTAATAAAGTTAATTTTGTATAAACAAAACAACGATGCTGGTTGAGTCTGGATATGTGCCCGGTTGATGGCAATAGGCTTGGCTTGCTTTTTACAGGGGACTTAAATATAAACAGCGAAATCTGGGTGTCAGTATAAGTATACCTCTTTCTCCTTCGGAGAAACATGCGCGATGCTATGTTTGTGAAACAACGCGAATATTTGCGCAAATACGCCAGCGTTATGTTGAGCTATATGGGAAGCCCATGCTAAGTTGAAAGACACGGCACGACGCGGTGGTCGGCACCGTGTACGTTTCACGTTTTGACGACACTGTTGGCGCAGTGGCTGAGCGATCGATTGCTGCGCTGCGTGTCGCGGGTTCGATTCCCGCACGGAACAAATATTTGTATTGCCTACAAGTTAGGGCAAAGTTTTTATTAAAAAAAAAAATGAAGTCATTAGGCTTGGTATGGGCATGTGATGAGAAAGGAGACAATGCATATAACTAAAAGAGTGATGGATATAAATGTTGATGGGATGGAGAGGGAGAGGAAGGTCACAGAGAAGATGGATGGATTGTGTGAGGAATGATATGAAGGAGAAAGGAGTGAGTGATAACGTGACGATCGATAGGGGATAATGGAAAAGGAAAACGTGTTGCGCCGAACTCAAGTAACATGGGACACGGGCAGGAAGATGATGATGGTGAGAAAGCTCATGTTCATAGTATAAAGACCAGCGGGGTAATAGAGTAACACACTATCAGTAGCAATGGCTGTCATTTTGACGATTCTACAACATTCATTGCGTTATTTACGTTGTTGAGCAGACAAATTTTTCGAACATATGAAGCAATGAATTAGCAATATTCTTTAAAATGGTTTAGATTTAGATCGATAGTGTGTTACGCAATTAGGGTGCAGTTACCAAATAAGGTTCTCATGGATTGATAAATTAATTCGGTGACATAAACACACGTCAATATATATAATAAATAAATAATACCACGATAGAGGAAAAAGTTCGAAGTGTGCAGTCATATTTTAAAGAAATACATATATTATTGTATTAGTTTTATTATAATGTTGTTGAAATTGACCTGCATTAGGTACGTAACAGTAACCGCGATAGTATAAGGAAAAAACCGAATACAACTGTATTAACTGTAGTTATTATTTTCATTTCACAGATTCATGGCGCAGAAATACCCAATCGGTTCTCAGTTCCCGGTAAGTATTTATTTATTTGCTTTTCTTTCACTTACATACAGTGCCCACCAAAAGTTGGTTAACACTGTTGACAGTTTTCCATTTCAGCTGTGATGCCACAGCATGACCGCATAATCAGCCTATAATGTACCCACTGCTGGGACACAGGCCTCTGTGAGAGGAAATGGGCCATAATCCACCACGCGGGCCCAGTGGGGGTTGGTAGATGTCACATGTCTTTGTGGCAGTTCAAACATTTCGATTACAAAAAATTTTAAATCATAATGTGGTGTGACACAGTGAAGTGGCAAAATGTAAAGACACTATTTAAAGATCAAAACAATAATTCAGATCAAAGCAACCTGTGTACATTTTAAATTAATAATGTGTGTTATTTGCAGCAAATGATGGACAGAAGAGTTCAGCCACAACCTCAATACATGGAGAGAGACAGACAGATACAAATACAGAGAAGAGATGCGTAAGTGTAGAATTACTTTTATTATATTTGGAATAGGATAGAATAGTTGTTTATTTGCACAGAAAATAGGTACAGTCAGCATCAAAAGTCAATTAACACTGTTACTTTTACAAATCATCTAAATTGATACAAAATGATGTGATACATTGGTTTTCTCTATTTCATGTAATAGCAAAGAGTTAATTATTCTTAAATATCTTATTAATATAAGCTTTTTAAGAATATTTTTCTCAATAATTAAGATTTAAACAACTAAAGTGTTAACCGACTTTTGATGCTGACCATACAAGTTACAGATGTTAAGCTTAAAATGATCCTTATACTAACTACCTTAACAAAGGCATACAAACAGTTTTAGCTATAATAATAAAGACTCATTAATATATATTATTAATACATTCAATCAAATCAATATTAGTTTACCATGTCAAGATGAAATTCAGTACATAATTTGAAATAGGCAATACAATACATAATGTGACTGTTAGAAAATACAATACAATATTAAAAGTAGCTACCATCAAGCTCGGCATTGCTGAGTTACATTTTAAAACTGTGAGACTTTTAGTGCTCTTGTAAAAATTAGCTTCATCATCCTCCAGACCTTTATTCCAATTTATTTGAATCATCGCAGCACTTCTTTTTCTTTGATACATCTCTGTCAACAAATACCTCAGTGCTCACTGAATTCCTAGCCATTTATTCTTCGACTAACTTCTTCCCGCGACTTCGTCCGCGTGAAATTTCTTTTTCTCCCGATCCACACCGTCGCATCGCATAGCCTGCCCGCGCTATACTTCGTTTTTTCTTAGCGTTTTTTCTGACGTCTTTTGCCCGGCCCCTTAGGGTCTTAGCATAATGTTAAATAGCCTATAGACTTGTTATAGTACTGGGCTACAAATGCAAAAATATTTTTTCATATCCGACTTTTAGTTCCAGAGATTAGCGCATTCAAACAAAACAAACTCTTCAGCTTTATTATTAATGTAGAAGAAGATAGATATATGTAGATTAATCCACCTTTTCGTCCAGTTTAAATGTAAATAAGGTCCCAACAACTATTAACGTATCTAATATGGTTGTAGTGAACGCGCCATCCACGCGATACACGAACGGCACGCTATGGAGCAGCAACAACAACAACAACACCAGCAGAACCAGCAACAACAACAACATCAAGCGCAGATCATTCACGAGCGACATATGCAACACTCCATTGTAAGTTTTGTTACTGTTTGAGCACAGTGTGACTGAATCAACTCTATACAGATAATGGGATATCAATGAAAAGAAATTAAATTGTAAATAGGATATTGGAATCACTTTTACACCTCATATCTTAACAATTGTTGGTTGGTCAAGGGTGGTCAATACCTTTGTCTACCCTAGAAAAATTGACAGTCTGGAAAAATTACTTACTACTTTATTTTTGATTCAGTTGCCACGTTTGTAGAGTTAGGGGCTTGGCTCTACATTCGATCTGATAACTTTTTAACAGTGAAACCGTTATTTAAATCTTGGCAACCATGAAATGTTTTGGTGGGATTATTTATTACGAGGCGTCATTTATGATCTCTCATTTTAGTTAGTTCAGCTAGATGTCTGCTAGAAAAAATCCCTTGTTACGCCAATGGAGGTCACAGTCTCTTTTAAAATCCGGCCATAATCTTGGTCAGATCATGTGAAGACCATGTAGATTGATGTCTGTAATGGTCTTCTGAAGAATGTACTACACAGATTTTACCAGTCATTGCAAGCATTTGTCAGTAATTGTGTAGCTCAACTCTGATATAAATTCGATGCAATTCCAAGTGCACTTAATATTTGACATAAAGCAGGTCAAGGTCAAGGTTTGTCAAGTGTCATCGATTAGGAAACATGTGCGGTACAGTCATTAATGTGAACTTGTCCTGACCGACAAATAATTATGGTACGGGCCCTGAACTGCTTTAATATCGCGAAACACGCTGGTGTGTTTATTTTTTTAAACTATGGACGTTCATGCAGGTCAGGACCCCAAAAAGTGAAAAAGTATTACTGTAGCATTTAATTTGCGCTACATTTAATGATGCCCATTGTAACCTATGTATCGAGTTGGTATAGTAACACTGTGATCTAATGTATTAGCTGATTTCTGACCATCCTCCCTAGCTGCAGGCTTCTATTATAAAAATAAACAGCTCAGCGAATTTATAGCACCATCATTTAGCTGAGATTAATACTTAAGTCGTACGTACATATAGCACGCGATGCAGGAGCGACACGCCGAGCAACAACATCAGCAACAGCAGCAACAGCAACAACAACAACAACAGCAGCAGCAACAACAACAACAACAACAACAACAGCAGCAACAGCAGCAACAACAGCAACAACAACAGCAACAACAGCAACAGCATCAACAACAGCTTCAACAACAGCATCAACAACAAATTATACAAGAGAGACATCATCAACATCTTATGGTCAGTTTATACGTATACTGACTGTTCTCTTTAAAATTATCTGTTATTCTAGTTCTTCTGTCCTATGAGCAAACAGCTCATGCAGAGATAAAAATATTCATATATTAATATTATATTATATTATTATTATTTATTCGCTAGTCAGCAAAAACTACCTACGTTAATGGTTCAAAGTTCGAACCTTACCATTGTCCTAGTGCGGTGAATCTGTTATTTTAAAGGAGATAATGCGGCTTAGTTATGGTTTACAAAATATTCGTTTATAAAGACTAGCACAATGAAATAACCACCTACACTTGAAAAGGTGTAGGTGGTTTTGGGCTACGTAAGATGGTTTTCAGTCTGATTCAGTCCTAGATTGCAGGTAGGGGGAAAAATTACAAACCCTTGGCAGGGCATGCGGATTGCTGATCGTAGTGTGTTTTATAAGCGCACAAGAAGTCGCTAATGTTATACACTGTCCAGGTAAACCGTTGTTTGACAGATGGAACTAGTGATTGCAGCAACACACAATACATTGATTGATACACGTACGGTATTATAATGTCTGTAAGAAGCCATGAATAAGATAATTCAATAAGATAAGGCAGTTTATATATTTGTCGGAGTCATTCGTTTGACTATTCGGAACGCCAGCGCTATCTCGTGGCGCTGGACAGAGTCTAGCTTGAGTTCGTGGAGGTGGACGAGAGTGACAGCTACAAGAACGTTGTAAGCAGAGCTCTCGGGATCATCGAATCATTGGACATCGTACGAACAACATGTGCTCAGAAACTGTCAGCGTTCCGTATCGTTGAATGTGTACCTATAGTGCGTGATTCGCTAGTGTGACTAACTGGTTCGTAAATTATAATCTGATTTGAACTGCAAACCGTTTTTCTATGGTGCTAAAACCAACACTACCCATAGTACGCCCACAGTAGTTAAAATATGCCTGATGCTAACGAGAGACAGACATGCATCTCCGACATATTTATTTTATTGCCCATTTTAAAGTTAACTTTTACGTAATTTGGAATATGTACGTTCTAAGACATCTGTCACAAAACGCTTAAACTAATGGACAGGGTATAGGGTATTCTCTAGACATACTCCGCCCGGGAAGGAAGTGCGGGAGCATTTAATTCGCCTGAATCATCTCGGCTTTAAGGATTGTATCATCAATTCCCCCATCATCCAATCATCAATGAATGTAAACCGTAGGTAGGTCACAATAGCACCATATGTTATCATTATTATATTTTGTCGTACAGAGCGTGTCGTCCCAGGACGGCGAGCGGCGCATGATTTCGTCGGTGACGTACAGCACGCCCGGCAAGCCCAGGGCACAGACGCCGCATCACCTCGACAGGAAAGACACGTATGTATTATAGTTATTATTTGATTACTAAGTTATAAGCTCAAAACGGTGAAGGAAAATATCGTTAGAAAACGAACCAAAAATTTGAAGACGTGTGACATCGACCAACCCGCACTGGGCCCGCGTGGTGGATTATGGCCCACTCCCTCTCATAGAGAGGAAGCCTGTGTCCCAGCAGTGGGAACATTATAGGTTGATTGTCATCAGATTGAAGAATAGAGTCTGAAAGATTGATCATACACTTCAATTCAGACCATGGAAATAAGCATTTTTCATTATGGACACAATAATGAATTCTTTTTAGGGTTCCGTAGCCAAATGGCAACGGAACCCTTATGGATTCGTCATGTCTGTCTGTCTGTCTGTCTGTCCGTCCGTATGTCACAGCCGCTTTTTTCCGAAACTGTAAGAGCTATACTGTTGAAACTTGGTAAGTAGATGTATTCTGTGAACCGCATTAAGATTTTCACACAAAAATAGAAGAAAAAAAAAAATTTTGGGGGTCCCCATACTTAGAACTGAAACTCAAAAATTTTTTTTTCATCAAACCCATACGTGTGGGGTATCTATGGATAGGTCTTCAAAAATGATATTGAGGTTTCTAATATCATTTTTTTCTAAACTGAATAGTTTGCGCGAGAGACACTTCCAAAGTGGTAAAATGCCATTACACCTACCGTGAAAGATCTCGGTTTGCATCTTGACTCAACGCTTAGTTGGCAACGCCAGGTCTCTAGTGTTAGTCAAAGGGTCAACGGTACTTTGCGATCCCTGTATCGTTTGAGGAGCTTTTTGCCCGCTAAGACGAAAACCATGCTTGTGCAGACTTTGATTTTCCCTATAATCGACTATGGTGACGTGTGCTACTTTGACTTGAATGCGGTTTTGCTGGATAAGCTCGACAGATTGCTCAACAATGGGATTCGGTTCATATTCAACCTTAGGAAATATGACCACGTGTCGAGCTATAGGTCTGAGCTCAAATGGATGTCCATTCGCCAAAGAAGAAGTTTGCGCGCTTTGACTACACTTTTCTCCCTTCTCAACTCTCCCACTCCTCCTTCTTATCTCGTATCTCACTTCCAATATCTATGTTCTTCACACGCTAAGAATCTGCGTTCTTCTAACAATCTTCTCTTACTTTGTCCTTTTCATACATCTGACTTTGTTCATTCCTCTTTTCATATTCAGTCCATTCTTCTTTGGAATGAGCTTCCTCTTGATATCAGGACGGCCACCAGTCGGTATGCATTTAAGCGGAAATTGCAGAGTTATTTTCAAAACAATTTTTTAAAAAAATAGCGTAGAGTCATGTCTACACATCTCTCCATCTCTCCCTTGATTTTGTATATATATATATATATATTATAAGTATATATTATAGTAATAATATGTATGTGTATGTAACCTGTTTATGTATTTGTGTACCTAGTTTTAAGAGTTTTTTTTTAAAATTATTATTGTCTCTCTCAACCAAAGCACCTGCCATCTAATCTCTTCACCACCCTTGGTTGACTGGTAGAGAATGCCTAAGGCATTAAGTCCGCCTTTGTACCTTTTTGTGCGAAAAGTTTAAATAAATAAATAAATAAATAAATAAAATGTGTGTCCCCCCCCTGTAACTTCTAAAATAAGAGAATGATAAAACTAAAAAAAATATATGATGTACATTACCATATAAACTTCCACCGAAAATTGGTTTGAACGAGATCTAGTGAGTAGTTTTTTTTTAATACGTCATAAATCGTAACGTAACGGAACCCTTCATGGGCGAGTCCGACTCGCACTTGGCCGGTTTTTTTTTTCATACAAACTAAATAGCTTGACGTTAATCACTCGATATACATGCCTCTTTATCCGAAGCATTTGATAGATTTATCATTTTAATTGCACTTAGCAGCAACATAGGCCAAATTGAGAAACTTTCTTACTGCAAAGCTCAATTCAATTTCATTAAATGTAATTACAAATATCTTTGTAACGAACCTTTTTTAAGTCCTTTGTTGGATTGGATTTGTAAAAGCTATAGAAGCGTTTGCCAAAGGACAATGCTCGTGGATGTATGTAATCCCGTACCATGCTGCATCAAAGTCAAACTTTATGTTTTTGATAGACTTCACTTATCATATTAACTCCTACAAAAGTTCTTTTTGTAAACAAAACCCGAGTTTCGGAGATTAAAAAAAAAAGCGAAATAACCTAAAAACTAGGTACTTTGTTTAACATGTCATACACGAACGGTAAATTACATTATTGCTCTAAAAAATGACAATCGTTTAAATAAAAATTCTATTCTATTTTATTCTAGTTATTTTTAATTAATGTAGAATCGGTAAAGTATAATTTTTGTACATGTTTTTTGAAAGACGTGATCATAACATTTTCAAAATCCAAGGTTATATTAATTCCTGTTCAAAATCAAATCCCCGACGCGTAATGTCGTAAAAAATTATGAAAATAATTACAATAATATTTTGATCTCGATGCATGAGACGTTTAAGTACGACTTTTGGTCATTGTAACGTGGAGAACACGGTGCATAACTGATACTGTTTCATGTTGGAACTTACTTATATTGTAACATCGAAATGTACACATGAATGCAATAAAAAGTTTGAGTTTAAATTATTTTTATTTTGTAAATTGGTTATAAATAACACTTACTCGTCCATTTTTTAATTTAAACTACATAGATGAGGTCGGTGTTAGCTAACCGACTACTCTGAAAAGAACCACCAAAACGAACTCGAACTAAGGTTAAAGTTTGTTTTAAAAGATTCGAAGACATGCACCCGCACTGGGTCCACGTGGTGGCCTTATTACGGCCTTCTCCGGCTAACAAAAAACGCTTGAGTCCCAGCAGTGGAAACATAATAGGTTAATTATGCTAACATTGATTTTTTTGTGTTTTTTTAACCAAATAATGAAAGTAGGAGGTTCTCAAGTCTACGCATAATTCTTAGAACAAGCCAAAATTCATTTCTTGTCCTTGCAAATCCCTCTAGAACGTACTAATTTCTTTTAAATCTCTTCTCAGACGCACAGTAGTATCATCAGTATCAGTGGGCCCCGCCGTAGCGGCCGGCGTGCAAGGCGTGACGGGCGTGGCGGGCGTGGCCGGCGTGGCGGGCGTGGCCGGCGCGGCGGCCGCAGACAACCGCCCGCGCCCGGCTGAAGGCACGCTCACGGCTGCGTCGCTGATCGATGCTATCATCACTCATCAGATCAGTCAGAGCTCGGATCAGAGGTTCCCGGTAAGGACACTTGACTTAACTCAAATAAATCAAAAATAAAATGCCCTATTTAGTAGTCGTGTTTATGTAGATTAATGTATTTAGTCAGTACTAACAGTCTTTTCCCCTTCAGGACCGTCCCGACCGCGGAGTGACCCCAGCAGAACGAGAGCGTGAAGAGGCGGCGCACGCGGCGGCTGCAGCTGCCGCACACACCACCAGCATCAAGCTAGGAGACCTCGCGTCTAACATCATCACCAGGGACTTCTGTAGTCCCACCACCTCCATCATGCACCACAAGTGAGTTCCATCAACGTATGTAGGTACTACAGGTCTACAGATGCCACAGGCACTATGGAATACCAAAATCCCATAGGAATCTTTGAAGAATTGGTGGCTCCCTGAAAAATCGTTACATTTTTTAAACCACGAACTTGATGTTATGTTATTACATAGTTCAAATTCCAATAAAACCAAAGAGAAATTGAGTTATTTTCTATTAAAAATAAACGATCAAAAGTCGACAAAAAATCAGAACCCTAAATTATATACAAATTATTAAAAGATAAATCATTTTATATTCAGTGCAAGAATACGCGAAGCTGTGGTTTCGGCGCCTTATATTTTTCAACAGCTACTAATGTGAAAAAGAATCAGTTGATCCATAGATTTATGTTCGCATAACTATACATAATTTATGGATCAACTGATTTTTTTTCACGATTTCAGGGTTGGTCCCGTAGTAAAAGTTGATCATAATGATGAGTATAATGACCCTTTTTAAAACGATCAAAATTTAACGGTGTATACATTGACTTTTAACATTTCGTAACGTGGATCGGGTGGATCCACGCGAGACAAAGGCTTTTTAATTGTTTCTGTAATGACGACATTCAACCGGAACATAACGCCCTATTTTTTCTCCAGTAACAGGTTCAGCGTGGGCAACTCTGAAGGCTACGTGAGTGCCGGCGGCGAGGAGTGGAAGCGACGTGACGCGCCCAAACACGCGCCCTACCTTGAACCTGTCAGTCCGCCTGACAACCATCCTGCCAATAGGTATGATATGCATAAGTAACTATTAATCATCTTATGTCACAATCAGACCGGGAAATGCTCCTAAACTAAGATAAGAAAGGAAGGAAAAAGGTGAAAGATAGAAGAGCAATTTGAAAAGAAAAATGCTGCTGGCTTATCAAAATTATCTTTAATCGTGTTTTATTACTGCGTGGGAAATGTATTATAATTGAGAAAGATACACAGCCGTATTTCATTTAAAGTTTTCCATTTTTTTGGAAAAGTTTTGTATCTCTATTCATATCACTCATTAATTCGTTAATCTGCATTCGCGATTTATTTGCCAAAGATGTAAACAAATATGAGTTTATGGAAAAATAACTTTAATTCCTACACAATAAAGTTCAGTTGACGCTACAACTTCAAACATTCTTAAAACTTGTGCATTAGTGCTGGTCACTCTAAAATCAATTTAATTACCTATTTGAAATCATTTAACCTAAAACTAAAATAAACACTTAATATAACATCAATTTGCAACATAAAGGAGATAGTTATTTTTGGGCTCACTGTAGTTCTGTTCTTAGTGACTGCTCGATAGAGGTCTGACAAGATTTCATTGTAAGTGCAAAAAGTAATAAAAATGAAATAGCGCGTGTATAACGATATATGTACCTATTCCAGAAACAACAGCAACCGGCGCTACAGCTGCGTGGGCGCGGCGGGCGGCGGCGCGGGCGCGGGCGCGGGCGGCGTGCTCACGGCCTTCGACTACGTCACCAACCGCATCGTCGAGGTCATGCGCAGCGACGCCGACGAGCGCACCAAGCCGCTGGCCTTCCCCACCACGGCCTACGCCTACCCCTACTCCGCGCTCAACGTGGCCACGGCGCCGGGGGATTGTGAGTCCATACTTTTATTTCTTTACTTTTCTATTGACTTCAAAAAAGGAGGTTTTCGTACCGTAGTTTTTTTTAATGTTGTATGATAAATTGTCTGATTGAACGAAGAACTAGAAGAGTGTGAAAATGATTATTACGCGTTATTTTTTATTTGAAGCATCAGCATTCTGAAAACCTGAAAAATGACTCCCACGATGCTGGCCGCCATTTTGGATTTTGATTTTCACCTCATTTTCGGCATTAGCCCCTTTGAAAACAATACTCCTGACGAAAACATACCATCATAACTTGGCTGGCAAACTGATAATGTCGAATTTTGGATGATATCAAAATCCAAAATGGAGTCTTGGATTTTCATATTGACAAAAATTAGACATTATCTGTTTTGAGCCTGGTAAAAGACTGTTCTATGTAAGTATAAATAACATTATGATTGTTCCCACAGCGTCCAACAACGCGACGGCCTCCAACGCCGCCCCCACGCCGTGCCCGCCGCCGCCGCCCGAGCCGGCGCCGCTAATGTCGGCGCAGTACGAGCCGCTGTCGGACGAGGACTGACGCGCCGAGACCGCGCGCCCGCACCCCACCGGCTAGCCCGGCCGCTGCTCCGTCATCTGTCGCGCGGCGCCGTGACCTGCGGTAGTGCTGGCATCGGGTTGGAGAGCACCAGGGCTGTGGAGATATACACCCCAGGATGTGAGGCCGTGATGCTCCAGCGTCGAGCCAAAAAGCTTCAAGTTTGGTGTTTATACTCTCCGACATAAAACATCATTGCGTGACATTTGGAAGGCTCCATCGGGCCGTGATGATGTAGACTCCGGCAAAGAATAGGTCTGCTTCAGGCTAAAAAGCTTCAAGATTAAAAAGGTCCACGATAAAACAATCATCGCCTGAAAATCAGCTTCTAAAGAGGGGCAAAAGTGAAACTGAAGATTAAGATCCAGCTGTAAATCGAATACGTAAGAAGTAAACGTCAGCTTAGAACTGTGAAACATACATTTGGACCATGGAAGCAGAAGTACCGGGTGGAATAAGCCCAACTGTGGAACGAAACGTGCAGAATGAAGATGAACTAGTGCCACATCTCGCAGTGTACGTGCCCGATAGACGGCGGAGTGGCCACCCTTGTGCGAACATTACCCTCCCCGGATACACGTCTCTCTCGTCGTCTCGTCGATCTTCAGTTATTTTGACGTATTACTTTCATATACACACACCTTATCAGACTATGTAAATAAGTACGAGGTTTTTCGTTATAAAGTGACTTAGTAGTGACGTGTATTCAACAGATAACGGAAATAGCGGTGTACAAAAGACATTGAAATAAACTAGTAAGCAAGTATCGACATGTTATGGGTGCATTTCGTGTGATCTCGGTTATGTGTCTGCTGACCTATTGGATCTATTCATGTTAAGTATAGACGATGGTACTAAAATTGTATATTTATATGTTGTTTTGTAATGCAGGGATAAAATAATACCGTTCATGTGTTGTGGGAGAGCTTTAAGTGTCCGGTAGTAAGCGATAGTGGTTGCGAGCCGGCCCGAGTGGCCGACACTCGCCCGCGCATGGTACGATGCGCTTATGAACATAATGCTGTCGATTAGTGAGAATACGATTATGAATTGTTATTTATTTAGTTATTCAACATGTTTCTATTATTTTCTCGTCTAACTGTAGTTGATGAACATACGTGATAGCACTGCCGCTGAGTGACGCCGAGTACCTCACTCTATGTTAAGTGGCAGAATTACGAACGTTTCGTGATTCTAACATATAAAATAAATAAGAGATGTATTTTTAATCCAGTCTTCCATCGCCACTCCGACAGGGGACTCCCCACACTAGGCTAGGGATCCGCGCGACTTCGTCCAATATTAGCTACACTTAGGAACTGTACATTTGTGAATAGACGCGTGACTACCGATCGACACTTGCCCCGGCATGCATTTCGCAGATTCCTCGTTACATTAAGCTGTCGACGTGAGTGCGCGCCGCTCTTAGTTTACATTTTTTTATGCTTCGCTTCGGATTTCGCTGTCGCCTCATCCATTAGGTTAGACTACGCGTAGTTCAATTTATCATTTGTTAATTTCGTATTGTAAATATCATTCTGTCGTTCGGTTAATGTAAACTTTGTGTATATCGGCCGCCACAGCGAAGTCCGGAACGGTCTCCGAGCTATTGAAATCGAAACTATACTCGACTCGGGAACTGTCTACACCCTTATTATACATATAGCGTTAACGTTAACGGAGTAGCGTAAGTAATATAAATTATATACATATGTAAAAGTGTATGGTTATTATGTATATGCATTTGTAATTATACAGGTTAGCTAAGAGTTGAATTAGAGATTTGATTTGGTTTTTTAGTTAGGAGGGTCTCGTGTGACCGATATAAATATAGTGGGAGAGGACGGAGCGGCACCGCCGCCGCGCACAGCTGCTGCGCGCTTATCTTATGTGCTACACTCACCCGCGCCGCTCTACTCACGTCAGACCCATTCTACACTCATACGTACATTCATTACTGTTATATCCCCTGTAACTGTCAGTTTTATGACTTCCCTTATCCAATTGTAAAAATAAAACTCGCCCAATTAAAGTTAATCATCCCTTGAGGCGATTAGAGCAGCGTGCGGTGTTTTTGTAAATGTTTTCGAGTTATGTGTAAAAAACGACTGATTAAATTTACTTTGAGCGAGTGTATGGGAGGCGCGGCGGCGGCGGCGCTCGCAAACACATTGTGATTTCTTTATAAAACGTTGTAATGTACTGTAAGTAGCCCAAGAAAAAAATAATCCTTGTAAGTCCGAACATAAGCGAAAAAACAACTTCTGGGAGGACAAATCAATAAAATAAGATGCAAATCTAACGCCTGTGTTTTATTTATACCGTCCGATTTGATTATAGTGGAAGTGTCTACTTAACGACTATAAAAATTGTAAGAGTAACCGCCAGTAACTAGTCACGGTACTTAATAAATACCTCAAAATAACTGCAGTCTTGCATAATTTTCTTTACGTGGCTTGATCATCGATTGGCAGAACCTACAAGGGAGAAAATTAACGGGATCGGATCGATCCTCTAAACCGCATCCAACAGCTGTCAGTCTCATCATTGTTGGGAATATTGACACTGACAGCTCTTGAACGAAGTTTTTGATGATTGTACTGATCGAACTCGGTTTCATTGATGAAATTAGCCCAAAATATTATTAAGAGTTAAATGGGGGTCTTATGAACGGTGTACTATGTACCTATTACTTATATATCTTCATATAATGATACTTTCTACCTATATAATATTAAAAAAATAAAATATTTTTGTTTGTGTTACAATTTTTATTACCTACTACTAAATCGAAAGTGATTGAAGATGAAAAAATAACGATTATTTAACATTTTAAATGAAAGTAATAGAATTCTTAGAGCCGATTTACACCGGAACGGCAGCGTCACGGCGGGCACTTTCAGTGTGAAATAATTTTAAACTTTATCTACATGATTAAAGGACCAGTATCGCTTGAAAAGGCCACGCGCTGCGTGCGCACGGCGTCGCTGCCGGCCGCTGCCGTTCCGGTGTGAATCGGCCCCTAGAAGCAGTACTAAGGCTAAAACACCTATTTATAAAGTATCACTTTCTTCCACCTACACCTTGCTCCTCAACTTTTTCACGCTGTTTTTATTATCTGCAAATAAATTGAAACAAATTAATAATAGAGAATGCAGTCTATGAAAAAAATAAGGAGGGAGAAGCTTGTAAAATCAACATTTACCGTACTGTAACTGACCAGAGAAATAACTGAAAATCCATGTGTCGTCACGTAGCCCTCTACCACCTAAACCTTTTGAGCTCTGAAAACGTGAAAAGGACCTGTTTTATTAACCCACTAAAACTGAAATAAAACTGCTTACAATACTGCTTACCAATCGTATAATGGCTAACTTGTTTGTTTCTTGCAAGTGATCTTACATAGGTGATGTCAATAGTGTTAAGGATACTTGAGGTATGTTGTCATGTCATGTGTTAAATAAAAGCAATGGGAAAGTTTTTTTTTTAAATATAATCAACATCAGTTTAGACATTGCATAGCATAGCATGCATGCATAGCATGCACAGCATAGCCTTTCGGGAATCGTGATTCTCCAAAAGGTTAGGTTTGGTTCGGCATAAGGGTTTGCTTAGTTTCGGCATCCAGTTAGGCATTGCATAGCATAGCATGCATATCGTAGCATGCAAAGCTTCGGCACTAAGGTTAGGTTAGATTCGGCATATAGTTAAGTTTGGTTCGGCATTAGGTTAGGTTAGTTTCGGCCCAAGGTAAGTTTCGGCATAAGGTTAGGTAAGATTCGGCAGAAGGTTATGTTCGGTTCGGCATTAGGTTAGTTTTGGCATAAGGAAGGTTAGTTTCGTTACGAGATTACATTCGTTTCGGCTTAAGGTTAGGTTCAGTTCGGCACTAGGTTAGGAAAAGTTCGGAATTAGGTTAGGCATTGCATAGCACGGTATGCATATCGTACCATACACAGCATAACTTTTCAGGAATCGTGATTCTCTTCGGCACTAGGTTAGGTTAATTTTGGCATAAGGTTAAGTTAATTTTGGCATAAGGTTAGGTTTGTTTCGGCACAAGGTTAGGTTAGTTTCGGCATTAGGTTAAGTTTGGTTCGGTTCGGCACTAGATTAGGTTATGTTCGGTTCGGTATTAGTTTAGGTCAGTTTCGTCATCAGTTTATGCATTGTATAGCACATGCACAGCATAGCATTTCGGGAATCGTGATTCGCCAAAAGGTAAGGTTCAGTTCAGCACTAGGTTAGGTTAGTTTCGGCACTAGGTTAGGTTACTTTCGACATAAGGTTAGGTTAGTTTCGGCATAAGGTTAGGTTAGGTTCGGTTCGACACTAGATTAGGTTAGTTTCAGCGTAAAGGTCCGTTTTATATAAAAAATTAAAAAAATATTTTATTTGTTACTATTTTTTATTACCTTCTACCAAATCGTAAATGATTGCAGATTCAGAAATAACGATTATATAACATTATAAATGAAATTAATTGAATTCTAACAAGCAGTACTAAGGCTGTAGCTAAAACACCTATTTGGATCTACAAAGTAACACTTTCTTTGAAGAAGTTGAGGAGCAATGTGAAGTAAGACCACGCTGTCTTTATTATCTGCAAATAAACAAAAACAAATAAATCATAGAGAATCTAGTCTATGAAACAATTTGGAGGCAAAGGCAAATACCTGGTCCCCAAGTTACAGGCGCCATCTAGTTTGGGGACCGCTGTAAAGATCAACATGAACATAGCTAACTGTTACAGAAGCTTATAAGGTAATAATTATAACATGGGTTCAATTTTATTATAATCAGCCTTTTATGTTCCTACTGCTGGGACACAGGCCTCCTCTCTGTGAGAAGGAGTGGGCCGTAATCCACCACGCGGGCCCAGTGCGGGTTAGTGAATGTCACATATCTTCGAATTTCGATTCTAGGACATGAGGTTTCCTCACAATGTTTTCATTCACCGTTTTAAGAGCAGCGGTGATGAAATAAATTACACAAATTATAGCGCCTGCTTGGGTTTGAACCCACAACATGCTTGTAGGTCGGGGTCGAACCGTCGAAACCACTGTTCATTTGAGAGGGAAGAGCTTGTAAAATCAACATTCACCGTGCTGTAGCTGGCCAGTGAAATAACTGAAAATCCATGTGTCGTCACGTAAACTCCCTTCTGAGCCCTGGAAATGCAAAGATGACCTGTTTTAGTAACCCACTAACGTACGTATCAGAAATGTGTGGTACAGACTATTAAGTGGTCATCATTATTTAAGGGTGTGGTACAGACCGTTAAACTGAACAGCTTTCTCTATGGGACCAATATCGTAATCGCGAAAAAATAATCAGCTGTCCCACACATTTGGGTCGAGTAGGTATTGCAGCTTTGTATGGTACAGACGCCAGCACATCAAGCTACTACAATCTGTCAAATTTCTTTAATAGATTTTTAACTTTATCGCTAAAGCATTAAGGTTCAAGATTGATTGGGAAAATTTGACAGTTTCGGGTAGGTTGACCTGTTGGCGTCTGTACATTTTCGACTAAAACTAAATATTCAATGTTACGATATCATTTATTGAAATTCATAATCAATATTTTGGTGTACAACAGAGTGATAATACATAATTACATTCAGTACCTACCTAATAAACCGGGAAATCTTTGGTAGGTATTTGCGACGTTGCCAACTTTCTGTTGCTTAACCGACAACCGAAAGATGTTTGAGAAAATTACAAATAGGTGAATATTATGAAGATCACCTGTGAAGCATGATCAGCATTGCACTCTTAGCTCTCTTGGAGCCGTTGTACCAGCCGCAGTTGTACAGGGCATCAGCTAACCGCTTGCTCTGCCGCAAAGAGATTTAATTGAATGTAAATAACTAATAACACCACGCCTATAATCACCGAAGGGCTGACAGTGGTGTACAGTTCCGAGCACCAATATGTCAACACTTGGCAACTTTCAATTGCAATTTTTTCGTGAAATAACGAATGCAACGTTGAAAAACGACACATTACATAAACCTATGAGTTCGAAAATTTTATGTTCGTAACAACATACAATTTCATTAAAGAGTAAGTAGCATTTGGATAAAGCAGAGTGTATACATACTTTTGTATTTTTTACATTGATTGTACAGACGCCAGCAGGTCAAGCTACCCGAAACTGTCAAATTTTCCTAATCAACCTTGAACCTTAATGCTTTAGCGATAAAGTTGAAAATCTATTAAAGAAATTTGACAGATTGTAGTAGCTTGATGTGCTGGCGTCTGTACCTATAGACTCTATAGTACACCCACATTTCGATAAGTATAGTTATGTTAAGTTCCATGTAATAGGGGGCGAGCCTAATACCATCAACTGGACATAATTCAGACTCCGAGCTGCTACTGAGAATTTCCCTATGGAAAAAACCAATAACGCTTTGCACGACCTGGGAATCGAACCCACGACCTCAAGCTCAACAGAAGCGCTTGTGACCACTAAACCGACGAGGCAGGAATGCATCTATTTGCAAATCATCGGTAGGCATACAGGTTGAATAGGTTCTAATACTTACAGAATCGATGAGTTTCTGTCCATACCAGCACAGCAGCCAGGTCTGCGTCAGTGCCGTCACTAAGAACGACTTATACGCCACCTCGTTCCATTTCTCGATTAACTGAATAACAACAATTTTATAATGTGCGACATATTTTTGCAGAATAAACAAATTTTCTTTGTTTTTCTAAATAGGATATATCTTAATCTCAGAGCACGGAATCGCGTGAACGAAAAAAGTGCGTTTCTTCTGTCACGGGCGCCATTCTAACCCGTCTGTCCGTCTGTCCTAGTATCTACGAGCGTTCCCACAGTGTCGTGACGATTATTTACCGTTAGACGACTGTCGTCTCTAGCTTTTCTCATTATATCGACTGAATATCGTCACTGAGTCGTTGATACATTTTATCGTTGGACGACTGTCGTGTCTAGCTGTTCCCATTGGATCGTGACGACATTTTTACTGTTCACGGCAGTCGCCTTGTCGTTTGCACATCAGTCGCCTCTATGTTCTATTGGTGGCTACGATAGATAGTCGCAATAACGACACATGATTTACCGTCACGATAATTCGTGACGTTTTTTTATTGTTTTAGCATGCCGTGTTAGCCGTTCCCATAGACTTGACAATCTACCATCACTGCAAAAGTCGTGGACGACAGTTAATCGTGTCGTCCTATATGCGAACACCCAAGCCACGACGCTTACGCTTTAAACGACACGATAATCTGTCGTCACGACATAGTGGGAACTGGATGCCTACCAAAACGATTCAAAAGCAAGACATTTCAGTTTAGGTTCCTAAACTGCATCGCTTCAAAGTCGTACCATGAGTCGGGCCTAAACGGTGACACGCTTGGCTTGTATGAACAGTTTATACCGAAAGTGTTGACAATGTCGCCTCTAGCAGCGATCGATGAGTCGTCTATGTGCTCTGTGTATTTATTTCTTTTTAATAAAAAATAACTCCGAAATTCCGAATGTACTTAAGTTATTTTTTAGCACTTTGTGACCTAAAACAGCACATAAGTCACGTTTATCTGTGACTTATAAGCACCCCATTTTTACACAGAAATGTGTGACTTACTAAGTGTGAGTTCAGGTCAGATATGACTTAAGTAGTCCATCGAGGGTGCTAACGCCGTGCATTAATAGACTACTTAAGTCACACATATCGTAATGTACTAAATGAATGACCTAATAATACAAACCACGCAACAAAATCCACAGAAGCAGATGATGATGGAGCTGTTCATGAAGTTTATCAGTAGCGCGAAACTGAACATTTTCTCCACGTCGCCAGTCAACCTGCAAGGTGATCAGAGTGGCAATTCTCGTAATTTTAAGAACGTTCACACTCAGAAGGCCAATTCTCGTAAGTAGACTGAGATCAGACTGTGAACGTTCTTAATATTACGAGAATTTCCCCTCAGATCTCAGTCTCAATCTGTCAAAAATACCCCTAATTTCCCTTCACTTTGACAAGTTGACAAAGTGAAGGGGGAACATTTGCCAGCCTGCCAGGGTAGCGGGATCGTCCGAAAGGGTTACCGCTGCCCTGGAACATAAAGGGCTAAGGAAGTAACACGGGTGGGTTTTAGTCAGTAAGAGTCTGACACTCCCTTCCGCTCCACTCAGAGCGGGAGGGGGGTCATTTGATTCCCAACGTCAAAAAAAAAAAAAAAAAAGGGAGAACATTTGTTTGTCGCCGAGATGAGACTGCGACTAGATTTTGCACGTTTTAAATTACGAGAATTGGCCTTTAGTACTAGAATCTCTAAAGTGCTTTAAAATAGTCAGTAAAATCATCCACGAGTTAGTTTTCAACTCCGATCAGGTTATTCCTGTTCCTATAAATTATAAAACGTTCATGATTTATTGTCTTTACCACTACAGTTGCTTTTTACCAGTGGTAAACGCTTCCCCTTTCCATAACTTGTTATTTAATAGTGCTACACTTCATGTCTCATTCATATAATTTTAAATATAGTTTTAGTTTAATTTGTGATCGCCACAAAAGTAAACAAAACAAACCAGTGGCGGTTTGTAGACGTTAAAAATGCTATGACCTTACGAGCTTTCGGTTTTTAACCCCATTCTAGCCCTATTCTTAAAAAATAATTGAGTTGATTTCGAAGATCATCTGGATGAAAAACTTGCGTCATTTGTTTTTGGCCCGGGCAGATGTAGTGAGTGTGAGTAACTTTGGTTTTTTAGCAAGTAACAGTGTAATTAGGTCAACCATTCGTAAATTACTGTTCTTATAACACTATTAACCTGATCAACGCGTGATGTCTCAGCACGACTTCTGTGATCTCCTTCTGATGCCTTGCGTCCCAGTAACTGGCGTCGCTAGACTTCACTATTTCGCCCTCAGTTCGAAGCATCTCTTCGCTGACTGTAGCTACGCATAGTAGGTACATACAACAGAAAAATATAATAACCAAGCACACAAGCATTTCAGCAGAAAATATTCAAAACATTTACATTACTTTATTATTTTTATGTCCCATACGTACCTATACGTAATGTACGACTGTATTTACGAATCGAAAAACTGAATAGTAGGCCTCCACTCTGGGGAACAAACTGTGATCGAAAGCACGACTGCTAAGCGTGGGGTCTAATGTTTCGATCACAGCATGCAATCACATCACCTGACCAACAATGTGGCATGTACAATCAGTTACACGCACTAATCTTTGTAAATACCGATGTTCCTAGAAACGTTTCTTAAGTATAGGTACTTACCCATCGGATAAGACCTGATGAGCTGCTGGTCGACCGTGACGTAGAACAAGCGCCGCACACGTCTGGCTAGCAGGTCGAACTGCGTGGTGATGTGGCACAGAAACAGGCAGAACAACATGTCCCACGCCACGTTAAACCAGATCACCACCAGCGCTGGCAACCAACGTGACATCAGTTTAGTTAAGGAGTGACGTTGCTTAGTGAGTTGTAATTCTTCAGGACGTTATTGTTCCATTATTCAGACGAAATATTTGTATATTGTTATATTGTGATATAACAGTAACCGAACCGAAACCCGTGTAACCGAATAATTCAGCCGAAAAAGTCCACTGCATGAGTATAGCAATGCCAGCTACAACGACCGGTCGTGCGCGTCACGCAATCAGTAGATTCCCGTGATGTTCTCCTGGCCATTTGGACGTCGCTTCACCTTGTCGTTGTGATCATTCTAGCAACACGCATTAGTCAAAGACTTTCGTTTTTCGACACTGCAGTTTTTGAAAGAAAGAAAGAAAGAAAAAACATTTATTTAGCACAGACCAAAAGACACACAATACACCAGATACATACATCAGATAACAACTAATAAAAAAACAAATTTTAGCAGGTAAGTGTGCCTCACGGCTGCACCAGAAAGGCCCAGTTCAGCAAAAATGCCAGACGAAAGTGCCTGACGCTGAACCTGATGTGTGAGGTGGCGGATGTAAATCAGTTTTAAACTGCAACGTGACGTGTGTATGCATACTTAAATAAGATAAATATGTGACAAATAAAAAATAGTAACGAATGTGTACCTACATAAATAGTGTGAGTTGAGTAATATTGCAAAAAAAAAACTAAAAAAAAAAAACGAGGGACTTGGGACGAGACGATACTGCGTAGCTTCCTGAACTCGGCCTTGCCAAAGCGGATTTGTCGTTTGTCCTCTATCTCGAAGTTATATTCCTACCGAATAAGGTGTTTTTGTCAAATTATAATTACTAACCGTGCCAGGTCTGCACAACGAGCGTGATCTCGTAGTAGATAGGCTGGAAGGCGTCGAAGGGAAGCCAGTACATGAAGTGCAGGCTCATGGGCGAGTCGTAACCGCAGTAGCGCGCGATGGTGAAAAAGAATGGCGGCGAGAGGAAGCTGATCAGTAGCGCGTTGTTGCACCAGTAGTAGCCTGGGAAGGACGACGGAAAGAGTACTTTGGTAATAGGCATTTCAAAAAATCCCCGCAACTGAGATATGAAGCGGTGCCGGTGGACCGGCGTAACTTATGCAAATTATATGCGCTACCAACCCGCTGGCAATTTCTTTTTCTCGCGGCACTGCTGCGCTATTTCTGTCTTAAAAACTCTGTGAAGTGAGAATTTTTAGGTAACCTCACAGATGAGAAAATGTTGAATGGAATGATGATAATCTTACTTCAAATACCTCAAGATGTCACAACAAACCTTTAACAATCAAGTTGAGCTGCTTGAGCGCTCCCTTGACGATGTCGTGCTCCTCATCAGACACCTTTCCTTCCGGCCACATGTCGCGTAATTCATTCGTCAGGTTCTCGAACACTGGGCGGTCGATCACCATCTTGATGGACTTGAAGATCGCTGCGTTAAATTAATTTAATGTTGTTAACAAAACTTTGGTCACAAAAGAGTTAGTGGATTTTTTAAGCTCAGCTTTTTTTGTGGTAGTTCGCGTCTCTTGGTGGGGTAATCTACCGCTGCAAGTAGCTAGGTTGGGAGACGAGAAAGATGATGCCAAGAGTCCGCTGACTTTCTATAGAACCTTACCGAGTGAAGTCGAGTTCAGTCTTCATTATTCTCGACGATGAAACTGTAGGGGGTTACGATTTCGTAATCTGAAAGGACCGGACAAAAAGCCAGTCATTTGCAATATAAATCTGCATTTTTTCATTCTCTAAAGTGCATTAACAAATTACGAAGGAGGTACGCACATAACACGACGCATCCAAAGCAGGGCATCATGCGGAACAGTTTGATGGTGTCGCGGAAGGTTTGAGCCTCGTACGCCGTCTTCCCCATGCTGATCAGCTCCGAGGGCCCCGCCAGAATGACGTTCATCAGCTCGAACCAGTAGAACCTGTCCCACCATTTGCTATTGCCGAAACACGTATAAATATGATGACCTTCCTTTTTCTTGCAGTAAAAGTAAACACAAGATTTAGTACTGCGGCTAGTCAGTTAGACTCAAGAATAATAATTTGTTGACAATTATAGTAGAATTGGTTTTATGAGAGGTGCCTATAGAAAAAAAAGAGCCTTCTTTTCTAGAATGGACTGGATTTGTTCATTTTATTTAGAACATAAAACGGCCAAGATCAATTATTAGGAATTTTAAAGTTAACTTTTACGTAAGCTGTTAAAAAACGGTTAATCCAATGGACAGGGTAATAACAAAAAGTATACAACTACTCGACAAGAATGGAAGAAGATCTTGTCAGTATGTCTGGACATACTGACAAGATCTTCTTCCATTCATCCGCGAACACATCACATGTCAGGCTTAGCGTCCAGAGGTTCGACGGTTCGACTCCCAGCCACGGCGAACAATCGAAGCAAAAAGAAATAATCATCATAACTAATAACAGAATTTTTGAGGATCTATCCGGATACGATGTGTTACTAAATGTAGGTACATCATACTATCGACAAAACCTGTATTTAACCATTTTGAAAACCACATCTTCCGTGTACATGATGTCCACAGCTGCGTCCGTAAGTAAAACAAAAGAGGATCCTTTTAGGTTGACTATATATAATATGCGCTGCAAGCAGGGATAGTTCTTACGGTGGTCAGGATATAGATTTTGGCGATAGTACCTACCCAGAGTAGAGAAGCGACAATCAAGCTATAATACATACGTGGTTTTCTCGGAGATTTTATGTGTCATGCGGATGGCCCCCCATCCCAGCACCTTCTTCGTCGGCGCGTATGACTCGTCATAGTCACTCTTATCGTACATCTAGTCCACAAAATATTATATGAATTGCAGATTGCAGAGTAGGAAAACTAGTTAGAAATTTAGTCTAAGCGACGAGAAACAAGTTATTTCGCCGGACACATTATAAGTAATATGTACCTACTCCAAATACTAGCCTGTATAAAATGTACTTGATGCTTACTTTGGCAATGTTTGAATAACTAATCATTAAGCACTATTTGGACGTATGTAAAATGTTAGTGTAGGTATCTACATAAGAAGAAGAAAAGATACTCGCGACTCGAAACGAACGCGACCTGAGATGTGGTTTTGCGAAATTGCGATATTTTGACTGTTTCCATCGAATGCTAAGAACTAAGGCTGCCGATTTTCGTGGAAATCAAGCACCGCAAAATTTATTACCAAAGTAATTGCAAATGATTAGAGTATGTGAATTTTAATAAATTAAGTACTGCTTACTCTGTCATTAGCCCTTTGCTTCGTTTTTATCTTGAAGCATTTTCTTAGCAAAGACATCATTCTGCTTCGGGCGGTAATTTCCTATTGTTTCAAATCGAGGCACCGCACCTTAGCGGTACTAATAATTCACCGCGTGAGATAGAATAACACCCTTATGAAAATGACATGCCTTTTACTTTGTATTACAATCGGCGCACACATTGCTCTTGTTTCTTAGTCGCAAGTGTAAATAGGTAAAATTAATTAGAAGGAACGCGGACTACTCAGGCGCGGTCGCAGCCCAAGATTAGTTAGTTAATAAGGCAAGGAAATCATGCAGACTCTCGACAGCTTGAATGATTTTGGGGGAGGTCATGACCACCACGACCCCCCCCCCCCTCGGACCGAGCCTGGGACTACTTAATTACCTATATTTTAGAAATGCATTATAACTACCAGCATCGATCACGCGCAAGTCAAGTAAGAGCCTCGCAACGTGACATGGCATCCCAATCTAGCCCACCAGCGTGACGGGGCATCTCATCGTAGTTATACGTATAGGTCAGCTTTGATTCCTTCTGACTTAAGTAATTAGCCAATTACACGAAATTAGTCAAAGCAGCTGGTAGGTATCAGAAGCATTTTTCATTTCTTTTCCATAATTTCCTTGGAGTAAAAGAAATTCACGTGGCCCAGTTCCTTCAAAACCGCAACACCTTTTTTTTTTGGGTGGGAAATCATCAAATGACTTCTCCCGCTCTGGGCGGAGCGGGAGGGCGTGTCAGACTTTTACTGACTAAAACCCACCCGCGTTCCTGCAGTTGCCTGTGTCAGGGGCACCGGGGGCACAAGGGTATCTCCTTCGAACAACCCGCAATACTTTATATGATTATCATGAACCATCCCATTTGCAAAATTATAAGACAGTAACTATACCTAGAGAAGAAAGAGAGTATCTACCGTCTTCATTTCGAAAGGGCTGATCTTTTATGAACACCAATATATGTATTAGCAATTACCTACTGGATGTGGTAGATAAGTTAGGTAACGGAACTTCCGTTACAAACATAAATAATCTATACTTATAATAAATCTGTAGAAGTGAAAATTCTGTACATTGAAAATATCAAAAAAATAAATGGCAGGGGGTGTTACTAGACCGACACCGAACCCAAAAATGTGATTAAAAAAATTTTTGTCTGTCTGTCTGTCTGTCTGTTTGTTCAGGCATCACGCAAAAACTACCGGTTCGATTACGATGAAACTTGGTATAATTATTCTTTAATATCCTGGGCACCACACTGGGTACTTTTTATCCCGGAAAAGTATATACAATAAAGAACAAACTTAATTTTGCGGTTCGATCCCTAGACCCGATTACTGTACCAACCGCAAATAATAAGTTTGTCGTAGGTTACGTTACCCGCAGTGCAGTTCACTAAAGTTATGCTCTAAATGTAGTGCTGAAGGTTGAATTTGGCTTGCACCGTTCGCAGCACACGCGTGGCGCGCGGCCGCCACGGATCGCTACCGTATATGTATAAGGATATTTTTTGAACTTTGATTTGAACGGACGTGTTGAGTGGCGAGCGTTCGTTCTTATTTTAACTGCTACTTGCAATTCTAAACCGTGTTTTTCAGTGCGACCTTTTTTATTTCTATTAGTTTTTAGAGTTATTTAGGTTTATTTTTATAAGTCGTAGGTATAGATTTTAATTTTAAAGTATAGGTAGTATATTTGATAGTGTACGTAGTGACCGTAGGTTATTTTATAATACTGTTAGGTAAGATTAGTCATTCGTATAGATATTAGTTTTTAGGGATTTTGCTTATTTATTGAGTTTAGTTATCATCAGAAATAGGTTTATTTAGGTAGGTAGGTATTTTATTTTCTGTTATTGAGTTTCTTTTTTATTATGTAGGTACTTAGGTAAGGATATCATATAGGTACCCTCTTAATCACCACTAATGAGACACAATTGGTTTTCTATTGTAATTAGCCACAAAGGGCCCGCGAGATAGATGGCATCCTGGGGAAGCACATACATTTTATCCTGTTAGCACGTTCCCGTGGGATAATTTCCGACATCCACGCGGGCGAAGCCGCGGGCAGAAGCTAGTATAGCATAATATACTTAGCTAAAGAAAACTTTTTGCGATTTGTATCAAGTGTACGCTTACTCTTAATAAAAAGAAGCCTCTGTTTGTGTTATTATTGTCACAGTTAATATTCAATTATGTTTTTATTTCTCTCTCTGTATCATTAAACCCGTGCTGGCGTAATTAAAAAGAGTTTATTCTAATTACACAACACACCCGCTTTGTGGAAGCCGCATTTATAATTTATTCAATGTCCAGCAATTATTTTGACTTAAAAAAATTATGAAATACAGAATAAATACAATATTAGAAAATTAGAAGTGGGCGTATGTCCAGTCAGGGAACTTAATTGTTAACCCTTTAAAAATTGACACCTTTTGATGTGCATCTGGATTGAGAGCTCAATTTTTCAATGTCTTTTTAACAAAGTGAAACATTTAGGAAAATTAGTAATTAATAATAAAAACCTAAAACAAAGGTTTAAAAATTTAATAGTAGGTACATATAAGTTGAAAATTACAGCCGAGGCGATATTGCTAGACCGAGCCGTAGGCGAGGGCTACACGAAAGCACAGCCTGTAATTATCGAAGCGCACGTGTCCTACGACGTTTTATAACATATTTAAGAGGAAATAAATAAAAGTCGGACTTTCATAAACGAATAAATCTATAATCACTTGCTAAAGCAGTTATAAAAATTTGAACAATTTGTAAAATTGATTATTACGTTGCTAGTTGGCATTTTTAATGTTGTCAAATTATTATTATTAGTTACAATTTCACCAGTCTCTCTCTCACTCTCTTGAGTGAAAGTAGGAGAAACGAGACCACAGAGTTCTGCAGTCGGTGGCGGCGACGGAGGCGGCTGTGACGGCGGCGACGATAGTGGAATGTACGCGTGTGTGCTGGTAGATGGTCGAGAGTCAACACTTGACTCCAAATTTATATTCCTTGTAATGCGGGAGCTAATTTCTTCTTTATTTCTCATCGAATCATCTATGTAGCCCTCGGCTACACTGTTCGACTGCCACCCTCCGTGGCGTTTTGGTGTCAATAAGTTCGCACCTGAATCGGCGAGCAATGTAGCCGAGGACCTTCTGATACTGTGCCCTGTGTATTCATGTGGATCATCCAAATTTAAGAAAGTGGCAATTTGTTTCAGCATTGCTCCAAATTTATTTAGGTCAATGGGTTGTGTAGCGAAATAAAATCCTGATGTTCACATAAACACGTTTAATTTAGTGGTAAAAAAAAATATTGTAAACAAAACCTTATGTAGGACACAGCACGATTAAAAAGATTAAGTAAAACTCTGAGGCGACGTCCCTGGTGTTAGAGCCCTATAAATTCCACTGTTAGGTACGCGTCGGTCACGATCCGTTTGCAAACGTTCCTATAACTTCCGCAATTAAAAAATGTTTGCTAATCCTAAAATGGGTAACACGCACCAGGTCAATCTGTTATCCGGTAGCGAGACAACAATTTAGAAGAAAGTTTTAAATTAAATATAAGACAAAATAACGAGAAATTTAAAAAAAACTACTAAAAAAAAATACGTGAATCCGGTCCTAGACTTCAGAATGGCAGTTGGAAGGCTCACTGGCTGGCTGGTACTGGAAACCACCAGCGTGGGGTTCGAATTCCAATAAAAGCTTGCAGGCGTCTGGTCCCAGGCTAACGGTGGGGGCGAATTCAAGATTCGCCTATAGTCTTCGGATAAATCAAGTCCTGAAAGATGAAACCTGACTTGCAAGTTTTAGATGCTGTAATTTCGGGAACAGTTCCCTTTGATCCGGTCGCACAACGGACAAACTCGGTCGTTCAAATCTTTATAGTGGCAAATAATTATATTGTAAAACGGGAAAAATAGTAATATAGACGACCGTCCTGTGCCCAAATAAAAGCTTCAAAATAAAAAAATCTCGGCAAGAGAAAAGACAATGACAGTTTCCGATTCAAAATTCAAAAAAACCAATATGAAGAAAAAACCTTTCTGACTGTAAATAAGGTAGAATATGTTAAAAAAGGAGGTTGTTCGCGATAAAATTAATATGTAGCATTTACCAATGCTGCAGTACCCCCTTTCCAAGAAAAAACAATTAAGTTATAGAAGAAAAAACGTAATAATAATCAAAGGTAAGAACAAAAGGTGAAGTAACGACTTCAAAAGAAAAGGAAATAACAATAAGCAAACAACCTAATAATAGGTAAATTATTAATTAAATCGATGAATAAAAGAGATGGTGTTTAAAAAAACCACACTAGTGTTAAATAATCGATAAAAGTTTATCGACAGTGTCCCAACACTAGACCCGTCATTAACTCGAGGAACTACGTCATCTGAGCGCATATGACAGAACTGACAAATAAACAAAAGTTTGTCGACAAATTGTTTCCACTTGGAACTACTAGATGTCGCTGTTAACTTTTTAGCTGTCGAAAACTTTACTAATTTATGTTAATATTATGCGAATTTATATAACAGGGGAACAAATGATACGTAAGAGTAAAAATAAAAAAGGATATAATAAATAAAGTAAACATAGAATGATTAAATTATAAGGGAATTATTTAAGAATATCTTTAATGTGATATTTTCCAGAATGGACAGATTCGCAGTCTTGAAGAACATATGTGGTCCTAGAGATAACCCTAGTTACACGACATTTAATAAAGCGCGGAGCAAGCTTTCCTGAAAAATAATCTGCCCCAGAGGACCTAGAAGTTTCGTCTCCATACAGTGTCACCAACGTTGAGAGTGACAGGCGAACGATTCCTATTATACGCTCGAGAATTACGGAGGAAAGCCATAGAATGATTATCAGCGACTTTTACGTAAACCCCGACAAGGGAAGAAAGATTCGAGGCGTGTTGAACCCGACTTTCAGCTAAATTTACGCTTTGAGTCTGATTACTGGCACGACCAGACGCCTGCAAGCTTTTATTGGAATTCGAACCCCACGCTGGTGGTTTCCAGTACCAGCCAGCCAGTGAGCCTTCCAACTGCCATTCTGAAGTCTAGGACCGGATTCACGTATTTTTTTTTAGTAGTTTTTTTTAAATTTCTCGTTATTTTGTCTTATATTTAATTTAAAACTTTCTTCTAAATTGTTGTCTCGCTACCGGATAACAGATTGACCTGGTGCGTGTTACCCATTTTAGGATTAGCAAACATTTTTTAATTGCGGAAGTTATAGGAACGTTTGCAAACGGATCGTGACCGACGCGTACCTAACAGTGGAATTTATAGGGCTCTAACACCAGGGACGTCGCCTCAGAGTTTTACTTAATCTTTTTAATCGTGCTGTGTCCTACATAAGGTTTTGTTTACAATATTTTTTTTACCACTAAATTAAACGTGTTTATGTGAACATCAGGATTTTATTTCGCTACAGTTGGCTAGTGCATTTTTCATTTTGGTCATTTTGAAAAAATGTGTTAGACATCGCTTATATTTGTTGAACGAAGCGCTTCGTATTTCTTCACTACCTATGTCATGAAAAGGCCCCTGTATTGTGAACGATCTTGGAATTTTATTTTTTGTTTTTGACCTGAACAAGAAGAACCCGCCCATGGTTCTCGACATCATTAGTTGTGATGTTTGCCAACTCTTGACGTCTACATGCACCATTTATACCGAATATTAATACAACCTGAAGAGATAAAAAAAGCGTACAAAACACCTATACTTACTTTATAGAAATACGAAAGTGAAAGAAGTTAATAACAATAATTTAGTTTCAACTGACCTTTGTTGCCAAATATCGGCAATCCGGAGCTTCTTTTAGGAACTTCTTGACATTGTCAGCCGAAAATACCAGCCAGAAATGCCAGCAAGTTGGACTAAAATATTATATGGAGTATGACTTGATATCATACCATGTTTTGTTTTCACAGTGCTTTTTAGCATTGATTAAAATTTTGATACGCTTGTAAGTATCTATCGGTCGATTTTTCGGGCAAGAGGCTTAGAGTAGTATTTTTCGCTGCCTCTGAGACTTCTGGCGGTGTCGAATTAATAAATTCATCATTACTTCACGACATTTTCAAATAAAAACAATACGGCGAAAAGAAAAAGCGCGCGGAATAATTTTTACTTGTTCACAAATTAGCGATGCGCGCACATCAGCGCTTTTTTTTAAGGCAAAGGCACAAAAAACAGCTAGTATTACTAATAAAGTAAATTAATATTTTTGTGTTTTTGTTACAGATAAATGGTTGTAATTTATTGTCAAAATTAATTAAATTAAAGAATTAAATGTTTATTTATTATATTTTATCTCCCAAAGTTAATTTTATTCATAAAATGTTGACCACTTTTCTGACATAAAAACTCTTTGCTAAGATTTAAAAAAGTACCGTTCGTTTTAGACGGAGCAGCTTGATAAACCGTGCCTTTAACCTTAATAAGAAGAAACTCGTACGTTTTACATTACAATAACGCACAAGTACGTAATGAGATACAATACGATATTGAAATTCGTGAAATAAGAAATCCTTTACGAGCAAATGTGTTATAAAAATTATTAGGTACCTAAAAATTATATATACAATTTGCCGTCGCGACACCACACTGTTCAATGTGAAATAGAAAGACGAAACGAATATAACTGGCTTGCTTTCTATAAGAGAGAGAGCGAGACAGACAGAGAAACACGCGCACGCCGCACGGCTTACAACTAAGCAAAAAGTGTCGTTCCAACTTTTGGTCTTAATTTTTTCCGTCTAGTCCCCTTTCGCAACGCGCGATAAGGAACTTCGTTCCAATATCCGCATATCGCCAGTCATGACACATCATCCACAGCCCGAATTCCCCTACTGCTGAGTATATGCCTCTCTTTTAATGTATCAATCCCCACGCTTCTGTGCCAGCCTCATCCAGGTTCTACACGCGATGGTAACAATATCTTCCGCCTATCTCGCCGCCGGATGACCGACACTTCCGTCTCCCAGTCCTTGGACGCAACTCGGTCACTCCCTTGACATCTTGACGCACATAATCCGTCTATAATGTTCCCACTGATGGGACACAGGCCTCCGCTCTGTAACAGGGAGTATAATAATTCACCACGCGGGCCCAGTAAGGGTTGGCGGATGTCACATGTCATCGAACATGCCGGTTTCCTCACGATGTTTTCCTTCACCGTTTTGAGAGTAGTGATGAAATATTTTACACAAAGTAAATTGTCATGACACAAAGTCGCATGTAATAGAGCAGCTAATACAGTTTAGTCATACTTCTGGCACTGCCCTACCCGAAGATCGAACCTAGGATCCCACGCTGAACAGTCGCGCTTGCGACGACTAGTCTAATAAGGCAGTTATGCAATCAAAATAGTTTTATACACCTCACTCCAACATGTAGCTTCGCTAAAAATAAACGATTCCGCATTGATTCAGTGCCAAAACTGCAGTTTGTTTCAAAACATAGGTTTAAAAACGACAATGGAGAAAAGTCCTAGGTTTTGTTATAGTAATCCTAAGGCCAGGACCTGGACTGGAGTGACTGTGTTCTCAGCATACCTAGTGCTTCTCATGGTGGAAATATACATAGAGATATATGAAAATGGCACGCATTTGCGCATTTACAACAATATTTTGCGTTATTGGAAATAAACAGTGAAAAATTGAAGTTTCTATGCTTTGTGAAAAGCACAACATTGCGATGACGAAGATATTTTGTAAGTTATTCTCATTATATTGGTCGGAAATAAAGCATTATGTTGGGAATGTACCTACACATATGTGAAAAGACGTAACACATTGGAACGAACATACCGTCCAAAAATATTAAACGTAAACTAGGTGGATTTGTCTCGTTCGTGTTTGTGTCCTTTGTCTCATTTCTTATATTTGGACGCCATGCGCTTAGACTGCATCATGAAATCTTCCGGAAGGGAAGACAATACCAGAAGGCTTATTCTCGTAATTTGAAACGTTCAAAATCTAGATGCAGTCTCATCTCGGCGACAAACAAATGTCCAAAACTTGTCAAAATGTAGGGAAATTAGAAGTATTTTTGACAGATTGAGACTGAGATCAGACTGTGAACGTTCTTAAAATTACGAGAATTGCCCCTCTGGTCTCGCTGCTTTTTTTGATGAACCCAATATCTTTCTAACAGTATTTGAAAGTCTATGGGCCTGTTCCTAAATGTCAGGATTGAGGATAGGTACTATATCTACCAGATACATTGAAAATGGAACAGAACGTGACTGGTATTAGAAATATATGTCGGAGAAGGTAGGGTCTGTCTCTCGTTAACATCAGATGATCGTAGATGGGCCTTCACCCGCATCTTCTACGCCTAACTCTTCACTAATTATGTCCAATTCACTTGGAACATAATCTTGTGGCATCTTTCCTATGCGATCACGTGCATACTTGTAAGGTTAGAATTTAAAGCTTTTAAAGTAGGTATAGCGATTACCCGTCAAACCTTCCGCTGCCTTAAACGGACCTCTGAACTTCCGATCTAACTTAGTCTTATAACCTGATTCCACTCTTCGTTTTCTAATAACACGAAATCGTCAACCGAATATTCTGTTATAGCTGCCTCTGTTCTATCAAATCTAGCTTTCTGTTGTTGACCGATTAAAACTGAATTTATTACAAGAGCTTTATGCAACAAAAACTCTGTCGCAGACATGTTAATCGAAAAGCCTAGGTTCAATATTCCACGTACTATCATAATATTATTACTTTGCAAGTAAATGTGGGGTAGAAAAGTAATAAAATCTCAAGTTGTTGCTCGCTAATCGCAACGCTACATATGATTTGTTCTGTGCTGAATACACATGTTTGACCATTTGCCACTTAATTTGGCTGCACACCTCGCTTTTACTAACGAGCATTCAGCACCAGAATCGTAAACAAAACAATACAGCTCACCTTTATTTTCCAATGTGTCTGAGGGTAGTTGTGCGACGTCCACGACTTTCATCACGTTGTCCACCATCCGCTTAGCTTGGCTGCCACTACTCGTGCACCCGGCTGCGATATGTCCTGGTTTCCCTCACTTGCAACACACGAAAGGCATCGCTCAGATTCTTAAAATCGCTCCATGTCGTTCCTTGGTATGCTATTTGCGATAGTCACGTTGATGCTGCTCCTTTGTACGTCTTACTGATGGCCACAACAAGTTGAAAGGTGGTCAACTAGCAGTGAATTTTCGACAAAACACAAATCAGCTGTTGGGCACTGTTATGTTTGCACACGCCTTATACTGCGTGTTCTAAATACGGGAACGGGGTATGTCGAACTCAAACGCCGGTTAGTCTTTTTTTTTTTCAAACATGGCGGTAGGCGCAACGGTCGCATCACTCGGCAAAGGTATTTCTGCATACAGCCTATGCCCAAAACAACATGTACCATGATCGCCCATCCGTATCTCCTTTGTCTAGGTCGAACTTGGACAGATCCACACGATTTCAACACATGTTGCACAGTTCGCATGCTTGTACTTTGTTTTTCAAATGTCAACGGTCACTTTCACTTTAAGCGTTCTCATTTTGTGCGTAAACCAACACGAATCCCAGTTCTGATGTTGGAGAAGGTATGTTTGTCTCTCGTTAACATCAGGCATATTTTTAATTACTGTGGGCGTACTATGTGTAGTGTTGGTTTTAGCACCATAGAAAAACGGTTTGCAGTTCAAATCAGATTATAATTTACAAACCAGTTAGTCACACTAGCGGATCACGCACTATAAGTACACATTCAACGATACGGAACGCTGACAGTTTCTGAGCACATGTTGTTCGTACGATGTCCAATGTTTCGATCATCCCGAGAGCTCTGCTCAAACCGTTCTTCTAGCTCTTCGTCCATCCCCACGAACTCAGGCTAGACTCTGTCTAGCGCCACGAGATGGCGCTAACGTTCCGAATAGTAATTAAGTAATTTTAGTATTTATTTCTGTACAAGTGATTTGTAATCTTTAGAAATAAATGAATTCAAACCGTAATAGTCAAACGAATGACTCCGACGTATATTTTCTATCTGCCGTATACATTAAACGGAACATATCCGGCGGTGGTGAAGTAGTGAAGTAGTACATCATTATCAGTGATAGGAATAGGTAGTGCCTATTTGCCTTAACTTCGAAGAACAGAGACTTCCTTAGGACTAAATTTTTTCCGGGACATCTGTCCCGAAATTCGGGACAACACTTTTAAATACATTAAAAAAATATGTTATTTGGAATAAGTAATTCGTCTATATTTACCTAAAGTTTGCGACTAGATATAACATTTATAATTTATAACTCCATAATAATAACTTATCCTCTATGGGCTCTAAAGGAAAAATAAAACACATAGAATATTGTTGTAAGAGCTGGTTCACATTAGGTCGGACCGACAGTTTTACCGGCCCGACAAACGTGTCGGATCCATATTGGCGTATGTATGTCAATAGCGCCGTTCACATTAGGGCGACCCGACCAAACTGTCGGAGCCGACACTTTTACCGTACGTCCAGCCACGATTTCTGTCGGATCGGACATATTATTGGCGTACTAGCAAGTATGGCGCCGTTCACATTTGTCGGCGCGAAGCGGCGGCGACACCCGCCTGCGAAAAATGTTGGGTGCATCCAATTATTGGATGCACCCAATATTGCCTTTTTCTTTTTTCTTCTTTTTATTTAAATACCACATTGCAATGAAAACGTCGTCGTCGTCCATCCTATACGAAAGCCAACTCACAACTGTTTTGTGACGACCCAGGCCGGGCAGTAAAACGACCGTACCGACAGTTATATTCACATTAGGTCGGGTCGGCGGCGTCTAGTGTGAACAGCAACACCCGGCAGTCGGTGAACGGCAAACTGTCGGTCTGACCTAATGTGAACCAGCTCTAAGTTACAACAATATTCAATGTGTTTTTTTCGGGACAGGTGTCCCGGAAAAAAATTAGTCCTAAGGTAGTCTCCGTTTCTTGTCTCTGTTCTTCGAAGTTTAGGCAAATAGGCACTACCTATTCCTATCACTGATCATTAAGTCTATGTACCTAGTACATGGGCTTTTCAGCATGGAATGTTAATGCTCTGTTTTTCTTTCTAGTTGGCTGGTACTGTTTGAAGAGGTCCCCATGGTCGATGGGTCTGACGATGGTGGAAAGTTCTGTCAGGTATAGATCGATGATATAATGGAGGGATGAATGATACGCAGCTAGGGCTGACAGAAGTCATCCCGCATGAGCTTAGTTGAATAGTGTATACAGTGCCATATTCTTCTGTTATGCCCTCGTGAAAAGAGTTTACCTTTATAATAGTATTGAATAAAACACATGTATATCATACCGCAGTAATTTAATTACCAACATCACATACAACACAATATTTACACAGTACTTCCATACTCCGGGACATCTTTGGGTGACAGTTCGTAGTTTAACAAATACTTAACGTTCCATAGCTTTTAACATTTGTAACTCTGTAACACAATGCAGCTTCTGAATATAACATGATTAAATACAAAATGCACTATAAAAGTGATTTTTAGAACAAAATACATCATTGTATAGATCTAGGTTGTAATAAATATACTTCAACATACACTGCTACATCCGGTCGGGCCGTATACATCTTACTTTATGATACTGCTTGGTGAAAGTTTACTATTACTACGAATAGCATAACTTTAGTTTATACAATGTGCAACTATATTAGGTACAGATATTTTACAGACAAATTCACATATAAATTGAAGAACAAATTGAATATTTGACTACTCAAAAGTACCAGTAATACTTATGTGCATGTACTCAAAATACGCGCACCTAATAATGATACAACTTATGTAATTATACTATAGGTGAGAATGTTATGTGAGAACAACTAGCGACGATATTCAACCAACTCCAGCAACTATTCCAAATAATCATGATTACTACGACTTCAAATAAAAAATATATAATAATAACCACTCCTTGAATCCTGACTGTTTGAATTAGATACTATTATTGTTTTGAAGCATACCGAGTATTTATTCCATTCCGCGCAAATTCATTTGCATCCACAATCCCTACCACCACTTCCACCTCTGTAAAAAAAGGTTAAGCAAGATTCAAATACATTTCCCAATTGAGAGGTCCTGCCAACTCTTTTCGAACTGAAACATTCATTAAAATTGGTAGTTCGTAGCCGGGAAAAAGAACCTAAAGGTGTTAAACATTTTCATTCCGCGACTGTACAGACGCCAGCACATCGAGCTACTACAATTTGTCAAAGTTCTATAATAGATTTTCAACTTTATCGCTAAAAATTTGACAGTTTCGGGTAGCTTGACCTGCTAGCGTCTGTACAAGACAACAGCACTCGTATCCCATTGGTTGCTTCACATAATCTGCTCACTGTTAACTTATTGATTAGGCCCGACGCTCTACAATGAAGGTGTGTTTACTTATTAATGAACTTCTCTCCGGTGACGATGTTCTTTTTGAGTTCGGGGAGAGCTGCCTTGAGGAGACACTCTTCGTATGCGTTCAGTTTGCCGTAGCCCAAGTTCTTTTCGATGCCATTCTTTCCGAACTGTACGGGGTTGGCGAAGTATGCGGCTTCTGTCAGGCTCGACTTGATGTACGCGCATTCCACGACGTTGCTCTCGCCCTGAAAGATAAAATTTAGTGTTAAGATGGTAACTAACCTCCTCTTATTATAACGGGTACAATTGTGAAAGGTTGAACGGAATATACACTTCAAACGCGTTTATAATCGTGCTATTGCAAGCCTGGGGCTTAAAATCTTATTTGACATGAAATTTTCTAAGAAAATTTACCCTGGTGTTAAGTTCAATATTTCTGAATGAAAAATACTGTTGGATTTCAATCGCAAAATAGCGCATTGACTTGGAGTTGCGGACACCAGCCCGTATTACCTATTAGATTCCAATAATTTATAATTTCGAGACTTTTAATGGTAGACTAATGATTGAGCATGGAAAATAAAAGCCATGTCTGTACCAATTTCGAGGAAAAATTTAATTTGCTATGACGTCAGCTCGCGCGTGCTGATGTCGTATGCGCGGGCACGACCTTCTATATTTATCAGGCGCTGGTTCAGTTGCCATGTCGTAGCTAAACTGGGAGAAGTAATATAAAGACCGGTACATACATTGAGTCCCCTGAGGATAGCGTTGGTGAGCCTCGCGCCCGCCCACGCCATGGAGAGGGTGGCTGAACCACCACCGGCCTTAGCCTTGACCACCTGGGGAAACAAACAGTTTATGAATGTTATTAAAGTGTATAAGCGTATATAGTTAAAAAGTTTAAATTCAATTAGATCATTTATTGTCTATCTGTTTGGCAGAAAATTTGCAAGAAACTGGGGGCTTACCACCAGCTCTTATAGCAGGACAGAAGTTGCACTGCACTGCTTTTTTGTACTTAGTCATAGAACAAAAAAAAAACAGTGCAGCTCAACTTCTGCCCTGCTATAAGAGCTGGTGGTAAGCCCCTTGATTGTAACTACATAAAAATTGATTAGTGTAAAACTGTGTAACTCTTGCTACAAGGATCTTTTGGCGCTCGAATAACGTTGACAGGGGGCGCTGTTGGGTAACCATTTGTGAAAAAACAAGATGGCAGTGTTATAGTTTGACCGAAACTGCTGTACCGCGCCTTAGGAATGCGCGGCGAGGCGGGAGGAATGCGCGGCGAGGCGGGGGGCGGGACGCCGTGAGCGATGACGAATGAGCGGCCTGCACTGCCCCCCCGTCTCGCAGCGCACATACCGAAGGCGCGGTACAGCGGTTTTGGTCAAACTATAGTTCCGATTTTATCCACCCGCCAAAAGATCCTTGTACAAGCTATAATTGAAGAATTATTCCAAAGACAATAGATATCATTACTAGATGAGCTGATTTTTTACACATTTATTAACACCAACATAAATAATATACACAACGACATTTTCTCCTTGACATAACAGTTTTACTCGAATCTTAAAACACTGATGGTATACAAACCTCCATCAACTTATAAACTGATACCAACCTCAGTACCAGCTTCCTGGATCCTCTTTGTAAGAGCCTCAATCTTGCTCTGGTCGCTGATCTTGGGCGCAGGCTTGCACTGGGACAGCAAGGGGATGATGGTGACTCCTGAGTGACCACCGATGACGGGGATGGACACCGTGCGCGGGTCCACACCGTTGATGACTCCGACAAAGGCACACGCGCGGACCACGTCGAGGGTCGTGACGCCGAGGACGCGGTTCGGGTCGTATACTCCCGCCTGTTGGAATAATTGTAATTTAGAAGTTTAGTTTATTGGAATTAATTTCTTATAATGGTAGAAGGGTGCCCATGTCTGGTGACGAGCCCTACAGAAACGCTCAGACGGAGGGGCGCGTCTCCTTTCCCTCAGGGGAAAGCCATCCTAACACTATTAATAACATAATTAGGAAAAACGAACGCCTGTACACCCCGAAAGAGTGTACCCACGTGGTGATCAATGCTCAGTCCTTTTCTGATGGGAAGAGGCCTTTTTTATGAGAAATCATATTTTTATAATAAGTTTAAATTCAATTAAAAGTTGGTATGTTTAAAACACTTCTTACAAAAATATGATTTTTGGGGTTAATTGTAGACTTTCGCTGTAATAGTAAAAAATGCTCAACATGTTATTTCCCATAAAAAACAGTATTGTTTTTTTGGCCGGCACTTTAAATTTTGGGTATAAAATGTTCGACACAATGATGTCCTTTTTTTAGGGTTCCATAGTCAACTAGGAACCCTTATAGTTTCGCCATGTCTGTCTGTCCGTCCTCGCTTAATCTCTGTGACCGTTAGCACTAGAAAGCTGTAATTTGGTACCAATATGTATATCAATCACGCCAACAAAGTGGTAAAATAAAAATTGGAAAAAAATGTTTTATTAGGGTAGCCCCCCCCCTATATGTAAAGTGGGAAGTGATTTTTTTTTAAATTTCAACCCTAACGTGTGATATATTGTTGGAAAGGTATTTAAAAATGAATAGGGGTTTACTGAAATCATTTTTTGATAATGTCAATAATTTCGGAAATAATCGCTCCAAAAGTAAAAAACAATGTGTGTCCCCCCCTCTAACTTTTGAACCATAAGTTTAGAAAATATGAAAAAATCTGAAAAGTAGAACTTTATAAGGACTTTCTAGGAAAATCATTTTGAACTTGATGGAAACAACAGTTTTTGTACAAAAAAGACAAAAAGTTGTACAAAATAATTTCTGGACTAAGTTTGTAGTATAATCGTATATGCAAGCATTTTTTTTAACTTCGTTTACATATTTTATTATCCTGAACGTATCTTTTTTCAAACAAAAAAAGAGTTATTAAAATCGGTTCTCGCAATCCAAAATTACCACCGAAAACTTCTGGCACGTCTATGTATTAATTAGTAACCCAATTCCCCGAGAGATGGCGCTGTAAAATAGACAACATTTTCTCGAACTTTCCATGTGTGGTTGGAATCTATAACTCTTTTTTAGTTATCACCGTCCTTTGTGGGCCCGTTTTTAGTGTTCCGTAATTATTAGAGTTCCGTAACAAATAGCCTTTATTAAGTTGGGTTATCACTATGTTCGCGCTCCAGCAGCGCTCCACGCTCCTGCAACTGCTCCAATGGATACCTCGCGCGCACTTCTACATGCGCTCCCCTTTGACACACTGCGCTCCCCTTTGTGTTCGCGCTAAAAACCGCCACGAGTCGGAACGCCTGCCGCGGAGCGTGCAATGTTGCACGCTCCGTGTTCGCGCACGTACCCACTACCGGGAGCAGCTGCAGGAGCGCGGAGCGCTGCTGGAGCGCGAACATAATGGATACCCACCTTTAAACTCATAAGTGGGAACACTTATTGTGACGGACGGGAAACTACGGAACCCTACACCGAGCGTGGCCCGACACGCTCTTGGCCGGTTTTTTTTGTACAAGTTACGCATTTCAAAATACGTTACAAACAAAACTGCGATACAAACGTCAAAATAAAAGATGGTATTGCATTTATGACTGATCAGTGATCACACAAGTATGTTACTGTGGCGTAATTATAGTTCACAGATGTTGTTACGATCGAGGAAAACGTTGAAACGTTGTTATTTAAGTATTGTAATAAAGAAATATTTGCTCTTTGGCTTTTCCAACATCGCCAATGCCATTCAAGTGTCTTTAATTAAATTTATCTACTTATTGCACCTACTAATAAAATTTGTTAGAGGCTTTTATCGACCCTAGCTATACTAATAATAAAGCTGAAGAGTTTGTTTGTTTAATTGAACGCGCAAATCTTTGAAACAACCAGTCTGATTTTGAAAAATATTTTTGCATTTTAAAATCAAAAGTCATTTATTCAAATTAGGCTGAGAATCAGCACTTTTCGAACGTCAAAATTCCAAAAGACAGTCCCCAAAAACGCCCGCCCTTCACCACTTCCTAGTGCTATCGCTGGGAAGAAGTGGCGCAACAAACTCCCCAGCAGCACAGCTGTCTGTTCAGTTAGAAAATATTTGATACTTGATTGTATACAATACTAGGCGTTAAGTAATTAACATTTCAAGGAACCTAACATAAAATTAAATTACTTGCAATAAAATAAAATTAATTTGATAGCCCAATTGTCGAGGGAGACTATAGGCTATTTAACATCACGCTCGGACCTTTAGGAGCCGAGCAAAAAAGTCAGAATGAACGCTAAGCAAAAACGAAGTAATAGCGCGGACGGGCGGGCGATGCGATGCGACGGAGTGGGTCGGGGGAACAAGAAATTTCACGTGGACGAAATCGCAGGCTAAAGCTAGTTACAATTTAACATTGTAAAGTTTCACAGGGAGATACCGTCCTTAGATCACCACTTAGATCATAGTTGCATGCAAGGTCTAATTCAGTCAATTGTCAGTAAGCGCACAGGGTCGTATCACGTATGGCGCAGGCGCATACAACACACGCAATTTATTTTTGCATAGACACCGAGTTGAGCCAAACATTCGAATGGTTTTTTGAGTTGAGCTATTAAAACTGCCATGTATTTATAGCTACGGATTTCAGAAATGTACATGTGTGTTTAATTTTATAATGAAAAATCATTGGATAGTTTACTAAACTATTAAATGAATTTTCAGTGGGGTTGAGACGAGAAACCGCCTATATGCATTTTCTTTTTAGGGTTACGTACCCAAAGGGTGCCAAGGGGACCCTACTACTAAGCTTCCGCTGTCCGTTCGTCCGTCTTTCAGCGGGCTGTATCTCATGAAAATTAATAGGTAGAGAGTTGAAAATTTTACAGTGTGTATTACTATTGCCGCAATAACAAAAAAAAAAAAAAAAACGTTTTAGTATTTTAATTCCATACAAAAACTTGTTTTTTCGGCTATTTTTGTCTTGTGGTAATTGCCACGGAACCCTCCGTGTAAGAGTCCGACCCTCACTTGGACGGTTTTTCACAACGCTATAAGAACCATGTTCTATTAATCAAAATAAAAATGGTATAAAATACTACATTTCTCAACGAACAAATACTGTTTATTACGCGATAACCTAGACTTAACTAAACGCGCGTATCTAATAATGAATTCACTGAGAAAAGTGACGTAATTACAGATAATATATTAGTAAATAAATTATCTATTTATATCCACACCTCGATAATAAGTGTCCCTATTCATCTAAGTAAGTATCTACACAAAGCATGAAGACAATATGATCAATAATATAACCTGCATCTTCTGTCAACAGCCTATTGTTTAAATGAAAACTGATATATTGGACAAGTTGAATGGACGAGTATTATTACTTGCTCAGGTTGTAAAATGGTTGTCAAATAATAATCTGCCTAGCCTTTTTTAGGGTCGGCTTCCAGTCTAACCGGCACCCTAATTGCGTAACACACAATTAATCGGAATCGGTTTCATTTTGACAGTTCAACAACATTCATTGCGTTATTTTGTACGTGTTGTGCAGACAAATTTTTCGAACTTATGAAACAATGGATTAGCAATTTGCTTCAAAATGATTCAGATTACTATTGATTGTGTGTTACGCAATTAGGGTGCGGATGCAGCTGAATACGGGGACCTAAAAAGGCCACTTTAAGCAATATATACCTCTAAAAGTTAGTAATTTCCTAAATTCCCAGCAGATCATTAGCAATTCCTCTAATTTTCGTAAAATTTCATTTCATATTTGGTGTAAACATTGCCGCATGAAAAAATAAAAACCGTAATTTTATCGGTAAATTTTTCATTACAGTTTTTATTAATCAAATTGGTTTTTTATTTTTTATTTCTACAGTTTAAATGTTATTTCATTGTGATATGAATTGCTATTATGAATTGTCAGTTTGTGACAATTTTACGATTTATAATATGATTCATATTGTTATCCTATTATGATTCTGCCAAAGTGGGCTTTTTAGGCCCCCAGTACTTTACATGGAGCGACTGCCTATCTGACCTCCACAATCCAGTAACTGGGAACACGATACGGGGCGTAAAATTAACGTTAATAAATTATTAGTCACTGTGTCAGAAACAAGGAGATTCGCAGGAGAACTAAAGTAACCGACTTAGGGACTAACTACACTTATTCAGCTCTGTTCAGAGCTGAATAAGTGTGGTTAGTCCCTTAGCTGGAAAAGGGTTTGTTTGATCACTTATTCTATACTAAAAGAAACAAAGAGTGTTTTTTTTTTTTTAATAATCTTATCATTAAGTATCTTAACGCTTACGTATTTAGTGATAGGAAAATCGTTGCTGAGTAAAATACTGTTCATAGTACGGGTATTGTCATGAAAAGAGAATTTACCGACATAAAATAAACTGTAGATCTACAGACTAAGCAGATTGCAAGAAATAATGAATTTCTCTATCACGACCCTGCCACGCGTCGGCACGGTCTCGTGCATTAGACGTTTATACAGTAATTAGAAAGAGTGGGGGGTTAAAGATAACAATGCACGTGCAGAAAGCAGTTTCTAATTAAAGCTACGCATAGCTAAATTAAAACGTGTTTATTATATGTATCTAACGAACGATAATACTGTGAAATGCAGGGTGGCATCGAAGCGCAAACTGTAACCATGAAATCAGCAAAGGTAGAAATTATTCGTAGGTTATTTAAAAAAAAATGCTGTTCCATACATTTTGTCTACATAGAGGAAACCGCCGATTTTTATTTTATACCGACGATAAATTTCTACGCTAGGTGGTCTGGTATGGTTACACGCTGTGCGTCGATGTCTCTGTCATCCTGTATTATAAGACACATTCACAAATAACTTTTACTATGGGAATATGGGACCAAGCGAAAATAAGCATCGGTTTTTCATACATATTGATTAGGTAGGAAAGTAATTATATTTTTGAACGATTATGTATTAATATTATAAATAGGTAATGTCTTTTTTATCGATTTTACTTTATACATGTTTTCGCCAGGTACTATCTCGCAGGAGATAAGTCAAAGGAAGCCTCGTGCAATGAAAACGAAGTATTTCGTTATAATTGTATTGTAGGCATGACGTCAATTATTTATCGGTGTTATTTAGTATTTGTTCAGTCAACTTTTTAGTGACCTCGTTCACGTGGAAATTACGTGATTCAATGTTAATTTAAGATTGCATAGGACAATATTTTAATTGTATCTATACAAATAAATTATATCGAAGTGTCTGTTTGTAATGTCAAAATAATAGGTTTTTACTAAATGTATACCATAATTTATAATAAAAAAAATAATTTTCATTAATTTTTGTCTGATTTTCGGTTTGTTCCAGCTCTTCCGAACTCCGAATCGGCTGGACCGATTTCGATGAAATGTGTTTGCGAGTCGATGGTAAACACGTCATGTATTCTGTTAAATGAGTTGGCCCCAGTAGGTGTGTGGGTGTGTGTTTTAGGTACTCAAAAGTGCAGTTGTATGTGCAGTGTGCTCATAAATTCATGTTAGCTTTAAGTTGAATTACTTATTACATCAATCATGAGTGAATGGTTCTTCCCGTGCGGTATTGCCTCCGTTATCAATCACGATAGTGCCTACTTTTCGTTATCACTTACATTGTTTGTTTTTTATCCACCTCTTGACGACAGCCACTTAACGGCTCGTTTAGAACTTGATATACCTTATGCGGAATATATGAATTGCAAAACTAGTTTTTTCTCTTGCAAACTACAATGTTTTATTTGCTTTAGTAGAATCAGCAATATTCTAACATCAAAAATAAGTATTGGCAACCCCTAAAAAGTTCACATTTTCTGGTTACAAACAACTACCTTAGCTGGAAGGAACAAATGTGGTAAAAGAATTTTGGAAATTTTTGAAAGAAATGTTTGAAGTGACCAAAATTAATGAATGTTTAGATTTTTCTAGAGCAAGCTTATTTAAAAAATATGCATTATTATCCATGTTATCAGTCCATAAACCATGAATGCTGAACAATATGTTAAAGTAGCAGGAACCGTTTGCAAGAGATCCGTTTGATAGCAATAAAACCAATTTCATTTACTGGTTAGATAATAGTTTGATTTTGAGGACTTTTTCTTATCTGCAACCATTTTTGGTAAAATAATATTTTACAGCTGTTAATGAGGCCAACATCAATAAACAACCAATATTAGGAATCCATGAACATACCTTCTTGAGTACTTCGGAGGCGATTGGCACCATGGAGTTAACGGGGTTGGTGATGATGGCAATGATGGCTTTGGGGGAGTTCTTCGCGACGCACTCGGCCAGGTCACGCACGATCGAGGCGTTGGTGTTGAACAGGTCATCTCGGGTCATACCGGGCTTGCGGGGCACTCCAGCGGGAATCACCACCACATCTGCGTCTGTGAATGGTGGGGATGTTAGATAGGTCGTTGTTGGGAGGGGCTTAGTGGCTACATGTTAAGCATCTGATTACTGAACTGGGACTTTGAACTTGCCAGACTCTAGCATTACTTAAGGTGGCCTTCATTGTAGCCTGGTTCGTCCACCTTCTTACATTCCAATGTAGTCTGGCTGGCTTCATTAGAATGTAAGACATTGAAATAAAAGATATTACAAAAAAAGGTTGAAACTGGCAGTTATTTTTTTATATTCCTTTTACTTTGTTTTTTTTTCAAGAGAAGACATGATCATTCTTGACAAAAAAAAAAAAGAATATAAAATTATAATATAAATATAGGGTGAATTTTATATTATTTCTTAAATTTTTCTTCTATTATCAATTTATGCAAATTGATCATAGACAAATCATTGCTGATCAGTTTAGACAAATAAAAATTATATGTAGGTTGCATTCATTAGTAGTACAGACGCCAGCAGGTCAAGCTACCCGAAACTGTCAAATTTTCCCAATCAACCTAGAACCTAATGCTTTAGCAATAAAGTTGAAAATCTATTAAAGAAATTTGACAGATTGTAGTAGGTTGATGTGCTGGCGTCTGTACCATTACTTATTATTAACAAAATGGAGTAAAGCAGATGAGTTGAATGCTACAATATGTATGATACTAAGCTAAAGTAGTAGAAATAAATGCATAGATTTCCACTGTTTAAAAGAACAAATATAAAACTTTTGCATCTATATCAGTAACAGACTTCTATAATTGAACAAACAAATGATTGAATTTAACTTTAAGATCAAATTCCACTTTTATAGATTTTACAATGACTGCCCCACAAACATTTGTGGCCCAAATAATTTGGTTATAATGTCAAGGTCGAGATATTTGGGCCTTATTACGAAACAGATTTAGTCTTACACGAATAACCTTGAATAATCTAAATTTAGCACCAAACATCAATGAACTTGAAAAGTTATAGGTTACGTTATGTAATAGGCAAATATTTGAAGTTTCATTCTTAGGGGTTGTACATACTTTTGACTGCATTAGCCAGTTGATCGGTGCCCTTGTAACCCTCGACCTGGGCAGGGGTGTCCATGTGGGACAGGTCGACGGCAACGCCCGGGGTCACCGGCGCGATATCGTACAGCGACAGGGTGCTTATCAACGGGTTCTGCTTCAGCAGCAGCGACAGCGGCTGGCCGATGCCGCCGGATGCACCAGCAACCATCACTTTGAATTGCAGCTGGAAAAAAACATGGTTTACCAGAAATTTTTACTAACATTCCGTCAGGCAAATACTTTTTGAACGCCGATTATTACCTCAGAGGTGGTGGAAAAGTTTTTGGCGCCATTCTGGATGGCCACCGTGGCGAGGGGTTTCAGTGCACGGGAGAACATTTTGTGTCGTCTGTTTTTTAGTAAAAGCCACTAATTTATGAAGACAATAGCAAGAAGTCCAGCTGACCCTGCTGACCTTTCGAAGATAACTAGTGATGTAACTAACTGTCAGTCAACTAGAATATTTACGTCATATCTGTCAAGATAAACACGTCACCAAATGCATGCAAAATCGATTAAATAAATCAGTAAAATATATATTAATATTACTGAAGCCCCTCACATTTTGGGCAATACGCGATCTCTGGCAGCAAATTTTAATTTCCCGGGCTTGCTTTGCATTAGTGTTTTTTCAATTATTTTATCGTAACATTCAGATAATTGTTAAACGCTTACCGCATCCCTTCGAATTTCACGTCACTTGACAGGTGATCAGAGATGTCATTTCACTCATTTCATACTATGACATTGACAGTTCAATGATATGGAAACAATTTCGTATTTTCTATTGAATAGTCAGAAACACTTATAATTTGGATGTTGTTTACATTTGCAGTTTACAGAAAAAATCAAAATGAACGTTATACAAGCGGTTAAACTGTATATAACCAGAATGACGGAAGAGAGCGGGCCGGGAATGAAAGTTATTCTCATGGACAAGGAGACCGTAAGTTGTACGCCCCATTGACTGTGATAAAAAACATTGTTCATGTTTATTTACTCGAATTCTATTGTTTATTAAATCAGTATAATGATATTTCTTATTGCTTGGTAAAATTGATAGACCTAAATGTGATATCTGAGGACATCAATTTGATTGCCAGCAGGTTACACTTGGGAGGCAACATACACTTATTTGAGGCCTTCATTATATAGATGATATTTATTTTTTAAGTAGGTGATTTACAAAATGTTTACATATCACAATTTTTTAAGCTAGGCGTGGTTAGTGTTTTCTAAATATCTACATTTAGAAGAAAAAACAAAACAGAAATTTGATGTGATCCACTGGATTAATAACCGTGTTCTTTTTTCCTTCTGTCTTCCTATCTACGGCCTCTATAAACTGAACTTGAACTCAAACCTGGGCTAAGTTCTTTTTAATCTTTCATTTTTTATTTAGAGTTAAGCCTACCTGTTCTACTGTATTTTGTATCTGTTGTGTTCTATTGGTCATCCTTTCAGTGTACAATAATTTTATTTTATCTTTCTTTATATATTTAGAGGCAATTCTTCTTATTTGTGTCACTGGCACAACAGTTATTTAAATTTTGATGGCCCTAACTTTGCCACTTTCATGGCATTATTGTTGGCAGTGCAGACGTCACTTAGGCTGCATGTATTAGGGCACAAAGGGCAGGATAGGAGGTGGAATGTAGTTTGTGACACAGCTCTAATTAGAGGCAAAGATATTATCAGTAAAAAGAGGTAGATAAGGTATAAGGCATACTCCGCAAGTGGCATATTAACATAAAGTTTATAGGTACAATATTCAATACTTACACAGCAGCACCCCATTTTTTTGTATTTTTATTATTAGCTTTTTACTTAGTCACGGAGTAAATTATTTAATTAATTGAAATATTAAACAGTATGTCACAAAGATACATTTAATTATTTTTTTGGTTTTTTGATGCTAACATTGATGCTAGCAGTTTTATATCTAAAGTGACAATGTCAAATATGTTTTTTTCAGACAAGTATAGTTAGCATGGTATTCAGCCAGTCTGAAATATTGCAAAAGGAGGTTTATTTATTTGAAAGGATTGACAGCCATTCAAAATGGGACAATATGAAGCACATGAAATGCATTGTTTTTGTGCGACCAACTTCAGAGAATATATCATTGTTATCTCGGGAACTGAGATACCCAAAATATGGAGTTTATTTCATATGTAAGTTGCTGTTTGGAAATTAAATGTAAACTTGCATAATAACATAATACATATTGTACTTAAAAAATGAACTTTTTTACATAATTATTTTTTAGATTTCAGCAATGTAATATCTAAGGCTGACATAAAGACGTTGGCGGAGTGTGATGAGCAGGAGACAGTGCGAGAGGTACAAGAAGTGTTTGCCGACTACCTTGCTGTAGACCGACACTTGTTCTCATTCAATATTGTTGGATGCTTGCATGGTATGTATTGCAAGACTTCCAGAGGGACTAGAAGGGTAGGCTGGTAACTTTTTTTTTACCCGTCTGTGCGACAACAAAGACAAAATCAACTACAAACTACAGCCCAATTCAAACACTTGAGATGAGTCGCTACACAGTAACAAATTAACATGTCAGCAGAGGTGAGGGGTGATGTACTGCGCAGCGAGTAGCGCACTTCGGAGCTGCCATAAAGTTTGAATCGGGCTGTACAAGGTTGAAAAATAAACCATGTGGCTGCAACTAAAAAACTAACAATAAATAAATAACAATATTTCGTGAAAATATGTCGATTTGCAACAAATATATATAATTACCAGAGCTACATTGACTAAATACTAAAACTACACAAAAAGGCAACAAACTTTGTCAAAGCAGTATCTTTAAAAAACATTAAATAAAATAACCTTTCACCAGGTCGCAACTGGAACCAGAATCACCTACAACGCTGTGCTCAAGGCTTGTTAGCCCTACTCCTCTCCGTGAAAAGGCGCGCCGTGGTTCGCTATGAGGCGGCTTCCGAGCCCTGCGCGCGCCTCGCCGAACGAGTGCGAGACTTACTGCGCAGGGAGGCTGTGCTCATAGATAACAATATACCGTTCAACGGAGAGATCCCAACGCCCCAGTTGCTGATAATTGATAGGAGGGATGATCCTGTTACACCGCTGTTAAGTCAGGTATGTTTTATTTTAATAAAATGAGATGAGTTGTTACGGATCGCCAGATGCCCGAAAGTTTGGCAACAAGTATTGCCAAAGGGTGGGTGTTACCCAGTTACTGGGTTGTGGAGGACAGATAGGTAGTCGCTCCATGTTAAATACTGGTATTCAGCTGCATTCGTTCTATTCTTATAAAGATAGTTCGGAAAAAGGCTGGCCTGATTGATTGATCGACTTTTTTGTCTATAGTGGACGTACCAGGCGATGGTGCACGAGCTGCTGACGATCAACAACAACCGCGTCAGTCTGGCGCACCTGCCCGAAGTACACAAGGACTTCAAAGAGGTTGTGCTGTCTTCAGAGCAGGACGAGTTCTATGCTAAGGTAAGGATAAGGATATATAGGTAAGGATAAGATAGGTAAGGATAAGGATGTAAAGTAAAGCTGTACAAGATTTTTTTTTTTTATCGGAACTCACATGCTCCTAAAGGCGAAAGTCCGAAAGCAGATAAATGTCCTGGCAAGTTGTCCTAGTCGTCACAAAAAAAAAAACAATGATATCAAACATGCTCCAATAAATCTTATTTTACTATTATGTGTGAGGGTGAATTATACAAAAAAATTAGTGATTCAAATAAATGTATTTTCTTTCTTTTTCCAGAATCTGTATTCCAACTTTGGCGAGATCGGTCAGACCATGAAGTCTTTGATGGACGAGTTCCAGAAGAAAGCGAAGAGTCACCAGAAAGTGGAGAGCATTGCGGACATGAAGAGCTTTGTCGAAACCTATCCATTGTTCAAGGTGAGTTTACATCACATTCTCAATATAACCAGGAAACCAATGCTTTTAGTATTAATATCTAAGATAAGTATTGTTGCGGTACATTGTACTGTTAACTAATTGTTATTGTAATTCTTATCTCAAAATCAAACTGTTTGAATGAATGACACAGATACAATTAGGCCAATTTACTGAAAGTTGTAAGTTAGAAAGTGAAAACAAGGCAAAATTTCATTTCATTCATACATAAGTCATGCCTTCTTCCCATGGGGATAGGCAGAAACTTCAGAACGCCACCTGCTAGGATCCTCGATCTTATCATAGTAACGCTCTGCCCCGTCGCTGGGCAAAGACTCTTCATTGATTCCACCCATAACATAACTGCTATTTGCTGTGCGTTATCTTTTATTAACTGTTTTTCCGTCTAGTTCATCTTCTAACCATATGCGCCTGTTTCTTCCACCAAGCCGTTTATATTAATTTTTTCCAACAATCATTTCTCATCTTATTTCATAGGCTTATGTGGTATACTATTAAATGTAGCGCACAACTCAATGGTAGCGCCTCAAGAGTGCCCCCGCTCTATCCCCTGTGGCGACTAGACTTTCCTTTTCTAGTTTTTGTCTACTTACTGATAATTTTTCCTCTAAACCCAAAGCCCTAACTAGTCATTCTAGTGAACACGACATTCCTTCAACAAAAGATATGTAATAGTACCTTCTTTTTACCCACAACGCTGTAACAGATTGCGCGACTACTTATTAGTTTATTTACGAGTACCTACCGTTCTTCATACGTAATCCAAGTATTCCGTTGTATTTCTGATGTTAAGTAGACTGTATTGAGAAATAAATAACTTAAACCGTATACTTATGTTTCAGAAAATGTCAGGCACGGTTACGAAGCATGTGACAGTGGTGGGGGAGCTGTCCGCATGTGTCTCGCGACACAATCTGCTCGAGGTATCGGAGGTGGAGCAGGAGATCGCCTGCCAGAGCGACCACTCCAAGCATCTGCAGGTAATGACAGACATTGAAGATACGAAGTTTTATTAAGCTCACACATGTTAAATAAAGACTGGATGTAAAAGTTCAACAGAGAACACCCAATTTTGTCCATTTCATCAGCTAGTAAATCCTACTTCTAAAGTTAGGGACATTCGAAAATATACGGACACGGGACAACAGAACTCTCAAGGGTTTCGCCTGCACGAAGGTTGCAGAGTGCTGACTATGTGCACCTTTATACGTGTGGTATATGATCTTTATTGGACTATAATATAAAAGGAGGTTGATCCTGTTATTTGAACAGGTCTGAGCAAATTAATATAATGCTATTCTACCTTGTATACAGAATAAGAGTTAGATTAAATACAATTTAAAAAATGACTCCTGATATACTTCTGTAAACGTAGTTTGGAAGAGAAGTAAGAAAGTCTTTAATAAAAAAAATCAACTGCACTTCGACTCCAATTCGTTCTAATCCACAGCGCCTAAAGAACCTCCTCTCCAACGAATCCGTCCGTCACCACGATGCAGCCAAGCTGGTCGCTCTCTACGCGCTACGATACGAGAAGCATGCCAGTAACGCGTTACCCTCACTCATCGAGGTGCTGAAGACCAGGGGTGCTCCGGAACCGCTGGTCAAGAGCGTAGTCAATCTGCTGGAGTATGGCGGCGCCCATGCTCGGCAGAGCGACCTGTTCGGGCTGCAGGATGCTGTTAAAATTACTAAAAGGTTTTTTAAGGTTGGTTGGCATTCATTTGTTTTTGATTTCCGATATTTATCGAGTAACTGGGACGTGGAGCTCAGATAAGCATGTATGTATAATATTGGTATACAGCAGGTTTCCAATTCTAAACACACCCATTTCGATTGATATACTTAAAGTTTATTTTGTATTAGTGAAATAAAGCAAATATTTGTACGCAACATCGAGTGTGAGCACGGTTGAATGAGAAATGAACTGAATATACAATTTAAATCTCCATAAATCTAGGAATTTTGGTATATTGATTGTGGTAATGTAACCGTTGAATACCATGTTTTTTTGAGAACATACAAACATATGTAGTAGTTTTGTAGTTTCAAAACAATAAAGACATATCATATTATTTTTAATTACAGGGTCTCAACGGCGTAGAAAACATCTACACCCAACACACTCCTCTTATAAAAGACACAATCGAAGATTTAATCAAAGGGAAACTTCGAGAAAACCTTTACCCAACCCTCGGTGGCGACGACGGAGCGTACGGCAGGCGCCCTCAAGACATATTCGTTTTCATCGTAGGTGGCGCCACCTATGAAGAGGCCCAGTGCGTCCATCAGATCAACCAGGCGTATCCAGGAGTCAGGATAGTCCTCGGAGGCACTACTATCCATAACTCCACCTCGTTCTTCGAAGAAGTGAAGGCAGCTATGCAAGGAGTGCATAGAACGCATACTAGACATATCAGGAACGTTTGAGCAGTTCTGTTGATGTATTTATTGAAATAATATCAAAATGTATGAGCAAGTGGCCATCCAAATATTACGTCACACGTTAGGCTTAGCTAGGCGTCACCGAAGTGTGACATCGTGTGACAAGGAGGACGATTCATAATAACATAAGCTTCGTGATGTCACTTGAATAAATCTAAAGTATTGAAACAAATGCTCCAAAAGTCATGAAATTCGTGTGACGTAATATATGGATGGTCCCTAAGGTACCTGCACCCTAATTGCGTAGCACACTGTTAATCACCATCTGAATAATTTTGAAGGATTATTGCTAATCCATTGCTTCATATGTTTGAAAAATTTGTCTGCTCAACAACGTAAATAACGCAATGTATGTTGTTGATCTGTCAAAATGAAAGCCATTCCTAATTATAGTGTGTTACGCAACTACCCCGCTGATCTCCCTGTGCATTTAGTGCATGTTCTTCGAGATATGTAATTTGTTGTGGAAATTGTATATCAGTGCTTCATTTTAATCTAAATAGGTAATTAAATTATTGTAAGCTTATGCAAGCAATGCCCTGAAGGGTATTTCGCTTTCCGCGTTCGATTCAGGACACCGCTTGCGTGGAATCACCATGGATTTTAGCACGGTACATGTTGCGTTGTTTATTAAAGAGTTACGGTCAATTAAAGGTCATTCATTAACTTTTATATCTTTTTAAATGTTTCTGTAATTACGGCATTCAAACGGTTAATCTGTAGACGAACTAACTTTACACGTTTTGTAAAAACAAAACAACGTTAGTCTTCTTCTTCTTAGCGTGTCGATAGTAATCTAAATGGACTCTGCCCAGAATTCGTTCACTGGCGCCAAACAGGCGCCAACACCAGCGTCCATCAGTTTCTGTAACGTGCAGCTGACAGGACACGATACTAAGTGTCTCTAGTCGATTACTAAACAATGTATAAGTAACGCAAACTGAACACTGTTTGATGGGTGGTATGTACAGACGCCAGCACATCAAGCTACTACAATCTGTCAAATTTCTTTAATAGATTTTAAACTTTATCGCTAAAGCATTAAGGTTCAAGGTTGATTGGGAAAATTTGACAGTTTCGGGTAGCTTGACCTGCTGGCGTCTGTACTCTGTACCAATCTAAACAAGCGTGGTGATTTCAAGCAATTGGTGCCTCGAATTTAACACTGAAAGAAAAATACGCTGGTCTGGCTGGGGTACTTTTATTAGTCAAACGTTATTCTAATGTGTTATCCAAGTTATTTTAGTATTATATCCACACGTATGTGTATAATTAAATTATTATTCGAATTAATTAACAATATTATTTTATTTTTCATCCATTATCATCATCCACGCACGGCCAGACTGCAGGGCGTAGGCCTCTCTTTTCCTGTGCCAATCTTCACGCTTCCCTTACTACCTACTAGCTTAATCATAGATCTCATAATTATTATTTCAGTCGAAAGAAGTCCACAGCTGGACTTAGCTAGGCCCGCCCAAGCATCGCCACTTCGACCGGTTCTGTGCTTCTCGCATCCAGTGGATTCCTGCGGCCTTCACAAAGTCCACCTTGTGGCGATACATATATCTATGATAGATTCATTCTGACAGAATTTGTGCGAGTGCTAGGTTGGTAGCATCGTAGCGAACAGAAAACTTGACTCGAGTTTATTTTTATCCCTTTGATATACTGTACTCACCGCGGCTTATTCCAACGATCGAGGATGAAAAGCCTTTGTCACGCAGATCATGGTCTATTCGCGTGCCAATTTACATTTCATACAAATCAGTTCAGCCATTTTAGTGTGAAAGTGTAACAAACAAACATACAAAAAATCAAATCTTTTCTCTTTATAATATTAGTTTAGACAAGCCAATGGGATTACCCATAGGCAAACTTCTTTAGGCGACAAATTGAAAAATAACCCCCTTGTGCAAAATTTCATGCTTCTAGAAATCTAGACCCAGCGGTTTAGGCAGTGCGTTCTATCAGTGAACGAATGGATATAAAGATTTTTGGAACGAAGTTCCATAATGCGACTTGCGGTAGGAGTTGACTGGTTGAAATCGTCACGTAAGGAAGAAGCTCCATGCGGCTTTCTCTCTGTGTGTCTCTTTCTATTATACAGGGCCAAAACAAATTAGAACGAAACTCCGCAGACGTAATTGGTATCGATATCTAAACATAATAAACAAAAAAAATATATATATATTTTTAGGGGCTCGACGAACGGTTGTATTGTAAGTTGAGAAAATCATTTTTTTTTGTTTTATGTTGTTTAGATATCATTACGTCTGAGAAGTTCACAAAAAAAACGAATTTTTTAAGTAATTACAATCTTCTTATTAGCGTGCCGATGTCAATCTAAATAGACCCGGCCCAGAACTCTGTTACGTGTTTGGCGCCATCACTAGCGTCCATCAGTCCCTGTAACGTGCAGCTGACAGAATACGCAGGACATGATATTAAGTGTCCTATTGTTTGTGAAACAGCACCACATTTACACTCCAAGGTGGAGTTATCTGTCTTCTATGAATCTCCACCTGAACAGGTTTTCCTTGCTTCGGCTAACCTGGGTCCGGACTCTTTTTAAAGACTTCCAGGTTATCTAGGGCAGCTCATGTCCAGGTGAGAGATCTTCAGCGGGTGCAACGAATGGTTTGGGTAAGGAAGCAGTCCCGCCACATATTCAATCTTTCTTTCGAGCGTGCGCCAGTGAGTGGAACAATACACTTAAAAAAAACTGTTTCGGCTTTTAACCTTGTGTTTCAGACTTGTAGCACAAGGACGTCGTATGTCGGAGACCATGTTGGTTCTTTCGCTGGAGCTTGTTACCGCTCTGCGAACTACTGGTGGCGCTATTCCTGTTACTGGATACAGCATTTATACCGGAGTCGGTTTTCATTCAAAGCTGTCACGGGCAGAACCAATCCACACGGGGTACGCGAAATTACTCGCAGAAAAAGATAGAGCCATCTCAACAGTCCGCATAACGTCAGGCTAAGCACCCCAATTCGCTGAAGAAGACTGATTTGCTAGTGTGCACCTTCTGCTTGATGATCTTGCAATTTTAAGGGCCTGTCCAGAGTAACAGCAAGAGATATTTAGGAGAGTTGCTGTGCTCGATAGACCACCCCAGGTGATGAAATATGCAAGATTGGGTTTTGCTCGGATTGAGCTTGAGCGTGTTACTGACCTTACAGTGGACCTCATCCTCCTGAAAGGTGGTGGCTTGGGAGGTGAAGGCAAGGTCGTCTGTATAGAGGAAGTGGGACGTATTCGGGCTGGATGGTTGGTCGTTGGTGGACATATTAAAAAGTAGCGGTGCCAGGACACTACCTTGAGTTAGACCGTTTTTCTGCACTCTCCAATGACTTTTTTCCGAGAGGTCTACCTTGACCAGAAACCAGCGGTTGTAGAGTTCTCGGAGTATTCGGGTAAAATTCTGATCGCTGATCAATGTCTCCACCTTCCACAACACCCGTTTGAGGTTGACTCCCGTTTGTAGCCGACAGGTCCACGAATACAGCACCTGTGACCATTCCTGTCTCAAAACCATCCTCAATGTGTTGAACCGAGTGTGAGAGTCTGATTGCAGCAAGACTTGATGGGTCCGAAACCAGCTTGTCAGCATTGTTAAATTGTAGAAAAATTGCGTAACACAGAAATTACAAATATGTATGAGTTACAATTTTGTTTTGTTGTTATACATGTCATAACTCGGTAGGAGCTTACCGAAGTTGGCGCAGCTTGTGCGCAGTATTTTAGACAATAGTGAGTGTCGATGGGGAAATTATAATAAAAACACAGAACTGTTGTGTTTAAAACACATTTTTTTACTTTTTTATTGAAAAATATTCGTCGACACAGGTGTTGTGTGTCCAACAAACGATAAACGATGCCATACCACTTTTGGCACATTCCTCTTTACTCGCCCGTCATTGGGCTCACAAATAAAAAGCACTTTTTTTCACAAATCATAACTTTTATCGACAAGCGGAATTAAGCAGCAATTTCGTACAATATCATATTTGAAACGAATCATTAGAATTTTTGTTAGGTAAGATTTATTAGAAAATTGTAGGTACCTCATAGCGCCATAGCAGTAGTTTTAGCAAATCTTTACAATTTAGTAAGTAAGCATTTCGAAGTTAATTTCTCAATAGCGATGGCGCTATGTTGTTTGTCCATTAAATTCTCCTGATTCGCATCAAACAAATTACAATATACAATATGAGAGTTTTTGGCTCTATATTTCACTCGTATAAAATCCAATTTCACTTTACAATTACCTCTGCTTACTTCCACAAACATTATTTTCCTTCAGTCTTTACAAAATTTACACCTATACTGGAAATTTTACCAAAATGCAAATTTAATTATCATAAGAAAGTTGTGGTTTATCTTTTTGAGTAGTAATTATAAGAGCATTTTGTTAAAACCTCAAAGTACTAGGTCTACACGTTGGTAACATTCTTACATTATGCCCCGGCGGGGTGCGCAGGGGCAACACACATCTATAAGGCAATTTCATAGAATTTTATCTATACATACACAATGGGTTTTCGAATCGTCCGTGCCGACAGTGGAGTCGGTAACAAATATTTACATGTAAGAAAGTGCCTTATACGAGGTAAAAAATGTATGAGCTGCTCAGATTCGACTGAGTCTTCAATTATTATTTTTATAATGTGATGATTATATAAATGATATATTTGAAGCTTCAATCTTGCTTAGCAGCAAGTGGCAAATCGTTGGGCTGAGCTGTTGATCTCAGCTAGCTGCGGCATGTTCTGAGCATTATACAATTGAAGTCAACTTATGCAAATTAGGCAATCAGGGAAGAACATAAATACAATTTCCACTTGCTCCAAAAGCAACAAAGTAAATAGTAGTTGTTCAGGCATTCCATAGACTATAAAGTATCTAACTCTATTGTTCTGTATCTTAATAATACACTAATCTATCTATTAGTATTATTAGAATTTTGAAGACAATTTTTTTTTCAAAGATGTACTTTAGTAACATAATATATTCCGTAAAAACATATCATTTAACTTACTTATCCTTGTCCAGAGGGGATAGTGTTAAGTGTAGTATTAATTTCTGCCACGTTATTATGTAAACTAGCTTCAATTGACTCTTAGGTTCAATAACGATAAGGAATGTGATCTAAAGTATTGTCTCAACAACTTCCATTTACTCAAACTATTAATATCAGTACCGTTTACTTTGGTACTTCCCAGTTCAGTAGTCATTATTCGTGATGGAGTAGTCACATGTCACCATTGATAAAGGCACAATGGAGTTATCCCTTTATCTTAGTTTCAACGAGTTTTTGCCCGTCGTTTTACTGGTTGATCTTTTTTTTATATAAAAGGCTTCACAATCAGATCTCTGATTTGTCCCTCTTTTAGTAAATGCACCAACATGTGCGTTGAATAATATACTAAGTAGTACATTACGGCGCTTTCATAGTTGCATTTAATATGGGAATCTTATAAAAAATGTATACCACAACCGTTATAATTATAATGTGGCCAAAGGAACTCGAACGCCTTTCGTAAGCACGTACAAATTTTACGAGAAAAAGAAGTGTCCCTAGCTAAAACATAAACATTTCCGCGCCACCAGTCGTGACACCTCACACAAAAAAAATATATCGTTACTTTATGGCGCATAACAGACAACCACGCACTTACATCTTTTTTACACACTCTCATTTAGACAACATACGCGGTGGAGTCACTCACGCGATAAAAATTTAAATTAAAACAAGAAAAAAAAAATGTGAAAAAAAAGAAAAATAAAACAGTACATGAGACTCCATACCATGTTCTCGAACACTACGAGTCACGAACGTGGTACGGGTCTGATAGGCCCTTTCCGCAAACTTTATTTTGTGATTTTTTTGAAATGTTAACATGGTCGAAAAAACTTTACACATCACAAAATTATAAGCGGTTTCATGGGAAAGGACACTAGTAACTCCCTTCTATATCATAATATTTACATTATATACATGTCAATGTTTATATCGCAATTTGTCTGTTTATTTATATAAATATGTCTATTTTAATTACTTTAAATCTACACAAATCATACATTCTGCTGTGTTGTATATATCCTATATGTATCCAAACAGAGCAACTCATTGGGAGTTTTTCATAATGATCTGTTTATGTAATCCATCAATTTTTACAAAAGGAATGCGCTTATACATAATAGGAAGAACTCGAATGTGTTTTTAAAGAAATCCTGCAGCACTCCATGGTTATTCATTTAGCAGATTGATTGTTATAAAAGAATGTGAATGTCATCGTCCACATTTGGCGCTACCCAGGGAGCACCGCGCGGAGGTCATGGACTTAGCTCCCCTTGATGCCACACTTTTATATTAAGCATTTTACGACCCTCAATTCAAGCTGAAACTTATTCATAAATACCTATACATCACTATGGGAGAAAATGGTTTTTTTATTGTGCAAATCTTGTGAGCCTTACTTTTATTTAACTAAATATATCCGATGACGCATTTCTGTGACAATCCTGACATTAATTTATGTGAACAGTGTCAGTTTCGTCGTAAATAATGTATATGCATCCTAACTTCCTTACACCTACCTATCAAGTTTATATTTTTATTGTCAAACCTACTTGCGTCTGTAACGCATCCTGTTACAATTCCTTGAAACGCGAAGGGTAACCTTACAAATTATTTAAAGGCTAGTTTCGCTGCAATATACTTAGGCCTGTGTTCAGCAACATTCAAACCGTTGGTTTATGTTAACTTTCCTGAGGAAATGTTAAATATAGCAGTAATTAAATATCTAAGCAGTTGATTTAAATGTTAGTGAACACAGGTCGTTAAGCGTTCGCTTAGCGAAACTAGGCTTTAAAAAATTGTAAAGCACAGAAATGAAATAATATTCCATCCTAAATCATAGATGTAACTAAATTATAAAATAGGAATTCTATCATAATTTTATATATTGACAAATATTATGTAGATGTTAAAAAATAAAAATATTTTACATTTCTATTAGGTGCTGGCAGTAAAACTAAAGAGTTCATATCTGTTAGGCGCTTAAATAAAACTATAGCATGACCTCGCCTGTTTAGGAATTTCGCATAGAAAAAATATGTGAAAATAAGAACCTTCGATTCGCACAATATATCCGTTACGCTTGAATAAAGGGAACACAAAAATAAAATAAAGTTTCATAACTTAAATTAGTACTGGTTGTGAAGTAATTTAAGAAGACTGGCCTCGTTCTCATGTGGCAAATAAAATATTGTGAGGCCTCAATAAATACGAGTATTCTGCAACGCGAAAATCAATTTGAAGAAGAAAATTCAATTATTTTCTACACCCGTGTAACCAGGTAACTTAATATCATATCGAAGTCCGAATCCGAGTATGGAAGCGAGATTGAGTCAGGTGAGGACTCATGCAGGCCAGATGATAAAGGAGAGGAAGACAATCCTCTATCTCTTTCCGACCTTCTAAATTATGACATGTTTGCCTCCAGGACGGGTAGACCCATCCAATTGGCCGAGACAGGGGTCATGAAAGTTGTTCCTGCCATCAATGTTGACTATCCTATATCTCCTTTGGCGACATCATCTCCAGGGATCGACCCTCATAAGTCTTTGATATCCTGCACCTCCGGCCAGAAATCTCAGGGCTCACATGAGTCAATAGGAGCCTCCAATGAGGATCCCCCAATTCTTGAAGCTTTGCAGAACCTAGAGGTTGAATTCGGAACTGGGACCTTGATGAGCAGAGAGATTGCAAGTTTTATTTGGCAGGATATATTATCGTCAGATGCCAAGGAAAGTCTCTATGATATTATCCGGGTTTTTAATAAGTCCTCTGAGACCTAGACCAAATGTAACATCAGCGCAGAGCAATTACTCCTGACAATGCAGGATGTCCACTCGAAGGTTACCCATCTACCCCCCTTTATCGCTAGATCACTATCATCCCTGAGCTCCAGGAACAAGGTTCCCAACTCAGAGATCTTGTCGACAGGGGTCCCTACAGGAACCTACAGGAGTGACTTTGGAACCCTTACTATGCCTGACAAGGCAACAAGTTTCCAGGGATCGGGAGAAGCTGCAAATATCCTCTCTGATCTTTCAAGATATGTAAAAAAAAGTCTTTAGTTATCATGGGCATTATGACAAAGAAAATAGCCGAACTTCTGGCCTATATGGAGGACCACCCCGAACGGGGATATGCCATGATAGATGGGGTCCCTGAAGAAAAGAAATCAGTTTAAGAGGAGATGATGGCCGACCTTCCTGATGGGCACTATTAGTGGTCCAAAATTTATTGAGAACAGACAAGATTAGACAATACGTTCACAGAATAGTAATTTGCGAAAAATAGTTGTTTCTATCCACCCCGTGACCTCTACAAGGACGATAGGAGCCTCGCAACGACTCGCGACAGGAATTATAATATTATGCAGTTCTTTACGATATCCTACACTTAAGGGCTGAGTTTCACTAACACATGCACCCTGAAAAGGCGCACTTACTACATTCCACATCAAAGGAACATATAAAATGTTTTACGAATAATTATTTTCTTTTAAAAAGAATAAATAGCACTTGGCTACAGGTGATACTTGTAGCGAATAAGCTAAATAATGAGCGCAAGTGAATTGGCATTCTCAATAAGGAGTCTGTTACGATATAGCGATACCATAATTTCGGGAGTCCGTATCGTGTCGTAGTATACTAGTTACGTTGCCTTTTCAAAAGCTGCAAATGTATTAAATAAAATAGAACTAATGACTCGTGAGACAGTTACGTCATGTCTCAGTAAACATTGAGCATCTAGGATGGTCCCGATACTTATTTCACTTACTGTCCAATGAAAGACGTTGCAATATCTTTCACATCGATCTGGCGTCTAAAATATCGCCCATAATTTACATTACGAATTTTAATAGTAACTATTTGCCAATTTCATAAATTAATATTTTTTAAGTGCAATTGACACTTTGGAATTGGTAAAGAAATCGCGGAGGGTACCTTCACAATAATAAACCCTAAACCTAAATAAATACAATTTAACGAACTGACCGCTGTCTCAGAATGGCGATAGTCGTTATAAACGAGGAAACAAAGGTTACCGACCACAACCAGGAGGAATTTGATAATTACTACTTTTAGTATAAAAGGACTTTTTTTGCCGATAAATATCATGTATTTAATATAAAACTCTATTAATAATAGTTGTAGACTATGTTGTATCAAACTTTATTATGATATTTAGTTCGATTTATTTCATATTTTTTATATAAAACTGGCATGCACCTTACTTTGCGAGGTGTGTGCCTGGCTCACAATACATATAATAAACTGACGAGTTGTTACCAAATTCCTCCCAGTTTGTTTCGATAAGTATGATAGAGAGTGAATCATCTAATTATAATACATATGTCCGCCCCCAGTTCCGCGCGCGGGCGGACCACACTCCGTCCGTACAAGACGCACTATTTTCTTACACACACATACATACAATCTTCCATCCATTCTTAAATATTTAATATTTTCCCCCGCCGTGCTAAACTAACTAAATTATTTTAAACAGTGTTTTCATGTGAATGACAACACTAACTAAACTTTCAAAACTTGAAAGAATGGTCAGGTATTCATATTATTTCAAAGATAATACACATTTTCTGTTTTTTCACGTGACAACTTTAATTTTATACAAAAATGAACCTATTTTTTAAATTGTTCAATAAATTATGGTTTTTCATTTATAATTGGCAACTACTTGTTGTTAAAGATGTTTTCATATCTTTGGTATATATCACAAAAATCAGCGTCATTTAAATTATGATAAGTGGAGAAAATGGGATGTCTTTATCCAAAATGGACAATTCCGTATTTTTATTTACTGTACTAGAGTTTATGTAATTCACTAAAGTTATTTAACAAACAATAAAAATTAAAACTCGAAAATATTTTGCCACGTGAAAATACCGAGTAAAACTTTTTAGAAAAACATTAAAAAACATCAATTATTGCGATGAACGTATCAATACGAAGAAGGCATACAAGTTATTACTTTGCGTTGTATTTTTAAAGTTAGAAAAGTATTACAGCTGCGTCACCCTACGGCTTGTAGGATTACGCACAATGATGACGTCAGTGACACGAGAAGTGCCTAATAAATACTTGAATATCGCCAAATATTTTGATGGCGTTAAAAGTACAACTATTTCTTCGTGACGATGACTTTTTATAAAAAAATGAAGGCCTCCTAGTCTACGTGCTAATTTTGATAAAAAAATAAAAAATCTCCGCTTACTAATTGTAACAATACACAGTGGGGTAGCAACGCCTTTTTAAGTAAACCTGCATAGATTTCCCGCGCACTACCGCCACAAATAAGTCTCAATGGACACTTGTTACAAATATTACATAAAAAAGCAAGTGCACTTTTATATAAATTTTGATACTCCAAATTGTTCTAGAGTTAATTTAGGTCAGAATTATAATTTTATGCGTGTATAAATAATTGAAAATATTTTTCAGACTAGCAAAACAGTTTTTTATTTATGAGACCGCAAAACATAAGTGATGCTGCCAGCAGCAAAATTAAGAAACTACTGTCCAGCGATATTTTCACAATGATCGAGTCGGCAGAGACCTCCAGGCTGTTCTAAATTACATCGCTATTGATTCTATGTCCAATACCTATGTTATGGACCGGTGATCGTAACTCAGTACATCGCAACACAATGAAAGTTACACGATATATCGGATTGAAATTTAAATTACAACGAATGGCTTACTTCGACTATTTACATGTAAATCCGATATAAACTATTTCCTTTAATATATTAACATCGGTAGTGATACGAAAACGAGAGTACAAGCAAGGAAACAATACGAGCGTGTCGCTCTTCGCACGGCGTGTCCCGGTCGCACTACACTGAGTCAGGCGCGGCGGTAGCGCGCGGCGTACTGCACGTACAGGCTGTAGTCCAGGCGCAGGCTGAGGCTGACGTGCGCGCGCGCGCGCGGGCCCGGCGCGGCGCGGCCCGGCCGGGGGCCCGGCACGGCGCGGCCCGGCCGGGGGCCCGGCGCGGCCCGCGGCGGCCGGGGGCGCGGCGCGCGGCCGCGGCTCGGCCCGCGGTCGCGTTACGGGTGCGCGCCGCCCGCGCCCACGCCCGGCGTCGTGGACCCGCCCGACGAGCCGTGACTGGGCGGCATCAGCACTCCCTGCGGGCCGACAACGGGCACGTTATCTACTGCTCGACGATATCGTCGTGAAAACCCACACCACGAAATGGATAGGTACAGAGAGCTCCATAAAACGAGCTAAAACAGACGCACGCACATATAAGGTCGAAACAAAATACCTAAACAAACTTTTGCAGAATACAGTAGTTACCAATTTTGACATAAAAGAAAAAAAAAATACAATGAAGGTTCCATTCCATTGCAAACGTTATTCTGTTTACCCAGGTATTTTGTTTGGACCGTATGTAGACGCGTACGCGATCTCAAACTACATATGTCAAATGAATGTCAGTCACGTGTGCGCAAGCACTCGCTTTATGTAGGTGCCTGTTTATGAGTGTACATTTTCGCTCGTTGTAGGAAGCCGGTCCTATGTACCTATCTATTTCGTGCCCACACACAATAATTAACATAAGATGCGATGTTATTCAGTAGGGCTGTCAGTGTTGTCAGTACGCGTTATCGATTATCGAATCTACTCAAATACGGAATGAAACTCACATTGTACGAACGCGTGTATGAAATGCACAAGATCCAGCTTCGAATCATCAACCACGCCAGCAGGCGGTGCACATGCACTCACCGACGAAGTTCTGACGAGACAAAGATTACCTGTAGTTGCACCGCACATGGTTCAAAATCGCTTGACACTTCCACATGACATCCGAATGTTTGTGTAATCTTGGGCTGATGTCAAAGTGCATGGGAACCTCCTTGATGATGTTACTTTGACACCTAGTGGGGACAAGTCACTGACAAGTATCTTATGGACTTGTTAGAATACATAATAAACGTGCCTAATGTCAGTCTAATGTTCCTGAATGACGACGTAAGGAAGCTTAAATTATGGTCATTAAATTGGGAGGAAACTTTAATGGCAAAACCAGCAGTTCGGTTGTTCAGTGTTCCTGTGACAGGACACTTCAAGTTCATAAGATAATTGTTAGTGGGACTGACGTATACAGTGCTACATGGATCTAAATGAACGTGGTGAGAGAGAACTAAACTCTAATAAAATTCTCGACTCCAATTATTATTTCCAATGCAAATATCAACTTTATACTGTTTCAGTTTAGCACTATTGAAAACGTCATAAAAATGGTATAGAAGTTATTTTTCCAAAACCACATATTTATTTTCATGTTTGAAAACTCAATCGCGAACGCAGTATAATTGGATGTGACAGGTTCTTGAAGTCTTCGTTCATAAATAGCGCCATCCAGGTTCATTTAGATCCATGTGGGTATGTGGTGCATGGTTACCTGTAGCGAGTGGGGGTGGGGCTGCGGCGGCGAGGCGGTGGGTGGCGCGTGGTTGGCCAGGTAGGCCAGGTGGTGGTGGTGGTGGTGGTGGCCTCCCGAGCCGGCCGGGCCCATCAGCGGACAGAGCACCTGGTGGTACGCCTGGAAACAATAAAATAAACATTTTAATTACTGTCCAATGGAGAGAAAATTCTATAAATAACTCGATAAAATTGATAGAAACATTGTTTTACGGCGTCAATGTGAGTATTGTTTACCTGGAAAGGTGGCTGCTGGAAATGATGGTGCGGATGTTGATGCTGGTGCTGGTGCGGGTGCGGCGTGTGCGCGGGCGAGGGCGGCGGGTACAGCGCGGGCGACGCGGCCGCGGGCGAGGGCGCGGGCGGCGCGTAGCCCTGCACGCCCGCCACGCCCACCTCGGCGCCGCCCAGCCCGGAGCCGCCGCCCACGGACCCGCCCACGCCGCCGTGGTACATGCGGACCTGGACAAAACATTACAATTTCGTTGAGATGCGTTCAAAAGGTTGGCAATAAACAAAGAACTCTTTTGAATGAATGATAGCTGAACATTTTATAACGAGTGTAAAAAGACACAACCGAACCCGACAGTCATTTATATTGACCATACCTGGAATTTGAAAGCCTGTATTTTTAATGAAAAATGACTTTCATCTTTCCGCTTAATGTAAAAAACACGCTGATTTGGAGTTCGCTAATTCCAATTAGCAATAAAAATGTCCTCTTCCATCACTGCTCAGCTGGCGTTACAATGACTGGAATTGACTTACCTATCATTAAATCATTCCAAAATTCAAAAAATCAAACACAATAGAATAATGTTGATATGTTGTACTCACCATATGCTGATACTGCAAGGCGGGCTGCGCGGGATGCTGGCCGGGGTGCGGGTGCGGGTAGGGCACGAACTGCTGCATCGGCGCGGGCGCCAGGAGAGGCTGGCCCGTCGCTGCCGCTACCTGCATGCCTGAACCTACGCCCACTACACAGTCAACGTACGTTAACACTATAGCCGACCTTTGAGCAATGATCCTCTACCCTACTTCCTTCCTTTTTACTACTTTCATTGTTGCTTGTCATCATTATCTCCCTAGCCTTTTCTCAATAATGTTAGGGTCGGATTCCAGTCTAACGCGATGCAGCTGAATTACCAGTATTTTTCATGAAGCGACTGCCTATCTGATCAACTCGGTTACTAGATGATATGAGACCCCTTGGTTAGTCTTATACCCAATAAATGTGTTTCGATTGTTTTCTACTACTGCTTGATAATCTACTTTGGTTACTTGCGTAAATAAGAAACAAGAATGCAATTTTTTTGAAAACCCGACTTGAATTTCATGTCATTATTTCAGGCACTTAATGTAACTATTGCTAATAGATATTGCATATTTAGCAGCATCTTTTATTATTGCGTTAATAACCAGTAAAAACATACTGCAATCAGCCCATTTGTTTGGCATATAGCACGACTAGGTATTTGGTGCCCACGTTCATCAAGATTTTGTTATTAGACCATAAACAAAATTCCAGTATACAACGTGGCGCTACAATGGCGACATTAATTTAACTCACGGGTAGGGCTAGTGGCCAGTAATCTTAAAAAGAATATCAACATAAAAAAAATCGTAACTTGCGCCGCGCGCCGACATAGGGCTCTCTCTCTTTCCTTCAATTCGCCTTCTCTTTGCTCGTTAATTGTTTTAATTACATTAATGCGATGTTATGATCCGTGACCCCGGCAAATGACCCCTGCGCTATAGTTCTTTAAGTCAGGTTGCTCTAAGATGCTATTTTATAAAATTGTTAATAAATAAATAAATTTAATTAAATTAAAATATATTCATAAAATTACAACGCAAAACCGTATACGTGTGTTAAATTAATGTCGCCATTAAAGCGCCACGCTGTATAGTGGAAAAAAACAAGATAGCGATAGAGTTAATAAGTTATTTTGACGGTTATTTGAGATTTTGTTATTATTACTATCTAATTTTATTTCGGAATAACATTTACATTCCATACGTTGTTAATAAATAATACTTCTAAATATGTCAGTAAAGTTACTAATTATTATTATTTATTTACAAAGTTCATAAACAAAATCACAAATAACCGTCAAAATAATCTATTACAAGTTATTTTTAGTTTGTGAAATAGTATTTCGCAAAATTATCCCTCAAATGTTTACCAAAAGCGCTCCCCTGACAACGTCATTCGAGCGCCAAAATATTCTTGTAGCAGTTTAGGTGGTGACGTCATGCTCACCTTTCCTGAAGTTTCTCTGTTGCTGCGACTGCATGGGGGGCTGTCCGCCTCCCCCTGAGACTCCTCCAACTCCTCCGCCGCCTCCCATAGCTCCATATGCCAGCTGTAAACACATCACATATTATTAAGTTGAGACATTACACTTGTTTTAACATGCTAACAGTCTTTTTCAGAAAACTTGATTGCCATTGATGCTGTGATTACCGTGGTTACATACTGTTTAGAAGTAATTTAAAAGTACCATCTATTTGAGTTAAGGTGGATGCTCCAAGGTGCGCGAAATACAAATTTTCGAAATTCAAATAGTTGTACGTTGATTAAAATATGATTCGCGGCCGCAATAAATAAGTATTTACAGAATTATAATCATTAAAGTCATCAACACGACTCTCTAAGATCAAGTGATCCTACTGAATGACTATTTCATGAAATCTCGACATTTTAGGATTATGCTAACTTAACAAGTTGTATTACTGATTCTAATGATTATAATTTTGTTGTTGACATGGAAGGAGCAGAGTCCCCGTAAACTTTTGTCAACTTCGGATGAATTTCCTTAGGGTATTTAACATTATACAGTGTACAGTAGATAGAGTAGAATTACAGTAAATATACTGTAATTACAGTGAGGCATAAAACATATTTTTTGGTTGATTGGAACGCCATCTTTCTGTCTTGCCGAGAACTTTTTACCTTACCCAAGTATATCATATAAGTGTTTATTATTTAGAGAGATTTTAATTGTTTTCGTTATAATTAAAATCAAATGATTTCGTATCTATCATCATCGATCATCAACCGATCTTATGTGCTTATAATAAATAAATTTCTTTCTCTGTTATCTGTTGATAACCGGAGATTGTGAGTAAATACCAAGATAACCATATCCGTATGTGAATCGATATCTACAATCTATACCTATGTAAGATTGTATGTTTCTTATGTCCGGGATTTTAAATAAAAACAAATTAATATTATTTGTATTTCTTATCAAAGTTAACGTTTTTGTTTTTTGGGAATGTCATTTCGCAGTTCAACGTAGGAGGTTGTCGTCTGCTTGACGGGACTTGTCTGTGGTTGCCAGGGTTTAAAAAAATTAAAAACTAAGCGACTACCCGCTAAGGGCACCCCCTGTGGGACACGTACATCGGCTTGGGGCGTCGCTGGGACAGGGCAGCAAGGGACAGGCTGGATCTGAATTAAAAGTTAACGTTGAAAAGTTAACTCTGTAAATTATATCTTAGTTATCTACTGATCAGGGTGAAGTTTCTTGCTTTTTAAATTGTTTTATCAAGCGAATACTGTAGCGAATATTGAAAGCCTGCTTCTTACCAAACGGAGTGGCTCACACCAGCATAAAAGTGGGTGGAAAAGAGAGTAAAATACCTTTGCTTTGCAGTGGGATAGTATAGACTTTTTTTTTTCTTTTTGAGGATGGGAAATCATCAAATGACCCCTCCCGCTCTGGGTGGAGCGGAGGGAGTGTCGGACTCTTACTGACTAAAACCCACCCGTGTTCCTTCCTTAGCCCTTTATGTTCCAGGGCAGCGGTAACCCTTTCGGACGATCCCGCTACCCTGGCAGGCTTCGGCCCTATCGGGCCCCGTCACTCCTGCTGACATCTCTGGATAATATAGACTTATGCAGCAGCAGCAGCAGCAGGCAGATTATAATTATAATCAGCCTATAATGTTCCCACTGCTGGGACACAGGCCTCCTTTCTTCGAGAGAGAGTGGGCTATAATCTACCAAGCGGGCCCAGCGCGGGTTGGTAGACGTCACATATCTTCGAATTTTTGGTTCTAGGACATGCCGGTTTCCTCACGATGTTTTCTTTCACCGTTTTGAGAGCAGCGGTGATAAAATTATTTACACAAAGTAAAGTGCCTGCCTGGGTTCGAACCCACGACCTCTAGGCCACCAGTGCTCAATTAATATAATTTATGATACTTTGAGATGAAGCTGGCATAACTCGGTTATCAATAATGAGAATCAAGTCGCGATCTTTGAACTGACGCTCGGACTTAACATCTGTGCGGTACTGTGTGTAATAACGTTTGTATGTAAGTTTATTACCTTACTACGGTTCACGGTTTTCCATGTTTCTATTTCATTTTGCTAGCCTTATGATGTACAGGGTTAAATTAAATTAGCTAGCGAAACTCGACAGACGTGACTGGTTTCGATATCTTAACAAAATAAGATTTTATTATTACGATGTTCCCACGGGTTCGAAACTTATGCGAAAAAGGAAACAACTTGCGATCTAACCTGGTAGCTTTGCAAACGCTGAGCGAATCCAACTTTTCTTACTGAACTTTGAGCGGTCCGATTTCATAACATTGTTATCGGATAATCCCCTTTTACGATATTCAAGAAACCTGTGCAAGTGTGCATATCTGTACCTGTGCTTGATATCGTAAACTACAGATAGTAAGTAGGTTTTAATCTTTTATGTCATTGTTAGCAACAAATTGTGGAGAAAGTAGTGAATTCAATTTTATCTACACTAATATTATAAGGAGGTAGATTTTTTTTTGTTTGCATGTAGGGGGTAATCTCTGGAACTACCATTTGGATTTCAAAAATTCTTTATGCATTTGATAGCCCGATTCTTGAGGAAGGCTATAGGCTATTTAACATCACGCTATGACCCTTAGGAGCCGAGCAAAAAGAACAAAAAAAAAAGTCAAAAAGAACGCTAGGCGAAAACGAAGTGATAGCGTGGGCAAGTGATGCGATGCGACGGAATGGGTCGGGGGAGCAAGAAATTTGACGCGGACGAAGTCGCGGACAGAAGCTAGTTGACGATAAAAAAAATCTTTCTTTTAACGGACTTAATTTGAATTAACAGGTAACTTCATGCCGTTTTAAGTTTTTAGGGCCTAACAATACGATAGCAATATCTTTATATAAAAAAAAAACAATGATTGAAAGTCAATTAAATAAAGTTTAAATTTCCTATATTTACTTGCAACTTTGAACCCAAAGTAACTGGCCGTTGCGGAGCAGCCGGACAGGCGCAAACTGTTTACAACATAGAATGGATAACGATAATTTGATAACAGCCACGCGGTCACAACTGATAATTAGACCGTTCACATGATTTGACATTTATGCAGATAAATCTTTCAGTGACATTGCGAGAACGACGCGATTCATACAACTTTAATCAAAATTATTAATTAATATAGTGATTTCATCTGTGTAAATATTGCCTACATTATTCTGCAAGTTTTTTGTGAATATAACAGTGAAGAAATTGTAACATTGTCACAAAATGTGGTTAGTGTGGCTGATTATAGGACTGATCCTAATAAAAACTTATAATAAAATAACAAATGGGAAGTGTTACTCCGACAATGTCATGAGTGGTAAAGTGGTGATCGTGACGGGTGGTAACAGCGGAATTGGCTATCAGACTGCCTTAGAACTTGCCAGGAGAGGCGCCAAAGTGATATTAGGCTGCCGAGACGAGAATAGAGGGCAGAAAGCTGCAGAATCGATAATCAAGAAGACTAAAAATCGCAGCGTCAGATACATGCACTTAGATTTAAGTTCTTTCGCTTCTGTGAGGAAATTCGTTGAAGAATTCAAAAATTCTGAAGCAAAACTAGACATTTTGATCAACAATGCAGGCGCTAGTGGTGTCCACAGAGACAAGACTGAAGATGGATTAATCAGGGACATGCAGGTCAATCACTTCGGACCTTTCCTCCTGACTCTACTCCTAACACCTTTATTAAAGAAGTCTGCGCCAAGCAGGATTATTATTGTGACGTCAACGCTGCATAGGTTTGGTACTATCAGCGACTTGAACAGTCCTCACTCTTATATGAGAACTTACTGCGATAGTAAACTATGCAATATATTATTTAGCAACGAGTTAGCAAGAAGGCTGGAGGACACTGATGTGATCGTGAACAGCCTGCACCCTGGTCACGTGAACACGAGCTTTTACAAAGCAACGATACTAGAAAAGTTAAGGTCTTTGGTTTTATACAGTTTCTTCAAGAATCCAGTAGAAGGTGCTCAGACTAGTTTATTCTTAGCTATTTCTGATGACATTGATCAAACGTCTGGAGGATACTTTGTCGACTGTAGGGAGGGGTATATGGGCATGAAGGCGAGAAATGAAAACCTAGCGGCCAAGTTATGGGAAATATCTACACAGGTGGTTGACTTAAAGCCTGAGGAGAAGATTTAGATTAAAATAGTGTATACGTAGATTTTTTATACGTAATTTTTACCGTTCTATTTGGAAGACTATAAAATATATGAAGAGTGTTTAAGTAGATTTTTATACGTGAACTACTCTGTAAAAATGAATAATTTTTGTTTGGAAGACTTAAATAAGTGATGATATCGTGAAATCCATATTGGTTATGTAATTAATAATGTTTAGTGCACTTAAAACCACAATCAAATTGGTATTAACATAGAAAACCACTGCAAACAACATTAATGTTAGTATTTTTATGAATATAAACGACTTGAAAAGACTAAAAGGTACTTTCGAAACGAATAAATTATTTTTTATAATATATAATTATTTTTATATTTACAATACTCAAAGACGTTACGTAATTAATTATATGAACGCTTATCGCTATGATTAGCTCAGTAGACAGTCACAGGTCACATCCCATTTACACGGCCACTGAGTACATACATAAGCACAACATAAGGCTAGGCGCAAACGAGCCACCGGTAGTCCAGTGACAAGTAATTCACATGGTTTTTCATACGTTTTGTATTCATCGCACACGTGTGTGGCGGACACCCGCTAATAGTACTCAACACCGCAGCAAGAGGGGACAAACACCGGTGGTTATATGGCAGGTGGCTCTTGTGCGCTCAACCTCAGATACAATAATGGGACATATTCATATCCCAGTTTGTCTATAGTTAAGTTCTAGATAAAAGAGGCAATTCAATAATGCTCATAGCAACTGAAAGGGTACAGAATGATCCAACACACTTGCCATCATCAGCAGACCCTTCGTGAACATGACTTATGCTTCATTTTTTACATTCATAACTGATTAATATAAATAGTCGTATAATTCGTAATAAACTTGCCTAATCTGACACTATCATGATAAAAAGGTCTAATTAAAAACAATGCAATTTCATTGGTGGCCAATTCATAATCTTGTTTCCAATTCAAACAAATGCAAATAGTGCACTACGTAAAACACATATTTATTTGAAGATAAATACCGTCTCAATATTCCTACAACGAAACCGATATAGATAGAATTGGGAACTTAATAATTTCATTATATAAGATTTTCGAGTTGTATTCCCAAGACGATTTTGTGTTTAAGGGGGGTGCGCTAAAGTAGCCAACAGAATTCAAATTTTCTTACGCTTTTGCAATTTGCTGTCTGGTTGTATGTTGATTAAAATATGATACGCGACCGTAACAAATATGGCTTTACAGAATTATAATCATTAGAATCAGCAATACAACTCCTTCAGTTAGAATTGGCCTCAAATGTCATGATTTCATGAAAGTCATTCAATATATAAACTTTGAGAGTTGTATTGATGATTTTTATGATTATAATTCTATAAATAAATATTTGTTACGGTCGTGAATCATATTTAGCTCAACATACAACCTGATGATTGCAAAATGCAAAAAAATTTATCAAAATTGAAATTTTCGGGCTACCCTGGCGCTTTCGCTCTAAGTGTATTCAACCATTCTCAAACGTGAAATATAACCAAAAGTGTTCAATCACAAAAACGTGATACTATCGAAAACAGACTATTACTTAACTTAAACTTACACAATTTTGTTATTAAATCAAACGAAAATCACTCTGAAAGCGTTAGCGTTGGTTTAAGACGGTTAATGACCATTTGACCGTGGGACGTGGTGGCAGAAAACATAGGAAATGTATACTTCAGTTGTGATATTTATTGCTTGACGAACTAATACATACGTGATGCTTACAAAACATAATCAGCCTATAATGTTTCCACTGCTGGGACACAGGCCTCCTCTCGGTGAGAGGGACGTGAAGCTTGTTTGCACCCAATTCAACGGGCAAGAGACGCGACCGAATAGCAAAGAAGAATAATAATTATAGGAGTGGCACAATTTCTCTTTTTTTTTGCGGGAATGTAACTTAAGGCTTTTTTGCACAAACGCAAGTGAGTAACAAAAGCATTAAGGCCGGCGACGACCCGACGAACCGCAGCGCGATTATCACTCCCAAGCAAATATGAACATTGCATTCATTAAAATAAAGTTGAAAAGGGAGCGGACAGACACACAGTAAAGTTTGTTAATGTTTACTTTATTTTGAGAGCTACAAGTTTTATATTTGTTTGCCAGTGAAAATCGGACTAAGCTGTGCTTCACCACATCTGCGCGGCGGCCCTTAATGACATTGTGTTAGTAGGTATCCAATCCTTAGAACTTAAAGATTGTATATCGCACAGAAAAAAATATAAAAATATTATGAGTGCGCGATTAATTTTTAATTCAACAATTACTTTGTATCTATTCGTTCGGCAAGCTTCGTATAAAGTTAGTAAAGTAGCCATTTAGCATGTAATCTGTGATGGTGGGTTAGCCAGGCGGTTAGCGAGGCAAGCACCCGTTTGTACATGACATCTTACGAAACGACACACTGCGGAAAACGGAACACTGCACGCGGGACGTGGGACAAGGAGTTTATTTGTGACAAGCACTAAAAAATTATCGAAATCATTTCGAATGCCGGTTTGCATGGCATAGTAATAAAAGTTAAGGCGAGTTTTTTCAAAATTATCGTTTCCATTGCCCGAGCGCAAAAATGGCACAATGAGTTTTAGGAAAAGTCTGGATTTGTAGGTGTTTCTATCTGTCACTCATTTCTGTGTGACACTAAGATTCTATGTGTTATATTTACGCTCAGATATTTTTTTCAGAGATTTTTTTTATTTAATCTAACGAGTCGTGTGAATTCACCTCAATTATTTGTCAAATTCTCGGTATATTCAAAAATCTCTGACCAATAGTGAATGAAACATGAAAGATCGTATTTGTCACAATTAGTTCCCCATCCCACACGTCCACTGGTCGTGTGCTCACCGCATCTGGGCGGTCCCGTTTGTCGGGCACCATGAATATAGGCGGCGCGTACTGCCGGCAATCACACCCCATCTCCATCTGTTGCCGTCAGCCAACATATTAGATTCATTAACCATGTTTTTGTATACCAATAGATATTCCTATTGCTCGCTAGGAGTAGGCTCTGATTTTCCCCAAACATGAAATATATTCTTCGGCTGTAATTTTCGCCTGACCACTTCAAATTTAAGTTTGAGTATGTCAAAACGACAAACACAACACTATGCTATCCGTTTTGTAATCTATAATGTTCCCACTGCTGGGACACAGGCCTCCTCTCTTCGAGAGAGAGTGGGCTGTAATCAACCACGCGCGCCCAATGAGGGTTGGTAATAGTTGCACATGAGTTTGGAACTTTGCAACAGAGCGACGTCGAATTCAAAATGGTTCGGTCACACATCACATAAGATGTCTCCAGATTTTCACGTATCTTACAGTAAAAGGGCCAGTGGTAAACTGCTATAGTCTGCGTTGAGGGCACTATAAACTTTAGAAGGAAAAAAATGTGTCAAAGTACGACCTCATCTGCAGGCAGGTCGCCAGTAGGTTGCAGCGGTACTCACCGCGGGGTGCGGGTGCTGCAGGTAGGCGGGCGGCTGCTGCGCGGCCGCGGCGGCCGCCATCATGGCGTACGGCATGGCCGCCACCTGCGGGTAGCATTGCTGCGGACTACGTTATCTAGCACTTTTGTCGCACTATACAGCCACTTTTATTACATTTTTTTTTAAACGCCTTTCTGATTTTGACAGACTTAAGAGGAGATAAATCATTTTGTAACTTATAGTAGGTATATTCAATGCTATTCAAAAAAAGATGGACAAATTACGGACTAAAATATAACGTGGACAATAGGCGTTTAGTTTCCGTACAGGCTAGATACGGTATTTCATACAAAGAGTAAGAGTTATAAGCAGCATGCTGTTGTCTATAAACGATTAACTTCAAAGAGTACTTTTAAATGTACTGAAAGTTCCCTGTATTAGAAGAAAACTAAACTCTATTTAATAGCGCATTGTTTAATATAAAGATCATTTGTGAATTAAATCATACTATCTGAGCTTAGGTACGACATACCTTTATTTAATAAAAATTCGTAATTTATTATTCTATTTGTGCCTATATTTATAGTTTGACCGAAACTATGCGCGGTACAGCGGTTTTTGTCAAACTATAGCTTGAGTCGTCTACATCTTTCTAGAACATTATAAGACAGTAGATACATACCATGGGAGGTGGAGGATGTGGCGCAGGCACATAGCTGACTCCGGGTCCCATGACGCTCACGCCACCCAGGTTCACTCCCACGCCGCCCACACCTACTCCCACGCCCACGCCCACTCCTGAAGGGGTGCCTGGCGTGTGTGGCCTGAGAAAAATACAGAATAGGGTTCTCATGACCGTTCTTTAGAGTTAAAGGTGTACCTTTTACTACACCCGGATTTGTGCCCGGTTGATAGTAATAGGCGCCCCTTAGTAAATGAGACTTAAATATAATTGGAGAATTGTGGGGAGTAATGCATAAAATAGGACAAATAAATCTCCGGATCGACGCAACGGTTCCAAGAAAAATCTGTGATTTTTGCAGAATACTGCCAAATGTGATTGCAAACGCTTAGAAATGTGAGACGATGGCTACGGCTTACTGTGGCGTCACTATAACGACAACAGCAACATTTTTATAAGGACCACATCACCGCGAGACTGACGGCGCATCCTTTCGGCCATTCCTTTTGTTGGCAGCGTCAACATGGTTGCGCAAAAGATGGTGTCCCATCTTAATTAGATGATTGGAAATATAGACTTGGGTGGTTTTACACTGCAGACAACTACAACTAAAAAGTTTTAACTACATAGTTAAGTCACTCACCGACTGGGATTCGGAGTGCTTGGACTCCTTGGCGTGAAGGGCTTGGCTGCGGGGTTGAACTCCTTGGCATTGGGGTTGAGGGTAGATTTCTTGATGGCCGCCACGCGGTCCATGCCTGGTGACGCGGACGAGGGCGGGGACGCGGAGGGAGCGGAGCGCTCTTCTACCGACATCGGGGAGTCTCCGCCCTTTGGGACCACGGGAGGCTGTTAAAAACAATGTTGTGTGTCATAATCAAACTAAACGCGATTAGCACCTCTAAACTGCGTTCAAGAGCTGTCAGTGTCATCATTGTTGCGGAGTTTTGACACTGACAACTGTACTAATCGCATTCAATTTCATACTAGAATTTCTCCCTAAGACGGCCATTGTACTCAATGAATTCGTAATTTTGTATTAGAGTTGACAAAGGCAATTTCGTTGTTAGTTAAATTTATCTCGAAGTCAGGGTTTATGCCCTATAACATGGTACTTTATTATTATTATTATTAATAATTTATTTATTTCGGACAATGTCCATAGTCCTGAACTATTACAAAATTACAAAAATACAAAATTAAAATCAAATAAAGCAATTAATCAAAAAACAAAAATTAGACAGACATTAACATTATCATAATTAAAAATAATCAAATATAAATAAAAAATACACATAATCCATTACAAAATAAGACATACACAATATAAAAATACACACAATGTCAAATAATACGAGGAGAAGCGCTAACATGAAGCTGCATCCACCTCTGTATCAGGGACAGGTCCCACCGCTCGGACAAAACCTTCAGGAGACTGTTCGAACTGCTTTGTAGGCGACATAATAGAGAAGCGCTCCGTTTCTTCATGATCGCGAAAAAATCATCCGTCCGCGCCTCAGCAAACATAGTCGAGGCACTACAAAACCGCGGAAGCCCTAACAATATCCTGAAAGCATTATTGTACTGCACGCGCAGAGCGCTGTACGCCCGCTGCGTAAAGTTAGTCCACAGACTGCACGTGTAAAACGACTGGCAATATGCCTACTTTATGATACAGACATACACATAAAAAAATATATATATATGCGTCGACTTGAGAACCTCCTCCGTTTTTTTTTTCGTCGTTTAAAAAGGGAATATTAAGTTGAGGTTAAAAATTAAAAAAATTACAACAGTTTCATGAATTTCGTTCACAGTACTTCTGAGATGTCAATAAAATGTTGACTCGTTTGTTGGATTGGACCGATGATGGCTATGAGCAGTATGGTAGCGTACCTTGTGCTGCGTGGGCGGCGTGTGCTGCTTGGGCGGGCGGTCGCGCTTGGCGTGCGGCTCGGGCGCCGCGCACACGTTGGCCGACACCTCGGGCGGGCTGGGCGCGGGCGGCGGCTGGCTCTGGGGGTTCAACGGAGCGAGACACGTTTACTTTTATGGAACATTGATTTATCAATTGTAATAAATAGGGTAAAAGCAAATTTTAAGGCAGTAAACTATTTTTTTTCAATCTTCTCGTATATATCAATAAAACATGTCAAAATCTAGATATTCTCTTCAGCTAGTGTTTCCTTGCGGCCGTTATCACAAGCTGTCTTAAAAAAAAAACCTACGCTTTAGCTCAGCTGCATAGAGTGAGCTAAGCTTATTCCTTTAATCCTAACTTGATTACGATGTTTAAGTAGCAAAAAGTGCAAAGTTATTTACGGGTGGCTGTGGATTGAGTAAAGGCTGCGGCTGCACCTGCGCCGGCAGCGCGGGCAGCGCGGGCGCCGGCGCCGCGCCCGACACCAGCTTGAAGTCCTGCCCGAACTTGCGCAGCTCCTGCAACCATGGGACGACGTGTTGGAATTATGTGTTTAAGGTTTATTGAGAAATGGTTTATGAGTAATACAAGGGAATATAGAACGCTATTTTCGTATTCCCCGGAAGTTGGGTTGTGGTCAGATACGTGTTGTTTCCGCATCCATAGTTAGAAAACCATCTTGTATAACTTGGAACCTTTTCATCTATCATAGAACTTTAGAACACGACCAATAGGGTAGTTGCCTGGGTAAAAAAATAATTATTATATTTAGTCCGTTAGTTAGATTATCTAAAAATAATGGACACGTATTTTTCCTTTTGTCAATCAAACAAAAAATTACAAAGATAAAGTGCTTCAAAATTTGGGAGTGGAGGGTCGTGACGTCACGCCATGCTAAAAAGTGTAGCAAGGCGTGATGTCACGCGGAACTTTAACGGGCGATATCTTCATTATTTTTTATATAATTGACAAAAGAAAACATACGGCTCCAATATTTTTTGATAACCTAACACGGACTAATTAGATTTTTTTAGGAAACTAGCCTATTATCAAGTCATAGATAAGCCGATAATGATTGTAATATTTGTCCCAATCACTCAACTAAGCCGTTTTACAGGATTATTTTGTCTTTTGGTACAAGAAGCCAGCGAAAATGTTCTACTTTTTGTTTGCTAAAATTTATTTTGAAATAATATTATGTCATGATGGCCCAGTGGTAAAGGCCTCGCCTCTCATACACAAGGTTGTAGGTGATTAATGTGGATTTTTTCAATTCATAAATGTACTTTCCCAGTTTATCTTGAACATTACTGACAGTGAAGGAAAAACACCGTGAGGAAAGCTGGACTTATAATAATAAGTCTGAAATCGCCAACCCGTCTTGAGCCAGCGTGGTGATCACGCCCTTCAGTGAGACAATGATAGTGTTACGCGCCGCAATTAATGCCTGATACATGGCGACATTAGTTACCACTGGCGACATCTATTGTGGATTGGCAGAACTAACTGGCGCCATCTATTATGGAATAGTAGAACTAATAGTCTCGCCATCCGTTAGCGCCATCTATTGACGAGTAGATATGACGAAGCTAGAACTTACTAGAACTATCGACATCTAGTCAGTCGGGGCCGGTATGTACTCGAACATTCTAGACGGTTCTACAATAGAAGGTTCTGGAACTATCTGCGGCACTATATAAGGCCGGGAATAGCCGCGAGCAATCAGACTTGGATTAGCGATAAATGCGAATACATCGAAAGCGATCTTCAAGTGCGACTAAATAGCGATTGTGTTTATAATTAGTGTGTTTTGAATTGTTGTTAGTGTTGATTAATTAAAGTGTAACTTTTGGTAATTTTTATCGGCATTTTTAATTGTCACGAACCCGAAGCTCGTAACAATTGGTGTCAGAAGTGGGATTAATCATGCCGATTTTACCTAAAGACGACACGGAGGGTATCCGTACCCGGAGTCAACGCCAACAGGAGACGGACCAGAGACGTTTTGGTGGAGCTACACCGCAGAGGTCGGAGGGCCAGCTACCAACCACGGAGGCCGACCCGCCCGCAGCAGCTCCAGCATCAGCAGCACCAGACTTTGCTGCCCTGATGATGATGCTGCAGGAGCAGTCCCGTCGACAGGAGGAACAGGCTCGCCGACAGGAGGAACAGGCTCGTCGGTTGGAAGAACAGCTCCAGCGAGACAAGGAGGAACAGGCCCGCCGACAGGAGGAACAGGCTCGCCGACAGGAGGAACAGGCTCGCCGACAGGAGGAACAGGCTCGCCGGTTGGAAGAACAGCTCCAACGTGATAAGGAGGAGCAAGCGCGCCGCCAGGAAGAGCAGATGCTCCTTATGAAGGACCTTCACGCTACCTTAGGGAAAGACATGAAGGAGGTGAAGGATAAGGTTGCTCAACATGACGACCGCCTGTCGGAAGCTGAAATCCGGATCGACCAAGTGAGTAATCGGGTTGACAACGTGGTGGCTGACGTAAAGAAAACCGTGATGGCTGACGTAAAGAAAACGCTGGATTACCTTAAACTTGGGGATGGAATCGCAGCTCCCGTAGCTACAACACCTTCGCTACGTGGATTCAAAGTGCCACCGTTCGACGGAACTTCTTCCTGGTCGGCCTACAAAATCCAGTTTGAGGCTGTCATGAAGGCGAATGGTTGGAATAATAGTCAGGCCATGACTGCCCTCACCCTAGGCCTACGCGACCAGGCCTTAACTGTTCTGGAAGCTCTCGGTAAGGAAGCGACTTACGAGCAGCTCCTGGAGGCATTGGAGGCTCGGTATGGCGATGCTCACCTGGAACACGTGTTTCGTGCGCAGCTCAAGGATCGCGTGCAACGCAGTAATGAAAACCTGCAGCAGTGGGCTCTTGAAGTGGAGAAGCTGGTGCGTAAAGCTTACCAGTCCGTACCTGCGCTTATTGATGGGAACCTGGTGCAGGCATTCATCGACGGCATCCGCGACCTTGAAGTTAGAGCTGCTGTGAGGCTCGGGCACCACGGGACGCTTAAGGACGCCTTGGCTCATGCACTGGAGGTGGAAGCCGTGCGACAGGATCATCGTTCCCATCGCGTCAGGGAGGTTGCAGCGGCTACAGTTCGCGACCGCAATAAAGGATACAGCCCTAGGTGCTACGGCTGTGGGGAAAAGGGCCACCTTCGATCCAGTTGCCCTAAGCGAACTGCAGAAAAGGAAGACGGCCGACCTCCAGAGGGCAGTGCAGCTAACAGCACCGCCCAGCACCAGCAGAAGGCGTTGCTTATGGCTCACCAGGAACAGCAAGCCCTTCTCGAACGTTTAGAAGAATTGAAGCGCGCGGTTGACATGGAACAGAACAAGTTGGAGCGAGTGCGACGCGACGCGCATGCGTGGTCCGAACGGGACCGTACTTATGTCAACCAGCGGAAGGATAAGACGGCCGCCTTGAAGACTAGGCAAGAGAGTAAAGAAGTTGTACCTGTGAGGATGCTCAAGACAGACCTCAGCAACGAGTGGAAGGAAAGCGTACAACGTGCACAGCAGGAAGATTCGGACATCAAGCCGATTCTGAAGTGGATGAACGCCAGAGCTCCTAAGCCCAGGTGGAGCGACGTCTCAGCGATGAGTTCGATCACAAAAAGCTATTGGGCCCAATGGGACAGCTTGGTGATTCAGGATGGAGTCCTGTGCCGTAAATGGGAAAATGCTCGGGGAGACAGCTGTCATTTGCAAATGGTTGTCCCTAAAGCTCAAGTACCGGAGGTTCTACAGCTGTACCATAATGGTTGTTCAGGAGGTCATCTGGGAGTAAAACGGACTTTACTGAAGATACGAGAACGGTTTTACTGGATCCACTGTCGGGACGATGTCAAGGACTGGTGTCGCAAATGTACAAGTTGTGCAGCTGTAAAGGGACCTCAGACTCGTAGTAGAGGTGCAAGAGGTACTCCTAAGATCGTCCATGTGGATCGACTGGCGCGTTATTATGGAGCCGATAATGCTCGGGACGAGCATGTCTTAGGAGGGGGCAGTGTTACGCGCCGCAATTAATGCCTGATACATGGCGACATTAGTTACCACTGGCGACATCTATTGTGGATTGGCAGAACTAACTGGCGCCATCTATTATGGAATAGTAGAACTAATAGTCTCGCCATCCGTTAGCGCCATCTATTGACGAGTAGATATGACGAAGCTAGAACTTACTAGAACTATCGACATCTAGTCAGTCGGGGCCGGTATGTACTCGAACATTCTAGACGGTTCTACAATAGAAGGTTCTGGAACTATCTGCGGCACTATATAAGGCCGGGAATAGCCGCGAGCAATCAGACTTGGATTAGCGATAAATGCGAATACATCGAAAGCGATCTTCAAGTGCGACTAAATAGCGATTGTGTTTATAATTAGTGTGTTTTGAATTGTTGTTAGTGTTGATTAATTAAAGTGTAACTTTTGGTAATTTTTATCGGCATTTTTAATTGTCACGAACCCGAAGCTCGTAACAATAGGCTGGTATTATTATACAGGCTTTCCCGAAACTCAACGATAACCAGGTACCGGGCGAGAGGCCAAGGTACACCAGTTATGAAAAAAAAAATCCATGTCACTTAGTCAAACGATAATAGACATTTTTAAGTACTGTGATCACATTTTTTTAATTTTACAGTGATTTTTTTAATAATGTAAGTAATCTCAAATAACAGTGCTATTAATCGCAACCACAAATTAAAGTAATAAACATTGTTAACTAAGTAAAATAAATTAAGTGTTGACGAGTTATGGTTTATGATAAATTATTGTCAGTTAACTTTGACACTCCATGTTGGACAATATAATTTTTTTTTTCTTATTTTTTCATAACTGGTATACCTTGGCCTGTCGCCCGGTGCCAGGTTATCGTTGAGTTTCGGGACACTGTATAAAATGTACATTTTGATTTAGAAATAATATGATCCTGTCCCTGTACGCAAATGTGCGATATAGCAGGCTAGTATCGAGTTTGAATGAGCAGTAGTACAATACTCACCTGGACGTCGTCCTGCCTCCGCGGCTCGGGCGGCGGCGCGTGGTGGCGCGGCGGCCGGCTGTGCACGTCGCCCGGCGGGGGAGGGTTCTGGCGGAAGAATAATCAGGTTACTGGCATGTAATAGACATGTTTTCTTTTCTATTAAGTAAAACTTGACAAGCATACCTCATTTTGTGGCAAAAATAGCGGGGTTAATTTATAAACGTTGCTTAAAGTTAAGTTATGATTAACTTCTTCTAAACCTGATGTTTAAATATATCTTAACTTAAACAAAAGTTTATAAATAAAACCCAGCTTATGAAAAAGGTGACCATCGCCAATATTGGGGTCTTTATGTGCAAAAAATTGTCAAGTGTTAATGATTTAGTAATCATTTTTTTTTTTGCATTCATAATCATCAAGATCTCTAAATTAATCCCTTTACTAAACTGAGAATTTCGATAATCGTTTTGTTTGGGACCTAGACAGAAAATCAGCCTCATAACAATTATGAAATACCCAAGCTGTTTTTAGCTTCACTCTATTAATCTTTCACTTATTTTTTAAATAAAACTTTGCCCATCCTTCGCCGGGTAACAATATACTATATAAAGAATACTTACGTGGTGATGATGAGGCGGGAATCCCTGCCGTGGGTGCATCGGAGCACGTGGGTCACCATTCACCTTGTTCGCACTGCTAGGAGGCCTAAAACACGAAAAAAAAAAAACTTATTATTTTACATTCTTACACAAACAGATTATATAATTCTTCTAGACCCAGCAGTTTAGGCTGTGCATTGTCCGCCAGAGAATTTTTTTTATTTTATTAAGTAGATAATGGATGTAAGTATGTATGTGTGTATGCTACGTACTGGTGCGGTTGATGCGGCGGGAAGGGCGGCACGTGGTATCCTCCCTGTGCCGCCTGTGCCGCGTAACTCTTGCCGCCAGCACTCGCGCCCACGCTCGGCATTGGCTGTAAACAAAAAACATCATTATTAGTATTACAGGAAGAGGTATAATGAAATGTCCAGGGATATTATTATTATTAGAGGTATATACTATAAATACCTATAAGGTATATAATGCTGTGTAGATCATTGACATTCGTTACGGGTAGTCTTGAAGTCCGAAAGTCTGACCACTAGTCTTAACAATAGGTATTGTATTACCCAGTAACTGGGTTGTGGAAGTCAGATAGGCAGTCACACATGTAAATTGATGGTATTCAGCTGCATCCGGCTAGATTGGAAGCCGACCCCTACATAGTTGTGAAAAGATAAGGCACATTTCGAAATATAAGGTATAATGATTGCAACCTTTAACTGTTGTTGTAAGTTAATCAAAGCCTTGGTTTTTGAAAGTCTAATTTCGGTTATTTTCAAATTCAAAATCTTTATTTCATAACACGTTTGTTTACAAGGTCTTAATAATAGTTATAAAGTTCAGATTTAAAATGTTATCAAGTGATACAAGAAATTGATAGCACATTTACTGAAAAAACTTTCAACGATCGAAGGTAGAATGTCCGCTGTAGGTTGTTTATTAATCTAGTTTTCTAAACCTGGACATTTTAGTACTCGAGGAACTTACATACTTGCTATTTAACATTGGACAGCATAGTAAGTGAAAAGCCATGCCCTTCCTAATCAGTCAAACCCAAACTCAACTCCAAGGTACTTATTTCAATTAAACCATTTTCAGGCACTTTCGAAGCTAGTTGCCCATTCCAAAGCGTATTAGGCTCCAATGGGAAAGAAACTACATGGACACTCTTTAAAGTCAAAATACGATGTTACAAACAGTGGGGTACTATTATGTGCTTTTGAGGTTTTAGCCTGTATGGCTTCGCCAAGCAACCGCCACGAGCATTTTATAAGTTGATGGCATGTATAATGAGATAAACAGCTGGGAGAGCTAACAGGCCCTGTCTAATGTAAAAATGTAGATTCTATTATAGAAATGATAATCCATAATCCAAAGTACATATAAAATAAAATACGCCTTTTATTGGTTCCGGTACTGCAAGACCGCGGAGCTCTTGCAAGGGTCTTGCGTCCCAGCGGGCGACGGCGGGGACCGGCCTTTGTTATTCGAGCCTTGCCTACGAGTTTACTGTGATGATAATGACGAATACAAAGACAAAGTAACTCACAGCTTCCTCCTGGCGCCTATCAGCGGGCGGCGTGAGGTGCGGGCGCGGCGCGCGGTGGTCCTTGTCCTTAGGCCCGGGCGGAGCGGCCGGGGGCCCGGCGCGGCCCGCTGGCGACGGCGGGGACCCGCCATTGTTGCCCGAGCCCCCTGGCTTGCCTACGAGCTTGCCCGTCTGGAAAAACAAAAATAAAATAAATACTCTTGCAAATCACAAAAAAAAAAACAGTTGTATTGAAAACAGGTCAAACGCAGCTCCCTTTACTACGAATAGTATATAATAGTTTTAATTAATTTATGTTTAGTGGAAAAATGGTATTACTTGGTATTCTTTATGAAAATAAGTGATTATCACCAACTATCTGTAAACCAGAAACATTGCAAGTATGTTGAACCAACCTAGAGTCAAAGTTAAAATGTTTCATGTGCCTGTTACTACACAGGAACCTACATTCTTGAAATTGGAACATGGAAACGATATTCGGATGCAGAAATAGGTAGAATACAGATGGTCGTAATACTTCATCAGACAAGCTCTTTGACAAAGAGGTTCACTACCACCAAAACTTTTTGCAGTTTCGTTTAATTAAGGGTAGACTTTTCCAATGCCAGATAATTTTATCAGGGGAATAATTTTGAGTTTTTGACAGTTCTTCCATACAATAACTGTCAGATGTCAATTTTATTCCACTATTCCACGAATACAAATTATCTGTCGACTGAAAATTCAGCCCTAAATAACAAGTAAATATTATTGCAATATTAATGTTTTAGAACAAGAAAACTTTATCCAGCACTCGACTAACAATCTTAATAAAACCTAAGACGATTGTGCAGCATGACATCAGTGCAATTGTCCTCAATGCATACAATTTCAGCAAATTGTTTCAGCATTGTTCAAATTATATCATTCTCACACTGATATGGAGATAGTCTTAATGTGAAACTATCCGTCTACGTAGTTGATTCGTATCAGTGCCTATTTAGGGAAAGTTTTCGTATGTATAGAGGATATAAGAATAATCAGCCTATATATAATGTTCCCACTGCTAAGACACAGACCCTCTCTGCGGCCGAGGAGTGGGCTGTTATGTAACCACGCGGGCCTAGTGCGGGTTGGTAATGTCTCATGTCTTCGATTTTTTTTATTCTAGGACATGCCGGTTTTCTCACGATGTTTTCCTTCAACATTTTGAGAGCTGTGGTGATGAAATGATTTACACGAAGTAAAGCGCCTGTGTTCACGACCTAGTCGTAAGTCGAAGCCGTTATCACTAGGCCACCACTGCTGTCATAGAGGATATATCATTTATTAATAGCTTAAAAGAATAACAAACAAGATAAATATTCAATGCTAAGTAAAACAATCGTCTATAATCAATCGAAAATGTGCTGTCTGTCATGCAAATCTGATAAAATTTTATCATTATGTAAATAATAAGGAAACATCAGCATTGCATCGACATAGTTTGAATTAATTTACATAAAATAAATAAAGTTTACATGTTTTAGTCATGTATGCATATCGTTGCTATAGGTAAAGAGAGAATTTATCATGATGACAACAAAAATGGGAGATTTGTTTTATCATAACATGTACGCCTCTAATCACCGATGGGTTAAGCAAAGGTGTACCCTATAATAGTACGCCCACAATAGGGTAGTTTCCTGGGTAAAAAAAATAATATTATGTTTAGTCCGTCAGTTAGATTATCAAAAAATAACGGACACGTATTTTTTCTTTTGTCAATCAAACAAAATATTACAAAGATAAAGCGCGTCGAAATTTGGGAGTGGGGGGTCGTGACGTCACGCCTTGCTATAAAATGTAGCAAGGCGTGACGTCACGCGGAACTTTAACGGGCGATATCTTCATAATTTTTTTATATAATTGACAAAAGAAAAAATACAGGTCTAATATTTTTTGATAATCTAACTGACGGACTAATTAGATTTTTTTTAGGAAACTAGCCTATTGTTAGTTATGTTTAAGTCCCATGTGAAAAGGGGCGAGCCTATTGCCATCACCGGCTTTATCATTATAATAATAATATCCGGTTATCTCACTATCAGAAAATAGAAGTGATTAGTGGCTAGGTCAACACAGAAAGTGTTACTAAAACTGTTCCCTCATTGGTCAGATTACACCAACTGTTCCCTTTAAACCATAAAGCTGCTTGGCAGCTTAAATAGGTTTGATTTTAGTATTACTCCCGGGGCGTGGTCCTTCAAAAGATCTCTACCACTTCACTTCACTACATGGTTCATGATTTGGCTGCACGTGGTACTGAGGCACATCGCACGGTCGTCCATAGCAGGTACACCATAGTCAGATTGGGTTACTAACCTGACTATATTGTACCTGCTCCGGCCCTCCTGCTTTGTAGTCGGTTAAGGGATTTTCATGGGTCATGGTAGTCGGTGGCCCGCCGAGAGCTCTATGTTATTAGTATTATTACTAATGAATACATACATACAACTCACACCTTCTTCCCATGAGACTTGGCAGAAACTACAGAACGTCACCTGCTACGATCCTTACATACATCTAATTAATACTTAATATTATAAATGAGAAAACCTCTGCCTGTTACCTTTTCACGACTTAACAGCTAAACGGATTTGGCACACAGCTCACAGGTATGCCATGACCTGCACCATAATTGCGTAATACACTATCAATCTCAATCTGAATCATTTTGAAGGATATTGCTAATCCATCGCTCCATATGTTCGAAAAATGTGTCTGCTCAGCAACATAAACAACGCAATGAATGTTATTGAATTGTCAAAATGAGACCCATTGCTACTGATAGTGTGTTACGCAATTACCCGACTGGTTTAGGACAGAGGATACTGTTTTATCCTGTTAGTAAGATCCCGTGGGATAATTTGCGATCTCCACGCGGGCTAAAACTAATATTGTCTATAACACAAACCTGCATATTCTTCCTCTTGTTAGGAATGACGTATTTGCCGGCACTGGAGGCACCGTCCTGTGGCCGTACTACAGCGGCGAACCGTTCCTCTTCGTCGCCGTTCTCCAGCTCAATGCGCGCCTTTGATGATGCAGCGTTCTCAATCTCCGCTGCGATCTCTTCAGCCTTCGCCTCTTGCTCCCTGGAGATACAATAACGATTAGTTACTACATATTATTGTAAAAAAGCCATGAAATTATAGTGTGACGGTTGACAGGGGAGAATAGAAGTAACATGGGGGGCAGGAAGGTAATTATGATGATGAAGAAGTCATATGTACTGGTGTACCTACAGGATAAGAGGCCATGCCGTAGAAGTTTAGTAGCAGACTTGAATGCTAGGAGGCGTTGTGTTTATGTATAGGCACTCGGTAGTCTCTATTAGTAAGTAGGTGTGAGTGCTGATTGCCTTACATATGCATCAAAGAAATCCCTCTAAGAATTCCTTTTTTTAAATATTGTTTCTTCAACACCCTTTGTAAATAAGACAAGCATTTCGCAGTGTAAGTTAATAATATTTTAGTAAATAAAGACATAGGATTTGTTTTTTTGTCAGATACACGGTACATAGCTTGTTCATACATTACTTAAAAGGTCAACATGTTTCACCATTAACTGGTATTCAAAAATTAGTTATAAGATTTCAAATACTTGAGTCAATAAGGATAAAATTAGACCAATTAAAATGAATTGTCTGGATCCTGTTACTTTTCCCTAATTTATCCAAATAATTCAATTATCTACATCACTCACCTATAGTCCTGAGTGTCCTTCCTCTGCAGCGGTAGCGTATAACCAGCTAGCGAGTGGTCGTAGGTACTGTGGACTCCATACACCTCCTCATTCTTACGGAACATGTCGTTGGCGTCCCAGCCGTTGGCGCGGTGGTCGAGCTCCAACTCTTCGAGAAGAGCGTCTCCGTTGAGCTGTGGAGCTTCCCCGATTTCGACGTCACAGCCGTCCCAGGGTTCTAGGTAACGTTCCTCGCCTGTCCTACCATTCCCTGCGGCGACACCTAAGGCAAGCCCTGTTATTATTATTGTCAATGTTGTGGTATCAAACAAAACATGTGCTGTGATAGTTTTATTGGAAGAGTTAAGTTTAACAGCTTGCTCCACCCACATGAGTTCTTAAAATATACCCTAGATTTTTGGAATATATGTGGATGAAGCCGTTTAGCTTCTTGACGTGTCGATGGTAACCCGAGTTGTATCAGTTTAGAACTTAGATAAAGGCAATAAAAAAGATAATCAACGTAGCATTCTGTAGCGTTTCCCACGAAAGACGTAGATTAGGTGTGAGAGCATATTTGGGTGATGCTTCATTCATAAGATTAACTATTGATAATGAATGAAACGTGAATTACTTTTATCTTCACACTTCAGCATACCTTTACCCAACATTACTCACATTATGCAGTAGTCGCTACTACTTTTATTACTATTTCTAATCAAACTCATTGATTACTCATAGGAAATGAAAGCTAACCAACGCCCATTCATTACGAAGTTGCCTAAAGTACTTTTTACTCATAAAATATATGTATTCTTAGTCACCTGCCTTTACCAAAATTTGTTATCTCAAATGGATTTACCCAGCACTTCAAATAAAGTTTACAAATTACTGTTAACTCTTAAGTTGTCGTAGTTATTGGTAAAGTGTTCCAGTTTTGAAGTTCAAAGGCGAAATAGTCACGTCGACGACGGTTGGAATATGTAAATTGTGATTTAAGTGACCGGGTGAAATGAACGAAAGACAGACGAATGTTACATTTCTGGTGTTGATTTGTCGCTCCAAACTCAAACTCAAAGCATTTATATCAAATAAACCAATTACAGGCACTTTTGAATTGTAAAGGGGTCGGTCAGTCAGAAAGATGAAGCTAGTTGCCCATTCCAAAGCGTAGTAGGTACCTATGGAGAAGAACGGGCAAGAAACTCCACGGACACTCTTTTAAATCAAAGTAATATGGTTAGAAAGTATTGGTTACATCATTCATGTTAAAAATTATGCATGTGAGAACTACGCAGAACGTTAAAAGCTTCTGTAATGAAAAGTTTAAAAAAATACCCGTAACTAGCCCGTTCACGAACATGACGCATAGATCACTTTCACAACGAGGAGGCCTGTGTCCCAGCAGTGGGAACGTTAAAGGCTGATGATTATTAATCAACAAACAATTAACAGGTTCTCTGCATTGATTATTACATATTTTCTAAACAATTATTTGTTTTTTGGACAGTGGTGTCAGTTTCTATAGGTACACCCAAGTCGTCGTCATCGTCATACGAACAAAATAAAGGATAAATACCAGCACCCCCAACTTCATTAACCAGAAGGTTTGATCGGGCAAAAATGGGGGAACGAATAGGAGGAAACTCTGATACCGCCCACCAGTGTTAAACGGAGACTTGTTTACCTTTGTGTTGATGTTTTGCGCCCGTTTATCAAGCGGACATTGAGTTGTCTGTATTATAATTTTTTATCTACCCACAAAATAATTATTGTACAAATGTCTAGTTTTTGTAAATCTCTCAACAATATCGACTTATGTTATATTTAGTTTTAATATTTTCATGTTAGTGAATTTTGTATTCTTATGAGAATAAAGTTATCTCAAACCTCAAATCAATTAATGGTATAAAAAAGCTTGTAATAAAGTCGCCTTTTGTGCCTGTTTGTGTGACCGCTTAGTTCTTCAACACAATTGGATTTTGAAGTGGTTTTCACTATCGTTTATAGAATTTATTCCGGAATTCCGTTTATGTATAATACATGAGTATTTAACTTAGATACAGCACAGAAATCTCGATATTTTTGACATGACACTATTCCTCAAAGCTACTTTGTATTACTGTGTATTTTATGTTGATTATTATTTTTATTGTTGATATTTAATGTGCGTCCAGCGTCTTATTTGTACAGAATGGACAATTTGTATTTCTTTCTTTCTCCTTACACAGGCAATTCCTTGCCTAAAAGGTCTCTAATGACATGTATCGAAATGCCCTTTGTAATTGCTCTTTTTTTTTTTTTCTCTATGTCGCCATTGCATACGTGCAAAGCAGGGGCGGGTCGCTAGTATGAGGGCCTGTTACACGGTATACCAAAAAGCCACTACTCACCGAATAAATTAAAAAACGGATTTGTATGAAATTATCTGCCAAGTTATTTTTTATTGTTTTTTTTTTACTATTATTTGCACTCAGTTTTAGTTTTTATCAGTTACAGTCGGCGGTGAAACAGGCCCAAGTATAACAATGTACTATGGTACTTACCATTAAACTTGCTAGAAATAGCACTATCAGTCTGGAACACATCGTGGGTGGCGTACTCAAGGTCTGAGTCCTTTGCCCTGATGGACACCACATCCTGCGGCTTGAAGATCAGCTTCTCGACTACTGAGTCAACCGCCACCACTCCCTCTTGGTCCACGCGGTGGGCCACTTCTAACACAACCTGGAAACAAGGAAGGAAAACACTGTTGTTACTGAATTTCTAGTGAAGTTTGTTTGAACTTTGTTATTTATTTACTAGCACTTCGTTCGCGTAGATTTCGTATTTTCCTCTATAAAATTCAACACCACCTCCAGCCCTTTAAAAGGTAGTTGTTGAAAATTCCAATATTTAGGTGCTAGAAAGCTGTAAAAGGTGGACTTTTGGGAGCTGTCTTTCGTAGAGTGCTGCATATCAATCCAATTTTCGGTGGCTGACAGTGGACAAGGAGTGTTAGCATACATATTATTATGATGGGTCGACGACATTATTATCTGAAGATATCACAAGGACTATAATAGAATTGGGGTGTTGTGGCGCAGCCTGGGAGAGGCCTATGTCCAGCAGTGGACTGCAATAGGCTGAGTTGATTGATTGATGGAGGAATAGTGTAAAATGAAAGTGATACTAATATTATACAGTGAATTGAAAAGGCTGTCGATGGACATAGATTATAGTTCCATCAAAGAGGACACGCGATTAAATTCTATAGGTGTTGTGAATGGCGACTAAAGCTTTGTTTACGTCTGTACCGCGTTTCTTTTATCTTCGGGCACATGGCTAAATCAATAAATAGCATAGGACTTGGATATAATGTTCTACGCTGTAATGATTACTTGTATGACACGTACAGCAAGATAATGCGCCTTGCTTTCCGTGTCTAACAAAATATTATGACCATATTCACTCAGTGGTATTTATTACCCATTCTAATACACTCGCGAGCAATGAAAAAGTTCCAGTGACAAAGCACCAAATTACTCCTAAACGGGACAGGCTAGCTTAATGACGCCGTCTGGAATATTGAAGTACATTTAACAGCGCATCAGAATATTAAAACACCATACCAACTAAAAACGTAAATAAAAGACATATGTATAATTTAATAAAGACATATGTATAATTTAAAATTTGAACACAATGTTCAAATTTTAAATTATACATATGTCTTAGGAGATATTAAGGTGTTTGTCGGCATTTTGTGGGTGGAACTTTTTCATTGCTCGGCAGTGTATTTAACTACGAAAGTAACTATGTCTGTATGTTACCTTTTCATGCTTAAACCACTGAACAGATCGTAATAAAATTTAACACATAGGTAGCCTGGAACCTGGAGAAGGACATAGCCTACTTTTCATCCTGGATCGCAGACGAAATCACAGGCATCAGCTGATTGAAATATACAATCTTTATAACGATCTATTAGGTGTTTTATATTCAGCAGAGGAAGTTTACCGCCAGATGTAAAAAGATTTCCATCAGGCTAGATTATCGTAGTCAACAGACAACAACGTCCGTCCATCTAGTTGAATAGACCGTTCGTTACGATGTCCGATGTGGGAGTCCTTTGTGCTCCTGTGCATGCCTTCCGGCTGATAGGATAACCGTCTCTTGTACAGATTCGTTGCGATGACTGTGGATTATGAGTCATCTAGCACGGGATTAGAAATCTATGCTTATCTATTTGGATGTTTTCATTTAATCCTTGAACGAATCCGCTTTTGGTTTGACGACCGATTGCAGATACGAGAAGAAAAGAAAGGAAACACCAAACACATTCGGATGCTAACATGCAAATAGGTTTGTTCCCAATACTAGAACTAAATTAAACGTTAAGGTAAAGAAAACTTGAAATGTCGAGTATCTTTTGATCCCAAAATATGTTATTTATCTTCAATTGTCATATGAATGACGTATTTTATAATCGCCACGTTTGAAGGCGAATTCTTCATAACAGTAGGTATGACGTTATCAATATAGGAGTGGACTGTTGGACATTCAAACTCTTAGCTGATTTCAAGGAAGCTTACCTGATGACGATACCTCTGGTGATAGCTTGGATGAAAAAATACATCAGGCGGCGCTCTGTCAGCCATCATATAATGACCTTGCCACTGCACATACATTTCCCAACGGGTATGACTAACGGCACTCATATATTTAATTCAATATCTCTAAAAAGGCACTACAAAAATACGCATAGAGATAAAATAATATTCGTCTAGTATTTAAATTTACACCTTCACACACGATTTTTTCCCCGAATAAAGTATGGGACGGGTGTTTACAATAACCTATATTGTTAATATAAACACGAAACGACTTATGGTTATGAATGCATTGTTCTAACTTCTGAGTGCCGCTATTGTTTGTAATTTATTAGGCGTTATATCTCAGAATATACTTTTAGAGATCGTAGGCTGAAAACTGTAGACTATCAGGTGTCGGGGTGAATAAACCTTTGACTGTAAGAGTATTTTGGATGGAAATAGCTTTCATTTCCTAGGCTATTTTATGCTACTGTATAATACAGGCCTCTCTAATAAAAGATTATACTTGTAGTCGTCATAATCAACAGCAACGGCAGATAGGCAGGTTATTGACCTCGTCAGAGATATCAAAATGTGCGTTTTCACTAAACAAAATTTGCATCTTTCCATTTTTGTTTTGGTGTGAATACGGCTGTTTGATTTCTGACAAATCCAAACATAATATTTATCACGGTTTGGATAAGTTAAGACATACAAGATAAACTGCAGTCACTCAGTATTTGAAGTGTTTTGCGTTAACTGTTTCTATATCAACAACTTTTTTGTGAAGCTTAAGTAGACCACTTAGAACCGTTAACATTTTACGCCTATTACTGATAAATAGTGAATAGTATACTCGTAGTAAAGTGAGTAGTAAATAGTAATAAATTACTATTGAAATGATTGACTTAAATATGATTAGCATCATCATTGGCATCTTGTTCCACCCAATACTGAGTATGGACCTACTCCCTTTTATGCCATGCTTCCCTGGTCAAATAAGTTGTCACACATCAAAATTAAAACAAAAGAATGTGAATCTTGCAACGACAGGTCCCAATCTATCACCACAAGTCATATATGACTTTTTAATCCTGCGGTGTCACCTTTTATCATCACCTTGTGAAAGTCAAGCAGACATGTCTAGTCATTCTATAACAAAGTCACGGATTAAACGGTCATAAAGAGAAACCGATCAGGCAGACGCTAAAATTATGGAAGCGTTTCCTTAAACTTGGCTGTGTGGATCATAGGAAAGATTATGCCACTCCCGATCAGTCTTCTTGACTGTCTTGACATATCGGTATTGCACGAGAATCGGTAAGAGCCTCTTTTTAGGTGTTCATATAGCAACTGGACCCAATTTGTCTACTCAAAGTCCCAAATAAGCACTAGAATTAAGATCATGATCAATTCTTTGGCAATAACTATCTTTTTCTCCGGTGTCTTCATTTGCTTCTAAGCTTAGCTAACCAACGAAATAATTAGCATAATATACGGTTTTTCATTAAACCTTGTTAAAAAAGAACAATATAAACATGTAACCGTCAGTGGCTGATTAGAGTACGTAATACCGGTTATACAAAAGTCAGGGGTTAACGATGGAGTCTCTGTACGAACGGTTTTCGTAGCTACGGCCATATATTAATGTTTACATGTTCTACGAATTAAAGAAAACGTCACGTACATAGTGTGAAAGTCAGAAATATGGTTGTTGTGGTCATCGGCCTAAGCGGGATTTCCTTTTTCGCGTCAAAGCCTCTCTGAGATAATCGGTTGAAAATTATGTATAAGCCGAATTTATACAAAAAAAAAATTACATGACTGTAAGCTTAAGAAAATGAGGGTTGAATTATTGGAATATTTGACGAACAAGATCCGTCTAGCTAGGTAATCTTATCAAAGTTTGCGATTGAAATTCTAGATACGACTTCCGAAATGGATAGAAGTTATTAATCATCAATCAATAATTTTTATGAGCTCATCACTATCTTTAGCTCATATTTGGTTCCTGTCAATCCAGATTACTCTCGCGGAAGTGAGCAGGGTCACACTAAAGGAATTTCTATCATGAATTCTAGATGTATACGGTCGACCTCATACATGTATCATTCCGATAGCGAGGAACCGTGTCACAACTAGTATTTATTCATTGATTCGCACGATGCGTTATTCATTCACGTTTCAAAGGCAAAATAGATGGATGGATCCAATCATAAGCGGGGTTTCCCGCTTGTCTCTCTGCTCGTAATCAGGTTTCTGTTGAAGAAATCGTACAAAAACATTATAAGCTCCCGAGTTTTGGTGGGGGAAACCCCATAATTCTAAATACGGCACTATCATGACGCCGCACCTTTTGACATTAGTTCATTTGCGTTGTCATACTGTTGTATTGAGAAATTACTTTATTTTACAGTTATCTCGACCTACCAACAACACAGGGTACGGTTTTGTTATTTTCTAAATTATATTTTCGTAATTATGGCTCATAATTTTTTATTCTTCTTCTTATCGAGTGTCTGTGGTTCATTCAATATTAATTTGTTGGCCCTCACCATCCCACACTATCCACCAACCCGCACTGGGCACGCGTAGTGATTATGTTGCACTCTCTCGAAGAAAGGGGGCCTGTGTGACAGCAGTGGGAATGGGCCAGCATCAATTAGGACGGTGCTTACTTTTCGATTAAACCCACGAAAATGTAATGATAGTAAAGAATTGTTGTAAAAAAGCTACGGTTTGCAGAGATCTCGTGAACAAAGCAAGTGCTGTCCAAACATTAAATTAAGCTGTGGTTAGCAGTAATCTAATATTACTTCCTCTAGCTTTATCGTAGCCTGGCCCGATGCCAGGCGGCTGTCCAACAAATTTTTCTTCCATTCAATCTTACAGTCGCTAATTTGCTAAGGATATCAAACCCAAACTCCCTTGAATCACGTCTAGACGTAAAATCGATATGTAAATATAAAGCCGCCGCAGACATATTCGAAAGTGTATTGACATTTGCAGACTATACATTTAGTTTTATAAGTGACGGTGAAAAAGTGTGGTCCAATCGTTACTAATATATGTATATTGTGACTGTATAACGCCTTGAGGAGCACGTTGGGTTACGCGCGAAGATTCAATCGATATTGGAGCGACGTACCTAGCTGTCGGCCGCCATGTGCAATATTTACTGTTAGAGAGGTTAGGATTGCAATGTTTTGACTTTTAGTTACATTATGTAATTGCAGTATGCAAATAGAGTGTGTGGAGTGCAAGAACTGCACTAGGAAGTAAGATTCGCACTAAGACTAATGATAAATTAGAAAGTATAGATGTGAAGGACAAATAATTATGTATTGTGGTTGTGACATAACTCGGGAGAGGTTATGTCCTGCAATCACTAGTCTGATTGATAGATGCTTGTTCCCTGGCCAATTGGCCATAGTATTCTTGATTTACTAGTATTGCAAAGCCCTATGGATAACCCTATAGTTACAATAATTGCGTAGTCATGGTTGTAAGTGGCGAATTTAGCAGAATGCTCGCTCATTGCATGCAAGTTCTAATTAATCTGTAACAGGTATTATTAGTACTGGCTGCAGTACTTGAAGTCTTATCATAGAATCATTTTAATGTGCCACTGAATTAATTAAGGATATATCAAAGCATTTCGGTCTATCTAACCGGCTACGTGGACCTTTAGAAGGTAACCGGGAGAGACTGGTTTTGAGTGTGGTGGTTCAATTTGGGAGTTCTATGTCCAACAGTGGACTGCGATAGGCTGAGTTGATTGATTGAGTTAAAGTAATACGGCCAGACCATTTCTATTACTAAACATGAGCGATTGATCTACGACGGGGATAGTGAAAGAATCACTATGCTTGGCAATGCCTAACGAATAGCAGGACTGCATCATTATGAAAGGGGGGAAGATGTTGCATTTTTGACGCCTTTTTCAAATGTCGAGAGTGAAAAGGGCGCTTGTCTCTTTCAGACCCTCACGGCAACCAATAGACAAGGCAGTAAGTAGTAACTGTCAATCATCGCCAATACAATCATTATCTACAGACAGAAAATACGGATAAGTATTACCTTTGAGGAAACAAAACAGTCACAAATCTCTTTGTCCCACACACAAGAGATAATTTTATCGAGCACTAGGCACCACCATAAGAGTTAACCACAACATTACTGCTTATCTCAATTATTCCAGGAACATGGAACATGCTATTCATAATCTAAACTGTATTACTATGTAGCTTAAGTCTATTATTATATGGGAAGTTATTGATAATTACATGTGCGAGCGATAGTGTTTCAGGAAATCTATAGCGTTTTATATATTTTGTCTTATGTATGGCCATTGAGTCGAACTATGGGAGATAAAAAAATGAGTTTTTATGGTGGACGTTTTGATTTGAGCACACCTTTTTATTTTAAACTAGCTGCACCCTGCGGTTTCACCCGCATACGTTTCAATATCGGGAAATTAAGTGTTAATATTGGGATAAAAGTATCCTATGTGTTAATGCTGGTTATAAACTATCTATGTGGCAAATTTTATCCAAATCCGTTCAGTAGTTTGATCGTGAAGAAGTAACAAACATACAAACACACACACACACAAACTCACCAACAAACTTTCGCCTTTATAATATTAGTATGATGTGTTGTACACATTATTATTTTATTACATATTATTAAAGAGTCAAGGATAAAATGACAGCTAAGGATGTTTTTAGGTTTAGTGTTTCGTAGATGCTATATTTCGTCTTATAAATAATATTGATTGAACTGCATTTTTTGTAGTATAGTCTTCACATTAAACGTATCTATGGTAAAATACTCCAACCATTACATATTTAGCACCAAAACCATTCGATATTCAGCAATGTTTTAGCAAAATAACCTCGACTTATCAATACAAGCATAATTTTAATATTTCACCAGTAATCCTAATATACCAGAGGTCACCGAATCTGTACACATTTCCGTTATCTTAGTATCTGTTCCTGTGATAGCTATAAAATGTACACGGAAACAGCTTCTGCCTCTGTTTTGTAACATAATTTTGAAACTGGACTGTGGAATTAAGTAATATCTAATGAGCACTAATTGGATGAGCGATACATTTTGTAATTTGCAATTTCGAAGCTGGTAGGTAAGTGGTGTAATAGCGACTGATCTATTTAATTAAATACTTATAATTTCGATAATACTAAGGATTTATTTCTACATTAATTAAAAACATTTATGATTTTACTTTTGTTTCGGGAATGGCCGACTGCTTTCGGACACAAAAGGAGCCCTTACTAATACGTTAAGACCATTTCAGGCACTAATCAACATTGTTTTCGCATGATCTCACCAAGAATATGTCTGCTCGTTAAAAGAGACTGCGCCTTGAGTATGTTTCACCATTTCTTCTCAGGGCTAGTCAGATAGGAAATGTCGACTTCATCTAGCTTTTTTTTTTAAATAATATGATGACCATTGGGCTAAAAGAACCGCCGATTGGGTTCCACTAAACACACTACGCTGTCGCGGTAGGTCAAGACGAAGATGGCGGGACGAGCTTGACTTCTCGTAAAAGACAGAATTGTGTGGAAAAGGAAGAGGGAGGCCTTTGCCCAGCAGTGGGACAATACGGGCTAGTTAGATTAGATTAGAATATGACGTTTGCCTTTCATTAAGCAGGTCGCGAGTTGTTAAATTCGTTTCACAACTTGACCGCTGCTAGTACCTCATGAGTAAAGCTTTAGTTTTCTAAGTGGTGAACGGTCACACAATAACGGTTGCCCAAATACAGAGCGATTTTTGACACCTTTTTGCTAATTACTGGTGAAAATTCCAGATTTTCATGACGACCGTTAGAATATGACAGAACCGGTCTTCAACCAAAACTATTTGAATACTACTAATATTATAAATGTGAAAGTTTGTATGGATGGATGACGTTTGTTACTCTTTCACGCAAAAACTACTGAACGGATTTGAATGAAATTTGGCACACAGATGGTTTATAACAAGAATTAACATAATAGGATACTTTTTATCTCGATATTCCCACGGGATCGAAACTTACGTGGGTAAAACCGTAGGGCGCAGCTAGTAATTAATAATTACTATACTCGTGAGTAAAATCTATAAAGGTAAATGACTGAGTGTAGACACATTTACGTTGAAAGCATAAAAATACATAGACAAATAGTATATTTGTCAGAGAAGTGAATGTACTCTATACCGATGCGATGTCATTCTTTATCATAAACGGTTATTATAGATAGCACAGATGTCATTCCCCAAAATATACATGTGCTAACAATTCGTACGACCGTTGACCTGAGCTAAACAATGGCAAAGACCTTGATTCGTACTATCGTCGAACATACATATTTTACATACGTGCATGATTCGTACCTATTTATAGTAAGATTTTTATCGAAAGTTATGTCAATCCCACGGATTTTGGTTTTGACAGCAGTATGCATTTGCGCGTCACATTTTTTGGTGTAGAAGCTAATTTTCATGATCACAAGTTCACAACCAAGTTTACTATTGAGCAACAACCACCTGGAGGTCGCGGGAATCAGCTGGATGCTGGAAGAGCAGGACCAATCATTGTAGCGTTACTTGGAAGGATTAAGTCCAGCAGGTGACGTTTTTGGATGAATATTGTTGATGATGATGATTCAAAAGTAAACCTTAGCGACCAAGAAATAAGAGACATTAACGAAAAATAAACAAAATCGTCGCTTGCGCAGGTTCACGCGTTCATTCGCGAGTTCGCTGCCTTGCATTCATAAAGGCTGGATAAAGCGTAAAACAAGAGTCAATTAACATGTGTCATCGGTCAGGAATTTCCACCGTCTCGACGTGCGTTTCGTGTGAAGGTCGAGCTGCGTCTGACTTGAACGTTTTCGTTGCATTAACGGACATTAATGCTTTGAGGTCGACGTTTGTTTCCGCTGCATGTTTTGTTCAGTTTTGTGCTATTTTTAGGTGCTTGGAAACGGAGGAGTAACATTTTTTGGTATGTGTGTGTATGACTATCATTTTCATTTTTTTCGTCGTTGTAGGGTAGACAAAGGAAGCCTTTTACGTATGCTTGTAGCATCGTCGGTTACAGGTGAGACAATGGCCAAACGAGAAACTAATAAAATATCAGGGTCACACGCGCAACCAATCACAATGGATTCATTACATGACTGTGAACCCCCCCCTGCCCTTGAAAATAGCTGTTCCATACATTTTGACCGCGTAGGTATTGCACTCTTCTCAGTTTTTTTCTCTAACCGAGAAAATATTCTAGGTAGTCCTAGAATCATGTGCTGAATTCATAGTTACAGTTTACGCGTTGATGTCACTGCCAACCTAAAATATCAAACGCAAGACGACATAGCGGCAGCTCAAGTTGAAGATCGCGAGACGAGCTTGACTTCTACCGCAAGCACTGGCCGGCACTACCAAAAGGCTGAATTGTGTGGAAAAGGGAGAGGAGGCCATTGCTGTAATTGGGACAATAACAGACTAGTTATATAGATTAAAACTGTACCCACCTTCTGGGGGAGTCGGGTAAAAATTAACCCTTTTTGCTTTGATACAACACACTGGTGAACAATGTAAGTATCCTCTTACAACAACACTGATTACGAGAAAATTGCACACCGGACAGACAAATTAATCCAGAAGCATCCCTTTCGAACTCCGCTTTCATAATACACGTGAACATGACATCAATAGAGAGCATTAAATTAATTGCACTGTATTAACAATGGACGGACCCTCGATATTTAATCCCTACCTACCAGCACCCTATATAGACTTAAGAGTCAATTTCACAAATGAAACTGAACGCGCTCAGCACACGCAAACCGCGTTTAAGAGCTGTCAGTGTCAATATTCCACGGTCATGATGACACTGACAGCTCTTGAATGCGGTTTAAGACGTGCAGGGGCCGTAATAAGAAGTATTAACGCCATCATGACGCCAGTTCGAAAATGGGATGGTGCTATCGGTCATGTATATCTCGGTCTCTGTCTCGCTCTTAAACTAGTATCATGATGGCCTTAAACCGTCATAAGGCACCTGATCGCGTTTAGTTTCATTGGTAAAATCCGCCCTTAGTGCAGTGTACCTCCGTAATTGGCTCTCTCAAATTAGAGGCTGGCTGGCTAAAATCTAGGGTGTAGCGATCCCCTTTATTCAATATTTCCAATTAGAGCCTTTTAATTTGATACATCAAAGGAAGGTCTAGCGGCGGGAATTTTATTACTGAACTTGAATACAAAGTAATTTTAGTTAGTTATGTTACCTGATTAAAGGAGTGGACTTGATTAATTTGATATACAAATGCTGAATTATTAGTTGATATTTTAATTGGGTATTCAAGTTTTATAATTAGTATAATTACATAAAATAAATACATAAAACTTTAAAATACACGAAGTAAAAATTAAGACGCATGATCATGTTTTGAACGCGAAAAGCACATTTGGGAAATAATGCTGAATTTTACAAAAATAATCGAGTAACACTTTATTTAGCTCCACTCCCTCTCACAGATAGGAGGCCTGTGTTCCAGCAATGGGAACAGTATAGGCTGATTGAGTCTAGTTTCGCACACACGTTTTGAATGCGAAAATTATTTTTAAATCGACTGTAAAAAAAAAATATTCCCTTATCTATAACCCGTCCTACCTACACAGCATCATGGCTGCAACGATGCTCCATTCATACAACTACAGTACAATACATCAATCAAGCCTTACCTAGTGAACGAATAAATTATTAAAGGATGACACCAGCATGGACGGCAATGTATTCAAAATAAATTGGTACTCCGACATTACAAATACTTGAAGTTATTTATTGATCACTATTAAAGGAAATTGCACAGAAACACTAACCGGGCCCTAACGTGAATGCCCTGGGAATCGCGACAGACAGCGCCATCTATTCGTTTACGGTGGGCTATGAATCTCCGCCCGTGTGGTTCATGAGACAGACATCCATCAAGATGACTTGCTACACATTAAACGCCTACCTATGCCAGGAAATGAGTTCCGTAAATAAAATATATACCTAGCTATATTTTTGACAAAAATATGATTAAATGAAATATTTTCAAGACTAGACATCTCATCTTACGAGATAAATTGATTATCAAGTTCATTGGAATCTCAAGCATACATGCCCCGAAGTTTCTACACCATTTGCAATAAAAAAGCACCCCTATAAATTTCTAAAGCTCAAAATGGAAGGCATAAAATCAGCTAGTTTACCGCGCATGTCCAGTGGCGGCGGGGTGAGAGCACTCCCAAATAAGCTGGTAATCTAACTAACTCGACACTACATTGCACTTTTCACATATTACACTACTCAGGTTCAAAGAACCGAGACTGTACCGAGCCGAAGCATGTCCTTTGTGTAACAAATCGAATGAACCACTACACAGGATGGGAAATCGTCACTAACACAAAAACGTAAGTATCTTTGTATCCCTCATGGGAAGCACAGTATCGCACTCATCACACTTCACACGTCACGCAGGTGATACCAACGTTCAAATCCTTTTTAAAATGTCCAAAAGCATGCTACAATGCGTTTATTGATTCGACCTACATTTCGTAGTTTCGTGGGGGTCACGCCAAGCGCAGATAACACAAAACTGCTGCGTTACTATGATGCATTTTACTTCGCACGCACCAAATAAAGAATTTTGACAATAAAATGAACTTGTTATGTGATTAGGATTACGTAATTCGTTAAATGTTAATGTATATCGCAATATGCAAAACAATCGCTAAAACATATGGTATGCAAGCTCGAAGTATTCAAAATAGGTTATCAGCACTGCATTCGTTACAATGTTTAAGATCTGAGGTTGAACGTAAATTCCGTGGCCTTATCAACCTTCGATTGGAACTTAGCCTATTTTCTATGCTTGCGAGCAATCTGACAATTTATATGAGTGTAAATATATCGATTACAGTCATAAATATTGATTATGTAATTGAAAACGGTAGCTTTTCTGCAGCGCTAAGCTCTGTTTCGACGTTTGCCGACCGGCTGGCTGGCGATCGCGTAGAGGGCGCGGTGAGACTGAGTCGCAGGATGAATCTATGCACATTTACGTCAGCTGGCGGGGGTCGTTCCTACTGTATTATTTATGGTTATATAATAATATGGCTGCGCCCTGGAGCTTGCAGGCGGTACTACGAGTTTGTTTCGTTCATTTCGTAACTTACACAAGACTGTAATGGTTTCTAGACTCGCTTGAAGATTTACTCGTAATGTATTAAAATTTATGAATATTAAACCTGTTTGTAGCCGTTAATCATAAGATAATCCGTCATACGTTAGTAATTGCCCAGCAACAGCTACCGGAGTAAGAAACTTAAGTACCAAAAAATATTTTTGTACCAAAATAAACGGCAATTAGTCGGGTATATTTAAAATGGCTTGAACGAGTGGACAGTTCACACATATCATTCTAATAGTTATTGTTTCACTCCCGAATCGTGGAACATGCAATCTAAGAGACATTCGATCGTTTATCAATTTTACAAAGTGGCATTTACATTGCGTTTTAAATTTATTATGTGTGTAATTTTTAATAAACGCACTTGGAATGAATGAATGACAAAAAGGAAACTTATGCCCCTGTAATTATTGGCTCATGTGTAATTTCTATTTAAATGAAGGCATCGAAATACTAAGTAATAAACAAATGGATGTTTATAACGCTGAACTAATTATTATGCCACTAAAAACAATATCATTATCATTTTAATAGTGCTTTCACACTCCTGATTTGTTATTCTTATAATCACTCGCTAGGGCAACGTATATTGTAGTAATGTAGTGCCAATTTATTTTCCGAGTTTAAAGTTCCAATTTATTTTCCGAGTTTAAAGTGCCAATTTATTTTCCGAGTTTAAAATTCTCTTTGTTCACCTGAGAGCTTAATTAGTTAGTCTACCAGCCTTGTAATTTGAGGGCACAATTTGAATATTAGCCCAACAGTTAAAAGTTGAGCCCTATCTAAGTTCAATAAAAAAATACTGACGTTTCTCGTCAGTTTATCGAAGACTTCCTCAGTCTTGAGACATGACGCCTGTTGCGTGACAAAAATGACGACGATATACAGTAGATACAAGCTAATAATCTTGTCTACACAGTAACGGTGACATAAACGGATACGCTTTTGTTTTTATTGTGGCGTCAGCTCATTTGGTTCACTCATTCTTTCTTTGTAGCGCGTCTGATTCCTTCCTTTGGCAGCCTTTCAACGACCACACGTATTGTAAGGGAACGTCCTCTTTCATTTTTACACATTAATGGTCTATAATTTTCCTCATACTTTAACAAATAAATAGTCTTGGATGACTATTACAATAATCACCATTTCACCAAGCTTGGTTGTATAAGTACCTTAAAAAACATTAAACCTCTTGACTCGGACTCTTTCGAACAGACTCGAGCGAAAATACGTTTTCGCACATGAGCGGGCAAAAAACTGCGGTTTATCGGTATCAGTCATTTCAAGATCATCAACCTTATCATGTGACATAGTGAAGACGATTACATTTCAAATATTTTGTAGAAACTTTGAAACTGATGATTGAAGACCCCCAGACAGGCGACAACCGGCTTAACGAACTTTCTGAAGGACGAAGGGGTCTCAGTTTCAAGAATGGTCACCCCTACAAAATATGCACACAGTTGTTAAACCTGATCTCAGTTCAGACATTATTATATTGCAATTTCAATAACAATACCAGTTTAAATTTACCTTGATGCATGTCTAACAGTCAATGGCTGGCGTGTCAGCACTCCGGACATAACAGCACGTGGCATTTATTTATTACGTGTCACGGAACCCTGAAATCGCCATTGGTATAATTATTCTATTTCAGGATTCTATTTTCGTCCGGACATTAAATCTGCTCTATTCAGAGTTCTATTTTTATCCGGATATTTTAACTATTCCATTTCAGAGTTCTGTTTTCCGTATGGATACATTTTGAGACAGATAACAAATGAATTATCCTTATAACCAGCTGGCGGAAAAAGTTGAGAATTCTTGAGGTTTCTTTCCCCAAGTTTTACGGGATTAGCGGTGGTTTAAAAGGGTTTGTGTTTTTCCGGAAAGCGACTTACTGTCATCAACCGTGACTTAATAGCTTACGACTTTTGTACTATGAAAAGAGTACAGTATGTTTTAATAAATATCCCAAGTAAGACGTGTAAGTAACAAAATATTCTGACTGAGTTATCAACCAGGATTAGCAGCACGCCTACTCTATTCTTTGAAAAAAGTGCACCAAATACGAAATGTGTAGCACAGCGTTCTACAGAAAACTACAACTTTTGGGTCTCCTTCTTCTATGGTGTCAATGATTCACTCCCATACATCGTAAATGGGGTATTTTCGCCAATCCCAACGCTGGCTGGCTTTATGCCTGCAGGTCCAACTTCAGCCGATCACAATCATCCGTTCATGATTCCACCACGCGAAAATCACAGTTTTTGCTGCCTTTCCTTGCTCCGTTTTCTTAGGCCTTGTGGTAGGTCATGGACTTACCTCAAATTGAGCGCTGAAAGTCTTAAAGACGCCTTCCCAAAGGCTGCCTGACTGCGTGAGCACTTGCACGATGTCGCCGACGTGCGACGTCGCGGCGTGCATAAAGTGCGCGTTGTTGTAGACGCCTTCTGGCACCACTCGGCCTCGTGGTGACCTGATACAAAGAAATCGGTTAACAAATGATCCAAAAAGGTACTTCTTCTCTCTTGCTGACTATCTGTAATATAATAGCAGTGAAAAGATCAGCCAGTAAGCTAGGATGGCTTTCCCCAGAGTTGTATGAAGAATCGGACCGGTGAGCGAAGATAAATCTATCAGTAGAACTCTGACTACATCAGAGAATTTTCGTCCCTCGTGAAGGATCATTGAATGCAACCCGTCTTTCAAATATCTCGTGGTTAATTTGGATAAAGGCACTGGTATTCCATTTCCTTGCTATAGTTATAATGGCGTAGAGACAAGTTTAGATCTAAAAGAGAGACCGATATTGTGTGGTGTACTTCGGCGACTCGAGCTAAAGGCGATTTGATGACAACGTAAGAACGTACATTCTACTATCGTTGAAAAGGAAGTCATTACGTCCATGATGGATAAACGTTACGGGATAACGGAACCGAGTTAGGATTGAACTGGTATCCATTTGTCTAGCTTTAGGCGACAAGATTCTAAGCTGAATCCAAGGTAAGTAGTTTATCTCTTAACAGGCGACTGAACCAAGTATTTAGCGAGCTGTGGTAATCATGTCATTTCAGTATTTACGTTCTCCGGTCACTGACCTAAACAGAAAAGCGTTGCCCTTGAGATTTTTCGATGCGCAGACTTCGCATCAGCCTCGTTACGTCTCTTAAAAACGGTTACATCATCCCACTTGAGTTAAATTAAGTGGGGAAAATTTGTTCTTTAGGTATTCAAAAATAGGTAGATACCACGTTACATTGTCTAGCTAGAGTAAGGTGATCGAACTAATTTCCTTTCCAAAGTCATGCAGACACGCTCGGTCGCCAAAACTAAGGACTTAATTATTAGGCTACTATCGCTAAAACATGGTAAATGCTCGTTTTAATTATACTTTTGCCATTGTCGGAACGATGAGAGCATCTCCATGAACAGCTCCATAAATTATTCAGTTCTATTCAGAAATCTATTTAATTTCAACGGTATTAACACTAAGCAGTATGAGTCACCTGGATTCTGTGGTTACTGCGGTTAATAGATTTGTCAATATTGCTTGAATCACATGAGGAAAAGCTTTCATATCAGTAGCACCTGGTTTAGGCCGAAATAATGAAACTAATCATTAGTATCCTCGTGATTAATGCAATCTACACTAACAATTTCTGCATTGTAAACTTCCTAACAACTAACATGGAACAATTTATCGCTTTTGCGATGACTTTCACTGTTCAGTGTTATGGTGTTTCTAAATACAACTTTCTCAAGAAACATTCTATGATGTGAATACCGTGTTGAATGCTCTTGCCTTGTCGGTAAAACTATTAGCGTATTTGTGAATCGACTGTTTTTTTTATGCAGCCTGTAATGTGCCATAGCACATTACAGGCTAAAAAGGTCTCTCCGTGAGAAAGAGTGGGCCGTTAATCCACCACGGCGGGTTGGTGGTGTATGTCACATGCTTTCGAATTTTTTAGTTTGCCGGTTTCTTCACGATGTTTTCCTTCACCGTTTTGACAGCAGTGGTAATGAAATAATTTACACAAAGTTTAGCGTTCCAACCTACGACTGTTTTTATTCCATTTAGGACTTTTTAATTTTCCTGTCTAAAATATACCGCATGATTAACGTTTGTATACTCGCCTCCCGACACGAAACTTCACTTTAATTACAAAACTGTCAAAGTACTGTTAAAAGCCTTTTGCTAAAACTTTCAGCGAAAACAAGCGACACAGATGTGTATGTACAAAATAGACAACAATGTTTTTGTCTCTCAAGCATGATTGATGGATATCACGCAGTATTGATTATGATATCAAGTATTGGGTGCCGATCCGAGCCAGGTACTGGGTACACGTACGGTACTTTAAAATTGCAATGGTAATGACAGTTTTGCGTCAAACAAGACTGAAGAATCTGTGCATTGTGCATATTTTTATGTTTGAGAGTTTGTTTGTTTGAACGCGCTTGTCTTTGGAACTACCGGTCGGATTTAAAATGATCTTCATTCTTTTTTCTTTAGCAATTTGATAGCCAATTCTTGAGGACGGCAACAAGAAAGGAGCCTGAAACGATTACATACTATCTTGGGCATGGGTGTAATAAGATGAAAGTGGTGTCAATTAATAGCTTATATAATCAACCTTTCACTGAAAATTCTGCGAATTTTGTCAATCTAAGAACGGAGATATAAGAGATTAAATAAAAGTGAGGTTAAGTTACAATCTTTAACTAACAGCTGATTCCTGAAGTGCAAAATATATTCTTTTGCACTAATAGTTATTATATTTAGTAGAAAATGTTTTAAAAATCATATGAATGAACGTCAATGACTTGAAGTCATAGGTAGGTAACAGCCAACAGGTATGGAGTTATGGAAAGGATGTCTAAAATAAAATAAAAAATCATTTAATATAGTGTTTTAGTCGTCTTCTATTATAATTAAAATGTCGTCTTGGAATTGTGCAGGTACTATATGATCTTGGTACCTATCCCAGCTAAGGTACCATATAACGCACATTATATGAGCGCAGAAGCCTATATATAGTTCGTCTCCCTACACAGTAATGCATTACTATAGCCTTTCCTCTACGAGAGCCGTCGACTAAAATATAAATAAAATGAGTTTTTTGACTTATATGTCGGGATTGTATGCGACCCCTAAGTAACCAGGAGCTATTGGATCATTGTGTAAGGGTCCTCCGCCCAGTGTATTGCAGTGCTCAGTTGTTATCCCACAATTCACACAGCGATCCATAGTTTGAACAATATCCAATCCACAAGCCGGCGCGCGGCGGTAAAATCCAAAATAACCATTCCAAGTCAAACGTGGAATAATCGGGAAAGCATTCAAAACACACGAAACGAGTGAGCAAGAGCAATCGGCAACTGTCTACTGGCAATGTCAGTCAGCTGTCATGCCAGAGACATAAATAGACTAAAAATAGAAGTTTTTTTTTAAATTTATATCGATATGAAATCGATAATCATTAATATTGCTTTTTCAGTAATTAATTGATATTTTATTTATTAATATAGACTGTAATTATATACATTATATTGCAAATAAGTATATAATTAGTGCATTTAATTACTTTGAGTTAATTATTTAGTGCAAAGGTTTTATTTTCGTAAAGAACTGTATAATCGATTACTCAATCGATAATCTCACGAAAACTATCTTCTCATATTTCTCCGCTTCCAGATTGAGAATTGAGGTGATTTATAAATATGACTAATGTTTTAGATCATATCTCAACTTATCACATTTGGGCCCACCGTTTTCCATCTCCTTTCATGCGGACGAAGTCGAAGGCAGAAGCTGAGAAGAAGATGGATAGGATTCGACAGTTCGCTCGGATAGCAGATGAGTAGGAATAATAACGAGAAAATTATTACTTAAAACGTGTTTTACAACGTTTCCAGTGAGACTCCCTAAAGTCACCTACAGTAGTTTTTAAGGTTCCGTATCCAAAGGTTGCCAACGCCCCTACTAAGCCTCCGCTGTACATCCGTCTGTCAGCAGGCTGTATCTCATGAACCGTAATAGGTAGACAGTTGAAATTTTCAGTGTGTATTTCTATAGCCGCTATAACAACAAATAAAAATAAAATAAAATGTGTTAAATATTGTAGTGTCTTAGTTTTTTTTTTCAATAGGTATGTCAAAAACACACACTTTGTTAGTTTATAAATGTTATGAACATAAAAAAAGCATTTAGCACGTACCACGAAGTCATTAATTACAACTTTATATTAATTTCCTACACAATAAACATTTTAACACGATTTAAAACCAAAAGGGGAACTTTAGAAATCTGATATGATAGATGTGAAAAACTAAAACCCGGTTTGGCATTGGTTAGTCGCACAAATAAGGTTTTATTGTTGTCTGAAGGTCAAGGATGGCAGTTTGTGCAGAACTTTACTAAGCGACGTTTTACATTTCTGTTAATATACTACACACGTGCGGAATTGTTTTCCGGATTCTATTTTATGTTTTAGAATAGCTTCAGTAATAAAAAAAAAAAATAGTTTTTTTAGAGTCGGATATTTAACCAATCATTTATTTAAACCAGGCTGAGAATCAGCACTTTTCGAACGTCAAAATTACATAATATTTAAGACAGTCCCTCAAAACGCCCGCCCTTCACCACTGCCCAGTGCTGCTGCTGCACTGCTGGGAAGAAGTGGCGCAACAAACCCCAAAAGAAATGTTTTGGGGTCAAAAATGTGTTTTTATTTTTTTCATGTTACTCGTAAACAGGACCGGCTGGATCAAAACTCGATATTATATAGTCTACTAGTTTCTGCCCGCGAGTTCGTCCGCGTGAAAATTCTTGCTCTCCCAACCCACCCCGAGGCATTGCATCGCCTGCCTGCGCTATTACTATTCCATCCATCTAATGCAAAAAGATTTTTTCAAATCCGACTTGTAGTTCCACAGACATAGAGTATAGATTTGGTGCATGCGTAGCTTGCATATACTTACAAGCTTATTCCTACCAATGTTTACATTATTTATTAGTCACTTAAGGTAACTTTAACGTGTATGTTATATCGAATATCTTATAATTTATTACGCAGATTTCACTATTAACTATCGGAAAGCTTAACGAGTTGTTAGAAGATATAGCAGAATGTCAAGTAAAGAATGCACAACTAAATATTGATATTCAGCCGCATTCTGGTTAGACTGGAAACTGATTAACATACTTTGGCGAAAGCTAGCATGATTAGGAACATTGCAATGCTAAGCGAAACGCAGTGTTTTGACGTGATATTTTCTTTCATGATTTTACTGTACAGGATGTAATTCTTTGATGACAGCAGATAGCGGGAAGGCTTGCTCAAAAAAAGCAATATTGTAAGAAATACTGACACATTTTTAGGGTTCCGTAGTCAACAAGGAACCCTTATAGTTTCGCCATGTCGTCTGTCTGCCCGCGGTTTATCTTAAAAACTATTGGTACTAGAAAGTTGTAATTTGGCATGAGTATACACGTTAATGACGCCGAAAAAGTAGTAAAATAAAATTTTGAAAAAATAATTATTTAGGGTACCTCCCTTACATCTTAAGTGAGGATGATAATTTTTTTTTTTCGTCCTTCCCATAGTGTGGGATATCGTTGGATAGGTCTTTCAAAAATATTAGGGGTTTGGGTAGTCCGTTTTTTGATTAAGTAAACCGTTCGCGACTTATCAAGCTTTAAAGTACCAATTTTCGTTAGAGTCGTGTCCCCCCCTATACCAACTAAACGGTTGTAGTTAGAAATTCAAATGTCACGGCAGTAGTACCTATATATATAACAAAGTTTAAAGGAAAACTATAACACTTAAGTGGGCTTTACAAGTTTACGAGTAATAGTCGACCAATTGTAACAAACTCGAAAATTTCGAACAACTCCATAGAAATGTCGATAGATGGCGCTATGCGTCAGTTGTATCGCGCTATTGTTTCATTTCTACATAAGTTTTATAAAAAAAAAAACATTTGCTACACCGGCTATGACGAGTCTTATCTAAATCTCAAAAGAAAAAAAAAAAAACTTTCCGTGCAAAATTGTCGAATCAGGTGAGGATTTGTATAGGAAGTCAAATTAGGTAGGTAGTCATGTTTGGCTTTTAGTTAGAGCATGGTACGAAACTATCAGTCAGCGAATACGACCCGCACTTGGCTGTTATAAAACCTACGGAACCCTACACTGCGCGTGGCCCGACACGCACTTGACCGGTTTTTTTTACACTTTTGCCTAACCCTTCTGGGATTACAGGTGTGATGTTGTTTTTTTATACAGGTTCAAATTAAATTAGCTAATGAAACTTCACAGAGGTGATGGGTAATCATATCAATATCTAAATACGATAAAACAAAATTAAACGGATTTTCTCAACTCATACTTCAAGTGTTGTTAAAAATAAAAAAAATATTACATGTGTTTTGGGGGTCAACGACCCTGGTAGTGGTGGACCAGCGGTCGTTGACCCCCAAAACACATCAAATATTTTTTTATTTTCCTTTGTTCAGATATTTATTTTCCCTTGTTCAGATATTTATTTTCCCTTGCTCAGATATTTATTTTCCCTTGCTCAGATACTTATTTTCCCTTGCTCAGATATTTATTTTCCTTTGCTCAGATATTTATTTTCCCTTGCTCAGACATTTATTTTCCCTTGCTCAGATATTTATTTTCCCTTGTTCAGATATCGATATCCATCACGTCTGCAGAGTTTCGCCAGCTAATTTAAATTGACCTTGTATATACTACGCGCTGTACTTCTATGAAACTTTTAATATAATAACTCTAGACATTTCACACAGCGCCATCTAGTCCCAAGCTAAGCAACCTAATACTTGTGTTATGGTAACAAGATGGCTGATAAACTACTTATATACATTTTTTTTTGTAAATACATACATATTATAGATAGAAAAACACCCAGACTCGGAACAAATACATGTAGGTCATACAAATATTTGTTCCGTGCGGGAATCGAACCCGCGACACGCAGCGCAGCAGTCAATCGCTTAACCACTGCGCCAACCATGCCGTCAAAAGTTTTAAGTTCTATGTAGTAGTTCTTTGTATGAATCCTGTAATTATCCATAAACAAAATTCCATTATCGAGGTAATACAGTAGCTCTAACTAAATAGCCTACCATGATGTAAATAAAATAAGAACGTGAATATTAATGTATTATGACATTGTCATCAAACAGTGTCACTGCTCACCCCTGACCTATAACAAGTACTATGTCTATTCGTGATCTGCCATTGTTTTAACATGGTAGCAAATAGGTTATAGTCATGCTGAAGATTCTAGTTTTGTATCGCAAACTATTTGAGGAATGTTAAGACTGCAGAGTTGAAAAGCATGATTTTTACATCTGGCACTAATTATCCTATTGTGAACTGCTTCATTGGTCTAGTGGTTTCAAGCGCTACTGCCAAGCATGAGGTCTTGGGTTCGATTCCCGGGTCTGGCAGTGTTATTGGGTTTTCCATCTGGAATTTCTAAGTAGCAGCTAGTCTAGGTTTGTCCCTGGTGATGGTCATATCCCCGCCTCCTATTACATGGGATTTAAACATTACTGGCGAAATGTGGGTGCACTATAGGTACACCGCTGCCTAACCCTTCAGGAATACAGGTGTGATGTTATGTTATCCTATTGAGTTTTACTTTACTATATTTTACTAACTAGAATTGGATGTCATGAAGTCTATCCCAGGAAGATGTTAGAAATGGAAGGCAGTAGCCGGGTGAATGTGGAAGGTGGAAAACCAAGTCGAAGAGATTCTGTTCCCACGCACACAGGCTTCTACCAGTTTATTTTGAAGAACCAATTGCACTGGCGCAGCTTAGAAGAGACTTATGCCAGACATCAAGAAAGATGATGCTTTTAGGCTGTATGAATGATAAAACAAGAAGACACCACGAGAAGCCAAAACACAAATTCACTAACAAAATAATGATCTACAGATAAACAATCTGAAATACCAGGAACAATATTTTATCAAGGATAAGCCTATGCTGTTGTCAATTAAAACAGACATAATTGAAGGACAAGCTATGTTTAAAGATGTAATTATTGCATGTAATCAAACAGACATAAAATTTACATCAGTGAGTTACAGCTGCCAGCCTTCAATGACCTTAGAAACTTATGCCTAGGTTTGCAACCTATAATCAAAGTCAGATTTCGCTTAGATTTAAGATCTATGATGAAGCAGTAATATTTTTCTTCTTGAATTTTAATTTTGATGATTAATATGAATAAAAAACAAGGTGTAATTAATACTGGTACCCACATTCTTGAATTACACTCAAATTTAATTCTTTTGATTTATGGCCAGGTTACTAGGATTAACTCATCCCAGCCCTCCAACAGATAAAAAAAAAACTGTATTTGCACCTTTAAGTAAAAACATTTGGTTTACAATAAAAATAGGCCTAAGGTAAGTAGAGTTGTATGAGTTGTTGTAGATAACCTCAAACATACACTAGTAACCAGAAAAGCAATAAAAACAAAAGATGTAGTACTAAAACTGAGAAGATTTAAATGGAGATGGGCTGGCCACACTGTCAGGAGAGAAGAAAATTAGAACAAAAAATGACACGATGGTACCCTTGATAAGATGAGAGGATGACTTGGTCAAGACAGCTGGAAAGACATGGACTGGATAGGGAGAATTGGAGGAGGCCTTTGTTAAAGAGCACATGGAGACTCAGAACAGATATTAAATGTGTTTTGAACTACAACTATCACTCTGAAATCCTACTTCCTACTAATTCCTACTCATCATCTGCCTAGCCTTTTCCCAACTATGTTGGGGTCGGCTTCCAGTCTAACCGGATGCAGCTGAATACCAGTATTTTACATGGAGCGACTGCCTATCTGACCTCCACAACCCAGTTACTGGGTAATACGATACCCCTTGGTAAGACTGGTTGTCAGACTTTCGGGCGTCCGACTACCCGTAACGACTGTCAAAGACCCACCAATGACAGCGGGGACCAACGGCTTAACGTGCTTTCCGAGGCACGGAGGAGTCTCGGTATGTAAAGATGGTCACCCATCCACAGACCAACCGCGGCAAGCGTAGCTTAACCTGACCGATCGACCTGTGCGGCTGTTATTATTTTTTTCCTACTATTCCTATAATATTATAAACGCGAAAGTTTGTGAGGATGGATGTTTGTTACTCTTTTACGCAAAAACTACTGAACATATTTGAATGAAATTTGCCTTTTCATCCCGATATTCTCACGGGATGGAGACTTATGCAGGTGAAACCACGGGGCGTTTTCACTCGAATTAGCCTAATTAGCTATACTAAGGCTATAATAAACACTAGGATGAACTATCACTCTCTTTCTGTAGTACCTAACTCAGTTGATCATCAGTACCATTCTTAAAAAAATATGGGTTTATAGTATATTGTAGCTAAACAACATTGATCATAGCCTGAAACTTCTATAATAGGACTTTTAATTAACTGCAGTAAAATGACAGCTTATGTGTTGCCACTTTTTAACGAAATTTTAATAGTAATGTGACAAAAGAATTGATTCATTCAATTAACATTCAATTTAAAATCGGTCAATGATCAATTGATTTTATAAAAGAGGATAGTATATTTTTGGTGCGACAAGCCTCTGAAAGCAGGTTGATAAAACCATATTTACAAACTTAACAAACAATGAGTACTACAACATATAAACTCAATGAAATAGGCATTTCTTAAAGACTAGTTATCTGAATGTTAGGTCCAGGTGTAGTCTTAGACTAGGCTACCTGTATGCACTAAAAAAAAACTAATAAGTTACGGCTATATAGCCCACTTCATTGAGATTGTATAGTTTGAACGATTTCTGTGAACTCACTATTCAAGCACAATTTTGATGCGAACTAGTACTATAAATAACCATCCTAAATATGAATGAAACTACAATGTATATTTTTATCCGATCAATACAAAGAATATTAATTGTTTACAGATAAAAATTGTTCAATTGCGTTCCAATCACATCACTAGGTAGAGATAGTGTGGCAACATAATTTAACGAAATGACATTAAGAAGTGTCATTTTACTGCACCTAATTAAAAGACAGAATGTAGTAAGTTATAAACAAACAATCAAAAGAAATCACATTTCAAATATGCCAAATGATGACTCAAACTCGAAATAGTTTCTGTAAGAAAAACTCTTTTAAGATAAACTATAGAAGAAATTGTTGACAAAAACTCAAGTGGCTGATACACTTTCAATGGCTGAGTAAGACTTGTGAATGACAGGTCGTTAATAATCGACTTTATTGGTCTGATAAGCGTTGACTATTGTCACTTTCCAAACATTTTTTGTTAAGCATTTGTTTGGTAAAGTTATTGTAGCATTGTTGGACTAAAGCATTTGTTAAATTGTAATACATCTAAATAGCATTAATGGTTTTAAGTAATTAGGTAAGTAAATAACTAATGGGATAAGACATAATTAGTCTTTCAAAACAGCAAGTAAATCTGTATTAAATCTATCTATGCAAATGAATAAAATTGAAGTGTCTGTTTGTAATGTCAAAATAACAGCTTTTTAATAAATACATATGGAAGTATATAATATAGTAATCATACCAAAAAAAAAACCATTTTTAAATTCTTCTCTGAGTCTGTCTGTTCTGGCTAATCTCCGAAACGGCTACTGATTTTGATAAAATTTGGTGTGGGGATACTTTGAATCTTGGGAAAGGACATAGGCTTTTTATGGAGATACCACGGAAGCTAGTTAGTGCATAAATTGGTTTTTCTGTTTCTGTATTTTTTTTATCTGTCATACTTAAAAAGGCATTACAATTTCCCGTCTATGTTGATACATACAAAACACAGGAAGTTATAGGATTTTAAACTAACAGATAACTTAATTATATTTTTATCATTCATATTTGCTCCCTAATTAGTTCACAATTCTTGACAATAGTTTCATGTAAATTAGTAATGGCATTGTTATCATTTCTATGTTATCCCTAAGGTTATTGTATTTAAATTTTATACCAAACTTAGATCGCAATCCACTGCTGGACATAGGCCTCACCCTGGCTGCCCCACAACACACTGTCCTCCACCTTCTGCATGCATTAATACACACACACATACACATGCGTTAATTGGTTACATGCAGTAATTCCAAAACATTTTACACTCTTCCAATCTAATAATGACAATATTAAGAAAACATGTTGAAATTTGAGTTTTATCTTATCAATCAAACATGACCACTGCACCATGTTACATGTAACCTACTTCCCAACTTGTCTCCAATTGATAAGCTTCTTTCAACTAAGTTTGTGTACCTCACACACAAGTCTATCCTAATATTATAACGTAAAATGTGTGTGTTAGTATGTAGGGGTAATCTTTGGAAATAATGATCTGATTCCGAATATTCTTTCTGGGAAATGTCACAAATGGGAAGCTAGAGTATTGCCGAAGGAAGAACAGACACTGGCAGATAGGTGATTCTATCAATTTCTATAAATTCAAAATGTCTTACGTTTTTGCTAAGAAATTTTGAATTTTGCAGGCTTTCATCCAAGTTATTCTTAAGCAGACATTTGACAAGTTCTTAGCTTTAAATTTTCAATTCAGAGTCATTGGCTGGAAAGAGGGTGCATATTGAGATGACAGCTGATAAAGACTTGGAAGAAAAAGTTATGCTGCCCTGACCCTTTATAAATTGGGATAAGAACAGAAGGATGAGGACATAATAGCACGCATCTTGATTGAAAACTAGGTTTGAGTTGAGATGAGAATGTAATTTCAACAATTTTAAATCGGGATTCAAAACTTAGTATTGTTATAGGATGTGTGACCTTCAATAGTTTCAATAAATGTACCAAAATGCATAAAAAAAGGCAATTAAGTATCATAAAAATGTATGAGAATACATGCTGACTCAGCACATCTGAATATCTGAATGTTGATATTGTAAGCATGACAAAAATAATGATAACAATGTCCTTACTACAAACCTGATACCGTTTAGCACAGCTGTTAATATGAGCCCTATTCATAAGCAATAACAATATGGCACTCAGAAAGTAGGAACTATCTTTATAAAAGCTTCAATATCATGAACCAACACTAGGATGTACCATTATTCATAGATTACAAAAAATCTACACCATGTATGGAAAACCCATCTCATTTGTGTTGCAAATTATCATATTTTCTTAGAAAGTCAGCACTGCAATGCAAGTTATAAAATAGCTGCCATAGATAGCATATAGTTTTGCTATACAGATAAAAAATAATAGTTTTTTGTAAAATATGTAAATGATTTCCACCAACCCGCACTGGGCCTGCGTGGTTTATTATGGCCCACTTCCTTTCACAAAGAGGAGACCTGTGTCTCAGCAATGGGAACTATAGGGTAATTATGCTGATGTAAATGATTTGTAGGTTAATTGCCTTTACAACATGTACCAAAATATAATTAGATGATTGACGTGTGATAAAAATGATTAAGGTAATATTTATAGGAAACAACTAATATATTAGTAAATTAGCTAGCCTTTGATGATATTACCATCAAGAATAGACATCTACTGATAATAATTCAAAGGTCTCTTGTCACTCACCTAACACTAAAACTTGTTTTGTTAAAGTATAATGTTTTGTTGGCATTTACCCACATATACCGAGTTAAACTAAATTGTCATCAATTGATTTCCTGTCTCTTGATTGAATATTGATAGAAACATTCTGAGAAAATGCAGTTACACAGTTCTTAACAAATTAAATGTTAACAACAATGTTGCTAATTTCTTACCACATATCTGAAGATGTTATCTTAGAATGTTTCAAACATTACAACATAAATTGGTTAGTAACAAACTATCAATGTTGTAGAGTTTAAAAACACCATAAAATACTGCCATTATCTCATCAAACTAATATTGACCATGCAATTTAAGTTCATTGATAAAAGAAAAATGTTGTGAATCACCCATTTAACTTCCCACGCGAGACAATTGAAGGGATGGGTTATTGTGCTGCTCGCAAGCAATGATCCAGCTATCAGTGCTTATCTAAAAACAATAGTTCATGACAATGAGTAGCACTGACACATCAAACTATAATCTTCATAAATCAGAAAGAGCGAGAGAATCAGACAAGGAACACGTTTACAGTACGAATTAGAAAGTGTGTACTTGTAACTGAATGTATAGGCACAGACAACTTATGGTAAACTCTGCTATAAACCCTAAATGTGCAACATGATGTTATGGACCATAAACTAGCAACATTACCGCACAATTAAACGAGTTAGCAGCTTAATCACCAAATAATAATCACCTTGTGAAAATTTATCAGTCACAGTTAAAATTCATATGGTATAACTAACACTAAACACAAATTAACAGCAATAAGAGAATTCTAATTAAGAACTTTGGACTTTTGCCAGTAATTATATCCACCATCGTACAAACTAGTGAAAGTGATTGAAAATAAAAGCATTTACCTTACTTCCTATTACAGTATGTTATAGAACGGCACTTCTAACGCGGCCTGCTGTCTAGTTATTGGTTGTTTTAGCAGAATTTAATATGAAAGTGACAGTTTTCAATATTGAGCTTAGATAGTAAATTGCAGTTCATAATTAGTACGGTTTGCGACTAGCGTACTGGGATCGCCAACAGCTGATCAGACGGCTATATTAATCGTATCGAGTACGGAGCAAAAGTAGGCCAAACATCTAGACTAGAGCGCCGCGACGCGCGGCATCGCACGCGCCGATCTCACACCACACAACACCGCACAATCTCATTTTTGTTTACACTGTCAGCGTATCCATGCTTAACAACCTCCCAAATCTGTCAACGTGACAACAAAATGTTCGCTACTAAGCGGACACTAGCCCCAACAACAAAGACATGTCAGCTCGATGCTCAAAGATGATGGTAAATGGTAGTTACCTCGGTGGCCCTTGGCGGTTTTTGCGCTTGTTATTCATGTCCGTTTCGCCTGCTTGCCCCGGCGGGTAGGCACCTTCTCGTCTGCGCGTAGGGACCGGAATTTTGGCTAATTATCACTTCTTTCTTTTACAACACAGTCCTTTCAACTTTCGCGGATGCACAAAAATGCAGTAGATATTAGGAATTAGCACTCAAAATGCGATGACAGGAATTCATCTATTCCACTAAAGTTGTTTGACATTTGCCAACAAATATAAATTAAAATATATTTGAGTACAAAATCGCAGTTCGATTTATTCTCGGGAACTAATCCCGGAAAATAAACGGGTTGGCAGATTTCTCGTGCCTGCAATCAGCGCAGGAATACAACATGGCGCTGTGACGTATTCATTAGGCGAATTGCAAATTTGTATAAACGCACTTTCCTATATTTAAATCACAACAAATAGGTCACTAAATGTGTAAGAAAATTTAAGGACAACTTTTTGAATAAATACCGTCATACAATAAATAGAAATAACTAATAGGGTCAGCGTTTGACCGACTTCCCACTTTAGAACTTTCAATATGGCGGATAGGTATTTGACTTTTAGTATTGCCAAAAAATAAATTAAAAAAAAAAAACAAAATAATTCGAGGTCCACAAACAAAAAACAAATTACAATAACCATAGTTGAAAAGAATGATTGATTTTATTCAGTCAAAGAGAAAAACCGTAGATACGGAAACAGTAGTTATGTGGGTAAAGATGTAGAAAGTTTTATAATAATATTAGTAAGTTTTTAGGGAAATGAGTTAGAAAATCGTTATTATAACAAAACAAACAATGTGTAGTATATCTTCAATAATATATAAAACTTTTTCTAAGATGAATAATGGGGCTCTATTTTTTTTTAAATAAAGTTTATTGTTGCTTAGTCGATTTTATTGTTGCTGTGTCATTGGCTTCTTTGAAACAGTACTGCAACATTAAAAACCTAATCGGGCTTTCCGCGCGCGCGCGAAATTTCATTCCTATCAATAAAACCGTCGAGTTTATTATTGATCGCCGCGGAAGGCGGGACTAGGTCAGGTCATCAAGATGAGTCTCAAAAACGGGGCAAAAATGTCTCAACGTGAAAAATTCGAGTTAATTAACTCGGAAGTGCGTTCTTTCTACGAATATTGTAAGGAAGCTGGCATGAGCGATGAAGAAATGGATTTGATTTGTCGGCCTTTGACAAATTCTGTGAGAAAAGCTACTATCAAGCGTTGGACAAGGGTGGTTCTGGTTTTGATTATGGGGATAGCGATTGGATACACTGTCAGCCAGACGGATACTTTCAAGTGGCATGCATCGGCGGTAGCCAGGATTGTGTTGATAAAATTGCTACCTATTTGGGACTGGACCCCTTTGTACCACAACAAGTGTATGATCGCGCGACCAGCGGAACCTCCTAATGTGGATGGAGGCGCGTCAACAATGGATTGCATAGCCTGTGAGGCAGTCAGTAAGTATCTAATTGTTTTTGCAAATCTTATTGATGGATCTTAGTGGTGATTACGCTTGCCACATATTACTTATTGTCTAACTTGCGTTATTAAGGAAAAATTTTCATGTAGACGCACTTTTACTCGCACCTAAACGTTTACCGAAGACTGCTCGGAAAAATTATTTAACAAGCGTAAATGCCTTTAGAAATATAACGTTTGTGCATTCGCTTGGATTTAAAACATTTTTTCTTTTCTTTTCCTCAGATGGCTAGGATGACGGAAAAAAGATTGTTGAAAAAGTCTTGGATTTGCATACGTAGCAGCACTAGCAGTATCTAGTTCGCCTTTTAATTTTAGTTTTTCGTAGCACTATGTAGTGAGTGGTAATTTTAATGCTTTAATTATTTGTAAAATGGTTTGTACGTATGTTCGGAAAAGAAAATCTGCTGTAGTTAGGTGTTTAACATTGACCCATGGAGGCTCATTTGTAATGCTCTTGTACACAAAGGCATTATAAACTATGACGCACAAGAAGAATAATAAATAAAAGACAAAAATATGGTACTTAATTTATGTCAATGTGCACAAGAGCAAATAGGTAGTTTGGATAAAAGGGTAGTTGATTGAATTGTGGTTTTATATTGGAATATCTTTACAATAAATATTATAAAGTAGATGATACCTAATTGTTTTTTACTCAACTTTTTGGGCATATCAATTTAAACCCCTGTATCAGTTGAATGACCTCAGTTCAAAAGCGAAATTGCCGATAGCAATCTGCAGTAAACCGCTCTTAAATACCTAATACTTAAAGTGCAATATAGTCTACTAAGGTAGAGATCCATTTGAATCCGAATTCTATTGTTTGCGCGTCCAAACTTTCAATCACTGGTACACGTGGCGTTGGTGCCATATTAGCCTTTCGCCAGACGGAGGCATACCTATTGCTACCCATGTGCTAAGAAGGTTAGGAAGGTCCATCAAAATCGCAAGTCTTAATCACTGCCCCCTGCTGGATGTGAAAGCCAGATGCTGTGTAAGGCCAAAATAAATGAATGTCAAATATACTTCCTTTCACATAATACTGCCAGTAAGACTTCTTGTCGTGGTCTTCGTGAGTAGGTACATACATATACGTAATAAGGTGGATGGTTAGCTAGTATCAATCGATACTTTCACAGTTTAGGTAAAGTTGAGGCCGACTGCAGTTGAAGCAAATTTAATTTAGGTACCTACCTGCTGCAGTCTTTTTCACCCGTTCTATGGCATGCAATGTAAACTTTTGTAATAACCCAGAAAGGTTAAAGTTAATTCCACCAAGTCATTCAAGGTCTGCAGTGTAATAAGCTTCTAATTTATTGATTTTGCACTGAAACAGCTTGCGTTTCTTCGCCGCTTACTCCGATTGAAACCAATTTCCATTCGAGTTAGATAAATTTGTATTTGGTGTGCAGGCGTGCATTTACATTTATCTGTCGTTATTTGAATTGAATTTATTCGATTGCATTGAACTGTTAAATTAGGAATCGTTATGAAGCAAATAGTCGTGTCGTGTCATTCTCTTTATGAATTAAATTTTCAATATGATATTGTCTTTTTTCCAGAAAACATTGCGCGCTTGTCCGACACCTCATACAACGAAGTTTTCAACCACCACCTCCTCCGCGGGGCGCCGGTTATCGTCATGGATGCGCACTACGACTGGTCCTCACGCGACGAACTCAACCTGACCGGCCTGATAAGCGACGATGACCGACTACGCGACTCAGTTCCTTGTAGGATTCTCACCAACATACGAATCGGTCGTCAGCCCATGGACTTAGAAGAAATAGTTTCTAGAATAACGAACACAGACATACCGAGTTGGTTTGTCCATTTTCAGAACTGCGATATTCGTGCGGTTAAATCCTTTAGGATCCTCGCACCTAGACCTTATTTCCTGTCTCCTCATATCCCCCCTTCCCATTTCAATTGGTTGTTACTGTCTAAGAACTATGATACTCATAGATATAAGTATTTGGAGCTTGACGTTGGGTTGATAATTATGTCTCAGTTGAAAGGCAAGACGTTCATGCAGTTGAGACCGCGCGCTCCCTGCGAAGATGACTGCTACACTTTAAACTTCGAGTTGTCAGAAGGGGAGACTCTCGTGCTGGCTAATTCCCTCTGGGAGTTCGATTACTTACCAGGCAAGGGGGACAACGTGGCCATGATCACGGAAACCGATTGGAATGAATCCTAATGTATTTAGATAACTCGTGTGAATTGTTTTTCGTTAGTAGATAAATGAATGTGAGATATGTACCGATTTGTATCGACCATTTAGGTATGTATTTCCGAATTGCTATTTACCTATTGCAAAAAATAATATACAAATGCATACAATTCGTGTGCTCTTTGCAATCGATATGATCGGTACATATCGAGAAGTAAATGTAAGGTGTTCAAGAATCTAAGCTATGAGTATCTTTACAATACCAGAAATATAGAAAGTTACAAGAAAAGAATCGAGATAAGCTAGAAATTGGAGCTCTAATTGCCTACTGATCTACATTTAAAACAATACGAAATTTCCTAAAATAGTTTTGTTCTGTCCATTGAGAATTTGCTTGATACTGTTTGTTTTTTCTGAAAGATACCTTATTAAATTTCATTCAGTATCCACTGAAATACATAAAAATTTGGCTTTTCTCAGGCGAAAAAATGTTCTGAAAGAAGGTATGCTTATACAAAAAAAGTATTGTTAATGCGTTAAATACCTAATTTTCATGCGGCAATACAGGCAGTTTATTATATATCTAATGGTTGAGTTCTTGAAGGAAGTGTCCACATATCAATCATCGTTTATATTTCAAGTTCACTTCAATAGTCATTAAGTTTTAAATATGTACTGGGGGCGGACTTATTGTATGTAAATTAGCCTGCTCATAAAACAATGTATTTAATGAGTTACAGTATATGTTTTGCAGATATACGTGTTTTACCCTCTTTTTTAACATGGGTCAAAAGTAACACATTTTTACATGAAATAAATATTGCAGTCACTTTTTTAACTGCCAGATCTTCAATTATCTATCGGTGTCTATCGACCAGACAAATTAAAAATGGATCGGAAATTGTATGAAATTATCTGCAGGATAAGTTAACCGGAGCTTATCTGAAAGTGTTGAAAGAGACCATGGATCTTGTTTGCAAGGTTTTCGTAGTTACGTAAATCATTTCTATTTTATTGTATAAGTACTTGGCTTATGAACAAACCCTCCACCTTTCACTGATAAGCCCGTCGTCAGAACATAGGCGTAAAATAAGATTAAATTATAATTGAAACAACACACAATGTATTTTCTGCACAATGATATCGTAATATAATAGTTAGTTTAAGTAATGTTTTGATCGGATTCAGACTCTGATTAAGTACCTCAAGTATTAATAATGATACATTATATAATTGAAGCAACAATTTTGTTTTATTTACCGATCTAGTACTTTTCTAACCCAAATAAGTTTGAAAATAGGGTACCCATTAGTTTTCACCCTGGGCCGTATCATAAAAAACGAAAATTGGATTACCTATGGAGGATCTCACACTGTCACGCGTCACGCTCCAGTGCGCGGGACACATGTACACGGGACTTAAACATAACTAGCGAACTGTGGGTATTATAATAGGTACACTGCTTCGGGGAGGCGTGATGTTATATTATTATCCAATCATCATCATCATCTGCCTAGCCTTTTCCCAACTATGTTGGGGTCGGCTTCCAGTCTAACCGGATGCAGCTGAATACCAGTATTTTACATGGAGCGACTGCCTATCTGACCTCCACAACCCAGTTACTGGGTAATATGATACCCCTTGGTTATATTATTATCCAATATGAGGGTTTATTCATAGTTTCTTAAAGTTAGGTAATGATTAATGTCTGCTTACATACACACATACACTTTGTGAAGTTTAAAAACCTCTCAACTTTAAAAAACGTTTATAAATGAATGGTAAACCCTACAATGTATAATTACGAAAATATCTGCTATGCTTGTGTTGGTGTAGCATCTACCAGATCTCAATATTGAGAGCCAACTTCATATAATCCCTTCTTTCCTTCAATTATTCCCTCCAAGATTCATAAAAAACATAGCTATGTACACAACAAAAACTCCTGTTATAATAACAATACTTTATTGACAGTACAATTAACATTAATTATATAATTAATTAACTACTAATGTACTAGTTGTTCAGTCCGTCTTCTCCTTATGGATAGGTTTGCCCCTGAACCAGGAAAGCAAGTTCCTCAGTGACAGTACCACTGGGAACATGATTGGTAGGAACAATGGGATGTAGATCGCGTACCTGGAAACGAAATAACAAAAATCTTTAAGGATGTTGACCTCATGAAGGATTGTATAAAAGTTGCCGTTCACTCTTCTGAAATATTTATACCAAAAACATAACTTAGCTATATATCGTTTACTTGGTCTACTAATTTTTTACGATTTAGCTGATGCTGATGGCATGATTCAAAGTCACAGCTAAAGACCATCCTACATAAAACAGAGTATGAGCTTAAAAAACCCGGTCAAGTGCGACTCGGGCTCGCGCACCGAGGGTTCCGTACAAATTTGTAGGTATGTAAATAGTTTATCACAGGAATCGTGTCTCGAATATTTTTCCAATGTTTTCGGATTTTTTCCTTTACTTGTGCTACATAGCATTGCTTCTTGCCAAATTTCATGATTCTAGGTCGACGGGGAAACTTTGATTCCCTCATCACTCATTGCGTTTTTTACGCTGTTGATCTGACAAATTTTTCGAACATATGAACCAATGGATTAGCAATATCCTTCAAAATTATTCAGATTGTGATTGAAAGTGTGTTACGGAATTAGGGTGCGTATCACAAAACCCTCCATAACAGTGTCAAAATAATTATACTGTCGTGAACCTATTCACAAAAAAATAAATACATAATCGATTTTTGATATTTTTTTTTTGCAAAAAACCCCTGAACCACTACTATCTTGCCCATGCAAGAACCACGCCAGCCGTAAGGCCATAGAACCAGACCATCCATACTCACTTCTGATCATCAGGGAAGTACAACAGCGCCAACAGACTGGGCTCCATAAAGGCTGTCTCGGCGGCCAAGAAAGCGCTCTGCGACATCTTGTAGGCCTCAACTAGCGCCCCCTTCTTCATCAGCTCACTGGCTTGTTGGATGCTGTCGACGGCCGAGTTGATTGAAGCGCCTACTTCATCGTTGATCACGATGTTTGAGATCTGACCTGGAAAGGGTTACAATACGGTAAAGTTAATCTCGTGATGAGAATTTGAATGATTTTTTCAATCTCCCGCTCGCGCTAGTGTGTATAAAGTTCACTATCACTTTAATTTTACTCTACCTGTCTACGACCGTCGGCGTCGCGGACATTGGTCCTTCGAGCCGGATGCACCAATGTTTGCGACGATGTATAATAAAATAAGAAAATAAATGAAATTACAACGGTAAAGCTTTAAAGATAAAAAAAAAATCACACTACTAAACGCACAAGCGCCCCGTGTGTGGAGGCGTGCCACAGCCAGCTGACTATCGTGGTGCGGGGCCCAGCGCTGGGCCGTTGGTCGGCGGACTCCCCCGTTGTTCACTGCCGCCAGCGCGAGGCGATTTTGAAATGAGTCTCAACACTTCACTATTGTGAAAGTTCCTACCCATACAGTCGCCACCAACTAGTGGCTTATTAGTGAACGGATATGCAGAACTAAAATATCTTTCCCTCAATAATCTTGCCAACGTATTCTAAAAAATAAACCTGTGTGACAGATGTACAAGAAGTGATCTTATAAAGGTTCCATTTTCCTTCAGTCGACCGGTCGGAGTCTTAATGAGCACAATACGAGTTAACTACCAGACCGGCCAGACAACGTCAGTAAGATTTTTGGAACGAAGTTCTTTAACTAGGCTTGCAGTAGGAGTAAACTAACTGTAAACAGCGTTATGCCCCCTGCATGCGACTTTCTCTCTATCTCTTTCTACTATATATAATATTGAGACAAAGAGAGAGAGCAAGAGATAGTTTTCATGGTTTTCGAGGGCGCTGAAGCCAGTAATTCAAGACGGCGACATCTTTAAGAGAGCTTCTAAAAACTTATACTAGATGGCTCTGTATTATAAACGCGTATTTAATTCCCAGTTTCTCTCTGTGTGTCCCTTTCAATTATATACGAATGTGTGTGCGTGCGAGTATCGCGCAGGGATCTTCGTTTCTGACGGGGGTCTCCGACCGCACAGTCCGCACACATTTTTTTTCTGTTGTCTGTAAGAATAGGGTTTATTTACCGAGCAGCTTTGCTAGAGACTGCAGCGTCCTCTCTGCCGATATGAGTTGCTCCAAGGTCCGGATGCGAAGCAGGTTGTCAATCTCCCACTGGCGAGGAGTGACAGAGCGCAGAGGTTCCATGTGACCGCCTTCGATGTGTTCCTGAAACGAGAAAATCAGAATTTTTATAAGTATACAAGTATGTATTCACAGAATTGTAGTCATTAAAATCATCATAAAACCATCTAAGTTCATATAACCTTTTGAATGATCAGTCAATAAGGTTATATAAACTTAAAATAGCAATTTTAAGTTCCCTGAACTGTGATATGAAGGTTGCGCACGTTGCGCCGCCAGGTGGCGCGACAGTCGCAGCAGTCAGCTTCACTCGACCCGCCCAGCGCCAGGTCACCCCATTTAGGAGACCTTCAGTATACTTGCACATCAGATAACAGAGTCACACTCACAGCATCAGTGATCCCCAGCAGTTCCCTGAGTTGCGCTATGAAGGTGCCCATTACGACTCTCACGTTGGGCCGCCAGGTGACGTGAGTGTCGCGGCAGTCACCTTCAGTCGGCCCGGCCAGCACCACGCCACCCCATTTGGGAGACATGAAGGCTTGCACGTGGGATTGGACCTTTTTGTCTGTGGAAGTTTGCATGGAGTTTATGTAAGAAAGAAAAAAATGTTTATTTAGATGTTAAAATTTTTGTTTATATTTATTTCGGGTGGAAAAGGTTCAAAGGATCGGAAATGGTAGTCAATCTCAACGGAGACTAGCCATCTATGCGAGAGCTATTATAGTGGACAAATGTGTGCATATCAAAGTAGTACTAGTATAATATGTATTACTTACTAGTAAATAATAATTATTATAGAATGTAATTTATCCTGCTAAAATTATAAACGCGAAAGATTGATGGATGGATGGATGTTTGTTACTCTTTCACGCAAAAACGACTAAAGGGATTTGGATGAAATTTGGCACACAGATAGTTTATAACCAGGATTATCACATAGGCTACTTTTTATCCCGATATTCGCACGGGATCTAAACTTATGTGGGTGAAACCGCGGGGCGCACCTAGTAGTTAATATTAGTCTGAAATCGCCAACCAGTTTTGAATAAGCGTGGTGATCAATGCTCGTGCCTTCTCTGCATGAGAAGAGGCATTTTCCCTGCAGTGGGAGCTGATAATATTATCTAATTTACCGTAAGAAAACAATCTTTTAATTTCCTGGCCGGCAAGGATGTCCTCTAACCGATTGAATGCAGTAATTACAGAAAAAATTAAAAAGCTATTGTGTCCCGAGTGGATCCACGTTCCCTATATTATCATCATTATTTCAGTCGAAAGACGTCCACTGCTGGACATAGGTTTGGGGGAGAAGCACCTCCACTTCGACCGGTTCTGTGCTTCTCGCATCTCGGGTTCCTGCGACCTTCACAAGGTCACCGGTCCACCTTGTGGGGAGGCCTTCCAACGCTACTTGTTCCGGTACGCGGTCGCCATTCTAGAACCTTTCGGCCCCATCGCCCATCTGTTCTCAAGTTGTTCCCGATATACGAAAGGTTAATTGATTGATAAAAAAAAAATAAAAAGAACTAAAAAGTTAAAAATAATTTAAACCTGATAAGAAATAAGCGTGTTACATTTAGATGGAACATTAAAGAACATTTAGCATATTACACCTTCATTATTTTTCTTTTGCAATAATAATGTAAAACGCTTTTATTTATTTCTTAGCAGGTTTAAATTATTTTTAACTTTTTAGTTCTTTTTATTAACAAGTAATAAAAGCTTGTTTATAAAAGGATTTTTTTTTCTTTCAATTTTATTTTTAACTTTTTAGTATTTTTGATGCGAGATTGACTACGGCGTAGTTCGTAGCGCGTAGCAGTGTTTTCCCGTTATTTGCGTTTACTTCACTTAAGTTGTACTTGTACATCATCAGACCCTGGCTACCATATAGCACCAAAGTGCTTATTAAGACGAATCAAACGATCCCAAACTCGATGGGGTTATGTCGTTTAATTACTGAGCTCCTATGGCCACCTTCAGCTCCATCATCAGACCCTGATTATCATCAAGCACCAAAGTACTCGTCAAGACGAATCATACGAGCCCAAACTCGATGGGGTTGTGTCGTTTAACTACCGACTTCCTATGGCCACCTTCCGGTTCCATCATCAGTTCAGCTCCATTACATAATAATTTTGCATTGTCATCCGATTTACAGATGCATGCAAAATTTCAGATCAATCGGTTAAAGATATCTGCTTCAAAATTGAGTTGCAAGAGTCCACCCGAACAAACATAGTTACATGCATACATACATCACAAGTTAACTAAAAGCTTGTAAAAAAACTAAATAACTCACCATTACTGTCATAGATGACAAGTGGCGCCTTCTCGCACGGCACGGCGTACAGCGCAAGGTTTATTGTAGGTAGTTCTGACACGTGTGTTGCCATGCGTTCTTCTAGCTTAGTCAGTAGCAAGTGGAGGCGGTCTTGACGGACCGCGAAATGGCGACCGAAATCGCTAATGTCTTTTACCTTAAAGTACAACATTTTGAATTATCTACAGTGCCCAGTACAGTGTACAATGTAGACTGATTATGGACACTGCACGTATCAGGGCAAGCAGGACCAAGATGTTAAGGGTCTCGTCGTTGGCAGAACAGCACCATATTTTTAGTCTGTTCCAGCATTAGCTATTTCGTGCAGAACCCTCACGGTTATTTATATTTTTGAGAAGTTTTTAACAATGATTGTAGGTGGCGGGAGATTGCAACTAGATTTTTAACGTTTTTAAATACGGGAATTCGCCTTCAGGTAAACTAAAAGGTGTAATTTTCGACATGGCAGCATGTCGAATGGTTGTTAAAAGGTAGCATTGGTATTCTGGGCAGGATTTCCTAGTTGCGTTCAATCTGAGCTTAAAGTCTAGGTAACTCTGGTCCAGGTGGGAGATCTTGAGAAGATGATATTTCACGAGTCTTCACTTCTTAAAATTAAAATACTGTTTTGTAGTGTTCCATCCATTTTTAAAACAAGTTCAGTTGGGCTGACATAACCTATATTTTTCCGTCGACACGCTAAGAAGAAATTAGAAGATTTCTTAAAATGTGGATTCGCTAACCTATATTATACAAGTACGCTGGACTAAATACTATATGAAATTTTTGCTGTTTTTTGTGCAGCGCTCGAGCGTCTCAGGAACTTTATTTGACACATTGCCGCAGATGGGCGTCGTTTTGTTTTGACGATTTGGGTCTAAATCGTGGAATAAGACATTTTTGTGTATTTTGAGTTTACTACGAGATATTTAGAACATTTTTATCATGAGAGTATGCGCATCTTGTACAACTCGCTATTAAAAATATTAGTTCCACGGACGCTCACGTTGCTGTCAGCGCGAAAAAGGTGAAAATCAAATGTCTTCATTTTGTCATCGATAGAATGAAGTCCAGCGTTGTACAGACGCCAGCATGTCAAGTTACCCGAAACTGTAAAATTTTCCCAATCAACCTTGAACCTTAATGCTTTAGCGATAAAGTTGAAAATCTATTAAAGAAATTTGACAGATTGTAGTAGCTGTGCTGGCGTCTGTACTTGTTTGTTGTGGATTCTATAAAATTATTTTCACTCACCTCTATGGCTTGGAAATCGAAATCTATAAGATGTAGCCACTGAGATTTGAGCGTAAAGTTGTGGAGCACGCTCAGCTCGTCCACGAATGATCCGATGTAGTCTGAGGATAAAAAACGGACCTGATATGATATAAAAACAAATGTAGTAAGACTGACAATATAGGGTTATAACTATAACAAGTCTGTGTGTGGCTTGGGGCTTGTGGCTTAGTAATAACAGCAGCACGGGTCGATCGATCAGGTTAAGCTACGCTTGCTGCGGTTGGTCCGTCGATGGGTGACCATCTTCACATACCAAGACCCCTCCGTGCCTCGGAAAGCACGTTAAGCCGTTGGTCCTGGCTGTCATTCGCGATCTTTGACAATCGTTACGGGTCGTCAGTAGCCCGAAAGTCAGTCTAACCAAGGGGTATCGTATTACCCAGTAACTGGGTTGTGGAGGTCAGATAGGCAATCAGACCAGAACCAGACCAGATCAGATCAGATCAGGACCAGGCCCGTGCCGGACGGCGTGTTGTGTTCCACGCGCGCCTCAAAGAGATGTCAGCATGAGTGACGGGGCCCCATAGGGCCGTAGCCTGCCAGGGTAGCGGGATTGTCCGAAAGGGTTACCGCTGCCCTGGAACATAAAGGGCTAAGGAAGGAACACGGGTGGGTTTTAGTCAGTAAGAGTCTGACACTCCCTCCTGCTCCACCCAGAGCGGGAGGAGTCATTTGATGATTTCCCATCCTCAAAAAAAAAAAAAAAAGATAGGCAATCACTCCATGTAAAATACTGGTATTCAGCTGCATCCGGTTAGACTAGAAGCCGACCCCAACATAGTTGGGAAAAAGCTAGGCAGATGATGATGAGGGTATAAAAAGACTCGTCACATAGCCGTTTACTTACGCATTATGGATACGAAACTAAGTATTAACATTGAGCAAAAATTGGTGATGGGAAATGATTTTTGTGGTTGGTATGAAAAAGTCTTTGTTTACGGCAACACGCAATGTATTGTCACGCAAAACATTGTCCTTATGAGTGCATGCAACTGTACAGCAGTTGTGGTATTTTGGTAAAGTAATGTAGTTATTCAGAACTAGTTTTCGTGAAAAAAAAATGAAAAAAAAAAAACTTCTCTCCGCTTCGTTAAGCAGCTTTTTACTACCCAATTTTTTTATTTTTTTTGTTAAATAGATGGACGTACCTTCCATAGCCTCTCCAGCATCAAGTTCAACCGTCAACGTATCAGGTCTGGGGTGCACCACAGACAGTACGATATGGTACCCGCCGCCGGGAGGGAACCTCGTCTGTCGGGCTGTATCGGCTGCTTCCGACTTGGCACCTTCCACCACCGAGGTCTGGTAGACTACTCGCTTTAGAGCTTCGACTACGGTTGTCGAGGCTGTAATCATAGAGTAATTGTGTTTTTAAATGTTGTTTGTTTGGCTATGTTACTGTTTAAAAAAAAACTTGAAGGATATCACTATGAAGCTCAATTGTAAATCCTTTGCCCTTATTCAGTAACAAAATATGCATGTAACATATACGGTACTAAAGTAATAACCACCTGAAGTCCATATTCTAGAACGATCTACAGACGCCAACAGGTCAAGCTACCCCAAAACCGTCAAATTATCCCAATAAACCTTGAACATTAATGCTTTAGGGATAAAGTTGAAAATCTATTAAAGAAATTTGACAGATTGTAGTAGCTTGATGTACTGGCGTCTGTACAAGGGTTAATTATTAAGATTAAAACATAGATTTGATAATAGACAAGTACGAAAGCTGTACTTAAGTCTTGAATCAGAATCGAGATTCATGCTTGCGCTTGCGCATAATGTACAGAATTGAATTTGCCAAGTCATTGTTACACGTCTCTTGCCACACTGGAAACTCCAAGATTTATCATAGCAAACCTGTATTACCTTTTGGTATCCAGATGACCTGGTAAAGGTCACAGGGATTCGGTGGATGCGAGAAGCAAAAGATCGGTCAATGTGGCGACTGTTTGGGGGAGGCATTTTACCTTTAGCATCGAAATCAATTTACCTTTAGCATTGGCATGATTACCTTTAGCATCTCTGAAGAACATGACCCTCTCTCCAGCCAGCCAGGTGTCCTGAAACAGCGGCTTCCTTTGCACCACATAGAAGCTATTGTGCTTGTTTATGTCGTAGGCAACCGCCACTTCTTCCACCGCCTCGTGCTCATCAGCTACGGAGTTCAGGGTCGAGTGTAGTTGCTTGGAGATGATGGCTTTGGTTATCTTCAGTTTTGTTACGTCTGGGAACAGAAACGATCATAGCTATGTAGAAAGAATGTGGCTGTGTAGGTAACAGTCGAAGAGAGAGAGAGAGAGAATTAATTTTGACATCATTGTCATTCTTCTTGTACCCCAAATTATTTGGGGCCCAGCGAAAATAGGTGTTAAATATGTGAATCCTACCAATATCCTACTAATATTATAAACGTGAAAGTTTCTATGGATGGATGGTTGGATGTTTGTTACTCTTTTTTGATGAAATTTGGCACAGAGATGGTTTATAACAAGGATTAACATATAGGATACTTTTTATCCTGATATTCCTACGGGATCGAAACTTATGCGGGTGAAACCGCGGGGCGCAGCTAGTAGAATATAATAGTCTTTATTACATACACCATACGAATGCACAAATAAATTGTAGAAATATTACATAGGGTGACACAATGGGCGGTCTTATCGCTAAGGCGCCATCTCCACGGGCGATAGACTCGCCGTAGCATCTAATTCTCACCGTGTGGAGATCGCTTCATACGGTTTCTATTGAATTTGATGCCACGGCGCGCGTGACTATTGCCGCGATACTCTCGCCCGTGGAGATGGCGCCTAAAAGCGATCTTTTAAAGACAACCTTTAGACGGATTTAAAGGGAGGAGGAGAGACAATACTGCTGACAGTCTGCGGTGTAAAGAGAGAAAGAGAGACAATACTCTTGGTAGTTTGCGGTGTAACATTTACATAACATTACATGGCCAGCCAACTCCAACTTTAGCCTGGCTGTTTTTTCTCCAACATCCGCTACTTGATTTATGGAGCGCAAGGTGGGAAACATTTACTTATTATTATTAGCCATTAATGTCCGACTGATAGATTAATTGATTACTCACTAGAATTTTGAAAGGCCTTCTCAATGAGGCCGACGATCTCCGCAGCAGTCGCTTCGTCGTTAGCCAAAACCGTCAGCTCAGTGGTTATCGAATGCGGCAGCGCATTGAATGAATTGATCTTGTCGTACGGTAGAGATACCCTGGAATGAGAAACGGTTTAAATCAACATTTTGTTTTAGGCTAAAAGGGATACAATAGCATTTGTGTATACGAATGAATAATAATAATAATAATTTTTATTTGACAAAAAGAAGAAATACAATGCATGCTACATTAGTAAGTTATTACAGTTGTGCTCAATTTTTGTGAATAATGACCCCGATGCTAGGAAAATCCTGTGTTATAGGGGCCATCCATTCGTCCGTATAAGATTATTTTACATAATTCGAGAGGCTAAAACGTGTAACAGCAGCAGTAGTGTGTGAGTAAGTGCGTGTGATGTAGGAAATGTAAGAGTATGTGATGTGTGTGTGAGTGTGTGATGTGTGTGTTGAGTGTGTGATGCGTGTCGTGTGTCTGTAGAGAGGGAGGGTGGTTTGGGGTGTCTGTGGGTGGGTAAGTGTCACTGATAATAAAAATTATTTATTTGTATAGGGGTTTCATCAGAGCTTCTGTTTCATCATAATCTAGGGTTAGGAGGAATTCTTTAGTTATTTTTTTACAAATATGTGAGTTTAGCGTATGTATATTAAGTTTTTTATGTACTTTATTGTATATAAGGGCACTCAGGTAGGGGTAGTGACGTCTAGCAAATTTACTTTTTGTATGTATTGTGGGGCATGCCGGTTTGTGTCTTCTTCTTACTGTCGGGCTGTTATTTATGCTGTATGGGAGAGTCGCGTGTTTTCGCATGACTGCACGTAGTATATATAATTGACGAACCGTTGTTGTTTTAAAGTCTCTGTAGAGTTGTTGCGTTGGGAATCTAAAAGATCTTTTAAGAATGACTTTAATTAGGGCTCTCTGGGCTCGTTCAACCTGTATAATGTCGGACTTGGCAGCCCCTCCCCAGGCAGTGATGCAATAGCTCAGTACTGATTCGGCTAGTGCCGAGTATACAATCTTTAGGATTTCGCTGTTTGCTCTTAACTTCTTAAATAGAAAAATAAGTTTCCGTATTCGTGCGGACACTGTTTGTAAGTGCGTTTTCCAGGATAGGCAGGAATCTAATTGAAGGCCGAGATATCGTACCACTGCTGCTCTAGTTACAACGGGACATGTGCAACGGGGAAGATAGTTGGAGCATTTGTGGGCTTTAATAAGCAGTGAACCATCTTGCGGCAGGGTGGAACGTTTTGAGCCAAAGGTGATAAAGTTAGTTTTCGCAACGTTGAGTGCGAGACTGTTTTGCTCCAACCATAACATCACCTCACCAAGTCCCTTTTCCGCGGTCTCTTTAGCTGAGGCCCAATCACGGCCATAAGATAGAATTGCCGTGTCATCCGCGTAAGCTATTATTTTTGTGGATGGAAGGGATAGCTGACAGAGTTCGTTGACGTAGATCAGAAAAAGGGGAGGACTGAGCAAACTTCCTTGAGGGACTCCGACATTCACAGGTTTTGCTTCACTAATGTGCTCTCCCACTCTAACGCATCGTGTATGAGCCGCACCGACGACGATGCGCCGCCGGAACCGCGTATGTAGTATTGAGGCGCCCGTGTTCCTTCCTTAGCCCTTTATGTTCCAGGGCAGCGGTAACTCTTTCGGACGATCCCGCTACCCTGGCAGGCTTCGGCCCTATCGGGCCCCGTCACTCGTGCTGACATCTCTTTGAGGCGCGCGTGGAACACATACGCGCCGTCCGGCACGGGTCAAGAAGGTACTCAAGTTGTTATATTAAAATGTCGGTTCGATGCACGGCATGATTATTTATTCTCATATATGATTATTTATCTCACTTAGGCCAAGACGAATTCGAAATATCCAAACACTATACTTTTCTCCATCAAATTTTTTGATGTTAGGTACTTTTAGATCTTAAATCCATTTTTAAGCACTTGCACTAAAGCCAAGGCTATAAACGTTACTTAGCACGTGCTTTAGTTTAGACCAGGGATGTTGCGGATTTTTTCACATCCGCGGACGCGGATGCGGATCTGTACAAAAAAAAAAAAACTTAAGTGCGGGTAGGGTTCAAAAAAAGACAGTAATATCTATCCTTTCTTTATTTAATGGTTAACAAAATTAAATTTGAATTAAAAAAGCAGCACTCACTTTACTGAACGTAATACGTAGGACTTACGTAAACAATACAGTTAAATGTATGCGATGACACTTTTTAACAAAAAGCACAATAAAAAGTAATAAACTTGTGATTGACTATTAGGAGTACCGATTACGACAAAACAACAAACGTGTGCGTCAGATCTTGTCACAACACAAACAATAGCGAGGCGCGTCACCGTCACCGATTCACCGAAGTGCAAAACAAAATTATTGCTTTCTTATTGGTCAATCAGCACGCGTTGTCGACACGCGCCACTCGCCGGGCCCGTCCCTTTCTTTCTTGTCGCGACCTGCTACACATCCGGATCCGCATCAGCTCCGCATCGATTTATGCGGATGCGGATGTCTAAATCGATGCGGATGCGGATGCGAATATTTGCAACATCCCTGGTTTAGACATATTCCCGTCCCTTCTTGTAGGAAAATACGTGTGAAGTAACGTTTGTAGATCTCGGTCTCAGTTCGTGCCAATACGAGAGGAGTGGCTGAACATTGTAGACTTTATCGATTTCTCGAAGTAGTTTCGTAATTCAATCTGTGCACTTCAAGTCAAGCAATCACTTAGCTTTATTTACCCTATTAGGGTGCGGTTTCCCAGAAGAGCGGTGGCCGCCACATAGGGTCTGCGATGACGTCACTGAAACGGTATTTATGAACGTAAGTTGGTGTTTTTTCTTAAAAAGCGTTGTATGCATTGACCCATATTATACAACTACATTGGACTATATATATACTATATGAAATGACAGTTGTTTTTGTGCCGATTCAAAGCGCCCCGCTCGAGCGTCTCAGTAACTAAAATTGACACATTGCCGTAAATGGCCGTCGTTTTGTTTTGGTACGTCTCTGATGATTTAGGTCTAAATCGTGAAATAAGACTTTATTTGAGTATTTTGTGTTTACTACGAAATATTTAGTACATTTGCGAAAATCAAATGTCTTCATTTTGTCATCGATAGTATGAAGTCCAGTCTGTCCAGCGTACTTGTTTATTATAGGCCAGTGGTTTTATAACACCGGAAAGTCAAATCCAGCTGCCATTAATTTTAATGACAACTTTCACTGCGCTCGTTATGTGGCGGCCACCGCTATTTTAGGAAACCGTAACTTAAGCTCAGCTTCTTTTTCTTAGCGTGTGATATCAATCTAAATGGACTCCAGAATTCGGCCACTTGTTTGGCGCCATCACCAGCGTCCATCAGTTCCTGTAACGTGAGCTGACGGGACACGCAGGGCACGATATTAAGTGTCCTATCGTTTGTGGAACAGCACCACATTTACACTCCAAGGCGGAGTCGTCTATGAATTTCCACCTGAACACGTTTTCCTTGCTTCGGCCAACCTGGGTCCGGACTCCGGAGTCTATTTAAAGACTGCCAGGTTACCCAAGGCAACTTATGTCCAGGTGGGAGGTCCTCAGCGGGTGGGATGAAAGGTTTGGGTAAGGGAGCACAGTCTCGCCACAGCTTCAGTTTTTCTAGCGATCGTTCACCAGTCAGTGGGACTTTATCTCGAGCTCAGCTAACTTGACGGTAAAAAAAATCTGTAACGTGAAGGTTATTGAAGGTTGGTCATAAAAATGCATTTATCTAAAGTAAATAACGAATAAAAATGTGTCAAAAGATTATCCGCGGTCATAGAGCAATTGGGCTGATAAGGGAAATAATGATAATGGCATAAATTAGCATTATGTATTTATTTAAGTATATGTTTTGCATTATATGCGTAGGTATTCTTCTTATATAGAAAAATCAATTCCGACTGGCTTGGCTGGTTCGTCTGACAATCAGCCTGAACCAGCCAAGGGCTATCGTATTTCCCAGTAACTAAGTTGTGGAGGTCAGATAGGCAGTCTCTCCATGTAAAATACTGGTATTCAGCTGCATCCGGTTAGACTGGAAGCCGACCCCGGCATAGTTGTAAAAAGGCTAGGCAGATGATGATGATGAAAATCAACTGCTGCTCTTTAGTCTCGCGAAAACTAGAAAATAGCTCCACCGATTGTGATGAAACTTTGGTAAGTTGTTGTATGAACGCTGGAGAAGGGTCCTCACAAAAAAAAAAAAAAAAAATAAGACGAGAGAGAGAATGGAAAAGGCATAGCAATCCATGCCGAGCATTGGATAGTATTAATATTTTAGTTTAAGAAGTCATAAATCATATTCTTCGCTTCTTGTTCTCACACACTAGTGGCTACATTTCTTTTTCATTTCTTCTTTCCTAGCTCTGCTGGAAGAAATTTGTTAAGAGATAAGCAGCTCCTTTGTACTCAATACTTATATTATATCCTCCAGACTAGTCCAGACTATATTTCGACCATGGCAGTAATCAGACACATGTGCACTTTCTCTTCCCTCACTATCATACTCCGATGGGACAGCAACTCGACACGACCGGAGAGAGATCAGGCACAAGACCAAGGGCTTAACGTGCTTTGCGAGGCACAGGGGTAACACACCGCCAACTTCCTAACTCCGGGTTGATACTAAGAAATTCCTAATGGAAATACCTAATAAATCTTTTTTTACTTTGTCCGACCTGGGAATCGAACCTAGGACCCCACGCTCAGCAGTCGCGCTTGCGACCACGAGACCAATGGGGCAGTTACTTATATAATTATGTCGTATCTGTATTTGTTTCACTGTGTGTACCTAAATAAATAATAAAATAAATTAGGAAATTAAATTTTGGTTTGTTTGAATAGATACAGAGTTGTTATCAGTAGTGCGTGAAGCCCTGGGAGGGTCAATTAGATGTCATACTTAATAGCCAGACACGCGACACGGTCCGTATTAATCATTTTAATCGCCTTAGTTTGTGTAGCTAATCAAGAATAAAGTAGTAGGAATGTAGATTCATAATGTAGATATATTCTTAGATTTTCAGCGCAAACGACTTGCAAGAATGTCCTAAGCCACGAACGTACCTCAAGGACCACTGATGCCGCAATCAACGTGGCCACCTACTGGGCTCAAACAATATAAAAACAACAGAGTAGAGTACCATTGACACGAAAAGAAGAAGAAGTGGACAGATGGAGAGTTTTTGCACTTGCCAGTAAGACAAGCCAATAGAGCTGCATACATGCAAAACTAACGATTTTTTTCTTTTGGGGGTAGGTCTTACATATATAATCAGCCTATAATGTTCCCACTGCTGGGACACAGGCCTCCTCTCTATGAGAGGGGGTGGGCCTCAATCAACCACGTGGGCCCAGTGCGGGTTGGTAGATGTCACATGTCTTAGAATTTTTTGGTTCTACGACATGCCGGTTTCCTCACGATGTTTTCTTTCACCGTTTAGTGTGGGTGGGTGGGTGTGTAGTGGTGATGAAATAATTTACACAAAGTAAAGCGCCTGTCTGGGTTCGAACCTACGACCGCCGAGCCGCGACTTACGAGTTGTAGACTCGTAAGTCGCGGCTGTTACCGCTAGGCCACCACTGCTCACGGCTCTTTGGGGGTAGGTCAAAATTACAAAATGTTATCAATGCTACAATCCTTGGATACTCATTTTGCTTCGAACCCTATTAGTGTATCGCCTTTTCAATTGAAATGTTTAGGCGCTCTTTCTGAACCCCCTGTTCAGAAGTTCATCTGCACTGCTTTTTTGTACTTAGTCATAGAACAGAAAAGAAGTGCGTTCAACTTCTGCCCTGCTATAAGAGCTGGTGGTAAGCCCCAAGTGAACGAAACTGAACCGCCACACTCGGGTCGGTGACGCTGAAACGAGTATACTCGGCACCAGTCGTAAGTTTTCACTTCTATTGTGTGGTCATAAGCACGCACCCTCTTTTTTCCCAGACTTGACTTTGGTTTGGTTTTGGCAGAGGTTTGGCTTTGGGGGTGAGCCTATAAATTGCTACTGCAAAGACAAACTCAGGGCTGCTATTGAGAATTTCTTGAATGAAAATCCTAATCCCACTGCCCGGCTTGGAATCGAACCCTCATTGACCATGAGGGTTCGATTCAGCAGCTGCACTTTGGACCACTAGACCAATTTGCTAGTAGATAACATAGTAGTTTTGTGTTCAAAATCAAAATCAAAAGTCATTTATTCAAATTAGGCTGAGAATCAGCACTTTGCGAATGTCAAAATTACAAAAGACAGTCCCCGAAAAACGCCCGCCCTTCACCACTTCCTAGTGCTATCGCTGGGAAGAAGGAGTGGCGCAACAAACTCCCCAGCAGCACAGTTCGGGTTCAGGACTCTTATGTCTTACGTCACTACCTCACGTCCTTTCTGCCGGTCGAATTGACATGTCGTACCTGTAGACTTCCGTAGTCTTCCACCAGAGAGGCAGCCCGATGATAATGAGCACCCCGACGAAGGAAGCACTCGCCCACATCCGGTTGGACTCTGCAAGTAAACATCATTATTACATTATTAATTAGTTCGATAATAACTTTGATTAAAAAGTTGTTTAATTAAAGAGCGTGAGAATAACATTTTCGCTTGAATTAGGAAATTAATTAAAAAGGCATCGAAAGAAATTAATGACTGATTAGTCTAGGCCTGACTAAAACTAGACAAAATGGTCTGAAATCGAAAACAAGCAGATCCAGCATGGCGATCATGTCAGTTTCTTCCCTGAATGGTTCAGCTGACTGGTGCTGATTCATACGTCATGTTCGTGAACTGGCGCCGTCAGTAAGGACTGGTCCTTTCTTAACTGCCACGGCTTATATTTTTTTAAGCTTTTAATAACTAGCCGGAAAAAATGACCCCCCCCCCCCCACTTGTATGGAAAATGGAAACGCGACCCCACGCGCCAATATTTATGTCTTGTGGTTACACATTGATACAATGGTACCAAGTTTGTAGACAATGAAATGAATTCTTGTCGATGTATACATCTTTTTAAGGCTGGACCTGACGAAGGACCTGACTGTGTGCTTATGTTCATTATGACACAGGTCACCGTTCAGCTCTATTGGTTTACACAACATTAGCAGTTGCTAGTATTGTGGCATCGGCGTAGCGAAGACAATGCGTGTCAGCTAACAATGACTTATGAAATACAACACACGCATGACACACGCGTATGTTTACTAAGAAACTAACACGGAATATTCTGGTTTCCATTCGTGGAAAAATGTAAGAAATTGTTTAATTATAATGTGGCTAAATGATAACAGCGACACGAGTCGATCGAAGTAAGAGCACAGATTATCGAGACATCTCCGTGCTTCGGAACATTCGTAGATCTTTGACAGTCGCCACCGCGGTGGTTAGAAGGTCAAGTCTTACCAAGAGATACCCAGTAACTGGGTTGTGGAGGTCAGATAGGTAGTCGCTCCTTGTAAAACGACTCGTATTAGCTGCATCCGGTAAGACTGGAAGCCGATCTACCACCACATCTATTCTGTAAAAATCTCACCGTGAAAACTGCTCAAGCTCAGTTCACCGCAGTTTTCACGATGAGATTTTTTTTTAAATCGATTGGCAGTATTTTACATGGAGCGACTGGCATATCTGATGACCTCCATAACCCAAAATTATGACTGGAAAAATAGAGGAAACAGGCAGCTGGCAGATGTTGTGTACTGTGATTATTAAACGGCCTATAGTTGTCGCGTTTTAGCATGGCAATAACGGTCATTGACCCACCTACATTTTCTACCATATTTTATTTCAAAAACTGAAATAAAGTCCGTTAACGTCCTGAATATTCCAATAACGAAAAGCCATACATAGATATTGTTTGGGTTTCTACGGAGAGCTATTAGGGAAGGGGTAATGACCGCTACTGCCATGCTTAAACGCGACAACTACCTATACTAAACAGTAGCCAACAATAAAAATATTCCATAGGTACCGATTGTGTTAGCGAGCTATTAAGTATCTAGGCCTATATTTAGTAGTTTTGCGAATATCACGATGATACGTCATCATCATAGATATATGTTTTTTACATTTCTATGTACGTCATAGTTTTTAGCAGCCTTGGAGAGCGCGCTAACGTTTGGTGTCATTTGTCACATGTATATGTAAAATATGTCTTTGCAGAGCCTGCGGTACATAATTTTCCTTCGTCAGTATCTTCGTTTCAATATTTAAGTAAAATTGGTTAAAAAATAAAAAGTACTTTTAAAAGCAACATGCACTGCAGTGGTAACAATTTGATATTGACAGCGACTTTATGTCACACGAATAAGGGTGACTTTCGTGTACTATTACCACGAAAGTGCGCTTAACTGTACCAATATTTATTTAGACTTTTGGAACAAAAAGTGAAGGCGTGGAAGACCGAGGCGAATATGGCGAGACAAACTAGACTGCTTCACGAGGAATTGGACTACAGCAGCAATCAGCCGAGATAAATGAAAAGAGTGGAAGAAGGCCTTTGCCCAGTAATGGGCAAAATAAAATCTTAAATTCATTGACAGACAATCGTCAACTCAAACCGTTGGGTTACAAGCATAAAATTGTGCACAAAAGTGACCACTAAGGAAAGTTCAACATCTAAACAGGGGATAAAAGTTTGTATAAAAGGTCGTCCTTTTTGCCGTTGGGAAATCCCATCATACGGCTTGTCTTTACATGGATACATACAAATAAATAAAATTGAAGTGTATGTTTGTAATTTCAAAATAACAGGATTTACGAGTTCTAAATGCATATAAAAGTATATACGGTACAAATAACACATATTTTTTTTTAATTGTCTGTGTTCCGAAACGGTTGGACCAATTTTGACGGGACTAATGGGGCAGATAGGTGATGTTATAAACAGTAGCATAGGTTACTTTTATTTTAGAAAAAGAATAAGGATTTCGCGCAAAAAAACCCATGAAATCCTCCATCCATGAATCTCGTAAAGGAACATTACTTGTCATTGTGATCTTGTTTTCGAAACTGTAATTATCTTCATTTATTTTCGTTGCTTATATATTTAGTATGTATGTATCTATTATTTAGGATACCTATGTATATATCTGTGTATCTATTTTAGTATATTATTGCATTAACGACTACCCCATTTTATGTCTAGGCAAATCACTGTCCATTCCAAGGTTGCCTGGAAGAGATCGCAGAAAGTGATTAAGCCGCCCATTGTATATTTTTAGTTTTCGATCAATTTTTTTTTGTTATATTTTCGTGATGTACTTACAATGTTTTCCGACGTGCACGCGTACGAATTGACGAACCAACCAAGAGATGAGCCAACCATAAATTACTAGTTGAGGTCTACTGCAAATGACTAAAGCCGAAAGCGACCTCAATATAATTCGCATCTAGGCTAATAAGTCCTCCCCAAACGCCATCAATATCTCAACGAAATCAAAACAAAACGACACAGAAATGACGCGTACGCATCTATTAAAAACTTCGTGTTAAATTGCCCTCAATTACAACTCATTCTCGTGCTTAACACCTGACCTTTGTTATTGATACCGTCACCACTACGCACCATCAAATACCAGGATAACAGAACCCTGGACTAGTGAACTGTTTACAGTACCTGGCTGTAAAGATGGAACTTCGAATTAAAAAAAAAGAGTTACTTTGTAGAGGGTCATCTCCGTCAGTTATATCTTTGTGAGAGTATCTTTCTCAAGCTCTGTGTGTCATATTTCCTGAGGCGTATTGTACGTTGTGATGGGTCAATTTACACTGGATACATTAATGTGCCACGCCTACAAATTAAATACAAATAAATTCTTGAAGCTTTGATGTAGATACTTATAAACTATCGCTGCTTGTTAGTTGGTAGCTTCCATGCGCTTGAGTGAAAGATTTATCTCAATTTCAAAGTCGAATGAAAGAGATTGGTCCATTGATGACTACTTTGTAATGTGATGCATCTAATAACACATACCTTTACTGGTTTCAACAGCTATTAAAGTAGCTACGTGCCATCTATCACGAAAAGCACTGTACTTAGTATTGCATCACAATTTAAACAATGCAAATGTAGGCTATTTGAATTGAATAATAATTATGTAAGTACTAGCTGCGCCCCGTGGTTTCACCCGCATAAGTTTCGACCCCGTGTGAATATCGGGATAAAAAGTATCCTACATGTTGATCCTGGTTATACCTAAACCATCTGTGTGCCAAATTTCATCCAAATCCGTTCAGTAGCTTTTGCGTAAATAAGTAAAAACATCCATCCATCTCTATCCATCCTCAGAAACTTTCGCGTTTATAATATTAAGTTAAAAACTCATATTATTATGTGCATGCACAAGATTGGATTTGGCGCAAAATTCGAGTCAGGAACTGCGACGCAAAATAGCCATAAGAATATTTGTACACATACTCATGGCTATTTTGCCCCTATACAAAAACCCGCAGGAAATTATGGCCCCAAAAACGACATTAACTAGCTTTTTCTATTCATAGTCTACGGTATAGCGCTTTAAAGAATGCAATTTTTAGGGATCATGAATTCTTTCACAGATTACATGACAATAAGGTGTCTTCAATCACAAATATGACACATATTGACACAAATTGCAAATGATAAATAGGTAGTACAGACGCCAGCACATCAAGCTACTACAACCTTTTAAATTTCTTTAATACTTTATCGCTAAAACATTAGGTCCAAGGTTGATTGGTAATTTGAGTTTCGGGTAGCTTGACGTGGCTGGCGTCTGTAGATAAATAAAACGTAGTATTGTATATAGGTACAGGTCATTGTGATCAACTATTCTAGACCACTCGTGTGACCTACATACTAGGGTTATAAACATAAATAAAATGAATATTTACTTTGTAAAGTAATACATATTACTTTAATTATTGTGAATGTGAGGACAATGTGGGTCATTTTTCTTTATCAGTTAGTTTTTAATGATGGTCTGGCAGTTTGAGTTTGAGTACTTTAAGCGGCCTACCCAAATGTCCTTTGGTATTGTTCGTCGAGTCGTTAAGCTCCTTAAGTTCTGAGTTGAGCTGCACGGTCGATTACTGACAAATGAGAGCACTGAGTGGACAGGTTTTTTCCTCTAAAGACCATTTCAGAAATCAATCTACATGGTCTGCACGTGATCTGACCAAGATTATGTCTGGTTTTTAAAAGGACTGACCTCTGAGTTTGCTTCGCCATTTCTTTTAAGGATGCTTAGCTACATAAGCAGTGATAGGAATAGGTAGTGCCTATTTGCCTAAACTTCGAAGAACAGAGACAAGAAACGGAGACTTCCTTAGGACTACATTTTTTCCGGGACATCTGTCCCGAAATTCGGGACAACACTTTTAAATACATTAAAAAAATATGTTATTTGGAATAAGTAATTCGTCTATATTTACCTAAAGTTTGCGACTAGACATAACATTTATAATTTATAACTTCATAACAATAACTTATCCTCTATGGGCTCTAAAGGAAAAATAAAACACATAGAATATTGTTGTAAGTTAAAACAATATTCTATGTGTTTTTTCCGGGACACATGTCCCGGAAAAAAATTAGTCCTAAGGAAATCTCTGTTTCTTGTCTCTGTTCTTCGAAGTTTAGGCAAATTGGCACTACCTATTCCTATCACTGCACATAAGAAATGTCAATATTTTTCAGCATATATAGGTACACCGTGTTCTTCACGTTATCCATAAACTTTGGCAAACGCTTCTATAGCTTTTATAAATCAAATCTAACAAAGGAAGTAGTACTTAAAAAGGCTTCGTTACAAAGATATTAAAGATTAAACGCATTAAAAGAAGGAACGAGATAAAAACCACAGAAACTTAGTTTTGACAAGTTTCAGCCCGCCAAATCTTATGAATGAAAATACGACGTTGCCAATTCGGATAAAGAGGCATGCATATCGGTTGATTTTACGTCAAGGTATTTAGTATGAAAATTAACAAAAAATTAAAAATAAGAATTCATTCATGTGTCCATAATGAAAAATGATTATTTCCATGGTCTGAACATCTAGTCGAAGCTTATGTACATCGCCCGGAACATGGTGTATATAGGTATTATATGAAGTGTTAAAGTGACAACACGTATTTAATACCTTTATGGAGTACTAGCTTCTGCCCGCGACTTCGTACGCGGACCCTGTTGCTTATACCAGCGACAACGAGGTCGTCAAAATCAAAGATCTGAAACGTCTAATGTCGAATTCTAAGACCTTGGGGACGGGAAAACAGCGTGATGCGCGAGACGATTCGAAACGTTCTAGATCTTTCATTTTTGTAAAAAGTTGGCATGAATCCAGATTTAGTGACTTGATGAGCTCCAAATGAAGTCATCTGAAAAGCACTGTTGTAGGCTCGAATATTGCTTAAGAAATGGTTGGACTTGGGATGCTCGCCATTCAAAAGAACTCGTAAGACCTCCGGTAGCTCTTGCATAGAGTTTAGTCGTAACTTTCCAGACGCACAACACGTTCCCTTGGTCTCTCCCTTCCACTTACGCGCGTGACAGTGTGCACACACCTCAGAAATGGTGCCAATGTCTCTGTGTTCGATGTAATTAATAAATGGGTTATAGGAAAACGCGCTCCTTTCTTTATTGTTCCACGGTTGCTCTTCAGGATCATAAACCATAGACTCAGTATCAGATGAGGATGAATTTTATTGCGAAGATTGCGACGTATACGGTCTAGATCAATTTGGGCCACACGCTGTTCGACTGACTTGCCCGAATTTCCTGAATCCGCTCACGTTCTTGCGTGGAATGAACAGACACCTCAACATGCATGTCGTGATTTCTTTGCCGAGCAAGTGCGTTGCGTTGCTCGCGCTGCTCGTCTGTCTCCAAAGACCGAGCTAGAGCATGCTGTGAGCGGTCTGCACTAAGGCGCGTCTCATGCTCTTCAGGATTCTCAAGTGATCGAGATGTGGCAGTGCGAATACGCTGGGACTCTGCGTGTAAGTCTCCGAAGCGCGAGATACTGCGTGGCGCTCGCGATCGCTTGCTTGGCGTGTATCGCGCTCCTGACTGTTCTCGAGCGACTGAGCAGTCTCAGTGCGGAAAAGCTGAAGACTTAATCTCTGCTCTCTCTCTGTATCCGTTTCGGAAGCGCAAGATAAAGAATGACGCTCTCGGTCACGCGCAAGTCGTATCTCACGCTCCTGACTGCTCTCAAGTGATCGAGCAGTCTCAAAGCGGATATTCTGAAGACTCAACCTCTGATCACTCTGTGTAACCGTTTCGGATGCGTGAGACAAAGAATGACGATCCCGGTCGATAGCTAAACGCATTTCTCGTTGTTCCACACTTTCCTGAGATCGAGAAGCAGTAGTGCAGACTCGTTCAAATTCTAGTCGTAATTGGCGCTGCATGCTAGTTTCTGCGGACAAACTTAGTGCATTACGCTCACGGTTAGCATCTAGCCGTTGTCACGCTCTGGGTCGGTTTCGAGAGATCGAACTAACCTGCGCATCTTAGAAACCCTTGAGTTTAGAGACAGATTTGATATTTTTCTAAAAGGCATAGCTAAAATTCCTTCTTAATCCGTTACTAACGATATTCAAATCAATGAAAAATAATCGAATAAGTACGTAAGAATTGCTAGTTAGTAGAAAAATAATAATTATTCGCAGGAAAATTGAACACATCAACCAACACAGGCAGCAAAGGTAACCCCCGTTTCTATAGGATGAGAGCGGCACATTGGCACCTATAACATCACTTTTTGGGAACGAAACCATAGCGCGATCTAACTCGACGCCAACGCCATACAGTTAGAAAACGGAAACTACCGTAATATCATTTACCCAAATTAATTAAATTATGAATAAAACTTAATTGTGGTTAATTTAACAGACAACTACATTATTTTTGCATTAAAAAAAATATGGTAACAGCAGCAAGGAACAAAACTAAGAATTACATACTTAAATCAATTACCTACAACAAATGTGCTTGGTAAGATATAACTTAGAACCAAAAGTTTGACTTGACTTCATGATAGTGTAGCTTGTTGTACCACCAATCAATCTGTTTAGTATTATTGGTGTGAAACTCTCCATACAATTAGATAGGACATGTAAAGTTCTCAGATTTCATAACAGTATCGTTCCCAATGCACATAAAAAATGCAAAAACTAAAAAAAAAGAATTTTACGATTTTTTTAAACATGACGGCAAAAATAAAAAAAAATAGTATGGGATTCGAACTCGCATCATTTAGTGCGGTAAACGGTCGCCTGACCTTACCGCTAAATTCCCCGTTGACATATTGTTGAAATAGCTGTTCCCTTGCAATTTATAATATTACTGCCCCGCTCCTTTATAAAAATAGCGTGATTATTATGTTCCCAGAGTTAAATTATTCTTAACTAAATAAATAACATGTCATTTTGTGCATTAAATTATTTTGTGCATTCGATTATGAACAAAAACTTTTTAAAATCAATATTGCTTACCTCCCGTAACATACGGCGTGATAATATGTAGCCTAAAGCCTTCCTTGGTTTACAAAGAACATTTTTGCTGAATTTCAATTCAATCTATCCAGTAGTTTTGGCGTGAAGCCGTACCATACACACAGACAAACAGATAAACAGACAAACAGACAAAAATTCTAAAAAGTCACTTTTTGTCATCAGTTACGTTTTTCTAACAAAAGCCACTTATTTTTTCTCGAAAATTCTCAATGTACAGTTTTTCTTTCGATACTGTTTTATTATATGTATAGATTTTATTGAGCTACAATATTGTCATCTCCTATATCTGGCGATGACTTGCGACATAATTTAAGGTAGCAAGGTTATTTATAGGAAGTATGAGTACGTACGTACGTTCGTGGCTATAGGCATAATTTCAATTGGAATCTAAGCACTATTTAAAATTTGGAGTATAATTTTGGGCTTATCTTCGGAACCGCTGATCTGATTCCGAAAGTAATGAATGGGAAGCTATAGTATTGCCGAGTGTCATAGCATATATTTTATGTTAAAACAGGAAATTTCAAGCGGACGACATCTCGGGCAGAAGCCAATGTTAAATCTCTCTTGATAAAACACATAGAGCTTCTATTTGATAACCGTATCAGCACCTGCCGAAGTGTGCGCTTATCATCACACTATCATCGCAACCACCATTTACTTTAAAAGTAGGCCTTTATAAACGGAAGTAATAAAGATGATAAATAAATACTTAACATGACAATTGAGGGTAGAAACACTGCATAATCTTTGCGACAAACATTAGTCTCGACTGCAGAGAGAGCAAACATTCAAAATCACGCGGTTTCTGAGAGAGTGCAACAACCGCTGTATTTTTTATGCCATATTTGGATATTAAATTAAGATTGAATTGTTGAGTAAGAGGTGAATGTTCCGTACACACCATAGCCCATAGCACAGCATCATATTAAGTGGACGCCTACTTGTCACAGTCACAATATGCAGCGGCCGACTATTTATTTATTTATTTATTTGTTTTGTGCTCGTGATCAAAGATCTATTTTGTTTAATTTTTCTTATTACTAGAGTTACACATCCTTTTGTCTGCACGTGTTTCTGTGACAAATTAACATATTTTTCTTTCTTTCTTTTCTTTACATTGGTTCCCTTGTTTCCATATTCACAGACTGACAAATCCATAACAGCATTGAACTTTTTGTAAACGCAACACGTGTATACATAGGTTTCCGATGCATATTAAATAGTTTGGTATTCAACATACATACAGCAATCCAAGACTACGATACCAATACTGGTAATAGAAATGCTAACTTTGTTAAATACTTAATAGAAATTTCCTTCCTGGAACAATTCTAAACACCATCGTCCAAGATACACATGTTTTCCCCATTGGCTTCTGAAGCTGAAGCACGTAATATAACCGCAACTTGTGACCGCAACATTCCTTAGTGAGGCATCAGTCCGTGTCCCACCGCCGGCGATTAAAGAGAAGCTAGTGGAGCTAGCGACTAAAAACGAGTTGGCGAGCAACGAGCAGCGAGTGCGTGATGAGCGATTACTCGCTGGTATGTACAGACGCCAGCACATCAAGCTACTACAATTTGTCAAATTTCTTTAATAGATTTTCAACTTTATCGTTAAAGCATTAAGGTTCAAGGTTGATTGGAAAAAATTAACAGTTTCGGGTAGCTTGACCTGCTGGCGTCTGTACCAAGGATCTCAAGACGCTCGCTTGGCGAGCGTCGCTGAGCGAGTACTCTCTTTGTTAGCTCTTGTCGCTGCGAAAACGAGTATTCGCCAGAGGTGTGAACATTCGGCGATCAACTATTAATATAACTATCTCTTTTACTTACACGGCACTTACAATCTTTTGTACGTTCCTTGAGCAGAAAATTGTTGATAGCTCGTCGCTTCCTCGTCGGCGGTGGGAGGCAACTCAACGACTCCAAATGATGATGACTATGATAGCTACGGAGCTATACTATGAATGAGAATCATTTTCCTCATCATGAATGGCAACTATGGCTAACGGGATCTAGAGCACTACCGGTGGTTACTGTGGTTAGGAAGTCCATTCCATTTTACATAATAAAACTCTTAAATTCATTCACTGACGGACTGAGCACTACAGTGCGGCCGTCGAGAGAATGCGTTCCTGACACCCGTCAGTACGACAATTCTAATAGCTAATAAAGATCACATTTGCAAAACACGTATTCGCTTGTATGAAACTGATAGGCGTCCGTATTTTTTTCCGATGGGAAATCCCATCGGGCACAAATAAGTTTTATTGAAACCCAAATTCCCTCGTAGAGTAAGAGCCTTGCTTTTCCCATATTCATCTCTTTATTTAAGGCAGCATGAAGTATAGTACTGAGAGAGCCCTTCGGCCTTATTACAGTCGTTTGTGGACTTTTCTTAAAGTCAGTGCAGTTTAATGAGAACTCGGATTCAGAGTAAGAAGAAAAGCTAGATTTTGTTTTCGAAATCATCATTCTCCTGTCCTTATGCCAATTGATTTCGGGTCGGCGCAACATGTCGTATGTAATCGAAGTAAATAAAAAAAATTGCGAGGATCTCTACATTTTCAAGATCTTATCACCTGTATCCGTTTTACTAAAACGAGATGAACCACCAACTAATATAATAAATGCAAATAAAATAATATTGAATGAAGCGTTAAAATTAAATTTTATCACGACAGGTCTGCACATACATTTGTTTGTCAAACTAAGAAGATAGATATACGAAATGATGGGAAAATAAATAAACAAAGAATTTGGGGCATCGCGCGTGGATGAAGTCGAGTTTTTATCAGATAACAAGTTGTGTATTTTACATCGCACTGGTTTTAATCGCTTCAACTGCCAAACTGTCTTCAAATTTAAAACACAGGGCAAACTGGGAGATTTCAGTCATGCTTTCGATCATCGTGATAATTGCGTAACTACCAGTAGTAATGGCTTCCATTTTGACAGTTCAACAACATTCACTGCGTTATTTACGTTGTTGAGCAGACTATTTTTTGGAACATATGAAGCATTGGATTAGCAATATCCTTCAAAATGATTCAGATTGAGGTTGGTAGTGTGTTACGGAATTAGGGTGTTGGTTAATTTAACTAACTCTAATACCCAGAGGGCTTTCATATTTAATTGAAAATGCTTTTATCTTTGCTTCACCATCTCCTTTTAGTTAAGCCGTGTTTCTTTTCGTCTCGATGTTTATTCATGTTGCTCATTGCTATTTGGGTCCAGTAGGTGGTCACGTTTATTGCCATGACGTCTAAACGGTATGTTGATGTTGACAGAATTTATTTGTTTTGAATTTGTCTAACCAGCAATCCATATTTTTCAGATTTGAAAAAGTTTAGGAGTTCGTTTCATCTGACCGTAAGAGTATCTGGAGTAATTGCGTCTAACTTATTCCTGTTTGTCAGTTTCTTCTCGTAGTTAGGCCTTGAAAAGCTGCAAGGTTGTCGTCACATGATTTGCTGTTTGGTTTTCAGTTAAAATCTAACGAATCGTTTAGTGATATATTTCTATGGTGTGGACGATCAGTCTTAGTGCTATCCTACCAAACGTCTGTTGATAACCTATTAAAACTTCCATCAAATTGTCTAAAATATGTCTATAGAAACAAATCAGTCTATCATTAATCATACATACTGCTAAAGCAAGTTCTGATGATCCTGTTGGACCTGGATTAGATCGTCATATTTACGTGTTAATGTCTAGATGTTTCTTCTAAGATCTTTGATTCCATCCAATCGACCTTCACAAAATTTGTATACAAATCTGCTAACTTCATGATCATATTTGCTTAGTTTCGTGAATCGTGACGTGGCCTCTTAAACGGTGTGTTGATGTTGACACAATTTGTTAGTATTAAGTTGTCTAACAAGTGATACATGGCTATACAGATTTGAAAAATTTTATGAACCGGTTTATATCTGGCGATATATTGCGTCTATGTTACTTGTGTTGTGTCTGTCAATTTCTTCTTCGCTTGCTTTTGCTTCTCGTTAGGTAAGGAGCAATTCTTTGTCACCTATCTGTTGCATTTCATTAAAAACATGCATTTCAGCATTTTCGATTTATAGTTTTATGTCTAGCTTCTTTACAATGACGATCTTTAGGTTGTCTTTAAAAGATCGCTCTTAAAGCGATAAGACCGCCCATTGTGTCACCCTTGGTAAAATGTCTACATTTATGTATATCTGTAATTTGTACGGCGTACATAATAAGGAGTATTCTATTCTATTCATTTAGTGCGGTTTGCACACGGTTTTCAGTTCACTGGAGTGTAGCTGAAGCAAGCAAAACAGGAGCTTTCCATTTCCCAAATTAAAGAATCTTCTTTAGAATCACTTCGCTCTCGAGGTCTCCTGGAAATATGTCATTTATAATCCTTACCCTGGAAATTTTCATGGGATTTCATAGCACATAAAATAAATATCTGAGGGGCAATTCTCGTAATTTTAAGAACGTTCACAGTCTGATCTCAGTCTCAATCTGTCAAAAATAACCTCTAATTTCCCTACATTTTGACAGGTTTTTGACATTTGTTTTTAGCCGAGATGAGACTGCGACTAGATTTTGAACGTTTTAAATTACGAGAATTGGCCTTCAGATTCATGTTTATTAGATTCTTCTTCTTTTCGTATTGATGGTACTCTTACTCATTGTTTTTTTTTTAAATATTGTTTGTGCCCAGTGCCCAGTAGGTGGACATGGCCACGTTGATTGCAGCATCAGTGGCATTATTTAGGCCATCCGAGGTGCAGGTGTACGGGCACTTAGGACACTCCAGCAAGGAGGGCATGGTCTGTAGTAGATAACATCGTGCTAGATTTAGGCCACATCCCCGATGATACGCAACAACATACGCAATCTCTCGTCTGACGCACATTTTAACACTTTTCACCTTCAGATATTACCTTCATAAAAATATTTCAAGATGTTTTCTTTGCATGGGGCTCGTCAGATTTATTTCTGCGTTTGCATTGGTTTAGTGCACAGAGAGCTTTCTGCTGACGTCATATAATGCAATAAACTTTAGATAGACTACTTTGTTCAATGATCTGCCTGACTCTGTACTCAGTTTTATTGGTTTGAATATATAACAATATAAAGTTATAGGATTGTTAACAATGGAAATGAAAATGCTGTTGAGTTGATCATGTTATCTCACTTTATATCTACATATATTTTTGTTTGTTATGGTCTGATTCGTTGTTCTAGTAGTCGCAAGCGTTAGTGCTGAGCATGAGGTCTTGGGTTCAATTCCCGGGTTGGGTAAAGAGTTATTGGGTTTTTCCATCTGAATATTATTATATTTCTCAGTAGTAGCCCGGAGTCTGGAATTGTGCCCGGTTGATGGCAATAGGCTCTGATGAAATGAGAGAATGAGATGGGCTATCGTTTGAAGGTTCTTCAAATGTTATCTAATATGTGTGTTACTGTGTTCTTTTTCAATCTAGACGACGGCGTATTCATTATAAACGTTACATAGACATTAGATTTTATCCTTACAAAAAGGCACTTTGATACTAGTCCTGACAAGGAAGGTCTTGTGCTAAGTACCTTCATGTGTCAATTATCGCGAAACTTGTCGCTATAGCGGTAACTATAACAAGAATGATTGCTACGTCTGCGACCTAGCGTAATAGCATAGAATTATGACCAAGCTTGACCTAATAAACCAAGGAAATTACTAAGTTTATAGCTGGCTTAGAATATAACTTGAAATTACTTGCTAATTTCTATGTTTAAAACTATAAATATGTGACAGGGAGAAACTTGGTATCATATCAGCAAAAATATGAAAATTCCTGTACACACACAATCATGGTCATCGAAAAACCTGAGACTAGAGATGCCGCCGATACATTCCATCAGTCTCTATGACAAATCTTTTACTGTTCAAGCAGTACGGTTATGGAATGACTTGCCCGTGTCGGTAAGGTGAGATTGAGCTTTGTCCACTTTTAAAATTATGATAAAAAATCACTTGCTCTCTCCGTAAACGTCATCATTATATTTTCTTTGCTCCTGGTTCATGTTTATTATTATATATAATATTTATTTAGATTAGTATAATTTATAGTTTATGTACGTATTATGTAAATGATACACCACAGACTACCTCAAGTATTTGTCTCTCCTTCCCCTTTTTAATCCATCCAAAGGTTGTCTTTAAAAGATCGCTCTTAACGATAAGACCGCCTATTGTGTCACCCTTTGTATAATTTCTATATTTATGTCTGTAATTTATATGGTGTACATAATAAAGATTATTCTATTCTATTCTATGCAAGCAATAGGTCTTCGGGAAATAGCAAACTTTTTGTTGGAAGATCGTAACTCACTGCAACTATAAACGACCATAGCATAAAGTTAGTATAACCTTCTGTGTCCTTACGCTATTGATGTTCAAAGTCCAACTGAACTCGATGCTCTTGCGTAAGCACCGCTGGAAAATATTTGCGTCGGTACCGTGTTGAGTTTCTTTCATCCTATCAATTGCGCTCTATGTTGCTCTTTGGGTACGAGAGTACTAACAACAAATTAAAAATACTTTATTTCACATAAAACGTCATGGGCACTTATGAAACGTCAGAAGCTATATGTGCATGTATCCAATCGGTCGCTTCCTATGGAGAAGAGCCGGCAAATATATCCACGGTTAAAAATTATGATCATTGAAAACGGAGAGGTTTCGCAAGGTAAACCAACTAGCTAGACTGAAAGTCGTCTTTTAAACTTTTCAACAATTGCTCCTTTGTATTCTATGTTAGTCCTTCGCCCTTTAGGTAGAAAGATTGATACTCGCAGACTTCCAGTGACTAACCCTGAATGTTATCAAATCTAATTTTGTCAAGTGGCTTTACTGGTTGTAATTTCGTTCAATAGCTAACAATTTGAGATAAGATTTTCTAATCAGAGACCCAATTAGGCTTTCGGACACCACATGAAAAATCAAGCTATTTATCTATCTAGTAGATATAATCCTACTCTGTTTCAGACGTTGACTGCCAGACAACAAACACAATAGAAAATCTATTGTCGGCGGTCACCGGTAATCACAATGGCAGTCAATGACTTACGAAAATACTATTTACAAATTTTGTATACTTAGACAAGGATTTTTGTTGAAAGGTTTAATACTACTTTAGGGTTTCAGTTATGCTACAAATTAATACTGTAGGTAGTGAGTGACTTCAATTAGCTATCTTAAAACTCGTGGTGATGTAATACATTTTATTACCAAAAGTAATATAAGTAATAAGAAAAGGATTAACGTTACGATGTATAATTTATAAAGCTAAGTTAATGAGTATTATGTCGTAAAGATAGTCGGCAGATGGAAGAGTAGGCAATGATGATGAAGCTCGTGTAATGACATAAAAGATCACAATTTTATTATGATTGAGTAATGGAGTTTAGACGCACTATGCTGTAGTTGAGAAATATTTTGAAATGGAGACTGCCTTTTGTAATAACTTAAGCCTGGGTTGTTTCTAGTAAATCCTCTCTCAGCACGCGTAGCATGCATGCCTACTATAAAAACGGGTTTTCTCGACAGAAGATAGACAAAATGACAAATTGTAGACAGGTTTCTAAAGAAATCCGTCATTTTGACTATTCTATCTGTCATTTTGTCTATTCTTCAGTCTTAACAAGGGGTATCATATTATCCAGTAACTGGGCTGTGGAGGTCAGATAGGCAGTCGCTCCATGTAAAATACTGGTATTCAGCTGCATCCGGTTAGACTGGAATCCGACCCCAACATAGGGAAAAAGCTAGTGCTGATAACGATTTTGTCTATTCTTCCTTTGACAAACAAAACCCATTTTAAGTCTTTAAATGATTACATCATCATCTGCCTAGTCTTTTCCCAATTATGCTGGAATCGGCTTCCAGTTAAGATGCAGCTAAATACCAACATTTTATGTGGAGCGACTGCCAATCGGACCCTTGTGGAGGTTTGGACCTCCACAAAGGTCCGATTAGCACGGGACCGGTCCGATTAACAATGGGGACGGCTTCTAGTGTAACCTGTAGGGTAATTGCGTAACTAACTGTGTCAGTCCAGGCATAAAGGGTCCAGTAGTGGGGTATTGAGTTAAGACTGGATTCGGTATCTAGAATAGTCAATTGATAGTATGGATTGAAAAAATAATCAAAAAGTAGCACACGTTTTTTTTTATCAGACATTTGAAGTTGAAATTCTGAAAAAGCTTGATTTGAGAAAAAGCATTTTGAAAGTTTGAGTGAAAAAAAAACACACTTTTACTTGCTTGTTACGTAGATTTTTATTCATTATTGTAGATTGATATGTTTTCCATAGAATCAACTTATAATTATACTTATGACATCAAAACTAAAACAATTATTATCAAAATAAAAGAAGGATACACAGTCTAGTAAAAAAGGTCCACTTGCCGATATTTAATAAAAAGTTAGTTATTGCGATAGTAATTAACAATAAAAAACTAAAATTAAGTATTCTTACTCTATTTAGGAACTAACAAAATAACAAGACAGGCTTTTTTCAAACATTACTGCAACAGAATAATGATTATTTTAGCCACTGGTACCTTTTATGTAATGTCATAAAAGGTACCAGTGGCTAAAATAATCATTATTCTGTTGCAATAATATTTGAAAAAAGCCAATACAAACATAAAAATAAAACTTATTCTATTTGGGACTCCAACTTACGTTTTGGACAAAAATAAATTCCTCCTCGCACCTGATTCCTATGACCAACCTGTTTGCAGTACGAACATGTTGGTTTTTGTCGAATACTCTTTTCAATTGATGGTTTCTGAAAAGAGTACTCGACAGATGTTGTTGGGACAGAGTTGTGGTCAACATCAACATTTGGAATGGGTTTCGGGCATAAAATGTCTTTAGATTCTTCACGTACAAATTCACGAATCTTATTATAAAGATACGATTTTCTTTCGTACGTCATGCCTGCAGGGGATTTTTCTAAAGGAAAACCGTATACTTTATTCGGGTTCAAAACCTTTGATACAGTTGGTTGACTGTCAGTATATTTTTTGTAACATAACATGTGCCCTCTATTATCTTCATTTGTTTCAAAATGACTAAAATGCAGAAGTTGGTTAATAGTTACACAATCGGTTCAGTACTTTTGGAGCTTATTCGATACATAACACAACACGTAACAACAAACATAGTATTAGTAGATATAATAGACAACGTAAAGACTTACCTTTATTCATTTTTATGCGCACTTTTCACTCACTCAATTTAAAACAGCTAAGATAATAAAAACTGCTATATTTACACAAAGACTGTCGGATATTGTTTCCTTTCCGGTGTCAAATGACAAATAAATTATTGCATCACAGGCAGATCTATTTATAGGACACGTAGGTAGCAAAAAACGATCAGGGAAATCCCCGCTATGTCGAAGTGAAGCAAAGTAAATCCCCTTAGTAGTTGCATAGTAGCAGGGAGTTCCCCGCTTTAAGGGACCTTTTACACGTAGTTTCAACATTTTAATCTTAAAATATAATTAAATTATTAGAAGTGATCAGTACGGGGTATTGAAACGTATTTTATTCCCAGAATATCGACATGCCACCCACTGGTACCTTTTTAGTAAACTTTTTTCATAAAGTTTCTGGTACTTAGAAACATCGTATATAGTCATTTACTATATGAAATTGTAGATAATTGAGCATTTATTTATAACCAATTAAAATCGCGAAATGCAATTTTTATACCCAACTTTACAAAACCTCTTATATCTCGGAAACTAAATGCCGCGCACTGGACCCTTTTCGCTTGGACTGCTATCAGTAGCAATGGCTTTAATTTTGACAGTACTACAACATTCATGGCGTTATTTACGACGTTGAGCAGACAAATTTTTTGAACATATGAAGCAATTGATTAGGTAAAATATTGAAAATTATTCAGATTGAGATTCATAGTGTGTTACGCAATTGGGGTTAGGATTCAGCTGGTAACCAGCAATTTATATGGAGCGACTGCCTATCAGACCTTTGGGGAGGTTTAATGCAACCAAACTAAATGATTAGCCAGACTAAAACTCTACAATGTAATCACTGCAGATGTGTATGTAGATTCTGATACAATTTTTCTAGAAGTTGCGAAAGTCACAAGAACCTATCTATTACAAAACTGATATTATGTCTCGGTAACTATAACGAAAAGAAGACTATAAATGATGTCATAATTAACGAGTTGACATAACATTTTAACAAATTAATTCTGACTGTGATAATGTTTTTATAACAGATTCGTCGTTGAACCTCATAAAAGCTTTGATAACAGAATATCTGCACGTTTTGACGCGCCTGAGACGATCGCAGAACAAGGACGAATTGTTGATTGTGTGACAACATAAATTAATATGCAGGAAGTATCAGCCGCGGCTGTTTATTAAATATTCCGCTAGGGGGCGCACGTTTCAATGACAAGTGACGCGATGAATGTTCCTATTTGACATTATTAAATGGCGAATTTATATTCAGTGAGCTTGTATATTGTTGAGAAAGAATTGCAATTAAAAATATTACTGATAAGTAAATATTTCCTTGTGTGCTTTTCATATTTCAAAAGCAAAAAATCTTACTTTAAGTACAGAAAACCTCGCAATACAAAAACGAGTATAGTTTGACTTTGGATTCATCGGTAATTTTTTCAGGGACTGAAAGCCTTAATCATGAATGACCCACTTTTTGGGTCTTTTAATTTTTTTATGACACAGTAGTTAATAAAGTCATGTACTTACCTATGTATGTAACGTTGAAACTTTGCTAACGTTGCAGTTGGAGGCAAGACAAGACCAATCAATTTGAAATACTAAAAGGCAAATAGGTAGGTACGAGGGGTATCGTGTTACCCAGTGACCGGCACCCTAATTGCGTAACACACGATCAATCGTAATCTGAATCATTTTGAAGCATATTGCTAATCCATTGCTTCATAAGATCGAAACAAAATTCTGCTCAACACGTAAATAACGCAATGAATGTTGTTGAACTGTCAAAATGAAACCGATTCCGATTGATTGTGTGTTACGCAATTAGGGTGCGGGTTGTGGAGGTCAAAATAGACAGTCGCTCTATGTTAATATTCAGCTGCATCCAGTTAGACTGGAAGCCGACCCCAGCATAGTTGGGAAAAGGCTTGGCAGATATTAATTTAATTATTTACTAAGTAACTTACTTGGTACCTATTTACTAAACTTGTTAGTTTTGCAATACTTAGTTGTTTTCCTTGGTATGTTTATTTCGATGACGTCAATCAGGCAAGCGTAATTATTTATGTAAGTGATGTAAATCTATATATCCTTATGTATTAGCCCATGAAAAGTTAGTTGCGATAATACATGAGGAATAATCTATGATGATTCTTTTATATATACTCGTAGTTGCGATGTGATGGCAATGTGTGGATCTATTGCCACTTCTGCCACAGTAATCTGTGTTTCTGCTTAGACTTCACCACAAACGCAAATATCGGGTCGGGGATTTTTTTTCGTATGTTATAGGTACACAGTTGTAGTAAAATCTCTTTGGCTGTACATTAAAAAAAAATAAAATAAAAAAGTAAACACGATTTCCCGCCACTTTTCAATTGTACTTCTTTTCGCCAAAATGAGTGAATTTAACGAAGAAATTGCAACATCACGCCACGACCCTTAGGAGGCGACCAAAAAGAAAAAAAGTCGGAAGGAACGCTACGAAACGAAAACCAAGTAATAGCGGGTGGGCGAGGCGAGGGAATCATAAAAGTGGCTGTTACTCTATACAGGATAATTTTTTATTCAGTGCGTAAATTTTCACAGGGTGTTCTACCCATGAATATGAACAACTTTCACTATGGGACCATCTCTGAAATCACAAAAAAAAAATCAGCTGTTTCTTATAAAAGTTCAATACCTACTCGACCAAAATGTATGAGGGCGGATCTCCTCAAAACAATATTCTTGACAAAAATAATTAAGATTTTCTAAACCTCGCGGCAGAGCTTCTATTTAAGGCCAGATGTACAGATATATCAAATATATAGTATGTTGTAATGAAGGCACCCCAAGCAGTCCATTCATTTTGGATATTTTTCAAAATCATTAAAAATCGTTGTTGCTGATAATGTTACATTGTGAGAATAATGACGTTATTGTAAAAAATAATGACGCATTGTTGCCGATAATGAATTGAATAAGTAAGTATTATAAATATGGAGATGAATTTACATGTGATTTAAATACTATTTTAGGTATTATTTTGTTATGATAATAAAAAAAAAAAATTATATAAATATAAATTTAAATCCTCATAACATATTGATTCTATTGAAAATATATTATAATCTAGATGATTACTTCTGCAGGCATCACACTTTCTTTGCAAGCAATTGGTGTTCCTAGAATCACAGCATAATTTAGAAAGCACCTGCAGTGCGATTCTGTAACCATCTTACCGTGAAAACTTAGGTGAAGTGAGCGTGGAGTGAGCTGTCATTCCAACTAATGCTAAGGAATTGACACTATTGACAGCTCACTCTAAGCTCACTTCACTTAACTCTTCACGGTGAGATTTTTACAGAATCGATTGGCTGGTTGCTGTTTTTCTCATTTATTATTTAAAGCTTTATTCAAACTGGTTATAAGTAATTCCATATTAACATGGACAGCACACTGACATGTTTCTCTATTATTATTTTTTTGAAAAAGCACCCAAAAAGGTCGCAGTTTGCAAAAAAATTAGTAACTTACTCTCAATTTTGTCTCTGAACGGATTTTTTTATAAAGGTCTTTTAGAGGTAGGCATAAATATCTTTTTTGTTGGCGAACTTTATTGCGTGTGATAAATTCATTTTTACCAGCGGTAATAACACTGTTTGCATCATCTGTGTAAAACTTTATTATGCGTTCCATCATAGGAGTTTCCTTTTCGTCTGATTTATTGCTATTGTCACTTTCTGATTGCGATTCTTCACTCAAATCTTGACGTCTGGTCTCTGCCTGCATCTCTTTCAATTTTATCTTAAGTCTCTGGATATATTTACGTTGTGATTTATTTATTTTTTTGGTATGCTGCTATGATTCGCAGTATTTTTTTTCGTTTTTTCAGCTCTGTGTAACGAACCTTTCTGACTTCTGCTCGAATGTGTGGGCAACGGTGCAAAGGATCATCAACTTTGTTAATGGTGGCTTCAGTATCCAGGATACTGAAGCCACCATTTGATTGAGCCGGATTGAGCCGTTGTCATCAGCAACAGCTTGGATATTATCCATTTGAAATAATGGCTCCTTCCCTATGGTAGATTTTTCTGTTTTCTTTTGACGATATCTATAGAAAATTTAAACATAAATATGTAAATAAAACATCTACATAATTATGAAAACGCTTACTTTAATACAGGATCAAATTGTAAACGTAAAGAAAATAAATCAAAACGTCAAAATAATTTTTAGCTCTTTTTATAAGTAAGAAGATCATAGAAATATCTTTTAGAATTTTCTCTCCACTTTTTTCTTTGTTCTTTTTGTTCGCGGGACGATTTTTCTTTCTTTGTTTCTTTTTGTTTTAGGTATCGTTCTCTTCGCTTTCTTCTTTCTATTTCTAGTAATTCTGGGTCGTTTTTTATTTCAATATACCGCCGTCTTTTGCACATTTTTTGAGCCAGCCGTCTTCTAGACAGAGCTTCTTCTTCTTTTTTTTTAACTTAGGGGGCATTTTCGGTTGTAGGGCTTATTTTATTTTAACATAAGGATCTGTAAAGACAATAAAACTCATTAAATTCGTTTTCAGGTATATGTTAAAACGTTACGCATTTGTTGGTTGAAATTTTTGGCAATTTCTATTGATCAGCAATGTAGATACAGTCAGACAGTCGAAGAGCTCAAATCGATCTACACACGATTCTATTGTCAAGATAATTAGAACGGGTGTAGATAATTTTGACCTCTTCGATTGCTCGTCTACTTCTGTCATAATCATCATCATCTCAGCCGAAAGACGTCCACTGCCTGACCAAAGATCTCCACGAGGACCGGGGTAAAACATTTTGGAAAAGGAACATAATGAAACGATATGATAACAGTTCTACTTGCAAACTACACTGCTAAAACTACGATTAAACTAACTACTATTCGGTACTTCTTTTCATATTTAAAACTTACTGAGTCAGCAGTATCTACTTATAAATTTCTGTCATTCCATTTATCAACTATTATCGTCCCGCTATCCTTTACGTACTGGTACATATTTTGTGTCTACTCCGGACTGTTACCCTCTGGTTCAATTTGAACACTTTCGTATCTTATCTTATTGTTTATATTGTAGCTACTATATAATTTCAAATTTTGCTGGTCTTCACATAGTGCCTTACACAGACCACCTTGATATGTTGCAATTATAAATGCGAAATCTTCTAAAATATTGGTGAACTGATTAACGTTCACACTATATCTACTGGTGTCTATTACTAAGACGTAATATTTCAGCTTCATTTTTCGGCTAAAATGACAATAAACTTCAAATAAATGTTATGCAAACAAAAAAAATGTAACAAAAACCTCGAAACGAACAATAGCACCATGCAGACAGATAAAATAAATAAAATAACGCAATTAATCATACATTCAATAAAAATTTGTTAAAAAATAAAAGAAGAAGTGTATTTTACCGAATTTGCTAAAAAAATATGTTATTGTACAGACGCCAGCAGGTCAAGCTACACGAAACTGTCAAATTTTCACAATCCACGTTGAACCTTAATGCTTTAGCTATAAAGTTGAAAATCTATTAAAGAAATTGACAGATTGTAGTAGCTTGATGTGCTGGCGTCTGTACCAAGCTTTATGCCGAAATTAACGGAAACCAACAAAAAAACGATATATCTAACTATTAGTCCGAATACTAAAATCATTATCGGTTACAACCGTCATTGCTCACTCAAGACAATATCATTGTTAGCAACACGTGTAATTGTCGTCTCATGCGACGTTGCTGAAAATGATGTTGCCAATAATGACGAATTCTAGAAAGTTCCCCATTTTACAAAATAATTAGGTATATTCGTCGGAAAGATTGCCACATGCAGTATTAGTTTCACGCATACTTCAACTTTGTTACATAAAAACACTTCATTATGAAGAAATAATTGAGATACAGTCAAAAATAAGAATGACGATTGTGGTGACAAATTTTGGAGAATCAAAATGAAATACTTACTGCTCAAATCGCGCGACTTCCTTACACTCCAAAGCGTGTCGGCCGATTGAGACGTGGGGTGAAGCATCGCTTAAACGTCTTTTGACTCTTCGGTCGCGTTTCGTTATACGTAAAAAAAATACATTTAAGAGCGTTAACGCCAAATCCGCGGCACCAAGTTTAGGTAATTGCAGTGCTCTTTGCACTCATACAGATGCGCGCGTGTCTGTGTGCGTACAGTTAGTGCGCTCTCTGTCCTTATAGTCAAACTAACCTATGTTGATCCGTTGAGTTATGTTTAATGATACTTATTTAAAATAAATAAATAAAATTTTTATTCAAGTCTATAGTAAAGTAAAAATATGATTTACTAATTTATTTAATCGTCAGTTGATTTTTATTTACTATTCTTATTTTTATTACAACCTAGTGAAACAAAGAGGCAATTTTGGATCCTTTATAAAGTATAGTAGGTACTAATCACGGGAGAAAATTTAGAAATGTAGTAGGTACAAATGTAAAATCCTACAACGATTAATATTATAAATACGAAAGTTTGAGAGTTTCTAAGGGTGGGTATTCGGATGGATATTTGTTACTCTTTCACAAAAATTACATACTGAACGAATTTTGGCAAAAATTTGACCCTTTGATAAAAAAGTAAATAAAAAATCATAATGATATAAATAAAGGCTATAATTTTAAAAGACATTTTGAAGTTGTACGAAGTCGCGATCATACTCTAGTAAATTATAAAGTACCTACTAGCTTTTGCCCGCAGCTTCACCCGCGTGGAAGTTGGAAATTATCCCACGGGAACGTACTACACCGGGATGAAAAGTATCCTATGTCCTGATCCAGGTTATGTCAGGTCATATGTCATGGTATACCCATGTATCAAATTTCATCCAAAGCCGTTCAGCAGTTTTAACGTGAAAGCGTTAAAAACAAACAAACTGACTTTCGCATTTTTTCGCCCCGCGGTTTCACATGCATTTGTGTCGATCCCGTGGGAATATCGAAATAAAAATTGTCCTACGTCCTTTCCCGGGACTCAAGCCATCTCTATACCAAATTTCATCTATATCGGTTCAGCGGTTTAAGCGTGAAGAGGTAACAGACAGACACACTTTTGCATTTATAATATTAGTATGGATTATTTACGATTCTAGTTTATTTAAAACTGTTTTGAAAAAAAAAACAACCGACTTCCAAAAACGACACTACACAGTGAAAAATAACTTAATTTCGAAAGTCGGTGTCGTTGGGTTCGCATTTTCGTTGTTTGCCACCGACTTCCGAAATTAAAGTTATTTTTCACTTTGTAGTGTCGTTTTTGGAAGTCGGTTGTTTTTTTTTTTTCAAAAAAGTTTTTATTTTTCACTTTTAAGTTGTAATTTTTACCAGTAATTTTGGTTTAAAAACCAAACTACTGAACCGTTTTTGATGAAATTTCTATGGGACCATTTGGGAAGTATACCCTTTCCAACAAAAAAATCGGTTGGCAAGCGACGGAGATATGCGCGAACATACATAAAAAAAAATACAAACATCCGAATTGAGAACCTCCTTCTTTTTTAGAAGTCGGTTAAAAAATAAAACATTTCAATATCAAAGTATTATTTATTCAGTAAGTTATGTATTACTCAGTAATTTAAGTTAAGTATTATTTATATACAATATGTATCGCCAAGATCGTTAGGTCGCACTATAAACTCACTCGACGCCAAGGGTCAGGAGAGGTCACGCGTGGAGAACCGAGCGATACGTCCACCCTCTGAAAGGCCTCGCGGCCGACTGATTCGTAACGATTTACGCCCACAGTTTTATAGTAGTTTTAAAAAACTTGTAATAAATTTAATTTAATTAAATAAGCTGAATACTGTTTCGTATTTTGTAAAGAAGATATTCTTCTATTATAATACACCTTTATTTTGTAAAATTAAGTAAGATTTATTGGAGTAAATATTGATTTTAGCAACCGCTTTTTCTTGTTATTTTCACTTTGTTTATTGTTTGATTTATCTATGTTAGGAGCTGAAAATCAAAAAAGTGTCTCATAGCTTTTTGCTCAAGGATATGAACAATTAAATAAATTTGTTTGTTTGTAAATTTTATGACTGGTTTCTGATATTTCAAGCTTCGAAATTACCACTGTAAAGAGAATTTAGAAAACACTGCTCGTTTATCTGGTTAGAATTCACGAATACTCTATTAATGTAAAAATGTTCTCACCTAACTTTTTAGAATGAAATATTTCCTACAATAATTAGTAATTCACATTTTCGTTACAAACGTTTTATGAGGAGATAAAATGGTTTGAAAAGTACGCTTTTTTGGCCAAACAGCCAAAATCGGCGTTAACGCTCTTAACATTGTTGCCGATAATGACGCTTATTTTTTGAACATTGTTTGATTACATTTTAGAGAAATTTTTAATAAAGTTTTCTAACATTATTGTAATGAAAAACGTTCTTTATTTATCTAAGTTTAATATTTATTCACACAATGTATCACATTCAATACAATGAATTGTTTATGCCATAAAATGATGGAAACTATACCCAGGCGACACGCCAAATATTGCCGATTTTTAAAGTAATATTTGAATATCTTTATTTTGTGTGATGTAAAGCTCAAAATGGCTCGGATAGCATCTTTATCATTTATTTAAGTAATGGAATAAAAATGTTTGAATTTGAAATTCTTTAGTATTGATGAGTATTATAGCGAGACATAAATTTTGGCTCTCTGAAATATTCACCCATGAATCTGCTGATTTTTTTTTCGTGATTTCAGAGATGGTCCCATAGTGAATGTTGTTCATATTCATGGGTAGAACACCCTGTAAAAATTTACGCACTGAATAAAAAATTATCCTGTATAATAGAGTACCTTACGACTTCTACGCGAACGAAGTCGCGGGCAGAAGCTAGTTAAAAAATAAGAATTATATTATAAAATATATAATTATAAAGTCATCAATTATCTTCCCAAGCCTTTTCCCAACTATGTTGCAGCTGAATATCAGTAATTATAATAAAATAAGTAAGTAACACCTAATTTAAATGTCAAATTACGCAACAAAAGGAAACGTCAATGTCACAACGCACATATTCAAAACATTTAGTTTTCAGTTCTAGAACACCCGATATTCAGTGATAGTCCGGCGCCGGCAGCCAAGCCCCCGACCACAGTATAATTCATATTTATACTGTGCCCCGACTGTTGCTTAACCGGCCATCGCCACCGGCTGCTGATTCGCAGTCGAGCTGCGTAGCCGTGGGTGTGGTTGACCCGCCCTCGTGACGTCAGCACAACAAGCGAACGTGACCTTTGTCTGTACTCGGCATTACTGCCTTTTATTTTTAGGTGTTCGCACAGAAGGATTAGTTTATTCTTTGTTTGAAAACTGTTTGGATTGGAATTCTATGAGGAAAAATGTTTGACAACGAACGTCTTTCACCATTTTAGAATTACCTCTTAGGTAAAAATATTTCAGTCCCTGAAACTAGCGGTAGGAGTCCAAAAACTGATCCCGGGTAGACGGAAGTGTCCTGCTGTTTCAATTTTCTTACATTTTTGGACAGCTTTAGAGTAAAAGAGTAAACAGTCTTGGCAAAAATCCTAGCCTTCTTTAACATTTACAAAAACATGTCTCTGGTAAGTATACATTCAAAGCAGTAGGTACAGCCCAATCACACTTATTTTACCTCTGATTCACTATTCGGTTGCTGCTGGCAATCGAATAAGCAACCTTATTGCAACGAAAGTGAATATCAAGCTAACAGCAAACTTATTAGAATGAGAATAAAGAGCACTGTGATTTTGACAGTGATGCAAATTAAGTAGTAAAGGTAGTGGTGGTAGTGAAGGTAATTATTTTTTATACCAAAGGTTGCTTGGCAGGTAATGTCTTGTGGCACCGAGTATACTCCTTTTGTTCCACCATTAAAGTATAAATAAAGAAACAATAAACATAGCATTCCTTACTGTAATGCAAATTGCAACAAAATAGTAAGTTTAATTAAAGAATCTTGCTAACACCTGCGTAAACGCATGTCTGTAGAATGACGTATTACTGTAAACAGCGGTACCTTAGTATAAAAGTATTAGTGTAAACTTTTCATTGAAACTTTCTATTTGAATACCGAAATATGCTCATTTTCTTTATACAAAGAAAAATCTTAGGAATTTATAATTGTTCTTCGTGTTTTCATTGTTTGCCTCTAGGTTTAAGATTACATTCCTAATGCTAGCTAGCTTATGATTCAGATAGGAGTAAGTCGAGGTTTTTTTGTACCCCGCTTCAGAATAATTAATAATTTGAAAATTCTTGCATAAAGTAACATGAGTTTCTTTGACGACTCACGGAACTACTCAGAAAAGTTTGAGAAGTAGAAGAATAAAGGATACAAGAGCAAGCGAGCTCGAAAATTTTAGCACCCCGTGACCCCGCGTTGGAAAGGTTAGGTTTTAGTGACCATACCCTTCCGGAAGACCGCAACTCTGTTTGGCAGCAAAAATAGGTGTGGATGTGCAGGAATCAGGCTGGTTCCTTGTGTTATTGAAAGTGGATTAATGCAAACTTAGTGAGTAGTGAGGTGTTCAATATCAAATGAAACTAAGAATTGTTTGATGTTGTAGTATCTCCTTGAAGTTTTTAGACATAACACGGGGCCTGACAAGGCCATATAGACAAGGCGACTTGTCCACTACAATCTTGAGGAAATACAAACGGTTTTACGCGAATCGCGACGTATTTTTTTTGCGTCATATCATACGATTGTGTAACAATGCGCAGGAGTTTATATTTAACCAATGTTTTTCATAGGGCACCGGGAAGAGTTTCAGGGTCACAGCTAGTCAACTATTTTAAGTTAATCGCTTTGAGAAATCTCGTAATGGTTTTCCTTGTCGTTTTGGTTTCTGTTTAATTGTTTTGAATTGAAATCACGACGTGAGACTTGCGACACGCTTGTTCAGTCGATCTATTCTGTAAAAATCTCACTGTGATGACTTAGGTGAAGTGAACTGTCAATAGTGACATCCCTAGCATCAGGCAGAATGAGAGCCCACTTAAAACTCACTTCTCATAAGTTTTCACGGTGATATTTTTACAGAATAGGTCTTCAGATGGGCACAGTCAATTCAGCAGTATAATTTCAAAAAAGCTGACCTAAAACAATTACTACACGCTGGCTCGATTTACGAATCTAGGTGAATATTTTTCTTCATGGGGTCAACCCGAGGGTCACTCGTCACATAGACTTCCACATCGCTTTCTCTACGCGAATTTTGTACTAGTTGTAGGTCAGGTTATAAGCCTGTTACGTATTTAACTGTTGTTGTGGACTTGTGGGGCGTCTCACTCTAATTGTTTTAATTAGATGCTTAGGGTCAGCTGATATCAAATCTTATTCACCTGTTAACGACCAGACGGACGGAGTTGGTGGGATGAGCTGGTCTCTCTCAACGAGAACTGGTCCTTAGCAGCTTTGAATAGAGAGAAGTGATATCACAGCCTTTTAATAATAAGTATTACTAATAGGTATCATTAGGTAAACTAAGTATACCTAATGATAGCATTAGGTATACTTAGTTTACCTAATGATATAATATCAAATAATTAACTACTTATTAGTTAAAAAATAACCATTACATAAACTAACAATTACTTAATCAAAAAACACATTTTGCAAAAAAATTACTATTAGTTAATATTTTTAACAATTGGTTGAGTTAACTACGGATCAAAAACCGACCCTTAGTAGCCTAATTGGGGTCGTTAACAGGTGAAGAAAATTTGGTATCAACTGAAGGCTTGTTTTAATTCATTTAAAGGGTAGGTTTGGTTCGTAACTTTTTCATTGAGATGCTGAGGTATAACTTGCTGTCAAAGGTACGATTTCTACAATCTTTTGGGACTTTCAAATTTTCCATCATCCATTCCATCTGGATTTTTTTCAGGAGCAACTCGGTGTCTGGATTTGAGCCAGATTGCTGGCAATGGGCTTGTCCTCTGTTACATGGGACATAAACATAACTGGCGAAATGTGGGTGTACTATAGGTACGCCTGTGCCTAACCCTTGGGGAATATGAGCGTGATGTTATGTTATTTTGGTACTTATATTTCAGCAATTTATTACTCTTGGGATATTGCTATCAGTGAGAATACCTACAGTGTATTAAGCATTAAAGATGTCATTATTATAATAATATTTTTATTACTTCTCATTTATGTATAAATAAAACAAAAGCGGTTACCTACGTAAATGTGAATTACGCATCAAAATGAGAGAGACGTGCTATTATAATTTTCGGGAAATTAAATGGAAATCGGTTGTTATGGTATGGGCGTATGATGCGGAGGAGTGAGAACAACGTTAAGAAAGTTTTGAGTATGAATGTGGATAGCTATAACAGTAGGGACACACCTAATAAACGATGGATAGCCTGTGTCAAAGATGATATGGCTAGAAAGGGGATGACTAATAAAGAAGTATGGAAGAAAAAGACATGTTGCGCCGACCCTAAATATATTAAAATAAAGGCAGGAGAATGATGAAATGCATGACAGGTTTAAATTAAACCAAGTTCAAATGACATTTGGTTATCTGCACTCTAATTGCGTAACAACACGGTAATAATTACCGTGATAACACACTATTAATCTAACTCTGAATCATTTTGAAGGATATTGCTAACCCATTACTTCATATGTTCGAAAAATGTGTCTGCTGAACAACGTAAACAACGCAATGAATGTTTGTTGAATTGTCGAAACCCGTTGCTACTGATAGTGTGTTACGCAATTAAACCGCTGGTTGTAGTCCAGATAACCAAATGTCAGGTTCATATAATAATGTACAAAGACATAGATTACAAGTTCTGAATGTCAGGATTCGGGTGAAGATAGTGCTATATTTTTCGTACAATCTTTGAAGAATGAAGATTGAAATCGTGCTTGTTGCATTCTAATGAACCCATTTTTATCGGCATGCGATCTGTCTCAAGCAAGGTAAATGAAATAAAAAGCAATTAAAATATCAATTTGAATAAATAAAATTAATAGTAATTAATAATAGTTCATTTCAGACAACTCATTAAATTATTGATTTCAGTTTCATGATAATTGTCACGGCCGCCATTTTAGAATTAATTTTGTAACTGTCATTGAAACGGGTCAAAGCGTGCAGTCAATACGTCATCCTTTTATTTAAAAACCAGTTTTATCGTGCGGGCTCAAAAGTTCAATATTACTTCCGTGCAAATAATTTTGCGTATAAAAACTATGTCCGTTATAGCTGTAATCAAATGGATCTCCTCATTATAATTTCTAAGTTCTCCGCTCAAAGTGACCTTGACCCCGTAAGTCTTTACGTCATTTACCAACAATGGCCCATGATGGAAGCCACACAAGTAACGTATAGACACACTAATAAAGTACTTAGTAATCTCTAAACGTTTGCCGAGGAGTCTAAATCGGCCATTGTTTTTGGGAATAATAAACAAAAACAAATACTTAAATTAAAAACTCGACCAACTTGAAATAGTTGGATACAGTTAAGTTCAAGTTATTTCATTTACATTTTTAATGACAACTGGTTTTTGGGATGAATGATAAAAAAAGGCGAAAAACTTGTTAGAGCCCTCGGGTACGCAAGTATTTGTTGAAGTATCTTATTTTGACAGTACACAGAGGATTCTGCACTGTGTTGGAAAATGAAACTCATAGTACTGAGTACTGATTTTCTAACACTTACACTGCCCGGTCAAAAACATTGAAGCTCAAACCTTCACTAGCGTCATGCCGTGTGCCTGAGTGCCTGACGTGACAGCTTACCTTAAAGCTTTGGACGTTTGTACTGTACCTAAAACAAATAAATAATATTTACTTTATTTATTTATTTATTTTTATTTAACCATTTATGTACACACATATATAAACAGAACAGAAAAAATAGGTACAGAGGTGATGCTTATTTCATAAGAAATCTCTTCCAGCATACCTGAGATAGGACAATAAATACAGAGATGTAGACAGCGTGTGATAGAGCAAAGGAGACAAACAATAATACATAGAATCAAAAATAAACAATTCACTTAAAAACTAAACAAATATTACGAGAATATATACATACAAATAAACATACATAAATACTTCTAAAATAAAATAAATACATACACAACTATGATGATATTTCTCATTTCCTTATTGTAAAATATGTTGAAAAATTGTGTTTTAGCCGGATAAATCATTTGTATTTAAAGTTGGACAGGAAAACGAACAGGAAAAGTAATCAAGTAAAATTTTTCATTAATGATGTAAAATCGGTCCTAACCATGGGTTTGCCTTCACGTTTCGAATGCCATCAGGGTAACGGATGACCGTCATTTGCTCCCAAGAAAAATGTCGGTACTCAACTCAAATGTAGACATTTTATATAAGGCGCGGCCCTAACATTACCGCCAAGACTAGTTCCGTAATTATATGGGGTCGGCTACTCGGCTTCCATGAACGAAGATAGATGCATAAATAATAGTTTCAAATCACAGACAATCTGGCAACACTGACAAAGAGGTCACAGGAATAGAGCATAAATAGATTAATAAACCTCTATAGGTTAATGCACTACCTAAAACTTTAACCTTAGACAAACATTCACAAACTGATAACAGTCAGGCAAAACATTTTTTGTCCGTAGAATACTGACCTGCCATTGTCACGTGCTCGAAGGTACACACACTCCTGATTGAAATTAAAAATAAATAGGCTGAATACGACGCGCTCGCGTTGCCCGACAAGGGGCACTGTCGAAGAAAAAAAGCGCGGGAGCGTCCGGCGTTCAGTCAGTCTAAGCAACAACGGGTCAGTGTGTGCCCGCAGTTCGTAGGGGGTGCACGACTCTTCGTCGTATTTACGCGATTAAATAATATTTTAGAACTGTGAAAACTTTTAATAATAACGAATACGTGTGGTGTTATTTTTATCTGCGACGCCTGGTGACTGATTCCGTGAGGATACAAAGGATTTCTCAATTTCATATCGGTGAGACTGAATTTATTTTCGGATTCTACACACATTTCTATGCAATGAAAAAATATTTCCTATTTTATGAATACTATCAAAAGCTTTACTTAAATCCAAAATTCTAGTGACACATATTATAATTTTAATAAAACATACTAAAAAAATTATGATATCATAGTGAGTAGTGTGTGAAAAGTGGATAAAAGTAAAATAAAATAAACAAAGAAAATAAAAACACCATATTCTCCAATCAAGACCGCTTTATCAATGGTAAACGATACAATAAGTTAAAAGTCACAGAATATATCTTTCAAAATGCAAAACAAACTTCATCCAGTTGTAACTGGCTTCAACAAATCGACGAAAACCACTTGAAAGTAAAGAAAAACACAAGAATATACAAAATCACTTTACATACAATCAATCATGACTTCGATATTTTTTTTTGTTCAAATTAACGTCAGACTATTTAATATTCAACAGGCAAATACGTAAAAACTAGATAAATAATTCCACACATTATTTAAATATGTTGAATATATAAATACATCAATATACCCTATGGCAATGGAATAAATATACTTACCGATATTTGACTAAATTAAAGGTGGAAAAAATAATAATATTTGGTAATGAAAAATCAACAAGTATTCTTAGATTTTTACCTTCAAAACCAGCCAGAACTTACCCTGATGAAATGATGAAAACCACAAAATACCGGTTAAAAGCAGAACCAGAGAACACAACAAATCTCTCTATGGAGTCTACCCAATACAATCCTTGACGATATTACGCATAAACGCAAAACCTATTCAATTATCGAAACATACGACTAGCAGCTGAATAAAGGAAACATTTAATGTTATATGTTCACATAATAATGTAAATAATGAAGGCCCTGACATTGGACGTCATTTTATCCTTATAGAGACTTTTACTACGTATTAAGACGATAATAGTGAGCCTTATCATGATGCGATTAATCTAGACAACTTTATAATAGTCTTTACAGCTATAATATTGTTGAGAATAATATTATCAAGAGCAACACATTTCAATAGATAAAGTTCCAACTTAGAGATGTCAGCATGAGAGACGGGGCCCCATAGGGCCGTAGCCTGCCAGGGTAGCGGGATTGTCCGAAAGGGTTACCGCTGCCCTGGAACATAAAGGGCTAAGGAAGGAACACGGGTGGGTTTTAGTCAGTAAGAGTCTGACACTCCCTCCTGCTCCACCCAGAGCGGGAGGAGTCATTTGATGATTTCCCATCCTCAAAAAAAAAAAAAAAAAAGTTCCAACTTCATTAAAATTATCATCGACGTAGCGTAGGCGTATTATGTGGGCCTAATCTCAAAGCTTTTGTCTGTTTGATACATTACCCAGAAATAATAAATCAGCAAAACTACTACATATTGTTGTATTTCCTCTAAAGGTTAATGCCTGGCTCTTATCTGACATTGCAATTTTTGAGGAAGATTAATATTTGGACAAATAAAACCAATCTCGGTAAAAAATCTAATCAGATCAAAATTACATGTATAGAAATCAGTTAATCATCAAGTATCTCTTCCTTTATTGTCTACTAACAAGAGGTGTCAAACCTTACAAATTCTGACACCAGTGTAAGTGTCAAAAACAACGTGAACTAAGTTTGGAAGAAGCCCCAAAAAGCCGTAATTCTCGGGATTAACAGTCTTCACACTTCTGCAGTATTGATAAATAAATAAAATAAATCTAGGTCGGCTTCAGCCAAGACTGCGTAAACATGCGAAGGAAGGAAAGTTCAAAGTTTTCTGCTAAATTTGAGGAAGATTCTAAAATATACAATAACAAACTGAATGAATAGGACGATTCTGGAAGATATTGCTTGGCTATAGTAGAAAGAACGAAAATGCTATTGTGAATAGTTATAATAGAACTTTAGTAACTTGTATATTGTAAACTTTGATACGTTGACAATATACAAGGTAAGGTGTAAATGTTGATACGTTTACAATTACTTACTTCTGTCACAAGTATTCAAAACAATGTGGAAATGGAAGTAAAAGAAATAACATTTATAATTTCGCTTTGTGAGAAGTGTCTCGTGTTTAGAGTTGATATCAAATGTAGTATCAACATTACATCGCTTATTATTAATATTTCACGAGTTTCAACTTTCCGCTTGAGTTCCGGATTCCATACTTCGACAATGTGCAAATGCTTTTTCTTATAAGTGCTCATCTTTTCAACTTATTCAGAGTTCAAACAATGTTATCTAATGTACAAATAGAGTTTAACTCAAATTTGAATTCCAGTATCTTTACGAGTTCCTTTACACCACTATACTTAATCAAGGTTACAAGATAACTCCATTACAATTGTAACTTTTATTTACTTAGATTGAACAAAGATGTATAAAATAGAGGTGCTGAATGCAGAATGACATACGCTGGCCTAATAAGAAGACAATGACTGGGTGCCCTGTTTTAAAGGTAAAACAGGGCACCCAGTCATTGTCTTCTCAAATACGTTTTATTTGTTCAGATGAAAGGACAAATAAAATATATTGATTGAAAACAATCAATTCATTGACTGTTTGGCCATAGAATGCGACTTCTGATATATGCCGTCACTGATTCAAATTAATTTCGACAAAACTTTTAAATAGACAGACATACAGAACGTTCTGAATTGTACAAAAATACCAAACAGTTCTTAATGGAGTTAATATTTTACGCTTAGCACTTTTATTTGTTTCGTGTTCATGAGTGTATGACTTAAGCGGAAGACTGAAAGGCGTTGAAAGGAGGTGTGTTAAAATGGCATTGAAAGTACAATTCAAAGATATTATCATAAAAATTTATCTTACCGCTGAATAGCCTTTTTATTTAGCAGTCATCGTTACCTTGCATGCCATATTATGTCTCTATTTAGAAAAACATGAGGACTGCCTAGCCGAACGGATTATCTCCAAGTTAAACATTTGCTTTGCCATAAGTGTGCACTGCTTAATGTTAAGGAATACTAGAACAGTAGATAAATGGTTGACTTTGGAGTGACCAACAAATTTGTTCTTATGCCAAGTTTGCGAAAAAGAAATGGAGAGTAGAACAAATAAAATTATCTATCTAAGGGCTGATTTTATTAACGCCAGACCATTTTATACGAGGAATAATTCTGAATTTCTGACAGTTCTTCCATACAAAATCTGTCAGACGTCAATTTTATTCCACGAATAAAATTTTTCTGTCGATTGAGAAATCAGCCCTAAATGGAAAATGAAAGATTCTAATGATTAAACAAAGAACCATCAAGAATATTATGCACAACTATAAGATAATGGATGTAACGCATTGTATATCTACTATCTACTTTGTATATCACCAGGTGAATTGCCACTTGATGTTAAAACTTCAAACATACAAGACGTGGTAGCAAGAAATATAGTCTTTTCAAAAGACTTCCTTGTTATAGTGAATGTACACTGCATGAAGGTGGTCCGGAAAAGGTTAATGCGATACATTGCTCCCATTTAACAAGAAGTCTGCGCACTGATTTTAATGCATTAGCATCAAATGTTAGGGTAGAGTTACATTGTACGATCTACGATAGTTTGGTGGACTTAACTGATTCTAAACTCTGCAGTAAATAGATTTGTTCCGGCTCAAGAAGGAGTATTAGTTTTCAATGCAGTTTCAACTAATAATGACATGTTACTCGTAGAAATGGAAAGTGCGTACATTGTTAAACAAGGAATTAAACCGTAAAATATACAAGCAGCAATAACTGCTTATCACTTACAAATTCATAGATGGTGTGCCCATTTATGAATATGCTTACGTCATAAGAATACTGGACGGCGAGCGCATACGTTATGATCATTATTTTGTGTTGAAAGATATATTATGTTGGGCTAAGTCTTCCAAAGCTGACTCACAGGCAGACGGTGGAAATTTTGAGAATCCATATATTAATCAACCTTTTTGCAATATAATTTGTATGTAGATGGATGTTGATTTTACGAAGGTATTGAACTCCAAGGTGGAAAATAAAATACTAAGAATTTATTTATGATATTTTGAAGTACCTACTGTACTTGTGAAGGTTTTACGAGAAATGTGTGGTTGACGAGTTAAGCTTTGAATTTTAATGAGTGCCTTGAGACATTCCAAGCATTTCAGTTTCAATAAAAACACAATGTGTAAAAACTAAACATACAGAATATAACGTGAATAAAATAGGTCATGCATTTACAGAAATGTTAAATATAAAGTTGTGATTCACGAATGCACATTGCAGAACAAAGAATTGGGCCCAGGCTGCACAGCACTTAAAGAGATGGCTGAATAACCGCAGCTATATTACTAAATACAGCAAACAATAACAGCTATTTGAGAGGGAAACAAAACTGGCAACGCTCTAACAAAACCAACTAAACAATATAATAATTAAGCCAAGAGTCTCGTAGTGACTGTTTTAGCCATTCTAGTAACAAAGATAGTAAGGAATATAGTGCTACAGAAACATGGAAAGAGTAGAAACTTTCATCTTAGGACCACCTTTGAAGACAATACAGTTAATAGCTTTGATAAAGATACTCACATAGCTGTATCAATCAGGCAATATAAAAAGGAACTATTAAGTAACCTCCGGAGATTCCTTGGGAATTCAAGATAAGAAATTCCAACAATTCAACCCAAGCGTCTTCACGAACTTGATCTATAAAGTATATCTTGTTACGAGAACCACGTATTGGCCCCAGGTCAAGTCTGCGGATACGCTCTCATTTGAATCCCGTTATCTCTGACCTGATATCAACAATCACTGTTTAAGGGTCAAAGTTTTATGATCCATCAAAATATATTGATAATGATAACCTTTATGATAAATTGACAATAAGATCACTAAAATTTTTTATCCCAGTCAAGTGCATTATTTGAACGATAAACGCGAAGAAATTTTTTTTTCGTCTAAGATTAAGTCTGGCAAAAAATGCATACACGTGATTTCAAAAGATACATTATTATGATGTTTAAAGCTATAAAGTTTATGAGCGAAAAGACCTTGAAAGTAAAATCGCATAAAATAAGTTATATTCAATTAACAATATTAATATAATTCTACTAGTATGATAACAAAACAAATTGTAATCATCCATGACCTAGTGACGGATGATCGCACTACTATAGCTGCCAATCAAAGGAAAGTGAAGGTGAATGTCACTGTCAAAGACATGCATGCATGTATAGCCATAATCTCAATTAAGATAAGAATGAGAATCGTGATACCCCAGCCAACTGATAGTTATATAATAAATATGATTTAATTACTGACCTTATACATTATTAGAAGATATTGCATGTTCATGCAATTAAGCGATTAATTTAAATAAACGATGGCCTTACTATGAGTCGATATTATATTGTCCTAGGTGCAGCATTAATGAAATGATGATCATTAGAATCTTCTCACTTATGGAAACATACAAAGAAAACTATCCTTTTATTTTCTATGTCCTAGTTAAAGTGCTCTCATTCTTACAACAGGTGCAATCTATGACGTTCCTAATTATTGCTTTCTACTAGGGTCCTACACACGCCTTTCATGAAGAAAGGCACATGTAGAACCATTGCTGTTCAAAGCACGGCACATTAGAAATTGTTTGTGAATTTTCCAGTTCTATCTAGTATCATCAATAGTTCGTTGGTGGGCCTACGCCTCAAAGTAGTCACATAGCTATACAGGGTGGCAGGGAGATCGGTCGAGTGCATGTAGGAAACAGCTGATATTTGAAAAAATTCAATGCATTGGGGTGTTCAGTATCCAGTATAAGTTAGTGGGTCTTTAAATTCAGTTAACCATACTCCCTTGATTGTCAATCCTTTAGTATTAGAAGAGTTCATGCTTTATAAATAACTTCTGTCCGCCCGCATAGTATATAAGTAATTCCACAAGATTCTCATTAGTGGTACTGTGTAATTTTTGTTTTGTGATTAATTAATTATACTTTTTAATATGACCCATTGACTTGTCTTTATCTGAATATCATGTCGCAGTCGTGATCTATCACTGTACGGTAGATGATATTCTATTAATAATATGTGTCATAAGCAACTTTATAATTTGTGATATCTAGAGGTGACATGACCCCTAAAGGTGTGATTATCATGTGATCATGTTAATGGTTTGATCATAGGTTATCATTGTTTTCGTTTTAGCTATATCTAAGCAAGTCAGATAGAAGTCAGACACCTGACCTATATTTTTTTATCAATGGATTCAGTAATAGTTCTCCAGACCGTACTTTGGCCAATGGCAGTCAATCTAAACGGAGACCAGTTTTCAGCGCGGGAGATATTATAGTGCGGAAGTGTGTGCGCAGACACAAGTGCACTCTCTTCCCTCACTCTCATAGTGCGATGGGACGGCAATTCGACTCGACCGGAGAGAGATCAAGCGCAGGACCAACGACTTTAAGTGCTTTCCGAGGCACGGGGGGTATCACACCGCCAACTTCCAAACTCCGGACTATTGCTAAGAAATTCCTAATTGACAAAACTCAATAACACATTGCCCGACCTGGAAATCGAACCCAGGACCCCAGGCTCAGCAGCCGCGCTGTCAACAACGAGACCAACGGAGCAGTTAATGGATTCAGTACAGTTGGTACAGTGGAAGTGTTTAAGCAAGCAGACGAAGCCATCGGATTTAACCACGACGGTTTCATATTAGAGGTCCTTACTCCTTTAGGCAACTATCCTTTCACAAAAAGGCGACCTTTAAAAGACGACAAGAAATTCTTTAAATAAATCAAACGAAACCGGTTGCGTAATGGATACAAATAATAAAATATTCTTGTAAAAGTTATTTTTAGAAGTCTGCTTGTTATTTTTGGCTACAGATACTTTGCGACTAAGTACAGAATACCGAAATCGATCGATCGAAAGAAAATATCAGGAAGTTCAAAAGAAGAGGCAAGTATTTTGAAAATGTACTTACTATAGGAAAATTTATAACAATGGCCATAATCTTAAGGAAGGATAGTAATGACAGTAAATAGACGCAGTAAGATCTAGCTTTGATTTCACAATATATAGTAATAGTGGACACAGAGACGACCTTGGCATAGCTTTGATTGAAGACAATAGGCATTGATATAGTAATCAATTTGCGCGCACATTCCAAACTTGACGACATAAGTTTGCGATGAAACGGAACAATTAAATATGTGACGACAGTTTTTATAGACTTCTAAATGAATTTGTCCAGAAAGGGTTCAACTGATCTAGTGATTTTAATACTAGTATTACAGTAAACATGGCTGAGAAGAGATACAGATTCATTCGTTTTCATAACAGCCAAAAAACGTCCACAGTCCACTGCTAGACATGCTCCCAACAAGCGTCACCAGATTAACTTACCCTTAAAAAAGTAAAATAAGAAGTAGAAAAAATAGCTCGAGTTCTATGAATTTGGATTTCTATGTGGTTATTATTATTTAAGCCTAGTGACTATATGATTCTGACATGTCAAGGAATTTTCTAACAGAATCCGCCTAATCATCTCGTTAACCCTACAGTAAACTAACCGAAACGAGTAGTTGTAGTGGAACGTTGTTAAACGGCCTAGTTATTCTACTAATTATCTGTAACTAAAATCTACAAGTTAGCTGGTTATAGCTGAACGTGACTTTACCTAACGCGAATAGTAGTTTATAGGTTTGAAACATATTTATGACTTGAAGACTAGAACAACTAACGACAAATATCAATTGTAAAGAAAGGTGAAGATAAAGCTAACATACCGACAAAATCGTAAAGTATGTATTTGGAATTGATGAACGAAATCATAGAAGGAGCAATGATATATTGTTTAACTCATAGACACCTGAAACATTTGAGAGAATCTATTTGAATAAAGAGCTTTTCAAAGTATTCATCAATATCTGCCGTAAGGTTAATATTATAAAGGCAAAGTGCAAGGGAGCAGTATCGCACGATGCAAAACGTGATGTTTTCATGATTGGGGTCGTCTCGCACGCGATATGCTGACCCCAACAGAATTAGTAAGATAAAAAAAAAACAACTTAAGTTAATATGTTAATTGGGAATGATAAGAAGACACGAATTTATTAACGTGACTATAGAGAAGACTACCAATCATTTACCAGAGTTCGATTTAGCTAAGCCTTGATTCAAATGGATTTTTTGAAATACATCAAAACACTTTATTGAAAAACATGACATAAATATTTTCGTACCCGTTTCTGCCGGTTGTGGATTAAATATTTCCAAACTATGAGCAAGTAGAACACAGGCAATATTGCACTTTTGTAAACAGCGATAAGAAGTTAAGGTAAAGCTGCTTTCGATAAGAATTGTGTACCTTGACGATGCTTAAGAAAAAGTTACAGAATATAAGATTAAGTGCAGTGAATAATATTTGAATATTAATACAGGAAATCGGGAAACACTCAATCAGAAACGTGGTAGCCTAACCAGAGGCAGGAAGTAAACGACCAAACAAAATAGAAATAAGATGGAATAGGCACTAGTGACCCTGTTCGGACTAGGTGATAGTAATATCCGAGACCAGAAAAAAAGAGGTGGCAAAACTGAAGCAAGGACAACTACCTGTTTTGAATGTTGCTAAATTGAATATATTGCGGAAGTTTTGAGACTTATCATAAGGTGTGAATGTGCTTTTTGTCACGAGCAGAGGAGGATCTGAAAACAAGGTTCTTGTTTCTAATAAATTCATCCATATGCCTTAACGGAACAATAGATGAAAATCAGCAATAGCCTTGACAAGCTAAGACAATAGTTTCAATAAATAGCAGGTGTCAGATTTCTTCATTTACATAAATATTTATATCAACTACCCTGATAGCTAAATGCATTGCAATTTAACACTTCAATGACATTTACAAAGGTACTACAAGGTCTTGTTTTAATCGGGATGTAGTTGTAGGTACAATTAAAAGATAAAATACGTTACCACTTGTATAAATATATACTGAACAAATTCGGGACGAGACGCAGCTGATGTAACTATGCGCTGGATATCGTCATTACTTCTGTACGTTTCGAAATTACTTATACACCTTCAAAAACTGGACTTTTCCTGATACCCTCGAAGTCAGTAAACCTTAAAGACACCATATTCTTGGAGTAATTTTCAAGGACAATAATAATTCTTGTAGAATTCATTTGTATTATATGCATCTGCTGATGGTAAAGAGCGATGAACTAACAATACTTGACCAACCAATCGATTCTTTAAAAATCTCACCGTGAAAAGTTAGGTGAAGTGAGCTTAAAGTGAGCTGTCAATAGTGTCAATCCCTAGCATTAGTTGGAATGATAGCTCACTCCACGGTCCACGCTCACTTCACCTAAGTTTTCACGGTGAGATGGTTACAGAATCGCACTGCAGATGATGCCGATGACATAGAATACGGCTTAATGATTAATATCTCCAAAAAACTAAAGAGACAATAATAATGATTTGTTAAACACATAAGTGCTGCGAAATGGATCTTGCATGGCAGCCATTTTGTAAGAGACCCAGCTAATATTGGAAAAGTCTCAGATATGAGGAAGGTTAATTATGAATGCATAATATTATGACGTGGGTAAAAATTAGAAGAGAAGTTGATTGACCCAACACGGGCGCATGGAACAAAAAAGTGGCTTGACTGGTATCGAGTATCGACTGTGGAGTGTTAGTTGCATAATTTGTTAATGGACTCACTTGAATGTCGGTTTTAACTGTTTTGGGGGCTTGGCTTCAAAAGTTTCGTCTGGCTCGAGATTTCCATTGGAGTTAAGAGCAACGTCGTAAAAACTCCATTCAAATTTTATGACGTAATTTGTATTATTTTACGTTCATTATCTCTTAGTTCATCTCGATGCAGGGGGTTTTTGACCTGTCAGCAATTTGTTGATCCTGGTTAAAGAGTTCATGAGTGCTTTCCCTTTTATTAAACCGTTTATACCAAAGTTCTTATACGTTCATGGCAAAGTGTACCTATTTAGTCTTGCCACGAGTTGCGCATTTGCCAGACGTCCTGATTTCTGAATTAATTACTGTTCATTTTAGTCTTGTCCGTTTGGCGCATTTCGTTTGGCATTAACTTGTTTATAATTATATTCATCAAAGCAGTCGTCGTCAGGTAGTTTTGCGTGGAAGTGACATTTTAATGTAATGTTATACGCCATTGTTTTGTTAATTGACCACTTAAAGATGATCGCATTATAATTTGAATTTGATTTTAAAATAAATGCAGAATATGTTTGGCTTCAATCAGTGCAACACGTTTAAACCAGCAATGTCTTGTTGAAGTGAAAACTTTTTTAGCGGCGCGGCGTTGTGCACTTATTTGTGATGGGTAAAAAAATGTTAAATTCGCGTCAAGACACGACCGAAAATTCGTAAGACGGAGCTCGCGTCAGGACACGTGACCTGATCGAAAATTCGTAAGACGGAGCTCGCGTCAGGACACGTGACCTGATCGAAAATTCGTAAGACGGAGGGAAAGTAGACCGCATTCCAAAATATCAAAAATACACACTAACGGTGTGTATTTTTGATATTTTGGAATGCGTAAATATTCAAGTTTTCACTTCTGCCGGCACTCCTGGAGTGCAACCCGTTTTTTTTATGTAAAGGTAGTCTCAAATTCTGGTGTTGTTTGTTCCTATGGTTCCCAAATTAGGATTGGAATTTATTATTAAGTTGTAAACAAAATAGTTACGAAGCTTCTGTGTGCATTTATGTAAAAGTTAGCAAATTCTATGATATTGGCTAAGTGCAGAAGACCTATTTGCTCAACTAAGCTGAAAATTTGTTTATACTCGTTTTCGAGAATAGAACAATAAGTAGCCTCCTTCCCCAAGATGCCATCTATCTCTTTGCCAATTTTAGCGAAATCCGTTCAGTGGTTTACACGTTAAAGGGTAACTAACATACATACATACATTCGAATTAATATTTTTTATTTGAAATTATATTTATGTTGTTATTTTAAATGCCTAGTCACCAAAGGCATCATGCTATGAGTATATTCTTAGTAAATCTTTCGGAGAGACTTAAATCTGATGTAGTCATCACATCACATAAACTAAAATTCGAATTAATATTAAACAAACGCACGATTCGTAAGCGTATCGTGCGTGCTAGTACAAATGTAATCAGACGACGCCGCACCATATCGCCAGCCACACATGTTACTTGACCAATCAGAGCGCAGTAAACACCGGCTGCACCTACGTGGCGATAATAATATGGCCGTAAATAACGTTGACGTCGTGGTGGGGCTTGCGGGCTCCGAACTCTAGGCCTGTGTCGGAAGAGTTTATTTTGTCGAAACAGATCTAGGGTGAGGAGCCAGACCAAGAGAGATACAGAAACCCGCAGGGCAGCATGTGGCGAGCTGTTGAGTAGTAGCGACCCCACGGATCCTATTTCCCGGGAGGTCTTGTTTTTCACCTCTGGCTTGCCTTTATTGGCCGGCTGGAGTGAACAATGACGAGGAACAGAGCTCCCACCTCATTCTTGCCTTTATTGGCCGGCTTAAGTGGAGATTAGCAAGAGCAAACGTGCTCGTAGGAAGGAAGTATTCCAGTAAGATGCTGGTAGGGATCTTGACCGTACTTCCGGGATTGTCCTGATAGCCGTGGAATACCTCTCCACTCCTCATAAGCACCTCAGGACATGTTGCCCCCTTGTCGCTACACTGTTCTAGCGACCGTTTTCGGGGGCCCATTATTGAGTGTGCAAGACACCCCCTGCTATTTATGCGTGTAATTTATATAAAACATTGATGAGCAGGGGCCATAGTTGTTCCATAGGTCTTGGTGGTCGATTTTAGCCACCCAAATCCATAGTCCAACTTTTTATTTTTCCATATCCTGCAATAGTCCTAAAATCAGGCAAAAACTTCTAATGGTATATGTGGGCTATACGTAGGCTTCCTCATAGGTTTCGAATGAAAGAAAAACTAAGATTCTTGGTAACTGGATTTGTGATCCCAGTGAACACACAGGAGATTACCATCGTGACATATTTCCATTTTGATTTGTTGGCATCGAAAAGAAGAAAGACAATGACCTAGTAGTGACGGAAAATAACTTTGAATTTTTCACACAGTGAAAATAATTATATTTTCTCGAGAAAAATACGCAAGTCATCTAGCCATGGAAGTGATTCAAGGAAGTCATTTGTCCTTGACATATAATGCCTGAATTGCGTTGCAGACGCCCGATGTTTGCGATAATGTAGATGATCTGATGATAGATTAGATAGTATAATTCAGTTGATTGCCTTGTTATTTTGACTGGTTTGATGTGATTTTGGTGACAATGGCTTTTTTAAGACAATGACTAACTGCATGAGGCAACATTTGTGACAATGTCGTAAAAATATTTCAAAACAGATAGTGTAGTAGTTGTAAGATATACTTTCGATTACCTGTGGCCTTTGGCATATACATCGTATTCCGGACGTTAGACATAAGCTTCAACCAGATGTTCAGACCATGAAAATAAATATTTTTCATTACGGACACATTAATGAATTCTTATTTTTTGTTAATTTTCATACAAACTAAATATCTTAACGTAAATCACCCGATGTGCATGCCTCTTTATCTCTTTATCCGAAGTATTTGATAGATTTATCATTTTAATTGCACTAAGCGTTAACATAGGCCAAATTAAGACCCTTTCTTGATGAAATTACAAAATACATATCTTTGTAACGAAGCCTTTTTAAGTACCACTACCTGTGTTAGATTTGATAAGTAAACGCTATAGAAGCGTTTGCCAAAGTTTATGGATAACGTGAAGAACACTATACCTAGTTGAAGTACCTGTAAACAGCTATAACATTTCAACCGCAAACTCTTCATGAAAATCATGACAATGTCTTCTCATCAGTAATACAAAACATGGTACCTCTATAAACGATACTGACGTCATTCACGATGACGATGATAAAAAGGACGCCATTACATTATACGGAGCAAAATTTAGTGACAATTTAAGTATTGTATAGTGTATACAGGAAAATGCAACAGTTTAAGCTAATGTGTTTTCTGACGATAACTACTGTTTGCACGCCACAAATATTGTATATTTATTTATTTACTACTTAAACGATAACGTCTGTTTATTTGGATTGTGTAATCTGGAAACTGTCCGATTTAACGTAGTTTCTAGTCTTTTCAAAGTTAAATTAACCTCTATTTCCAACATTCCTCCTAGCAACGGAAGGCAAGAACATGCATTCACTCATGCAGTAGGAATTTCACAAAGAAAAGTAGACTTTAATATAGACTCTCGATTCTCCAATAAATTAGTACGTTTTTAGCTATGGCTTAGAGTTCTTTATTTTTAATAAGATCATGCATAGCGTGATCTGAGTAGTTCTATTACAAAATTCTCAGTTGTAGTTCCACTTGGAACTCTGCCAGCTGAAGTGCAATATACCTTTGTCACCTTGGAAACTGGTGACGTTTCTTGTGAATCATTAAGATCTCCAACGTCATCATTCATCAGTTTCACCATTATTTCCTTCAGGATTTGGAGCGAAATGGTGTGCTATTTTATCCCAAGTCACGTCAATTATTCCAAGGTTATCCGTAAGTATTTGTTTCTAGTATCATTTCGCGTACATTGGTGAGATTTCCTCGTGATGTTTTATTTCACATTCAAGTGCGCGATGAAAATAAATCTAGCGATTTTTTTAAAGACATTGTAAATTTCCATTCCCGTATTTTCGTGAACTTTAATTTTCCTTCGTCATAGATGAAAGTGGAGCGATTTTGACGGCTTGTATGTATGTTCTTAATTTATGTTGTGTTTCAGATACACGCTTTCTGTCATATTTTGTCGAATGAATTGTTATTCTTTTATTAATATTCGTACTACAAATTAGCATGAGCAGATTAAAAGTTTAATTAAATATAAAACTGAATTTAAACCAGACATTTTAGAGTTTATCGCAAACCGACGCCCTTGAAAAATGCGCTAATTAATACAAAACATAGGCTACTGAGTTTATTGATATTTTATGATTTACATATAAAAAGCCAATATCATTTAATTAATACTAGATGAAGCGTAGATAAAACTAGTTTTTAACCAGTTGTTACTGGTAAATTGAATCAAGTTTATTATGCTGGACAAGACACTCGATGCAATAGTGACAAGTGATACTCAATTCCGCAGGACGTTTGGCATTTACAAAGCATACTGTACATAATTTGGATACAATGCGCATTGACATGGCTACTGGCAGTAATAAAATTGTAGCACACAAGATGTCGGATAGCTCGATAAAGCTGTAACTGTTCTTTCATTCCACATATAGGTACTAACTTATCTTTATTTTAACTGCACCCTAATTGCGTAACATAAATCTGAATCATTTTGAAGGATACCCCTAATCTTTTGCTTCATAATTATGTTCGAAAAATTTGTCTGCTCAACAACGTTAATAACGTAATAAAGGTTGTTGAACTGTCAAAGCGAAAGCCATTGCTACTGATAGTGTGTATGCAATTACCCCGCTGGTTTGCAATAACAAATGCTTTTCCAGACTGTTTAAATAGTGGGGTCCGAAAACATTTGACAGTGATGGAATATCAACCTGTCAGTCACTCAAATGGGTTATTCGCACTTCGTCCCATTTGCACTTCGTACCGCGTTCGCAGTTGGTCCCATTCGCACTTAGTCCCATGCAAGTAGTTTGTAAGGGAAGAGGTAGGAGGGTTTATGGACCAAAGTGGGTTGAATTTATAAAAAACCGGTCAAGTGCGAGTCGGACTCGCGCACCGAGGGTTCCGTACAAATTTGTAGGTACCTATGTAAATAGTTTATCACGGGTTTTTTTTAAATAATGTGTCTACAAATTTACGGTTTTCGGATTTTTTCCTTTACTTGTGCTACATGACATTGCTTTTTGCCAAATTTCATGATTCTAAGTCAGCGGGATTCCCGTGGACTCCGTTGTTCCGGAATCAAAACCTATAGGGTACTCCCTATAGGTTTATTTACGGAAAACATCTCAGATGCGAATGCTAAATTGAAACGTGATGCATTCAGATATCCACGCCTATATCACGTGGGAACCTTGATTTTGTCGGGTTATTTCGGGCCTCTCGTCCAAACGGCAACCGATTTAGTACTAAACCTCTGCCAGTAGTATTTATAAAGAGAGATTGGTGGCTCTTGCCGCATTTTTTACGAGAAAATCTTTGTTGATGGCACGTTTTCCTGGTTTCCTTACAAACTAACTTTTGCCAAAACTCCATAATTATCCTTCATAACTCGTAAGGTGTGTCACATATGTTAGGGTCGGCATGATTCGGCACAACCGGGCGGGAAAATATACATCAAATTTTGCTGCCCTGCCTATGCCTTATATTTATTATTTAAATGCCTTATATTTATACCTTATATTTATTTCAACAACTATGTATACCGTGTTTTTCGCAAATAAATATATTATTATTATTATGCACAATCATGAGTGTAGGGGTGAAGCATTAGAGTAGCCCGCCAAATTTGATGACAAAATTTATGATTCGCGACCGTAACAAAAATGGATTTACAGAATTATAATCATTAAAATTATCAATACATCCCTCTAAGTTCATAAAATCCTATTGAATGACTATTTCCTGAAATACCAATCAATTATGAGCGGTCGCGAATCACATTTTAATCAACATTGTAACCGTTACACTGCACCCTTATGTGAACAGAACCCAGCAATGCATAAATATGTAAGCTGTCACGCTCTTTATGCCTGGAGCCTTTTATTTGGGTAGTAAGTTTAGATTTACATTTTAATTTTAATTAATTATTTTTTAGCTTACGTATAGTTTTTATTATATTTGTTGGTATATTGGCGTGGCTAGCTGACATATGGCAAATAATTTAATTATCTTGTAATTTAATTACTGAACATAGGTTCCTAGTATCGTATACAATCAACTATTTTCTAACTGAACAGACAACTGTGCTGATGGGGAATTTGTTGCGCCATTTCTTCTTCCCAGCGATAGTACTAGGAAGTGGTGAAGGGCGGGCATTTTTGGGGAACTGTTTTTTGTAATTTTGACGTTGGAAAAGTGCTGATTCTCAACCTAATATGAATAAATGACTTGATTTGATTTGATTTTGCAGCAAAGAAAATTTGAATTTCGCGGGCTATCCTAGCGCTTTCCCCCTTAAGCACAAGGGCAGTACAGTCGACCAATGGTGGTATCAGTTAGTCCTTAAGCTGGTTTAGCGTACTACGGAGTTGCAATAGAATAAGAGGCCCGCTTATACTGCACCCTAATTGCATAACGCACTATCTGAATAATTTTGAAGGATATTGCTAATCCATTGCTTCATATGTTCGAAAAATGTGTCTGCTCAACAACGTAAATAACGCAATGAATGTTGTTGAACTGTCAAAATGAAAGCCATTGCTACTGATAGTGTGTTACGCAATTACCCCGGTAGTTTTGTTACCAGTGACGTTGCTCCTATATGAGTACTAGAATGCTCGAGGACGATTCTGTTCTTATCTCATACCCTAAGTACTTACTGTTCCTTCCGTTACTGATATGTAGGTCATATTTAATAGCAATATTTATGTGGCTATGTATGAGTAATTAGTTCAAACACAGTTATCTATTTGTTACAAACCATAACTAAGGTAGAGGACCTGTCACTGTTCCTTCCGTTACTGATATGTAGGTCATATTCAATAGCAATATTTATGTGGCTATGTATGAGTAAGTACAGACGCCAGCACATCAAGCTACAATACAATATACAATCTGTCTGTTTTGTTTATAAATATAATGTATTACAAAATAAAATGCGTTAATATTTTTTAATTTGCAACAAAAATAAATTTTAAAGTACATTTTTCATTTTAGATATCTGTGTCTGATTGTCTAGTCAAAGTCAAAACAGTGATCGCTTAAATTCAATTGCTTGTGATGATGATTAATCAATCAATTAATCAACAAACAATCGATAATAAACGATAAGTAAATAAGTAATATAATTAAGATTTTAGGAGTAAGTCAATGAAAAACTCATCGCCAACTCTTGTGATATTTACGACTCGATACGGCTAGATAAATAATTATTCATATTTTATACCTTATGTCATTTTTAAATGAAATCAAATATAAAACGCAGCTATCTTTTACATTGACACGATAATTACCTGCTGCTAAAATTTATTTCAGTATTAGCTTTTGCGCGCGGCTGCGCCAGCGTTGAGGTCGTGGGAATCATCCCATGGGAACGTACTACAGAGATAAAAAGTGTCCTAACCCAGTTCATGGCTACTTATGTGCCAAAACGTTTTATCAAAATTCCAGACATTTATATTATACTAGCTGCTCCCCGCAGTTTCACCCGCATACGTTTCGATCCCGTGGGAATATCGGGATAAAAAGTATCCCATATGTTAATCCTGGTTATAAACCATCTGTGTGCCAAATTTCATCTAAATCCGTTCAGTGGTTTTTGCGTGAAAGAGTAACAAGTAACAAACATCCATCCATTCATACAAACTTTCACGTTTATAATATTAGTAGGACTAGCTTTTGTCCGCGACTTCGTCCGCGTTCAATTTTCTCCCCGACCCACCCCATTGCATCGCATCGCCTGCCCGCGCTTTACTTCGTTTTTGCTAAGGCTTCTTTCTGCCTTTTTTTTTTTGTTTTTGCTCGGGTCCTAAGAGTCTCCCAGCCCGATGTTAGGAAGCCTTCCTCAAAAATTGGGCTACCAAATGCAAAAATATTTTTTCAAATCCGTCAAGCAGTTCCAGAGGTTACCGCGTTCAAACAAACAAACTCTTCAGCATTATTATCAGTATAGATATAGATGTATGCGAAACATCGCAGTGTGCCGCACGCGAATGAAGGTTAGACAAAAACATATACGATAGAGGCACCACTTGAAAGATGAATGACGAAGTGACTCGAAACGGTATTGACACTGACGAACGTTTTTTTTTTCTCCTGCTAGACTGGATTTTCACTAAAAGTTACGTGAATGCGGAAGCATGGGTGTTTGAAAACAAATTAATTACTGTTATAATAGTTTTTTTTTTGCGAATAGTAGATTCTGAAGACAAACATCTTGCTTATTAAAATCGACTGTTGAGAAAAACAAATGAAATAATTGCAATACTGCAACACTGCTGTACTGAATATTGCTGCTTATGGTAGAAGATTGTAAATTCCAGAGCTTAACTAGCTACACATACATACTAGGGGTTTTGTATCCAACTCTATTTATATCCAATATTATTTAAAAAAAAATAACTAATACGTTTCACCACAAAACAATAAAATACCTTTTTTAACATAACTATACAGGGTGGCGATTAGGTTATCACATTAATTGAAACCACGTACTCTATATTAGGTATTTTATCATATTCAATTAAAATAATTTAATAATAAACAATATTATAGCCGCAGGACCCTTTTTTTTCATTTTAATATTTCACAACATCATGTATTGCATAAACATAATCAGCTGACCAATAAAAGTAGGTCAAAGACCCGTGGCCGGTGAAGATAGTTCAAAACTTCAAACGTTGCCATTCCGAATTACCTACAAGCACTACTATACTACCATTTTACAAACTATTATTACAAGAAACGTAAAAAATTCAAGCGAAAAATGTCCTTACCGCCTTCTTACGGCTAATAGTTGAGGGCGTTTTTTGTGCGCAAAATTAAAAGATGAAAAGGGACCGCAAGAGAGGTATGAAAAAAATATGCAAAAATATTCTTACGGTTGACGACTTAAGGTATAAATTTCTATGCGCGAAATGCTACGGGGTACGGGGGTGTGCTTGTAGGCATTTCTTTGGCGCGTGCGACGAATGAGTCACATAGTTCGCCGCCAAAATCCTTGAGGAATAGTTGACGATTGGCGCACGCGCCCTTCGTAGTATTGTTATTGTTTTTATTTTGTGGACATTGTTTTGTGTTAACTTTATTTTAGTAATAGGAATAGGATAGGTTAGTGAAGGTGGTGTGTGTGACAGTTTAATGCGAAATCAAACGCTTAAATAATAATTATTGTTAGGTAGCTATTTTCATTGTGTTATTGTTTCCAACAAGATACCTCGAATCAATTTTGCATCGCCGGAGTACACCGATATGATTTGGAGTTCGGGCAATGGACATTTAAAGAATGAGGTATACGCTACTGAAGTGACGACTATGGACGATTTAAAATCTTGAATAATTGGAGCCTTCGACAATTTAAAAATTTTAGCCGCGAAGCACAGAAATCTTAATAATAAGGCAATAGAAATGCTATAGTACTAAATTTTATATCGGGACGAGTGTCGCCGGGTCACAGCTACTACTACATAAACAAAAAATAGATACACAATTACACCTACAAATGCACTTTGCATTGCTGCTACAAAATAAAACGTTATTCGATGACATTACGCAATATTTTTGATAAACGCATAATGTCAGGGGGCGCGACTCCTGCAGCCAATAAGAAACGTGTGCGAAAAGCATAAAATGATATTGCGTGCTCACTCTCTCTTAAGAATAGTGCAGTGCAAACTATTACGAGCTGATATCGATAAATTATATTTTTCCGTTGAGTGTTAGTAATCTCCAAGGAGTCCAGCAACAATACATAATTAATTTTATTGAAAGTATTTCTTTCGTCAACGCCCTTTTAGACGATTTATTTATGAGGAAATGGAATACAATAAAACAATAAGTGTTTGTATATAATAAACAATGAATTGTCATACGTCAACTGTTGGTACAGCTTATTTAACCAAAGTCCGTCTTTTTGTCGACGAGTTAAATTGTTCATTTATGAAATGAACAGAACAAATTCTGCTATTGTTTGTCGGGAACCAATTTCTTTTTCCAGTAGCAGATATCCATTTGTCTTTAATATCTGGATCTTTTGGGAACCTGTAATAAAAGCATTGAATAAAGTAAACAGATGCATACAAATTATGTAAATTCTGTAATGATTATCTTTACAATATAAAACTTTGTATACTTAATTATTTTGACATGAAAAAAGCATTTGATAAATCTTGAAAACGTCCTTGTATTATATAAAAGGATACTCAACGCAGACTGCTTTTTAACTTACCCACGTACATAACAATAATAAGCCTTCCTCCTATTAATTGTCTGAATGAGAAAGTAGTTTAAAAATACGTATTAATAGTTAATCGTTACAAAAATTGGTTTGTAAACTATTTATGGTGCGTTTGTTTAGGTGACTAAAAAAAGGTAAACAATCTTGGTATGTCTTTTTATATTAAAGTAGTCGTATAAAATACATACGAAGGATAATTAAATTTAGTTTATTACCTAACATTAATTTAGGTAAATACCTAATTGTAAACATTTTTAGATACAATTTTTAAACAACTTTTAGATAAAAAGACATACCAAGATTGTTTACCTTTTTTTAATCACCTAAACAAACGCACCATAGATAGAAAGAAAACAAACACAGTGAAAACTGAAAATGATTAAGGTACATCTCATATTTAAATATTAAAAAAAAAACATGATACATTCCAATTTGGTAAAACGAAGTATTAAGCTGAACGTAAATAATTATCGATACAGAATAGTAGTAGCACGTCACTAAATTGCGGCCAACTCATGCGGCTTGTACCTAGAATTTACGCAAACGGCGATTTTTGTTTATTGCGAATGACTATAATTTCATTGCTGCTTTTAGCAGTAGTAATAGTAGACATGAATAAGCTTAAGCGGTAATGGTTATTGATTTGACAAAAAAATCGTTTTTTGTGATAAATCGTAGTAGTGATAGTGAAAATATTTGATTCGTCTATATTTGCTAAAAAACGACAATATTTCAAAAATTAAGTACTTACATATGAAATGTTATTCCTTTATTTGTTAAGTTACAAGTTTTGGACGAGTTTCCGCAGTTGGATATGCTGCAAAACACCATGTTTACCTCTCCGCGTCTCAAATAACACAAGAAACCGCAACAAACGCTCCGCGTGCACTTGTGTCCTCCAACACATAAGCGCGGCGACAAGGTCACGCGTCTATGCGACTTCTATTGCCTTATTATTAAGATTTCTGTGGCCGCGAAGCCTACTCTGAAGAGTCCGAAATAATATCGTAAGACGATGTCATTTGTGTGTACAGAAGAACGGTGGACATTTTGAAAACGTAAAAATTAAAATACGTAATAATTGAGCATTTATGTGGAGATTTTTAAAGTTAATTTGTGATTATTTCATAAAACAATATCGTAAGTATGTTGTGAAAATGTTGAATTACTGTCGCACGCGCCACGCGCGCGTGCCTACATCCACAAGTAGGTACTCGTACTCGTACCTCGCGTAGGTACGGCGCGTGCTCCGCCGGCGCGACGCTGCGGCGTTGCCGCTTTTACCGGTCAGTAAACTAATATTATAAAGGATGATTTATTTTTTACCAACTATAACTCCATTTATTTTGTTTGAAAAATGCATTTTCTTAATTTTAGTAAAATTATTTATTTTATTATTTTAACGGACTGATAACAACTTGTAATACCTGCTGTACAATTTAATGTGATAACCTAATCGCCACCCTGTATAGACCGTCACCGTAGACAAGTCGCAAAAAATTGCACTGTACTGATTTTTTGGGATGTTGTTAGCATAGATACCAATAGTGTAAAACTAAGTTTGTAGTTTCGAAAGACCTGTGTCAAGTGCGGTGCTCGAAAAACCTCGAAATATTCGGAATTATTTCAGTTTTTGACTTCAAAGGTGCTTCCTACGGAAAAGTCACCCAATACTTTATATACAAAACGTGTAGGTATCTCAAGTTTTATTATTATTATATTATATTATATTTTTTTATTATTGGACCTACACAGTTATGGCTGCGCTCAAATTTTGTATTCTTCAAAAATGTATTGGGTGACTTTTCCGTAGGATGCACCTTTTAGCGTATGGGAGATTCCCCCGCGTCGTTACCCCACCTTCCTTCTCACCTCAGGAATCTCAGGATAATATTTCTATTGCTATATGTACCTCTTGCCTTGACCGAGAGGCAAATACAAAGGCTACCATTTTTTTAATCCCATTCTTTTTACCTGCGTAAGTAGTACTAAAATATAAGTAACTGTCTAAACAAACCACGAAATAATTAAAATAATAAGCAGTTGTTGAAAACTTACCACAGATAAAAAATTGGTTGGAAATATAATATGCAATAGAATGAAATTGTGTCACTGTAGATTCTACTGAAAATAAAATAAAATCACCAATACCGGGTTTCCGGTACCTATTGGATATTTCAAATGACAAAAAATGTCCTGGATCCTATTATTAGCCAAAACCGGGACCCCGGTATTTGAAGCCCTAATACATGCACATCACATACAGGTATACATATCACTAGGAGTAATTTGGTTCTAAAGGGATTGAAAAACAAAGGCAGTCATGGGGACTGCCGATAGAAGTGACAATTTTAAACATTGAACTGCAAAACTAACTTTCACTGCTGGCTCGGCGCCACACGTCATACTCATAAGTTCAGACTTCAGATATACTGTTAACATTAGCAAGTCGGTTACGCGAACCCATAAGATTATCCACTGCCAAAAATTTCTCAACGCGCCTAAAGAAGTTTTCACTTCAATAAGAGGACATTGCCCGCACGTAATTGATATCACAGCACTGTAAAAAGAATGCACAATATGCCTTGCCAAATATGTGATCATCACATACACACATTGTCTGCACGTGCAACTGATACGAAAGACTAAGGATTTAAGCAAACGCTGTTCCAATATTGTGACAGAACACGAAATTGCTTTCTCAAAGTAAAGGATAGAATGGATTACAAATCAAATGTCATTTATTCAAATTAGCCTGAGAATTAGCACTTTTCGAACGTCAAAATTACATACGACAGTCCCACAAAACGCCCGTCCTTTACCACTTCCTAGTGCTTTCGCTAGGAAGAAGAAGTGGCGCAACAAACTCTCCAGCAGCACAAATGTCTGTTCATTTAGAAAAAAACTTGATTCTATACAATAGTAGATTGCAAAGTAATAATATTATTCAAAGAATATTCTTTATTATGTACACCATATGAAATTAAAAAAAGTAATATACATTTTACATACACACGATGGGCGGTCTTATCGCTAAAAGTATCTTTGGATGGATTTTAAGGAACAAGGAGAGGCAACCAACACTACCAGACTACCCACAGTGACAATGTGACAAACGCATATTTATGAGGAAAAAGGCCATTTCAATTAACGCCTCTACATGAGCGCCGAAAACCGAATATAGGTATTCAATGATCGTACTAACATTTACGTCATTGCTGTGAATATTTGATTATTCGTACAAATGACAATGCGATTTATGTCTGTTTAATCTATCAGTACAATATGTGGATGGGAATTAAATTCACTTCTTAAAATTAGTAAGCGTGGAGTGAGCTGTCATTCCCAACTAATGCTAGGGATTGACACTATTGACAGCTCAGTCCACTCACTTGAACTTTAATGCTTTAGCGATAAAGTTGAAAATCTATTAAAGAAAGCCAGCTTGTAGCAGCTTGATGTGCTGGCGTCTGTAAAACTCGTATTTCAACGTAACTACAAAATATGGTTCCAAAATACTCAACATCTTGACTGTAAGCAATAATGAACCTGTAACCTCCTCATATGGAGAGATTTATGATTGTCCCTACAGAAAAGGATATAAAACCTATATAATTATGTTTATAAGATTGATAACCGGTAAACAGATATCGACCATAGACAGCCACAAGTCGGCCTCAACCTCAACCTTGTCTCTGCTCTTGACCTTGCGAAGGTACTGTCTTTGCCATTATAGCTATCCAGTAAATCTATTACGAGACTTGAGGGTTAGATAGCAATTTTATAAAAAAGGTACTTTATTGGCTTGACTTTAAGATTGCTTGTTCTTTAATTAATCAGAAGACTAGTATCTTCCTTTACAGCTATAGTAGCGACCCGCTTCTCATGTCAGTTTTATGACTTGACATAACATCGAGATTTCTTCATTATTTAAATAAGTTAAATCTGAATGTGTCATACACACTTAAACTTTCCGGAGTAAATACCCTAAATGATGGTGAAAACCGCATCAAAATCCGTTGCAGAGTTTAGAAGAACAACGCAGTCACAGAGACAGACACGAAAAGCGACTTTATTTTATAATACGAGATGTATAGATAGTGTGATATACCATTAAGGGCTGATTTTTCCATCGCCAGATAACTATTATTCGAGGAATAAAATTGAGGTTTGACTGTTTTTGTATGTGATAATATTGTCAAGATTTCAACGTTAATTCTCGAATAAAGTTATCAGATGATTGAAAAATTAGACCATAATGTAGCACACAACTCACTGGTAGCGCCTCGAGAGAGTCCCACTCTCTATCCCCTGTGACGACTAGACGTTCCCTTTGAGTTGTTGTGTATTTACTGATAATTCGGTGATTTTACTCTAAGCCCCTAATAAGTGAACATAGTGAACACCACCGATAGAGATAAGGCAATAAAAACTTTAATGAAAATCTGCATGCCTCATCTTTAAGCGTTAATGCTGCATTTAATTAATTTTCTTAGCCTTCATTCTTACTCATTAAAAGACAAGGCATATAAAAACATGTCCTTCACGACTTCCTACAATTACTAGTTGTTTGCGTATCAAGTTCTGCGCCGTTGAAGTCATTATTACGTACAATTGAGAGTGCAATTGATCGATAAACGCTGTTTGACGCTACGGTCTTATTGAGCAGGAGTTTCAAACGTTGCGGAATCAATTAGATGATCAATGAGGAGCCATGATAGAGGGAATTACATAGACAGGAAGATCTGTCAATTAACACTTTTAAGGGCGCTATACGGCTACAGCCGTCATAACAATAAAACTTCTATTGTGCCTCGTTTACCGCGCTGCACATCAAGCTACTATATACAATCTGTCTGTTTTGTTTATAAATATAATGAATAGTACAAAATTAAATGAGTTAATTTTTTGTAATTTGCAACAAAAATAAATTAAAAGTACATTTTTCATTTTAGATATCTGCGTCTGATTGTCTAGTCAAAGTCAAAACAGTGATCGCTAAAATTCAATTGCTTGTGATGATGATTAATCAAACAATTAATCAACAAGGCAGGCATAGTTTGTTTTAGTTTGATGTCAACTCGACATTGGTCATAGGTTTATGCTATTATTATCTCTGTTATCAAGTAATTCAATATATGTAGTTTTCTATGCAATAACCTGCTCAGTGCCGTCGCTTCAAAAAGTATGTGTCTTGACTTAATAAAGACAAGAATTTGAATACTGACGTAGGTATAAAAGAGTTGGCTGTACGTGCCAGAAATTAAAACTAGTTCAAAGGTTTTTGAACCAGCCCCCTAATTGCGTAACACACTTTCAATCACAATCTGAATTATTCTGAAGGATATTGCTAATCCATTGCTTCATATGTTCGAAAAAATTGTCTCCTCAACAACGTAAATAACGCAATGAATTTTGTTGAACTGTCAAAATTCCATTCCTACTAGTGTATTATGCAATTACTTTTAACTTAATTATTTCCTGAAAAATTACCTTACCAAAATCGTAGTTTGGAGACAACAATGGCTATTTATAATTTCAATGGGTTTAAATGTCAACAACTTCAAAGTACACATAATTGGCATTGCTGATCACTGTTCTAAAAGTTAAATTAACAAAATTACTGTTTATGACGTTCACGCTGTGTATAAATTACCATTTGGTACCTGTTAAGTTTCTTTGTTGTGCTTAGGAAAAAATTAAGTAATAAAATAACATTAATTACGCGTGTATTCCCGAAGGGTTAGGCAGAGCTGTACGTTTAGTACACCCACATTTCGCCAGTGTTTATGTCACATGTAATAGGGGCGAGCCTAAATGTAAATGCTTGTACTGACTGGACAGGTCCACTCCAATCTGTGTGCTTATTTCCTTAAAAGACCATTTCAGACCCTAATCTACATGGTCCTCAGATGAACTGACAAAGATAATGTCTACCTACACTTTAAAAGAGACTTTGACCCCTTAGTTTGTCACGCCATTTCTTCTCAGGGGTAATCAGATAGGAAATGTCGACTCCATCTAGCTTATTTTTTATTTATTTAACAACACGTGTAAAAGTGATTCCAATATCCTGTTTACAGAATAAACAATTTAATTTCAGACCAGCACCCTAATTGCGTAACACATAATCAATCGGAATCGGTTTCATTTTGACAGTTCAACAAAATTCATTGCGTTATTTACGTGTTGAGCAGACAAATTTTTTCGAACTTATGAAGCAATGGATTAGCAATTTGCTTCAAAATGATTCAGATTCCGATTAATCGTGTGTTACGCAATTAGGGTGCAGAAAAACAGCCGGTTTGACGTAAAAGGCACGCCTCCCGTTTTATTAATAAAATAAAGGGCTTGCGTCACAGAGTAACGTGAATTCTTAACGTGTAGGCGTCTACGATTAACCTTGGACTTTGAATCAGCTGATCCTATAGATAGCTATTAGTTGGCTGTCAGAAATATAGATATTTTCTATTCAATCACCACGAATCAGTTGAAAACTATAGGAAACTTGATGAAGCCATCAAAATAAGTAAAACTGTTCATTTCAGTAGCTAGTGTTATAATATCAGTATTGATATTTTTTGGCTACTTTTGGCATCCTATCAATCAATCTATGCAGAGTATAATCACCTTGTTTTTGCTTAGTTTAACTACAGGGTGACAGGGACATACACGCAACCTGTTACCATGGATTCAGGACATGATTCTGGATCCTCCGTTGAAACTTTCCGACGGTTATTAAAAAAAAAATGCACACAGGCCGCGTAGGTATTGCACTTTCCTATTCAATGAAACAGTTGATTTTTTTTGATAACCGATGAATTATTTCTACGCTGCCGGTCTTAAATGATGTACTGAATTCATGGTTACAGTTTGCGCGTCGTCGTCACTATGTCTCTGCCACGCTTTATATTGTACCGCGAAAGTCGTATTGTCATCTTATGTGCGCAAAAGACGGACGACCCAAAGAAGGTGGCCGGAAGGCGGAGGACAGGGTGTTGTGGCGCAGCCTGGGGGAGGCCTATGTCCAGCAGTGGATAGGCTTAGGCTGCAAGAAGTGCAATAGGCTCAGTTGATTTTGCACAATTGCACATAGAAGCATATACTTTATAGTAAAATTCGCAATGAAATCTATATGAAAAAGTGAATCAAATCGTACATAAATACTGAACTTTTACATCAATGGTAGGTAATAAAAACGTGAGAAGGTAACACACATTAGTTTGTCGTCATACGAAATCACGCGTTTGAAAACATGAATGACTCTAAATACTTATTTTATGCAGATTACCTACGATATCGCGGAAGATATTCTAATGAAAAATAATATTCATTTCAATGTCATTTTATTTTATGATTTTTGTCCACACATTTTGTCACACCATGCCTAATTGTGAAAATTCATTATTCTGAAATGAAAAAGTGTTTTTTTTCTACATTAAGTGCATATTGTTACCTATAGTAGGTACTTAAGATATATTTATGCAGAAGCTGTTATGTACATTTAAAAAAAAAAAAAAAAAAATGAAAAATTTTATATTTGGGAAGACTTCGAAATCTTTTCGTCAAATTTGCTCATTTCAGAGTGTGAGGCGTGAGTGCGTGACTAACAAATGAAAATGATGTGAAATATGGAAATTGGTACATTTTTTTAATACTTACATCCTGACACGTTTGCTGCAGATATTGTAATTGTTAAAAAACCCTCAATGATACAAAACAGTATCAGTGTCTATATCTTCGAAAGAATTCCCTGACTGTCAGAACAATTTACACGCCACAGCCTAAAAACAGATGATGAAAGATATTTTTATAGAAGATCAAGGCAATCCTCTTATAAAGGATTTCCAAAACTGCAGCCCCAAGCGGATAAAGCGAATGATGTCGCAACACTCGCCAGACATTTATCCATATTCATAAACGTTACTTAAAGTAAAGTAGTGATTAGCGACTGTTTAAGCATACATTTTTGACGTTTGAAAGTCATTTAACTTTAATCATCTTTATAAATAAACCCTGTGTTGTTTAGATAACTTATTATATCAAAATCCTTATGCCAAAATATAATTATCAGGCTATGATACATAAAAGGTGCCTACGTGAATATGTGTATGTATTTATACATACAAGTAAAGTATTGCATATTTTTTCCTTTTAAATTGCTTTCTGCTTTCTGTCATGCGCCTACTCAGCTCTAGTTATGCGCATATTAGCAGGAATAGTGACTTAATATTTGGAACGAATGGTGTGCAGTTTCTTTTTCGTGTCGCTGGCACGATAGCAACAATGATATTCTAATACACGACAGTCATTCAATTTTTTTTGGCCCAAAACTTCGCGGTGGCAACGCAGAGGTCACTTTGACGGTACTGCCATAGTAAAAGCAAACAAGTACGACATCTTCATACATTCGCACCGCGCGCGGTTTGTATGTGAGCGCGCTCGTACGTATGCGTCGTCGCACGCACACACTGACAAAATTTATCGCTGCTAAAGGTGCGCCAGTCCTGGCTGTGACGCCGGTAATATCGCCCGCGCCCGCGCACGCTTCGCCGCTGCCCTGCTGCTCGTAATAAATAATTTGTACGTGTACCTACCTACCTCCTTTAACTACAAAGACTTCATAATCATTTAATTTTATTTGAATAAATACATGATTCAGTAAAACCACGTTTTTATTAGTCATATATTTCGATCGTAATTTTTCAAATAACTAAACAGATAACATGACGTAGGCAATGAAAAAAATGTAGTCGGCTCTGGTCTATGTACTTACACACGGCTACACGTCAAACTATACAAAACCAGTTCGTCTTGGCCTCACTTTGCATGATATTTTCTCACAATGAACGGTCAGTTAATACTACTGGTTTTGCATAGCTTGATGTGTAGCCGTGTGTAGAAAAAATAATTAAAAAAAACTTTGTATTAAAAAGGTCCCTGATACTTACCCTACAGGGGAACATTGTTTTGTATAGAGATTGACTATGCATTTTTGACGATTGAATAAAGTATAAGTGACAGCCCTACGAGTTTAGGCTATTATCGCTCGCTCGGGGCTTGAGTTGGCGTACTTGTTTGCTTTTACTATGGTACTGCACTGCGGGGTAATCACAGAACACTAATACCCTAAGGCGGGGGGGGGTAATCGCGTAACACACTATCAGCAGCAATGGGTTTCATTTTGACGGTTCAACAACATTCATTGCGTTATTTACGTTGTTTAGCAGACACATTTATCGAACATAATTATGAAGCAATGGATTAGCAATATCCTTCAAAATGATTCAGATTGAGATTGGAAAGTGTATATCGCAATAAGACATTATTAATCTCAATCTTCCTCAAAATCACAGCAGGCAGGGTGGGAGGGCCGTTCCGTTAAAACAAGACTAAAATCTTATAATACCTACAATCGAATGGATGACAAATGGTGAAAATCTCTCGGTTAGGTAGCTTCTGGCTCACAACACATGACGTCATATTTTGAACTAAAGGTAATCTCTCATGCATAAGTCAGATTCTAAAATTAGCGACGTTGACAGATATCCTCAAAGACAACCCCCTATTGTGTTGAATACACAGCACCACAGACAAGAAAAGCGTACAATAATTTAAAATATTGCTATACCGATTTCTATGGCAGTGCGCATAACTTATTATATTGGATTTTAAAACGGCATTTTAAACATGTGTAGATAGCAGAGTTGAGGAGTTTTAGCAGTACAACAATGACGGAAACTATGGATCTGATAGGAACGATTGCGGCTAACGTGACAGGAAGACGTACATACCACGGACCGACTATAACATTCACGGTTATCTATGATAATAATATTGTTACTAAACTATGTTACTTCAGATTCTTTAATGTTTTATGCAACATGCAATAAGGAAAACTACGTTTTCGACCTAAAAATGGTATCTACAACGTGATACACGGGAGGTGAGAGCCTAACGTACCTATTACTGATGAACGATTAGGACATGGATGATAGTATTTGGAATTGTTCCAAATCCATTATCTTCATTTAGATACAGAGCTTATATCACCTAACTATTTCTACCACCAACTAGGATTGCTGTGTTCCTGTTACATTTACAAGGGTTAAAGGCTCCAGGTACGGGCAACTTTCAATTTTGTCGCTAAAGTTGGCACATCGACCAACTCAGTCATAAGGAAACACTTTCCCTCAGTATGGCCTTCGGTTGGCTTGCCAACTAGTGCTCCCCCACCGAAAGCTTCTAACGAGATGATACCGCGTAGACTTGATGTCACTATGATCAATGCCATATCTAAAAATAAAAGCAATAAAGCTCTGACGCTCAAGAACAAATGAAATTGGGCGCAAAACTTTATGTCATAATAAAAGTTGACGTTGACAGCTGAATGAATTAATATACTGTTTCTTCCTAATCTGTGACGATATTCTGATCACGAATGGAGTGTGAACGTGGCATGCATATCTTAGATATCGGAAGGAAAGTCTAGCAATAAGAAAGAGGGCCTGCAATAGTTGCATTATATTTATTCGTTTGGTATTATTATAGAGTATGAGGAACAGGGTTTAAAGTTCACTCATCCTCCGACCAGACGGGTGTTGTGTCTGATGGACCACTGTCCGACGATTTATGTCGGGACTTTGTATATGTGCTAGTTGCGCGGCAAACTCTGCTTGCACGCTGCAGGATTTTGCGTGATGTCAGTGTGATGCGTAGTTCGCATGTGGCGATGTAGATGCCGCCACAGTATTGTTAAATACTCATAGTTTTTACCCCGATACTTTATTGCGAGGATCAAAGCAGCATTCTTTTCCTTTGTATTGAGAATAACCAAATGGGCTCACTTTATCATCTGTCACTAACGTGGTGGTAATGATGACAGTTTCCTCTTTTGACCATAAGTACTATCGCCAAACTATCTGACCACCGTAAGGACTATTCCTGCTTGCAGCGCATATTAATTATTAGTCGACCTAAAAAGGATCCTCTTTTGTTTTACTTACGGACGCAGCTGTGGTTATCATGTGCACGGGATTTTGTTTTCAAAATAGTCAGAAATAGGTTTTGAAGATAGTACCTACCTACATTGTATTAAAGTTTTCATTTTCGTCGTCCGTTTTTCATCAGATGAAGTTTCGTAGGAACAGACATAATTGATGTCCTAAGCATTGTGATTATTTAATTAAGATAGTTTGAATGGTTGTCTAAACATTACAGAGATATGGTTGGCGACAATATGTCTGGTTATTGTGTTGTTTTATTGATAAACTGATGTTATCAATTATTCGTATAAGTAATGAAATATTTCGTATTTTGTATTTTTGTTAGGTGTTTGGGTTACAGCGCGACATCGACCACCAGCTTCCTAATTTCTATTTGTAATATATACCTACATATACAAATTACAATCGTAACCGAAATCACTTCAGAATGGAATAGAATACTCTCTATTATGTACACCATAATTATGGATTACAGATATAAATGTAGAAATTTTACATAGGGTGACGCAATGGGCCGTTTTAGTTAAACGATTATTATCAAAGATAATAAAGCAAACGGGTTATAAGAAGAACTAAATCTTTATTTCCATAGGGTTCTAAACCTGGAGAAGAGGTGGAATAGAATTTTCTTGTAACATTTGCAGAACAAAATATTCCATAACATCTTATGAAAACAACATATTACATTGAAAACAAATTCCTCTTACATACAATAGTACCTAGGTGTTACAAAAGATATTTTTCCATTGGACTTTGTCTGATGAGAAACTTTATTAATACACACAGGGCTGTCCCAGTAGTGAGTCGGCAATGTGAAAATAAACGAAGACGTACAAATCTTTTGGCGGGAAATTATAACACCTACGCCTACTATGTAGTTGAATCATTTTTGTTACAAGAAATTACGGCGCTGTCTGAATGAACACTCTCTAAGCACAAACTCTGTAGTGATGATCGTAGTTACAGGCGTGTCCTACAGTCCTACCGGAATGATATACACACGGCTACACATCAAGCTATGCAAAACCAGTATTGGCTGACCGTTCATTGTGAGAAAATATCATACAAAGTGAGGCCAAGACAAACTGGAATTGTATAGCTTGACGTGTAGCCGTGTGTACGCCCGAATCTTCGGCCGACACTACGGATATTGGGGTTAGTGCTACGGATATCACTTTACACCTACGGAGATAAAATTAGTTTGGGGCCCGAATTAAAAATGATTGACAACACGGTACAACTGTCCCTACTCGCTATGTGTATTTGCCCAAAAAAGATAAATCGGGAGTACGGTTCACTGCGAAGTTCCAAAGTACTTTCGGACGAGCCTGTATCTTCGTTGACGGTCTTAGAGAGTAGGCCCCGAGAGTGGAGTGAAGACACTTAAAATTATTATTGTTTTTAAGGTTCCTACTCATTAGCTTGGTTTTTGACGATCGATACGTGCTTCATTCTTTACTACATACCTGCATACTTCTGCCCCTCATCAATGACGAAGAAGAACTAAAGAAAACACGTGCCGATCGTCAAAAATTTAGCAAATCTGTAGGCACCAAGCTACGCGTCTCTTCATGTAATGTCAAAATAATGACTTAACGCAAATATGTACCTAACCTGCAAAAGCTTATCTAATGTAGAATGGAACAGTGTGTAGGAACAACATGACGCATGAAACGTATTTTCAGGAAAACTTTACTTATTTGTAATGACATCTTCTGGGCACGCTCGTTCCATCATAGACCTCATCCATCGCTTTCCATTAGGCGTGATCGAGGTCAAGCGCAGGCCCATTTAGCAATTAACAAAACTTTTCTTATTTTGGGCGCAAACGCGATCATGGTTTCGATTCCCAGGTATGGCAAAGTGTTGTCGGGTATTTCCGTCAAGAATTTCTCAATAGCAGCCTGTAGTCTGGACTTTTTTCCGGTTGATGGCAATAGGCTCGCCCTCTATAACATTGGACTTAACTGGTGAAATATGGATGTACAGACGCCAGCACATCAAGCTACCCGAAACTGTCAAATTTTCCCAATCGACCTTGAACTTTAATGCTTCTGAAATAAAGTTGAAAATCTATTAAAGAAATTTGACTGATTGTAGTAGCTTGATGTGCGGGCGTCCGTACTACAAGTACACCTCAGCCTAACTCTTCGGAGAAAACAGGTGTGTGTCATGGTTATAAAATATCTACGTCAAGTACTCCTACAGTAAGTGAGATTTTCCCTCCTAACAAGGTGTTACAGTCTTAACGTAAACGTAACGTTAACGTGTTGTGAAACACGTTCGTGTCCCACGACAAGTCACGTGAGACTTGTTAGTGCATTGTATAGGTCGCCCATGAACGTCAGCAGTTATCACCAATTATTATGTAAATATTATTGACAGTTTAAAGTTAAATTGCTTATCATTATACGCAACAGGAATGTATGAAGGCGTGACGAATGAATATAAATAGAGTTTAAAAGATACGTGAATTAGTAATAATTATTTATTGGACAGCTGGACAAAAATTGTCTCTCACTGGAAAGTGTGAACAGTCGAGTTGAAAAAACGCACGAGCCAAAAAAAATAATCTAGGTTCTGCCCGCGACTTCATGTGCGTGAAATTCGTTGTTTTCACATTAAAAATATATTCTATGACACTCGCCAATACTGGCTTATAATTTGTGAAAAAAAAAAAATTGGAATAGGATCAGTAGTTACTTTTACGATTATCCCTACATACAAACTCAGAAATTTTACCTCTTTATAATATTATTAATAGTATAGATAAACAAAAGTTGGAAAGGAACAAGACGGTGAGGTTTGTATAATTTTCTGACTGGCTGTCATGGAAAAGGTGTCAGTAATGAGACCATATACTATACTCACAAGTATTTTGCAAATGCTTTTAATGCTGATAAGATAAGGACTGTCTTTAGTCCTAAGAAGTGGGTGTGTATTGATAGATGTGTGATTTCATCAAAACCACCTTGTGGTTAAACACATTTTTTTATAAGTGTCCTTTAAACTTGTTCCTACTTTTTGTTTTAAAATATAATAAAAATATGTATTATTTCATATTGTGCAATAAATTTTGAAATAAAGTATTTGCAACTAAGTTCTTGAATTTCAAAGTTTTGACTTGATATACATGAAAAGGAGCATTCCGAAAGCCCTCAGCATTGTATCTCCTTCCCCTTTTTAATCCATCCAAAGGTTATCTTTAAAAGATCGCTCTTAGAGATAAGACCGCTTTGCTTTATGATCTTTGATAATAATCGTTTAACTAAAACCGCCCATTGTGTCAACCCTTAGTAAAATTTCTACATTTAAATCTGGAATTTCTATGGTGTACAAACGCCAATGTATAAACAAGCTTATTTGAACTGTCGATAAAATATACCTGATTAAGCTTTACAAAGCTGTAGTTTTGACTGAGCAGTTCAGATCCGGGTGCTCAAATTAGAACAGTATTTTATCATAATTATATAAGCATGGGGAGACTAACAAATAAAATAAAGCTAAAAATTCTTAAAACTATTATATCTATTGTGTAAAGTATGTTACTTTACTCTGAAGGTTATGCATACTATACTAATTGTCTCATAAATTTTCGCATCAAAAGGCAACTTATTATTTAATTTAATGTAAACCTGTTTCAAGAATAATGTATTAAAGATTTGAAAGGTTATGTTGATATTGATAATGTGATGTTCCACTCTAAGATTATTAAAGATTAACAGTATTTTTTGCAGTTTTAGAGTTCTATCAAGATTGGTCATAAAATTATAACCTCAAATTGATAATAGGAACCGATATGTATGGATTGTACCATTACAGTAAATAATACTTAGACAACTTGCCAAGGGACCGAATATCCATCGTTTTACCTTAAGCCTAAGTAAATTACAATAATATGACGAGCTTGGACTTGATAAAACTGAGCTATGAGAGTACATACCTTCCACCTCACCTTTAGTCTCGTGCTTCGTCATTGTAGACACTATATCACTATCAGCACATTGAAAGACACCAAAGAATTGATTACAGTTCGATTTTAAGGTTCTATTATAAATTAAACCAATAAAACAGGCTTTTGTGGAAGGTATTTTGATTATCAAAAATCTTGTTTTGGTTTAAATGACATTGACATTAAATAATTAATTTTCTTAATGTTGCCTGCCTTGCCTAATGGCCAGTATACGTTTGGCGCATTTGAAATCATCATGGCTTTATATCAATAATTGTGTTAGCGGTTTTAAAATTAAACTAATAAAATAATAATTCAATTATTTCAAGAAATGAAATAAGATTCCTTTAATTTTTTATTACGACGAAAGTCATCCAACGTTTTGTTGTTAGCTATAACTACCATGATTTTTTACCTGTAAAATACTGACAAGCGTCTCGAATTGCGAAATTTTATTTTTAGTTGTCATTTGGTTTTGATTGGAGAAGAGTGTGCGTTGATTAAATATTGACTTCACGATTTGTTTGAAATTTTGAATAATTTTAGCGGGTAATTTTAATTTTACCAAAGAATTATCATAGTATTCACTCGACTATCATTGTTACAGTAGCTAAATCCCGGCTTCTTTTACAGATGGTGCTAAGAATGTGGAAATTGTGAAACATAAATAAACATTAAATATTTTTGGAGAGATTTAAAACAACAAATCATCATGTCGAACCCGATAATAGAAAACGGTGTGCCTGAAGAACGGTAAGTTGTTAATTTGCTTAGAGCACCCAAAACTCCAGAAGTTGTATCCAAATTCTTCTAAAGATTCACTTTATATTGCACTATGATGAAATTACATTTGAAATAAATTCAACAACCTAGCCATACATTACCATATTTTCCGCTAAAACAGCTTGCGTTTATGTGGTTGTTGGCTTGTTGCATCACTTCTATGTTAGTATAAAAATAGATTGGAAGCATGGTAATATTTAAAAATAAAAATATCCAGTAAGACGATTTTGCCACTTATTCCGAAGGCTTACAAATATATTGCCAGAAAATTAGGTGTTTCAAATTCAATATTATAAGCATGGAAAATAGCAGGCATTTGTATGGCATAATAATAATATTATTGTTTACATCCCATTATTATTTAACATTTTTTAAATTGTTTTAAGACAAAGTCAAATAATTTATATGAAGTAGGCCATCAAAAGGCATTTTTACATCCCAAATAAAACAAAAAATACAAAATGCCTTGTGCATAAGCTCCTGAGTGGGCCTACACGATCGACACGCGTCGGCTGCCTTTGCCTCTATCGCCGACGCGTGTAGCTTTGTGTATATTTACAGTCAGCACATTTACATTTCATTCATACTTTTTTATGCAGGTATTCAGACTGCTGTATACAGGGTGGCAGGCACATCGACGCGCAAACTGCAACCATGGATTCTGCACATGACTTTAGACCCCATAGCGTCGAAATTTTTCGTTGGATATAAAAAAAAAAATATTGCTGTTCCATACGTTTTGACCGCATAGGTAGTATAATTTTCTATGAAACAGAAGATTTTGTTTTTGGTAACCGACAAAAAATTTCCACGCTATGGGGTCTAAACTCATGTGCTGAATCCATGGTTACAGTTTGCGTGTCGATGTCTCTGCCACCCTGTATAAGTATATCACAATAATCAGAGTCTATTAATATTTGTTCAATCATTTTTCAGTTCCACAACATATTACTTCCCAAAGACTGGTTCCAGAGCTACAGTATGGCAGAGATTGAGTCTCTTTGTCTCCATATACTGGAAGGCACTCATTGTGGTGCTGACTCCACTGATACTGCTGCCTATTCCTATTCTGAACCATGATCCTGTAAGTAACTTTTTTTTCTTTTGTTATATTATTTACTAATTGTGTACAAATACTTAATTGACAAAGGAAACAAACATACCTACGGGAAGAGTTAAGTTCAAAGACACAAAAAATAATACTCTCTCTCCTTGCATGACTATGACGATGTATAACTATGATACAAGAAAAATGTAATAATTGGGAGATCTTTTTAATAAAAAATGTATTGGGGAGCAACATTGCATTGGCATACAAATAATATTTGTGGTCTCCTGCTATTGATCCAGCCAAGTTTTATCTAGCTATGTTAAAGCTTCAAGTTCCTGCCAAACACACTGATCATGCTAACGCCTTGGATCAGCTCTGCTCTGCTCAATTCAAAGAAATGGCATCTTAACCAGCAGACACACTACTTGTAAATAATAATCACCGTAATCTTTTACTTAGCATAATAATCTTGAAGTGGCACTCAAATTGTACAAGTATTTCTTATCACTTATTCACAAGGCAAGCTAGACACTTTTTTTTTTTTTTTTCATATAAGCACTACCTGTCCTTGTTATTTTATTTTATTTCTGTTTAATAAAGAGAGAGAGGACAATAGTCTGCATCAGATACCACAGCAACTACTTTATTTTGTCTATTTTATTAACCACACAAAGACAATTAATGTCTTTGTGTACGCATAGGGTAAAAATCTATCAAAATAATCAATGAACATACTTCACTTTTCAGGCATACAGATGCATGTACGTAGTCCTAATAATGGCAATATACTGGGTGTTGGAGCTCCTTCCTCTACCCGTCACATCTATGCTGCCAATCATCTTGTTCCCGACCATGGGTATCTTAGACTCGGACAAGACCTGTGCAGCGTACATGAAGGAGACGAACATGATGTTTATGGGTGGTCTGATGATAGCCGCTGGGGTACAGCATTCGAGGTTGCCAAAAAGAGTTGCCTTGTGGACTGTGCAAGTTGTTGGGTGCTCTCATAGAAGGTTTGTTACTTTATTTTCGTTTTGTATTAAAAGAGGAATTAAGAGACGGAATTTGACATTAATTTATGCTACAATGTGTTAAAATCCCTCCAAAATGCATTTATTTGGACAGAACAAAGCCTATATGTATGCTAAGTTTCGTCTCTGTAGCTTACCATAACCCCATGGCGTTTGTGAACTATGCACTCACCGACCTCATCTAGTTTTAAAATATGATGGACGTGTAAAAGAGTTTGTACAAACCTACTTACAAAATAAAATCATTTAAATCACTATGAAGCCAGCTTTGACACAGCAATCATTCAATTTCATAGCTTTACATTTGCATGCTACTTATGTTTCAAGCTCACCGAAATGCAGTTCGCATCAGGGACGCACGTGTATAATCCAAGTTGAAAGCAAAAATGTGTCACTGTGCTCAAAAAGCATCATACCAAAAACTGAGTATAGTGTCACTAAGTATAATATAATTATAATATCTTCCTTTCCAGACTGAATTTCGGCCTCACTTTCGTGACTATGTTCATATCGATGTGGGTGTCGAACGCCGCTGCCACGACCATGATGGTGCCAATCGTTGAGGCGATTTTAGAAGTATTAGAACAGGTAAATATTCTACAATATCTTGTATAGATTCTAATAAAGTACCCTCCAATTTCTGGAAGGCTGATCGCTGGATCAGGGCGCTGTCAAATTTTACAACAGCCAACAAGCTCTTGTCATTAAATTAGGAGAATAAGTTTCCCTAACAAAACATTAAATAAAATGTAACTACTATGGGTTATACAGTTGTTTCGTTTACTTTACATAATCATGTTTAATTCACAGCAAGGTCTTGGCGATGTCTATATAAACAAGAGGAAGAACCCACCAGCAGAGAATGGCAAAGACACCAAGGCCGTTGCTAAGACTGGTGAAGAAGAGTAAGTCACATTTTAAACTCTTTTAATTTTGACAAATTAATCAATCAAGATGACCTTAAATCAATTAAAATAAAGGATCACAAATAGTTGTTCAAAAAATTTAGACATCGAGCGGAATATATATGATAATCCCGCTATGCCTCAAACTAAAAGTAAAGTCCTCCGGACCGAATTTCTGCCGTGGCGACCAATCTCAATCAGATACAGGTGCACTCTCTCTCTTCCCTTATTCTCATTGTCCGATGGGACGGCAATACGACACGACCGGAGATAGTTCAGGCACAGACCCAACGGCCTAACTCATGCCCTGCCATGCCTCAAACTACAGCGTGTCCGCTGTAGTTTGCATTGGCTTTAGAAAGAGACTAGACACAGAGGTATAGTATTTCTATCTCTCGAAGCGACGCGCGCTTTATTTGTGGTTACCCAGTGGACAAACACGCTGTGAATGTGTGTGTAAGTGTAGGAGAGCTATGTACCGTCTGAGATAATGGCGAATTCAGAAGTGTGTGTGTTTCGTGCTGACCACAAGTAAATCGTGCCTCACTTCGAAAAATACTGTAGAGTAACAGAGGACGCTCTACAACGCCTTTTTTTCTGAAACGCGACGGTCCGTATTAACCACAGAGTCTGTAATTTATTGGTTCAGGCTATGTACTGTATCCCCTTTAATTCCCTATGTTTCTTAAAGTAACTCTTATAATTTATGAATAACATGATTTTTTTTCGTTTCAGAGCCCCAATGCCGAGTGACATAACAATATGCTACTACTTGAGTATAGCCTACGCTTCCACCCTGGGAGGCTGCGGTACCCTCGTCGGAACTGCTACCAACTCCGCCTTCAAAGGAATCTTTGATTCGTAAGTATAATTTTCTACATAGCAATAGGCTCACCCCAGTCTCACTTTTTACATGGGACTTTAACATAACTGCCGAAACGTGGGTGTACATACTGTACACCTCTGACTAACCCCTTAGGAATTACAGGCGTGATGTTATGCTGTGTTAATTTTTTTACGTACAATCCTTCTAGTCTGAAATTTGTTGATTAAGGGAAGGCGCGCCCACGAGCAACTTTTGTCTCAGCAACTAATTTATCTCTCACATCAAGTCTTTGCAAGTGTAGTCTTTGTCGCGTCGCTACAAGCGCGCAATTTCATACATACACGTAGAGGCGTAGACTTGAAAACTAGAGAAATTTGTTGCGGAGAAAAAAGTTGCTCGTGGGCGCCCCTCCTAATACTTCCTAGTCTTTTATCAGAGTCGCTATTGCAACTTCCAAAAAAGGAATATTCCCAGGTGCTTTTAAGATGTTGGGTATAAGTTACGAATTGCTGTACAGCAGTAATGATGACCAAATAAATATGTATATACGCGTGTGTGTTCGTTTAAAATAACAAAATTTTTACTGTGACTGTACGAACTTTACATTGTTACAAACCATAAAAAGCTGTTTGTGTGTAGGTAGATCTGCACCCTAATTGCGTAACACAATATCAATCTCAATCTGAATCATTTTGAAGGATATTGGCGCCGATTCCCTTGTTCAGAAACTAAACTAAATTTAAGGTCAGAGTATCTTTTTCTTTCTATTTAATTAAGAAAAGGACAGAAGATAGATATTAGTTTAGTTCTGTCAAATTAGTCAGCGCCTGACTTAAATTGACGTATTTTTAGTCGCCATGTTTATAATCACGTCTAACTTGTCTATGGAGTATCTTAATTTGACAGGATTAATCTTCTGTCCTTTTCTTAATGAAATTGAAAGAAAAAGATGCACTGAACTTAAATTTAGTTTAGTTTGTGAACAAGGGAATCAGGGCCACGGCTAATCCACTGCTTCAAATGTTCGAATAATGTGTCTGTTCAACAACGTACATAACGCAATGAATGTTGTTGAACTGTCAAAATGCAACCCATTGCCACTGCTAGTGTGTTACGCAATTACCCCACAGCCCTATAAACTAAAATAACACCCCCTAAAAACTTAAAAGTTGAAAGCGTAATAAATAAATATATTATGTTTTTCTTCCAGCGAATTCCCCGAATACGGAAGCTCAGTGAACTTCTTCTGGTTCATGGCGTACAGTACGCCGCCCATGCTGATCATGCAGATTCTTGTATGGGTAGCTCTCCAGGTCACCTTCATGGGCTTGTTCAGGTATGTAACCCTAAAATTTATTTATTTATAGTAGTTTATTTCCACAAAACGGCACTGGAATGCATACTCCAAAAAAATAAATAATAATAATATAATAAATTGATGTACCACCTTGTTATTGGGCTAGCTTGTAAGAGATCATAGGAAGCCATACAGGGCTAGCGCTAGTATTTTATTTTCTGTAGCAGCCTTACTGTTCCTACTGCTAGCACACAGGCTTCCTTTCTTCAAGAGGGAGTGGGTTATCTTCTCCCACGTTTATTTTATTATTTACACAAAGTAAATCGCCTGCCTGGGTGCGAACTCACAAAGTCACAACTTACAACTCGAAACTCGGGGCCGTTACCATAGGCCCACCACTGCTCTCATATTTTTTGTGACAGGGCCAAATTAAATTGATTAGTGAAGCTTTACTGACTAGTAAATAATAATAATAAATCTTTATTTTCAGACCATAGATCCATAACACAACTTACGATCATATAACACGTTAAATAAAAAATAAAGTATAATTAAATAATAATAAAAAAGTATAAAGTAAAGATATTACATACCAGTAAAGTATTTGGAAGGGCCATACCGTAACGCAAAAATCCTCCTAAATATCTCGTACATTTTGCACGAACCAGCGCACACTACAGGCAGTTCGCAACGCACTTTTTTGTATTGGAATGCGATGTCCAGCGGCCTTATACGGCAGTAATATGCGCTTGTCTTTAAAACCACAAAAGTAGTGTTTTGTTTTTACCTTTTTCCTTTATTTCGGGTTGGTCCGATTAAAATTTCTTCCGCACAAGTCGACAAAGTAACTCCTACTTCTGTATGAATGGTTAAAGGAAAAATCTAACTTGTCCGAAAAACTTGTTTAGCTTGCTCAAGAATATCAATGATTTTTCTCTAATTAACCGCTGTTGAAGGCAACTTATATTAGGCTAACTTATATCTATGACATTAATTTCTGCAGGCCGAACAGCCCAGCCGCTAAGAAAGTAAACATGGCGTCTTCGGGATCGACAACTACGATGAAGGTCATCAAGGAACAGTACAGAAATCTTGGACCTATCACTTTTCATGAAAGGGTGAGTTTATAAAAAAAAGCTAAAATAAATCTACTTAATAACAATCCTAAATTCATTCACTGACAGACAGCACACAGGCTAAACCGCTGGGTGGAGAAGCATGAAATTGTGTACAAGAATTTCTTATAAACCAACACTTTCGTATAGCACTAATTTATGTAAATTCAGTCCCTAAAGTGGTTAAATGGATGATTGTTCGTCATTTTTGCCGATGGGAAATCCCATAGGGGACGAATGAGGGGGAATTTGCGATAAAGTACAAGAAATAAGCAGTCGCCTCGAACACGCAAATATCTAAAGTAAATATAAAACAATTGACAGTGCCTGGCAATCACTTAGGACATAATCGTATTTGAGGTTATGTGTCTTGCTTAATGTTAACACATAAGTGTGATAATGGCCTGGCAAGTCTTGCCTACCCCATGTCGGTTGAAATAAACCTCGTATAAATGAGTCTTTATTCCACGGACCAATAAACCAATATTAACTTTAATGTGTTTGGTCACAGGCTTCCGGACTCCTGTTCATCCTGGCGGTGTTCCTGTACATTTTCCGTAGCCCTGGATTCATGCCCGGCTGGGCTAACGTAATCACTGACATGTAAGTTATGATTAGGAATTAAATTAATATATTTTTAGGGTTAAGGTTGCAACATTGGGTTGTGGGCCTCTATAGAGCTAATGTTCTAATGAAAATAACCGCTTCATCGCTAGAGTTTCTTGGTGTATGAAAGCAGGTTTAAATCGAAATACTTATAAGCCAACCGCTTAACTAAGACGTTGCGTGAGGTAGCAGCGCGGTGCGGGAGGGTGTGGTGACGTGATGCGAGAGCTCAGTGATTCGTCAACTTGTAACAACTATCACCCCTCCCGCACCGCGCAGCTACCTCAGGCAACGTCTCAGTTAAGCGGTCGGCCTATAATTTATTTGACACATATTGTTTTCTTTGCCACAGGAAAGTGAAGGATGGTGTGACATCAATGTTTATTGTCATTCTGATGTTCATTTTGCCGATGTGCTGCGACTTCCTCAAGTTCTTCTCCGCTTCTTCTTCATGTAAGTACCTACAGTGTTACTTCTGTGGGAATGTGGGCTCAGAGTGAAACAAGCAGCTACGTTAACAAATCTAATTTATTTTATATGTTCAAAATATAGACGTCTTCGTCGTTACGATCTTTACGCCATCTTGCTTTTCTATTTTCCCTCTCACTCTAGATACATTCGTCCCTTTCGCTCACTCTTACATTCCGTTTCCCACACTTCTATAGTTCATTTTATAAAATCTATGCTTCTAATCTTTAATCAGAAGCCCAAAAGTCTGAAAACCAGTATTACGAAAAGGTATCGTGTTTGCTTTCACGTATAACCCGTCAGGCTACAAAGCAAGAGTAAATAGGCATCTTCAGGAGTTGCTCGTTTCATCATAGACTTCATCCATCGCTTTCCGCCAGGCGACATCGAAGTCATGAGATGGCCCATTTAGCAATTTAAAAAAATGGGTTGTTGAGATCAGATAGGCATAGGATTTCATAAAAATTACTGGTATTCAGAAAAGGCTAAGTGTCTACTCACACTCGCCTCGATATTTTTAAGCAATTTTACACAATGCGGCTGGTTAGTAAATGTTTTATTCCATTGTTTACAGACGAAGAACTAAGAGCATCGAAGCCTTCACCCAGCATCGTGACCTGGGGAATCCTCAAGGAAAAGATCCCCTGGGGACTACTGTTCTTGCTTGGTGAGTACAACACGACAATCTTATAACTTCGGGATTCTGTGGATCCTGAATCGTCACAGGACTACAGCCATGTCTTTAGGACTCATTTATTTATCCTGTAAAACAGTTAGGTATAAGAAATATAAACAAACTCGAATACGATAATATGACATAAAGAAATACGTTTTATTTTTTTCACGAATGCTGAATTTTTTTCTTGAACATGACATTAAGGTGTCATTGGACAGCCGTTATTTTGTGACCGTTCACCATTTTCTTAGGAAACCAATGCTGCTTTTAATTGATGATGTGTCTAATTAATCTCTTTTCCAACAGGTGGAGGCTTCGCTCTCGCTGAAGGTAGCAAGGCCACCGGCCTGTCCGCCATGATCGGTTCCTCACTAGAGGGCCTGCAGGGTCTGAACCATGCCGTGGTGTTGCTGGTGGTGGTGTTAGTCACCCAGTTCATCACTGAGTTCACCTCTAATGTCGCCATCGCTAATCTTATACTGCCTGTGCTGGCTAATATGGTAAGAATTCATTCTGGCTAGGATAAGAAATGGAATTAATATGGTGGGCGAATTTTTATATTTTTCAGGGCGCCCGTAGGGGGGCCCTGAAAGAACAATTCGCCACTAGGACTGTAGAAAAATATAGCGAAATAAAACTGCCCATATCCCTTTCATTCATTCGAGCTCGTTTTAAAATAATAATAATTATGTCAACTATCGATAACAGTTATCGCAACAGAATGCCATGTGAACACAAACATGCGATGCAGTCGAGGTCAAAAATCGTGGGAGCAAGACAACAAATATATTTACTTCCCTACTCGCAACTTTTAAGACCGCGACTGCCATTTTTGTCTTGGCATTTATTATAATACCATATTGAACCTGATATACGTACATAATATGACCAAGCTTTAACAATATCGTGTATCTTCAGGCCCGCGTACTGCACATCGACCCTCGTTACCTGATGATACCCGCCACGCTGGCGTGCTCGATGGCGTTCCACATGCCGGTTGGCACTCCGCCCAACGCGATCGTCGCAGGCGTCGCGCATATACCTACTTCTAAGATGGTAAGTGCTTTGTTGACATAAATTAAACCATTCCTATGGATCCAGTAAAGGAATATAACTAGAAGTGGACAAAGGAAAGATTCTGATACTGGTATTGAAATAGTTAAATGACATAAAACTACATGGAAGTTCAAGTAGTACGAACAAGTAGCTAAGTTACTACCAAAGCTGGGCACAAGACCGTAAATCCGCTAATTCCGACATTTCTTGTAACGGATTACCTGTTAAAATTGTTAACCGACTCATTAACTTCCGTTAACTTTCCATAACTCCGTTAATCGTAAATAATAATTATTACAAACTCTAACGATATAACCCTTATTTTTTTATGTTTCATATCTACCTTAACTTCCTTAGCCCATACCAACATTTTTTTATAAGTAAATCACTAATGCAACAACATACATGTAAAATGCAATTTCTATCACGAGTTAACGACTAACGTAAACTTCCGTTAAATCGTCCGAAATGTAACGTTCAACGAAGTTGACAAATTAACGGTGCCCAGCTATGTTTACCACGCTTGCATACTGATTTGTGTTGGCAGTTTATCATTATTACAAGAAAACAGAACACTATCGCTCATCCCATTAGTAGAGATATTAAAAAAACTAATAAGGGAACCAATGAGCCCTATACGACTCCCACTGACTGGTGAAGTCACCCTAGTTCCTGCAAAGAGGCATTTTATATTGTCTGAGAGATGTATCTAATCCCCTGTGGAGACAGTTTGTAAAAGGTGAGACGGGAACAAGAAGGTTATTCTAAATACAACTGTTTTTGTTTCATTTTTCAGGCTGTCGGCGGCATAGGCCCGAAAATCATTACCACCCTCATTGTATGGGGCGCCTACCCTACATGGGGCTCAGTTATCTTCCCCTTCTTGGCCCCAGTGACCCACCTCACCAACAGCACAACTTCAGCCAACAACACCGTGTCTTTAGCCTGCAATACATCGCTTAGCGCTCTGACTACCCTCCCGAATTTCAATTGTACACTACCCGCATTGCTAAGCAATAATACGGGTAGTATCTCATGCAACTACCTTCCTTTTAAAAGCTAAACCTAATTTAATATAGGTAATTTAATCGGTATAATGTGAAGGGATTTTAAAGGCTAAGACTTGTGCTAGCCTTATGTTAGATGTCTATGAAGATAGAAAGATGTACAGGTATGTGCCATTTTGTACCATTTTCAATCTAAGGGAAAGTCCTTAGATTTATTTAATGCAATCTCAGTGTGAATATACCTTCAAATATTTTTTTATAAGTCTTGTTTTGTGACAAGAGAACCTAGTTTTGATTCAATGTTGCCAACAAAATGAAAATTTGTAAATCATAGACAATTGGCGAGATCGCTTTATATTTTTGGTCTGAATTTATGATAAGTTTTTGCTTGTTTTTGCTTATTTTTTCGTACTTAAAATGTTCCAAAAATTTGTATAATGAAAATGATGAAATGGTTTTTATTTCTATGCATTTTTAGCAATTCTGCAGTGATTGCATATTACTAGTTTTTTTTTAAATACCTAGACGTGGTTCCCAAAATTCAGCATAATGCTTATTTGAAAGGACATTTTATAATGAAACCATGTTATTCCGCAACTTCGCCAATAAGTCATTGATAAATTTAAATAATATTTTCGTATTTTCTACAGTATAAAAGCATTTTATATGATAAATAATATTAAAACAGCATTTATGTATGTATGTGGGTATGACAGTCGCCCCACCGACTTAGTACATTGTCAATATATATATATAATATAATAAATAAAATATATATATTTTAAATATATTTGGACGTAATTTTAAATAATTAGCAAAGATAGAGAGAGAACGAGAGATAAAGTATTATATGATGAAGAATATGAGTTTCACATAAACATAACATCACGCCTGTTTTTTTGAAGGGTTACGCAGAGGTGTACCTTTTAGTACTTAAGAGATCATCAATCAAAAGACTTGATAAACCAGTGGCGTGCATTGCATAAAGGCATATAAGCATTGCCTACCTCGATAAATCACCATAAGCCTGTCAATTACAATTTAGTGTGCCTCACAATTAAGGAACTCACTAAATTATCGTACTTCACAAAACACAAAATCTTCATACAAACGCGAGGCAGTAGGCAGTCGCCAGACGGCCTACTCGGCTCCCGTAGGTACTATTCGGACATTGCCATTGGTCTTTACTCGTTCAAGTTAATACGATGAAATTAAATTCCTGCCTACTTATTCTGAAAACCAATGCACGCCACTGTGATAAACATTTGAAGGAAATTAATTACATGGCTATTTATTAAATAAATAATAATAAATTAATTTTATTAAATTGGATAAAAGTACTTAAGTCACCGTTTGATAAAAAAAAGTCTTTTAGATTGCCCTGTTCATGCATGTTGCACATTCATAAAAATGGCTCTAACATTTTAAAATTATGTCCAATTGTAACATAAGTAACGAAATCATGGCCAAAACCTAGTGCCTACACAGTCCAGCCTACTGGGACAATAATAATGCTTAAATATATTATTATTACATTAGTTCATAATTATGTATTGTTACGGAATAAAGCGGGTGAGGATTTATATAAACTTACGCATTTTACACTTGCAACGAATTTTATGAGAAAGGTAGTCTGAGAAAGTTTTAATATGGCGGTATGTTTTATGTCAATGGTGTAAAGATTAGTTTCGTTTGGCAAATGACAGTGGAACAGAAAGGGGCAATTCAGGGTCTCTTTCGAACCAAATAAAGTGATCTTAGTCATAAAAAAAAATATGTGAGAAGCAAAATTGTTGGTGCGGTTTACTAAAAGTATATAAACCTACCAAGAAGTATAGAATCTCAGTGTCCCGAATAAAATAAGATTATGGCAAAGATTGTACCAAAATTATTAGATAAGTACCCTCCTTTTGGGATTCGCCGCAGTCGAGTAAAAACTAGTGGACCATTTCTCATAAAACGTTTACCAAATACGTTTGCGAGTGTGTAAGCGACAAAAATATATTTTATATAGAAAGTGTTTATGTGAAGGTGTATTTCAAATATCTTTATTTAAAATCCCTATGTAAAGGGTTCCTAGTTTTAATACGTGTAAAATATTGTGTGGTGTGTGAATCGTATTTTGTGTGTGGACTTTGAAAGAATGAACCCTATTAAGTGTGCGGGAAGTCTTCATTTATAAAAATATTTATTTTTATGTAAAATATTCCATGTTAAGGCTTCCTTAGTTAATCAAGCTTAAATAGGTACCTTAATGTTAAGTCCATAAAGAACAAAGTGTGCTTTTGTTGTGAGACAAATAATATTGTGATGCATTTTATATAAGTGTGTGAAAAAGTGCAAATTAGTCGTAATTATTATTAATAAAGTGTGTGTGTGTGTGTGTATGTTTATTGCGTACATAAATATAGGAGCTCTTTTGTAAACAATTATTTCAATAATAATTGCCCAATTTTGTATAAACTACGAACAGAATTTTTATTTTGTAGTACACAGGGTCAATTTAATTTAGCTAGCGAAACTCCGCAGGCTTGATGGATATTTATCGCGTTGACTGCCAGACAACAGACACAATAGAAAATCTATTGTTGGCGGTCACCGGTGACTGCAGTTATTGCCTTAAACACGATAAAACAAAAAAAATAAAAATTTGGTGATACGATTATCGTGTTCAGATATCACGTCTGCGGAGTTTTGCTAGCTAATTTTATTTAACCCTGTATACTCCCCATTTTATTGGGGTCACTAGATAATGCCGCTTTTCTACATGTATATACATTTTTATCTTGAATCTAAAATTTAAATAGTCATCATGGTCTATGGTCATCAAAATACTCTGTGATTATTATCAATGGCTTTTAAATCGATGTGTTCATATAATATTCTAATAATTACAATAATATGTCCAATTTTGATAAGTATACAAATTACGACTGTTTATAAAAAACAAAAATATATACGAACTGTTTGTGCAAAATTTTACCTACGCAGCATAATTGAACAAACTTTGTTGTCCCAAATATTTAAAAAAAACATAAGTCAAAGTCCAAGCATTTATTTCAAATACACACAAAAGGCACTTTGGAACGTCACAATTTACAATGAATCTTTTTATGTAAATTGAAAGAACTTACTGTAGGTTTTTCGATATTTTAAAAGTATAATAGAAGAAATGCCAATGTACCAAAATACTATTAAAGTGCGCTTTTAATACTAGCATGTATGAAAAGCTTCTATATTCCTAAAAAGTTATCCTTGTTATCTCAGTGACTGTAAATGTATTGAATAATGTCTAAAGTGACCATTTTCCAAATTTTAAGTCGGTTGTGATCTAATAATACTGTCACAAATTTGAATTTTATATTGTAACTACCTAAAAGATAAAAGATGCTACTGCAAAAAACCAAAAATAATATTTTATAAGGTTGCTAACGATATTTTCTCCTACCTAGAAAAAATTCAATGTCATGATGCAAAACTAAAATATATAAATGTACGTAATGTGCTCATTTTGTAAATAGTGAATCGAAGGAGTGTGTTGTTGAATAAATAATATGTTGCAAATAAATTACCGTTTTTGTTTTATTCGTCAAAACCTTATAGCGGCGCTTTATTACCTGAACTGTTTAGAAAGAAAGAAAGAAAATCACGACGCCTAAAAGGAACACAAAAAAATAACAAGTTGGGGGAAAACATGCGTCACATCCACGCAAAACGCCATCGACCAGCATAATGCTAAGACCCTATACGAGACAGAGCCCCAGCGCTGGTTTTCAGTGACAGCCGATTACATTTACATACATTAGCGATAAGACCACCCATTGTGTCAACCTTTGTAAAATTTCTACATTTATATCTGTAATTATGGTGTACAAAACTTTGACTTTATGGTGTACATAAAGTCAAAGTTTTTTATTTGTTAAACATTGGTGTTATAATATAATAAGTACAGAGGTCTCTATCGTACAAATATCAGTAGAAATAGGCAGACGAAATTACAATTGAACTTTGTTAAAAATTTAATGACAAGCTAAAGAGATACCTACATAATAAAGAGTATTCAATTCTAAGGCTGTCGTCATCGTCATCAGCCTACAGCAGTTATTTTTGGCAACTCTTATCCATAGTCTTAGGCAGTAGGATGCCCCAAATCCACCGAAATGAGAGTGCAGTGAGCATAAATAAATTAAACTTACGCAAGATTCAAAATCGATCCATACCTGCTTCACCTGCGTGGCAGTTTCTGTAAAGCCCGATATTTACTACGCCCGGGCACGAAATGCGGAACATTCTACTATTTTGACCAAGGACCTAATGTATGCTACACTAACACCTAATTAAAAAGAAAAACTGTACATTCAACCATTATTTCCTTTATTAAACAACTACCACACTACACTACTACTACATTAATACTACCTAACTCTTTTTCCTAAATATCTTGAAGACGTTGGCGTCTGCCCACTCCGGGTCGAGCGTGATGTCGACCCATATGGCTGTGGACCACACCGTCACTGTGAACCAGACCACCACTATGGCTATCAGTGACGGACCAATGCCGGCGTACATCTGTCAAGGGTCAGGAAAAACTACTTGAATGTAATATCTTGGATTGAAAGTTAGCCGTGAAACGGCCATATAGGTAGGTAATGCAGATGGTTGATAAAAGAAATGCTCCACTGCTGGCGATTAACGAGAAGCGAGTAGAGCTAGCAACTAAAAACGAGTTGGCGAACAACGAGCAGCGAGTGCTAGAGCAGCTAGCTACCCGAAACTGTCAAATTTTCCTAATCAACTTGGAACCTAATGCTTCAGCGATAAAGTTGAAAATCAATTCAAGCAATTTGACAGATTGTAGTAACTTGATGTGCTGGCGTCTGTACCAAGCGTGAGTCTCGCAGCAAGCGCCCGCGCTGAGCAATCTCTTTGATATATTTTGTCGCCGCGACAAACGAGTACGGTACTCGCCAGTAGTGTGAACAGGCAGTGACTAACTATTAATATATATGAGATAGGTAGGTATCTCTTTTACTTAGACAGAACCCACAATCTTTTGTACGTTTCGATTGATTGCTTCCTCGTCACCGTCGAGACAGGTGCTAAAGGGTGCCTTTTTACAAAATCGATGAGATTTGAAGACTTGATAAGCGCTGTGGGTAAAAAGTTGGCTGCTGCGCTAGCGGATGCAGGTTGAATACTGTTACAGAACAGCATTTGCTTGTGATGGAAATGGGCTTTAGGCAGTTGTTGGGTCTCATGTATTTTTTTCATTTGGTTTATTTTGCCCATTCATTTAAATGCACTCACGATTCAGTAAAACTTCTAGAATAGGGCATCAAAGGACTAAAATACCGTGTACTTAATGTGCCTGGTCACTGGTCATAATTATTCTAATATGGCATATATTAGAATAATTATGACACCGTTTTTCAAACCCAAATCGAGTAACTATTTAGTAATACATACCTAAAACGGAACAAAATTCCTATTATAGCTAGTAAGACAAGTGTACTCGATGAACTAACCATCCTCCAAGGCGGGATGTGCACATAAGCGCAGACCATCGCGTTTACTGGAGTACCAGTCACTAAGTGGAACGGTAGAGAGCAGGCCAGTGTCGCTGCCATCATCAGGTAGTGAGGGTTTATATTGCAGAACACACTCTAAATAACACAAATAAATCGTTATTTATGTGAAACGTGGCTGTGCATGCACTGGAGCGGACTTTTTGAAGGACTCCGAAAAAGAGCTGGAGTAAACAATACAGGGTGCCAGCAGCGGCATCGACGCGCAAACTAATAAGAATGAATTCCGCACATGATACTGGACCCCTAGCATATACATGTTTAGTCAGTTATCAAAAAATAAATCAGCCGTTTCATGGAAATGTGCAATAATCTACGCGGTCAAAATGTATGGAACTGAGGTACTGAGTCCATCGTAACAGGTTGCGCGTTGATGTCCCTGCCGGTCGAAGTGGTGGTGCTTGGGGGAGGCTAATGTCCAGCAGTGGACGACTTTCGGCTGAAATGATGATGAAGAATCTCCTTACCACTTTAGCAATGCTAGGCAACAGTGCATAGACCACACAGAAGTTGGGCGCGAACTCCGTAAGGGTTTTACAGAACACCACTACGACGAAGACCACGGCCGAAGCATACCAGCCTTCGAAGTACAGCAGGAACTCCTCAAACTCCTCCGTCATTTTCGAATCTCTAAGGGACTCGAATAGAGTGCTGCTGCCAGCTGAAAAGTCGAGGTCATAAATTGAATGTTACGTATGCGTGAGGACACCGGCATGTCCTAGAACCAAAAATTCGAAGACATGTGACACCTACTAACCCGCACTGGGCCCGCGTGGTAGATTATAGTCCACTTCCTCTCGAAGAGAGGTGGCCTGTGTCCCAACAGTGACAGTAGAACTTATGTCCTAATATTATGTCATAAATCATCCATAATCGGCTGATTATGATGATCTATGACATAATATTAGGACATAAGTGTAGTCTAGATATTTTGTCTGTCTGCTGTATTTATCCAGAAAGACAAAGGTCTTACAGGAAAAATACGGGTACTTACGGGCTGTAAAGTTCAACAGCTAAGAAGGTAAGTAAACATAATAAGCTTAACTACTTAGATTGGATCAAACTGAATGTGAAAACCTTCTATCTAAATTCTAACAACAGCTATATATAGCTGTTGTTAGAATTTAGATATAATATGATTAATTAGGTAGCTATATGTATACATATAGCTACCTAATTAGATATGTTGAGGTAGGTAGCTATTTCTGTAAATTTACCTATAATTAAGAGTGTGCTCCAGTGAATATCCCGCCGAACCATGTTCCAACTCAGACACGATTTGGTCTGCGTGGTCGGCAGGGGCTCGCTGTTCCGATCTAAATATAGATTATTGATTATTTGTTATGTCCGAGCGTCATTCATGTGAAACACGTGGGGTAGGATAGACGATGTTATTACACTCCCGGGCTCCTAAATCGAGCCACCGTGCCAATCCATGTAAGTTATGAAAGGCCTAAAACTTCAAATTAATTATGAGTCAAAGAAAAAGTGTTTATGCAGTTTTGAAGCCATACTGGCTATCATTTTGGTATCGTCATTGTACCGAATTGACGACCATTTAAAAAGTTTAATTTGCAGGGTGGCTCGATTTAGGACTTCAGCAGTATTTTGCAGGGTAATGGATCACTGTCTGACACTACTACTGTCTATGTCTATCACTAGAATACACTTCTGACTACTAAACTAAAACATTAGGGGTTTTACCACAAAAACTTAAACACTTGTTCAACGTGTGTATAATGTCAGTGTTACGTCAAAGTCCATATAATTATGTCGTAAGGTGTTTAGCCTAAACAACTGATAAACACTGTTTTGTGGTAGTCAGGTAAGTGCCTAAAAATGACATATTACATTATATCTTGGTTATAGATCCAAGCCGCGAATACTTTGAGACCAATGTCTATAATGTAGGTATATTGATTTAAGATTTTTTTTTTGTTTTATTTTATTGTTATTAGATATCGGTTTCCATGGCATCTGCGGAGTTATAGTAACTAATTTAATTTGACCCTGTATATTTTTTAGGGTTCCGTAGTCAACTAGGAACCCTTATAGTTTCGCCATGTCTGTCTGTCCGTCCGTCTGTCCGTCCTCGCTTAATCTCTGTGACCGTTAGCACTAGAAAGCTGAAATTTGGTACCAATATGTATATCAATCACGCCGACAAAGTGGTAAAATAAAAATACGAAAAAAATGTTTTATTAGGGTAGCCCACCTATACGTAAAGTGGGAAGTGATTTTTTTTTTAATTTTAACCCTAACGTGTGATATATATTTTGGAAAGGTATTTAAAAATGAATTGGGGTTTACTAAAATCATTTTTTGATAATGTCAATAATTTCGGAAATAATCGAGGTATAATCGCTCCAAAAGTAAAAACAATATGTCCCCCCCCCCCTCTAACATTTGAACCATAAGTTTAGAAAATATGAAAAACATCTGAAAAGTAGAACTTTATAAGGACTTTCTAGGAAAATTGTTTTGAATTTGATGGAAACAACAGTTTTTGTACAAAAAAGACAAAAAGTTGTACAAAATAATTTCTGGACTTAGTTTGTAGTATAATCGTATATGCAAGCATTTTTTTTAACTTCGTTCACATATTTTGTTTAGTTATCACCGTCCTTTGTGGGCCCGTTTTTAGTGTTCCTGTTTGTGTAGGAATGTATGATTTGTATGAATGAAACTCTATGGAAGATATCGGACCGGCTACCACGCGCACGCTAGACAGCTGGTGGGTCACATACTTTTGCGCCAAGCTAGTTCTGTGCGTTGCATAGCTAACAATAAATTAACCTGTTCGTCTCCTGAAATATTTGACGAAATCCAGATTGACAGGCATCAGGAACAGAATGATCACACACATGACACAGGGCGATGATACTCTGAAGTGACTGAAATTAAGAAAGAAGATCGAAAATATTTAAGAAGGAAAAATAAACCACTAGGTAAACGCTACTTACGATTTTCTTCTAATTAAACGAACTACTTATACCTGATGTTTCCATTTATTTATGTGGCATGTATTATATAATGTATGCATGTAAATAAATAAACCGCGAAGATCTGGCTGCATATACCAACTGCTAAGTAATTCAATGCTCTCCGCATTGGCATTAAGTCGATGCAATAAGGTACCCAAGTAGCACATGACAGCCGTACAGTGGCTTGATTATAGAATTAGTGTCTACTCAAGGCTGTTTTAGTTTCCTGCATAAGGGCTTTGTAGTTAGCTACGCAGCCTTTGTAATTCCAATTTGGGCCCCAAATTAACCAGCCTTGAGCATTAAAGTGACTGGTTAACGGCAGTATAATCATTGAAACAGCTGTACAAGGCCTGTACATTGGCTTATACAGCTATACAACAGTCATTGCAGCCTAAGATTCAGCTTCTTTAATTCTCTTCAACAGCTTTTAGATGTTTTGAGGCTTAGCAACAGCTTTTATTGAAGTATAAATCGTAACCAAAAAAATTTGTTTTTTAAATTTCTTTTGTGTATTTGTGACAGACGACAGTTATATTGTTTGTTAAAGTGCGCGGGCGGACAATATTTAAGGTAAGATATTTTTAATAGTTTTCACGTTGATTTTGAGTGTCCTTGTATGTAAATTGAGTTGCGAGTACCATTTTACTGTAAATGTGTATAGGTAATTACATCAAATATTTCACGCGCCATCAGAATAATACCGCTTTAACGAAAATATTTCACAAGATAAATGGAGTACGAATACTTAATAGATTTATCACTCAAATTATTGCTTTCTAACTTATTGTGTTCCATTAGGAAATAAGTGGAAAATATATTGTTTGAATTAAAAGCTATCAAATATCCTTGAAATCTATAAGAAATCATCTGGATATTTAGTAACAAATCGTTTCTGTAATGCTAAAATGGCGTCCATTTGTTATCCAGCACAAATTCTCCATAAATGCTTTTGTAAAGTTATTCACTGTAACACTGGTGTTGCCAAGTCTATGTACCAGCTTAAAGCATTACGCTGGCTGGACAAAGGATTTTAATTAGCTTTCTTACTGTGTATTGGTATAAAGAGAGAGCATACAATAGGTTTTCAGGGATAAAGAAATCTCGACAGAAAACCATTTCACTATCTACAATGTTTGACTTTCGAAATACCCTTGTAGGCCCAGAAGATATGATTTAATTTTTTTTTAATAACACGTTAAGAGACGGCTTGGCTCGCTCAACAGTCGCACAAAAAGTTGAAAAAGTTGTGTTTCTTTTGCACGTTTCCGCGCTTCCCGTGAGGTAGTGTAGGTACTTGGCGCGTTTTTGAACATAACTTTTTGCTTTTGAACATATCTTTCGGATCTGCAAGGGCATTTGGAGAGCCAATCGTACATAATTTACATACAAACCTTCAGTTCATTTGATTTGTTTTTATTTTGCTTTTCCCTTTTCGTATTATATTATGATTACTAATTACATTAATATTGTTTTCAGGAATAATAATGCTGTTTAAAATAATCAAAACCATTGAAAAAGGAAAGGAAAGATTAACAATTGTTCCAAGTGGAGCATAATGGCATAATTTTGAGATGGCCAGGAAAAAACGTTTCTTTAAAATTGCTAGTAAAAAGTGAAAAATTGACGCCTCTTCCAGACTGGACTGATTGGGTAGTCAAACGGTCGTCTATTCCCACTTACAATAAAGCTGAAGAAGTCCTTGAAACATATATGATCACTATACAAGCAAAGTTGAGGTATTACCATCAGTAGAGTTGTGCTGGCCTATTTATTTTTTTGTGTTAAGACTAATAATGGCATAAGGTTTTTATTATAATATTGATACCAAATCTGGTGGCTGTGATTAAAAAATAATTCAGATTATGAAAAGTAGCATTTATTCGTAATTATGTTGTATTTCCACAAATTATATTTCATGTTGATTAAAAAATAGTACTTACAAATTTATAAAACGATTTTTATTTTTTTTATTATCCTTATTAAGACTGTATATGGCTCAGCAGAATTACATACACTTTACTTGAAATAATAGTATTAAAAAAATCTATTTCCATAATGAATAACAAAATATGTAAAAGGGGTATGAAATACAAGTAGTTTTTATGCTCAATACATATAAATTTAAACTTCACATCCAGAAAGTGTATTTTCACTTCAATACGTTCTGCGTTAGGCCGTTTTGCTTTAAATATGAAAAAAAGTAGATGACTTTATTGGGTAGTCAAAAATGTCTATTAAACCTGTAGTTTTGTAGCCTATAATTAAATTTTCATCAATATTTTGATCAAAACCTGTTTGTCCGGAACCCTCACTATACGAAAACGACACTGGCTTGTAAACATAAGCTGCATCTTTATTAGAAGCCAATATTTTGATCAAAATCTATTTGTACGGAACCCTCACTATGCGTAAACGTCACGCTTGGCTTGTAAATATCAACTACATCAGTACTGCTCCTTTGCGATTCGTTCATAGAAAGCGAACCTTAGCGTATTCTTTTGACAGTTTTCTTTTTACTCCACCAGTTATTTTTCTTTTATTTCATTTAAAGTGTATTAAAACATGCGTAGAGTAACACTTGAAGTCGTGTTGCAGACTATACAAAAAAAAAAAAAAACAAATCTGACGTAATTTAAACACCAATAACCTAGATTTACTTTTACATAATGCCGAAAGCTGTAAAATAGCTGTCAGCTACACTTTATGCATTGGCATTAGGATGGAGTACACCTACTCCAATTTACAACTCAGGGTGAATTAATAATTCTCTTATAAATGTAACGGCATTTGTAGAGATTACATATTCACTTTTAATCAGCTATTAACAAGCTCGTTGAAGTAGAATTAGAATAGAATTAGTGTACACCAATTAAAAGCCAGTGGCATTATTCGATGCTTTAATGCAGCCCGTAACATTACAAGAGAGGTGAATTTGTCGTATTAAGCAGTCGTTAACAAGCTTTGGACTTCTAAACCAGCTAGTAGTTTCACATGCAGCCAAAAGCTGGACTAGATCATTTTCAAATTCTACTTAAATGATTTTAGTATATTTTTTCGCCATCATAAAGTCATTAGTCAGCTATGCTGTTTAATAGTGTATAATCTTTCCTTAATACAGTCTAAAGACTCGTCCTATCCTTTAGTACATCTGCATAAAAGCTGTAGACTATAATGTCGCTTGTTTATGACCTAATTCATCGCTAATGTGCTACTTGGGATAATTATAGATGACGCCAAGACTTTCTACATTGTCTCGCTGGGATGGCAACAGGCAACGCATCTGCGATGAATGGTGTTCTGGTGTTAAAACTGCCCCTTAGGCGGTGTTGCTGACCAGTTTAGCATCACCTCTCATTACGTCAACGTGTCGCTGAAAACAAGCGCTGGGGCTCTGTCTCGTGTAGGGTCTTAGCATTATGCTGAGCGATGACTGTTTTGCGTAGATGTGACGTATATGTTTGCCCCAACTTGTTATATATTTTTTTGTGTGTGTGTTCTTTTTATGCGTCATGTTTGCCCCAAATAAATTATTTTCTTCTTCTTCTTCTTAGGGCCGGCTGCTAGTTTTTCTGCATGTTTATTTATTAAAACTTTATGCACAAGAAAAACAAAACAGTACAATGACAGACATAGGGCCGTATTAGACAACCTTACTAAAGACCCAAGCATTACTTTTAACAAGTTTCAACCATCAACTGGCTGTAAACGAGTTTTAAGTGAGGTACTGAAATACGGGCCTTAATAGGTACCTGAGTCATTTTCTACCAGTCAACCTTAGGGGACATTCATTCAAGACCCTATTCGACAAATGAAATTAGCCTATATTTACTTGTGAAACTCCGGACTGCCATCAAAGGCCTGGTCGATGTGTGCAGTGCTGATCGTAGCCTGCAGCAGACCAGCTAGCACCGCAACAGTGGAGACCACCTGATGTTGTCAAACTTAATTTTAAAAAAGTCAAACTTTTGAAAGGAGGGTGACCTGTAAAAATACTGTTTGAAACAGTATTTTCACAGATCACCCTCCTTTCAAGACTATTTTTAAGACCGAGCCAGTATGAGGCAAATGACAAGATTATTTTTACTGTTTTACTAACAAACTCATGGAATCGTAGTTTCCCAAGCTGCTGGTACTGAGTTGCTAACAGTGCGTCTATGTATTGAGCCTCTTCTTCCGTCATCCCAACTTCTATGTTGCTTCGGGATCTGTAATGTTTTACTTTCAAATAAACAAAGTGTTCGCTTCTATAGTCATCATCATCTTCCTGCCCGTGTCCCATGTTAGTTGAGGTCGGCGCAACACGTTGTCTTCTTCCATTCTCCCCTGTCATCTACCACGCTATCACTACCTTCTCTTTCATATCATTCCGCACACACTCCATCCATCTTTTCTTTGGCCTTTCTCTGTCTCTCCACCCATCATCACTCTTTTAGTCATATGCGTCCTCTTGTATAATATAATAAGTGATTTTAACACCTATGAAGGTGAAACCGCGGTGCGCAGCTACTCAAAACTACACGGGTGCATATTTAGTATACGGGTCCAAAAGTAAAAAGTTTGTAAAATCCTTTTTACATTAAACATTTTTATTCGTGCACAACATAGTAGGACGTAGTAGGTATATATACTGGCCCTTCTTCGTGAAAAATACACAAAAAGCCATTAAAGTTTTCTTTTTAATTGATTTTAATGTTATTTTTCCGCTAAATCAGCCACTATTTTTTTTTCAAATCAATCTATTTTTACATCGCTAAAATTAAATGAGTTCAACTTTTTTGAAGATTAATGTTATTGATTTCGCATTGGTGATCAAGCAAATCCAAACTGGAATAGTGGGGATAGGTATGATCTTTCTGTACAAGGAGCGGTGAATTTATAACGTATCGTAAGTACAGTAGTAGGTACAATCAATTATGTATTTACGTCATTGGGCACAATGGAATTAATTAACAACGTTTGAAAGTAACAAAATGCAAAACAAAAAAAATAATAATTAAGGAATGTGAATAAAAGTGTGGTGACGTCACGGTCAATATCTTACACTTTTTTCGGTCTTTAATACACATTCGCCAAGTGTGCAGAGTAAGTACTTATACGTGCGATAAGGAACTTCATTCCAATAGGTACTTATTCTAACTTACCTGAACATCCCCAGGAAATTGAAGTTCATCCACAAATACAACAGTGTCTCCATGATCAGCACTCCTGGGAGATTCAAGAGCATGAAGTGAGGAAACTCTATCTTTGGCCCGACGGGGAATATCCTTTCAAACAAAAAATTAACACTACATCACGCCTTTATTGCCTTACAGGGTAAGGCAGAGGTGTACCTTTATTGCAACCGCAATTCAGTATTAATAATTTAATCATTTTAATAGAATGCTTACTACTTATGTACGAGTACTACGCATCTGCATCTTGCCGCGGCAAGGGCGACTAAGATAACTCGCAGCCGTTGGCATTTGTCGGCAACTACCACTACCAATAGCGTCGCTAAAAGTTAAGTCGACTGCAGTTGCCTACGTGATGACGACAGCCGCCGACGGGTCTACGGCAGCTGCTGGCGCGTCGACGGCAGCCGTCGACAAGTGACGACGGCTGCAATTACGTCTGTCGTCGATAAAATGCCGTTCGTCTGATAGACCTCTTAAGATGTTTAAAAATAGTAACCTAGGTTGTGGGTAGTTAGAGAACAATGGCGAACTTCACGACATTGTAGCAAGCAAGGGGTCATTTAGGTTCTAACAAAGAACTAGACTCTTTTGTCAAGTCAAATTATCGTGTAGGTTAAGGAAACTTTTGTAGTCTTTTGTAAAATAACCTGGGGTAGGTAACACGCATATTTACAACTGTCATGCCCTTTTATTTTGACAATTCAACAAAATTAATTGCGTTATTTACGTCGTCGTCGAGCAGACTAATTTCTCAAACATCATATTAATTATTATCTATGGAGTAGGAATTTCTTTCAAAATCCTTCGGATTGTGATTGAAAGTGGGAAACGAAATTGGGTTGCTAGTCTATCTGAACTCAGTCACGCCCAGGCTAATCTCAGAACTCTCAAACGGCACTCAACTTTAGTTAACTAAAATTTTCATAAAAAGTCTTCAGGACCTATTGAAAGTAAGCACGCGGAGACTAAAAACTCAGCTGCGGTTTGAGAATTCTGCCGTAACTTACACTCTTCAAATTAAGTATAGGTACCTTTCATGTAGAATTCATCAATATTCGTACATCATTATCAAAACTTACGTTTCACAGTAGATCTTGAACATTTGATTGGTCTGGCTTCCCATCATTGTTGCCATGTCACCTGGAATATGCCTGTACGTAATCTTTGTTCTTAGTAGGTATAGGAAAACTAAAGTTAAGGCACAGTGAGCGTCAAATTTTATGGCGGCTCTGAAGTGAGCTACTCGCTGCGCAGTACCCCACCCCTGGCCCCCGCGGTCACATGCATTAGTGACTGCGCAGCTAGTCGCCTCGTGTTCAGAGCCGCCATAAAGTTTGCATCCCCCGTTGCCCCATTGGTCTCGTGGTTGCAAGTGTGACTGCTGAGCGTGGGGTCCTGGGTACAATTCCCGGGTCGGACAAAGTGTTATTGGGTTTTCCATTAGGAATTTCTTAGTAACAGTCCGGAGTTTGGAAGTACCCCCGTGTCTCGGAAAGCACGTAAAGCCGTTGGTCCTGCGCCTGACCTCTCCCCGGTCGTGTCGGATTGCCGTCCCATTGGACTACGAGAGTAAAGGAACAGAGAGTGCATCTGTGTTTCCGCACACACTTGTGCACTATATTATCTCCTGCGTACCTGACTAATCTCTTAAGATTGGCCACCGTGACCGAAACCGGTCGGGTGGCTATTATTATTATTAAAGTTTGATCGGGCTGTACCCACAGGTTCTTAAATTTGATCAACCAATCTTATTTCAAGCGATTTTTCTCAATCCATCACAACAGTTAAGACGAATTTATTTTAACAGCGTGTTACGGTGCTAATAGGTAGCTACAACGCCAGCGCGTGGCCAAAATAGGAACTAACTTTGCCATCTTGTTTTTTTTTTATTCTGAAGGACTCTTGTAATTTAAAACATTCAAAATCTACCTAATAGCTGGCTCATCTCGGCGACAAGCAAATGTCAAAAATATAGGGAAATTAGAGGTATTTTTGACAGATTGAGACTGAGATCATACTGTGAACGTTCTTAAAATTACGAGGATTGCCCCTCTGATTTCACCCAAAATCTATGGATTTCACAAATGTTTACCAACAACACCCTCCTGTACATACATAATTCGGGCGCCAAAATATCCTTGTAGCATTCTAGTAAACTGCGTTGATCAGCTTTTTAGAAACCGTTAGTAAAAGTAAGTTGTCACACTAACCAATGGATGACGAATACGCAATTCCGAGGAAATAAAATACGGTGAAGTCTGACGGCCTTGGCACACTGCAACAATTAGCATTGTTTGATAATTTAAGTTATAAGATAACTAAGTAATTCATTGTCTTAGTGAGCAAAAAATTACCACGTGCTGAAGTGACTAAGTGTAACTATCTTTAATGACACCTTCGCCGAACACACCCTTGATTACGCAAAGTGTTACCAATTTTGAAAGATATTGCTAATCCACTGCTTCATATTTTCGATCAATTTTTCTGCTCAACAACGTAAATACTTAACGCAATGAACGTTGTGGAACTGTCAACATTAAAGCCACTGCTAGTTGCTACGGATAGTGTGTACGACGCTGCTAGGCGCAATTACGCCGTAGAAGGACAATAACACTTTAAAATTCTTACTTTTGTTCATGCCGAGTAGATTTCTGTTGAGTCTTTCCAATAGTTTGATAGATTTCCACGATTCCCATCTAAAATTAATAACTAAGTGACTAAGTAAGATCAGCCATTTTCATGACTGCCGCAGGATGTTGCTGAAAGATCGAAGATAAGGTTCAATCAACCAATCAGTTCAGCCACTGCTGGACATTGGCTTCTCCTAGGCTGCGCCACAACACCCTGTCTTCCGCTTTCCGCATCCAGTCTGCCCCAGCCACGTTCTTAAGGTTGTCGATCCATCTACGTGGGGGGAGTCTCACACTACGCTTGCCGATACGCGGTCTCCACTCCAGAAATCAAAACAAGATACATACTTACCTTTTCAAGTTCAGTAAGAATAGCTTTAACGACAGGCATCATCAGTCCACATGCCAGGATATTAGATATCCACATTGATAGGAACATACTCGAGAAGAACAGAAGAAAGCTTAATCTGAAAACAAAGTTGAATACCTCGAATTTTGCCAAGAAAATTTTTCTCACAACATGGCATTTAAAACTTAGACAGCCATTTCTTCTCACTGTTGGGTCCCCCCAGGATTCATCTCTTTGAGAGGGACCTTGGGCCGGGGCTGTTTTGGCACGGGCCTAATTAGGATTTCTGGATATGACAACCGGAGGGGTAATTGCGTAACAGACTAACAGTAGCAATGGCTTTCATTTTGACAGTTCAACAAATTTCATTGCGTTATTTACGTTGTTGAGTAAACAATTTACGAACATTTATGAAGCAAGCGATTAGCAATATCCTTTAAAATCATTCAGATTCCGACTGAAAGTGTATTACGCAATTAGGGAGCTGAACATTCACGCATCACGGTAGCTACATTAATACTAATAGATAGTACATAATAAGTACCTAAGTTTTAGCCAGGAGGTTGACCCTTCAATTTTTCTACTGTTTCAAATGTTTGTAATTTATGATCAAATTTAATGTTAGCTGTAATTTATTTTCTGTAAGCACGTAACCGGTCGAAGGAGCGTTGCTTGATGGGAGGCCTATGTCCAGCAGTGGACGTCTTTCGGCTGAAATGATGGTGAAGGGTTTACCTATAATGTGAACACCCAAACACTAGCAAGAGTTTGAGTGCGACTCTTCTGTGCACATTGCAATTCTCTATGGCTATCGTGATCATCATCACTCCGATACAGTCCAGCAGGTCATTACGAATGTACATCTGAAAATATTACGTACCTAAGAGAGTTTACTGTTTATTTATTTATATAAAGGCTTACCAACTAAACACATACACAGCATTAACCCAAAAGTTACCTAACGCGACGTCCACAAACAATAGGTAGACCTCTGATGGGAGCACGGCTCAGAGTGGCTCAGAGTGACCCGCCGCAACAACTGCCAGTTTATTCTTTAAAAATATCACCGCGTTTACTTAGGTGAAGTGATCTTGAAGTAAGCTGTCAGTTGTGTCAAGCCTTAGTATCAGGTAGAATGACAGCTCACTTCAAGCTCACTTCACCTAAGTTTTCACGGTGAGATTTTCACGGAATAAGTAGATCGGCTGGGACTAAAATAACACTTCGAGCTTTACAATGGGACAGCGACACAGCCGATCGATTATGTAAAAACCTCACCGTGAAAAGTTAGGTGAAGTGAGCTTAGAGTGAGCTGTCAATAGTGTCAATTCCTAGCATTAATTGGAATGACAGCTCACTCCACGCTCACTTCACCTAAGTTTTCACGGTGAGATAGTTACAGAATCGCACTGCTGGTATAGATGACGGAAACAGAGAAGTATATATACCCGTACTCTACAACCAGTCTACAACGTAGAACTTTTTCTTGATAACGCGATGCGACATAGTAAGCACTAGGTAGGTGACCAAATAATGTCGTAATATAAACACTTTTGTATGATAATTTATGACACCTATAAAAACGGAATACAGCTTTGATAGCACCTGTATTGTTTTACGATCAGGTTTAAATATTCGGGCAGACGTCATGTTAACTCTTGATCGATACCTACCTACCTTATTTATTGTAATAAAAAGCTCCGTCATATTTCATGATACAAATACAGCATGAAGTGGCCGTATGTTATCAAGTGCACGTGGATTACAATGGTAAATTGCCTCACCATAAAATGGTGGGCATTTTATGGTGAGGGAGTTTACCATTGGAATAAGAAGATTAGAAGAACCACATGTGAGCGCCACAGACCCACAATAATCTAGGTACATACGTACTACAAGTTAACTAACAAACTATTAAAATACAAATATAATAATAACTAGGTAATCTAAATAGAACTAATAAAATAACATACTAAAATATGGCGCCAGAAAATTCCTCTGCATTTCTATCAACTGGTAATGTAGGTACCCAAGAAACTGGCGGCATTGCCACTTTGTATGGCAATGCTTAGCCTCTGGCCTTGTAGCCAAGATAAAAGCTAGCCGTTGGGTTACCGGGAAGTGTCAAACAGCCGTTTGTTAAAATCTACAAAATAAGTTCATTCATTCATTCATGATATTTTTGGTAGTAGTCAAATCCTATCAATTACCTCACTGATAAAACTCTTGCCGATCCCGGTCATGATGCACGAGAAGGCAATGGGCATGACTGCCAACACAGCAGGATGGTGCACATCCAAGGTCCAGTAAACGACCATCAGCAGAAACACGTAAAAACTCTTGTAGGCCTACGAAATATTTAAAAATAAAACTACTGAGGACTTTTCTCTTGGGCCAGAAAATAAGAGTTACTTTTATTGGTCTTGGACCTTCGCAGGAGCTCGTCCGAGGAAGTGCTACCGACAAGCGTTTTGACGCTAACGATTTCGATCACTAATTACACTAAATTACTAAAAGCAAGAGATCGAAGGCAGATAAACACCGACCAACTTACTACATAAATAGTAAATAGACCGGCAGCACCGTTCCCCTTTGGAGGTCCACTTTGTTCAGTGAACTTTGCAATTAGTTTTATGAAACCTTTGTCCTAATTCGGTTAAATTGATCTCTATCTCCAAAAGTGGACTGTAGTAGCTGAGTACCAGCAGGTACCCAGTATTGTATTATACTGTGGTCTAAGTTAAAACTTTATTTCAAAAAAGGTAGTTACAAAACTCCTTCGGTGCTCTTATTGAACTTGTAATATAACTCAGGTACTAACAATTTTATCACTGATAAAAATAACCGGTAATAAGATAATTGGAACAATCATTATAACCAATGTTCTCCAATATGTCCTGCAGAATAATTTGTACCGATCCCTTCTGGTGATTATCACAAGGTTAGTTACTCTGTGAAAGAAATAAATGATATATTGTATGCACAGAAATCACGTTTATTTTAATGGTTATGGACTTCTAAAGTAAAACTTACGACGAGGCATCAGAATCCATGTTTGTAAATTACAATGTCACTGAGATAAGAGTGATAGTGATGATAAATTTATATTTTACTTTTCTGACTATCAAAATAAGTCGCGAAGGTTCCGGTAATCACGATGGTTCAGCTAGGAAAAGATAAAATTAGTTTATGTGGTAAATCATTATTTTACAGTTTTGCCGGAAAAAAAAGCTACTATGTTTGAACATATTTGGTAGAAATTTATTTTGATAAGTGGCAACATTTATTAAGACCTATCATTTTAATTGTTAATTTTTTCCATTAGTTGTCAATTTATCGCGTTCGAGGTTGGGTGTATGTTGAATATAAACAAATTCGATACGATTTACGATAAAAATAGATTCAAAAAGCGGAAACATGCAAGTGGATTTAGAATTCGATTACAATGAAGCGACAGCAGCCATGGATAAATTTTCACAGGAGGATATAAACGAGCTACGTTACTGGACACAGAAATTGGATAAATCAAAATATGTGCCTAAGGATTTAACAGATAAACAATTAGTGCTGTTTTATAATGCTTGTTACGGGGACATGGACAAGACGAAAGCGTGTATAGAAAAGTATTACTCATGCAGAAAAAATGGACCGGAACTGTTCGACAATCGGATCTTGAAGACTGAAGAGTTGAAACAAAGTTCGGATGTTCTGTGAGTAAAATTCTCTAACTTAATAATGCACGCAGACTGATAAACTGATGATATTGATCTTTCCGATATTTACAAACTGTGATCATTGGCAACTGTTTGGCAAACAGCAAATATTTTTAGTTATCTAACTTTGGCCAACATTGTAATACAAACCAATTTCTCTTTTACTTCCCTTACATAAATCATGAATTAAAACAATCTCAAAACATAATGAAATTTTAGAACATTATACATTACCTAATTCTGCATATTATTGTAAAATGCATAAATTAATTATTTCTCTCTGAATGAATACAGATAATAACACTAATTTTTGCTACTATAGGTATTTAAAAATAAAGCTAGTCAAAATTAAAAATAATCTGTGCAAGATACTGTCATTACTTGGGTACATATAAGTTAATCCATCACATATCCTCTCTCTATCCATTTGAATGATGGCATTGGCAAAAAATATTCATTTGTTGTGACCTACTTTATCAGCAAAACAAAAGCCAGAAGTGGCCCACCAAGGCACAACATTATATCTACAACAAATTATAATCTAAGAAATAAAAAACCATTTTTTAAGGCTGATAAATCATCATCTGCTTAGTCTTTTCCCAAATATGGTGGGGTCGGCTTCCAGACTATCCTGATGCAGCTGCAATACCAGTATTTTACATGGAGCGACTGTCTATCTGACCTCCACAACCTAGTTACTGGGTAATATGATACCCCTTCGGACTTGTTGTTGTTTTTAAGGCTGATAAATAACAGTGTTTTTTTTACTTACCTACGCCATCATATTCATGCGGAAATCTAAAACAAATTACATGTTAAAGTTATCATTATTATCCCACACAAGTCTATAATCAGATGACAGAAACAATGGAGTAGTTATGTTGTAATAAATTATGTAAACATAACTTTATGTAAACACTGCAGCTGTCATGAGTACCAGCCAATTATTGTCCCACAGCAGAGCAAAGGCCTCTTCTGCTGGCTATTGTGTTCTGTATTTAGCTATATGTTACCCTACAAATGATAAGTGAAGACTATGGAAAATACGCACATTGACGTGGAGTTGCAGACACCAGTAGTATTACCTACCCTACAGATTCTTTAATATATGTTAATGTCACGGCTGGGACAATACTGACTGCTGTATTGGTCTAGTCATATGGTTGCAAGTGTAACTGCTGACCGTAGAGCCTATGGGCTCAATCTCTTGGTTTGTGAAAGTGTTCTAAGAGTAATTTCTCGAACTGAAAGCATTTCAAATAAACCAGGTACAGGCATTTTTGAATTGTCAAGTCAGAAAGATGAAGTTAGTTGCCCATTCCAAAACATAGTAGGAACCTGTGAAAAAGAACAGCGAAGAAATTCTATCTGTTCCCGGTTCATGGCAATAGGCTCTCCCCTATCATATGGAAATTTAACTACTTATAGCGATATGTGAAAAGAAAGTAGGGGAGGCCTTTGCGTAGCAGTGGGACACTAAAGGCTAATAAAAAAAAACTTGAGAGGTGTCAAGGGACACCCGGATGGAACGAAGTTCCTTTCGATTAATTAGTGAAGGAATTGTAATAAAATTTAATTTTTTTAAGTTATAATAATATTTTTTTTTATTATTAACAAATAAAAAAACAGACAAAAAAACTGGCTTGCTTTCTATAAGAGAGAAAGAGAGACAGACAGAGAAACACGCGTACGCCGCACGGCTTACAACTATAGCAAAAAGTGTAGTTACAACTTTTGGGTCTTAATTTTTTCCGTCTAGCCCCCTTTCGCAACGCGCGATAAGGAACTTCGTTCCAAAAAGCTATATGTGGGTGAAAGCACATATCTGCATAAACATGGGGAAGAGGAATAATGTTTTGTTATGTAAATATTTGAATACCAAGGTGGCTAAGGCTACGAATGTTACAATACTAGTTAACATACAAGTAAAAACACTTGTGGGGTATGTAAATACAATACATTTATTTCTATTGTAAACGTACACAACACAAAAATCATCGCAATATTTTTATTAACAACAAGTAAGTTGACAATTGCATAAATCAAAATCAAAAGTCAACCAGCACTTTTCGAACGTCAAAATTACTAAAGACAGTCCCCCAAAAACGCCCGCCCTTCACCACTTTCTAGTGCTATCGCTGGGAAGAAGTGGCGCAACAAACTCCCCAGCAGCACAGCTGTGCCTGTCTGTTCTGTTCAGGGCAGGTTCATAGCAGGGCTTTGCAGAAATTTTAGCTGAAAACTATGCTCCACAAAGCCAGTTTTCGCGGACAGATGTGTCCGGTTGGCGACAGATGCGTCCTTTCCCATAGATTTAATACGTCAATGGCTATTCCTGATACCTCGCCTTCGCTTCAAAATGCAGATATAGAACAACTGGCTTTTACTGGCGGCTTCACCTGCGTGGAGGTCGGAAATTATTCCAAGGGAACTTATTATCGGGATAAAATGACCTAGGTTTGGACATAGGAAACTATGTCCAAATCTAGGTCATGGTTGATCCGTCTGCCAAATTGTATCCAAATCCGTTCAGCCGTTAAGGCGTGAAAAGGTGACAGACAGACAGACAGTGTTACTTTTTTCATTTATAATAATAAACATGGATTCCAATGATATCGCGATGCCTAACATACAAATTTAAATAAGCATATAAGCTGAATGCGTCCTTCGACGTGGCAGCACCTATTTTCTTATCGCGCTCAAAATGCATTTTACGAGTTAGTGAGTAGGTGCACTAAAAATGCGAAAAGATTTAAATCAGGATTAGTGTCCTTTTTGGTATTGTAATAATATGCATGCTTATATACTACCCATGTAGGTACCGAAAAAGCATAATCAGCCTATAATGTTCCCACTGCTGGGACACAGGCCTCCTCTCTGTGAGAGTTGGCCGTAATCCACCACGCGGGCCCAGTGAGGATTGTTAGATGACATATGCCTGCAAATTTCTGATTCAAGGATATGCCGCTTGCATCATGTTTTCCTTCACCGTTTTGATAGCAGTGGTGATAAAATTAAATACACAAAGTAAAATGCCTGTCAGGCAACTGTAACTTATACATTTGTACCGTTAAGAGTAACAACGGAAAAGCATAAAGCTGAAAACTAACCAACCAGAAACTTCTCAGTTAATTAACCTTTTTGAAAATATTCTGAAACGCTCAAGTTTCAATCAAACCTTGCCAACTTCCAATTATCGGGAACCATTTACAGAACTTGAAACGGAAATATTCAATTAACATCTGGAATTTTCAATACAGGAGCCTCGTGTTGTGGGTGCTTGTTTCAGAATGGACGGGTTTTTTTTTTTAATTTTTTTTTTTTTTTATTCCACAAGGTATAAAGATGTTCACAAAAGGCGATGTTCATAAAAAAAACAATAACACTTTGCCCGACTCGGGAATCGTATCCAGGACCATCAGACCAACGGGGCAGGAATGTGATAAAATAAATAAAAAAATATTTATTTATTCTCACACTGGAACGCCATACGGCAATTACACCAATGGACTGGTTGTCAGACTTTCGGGCTTCTGACGACCCGTAACGACTGTCAAAGCTCCACGAATGACAGCCGGGACCAACGGCTTAACGTGCTTTCCGAGGCACGGAGGGGTCTCGGTATGTAAAGATGGTCACCCATGCACAGACCAACCGCGGCAAGCGTAGCTTAACCTGACCGATCAACCTGTGCGGCTGTTATTATTTAGCCACGAGCCCATGATGTAATATGCTTAGTATAAATTGACAAACGTCAGCAAATCTATCCATCTGATTTAGGTCTCCTGCCTGTCTTTTATTGTGCTTCCTTTTCTGTACAGATTGCCTGCTTTGGTTCCTATACGGTCTGAATTTAACAATGGGAAAATCTGCCATTAAACCTTCCGCCCATTTCAAATCAGCATGGTGTTACAAATTGTCCAACACTTTAACGGCAACTTTCTTTACCGCACACGTCATTCGTCCTATGCTCAATAAAATTACAATAAGCAATAAAATTATCCATTCTTGATCAACCAATTATTTTTATAGGCATCTGTTTGCTCTGACGTCAGAGATTCGCTCTGTAGGTCTGATCAATAGTCGGGTATTATCCTAACAATGCTATAAAAGAGAGGATAGGAGGAGAGCTATACTATAGTGATGTTTTAGCCTTTAAAATAACTACGCTTTTAGTTTAAGAGTCATGATCCTTTGTTATATCAAAAATACTGCAGCTTTTACTTTGTAATAGGTAAATGGTAAAGTTGAGAAGAATGTGCTGACGCATTAAATCCCAGTTGAGGCCAATCAGAACGGTGAAGGAAGACATCTTGAGAAAACGGGCATGTCCTAGAACCAAAAATTCCAAGACATGGGACATCCACCAACCTACACTGGGCCCCCGTGGTGGATTACACCCGCAGCCCGCTCCCTCTTACAGAGAGGTGGCATGTGTCCCAGCAGTGGGAATATTATAGGCTGATTATGCTTGTTTTATGAGGTCAATCCTATTCTTATGTGAAGAAGTAACAATTATTTAGTATTTAATAAGTGAACAAAATGCTCTATCAGGCGGATAGTTGGCATGCTTAGCGGTCATAGACCCAAGCTGCCCAATTTAGGCTGAACTTTCGATTTCCATTGACATCAACGTTTTCGGTATACATAACTATAATCTGTTAGATATTAAAGATAAAGTTCTGTTTAAAATAGCCTTATAAAGTCATTATTAACATTAAATTGCTTACCTGAGGTATTTGTGCAAGGACTTATTTATAATGAGAACGTAGCAATTTTTTTCCCATTTAGTTATGGGTGGCGAATCTACCAACCAGCACTGGGCTTGCGAGGTGGATTACGGCCTCTCACCAAAAGGAGGCCTGTGACCTAGCAGTGGGAACATTATAGGCTGATTATGCCAGTTATGGCGTATACAATTTGGTTGGCCAATTTCAGCTCCTCCCTTCTAAGTGTTCTGAACCAAATATCAAAGGTCGTCAACTGGTGCGGCACGCCCTTCAGCAGGTTGTCTGTTTATTTTATTGGATGCCTGAAAATGAGGCTCAATTCCCAATATAACATTCTTTGAACAGCGAAATCAAAATCATTTAATTCAATTCTTCGTATTTACGAAAGCAGACATGATTCGCTCGCGAATGAAATTCTTGAAAGGCTCTTAATATATTTGCTCCTTTTGATCTAAATCAACACTAATGTTGAGACTGTTAGGAATATATGTGTTAATGTCTTGTGTCGTTTGAAGGATATTGGAAATTCAGAGTTATCAAGCAGAGAGAGTAGAATACAAGCAAAACATGTTTGCTACATCTTAACCAACTTGTTTTGCTCGTATTGTGTAAATATATAGCTAGAAATGTCATAGAGCCTCATGACAACGACGATGGATACCATCGTCATCATAATTTCTGTCGAAAGAAGTCCACTGCTGGACACAGGCCTAGCCTAAGCGTAGCCATATCAACCGGTCCTATGCTTCTCACATCCAACGGATGCCTGCGGCCTTCACAAGGTCATCGCTCAAAAGATGATGGTATAAAGTTCCGCAAATTGAGGGATACTGCCTAGAGCAGTAGTGGCTCAGTGGTATCTGGCCGACTTACATGTTGTAGGTCGTGGGTTCGAGCACAAGCAGGCGCTTTACTTTGTGTAAATATTTTCATCACTCTGCTCTCAAAACGGTGACGGAAATCATCGTGAGGAAACCGGCATGTTCTAGAACCAAAAATTCTAAGACATGTGACATCTACCAACCCGCACGGGGCGCGCGTGGTAGATTGCAGGCCACTCCCTCTCGAAGAGAGGAGGCCTGTGTTCCAGCAGTGGGAACACAGGCTGCTTATGCTGCAATCTTTCGGCCCCAAACCTGCCACTGAATATTTCCATAGTAGAACGCAATAGAAAGAAAACTTTTCTCGTAATAGCAAACGAACTTTAGACCTAATACTCCGAAAGCAGTTAGAAAACCAGTTACGAGTATAAACAACTGCTTAGTTTCTTACCAGCGACCATATTTTCTTACAGTTGTTTAACCTTCATTAAGTTAGCTAAACAATTGTAGCAAGGTACACAAATACCTCTTTATGTATTATAATATTTGAATACTATACCTTCCTATTCTATTGTCATGTAAATTATATTTATTTAAAGTAGATGAACTTGTCTATCAGTATTGACGTTGTAAATAACTGTTTTGTTGAATTATGTTTGTGATGTATGGGTTAAATGAAGAATTGGGACATTTTGAAAGGCATTGTGACTGGATTGTTCGTGGAGCTATTGACTACAGACTGATGAAGTGTTGACAGACGGACGCGCAACCTGTTACCATGGATTCAGTACATGATTCTAAACCTGCGGTGAAAATTTTCGGCTGCTGTTAAAAAAAAATTTGTAGTTTTTTATTTTATTTTATTTAAGGATTACCAACGAGATACATTACAATTATCTTTAACCGTTATATAACTTGTATTATTATGCATTATCCTGTAATGCACACTCAATAACAGGTAACCCCCACGAGGGGGCGTTATCGCAGAACCTATGGTTTAGATGAACGAAAATCGCTGGAGCGTCCCACCATCTGTCAGTTGCCTCGGTCAAAGCGAAGTTTATATTTGAAGTTCAAGCAAGCTTATACTAAGCAATTACACCCTGACTAAAGACCCGTCTGGCAACTTGAAAGGACCCATTACGTCAATTTATAGCCCGTGCCACTCAAGAGTAAAATGCGTAGAATTATTAAGAGGGTTTCCTAGGCAACGAGGGCTAGTCAGATCTATTTTATAACGCGTATTGATCTTGGAGTGAGACAGAAAACAAGTCCCGTCCTTTCGGTAAAAATCTCACCGTACACCGTACGTCTCAACATACCTAGGTGAAGTGAGCTTGAACTGAGCTGTCCTAGTTGGCGCGGTCGCAGCCCAAGATTTGGGGGGGGGGGGATCACCACGGGTGTCGAGGAATATTTTAAGGGAAGTACATCTTCTCGTTAGTCTAATGGTCGTTACTGCTAAGCATGAGGTCCTAGCTGGGCTCGATTCCTCGGTTGGGTAAAGTGCTATTGGGTTTCTCCAACAGAAATTACTCATGAATTTTTGCCCAGGCTCGCCCCCCTATGACATGACACTTATAACTCGCGAAATGTGGGTGTAAGTACTATATTAAGATACACCCCTGCCTAACCCTTGGGGATTAAAGGCGTGATGTTATGCTAAGGTTCATGTACATCTCCAGCTAGACAAATTGGTCGTATGTATTAGCACGGTAGATTATGCAGGGCGAGGAGAGCGAGCGAAGCGAGCTCGAAAATTTTAAGAACCCGCCTCGGTTAGATTTGGTTTTGTTTTATATTTTCAAACACAAATAGGAGTTACATTGTCGACTTATGCAGGCGAGCCCAAAAAGCAACTTTCAGAATGTAGAAGGCAAGAGTGAGCGAAGCGAGCTCAAAAATTTTGCACACTCGGATAAGTCTGATTTTCTTTCAATCATTGCAAAAGAACTAGGAATACTTGCTTTGTCAACTTATTAAGAAAATCTCAAGAATCAACAGAATGTAGATCGCAAGAGCGAGCGAAACAAGCCTGAAAATTTTAGCACCCCACCTTGAATAGTCATACAGACGATCGGGGCGGGGTGTCCAATGTCCGAGTTTGCTTTGCTCGCTCTTGCATCCTAGATTCTATATTTTATAACAGGCTTTTTAGAGTAAAAACTTTTTTAGGCGCGTTAATAAACCCACTGTCATTTCATAGTTTTAAGTTTTTACTTCTGTCGGCACTTCCCATGTCTATCTATGTTCTTAATGTTTTTGTATATGCCCATCGGGATTTTCGTGGCTCAAGTACAGTTTTAAGTAAGTAAATCATTCTGACTCTCGACAGCTTCAATGATTTTGGGGGGGTCATCATGACCCCACGAGCCTCGGACGTATGACACTTCACCTTTTTTTTCCGTGGAGAAATCCTCATGGGATACCCTTCACCTGAGTTTTCTGCGGTGAGATTTTTACAGAATAGATCGGTTGTTGGCAACGCGTTAGTCTGAATTTTAGACACAGGAACTTTGGTCCTTTGCTGTTTACCATAAGTAACTGCAAAAAGAAAGCGTCTGCTTTCTTTTCATTTTGTCCTTTACTAATTAGAGGGGCGCCCGTGGCTAAATAATACCAGCTGCGCAAGTCGATCGATCAGATTAAGCTACGCTTGCCGCGGTTGGTCTGTGGATGGGTAACCATCTTAACATGCCGAGACCCCTCCGTAGTACAGAAAGCACGTTAGGCCGTTGGTCCCGGCTGTCATTCGTGGATCTTTGACAGTCGTTATGGGTCGTCAAAAGCGCGAAAGTCTGACAACCTGTCTTACCAAGGAGTATCGTATTACCCAGTAACTGGGTTGTGGAGGTCAAATAGGCAGTCGCTCCATGTAAAATACTGGTATTCAGCTGCATCCGGTTAGACTGGAAGCTGACCCCAACATAGTTGGGAAAAGGCTAGGCAGATGATGGCTAATTACTGTATTAAGTATTGTATTGGTGTCTGCTTAGCCGTTAAATTAAAACCTACCTTTAGATAGTCACTTCAATACAAAATCTATATGAAATTAATTAGGTATCAAAAAGCTCTGTAATCTAATTTCGTCTGATGTCATAATCTTGTCCTCGCGACATAATGTCTGCACTTATAAAAAACCGGCCAAGTGCGAGTCGGACTCGCCCATGAAGGGTTCCGTTACGTTACGATTTATGACGTATTAAAAAAAAACTACTCACTAGATCTCGTTCAAACCAATTTTCGGTGGAAGTTTATATGGTAATGTACATCATATATTTTTTTTAGTTTTATCATTCTCTTATTTTAGAAGTTACAGGGGGGGGACACACATTTTACCACTTTGGAAGTGTCTCTCGCGCAAACTATTCAGTTAGAAACCTCAATATCATTTTTGAAGATCTATATCCATAGATACCCCACACGTAAGGGTTTGAAGAAAAAAAAATTTTGAGTTTCAGTTCTAAGTATGGGGACCCCCAAAATTTATTGTTTTTTCTATTTTTGTGTGAAAATCTTAATGCGGTTCACAGAATACATCTACTTACCAAGTTTCAACAGTATAGCTCTTATAGTTTCGGAAAAAAGCGGCTGTGACATACGGACGGACAGACAGACAGACAGACAGACATGACGAATCCATAAGGGTTCCGTTGCCATTTGGCTACGGAACCCTAAAAAGATTTCGCTTGGAAACAGGTTATTTATTTATAATAATAAGCACACCAACAGCGCAGTCACTTACAATTCAAATTAAATATCATCTAAAATTAGCATTATAGTAACCATGCAAATAACAGGTATGCATGACCTTTAACTTAAAAAATATTAGAGACAAAGAACAATAAAAAGTGTGTTTAGTAGATCTTAATCTACAAAACAAAACAAAATAAATCAATTTGAGCTACATAGACGTGCACTGTTCACACTGTCTAAATAGGGAACGTCTGTATGAAGCAAAACTCATGGAGAAAATATCAATAGGAAAATCTGTCAAGTTGGACCTTTCATTACATTGCCTTGCTATACGTGTTAGTGGGCTATTAAATGTGGTATTTTAGGTGGATGTAGGCAATTCAAAAATACGATGATGACGCTTACTACGTTGGCCAGACCTAATGTTAAAATAACCCACAAATTCTGCATCGATGAAACCGTTTATAATTTTACTAGCTTCTGCCCGCGGCTTCGCCCGCGTGGATGTCGGAAATTATCCCACGGGAACGTGCTAACAGGATAAAATGTACCTATGTGCTTCCCCAGGATGCCATCTATCTCTATGCCAAATCAGAAGTTCAGTGGTTTAGGCGTGAAAATGTAACATACAGTTTCAACTTCAAATCCTCTCCTTATAAACTGAATTACCCCTTTTTGTCCCGTCAGTGGTAAATTTTCGACAACTTTACATACTCCTACTTAACATTAATTATTTTCTGTCAAAAGTATCAATCAATACTGAGTTTCGACTTATTCGGACCGCGCATTCAATTTCTTCCACACAAACTTAACACCCCTACCTATATCCCTCTTTGAGGGGTAGTTTTGAAAAACTTATAATGATAAACTTTATTACTTACTTAGGCAAGTATTCTTGCCAAGTTTCAAGTTTATTAACTAAATGAAGAAGATTTTTCATATAAACTGTATCCCCGCTTTTCACCCCCACAGGGGTGGAATTTAAAAAAAATCGTTTGGGATGTATTCATAACTTGACTCAAAGATTATTTATACTAATTTTCGAGTTAATCAAGCCATGCAGTAAAAACCTCCCCTGAAAAATTGACTACCCCATTTCAGCCCGTCAGGGGTAGATTTTCAAAAAACCCTGATACACATTATTCTTTACTTGCAATAAAAAAAACTTGTTAAAACTACCCCCCAATCCCTTATTAGGGGGTAGTTTAGAAGAAAAAAAAACTGACAATCTTCATAATTTATTTAGATAAGTATTCGTGCCAAGTTTCAAGTTTATTAACTCAAGGAATAAGATTTTTCATACAAAGGAATTCCCCCCTTTTCACCCTCTTAGGGGTGGAATTTCGAAAAATCCTTTCTTAGTGGATGCCTTCTCTTCACGAAGAACACACCCTCCAAATTTCATGACTCTAGGACCAGCGGTTTAGGCTGTGCGTTGATCTATCAGTCAGTCAGTCAGGACTTTGAATTTTATATACCTATATAGATGGAGTATTAGTAAGTCAGAAAGGCTACGTCTTTCTTTTAAGCTAATCATTTTAAAGTGCTTTAACCTGTCATTCTAATCAGGTATGGCTTTACGGATCCCATTCTTCATACATAAATACCTAACAAAACGGGCCTGAACAGATTCAACACTATTAGAATAAGTTGAATAATAGGGAGACCAAATAGAGGAACAATATTCCAAGGAACTCTTTGTTAGTGCGTTGTAAAGTATAATAATGCTACTATAATTACGAAAAGGTTTCGACGTACGGATTATAAAGCCAAGCATTCTATTAGCCTTACTTACTATACCATCGATATGATCGCGAAAGATAGTGATGAATCGACGAGTACCTCTAGGTCACAGATGACCGACACTCTGCTTAGTACTGATCCATCAATATGATAATCAATGTAATTCACCTTATTCGTGAATGTAACTGTGTGGCATTTTTTAACATTGAGCGTCATTCTGTTGTTCAAACACCATTCTTGAAGTACATCAATATCCCTTTGAAGCTTTATACAATCACTTAGGTCCGATATCCTACAGTATGTCTTTAAATCGTCAGCGTAGGCTAAGCACTTGCAATTTATTAAATCCAAAAAATCATTCAAAAAAACCAAATAAAGCAAAGGGCCCAACTTAGAGCATTACTTATTTTTAAATAACATGAATGCCACACTTTTCCTCGATCAAACCGATTTGAAAAATCCACAATTATGTCTGACTAGCTTTTAAATTAAATTAAACTTTATTTCAGACTAGGTCCATACTTTTGTTAGTATTTTGCTGTTAGTAACAATAACACACACTTTTGCACACGACTTCGCCCGCGTGGATGTCGAAAAATATCCCTCGGGAGCGTACCTGCTAACCGGGAATAAAAGTATCCTTTTAAATATCAAAACTGCTGAATGCGCGGCGCGGCGGGGGGCGGGGGGCCGTGAGCGATGACAAATGAGCGGCCTGCACTGTCCCCCCGTCTCGCCGCGCACGTACCGATGGCGCGGTACAGCGGTTTTGGTCAAACTATAGTACGTGATTCCGTACAATATTAATATGATAGAATTACTTAATTGCTTGGTGAAAGGTCGTCCAGTAAGCAACATTAACACTTTCACTTCCTATGACTTTTAGCGTTACATTGTAGGAAATCAGTTGACATTTTGTGTCTTCGAATATTGAGGAAGTTCTCTTGACTTTAAGACATCAATTATGATGACATTTATGAGAAACTTTCGAACTACCTTTTAGGCAGAATAATTTAATTGATCTACGCAGTCCAGACTTCCGAAATTAAAGTTATTTTTCACTTTGTAGTCTCTGTTTTGGAAGTCGGTTGTTTTTTTTTTTGCAAAATAATTTTTATTTTTCACTTTTAAGTTGTAATTTTTACCAGTAATTTTGGTTTAAAAACCAAACTTCTCAACCGTTTTTGATGATATTTCTATGGGACCAATCTGAAAGTATATCCTTACAAATAAAAAAAGAATTGAGAACCTCCTCCTTTTTTGAAGTCGGTTAAAAAAATCAGCTCTTTCCTGCACATATGCGGGCAAAATATATGGAACAGGAGTCTTTTTTTTTCAGTAAGTATATTGTTCTGGGCCTGAAAAAAAAATCGGCCGTTTCCTGCAAAAGTGTAATATATTATCTACGTGGTCAAAATGTATGAAACAACTTTTTTTTTTAAATAACCGACAAAATGTTTAACGCTGCGGGGTTCCTAATCATGCACTGAATACATGGTTACAGATGTGCGTCGACGTCCCTGCCACACGGTATATTCAGTTTTAAATTACCATCCGAATGGTAAAAGTATTTAGAAATTCAGTAACCGCTGAAATACCTCACTTTCATCCTCCCGACCGTCCATGGACTTTTAAAAAGGGCAAAGGTCGCGGCCGTTGGATATACGATCTCTCATTGTATTAAACATTGTTTTGTCCCAGGAGATATTCACGACTGTTTCGGAATTATTATCTACCACGTAGATCACAGACTACATACGAAATGTATCTTCGTCACAGTCACGTTCTTGAACTGCAAACTGCAGCAGGAATAATTGCCCCCTCGTACACAACTGCACAAGTCCTTGAAGACTGAAGCATAATTATTAACTCTCTTGGCGACTACCCCAGCACATTAGTTCGTAGTTCCCGGAGTTTAGACATGTGTCCAAATGTACTACTGCCAAGAGACTTTTGACCATCGGATACATCCAGCCTGGGGTGGAGCCAGTGAAAATCATTTTGTACGACTGGAACGAGCCCAGAGAGCCGTACTGAAAGTCCTACTCTCTCGGCCGTTGAGATACTCTACAGCACAGTTATATGCAGAATCCAAAGTGCTATCAGTCAGGCAACTGTATATACTCCAGTCCATGCTCCGTAAGCACTCAACTCGTCCGTTATCGGAGCCAAATGGTAGGGAAAAACACACAGTCTTCCCGGCTCCCGCTAGAGTCGTATAAAACCTCCTTCGCTAAAAGGCATTATTACATCAACAGTACGAAACTCTACAACCAGTTAAATAAATTATTAAATATTTTCCCTAAACTAAATACCAGTGTAAATCTGAGTTACAAAAATATCTGCAAAAACTTACTTACCGTATGACTGAGGATCTTTTGATTGGAAACTATTCCAACCTCAACAGATGGGCTTTTATAGCTCAAAATTAAATACATCCATAATTTGAATTTAATATACATACATCTCGCTCACGACCACTTTTACAAACACATACTCACACACATACACTTACTCAGATATACTCTCACTCATTCAATATCAAACACACGCTTCACCAATTAGTTAATCAATCAAGATCAAAATCATTGTGTCCTATCTAGGTATAAATTATATATCCATGCATAATTTTGAAGGTACACTGACTTCTAAGATACAGGTTTTTTACCTAGTTTAGAGGTCAGGGTCTTTTTTGCAGTGAATCACTTAGCATAAGCCAATTTTTTTCTTTGTTTCTTGTTCAATGTAATGTTCGTGCATTTCTGGGAGCAATAAAAGATTTTTTATTTTATTACATCTTACGACGCCTTTTTACCAAGGACCATTAAATTAATCCTAAATCTCTTCCAGAAAACAGGACTAGATCAAAGGTCGCCTTTATATGCTCGTAAAGGATCAGGGTCAAACCCTTCGTTTAAGTAACTGTTCCGGATTGACCTCTAGACGGAAATGTAAGCGAATTCACTTAATCACATCTGGCTAGACGTCTGGACATTACTCAGAATGCTATTTAAGACCGCCTGCCATCCCTCATCTCTTTTTATCGAGTACGAGACGTGACAAATTCTAGAAACCCTTTTATAGCTATAATTGTCCTCATTCAGGGCCGTTTCCAGCGTTAAAAAGGCCCTAAATGTTGTCAAACTTTGACATCAATACACATACGTTATTTTTAACGACATCGCTTTGACAGTCAAAGCGATATCAATTAATATATCGATACCGGCAGTAGGGTGTGATTGTGGACCTATGTAGGTCGCGCTGCCACTGACGACGCTGACGCCGTGGAAGTGGTAAAGTTTTGGGCCAACAAGATATAAAATTCAGCCGTGCCAGGGACACGAAGAAGAAGATGCGATATCAAGTTTTATTTACACTACGATGGGTAGAGATGTACACAGACGCGGAAAGGCAATATCCTTCTTTCGTCACAATCGGTTACAAAAGGCATCGTAAGCGTTTCTGCACGATTACAATCTCTTTCGGGCAAAAACTTTGCGTAAGCGTTCGACACGTGATTATGATGTTTACAATGAAATCGCACGCTCGTATACAAAGGTACACAAAAGATACTATCGATTTGACCTGTCAGCAGTTTGTATAAGTAAATATGCTAAATTGTGCTATAAACATCAACGTTTTATGTTTAGGTAGCGTTGAAAAGTAAGTATATTTTCTTTGATGATCTGAAACTGAAACTTCTGACTCGTCAAGACTGTCTGATTGTAGTTCTTGAGTTCCTTGACTCTATTTATGCTTTCAATCTAATTGATTTAATTGACCTTTCGCTGCTTGATGCACTGTATCCATTCCTTCTATATCAAGAGCTTTCTGTTAGTCTGTTTGGTTCGGCTAATTTCCAAAACGGCTGTACCGATTTTAATGACATTTGGGTTGGTGATACTTTGAACCCTGGGGAAGGACATTCGATCTAAGCCTTGTATATTCTTATTTGCTATGGCATTCATTTTCAAGTCATCTTGGTCTATTAGTCATTAATCCAGCATGTTTTCAAGCAGAACAGCCGTTTCCAGTCCAACCTCTTCTAAACACATGTCGTAGCATGGGCCATCTGCTATTTCGGCCATAGTGCTTTCTGACCCCCAGCTTTCCCATTCGAATTAAGCCTTGTAGAAGTCCTAATTGCTATTATTTCTAACTCATCTTTGGAGGTGGATAGTTGACCTATTCATCATCAATTCAGCATTTTTCCAATTACAAGGTCAGCTTCCTAAATGTTTTGTTGTCATCAATCAACTGCCTTACCTGCATTAGTACCTTCTGATGCCAAAAACCCAGTCAGTGGTGGGTCACCGATGTATTGTGAAGCCTATTGATCCATCAAAACTGCGGTGTGTTGTGGGAACCTAGTTAACTGCGCGTTATAATGACTGCTAATCAGGTCACTGGCGCATAGTCGGTGTATATCGCGTAACCAGCCTTAGAGAGATCCCTATGGGATTGGAGATACTTTTAGCCTTTAGAGATGAACTGACTGTTCCGAATGGGAAGAAGAATGACCTGGGAAAACTTGGTGGGCAGTGAAAAGTTGAATTAGGTTCGGATGTAGTGCAGAAGTTTTTGTACAAATTGTACTAGTGTTAATTCGGTATTTACACTGATTTGGATCGTTGGCAACATAATCAGCCTATAATGTTCCCACTGCTGGGACACAGGCCTCCTCACCGATGCATGATTCTAGGTCAAAATATGCGGCATAAACGGAACATAAACGCCCGTATCTTTTCAACGCGTTGACATAAAGTTTTTTTTTTACTGCTTCAATGGATTTCAGTCCTGAGTATTTGATATTAATTTCAACTTAATAATTTCTGAGAAAAAGGGTCTTCACAGACGGACAACGAAGTGATCTTATAAGGGTCCCGTTTTTCCTTTTGAGGTACGGAACCATAAAAATAACAACTTTAACAAATATAATATATATATATATATATAAATATTATATAATATTTATATAATATAATATAAATATTAAATATAATAATAATATAATATATAATATTTTTATTTATTATTATTATATATATATAATATAAATATTATAGATCAATAGTTATTGTTATTTAGTAATTCTACGAACAGGCATAATCGGTTACAAACCAAGCAACGTTTGATTTGTTAACTTCTTTGTTAATAATTGACAAACACAAAAGGTCAGACGTTCACATATTAATCAGCTAGTCTAGCTAGTCTGTGGTAGTTTTCTATTTTCTATTCTTATAGTTATTTATTACCTGTCGTTTTCGATCCTGCCAAGCTTACAAAAAAGGTTCGTGTTACCTACAAAATACATTTTTTAAGTCTAGACCAAACACGCGAAATTCGACCGGCACCCTAATTGCGTAACACACGATCAATCGGAATCGGTTTCATTTTGACAGTTCAACAACATTCATTGCGTTATATATATGTTGAGCAGACAAATTTTTCGAACTTATGAAGCAATGGATTAGCAATTTGCTTCAAAATGATTCAGATTCAGATGGATCGTGTGTTACGTAATTAGGGTGCTGGACCTAGAAGGTACAGTCATAGAAATCTATTTACTAATAATAAAGCTGAAGAGTTTGTATGCTTGTTTGAACTCGCTAACCCTTGGAACTACCAGTCGGATTTGAAAAAATATTTTTGCATTTGGTAGCCTAATTCTTGAGGAAGGCTATAGGATATTAAACATCACGCTAGGATCCTTAGGAGCCGAGCAAACAGAAAAACAGTCAGAAAGAACGCTAAGCAAAATCGCGGTGGGTCGGGGGAATAAGAAATTTCCCGCGGATGAAGTCGCAGACAGAAGCTAGTTTATTATAAAGCAAATTGACACACCAATTTGCGATGTATAGCCATTTCATAGAACTGTCAAAGAATGACAGTTGTGATTTTACAATACGGATAATTAAAGTCGGTAGTCAATTTGCTTAACATTTAATTTTCCTGACTTTACCTTTTGCCTAGTTCATGAAGAGCGGCTGGTGCGATGAAATAGCTAAACTTATAATGGAGCTTGTCTGTGTCGGCCCTTTTATCGTGACTGTCTTCGTGACTTCATGAAATATTACCTACCCTGTAAGAATCTTCCGCTGAAATGGCTGAAAATAGGTTACCGGGTTCCTAGACGTTCAATTAAGTCAAGTCATACCAGTCCGTGCTACTTGTAGGGTTGCCAGTTGCTATCTCTTGATAGTCTAAATTCAGGAAAAATTAAAAAGTTTTTTTTTTTACTTTTTATTTTATTTTGAACCTGTATTTTCTATTTGAACGTACAGACTTCAAAATATCCGCACCCTAATTGCGAAACACACTATGAATCTGAATCCTAATCATTTTGGAAAATGTATAAAACGTAAATAACGCAATGAATGTTGTTGAACTGTGAAATTGAAACCTATCGCTACTAATAGTGTGTTACGCAATTAACCCGCTGTTCTTGAACGGAAAAAATTACAAAACTCTACAGTCCATTTTAAAATTGAAAAACGTCTGGATTTGACATTTCTTTTGTCCATATATCAAATACTATGCTAAAAACAGAATTTTAAATTCCGGAAGATTTCAATTTTCATTGCTGAATTCCGGGAGAGATGGGAACCCTAGCTACTGGTAAAAGTAGTTTCTTAGTTCATTTTTCCTAAAGCTGATATAAGACGCTTCACTCGAGTAAATGGTTCACTCAAATTAATGTTAATTTTTGTTTCATTCCACGTTCTTATGTACATATGAACGTGGAATGAAACAAAAATTAGCATTAGTGGAATGAAACAAAAATTTACATTAATTTGTTATTAATTTAGTACGTTCATTTGCTCGTTTAATTTAATTTTTGAATTATTTAGAGAGCGAATGAAAGAGTCGCCGAATGCCAAGATCCAATATCGTTGGATCGGTTCTCTAATTAATGCATTTTTCACTTTTGTTTGATTAATTTTGTGTTCACACGTTTCACTTCTGATTTCAGCTTTAGGTAGGTGCTTATTTTATTGTGTTTCCTGATAAATTCTGTTTTATTGACGTGCATTTTCCGGTTTCCTCATGGTGTTTTCCTCAATCCTTTTGAGAGGAAACCGGCATGTCCGAGTACTTACCAAAAGTTCGAAGACATGTGACATCTACCAAACCGCACTGGGCATGCGTGGTAGCTTACAGCCCACCCCTTTCGAAAATAGGGGGCCTGTCTCCTAGCACATAATAGGATATATAGGAACATTACAGGTTGATTATACATAAAGAGTATTCTATTCTATTCTATTATGCTACGTCCATATATGGCATGAGTTATGTTCTTTTGCAAATTTCAGACTGTCCCAGGTCATGCTTAGAATATGAAATTACTGTAATAAATTATAGACAGTCTCTAGATTATCTAAAGGTTTATGAGTACAATATTTGTATATTTGTTCTTCATATAAATTACATTTTCAAAAACCAGATGTTCCGAATAGTTAGTGCTACAGGTGACCTTTCATTTAACTAACTTACCTTACATTATACTTAAAATTATAAAGAGGTACAATTTGTGAGTTAGTATGTAGAGGGAATCTTTGAAATAACTTCCGATCGATTCTGTAAAAATCTCACCGTGAATAGTTAGGTGAAGTGAGCTTAGAGTGAGCTGTCAATAGTGTCAATCCCTAGCATAAGTTGGAATGACAGTTCACTCCACGCTCACTTCACCTAAGTTTTCACGGTGAGATGGTTACAGAATCGCACTGCAGATCCGGTTCCGAAAATTCTGTCACTAATGGGAAGCTACAGTATTGCTGAGTATCATAGGGTATATTTCATGTTAAAACAAGAAATTTCACGCAGACGAAGTCGTCGGGCGTCAGAAGTTTATTATAAGATACGGAATGGTAAGCGACCGATCGCACTGCGAAAATCGACCTAGTGTAAATCCGCCATTACTTACATACAAAAAATCATTATGTAATGTAAGTAAATAAATTACTTAATGGATGCACACACAGAACCTTGATATAGAATTGGCATTTAAAATGAATAAACATTAATTTTGCTTCAAAGAGGTTAGACTAGATATTGTGGGTCTATGACGCATGTTTTCATTTATTCACAACAAACAGGCTTGTTTTTGCTCTGATAACTAGATAATTACGTGTTTAGGCACTAAAGGGTTACGTTATGATATATGTTAGGGTTTTGAAAAGCTATAAAATCTTACATAATCCAAAACAAACAACAATTATTTATGAAAACAGTATGTATTCTGCTATAACACTGAGTAAATTATTCAGATTGTCTTTGTTTTTCATATTACTATTACGCAAGAATTTTCAGAACATGATCAATTCAAGTGCACACTTTCGTCTAAAATCCTACTAATATTTTAATGTGAAAATTTTGTTTTTTTTGGATGTTTGTTACTCAAAAACGGCAAAAAACGGCTGAACGGATTTGGATGACATTTGGCACACAGATAGTTTATAAACTCGATTAAGACATAAGCTTTAATCCCGGTAGTATGATCCCGTGGGATAACTTCCGACCACCACGCGGGTGAAGCCGCGGGCAAAGGCTAGTTTCATATAAATAAACAAAAGTTTTCAGAACATGATCCAGTTCAAGTGCCACTTTCGCCTAAAATATTTCATAAACCAAGTACAGACTGCCAGCACATCAAGCTAGAGCTATCCGAAACTGTCAAATTTTCCCAATCAACCTTAAACCTAATGCTTTAGGTATAAAGTTGAAAATCTACTAAAGAAATTTTAGTAGCTTGTAGTAGCTTGATGTGCTGGCGTCTGCACCTAGGTACTCATATAAACTACAGCTTATACAAATACCAGTAGCCGCAACGTTTTTTTATTACAATTTTATGACCCGATATTAAACCTGCCACAAGTTACGTCGCAAAACCGGTATTCTACACCTTAGTGCCGTACACGTGCCTCGTTTAAGAACAGTGCTATATTATGTGTAATATCGATTTCAATCGGATTAATATAAGTATTGCGATGAAGCCACAAAGTGTTTACTTGGAAAAATATGGAAAAAGAACGGAGCGGAGGAAAAATACATCGATCGTTCGTAGGTACACTTCGTACTTAGAATCACACATATATGCGAATTTCTCGAGAAATACCTAGGTATGCTAAATAAGGCTAGATTGCCTCATTATTATTTGAGACAAAAATTAAGTATTTTTAGCATATTTAGGAAATATTTTTGTGCCATTCTTATACAGCGTAATGAATTAACTATCAACATCGTAATCGTTAAAAAGTTATCAGCTGTCCCATACAAAATATTCAATACCTACTCGGACCAAAATGTATGAGACGGTTGATAATTTTATAGCAATTACGATGTTGGTCCCAAGGAGAAAGTTGTTCAGTTTGATGGTCTGTACCCTTAAATTTGATCACACCTGGCTGCTGTACTTATATACGAAAATTTGCCAAAGTTGGCCTCGATAAAAGGCCTAAAACTAGCAAAAGCAAAACTTTCCCTGTATACTTTTCATTATAATAATGCTGGAGGTTTCTAAAAGGGGACCTCTCAATAGCATTGTAACTGGCGTTAGAGAAAACCCTGAAAATTCTATTTTAATTTAACGCAAAAACATTTTCTCTTCTTTTGTAAACTCGTAGTCGCCAACCGCTGTGAAATCCCAGGAAATTCTATTTTCATTTTTAGAGTTCTTTACCCAAAGGATGCCAGCCAACGGGACCCTATTACTAAGGGTCCGTTGTCCGTCCGTTCGTCTGTCACAGGGTTGTATCTTTTGAACTTAGGTAGACTTAAAGTGAGAGTGAGTGAGTGTTTTCACAGAGTGTATACTACTATGGCTGATGTAAAAACAAATAATAAAAATAAAATAAAGTGAAAAATAAAAGGGGTTCTCCCATTAAAGTATATCTTAGTAGTTTTTTTCTGTTCTGTGTCTTAGTATCTATATGTATGTATAACGATGGTGGGCTCCCCATACAAGCAACGTGTTTATTTTTACTAAGTACTTCATCATCATCATCAGCCTATAGCAGTCCACTGCTGGATATAGGCCTCTCCTATTGCACGCCATTCATCTCGATTTTCGGCAACTCTCATCAAGCTAAGTACTTACTTAAGAAAAATATGTATTTTACGCATTTCGTGTCGCTTTTTATTTTCACATACACGACTATTTATTTTCCCATTTCTCGTCGGCCAAGGCTTGTGGGCAATAACTTTCGCGTCGGTTGCACCTGCTTGCTTTTGGCAGCAGTCGAGGCCTTGTTTTAAGTGCCTTTACAGACCATTTTAAGAGCTCTTAGTCTGAAGGCTTTTTACGGTCGAATTCTTTTTGAACCTAAGAGGGGCTTGTGGCTAATTAATAACAGACGCACGGGTCGATCGATTAGGTTAAGTTACGCTTGCCACGGTTGGTCCGTGGATAGATGACCATCTTTACATACCAAGACCCCTCCGTGTGGGTAGCGGGATCGTCCGAAAGGGTTACCGCTGCCCTGGAACATAAAGGGCTAAGGAAGGAACACGGGTGGGTTTTAGTCAGTAAGAGTCTGACACTCCCTTCTGCTCCACCCAGAGCGGGAGGAGTCATTTGATGATTTCCCATCCTGAAAAAAAAAAAGACCCCTCCGTGTCTCGGAAATTCTCCCGGCTGTCATTCGTAGATCTTTGACAGTCGTTACGGGTTGTCCGAAGCCCGAAAGTCTGACATCCAGTCTTACCAAGGGGTATCGTATTACCCAGTAACTGGGTTGTGGAGGTCCGATAAGCAGTCGCTCTATTTGAAATACTGGTATTCAGCTGCATCCGCAGACACAGCTAGTCTAGCCTTTTTTTTTTTTTGGTGGGTTATCATCAGATGACTGACTGAGACCTCCCGGTCTGGGCGGAGCCGGAGGGCTCAGACTTTTACTGACTAAAACCCACCCGTGTTCCTTCAGTTACCTATGCCAGGGGCAACGGTATCTCTTTCGAACAACCCGCGGCCCTGCAGGTATCGGCCCTAGCGGACCCCGTCATTTAGTGCTGACATCTCTTTGAGGCGTGGAACACAACGCGCCGTCGACCCGGGCCTGCAGTGCAATTCTGTAACCATCTCACCGTGAATACTTAGGTGAAGTGAGCGTGGAGTGAGCTGTTATTCCAAATAATGCTACGGATTGACATTACTGACAATTCACATCAAGCTCACTTCACTTGAGTTTTCACGGTGAGATTTTTACAGAATTGACCGGCAGGTCCTTACCGGGCGACGAGCTACCCAATGCGCGCCGCCCGCAAGCCCGCGCCTACGCTGGCCGAGGAGTCGATTGTTGACTCCCGACGAGCTAGTCTAGCCTTAAATTGAGTTTCATACTACAGATATCTTTACAGGATTCATTTCTAAGTTGTTGATATACCAGCGTCCCGACGAAGCATTTCGCCTTACCAAATTACGAGAATAGCTTAGAAATGGAATTTATTTCTAGTGTACATATTGCCAAAACAATATGAGAAGGAGTATTCATGAAATTGGGGGTTTAATTTAGATCACGTTTTAGCTTACCATCGCTCATGAATGAAGTAAGTAGCGCTGTGGCTCTGTCTCGCTTAGGGTCACAGCATTATGCTAAGCGATGACCATTTTGCGCGATTGATTGACGATTTATTTATTTATTTATTACTTTAATTAAAACGGTTTAAAACCAATTACAGTTATTAAAGATACAATGTGTATATACACAAACAAGATAAAAGATAAAAAGTACACAAAAGATAAAATATAAAATTTAACCCCCGACGCAAAAACGCCGGGGTGTTATGAGTTTGAGGTGCGTGTGTATTAGCTCCCGAACGGTTGAACCGATTTGATTTTGTTTTTTTTTTGTTTGAAAGGTGAATTAGTCGGGAGTGTTTTTAGCTATGTTTGATGAAAATCGGTCCAAGACGGCCGCCACCACAAAATGGCGGATTATATATTTTTTCACAACTCCCTCAATATTAGTTGAACATTTGGTTATTAACTTTGACTTATGATCAGGCAGAATTACTTTTGATAGTCAAAAAGTAAGTAGGTATAATAGGTGTCTAGTATTGTTTTGTGTATGTTTATTCAAAATATTTTCTGATATCATTTTGTATAACTTTACAGTAGGTTTATGAGTTTTTTGTTTTAAAGCAATAACTTTGTTGACACGATCTTAACCTTTAAGTACCGACGTGTGGTCTGACAGACACTGGGTATTCGATTTTGTCTAGTTACCTGTGTTAGCGAAGACGTACCCCCCCGTGCTTTTCTCTACCCCTCGAGCAGTCGCTCGGCAGCGTTTGAGGAGAGTGGTTGTGTCGGCGTGTGCGATCCCGGTGAGTTTTGACTTTTATAAGATCGCGAGTGGTCTATCAGACCACTCGTCTGTACTTGTGTAATTTTTTTGAATGAGACTTGTTTGAGATTATATCGTTTTTTTTTCTTATATTTTCAGTCAGATACGAAAATGGATCAGCCAAGTACATCAGGAGTAAAATGGGCAAGCACAAGTAAAAATAGGGCTGTTCCTAGTACAAAGAAAAAATACCTTACAAGGCCTCAAGGCCATGTAAGGGAAGAAAATGAAGCAGAAGGAAATCAAACTAGAAAACTCTGTCACATCTGTCCTTCAAAACTAAAGCGCAAGACTGCTTATAAATGTGACACTTGCATGAAACATGTGTGCTTACAATGCAGCGCGCCTGTATGCAAAGACTGTTTGTAAAATTTGATTGTTTCGAATATTTTGTGCATTGCGATTTCCAAGAAATCACTTAATGTTTTGTTTCTTTTTAATTTTTATTATTTGCTTAGTTATTAAACTTTAAGAAAAAAATGTTGTAAAGAAAAAATAATTGTTCAGTTTATAAATGTTAATTACTAAGTAAAAAGTTGATTTTTCATACCAAAAAAGTTGAGACTGACTGATAAATGTTTATAATTAGTAATAAATGTGAAAACTTTTATATTTTGTTTTACTCGTAAGATAACTAGATATGTCAAAAATATATATTAAAATTTATTTTTTTAAATAATCCAGAAACATAAAATTTTTAGTCAGTTAAGCTACGGTGGTCTGCCAGACGTCACGTCGGTACTTGAAGGTTAAACTTATGCAACGGTAAACCATAACCGTTGCATAAGTTTAAGATTGTGTTTAGTCAACAGCTCACTAACTTCTATAATACAAGCTTGACTTAGTTTAGGAGTTAGAGATTTTCCATAATTCTACGTGACAGCGTACAACCTCGTAAACTAAGATTTAACTTTTTATTAGATTAAGAAATTGTTGTACCTACCTTGATGAAATAAATATTTTATTATTATTATAATATGGGTATCAAATGAGAGGGCTTGACTAGTAGAATATTATACACAATGATATATTTCAAATCCAAGATGGCCGCCACCACAAAACGGCGAATTACAAAAAACCTGACTAAACACCAAATTACCTGAATCTGAAAACGCAAGAAAATAAAAGAAATGAAATAAAAAAATTAAGGAGTCCTTACAAAAGGCACGAAATAAAAAATTTAAAAAACCTCCGACACAAAATAATAAAAATAGTAACAAAAAAGGTATAAACGTCAAACCCTATGGATAAAAAAAAACAACCTTGAAATTATGACCCTACGTACGTATACGTACTTACGTAGGGTCATTATTTCAAGGTTATTCGTTTCTTTTTATAGGGTTTCACGTTTATACCTTTTTTGTTACTATTTTTATTATTTTGTGTCGGGGGCTTTTTAAATTTTTTTACTCTATACGATAAACGATTTTTTTTTATACAATGACACTAGTTTTTATTTTAGCTGTAAATGGGTTTCATAGCTTTCGTAGCTGAAATCTGGGCTCGTGGCTAAATAATAACAGCCGCACGGGTCGATCGAACGTTAAGCAACGCTTGCCGAGGTCGGTCCGTGGACGGGTGACCATTCATTACATATCGAGACCTCCTCCGTGAGCTACGTTTTTCCTACGACAGCGGTGGCCGCCACATAACGGCCGTAGATTGTCGTGAATATGACGGCATCGGGGTTTGACTTTGTGGTGACAAAAAACGCTCATTTGGGAAACGGACCAACTTTATTTTAGCAAATAACGTCTTTAGGCGGTAAATTGCGGACGCTATGTGGCGGCCACCGCAGTCTTAGGAAACCATAGCTTCACTACCTACTTAGTAGCGTAAAGAAAAATATAGAGATGTTTGTATATATAGCTTAACTTTACGTGTATGTTTCGTTGAACGAGCTAAGTTGGACACGTGACCTCGTATCGTGATATGGATTCCATTTCTTTCCGAAAATAGTGCTACAATCTTTTTAACACACTTATAGTAAACAGAGAAAAACCGTTCTTACATACGTTCGACCATAACGCAAATGTGTCTACTCTAGAAAGCTATACTTAAGTAAAACATGATTCAAACGCACTTCGTTGGTCGCAAGCGCTCTGCTAAGCATGAGGCTTCAATTCCTGGGTTGGGAAAGGTGTTATTGGGTTTTTCCATGTGGCATTTCTCAGTAGTAACCCGTTTGAGAGCCTGGATTTGTGTCCGGTTGATGGCAATAGGTTCGCCCCCTATGACATGGGGCTCACACATAACTGGTGAAATATGGGTGTACCTTCTTATATCTATGGGGTGCACTATAGGTACATCGCTACCCAACCTCTCGGGAAATACTGGCGTGATGTCATACTCGTATGTTACAGGGCCCCGCGGTTTCTCCCGCATAAGTTTCGATCCCGTGGGCATATCGGGATAAAAAGTATCCTATGTGTTAACAAAACAAACTATCTGTGAGCAATTTCATCCAAATCCGTTCAGTAGTTTTGCGTGAAAGAGTAACAAACATCCATCCATCCATCCTTACACATTAACTTTCGCGTTTATAATATTAGTACATGTAGGATACAAAACAAAATATCTTCGCAAGTTGCCAAATCTTTTCGACCAAAGATTTACCAATTTTTCTGTTTTATTTGCAGGGAGTTCTCCGTCCTGCCGGGCAAGTCATGCAAAGGCTACGACATCATCTACCATCGGCTCCACGAGACTGAACCCTCCAGGTACAACCTGGAAGCTGGATGCAAACTACTCTTCATGACTGTCGGTGAGTTAGCCTGCTTTTCTAATTTTATCTAGTGCATTGGATTTAATGAAAAGGTCGTTTTGCTCACCAGTATCACGACTTGCAAATATATACTTAGGTCTTAGGGTAATCACATGCTGAAGATACCTCACTGCGATATCTCGCGACCGAGTTTTAAACCGCCAAATGCATGCTAATGGACACGGACGCACATGCAGAAGGATACCTTACTGCGATACATCGCGTGCTGCTTGGGGGTTTACCTCGATGCCTGGCATATGCGTACGTGTCTATTATTAGCATGTATTTGTTTTACATGGAGGTGACATCGAGGTAGCGAGCTAAACCGCGATCGCGAGGTATCGCAGGGAGGTATCTTCGGCGTGTAGTTACTCATAGGAACCATTGTGGTTCTGGCTTACTTCTGTCAGGCTGCAATTAAAAAACCCGCTTTTTGGGAGGGTTTAGTGCCATTCGCCACAGCTGGTGGTCTTTGCAGGTCACATCATCATGGATATGTCATTCTATCCAGTACGTCTTTCAGAACAAAAGGCTGAGGTATATTAAGCTAAATAAGTATTTGGCTCATTATAAGCTAAATAATTATCTAATTTATTTTACTAGCTGTGCCCGCGACTTCATTCGCGTGCATGTCGGTAAACAAATTAGATTTCATGGGTTTTAATTTTTTTTTTGCGTGGTACCCTAATTTTAAACAAAACCTTTTTTAAAACAAAAGTTCGGTCCAGTCTTTTCGGAGATTAGCCGGAACAAACAGACAGACAGACAAAAAAATAAAAAAAATAATATAAGTACCTACCGTACCTACTTATACACTTTTTTATGCATTTAGTAAATAGCTGTTATTTTGACATTACAAACAGACACCAACCCTAACCCAACCCAACCCGCACTGGGCCCGCGTGATTATGACCCGCTCCCTCTCACTGAGAGGAGGCCTGTTTCCCAGCAGTGGGAACATTATAGGCTGAGTATGTAAACAGACACTTCCAATTTTATTTATTTGTATAGTTTATTATAGGACCACCAGGCACACAATCTCCCCATTGATGACTGTTTTGGCTCAGACCATCTCCACTTGGGAACAACAGTGCATTCAAAGTGCATTTGTCAATAAGTCAAGATGAAACATCAGGTGATAATCCTGTTATGATATCATCATCTGCCTAGCCTTTTACCAACTGTGTTGGGGTTGGCTTCCCGTCTAACCGAATGCAGCTGAATACCAGTATTTTACATGTAACAACTGCCTATCTAACCTCCACAACCCAGTTATTGGGTAACACCATACCCCTTGGTAAGACTGGTTGTCAGACTTTCGAGCTTCTGTCGACCCGTAACGACTGCCAAAGATCCAGAAATTACAGCCGGAACCAACTGCTTGACGTGCTTTCCGAGACACGTAGAGGTTTTGATATGTAAAGATGGTCACCCATCCATGGACCAACCGCGGCAAGCCTAGCTTAACCTGATCGATCGACCCGTGCGGCTATTATTACTTAGCCACGAGCCCCTCAAACCATTCATCAAGATGTAAGTAATATATCACTTACTTAACTAGGTCCTGTCCGCGACTTCGTTCGCGTGGAAGTCCTAAGGTACCTATACTACCTATACTAAAATAACAGCCACATTTTTATAAAACTTCCCGTCGTTATTAGTTGGTTTTCGCTTAGCGTTATTTCTGATTTTCTTTCATTTGCTCGCCTCCTATTGGTCCTAGCGTGTTAAATAGCCTATATGGCTTTCATCAAGAATTAGATTATCAAATGCAAAAAGTTTTTTTTTAAATAGATAATCCTGTTATAATAACAGTATAATAATGTGTATTATACCCTTGTGCTGCAGTTACGACATAATTATATTTCCCATTCGTTTCGCAATGCCCTCTGCAGGTATATTTTTTATTAGGACATTGATATTTGTGTGTCATTGACTTTCGTATTGTTGACATTGGTTTTATATTATACGAATGAATAAGTTAAAAATAATAAATAAAGTATGGATGAAAAATACATGTTGCGCCGACCCCAAATAAATTGGGATAAGGGCGGGAGAATGATGATGACTGTTACACTGAATTTTGAAAACGACACCGTTTTCATGGTTTTTGATGGTGAAACTTCAATACCTATTCGACCCAAATGTAACGACGCGACGACGGCTGATAATTTTTTCGCGATTACGATGTTGGTCCCATGGATAAAGTTTTTCAGTTTGATCGTCTGTACCACACCCTTAAATATGACCACACTTTTATGATACACACTGTATGTAAATATGGCAAAACGGTCACCTATCCACAGACCGACCGCAGCTTACCTTGCAAATTATTATACCCATGCAGTGTATCTAACCCCTTGTGGAAAGCAATCAATTGAATTTTTTTTTGATATTATGGTCGAGATTGCTTTTTAGAGCCCAAGGGAAATAAAGAAAATAAAAAAGGAAGAGAAGGGTTGCATCTGCTGCAAAAATTTGTGAAACAACAGTTTCTGGGCTGATTAGCATTTAACGTATTCGCCTACGGTGCCGGTCGCAGATGGATTAGTTAATTAGGTGGCTTACATATTAATATGGGTACATATTACTAGTTACTGCGTTCAACTGTAGGGAATGATCCGAAAGTTAAAAAGAGGCTTAATTATTTTAAAAACTGTGCATCATTAGAAGCCACGCCATAGCAATTTTTTTTTAATAACCGAGGTTTAATGTCAGCGTAGCGCAGGGTTCGACAGTCATGCAAAATAACAGGTTGTGCGTCGATGTCCCTGCCACCCTGTATGGAATTGTACAGGTTTATTTTTCTGTCGCTTTTTATAAAAAAAGTAATCGATCACTGTGAACCGGTCGAGATTACAAGGTTGATGAAGGTTATGTAAGTTCTCGTACATACATTCCGTTTTATTGTTTAATAGGCAAATATTGATTGCATTAAAATCGCCGATCGGGTATTATGTCCCGCGTATGACTTTCAATTTGTTTGCAAATAAAAAAAAAACTTAATCGGGTGGTTATTTTAATAATTTTATTGTTAAACAAATTAAAATTAATTAGTCTTTCATAAAACTGCGTAAAATGTAAGAGAAAAATCCATAATAAAATATCTAGAAGTACAGACGCTAGCACATCAAGCTGTCCGAAACTGTCAAGTTTTCCCAATCAACCTTGAACCTAATGCTTTAGCGATAAAGTTGAAAATCTATTATAGAAATTTGACAGATTGTAGTACCTTGATGTGTTGGCGTCTGTACCTCGACCGATCCGGTCCCGGACCGGTCCGGTCCGGTCTGGTGTCGATTGCAAATTATTACAAAAAGTATCTACGAAAAACCCATTTTGCAAATAAAAAAAAAAAGAAGTTTAATGGCCGAATAATTAAAACGTTTCCTGAATGGCCGCAGATGTTTAACGACCCATTCAATGTGACGAGCAAACAAATTCAATTAGACTGAGATTACTGTTCGAAATTTTGATAAGATTTTTGGTAATTTTTTGTTGATATTTTACCGTCAGATTACCGGCTACAGGCAGTTGACAGTTTTTAAGATACCAAATTAGTAATGTTCCTTGTTTTTTATTTTCCTGCAAATATGAAATATTTTTGAGAAATATTAACAATAACAGAACCACCTACATAATAATATAAATATATTTTCATTTAAATAACGCAATTAAATTTTGATTGTCAAAACGGGGCATTCTGTCATGACTTGATTTTTCAATCGACCGAAAAATTTTATTCGTGGAATTAAAATCACGTCTGACGGTTTTTCTATGAAAGAACTTTAAAAAATCTGGCGTTGGAAAAATTAGCCCTAATTCTGTCAGATCTGTGAGTTTTTTTTAACACGCTTTTAATTGCTTCACTTGTAACTAACTAACAAAATCGCCGTGAGGTATCCTTCGGCATGTAATTACCCTTAGGATGTGGTAACTGTACGATACGCTAACTGAACAACTTTCTCCTCATCCAACATCGTAATCGCGAAAATAATAGAACCTATTCAACCCGAATGTATGGGACAGTTGATAATTTTTTCCTGATTACGATGTTGGTCCCATGGAGAACGTTGTTTAATTTGATGGTCTGTACCACCAGTTAATGTGACCACACATTTCTGATACACGCTATTAAGCTAAACTGTGCACGTCGATTCTTATCTAACGCTTGTACTAAAACGAGTATAGATGGCAATAATTACTCGTTACTATCTTGTATTGTAAGTAGTTAATTATCAAACATCTGGAACGGATTAAAACCTTAATCTGTATTAGTTTGATTGAACACAATGTTATCAATCGAAATTATGTTGTTCAGCGTCTGCACGGATTGATTTCTGCGACGTTTTAGGCGTTAAATGAGCTAAATAGGTAATGGCGCCGATTCCCTTGTTCACAAACTAAACTAAATTTAAGTTCAGTGCATCTTTCTCTTTCTATTTCATTAAGAAAAGGACAGAAGATAAATATTAGTTTAGTCATACTCCATAGACAAGTTTAGACGTGATTAAAAAAATTGGCTACTAAAAATACGTCAATTTACGTCAGGCGCTGATTAATTTGACAGGACTAAACAAATATTTATCTTCTTTCCTTTCCTTAATGAAATAGAAAGAAAAAGATGCACTGAACTTAAATTTAGTTTAGTTTATGAACAAGGGAATCAGCGCCATTATCAAATTAGAAGTTGCTAATTACTGCTTGCCTTTATAACATATGTATATATACCTCACACATCAGGTCCATTTGGAAACCAGCGTCAGGTACTAGTTGTCTGGCATTTTTGCTGAAGTGGGCCTTTTTGATGTAGCCATGACAGTCGCACACTTTCCTGCAAATTTTTTACATCGGACTTTACACTTTTCATTTGATTTAATTTTTATTTGTTGGTATCTGATGTATGTACCTGCAGGCCAATCTTCGTAATTTAAAACGATCAAAATCTGGTCGCAGTCTCATCTCGGCGACAAACAAATGTCAAAAACTTGTCAAAATGTAGGGAAATTTGACGTATTTTTGACAAATTGAGATTGAGATCAGATTGTGAACGTTCTTAAATTTACCAGAATTGCCCCTGTGGTGTATTGTGTGTCTTTTAGTCTGTGCTAAATAAATGTATTTTCTTTCTTTCTTTATATACTGTACTGATAAATGGTTTAATGAATTTCTCTAATATAAACTTTGAAAATGGGTGTCATTCAACTATATTTATTTTAGTGTCCTTTAGAAAGGACGCCTGAAAAAATAGTAGAAAAGATTTATCTATCCAGGTGTTGGCAAGTCTGCGCGTCTTTCTTTCTTACAATTCAAGAAGGACAATGTTTTCATAACAAGAGTATTAATTAAATCTAACTATTTATCCGTCATCCATCACAACCTCAAGTAACTCAATCTGCCCAGCCTTTTCCCAACTATTTCGGGGTCGACTTCCAGTCTTACCGGGTGCAACTAAATACCGCAGTATTTTATGTGGAGTGACTACTACTAACTGGTACACGTACAACAGTTACTGGGTAACACGATACTCCTTAGTAATATTGGCTGTCAGACATTGGAAAGAAAAGAAAGAAAGGAAAATATTTTGTTTGGGGAAATACAAATAATAAAAACGAGCTTTTAAACCAAACAAGTACCTTAGGGGCTGATTTTTCCATCGCCAGATAATTTTTATTCGAAGAATAAAATTAACGTTTGACAGTTTTGGTATGAAATAACTGTCAAAATGTCAAAATTATTCCTCGAATAAAGTTATCAGTTGATTGGAAAATCAGCCCTAAAACAACAAAAAAAGACCTCTGTATGTCAGCATATTTAGAAAAACCATTTTTCTACCACCATTTTTAGGGTTCCGTAGCCAAATGGCAACGGAACCCTTATGGATTCGTCATGTCTGTCTGTCTGTCTGTCTGTCTGTCCGTCCGTATGTCACAGCCGCTTTTTTCCGAAACTATAAGAGCTATACTGTTGAAACTTGGTAAGTAGATGTATTCTGTGAACCGCATTAAGATTTTCACACAAAAATAGAAAAAAAAAACAATAAATTTTGGGGGTCCCCATACTTAGAACTGAAACTCAAAATTTTTTTTTCATCAAACCCATACGTGTGGGGTATCTATGGATAGGTCTTCAAAAATGATATTGAGGTTTCTAATATCATTTTTTTCTAAACTGAATAGTTTGCGCGAGAGACACTTCCAAAGTGGTAAAATGTGTGTCCCCCCCCCTGTAACTTCTAAAATAAGAGAATGATAAAACTAAAAAAAATATATGATGTACATTACCATATAAACTTCCACCGAAAATTGGTTTGAACGAGATCTAGTGAGTAGTTTTTTTTTAATACGTCATAAATCGTAACGTAACGGAACCCTTCATGGGCGAGTCCGACTCGCACTTGGCCGGTTTTTTACAAAGAGATTCACGAATCGGGATAAAAGAAAAATTTAGTGTATTAGCGCTTGTTAGCAAGCACAAGTTTGAGATTCATGTTTTATTTTTTATTTTGGTCTCGCACCCGTAACTACTGTCAAAGTTTTGCGAATAGCTACTAAATATAAAAATCCACCCTCCACAGTTTCCTAGTCTTTCAATAAAGCTGTACTCTATACAAGGGTCTTTGACTTTACTACGTCCTGTGTTTACCCCGTAACAAGCATCTAGCGAAGGTTTGCAGAGGACGCGACCTACATAATTCTTCGCGGAGTCTTGCGAAATGATCCCTTCTCGCAAATTGTCTGAACAGTCAAGGCTGGCGACTTCCGTCACCTTATTGCGTAGACACGTAGTACATATTATATTGTTGAATATATCTATACTTTATAGTGTAGTTCGTCACTATTTAATCTAGTACCTACTTATAGATGTATATTTATGGGTTACGTTTTGAGTAGTGTCCGACGGAAACAATTTTTAAGCCGAAACCTTCGAACCTTCGGCTCCTGTTCTAGTTGCGGCCAAAACCGAAACTGATAAAGCTTAGAAAAAGTTAGTTGAAGTGAAGTGACATCATTTTCTGAGACCCGTCGTTTTTTCGTAAAGTTATAATTTTGCAAAAATAAAAAATACTTTTGCCAGATTTTGTGTCAAAATTTCAAAGTGACGACGATTGAAAAATGAGTCTTAACATACATAAATAAGGGCCTTAGCAGATTAGCTATTGTTAGCATTTCCAATAAACGGTTTAGTAATTTTTCACATGCTCGATTCAAATCTAAACACCGCATAATTTCACTTTTCGGAAGCTGCATATACCTAGCGACAATGCTTTATCGCACCGCTTTTTTTCATGCCATACCACAGCTGGGCAAACGTCTCCCCCATATTTTTCCAATTTTGTTTATGTTGTGCCAGTTTCGGTCGAGCCGAAGGTTCTACCACATTCTGGCCGAAACTGAACCTTCGGTCGGACACTAGTTGAGAAACAATACTAACGGATAAACGCCGCCATTTTCAGATGTGTAGACAAAATTGTATCTTGTTAAACGGAAAAATATATTGATGGCGTAATGTTGGCCGATCAACAGCCAGATGGGTGATCTACAAAAAGCCTGCGGGTAAAACCTGCACGAGGCTCCCATATACCAGGGAAGCATGGCACATAAGGGAGGCAGAAAAATCAATATTACTAGACGAGCCCTTGCGTGAAGTGAGCTCGAGATTTCACGGTCGGGAGACACTGAAAAGATACGGTACAAAAGGTAGCAGGTAGGTACGCGCAGGTACTATTTTCTCCCCCATCCTTTCATAGGTTTATACTCTGTCCACTAGGTTAACCGTTTTTTGACAGCTGCCTTAGAGCGTAACTATTCCAGATTACGTAAAGTTTACTTTAAAATGAGTAAGAAAATAAACGTATAAACTGCCTAATATTATTGAATTATCTTATTTATGATTCTTACAGACATTATAATACTGTAAGCGTATCAGTTTTGACAAAAAAATATAATTGCTCACTAGTTCGATCTGTCAAAAAACGGTTAACCTAGTATCTATAGGGGGCTGATAAGATTATGTAACTTATCCAATTGATATGAAAGCCTACAATGTTCAAATGCCCATGACAATCGGTTATGGCAATGAAAGGTATAAATAGCGTACCTAGGTATGGAAAAATGTAAGGGATACGACGATGTTTTTTATTAATAACGAACCACTATAAAGTTTATCGTAGGTACTGTGTTTTCAGCGGTACAATTTTATTCGTTTTTATTGGGCCGTAGATTGCAAAAATATAGTTATTTACGACCACAGTACAACAACAAAGGCCTACAAATGATCACAGGCTTTCCCACAGTTCACTACACTACTACAATGCAGTATAATTTACTTTATGACTGCATTTCGACCGTGCCATAGTCTAACCACTCGAACTGCATACAGTTGAACAACACGATATCGTACATGCGCGTCAGTCGTATTTGCGCGGTGATAAGTCTGGCACTTCTAGGAGTGCTGTCATGGGAGCATAGATATAAGAAAGAAGAGAACGTCTGGAGCAATGCGCCGAATTACCGAGTTCTAAAGCCCATATAAAGGGTCTTTCAGTAAGCGCTTCCTACCTTTAAATTTAAATAAAACAAAGTGTATTGTATGTGAGATATCATCGATATCATTTATTTGTTTGAAAGGCCTATCGATGCGACGATGCCATTATGTATGGAATATGGCATCGTTCAAATGTCCGCCGCGGCTTCTCTGGGTGGCGCGCATCCAAAATGTCCAATTTGTTCCATAACTCTTTAGAGAAAACATTTTTGTTTCCTTTAACTTCAGCACAAAAATCCAACTTTGCGACTTAAGAAAACCTCACAAAAAAAAAGTCTAACGGGTCAAGTTGCACGCTCTCGGTGGCTACTTCACATAACCTCCACGTGAGATTACCATGCTCTCAAATCGCTCGTGCAACAGGTCCAATGTGGCTTGAGCTGTGTGGCACGTAGCGCCGTCCTGGTGAAACCACAGGTCGTTGGTGTCCATATCATCCAATTCAGGTCAAAAAAAGTTGGTAATCATCGACCTGTTGACGGTGATGGCCTGGCCAATGTCGTTCTCAAAGAAATATGGACCGATGACGCCGCCAGCTCAAAATCCACACCAAACAGTGACTTTTTCGGGATGCATTGAACGCTCTTGTATCTCATGTGGATTGTTATCGTCACCAGTGGACTCAAATTTATCCACCACACTGGGAATAGTCCTCACGGTAGGATGATTATGGCGACCGTAAAATGGGCGAAGCGCGCGGAACGTTGCCCAAACAGAACACCCATTTTGATAAAACAATTTTATCATTTGCACGTTGCACGCTACATCCGTCCATGGTGATTTGGCAAAATAGACTGAATAAATCACAGCCAATTTGACAGATGTAGCTTCAACAGTACGGCCGCTATCAACTGACAAAGTACGGAAGTCCCTATTGGAAGACCCTTTAATTGCCGGGAAATACATACTTAGCCTTCTTCTATCCTCCAACAGATGTTGTAGCTTGTTTATTCTGTTACTTTAAGCGGTGACAACGAGAGGTGGTGAGAGTGTTTTTGTGTTTTTCCTTCAACAATTTCTCAGTAGCAGCCCCGAGTCTAAATTTGTGCACGTTTGATGGCAATAGGGTCGCCACCTCTTACATTGTACATAATCATAATTACCGAAATTTGGGTGTACTGGGTACACCTCCACTTAACCTTTCGGGTCATACAAGCCCCCGCGGTGGCATAACGGGCTGCTGAACGTGGGCCACGTGAAGGCCAAAAGTAAACATCCAGTACTGTACCTACGGATGTGTAGACCTTAATGATCATAATACTCTAGATCTAGGCTTTGCCCCAGCCCCAAAACACTCCCCCCCAGAACAAAACTCCGCCCCAGAACTACCTTCAAAAATACGTCATCAATTCAATATCAGAAACATTGCAAAACTGCTTGTTGGTGTGGATAGTTACATTGTGGTTACATAATACTATCATTTACACTGTGGTATCTTGTATATAATCTGTGCCGCTACTGAGAATGGCCGCCTGGGGAAATTGCCATAATGACCACGCATTGCAGGCGGATTAATGGTCGCTGTATTAGTTGGCAATTTTGTATTTATAGATACATATACTATTATTGATTGGCTTATTGGTCCATCCAGTGCGTTGTAGGAAAGATTCATATCAAATGTCAGGGGTGGTAATGCCATAAGGAAATCGACGCTACCTGTTACCACGGATAGAGCACATGATTCTGAACTCCCGTTAGAAAATATGTCCGTAAGGATTGAGGAGCCACATCAGATTTCTTAAATCTGATCTCACCATTATTTAGCAGCAATGTAGCTGATTTTGCAGCACGAATTCTAGATTTAACAGCAAAATATATCACTAGTTATATTTAATGCAAAAGTGGCTACTCAATCTAAACGTTTGAATGAGCCACCGTAATAGATGAATATTTTTAAAAATTATGTATCATTTAGCAGCAATTGTGCATATTACCTTCTAAAAATTTAGCTTCTGTAGCGCTAAAATGAAAGAAAATACAATACTTTTAGTATGGCTCCTCAATCTACACTCAAGAGGTGAATTTCTATTGGATGTGAGCGATCAAATATTCGACATAATGATCGTTTAGCAGGTGTAATAATAATCATTTTCTATGTAGTTGTTTTTTTGACAACCGGCGAAAAATTTCTACACCTGGTGGTCTAAAATCATGTGCTAAATTCATGGTTACAGTTTACGCGTCGATGTCCCTGTCATCCTGTATAGGTAAACTCGCGCCAATCGCTACGTGGCACAATCCTTTACATTCTTCAAAATGTAGATTTCAATATTACCTTTAGTCCTTCCATAGGTTACTACAGCTCTGTTGTAGTGCTATTCTGTAAATCTCATCGTAAAAACATAGTAGAAGTGAGCTTGAAGTGAATTGTTATATGTCAATCCCTAACATAATTAAAATCTCACGGTGAAAACTTAGGTGTAGTGAGCTGTCATACCACTTGATGACACTACTGACAGTTCACTTCTTGCTCACTTCACCAAAGTTTTCATAGTGAAAATCTTACAGAATAGTACCGCAGGCGGATTGACAATTCACTTGCCTATTTGGCGCAGCCGTGAGGCACACAATAATATTTTAAGTTTTTTTTTTTTGTTTTTGTGTGAATATTGTGTGGCTTACTTAACCTGGGTCAAATAAACTTATTTTATTTTGTTTCTTTTCTCTTCAAGCTTACTTCAAAGTTTTCACGGTGACATTTATGTAGAATAGACGGGGTGTTTATATCTGTAGATCAACTATATTTAATTGGCAACATTGACCATAACTTAACCTGCTAATGCCTTTGCAATAAAATTGCGATCAAGCCGTTATTAACCCCGAGCCGTTTCCACTCTGATGTCACCGTAAACAATGATCTAACATGGACTAACTAACCTAGCACATATTATAACATACTACATAGTGAGTGCTATAAACTGACGAGCCACTGCAGGCCACCCGTGTCTGAATAGCGGGGTATTGATTATATGAAATCAAAACATGACGTCAGAGCTGTAGTACGGTCGGCCAAAAATATGGTCTATCAGTGTTGACAACATTTATTCCCTGTCTATTAGGTAAATCGTTTTTTGACAGATGGAACGTGATTATAGCAATACACCATACATTGATTGATACACGCACGATATTATAATGTCTGTAAGAAGCCATACCTAAATAAGATAATGCATAAGTTAAGGCAGTTTATATTTATTTATTTTATTACGCATTTTAAAGTAAATTTTACGACGTGACAGCTGCCAAAAAACGGTTAACCTAATGGCTAGGGTATAACTTAAGCATAAGTACGTTGTGTTCATCTTAAGATAGGGGCCTTTTGGCCTCGTATAGGACTTTCTGTTTTGTTTTTTTAAGCCTGATACTCCAGGGCTACCTATCCCGGGAACACCCAGCGTGCCTCTCCTAAAAAAGGCTCCGGTACCTGACGGACTCTCCCTACGCCTCCGTCATCCGTGAAGGCCTTCAGTACCAGTCAGACCGCCGGCGCGCCTCGCCGGAGGACTCCGAAAACCCTCCTATACCTATTGGGCCGCGCTTCATCCGAGGGACGCCTCAGAAGACCCACCTATACCTACTGGGCCACGCCTCATCCGAGGGCCGCCTCACCTGGCCGGCTGACAGCGTCCCCGTCGTGCTGTGTCTTGCTCCTGCTGTGTGGGCTCCCCTACGGGTAGCCTCCGTGCCGCACACGCACCAGCACCCGCCCTCACCTGCACCTGTCACCGGCACCTGCCTCGCGTCGGTCTGCAATTTCAGCTCCAACTGGATATCCACCTCAGCCTCCTCGACCCACGTATCGCGCATCGTCATCCATACACCCCACCTCCACATTATACACAACACTGCCATTTCATATCCATCCTTACCTTGTAAATAAATCTTTAATTGATTTCTACTTTCTTTTCTTTAATTTAATTACCTTTGACTTTAAAGTTAAGCTTTTCTTGTCGCTACACGACAACACATACTATGTGTATCGCTGTTGGTTGTCTAAATAAAGAAAATAAAATAAAACAACTTAAAATATCGCAAATAGGTTGTCTTTCTGAGGAACGCATACTGTCTATTACTACGCGAAATAATAAAAAAAAAAATACCGCATATTGTATCTAAATCTATACTTACATATTATAAATTAAACTCGCTGTTCGAGTCTGTCTGTGACCGCGTTGTTCTTCAAAATTTCGCAACGGATTTTGATATGGTTTTCACCATTATTTAGAGAATTTATTCCGTAAAGTTTCTGTGTATTTTTGGGCATACATTAATATTGAACTAATACACCTTACCTACTTATCATAAAGAGTTCTCGATGCTTTGTCATGTCATGACCACCAGTTATCAGATTATTTATATGCCGTACCTAAATAACAATAGATCCTATGGCTGTATGACGTGCTAACGAATTTTGATCTTTTTTTTACTGTCCTTTGCTGACAGGTACAGCCTGAAGGGCTGAAGGCAACTAGATGACCTATCTGTTTGAATATTTGATGTCTTTTCTATTTTTAACTGCCTATGTTTCCATAAATATTGCTTGGAAGTATTTTTTTATGGTATGATTTGTAGCCTGTAGGTAAAATAATAATAAAATTTTATAAAAAATTTATTCAAATATAAAGTAAAGTAAAAATATGATTTTCATTGATTACAATCGAGGAAAGTTAAATTCCAACTGTAATGTAGACCTGCCTGATCTAGGTTTATGAAAAACCTGTGTTCAGGCCATCAATTTACATCAAACATTTAAAAAGAAGACAACAATAAATGTATTAGAAGCTAAATTGAAAAGAAGGTATAATATTTTTTTAATGACTTAAACAGTTACCTACTATTTGGAGGTTAGTTTAGGTAGAAGTTTTTGTTTTTTATGGCGTCATGTTATCCAGTGCTACAGTAAGTATGGTACCGACCTAGATTGTATAAGTAAAATCTAGTATAGTATATGAATCACCTTGATGTACCAACAGTTTTTTTGAATGGTTTACTAAATGAAAATGTTTTTACTGAAATAAAATATGCGCGTTGACGTGGAGTTGCGTATTAATTACCTATTTAAGTAAAATCTAGACATTGTTTAAGATTAATATATGAGAGAAACCTGACTTTATGATGACTTGATACTATATGTTCAAAATTCATACGCAATGTAATAATAATCAGTATAATTAATGTTTTATTCATTATTAATTATGTTGTTACACAACTTTATGCAGAATAAATTGCTGTACTTACACGTGTAGACAGTAAAAGGTTACAAACACATATATATAATAATAATAAAAATGAAAGTTAATCTTAGATATATTTAATGATGCAATTAATGGGTGTAAGTTGAAAAGATCAAGTTTAGCCTGCTAATTTAGGTATTTTTCTCAAAGATGACAAGTTATCTTGTACGTCTAGGCATTCGCTTTGAGTACCTAAGTCATGTCTACAAATATCTCTCCACTTAGATACTTATTGGGTACGTCAATATCGTAAAAATCCTGACTAGGCAGCTATAAAAATTCCCTTAGCCTTGAGACAAAAGAAGCCCTCGAAAAATCAATGATCCCGCCAGTGCAAAAGCTACCATTTTAGTAGGATTTTCGTTTCCACAAGGACTTAATTAAGGACCTGATCTGACTAACATTTATTTATTCTTTCCTTTCTTCTTTTCAGACTTATGTCTCACCAAGAGGGGTCCACAGCCAGGTTATATGTTCCTTTTCGACATGCGCGGAGTAAAATTCGGACATCTCACAAGAGTGAGCTTATCGTGAGTATAATAAAGTTATGTTTGAATTCGTACTGTGGATCCATTATTCTTCGGCCAGCAATTTTTTATGTAGTTTTACTGACGTATTACTGTGGTCGGTAAGAACTGATAAAAATATTATGATTAATTATTCTACAATGACCTTTTAATGCTTGACAGTCTATTGTGTAAGTTATATGTAATGATGATGATGATACAGACCTAGTTATCTCGGCCAACCCAACATAATGGATTCACAGCTGCAAAACAATGAAAGAATATAAAGTTTTCAATATAAATATTATGATTGTATATATATTTATATTTTCATAGCTTTCAAAAGGATAGACAAAGGTAAACGACGTGCGGGTGTGTAATGTTTGGTCTAATAACAGATAGTCTAATTTCATTTGACATAACTTTCATATGATATAATTTTCATATGCTATAAAAACATTTCACCTAATTTCATGTGATCTAATGTTATATTTGATATAATTTTCATTTTCTCTAATTTCATTTAGTATAACGTTTATTTCATATAATTTTTAAATTGTATAATGCTCTTTTTATATAATGTTCATTTGACCTAACTTTCATATTAACTAATTTTCTAAGGTAACGCATCGTTCTTGAGAAAAGGAAATTATGTGGCCTAACCTCAAAACATTAAAGTTGCTTCTGCATCGTCTCCGGCGCTGCGGGAAGTGCAACCCCTTCGCCCTTACGTAACAAAGGATAGGCACCCATGCTCACCTCCGCAGGTTCGGCTTGCTGGTCGCCACCGGCGACCAACCTCAGCCGCTACGGCTTGCGCGGGTGCCTATGCTTTGTTACAGCGGGCGGGGTAGCTCTCCCTCCGCGCCTCCGGTTTTTATATACACTCTAGGAGCCAAAAGACTACATAAAGTCGGGGTGCCCCGATTCGGTTTTGGAACAGATTCAACTTATTAACTACAAGCCAGTGTATAGGTAATTATGTTGTCGCCATATCGTAGATTTCAATAATCAGTTTTTGCAAAAATAAAAGTAGACATTTCCAAATTATATTAAACGTTACTTATAGATTTTGAATAATATAGCAACTGAATATTATATTAATTGAATATGATTTCAAATGTGCATTATATAAACTGTTCATTATACCATATGAAATTAGGTAAAATTAAATTATATCAATAATTCATTATCAGTGATAGGAATAGGTAGTGCCTATTTGCCTAAACTTCGAAGAACAGAGACAAGAAACGGAGACTTCCTTAGGACTAAATTTTTCACTCACTCACTAACACACTGTGTACGTCATTATATATACTAACACAATTTTTGATTTTGATTTTACTGTAAATTATTTAATTTAATGTAATGTGAGTATTGTTTAAATTGATTTTAATTCTATTTCAGTGTCTGTGGTCTACGTACCAATTGATTTTAATATAATTTAATGTATTGTATGGATTATTATTATCTGAAATAAATGAATTATTATTATTATTATTAAAAGTGTTGTCCCGAATTTCTGGACAGATGTCCTGAATAAAATTTAGACCTAAGGAAGTCTCCGTTTCATGTCTGTTCTTCGAAGTTTAGGCAAATAGACACTACCTATTCCTATTACTGTTCATTATATCATTAAAACGAAATATTAAAAAAAAAATTAAATGAAATTAGGTCTTATGACCATTAGAACTTTTGTTATTATACCAAACGTTACACACCCTCTACGTATACATATCTTTTTTTATAAATAATAATTAAAATTAAAATGTATTGTTAAATTAGTAGCTATAAATGTTTTCCTTCCCCGTTTCGAGAGCAGTGGTGATGAAATAATTTACATAAAGTGCCTATATGGGTTCGAATTTTTGCTTGGTCTAGGACATGCCTGTTTCCTCACAATGTACCAGACTGGCGCTTTACTTTGTGTAAATTATTTCATGACCACTGCTCTCAAAAACGTTGTTAGGAAACCGGCATGTCCTAGAATCAAAAATTCGAGCCCAGATAGGCACTTTATGTACATCTTCCAAACCGCACTGGCCCGCGTGGTGGTTTACGGCCCACTCCCTCTCACAGAGAGGAGGCCGATGTCCCAGCAGTGGGAACATTGCGATGCATGCATCATTCATTCATCATCATGCATTGCATTGTTTGTGATGTGTGTTGTGTGTGTGTGTGTGTCTTTGAATTTTGGCTCTAGAACATGCCGGTTTCCTCACGGTGTTTTTGAGAGCAGTGATGATGAAATAATTTACACAAAGTAAAGCGCCTGTCCGGGTTTGACCCGTAACAAAAAGGAACCCCTACACCATCGTCATACGATTGGTTACTTTCTAATATACAAGGTGTTGTTTTGCATCCTCGTCAAATTCAAGGAGGTAACTATGCTACTGATTCTCGACACGAACCAATAATAAAATAAAATGTACGTTTGCCCCGCACGGCCCCCCAGAATTTGTGTTTTAGGTGTGCACTAATGCAATGTACTCGCCTCTAGGAGTATATGTACCTGTTTCTTTTTCAATGTACCTCTGTACTTTTGAAGGTATTTGCAAAAAAAGGGGGCCGTGCCAGCCAAACGTTTTCAGCACGGCCTCCGTGTAACTTGAAAAATATATAACGTATTAAAAAGTTTCTTAAACTCAAGGAATGTACTCTATTAACACGTTATATGTACCGCAACAGATATTGTGAATTCGTAATGACAAATAATGTATAGACGAGGAAAGGGGGCCGTGCTGGAAAAAAGATTATAAGAAAATATCTAAAAAAGACAAAACATTTTTAGCCAAAAACTATTAAAAAATAATTGATGTTTGGCAAGTAACATATGTACCGCATTGGTTTCTCATACAACTTGCTAAATTTGAAAAATAAACCAATTTTACTTCATTCAGCACGGCCCTCTATAGTTGCCTATTATATCTTTTTAAATATGACATGTTCGTTTACAAAATTCGTCCTTCTGAATTATGTATAGGAGTACATTCGTTCCAAATAAATGGCAAATCTACAGTATTAGTACTTTAAAAAATAAATTGGATCTAAAATATCATACATTATAACTTATGGGGTGACCATGATTCCACGTGAAAATAGATAAAAAAATGCCGCATATGAGTAAAGCTTTAATAAAATAAACAAAACAATAACATACCTAATGTAGTAGGTCACTAATCGAATAAATCAACAAGTGTCGCTAAGACTACATAGCTCAAAAGGCTTAAAAGAATAACAGATATATTTCCAATAAACCACATGGATTGAACCGTACATTACAATATAATTACAGATTAATTACATTTCAAAGATTGGTTAAGTTTACCTATGGAGTAATCACAGAAAACTATAACTATGTGTCACTAACACTACAGAGCTTAAAAGGCTTAAAAAATCACAGATACGTTTCCAACAAATCACATTGATTGAACCTTACATTAATATTAATTACATTAATTATTTCGAATAATCACATGCAACTAATTTAACCCACGTAATCACAGATTGTGTTTCAAGCAACTATAATAATTAGAATGTTGTTCGTTTCATGCTTGAACTTACGTTATCATAAAATCACAGATTAATTAGAAAAATAAGTGATAGACATAATTTTAATACTAGAAATAAAGAAAAATTAGATCAACCTTTTTTCAGATTATCTAGATATAGATGGGGTACTGTGTTAAATGTTACAACAAAATACCTTGTGAAATATTGCAATTAAATGAAAGAAAATTTAAAATTTAAATTAAAATTACTTATCGTTTCGTCGAAAAGTACTGCGTATCGGCTGTATTTTTTTCCACACGTGAATATACACAGGAAATTTAAAACTAACTCCATTTCTATCTATGTTTTTACTACGTTCGGGTGATCTGAACAAAGGTGTCGATTGCGTAGACGAATTCGAAGGTGTCGTTCCAACACTGATGTTTCCCATTTTGCCATCAATTTTTGCTGACTCCGATGTAAGGTCGTTAGCGCCTAGAAAATTCCTTTTATAACTTAGGTACAATGCTTTCGGGGACATAGCATAATTAAGCTCTTCAGCTAGTTTCTGGTACACATTTATATCATATTTCGGTCCCTTGAGCTGATGTTGATTTTTCATAAATAGTTGTCTCTGTACATCTAAGGCTACACCACTTTTCTTATCCATCCTCACCATTAATTGTATCAATCTGAAGAAAATAAAAATCTGTTAACTACGTAACTTCTGCTTGGATTAATTACTCAAGTAACAGTTTACATTATTTAGACATGTATACAAGTTATTATATATTTAATGTGAATTAGTTGAAATATGACGAAAATTTACTTCATCAATTATCGTCATATTTCAAGTCGAAAAAAATTCAGGCATGGCGCAATTGTTCCTCTAAGAACGGAACAATTCCGCCATACGCGAAATTTCGCGATGGCATAATGGGCATAATTCTTTTAAGGATAGCTTACTGTACCCAGTTTTATGTTAGTAAAAAACGGTCAATATAATACAGTAATTATTTTTTATACCTTAATTATTCAACATTTTTTTCTTATAATTACGACTCATTATACACAAATACTCGAAACGCAACAACAAAGCGATGCCCTACAAGAGAAACAATTAGCAAGCAACCGACTATTAGTTAGTACAAATAAATTATATTATAACTTAAAACTTACCTGTTTATTTTAACAATCCAATTCCGTGCTTGAAATAGTTTTTTTTTTTTTTTTCTAAGACTAAGATAATCAAGCCCAACAGCCACACACGCGCAATAAAACGTCGCAGATTAAGTCGTTATTTTATTTCATTTGCTTTAATTTATATCACTTCCGTGTTTTCTATCGTTAATTTAATAAAACCAGATAAAATAGTTGTCATTTATTATTTAAAAACGCAAAGAAACATTTTTATGACTTGGCAGTATGAAGTAGGTACCCAAGTCAAATGACACAACACAATCATGTTGAAAATTTAAAAAAATCTTTTATAAAGTTTCGTGGCGGGAATTAGCTATTCTCATCTTCAATTTTGCAACATTTTTGAACAGTGAAAATACTGTTATATACTTTATGGCTGTTTCGTTTTCTCGCAATCGAAGTGAAAAGCAGAGTGTTTAACTCGGGCATAAACGAGCTATTTTATCCCTTATTTTATGCATTAGTTGTACAATCTACTACTATTTCAATGAAGTCACATAATTTAATTAATATACATAGGTAGGATAGAAAATATGTACCTAATATATGGAATTATGGTCACCCTATCAGTTGTAATATATGATATTTTTGATACTATTTATTTTTTAAAGTACTAATACAGCAGATTCGCAATTTATTTGGAACGAATGTACTCTCCTATACATAATTCAGAAAGACGAATTTTGTAAACAAACATGTCATATTTAAAAAGATATAGGCAACTATAGAGGGCCGTGCTGAATGAAGTAAAATTGGTTTATTTTTCAAATGTAGCAAGTTGTATGAGAAACCAATGCGGTACATATGTTACTTGCCAAACATCAATTATTTTTTAATAGTTTTTGGCTAAAATTGTTTTGTCTCTTTTTGATATTTTCTTATAGTCTTTTTTCCAGCACGGCCCCCTTTCCTCGTCTATATATTATTTGTCATTACGAATTCACAATATCTGTTGCGGTACATATAACGTGTTAATAGAGTACATTCCTTGAGTTTAAGAAACTTTTTAATACGCTATATATTTTTCAAGTTACACGGGGGCCGTGCTGAAAACGTTTGGCTGGCACGGCCCCCTTTTTTTAACCGACTTCTAAAAAAGGAGGAGGTTCTCAATTCGACGGTATGTTTTTTTTTTTTTTTTTTTGTGTTTGTTACGCGATTTCTCCGCCAATTGTGGACCGATTTTCAAAATTCTTTTTTTGTTCGAAACGAGATACTTCTGAAGTGGTCCCATAGAAATTTCATCAAAAACGGTGCAGTGGTTTGGTTTTTAAACCTAAATTACTGGGAAAAATTACAACTTAAAAGTGAAAAATAAAAACTTTTTTGCAAAAAAAAAACAACCGACTTCCAAAAACGACACTACAAAGTGAAAAATAACTTTAATTTCGGAAGTCGGTGGCAAACAACGAAAATGCGAACCCGACGACACCGACTTCCGAAATTAAAGTTATTTTTCACTTTGTAGTGTCGTTTTTGGAAGTCGGTTGTTTTTTTTTTGCAAATATCTTCAAAAGTACAGAGGTACATTGAAAAAGAAACAGGTACATATACTCCTAGAGGCGAGTACATTGCATTAGTGCACACCTAAAACACAAATTCTGGGGGTCCGTGCGGGGCAAACGTACATGAATAGGTATTTCTTTTTTCAAATTTTCGGAAATCGGTGTGTGTGGGACACGCATTTTAAAACGCGGCCTGTTTGAAACCGCACTAGGCTGTATCTGCCTTTTTACACACACATAAAAACGGGGCCGCTTATACGATACCATAACGCGATTCTGTTCTTTGAAAGTGGTATATTCTGAAATACTGTCAAACTTAAATAACTAAAAAACAAGTATGTATTCATTATTTACCAGGGATCGTAATTTTATTTGATTATTTATGTCTTTCATAACAGCCTCCTGAAATTTGACGAGGATGCAAAACAACAGCTTGTATAAGTGGTAGCTATTCATGTATTTGTTTAGAGGTCAATAGTTGTTCTTTTTTTCTCAATAAATAGAATATACTACCGAAAGAAGAAATCGATGAGTCTTAAAAACTTGACTTCTAATGAAAACTTAAATTTCATGAAGCTCAAGTTTATTTTATTGCAAATTACACCATACAAACTTGTTGTATTACTTATTGGCTCTATATACTAAATATGAAAGAAAGAAAGAAAATACATTTATTTAGCACTGACTAAAAGACCCTTACGAGGAACTTATTATTATTGTGTTAATTAGTTTTGATGTTCTAAAGCCCATACATACAGCTGTATACGTACACACCAATACAGTTACACAATAACATGACCTCGACAGCTGCTAGAACGTTAATAAATCAAGAGAACACACCCATCATGAGTCCTTAGATACATTCTAGCCACAAGTTTTAACAAAATGTTCTAAATATTCACAAAAATTCCAACATTTTCAGGACCCTCCGCAAATTCTTCCAGTACGTCCAGGAGGCGATGCCAGTACGCATGCGCGCGATACATGTACTGAACACAGAACCAGTTTTAGACAAATTAATGTTGCTCATTAGGCCGTTTATGGACAAGAAGTTCTTTGATATGGTAAGTGTTCCTTCGTTTTAACTCAGCATTTTAAAGCCATAAATTAGCATCTACAGTCACAAGGTAACAGTAAATAGTAATGCACTACGAGTAACGCGTTTCGTAAATTAGTTACAGTAAAAATTGTAGGTGTAACTTTAATGCCCGTTTCTGCATTAGCATTATTGAGGTTAAGGGTTGACTTATCTGTCCAATTTATCTTTGATTGTACCTACATTTATTGCAGTCAGTGCAATAATACACTAAAGCAAGGAAAGGTTCTTTATTTTAAGAAGCTTATAACTGACGTCATGACGTGCCAAAGTTATACTAATTATATACGGTACGTTTTCATTTTCTTTCCTTGGACTAAAACAAATTGCTGCATTGCCTTATTATTCCTTACCTAAACTGCAGTTACAAGTTTTTTTTTATTATGCAAGGAGCAAGTCACGGTTTTTACCTTGTCATAAAACAGTTAATTTTATGGAACTGCGCACAATGTGCGTATAAGTACTACTATGTACATATGTTGGTAATATTTGTTTGATCTGTCTGACATTACTTTATGTAAGCGTTTACTTTGAATTATTCAACTTGCAAATGGGTCATTTGGCCTTGGCATACATCAGATACAATTTTGAGTCTTATGTCTAGAAGTAACAGGTAGGCACAAGAGTCGGTTATTTCCACACTTTTTGGAAAACACTTGTGAAAAAATAGGGTTCAATTTGAAATTATAAACTTGGATATGATTCTGTGACAGTAAATAAGTTGTAACTAAGCTAGTTTAGAATTCATGTTTAGCCGTAAAAATGTACTAGAGTTATTAATTCACAGAAATCAACACATAACCAAGTCCTCAAACTAAAGAATAAATAAATAGGTATTATATATACAATTTTAATATAATTTATATCATTCAAGAATTTCAATTTCAAATTATCATTCAAGAAATTCAAGAAAGAAAAGAGTACAGACTTACAATTCAAACATTATCAATATCAATATATACAGGGTAGAAACTTTCAGCGGGGCAGTAAGGGGAAGTACATTATACGTTGCAGCTACGCGAAAATGGTCTTAGGAGACTATCCATAATTTTTTATGGAATTTTGATCCACATTCATAGATTTTCAAAAAAAATTACAGTTAGCAAGAAAATAGCCATTTTACACAAAAACATTTTTTGATGCCAATCGATCCTGTTTCTAATACTGATCAAAAACTTATATGGGACCAACCATCGTTGGAGTACTCAAAAAGTCACAAATTGCAGAAAACTTTTCCCGTACATTTTGTATGAAAAATTTACGCAAAAGCTTTTTTAGTGACGGTTGAGTGACGGTTGTTGATCCGATTAGACTGGAAGCCAACCCCAACATAGTTGGGAAAAGGCTAGGCAAACTGCAGATTGACTTAATCCATCAGTAGTCTACATAGTAATATCCAGAAATTATTTTAAACGAATTTTGAAACTGAAACCTTTCTTTTTTCCATAAGATATTGTCGAATAAGAAAGCGGTATTAAATCTACATAATATAGTAAATGTATTTTGTAAGGTCTTATTCGGTATTCAGCACATAATGCTGAAGTAATCTTATCGTTGTTACTGGTGTTCCATGAAATATGCATAAAATCAATTCTCTATCTCTGTATCTATTGTGCGTATCGTATGTCATGCTATGAATTAGAGCTGGTTTTGCTAGACAGGTTCCTAACGTCGAATTATTTAATAAGATAAATTCCAGTCTCATTCGTGGCATTAAAATGACCAGTTCCATAAGATGATAGACGATTAACAAAAATGAATAATTCATCTTTGTAATAATTCATCTTGACCTTCAGCAAACACTCTTTAAAAATGCGATTTACCGGTTTATGATGTGTATATAACTAATACAACATGACAAAGACTCAATTTTTTCTAAAGGTTTTAAGTACTTATTGCAATAGGTTCTCCCTACCTCTGACATTTTCAAGGTCTCGTCATATTATAAGAGTGCGTTAAACAAGTTTCACGAATTAATTATACCTTAAAGTCGATGGTGCTTTAACTTCGCGGGTTGGTGTCAAGGGCATTCTGTTGCATCATTTGTATCCTATGATACAAGTATATGTACTCGTACAGCTGAGACTTTCTATATGTTCGTCAGTTTTCAAATTCTTTCCTTTATCAAGTCAGGACACATAATTTTGAAATTTCATTCATGCATTTTGAAGCTACTGCACTGAGCACAGACAAATAGAAAATAGCCATCAAGATGCCGAACATTATAATATCCCTGGACATTTCACGCAGCGCCATCTAGTCCCAAGCTAAGCAACCTAATGCTTGTGTTATGGTAACTAGATGGCTGATAAACTACTTATATACATTTTTTTTTTTGTAAATACATACATATTATAGATAGAAAAACACCCAGACTCGGAACAAATACATGTAGGTCATACAAATATTTGTTCCGTGCGGGAATCGAACCCGCGACACGCAGCGCAGCAGTCAATCGCTTAACCACTGCGCCAACCGTGCCGTCAATTATGGTTGTATAGTCATTGATTATATTGGATGTGACTGTGCGTACCTTAATTTGTAAAATCTGAATCCTTTTTTGGGAGCCTAGCCGTAATAAATAGATTTGAGGTCGATTACGAAAAAGTGACTGTAATGTTCCTAAAAAGGATGGTTGCGAAATATTTATTATAAAAGCAAATGACACCATTTACATTTAATTTATGCACTAGTTAGTTTGGTTTAACCCAAACTTCTAACTACCATATTTAATTTAAATAAATTTACATAATTTACTACAAATTCCTTCCTAATCTTTTCAGCTAAAATTCCACAACAAGAACGAAGACTTGGAGAAGTTCTACGAGACTGTGGTGCCACGATCGGCCCTACCTCCAGATTACGGCGGTACCCTACCTGACACCCAGACTCTACACAAGAAGTGCATGCAGCAGCTCCAACTTATGGAGCCCTACTTCAAAGCCGAGGAGGAACAGAGGATCGCAGCTTTACCAGATAAGAAACGAGAGAAGGCTATGGAAAGGGCATTCAAGAACTTGGATATCGACTAACTCTTCAAAATAAATGTTATCCTGGTACTATAATGAAAAAGTGAAAGGTAAACGCTCTCTTTTTAAAAAAAGTAGTGTATTTGGCGATGGATATACCGCTTGTTTCCTAATAACGTGTATTTAAATGTAATCCTTTCTATTTTTAAACGTTCTTTTAGTATTTAGAATGTAGAGGAGATATTAACAGCGCTGGTTTCCCTTTTCATTATATTGCCAGTTCAGTTCTTGAAGGAGTTTTTATATTTAGTACAATATGCATTTCGGTGTTACTTAAGTTGGAAGTAATAAAATTCAATGATAGTGGTGTTGAGTAAGTTATGTTCATAGGTTCGTAACTATTATGGGTTAGTTTCATCTTTGAAAAAGATTTTCACGTGATCTTAGCAATATGTACTTCAAATATTGTCAATTATGAATCTATAATTACAATAGATAAGGATTGAGATAGTACTGTTTCGGCTATAGAGGGTGTAAAAAGAGCTATCACAAAAATCTCCATAACCAGTCTGTTCCACTATAAAAAAATGGCAATGACGGGAAAAATATGTATGGCTTTGTGATGGTGGTGCTTTTACACCCGTTATAATAAATTACACACAATAATGTAGTAAATATGAGATAACTAGCTGACCCCGGCAAACGTTGTTTTGCCATATAAATTATTTCTAGCTGCCCGGCGCTACTTCAATCGCGTGGTGTCCTACCTCCTACCCTACTCCTAACCTACTCCTACACTACTCCTACCCTACTCCTACCCTACTCCTACACTACTCCTACCCTACTCCTACCATAATTCTACCCTACTCCTAACCTACTCCTACCCTACTTCTACCCTACTCCTAACCTACTCCTACACAACTCCTAACCTACTCCTACCCTATTCCTAACCTACTCCTACACTATGATTTTCCCGCTTTTCTGTTGAATTTTTACCTGAATTTTCTTTGCTATAAACCTCACGGAGCCCGAGACCTTTCCAACGAATGCAAAACCGTGGAAATCGGTTCGTGCGTTCTGGAGTTATAGCGTCAGGAAGGAAAACCCGACTTATTTTTATATAGTAGAGAAGATAAAAAGCAGATCAGTTGTTGGTGTACCTACATAAAAAGTTTTATTTTTGTTGCAATTGATTAGAATATTATTGTTTTATTAGAAATCGTCTATACATATGTTAAGAAGTCAATGTTAGGAGGTGACAGAGTTTTCGTTAGAGTTAGCTTTAAGCTAAAAAATATACATGACGCCAAACCTTGGCATAATATTTATACATAAATAAATTGTTAAGTGTTCAACAGTCTATGTATATTGCTTCATATGGATTTTAACCAATCTTTACTATAATATATCTATGTTATCTCTTATCTACCGTGCTTGAAATATATATAATCATAATTTTCAAAAATTAGGTAACAATTGAATAGTTTGCTAAAGTTAGATAAGTACTTAATATTATTGGCATCCATTTTTTTGCGGATTCTTCCATAAATTGTACTTATATCTACAGGCAGTGGTAATCACTGTTGCTAAGCACTGTAAAGAAAAATGTAAATTATAAATGAGGATTAGCTATGCTTCCCAACTGTTATCATCTGATACAAAATAATTTTGCAAGTAATCAATTGTTAATTTGCGATATGAAATCATTAATCTTATAGGTTCAGGTTTCTTTCAACTGTGAAAGAAACGCACAAAAAATGTCCATTTTTACTCACCGCATTTGAGAGCTGTATTATTTCACTGACCTGAAATTTAAAAAAAGTATTTTGACTGCTTGAATGTGAAAACATGATTAAATAAACAAATGTACAATTAAGACACCAATTGTGTCTAACTAAGACATTTTAATAAGTAGATGGCTAATAGTTCTATAGTTGCAAATCTTTAAACTTCGTTTGAATGTACTAAATACTTCTTAATATAATGTTACATTTATATACATAAATCCAAGTACATGCCGCTTCATACACACTGAAATAATATGTAACAGTTGTATAAAAAATTAAAAATATAATCTTATCGAAATAATGATGTGATACAAAAGTGAGAAAATAGTAAAAGACAAATTAATTGGTATTTACATTCATTATCTATTAAATACTATGGTATTCAAGCACTTAATTAAAAATTACTTATATTAAATTCAATTGAAAGATTGAAAATAAAAATAGTTTGTGACGGAATCGATAAGATAAACAGGTGAATAGATTAATGTAATGAAATATTTGAAAATCCGATAATGAATGATTTTGTTTATGTTCTGCATATTCCAATTTAGTCGATATTCCATAAAAATTAATGTATTATTTATCTCTGTGTATAAATCTTGCTAAATTGTCTATTTAATGTATTACGTAAATCTGAACAGATTTGTGTAAATATAAGTAGTACATAAGTCATTCTAAAATCAATGTCTGACGATATTCAACACAATTGACGCTCAATTATGCATTAAAAAATAAAATGAGTTAAGGTCATGTTCATTGAAAGGTTAATTTATAGCATTACACTGGTAACTGATTACTAAGTAGAAAGCTATTCACGTAGTGATTTCAAAGTTCTTATGTTTCATGTTCAAGAACATTTTATGGTAATTTTACAGAAGTGCGCTAAAGTTAAATGAGCCAATATAACAAAAAAAAAAAATAGAACTTGACGTGAGAAACGCGCGTATTCCATGTTCAATTCTGTACTTAGTTTTTAACAAGTTCTCTTGTAAAATTAAAGTCATTGTAAGGTGGCGGTAGCGTACATACTTAAGATTTTGTATTTATGTGCACAGTAGTTTAGTTTTAGTTGAAAATTCCACTTAATTCCTTATCAAAGTTTGTGATATGCTTGTGTTACTGAAAAAATGTGTTATGTTGATTCCAAGAATCGGAAATTGTGATTTGAACTAGAAATATATTTTTATGCAATAAAATTGTATTTTTATTGATGAAAGTTAAATGATGTTTTGTTTTCCTAATAATAATAGTGAATCGATAGACATTTAATGGGTATTCGTAAAAGCGTTGTCTCCATTGGGTTGATTCTCTCATTAAAAAAAATCAATAAACGCAATCAAACTACGGCAAAGAAAACTTACATCACCAATGACTAACGCCATCTGTCGCAAAAACTTGGAAAAATAAATTGGTAGAAAATATTTTTTGACGTATGGCAACCGGATTTAACTGTCAAATATTAACGGTTGCTCAACACCTGCCGGTTTTTTTGTTTACAATCTTCAAACGTTAGGAAAGTTATGAATGAAACCTATTGTTCTGTTGATAAATTATTGATATGAATTGAAGATTATAGTGTTTTGTGCGTGCATATATTTGTTTTCTTGATGTCTGTAGCGGTATTTTGGATTTCTCAAGGTATGAATATTTCTATTCATAGTCGCACTTTTACTAAAGAACCATTCAGTGAAATTACCGAAAAAATCGTGTCAAAATAAAGGAATAACCCTACGAAATCTGAATTGTAGTCTATATATAAATAAATGCTGAAAAAAACTCACCCTATCAGTAGATTTTGCCATCAAACCTGTATAACAAAATAATACTTTAATTTCATAATATCTTTAAGGGGAGGCATGTTGTTGCTGCACTCATGGATAAAAATCAATGATGTGAATTTGTTTTACAACTTTATTATCTCAGTAAACCAAAAAATAAATACATAGATACTAATGTGTACATGTGTAAGATTGAAGAAGATGTAAGATTTTTACATTTTTAATTTGTATGGTGTACATAATAAAGAGTATTCTATTTTTATTTATATACTTAAAAGCATTCTATTTTATTTTCAGGCTGCAATGGACTCAGTAGACAACAACCAATTTGAAATAAAACCTGTAAAGAGTAAGCGGAAGATTGCAACTCCTTGCTCCAACGCATACCTCAACCCAGCATTAGATATCCTTGCCAACGAAGATCCAATGTGCAACACTGCAATGGAGATACCTATTAAGAAAAGGAAACGGACCAGAAGCTGCGGTGACACCGCTACCTTTGACAACTCTGCCTTAGACTTAGGAGTTAATAAGGCAACCGTCAACAAATTACTTGCGAAAGAACTTGATAATGTACGGAAGAATGTCAGACATGATACCACAGACGATACAAGTATGGAATCCAATGAACCGATTTATGCTAATTTATCAGAAGTACCGCAGCTACCAAAGAGGCAAGATAATTCTTTAAATCTAACAGATATAACTCAAAATAGTTTTAATTCACAAACAGTGGTGCATAGGAATGATATTATGGATGTGTCAGTTCCTAATGAAGACATGGATTCTGGTATTTCAGTATTAGAACAAAAGTCTTTAAGTGCTATGACTATGACGAATGATGATACCAAAGTAATCTCACCTATAACTAACATACAAACAAATGTTACAAATCAATTCTTTATCAACAATTCAAGCAATTTAAATCTCAGTTTTATAGACCGACTTGCATTGGACTCACCGAATCTCTCCAATCAATCTTTATTCTACGATGATGATTTGAATGAGAGCAATATTATGGAGATCAAGACTATTACAATAATAACTAAGAAGAAAAGGATTAATACTAGGAATACTAATCCTTTCTTAGATCCGAACATAGGTAACGTAAATTTTCCTATTATAACACCTAGCGAAAACCCTTTTTTGAACCTGGATGCTACAAAACCAGAATTGGAATACAATGAAGAAGTTCTGAACAGGCCTGTGGAAGTACCAAATCAAACTGAAAAGGTACTTGAACCTCGTAGATTATTTGGAGATACCAACAGCACAATATCAACTGAAATGTCAAATGGATCTTTAGAAGATCAACATGAATATGAAAATATTGATAACTACAGATCTGAAAGCCCAGTCTATGAAAATATAGATGAAGCAAACGAATTTAATAAACAAAGCAGGATTTTAGGGTATGATGTATCACAGTTTAGTGCTGTAGACATTATAAACTTGAATAAGAACAAGCTCCAAGATTCGTCCAACGAATCTAATGACAGCAAGAAAGCCAAGAACTCTTTCTTGAAAGTTGGCAACAGATTATCCAAAAGAGTTTTCAAGACTTTACGAAAAACATTTAAAACTGAGAAAAATGAGAATAATGTCACAATAAATCCTTATGAAGTGCCGCGAAAACCGCCGAAACAGAAGACTGAAGTAAAAGAATCGGGGATTGAAAACCCAGCATTAAACTTGGACAATTCAGATGAAATTGAGATAGAAGAAATTGATGATCAGGAACATGAATATGAAACAGTAAAAACTTTAAGAAATACACATCTTAACATGAATATTACTCCTTTGAAGGAAAGAATCGAGAATGCTGACGTATCCAATAATAGAACAATTACTCCCGGTAAGAAAGTTCGGTTCGACTCGACTTTGAATCAAGAGAAAGTAATTACAGGTAACAGTTTCGATGATGACATCCAGAGCCCGGGGTTTGACGCTAAAATTGATAAGTATCATGACGAGTTGGAGAACTGTATCAATGAGAGGAAGTTTTTGCAGCAAAATATGTGATTTTCGAGCTAATATGGATGTACATTTTCTTTTCATTAAATGTAAGAAAAAGGAAAAGGACAGCAGTGGTGGCCCAGTGGTAATGGTCTTGACTTACGAGTTGTAGGTCGTAGGTTCGAACCCAGACAGGCACTTGACTTTGTGTAAATTATTTCATCACCACTGCTCTCAAAACGGTGAAGGAAAACATCGTGAGGTAACAGTCATGTTCTAGAACCAATAATTCGAAGACATCTACCAACCCGCACTGGGTCCGCATGGTGGATTATAGCCCACTTCCTCTCGAAGTAAGGAGGCCTGTCCCAGCTGTGGGGACATTATAGGCGCTATTATTATTTTTAATGACTGTTGCACTAACTTGCCCTGTCGATAAATGCATTTTTCAATATTTTTGAGCTAATATGGTAAGTATACAGATTGCAGTGCAATTGATTTTCCACTAAATGTAAGAGAAACAAGTTTTTGAAATAAGAGACCTACTAGAACCTTTGAACCTGTTTTTCTACCTGTGTATAGATTTTAAGACCTAATTATGCACTTACTTTATACCAGTTGTGATTTTTATACATTGTCATTTATTTATAAGATGTAATTTATTAAGTTTATGAATTAAGATTTTTCCTATGTGGTCCAAAGCATAATAAATTCCAAAGTGATAGTTATAAGATTCCTAGTAGAATGTATAAGAATGTCTTCGGTGTTTGTAGACGCCAGCACATCAAGCTACTACAATCTGTCAAATTTCTTTAATAGATTTTCAACTTTATCGTTAAAGCATTAGGTTTAAGGTTGATTGGGAAAATTTCGACAGTTTTAATTTTCCTTAAGTTTGACGTATGTCATTATTTCCCAGAGTTCGATCCTTATTAGGGACACTCGAATAGTGTAATAATACAGAGTGTATTTTTTTTTCTAAATTAACGCGTTCGATTCCTGGCTAGAAATATTGATTTATCAAAAATCCAATGCAGTTTTGCAAAAAATCCATTAACGCGACTCCTTTGAGTACCTACTTTTCGCTATTCCTCATAGTTTCGGATTTGGCTATTCACGCCCACTTGAAAAATCCACCCTGTATACAGCCTGATTCAAACTTTGTGGCGGCTCTGAAGTGCGCTACTTGCTGCGCAGTACCTCACTCCCGCTGACAGCTAGCCGCCATAAAGTATGAATCGGGCTGTATTTAAAGTTTAAAATATACTTAATTTTTGTAACACTAGAATCAGTGTGAATCTCCTTATTTATTATTATTATTTTTAAATACTTATAATAAATAAGGGACCTTATGGTAACTACTACTGGTTAATTGTTCAGAATGATTTCAGGATCATTTCAATGATTACTTGCCACACAATTATGCAATTTGTGCTACATCAGTTTAATTTAGTATTTTTTTTTTAAATTAAGTTATGTGTACCTATTTATTTCGTTTAATTTATTATTTAGTTGAACTAAACGTAGACTTTAATTTATACGCCTATTTATAGACTAAAAACCAAAATCTTTCCAAATAAAATGCAGTTGTTCGAACTCGATGTTTATAGCTTTTACTTCTTCAAATACTTTCTTTTTAACCAACGAAAAAAAACGGAGGAGGTTCTCAATTCGACGCGTGTATTTTTTTTATGTATGACCACGCATAACTTTTTACAAGTAGTCCGATTTTGATAGTTCTTTTTTTTTACTCCATTTCCGTGTTTTTTCCTATCATTGAAACAAAGCTTCCAATGAGCTGCATTCCTGGGACAAATATTATGGATATTAGCTGATTTTGGTTAATTAATTAGACTAGGAAAAGTTAAAGTTTGAGCCCAGGTAGTCGATTGCAATACGATACCGTTTATTGGGTAAAAGAAATGCCTTTGCAACAGCTGCATTCGCCGTTGCGGTGGTCAATATAATATCCCATCCCATCTGCCATCACCGAAAAAAAACGATCGTTTCTATCATGAACTTACTGGATCTATTACAAAAAAAAAACGCTCGTTTTTCTACCTAACGCACGACCGCATAGAAAGGACGACTTATTGGTAAATAATAATTATATAGGTAATAATAATAATAATCTTTATTGGAACAAAAACATATTTTACAAATTGATTGCGTACGTAAATACAATACACAATACGTAGCTACAATAGTTACAAAACTGTGTCGCAGCTATTAACGCCCACTTCCAAGAAGGGAGACGACAGCGTTCCAGCTTTCAGAGATGAAAATACAGTAGGGGTTAAAAAAGAGCAATAACTATTATAAAATAAAAATACTAAAAGTTAAAGTAGTAAAAAATAAAATGGCCCTGATTCCCTTGTTCACAAACTAAACTAAATTTAAGTTCTGTGCATCTTTTTCTTTCTATTTCATTAAGAAAAGGACAGAAGATAAATATTAGTTTACTCCTGTCAAATTAAGATACTCCATAGACAGATTAGACGTGATTAAAAACATGGCTGCTAAAAATACGTCAATTTACGTCAGGCGCTGACTAGTTTGACAGGACTAAACTAATATTTATCTTCTGTCCTTTTCTTGATGAAATACAAAGAAAAAGATGCACTGAACTTAAATTTAGTTTAGTTTGTGAACAAGGGAATCAGCGCCAATATGTAGTAACAAAATTAAAATATGTAGTAAAAAATTAAAATAGTAAAAATTAAAATGGGTTAGTGCTTAATTTTGTGCATGTGGGAGTGTTGTATGTGAGTGTAGTGCGTGTCTGTGGGGTGTAGGTAAGTGTAAAGTGTGCTTGTGGAACCTGGACGAGCACACTACGCTACGTGTATTTGGTGTGCATGTCTACGGAAGAAAGATCTTTAGGGTTTCACTAAATTCTCCAATTCTTCGTATGTGAGAGTATGAAGCCATTAATCAATAGTTCTTTTGCAATCCCGGAGAGTACATGGATAAATAGTAAGCACTTTATGTATTCTAAAAAAAAAAATTAACTGCCGGCGGACAATTTCCAATTTAACACCCGATGTCGGGCAGACTATCAGTTGTACGTTTTTGTCTTCTAAACTTAGGATCAAAAGATAAGTTAGAATGTTTCCGCAACACTGTACTTAGCACAAAAGAGTGTCTTACTGTAGGTAGCTTCCATAACGTGTACAGTTCGCTGGTAGGGAAGCGATAGGGTTTGAAGGCCATCAACTTAAGGACAGCCCTGCGCCCTCTCCAAACGCAGCAGAAGACATTTACCAGCACCAATACAGTACGTTAAAACGGAATGTGCAAGAGCAAAGCACACAGTAGTTGTCAGGGTAGAGAAATTGGCGGAGGTCCTTAAATTTTTAAAAACAATAATTAATTTTTTTACCCTAGAGACCAGCAAATTGATTTGCTCACTCCATGTCAACGTGCCGTCGGCCCAGACTCCAAGATATTTTATTGAGTTCGTGCACATAACTTCAGGACAGCCACAGGTGGAAGTCGGAAAGGAGGGGCTGGCTGTGACGCTTTCCTTAGACTAAAAGTGATAAATCTGGTTTTATCTAAGTTGAGAGTGAGCAGATTCTGTGTGAGTCATCTCATAGTAACTCGCAAGGCTGACTCTGCCTGAAGCTGAGCTTCATTCCAGTCACTGCCACGAACCAGGACAACAGTGTCATCAGCGTAAGCAATTACTTGAGTAATTGAGTATTACTTGAGTTTCTCACAACAAGTTTACAGAGCTCGTTTATGTAAAACAGAAAAAGGTCCTAAGACACTACCTTGCGGAACGCCTCCTTACTGGTGTGGTTGTTTATCCTGATGATTTGCGAGCGACCACTAAGGTAAGTCTTAAACAAACTAAGCGGTAGGCCAATTCCACCAATCCTTTCTAGTTTACTGGGGAGAAGGAAATGTTTTAGCCTTATTTTGAGGTGCGTTAGTGCTACCTGGTTCCCATTCCTTGTCTGTTCATCAGTAGCTCTAGGTTACCTAAAGAGTGCCTTAACTACCTTATCTAGGGGGCAACTAGAATCAATTTTATTATTTGTAAATGATGTTAAAAAGTGCCTTGTATGCGCCTAGTTGAAATAAATGATTTGACTTTGACTAAGAGCCTATAGAAATTGGTAGAGCAATATTACTATCATGTGCGTTTATCTATCTTTAAAACTACGCAGGCGTCGCAAAGGAGTACCACCAAGGAAAATATGGCCATGGCACAGGCCTTCGCCCATCTTTTAACAGTGGATATTATTATTCATACATCCAGAAGGAATCCATAAAGATATTCACACAAAAATAAAATAGTTCTCGTTGCTGTAGTGCTCGCAAGCGCTACTGCTGATCATGAGGTCCTGAGATCGATTCTTAGGGTAAACTGTGTTTGGGTTTTTTCATCAGGAATTTCTCAGTAGCAGCCCGGAGTTTGATTCGTGCCCAGCTGATGGCAATAGGGTCACCCCCTATTACATGGCATTTAAACATAACTCTCGAAATGTTAGCTACTCCGTACTATAGGCCATCATCATCATCTGTCTAGCCTTTTCCCAATTATGTTGCGGTCGGCTTCCAGTCTAACCGGATGCAGCTGAATACCAGTATTTTACAAGGAGCGACTGCCTATCTGACCTCCACAACCCAAGCGTGATACGTTATATTTTAAAATAAATCTGTAACAGACCTTACAACATAAACCCAACGAGGTCACACATGATACATACAACATACCATAACATATTATCAACTGTATTCCCCTCAAGGCAGGGACACACAGTACCTCTACCAATTGGATGCACGTACAATTGCAACGTGCATGAGTGAGTCTCACTCTATTGAATAATAACCTGCACGTGGGTCTATATTCGAACCTGTAATAGAATAATGGGGGGCTAACTGAACTGTTTTTGTAGTACAAGTTGTGCTAGAACGTCTGACTAAACTAGGAGTCATCAGGTTTCCACGTATTATTGTGGTTTAGAATATCTACCTACTACGTCTTCTTGAACATCAGGCGTTTTACTGGGAAATAAAAGACCTTGCAACTAAATGACTGTTATTTTATGAACGGTTCATAAGGCGGAAGCGTCAGTGTAGCCTACGAAATGCAAATTACCTTAAGTACCTACGTTTTTTGCAATCTGCAGGTCAGTATCAGGTTGTATGTCTATGTAAATATGATTCGCGGCCGTTACAATTATTTAAATAGCTATGGGAATTATTATTATAATAAAAATCATCAATCTAACTCTCTAAGTTCATATTACCCTATTGAAGGACTGTTTCATGAAATTATGACATTTGAAGTCAATTCTAACTCAAGGAGTTGTTTCGCTGATTGTAATGATTAATTTTAATTCTATAAAGCCATATTTTGGTGTGAAATCATCAAATTTCCTCTCCCGCTCTGGGCTGAGCAGAAGGGCGTGTCAGACTTTTACTGACTAAAACCCACCCGTGTTCCTTCAGTTGCCTGTACCAGGGGCCACGGTATCTTTTAAGCCATATTGTAACTGATCTGCAAATTGCAAAAACGTAAGTAAAGGATATCACCGGGTTGCCTTAGCGCAAACCCCTTAAAGTAAAGAAAAATTAAAGCTGCGTTTAGCAACGGTTACCTTGTGAATCCTCTAGTCATCTGCCTAGCCTTTTCCCAACTATATTGGGGTTGGCTTCCAGTCTAACCGGATGCAGCTGAGCACCAGTATTTTACATGGGAGGACTGCCTATCAGACCTCCACAACCCAGTTACTGAGTAATACGAAACCCCTTGGTAAGACTGTTTGTCAGACTTTCGGGCTTCTGACGACCCTTAACGACTGTCAAAGATCCACGAATGACAGCCGGGATCAACGCTTTCCGAGGCAAGGACGGGTCTTGGTACGTAAAGATGGCCACCCATCCACGGAACAACCGCAGCAAGCGTAGCTTAACCTGATCGATCGACCCGTGCGGCTGTTATGACTTAATCCTTTAGTGCTTTGAAAAAGATTTCAGGTGTCTACACACCAAAGCCGCCTTTTTCAAACAAATCAAATCTTATTCTCCTTTGAAAATGAGCCCGGGCTGTGTGTTACCTTTAGAAGGTACCTAATGATTTGCTAATGAATACCTACCTAATTAGTTAATGAACACTCTAGCTACAGAACAACTAAATACGTACGCAGGTAATAATATTACGATGGGATGGACACACCTAAATCCAATTAGGGACCTACACAAATCTGGGTCAGTGGAAACATCTAATCAATTAGGTAACTTCATTCCCCCTCACTCATTAATAAACGGGATCAAATTAAATTAGCATGAATGTAGTCATTTTAAACTATTATTTTGACTACATTGGCACAAAAGTGGTCGATGACCTCACAAAAAAAACAACAATTTTTTTTGTTGTTTTTTCATGTTCAGATATCGATACCATTACGTCTGTGGAGTTTCGCTAGCTAATTTGATTTGGCCCTGTATAGGTAGGTAGGTACCTGTGTATGGAGGGGCCCGTGGCTAAATACCAACAGCCGCACAGGTCGATCGATCGGGTTAAGGTACGCTTGCCATAACTTTGCATCCCGGTGACGCAATTTCAAGCTGTTTTCAGCAAATTAATTCTATCCCGAGCTCCCTGAAACGTTCCCACTAGGAAAAACTGACAAATTCGCGAAAAACACTTTTTCGTTTTTGACTTGCAAAAATTTCATCAAAACTCCCTTTAAGGAACACTATTCTAAATTTTTCTTCAAAATTCCAGACTATTCCCAGTTTTTAGTAATTTTAATAGATACTTACCTGCCTTACCTGGACTCCCGTGCGCGTTCCGCGAGCTCGAGTCCCGTTTTGGTGGTGTTATTCGAGGTTTTCACACACATTTTGGCCGTAAAACAGGTTTTTTCAGTAAAATTCCCGATTTTTGTTCGGGAATAATTCCAGAAACTACATAGTCAGCTAGCCCGCGCGGAGACGCGTCTTTTGACACCTCGCCCGTGCGCCTAGCCCACATACAACATCTAAAATTCCAGAAATTTTTGCATTTCTATAGTACTTCCAACTGACGAAAATCTACCTAAGGGATACTTGATTTTGTACAAATCTATATAACTTTGCATCCCGGTGACGCAATTTCAAGCTGTTTTCAGCAAATTAATTCTATCCCGAGCTCCCTGAAACGTTCCCACTAGGAAAAACTGACAAATTCGCGAAAAACACTTTTTCGTTTTTGACTTGCAAAAATTTCATCAAAACTCCCTTTAAGGAACACTATTCTAAATTTTTCTTCAAAATTCCAGACTATTCCCAGTTTTTAGTAATTTTAATAGATACTTACCTGCCTTACCTGGACTCCCGTGCGCGTTCCGCGAGCTCGAGTCCCGTTTTGGTGGTGTTATTCGAGGTTTTCACACACATTTTGGCCGTAAAACAGGTTTTTTCAGTAAAATTCCCGATTTTTGTTCGGGAATAATTCCAGAAACTACATAGTCAGCTAGCCCGCGCGGAGACGCGTCTTTTGACACCTCGCCCGTGCGCCTAGCCCACATACAACATCTAAAATTCCAGAAATTTTTGCATTTCTATAGTACTTCCAACTGACGAAAATCTACCTAAGGGATACTTGATTTTGTACAAATCTATATAACTTTGCATCCCGGTGACGCAATTTCAAGCTGTTTTCAGCAAATTAATTCTATCCCGAGCTCCCTGAAACGTTCCCACTAGGAAAAACTGACAAATTCGCGAAAAATTTTGGCCACCCACCCGCCCTCTGGTCTATAGGAAGGTAGACGTGGGATTTTCGGCGAAAAATTTTCAGCGTGAATCGGTTTCCTTTTGTCTTGGTGGGTCTTTTGGGGGTCTGGGGAAGAGGATTTCGCATTTAATTTTATTATTTGACCGAGTCTGCAAAGACTCATATTGATAGTCGACTGAAAACATTATTACATTTTAGCATAATTTATTATTTTAACGTATCGCAATTTTAATTTATCGTAATTTTAATTTATCATTATTATTATTTTAATTATTCGTATTTATTATTTTAATTTGACGTAATTTATTCTCAATTTAAATTTTTAAACTTGTGTATTACTTTCTGTGCTCCCCTCTTTACAGGGACACTTAATTTAACGTATTATTTCTAATTCGATTTTTAAATTTGTATTTAATTTCTGTGTTCCCCTCTTTACAGGGACACAGAAGAACCCAGTGTCTATTTTAAGTCTCTCCTCCCGAGTGAATTTTGTTCTGACTCCCTCTTTACAGGAGTCGGTTCTGAAGTTACTCGCAAACAAATATGTTCCGCACCCCACTCAACATTGTGAGGGCCCAAGGCTCTAGTGGCTCGCCGCGATCGGCGGAGAAGGCGGGGCCTTTACCTGATGCGAAGAGGAGAATCTCCTTCGGAGACGAGACTCCTCCTTCTGCGTCACAGGGGGGCCCTGCCACTCCGGGGACGCGCCGAGCTGCTATCGATGCCTCAAGACCGCTCAAAAACCCTGAGGCGCGGCACCGCAGTCGCACTGAGGAGGCGAGAGCTTGCCTGAACAAGGCCAAGCTTAATTTAGGCAACTCCCGCAACCTCAAGGCCGAGATAAAGACTGCGGTGCTGGAAGCCATAAACAGGCTTTATGAGCTGGTCAAAGAGTCGGAACGAGACAAGGCCCCTGCCGCACCCATTGCCGTGCCGGTACTCGCGCCCACTGCTAACCTTTGTCCCCGGTCCATTCCCGAGAGCCTCGCTAGCCAGACTGAGCTCGTCGCGACAATGAAGGAGCACATCTCCTTAATAAAGGAGAACTCCGATGAATTGGCCAAGCTGCGAGACAGTCTGGCTAGCAGGGAATGTGTTGTGGAGAAAACGTACGCGGGTGTAGCGTCTGGGAGTAATAGCCACACTAGGGCACAAGCCCCGGAGCGAACGACGCTGCACTCCGTAGTGGTCTCCTCAACACAAGAGATGGATACCGGGGCCGAAATACTCGAAAAAGTAAGGAAAGCGGTGGACGCGAAGGAGGGCTGGGTGCGAGTAGAGAGGGTCCGAAAGGCCAAGGACCAAAAGGTTATCATGGGGTGCGCAACGAAGGAGGAGAGGGAAATGTTGAAAAAGCGACTCGAATCGGCCGGAGAGAACCTCGTCGTCGAGGTGGTGAAGAATCGGGACCCGCTCCTGGTTCTTAGGGATGTGCTCTCAGTACACAGCGACGAGGAGGTCTTGAGAGCCCTTAGGAACCAGAACCGGGAGATCTTTCACGGCCTCGGGGACGAGGAACTCAAAATGTGCGTCAAATACCGGAAAAAGTGTCGAAACCCGCACACGAACAGCATTGTGCTGAGTGTTACCCCAGCAATCTGGAAGAGGGCACTCGAAGGGGGCAAACTTCGAATTGACCTCCAGAGAGTGCGCGTCGAAGACCAGACGCCCCTGGTTCAGTGTACCCGCTGTTTGGCATACGGGCACGGAAAGCGCCTGTGCACGGAGCCAGCCGATCTGTGTAGCCACTGCGGCGGTCCACACCTCAAGGCGGACTGCCCTCATAAACAGATCGGTGAAGCAGCGGCGTGCGTAAACTGCACCAGAGCCAAGCTGGAGGAACACTCGCACAATGCGTTCAGTGATTTGTGCCCGATACGAAGGAAGTGGGACGCATTCGCAAGAGCATCGATAGCTTATTGCTAAAGTTGTCGATGCCCCCACTTCCGGGTATCATAGGGAGATGACCAGATTGACACTGCCAGATTGCAGACGCATTGAGCGGACCACTGGGGTTGGCTCAATGGGGAATGGTAATTGGAGTCACTTTCGTGAGAAAGTGGCTGTAATTATACTGGACCGTGAGTCAACTCTAGTGGAACCGACAAGCGGTGTCAAGCTGGTTGAAAAAGCTATCTCACAAACATTTGTTCTTTAAATGATATTTAATTATATAGTGAGTATATGGTGGAAATATTATGGAGAGAAACAGATGTACAAATAACGTGGGGGAAACCGACAGAAATAGTATAGGAAAAAATTATATTTAGGATAATAACATAAATAAAAGTAAAATTCTTAAAATAAATTATAAAAACAGTTAAAATAAAATAAAAGCAACAAACGGATATATAAATTTAATCAGAGAATATTCAGTAAAGATGAGCAAAAAGCAGAATAAAATTTATTTAAAAGTACTGTAGTATTAAAATCATAATTATGTAAAAATTAATCGCACAACGGAGCGTGGTCTCTTCGGCCTCTAACAAAAAAGTCGCCAAAAAAGGCACAAAAAATGTGACTAAGGACTCTGATCCTCATGTCAGAGGGACACTGGAGGGGCAGGAGTGTGGTTTTAGCCGGTAAGAGTCCGGCACTGCCCAGACTGGCTCATTAGTGAGGTAGTCTGGGCGTCCATGAGGATTTCCCACTCCTGCCAAAACAAAAAAAAAAAAAAAAAAAAAAAGGTACGCTTGCCGCGGTTGGTCTGTGGATAGGTGATCTTTACATATCGAGACCCCTCCGTGTCTCGGAAAGCACGTTAAGCCGTTGGTCCCGGCTTTCATTCGTGGATATTTCACAGTCATTACGGGTAGTCAGAAACCCGGAAGCCTGACAACCAGTCTTACTAAGGGGTATCGTATTACCCAGTAACTGGGTTGTGGAGGTCAGACAGGCAGTCGCTCCATGTAAAATACTGGTATTCAGCTGGATCCGGTTAGACTGGAAGCCGACCCCAACATAGTTGAGAAAGGGTAGCGGGATCGTCCGAAAGGGTTACCGCTGCCCTGGAACACAAAGGGCTAAGGAAGGAACACGGGTGGGTTTTAGTCAGTAAGAGTCTGACACTCCCTTCTGCTCGACCCAGAGCGGGAGGAGTCATTTGACGATTTCCCATCCTGAAAAAAAAAAAAAAAACATAGTTGAGAAAAGGCTAGGAAGATGATGATTCTTTCCGAAAATAGTGCTACAATCAATGATATTCTAGTAAAATATCATTGGCTACAATCTTTTAACACAGAGTAAACAGAGAAAAACTGACTTACATACCTACGTTCAACCATACATGCAAATGTGTCTAGAAAGTTATAAGTAAAACATGGATTAAGTAGTAAAACACGGCTTAGGGACTATAAACCACACTTATTCAGCTCTGTTCAGCTTTTGTCCATAGAAAACAATGCTATCTCTCAAGTTCTCCAGTGTCACAAATTATCACAACTCGATCGCTGGTGCGCGCACAGGAAATCCTATTGACGAGTTTTTTGTTTTGACGCAATGTACGTCAAGATTTGCGTCATCAGAATACTTACACACATTTACATTCGCAACTTAAGATAATAATCAAAAAGTTTTCTTTATGTCGAGAACTAGAGCACCTTGGTTAAATATGCTTGCTTTTGTTATAAGAATATCTATAATATTGGGTGGTAAAGTGTAGGTACCTGATTTTTTAAAATTGTTAAATGGGCCTGCTCTTGACTTCGATCACGCCTGATGGGAAGCGATGGATGAGGTCTATGATGGGACGAGTGTGGCCAGAAGATGCCTGGTCCCTCTTGCTTTTATTTAGGAGCGTGGCCACTGTCGTATTGCAAATGTTACCAAAGGCATTATACAAGAATAGAATACTCTTTATTATACATAGTTATGGTACTTACACCATAAAAATTACTGAAATAAATGTAGAAATGAGTATTATAGGTGTGACTGCGTTGTCTATCATCCTAGCCCCCTAGCTAACCCCCCTGGGCTAGAGGGCTTGTGGCTAAGTAATAACAGCCGCGCGGGTCGATCGATCACGTTAAGCTACGCTTGCCGCCTTTGGTCCGTGGATGGGTGACCGTTTTCCGTGCCTCGGAAAGTACGTTAAGCCGTTGTTGCCAGCTGTCATTTGTGGATCTCTGAAATTCGTCAGAAGCCCGGAAACCTGACAACCAGTGTTACCAAGGGATATAGTGTTACCTAGTAACTGGGTTGTGGAGGTCAGATAGGCAGTCGCTCCATGTAAAATACTGGTACTCAGTTGCACCCGTTTAGACTGAAAGCCGACCCCAAAAAATTAGGCAGGTGATGATGAGTTCTATCATCCTAGCTAGAGACAAAGCTTATATCGTAAGGTAAAAAAAAAAGAGAACATAGCAACACTGCTTAACGCCAGAATAGAACTTGAGCAGACATTCTGTTTAAAATACAATTGATAGTCTTAGAATCACAGCTCCTGCTGCACTCATCTCGACTCTAGGCTTCACCATCATCATCATCATCATTCAGCTGAAAGACGTCCAATGCTGGACATAGGCTCCCCCAAGCACCTCCACTTCGACCGCTTCTGTAATTCTCTCATCCAACGGGTTGCTGCGGCCTTCACCAGGTCGTCGGTCCACCTTGTACGGAGGCCTTCCAACGCTACGTCGTCCGGTACGCGGTCGCCACTCCAGAACCTTTCGGCCCCATCGGCTCTGCGAGCAATTTGTTTAAATAATCTGTCACAAATAAAGGAGCTTATAGAATTTTATCTAGAATTCGTAAAATTGCATGTACACTCTCATACATTCTTACATTGTAACCATAGCTCTTTCAACAAACAGTATAATTGTTTTTAATAAAATATCCTAACGTCATCCAATATTCTGCTTTATCGGGTGCAATTGAAACATTCAAAATTCATGCGCGAGCGACCAATCCTAATGCTGTGTTAATAAAAAAGCGATGCGATCAATAAGGAGTCAATGGCAGGTCACCGGAGACTTCTAAACACTTGAGCCGTTGATGGAAATGACCTGTGACATCTTGGCATTAAGAGGAATTGTAGATGTTACTACATTGTTGCTACGATACATCATCGTGGCAATTGGCTGTGTTATGTTTTAATTTCGGTCTTATATAAGCCAGTTTAGCCGACTTGCGAGTTGTAGGTCGTGGGTTGTACCTAGGAGCTTTACTTTGTATAAATAATTTCATCACCACTGCTCTCAAGAAAGTAAAGGAAATCATGTGGTATGCTGGTGTGGTATGCTGGTGTGGTGTTGTGGGTGAGATAGGTTTAAGAAACTGCCGATCAATTCTATAAAAATCTCATCGTGAAAAGTTAGGTGAAGTGAGCTTAGAGTGAGCTGTCAATTGTGTCAATCCCTAGCATTAGTAGGAATGACAGCTCACTCCACGCTCACTTCACCTAAGTTTTTACGGTGAGATGGTTACAGAATTGCACGCTGGACTAGATATGCTAGATATATGAAATGACAGTTGTTTTGTGTGCCGATTCAAAGCGCCCCACTCTCCCGTCTCAGGAACTAAAATTGATACATTGTTGCAAATGGCCGCCATGTTGTTTTGGTACGTCTCTGATGATTTAGGTCTAAATCGTGGAATAGACTTTTTTGTGTAGTTTGTGTTTAGTACGAGACATTTAGAACATTTTTATCATGAGAGTATGCCCATTTTGTAAAACTCACTATCAAAAATAAGCGCTAAAATGACGAAAATCAAATTTCGACATTTTGTCATCGATAGAGCATATTTATTAGGGCAGTGATTTAAGATTATCTAAGCTTATTAAAAGCCTTAACCTTAACCTTATTTAAAGCTTACTGTCAAGTATTTTACACGTGCAGCCTTTGGTCCAGCTTCACTCTAAAGGCTGTTAATGCTCTTCGAGTCCAGTACAATAATGCATTCAGGATGCTGTTGGGGCTGCCACGCTTCTGTAGTGCCTCAGGGATGTTCGCGGACGCCCGGATTGACAGCTTTGCTGCAATCAGGCGCAAGCGAGCAGCGTCCTTGTTGCACAGGGTGCGTGCCAGTAGCAACGGTCTCCTGAGTGTCATTGCCAACAAACTGGATTGTCCTTTCATCTGGTACTTAAGTCAGCTGCATGCTCCTGTAAATATTGGTAATGTCTACTAACATAGTTTTTAAGTTTTTATGTTACTAACATCTTGGTACCCTTTGTAATGTTGTAATTGTGGAATTGTATTCTGAATTGAAATTGCTACGGAAAATGACATATATAATTCGAGTGTGTTTTTGTAATATTATGTGTTTGTTTTTTTTTTTGTAAGATTATGTAATATTTAATGTGTACTAGATTAAGGTTTCTATGGGTCTATGCCACCCGAAATAAAGTTATTATTATTATTATTATTTTATTATTATTATTAGTTTATCAAAGTACTATTATTCAGGTTTCATAGAAGTTTATCGAAGCTGCCACTTCCTGCCATGTCTTGCCTAACAAAGACTTGTACCTAGTAGAAACTGTGCGTATAGATAGGTAGGTCATATTTTCACATCAAAGTCGATGCACCTACTGAGTTTGTAACGTCTCATCTGTAGCAATATTGCGGCTCTGGTGAAGCGCAAGGTACACGCTACAGTGCTCCAAATATTGCACTGAGCTACGTCCCGGCAGGCGGAGCAATTTGAACCGTTTGCTTATGCGAGCGTGGAGCCCGGCCTCGGATGTTATAGAGAGAAAATTTTAACCGCAAACGAGGCACAGAGTCTTTTAATTATAGACGGTGTGTAAGTCAGCCTTTTAAGACAAAGGCCGGTGTTTCACACAGAGAAGACCTTCCATATGGTTGATTAAAATTTCCGGACAGTTATTTATATTAGGTACGTGAAAGTTTTTTTTGCTCAACAATAGCTAGTCAGAAATTGGTGGTCTGGACTATCATTACGCCGTTTGTCCACCCACCACTGATCGTCAACGGGTCGAGATTATTCAAACCACGCGTGACGTCCCGGTGACGGCGTGCACTGGGCTTGTGGACACGCGGCCACATAGTTAATGTTTGTATCGCTACTTCGGCGCCGCCACTTCATCTTGTTCTTGTTGACATCTTGGTGATGTCCCGGTTGACGTGGCGGTGGACAAACGGCCTTAGGGTCCACAAAGACGGGTTATGCGCTTTCACGCGTAGGTATCTAAGTATGTATCTTGTTAAGTGGGATTCCTTATACCCTCGAAGCCCTCGAAGCATTCAACTGCTGTATGGATTTAACTACTTACATGAGCTGGTGTATATTGACTCGTCCAGGTCGTGAAATGGTGAATCAGTCACCAGTCGGATTTTTATTTAACTTTTTGGAACGAAGTTCCTTATCGCGCGTTGCGAAAGGGGGCTAGACGGAAAAATTAACACCAAAAGTTGTAACGACACTTTTTGCTATAGTTGTAAGCCGTGTGGCGTGCGCGTGTTTCTCTGTCTGTCTCTTTCTCTCTCTCTTATAGAAATTCCTTCACTAATTAATCGAAAGGAACTTCGTTCCATCCGGGTGTCCCTTGACACCTCTCAAGTTTTTTTTAACTCTTCTGTTTAGGAAAGCTTCGTAAATCTTCGTTTTTGAACGCTTTTCTGCTTCCAAGAATTTAAATAGGTATTTCACGCCCACATTGTTTAATTTCATACATTGTTTAATTTCATACCTGCATCCCCTAATATGTAAGACATACGGGAAAGCCTACACATTCCACTAATGGAGACCTTGAGATATATCCCCTTCTATAAATAACGTGCATGTTTGCCGGATCAAAATAAACAGTAATTATCTAGTCGACTGTGTATTTGCCGTCCACACAATGCCCGGGCCTACGTTCAATCAACTTAGCAAATATTTCATCATAGTGAGGCTTCACGGAGTGAGAAACTACAGGAACTAAGTACGGTTCTGACGACGAAAGGTATGGGCAGAAATAAAGGTCTTTATTTATTTTCTGGTGAAGATTGGTTGTTTTTGAAGATTTATCAAGTCATGATACCTACCTACTTTATCTGTTTAAAAAGGCAGCATCTATGATGGTTTGATTACGAATAGAATCAACAATCGGTTAGAAAATGGACTTATTAAGAGGCAGTCCTTTTTTTTATTTGACTGGGCAATCGTCAAGTAACTTCTCCCGCTCTGGGCTGAGCGGGAGGGCATGTCAGACTTTTACTGACTTAAACCCACCCGTGTTCCTTCAATTGCCTGCGCTAGGGGCCACGGTAACTCAAGAGGTAGCTCTCAAATGTGAACTTTCATGCACTGCGCAGGAACTTTTCAGTGAAAGAATTTTTTTTTTAAAACAGCTATAACTGCGTTTTCATTTAGTAGGTATGTTTCGGAAAATTAAGGGTTAGGTTACTTAAAATAACGCTTAGCAAGAAACAAGAATATCTATTTTGTGAACTTTAACGCTAAGTAGATAAGTTCTTACATCAAATCTCCGCTTGCAGCATGGAAATGACCTTACAATGTTTTCTTAACTTTTTTAGTTAGCACACAATATTCTACCTAGAACATGAATTAGAAGGTAAAGGTTCTAATTCGTGTGATAGGGACCATCTATTTGTTAGAGAGAACGGAGAATTTATTTATTACAAACAGGGAGAACCTATTTAGTTAAAAAAACTTTATTCTTAACTTTAATTTAGTAGGTAGGTATGTCTGAAAATTAAAAGATTTATTAAAAACAAACGCTAAACAAGAAACATATTAATATTTTGTGAACCTAACTGCTAAGTAGATAAGTTCTGACATCAAATCTCTGCTTGCAGCATGCAAATGAACCCGGTTAACTTATCAAGATACACCTCATAATGTTTTCTTAACTTTGCTCATTTACGACATGTCTAAAACACACGCATCTAGTAAACACAACAAAAACAACACTGTTTATCACTGGAGATACAGACTTACGCAAAAAGATAAACATTGTGGCGTAACGGGTAAATAGGTAATCATAATAATATCGTAAATACATAGGTACGTAGGGGGCTCGTGGCTCGATTAGGTCGTTGAGGATAGGAGATAATATCTTAGAGGGTAAGGTTAGTTAAGGTTGGAATGCAGAAATTAACTTTGTTTATAGAATGGTGTAGCACTTGCAGCTATATTTAGACAAACTCAAACTTAAATTCAAAGCATTAATTTTAAATAAACCAATTACAGCCACTTTTGATTTGTCAAGGGGTCGGTCAGTGTTAAAAATGAAGCTAGTTGCCCATTCCAAAGTGTAGTAGGTATTTAGGCAGAGGAACGGGCAAGAAACCCCACGGACATTCTTTTAAACATGAAATTGCTACAAAATATTGGTAACATTAATCATGTTGAAATTATACACGTGAGAACGATGTAGAAAGATGTGCACGTTAAAGCGTTCGTAATAAAAAAGATAAAAACAAAAAAATAATAATCGGGAAATTATCCTAGTGATGAATTTTGGCGAAAAGTTGAAATTTTTCGCCGATTATAAAAAAAAAAAATAGCTGTTCCATACATTTTGAACGCGTAAGTATTGCACTTTTTATGAAACAGCAGATTTTGATAACCGAAGTCCAGAATGGGCTGAATTTGGTTACAGTTTGTGCGTGCGATGTCCTGCCACCCTGTATTAGTCTCATCCAGAGGTACGGAAAATGAAGAATTAAGGAAACTTGGTTAAAAATGCTAAGTTAACCATGTTATCTTTTTTGCTAATGCCAAACCTTTAGCAATTTTTTAAACAATGCAATCTGACTCCGTCGATATGGAGTTTGATTTTAATAGGCCTATTTAACATCATGTCTTCACAATTAAATTACCGACGAACGATATTATATCTACTAAAGTCACTCAAATAAATTACTATCCCCCATCACCTAATTCTAACTTTGCTGAAGAAATCAATAGATTACGTAGGCGTCCACGGGGTCATAACCTCATGCTCACGCGATTGAGTAACGAGCTGATAGGATGTGGTAATCGTCAGTTTATGAGGCGAAGAGTGGTATGAGGGGGGGGTGGTAATAAACTCCTTTCTGTTCCGGGGTGACAGATTATGACATCGAGCTGGTTATACCCGAAGGGGCTGCTGTGCAGCTTTGCACGATTAATTTTCACAGAGGCTAGTGTTTAATTTGTTCAAGCCTAATAAATGACCATGTCATCATCTGCCTAGCCTCCCGGCTAGCCGGATGCAGCTGAATACCAGTATTTTACATTGAGCGACTACCTATCTGACCTCAACAACCCAGTTACTGGGTAATACGATACCCCTTGGTACTCGTAAGACTGGTTGTAGGACTTTAGGGCTGCTGACGACCTGTAACGACTGTCAAAGATCCACGAATGACAGCCGGACCAACAGCTTAACGTGCTTTCCGAGGCACGGAGGGGCTTGGTATGTAAAGATGTCACCCATCCACGGACCAACCGCGGCAAGCGTAGCTTAACCTGATCGATCGACCCGTGCGGCTGTTATGTCCTGCCGTTTCGGAGACTAGCCGGAACAAACACAGACAGACAAATATTTTTTTAATTGTTTTTTTTTAAATACCATATACGATGTAATATGCATTTAATAAAAAGCTGTTATTTTGACATTACAAACAGACACCTCAATTTTATTTATTTGTACCTAATTGTACCTAATAGATTACGATAATTCAGAAGTAAAGTACCTACTTGACTATAGGTACCTACCTACTTATGTTACATCTAGGTAGGTACAGTCACGAGCACTTGGAAACTTTCAATAGCGATTTTTGCGTGAATTAACGACAACAACAATGAAATACGACACATTGCAAAAACCTATGGGTTCGAAAATACTATGTCCGTAGCAACATACAATTTAATTCTAAAATAAAAGAGTTAATCGCTTTTGAATAAAGCCAAGTGTATACTTAAGCAATACTCAAATCTTTATTGCATTCCATGTGTAACATAGATGGTATTCACAAGGTATTCACAAGGTAAGGTCCATATATCAATGTGGACCCTGTCCGGCACAGCAAAAATTAGGAAAAAAAAATTATGCTCGTGACTGTACAAGCTAACTTCGCGTGCTGCCTGGCTTGGTCTAATTTTTGGAGGCCGTATTCAGTATTAGACCGCTATTCCTATCAACATGAAATAAATTGATTGAGATGTTCGATTGAAGGTACTTTTCAAATTAGCTTTTTATATCCCTTGGGAAAATTCGTAGTATGAATAAGGTATTCCTAGTGCATTAACCTAAGACTGACAATCAATGACTCTTAACTATTCTTGTCTAACCTACTTTAATATAAAGACAGCGAAGCACTTAAATTACCATGGCGAGCCTGATCGATACAAAACGATGGAGGTGGGAATAAAATATTCAGAGATGCAGTTACTAGCTCTAGATATATATACATCGTGTTCCGGACGATATACATAAACTTCGACTAGATGTTCTGACCATAGAAATAAGCATTTTTCATAATGGTAACATTAATGAATTCTTATATTTTGTTAATTTTCATACAAACTAAATACCTGGACGTAAATCAAGGTTTCACTCGTACGTGCAAATGAAATGCAAATAGCATTTATCATAGATAGATGATGATGGATGTATCATTTTAATTGCACTAAACGGCAACGTAGGCCAAATTAAGACCCTTTCTTACTGCATAGCTCAATTAAATTTCAATATCTTTGTAACGAAGCCTTTTTAAGTACTACTTATTTTGTTAGATTTGATTTGTAAAAGCTATAATAGAAGCGTTTGCCAAAGCTTATGGATAACGTGAAGAACACGGTGTATATAGTTCAAAAAAGTAAGGAAATAGTGTCGTGAAACTAATTTAAGAATAGGTACTGTAGAGATTATGATCTGCATGGTTTGTGGCATGCAACCTTTTTGGTAATTATAACATAGTGGCATAACATTATTAGATAAATGCTAATACGAATTGACAAGGCAGAAAAACAAGTTCCTTGTTACCTGGCTTGGGTCAGGTGACAAGGAAGTTGTTTTTAAAAGTAAATTTCTAGGTATAACTTGAACATATACTCGTACAACAAACCATGGTTTAATTGATTGCTCCCGGTACCCTGAGAGCACGTAAAGCTCTCTTCCAGTACTATAAAGGTTGTCTGCAAAAGGGAAACTTACATCATGCTGGCTGGTAAGAAAATTATTCTGGTTGCATTCGATCGCTCAATCGAAAACTGCAGCGATTGTTTTAATTAAATAACAGTTATGTGATAGGCGCATAAAAGTGAGCTCGTCTTCTTGAAACCGTCATTATATCATCATAATCAACCTATAATGTTCCTACTGCTGTGATACGCCTCATCAGACTGTCGTAACGGGTAGTCAGAAGCATGAAAGTTTAACCACCAATCTTACCAAGCCACGGATATCTATATCAAGGATTATCGTGTTACCCAGTAACTGGGTTGTAGAGATCAGATAGGCAGTCGCACCATGTAAAATGCTGGTATCCAGCTGCATCCGGTTAGACTGGAAGCCGACCTCGACATGTTGGGAAAATGCTAGACAGATATATAACTCAAATAGTTATAAGTAAGATGAGGAATTAAACCCACGATTCTAAGCGCAGAAGTTGGTGGACCATAGACTACAATTGGCAACATTGTGTCTTCAAAGTTTGTCCTTATGTTGTGTAAAGTTAGCAACAGTAATTATGTTCGCATAACAATTGCTAACGGCTTTGTTCATGAGTAAATACTGCTAATTACTGCTCAAACACAGCGTTACCTAATATTCAAATGATATACTCAGTGCATCATATTTCATACCTGGCACCTTAGATTGTCTGATAAGAAATAACAAAGGCATTAATTCAATCGAACCTCTCAAATAATGACTGCGCCTCTTTTTGTGAATCTCAAATGAGTTGAGCTGCACGATTTCTGACATATGCGTGCACTGACTGGACAGGTCCTCTCAATCTGTGTGGTTCTTTCCTCAAAAGACCATCTCAGACATCGACCTACAGGTCTTCATATGATCTGACCAAGATTATGTCTGGACTTTAAAAGAGACTGTGACGTCTGAGTTTGTTTCGGCCTTTCTTCTCAGACTAGTCAGATAGGAAACGCCGACCTCATCTAGTTTTAAAATGTGATTGACGTGTAGAAGTGTTTGTACAAACCTACTTACAAAATAAAATTATTTAACTATCATTTATCAAATAATTCCTATTTTGTGGACCTGAAAATACTAAATAGCCAAGTAACTGCGACCAACTTGGATGTAGCGCTCGCCGGTCGCTGTCGCGGCACCGCTTGCTTCGCTCGCTCAGCTCGCGCGCGCTTGGTCACAGTCCTAACCTAATCTAACCCGTTTGGTCGGAGTACCCTAGCTTACTGCGGCCAACTGTGAGAAAAGGCCGGAAAGTTAAAAAGGTCTTCATTCATTTAAATAAGTGTCCATTATTAGAAGGTCAATATTTTTTTAGAGGTTCGGTTAAATATTTCCCTATAACAATTATGTAAGGAACAAGAGAACATACTATACATAGATAAGCAAATGCAAGCGTCGACGTGTGTCGGCGACAACCAAAGACAATGGTTTGAGTTTGAGCTATACCTAAGCGTGACTGACATGGCACCTCTGCCTAACGCTTCGGGGAATAAATGCATGACGTTATCATGTCCAAAAACTTATCACAGCCGTCTATTAAGATAAATATTGCCACTATTTACAGATTTATACTTCAGGATTTTAATAAAAAAGCAAATATTTAAGAATCACTCATCTGACAACTCGAGCATTTGTTTGCACGGTTTCAATGGACACATGGATGAACATCCAGAATACGTCAGATACGTCACAGGTTTTTTTCCGGGTCTACTACTAAGTACTGGAAGACCATTACCGGTAAAGAAAGAAAGAAAGAAAAGATCCGTACGTCTGTCTGCCACCAGGCTGTATCTCAAGAACCGCGATAGCTAGACAGTTGAAATTTTCAAAAATTATGTTTTTTTTTTTTGGTTTGGATATCATCAAACAAGTTCCGCTCTGGGCGGAGCGGGAGGGGTGTCAGACTTTTACCGACCTAAAACCCACCCGTGTTCCTTCAGTTGCCTGTGCCAGGGGCGGTATTTCTTTCGAACAACCCGCGACAAGATCAATGCATTATTAATTTTGACAATTCTACAATATTCATTGCGTTATTTACGTTGTCAAGCAGACAAGTTTTCAAAGATATAAAGCAATGAATCTCGATGTTTCCTTTAAAATCCTTCAGATTGTCATAGAAAGTGTGTTGTGGGGTGCTTGTTTGTAGATATCGACTATCGATATAGACTCGTATGTTGTATGTCCGACATAGGGTGCCTTTACAAAGGGCGATGACGACGACCTGACGCCGTGTAGACGCTGCGTTACCGTGGCGTAGACATGATTGTATCGCAACTAACGTCAATTTAACGAGGAGTAGGCGCTTAGCCAGCGGACGCCAACGCTAGTTGTTCCGAAAATCGACCCAAATAAAGCTGAAAAATGGGCTAACTTGCAACGGCGCTAAAGCTGTCAGAATTTGCTGTCCAGCACTAGATGATTACGTAATGATCTCCTCCATGGCAACAGCACACAAACCCCAAATTCAATATACATATTCAATATACTCTATATACATAGTAGGAGGTACTGTTGGCCCAATGGTAACGGCCGCGACTTATGAATTGCAGGTCGTAGGTTCGAACCCAGCAGGCACTATGCTTTCTGTAAATTATTTCATCACTACTGCTCTCAAAACGGTGAAGGAAAACATCATGAGGAAACGTGTCCTAGAACCAAAAACTCGAAGAGATACATCTACCAACCCGCACTGGGCTCGCGTGGTAGATTACGGCCTACTCAGAGGGAGTAGGCCACAGAGAGGAGGCCTGTGTCCCAGCAGTGGGAACATTATAGGCTGATTATGTACTCAATATCCAAGGTCAAATGAAATTAGCTAGGAAAACTCCGCAGACGAGATAGGTAAGTATTGATATCTTAACATGATATAACAAAAATTGAATTAATTTTATGTTTTTTTTTTTGGGGTCATCGACGCAGGTAGTTTTTTTGTAAACTTCACAGACGTAATAGCTACCTATAGATGTCTAAACACGATATAACAAATGAAAACCCATTTTCTCAAGTCATACTATAGTGGGTGGGTAGCAGGATCGTCCGAAAGGGTTACCGCTGCCCTGGAACATAAAGGGCTAAGGAAGGAACACGGGTGGGTTTTAGTCAGTAAGAGTCTGACACTCCCTCCGCTCTACCCAGAGCGGGAGGGGTCATAAAAAAAAAACTATAGTGGGTCAGAATTAAAACGTAATAAAAACCAGCAAGGGATCATCAGATCAGGGGATACCCTTCAAGGTACACCGCGGTCGTTGAACCCAAAAAAACATCAAATCTTTTTTAATTTCAAGTGGGAAGATGTAAGTCCAACCTGGTAAAGTGGGGTTACCTTGACGGAACGGCAGTAGGGTGTGATTGTGGAGCTGTATCACAAACCATGCTCCACCTCCTATCCTGCCCTCTGTGTCCCAAAACATGCAGTCAAAGAGGCCTCTGCGCAGGCTCCGACAACGCCGTGGAAGTGGCAAAGTTTTGGAATAACAGCATTTAAAACACAGTCGTCCAGCGACACTAAGAAGAAGTAGAAGAGTTTCAATGAATCGTGTTTTTATTGTTTTTTAAACGTTGCCCCACACTAGGAATTACTCCTGTATCGTGGGTGCGTTTACAAACATTTAAACTCACATACACAAACAGCCAGACCCGGAATAACTACCAGCTACCTACTTCGAGTGCCTTATAGAATAAAAAACTTCCCGTCATTATATTTTTTTCATGATTGTTGGCTCATGCCGCGAAACGCGTTTGATTTATGTTTTTAATATTTCGTATTAATAATATTTTTATAAATAACTAATACGTGTTTTAAACACCCTCTGAATAGAAATAGTTAATACTGTAGTGCGATTCTGTAACCATCGCACCGTGAAAACGTAGGTGAAGTGAGCGTGGAGTGAGCTGTCATTCCAACTAATGCTAGGGATTGACTCTATTGACTGCTCACTCTAAGCTCACTTCACCTAACTTTTCACGATGAGATTTTTACAGAATCGATCGGCTGTAGGCAATACAAATATTTGTTCCGTGCGGGAATCGAACCCGCGACACGCAGCACAGCAGTCAACCGCTCAGCCTCTGCGCCAACCGTGTCGTTTAGATGTCGATACCTATCATATCTCTAGCTAAGTTAATTTGACTCCGTATTTATTGCATCCCACAATGTGAACAGCACCCTAATTGCGTAACACACCATCAATCCATCGCTTCATATGTTCGAAAAATGTGTCGGCTCAGCAACGTAAATAACGCAATGCATGTTGTTGAACTGTCAAAATTAAAGCCATTTCTACTGATAGTGTGTTATGCAATTTCCCCGCTGAGGTGGTAGGTTCACAGATATATGATGATTGTAGACCCTGTCAAGAAAAGTAGTAGAAAGTATAGGAAAGTAGGAGAGAGTAACAACTTCCAGTCAACCATTATCTACCTAGCCTTTTCCCAGCTATGTTTGGGTCGGCTTCCAATCTAACCGAATGTATCTGAATACCAATATTTTTAATCGACTTCAAAAAAGGAGGAGGTTCTCAATTCGACTGTTTTTTTTAAGTGAAAACTTCTTTAGCGTCGTTGTGCACTTTTGTTGTGATGGGTAAAAAATGTTAAACTCGCGTCAGGATAAGTGACCTGATCGAAAATTCGTAAGACGGAGCTCGCGTCAGGACACGTGACCTGATCGAAAATTCGTAAGACGGAGACCGCATTCCAAAATATCAAAAATGCACAACGTTAATACTCAAGTTTTCACCATTGCATTGCCGGCACTCCCGGAGTGCAACCCGTTGATTTTTTTATTTGTAAGGATATACTTTCAGATTGGTTACATAGAATTTTCATCAAAAATGGTTCAGTAGTTTGGTTTTTAAACCAAAATTACTGGTAAAAATTACAACTTAAAAGTAAAAAATGAAAACATTTTTGCAAAAAAAAAATCAACCGGCTTCCAAAAAAGACACTTCAAAGTGAGAAGTAACTTAAATTTCGGAAGCCGGTGGCAAACAACGAAAATGTGAAGCCAACGACACCGACTTCCGAAATTAAAGTTATTTTTTACTTTGTAGTGTCTTGGAAGTCGGTTGTTCTTTTTTTGCAAAAAAGTTTTTACATGTAGCGACTACTTATCTGACTTCTACAACCCAGTGACTGGGTAACACTGATTATGACACCCTCGGTAAGACTGATTATCAGATTTTAGGGCTTCTGAAGACTGTCAAAGATCCATGATCTTGCAGTCGTTATAAGCCAAAGGCTTAACATGCTTTCCGAAGCATGGAGGGGTCTTGATATATAAAGATGGTCACCCATCCACGGACCCACAGCGGCAAGCGTAGCTTAACCTGGTCGATCGACCCGTGCGGCTGTCATTACTTAGTCACAAGCTTCTCAACTTCCATGCAGCCACAAAACCTTATTGTAAATTATAACCGCTCACAATAACGCTCACTGTTCAAGCAGTTCAGTCCGCTTGCATCACAAAGGGTATTATTAGGCTGAATATTTAAGTAGAGAGTGAGATCGCCCCCACTGACCTCATTCGGAGGGTTGTCGACCGCGGCGGGTCGGCCTGCTCAGTATAATACCCCCTGTATGGATCCCATCGTGCATTAGGCTGCTTGTAAATGAGAGATTTGATATTATTATGGGAAAGATGATTAAATATGCAGAAGGTCAAATAGGCAGTCGCTCCGTGTAAAATACCGGTATTGAGCTGCATTCGGTTAGACTGGAAGCTGACCCCAACATAGTTGGGAAAAGGCTAGGCTGATGATGAAATATGCAGAAGGATTTTAATGCCTTATTTTCGTGGCTCTACCATGTTTATACAGGGTTGAGTTAGATTAGCTAGCGAAACTTCGTAGACGTGATCGGTATCGATATCTTAACATGATAAAACAAAAAAAAATTGTTTGATGTCGTCATCGACCGCAGTTAGTGCAGTCACTTGAGATATCAGTATAACAATTCAGTTTTTTTCTGTAAATTTTAATTGGTCGATACCTAAACACGAGATTACTAGAAAGAAAACAGTTCACTTTAAGTAACAACACTAACAGCGGTCGTTGAACCCCCTCCCCAAAAAAAAAAATCAAATCTGCTTTATTTATTGTGTTTAGAAATCGATACCCAACACGGCTGCAGAGTTTCGCTAGCTAATTTCATTTGACCCTGTACATTTTTACCGTTGTACCCGCCCACACGTTTCAAGATTGCCCAAAGATCGAGTTACGAAACCTCTCGGAACTTGATGGTTTTTCGATACATGATTATGTTATACTAGCTGCGCCCCGCGGTTTCACCCACATAAGTTTCGATCCCGTGGGAATATCCTATATGTTAATTCTTGTTATAAACTATCTGTGTGCCAAATTTCATCCAAATCCGTTCAGTAGTTTTGGCGTGAAAGAGTAACAAAAATCCATCCATCCATCCATACAAACTTTCACGTTATTAGTAGGATGTAGGAATATGAACCTAGTGTCATTTAGTGAGTATACCTGCTTCATATTGAAGATATTAAGTTATAAATAATAATCAGCGGGGTAATTTCGTAACACACTAAGTAGGAATGGCTTTCATTTGGACAGTCCAACAACATTCATTGTGTTATTTACATTGTTGAGCAAACAAATTTTTCGAACAAATAAAGCAATGGTTTAGCAATATCGTTCAAAATCATTCTGATTGTGATTGATCGTGTGTTACGCAATTAGGTGTTGGTTTGGTTCTTATATTTTCAGGATTTTGACAGTACGTAACGACTTTTACAGGCGACTTTTTCAGTTCGTATGACCACCGGAACTGGAAAGGCAAAAAAAGGTCTGAAAACTGACCACGGCAGACGTAACTCTACCTCGTAGTCTCATGGTTCTGTGTGTTAGCCATTCAACCATGAACCCCTCTCAGTAGGAGGAAAATTTGCTTATAATAACCACGTTAAAACTGTCAGTATTGCAAGCAGCCTAACGGTGTTTATTTTCACTGGTTGTGCGACGACGCCAGACGTCCTGACCTACGCTGCCAAGTATTTCCATTTCCTTAATATGCTTCACATTATTACAGATACGGAACGGCTTATATTATTCCTGCCTGGTGTTTTTCCTTGCTCTAAACTGTATACTTTGATATCATTATAGTAATAACGTAAATATTGATATAAATATGTTTGGGTTTATGGATTTTGGATGGTTTACACTGCCAAAATATTTTTGAAAACACAAAAATATAAAAAACGTTTTGGTCGTCGATATTTCAAAGAGTTCTACAATACGATGAAGCCATTTCCTGTTCGATTTTTGAAAGTGACATAACTTTGACAAATAGAGCAATGTACTTTTTTGAAAATATAAATAGGTTATAACAATGTATTCAACCAGATGTACCCGTAATGTTATTCTTGGAAAATGCCTATTGTTGCGGCCCGGAAATGCCGGAAAATGTAGGCGATGTTTGCTTTGTAGGTTATATAAATAGTGCATTATGTATCTATTAAATACTGCAAGATTTCTTTTAATGATACAAAAGTACGTACTATTAAAAAAATCATTTTTTATTGCCTCTAAAAAACGAGTATTTGCCTTGACAGGTAACAATACGGCTTTCTTTCATTGATGGCGTGAAAAATCGTTCTACTAACTGTTATTAGATAAATAATGAACTAGAACACTAGAACATCAATCTTAATAGCAATGAAACTTAATTTATTGCTTATTCACAAAGTATTAAACGTTACCAGCTACTGTAAGTATACTCATTGATAATTTTAGAATTAAAACAGTTACTATCATGTTATTAATATTTGCTTAAACAACATTAAATTATATTTATTTAGTGTCACGTGTATTTGTTGGCTGGAACGTGAACGTCTCTGCTCTCCTCATCTTAAAAAAAACAAAACGTCATTTTTCCCGCGTTCGGCGTCGAGGCGAGCGTCCCTCTACGCATGCTTCTCCCAGTATTGAATGGACGCGCTCTGATCACAGACGGCCGGCGTACCAGTATGGTAGACTTATCGATCCACGCTAAAGTGTAAAATTTAAATAAAATAAATATGTGCCAGTGATTTAAAGTATTTTATTAGGAAAACACAGTGCCTTCTGGGAGTATTGTATAACGCATAACTTTGGTGAGTAAAGTAGGTCACAATAATATTGATTACTCGACGAATTTAAATTGTGTACATTTGGTATGTTTTCGTCGTATTTTTTTTGGTGTTTTCAATTTAGTGGGTTAATTTGTGTTCGGAGGAGGTTTCGGAGTTTCTTATGTTATTGTTTACGGAAGGGTTTCGTATCGATTGTGTGCCTGTGCCTGGTACAAAGGTTTACGGTTTTTCGCGACTTTTTTGGCGACTCATAGGTGAAGATCATCAATCATGTACTGTTTGTGAGGCGGACTTCATTGAGTCGGACGAAGCCCGTGATTTATGAGCATCGATGATTATAAAGATAATTTACGATTAAAAAGTAACACCCTATCGGATTTTTATTTTAGATTTTTAAAATGTAAGTCGCACAAGCATGAATTGCGACGTAATATGATGAATTCGCGTTTGACCCTAAGTGCGATGCACGATTAACTACTTGCGTATTTAAATAACAAAAACAAGTGAATCAAAAACAAAGATAACAGAAACAAGAAAAACAAAAAATCTTCTGCAGCTGATAATACAATTTTGTTTAATTTAAAACCCAATTATAACGACGTATTTATTACTTTTGTAATTAAGTAACATCGTTCTGGATTCTATGAATTATTAAACCATTTAAGAAATATGTTATCGCGTACATTTGTTGACATCAAAGGGAAACAATTAATTAACAATCAACATGGTTATAACAGATTTATTGGAGATTAAAAATATTTCTGAAATTTTATTGTATGTATAGATAACTAATTATTTGCAATATGTACATTAAATGACTCTAACCAACTATACAAATAAATACAAAAACAAAAGGACATTCAGAATATAATGTAGTCATGCTTAAATGACTATACTTAAATATTAGGATAATTCGGATAATTAGAGGAAAATTATCAGGTTCTAACCAACAGTTCGAGTACTAAGTACTAACATTATCACATAATATGGTATTGATTTAAATATGTCTATTTGTTTGATGTTTTGTTGAATATTTAAAAGCCTACGTTTGTCATTATGATAAATCCTAGGATACCTAAATTGTCTTTTAAAATATCGTAGGGTAAACCTACGATATTTTAAAATAACGATCATAACGACGTGATATCATCAATTCGTCATCGATTAACGTAAACTCTCTTAACAAATACAGGGTGGCCGGGACATCGACGTGCAACCTTTGAAGTACTATGGCTTCAGTTCATGATTTTGAACCCCCTTGCGTTGAGATTTTTTGTCGGTTATTTTAAAAATAATAGCCGTTGCACAAATTTTGACCGCGTAGGGTTTGCACTTTTCTAAGAAACAGCAGATTTTTTTGAAGTGAAACGTTGTGCACTTTTTGTGATGGGTAAAAAATGTTAAACTCGCGTCAGGACACGTGACCTGATTGAAAATTCGTAAGACGGAGCTCGCGTCAGCACACGTGACCTGATCGAAAATTCGTAAGACGGAGGGAGAGTAGACCGCATTCCAAAATATCAAAAATGCACAACGTTAATATTCAAGTTTTCACGTCTGCCGGCACTCCCGGAGTGCAACCCGTTTTTTTTTGTGATAACCGACGAAAATGTTCTACGCTAGGGGGTCTATCATGGGGCTGGATTCATGGTTATAGTTTGCGCGTCGGTATCCCTGTATGGTTTGAAAAATACTTTTGAAAACTGCTAACTAAAATAGAGTAATGACAAATTATTGTAGGTTGAATTGAAACAATCTATTATAATTAGAATAATAACAAGCATCAACATTGTGAAATACAAAACTCTCTGTCCGTTCGTTCGTTAGTACATACTCGCAACTCGATAACCACCTAGGTATACTATTTACATGATTATTATTTAAATTCATAGATTTTTTTAAGTAGGTTGATACCAAATAGTACTGCAGAAAAAATCTATTAGATTTATTAACAATCTTTCCTACATACAAGCAATACAAAAGACTTTGTACATACATATCCTTTAATGGGCTCATAACTCGAAAACCACTTGTTCGATTTACGTGATTTTTATTTATTTATTGGATCTCCAACAGAGGCTGTATAATTACATGCAAGTATACACAGAACCCCTGTTCTGTATAGGTATTCATTCTTGTTTTTATCCCTATAAATACAAGAATGCGCTTCCAATTGTACGAGATCACAATAAGACATCATTTACTTAAAATCTAGGTAATTTATTTTAATATTTTTACTTTGTCTGTCACTGACTGGTTTTGACAAGGTAAAAATATTAAAATAAATCAAAAAACCTAGCACGAAATCGGAAAAAATGATGATTTAAATCCATTGACATGTATTCAGGCTAGGTTTTAGTTAAATATAAGTCCACACAATTGAAAATGGTACAGCCAGTACCATAAAACCAGCAAGGTACATCTCTGGTGAACCAGAATATATGTATGGCTAAAGATATACATCTCCGGTGAACCAGAACATATGTATGGCTAAAGAGATGTATAGTGTCTGTCTATCACTGCTTCGCAGAGTGCAATACCCTCAATCGGCTTTTGTGACTTGCGCAGAATGATAAACAACCTGATGGATGTATTTCTTTTATTTTTACTTCGGAGGAAGTGTTGAAATCTGGTTAAAATAATTATAGATTTAAAATAAAACATGAAAGTTTTATAGCGTCTAGTTTGGCAGACCAGATAAACGAAAACATGGAATGGAATTTGTTTAAGTGCCTGAAAATAAATCCTGGTTATTAAGAAAAATCGACAAGTGACAGGCGACAATCTGACAATTTTGATAGTATTTTTTCATAGTCTTCTGTTCTATCAGTACCTGTATTCACACACTCACAGGTATTTTCCCTCAGATTTTGCATCACTATTAATGTAATCTTTAATCTCGTGACAATAAGGTTGTTGTGTCGTTGCTACAAATGTCACATCTGTCAAATCACATGATCTGTATTGCTGTTGTAATAAGGTTGCTGTTTGGTTACAACTGTCAGAGGTAAAATAACTGTGGAAGGACTTGCATTGAAAATGTGATAATTATACCCTGAACGTAAACTGTAAACCGTTTTTTGACAGATGGAACTAATGATTGCAGCAACACACAATACATTGATTGATACACGTACGGTATTATAATGTCTGTAAGAAGCCATAAATAAGATAATTCAATAAGATAAGGCAGTTTATATATTTATTTTATTACGTTACGTAATCCGGAATGAAGGGCCCGTGGCTAAATAATAACAGCCGCACAGCTCGATCGGTGAGGTTAAGCGTCGCTTGCCGCGGTTGGTCTGTGGATGGGTGACCATCTTTACATACCAAGACCCCTCCGTGCCTTGGAAAGCACGTTAAGCCGTTGGTCCCGGTTGTCATTCGTGGATCTTTGACAGTCGTTACGGGTAGTCAGAAGCCCGAAAGTCTGACAACCAGTCTTACCAATTGGTATCGTATTACCCAGTAACTGGGTTGTGGAGATCAGATAGGCAGTCGCTCCATGTAAAATACAGGTATTCAGCTGCATCCGGTTAGACTGGAAGCCGACCCCAACATAGTTGGGAAAAGGCTAGGCAGATGTTGAGATGATGACTTTACGTAATCTGGAATTACGTTAGCGGTAGCTGTCTTAAGACAGCTGCTAAAATACGGTTAACCGACAGGGAGCATTGTCAGAGCTCTGGAAATGGTAATACACGCTACTCTTAGGTACATGATAAACATTTATATGTCTGGTCATGTCATTGTATGCTAGTTGAAGATCAATGCTATGCTTTTTTATATTATATTAACTCACTTATTTATTTCACATCGATGGTCCTAGTTCATCATCTGTGACGAACCCAGCAATGCATAAATATGTAAGCTGTCACGCCCTTTATGCCTGGAGGCTTTTATTTAGGTAGTGAGTTTTTATTTTTATTTTAATTAATTATTTTTTAGCTTGAGTACGTATAGTTTTTATTATATTGGCGTGGCTAGCTGACATATGGCAAATTATTTAAGCTTCTTGTAATGTTCATTACTGAACAAAGGTTCCTAGTATTGTATACATGCAACTATATTCTGACTAAACAGACAGCTGTGCTGCTGGGGAGTTTGTTCCGCCACTTCTTCTTCTCAGCGATAGCACTAGGAAATGGTGAAGGGCGGGCGTTTTTGGGGGACTGTCTTTTGTAATTTTGACGTTCGAAAAGTGCTGATTCTCAGCCTAATTTGAATAAATGACTTTTGATTTTTGATTTATGCTCCTTTGTGAGATAGTTCACCCGTGGAGAAACCAACAACATACCTACCTGTGTCGTTCATAAAAATTGCTGTATTCCGGTTTGAGGGTACAATTGCAGGCACTTAAGACATTTAGTCGTTTGAACTTTATCTCTGCATGGCAGGCACACTGTAATGTCAGGCTACCTAAATGTGTGCCGTACGATGTAGGTAATTGCCGGCACAAAGACATTTCAGTTTTGTCTCTGGGATGACAACGCATCTGTGATACCCCACGGCATGATATATATATAAGGTCCCATTAAAATAGGTGGACAAACTTTTAGAAATCATTCAGACCACCAAAATAAGGACAATGGTTAAAAAATATATAAGAAAAACGCATTAGATACTTACAATTAAAATAATCAGCTAACAAAAATACACTTATAAATGTTGGTTACCCAATGCATAAACACATCCCTCCATTATCTTTAAAATTGTGATGCGAGCATGCGCGCAGTGGGGCGCGAGTGCAAGTACCTACCCGTAATGGATGGATGTGTTTATTCTAGAGTGCCAGGTATTTATTATTTTAGGTCAAAGTAAAATCATTTTAATTAGTGTTTTTTTGCTTGGATATCTTTGGTTAGACGTACTGAGCGCTGTGGTGAAATTTGTTTATCTATTTTAATTGGACCCTGTATAGTCCTTCAGCCCGTATTTAGGCCCTGAAGACCAATCTCAGCGCAGACTAACCTTCGGCGCGGGAGATATTATAGTGCACAAGTGTGTGCGCAGACACAGGTGCACTCCCTCTTCCCTCACTCTCATTGTCTGATGGGACGGCAATCCGACCCGACTGGAGAGAGATCCAATCCAGTAGTGCGATTCTGTAACCATCTCACCGTGAAAACTTAGGTGAAGTGAGCGTCGAGTGAGCTGTCATTCCAAATAATGCTAGGGATTGACACTACTGACAACTCACATCAAGCTCACTTCACTTGAGTTTTCACGGTGAGATTTTTACAGAATCGACCGGCAGGACCAACGGCTTAATGTGCTTTCCGAGATACGGTATCACGCCGCCAATTTCCAAACGTGTTACAAAAGTATCCTCATAGAGCCGATCGATTCTGTAAAATTCTCACCGTGAAAAGTTAGGTGAAGTGAGCTTAGAGTGAGCTGTCAATAGTGTCAATCCCTTAGCATTAATTGGCATGACTGCTCACTCCACGCTCACTTCACCTAAGTCACGGTGAGATGGATACAGAATCGCACTGCTGGTTACCATCACGTGGGTCGTCTTCTTCTAAATCATCGAATAACATAAAACAACATCACGCCTTATTTCCCCGAGCGATTGGGCAGAGGTGTACCTATAGTACACCCACATTTCACCAGTTATGAAGCCCCATGCCAGCCAGCCAGTTGCCAGCTGTGGCCAGTTGTATCAGGGAGCGAGCCTATTGCCATCAACCGGGCAAAAATCTATCAAAACGGTGAAGGAAAACATCGCAGACATGTGACATCTACCATCCCGCACTGGGCCCTCTTGGTGGATTACAGCCCACTCCCTCTCACCGAGAGGAGGCCTGTGTCCCAGCAGTGGGAACATTATAGGCTGATTATGATATGCATGGGCATAAATCTAAACTCCGGCCTGTTACTGTAACTCCAGATAGAAAAACCCAAATGTATTACTTATTATCTAATTAAAGCCATTTCCGTCATTTACTCAAATAAAAAATGACAAAAGTCTGTTATCAGCAAACTTATTTTAATTGCAAAATTAATTAACATTATCTCCTAGCTGAGTTTATGGAGTTGGGAACTTCATTATTACCAGTGACGATTCATTATTTGCAATAATATTTTTGTCTTGTTAACTATGCGATTGCTATATCTGTACATATTAGTAAATATTAAATACAGTCGCTTTTCGTGGCCGCACTTAACTACGCAACATATTTTGATACGGTTTATAAGCATTACGGGTTACGGTTTAAAACATCATTAAATTTAGAGTAGGGGTGGCTGGGACATCGACGCGCAACCTGGGGGCCCACTCCGAAGTGCAAAGTGCGAACGTTCGGATCGGACCGACACATGGCCGAACCGAATATTATTGAAAAATGCGAAAAAAGTTCGGATCGGCTCAGTTGGGTCGGGACCATAGTCCACCAAATAGTAATTTGGTTCGGTCGGTTACGATCCTACACTCCTACACTCTTTCGAATATTGACTTCGTAGCAGGAAACGGCCGAACATTCGGCCGATACCTACTACTTCGGAGTAGACCCCCTTTTTCTAAGGAACATGATTCTGAAACTCCTACGTTGAAATTTTTCACCTGTAGATAAAAAAAACGCTGTTTTTGACGATTGTGATTTTGACAGTATAGGTAGATTTTGCATTACACTTTTCTATGAAACAGCAGATTTTTTTTTAATAACCGACGAAGCCATTCTACACTAGGTTCTCTAGAATCATGTGCTGAATCCATGGTTACAGTTAGCGCGTCTATGTCCCTGCCACCCATTTAACTAAAATATAGCACAGAAATATCGATATTTTGACATGCAGCCATTGCACCCGCGCGAAGCAGGGGCGGGTCGGTTGTACTCAATAACACCTGTGCCCGGGGCTACGTCTGCATTACAGGACTAGGTTTTCAGAACAAAAATACCATTATGTTTCATTAATTATTATCTTTCGATCAATAAAATGACAGTATCTGTTTGTTGGTTTGACTGTAACATACAGTAACATTTTACATTATTTTATATGAATACTAGCCTCTGCCCGCGACTTTGTATGCGTTTACCGAGAAAAAAGTATACTATGTGTTAATTCAGTTTTTTTAATGTATGTGTACCAAATTTCATACTAATCCGTTTAGCCGCTTTTGCGTGATTGAGTAACAAACATCTAGACATACAAACTTTGTAGTATAAGTAAGAGTAAATCGCTTTTGAATAAAGCCGAGTGTATACATACTTTTGCTCGTGACTTTACACCGCTGATCCCATTTCAGTTTAACTGAAAGGGAGCTACACTATTTCCGAGTGCCGAGGATATGTCTTATGATATAGTCGACTTCTGGTAAAAGCTGAGAGATATAGTTTTATATTGTTTTTATAATAACACAGCTTCATTAATATTACTCAGAACCTTCAATAAAGAATTTATTAGGTATACAAATATCGAGGCAGCTTCGCAAGGGATGAATACCAGGAACGGCATAATTTTCCGCTCGATCCTGTTCCAGGTATGAACATGAAAACAGGTCCCATCCCACGCATATAACAGGCTTGACCTAGTTCCTTTGTTTTAACACAGCTTCCTAGAAATAGATTGATTGATTTAATTCCAGGACGGAATATTTACTGTGTAGGGTGAGAATTTGAGTTGGGGAAGACGCGTGAAATGTAAAACTATGACTATGTGAGCTTAAATTAACGTTGTGATTTGTTTTGTAACTGTTTTATTTAATTAGTACGCTTTGCGAATCCAAGAATTTATTTTATTTCTTTGTTTCACAACTTTGATAAGGTCGATTCAAATGTCTGTTTCCAATTGTTGTCATTTCAAGTTAAACAAATATCAACTTTATCAAAGTCAAATCATTTATTTCAAATAGGCACATAAAAGGCACTTTTGAACGTCAAAAATAAAATAAAAATAAAATTGATTCTAGTCGCCCCTTCCAAAAGGTTGTTTTCGTATGGAGAAGAAACTCCACTGTTACTCTTTTAAAATGTTTTACAATATTTGCGTACATTAATTATATAATTATATGTGAAGACGATGTACCTAGAAATAAAGTTTATAGTAACTTTATTTTTAGGTACATCGTCTTCACAGTAGGTAAAAGAATTAAAATGGATTAATGAAACCATGACACATAAATTAACTATGTGGTAGATACAAATGATAGATACATGGTGCTCACATATTTACAAACATTCCAAAAGTAGACAAGTTTCATAAATAACTAAGGAGTAATAAGTCTGGGTGTGACTTTAAGTAATTACAGAAAGTAAATCAATGTCAGGGGGAAAAAAATGAATAAATTATACAGTGACATTAGCAACCAGTTTGATTTTGTCTAGACTCTAGAGATTGTCCTATGGAGCAGGACCAGCATGTTTCCAAGCATTCTTATCTTGGATATAATCCTCTAATTTGTAATCTCCTTGTTTACAAAGTGTGATTTCAATATAAGTTTTAAATTTTCTTTCATTTAATTGCAATATTTCACAAGGTATTTTGTTGTAACATTTAACACAGTTCCCCATAAAAGATATATGTACTTTAGATAATCTGAAAAAAGGTTGATCTAATTTATCTTTATTTCTAGTATTAAAATTATGTCTATCACTTATTTTATTAAAAATATGTTGATTTTTTCTTACATACATAATATTTTCATAAATGAATTGGCAAGGTACCGTCATAATATTAACCCTTTTAAATAGTTCCCTAAGAGATTCGCGGCGACGTAGATTGTAAATGGCTCTGACAGCTCTCTTTTGCAAAATAAAAATGGATTCAATGTCAGCTTCTCGACCCCACAGTAAAATGCCATATGACATAATACTGTGGAAGTAACTAAAATAGACCAAACGCGCGGTTATTTCATCTGTTAATTGTCTTAACTTTCTAACAGCATATGCGGCCGAGCTTAGCCGCCCCGCAATAGATGTTATATGAGGTCCCCATTGTAATTTCTCGTCTAGCGTTTCGTAGTGATAATTAAGTTGATTTCAGAGTGACTAGCACTATTTAAAAAGTTATAAAAAATTTTAAAGTTGTAGCGTAAACTGTTCTTTTTCCAAATACTCATGTTTGGCAAATGAATCGCGAACGGTGATTACGTATATTTCTCATAGGTTCTTGTCACTTTTTGCACTTACAATGATAATTGATCGCAATTCCTTTTATTTTGACAGTTCAGATACATTCATTGCGTCATCTACGTTGTTGAGCAGACGAATTTATCAAACGTATGAAGCAATAGAATAGGTATCCTTCAAAACTATTAGATAGTGAACCCTAATGACTGAACACACTTTCAATAAGCGTGTTCAGCAATTAACCCGCTGGAGTTCCAAATAGATAAATCATTATTTCGTTCCATTTCATCCTGAAGTTTTGACACACCGTCTCCGCTTATGATTGATTGGTTTTGTCCTGACGTGGTCAGTTTTAAGACTAGATACTTATACTCAGTTTCAGAATTTGAAGTTGAGAACTTGTCAATCATCACTTTAGCATTACTGGTGATCCCTTTAAAATGTCCCTCTCACGGAGAGGAGGCCTGTGTCCCAGCAGTGGGAACGTGATAGGCTGATTATGCTGTGTTATACCTTTAAAACGTAGCTCGCGAAATACAAAATTTCTTAGCAAAAAAATGTAAAATTAAAACTAAAAGCCGCACACACTTTCCATCACAATTTGAATCATTTTGAAGGTATTAAGCTAATCCATACAAACTTGGCTAAATAATAATAGCACATGTCGATCGGTCAGGTTAAGCTACGCTTGCCGCGGTTGGTCTGTGGATGGGTGACCATCTTTACATACCGATCTTTACAGACCCCTCCGTGTCTCGGAAAGCACGTTAGCCGTTGCTCCCGGCTGTCATTCGTGGATCTTTGATAGTCGTTACGGGTAGTCAGAAGCCCGAAAGTCTGACAACCAGTCTTACCAAGGGGTATCTTATTACCCAGTAACTGTGTTGTGGAGGTCAGATAGGTAGTCGCTCCATGTAAAATACTGGTATTCAGCTGCATCCGGTTAGACTGGAAGCCGACCCCAACATAGCTGGGAAAAGGCTAGGCAGATGAAGATACAAACTTTACATGTTTGAAAAATTTGTCTACCCAACAACGTAAGTAACTCAATGAATGTTGCAACGCAATTACCTCGCTAATTGCGTAATACACTATCAGTAGCAATGGTTTTTATTTTGACAGTTCAACAAGATTAATTGCGTAATTTTACATTGTTGCGAAGACAAATTTTTGTGTGATTGAAAGTGTTTTAAGCTTAATAAATAAAGCAATCTTTGTAAAAGCCTCTGAAAGTAGAATCTTTATTCTATCCACCTGAAAAGTAAGCTCCAGTCGCTCTGACGTCACTGAAAAATATGATATAGGGTAACTAACCTTTCTGAGCTTCAGATTTCTAGTTAATTTTACTCCGTTCCATTTTGCATTAAAAATATATCTCGGGCACGGGACGGCTTTCCTTTATAGAATATTATTACTTGCAAGTTTAATTAGAAATTGCAACTTTTGCATTTTTTATTCATGAATAAGTAATTTTATTAGAAGTTTGTATCTATTTCAGTGCCGTCAAGTCAAAGCGTTATGGCTATTTTTAATTAATTACAGTCCTTTGAGTACTTAAGTTATATTTATATAGAGTAATATTTTTTGTGTTAGTCATTTTTTTTTTCTTTTGAAATGTGGCTTTATACAGATTAAATGATGAATGGGATGGGTGATGAATATTAAGAAAACACTCTGCTGTTCACAGAAAACTGCAATACCTATTGCAATACCTACGCAGTCAAACAGCATTTTTTCTTTTTTAACCGACTTCTAAAAAAGGAGGAGGTTCTCAATTCGGATGTTTGTATTTTTTTTTTTTTTTATGTTTGTTCGCGCATAACTTCGTCGCTTGCCAACCGATTTCAAAAATTCTTTTTTTTGTTGGAAAGGGCATACTTCCCAAATGGTCCCATAGAAATTTCATCAAAAACGGTTCAGTAGTTTGGTTTTTAAACCAAAATTACTGGTAAAAATTACAACTAAAAAGTGAAAAATAAAAACTTTTTTGCAAAAAAATACAACCGACTTCCAAAAACGACACTAGAAGTCGGTGTCGTTGGGTTCGCATTTCGTTGTTTGCCACCGACTTCCGAAATTAAAGTTATTTTCACTTTCTAGGGTGGTTTTTGGAAGTTGGTTGTATTTTTTTGCAAAAAAGTTTTTATTTTTCACTTTTTAGTTGTAATTTTTACCAGTAATTTTGGTTTAAAAACCAAACTACTGAACCGTTTTTGATGAAATTTCTATGGGACCATTTGGGAAGTATGCCCTTTCCAACAAAAAAAAGAATTTTTGAAATCGGTTGGCAAGCGACGAAGTTATGCGGGAACAAACATAAAAAAAAAAAAAAATACAAACATCCGAATTGAGAACCTCCTCCTTTTTTAGAAGTCGGTTAAAAAAGAAAAAATGCTGTTTGACTGCGTAGGTATTGCAATAGGTATTGCAGTTTTCTGTGAACAGCAGAGTGTTTTCTTAATATTCATCACCCATCCCATTCATCATTTAATCTGTATAAAGCCACATTTCAAAAGAAAAAAAAAATGACTAACACAAAAAATATTACTCTATATAAATATAACTTAAGTACTCAAAGGACTGTAATTAATTAAAAATAGCCATAACGCTTTGACTTGACGGCACTGAAATAGATACAAACTTCTAATAAAATTACTTATTCATGAATAAAAAATGCAAAAGTTGCAATTTCTAATTAAACTTGCAAGTAATAATATTCTATAAAGGAAAGCCGTCCCGTGCCCGAGATATATTTTTTGTTCAGTAGTTTGGTTTTTAAACCAAAATTACTGGTAAAAATTACAACTAAAAAGTGAAAAATAAAAACTTTTTTGCAAAAAAATACAACCGACTTCCAAAAACGACACTAGAAGTCGGTGTCGTTGGGTTCGCATTTCGTTGTTTGCCACCGACTTCCGAAATTAAAGTTATTTTCACTTTCTAGGGTGGTTTTTGGAAGTCGGTTGTATTTTTTTGCAAAAAAGTTTTATAACCTCTGTACAATTTCACAATTTCAATTTTTCATGTATCATGTAGGTACATCATTATGAACGCCCTGCGTTGAAATCCATCGTCCAGGTTGCGCGTCGATGTCCCTGCCACCTTGTATTACAAACGATACTTGCCAATATGTTGCTTTTCAAAGCAATAGCATAATCAGCCTATAATGTTCCCACTGCTGGGACACAAGCCTCCTCGCGATGAGAGGGAGCAGGCCATAACCCACCACGCGGGCCCAGTGCGGGTTGGTAGATGTCACAAAGCAATTCTTAACGGAAAATTTTCCTTACTAATGGTAACTTAAAAATTATGTATTTTTAAGTTTGTAACTATGTGATATACTCTACTACTACTAACTAATCTATATATTTATTATGAATTGAAATCTGGACGTTTTGTCAAGTCGTAAAAACCGTGCGAAACAGGGGCTCGCTAGTACAGTATAAAATACTCTTAGCAAGATGTAGTATTCTCTCGTAGCCGTGTCTGCGTAGCCTTACAAGTCCATATCGCCTACGACGCGCTACGAAGGCTACGCGTGCTACGCCACATTGCTACAGCCACAAAATATAATATGATTTTCTAAAGGTTACTAATTTATTCATTGTTCTTATTAAACTGAATTATTAACTATGACTTTTTCGGTAACGTATTCATAATTTATTATCCATAATAATTATTCATTTTATCTTTTTTTATCTAGGTTGGTTTTTAATTAATAAAACTACCTGCTACGTAGCAACAAAAAGAAAAGGTTACGTAAGAAAAAATATTGTTACGCAACAAAAAATCTAACCTAACCTACTGACCTAAACGGAGTACTTTAGCCCCAAGTGAACCATAATATCTCGTCTTGGTAACAGTAAAATATTACATTCTCTGTCAGAAATTCACATGTTTTAGGAGTACAATTTATTTTTTGCATGCATCGGTATCATTCGGCTTCAGTAAACTTTCCGTCCCGAGAGAAATCCTTTCATCGTCCTTTTGAATGAATTATTAATTCTGTGTTCCCATAATGTTTTCAAAATGTTGTTTCTGGCTTTTTTTACCCTTGGGTTCATATCCAACTGGTTTCGAGTGCGATTTATTAATGTCTAACCGGTCTGTAGCTACAGAGTAGGGGTGGCCCAGTGGTAACAGCCCCGACTTACGGTCGTGGGTTTGAACCCCGGCAGGCTTTTCTTTTTGTAAATACTTTCGTCATCACTGCTCTCAAAACAGTGAAAGAAAACATCGTGAGGAAACCGGCATATCCTAGAACCAAAAAATCGAAGGCATGTTATATTTACCAACCCGCACTATGCTCGCGTGGTAGATACCAGCCCACTCCCTCTCTAGTACCAGCAGTGGGAACATTATAGGCTTATTATGGTCCGTAGCTGTCTGCTTGTAGAACCTTAATTTTGTTTGGATTTCTGTATCTTACCGAGCGTTAAGGCCCCCGCAGACAGGCACGACCCGACGATGCGACGCGATTCTGGTAAGACAATTGCCATGAAGTTTTCATAGAAATAGTTCTATTAGAGTCGATGTCTGCAACCTGTAGTCGTTAAATGTACCACTAATGGTTTAATTTTCGGCTCGTGTTTTGTGTCAGATAAAAAAAAATGATAAAAATATAACAGTATCTACCGGCCGTTATCGTGACATGTTTTTCTGATAGCCAGCCTTCGAATTGCTCACAAAGTTACACCAATAAGTAAAAAAAATGCAATGCTTCGAGTTAGTTTGTTAAGTGTTTCTTAACCTTGATTTCGATACTTGTTTGTTTCCATTACGCCGTGGCATGTTACACTTTCTGTACAAGGTAATTGGTGACACGATTACTATGGAGGTCCTATACCTATACTTTTTAGTTGGAATTTCTAGGCAGGCGGTTGGTGCTGTTAAAGTTTTCTATCCATATTCTTACTTCAATACATTCCCCAACATCTTTTTTTATTTCCTATTTAGGCATTTTATTAAATTTATTCACAAAGACACAACAATTACAATTTAGATGCTAACACTAAAATATATCTAAAAGTCCGCCTTTGTACCTTTTTGTGCGAAAAGTTTAAATAAATAAATATCTATACTATATATAAAAAAAATCAATGCCACTTTTCGTTGTAATTTTATAAGTCAAGAACGACTGCACCAAATTGAATAATTCTTTTTTTTGTGTTCGTTATTGTCAGGACAAGGTTTGTATACATAATTGGACCCGGTAGGTGGCGCTGATTTTTCGGGTGGGATAACGTCTGCCGGGTCCGCTAGGTTCTATCAATCAATCAGCGTTTTACTTATAGAAGTACGGTAGGAGTAGTGTAGGAGTAGGTTAGGAGTAGGGTAGGAGTAGTGTAGGAGTAGGGTAGGAGTAGTGTAGGAGTAGGGTAGGGGGTAGGACACCACGCGAACGAAGTAGCGCCGGGCAGCTAGAAATAATTTATATGGCAAAACAACGTTTGCCGGGTCAGCTAGTATTATATATTATATACAAGCATAAATAATAAAAAAATAAGTAAAAGGCAGGAGCTCATTGGGCATCAAAAAATACGTCCGCATCGCTGTCAATGGAATATGTGCCCAAAAGGCTGGCAGCATTACCACGTTGGATGGTAATGCATCATCTTTGGGCTAAAAATAGGCCAGCCCTCTGGTCACGTGAAGAGTCAACCAACCGCTTGGCAATGCCCCGAAAAATTTGACGAGCACTCGAACCCCAAGGCCCTTGTGTGTGACCCAACTATGTTATGTTATAATTTCAATTCTCTAGAAGTAAGACGGTCGCGCGATCAGATGACTGTTATATTTAAAATTCTTAGGGGAATTATTGATGTTCCTGATCTCCATAATGAAATCTGCAATCTATTTGTCCCAGATAATTAATTACTGTCGTGGCAGAAAACACCGCTTACTGGCTGTTCTAACTTGCCGTACTCTGGCACACTCCAAGTCACCTATTCCTCAGATATTGGCCGCTATATCGCTCTCCTGGACTCAAACACAGATCTTGATATGTTTGCGAATGAATAGAAGATGGTAGTGTCAGAATGTTTGAATTTTTGTGAGAAGAATGCATGGCTGTGTTAAATAAATTATATTATTATGTTTAAATAGTGTAATTGGCTTCGACCGTTCTATTTAAAATAAATGAATAATTGTTTTACAGGTTAGGGCTTCTTAGCTACGTTTGTGATGCCATTTTCACCAGTTTTCCTGACGATACTTTGTAAACAGTAGGTAATTTCTTTCATATTTTCTTATCAACCTGCCAACCCTTTTCCTAACTATATTGGGGTCGGCTTCCAGTCTAACCGGATGCAGCTGAATACCTATATTTTACATGAAGTGACCGCCTATTTGACCTCCACAACCCGGTTACTAAGTAACACGTCTTCCCCTCGGGAAGACTGGTCTACATACTCTAGATCCATACATGAAATATTGTAAGTGAATGCGAAAACAACTCTGTCTGGTACCTTTTCACGCTTTTACGGCCGAACGGAATCCGATAAAAGGAGATTAGGCTAATCTGTAGAATGCCAAACTGCTAATGAATAGTGTCTCTTCAAAGGGAATATTTCTTATTATGACGACTTCTGTGATTGTTAGTCAGTGAGGAGCTACAGAGCTCTAAACGTGAGTAATTAAATTTGAATAATTATGAGCTCTGCAAACATCTTTGGCTCACAGATCGCCTATGATTTGAGGTCAGACATACTAAATCCGTCAAAAATAAAATCACGATATATCATGCAGAGGGGCAATTCTCGTAATTTTAAGAACATTCACAGTCTGATCTCAGTCTCAGTCTGTCAAAAATACCTCTGATTTCCCTACATTTTTGACAAGTTTTTGACATTGAATGTTGCTGAGATGAGATTGCGACTAGATTTTGAACGTTTTTAATTATGGGAATTGACCTTCTGAAGTATGTAACATTATAAAAGTCATCATCACGCCTTGTTTCCCCGAAGGGTTCGACAGAGGTGTATTTCTAGTACACCTACATTTCGTATAAGAGTATGTATATGTTGATATATATTTTCCCCCCTATTTTCCTTCCATTCACGTAGATAAATGACCCTAATCTGTTAAAAGCTTCTAGAAATTGCCTGATTGATCTGTATCTTTTACTAAAGTATGTAGATGTCACTTGACTCATAGAGTCAATTTATTTTGTCTCGAATATAAGGCGTGCTACACAAATGTTCGGGTCGGCATTTGATTCGGCAGTATTTGTTGAACAACACTTACGCACGACTGCCTATCTGACCCAGTTACTGGCTAACATGATACTCCTTTCGTTAGACTAGTTGTCATACTTTTGACCTTCTGACTACTCGTAACGACTGTCAAAGACCTAAAAATGACAGGCGGGACTTACGGCTTAACGTGCTTTACGCCTTTTCGCAAATAAAAATATCTTCATATATTCGATGTTGCTGCCTGGCTGTGCCGAATCGTGCCGACCCGAACATGCGCGTAGTACCCCTAAGAGTAATGTTATTCTTTTGCCTTGTGTACTCTGAAAGAATGAAGGTAAAATATTTATAACACAATATGCTAGCTTTCATACAATATGCAGGAACTTTGTAGATTTCTCATATTTACTTGTTGTAACAAGAAAAGAGAGAAAACTGTAGCTTTCTTTTCCTTCCTTCATACAGTTCTTGTGATAACATAAACTAGTTTAATATAACACTGTGTCTTGTTTGTTAAGAATAGCAAATAACATATGAGACTTTTGTAATGAAAATGTTGGGAATAGTTGTATTCCCAACATTTTCAAACAAACAAACATCATCATCATTTTCAAACTCATGTGCTGAATCCATGGTTACAGTTTGCGCGTCGATGTCCCTGCCAGCGGCTACCACCCTATATATCTGCTTGCTTATTGTCTCATCTTCTATGGCAGTTCCCATGCCCTCTATGATTGATAGTAATTACTGAACACATTCGAGATTATTATCTTAACTGTGGTTAATAGACTTATTTGTTTGGTCATTAGAGTGAGCCTATTGCTCATCGTCAAACGCATAAGTATCTACCACTATAATTATTCTCTTGTACGCACTAGGACGTTGCGTGTGATGAGATTTAAAGCGTATGTATATCCTATCCTATCTAATCCTATTATAAACGTGAAAGTTTGTATGGATTGATTGATGGATGGATGGATGGATGTTTGTTACTCTTTCACGCAAAAACTACTGAACGGATTTGGATGAAATTTGGCACACAGATGGTTTAAAACCAGGATTAACATATAGAATAATTTTTATCCTGATATTCCCACGGGATCGAAACTTATGCGGGTGAAACCGCGGGGCGCAGCTAGTACAGTCAGCAAAAGAGGTAAGTATGCAGGGCCGTCGGATATATTTGAAGTTTAGCAAGAAACCGATGGGTGTTTTTGAATGAAATTAGTTTTATAAATTAACTGTTTGTTTTCTATTAATTAAATAAAATTTTATCCGAAAATATCAATCCGTTTCTTACTAAACTTCAGCTATAACTGACGACCCTGCATACTTATCTCTTTTGTTGATTGTACATACATATATTACAGGAAAAAAAAATAAGACAATGCTTCAAATCTTAATTTATTTATTAGAAAACATCAGCAGCATAAACACCTACATTGAACATTGGTTTACAATAGTAATCACTGAGCTGCGGCTAATTTAAGACCCATGAAACACATGGGCCTACATTTTTATTTCATTTTCATTGGGTTTGTGTTCAATCTTTAAAGTTTTAAATCAAGAAAACAACTGTATAATTATAAGCCAATAATGATAATAACTCTAGCCAGAATTTCATATAAAGGGTTATTTTTCAAAGCAGCCTTTTTTCCAGCCTTTAAGGATGTGGTACAGACCATCAAACTGAACAACTTTCTCCATGGGACAAGTAACGAAATCACGAAAATTTTACTAACTGTCCCATAGAAAACTTCAATACCTACTCGATCTAAATGTATGGGACAGCTGAATTTTTATTCGCGATTACGATATTGGTCCCATGGAGAAAGTTGTTCAGTTTGATGGTCTATACCACATCCTTAAATTTGGCTGGTCTTTGAAAAATAACCCTGTATATGTATGTTCGAACTCAAAATCTACCTACAAATACGAAAACATGGCACACTAATAGAGACCTTCGCTCCGTAAGGTCAGCGCAAAACTCCAATTGGAATTCTCATTCCAGCAACACGACTGCAGTTCAGTTCGGAATAAGATCGCATTCGTGCCAAAGTCGCCAACACACGACAATTTAAACAAGCCGATTGAATTTTCATTGTTTTCAAGTACCTAGGTTAGTACATGTGTTAATTTCTAAATTTGTGGCGCTGACTATGAAGCTGGAAATATTTTATCGCGCCTTTCGACGTTGTGGCTACTTATGTATACCCTGTCCGTTAGGTAAACCGTTTTTTGACAGCTGTCTTAGAACATACATATTCTAGATTACGTAAAAGTTAATTTGAAAATACGTAATAAAATAAATATATAAACTGTCTTATCTTATTGAATTATCTTATTTATGACAATTCTCCCAGTGCAGTGGAGAATTGTGATAATTCATGTCAAATTGTAATAGCCATGTTTGAAAGATAGATTGATTACCTAATGATAATGATAAATAATTTTATTTCTGTAAGTATAATCTTGGTCTGATCATGTTAAGACCATGTAGATTGGTGTCTGAAATGCTCTTTTGAGGAAAGGAACACATTGATTGAGTGAACCAGCCCAGCCAGTGCACGCATTTGTCAAAAATCGTGTAGCTCAACTCAGAACTTATTAAGGAGCTCAAATTATTGTCAGGTATCGTTGTAAGGAAGGTGGAGGTTTCTCCCCCGCCTTCTTTCTACTTTTACATACATAGATAAACTTACGCCTCTTTCCCAAGGGGGTAAGCAGAAACTACAGAACGCCCCATCTCACATACTTCTTTTGCTTCGTTTCGACTTTTCTATTAACAAAATCCACATACTTACAGGTGGTCTTTTATCAAAGTTGGTTTAGAGTAAACAATTTTCCACATGAAAACGTAAGTTTACCTTTATATAAAACTCACAAAAATAACATCACGCACGCCTAAGCAAAATTCCTTTCACCATTTTCAATACCCTGTAAACACTTAATCAAATTAATGAAAAAATGCTATTACTCTATGTCAACAAACTCCACGCATACCTGGGCACACACGTTGCTAATACAGCCATAAAACCGCACACGAATACCGCCACTATTTTGCGTGAAAGAAAGCTGAACTTCGCATACATTAGGACGAAAATAGTCAGTTTCTCCAAAATAGTTAATTGGATGATGTCGGCACACGTACTTGGCTATTTTTGGAGTAAGCTCATAAATTATGTATTGCAGCCAGTGTGTGGCGTGGCTGCTGACGTAATTCGTGATAATGCATAAAAAAGTTAAAACTATTAGGAATTTCATTGAGTGTAAATAGAAGAATGTTTCAGTTAAAAATAAAAACATAAAAACGCATTTCGTTGTTAGATAGAGGCGTATGAAGAGCTAGTATGTTTAAATTGGCCAGTGATGAAAGAAAGACAAAGTATTCTTTAGGACCCGCACAGGAAGATCACAAACTAAACTAAACACACTCATAGGAACATACAAAATTATATATATATAAAAGAATATATGTGTGTGTGTGTGTTATGTTCATTTCAGGCCAAAAGACTCCTATCTCAGCATGATGTTATCCAGTATTCGAACCTAATTGGAGGATAAACCTATTGCCATTCATTGGCTGCGAGTACGATTCTAAATTACTGTTCACAATTTCTGTAGCCAGGAGCAGTAGTTGTTTTTGTCGTGAACTAATCATAATAACTGACCGGAGAATTGGCAATAGATTTAGTGCTTAGAATCTTTCAGAAATCGGTTGTCATGGTAACGGCAGAGGATTGAGGCAAATGTCGTGAGGAAAGTTTTGAGTTGAGTATGAATGTGGACGGCTATAATGGGAGACAAAAGAAACGATGGATGGACTGTGTGAAAGATGATATGGTTAGCAAGGGGGTGAGTACCGAGATGACGACTGATAGATGTGTGGAAGACCCCAGATAAAATGGTATAGGAGTAAAAGGATGATGACTGTTTCAGAAGCCTAAGGTTTCTTAGACTGTACATTTAAATTAGTATCCTTAATTTCTTTTATAAAATTCTTTCTTTCTTTTCTTTTTCTTTTTATAAAAACGTTGCCCCATTCTAGGAATTTCTCCTGTATCGTAGGTGCATTTACAAACATTAAAACTCACATACACAAACAGCCAGACCCGGAACAACTACTTGTAGGCCATACAAATATTTGTTCCGTGCGGGAATCGCACCCGTGACACGCAGCGCAGCAGTCAATCGCTGAGCCACTGCGCCAACCGTGCCGTGCCTTATTAAGCTATAATAAACCAGTGGCCGTGACCGTTAGTTACCTGACGTCACGGAATTCTTAAGGTTGCCTTAATCCGCTCTCCCGGTGCGCTTAATCTTAATTATGACCTTCTTACCCACTTAGACGAGTTTATACAATGTTACGCAACATTCTTTTAGCGAATTGCTTCTTTTAAAATTGTTTTTAATTTGAAGACATGAATCTCGATCCAAATCTGAATTCTCTCAGATAGATACCTACTGGAAAACTATAGTTTTATCATGTCCTGCTACTTGATATTGCAAAACTAGTTTTATATCGAGATTCCTGATTGTAAAACGATCTTGTTGATAAACTTACTGCTGATAAATTTACAACTACTACTATTACTATTATTTTTTAACTTACTTATTATTTTTATTCCAAATTTTGCCCGCGACTTCGGCAGCGTGAAATTTCTAGTTTTAATATTAAATACGTATATTGTGACACTCGCATACTCTCTGACAGCGCCTCAGTCTTCCAATCCCTAAAGAAGAGATGCATCACATCAAATATAATACTAGAATGTCACAAGGCGCTTGAACAGGTAACTTTATCGAACCGCAACACAGTGACACTACAATGCATAAAAGGACACAGTGGATCACTAGGTAACGACGCGGCTGACGAGCTGGCCAGAAGGGCATCCAGCACGTCAGTCTATGGACCGGAACCAGTCGTGCCCATCCCCTTCAATCAACTACGCAGGTGGCTACAGAAGCACACCCACACACAAGCAGAGAACTGGTGGTCTTCGTCACCGGACTGCAGGCAGTCCAAGGAAGCCATGCCATCATTAGATGGCAACCCAACCAAAAGATTACTACGCCTGGACAGGAAAGGCCTGCGCCTGATGACGGGGACCGTCACGGGACCTGCTCACTAAACAAACACTTCCACACGATAGGCATAACGGACAGCCCCCTGTGCAAAGCTTGCATGGAGGCTGATGAAACCGTCACGCATGTGCTCTTTGAGTGCACAGGCGTCATCCAGATTAGTTCGGAAACCCTCGGGACACCCAGATCTTACACAGATGTTCTCAACAGACCAGGAGACTTAATAAGCTTCTGGAGGGAGGTGGGCTGGTTGGAATAACCACCGACGGCCGCCATGGCTCACGCACAATGGTCTACCTGAAGGACTAAGTGCGGGAACCAAACCCGTAACGTAGAAAATTGCATGACACTCTAGCGTCCCATTAGTGAAAGAATTTTCGGAATCGGATCAGCTCGCGGTTCTTAAGATTACGCCCGACATGCAAACTCACAAATTTTACCTCTTTATGATATTATTATTCGTACCTTTGTCATTTCCTAGTTGTCTGCTTAATCAACCGACAAATTAATGTAACTCTAATAGTTCAGCCGTAACAGTTAAGTTGAACAAACAACTGTAAACTAACCAAACATCGAAAATTACTCTATTTGTCCGCGGTTACTCATATCAGTCATAACATAATCAAACATAGTAATACACTGACATTGAAATATAAAAATATGTAACGAAAGTGTTCATGCATACGTTACGCTTAAAATTGTTTGACCTGAATATGCGATGTAAAAAGTTTTTATTATCAATCATGGTATAAACATAGCTGTCTGAATATAATAAAATGGCAGAGGTTGGTCTTAATATAAATACCTGAATCACAAGGTCTTGACCTGTACAGTCCGTTCACAGCTATCTTACGTCTGGCAGCAGTAAGCCAACAGCAACCTTATTGTAACTAGAATAAAGATCACTGTGATTTTGACAGACTGAACAGGCAGCAGCCCAAAAGGATCCTTATTGTAATGAGGACAAAGATCAGTGTGATTTTGACAGTGATGCAAAATCGGAGGAAACAACTATGAATGGGCTGTAGTTAGTTTTCAGTATTTTTGGAAGAACGTTGAGCACTATTATTTTAGAAAACGGTTTTTTGGACTGAAAGGATTTCTGGGTCCAGCTGTGGACTTATAGATTAACAGAAGCAGAGTGTTTTACCTAATTTTAAATGACCTGCCTTTTCCCTATGTTGGGGTCGGCTTCCAGTCTAACCGGATGCAGCTGAATACCAGTATTTTACATGGAGCGACTGCCTATCTGGCCTCCACAACCCACTAACTGGGTAATACGATACCCCCTGGTAAAACTGCTTGTCAGATTTCTGGGCTTCCGACGACCCATACATAACAACTGCCAAAGATCCACGAAAAATGACGACACCTAATTTTTATTTAATATTTGTATGACCTACATGTATTTTTTCTAACTATAATATGTATGTATTTACAAAAAAAAAAAATGTATATAAGTAGTTTATCAGCCATCTTGTTACCATAACACAAGCATTAGGTTGCTTAGCTTGGGACTAGATGGCGCTGTGTGAAATGTCCAGGGATATTATTATTATTTTAATTACCTATTTACCTATCTATAATGATGATGTGTGATTTCTTTGCATAGTAAAACTTGGAATAAAGATAATATTATAATATTGTAGTGGACTTGTACCCATAGACAGGGGAGCAAGCTGTTACCATGGATTCAGTATTATTTACATGATTCTGCGTTGAAATTTTTCCTTGGTTATTAAAAAATAAAATCGCTGTTCCGTTCATTTTAACCACGTAGGCACGGTAATAGATAATATTACCGTTACGTAGGTATTGCACCTATGAAATTATTTTTTGATAGCCGACAAATCATTTCTACGTTTGGGGTTCTAGAATCATGTGTTGAATTCGTGGTTAGGTACAGTTTGTGCATCCCTGCCACCCTATATTTTAATAAATAAAATAAAGTAGATAAACGAATGATTGATGTTGGAATAGACGGAAAATCTCGCAAACAGAATTGCTAAGAAAAAATATATTTACCTGAATGGCATTTTCTTCCCACACAAAAAAGTAAAAGAAATGCCAACATCTGAGACAGATCACCTCATTCCGGTTACGTTCATTCACTCATTGATTCGTTCCATTTCCTTCTAGAAGATTATACTCGTATATTTTTTTAATTCAGCGTTCAGCTGTTTATTTACATATGATACAAATAGTATGTATTTTGTGGTTTCCTGTTGAGTCGTTGAGATCTTAATTTATCCTCGATGTTGGTGTGTGTGGCAGCTGGATTATTTGTTTATTTTTAGTCTATATGGTCCCACGGCAGGTTAAAAGCCTCCCTTTCTTTTTTCCACTTCTATCTGTCTTGAGCTAATGTGGACCAATCGTGTCTGTAAGCGTCAAGCTCATTCCGCTTTCTTCTCCTGGGTCTTTCTCGACGTCTCCCGACGTTTTCTGGGACCCACATGGTGGTAGTTTTGGCCCATGACTCGTTCGACATGCGGCAAACGTGTCTGGCCCAGTCCCACTTAAGCTTGACTCTTTTTTGGTGATGTCGGCGATGGTGATCTGTTTTGAAGCGTAGCATTATGTTCCTAACACGATCCATTACTATCCACGATTCATTTTTTTTTTTTTATTAATCAAATTTTTAAACACCACGTCTTGACCTTAAGTAAATAGATAAAAACGCAGAAGGAACTGGTGGCCTACCGCGAGTTCTTAACGCGATTCAATTTACGCTCAGGGATCGAGATGGCGCTAGACGACTTGTATAGCTCTGTCTCTTTCCAACAGCCTAAACTGGATCGCGTTAAGAGCTCGTGGTAAGGCCTCTGTAAGCGATAACGAAGTTATAACGCGGGCGGGCGATGCAATGCAACGCGGTAGATCGGGAAATAAGAAATTTTACGCAAACTAAGTCCCGGGCAGAAGTTAGTCATTTCTTCAATCTAAATTGAATCCGATCCATGCACCTATTAACTTACAAGGCCAAACTAGTTGCATCATTAACAAATCTATTTTTCCATCACATCCATTTCAAATGTTGGAGGGTTTCGTATTAAAGCAGTGTGCCTTTTACTATATCTACTTATCATCCAAGTTGACTCGATTAAGTGAAGTAGGCTAATGGAGGCTGGGCGATAAGCCAGTAGGCTATCACTACGACATTAATGCTGAATTTAAAACTTATTTGTTATTAGAAAAAGTAGGGAAGAAACTTATCTTATTAGGATTTAGACTTCGACTACTTGTTATCCCGGTAGTACATTCCCGTGGGATAATTTCCGACTTCCACGCGGGTGAGGCCACAGGCAGAAACTAGTTATGTTATAATAGCCCTACAGCCGGTCGACTCTGTAAAAATCTCACCGTGAAAACTCAAGTGAAGTGAGCTTGATGTGAGTTGTCACTAGTGCAAATCCCTAGCATTATTTGGAATGACGGCTCACTCCACGCTCACTTCACCTAAGTTTTCACGGTAAGATGGTTACAGAATCGCACTGCAGGTCAGGGCTTCTTAGCTACACTTGCTGTTTACGCCAGATTTTCGATTGTTTATAAACAGTACGTAATTTTTTTCATATTTTCTTATGTTGGTTAGCAATGATTGGCGTGCTCGGATGTGCATCATAATATTATTAAAAATAGGTATTACAACTATAAATCTGTTTTGAACAACAAGATATACTTAAATAAAAATAACACTCGACAACGTCATCTGTACAATTTTTTTCGTGATTCTTGATCACGTGATTGCACGCAAAACTATTTTAGGAATGATAGTAACAAAACACCTGTAGAGCTCAGTGATTACTGATTATCTAACCTTAACGTATGTTGAAGTTAATCAAGTCGGCCATATTAGCCATAGAAACGGAGACTGACTTAAAAAAACATTTATTTCGGAAGTCGGTTTTCACTTTTTAGTTTTTGTACCTACCCCACAATTTCGTATGCTGCCACTACTTGCTATGTAAGCTAACATTATCTATCAAATAAAAAAATATTTTTCTAAATCAGCCCATAATAAATGAAAGTATCGATGAACACTTGTAAAAAAAAAACTTTTTTGCAAAAAAAAACAACCGACTTCCAAAAACGACACTACAAAGTGAAAAACAACTAATTTCGGAAGTCGGTGTCGTTGGGTTCGCATTTTCGTTGTTTGCCACCGACTTCCGAAATTAGTTGTTTTTCACTTTGTAGTGTCGTTTTTGGAAGTCGGTTGTTTTTTTTTTGCAAAAAAGTTTTTATTTTTCACTTTTTAGTTGTAATTTTTACCAGTAATTTTGGTTTAAAAACCAAAGTACTAAACCGTTTTTGATGAAATTTCTATGGGACCATTTGGGAAGTATACCCTTTCCAACAAAAAAAGAATTTTTCAAATCGGTTGGCAAGCGACGGAGCTATGAGTGAACAAACATAAAAAAAAAAAAATACAAACATCCGAATTGAGAACCTCCTCCTTTTTTAGAAGTCGGTTAAAAATATATACGTACAGACGAAAATAAAACGTCCTTCTTTATTGCAGTCGGTTAAAAACTGGAGGCATGCAAATAAATACCTACGTTATGTAGAGCCCATTTTCAGTAACAAATTCAATTCCAAACAGTTCCGATGCATGAACGCGCAAACATTCCCGAGATCCCGGCTCCATCGAGCCTGGCCTTGAACAAGCCAATAAATAAAAACATCTCAATATATGCAAAGGTCAACCGATACGTCTGCAGCCGGTCAAGATATTACGATGTAAAACATACATGTTCCGATAGTAAACATGAGCTTTTTATAACCAAACTGCGTAGTAAAATGATTCATAATGCGAGGATAAATTTCAGTGTTTGAGCATTTCTTTGTGTTGTGTGTTGGAAGTAATGTCAGTTCAGGGGAATTGCAAGTTTGAGGTGTTAAGTAGGACAGTTGAAGGAAATGACTAGATAACATAACGCTTGTAATCCTCAAAGAGTTAGCCAGAGGACAGAGGTAGGAGAGTAGAGGAGGACAAATCAACTAGGCACAAATCAAGACTCCGGGTTGCTACTGAAAAAACCCTGATGGAAAAACTCAATATCACTTTGCCCGCCCGGGAATCGAACCTCATGCACAGCAGTAGCGCTTGCGATCATTAGACCAAGTCGTACAGTTTATGAAAACTTTACCTGGACCTTAATCTGGAAACTCACCGAGTTCTGGACATTTTGAAAGTAGGGGAGGAAAGTCTAAATGAAATTAATACTTCGACTTTTGTCCTTTCGAGCTTTAAAGCTATCACTGTACTCCATTGAAATGCTTAAGTCTTCTTTGCTAGGATAGACTTGAGTGCTTGTGAATGTTGTGATGCTCATTACACCAAACTATTTGAAGTATATTTATTTATTTATTAAAGAATACCAGCAGCATATTCATTAATTGGTATACAAAAGTATTTAGGAAAGGTATTACTGCTATTATATACACATTTTATAGGTGTACGTAACATTTACCTAAAGAAAAAAGACACAGAAGCTGCATAGAAACTAGAGGTAAAATATAAATATAAGTAGTTCATTAATTCAATAAAATAAAATACAGCAGAATACAAACCTTAAATGTCAATAGTCGTATGCTTTCATATTAATAAAATGGGGTGGGCTTATAAATTAGAAGAATTTAAATATTTATAGTTCATTAAATCAACAAAATAAAATAAAAGAATACAAATTTAAAATGTCGATAGTTCAAAAAAAATTGGGTGGGTCGATAAATTAATCAGTCTGCAAACGAGCTACAAATAAATGGACGGTACCTAGATTCATTTTAACAAATAAACTCCTTGGGTTTGGATTGTGGTTGAGTCAACAAAGGAAAATTAATCCTATCTTTGAATGAATTTTGAACAATAGTCTGTAGGCCGAATCTAGTTGGTTGGATATCTAAATAAATTGATAAAATGGCCAAAACACTTTTCAACGAGATTATGAAAACCAATAACGTATATATATAGTCTTGACATTTTAGGATTATGTTAACTTAACAAGTTGTACATATTACTGATTCTAATGATTATAATTCTGTAAATACATATTTGTTACGGCCGCGAATCATATTTTAATTAACATACAACTTAGTACTGACCAGCAAATTGCAAAACACGTAAGAAAATTTGAATTTCGCGGGCTACCTTGGAGCATCCACCTTAAAAAGGTACTGGTATTCAGCTGCATCCGGTTAGACTGGAAACCGATCCCAAAATAGTTGGGAAGAGGCTATGCATATCGATTGAGTACGGTGGTAGTATTTTCCCGGGCAATCTCCTTCACAAAGAATTAGTATCAGCATTACCTATGTATAATATTGTGCGATCTTAGCTTTCTCAAAAAAAAAAAAAAATGTATTTAGAACTAGCTTCTGCCCGCGGCTTCTTCCGAGTAAAATTTCTTGTTTTATATTAAACAATAATTTAAATATATATAATTATATTAAATACACTAAGTGCAATACAAAATATTTAAGCGAATAAGTAAATGAACGATATTAATACAAAAAATAATAGTAAACAGATTGGCTCACACAAAGAACACAAGTATAATAAATACTTATTGGATAATAAAAAAAAACCATAAAAGCGCTTCTCTCCTACTTATTTAAAACTTTGCTGTGCCCGACAGGGTCTTTTGATTCTATTGGTTTATACTTACCACCTCTATGTGTACATTATGGATGCAATAAAGATTGAATTGAATTGAATTTAAAATATATAATATCCTATGACCTTCGGCAATACTGTAGCTTTTCATTCGTGAAAGAATTCTCGGAATCCTACCAGGAGTTCCGAAGATTAGCCCCTACATCCAAATTCACAAATTATAACTCTTTATAAACATTGTAGTATACAAAATGGTGTTCTTGACTGTCATGTCATGAACTGGTTTCCTGCAACCGGTTGATGGCTGAACCAGCAATACAAGTCTAGCTTGCATCAAATTTAGACGATATAATTATTTAACAAAGAGGACTAAATCCGTATGGCATTCGAAAAAAAAAATATGACTTTCGAAATTAACATTGAGAAGTTATTTATTGCTTTTGTTGTTTAATCTATTCAATACATCGAATTTTAAGCTTCAGGAAAATACCAAATGATATTCAAAGTTATTTAAATAATACATACAAGTTTAATGACATTGTTTTTGCAATTTAAAACATCGCCATTTCCATCTCAGCCATGTAGGTGACGGGTGCAAGAAGGGTTTGCAAAGAAATCGATAATATAGGTACCGTTGTTCAGAAATGAGCGTGGGAGTACATACGTAGGAATCTATGTTACACCCACGTGTAAAATGTATAAAATATTTCTTGTGCTTTGAAAGAAGTCTTGTAAGACGTACTTACGACGCTATACCTAGAAATGTGAACGTAAATTGAAATTAAAACCTTTTTGCACCCTAATTGCGTAACACACTATCGGTCATAATCTGAATCATTTTGAAAGATATTACTAATCCATTGCTTCATATGTTCAATAAAGAACAATGTTCAAAACGTCCCCACCCTTGTAGCACTTTAAAACCTATGTTAATCGAAGGGCCATAACCATCTTATCATTTTATTGTACGACGGCGAAACTGAAATGTGTATCCGAAAAAAGTTATATCGACATGAAGAAACCGGTATCAGTCAAAATAATAATTATGTTACAGATCACGATGCTTTTCTTTTTATAATTATTACTGTGGGATGATTTCATTCGGAGCTTTCAAACAACTCTTTGGAATAAAAGGAATAAAAAAAATAAAACAAATGGTGAGTGAGCACGGGAACAACTCACGGAGCAGTAAAAAGTTCAATGAAGAATTCTGCTGAATATCGTTTTTGAGAAGTAACTGTTGACGTATTTTTTAGGAGTTTTCAAATAAAAATACCATCTTATCAATTACAAAGAAAACCTCTTTGAGGTGTTTTCAGTATCTATTACAATACTGTCCCAGGCACTGGCTGGCCCAACGAAATTCTCTAAACGCCTTCCAACGGATTTTGTGGGCCTGAGTATAGGCTATGAGCCTCACATGCCACCATACAAAAGACAGAAGCGCAACTCAGCTCACAAATGGACAAGCGAATAAATCGCGTCTAATAACAATTTATTGTCCGCTGAGTCATTGAAGCGATACACGGGAGATTTAAACGTGACTTTAAAATGTTCAGGAACGTAGTATTCAATAAATCACTTCCTCACCTCTTCACTGACTTCCGAATTGTTGGAGCGCTTCAACCTTCAGCCTTTTCATGATAGTGTCTACGCCACAGACTTCGTAGAACGAATATGTCACAGAATTCATACCAACAATGACTTGGGCAACTACGTTGTTGCAGAAAATGTTAACAGGCAGCGGGCTGCCTTCAGGACATTGACTGACGACTCCATAAGTATGCCGTTCCCTGAATTGTCAAACAAAGATATTATTTTGTTTAGCTTGGGGACATATCATCTAAAACTGGCAGCTTCCTATGTCAGCGAACATTTACGTGGCGGCGTCTATAACATAGAGGTTTGTGCAACTCCAAGCCCAATTATGAATCAATACGGTATAGACACGGAAGATTGCACTCTTCTAAGGGGTCGAATTTTATCAAGACATAGGTCAAATGCGACCTATTACACGTATTTAATACTGAATAACGCACAGGGCATAAACGCTATTCAGGCATATTACTGCTCATGTTTGACGGGTATGAGGACACTTGGTGCCTGCGCGCATGTCGTCAGTATCGTGTGGTATGGGATTGGAAGGCGTTTAGAGAATTTCGTTGGGCCAGCCAGTGCCAGGGACAGTATTGTAATAGATACTGAAAACACCGAATAAAGGTTTTATTTGTAATTGATAAGATGGTATTTTGATTTTTTTTTCTGCTCCGTGAGTGGTTCCCGTGCGGGAGTCACCATTTAATTCCAAAGAGTTGTTTGAAAGCTCCGAATGAAATCCCACAGTAATAATTAAAAAAAGAAATGCATCGTGATCTGTAACATAATTATTATTTTCACTGATACCCGTTTCTTCATGTCGATATAACTTTTTTCGGATGCACATTTCAGTTTCGCTGTCATACAATAAAATGATAAGATGACTATGGCCCTTCGATTAACATAGGTTTTAAAGTGCTACAAGGGTGGGGACGGTGTTCATACATTTTGAACATTGTTCTTTGTCTGCTCAACAACGTAAATAACGCAATGATTGTTGTTGAACTGTCAAAATGAACGCCATTCCTACTGTTAGTGTGTTACGTATCTAACCTGCTGTTTTAAGCGATTTGTGACTAAAATAGATTGTTAGTCAAAAGGTAAAGTAAGTATTATGTTTTAAATTCTGCCCATAATATTATTATGAAAGTTACCTAACTAAAATAAAGTTGAAAAATTCTAATCATTGTTTACAAATATTATGAACCTACATAAAATTCCATTCAACAGTTAAATCGCATTCGTCGAAAGATTTGCATTGACGTCTTTCGATACATAAACTTTGCATGCATGCACGCATCGTAACACGCGATATTCAAACTTGCACGCGTGCGAATACAAACATGATCACGCAAACCAGAGCCAGTCGGATTCGCGATCGGAAAGTCACGTCAACTCGGTCAGGACATAAACTGTCGTAATAAATACAAATCACGTAAGACTCGACAAAAAAGAACCACGAAAGGATTATAAAAACGTCGTTCAGAGGTAATCGTGCATCGTACATTCGCCAAATTTTATGCGCATGTTTATTTAAACGTTGATTCGGAACAATTGGATCGATTGGTCGGGCACGCTACCGCGATAAATTACTTTTTGCTCGGGTTTTCAAAGAAAGCGCTGCATGGTTTGCAAGCAGTCACTCGTGTGAGCACGCGGCCGCCGCTCGTCTCGAGCCTCCTGATACGTATTCAATCGGATCACGATACGACATTGCGCTCGTAAAACTGGCAGGTGTCCCTAAGGAGGCTCGCGATATCCCCTTGCGGGCCAAGAGTGTCTGTCTAGCGGAGAGGCCGCGCTCCAAATATGCTCGCGCCGTCCGAAGCGCCGACCTCAATAACCGAACACGCTTCGCCGACAAACAGTTTTTCCAACGGCCAGCGTCCACTAACGATACCAAACGCCGACAAAATAGCGTTATTGTTAAACAACAAAACAGAAAAGTAGTTGAGAAAGTTCCGTTCGCGGTTTCCGTACAAAATTTATCTATACCTATGAAGTACGCGGACGAACCGAAACCCAGGCATTCAACCTCCAAACCTCCTCAGAACGTATACAATCGACGGATCGATGTTAACAAGACTAAGCGTTGTAATCCTCCTAAACAGGTCGGCGACAACAAGAGGCTGTGTGACACTGCGGGCTGCGGGAAAGGGACGGAGAACAAGCTGTTGTTGCAGATCAGCGAAGCCGAACAAGTGACAGACTTTGAAAGGATTCTTAATTCTAATGCAATACTGTGCGAGCGAGTGCGCAGCCACGTGTGGCATGGATGTGTCGGACCGCAGAAGCGATCAGCGTCTGTGTTGCCGAGGCCAAAATCTGCCTACTCCCTCTACGCCGTAAGTCAGACCTACCACTACCTGTTCCGGCAGCACGAGGAATCCCTAGAACCTCTCATCGAACAATACCGTCAATCGAACGCCGAAAAAAATAAACCCCAACCCAGCATCCTAGAGAAGAACTGGTTTCAGAACCTTCAGAACTTATCCGAATACTACGAGGACGACCAAGAGTTACGAGAAGAAGTTGAAAATATCACAGACCGTTTAATTGCTGACGAAGTTAAAACTGTTGAAGATCAGCAGCAGGCAAGTAGCAGAAGGAACAAGAATTTCAACGTTAACTTGGCAGATTTGATTAGTTTGAATATACACGGAGAGCGCTTGTCTCCGAGCCGCGAGGACCACGGGCCGTCACCCGACGTAGAAAAGACAGACGCAGAAAACGAGGAGGAATGGCTCGCACCGAGTATGAGCGCAAACTCCGATGACCGCGACTCTCAGAACGACAGCAACGTGGACTGTTTGGCACAAAACTTGGATTCTGTGAAAATAGACAGTGATGCAAAAGTACCTACCATAACATTCAGTAACTGTTGTGACGGGTACGCCAGGAGCGACCTGCCGAACAATAAGGAAGTCGACATTCATTTGGCCGTGCCCGCTATTGACAGCATTGATGAGGCTCGCCCTCCGATGATGTGATTAGGTTTTGTGCTTTCAACAATCACACAAAAAGTAATCAACCAAAATGATGGCTTTAGAAACTGAACAATCCCCTCTCCCGAGCGAGGAGCGGATGCCCAAACCAGAGGCTACAACATCCCATCCACAGAGAACATTAACACGGTCGAGTGCTGTGAGCCAAAAATCCGTCGAAATAATGGTCCACCCAGAAGGTTCTAACAATCCTCTACACAGATCGAAACTAGCTCCAACTAGGTCAACCTCAGAGACACAGTCCTCTGGGAAGAAGATGCTAAACTTGAGAAAAACGAAAAACTCATCAATAGAATCGACAATGAGTCTGCCTAACCAGAAGTCTTTGGAGAAGAAACACGGTGGCTTGAGGCATCAGAAAGCTGTTGTGGTGCAGGCGCATTCTGACATAACTTTAAGCACTCAGCCTTCGATGTCAGACGACAGGAAGGCGCTAAGAGAAGCGTTGTACCAGGGTATCTTTCACAGGCACAGGCGGACGATTTTCGCGGTAGGCTCGTTCCTAAGGATGCTGAGAAGCAAAACGTCCAACTATGATTCAATAAGGTCGGACTCCGACGAGATATAGCACCCGTAGATCGTCTAAGTGTATTTTTAGTAAAAAAAATGGTGCCACAGACTGATTGTGCTTTGTAAGGAGAGAAAATATGTTATTAGTTTGTAAGAACAGTTTGTTTGTATTAAAATGTTCCTAATTAGTTGTGACTGAGTTTTTGTTGACCCCGCTTTGAAAAGCAGTAGTATACGTATATGGTTGTTATTGCGTGTTCACGCGGTTGACCGGTGGACTGACATTGGTTTCATTAAGTAATACATATTTCATCTGAATATTTTGTTTGAGTCTCTCTGTCGACACGGTGGTATTGATTTTAATATCGGTAAACATTTCTGCTTTTGTTTCACATTTATCCACCTGTTAAACACACTACACTGTCAACACTGTTATTGGGGTGAATAGAGATAATTGACCATTTTTATATGTTGATAACAATATAATACGATGTGGAGACGACAATACGACGATAAATGGAAACACTGGCAATACTAATGCATAGGAAGAATATTTCGAAACTATCAAATAAAGGTCTAACCACACATATTAGGGCCGTATCCGGGACGTGACAAGGCCGTGGCATACACAAGGCAGACACTGAAGCTCCGTCGCCGTCCTGGACACGGATGTGTGTGACCGAGTTAATTTAAAATGTATACAACACCGATATTTTTTTGAGCCCCTGACAGAGCACGGCCCGTCCACGTCCCCGACACGGCCCTGATATGTGTGGATAGACCTTAAATCTGAACATTCAATTTTACAAGAAAAGTGATTTTTTCTAAGAAACTTAATGGCCGACTATGAGTTTTGCCAATCTTTGACTAAAGTGCGGTCGCGGAGCAGGAAGAATTTCGTACAGTGACCTCTTTGCCTACTGACAGTGGTCACAAACATTTTTGTATTAAGTGCGATTTATATGAAATATTTGAAGGAGAAAAAAATATATTTACTAGCTTATTAAACAGTTATTATTATATAAATTATTTTGATTTTAGTATGAAAACAATTATCAAAATCGAGTTATAATTACTTATTTGGTAGAAATAAAAAAAAAAGAAAATTCAAAAATCAGAATCCGATTTCTCTGTATCGGAGTTACTGCTTTCCGACGACGTCTCGCCTGTCACATTTATCACAAAAGAATCAACAGTTTTGTCTACATTATTATCTAGTCTAAGTCTAACAAACTTTACGGTCGCAGGTAAAAGGTTTACAATCCCTGAGGACGGCGGTCATTGCATCTGTGCGAGCGGGGCGCATTATATTTCCGCGGGAGTGACAGAGACAGGTAATAACAGGTTAATGTACGAAATTCGTCCTGCTCCGCGACCGGACTTTAGCAATATAATAGTGACTAAACTATTGGATATCTTCGACTGAATCTTCGTATGCGAACTGGGAACGTTATTAGCTATACGCAGTTTAATTTATTGTCGTATTATCGTCTTCGCATTGTATATCAACAACGTAATTGATTGCCTTTGGGTTAGTAATTCTCAATTTCATCGTCTTATATTATCTGATAATATTAAAATCTCGATAGAAAGCTAGAATATTCGAAATCGAAACAAACCAGTCTCGAGAAAAAAAATTAAGATATAAATTGACATAAAGATATTATTACGACTTCAAAGGTTTAGCGTAGACAGACGAAATTGACAGGCTCGTTATAAATAAGGGAGAAACAAAATAAAAACAGAGTATATGGTAATAAATAGTTGACAAGGATCGCATCGCGTGCTACTGATCAAGGGCACTTACCCTCAAATCACCTTGACTTTTTTAGACGCATAAATTATGTGAAAATCATTTTTCGTTACATTACAAGCCTGTGAAAGACCATCAATAGTTCACAATGGATTTTACGGCGCTATCAAGTTGTCTGGTAAAAGGTAAAAAACTGATTCTTTAACGCGATAAAAGACGGGGTTTTGGAGCGTTAGTGATTTGATTAATGGGTGTTAATAGAAAAGCTTTTGTTTATACATTGTTTCTGAAGTCTGAATTAGGGGTAGACTAGCAACTAAGTATATAAAGGCGCGAGAGACGTAAAAGCATTGAATATTAAATAAAAAAAAACAAAAAAATAGAAACAACAGCGACCAATTTTTCGAAAACATTCTGAATAATTCATTTATTAAAACGCAAAATGTAAAACTATATTCACCCCGTAATTTCAATGGCATTCGTCTTATTGATATCTAAAACCAAACACTGCCCTGATACAGCTATCAAAAACAGATTTTACGATATAAAAACGGTACAATAAAAATATCGGAGATTTATGGCATTTTTTTATTACTTATGTATTTCAATTGTATCTTAAAACCAATGTCGACGGTCGAGATGTTATAAAATAAGTAATATGTGCCTATTTTAAAGAAATATTTCAATGATGGTCGAGCATGTAAACCAAATACAGACTAAGCAGGCCAAGCTACCCGAAACTGTCAAATTTTCCCAATCAACCTTGAACCTTAATGCTATAGCGATAAAGTTGCAAATCTATTAAAGAAATTTGACAGATTGTAGTAGCTTGATGTGCTGGCGTCTGTACATATATAATTGATTCGATTTACGTCGTGATATAATGCGTGAAAAATACGCCATTTATTATTCTTTTTACTTTAATTTTTAGAGGAAAATTCGATAAAAAAAATCCTTTGTTTTTGGTTTGGTTTTGAATAATCCATTAACAAACAATAGACAAAAAACATGACAAATTAGCCTGACGGCTTACTAATGGAAGTATAATTATTCGAGCCCTAGTCATCAACGAGAACGGCTGGCATGGCTTGAAAACATGTTACTATGGTATTTGATGGGGTGGTGGACGTGTTAATGCCTTCACTAATGAGATACAGACCTGGTATTTGATGTGAAGATATAGTTATAATGGTCAAGGGAATAGACAAGGGCGATATAAATCTAACTATAGCATAATCAGGCTATACCGTCCCCAATGCTTAGACACAGGTCTTCCCTCTGTGAGAGGGGGTGCGCTGTAATCTACCACGCGGGCCCAATGCGGGTTGATAGATACCGCATGTCCTGGCATTTTTGGTTTTAGGTTATGCCGGTTTCCTCACGATGTTTTCCTTCACTATTTTGAGAGCAGTCTAACTATAATAACAATAGAATATTACCAGCATGTTATTGTCGCACTACAGGGCAGAAACATCTTGTCAATCTATAAAAAAAATAAATTGAATACCAACAAATTTATTAAATACTTGTGAATATAATTCATGGAATGATTTGCGCATTATTGAATAAATCATTAAAAATATTCAACTCGAATCAATCAGAAAAATGTTTCTTTAAAATAAAGTTATGCTTCAATCGAATAGAGAGCTTAGTAGATGAAAATTCCATACATAATATATTGTTTAGATTTGTATTTTCCTTTGCGATGGTTGTTAGTGATATTAATATATTATGTAGAAAGAAATTAGTGGCGCGACAAAGGATTGTTGAGACACATTTTTGGAACATTTTATGCACTTTTTTATATATTTGTACATCCGAAATTTTGTACAACGTGTTGTTGTCTAAGGAACTTATTACAATGTATGGTGATCGACGGTTCGGGGATTTTTCTATTAAACTGAATTCACACAAAATCATGCCTTGTTCCCCGTAGGGTTGGATAGGGGTGTACCTATGGTACAACCACATTTTGCCATCATCATGATCAGCCTACAGCCTGGTCCACTCCTGGGACATAGGCCTCTCCAATTGCACGCCATTCGATCCTCGGCAACTCTCATCCAGCTGCTCCCAGCCACCCTGCGAAGATCGTCGCTACACCTAACCTTTCACCAGTCACCAGTTATGTTTATAAGTCCCATAAAAAACCCAAACTGAATTCATTAACCCAATAACCTGTAACTCTCTATCTTAAAATAACCTTATACAGGTGCTGTGCCATTGATAGAAATAAACGCAAATAGTACCTAAGTATTATTTTCTATCAGTTGCTTTTGTAAATATTTGTGCAACTAATTTGTTTTTCAAGGTGGATTTTGCATTAAAAATAAAGTAAAAACATTCACACTTTCTTTGTGAGTTCAAGATGAATATTATATTTGAAGCATCTCTTTAGCTCATAATTTAATTTATGAAGTAGCATTATTTCTTCTATCTGGAATTTCTCAGTAACGCCCGGAATCTTTGTGCCCGGTTGATGGCAAGTAGCCTCGCTCCCTATTACACGGAACTTAAACATAACTGGTGAACTGTGGGTTTACTATAGGCGCAACTCTGCCTAACCCTTCGTGGAATTCATGCGTGATGTTATGTTAAGTTATGTAAGTATAGCATTGTTGCAAAGTACCCTTCCGCTTACAAATAAAACACTGTGTTTCAATAAAAGCAGCCCAACTTATTTACTCTAAACTAATCTTGTACCTATTGAAACTGGAGCGGTAGAAAATCTTTTACAAACTTTGTAAACCTGATCTTGATAGAATCACACAAGTTTCGTGGATAAAACTGTTGAACTGGACTTAGGTTATTTTTTTTTTTGCAAAGATACCTATAAGAAGAATCAAAAACATCTCAATGTATCTGAGAAATGAATATTTTGCGACTGAGCCTAAAAAATCCTTTGTAAACATTATTTGAAAATAGAAATAATAAATCGTTATTCAAAATCATTGGGTTGGTTTCACATTAAAATAAACAGACCCAATGCGACTCCACATTAGATACTAGGGCGTTAATTGGTGGGTGAAGCTGTAGGTACTATCATAACACACCCAAAGTTATTTCGAAGTATGTAATAATAAGATTTTTTTTTCTATTTTTTGATGATTTTTGATACCTATGCGTTAATTTTCATATAGATATATTTATTATTCAACCAACTAAAGAATATCAAAAGGATTCTTCCAAAAAATATCGATAAACGTCTGAAACAGTTTGGGTATATTGTAGTATATTTCATAAGTAGTTGAAATCCTCCAGAGAATGCCCACTATAGTATTACCTTTATCTTCATCCCCCTGAGAGGATTTGTCCAATAATTCCCCCTTTTGTCCCTAATCCGCCGAGTTCCATTTTATCCAATTGATGATCTTTCGACAAACATCTATCTTATTGGGGTGGGATTTATCGTAACTTGAAGTTACGATTTTATAAGGAGGATTTATTTCTAACTCTTGTGGTTCAGTTCAGTTTAATGGTTAATGATAACTGCATAAAAATAACTGCAGTCTGCAGTATAAATAGATACAACTGCAAGAAAATATATATTCAAATTCTAAGGAAAGTGTTTTGTTTTAAGTATAAAATGAAACGTGATTTGTAAAATACATTTGAAAATGAAAATAACCCGTTCAAAATAATATATTTAAAAACACGTAAATATATTTCCCTCGAACCATCAATAACCGTACAAAAACATGAAAACATGAGCTTTGTAAGTTTTATTACGATAAATAGCTTTTTTACACTAGACAGTTAGTTTAATTTTAATAATATTGTATCGTTTTAAGCTATTACGTTTGCGCTGGTTGTACATAAGCAGTTATACATATATTGGACTGTGATAGGAGAAAAATGCTTTACACCGTTAAATTTTGTACGTTTTAATCCTTAAAAGGGGTCAATGAACTCATCATTATGAACAACTTTTACTACGGGACCAACCATGAAATCGTGAAAAGAAAATCTGTTGATCCATAGATTTATTTTCGCATAACTCTACATAAAGTATGGATCAACTGTTTTTTTTTTTCACGATTTCATGGTTGGTCCCGTAGTAAAAGTTGTTCATAATGATGAGTACAATGACCCCTTTTAAGGATTAAAACGATCAAAATTTAACGGTGTATACCTATTACTTATTCTGTTATTCATATTTCCACATAAAATATTAACAGGGCAAAAAATAATCACTGTGAGTAGATATTTTTTTTGCCACGCTATGTACGTGTATCTACTTTTTTATATGTGTTAGCATTTTAATTGTACATTTTGTTCTTCACTGTCCATTTACATAATAAATGTTTGTCCTAGTTTAAATGTTAATGTCACATAATTAAACAAATAATAATTATTTGCAATGTCAATGTTCATAACAGTAGTTTTCGTAAAAGTGTAATTTAATGGTATTAGTCGACATACACGTGTTAACTGAAATTGGATTATCGCAGCACGTGCTTCCTCAATGAATTTCTGCGCGTGCCTTGAAGCCATCTAATACGTTACACTTTTACCGATCAGTAAAAATATTTTTATCATTAGTTGTAAAATGATAATTTCGTTAATTACAATAATTTGTTAATATGTAGATAAGTTAGGTAGGATTAACAAATAATGTCTAATTTTAGTTTGTAAATTGTAATAGAAATATCATTTTAATTGTAAAAAAAATAAATAATTTCGATATTAATTTTGTAGAAGTACATTCCGTAACGCAATTTTGGGTAGAAAAAAAACGTAAATTATTCTGTCCGATACGATTACAGTAAATAAATAAGACTGCGTAAAAATTATGAAAAAAAAAGAAGAAATTGTTAGCCAATAAACGTTTCCGTTGTCTTCTGTAACCATTTTTCATTACTTAATTACATACTGGTATTATAGTTATTTTGTTTTTTTAATACCCCCAATGAAAGTATGAAAACGAGCATATGTGGATTCAACAAGTAGGTACAGTCCCCAAAGGAGGTAACCAGAGTCGTCGGATATAGTTGAAGCTTACTAACAAACCGATAAATGTTTTCGAATGAAATTTAATTTGATAAATGAAATGTTTGTTTTCTAATAATTTTATTTTATTTTATTCGAAAATATCCATTGGTTTCTTACTAAACTTCAACTATATCCGACGACCCTGCTTACTTATCTCCTTTAGTGACTGCACAGTGACGAGCATAAATACATATATATTACTATGAACAGCTCGGCAAAAATATCAAGAAGGGCAATTCTCGTAATTTTAAGAACGTTCACAGTTTGATCTAAGTCTCAATCTTTAAAAAATACCTCTAATTTCCTTACATTTTTTACATTGATTGACGCCGAGATAAAATTGCGACTAGATTTTGAACGTTTTTAATTACGGACATTGGCTTTCTGATTTCATGATGCATTAATAGCTGCCTTCAAGGTGAAGGCAAATTTAAATGATCATTTGTGGAACCTTACACACGAACCTACCTGTGCTGCCACTTGTAAATACCTTATACAGGGTGAAACTGAAAACATGCGACAGGAGGTGCAGTAACTATTACATAATCATTATAAATTGTCATTTCCCAAATCTAAATTCTTGAAAAAAGTCGTTTATTATGGTCTTAGATAGTGCACACTACGTTATTGCCTTCAAGTAGACACGAATTATCGTCTTACCTGGAAATTTACGCGCACGCACGTGCATCCCTTTCCTTAAAGACATGCTCTAAATTTACCTTATAAATATATACACCGTGTTCCGGATGATATACATAAACTTCGACCAGATGTTCAGACCATGAAAATAAGCATTTTTCATTATGGACACATTAATGAATTCTTATTTTTTTATTAATGTTCATATAAACTAAATACCTTGACGTAAATCACCCGATATGCATACCTCTTTATCTCTTTTTCCGAAGCATTTGATAGATTTACCATTTTAAGGGCAAATTTTTCAATCATCTGATAAATGTAATCGAGGAATAATTTTGAAATTTTGACAGTTATTTCACACAAAAACTGTCAAATGTCAATTTTATTCCACGAATAAAAGTTATCTTGCGTTGGAAAAATCAGCCCTAATTGAACTAAGCAGCAACATAGGCCAAATTAAGACCTTTTCTTACTGCAAAGGTCAATTAATTTCATGAAATGAAATTAAAAATATCTTTGTAACGAAGCCTTTTTAAATACTACTTCCTTTGTTAGATTTGATTTGTAACAGCTATAGAAGCGTTTGCCAAAGTTTATGGATAACGTGAAGAACACGGTGTATACACATTGAATTCGATTTTTAGTTTGTCGCACTTATTCTATTTGAAATGTCCAGGGATATTATTATTATTTATTATTATTAATTCTGTACAATTGGCAGCACAATTATGTGACATCGAAGGAACAGAAACTATCTGACGAGACAAAGCGACGCTGAAGTATAGAATGCTGCATCGGCTTCAAAAAGATGCGTCACCTCATGGAAGGTATGTAGGTAGGTATTGTGGTAGGTACGTACTTACAGTCATTAGCATAAATATATAATACTAGATATTAATATGCAGCGTGCCGCTTTAATGGCGACATTAATTTAACACACGCATACGGTTTTGCGTTTTCGTTTTATGAAAACACCTATTTTAATTTTATTATGTTTAATAAAATTAAAATAGGTGTTTTATATTATTTATTTACATTTTTCTAAAATATGTAGCATCTTTGAGCAACCTGTAGTTAAAAAAACCGTAGTGCAGGGGTCATTTGCCAGGTTCACGGATCATAACATCGGATTAATGAAATTAAAACGAATAACGTGCAAAGAGTAGGCAGAAAGAACCCTATATGCAGGAAGCAGAGAGAACCCTATGTCGAGGAGCGGCACAGGCCGAAAATTAAGAATTATTTTGATTTGTTATAATTTTTATGATTACTGGCCCCTAGCCCTACCCGTGTGTTAAATTAATTTCGCTATCGTAGTGGCATGTTGTATTGCCCATATATTTAAGCTCTATAGTAACAAGCAGGTAAGTAACAGGTTGTCAACCAAGGTAAAATTCCACTTACTCAAAGAGAAATACTGAGCTCAAAACGGTATTACGGAATACCCGTAAACAATCGATCCTTTGCTTGAACCTAATCCCTGTCCTCGCTTCTACGAAATATTCGCTGAGAGCCTTTCCTCGATACAGTTATACCATCCAGCCCCAGCAGTCTCGACTGTCATAGCGATCGCTTTACGACCGAATTCGGTCGCAATGAATGTCGCTATGAATGTCCAGACTAGAACTACTACTACTACTACTGAACTAGCGCAAAGAGAGGCTTTTATAACGCAGTGCAGACACTGAAACTGAACGGATGGATGGATGTTTGTTACTCTTTCACGCAAAAACTACTGAACGGATTTGGATGAAATTTGGCACACAGATGGCTTATAACAAGAATTAACATATAGGATAATTTTTATCTCGATATTCCCACGGGATTGAAACTTATGTGGGTGGAACCGCGGGGCGCAGCTAGTTATTCCTATAAAACATGTATACTGCGTATTTTACATCTTATTATTTTGCTTGACAGCCTATTCTGACGCCTAATCTCTTCTAATCTTAAATTATGTTAATATATGTCTCGTATTTTATGCCGATAACTTTTAACTTAATCGCCGAGGTTGCTGGTAAACGCGACTAAGTACTGTGGAGACTCTGTACAGTCTTAGTCGCTCGAAAAAGTGTTCATGCATCAGTATGTGTGTCCATTATCTATTCCATGATAATCAAGTTCAGTCCCTGCGTCATTGTGTGTATGAGAGGTGTCAAAATGAAACAGAAATACGACCGTCTTTTGACGCGGAAGGGCGAACATAACGATTTAAATATTTTATTTTTGCTGAACAGTTAAAACAACAAAACTTCTATATGTTTGAGAGGTTTCACGACATAACATCACTCCTGTACTACCCGAAGGGTTGGGCAGAGGTACACCTATAATACACCCAAATTTCGCCAGTTATGTTTAAGTTCCATGTAAAAGGGGGCGAGGGCACACTACGTTTGCCTTAAAGGCGTTATCAGCTCCAAAATAACCATAGAGGAGGAGGGCGTTCTATAATGGAAAATGGTGACATGTTTAGGTAAGTAGTAGTAAGTATGACAGACTTTAGAAAGCTTGTAGAAGATAATTCGTCCGAAAGGGTTACCGCTGCCCTGGAACATAAAGGGCTAAGGAAGGAACACGGGTGGGTTTTAGTCAGTAAGAGTCTGACACTCCCTTCTGCTCCACCCAGAGCGGGAGGAGTCATTTGATGATTTCCCATCCTGAAAAAAAAAAAAAAAAAGATTAATATATGCCTTTTTTTCTATATTAAGAATGGTTGTTTGCAAACCAGAATTCAGCTTGGTAAATGGGGATGGGGCCAAATATCAGTAGGTACTTTATAGAAAATGACTTGGCCACCTAATGGCTGTAGTGTGGAGGTGAGTGCCGCGTAAAACTTTTGGGGCTTCCGACTGGTCGCTGAATCATGGAATTAGTAAGTACTATATTGCTATCAGTATAGCCGATCTATTCTTTAAAAATCTCACCGTGTACATACTCGTAGGTGCAGTGAGCTGTCAGTAGTGTTAATCCCTAATGACAGCACACTCCACGCTCACCTCACCAAACATTTCACAGTGAGATTTTTACAAAATAGCACTACAGCTGCTCTACTGTCATATCTCATGTTTAGTTAGATTAAGAAAGACAAAAACAAACACAAATACAACAAAACAGTGTTAAATACGATTTACAAGCCTCCCCAAAGCCTACAAATTGTATAGATATTAATGTGAGGGAAATTATTTTCGAATCAAATCATGGTGTATTTGATTTTATTTAATGTTGAAGAAATTTATCCAACATTAAATAAAATCGAATCGTTCAGTTACATCACAGGCTCAGTCACGTGAACGTATCGTTAATCATTTTCTCGTTAACGTAAACATAATAACTTTTGTTCGAAACTTTATGACAAATATTCAACCGTTACGACACGTAACCGAACGAAGAGATCCGCAGGAGAACGAAGGTAACCGACATAGCCCGAAGAATTGCCAAATTTAATCGGCGGGGGCCAAAAGGTTCTGGAGTGGCGACCGTGTACCGGATGACGTAGCGTTGGAAGGCCTCCCACAAGGTGGACCGATGACCTTGTGAAGGCCGCAGGAATCCGCTGGATGCGGGGAGCACAGAACTCGATCGTAAGTCGATTAAAAGATCCGTGGATTATGTAAGAGAACTATGTGTGACGTCGGATGTGATTGCACTGCAGGACACATGGCTACTCCCACTTGATTTGGCGTTTCTACATAACATCTGTCCCGGCTTTGGAGCTACGGACGTATCAGCAACGGAGTCGTCAGATGTAGTGCGTGGCCGACCGTATGGAAGCGTCGCGTTGCTATGGAGATCTAGTGCGTTTGACAGTGTATCAGTAATAACATGTAACAATGTGAGGCTGGCTGCAATTGAGGTAGTGATTGCAAGTCGAGATATTTTAATTTTTCTGTGTATATGTCCGTGTGTAAATATAGTAACATAAGTGAATATACGGAATGTTTAGCTGAAATAAATGCAATTGTGGAATGCAATAGTGTTGAAAATGTGTTTGTGCTGGGAGACTTCAACGCGCACCCGGGTGAGTTATTCTGTAACGAACTATTAAAGTTTTGTGCTGATTATGAATAAAACGTGTGCCGACATTGATATATTTGGTATAAATTCCAACACCTATACGTACTTCAGTGACTCACACGGATGCGATAGATGGTTAGACCACTGCTTAGTAACAAGTGTTACGAAAAGTTCAACTGTAAAAGTAAATGTAATTAATGAGGTTTCGTGGGCGGACCATTTCCCATTAGAAATAAGTTGTAATTTTAATGTATTAGTGCCAGATAGTATAATGATAAAAAGTTGTACCAAACAAACAAATTCAACACTACTCCCAACGTTGTTATGAAGGACTTCGTGAAATTGACTTTCCTAGTCCAGTTCAGAGAATGTAGTGATAAGATATGTAACAATCCTCATCACAGATTACTAATTGATAGTATGTATAATCAGCACCCTAATTGCGTAACACACAATTAATCGGAATCGGTTTCATTTTGACAGTTCAAGAACATTCATTGCGTTATTTACGTGTTGAGCAGACAAATTTTTCGAACTTATGAAGCAATGGATTAGCAATCTGCTTCAAAATGATTCAGATTACTATTGATTGTGTGTTACGCAATTAGGGTGCAGATTGTTTCTGTTTTGCAAGCGGCTGCGATTTCTAGCCATAATACGTATGTAAATAAAAGGTATCGTTACATTACTGAGTGGAATAAGCATGTGAAGGCGGCTCATGCGCTGGCACGGCGGGAGCTCGAAAGATGATTTTACATGGGAAACCTACATATGGAGATGTATATAAAGGGATGAAAATTTCTAGACAGATGTTTAAAAGTAAATTAAGATGGTGTCAAAACAATGAAGTCCAGATAAAAATGGACATCATTGCATCACTTCGTGATGAAAAAAAGTTTAGTTCGTTTTGGAATCCTCAGTCGAGCCTGCCAGCGAGTGTTGATGGCCTATCGGACAACAGTGATGTAGAACATGTTTATGAAACACTTTAAGGTCAATCCGCTTACTATAGAGACAAAAATGCGAGGCATTCGAACCCTTTGTGAGGGCGACGTATACGAACGTTTCACAGTCAAGCAAATTAATGCTGCGTTAAAAAATATGAAACGGGGTAGGTCATCTGGGCATGATGGTTTGAGTGTTAAGCATTAAAGGTCTGCTTGTGTACATCTGCCCAGGTCACTCACCATGATACTCACTCACTCTCACCACTCACACTCACTCTCACTCACACTCACTCACTCACTCACTCTTATTTACCTGAAGATCTTAATAAAACTGTCGTAGTTCCCACAGCAAAGAATAAGAGTTGAATGCGCACATTAATTTACACGACGCGCAATTTGGTTTTAGATCCGGTCTGTCTACTGAAAGTGCAATTTTGTGTCTCAAGCAGACTGTGCGTGTACTACACAGACAGGAAGACACCAGTATATGGTTGTTGTTTTCTTGACCTGTCAAAAGCCTTTGACCTGGTAAATTATGACATTCTGTGGCAAAAATTGTCGGATGATACTGACCTTCCCAATGAGAGCATTCATATTTTTAAATATTGAATGGGAGTCAGATGAATTGCGTTAGGTGGGTAGACGCGCATTCAGTTTCATACGGACTGGATTGCGGAGTGATGTAGGGGGGGTTGACTTCACTCAGTTTGTTTAACCTGTATTTAGACCGGCTGGTGCGTGAGCTGAGCAGCACCATGGTTGGATGTTCTGCTGATGTAAGGATGATCAATAACATAAGTTATGCTGATAACATGGTGCTGCTCAGCCCATCAATCTGTGGTCTAAGAAAACTGCTGGCCGTCTGTGAGAATTATGCGGAGGCTCATGGATTGAGGTATAATGCCACTAAGATTGAGGTTATGGTGTTCAAAGTACCTAAAAATACACCCGCAAATATTCCACCTGTAACGTTGCGTGGAATTCCGTTGATGGTCACTCAGTTTAAATATCTCGGTCCCGTGGTCACGGATGGTCTTACGGATGATCAGGATATTGATAGGGAACGTAGGGCGTTGGCGGCCCGATGCAATATGTTTGCTCGCAGGTTTGCGCGGTGCACGAAGGAGGTAAAGCTAACTCTTTTCAAGGCTTATTGCCAGACGTTTTACTCGTGCAGCCTGTGGGTTAGGTATACGCAAAAGGCCAACAGCGCCCTGCGTGTCAAATATAATAACGGACTCAGGATGTTGTTCGGACTGCCTCGGTTTTGCAGCGCATCAGGCATGTTTGCTGAAGCGAGACTGGACGACTTTTATGCCATAATGCGCAAGCGAAGTGCATCTATGCTGCGGCGATTCCGAGGTAGTTTGAACAATATTTTGGGTACACTGGCGGACAAAATAGATGTGCCGTTTATTAGGCACTGGGCTGGGAGATATGTGCGTACAGACGCACATGTGCCAAATTAATTTTTATTTTAATTTTTGATTTCACTTTTGTTTTTAATTAATTTTTCACTAACAATAGGTTAAGGCAATACTAACACATTATGGGTCCTGTAATCTGAAATAAAGAGTTATTATTATTATTATTACAGCTGGTTGAAGTGGAGGTGCTTGGGGTAGGCCTATGTCCAGCAGTGGACGTCTTTCGGCTGAGATGATGATGATTGTATCGATGAAATAGGCACCTGTCCCATCACTGGAATCCGATTAACGAGATGCGAGTAGAGCTATCGACTAAAAACGAGTTGGCGAGCTACGATTGCGTCACAACACAATCCTATATCTTTACAATTTTGATGCTGCAACTCAATAAAATGCAGTCGCAATGGACAATGCGGAATCTACCTTGTATACAAGGACGTAGCTACCGCCGTTTCAGCCGTATCAATAATACGGGCACCTAAGCTACAGGGCCGGACCTGTGAAAGCAAAAATCTGTAAAATATTATCCAAAACCTTTCATTCTTATTGACAAGGGGCCCGTTATGAGCCTAATGAAAATATGAAAATCTGGGTTCGAACCCAGACAGGCGCTTTACTTTAATTTATTTAATCACCACTGCTCACAAAAACGGTGAGCGAAAACATCGTGAGGAAACCGGCATGTTGTAGGACCAAAAATTCGAAGACATGTGATATCTACCAACCCGCACTGGGCGCGCGTGGTGGATTACGTCCTATAACATCTAACTGAGAGGAGGCCTGTGTCCCAGCAGTGGGAATATTATAGGCTGATTATGCTGTTTATGGCTTACAAAGTTTTCAAGCTACTTTTTACAGATGCGGTCCAATTTTCAAGCTCTTGGATTCATTCAGTAAAATTACACAGAAAATCTTGGAGTTTCGCCGCAGTCGTGTCCCCAACAAATATTGGGTCCCTTTCGGCCTAGCTACGCCTCTGCCTGTGTACCCATACACTAGTCACATAAAGGATCGTCACTGATATGACTATACATAAGTGTGTACAGTCAACATACACATGCACTCACTATGTACTCATAGGTACACAAAAGAGCCGCAACCCCGAACAATAGACCATGTTCGCAGTATTGCGTTCCACATAGGATGTGAATTCCATTATGTCCATTAAGTATTGTGGGCATAGCGTCTATTTAATGAACAGTAAGTGGTCGGGAACGGCCTGTGGGTAATGTAATTTCAGAGGAGCTACCTAAGTAAGTAGTATTAGTAGAGAATATACTATGGTTTCTTGTATATACGTTGCTAACTGTGGAGGCTTGTAAATAGCTTGTCGTCAATTACCTCACTACTACTTCTGTATTTGATAGCTGTAAGGGGTGGCTTACAGCTATCTAAACACAACAAAAGGAAATGAATAAAACACAATTTTTATCTCACGAAGCGACGCGCGCTTTTCTTGTGGTAACCAAGTGTACAAACATGCTGTGAATGCGTGTGTAAGCGCTGGAGCTGTCGGAGACAATGGCCAAGTCGGTTGTGTGTGTGTGTGCGCGTCTGGCTACTCGTCTGACCAATCAGTCTGATAGCCGACTTCTACAGTACAAAGTATCGAAAGAACATAACGCAAGTACGTACCTACGTAAAATATGTAAACTGTACTGACTGGAAAAGCAGCGCACGTTATTTTGGTAAAATAAACTAAATATAGAATGACTTTGGGATTCTTTGTACATACAACTTCCTGAGTATTCGAGGTTAACTCCAGTTACTACTATAAAATTGTAGAGTAGGTACTGCGGGGTAATTGCATAACACACTAACAATTAGCAATGGCTTTCATTTTGACAGTTCCACAACATTCATTGCGTTATTTACGTTGTTGAGTAGACAAATTTTTCGAACATAATTATGAAGCAATGGATTAGCAATATCCTTCGAAAAGAATCAAATTGTGATTGAAAGTGTGTTACGAGGATGCCAATTTCGTTTGACCTTTTCGACGTCACAGAAGTGTCTACAATGTTCAACCAATTAATACGATATTGTATTTGTGTTGCGCAATATTAAAGAGGCTGTTTATAGTGCAACTAGCTAGGTTGTTGTTCGCGACTTCGTCTGCGTTTGTTCTGTTTCATCACTTTTTAAAAGTAGTTTATTCAATTAAGATTAATAACACATACTCGTATGTACATGTGAAAAAAAAAAACAAGCAAAAGAATCATAGGGCATCAAAAAATTCGTCCGCATCGCTGCCAACAGGAACAGTGCCCAAAAGGCTGGCAGCATTGCCACGTTGTATGGCGATGCTAATTCTTTGGCCAAAAAAAAATCTGTTGATCCATACATTACGTCGAGTTATGCGAACATAAATCTATGGATCAACTGATTTTTTTTCACGATTTCAGGGTTGGTCCCGTAGTAAAATTTGTTCATAATGATGAGTATCTACAATCACCCCTTTTAAGGATTAAAACGATCAAAATTTAACGGTGTATAAGTAGGTAGTTGTTTCTATTCAATATTGAGTAGATTATGTATATGGGTGTGTCTCCACTGTGATTGAGAGGTGACATGCAGGAATCTATACATTACACAGAACCTATCACAATAACATTGGTTAAAATCGACATGGCATCTCTCGGCTCGTCCTTTGAATCACCGCATAATTTTGTAAATAATGCAACAATTACCAAATATCTATGTATAGGCCGACCGCTTAACTGAGACGTTGCCTGAGGTGGTGCGGGAGGGGTGATAGTTTTCACAAGTTGACGAATACAGAGGGCTTGCCACCAGCTTTTATAGCAGGGCAGAAGTTGAACTGCACTGCTTTTTTGTTCTATAACTAAATACAAAAAAGCCCCCAGTACACGTCATAGTTGTCAGCATTTTATGATTCATATAAGGATTAGATAAAGATGCAAATAAATATATGAATATGAATATACATAGATATTTTCTTATTGTTGCATTATTTACAAAATCAGCGCAGATGATTATTATTGGCTATCTTGTGACGACACGCTGGACGTTATATTTCCAGGGTCCCAAGGTCCGGCTTAACTCTCGTACATATTTCACCTGTGGGGCTGCATAGAGCTCGCTACGGGTCTGGCGAAACCATCTGCCGACCGTCACCTTTCCTGGCGTCTGCAGCGTGGCACACCTGCTGCAGTTATCGTCGTATCAGGGTAAGGGAGAGTACTGTACTACTCTCAAGGGATTAAAGGAATTGTTGTGACCATAGACCTACCTACCACCTATATTTTTATCTAATATACTTTTTATTACACATTACGTAGTATTATTTCATCTCTCCACCACGTAAACCTCATCCGTCGCATTGTCAGCAACTTAAAAAAGTTGCACCGAGGCTGCGATCGATCGATAACATCGACCGTTCAGGCAAATCCAGCGCGGTCCACTTCTTCGATTCTGTGGTCACGATCGAAAGTCAAGCTGACGCTGATCGATCGCAGTCTGGTCGCTACTTAACTATTGCCTACCGGGTTGTCTGGTTCTACATAACATGTCTGGTCTGTATAAAAAAGGTACTGCTAATGAGCGGTATACCATTAGATACATTAGTAAAAGCAGGCAAGGTACACTATTTACAGCGTAAGGTCAGTCGTTCTATATGTGCAGTTTGTGGGTCAACTACACGCAGAGGGTATACAGCGCTCTGCGCGTTCGATACAATAATGCTTCCAGGGTGTTGATGAGGTTGCCGCGCTACCTACTAGTGCTGCCGGCATGTTCACAGAGGCGAGAATAGATGCCTTTCACGCCATTTCCACTATGCGCAGGGTATGCGCCAACTCCAACAGCATCTAGGTGGGACAGCCCCATACTGGGACATTGGACACGCCTACATGCCAGTGCGGCGTAGTAATGAATAATTTGTGTTGTTTTTCTGGTAGATATAATTACTAACATTAGTTTCTAAGTCATGTGTATAATACATAGGTACTTATAATAATGGTCTATACCTATGGGTCGAAATAAAATATTATTTTAAATTTTGTTATTTCACTTTTTTTCCGTAGTCATTGTTGTGTTGGTTGGGTTAAAAATAAAACTTTAAAATATCATTAAAATAATCTGATTTTATTTCATGTAACTTCATTAACTATGTCCAAGCATTATTGGCGTAACATACATATAGTAATAACTACACAACAATATAATTATTTTCTTTTACACTATCAGCCGAATACAAAACCTTTGGTTACTAGCTTATTAGAAAATTTACATTTAATATTGGTGTTTCTACCTTGAGTATTTATTCTAGCTTTTGTCTGCGTTCAATCTTACGAATTTACAAATGAAAGCTGAACTTTGTTAAAAGAATTACAGCGAATACAAATAATACGAGAGTTGATTTAGAACAATATTGGAGATATTTACAGTGCAAAGAAAAACAAATTAGAAACGTCCAATCTATTACAAATATAGACAAAACTATTGAATTAATTAACATAGATACAGATTTAATGAATGATGAATCCAAAAATGAGCCTCAAGACAGGAATATCCACGCCAGTGACTGGGACAAAAGTATGCAAGGCGCTTGCAATATGACATACTCAATTACGCATATTATATATAGTTGCCTCAAATAGTTAGTTGACATTTTTCCACTTCAGCTGTGATGCCACATTATGATTTAAAATAAAAAAATAATCAGGTCCCCAAGAGATTACTTGTTTTTTTTTTTGTAAAGATAAGTCAAAGGTATTTGAATTAATCAATAATAACGTTACAATCACTAGAATTTTAAATCATAATGTGGTGTGTCAAAGCTGAAGAGGAAAAATTTCAACTAACTTTTGGAGGCCACTGTATAACCAAGCAGAAAATGTTATGGGTCAGAAGCGTGCAAGTCACTTGCATATGTTTGCGCAAGTAACTAGAATATGTTTTGCATTCCTAGCTTTATTGTAAGAGGCTTTAAAACAGGTATGTAAACGAAAGCAAAGCTGAATAAAGTCCAGCGAAAACTGTATAGGACTAGACTGTCACGTTTGCAAGCATTGTTTATACTTAAAAAGTTAATACAACGAAATTAAACTAAGATACAACAACGTAATGATTATCACATTATAAAGAAAATCATCTATGATGAATATTTACATAGCTTAAGGCACAAATTATAAATTGGCTTTAAGCCGCTATAAAGAAAGAGTTGTGGAGCGAGTAATGACAAAAAGGAAAGGGTTGAAGAAACTAGAAACAAGACGTGGTGTCATTATAATAATTATAATTTGGCACATTTTTTTTAAGTATTTGCAACCACTAGCAAAAGTATGTATACACTCGGCTTTATTCAAAAGCGATTTACTCCTTTATTTTTGAATGAAATTTTATGTTGTTACGAACATAGCATTTTAGAACCCATAGGTGTATGTAATGTGTCGTATTTCAACGTTGCATTCGCTATTTTACGAAAAAATCGCAATTGAAAGCTGCCAAGTTTTGAAATATTGGTGCTCGTGACTGTAACTGAAGGATCCACCTACATAGGCTATTCTACAGGTTGTCGAATCGAAAATGACACATTTTCAATCACTAATTTGCTTTGTCCCCGATAGCAAATGGCTGTCGGAAGAATGGCGGTCGTTGATGTGATTTAAATTGACAAAATGTTCAGGTTTTGGATTTGTGAGCAGCCTTTAGAGGACTTCTGATAACATTGATTGATGCTCAATTCGGCATGGAAGCGTATCGAACGATTGAGAATAACGATGCCGTATTGACTTTCGAGTTGAAAGTTTCGACTCGCGTAGGAATTAAGTATTGGGATATAGGAATATAAACTATTTAGATAATTATTCTCTTTTGGCAAAATAATCATCTATATATACCACAATTCCTCAAATACCTTCATTGCCATCGCTCGCTCCAGTCACCCTAGGACTCATAATATAATATATACATAATTGGCCCCAAAATAATGCTGTTGATAAAAATTTAAAACTATAGTTTCTATTGCATCACACGTAATCGTTTCTCTGTAAACTACTTTACTGATAGCTTCTAACCCAACACTTTTCTTTCCATCTAGATATTATCTTAAATCTAAAATTCACTAGAATAGAATATTAAAATGCCAGAGCTCAAACTATGTAAAATTGGATAATTTCAAGACCAGATTTAGTAGATCCAGCGGTTCTGTGCGATGTGCCGCAAATATATACAAATAGAAGAAACGTATATTTTTTTTATTTTTTAATATTTTTTTACTCTATACATTATTAATATTTGAATATATTATTTATCTCTAGCCTCGGACAGTCTTTCCGTACTATATATTGCTTCACAATCACAACTCTCATTCAGTATTGAATTTTGATTAATTTAAATGAATTATAAATGTAACTTAGTTTTAGTCTGACTACCAACGAAATGAAATTATACCTTAATCATTCAGGTCAATAGATCAATCGATCATTTAACCCAAAAATAAAGTAGATAAATAGATAAAGTCGTTTGCACGGTAATTAATTTATCCTTAATGATCGTGACAATTCTTCAAATATGGCTTACTATAATAATGTTCTATAATTATGCTAGTAATATTTCACTTCATTCACTGGTGGTCAGACCATTCTAATCGCAGGTATACATTAAATAAGTTTTGTAAGCAACAGAGATCATACCGAATATCTCTAGGCTTCCAAATATTCGTAATCACACCATCGTCTATATATACAAAATAGAACGTCCTCTACAATATGTAGTATAGCACACTTTTCGTCCACATATTACAATCTAGCGCGCTTAACTCACTCAAAACTTAACCTTTTGGAATGATTGGTTATCGTTATACTCCTATTTCATAATAGTTTTAGATTTTGTATTGTCATATCCATTTGATGATATCCTGTGTCAAGTCTAATAGTGACATACAAAAGCGATCGAAATATTTTGTCGTTCTTTTAATAAATTAACTTGCGATTTAACTTAGTATTAATTATTTCACTTAAGAAATGTAGATACTAGCTTCTCTGTAAACGCTTTTGTACTCACCACGACTTGTGAAACTGGATGCAACTGAACATTTTGGCATCTTGACACAATAACCAATACTGGGGCTCATAATACTACCCGTAGCTAACGGCTGTTTAAGAGTCACGCTTTTTTCTTCCCTTTGCTTCCATTTTCTACGAATATTTCTTTGAAGTCTGTGAGGAGTATGTCGACGACATTGTTTTGTTGGATGCAGTCGACGGCGATGTTGTGGGCTTGCTCCGGGGGCGCCCATAGGAGAGTAGGACCAAATACGATTGCTAGGTTTGCCGTGTGCATTCTGTTTTGTTCCTTGTGTTGTGTTACCCTGCAAGGATTTGACAAATTAGGAATTTTATACGGTGGGTTGTTACTTTACGGTACGGTTGGTACTTTACAAAGAGCGAACATGTTCTTAGTTTAGTCTATCGTTAATCGATACTGTTTTACACACCCAAATGTTGCTGCATGAGTTTTTAATTTAGTTATGTTGAAATACTTGTTTTAAACAAGCTACTGTTGACTTATCTGGCTGTTACTAAAGCGTTCGTTTAACTTAAAGACTTACCTAAGCAGATGCTCTAATAAGTATTTGAGCGTTTCCCTGTTGCACTGTGGTAAGGCCTTCACGATCTCTTGGAATTCCTTGATTCTCGCTTCCTTGGGCTTTAGTGCTGAAATTAAAACAGAACGTTACAAGTTTTTCTACCTCATTTTATGCACTCGTAAGCTCATTATCTCATTTTTTAAAAGAACAGAGAGCTGTGCTGCTAGAGAGTTTGTTACGCCACTTCTTCTTACCAGCGAAAGCACTAGGAAGTGGTGAAGGGCGGGCGTTTAGGGGGGCTGTCTTATGTAATTTTGACGTTCAAAAAGTGGTGATTCTCAGCCTGATTTGAATAAATGACTTTTAATTTTGATTTCGATTCATTTATGTATTGAAAATAAATTTTATTTTATTTCTGCATGTCTGAGGTAGCTGATATAGTTTAAAAAAATACATATAGTTTAAATAAATATAATTCTAATTCCGATGACAACTGATTAGGAACTGCCTATACACCACCAAAGTAATTATTTCGCCTGTGTTACAATTTGCAGACAATCCTGGCCGGAATCAACCCTTCTCTTCAACCCTTGTTGGCTCCAATATAAAAAATTGAAGTGGCTCTCAGAGGGATGGTATTACATTTGAAGTATTTACGATATGATACGGCCGTAATCCTCAAGAGTACTTTAAAATACACGTAATTTAACGATAAAAATCAGAGTATAGGATTTAGGTTCTAAACTGGTTCGACATTTTAGATCAAAGAAAAGAATACCCGTGTTTATGATTAGATAAAGATTGCGTTACGTTCAGTGGGACCACACACAATGGAAAATGGATAGTTTGATGAATGAATGAAATGCACCGATCCCAGCGTGGTTTGACCAGACTCGATTAATCGAATGAACCCCAAGATTCGCACATGTAGCCTCATGTTCATGATGCTACAACGACCATTGCATAACAAGGAGTACACCAGGGGGCGCTGTAATGATCGTCGTCTTCCATCGTCTCCGTTTCGTCTACGTCTTCCCTAAACGTGCCTGTTGGATAGGGAAGGATTTAAGAGCCGTACCGGATATGCAACCTAGATAAAAATATACTTACAGCAGGCAGCGAGTACTCTGTCAAACATGGTGCAGGGTATTAGCGGTTCCTTTAGCTCCCTGAAGAACAGTTTTAGTGAGCCTGTCAGCACGTGGATGTCTGTGTTGTTCTCTATAACCGACATCTTGTTCTGGTCCACCTGGGCAAATAACACATTGTTTTAGCTTTATACATTTTTAAAGGATACTCATAATGTGTATCTGTATTTCTGTTAGTCTCTCCAACTGATGTTCCTAATCTATTATTTAATATTCAAATAGCGCAGTTTACGTAAAAATTGCATAAATAATAATTTATTGTTCTACTAAAATGATACATGCTAATTCTATAATGCGGTTTCTAAATCAGTAGCATGATGGTTTTATTGATTATTATCTGTCATGTTATCACAAGGAAGGACAATATAATCGTTTTTACTTTCCTCTTTAACAGTTATAAATAAATCCTTGGTTTTAATTGTTATTATAAGAGTATCATTATATTTATGTGCCTAGTTTAACAAAGCCAATTTTGTAAATCCTTGGTTTTACTCAGCAGCACGCGTAGCCTGACTGACACCTTCTATCTCTACTAAGGGTTGATTTTTCAATCGACAAATAACTTTTAAATGTCGAATAAAACTGATGTCTGACAGTTTTTGCATGGGAGAAATGTCCAAAATTCAAAACTATTCCTCGGATAAAGTTATCTGGCCCTGGAAAAACCAGCCCTAAGACATTTATTTTCTTAATTTTTGACACCGCGCCGTGGAAATCTTTCTAAAGTCTGTTGTTTTGTCTTTCGATTCTTCCGTTTCAACGGTGGTCATATTACGCGTGCAAATCGCCTTTGCTAGAACGTTCATGATGATGAATAGTGCAAGACTCACCTCTAATCGAATCTTCTGGACCTGGCTGAGGTTCCCACTGGCTCGGTACAGTCCATCTGTGCACATATTCTCCTCACTCCTCTCGATCTCGGTGACACATGCCACCACGAACTCTGGCACCCGCGGGCTGGTGGCGGGACAGACCTCCTCCAGGTTCCGTCCGAATACAGGCTCGTCTGTCAAGAAATAAGAGATTTGGTTAGATTTCAGTCATTATGTAAAGGTGTAGGTGGTGTGTAAGGTGTATTATAAAGGTTAATTAAACTTTCATTAAAATAGTGCATATTATGAACAGTTGTTATAATTATGGTTTTAAGATTTTAGAACGATCAGAAGCTTAATAATGAATTGGTATTTGGATAATAATTAGAAGCTTTGATCGATCAAGTGTCCTTCGAATTTTTTTTAATCGGATCGATATGTATTCGCGGTAGGTGTATCCTCTTATACCTCAGTGAACACACGAATATAATTAACACATACATAAATTATACCAAAAAAAGAAACTGAAAAGTTTATCAAAATAAACACCAAAAAGTTAATATGTACCCAGAAGAAGTTTCAGACGACGGTACCCAAGAATGAAAGAATTCCAGAAGAAATTCTCCATCTTGTTTCTTAGCCTTTTACACTTCATTGCAGATGGATAATAAAACCGCCAATAAGAATTAAAGAAAATAAAAAAGGGCACTAAGCACTGGTGCCAACGAAGGAATAGTTAATACTAAAACTGTTGATGTTTGTAAAGCTTATTTACACACAAGTCAAGCTAAGATTAACCACAAAGCGTACAAGTTAAAAACAAAAACAGTATACGTGTAACAAGCTCAGTACAAACGAAAACAGTAAACGATGATGAAATATTGGAAAATCATCCTCTTTCGTCATAAGTATAAAGGTTACAAAAAGCTTTAAGTAACGTGGTATAGTACACAACGCACAGGGTGTTAAAACAACAGTGTTTTTAACAGAAGATGAAACGTCACGACTTGCTTTTTACTAAATCATTAAACAAATGACAAACGTTTTGTTGTTGACAACTGTTTACACCATATTTTGTTCTACGGGGTTAAGCATATTCCCAGCGCTACGCATGAATAAGTTATTGTGCAAAATATAAAATAAGTACAAAAATTAGGTATATACATTTTCCCTTCTACTCTAGAAAAAATTCCGAAGTTCAGGCGCACGTAGGTAAAAAAATAAAACACCAATTAAATTTTATACAACTAATTGTTATAATACATACGTGTGAAAACAAATTTACAAAAATATATACATAATAAATGCAACTCTCCAAAAAAGCACTTACCTTTGGTTACAATTTGAGCACTGAAAAATTAACTATCAAACAGTGTAACTAAGCCAAATGGAGGATTATATAAACCCAAATATTATACAAACTTATTATAACTAACACTGCTTAGTTCACTTAATCCAAAATTGTTACAGTACAAATATCCAAATCACTTCTTTACCAACACTAATGTTAATTCCAAAAAGGATTTATACGAGTATATCACTCAAAAAACTGTTAGCTTTTTTGCACACCAAACCAAATCTACTTTTCTAAAGCTACTTTCTACTCAGTGCCACTCAAACCATCAAAGATCAAATTTCGAACCTTTGTAAATCCCTTTCTTCACCAGTTGCTCCATGGCAGGTCTTTTGGCGAAGAATTTTCTTAACCTACTCCTCACATGTGATTTCTGTATAGAAACTTCTGTCGAGTCGCTCAGATCTTCATTGCTGCTTCCTCCAGCTGGAATGTAGAACATAGAAAATGAAAACGAATTGTTAGTTAGCATAGGAAGAAGAAATTGAAATGGTGAAGCAGGAGATAGAAGGCTACATTCTTTGAGCAGTATTCAACATTAGGATTATTTAAAAAAGTATACGGTGTGGCAGGGACACTGACGCACAAACCATAACCATGCTCAGCACATGATTCTAGAACCCCTAGCGTACAAATTTTTCGTCAATTATCAATAAAAAATCAGCTGTTTTATTGAAGAATGCAATACCTACGCGGTCAAAATGTATGAGACAGCATTTTTTTTTATTAATAACTGACGAAATAATTTAACGCGTTCAGAATCGTGTACTGAATCCATGGTAACAGGTTGCGCGTCGATGCCTCTGCCACCCTGTAAAGAATATACGTACTTATTTATTCAATCCTTCAAAAGAATACCACACGACACAATCCTATCAACTCTGGTAGGCAACTCAATGAGTAATGTTAGTAGGTACGGCAAATTTTTCCTCTGATTATTTTCGGAACAAAAAACCAGATTTGACACGATTATGTAGCCTGAGGGTTTGCGAGATCAGTTAAACGCTGCCAGTCAATGGCAATTGGCAGCTTGAGGTAAAGCATTAGCGGTAGAAATGACTACAAATAAGCAATTTGATATTACATCTTTTGCAATATCTTCTTCAATGTTATTTTATATCAATTTTCAAGGATTAGAGTCTTTTCCAAAGCCATTGCTTTATAATGGACATGAACAGTACAAAATTATAGGTATCCCATACCATAGCAAGATAGTTTGGGTTCAAAGCCATAACCAGTGAGGCGGAATATAGTATAATCTGTTCCAAAAGTACCTGATGTAAGTGTAAACAAACCCTGATCAGGTGAAATTCTTACACAATCACTCACTTAAGGGAATTAGAAACACATTCATTTGTATTTAGAAGGTTTCAACTTTACATCTCACCACTTTGTTCAACAATTTGTTGTTTGACTAACTATATTATTAAATTGTAATTGAAAAATCATCGACGAAAATTTAGGTTAAAACAGTTAATCTCAATTGTCAAATAAAAAAACATCTTTAAAGTGATTTTCAATTAGAATTTCGGGGTTAAGTATATAAATAATCTAATCAAAACACTCAATTTGTGAGTGGTACTATAAATTGGCATACAGAAGTAAATTTTCTGAACCATTTGTTTATATTTTATTCAAACACTTTTAGAACAAACCATATGGATTAATATTATTCGCTGTTTATATTTTTTAGGTTATGACACAGAAATTATATTAAAATAAGTTCATGGTAATGCACCTACCTAATTAACGACTCTTAAGAGAAGTTTAAATTCAAGTGAAGAAATAAACATTAAGATTTTTTGAGGTATCAATGTAGTAAGGGTTTAGTAACACGAGTTGGTCAAACTTTCAGAGGCACTACTCAAAGGCAAAGTGTAGCATCTGAAGAATGACTGGCGTAAAAAAACCATAAATTAATCATTGATATAAATAAGGTTTTAAGTAATAATAGTCATCCTAATAATGGGCCACATAATGTTGTAACCAAAAAGATGAATTTTGAATAAGAAAATTATTAGAATGACACGGACGATACAAGTTATGAACAGGCACTTGAGACAAACACAAACTGAGGCCAAAACATTTGGATATATTAATTTTGTTATCAATAATTTACCTTTTTCGCCTGTTTCCTGAATTCACACCAAAAATAAAAGAAAATGGAAAGATCAGCTTTTGGATTATCTGTGATCGCTGACGATGAGAAATTTTGACGAAATTACGAAATCAATCCCAAATACCACTATATATGTTCAATATGTTGTACTGTGTATTAGTACAAGAAATAAAGTCAATACTATTGAAAAAACAGTAGAATTCTTCATGCCTGCTACAGATAAATTGATAGGAGCCGTTATCAATCGTGTGTGGATACGATAAGATGGTAGATATCGGCACGTTGTTAATTCACTGTCGACTGTATTGCCGATCATACTATTCTGTAAAGGTGTGTCTATTTCATTTTGTTGAAAAACCGCTGTTTCGCGGCGTCTAGTGATAATCGACAGATCAAAGATTTTGTAATGTAAAGATAAGATTATCATGCCGCGATTATGTTCTTTACCGCTATGAGTCATTGGTTCCTCGTCCTTATATGTACTTCTATGGTGACTTGTAATATTTTGTGTCATCATCATTCTCTTGCCTTTATCCCAATTTATTTGGGATCGGCGCAACATGTCTTCTTCTTCCATACTTTCCTATTAGTCGTCATCTCGGTAATCACCTCTAGCGTGTCCCTATTTAGCGTAGCACTTGAATAAAGGCAATTTAATTGCGCATTTCACTCCAATGACAATCACTTTCGTAATGGCATGTGGCAATACAACAAATCCTTTGCTTCATTATGTTTGAAAGATTGGACTGATCTACAACTAGATCAACGCAATGTAACTGCCGTATATGGACTGTCGAATCTACTGTTATATATAACCGCTAGCTGTTTTACAAAAAGCTGAACAACGTTTAGCGATTTTCCATAATTATTTCCATAATTACACGCAGAATTGAAGAAACGTTTTACATTTATCAATGCAGCGGATCAACGATTAGAGGCTATGTAAAACAGCGTGAAATGAAAAGTCAGATTTTAGATTTCAACAAATTTTGCCGCTCGTAGCTCTGTGTATCATAACAACAATAATGGCGTCCGAAACAGAAAAAAAATAAAACGAATATTATTATGAGTGAAAATGATTCTAACTCAAGTGAACAGTGATTTTACGGAATTTCACTATAAAGTTATCAGAGTTTCATGAGAGTCAGTCCTAAAAATACTACATAGCCAATTAACCGCGACCAACTTGGAAGCAGCGCTCGCTCAGCGAACGCGGTTTGTCAGTTTTGTTAAACGTAACGCAGTGTTCAGCTGTTTTACATAACGGAACTGTTTTGTAAAACAGCTAGCAATTATGTTAAACAGCTAATTAAGAAATCCATCTGCGACATACCTATATTGTTAAAATATACATACCTACATCGCGCGATAGGAACTGTGGTATAATTTGCAGCCTCAGCCACTTTGAAATTATAGTTTTACGATTCTGAAATCAGCCTTTAGATGTCTGCTAATTAAACATGGCTCCTTGCGACTTTTTACATTGTTCCAATCAAAAATAGTTGACCAGGCAACAAAGCATAGTGGCGCATTATCGAATAATCAACACACTGGTTGATGAACCTTTTTTGGGTAACATAAAACTTCAACAAAAAGATAAAGTTTAATATAATCTGATAAGTTCAGATAATAATTATATGCGTACATACAGACACTGTTGTTCGATACAATAAGGACACTTGTCCATAAAAATAACAACAATGTTAATATAGTTTCTGACAATAATACAATGTGCCCCAAACCGCATGAGGACATTGCCATTATTAATCATCCTATTTGTAATAAACCTATAGAAAACAGAACAGAGAAAAAGGTACAGACGTGATGCTTATTTCATAAGAAATCTCTTCCAGCATACCTGCGATAGGACAATAGATTGACATCTGTTTGTGAATCTATTGTCCTACACACAGACGGACAGATTATTAATGGTACGTTACGTTTAGCCGCTTGATTAGGTGATCCTAATTTTCTCAAGTCATGATGCGATCCAAAATACTCTTTAAACTTATTCGTTTTTTCCGTAGGACTTTTCTTTGGTTTGTTCATCACTGTATCACTGGGCATTTTTTTATGTATATAGCGCACTAATGTTTCTACTATTTTATGTTCCATTTCACTTTTAATAAGGTTCAAATTCACTTAGCACTTGACGTTTTTGGGCGTTCCATCCCACGTTCTACTTGTTTTTTTAACGAGTCAGTGTTGGGGACTTTGAATCAGTTCTGAATTCAACATAAAAATAATGATATTTGTAACTTAGCGATGCAGATGACAATGGCTGATTATAGATTGTTGAACACTAAACGATTGGCGCAATTAGTGATTGTAGTTATCAATGTGAGCCATTATCAGATAGTGCGTACAGTCGGTGGAATATTGCGAATGTGTATGTTGATTAAAAGTTCTATGATAATGGGATATTTTGGAGTTAATCTACTCATTAAGGTTCTTCCATTGATGTTATTTGTACTTCCAGCATATATTATCTTGGAGTCTTTCTCTTTAGCCGTTCCTAGGTGTCGTAAAAAGCGATAAAGAAAAAAATACTCTATAATAATGTGATCAATCATGAATCATAATTTTATTGTGATTGCGTAAATCTATTTGCTAATCTTGATGAGTCAAGTTATACAGGTTGGGATGACATCGATGCGCAAACTGAAACCATGAATTCAGCACGATTGTAGACCCTCTAGCTAGACATTTTTTGTCGGTTATCAAAAAAGTATCTGCTGTTTCATAAAATGCAATGAAATGAATTGAAATGCAGCAACCGCAAGTTTTTGTTTAAATAACCGACGGAATATTTCAAGGCATGGGGGTTCAGAATCATGTCCTGAAACCATGGTAACAGGTTGCTGTATGTTATGAACTTTATTTTTACTTTCTTTTTTGATCAATGTAGAGGGAAAAAATCAGAAGCTTGGAAGTTTGACAACCAATCTTACCAAGGGGTATCGTATTACCCAGCCGAGCCCAACATAGTCGGGAAAGGGCTAGGGAGATGATGATGATGTAGAGGGAATAAATAGTCCATAGGTACTTGTTTAGTATTGTTTCACAAGCTGATATTGTCACTTAAAGGCCCGCCTTTATTTGCGTTGGGTTGTATTTAAGTAGGGACTTCAGTACATTTTTCTTAACTTTGTGGTAGAACTTAGAAATTCAAAAGCAGTTCGGTCCTAAGTTCCGAGTGAACCAATCATTAAAAATTCTTAAATAGAAAATTCATTAATTAGGCTTTGTCAAAGCTACGAAAAACTTCTAACAGCAAATAATTTGAGCAAACTGAACAACTTTCTCCATGAGATCAAAATCTTAATCGCGAAAAAATAATCAGACGTCCCATACATTTGGGTGGAGTAGGTATTGAAGTTTTGTATGGGTCAGTTGATAATTTTTTTGCGATTACGATGTTGGTCCCATGGCGAAAGTTGTTCAGTTTGATGGTCTGGGGGCTTACCACCAGCTCTTACAGCAGGGCAGAAGTTGAACTGCACTGCTTTTTTGTTCTATGACTTAGTACAAAAAAGCAGTGCAGTTCAACTTCTGCCCTGCTATAAGAGCTGGTGGTAAGCCCCCTGTACACACCCTTGAATATGACCTCATGTTTTCAGAAACATGAGGTGCATGAGGTGACATGCTGTATAAGAAACGTAACTAACATCATCATCATCATCATTTCAGCCGAAAGGCCTCCACTGCTGGACATAGGCCTCCCCCATGCACCTCCACTTCGACCGGTTCCGTGCTTCTCGCATCCAGCGGATTCCTGCAGCCTTCATAACACGTAACTAACATAATAAATATCAAATAGGTCAGTACTTAAGGACGTAGGACGTCATAAAAATCTGTACCTAATTTTCACCAGTATTTGACATTTAGGTGTTAAAAACGCTCTGTATTTGGACATTACGGCCGCATGTGGCGGCCACCGCTCTTGTAGAAAACCGTAGTTTTATGTACAGACAAGACGTTACGCAGACTTTACAGAAGTTTATTATTCTACCCAAAATAGAATTCATTAATGGTTTCTAATCCAACTCAAATATATGGATATTCTCCGTACCTATTGAGCATGAGTGTCTTAGGCTAAAATTAGAAATTTTGTTCCTTACTAAGAATGAAACATGACATCATAATATATGAACGCAGTTTTGGCTTGAACTTTGACAGCTGGTTATCTGACTAGGGTAAAATGTTTGAATATAATAATATACCTATAATAATAATGAGGGGCTTGTGGCTAATTAATAACAGCCGCACGGGAAAATGGATGTTAAGCTACGATTGTCATGGTTGGTTCATAGATGGGTGACCATCTTTACATACCAAGACCCCTCCGTGCCTCGGAAAGCACGTTAAGCCGTTGGTCCCGGCTGTCATTTGTGGATCTTTGACAGTCGTTACGGGTAGTCAGTCTGACCAGCCTTACCAACGAGTATCGTGTTACCTAATAACTGGGTTGTGGAGGTCAGATGGCAGTTGCTCCATGTAAAATACTGGTATTCAACTGCATCCGGTTAGACTGGAAGCCGACCCTAACATAGTAATGGTTAAGCAAATCGTTTAACCTATAATAACACCAGCCTATTATTAATCACCAAGCTTGCTTAAGACAGGTTGACGATTTCGGGATATTTCTTCTTCATCGATGTCAGTAATGTCCAAGATAAACTCATAAAATACATGTGAAATATAAATAGGCTCGTTTCCTAAAAAAATTCTAATTAGTCCGTCAGTTAGATTATCAAAAAATATTGGACCCGTATTTTTTCTTTTGTTAATTATATAAAAAATGATGAAGATATCGCCCGTTGAAGTTCCGCGTGACGTCACGCGTTGCTACACTTTTTAGCATGACGTGAAGTCACGACCCCCCCACTTTCAAATTTTGACGCGCTTTATCTTTGTCATTTTATGTTTGATTGACAAAAGAAAAAATACATATCCATTATTTTTCGATAATCTAACTGACGGACTAAATATATTCATTATTTTTTTACCCAGGCAAAAACACTGACAGACACAAACACACACACTGACTGACCGATTGACTATTTCAAGAGGGATTGAAATAGTCACATTGGTACTAGCCCGGATTGGAACCTACAACCTCGTTGCACTAATGGTGGACTAATATTCTGCATAGTTATTATACAGTTGCATATTCAGCCTACAATGTTCCTACTGCTGGAACACAGGCCTCCTCTCTGTGAGAGGGTGCCACGCGGGCCCAGTACTGATTGGTAGATGCACATGTTTTAGAATTTTTCGTTCTAGGACATGGCGGTTTCCTTACGATGTATTCCTTCACCGTTTTGAGAGCAGTGGTGATGAAATAATTTACACAAAGTAAAGCGCCTGTCCGGGTTCGAACTACGACCCTACAACTCGTAAGACGCGGCCGTTACCACTGGCCCACCGCTGCTCTTGACTAATATTATATATATGTTTATTATGCAAACATTTCTGACTCAGGTTCACGTTGAGGTTAGGCATGACGAATTATGTAATGACTTTCGCCATGTAAAGGATTTACGTGACGTTATCGTGACGTACCGGTCTCGTCATCGACGCCTCAGTATCTCGCGCTTGCGTCAGCCGAGCGAAGTCTCAAGTTAAATCTTGCGGAATGTGTCGTATTGAGGGTTGCAACAAAGGAGAAAAACAATTGAATCGACTTTCCTATAAATGTACGAAGACACGGTCATTAAAGACTGATTTTAACTTAGGTTTGGCCGTCATGAAAATCTGTCAGTTTCACCAGCATGATAATCAGCAGTCACATAATGTTCCTACTGCGGGAAACAGGCCTCCTCTTGGTGAGAGGGAGGGGCTGTAATCCGCCACGGGAGCCTAGTGCGTAGATGTCACATGTCTTCGATTTTTTTGTTTCTAGGACATGCCGGTTTCCTCGTTGTTTTCCTTCACCACTTTTGAGAGCAGGAGATGAAATAATTTACACAGAGTAAAGTACAAGTATGTACAACTCGTAAGCCGCGGCCCTTACCACTTGACAGTCTAACCGGTTGCAGCTGAATACCAGTATTTTACATAGAGGGACTGCCTATCTGACCTCCGGAACCCAGCTACTGAGTAAGACGATACCCCCTTTTTTTTTTTTTTTTTTTTTTGAGGATGGGAAATCATCAAATGACTCCTCCCGCTCTGGGTGGAGCAGGAGGGAGTGTCAGACTCTTACTGACTAAAACCCACCCGTGTTCCTTCCTTAGCCCTTTATGTTCCAGGGCAGCGGTAACCCTTTCGGACAATCCCGCTACCCTGGATATGAGGGGACGGCGCGTACGCAGTCCCCACTATCAAAAATTACGCATCCGAGTTATCCACATTAGGGATAATCGCAGGGGTCAACCCAACCGCAGTGCAATGGGAAGGCCTCGCCCTGGGGGAACCGCCTTAGTGATCACGGTATCCCCTATGCCAGGTAAGTATAGACGATACCCCCTTAAGACTGGTTGTCAGACATTCCGGTTTCTGACTACCCGTAACGACTGTCAAAGATCTACGAATGACAGCCGGAACCGCAAAAACATTCTAGAACCGTATTTACCAATAAATATCTAGGTATTATTTTGCCGGAATTATTTTTTTTTATTTTTGATCAAGAAACAATTGCAACGGTAATGGCGTATGTCACCAGATAACCTAGTTGTTTACATAGGTTTGTTTACACACCGCAATGATGTCATTTGTTTTAACTAAGCAATGTCATGTATCAAGAAAAACTGTGCAGTTATATGTGGAATATTTCTAAGAGAATTTCTTTGTTTGCAAGTTTCGAAACCTATGTTCACATTTTTGGGAGCTGAGGGTCAGCAAAAAGTGTACACACTGAGCAGCAAAATGGTCTAAATTGGAACTTAATTACACGCGAATAGAGTTGGCTTATTTTAATTTATTTTCATTTCTGAATTGTTTTTTTTTTTTGTTTCTTTCTTTTTAAGTACGGACGCTTTTAACGTGCACATCTTTCTACATACATAGTTACATACAAAAAAGAAAACAACTGACTACATGTGTAATTTTTTGTACATGTATAATTTCAACATGAATAATTTAACCAATATTTTGTAACAATTTTATGATTTAAACGAGTATCCGTGGAGTTTCTTGTCCGTTCTTCTCCATAGGTACCTACTACGCTTTGGAATGGGCAACTAGCTTCATCTTTCTGACCGACCGACCCCTTTACAATTCAAAAGTGCCTGTAATTGGTTTATTTGAAATAAATGCTTTGAGTTTGATTTGCAAATAGCGTGCATGAGATGACTCCCTGTGGTGTGCGCTCGGGTATTATATTGTACTCAAAATTTATCAGACTCACACATAATTAAGTAAGTAACCATTTTCAAGTCCAACTGTATCTGTATGGGTCAGAAGTGAGTAGGTACCCATTATTGCATAAAAAACAACAAATGCTATCACACTGAGCTAAATCCGGTAGTAAGAAAGTAAATAAATCACACACACATATACACAGTAATAATCGCACACCCATTCGCAACTCCTCATGCACACTCCTACACACTCGCCCACACTGTACAATTAGCAATGCTTAGATGGTGCTAGCAGTAATTCACTTCACTCTGTATATTTGCTTCTGCTGCATGTATGGTATAGCTATTAAATTGTAAATTCGTAATTGCCTGTAATACTAGTTTATTTATTTTAAGATAAAATTCCAAAGAGCTGTGGATTTTGTGAATAATAAATAAATAAATAAATGCTTACATGAATTCATCGGACTATAGCCGTTGCCATTACTTAAACACCCACACAATATAGTCATTTTACACAACAACAAACTGTCAGATTATTAAGTCCAAACCATAAAAAAAAACTGTGTCATAGCATAAACGAATGCAGTTCGACAACACAAAGCCACAGTTAAACAAAATGCAGTCTACCAACACGTTTGAAAATTTTACAACGGAATTCTTTTGGCGAATATTTTCTCACGGAAGTTTTGACCAACTGTATTTCCACAACACTAAATGCACACTGCCTAAAGTTTTGCTTCCAATGTCCGAATAATATTTATATTCACAGCGAGTGGATTAACTAACCTAACGCAGTGCTCGCTACCAAGTAAATGAGGAAAATCTAGACAGTCAGCAACAGACACAATTTACCGGGAAGCGATTCGTCATCATCCTAGAAGAGGGAAAATAAAATAACTAACTGTAAATGTGGTCGATTTGAATAATATGTATATTAAAACGCTGCTGGGAACATGTTTTGTTACGTAGAAACATACATTTTCTTTGCGTCACGACTTGTCCGAAATTACGGCTTTCAAGATGACTTTCTCAGTAGTTAAACCAACGTCATTGGCTTTTCCACGTTCAAAGATTTGATCAGGTAAAGAATGAAGCGCAGGAAAACCATTTCAAATTATTTTTTATTGTCCTTTTAACCGCGATGCAATTTCTTGTTTCATTCGAAATGAAAAACTTAAAACTTACAATAATTTTCTAACGGGGTAATTAAGAAAATAATTATTTACCTACTCTGTGCAAACAAGTAATAGATAGATGGATATAATGTGCTTTATTGTATACCTTATACAGTCTGCACAAATATGATATCTTTGGATAGGGCACACAGTACAATTTTGAACGAATCACAATATGAGAACATATATCATTTTGAAGGATAATGCTAATACATTGCTTCATATTTACGAAAATTTTGTCTACTCAACAACATAAATAACGCAATGAATGGCAATTATCCCGCGAGTTTTATTATGCTTTATAAATCAATAATAAAAATATTCAGCCTGTATTGTCCCACTGTTGGGCAAAGGCTTTTCTTTCCTTTTCCCACTCAACTCAATCCTGAGCCACTATGGACAAATCCCTCCCATTAATAAGCGTCAAGTTTGTCGTTTATAAATTGCTAAAAGAAAAAGAAATAGTTTATATGTTATCAAATAAATAACTATTTGCGTCAATTGCGGCTAATAGCGTTCTATTTCCCCCTTTACGGCTGGCAAAACTATTGTTAATATCACAAAGCGATGCGCGCTTTACTTGTGGTAACCAAGTATACAAACATGCTGTGAATGTGTGCGTGAAAACGAGTAGTGTCACACACGCACCCACACACCCTTCCAACTTCGACATTGTCTCGGAACGAGAGCTTCTGGGCTTACACACACATTCACAGCGTTATACACTTGGTAACCACAAGTAAACAGCGCAGATCGCTACGTAAATTAAAAATACTACATTCCATGTTATGTACCTTTCTGTTTGTTCCTGTTGGCGTGTCGGGCGGCTGGAGGGGTCCTGCCCAAGCTCTCCAGGTCTGTATTGCTGCTCTGGGAAAACGCCGGGGGCGGAGACTCTCCTACCAGGCTGCTTTGGTACTGTGGGAAAGACATCTATTGTTAGTACTTTGTGGTTCCAGCGTAAAAGTTGTTATAACGGCAAAAAAGATCGTGGAGTTCAGTGAAAAGTTTGCTCCATTTTCTGCTGATAGATTATAGTAATCAAATAATCATTGTTATTTGGTAAATAAGAAAAACAACACAATGTTTTATACTTGATTATAATCTATGAATATCGATTATCGGTGAATAAATAAACTTTTGTTTTTCTAACTCAGACTGAATTTTGGTGAACAACATACAGCATTTTAGTGATCATCAACTTAATATAGCGAACTCTTGGTACAGCCCGATTCAAACTTTATGGCGGCTTCGAACATGAAGGTCCACTGTCTAATTCCGTCAACGAAGATACGGGCCCGTCCAAAAGTGGTTGATCCGTCAAAACAAGTTTCAAATTCAATTTTTGTTGGAATAACTATCAAATCATTCATTCTTAGTTCGCGTTCCCTCTAATCTCATATCCGTAGGTGATATGGAGTAGGAAACGTTCGTTACATAATCAGCCTATAATGTTCCCACTGCTGGGACACATGCCTGCTCTCGGTGAGAGGGAATGGGCCGTAATCCATCACGCGGGCCCAGTGCGGGTTGGCAAATGTCACATGTCTTCGAATTTTTGGTTCTAGGACATGCCGGTTTCCTCACGATGTTTTCCTTCACCGTTTTGAGAGCAGTGGTGACGAAATAATTTACACAAAGTAAAGCGCCTGTCTGGGTTCGAACCTGCGACCTACAACTCGTAAGTCGCGACCGTTACCACTTGGCCACCACTGCTCACTTGGCAACCACTGCTCACTTGGCCACCACTGCTCGTTAACGTTCGTTACCTTGGCCGAAACTACGGACTTCGTGCTTAGAGAGTAGACCTCCTGAGGCAAGTCGCTGCGAAGTAACTAATTCACGTGTCAGCAGGGGTGAGGGGTGAGGTACTGCGCACTTCAGAGCCGCCATAAAGTTTGACGGGAACTACACATCTACTTAATAAAAATCTTAAATTATTTCATTCACTGACAGACAACGCACTGTCTCAACCACCACTGGGTCTATAGAATCATGAAATTTTGCATAAGAGCCCCTTACACAGCGAAAGCACAGATTACTAAATAGTTACTACGTAAGTGTGCATCAGGGCAGGGTTTATGAAAATTCATCCCTTAAAAGGGTAGATGAAAGTTTATGGAAGCTCGTCATTATTGTAGATGGGAAATCCCATCGCTCGTAAGTCTGGAAAATATAACTTCTTTTTGTTCGTGTCGCTGGCACGACTGTATTTCAGTTCCTGTTGGCCCAAACCTTCGCCATTTCCACGACGTCGTCGGTGGCAGCGCAGAGGTCACTTTGGCTGCATGTTTTGGGACACAGAGGGCAGGATAGGAGGTGGAGCATAGTTTGCGACATAGCTCCACATCCACACCCTACTGCCCTTTCATCGACGGGCCCCACTTTACCAGGTTGGAGTTACAACTTCATTAAAATATAATTATATTCTTACCAGGTTATAAATAACGCCTCGAATGAGTCCGAGACACCTCCTGGCTCCATCTTCAGTTTCATCCTGAATCAGGTACTGATCGTATCCCACTATGAGCAGGATGGATCTCAGGTACCTGCAAGAATAATAATCAGTTGTTAGTTTTAAAAGAAAGTAATATAAATAAGCTGTATTGTGCCGAAATATTCCTACATGATTCTAAGCCATCTTTTAATATCGAGAGAAGACGCTGCTGGCATAACTTACGTATAAACACAAAAAGAAATACTCGCACTAGAATTTATTATGCCTTATGCAAGTGTTGGCCGTTTATGGGCTGATACTCCGAGGTAAAGGAAAACTTTCGTGAGGAAACCCGCATGTCCTAGAACCAAAAATTCGAAGACGCGCTGAATAGCCTGCCCAGTCCCTCTCACAGAGATGTGGTGAATGAGGGCGTGAATAGTGAAAACATTTATAGGCTGTTTTTTTACATATACAAAACTAACACTGAAATACACTCGCGAGCAATGAAAAAGTTCCAGTGAAATAGCACCAAATTACTCCTAAACGGGAAAGGCTAGCTTAATGACGCCGTCTGCAATATTGAAATACATTTAACAGCGCATCAGAATATTACCAACTAAAAACGTAAATATTGTGTTCAAATTTTAAATTATATGTCTTAGGAGATATTAGGGTGTTTGTCGGCATTTTGTGGGTGGAACTTTTTCATTGCTCGGCAGTGTATAATAACATTCACACATCATTTAGAAGGCTGGTAGTGTTACTGCAGCCAAGTCGAGCAAACCTTGCCGAGTTTTAATTGAGAAATTAAACAACAGTAACTGGCAAAATGCGAAGGACTTAGTAGCAAAAGAAAATTTGTTACCTTTTGGTGTGTTTTTGTATACACTGCCCGGCGTGTGCGTTCCGTAGCGGCAGCACCAGCTCGGCGAGCGGTGCGGACGGACTCGGCGGCGTGCCCGGTGGTCGAGATACTTTCTGAAATGGAAGATTGAGTTATAATCCAACTTCTATAATAATATGCACAAAGAAATTCATGCTTCCAGATTTTATCAACAGTTCCATTACGGGAGCAGGAGAGAGGAGCGATTCCGGGAGACACAAGTTCCCATAAATGCCCTATCTCGATTTTAATTTGATAGGACTAAACTAATATTTATGTTCTGTCCTTTTCTTAATGAAATAGAAAGAAAAAGATGCACTGAACTTAAATTTAGTTTAGTTTGTGAATAAGGGAATCGGCGCCATTAACAAGCAACCATTTGATTACAATACCTACTGCATACCCAGTTCACGACTTGTTACGTTAGACAAGGGCGTAATGTCGTAAGAATTGGTCTTAATCTACAGTGCTTAATAATACTCACAGGAGCATAATAAGTCCTCTGGTCCTTGTAGAAGACGAGAGCGGTGGGTGTGAGGACCATGTAGCAGTCTATCCAGTTCTTTTTGGTCTTCTTCGTGCCTTCCAAGAACTTGGTGCGTTTGATAGGACCCTCCATAATCACCTGTGGACAATAAAAAGATGGAATTAATGAATGCATGATCCACTACAATTAGGTTCATACTGATATGTCATGGTCAGAATGGTTGATCATGGTGTATGGTATGGTGGTATGAGATGGTGATGGTGGTCCGATAGGCGGTCGCTCCGTGTAAAATACTGGTATTCAGCTACATTCGGTTAGACTGGAAGCCGACCCCAACATCGTTGGGAATGGCTAGGCAGAGATGATGACTGATATGACACGGTCAACATGTTGTTAACAGATGGTTTCACGATATTCGACATGCCAGTCGTGCAAATGTAATTTTGTTAGTTTATTTCAACATTTATTTTCTTTTAGGCGACTCTGAACTCAAATATCTTTTTCCATAATTGATAAAGCTTTGTGTCTCTATTAAGAAGCGAAGTAATTTGGGTGGATATCCGTGGTTTTGTGCAATTTGGTGTCCGTTCCACTGCCGGGAACCACGTAGGTATTCAAAATGCACGATATAACATAATTAGCTTATAACGTTCCCACTGCTGGGACAAAGACCTACTACTCTCTGTGAGAGGGAGTGGGCCGTTATCTACCTCGCGGGCCCAGTGCGGGTTCGTAGACGTCACATGTCGTCGAATTTTTGGTTCTAGCCCATGTCGGTTTCCTCAAGATGTTTTCCTTCAGCGTTTTGAGAGCAGTGGTGACGAAATAATTTACACAAAGTAAAGCGCCTGTCCGGGTTCGAACCTATGACCTACAACTCGCAAGTCGCAGCCGTTACCACTCTCTCATATATGCCAATTCTAAAGCTATTTTCTTCAATGTTCGATTTTAGTTTTCCTACTAATTTGTGCAAGACTTTGTACTTTATTGTTTGTTTGTTATAACTTGCGAAATGTGTGTGATACTCGTAAATAAGTATACCTCTGCCAAACCCTTATGTATGTTACTTAGTAAGTACTTGACCAAGAAGCTTATGTTAGTGAAGCCAAGCGAAAGATAAGTAAAACTATTGTACTTGTAAAATCCTGACCTCTGACGGTGCCTGCATGGTCAACCGAGGTGCTGGTATGGGAGACTGCATCCGATTCTTAGGAGCCACCATCGATCTGGACTTCCTATTCCTGACATACGCCGGTTCCCTCTCCCGGATCTCCACATCTAGGCTGTCCCCGGATGAGGATGCTGGGAGCTGCAGATGATTTGGTCTTCTGGGGTTGATGAGAAGGTTCTCTGTAGAGCCACCTGGAAATAGAGATTATTTGAATTAGTATGGTATTGATGTAATAGTTTCTTCGTAGGATTATAGGCTACTGTTCGATTTAACGTGATCCCCTTCCTACGGACCATAAAATCATCGTACAACCGCACAATGCTTGTTGTAATTTTTACAGGAACCGTTTCGATGACTGAACGAAACTACTTGACGTAATGCAGATTCATAGTATTCGTTTTTACCTTGTCTAGACAACTTATTCAACAGCTGTACAGTCATGACATACAGTTACAACTTTGACAAAAGACCAATTTCATAATAGTATGGTTTCGATAATATTATGTTCTTAAGGCCATTAAATATTTATAAAGCGCTAGTGTAAGGTATTTATGCTACTGACTGTATTTTTGCATTAAGACATCGCCGCGTAAAGGTTCCATCCTTCACAAAATTTAATCTAGAATCAAAACGTCTACGTAACTTCTCCTGCCACTCCAGATATTGTCAGTCTTTTGGTATCAGCTTTACAAGAATAACCCAAAGCGTGGTGTATCATTAACTTATCAGCTAGGTTAATTGGGGTAAGGTTGTACGACACCGTTTTGTAAAGATTTGCCGTCCAGACAGGTGGGATTTCTCACAACACTTACCCAATCTTTTGTTAATCCTGACGAAGGGCGGGCTGTCGGAGCTCGCCTTGTTGTACCCAAGGTCGAGATCTGCGCGGCATCTCTCTGATGTTGGGCTCCAGTTGTTGAGGTGGTCGTACCCGCGCGCGCGCAAGGAGCCCTGCTCTGGTATGTCCTCCTGGAATCATGGAAAAATCGTGGTTAAGTCCATGTACAGTTAAAGATATTTATTTCTCAAAAGAGGTACAAATTAACTTATAAATAAAGAAACCATAAAGAGGTTTAAACAATATTATGTGTCATTAAGCACAGCTTAGAATATACTATATGGGGGTTAACGTAAAACATAAAACTGTTCTGAAATCGGTGGGGGAATATAATTATGTACGCACGGCTACACATCAAGCTATACATAACCAGTGTAAGCTGACTTCTGATTGTACGAGAAACCTATACAATGCGAGCTCAGCTTAAACTGGAAATGTATAGCTTGATGTGTAGCCGTGTGTACATCGTCGGTAAGGAAGCAAGCAACACCTAGAACTAAAAATTCGATGAGAATATGACATCAACCAAACCACACTAAGCCTGTGTGTGTGCTGGACAACGGCCCGTTTAGTTGTATTTCAGAGATACTGCTAATATTTAGCTGAGGATAGAAACGAGAGAGATTTTGTATAAAGCAAACAAATAAATAATAATAATAGTTGTTACTAGGAAAATTCTAATAATTTAACTGTTGATTGCCTCTGTTAGCTTCGTAATTAAGGATAGGATAAATTGAAAACATTTTCAGCGGACGTCATCATGGCTAATTTTAAACGGTCCCATTTTTTTACCTAATATCACCCAAACGGCTCAGTTTATGAGCTAATAGCAAATAAGGAAAAATAGTCGATGACAGCGTCCGGTCACCACTCGGTTGACTTAGCATTTTCATCTGGTCGACTGACAATATATCGGACTAATTAGAAACATGGCACGAATATATATTTTTTCACTTTCCTTCAATAGTCCTCCAGACCGTATTTCGGTCATGGCAGAATTTCAACAGCGAGCCTTCGGCGCGGGAGATGTTATGGTGTACAAGTGTGTGCGCACAGACAGGTGCACTCACTCTCATAGTCAGATGGGACGGCAATCCGACACGACCGGAGAGAGATCAGGCGCAAGACAAATGGCTTTCCGAGGCATGGGGGTATCACAACGCCAAAGAAATTCCCAATGGAAAAACCCAATAACACTGTCCGACCTGGGAATCGAACCCAGGACCTCCGCTCAGCACTCAGCAGTCGCGGTCACGACCACGAGACTAACGGGGCGGGCTTCATACATAGATATATCAAATCATGTAACTGCGTCTAATGACGGAGGTGGACCGACGATCTTCGCAGGGTGGTTGGTAGCAGCTGGATGAGAGTTGCCAAAGATCGAATTGATAGCGTGCAATAGGAGAGACCTATGTCTAGCAGTAGACTACTGTAGGCTGTAGATGATAATGATGCGTGTAATGATCTGAATTTCGTAACTGTTCTCCCAAATCCTACTAGGTAATATTATAAACGCGAAAGTTTGTATGGACGGATGTTTGTTACTCTTTCACGCAAAAACGAATGAACGGATTTGGATGAAAGTTGGCACACAGATAGTTTATAACGAGGATTAACACATAGGATACTTTTTATCCCGATATTTCCACGGGATCAAAACTTATGCGGGTGAAACCGCGGGGCGCAACTAGTACTACTATAAAATGCTCTGGGCTGAACCTTTCCGAGTTTATCTGTTTATCTTGAGTAAATGGGTAATAGGAATAGTTTTGGTAATTTATTTATTTATTCATTTATTTCAGGCATCAAGGCCCATATAAACACACAATATAATATTTGTATAACTTAAAAATACTATAAATAATGGGCTGTGGCTCTGTGTCAGAGCACCTGATTTCTGATTTCCCCCCAAATTTTTGTGTTTGTGTTTTTTCTTTGCGTCACGTCTTACCGCAAATTAACGTAATTTACTTATTTCTTTCTTTCCATCGAACTGGCATAATATATCCTGCCTCAATACGTATAGCACTTAATAATTTTACGTCATAGATTTCGTTCGCCAAACTTAAGACCGTGCGTCATTGCGTAAGAAGTGTTGCAAAAAACTCGAGTCTTCGAGTCCTATATAAACGGACTCGGATGATGAATTACAAGACTCGACTCGTTACAACAGGACTCCAAGACTAGAGAACTAAGTTCTCTACGAGCCCTTGTATGTGACATGAGAGCTCGAGTCTCTTTGTGCGCTCGAGTCCTTTTTATGCGGCGAGTCGTACTTAAGTTCTTTTCGTGTATGAGTCTAGCAATTATATTGTTACATTTACAGGGCGGGGAGAAAGGCTCAGATAAAAAAATAACAATATTGATTAACGATATTTTTAATCATTTCTAAATGTCATACAAAATGGGTAATTTTAATTAAAGTCCAGCCATGATGCGAGACACATTGAAGCTTGTATAGTTTTATTGCCGAGACGGTTTCTTTTTTTTGTGATTAAATTGCCGGATCTTGAAAATGCCCGCTCGCTTGGCACACTCGTTGCCGGAATACTCAGAATATGAAAAGCTAATTTCTGAAGCTGTGGCAATCGAATAGTTTGTTGTGCCCACCAGGATACAATATCAGTTTCTTCTGTTTCTGTAGGCATTGTCAAATATACTTGAAGTTCATCCGTAATAATCGTTTTTTTTTTATAAATCGTCGAAAAAATGGTTTTACTCGAACTATCTTCTACTTCTAACTGTTGATTTTCGATAGAAGTCTGTTTATCATATTCATTTTTGAAAAATGACGTCAACAACTCAAGTGGCTCATGTTCATTTTTTTCAGAAAAATAATTGTATAATATAATATGTATAATAATAATAAAAAATAATTAATACACACAGGAAAAGCACTATTTTAGGCAATAAGATATAAATATAGTTTATAGCGGACGATCAAATGCAATATGCTAACTGGTAAACACGTTTACTCAATTATCTAAAATATTAACAACTTAGAGGGTAGTATCTCAAAATATAAAGCCAAGTTTACCTTCACATCTCTATTTTCATAGAAGTGAGTTTTTAGCTGATTTGTAATGATTTTGTCTTGTCAGTTTTTTTTTGTGCAGAATTACATAACCACTAATATAAACTTATCACCTATTCGAGTCTTTTCGAATGATGTCAAGTCTCATCTTCATGCTCGAGTTGTTCTTGAAGACTCGAGTTCATTTTAAGACTCGAGTCTTTTTGTAAGACACAAGTGGTTGTTAAATGACTCGGACTCGGCTTGACTCTAGACTCCGAACCTTTTTAGCACACCGAGTCTTGCTTATTTGAGTCGAGTCTTTAAAATTACGACTCGAGGACTCGAGTTTTTTGCAACACTCGGTCGGGACAAAGTTGGAAGTTCCATGCGCTTATCAGTCTACGTCATACTGTAGCATGGTTACAAGAACACAGCAGGAATAGGACAGGATTGTGGTAGGGTGAGCTTGTGACTCCTGTGAGTAAACCGTGATAACAGCCCTACTACAGAAACTAACTAAGCCTTCAAATGCATATTATTTAAGAACATAGCTGTTTATATTAGCTGTAAGTTTCCCGAATAGAATAAAATAAAATAAATACAGTTAGGTTATAAATTATTACGAAATGCTTTACCGGGAGCCACGCGGCCATTTTATCAGCAAGTGTTTATGTTGGTTCTTCGAGTCGGATACGATTCCAGCTAAATCAAATGCGAGTGAATAATAGTGTTATACAGGAAGTGTCTGATATCCGTAGAACTAATCAGTACTTCCGAATTGTTGACTCCTGAACCAGAGTGGGAAATATTACACACGTACTCATCCACCACACACACATGAAATAGTTTTTTACTTTTAGTTATACCATATTTTTATAACAGTCAAATACATATGTAAACAGTAAAAATACAAATCAGTGTAGGTAATCCAAGAGGGATTGGAACTGTCACTCCTTTATACAGGTTATACTGTAACCTAGTTAGGAGATCAGACATGCACCTACTACAATTGTAGCAAATCTGTAATTTTACCATGTATAATTTATATACCCATTTACTGAAATACCTGAAAATGATCAATAAATATTATTATTATATTGGTTAGTTTATTAAAGGCTAGACCAGACAAATGTAAGGGGATTTTGGCAAAGTAATAATATTCGCACGGGTCGATCGATCCGATTAAGCTACGCTTGCCACGGCTGATCCGTGGAGGGTGACCATCTTTACATACCAAATCCCTTCCGTGCCTTGGAGAGCACGTTAAGCCTTTGGTTCTGGCTGTCATTCGTAGATTTTTGACATTATCATCCCGCCCTTATACCAATTTATCTGGAGTCGGCGCAACATGTCTTTTTCTTCCATACTTCTCTATTAGTCGTCATCTCGGTAGTCACCCCCTTTCAAGCCATATCATCTTTTACACAGTCCATCCATCGTTTCTATAGTCTTCCTCTACTCTTCTAGCTTGGCTTAAGTTTGGTTTGCTTCAAACTTAACTGAAGTTAAATCTTCAAGATTACTTTAACTCCTCTATGACAGCCACAAACAGTTCGATTACAAAATTATAAACAAGACAGTCTATGAATCATCGCGCCCTTATCAACACCAGTTCATTCATTCTTGTGATTATTTTCGTAAGTAGGTAAATAATTACGTGGCTAAATAATAGGGCTAAATAATAAGGCTAGGTTACGATTGCTACGGTAAAATCAAGTGCCTTTTATGTGCCTATTTTAAATAAACGATTTGGTCAGTACGTGATTGGGTGACCATCCATTAAATATCGAGACTCCGTGCTTTCCGTGCTTTAGAAAGCACGTTAAGCCCTTGGTCTTGGCTGTCATTCGTAGATCTTTGACAGTCGTTACGGGTAATCAGATGCCCAAAAGTCTGACAACCAGTCTTACCAAGGGGTATCATATTAACCAGTAACTGGGCTGTGGAGGTCAGATAGGCAGTCGCTCCATGTAAAATACTGGTATTCAGCTGGATCCTGTTAGACTGGAAGCCGACCCCAACATAGTTGGGAGAACGCTAGGCAGATTGTTGGTACATAATTACGAATATTATTTTAAAAGTAATAACTACGCAATGATGACGGGGTATCACGACTGTTTGTTACAATATTTTGTTGTTAGTGACACATAGTTCAGTAATAATGAATCACGGTTTCCCATCGAATTCGTGACCTCTTTATATGGTGATGTATTGAACTATGTAGCTAGCTGTTAGGACGCTAGGTACTTGAGTTAACACGTTGACTGTCTATGCATTACATATAATGCATTAGGTAATACAAATTACATTGGCTTTTGCGAGTTGGACGTTTGAACTAGAAAAAATAATTTTTGACAGACAAGGATACAAGGAAATTTAAAACACCGAAAAAAATAATCCGGACGTCTTGTGATACGTAGCAAATTTTGCTTGGACAGTCAACGTGTTAATATACTTTGAAACCTGTTATGTGTGGTGCATAGCCTACACTAGAGGCGATTAGTTACTCTGAGTATAGTCCACCATAAAATTGGTTTACTGCCCTAAAGTTGAATGACACATGTACGGCAAAAATTTTGTCGCTGTCGGTTTATTGGTCTATGAGATAGTTTACAACCTTATTGAAGCTGCAATTCATTGGGGAATGTTGCCAAAAGCGGTAAAGCAAGAGCCTTGAACAGTCAAACCCCGCCACCACCATCCTGGCTGGTTGGTACTTGCTATAACCATGCCATGGCATAGGCTGTCGTCACGTAGTTCGTACGGATACAAGAGAAGTGAAGTTCAGAAGGCACAATGATGCCGGCACTGACGACTATGTTTTGAATCTTTTAAAGAGAATCTTAGGGATGGTTTTTAGTCTAATCAGATGTGCGGTATACGGACCGAGTGCCTTTTGACCAGAGGTTCCGTATAGTAGGGTGGGAGATAGTTGTGGTATCAATGGGTATACCTACAGGTCTAACTGCTTATTAGACTATCATAGATACCCTGTGTGACTCTCCAAGCACAAATGGCTTGAGGAGAGGTCACCCATCCTGTATGTGACCGCGGCTACTTTGCTCAACCGCGTAGCTACGCTGTAGCCACTCCTATAAAACAGTTTACAATGTGAACAAATAATATTAAATTAAAACATTTACCTCTCGGAACCATGTCTTTCCTCTTTTCAGTTTGAACATAATAAAACTCTGAAAAACTTTGTTTAACTTATAATTTCACACTACACCAATAGGCCACATATTTGCTAAATTATCAATGTCCAACTAAACGTATAAATGTATAAAATAAGGTAATATTTAAAGGAAAACGACAATAAATTCGTCTTGTTCGTAGAGCGGGTGACACACTGACTGCAGTTGTGTCATTGTAACGATATTATTTAGTGATGGGCGCATGTCGATGGTTTTTGTCGATACTTTTCCACAAATGTGTCGATACATTTCTAATGGCTGCCAGCCTGCCACACACTAGTTTTGAAATGCCAATTATGTATTACAAAGTGGACCAGTTCGTAAACAAGGAAACCCGTAATCAATTACTTGTTTCCCTAATGATAAATGTTTGAATACTTCGACAAATAGCAAAATATTGAATAATAATACCCATATTGAATCTATAAATTCGTTGCCATGGTAAATATCCCTACGTATTTACTACAGAAGAAAATCAGTACGATTGTGGAAGTAGGCAAATGGTGAATTCATGTTATATATTAGGGCTGATAATAATTTTCCCTACACATGTTAGCTTAGTTCATTTACTACAAGCACAAAGCAGACTGCTTGCTACATTTACAACGAAAAGGGAATAAAACAAGGAAAACGAAAAGTAATTAACTGGTTAGCGCTTTACGTATAATAATGAGTAACAGCTGTAGTCAATTAAGTAAATAAAATATATAAAAAATGAGTTTTATATATCATTTTTTAAATCTAACATGTAAAATAAGAAAAAATTGCATGAAAGAAATACATTTGGTCTCAAAAAATTACACAAACACAAATAGCAAGACTGGCAGAACTGTCAAAGCACTGCAAGAAACCAAAATTATAACCATATTGTATTGTTATTTGACATTATGCTGAGCTGAGGCCCTTTTGGCATTATTTTTTTTTTTTTTGTATGGCATTTCCCAGTTTAGCCTATGAGGTTGTCGTCTGCTTAACATAGCTTGCCTGTAGATGCCTCAATAAATTAAGGCTTCCAGCCAGGGCTTAAAAAACTTAAAAACTAAGCGACTACACGCACTCCCTGTGGGAGACGGACCTCGGCTTAGAGCGTCACTGGGAGAGGGCAGCAAGGGACAGGCTGGATAGGAATAAAGACATTATAATCTTTGTTTTCTATTTTTTATATTGTTAAGGTGTATTTTATTTGCTGTAATGCCAATAAACGCATTTTTCTTTTTTTCTTTATTCTCTTCAAATCAACCTTTATTAGCTCCAACGAAATAAGGTCCACATTTACGGACAAGTTTCGGCGAACGGAACAATGAATGTCGCATCACTAGTGCCCTCTTATCTGCGGCCGGTCGTCAATTCGATGTTAGGAAGTGTATTGTTATCATACTTTATTACTCTGCACTGATTATAATTGTGTTATCTGTAGCCACTCTAGTCAGTTGCAATGAGAATTGTAGTAGAACCACAGCCTAGCTGTGTAACAGTTAGTCAGAGTTGTTCCAAAAAGGACAGCAGGCCAATTCCCCTAATTAATATAAAAACGTTCAAAATCTAGTCCCAATCTCATCACAGCGATAATCAATGTCAAAAACTCGTCAAAACTGTAGGGAAATTACAGGTATTTTTGAGAGATTGAGACTGAGATCAGACTGTGAACGTTCTTAAAATTACGAGAATTGATCGGATGACAGAAGAATAGGTAGCGGTATCGTAATAATGACATTAGCAGCATCGGATGTAACACTCAGACGTGTGTTCTAATTGTGAATGTAAATACAAACCGTATTTCATTCCATTTACGCGTTATTTGTATCGTACGATGACCCTGTCACATGTCCAATGGCGATGAACAACTTACTGCATATTAAATAGGTACTCTGTGGTACTAGCGTAACCTGAGACTTCAATCATCCTACATATACGTGTGCATGAGGAAATAGCCTAGTTAAATCTGTTACTTTGTTCTCGTTACAACCATATTTCTCAACAACCATTTTATTATAGACTAACTTCTGCCCGCAACTTCGTCCGCATGAAATTTCTTGTTCCCCCATCGCATCGCATCGCCTGCCTGCGTTATTACTTCGTTTTCACTTAGCACTCTTTCTGATTTTCTTTCTTGTTTTCTTGGTCGGCTCCTAAGGGTCCTAGTGTGATATTAAGTAGCTTATAACCTTCCTCAAGAATTGGGTTATTACATGCAAAAAGAATTTTTCATATGCGACTGGTAGTTCCAGAGATTAGCGCGTTCAAACAAACTCTTCAGCTTTATTATTAGCATAGATATTAGATTAGTATATTTACGTAGAAAACTTGCCCACGAATCCTTAAAGCGTTGGCGTAAATTCGAATCTGCGTCCAAAACAGCACAAATTTCGTTAAAGCTCAGTATGCAAATTGTGTTTATGTAGACTGATGACGTTTTTACACCTTTGTTATGTAAACAGACCTTCAAGATTACGAGTAAACATAACTGATGCAGAGCACGTGTGTGCCAAGCATTACATGCAGTACTAACATCGTTCGAAAGGTGCATCGGTGCAAGACTTATTGCGGATCTGACAGATCATTTTACCAGCCACTTAACCCTGAGTACTCGGTTGATGTGGTCGTCATTTCATACTTTACGATGTCATTGGTTGCAGTTAATTTGGAAAATCTGTGTCGGACAGAGCCTAATTGCTTTGAGTCTTCAAGACTCCGTATCGGAGAACCAGAAAAATATTGTAAGAGCTATTAGTTGCGCGTGGTTTGTTATCAGCTAATCATATGCTAATCATATACTGTGCCTAAATGTTAAGAAAAAATCTTTATGGGATTTAGAGAAGCTTTAAGGCCACTAAAAAGTTTGCGGACCGCGAAAGTTCTAATAGCATTCAACGTGTATCTTTCAACAACTGCTTTAAACTGATGTAAACTGTTAAAAACATTTTTTTCTGTCATTAAATACTTTACTTAAAATCTATGTTTTATTTTATATCTAACTTTGTGTGATGGCCAGTGGTTAACGCCTCACCTCTCATGCACGATATTGTGGGTTGAAATCCGGGCAAGTACTAATGTGGCTTTTTCAATTCATATGTAGTTTTTAAGTTTATCTTGAACATCACTGACATCGGTGAAGGAAAACATCGTGAGGAAACCTGGACTTATCTATATCTATACTTATAATAAATCTGTAGAAGTGAAAATTCTGTACATTGAAAATATCAAAAAAATAAATGGCAGGGGGTGTTACTAGACCGACACCGAACCCAAAAATGTGATTAAAAAAATTTTTGTCTGTCTGTCTGTCTGTCTGTCTGTCTGTCTGTTTGTTCAGGCATCACGCAAAAACTACCGATTCGATTACGTTGAAACTTGGTATAATTATTCTTTAATATCCTGGGCACCACACTGGGTACTTGTTATCCCGGAAAAGTATATACAATAAAAAACAAACTTAATTTTGCGGTTCGATCCCTAGACTCGATTACTGCACCAACCGCAAATAATAAGTTTGTCGTAGGTTAAGTCACCCGCAATGGAGTTCATTTTTATTCCTTTTAGTTTTTAGAGTTATTTAGGTTTATTTTTATATAAGTCGTAGGTAGGTATAGATTTTAATTTTAAAGTATAGGTAGTACATTTGATAGTGTACGTAGTGACCGTAGGTTATTTTATAATACTGTTAGGTAGGATTAGTCATTCGTATAGATATTAGTTTTTAGGGATTTTGCTTATTTATTGAGTTTAGATTAGTTATCATCAGAAATAGGTTTATTTAGGTAGGTAGGTATTTAATTTTCTGTTATTGCGTTTTTTTTTTAATTAGTTTGGTACTTAGGTAAAGGTATCATATAGGTACCCTCTTAATCACCACTAATGAGACACAATTGGTTTTCTATTGTAATTAGCCACAAAGGGCCCGCGAGATGGATGGCATTCTGGGGAAGCACATGGGTACATTTTATCCTGTTGGCACGTTCCCGTGGGATAATTTCCGACATCCACGCGGGCGAAGCCGTGGGCAGAAGCTAGTAAATTAATATGAGTCGAAATCGCCAACCCGTCTTGAGCAAGCGTGCTGTTGATCACCATGGTCATGCCTTCTCTGGTCATGCCTTCTTTGTGTGAGAAGACGCCTTTCCCCTCTTTGTTGTTAGTAATAGGCTGGTTTCTCACTTTGTATAAATCTCTTTGTCTTTGTTGTTTAAGCTTTAAAAACTATTGAATGTTTAGTATCCTTCCAAAGTCTCCCAAGCCATATTCATACACATGAACCAATTCCCAGCTCAAGTATAAAATGTGAAAATAAATCAGCATTGACGTCTGTTTTCATTGAAAGCTGAAATCCATTTGAATTTCGCGAATGAATCGCTCGCATTGAATCGATACATTGACATGAAGGGCGCGCCGGATGCACGCCATTGGACAAGAACACGACGCCATGTTATTTTAATGCAGAGGACAGATGAATTACAGAAATATAGATCAGACAAGGCCTAGAAAATATAGGTTTTGCAGTCTGAAATATAATGGTAAATGATATCTTTGGTAAGATGAGAGAGTGAACTAAACACTTACTTTGAAGGAGATAAGAGACGGCCATAACAGGGATCTTGCAAGTTTTTGGAGAACAAACCTAGCACTTTCAGTTTTACTTGCAGAAAGCTTACTAGTTGATAGCCCAGAAGCTTAACCAGAGCTGTAAAGCTTTCAACAAAATAATGCCATTTAAAAAAAATAAAAATAAGTTACAACCTATCGATATACAAGATTGGCTTTATGGCTTTGGAAGCTTTTAAGCTACCCAAAAGTTGAATACCAAAATAGCAATCAGTTATTTGGAAACGTGAGGACAATGGTCTTTCCAAACTGGTCCTACGGTTATTCCCTACATTCTGCCCCGCCGCCATATTAGAACGGGTGAACAACACAATGTCTGCGCTTGCGCATAAATTAACAGCACGACAAGCAGTAATCGGACAAATTAACACAGACCTATGGTCCTGCGGTCCGCGCTGACTCAGGGCACGCTTTTATTTTGTTTACTTGTGTATGCTGGACAAGGAAAATAGTTTGGTACCTACCTAATTTGTCACTCCATTTTGTTAGGACTATCCTGGTGAATAAAACAGTTGTAACGCCCTCTAGTTTGTTTAATAGGAGGCCATTTGTTTAGGAGTCATTTTACTATGCGTGTGCTACGCGTCAACTGTACTGCGACTCTAAGGGATCTAATTAGCTTTATAGAATGTCAACTATTGATTGATTGTCATCACAGTAATTCAGTACATTAAATATAATTTACTGATCAGAAACTTGATTAGCTTTTCAGAAACTGAAGTAAGAAAGTGTCGGAGAGTCCCTTTCTTGTTTAATATGCAGGTTAACATCCACAGCCCGACTTCACCCACTGCTGGGCATAGTAATCTCTTTTCTTGTGCCAATCCCCACGCTCAGCGGTGGAGCAGGAGGAAGTGTCAGACTCTTACTGACTAAAACCCACCCGTGTTCCTTCCTTAGCCCTTTATGTTCCAGGGCAGCGGTAACCCTTTCGGACAATCCCGCTACCCTGGCAGGCTACGGCCCTATGGGGCCCCGTCACTCATGCTGACATCTCTATATCGAAGACCTTCGTACGTCTTCGTATCTTAACGTTTGGAACTCGGTCTTTTAGCCTGGTGCCAAAGCATGGAACGCTCCATGACTCTCTGCGCAGGTTAAAGACAGTTCCAATTTTTTGTTTAGTTGGTGCTATAAAGAATAGGTACAAAAGCTCTTTCTACGTGGTTATTCAATATGAACCGACTCATAAATCATGGTTATTTAATTATTTAACTGACATATTATCGTTATCAGCAGCTCTTATCTCTTCGAATATTAGCTAAATATACCTCATTGTGGTCATGTGTTGCAACGTTAAGGGGCATTTTGCTTTGCTTTATGCATTCTTTTTGAATCAGCATGACATTGATATACACGGAATAAACATGGCAGTAAGCAGAAAATCTACTTGAGATCGCAACGTGTTATGTCCTTACACGTTTCTTTTGCTTCCACATACATTTTGCAATATACGCGCATACCTTCGTTTCTCATCTTTTTGAAGGAGTTGACAGATCTGTAGGTAAGGTATGATATGTCCTTAAAGGGGTAGGCGTCCTCTGTTTCGTTTCTATTGACATCCACCTTAATTTTATTTGCCGTTTATAAAGAATTAACGCCTACAGACATGATTGGTCCACACTAGCTCAAGACAGACAGGGGTGGAAGGAAGAAATCGAGGCGTCCTGCAGAGGGACAACATAAGCTAAAATAAATCCTACTAATATTTTAAATGCGAAAGTTTGTATGGATGGATGGATGGATGTTTGTTACTCACGCAAAAACTACTGAACGGATGTGGATGAAATTTGGTACACAGAGTTTATAACCAGGATTGACACATAGGATACTTTTTATCCCGATATTCCCACGGGATCAAAACTTATGCGGGTGAAACCGCGGGGCGCAGCTAGTAAAAAATAAAGAAATGGAGTTTTGACAAGAACGAAGGACTACTAAGAACTACTTAACCGAAATTGTTTGGTGGTTTATTTGTTACGGGCTTCAGCAAAGATTCCAGTCACAAAATGAAGTCGTTACTGAGGACCGCCTGGATGGCCTAAAACTTAACGTTTTTTGGCCCACCAAGTAATGCCACTGGCAATCCTTTAGTGGCCTCAGTTACTTCGTTGGTCAAAAAACGTTGCACCATATGACGTGACAAGTTTATCGTTCCTTACCTCATGATATCCATGTCCAATAGGCTGTGCTCTTGGTCGAGGAGCCCGGAACTGTGTGATTCGAGGGATGACTAGAGGCGGCCTCTGGTCTTTGCTGTACACTGCACACTCTTCTGGCGTTATCCACTATGGACAAGGAAAGAATTATGTTAGAGTCAGAGATAAGTTTATTGTTAAGTTTTTTTTTTATCCTTGCAGACAAAAATTGGAAGTTTAAGTTAGTTAGCCCATCCTGAGCACCTGACCATTTTAATAAATACGTGTTTAAAAATTTTTGCTATTGGTTCAAATTCTTTCACGTCAATGTACAGACGCCAGCACATCAAGTTACTACAATCTGTCAAATTTCTTTAATAGATTTTCAAATTTATCACTGACGCATTAAGGTTCAAGGTTGATTGGGAAAATTTGACAGTTTTGGGTAGCTTGACCTGCTGGCGTCTATACGTATACTTTATAATAGGAAGTTGATGCAGATAAATATTGTGCAGACATCATTATACAAAATCAAAATCCAAAGTCAGGCTGAACATCAGCACGTCAAAATTACATAAGACAGTTCCCCAAAACGCCCGCTCTTCACCACTTCCTAGTGCTTTAGCTGGGAAGAAGTGGCGCCACAAACTCCCCAGCAGCACAGCTGTCTGTTCAGTTAGAAATACATAGAATAACTCCAGGTGCACTAGGTATCCACAGTTACTCTCAAACATCACTTTGAAATTTCGAATTGTGTCGAGGTGTGAATCCGAGCTGATTTAAAAACAAATGAGTTCGCTTTCGAATTGCATATAATCACTTGAGTAAGATTCGAAGGGATCTCAACTTGACAGAATAGCGCTAAAGACCTCCACGCACTGACAGCCGACAGTATAAGTTCGCAACAGGCAAGAGTATTCCTATCCATTTATACTGGATGCTAATTGATGGTGAAATATAATGATTTCCTTTCACGATCGTGTTACAGCTTGCACAGTGTTCCTTGTTGCACATCCTGCCGCGATGGCGCCACATGGGAATCAATGGAAGGCCAGTTAATACCAGTCTTTAAAGTACTTATTGCTACTGGTATTTGCACTACTTGAATGGGTAATCCCTGACTGTCCCTGATTTTGTTATGATTGATGTCTATGGTTTTATTGCGTCAGCATTAACCATAATATTTTTTGGGTATACGTCATTGTTAAAGGCTTCAATGAAATTACTGCTTTTTCATTAAACCTCTTTTTTTAATTTTAAGTTGTTTATGGTAACTATGAACTCCTTCAGAAAGAACTATGTAGTACCTAAATTATGCTGTATGTAAGTATGCATCGTTCATTGTCATTGTATTTTTCTCTTCACGATTGCATATTTTTTCAGTAGTTTTCTCCCAAATAATTTGGCAATTTATCTAGTAAGTTTATGATTGTAACTCTTCATCTATTCAACGTGTTTAGATAGCTAATTACGTAATAACTAATCAGTAATCTGCTGCAACTAGCAACACGAGATCATCAGTAACAATATTTATTTTCACATACGTCTTCGGTTGCTAAGTCACAGTCTATTGAGTATCAATCATTTGAGTTATGTCTATCGTTGGATCTTGAGTTCTTGACACCTCTGCGGGCATAGTTGAGGTTATGAGCGATAGATGGCGTTGATTGTCAGTTAGAATATTAGAGATTAAGATCTCACTTACGATCGCAACGAGCACTATATACTTTTATTTGGCAAACCGGTTATTAAATAAAATTATAATTTATGTAAAGACGGATCTTCGGTTCAAAGGACTATTTTTTATTTTAAAATAGGTAAGTAGGTAAGTACTGGTCCTTTTTAGATAAACCTACTAGAAGGAATGCTGCGGTCTCAGGTCAGATATAACAACACACACTGTATACTGTATGTTGTTATTGCCAGACAGACATTGCTGTTTTCCATGCAGCAATGCCATCTGGTGATGCTGGCAACATTCCTATCCCTCTGTAGACTGGGAAACCCATATTCAGTTAAATCTACCTAAATCTACTGGCACATTAGCAAAATTTCTGCTTAGTTGACCTCATAAACTTATGATGATTGACTTGATTGAGTGCCTAACAATAGACCGTGTCTTAAGTAATACGTCCGTACCATACTTTCTAAGAATATTTCGCACGGGCCTACACAATTAGACAATAATGATCATCTTTTACTACTCAAAGACTCTCAACAATTGGTCTCCTGACATTTAAACATCAAAAAGACATCAGGAAATACCATATTGCATAATAACCTCCATTACAGACGATTTTAAATGTATTACGAATAATACAATTAAATTGTAATGTAAGTATCGTTAGCAAAAACGTTCCGTAATCAATGACTATGTATGGGAGGACCAATCAATCTTAAGCTACGGCGAAAATAGGAACTACATTTTAATGAGCTGATTTTCACTTTTTTGCTTTGTGAGCAGTGCCACAGTCAAGTGTCTAAGTATACTGGTTTATGACATACTGTAAGTCAGTCTCGTTAGTTTCCGATTTGTAGAAATGTGCTTAGTAATTCCAATTGATTACGTTATGTGTATATTATTGAGAGAAATCGAAGTAACGCTTATTTTGACATTCATGACTTTTTCGGAGATAGAAACGGTGATGGAAAACATTGTGAGGAAACCGTTCTACACTAGAATAAAAAATGCGAAGATATGTTACGAGTACATCCACCAACCCGCACTGGGCTCAGTACCACTCCCTCTAAAAAGAGAGGAAGCCTGTGTCCCAGCAGTGAGAACGTTGTAGGCTGATTATACTTATGAGTTATGACACGTAATATTAATAAACATACCTTCCAATACATAAATATAAAAGGATAATAAACGTATTATATAAATCCTAATAACAAACTTTCCTTTGGTGTTCCTCCATTACCCTGACAGGTTATGTGCTTGCAGGAAGTACTGACGCATTTTAACATAGAAGAAACCTCACTATGCCACAGAAACGTTGCTAGAAAATTCTCCATAACATTTAAGATATGGCCCATAAGGACCAAGGAATTCATAAAAATTTATAAAATTTATAAGCCTTTTATCAAATGATGAGCTGAGTTGATTGATTGACTAAGTGAAACTGACTCGACTTTATCTATCAATCAACGCGCAAATGTTTAACATACTTTTAGTAAACAGTTTAAAGTAAACATAACCTATCTACAACGTACTTGCATGAACTTCTTCTAACACGTGCTCTCTGAGTAAGAGTAGGTACCTAGTATTACGAGAATGAGTAAAGAAACACGTGTCTCGGTAAAATATTTACGTCGACCTAACTATGTCGAAGAATGCTAGTCTTTGTTTTATAACATAGTAAATAATAGTAGGTACTTAACACATGAAGCATAATAATTATGAAAGAACTAAAGTTATTTTAAAATGTGTTAACTTCTTGAAACTATATACCTATTACTTGCAACTACTTACATAGGTATTCACCTATACATAAGAATAGTTTCACGTTGAAAAACAACTGTAAAGTTAATTCTCCGCTTTAAATCATTCCATAGATTTCGATTACAAGCAGTATAATCCTCTGCTTATAATCGAAATCTATGGAATGGGAGAGGACATTACTAATAAGAAAAAGGTTAAACAAATTTTAACAAAAACCCAGCTCTATTTTATCAAGATTTACAGTTTTAGCCAGACGTTAACCTTGGTACCACTTCCCATTCTAAAAGGAACCCGGATATTGGTATTCTAAACTGACCTATTGGCCGTAGGTTTCTTGTGACTCACTCAACTGATTGGGACAACGCCTCTCCTAGCAATGACGTCAGGATAAGAAACCGCTGATCGTCCCTTTTTTATTTCCTTGAAAAAGATTAGAGAGGAATGTTTGGGAATATTTATATACCAGACTGATCGTTATAGAAAGAAACAAAACACTTATTCATACTTAATAAAAATCTTAAATTCATTTACTGACAGACAACGCACGGCCTAAACCAGGTCTTGCAGGAGCATGAAATTTTTGCACATGGGTTCAATATAATAACGAAAGTGAGCACTAAGGAAGGATTTTTCAAGTATATCCCCTAAAGAGGTCAAATAGGGGATGAAAGTTTGTATGGAAGTCCGTTATTTTGGGTCGGAATAGCAAGCAAAATGGAGTCTACAATTGAATTAAAATCCATGTTCACGATATTATGCATCTTCCATAGAATTAAAGATTTATTTAATTTTTTAGTTCTATATACGTTTATTCACTTAATTACTCAAGTGGCTAAGCTAAGGAGAGGTATTTATCGAGCAATGCATAAGCTTAGTTGATAAATTGCAATAAATAACTTGACTTGGTTAAGCTTCTCTACGGCTAGATAAAGCCTCTTGTTAGTTAAAGATCAATGGCTTAGCAGCTTCTGACCCAGCAAATTCATCATAGTCACCTTTGTAACATTAGGGTCTTAGAACGCATCTCTTTATGGCTATACAACCAAAGAACTTACCTCGTAAGATTTCTAACAAAAACCATATTTACATTGATGGTTGTGACATTTTTAGGCTTCTGTATAAATTCCATCTCTTATATGAATTGTTTTTATCATAATCAACTCATCAGTCACCATAACACCACTGTCATCACCATCCGACTTTAATGATAATGCATCAGGGTTTTTCCATACTTCCATATAATCTTACGTCTTTCCTTCCACGTCTACACCCCCAGACATGATTCACTCAAATCATGAATGAGATGATGCGATTTCGGAACCGGTTAGATATCCTTGACCCGAAACGTCAAGTTTGCGTTGGAGTTTGTTTACTGTACTGACTTAGACAAAACCTGCTTGATGTTGTTTTGTTTATGGTTGAAGTTATGAATGGTACTGATTGAACTGTGGATGCTAATGAGATGTAGGCGTGTGAGGTTATTGGTCTTGCGGGATTTGGCAATAAAATATTACGTTTAGAGTTAAAATACGAACTATTTTGTACAGATGACATGAGCTGAAATGTCTAAAATGATAGAACAGTTGGAATACAAAAATAGTATCTAAAGGGCCGGTGTTCCCATTTCGAAAGCATGTAACACGATTGGTTCCAGAAAATGAGACTGCAGTAAAGTTATTGAGAGCAAAAGGATGTCATGTCATAAAATATGAATGGACACAATCTTATAGCATGATTCTATACAGAATCACGACGAACTGTGTCTATAGTTTATAAAAAACTACGAAGTAAAGTACTGTAATAATCTAGTCGAATGTAGAAAGAAAACGTCCACAAGTAAATAAAACATGTTTCCGTCCACGTCGTACAGACCGTGACTCTAATAGATAATGCTAAACAAACACATACATACACCGTACAGTACCTAATAAGGACCACAATGTCAGACGGGAAATATTTAACATATCAAGGAAAACATTAATTACAATCCAGAGAATAAATCATCTCTATCAGTTATATCGCAACCAATAAACTCGGAGATACGAGTCTGTGTGTCTTTGCCATAGTCATCTTAAGAATCACTGTACAGATACAAATTGTATTTGTAACATTCAGAGACGGGCTTTCAGATTAAATGGTGTCTTTTGTATTGGTTTAAGAGCTATTTTGGATCTGAAAACAATCAAGGTTAGTCTGTCTACGTATAAATAAACTTTCCACAATACCAGCTGATTCTTTATTTGGAGAAAAAGTAATTCTAATTTGAGCACGGGATGTCTCCTTTGCAGAGCATTAACTGTCTAAAAAGTTGTCCAAGTTGCAATTGAGTTGTTTCTTATTGGAGAAGAGAAGACAGCAATGCTTGGGAAGACTCTCACGAAAACTTAAGCCTTTTGGAAATTTAGAATAGCAGAGTATTTTTTTCTGATGACGATGTTGTCATAGTATCATACTATATAAATATTATTGTTCATGATACCTTCTCCAACTGAGCTGGTTGTTCTTATACATCTACCCCAGGGTCACAACAAAGAAGAAAGGTACACCTGGCTGCTATATATACACTTGTAGCACCTCTCTAACTGTACTACAAGGTTCGATCTAAAAACCTCTGCTTTTCCATTCCATCGCCTCAAAGTCTGACTCCGTTGGATATGCAATATATGCAAAACAGGACACGACACAGCATAAATCTTGCAAATAAGTTGCATGCACTGATTTCGTTGACTTCAAGCAGTCTGGAGGACAAGTAAATTACGAGTAGGAACTCATTCATTATTTGCTATCATAGTATCATAAAGTAAATCATTTCAAGCTGTTATTGTTTCTTCTAATTGACATTTGCTGTCTCTGTCGCACTAAATAAGAATATGAATGAATTGATGATGTGGGCGTTCAATTAGGTGTTAAGGAGAAGTGTCATAGGCTATAAATTCAAGATGCTGTGAAAATTTAAGCTTTTAATGATATTTTTATGTGTACGACTATACAAGGTACATGAGGAAAATATAGTTCAGCTTGATAAAGAAAAGAAAATACTATTTCATGTATTGTTTCTGAACTTAAATTCTACATAACAGGTGAAAAAACAGCACAATCAAATGATCTCGTAAATCAGTTACCTTTTATTTTCTGCCTTTCACTTTTCAACCCGGTTCACTTTCCATTCTTTTAATACCCCTTAATAACATGATATCAAGAGTTGAACCACCTTATTGACCTTACAAGTCAACGCGAATGCGGCTCCCATTCATGAGTTTGATACTCTGTCCTTCTCTGACTCGACGTACGCGCAGCTTGCGAAACGAGACAGGAAATAAAGTCAATGAGAGTCAATTAACCATGATACTTAATTGGATTCGCTGTAGGATACTATTTTAGTCGTGTATTGTTAATTCAAGGAATGATTGGATGTGAGTGAAAAAGTTGATGTCGACCTTACTGTGATGTTACTGATGGTGGCTCAAGAGTGTTTCAATTGAAATAAAAAACGAGCGATTTATAACTTGTTTTGAAGAATGATGAGAAACTGGCCTTCGATGCGTACTGTTACTTGGGAGTTTCTCACTGACTGTCATATGATACGGTAGACAGTACAAATGCAATCGAGATGTTAGTAGCACTGGCAAATAAATTAGATGTCGACTTTTATACTACGTATATGGGGTAATGTAATTTCTGTTCACATTTAAGTACCCTTTAAATGTGATATATGTGGTTTACTCTAAACACACTAACAATTTTTTTATATAACGTAACAGAACATCCCGCCTGTATTCACCGAAGGGTTAGGCAGAGGTGCACCATAGTACAAGCTCGATGTAATAGGGGGTGGCCCTATTACCTATTACTATCAATCGGACACAAATCCAGACTCCGGGCTCCTACTGAGAATACAAACTATTAAGTACAGACGCCAGCAGGTCAAGCTACCCGAAACTGTCAAACTTTCCCAATCAACCTTGAACCTTAATGCTTTAGCGATAAAGTTGAAAATCTATGAAAGAAATTTGACAGATTGTAGTAGCTTGATGTGCTGGCGTCTGTACCTATTACCGATACACCAAACGGATCTTAATGAAATATAGAAACCAAACCAAGTGGAAACGATGACGAACCATATCGATTAACATTAGTAGACGTGTAACTCAGTGATGCACGATCAAATGATTCTTCATTATTTTTTCTCCCAACAAACAATGCATATAAAAAGACAAACAAAGAGAATTTCAGTGTTGTTATACGAGAGCACTTAGCTGCGCTTGCGATTATACAAACAATAGTATCTGTCAAAATATTGTTACTAACAAACGGATGGTGGAGTATTGTTAGAATGCAATGTAGAAATGATGACAGGGTTATGGTTTGTGTTGCTATAACAAGTCTAGTAAGCCATTAAATTACTTCAAAAATAAACTTATGAAATGGATCTATAATAATGTGTTCTACGCTATCAGTGAATTCTTATATTATAAGCAGACTACCGAATATACACAAACTCACTAGAAATAGAATTATATAATTTAATTCTAAAGTGTATATAGTTTTATTTTAAGGTATATTTTGCATGCTGGAAATATAAGCAAAATATGTGGAACTGCTTATATTTAAGGCCTTTCATGTACCATATTTCCTGCAAAATACAGATATTCTATTCTATACTAGAGATTGTAGCTTAGAGTTATTATTGGTGCTTCTGTCAGTTCGTTATAATCCAGCAAGACTTGAAGAAACAGTAGTTTAGTTAACAGTCTGTGGAGTCAAAGTCTGAAATTATCACGATGATGAAGAAGAAGAACCAACAACAATATCAAAAAGAAACCGCTTGAAAATAAAGAGGTTTGGTTATAATTATTTGGACAAAAAAAAAGTGGTGATCGAGACACTAAGATGATTGAGGATCATAGTAATAATAACCTTGCTGCGAAAAGTGAAGACCATCGTATTTAAGAAGAAGAGTCGGAGGGGTAGACGTTCTTCATGATGATAAATGATAATATTTAAAGAGGCTCTTTAGTTTTGGCAGAGGAATCATTGATAAAAGTAGACGATATAAACACACACCAAACATTCCGGCAAATCATTTAAAGTAGATTTTGATTCATAAAATTAAAAAGGTGTATGCAAAATTTCAGCTCAATCGAATATCAACAAATGGTCTAAAAATATTTTAAAATTTTGACGGACAACTCTATTTATACATAAACAATAGAAAGGCATACCTAATTAATTTAAACATTTATTGGGAGTTAATTACCCATAGCGCCCCATATAGTTGGCAAAACATTTTATTTATCCTTGTTTTAAATTAATTTTAACCATAATGTAATTATAAATATCCAGAGAACATTATTTATTCTGGGTTATTCCCTATGAGATAGTTATTTATTTTTACTGTTGGCAACTGATATGTGTTCTCTGTTCAAGTTAGTATAAAGTCTCAGTTTAAATGGTTTTTCATAAACTTGGGCCCTTTTTTACTAAATATTTCCTTCGTTTTAGACTAGTGCTACTTTTTGAATTAAGTATTAGGTAAGTATTGATAATATTTAGCAACTAGCTCATGTTTTGATGACGTATTTGCCAATTCACATGATTATAATATAAGGCCTTGAAGTATCCAAAACCCATTCAGCTGTAGAAAAAAAGAACAGCATTGTGCTGTAATATGTAATAATGTAGTCAACAACGTAGCGGTTATGGAGGCACAAAAGTTAGAGAAAACAGATTTTGAGATTCCGACACCAATACAATACAAGCATAGCATATACAACACGTGACAAAACTGATGAAAATAATAATATAGGGTAGTCCTTTATTATTATTTTCATCGGTTTTGTCAAAGGATAAGGAAAATATTATATACGTAGCTAAAAAGAGAATAATTGACAACATAATATTATCCAAAGTCCAAACCATCGAACACTATAATATTATGTTCATAATCAAGTTCCAGGAATTGTAACGAAATTCATGGAATTCGTGATAATTTTTGTGGTTTTCTCAATATCGTCACGTATACATTTAGGTCCTGTGCACTATATTTTAAAGGTATTTGATTAATCCTAGAATCACGTGACTCACAAAGGAGTGTTTCTTCAATACGTGAATTATCTATTTTATGCCTAATAGTGATGTCACCATGTACATTAGGTCATTCAGTGGCGCCGTCTTCATTAAATCCGGTGGCATTACGATTAATTTTATGTGACACTTTCATAAGCATTCCAATAGTAATTTTATTTAATGTGGGTAGCATACTACCTCATCATCTTCCTGCCCTTGTCCCATGTTACTTGGAGTCACCACCACATTCATGTGGTCCTTTATTTGGGACTTAGACAGTAGGTTTGGTCCTCTGATCTTTTCTGAGTTAGTTGGACTTGGGTGGAAGGACAGAGAAGGATGAACTGGATCCAAAGCCGCTGTGAAGTTTGCAGAGGTTATCCAGGTACATTTCTTGCAGCGAATCAAATTAGAACATTTATCAAAAAGCATGAAGGAAGGAAAAAACTGTCCTACTACGTTTTTAGGTAACAGCTGTTTTTAAAAACGATGGTTTCGTAAGGCACTATATGGAAGGGATATAAGAGTACATGAAAGTGATCTGGTTTTATCCAGATAAGAAGTATACATATTTTTAACATCATAAGTTATATTCCAATTCTGGAAGCCATCTTTCACACCTTGTGGAATAAACAGCGGCCTATGTATGATAAAGATGAGCAGCATGCTAAGTGTTGTCAGGTATAAAAATTACTAAAAATTCAACGTAAACAAAGACCTTATAAATATGTATTTGGTAAACCTTTTTTAACTACACTATAGGCTTGTTTCGAGATTAGTAATATAATTCGACATTGCTGGGATATATCTTTTCCTACTTCGATTAAACTATTTTCTTTTATAAGAGATCAATCAATATTCATAAATAATATTAATAATATTCCTAAATTAAATCTATATTCATAAATTCAATCTATATTCATATTAGGATGTTATGATTTATTTAATCTGCATTAGCTGATTTTTCGTCGTCATATGCCAAACTTCACAGTCTGTCACCATTGCTTCAGACAGCTCTTTACTGCAACTCCTCATTTTCGCAAGAACGTGTCAAGATTTCTCTCTTTTACTCTTGCTAAATTACTGTTGCTGTTGTTGTTTGTTGTTGTAAGTTACTGTTAGCCTATATTATCCCACTGCTGGGCAAATGCCTCTCCCCATGTTTTCCAGTGCTTGCGATACAGGGCTAATATGGACCATTAGTCGTTTTTTTTTGTGCAGCTCGTCCCGCCATCTTCTAAGTTTGTATGATGTAATTAATGTGTTTCAGCTCAGTCGTCATTTTTCGTTCCGTTAACCGCAGCACGAATTCCAATTTAGGAATTCTATTTGGAGTGACCATTAATGAATATGAGTCAATTACAAATTATACGAACGAATATTCTAATATTGCAAATTTTGTATCAAACACATAAATTGAATTGCAATGAGTTTAGTAAGTTTACACAATATATTATTTATACACCCAAGATTTTGTAATATCATTTTATAATGATTTGAAAAAGTTGCCTTGGAGTTTCTTGCCTGTTCTTCTCCATAGAGATCTACGATTTGAAATGGGCAACTAGTTTCAACTGTGTGCATTTGTGTGCCTGTAAATTGTTTTCTTGAAATAACTGCTTTGAGTTTATTATGAACTCCCTTTTAGTTGAACAGTTCATCTAACTGCTACAGTGTGTCCGTATATCGTCAATGGCAGATGGCTCTCTGGCATATATGACTACTCATTTGGTACTGCTTTAGCTTTCATTTTTTCTGCAAGTTTTGTGGTACCATCGATAAATTTTGGATGGGCCCCTGATCACGTCATGATCTGCAAATATTTGTGCAGACAGGACCATTACTATCATGATTTTATTCCTACATAATCACACATATCTAAAACACAACAACACGCTACATTACTTTCGCAATTTACCTAGTATACATAATTATAATTACAGTTATCAGCACACAACCGTGCCACGTTTAGAGTGGTGCTAACTTGCAGCTAGTGTGATTCAGAGCCCTGCGCGAGTTGCCTGTACTTGTTTACATTGCTGGCCCAAAAGAGCAATAACCTATATAACTGACCTTAGACGCTACTATTGGTTATTATTTGATAGCGTGAGAATCTTAGATATATACACATGATGAGATGCTATATGTAGGAGCGACAGTATGAACTTCTGTACGCACCCGGATTTCAAATAATTCCTAATCTATATTCTTTTGTTTCTATCCTTACTTCTATCGACCTCCCTGTCTCTCTCTCATAATCGTTGAATCAATGCTATGCTTATTTTCGCAATCTGGAGTGGTTCAGACATATAGACATTCTTTGGATTGAATTTCTAGCTATAGATTATAAGAGTCGTGTTGGATTTTTTTATTGGTGTCAGGATATCGTTTGCAGGTCACTATATCCAATATACCGTGTCAGTTTCTAAAGTTAGTGGATTCAATCAAATATGAATCTTCAAACATAATCCTGAATCCACATTCGAATTAGTATTCTGGTTTCGAGTTCCCATAGTAAGTTCCCAAGTTGTTTGTTCAACGTATACAGGAAGTACGGGCGTTAGTATACGCGCGCGGAAGGAGTCATCAAATGCGTGTGCGCAGCATTGTGACTGGTTTGTTAGCGTGTGGTAGAAGTGAACTGTTGATAGATCATGGGTTATATGTATATAGGTCATAGCTACCTACAGTTTATTGAGTTATTGAAATAGAATATATAGGGTCAATTTTTTATTTAGTAGGAAGGCCTAAAATCGCTGTCGTTGGTAATTAAATAAGTCTAGGTTTAAAGGTAAAACGGTAACGGTTTAACGGTAAAAGTTATAGCCTATAATTTGGTTTATATGACACAGTGCTTATTAAACCAAAAATACCTTGGGCTAAAAACCGGCTTCCCTTTTCCATAAGCCTTATTAGAAACGAGCACGAAATGGCCAAGAATACAGGTGATCACTGCCATCCTGTATAGTTTGATAAGTAACAAAGTAATGTTAATGCAAAAAAAGCAAGAGGAAAAACACATAATTTTTACTTAAAACCTCTTTTAATTTCACCTACTCTTTTCCACGTTAATAAAAACCTAGTCAGTAAAGAGTTAATAAAAGTTAGGCCGTCAACAGTACCCATTAACCCATTGAAATGGAGATTCTTTTTTTTTCTCAAATCATAAGATTCTTCATTCATTGTTCTGCCGCCAGCTATAGACATTTATCTGGTATATATGAGTATTTATGCCATTGTTATGATAATCGTGAGAATAAATTTTACAAAGAAGTGTATTGTAGTTACGCGATACGAAAGTGGGATTTTATGACGGAGTCTCCTAAAACGACGTAACTTGTCATAATGTTTGTAATTACCTGTTATATTATATGTCGCAGCCAACTGGTTTAATTAACCATTTAGTTAACCGCCTAGCCTTTTAACTAAACAGCGGCCGTTCAACTAACGGCTTGAATGATATTCAATAAATTATAGTTTAGGTTGGAACTGTAACCAATCATGTGCGAGCCGAATTGGTCGCAGTAACTAAGCCAGGGCACCCCGACCAAATGGGTTAGGTTAGAACTGTGCGAGCCGAGAGAGCGAAGCGAGGCGAGCACTACTTCCAAAAGCCAGGCGGTTGACTAAACGGCTAATTTAACCATAACCAGTTGGCTGCGACATATATATATCATTAAGATTTTATTCATCTCTGTTTGAGTAAAAGCATTTAATTTCTGTGCGTATATTGAACTGATACCACAGAGTTGATATTATCTTTCATAACTGATAGCACTTTCAATATTGTCACTGTTGCCAATTGCAAAACATCCAATAAATTCAATCTACAGGGTGGAAATCGACGCGTATTTCCGTTACCTGAATTCATTACATGATTCTGTAACCCCTACGTTAAATATTTACGTCGGTTTAAAAAAAAATAGCTGTTCCATACATTTTGACTGCGTAGGTATTGCACTTATTTATGAAACGGCAGTTTTTTTTTTTTAATAACTGACTAATAATTTCTACGCTAGAGGGTCTAGAGTCATGTGTTAAATTCATGGTTATAGTTAGCGCGTCGATGTCCCTGCCACGCTGTATACTAGTCAGTACAGATTTGTCACCGCAGTATTTTGTTGGTAGTAGAAAATAGACGCTGATATTTATGACGAATTGTGTTGAACTCAAGTAGAGAATGTACTCCAGATGAGTACCTCTACCTTATACCTACATGAAAATCCCTCACTAAAAATAACCAGCAATCTATAAATTATGAATCCAGTTCTGATTTCAAAACACAGAAACGAAACAGACAGTAACAACACTCATAAAGAAAAAAAAAACAAATGAAGCAACAAGCAGGTTTCAACGCCCCAATACATATTCATTTCTACACTACCTCATTATCATTTAGTACCGATGCACGAAGCCCCTAATATATCTCATTAAAGAACGTGAAAACCCATATCAAACAAGGAAGTGACATTAACACTGTATTATTATATACACAAAGGGTACATTTGCATATCACTTAAGACGTCGACTTAGTATTCAAACGCTATTGTAAGGACTAGGCGTGTCCCTACCTAGGTGTTAGGAATGGTGGCATGGTTAGCGAGTTGCGAAAGCGGATTAGATCTTCACAAGCGAGAGATAGGGATAAGATTTTAAATAATAACTAAGAATCGATATTCATCTGGGATATATAAAATTGAATTTAAAAAAAAATACGGCCTGCCAAAGCCAAAATTCAGAAAGATATCTCTCAAGACAGACCGATTTTACGCAAACTCTATGTGCAAGCGTTCATCTAGCTCGAACCATATTTTCCCGTCAACATCAAATAAGTTTCCAATCGTTATGCAATGAGTCTACATAAAATATGAGCTAAAAAGCCATCTCTGCAATAGTATGGTAATAATAAAAGTTAAAAGGACAATAAAACCGACACCACAGTTATTTCATTTACAATTCAGGCACGTTTTCGGTTCATTAGGCATTCTTCACGTGCAGCTCTTTGAAAAATCGAAACCATTAAAAGTCACTTAGCAAAAATGATATCGAGAATCACGCAAAAAAGTACTTAAATACATAAAATTTCCAATTATTATTATTTTTAAGTTATATTAAATGGTAAATCAATCTCACTGTTAATTGATTGGCTTAGCAGTACTAAGTTTTAAAATTGCAGCTCATCCCACCGCCTCCTTTTTTGGTCTGCGGCAATGCCGGTTCTACTTCACTGAGATCATCACTGTCCTTGTCAACCCACCCATCCATTCCTTTCATTACTAATACCTCTCCTTTTGAATCATGCTTGCATAGTACACCTATGTATACTTAGGCCAGCAGCATTCTTTAATTATTAAGATCATCGGCATCGGTGTCCTCTCCTTTTGCATCATGCTTACCTAGTACATCTTATATACCTCAGAATGTAGTAATGCCGTCTCTTTCACTTAGATCATCGCTGTCGATGTCAATCCATCCATATCTACCATTGCTAACATCTCTCCTTCTGCGGCATGTGTGTCTAGTACATCCATGAACACTCGCTGTCAGTCGCACCCATCTCTACTTATACAAATTCTGCCCATGAATCGCAGTCCAGTGTCCATATTGGATACATTAGTTAGCTCCTTGCTGGGCGTCCGTCAGTCTGTGTGTTGAGGCTACGTGACCGTCGGCAGGCCTTTGCAACGTACATTGTGATTTTAATCAAGTGTCATTTGATTTAATATTGTTTTTGCAATGACATATTGCATAAGAAAGCTTGGGAAGTCATATTTTCATTTAGATAGGTTTCCTGCGTCGAATATAATTGACGATGGTACATAGTAGATGGGACCATGTAATAGGGGGGGACATAAACATAACTGGCGAAACGTAGATGTCAAATTTAAAAGTCATTTATTCAAATTAGGCTGAGAATCAGCAGTTTTCGGACGTCAAAATTACATAAGACAGTCCCCGAAAAGGCCCGCCCTTTACCATTTCCTAGTGCTGTAGCTGTGAAGAAGTGGCGCAACAAACTCCCGAAGGGAACATAAAATTCGGGGAAAACCAGACGCGATATTATGCTATGGTAGGAGATGAGGGTAATGAAGGTTTCAATACTGATTATAGAACTACACTCATGGATTTTAGAGGAACGCAAAAAAAGGTTTAATTTCTCCTGTTACAATTATCGTGCGTACTGGCCACAAACATTAGTAAAAGAGAAAGTTTTGGAATGTTTTTTTTCCAACTTCATTTGTTTTAACATCAATGTGGCTCGCAGCAAAAGAAAAAGCAAGGTAGTATGATACATATTGGTTCTCCATAAACTAGACTCGGGTTATTGCTGACACTTAAAAACTTAATGCAGTATCTACCAAGCATGGTGATCACAGCAATAAGCCGTTAAGTCGTACATTGTATCCTTCAATGGGAGGCCCCATGTTTAGCTTTGGACGTCCAAGGGCCTATAATTACGTCGTAAAAGATACCACTATATGACCCAGTCGATAAAATAAAAAGTTGCCGAGATCCTTGAAAAGTTAAAACGATTCAGTCAAGGTATAAAAAGGATCGTCAAGAATCTACACTTTTAAAATCTTTCATCACGTCTTATCAGATCCACTTCAAATCGTTTAAGAAACCGTCCATACTTCCAAAGTTTACAAAAAAATTGTCCCATATAAATCGTCTTTCGTATTTCGCCGACCACTCGACTCCATTCGATTTCACAATCAGTTTCATCTCAACAATAACTCTTAATAAGCATTAGTATTCAGGTTATTGCGACACTAATAAACAAAAACAAAACGTGTTCTCAGAAGGGAAGACCCCAAACGTCGCAGGCGCAAGAAGAGTAAATAAAACGGTTCTTGAAATTGGTAATCAGCTGGAGCGATCGCAGTGCATGTGCAGTGCAAATGTCAAATAAAGATGCTCACTTGACATGGATTAATTACTTAAGGCATTACGCAAAATGGCTACTGGATGATTTTTATTACAGTTTCAGTGCAATAAAGTTTTTGAAGCTTCGTCCACGAAGTTATTTCATGAAATGCAACGACGATGACAACTAGAAATAACTTTAGTCGATGCTCGATTGATATCTGAGATCTCTAGTTCTATAGTATCATGATCTAACTGGATTGGATAGTAAAGATATATACAGGGTGGCAGGGATATCAACGCGCAAACTGAAACCATGAATTCAACACAAGATTCTAGACCAGCTATATAGGGTAGAAATTGTTTGTTGAATAGTTTTACGAAGCGATTTCGTAGAAACGATGCTGGACTATATTCAGCTTCCACTAACAATGATGACAAACAAAATCAAGTCTGAAGAACAGCGGGCGTAGGCGCAGGCTTGCGGGCGGCGAGCAATGGGCAGCTCGCCCCCCGGTAAGGACCAGGCCCGGGTCGACCCACGACGGCGCGTTGCGTTCCACGCGCCTCAAAGAGATGTCAGCACGAACTGACGGGGTCCGCTAGGGCCGATGCCTGCCAGGGCCGCGGGTCGTTCGAAAGAGATACCGTGGTCCCTGGCACAGGCAACTGAAGGAACACGGGTGGGTTTTAGTCAGTAAAAGTCTGACACGCCCTTCCGCTCAGCCCAGAGCGGGAGAGGTCATTTGATGATTTCCCACCCAAAAAAGCAGATTATTTTTTCGAACATATGAAGCAATGGATTAGCAATGAACTTCGAAATGATTTAGATTGTGATTGAAAGTGTGTTACGCATTTTTTTTTGTCTATAGAAACGTGGCAAGTACCAATAGGCCTTTATCAAGACATAAAGTACTGTCAGTAACAAGTCTGACAGGAAAAATATAAAGAAAATAATTGGAACAGATGTCAAATTCAGAAAAAGAAGTGTGCGGTCGGGGGAACGCCGCGCCGTCAGAAACGAAGTTACGGAATACTCGTATGGACACACACTCGTATTCTCGTATAATACACAGAAAGAGACACAGAGAGATAAAAGTCGCAGGAACGGAGCATAACGCTTTTTCTTTACGTGACGATTTCTACCACGTCATTTTCATTCATTCATTTTATTTTTAGTCATCATTCATTTTAAAACGTAATTTAATCACGTTATTTCTAATGCGTTACTATGGACTTATACTATGTATATGCTAAAAACTATAACTATTGTCATTGAGGTAAAGACCTCAGTTTTTCTTTAGCCTTTCCTTTCAGGGCAAAGGCCCTGCAGTAGGACAATAACATACCGATATTATTATTATTAAATTAAAATCACAAAACACATGACTTTCCATGACTCAACATTGACGTCACTTCCTAACTGGTCCTTCAAAACTATCACAGACTCATAGTGTCCACTCAATCACAAGAAGTTATAACCACAAACCTATAAAATAGGTAATGGACATGACTAATGATTATTACTATTATTTACATAAAAAATATTATACAATAATATAAAAATTATTACAATGGAATCAAATTCTGTGTCATCGCATGACGTGAACGATGGATAAATGAGCAAACAACATCCAACATACTTTAAAAAGTAGTAAACTTAAAACAATTACCATAACATAACGCTTGTATTCCCCGAAGGGTTAAGCAGAGGTGTACCTTTAGTACCTACACCCACATTTCGCTATACTCTGTCCATACAGGTAAACCGTTTTTTGACAGATGGAACTAATGATTGCAGCAACACACAATACATTGATTGATACACGTACGGTGTTATAATGTATGTAAGAAGCCATAAATAAGATAATTCAATAAGATAAGACAGTTTATATATTTATTTTACTACGCATTTTAAAGTTAACTTTTACGTAATCTGGAATATGTACGTTCTAAGACAGCTGTCAAAAAACGGTTAAAAATGGACAGGGTATAGTTATGTTTAAGTCCAATGTAAAAGGGGGTAAGACAGTTAATGGTCTAAAATTGTTTTGTAAATTCCGAGTACCATACTTAGGTCGTCATCGTCGTCAGGCGAGCCTATTGATATGAACCGGGCACAAACTCCAGGCTGCTACTTAAAAATTTCTGATGGAAAAACCTGATAACACTTTGTCCGACCTGGGAATCGAACCCGTAGTACCCTCATGCGCCGCAGTAGCGTTTGCGACCATCATCATCGTCATCTGCCTAGCCTTTTCCCAACTATGTCGGGGTCGGCTTCCAGTCTAACCGGATGCAGCTGAATACCAGTATTTTATAAGAAATAACTGCCTATCAGACCTCCACAACCCGGTTACTAGGTAACACGATCCGTCTTAGTAAGACTGGTGGTCAGATTCGGGCTTCAGACTACCCTTAATGACTGTCAAAGATTTATGAATAACAGACGGGGATGTAAAGACGGTCACCCATTCATGGACCAACCTCAGGAATTTGCAACCCTTTGCCACTCTATTACTTAGCCACGAGCCCCACGAGTGCCGTACGTAGAAGACATTAAAATAACAACAAAAAAAAAAACGCAAGGATTGTCCGTTAGATTAGTCACTGAATGCCTATGGACACAAATTGATGTCTCAATTTATTACTAGTTTAGTTTCTCAGCATGCTTTATCAATACGACCTTCAATTTTGCCGTTCAGCTAAGCTCTATTATTGTAGATATAATTATAGCGTCAGTCATTATTGTTGTAAGTTTTATTGTTTTAATTTCGAGTGGGTGAAGAAAATTTCATCACAATCAGCTCATCTATAATGTTCCCACTACTGGGAACACAGGCCCCCTCTCTGTGAGAGGACGTGGGCCATAGTCCACTATGCGAGCCCAGTACTGGTTGGTTAGATACATTTAGTAAGACCAAACTATGCAATATAAGGTTTAGTGCACAATTCCATTTTTCAACATGTAGAGCCTAATGAAGTACCTGAGCCTAAAGGACCTTCAATCAATCATCAATTTAAAGATCGCGTAGTTACAAATATTTATTTAATACAGGGTCAGCCTATCAATCATGTCAAAAGTAAGTTGGAGTCTCATTTCCTATGAAATGTGTAAGAAAAGTTTTTTTTTTTGCGATTTCTGACTTTTCTAGTACTCAAACCTCAGTTGGTCCCGAGTTTTTTTGGTCCTTATAAGAAACAGAATCGGTTAGCATCAAAAAAAGATTTATTGAAAATTGGTCATTTTCTTAGTGACGGTACAACTTTTTTGTAATTTGAGTATGCAGATGCAGAAAATTAACTGAATATAGCCAGTCTATTTAAAAATTCATTCTTTTGAATCTGTAACTGTCTCATTTTCTACAGAAAGTGATCTGCTTACACATGCTCTCCATTATTCAGGTTAGGAAGCAAATATGCAGATGTCATGATGTCATCAGCCGCGTCCTAGACTTATCAAGTTGTAAATTTATTCCCGGCTCCAAAGAACGGCGTCAAAGAATTTGTCGTGAAATTTTGAAGAGAACAGAATAATTTCTACGTCTGGAACATTGATGGAGGAAACTTTGCTTAGAGAATAATTGCTTGTGCAAGCAATTATTCTCTATGCAAAGTTTCCTCCATTTAAATGAATTATAGGAAATTAAATGAATGAAAAAAATGAATTAAATGAATTATAGGGTGACACACCCTATAATTCATTTAATTTAAGACCAACTTAGATATTGGGCAATGTCAAAAGGAATTTTACTGATCATAGGGCAGTATGATGACAGGAACTGTTGATATCGAAAATCCAATAAAATTGCACACTAACTATACAAACTAAAGCATGGTTACAGAAGACGAAATGACAGACATGACATAAATATTGCTAAATACTAAAAGTATCCTGGGGGTTCAAATTTCGGACCGTATAAGGAACACAACACTGCGTACCAAAACCAAGATCGCGGACGTTACCAGAAAGCCGCTAAGCTTAATTGGGACTGGGCCGGACATGTCTGCCGCATGTCAGATGACAAATGGACTAAGAGAACCACCAATTGGGTCCCACTAAACGCACGACGCCATCGCGGCAGGCCGAGTCGAAGATGGCGAGACGAGCTTGACGCCTATCGAAAGGACTAGTCGGCACTAGCAAAATGAAAGAACTGTATGGAAAAGGGAGAGCCGTTTGCCCTGCATTGGAACAATTCGAGTAGTTGGTTAGATTAGTTATTAGGACCGCAGAAACAAGAATTGACAAAATCCATGACAACTGCTTTGGTAATTTATAGGTACTTCATCCCTTTCAAACTAATTTTCACTAGATTTCACATACGACAGCCTATGAAATCAGATAGTCATCTGTTTTTAAGAGAATCAAAACAAATGACTGCCTACATATAAAATCAACACATCAGTCGCACATTACACCGGCTGTCACACACAGTCCCCTGCCAGATGCCACGCGACCTCAATGCAAGATAAGTAGTGTTGTGTTCATGTTCTACAATGTTAGTTTCACTAGTAAAGGTCCTGACTTTTAATTTGGCTTTAAATTCTATGTTGATAAGACCACTAAAATCAAGCATTTATAATATTACTTGCTGCGCCCCGCCGTTTCATCCGCATTAATTTCGATCCCGTGGGAATATCGGGATAAAAAGTATCCTATGTGTTAATCCTGGTTATAAAGTATTTGTGTGCCAAATTTCATCCAAATCCGTTCAGTAGTTTTTGCGTGAAAGAGTAACAAACATCCATCCATCCATCCATCCACAAAAACTTTCACGTTTATAATATTAGTAGAACTAGTAGGATAGTTTCTGCCCGCAACTTCGTCCGCATGAAATTTCTTGTTCCCCCGACCCACTGCGTCGCATCGCATCACCCGCTCGTCCGCGCTCATATTTCGTTTTCACTAAGCGTTCTTTTTGACTATTTAATTTCTTTTTGCTCGGCTCCTCAGGGGCATAGTGTAATGTCAAATAGCCTTATTCTATAGCTTTCCTCAAGAATTGGACTATCAAATCCGAAAATAATTTTTCAAATCCAACTGGTAGATAGTTCCAGAGATTAGCGCGTTCAAACAAACAAACTCTACAGCTTTATTAGTATATAGATATTGTCACCATTACCGTGTCACCTCAACCGACGAGATATTTGCAAAATAAACACTTTTGAGAGACCAGCCGATTTGTTCTCACAGTATGTTTTTGTAATAGTAGGAACGACTGCTAAAACAGTCCATTCTTCTGATTCTGAATGAGTCACAAAAGGCGATTATGAGTTTAATTTGGTATTTAACTACTCCCACGGTTATAAAATTTCTACTTTGGACCACAAAGTAGTTGTTGAATTTATCTGCATTGAAACGCAATTATGAATCACCTTTGTTTCATCTAGCTTGAATGACAATTTAGAAGAAGATCATAGTGATGGTCAAAGTTTTTGTAAATGCATAGACTAGGTAGACACGTAGATCATCGAGGTAATTGCGTAACACACTATCAAGCTGCTGCTTTTAGACCTTTTATTTCCACAACATTTAGCGATACTTGTGTCCGTTCTCGCTACTCAATCAAGCTCTAGATTTATCTCAACTCAAGCGCATGGCGGCTATTTAAAGCTTTGGAACCCTTATTAACAACCAGGGAAGTGTAAACTGTGATCGAAACATTTGACCTTTAGATCCGCTCCCTACTACCTGTGGACCTTTTCAGGAAAGTCTACCCTAGACAGATTAATTGGGTCGATAGATGCACATACGACAAGCTTCGTCAAGCGTTTTACAAGATAAATTCTCAAAGCTCTAGTAGATGGGGAAAACGTGACCCAACATTCCGGATTCGATTTGATGGGGCTGGGGCTGGAAAAAAATTTGAAGATAGCCTTAAAATCTGTGTTAATCAAAGCTCGTGCTTTCTGTGTATGAGAAGAGGCCTTTGCCTACAGTGAGACTGCCTATAATAGGCTGGGGGCCTAAAAAGGCCACTTTAAGATTGCTTAAAGTGGCCTTTTTGGAATTCAGGAAATGAATAGCCTTTAGAGGTATTGACCTCTAAAGGCTATTCATTTCCTGAATTCCCAGCAGATCATTAGCAATTCCTTTATTTTTAGTAAAACATCATTTCATATTTGGTATAAAAATTGCCGCATGAAAAAAATAAAAACCGTAATTTTATCGGTAAAAATTTTTAATTACAATTTTTATTAATCAAATTGGTTTTTTTATTTTTTATTTCTACAGTTTAAATGTTATTTCATTGTGATATGAATTGCACACAGATCATATTATGAATTGTCAGTTTGTGACCATTTTACGATTTTTATTATGATTCATATTGTTATCCTATTATGATTCTGCCAAAGTGGCCTTTTTAGGCCCCCTGGTATCATACATGGTGGTAGGGACATCGACGCGTTTACCATGGATTCTGAACCCCCAATCATAGAAATTATTCGTCGGTTATTAAAAAAAAATAGCTGTTCCATACATTTTGATCGCGTAGGTAGGTATGGCACTTTTCTACGAAGCAGCTGATTTCCTCTTTGTCATTTGATGATTTCCCACCAAAAAAAAAAGAGGTTATAGGATCATGTACTGAAATCATGGTTACGCGCGTTTGCGCGAGATTTCCCTGCCACCCTATATACTCGTATATATTTTTTTTAATTATAATATTGAATAGCGTAACATAGAAGGGACCGGGAGGGTCCCTTCTTCTTCTTCTCAGTTATGCCATTTAAGATTCTGACGAGGAAACCAACAGATTAAGAGAGAAATAAGTAAGTTACATAAAATTTGCATATAGCGTAAACTAAAATGTGATGTCTGATTGGCTAAACCAAAAGGTCTATAGGTACAATACTATAATAACACCAGAGCCTTAACTAACCATCGTTTTGCTTACAAATGAATACTAAGTGCAATGACGTTCACAAAGCTGACGTCACCCATACTAATACTTCGCAATAATTATACCAATATGAGTCTTGCATGTAGGTGGATATTGGTAGTCAATGGTCGTTCAAAATGAGCTTCCTGTCCTTGGGCACACATGACCAATCAGTCGGAACGTCGTTGCCGTAACACGGTATATGGTAAGCAATTACTACTTGATAGATTTATGATACTGCACTGCAACGAAATTGCCTAGGGTCGGGCTGAGAATGATTTTCTTTTGAAAAACTGAAGGCTAATAATTAATACCCGAACTTTCAAAATTTCCGTAGCAATCTCATCTCGCGACAATCAATGTCAAAAACTTGTCAAAAATGTGCGGAAATTATAGGTATTTTAAACAGATTGAGACAGATTAAAACTGCGAACGTTCATAAAAATACGGGTATTTCAAACAAAGTAATTCTTAATAAAAATATAAGCATACCTAACTATATGTTTTTTTTACCAAGTGTCAATATAAAATTAATAATAAGTATTGTTTATAACAATATTAAAAAATTTAATTTATAAGTATTTAAATGAAATAAAGGAGATTTGTAATAAAATTTATATTGCTTTTTTTTGTTTTTAACGTATCTAGTTTGCTATTTCCTCTGCCAGACGAGAGCTATTTTCTTTTTTATTAGTATATCTTTTAAATTGTTACATTAAACACAGTCTGCATTTCCACAGACAATCTATTAAAAACTTTTAAGATATCTTTGACGTATTTGACGTTTAGCAACACTGTATATAACACTGCAGCTTTCAGGGTTGCCATTTAAAATCGTACACTTACGAAAAAAAAGAAGCAGTAATAATAAGTCGATAATTAAAGCACTCAACAACACCACCTCATAAGTATAATTTATGTTAATACTTGTATACAAGGAATCGCAACAAACTGCTCATTTATCGACCAACGACTTGTGTACTTATGTACATTTTTTTCTTCTTTTTTTTTCTTTTCTTGCCAACAGTTGCTCATTGGATTGTGAACATTTTCTATCTAATCAACAATGTAAATGAGTTCGAATCGCTGGCTAGAAGCCTGTAATGTTGTCGACTCTTAATGACATTGATGGTAATACCAGCCTGTATTTACTGTTTATTTACTAAAGAGATAAGAATTATGTATTACGAGAATTTGTTACTAAGAATCATGAAATGAATCAGTTAGAAATTTGTGATATGGTTAACCAAATAATTGTGTTGTGTGGTTATCTAAGTGATAGTAGTTTTCGCAGAAAAACAATGTTTTCTTGATTGAAATAAGAACTAGACTCTACATATAAAGCATTCATATTTATGACCAGCCTCATGTAATTAGGCCTCGATAAAATATTCAAATTGGCGTCAATAGAATAATAGGTACCTACAGCCCGATTCAAACTTTATGGCGGCTCTGAAGTGCGCTACTCGCTGCGCCAGGCGCGGATGCAGCCCAAGATTTGGGGGGGTTTTTTTTACTTGGTTGACCCCCCCCCCCCCCTTACTACCCGACTTAAATTAGTAAGGCACGTAAATCATGAAGATTCTCGACAGCTTGAATGATTTTGGGGAGGTCATGACCCCCACGACCCCTCGGACCGCGCTTGCGCTGCGCAGTACCTCATCCCTCACCCCCGCTGACAGGAGAATTTGTTACTGCGCAGCGACTCGCCCCATGTTCCGACCCGCCATGAAATTTCAATCGGACTGTAAACTAATTTGAAAAAGGAAGAGATACTGCCATTTATTGAAAGGTGCTAATCCGGCACCGGCAAATCACTTAAAATTTATTGTATGACATTATTTATTTATACCAATTTAGAATTACAACAATCGTATAAGACATAAAAATGTCTTACATTGTTTCACGTTAATAAATAATGTTGCAGTCACGAAAACTTTAGAGGACACACGGAAAACATAATGGATCATTTTGTCATTTCGCGTAACAGTTTTAACAAGACATTCTATTTTTTTAAATATTATTTATAGTTCTAATATAAAATAATTACCGATAAGTCAAGTTGAGTTAAGTCAAAGTTTCAAGAGGTATTTTTTTTTACATTTAGGGTGGAAATTCAGACCTGCGGGGTAATTGCGTTATCTTCTCATTACGGACGCTTTTAACGTTCTGCATCGTTCTCACATGCATAATTTTGAACACGAATGATGTAATCAATATTATTATGATTTAAAAGAGTGTCCATGGAGTTTCTTGCCCGTTCTTCTCCATAGGTACCTACTACGCTTTGGAATGGGCAACTAGCTTCATCTTTTTGACTGACCGACCTGGACAATTCAAAAGTGCCTGTAATTGGTTTATTTGAAATAAATAGTTTGAGTTTTTTTTTTTTGACACTAACAGTAGCAATGGCTTTCATTTTGACATTTCATCAACATTCATTGTTGCTGACCAGACAAATTTTTCGAATATAATTATGAAGCAGTGGATTAGTAATATCCTTCAAAATGAATCAGATTGTGATTGATAGTGTGTTACGCAATTAAGGAACTGTTAGAACGAATATTTTTTTTTACTTCAAAAAACAAATGACGACCATGTGGTTGGTGGAATAGTAGTGGTGTTGCCACAAAAAAAAAAATACCTAGATTACTAAGGTAATTTTTTTCCCAAAAATCTCCTCTTCTTTGACTACTTTTTTGAGGAATTTCCAACGATCATCATTATCCTGCTTATCCTAATTTATTTGGGGTCGGCGCAAGATGTCTTATTCTTCCATACTTTCTCTATTAGTCGGAAAATTTTTCAACGAAACGACTTTAGATACGGCTAGCTATCTGTGCTTTCAATTCTATATTCTTTACTGTAATAAAAAACTCAGACTGCTTATCTGTCTAAAAGAGAAGCACTATATTTAGATCAATTGAATACTTTCGACACGGACATGACATAAATTCCGTCCTGTCTGGATGTGTGATTGACATTTAGTGACCTCACTAATTAGTGCATTTAGACTTTGATCTATGTTACATGTTCCGAATGGGTCACTGAGTTTCACTTTCGTGTAATAGATTATGGAGAAACTAACTATGCAAGAAGAAACTAGCTATGAAAAGTAGCCTTTGTCCTAACCCAGGTCATGGTCTAACCACGTGCCAAATTTCATCCAAATCCGTTCAGGCGTTTTAGCGTGAAAGCGTTATAAAAAAATTTACAAACTCACTTTCGCATTTATAATTATTATTATTAGTTAGGATTAATGTGTGTGTGAGAATTTACTTCGGTGCTTTAGCCTAGCGTTGAAGGATATTACACACAAAGCATTCTTTGAAATAGGTGATTCCAGGAAACGACAAAAAAAGAGGAATTCTTAAAAAAGAGAACAAAGAAGGCTGAATTACCCCCGTTTCCTTATTGGCCTCATTAATATTAAATTTATAACACAAAATCGATTAAAGAAACGTTCAAAAATACAATTTCACTATAGCAGACAAAGATCAATAAAACTTTATTTTCGATGGTTGCAACATTTACAATCACTATATTTTGACAGTTTAGGTTGCCTAAGTTTTAAATTCATAAGCATGTCAAAAGTTTTCGCCTTCATTGGTCCGTTGGCACTTAGTCGTTTTTGCCCCAACCCTTGGGCAAGTGAGCTCGCGTGCTAAACATTGCAATATGCGCTCTACTGGTCAATAAGGCTTATGATAATTGATTTATATGTATTTGTTACGAAATTAAAGCAATAAAAACTTGTGTTATTCAGTCCAAATCTTTGACAATGTGTTGACGTAACTGGGGCAGCCGATTGTGGTACATTTTGTTAACGCTTTTAGGGGATTAACCCAAAGTTGTAAGAAATTGTCTACCTTTTATAATCTGTTCAGAAAAAAACAAACAATACATTTTCAAGAATAATAAGGAGAAGTTTGGAATAACCCAATAGAACACACGTACGTTCTATTGGGTTATTGGGGTTTGGCAGACCTGCAAAGATTTTGAACTACACAATCAGGTAATTGAGTAGTTCAAAATCTTTGCAGGTCAGCCCTGAAATGTAAGTAAATCCATACCGATATTATAAATGCGAAAGTAACTCTGTCTGTCTGTCTCTTAGCTTTTCGCGCCCTAGCGTTTGAACGGATTTGGACCTGGGTTCGAACATTAATTAGGATACTTTTTATGCCCGTAGTAAGTAACGTTCCCATGGGATAATTCCCCTCCATGCGGCCTAAACCGCACGTAAGCTTGTTAATAATAATTTGAAAACGCGACTCAAGCCGTTCATTTATAAACATCATTTAACTGATAGAGCTCCACAAATCCTCATAACCAGATTAGGCTTATTAGGGCAATTATCCCCAATAAAGTAATGACTGTAATGAGTATACAATAAAACCAATTTACCGTAGCTAAGTACAGCTACCTGAACTAATAACTTATAGGAAAACGCTAACGAGGAAGGCTTAGGTAAGTTTCTAAGAAAGCGCCAGGTAAATTAGTTCCAAGAGTCCCAAATACTCTCTCGGACTCCTAAATCGAACCATCATGCAATTCCATGTAAGGTATAGAAGGCCTAGAACATCAAATTATTGATGAGTCAAAAAAAAGTTTTTATGCAGTTTTGTTTCTTTGATACATAAGTACTGGCCATCATTTTGGTGTCTCCATTGTTCCGAATTTTAAATCCACGATACTTTAAAAAGTTATAGACTTCTATACAAAAAGTGTAGGGTGGCTCGAATTATACATACACATAATGGGAGTGAATTAGGAGTAACCTTCATTCTTTTATTTATTTTTTTCTCAGTAGCAGCCCGGACTTCGGAAATTCTGCCCCGTGGTGGTTAGTAGTAATAGGCTCGCCCTCTATTATATTCAAATTTTATTTGTTTCTAATTAACGTTATTTCAAGCTAAACAAATATCAACTTTATTATAATAATAATTAAGTTGATTTCAGAGTGACTAGCATTATTGAAAACGTTATAAAAATGTTTGGAGTTGTAGCGTAAACTGAACTTTATTTTGTAGGAATTAAATTTATTTTCCCATAAACTCATATTTGTTTACATTTTTGGCGAATATATCCTGGTTGCTGATTACATATAATGGGATTTAAACATAACTGACGAAATGTGGATTACTAATAGGAACACCTCTACCTTCGGAGAATCCAGGTTGGGTTATAATATTGCGTTCTTTTATTTTATTTACAAATAGCAAAAAACCTGTTTTATTTTCTTTGTATTTTCTAAAACAATCAGTGTGAAGTAAAAGAGATACACATAACACTGCTTGTTTTGGACAGTCGTGTAAAATGTTTCTGAGAACCCACGAAATTCGGATCAGCAGTTTTTGAGAATGTGAATGGACATACTTCTAACGAGTTAGCAAGGACAGCCGTCGTTTTACAACATAAATAGACATGTTATTTACAAGTTTTATTGTAAGCTTTGTGAATAAGAATGATTTTAGTAATGTATAGATCTTATAATGTAGATAGTAAGTATGAAAGGATAGACAATCTCCTAATCCTTAAAAAAAACAGAAAAAAAAAAACAGTGGCAGGATTCAAAATGATTTTACTACTTATGACAAAAAAAAATTACGCATAAAACTTTATCTCTATGGTTCGGCTCATTGACAAACTCTCTAAGAGAATGATAATGATAAGGATAGCAAAAGTAAACTTTTACCCGTAACAAAAAGCTCTATTCTCCGGACTGTAAAAGGATTTTTGGTCATTATCCCATCAAAATGTCTTAAACGAATTTTAGCGGCATTATTCGGTGTTTGATTAAATCAGCACCACAAATTCGCTAAAAGCACTAAAGAACTTCAGGTAACTAATTAAACTGGTTAGGTTTCACTTTAAATCGACCTTGAGGTTTTAGAGTGGCACTTTACTCTAACGATATAAGTTCTTGATTAAATTAATTAAATGCTAAGAGGAGCCTATACACACACAAAACAGACATGAAAAAAACTGTCAAAAGTACTGCCGTCTAAACAACGAAAATGTCATGTCAAAACCTCAAACCAATGGACCAGAGGGGTGTTCCCGTAACACACTGACAGTAACAATGGCTTTAATTTTGACAGTTTAACAAAATTCATTGCGTTATTTATGTTGTTGAGCAGACAAATTTTTCGAACATATGAAGCAATGGATTAGCAATATCCTTCAAAATGGTTCAGATTGTGATTGAAAGGGTGTTACGCAATTAGGGTGCAAGCCAGAGCTCAAAACTAAGAGGGAAGACAAGTACAAGTACTTATACAAGTACAAGTCCCTGTGATAGTCATTAAAGGTACTTACTCTACCTTACTAACCTAACTAAATAATTTGATGAATTAGTGCGCAAAATCCAATTACTTTTCGACTTCTACTTTTTAGAGTATAAACTCCAGGATGACATTATCATCGTTCTTCTGCCCTTCTCCGAATTAATTTGGGGTCGGCGAAACATGACGTTTTTTTCGAAACTTCTTTAATAGTCGTCATGACGTAGATAACCTACCCATTAATTAGTAATAGATACTAAATTACCATTACTATTTAACTAATTGTTGCTACACAACATTCCTACGTACTAGTTCAAACGTTTTATCAATACATACATACTCACAAACCTATAACTATGTACGAGAGGTAAACAAACTCCAGGCAGATATTAACGCCACGTGCAACTGCCAACGATGTTTGGTTTAGATAGGAATATGCAGTAAACGAACATGTTTGTAGTTCAGCCAGCCGCCCATATGCTCTGTAACCCATTTTGTTCGTGGAAGCGGAAGAATATGCAGCAGCAGCTGGCTGGCTGGCGGGAGCTGTCGAATTGTTCATGTGTTTAATGGCATATTAAATTGCATGGTCTTTTGAATATTCTTTTGTTTCTTTATCATTGAAGGTGTATTAAATGTTGAGTGGCATAGTAAGTTGCTTAGGTCTAGAGAGCAGAAAAGTTTATTTTGTTATTTCCCTCTAACGGCGGAGATTTTTAGTTTTAAAACCTTATCTAGTCATAAAGCATTAGATAAAGGATTTTCTTGAATTAAAACGTTAATGTTATGAAATTCAAATGTCTTTTTATCCAAAAACAAAACACATCGAGATATGAATACAATAAATAGGTAAAACAAAAGTCAGGTTAGTTAACTCAAGACGGCTGCATCGATTTTTATGATCTTTGATTTGTTGGATTTGTCTCCGCCCCGAATATCAGAATAACCATTAAAAGGTGGGAAAATTCACGAAAAAAAAAAATAAGCTATACATTTTCTCATACATTTTGTACCGAACGGCCTATTGATTCTGAGGCGGTACAAAGCTGTACACATACCTCTTCTCTTCACAGTCAAATTCTAGTCAAACATCAACATCCAAATAAAGAATACTCCAATGCACAGTTTGGATAACAATGACCCCGTAAAAGCTAACAATGATACAGTATGACGCGTCTAAGGATATGACATCATGACCGGCAAGCTGGTTTAATTATAACATCTGAGCATCGCGACAAAGCTTAGCTGGTGTTGAGTAAATAAAATGGTAAAGGATGAAGGAGAAAATGGGAAGTGACGTATAGTGGCTGAGAATGCCTTTCATGGATAATTTGACTCACTCGATTTCAAGGAACTTTCAAAGAAAATGTTACTTGTGTTGATTTGGCACATTCCGAAGGCAGGTAATAACAATCATGTATTAAAAGATTAGTAGATACTTGACAGAATTCTGGCGCTTAAACACTTCAACATAAAAATCCTTTTTACTTTTATGGTAGTTAAGTAATAGAAATTTCTTCCCAGAAAAGACACTTAAAACTAAGCTATGAAGAATAGAATTAGAAGAATATGTTGTCATTACATATATTAATTCGCCAGTAATTGTAAAACAAGACTTGACCCGTGTTAGGTCTTTTTAATCCGTAATTATTCAAGTAAGTAAATGAGCCGTTTAATTCCAAATGGCTGAAAAATTATGAGCAATTTAAATTGTATTTGTTAAACGTCAGCTATTTACATTTTTTGTGTAAATAACATGTTGTTATCACTGGCTATCTTTGAGTTCAATTTAAAGCCAAATTTTATCTGAAGCTAAGCAAATGACACCAACTTTGTTTGGAAAAATATGATAAGGAGTATTTTATGTATAATAACAGCAGTCTCCCAGATATTCATTTCCTAGTCTTCTTCTTCTTTATGATTCTAGTATAATTCATCGTAAAACATTATATCCTACTAATATTATAAACGCGAAAGATTGTATGGATAAATGCATGTTTGTTACTCTTTCACGCCAAAAGTACTGAACGGATTTCGATAATATTTGGCACGCAGATGATTTATAACCAGGATTAACATATAGGATACTTTTTATCCCAATATTCCCACGGGATCGAAACCTATGCGAGTGAAACCGCGATGCGCTGTTAGTAGTTCTAGAAAATATTATAGTCCTATGATCCAAAGTTAAGCCCATAGGAAACATGAAGAACCAAAGTTTCGGAAACAAAATCTCACAAACCATTTAGCATCAATCTCTACAGTCACACTGCGTAAGAGCTACATCCGTTGCTCCACGGCCTTGCAAGAGACGTTTATTAATCTATTCAAGAGCACTTGGATCAAGATGAATGGAACCCACGCCATTCATCATAATGCTACGGAGTCCGGGGAGGCATTCCGATCCTTTCCGTTTCACGAAGGATTGTCCTTAAATTATCGTCTATGGTGATAATGGTTAATACTCAAGAAATATAAAACGAAGGAATGCTTGCTGGATTTATGCTTATTAATGATGGGTTTTACGACATTTATACTATACTGCAGTACTATTAAGATTTATGGAATGGCAGGTATCTCTATAATCATCAATTGCAGGTAATTATTCATTTTCTTTAATTACTCACAATCAAAGAATTTAATCGTCTACGCTTGAATGTCTTATGATTCATCTAGAGAACAACTAGCTTGTCTATGATATGGAACTATGCGTATCGTTTGCTATGCTAAGAATTTCTTTTTGGAGTCTATAAAACCTAATCTATCTTGGTCGTGTTCTGTCCATAAATTACTTAGATTTCTACTAAATGTTTGGTCTTCGGTCTGGAAACTCAAATATCTTTAATTCTTTGCATCGCATCTTAGGACAAACTTGGAAGTCTTGCCATCTTAGCAATGTTGAAGTGGTTCTACATATTTGGTATATCTTGCATTTGGATCTAGTGGACATAACATAAGATGGGATTCCACACATATTTTCTTTAATGATTATTTGCTTATTTGGTTTAGCAAAACATGGCAAACTAATTTTGGTCTTTAGATACGTAATAGAAATAGGGTACTTCTTTATTAATTTTATATTTTCCATAAATCCTTCCATTTTCTTATTCAGATTCCTAATCCTGACCGTTCGCCATGCCCATTTATTTTTAATTTTTTTGACAAACCATTTCCGCATTTATCGTAATTATTAAATATCCTGTAAACATTTGTTACTGTAATTACTTATTAAACAACATTCTGATGTCTTAGTCATTATAGTTAAATAGAAATTAAAAGCATTAATTAGTAATGCTGACGCATTATTTACATAATTTTATCCTACTTATACTATCAACATTAACAATGACTGTTGTTAGGTACAACCTCAGCCTGACGAATATTGTCTTATTCAGTACAATGACTGAGTCAAGCTCCTGTATTTTAACGTTTATCATTTTAATTAAAACATTACTCAAGCAAGGAGCAATTGCTTCCGTCTTTTCCACATTTCAAAATTCAACTTCAGCGTATTCGAAATAAGCTTGACTCTTCTTTATCCACCGCTTTTTGTCCTTTTATAAAAGTTTGTTCCTCAACAATAAATTATTACATAATCAGAATTCAAGGTATGTCGACTTTTCAAGACTTCCCATGATCTTTCTTTCACATCCTGTCTTAAATCGGCTTCAAGATAGTTACAAAAATAAACGGATTTTCATTGATACGGAAGCCCATCCCTGGCGGACTATAAAAACTGACCAACAAGCAAATAAAACAGTTCATTGGCGTAAAATACGGATCATTCTTACTTTATTGTTCTACGGCTGTTTTCTTGACACATATTCAGGTACTTTAAAATGCTCTATAGCATTTGTGAACTCTTTTAAATCAATATTGTTATATTTTATTGCTTTAGGAGTACTTTGAATTTCAATAGGGTTAACAAGTTTCTATGAAGCCTTTTGAACACCATTCTCTGAATTTCTTATTACGTTGTGTTCTCTTTTATTATCCATGTTATTCTTTGAAGTGATTGAGAACGAAATCCGAACAGGCTTGCAAAATATACGTTGGTTAGTTTCCAATTTCAGGAAACATCAAAACCATGTTAACTACCATTTTATACTGCTGTTATATTTATTCTAAGGCGCGTACTATTACTTGTTTATTTTTTATATCTGACGCAACGAGGAATGTACCAACAAGAAATGCTGTGTTTTAATATATTTAGTTATCAGTCTTCAATCATAAATATTGCACATTATTTCATCTGATTTATGTTTGTATTGAAAGAACTCTTGTTTTATAAATAGTGCGTCTTATAGGCTTGAAGAGAATAATGCTAAGCAATGATTTGCATTCATGAGATCACTGTTACTTTCCTTAGGAAACGTTGAGGGAAATTACTTTTTTCCAGAATCTTCCCACTACATATTTGTATGTTTATTACTCAATCATTAAGAAATGCCCTGACAGATTTGGATAAAACTTGACAAACAGGTACAACATATCTTGGACTAAAAATTAGAGGACTTTTTATATCAGCACATGAAGTAATTTCCCTAGGAAACGAGTAAAACCGCAGGCAACAGCTAGCATTAACCTTTGTTTATTTCTTTAATCATAATATTATGGTCTCTGCTCTAATAATAGTTCACCCTACCCCTACTGATGGATTATGAGCAGAGAATAAGGGATTACATCCGACCGGACTTTGATTCAATCAGTACTCCGGTAAGTAGATGCTGCGTGCATCTACCGGAGTACTGATTGAATCAAAGTCGCAAAAAAAAAAAAGATTTTCTTAAGATTTGTCGAGGATGAACGGAAATTGCTAAGTGTTAAGAAACTTGCAATTTATAAAGGAACTTCTCTCTCTGGGATTTATCAAGTACACGGCATGTGCCTTTATCTTAAGCCGATGTTATTTTGATTGAAATTCGTAATTAAAACAATACAGCCTTAATTTACGTTCTAATTTAAGCTCAAACGGAACATTCGAGCGATCAGGACCTATTCATTCACACTCAAGGATAGCCTTTCTATGCAATGAGCGTATTAACATTTAATGAATAAACACTTACTTCGTCTTCCTCGTCGTCGTTAAAGAACGGATCCAGGAGTAGGTTCTTCCAATAAATAACATCCGGAGGTATCGCGTACGCGTCGTGGTCCCTCAAATTCGCGTACAAGGGACTGTCTCTACCGACACCTTCCGAACTAGCACTGATCGAACAACTTTCCACTTCAACACTACCACCGCAAGAACACCCCTCGTCAGTATAACTATATCCATACTCGATCTCCTCGTAGATATTCTCGTCGGTGATTGCGTCCCGCACCGGTTCGTAGCCGTCGTCCGTCGGCTTGTCGGGCGTCATTGCTACTGAGCCACTGTCAACACACCTGTCCTTACATTCTCCCACCTCGTGGAGCGAGTACACTGAATACCGAGCAGGTATAAAATCGCTCGCCGTGTCGAACGAAAGACGCGATACAGTTGCGTGGTGCTGCGATAAAACGCGACGTAATATTTCGTCGGAATTGTGAAAGCCTTCCGAGTGGGCCCACACCGCAGCGTAAGGGTTAACTTCATTGTCGTCAGTACTACACTCCTTGTAACTCCAGCACGTGCTCGTTGAATCACTCGACGATTCACTCTCGTGGTCAGTCATTTGATTTGATTCCATATCTGCAATGGTTTTGTCGCACATCGATTTTAAACGGACCCGCCGCGGCGGTACCGGTGTACCAATGCCCTTGTCGAAGATTACGTTTATGTTATTATTCACTTTGACACTTGAAGGTGTGCTCGTCACGAAAGAGACGTCCGATACTGTCGATTCACATTCACTCTCACTGTGTTTTGTTTGTTTTTCTTCGGTCATGCGTTCCAAACACTCGTCGAATATGTTAAGAATGCTGAGGGATACTTCTTTCTCCGAGGGCACCAGGTGGCGCTGGTACTCATCGAGCTTGTAGATTTCCTTGCCGAGCTGCGATAGTATCTCGTCGAACTTGCTGTCAGATGTATCTGGTTCGGGCTCGGGCGGTGTGACTGTGATTAGCGGGTCGTACTCCTCGATGGCCAGCCGTATTGTCGTAAGCCATTCGATAATCGGCTGCGCTGTCTCGGAGCGCAGTGTGTCCGCGACCGCGTTTGGAATCCAACTTGCTAGTTCACACATTTTACCGCCGCTGCACGATAACCGGTGTATGAATCAACACGCGGGATTCCGCGAAACTAAGCTTTGACGTCTCCATAGCACTGTAGAGCGCGAGCGCGCGTACGATATCGACGACATTTGCACCCGACCGCGATCGCTTATCATTATTTTCCTAATTATACACGACGAACGCATATTTGACCTTTGTTTGATAGCCGACTATTTTTGCTCCTCTTATTTTTGGTGAGACATCTTTGGATAAAATATATTCGCGTCACAGCACTAAAGGGTTTTCTAAAAAAAAGTACGAAAAATTTAGGCGGTAATTTTGAGTTGACACTGTCTGAGTTCGCGCGCTTTTTATTATTTTTTAATGTTGTAGCGGAAGCGTCCGCGCGCGGCACGTCCACCACGATAGTGGTGCGCCGTCCGGCAATTAATTGGATGCGTTCATTCTGCGCTCGAGTCTGTGTGACCGATATTCTACGTTATTTCTGTGGCAGCTGGAGCATGCGTGGCGCAACCATACTAAAACTAAATGCAATGTGCATTAGATAAGACAGATCAGGCGCCGAGACATATACATGTTTATTAATATATTTAATTGTATTGATACGGGCCATAAAGTCGTGTGCATTGGCCAATAAACTAAAAGCAAGTAAGATTGTATAGATGGTTGGAGGGCATAACAATTTAAATTCATAACCATGTGTTCCTGTTCGAGCTTGGAACAATATTTGTTTAAATTTAAATGCGTATATCTGTTTTGCTCGATATTTTCCTGTACTGAACTTGGGAACGCCAAATGCGTGTAATTAATTTTTACGCTATTGTAGACCCTATTCTCTGACTTGTAAGGATTATAACAGGAGTGCGGTGAGAAATCCTGCGAACAGGATAATCGTGAAGCGCGATTGAACAATTAATTCTATGGAAACTGAAACATGTGTGATTTTGTGAACATTTCTGTAATACTCATTTTCATTTAACTGTACCGGAACTCATTTTCTTTGTTTCTTATAAGTGTAATGCAGGTTGCAGACGTCATACAAGTGACTAAGCATGACAGGAGTTACTTTTTACGCCTTGAAACTTCGAGTTGGCAGGTTTCGCTGTCGACCATATTTCAACGAGAGTATAATGGTGAAAATTGATCAGGACCATGGGTCCAGTGGTGGTCAAGTGGTGTGGTGGTGTGGTCAGTGGTCGAGTGTACCTTTTCAAGAGAACTAACAAAATCATACTGAGTTCACCATTCCGTTTAGCGATAAAGTTGAAAATCTATTAAAGAAAGACAGATTGTAGTAGCTTGATGTGCTGGCGTCTGTACAGTAATTATACTCTACGTATGGACGTATGTCCCTACTGGGTCCATGAAAAACCTGTGTACATATAGGTAGCAGTCATTTGCTGGCTTTTACGGTTTTAAGATCTTAAGTAAACTCGGTTTAAACACCCCACTTAAACGTTCAGAAGCTATCGAGTTTTATGCTAAGTATTAAAATAAAGATGCACCTTTGTTTGGCAATACTAAACTACATCAAACGAGTTTAATGGGCGTAGTTTTCCTCAAAATATTGACTTTGAATGTGGTCGCAGGCGCAACCCACAGAAGCTAGGATGACTACACTTCGCGTAAGTAACGGACTTGACACAAATATTGAGTTGAGAGTGACCACAGTTGTATAAAGTAAGTACCTACTAATAGAGATATTTTCTTCAATGATGTTATTATAATATTTAATTTCATTGTGTTTTTTGGGACAATCTCTACTTCCTTTTCTTGACAAAATCTAGGTCACACTGAAAATTTAAAAAAAGTGAAACTCAGCCTTACTGTAGAGAAATAATTCAAGACTCTCGTATCGGGCGTGGGACCCGAAAAGTAAGAAAACCAAATAGGTACCTACTTTAGACATTGTGTAAAAAAAAGTCTTTATACTTTTGCGATAAACCCAACATACATTGGGTTTATCAACATATGAGTTTTTCAACATATGTTGGGTTTATCGCAAAAGTCTAAGAACCAAACCTCATTAAATTTTAATTAGTAAAAGTGTCAAGATGACTCTTTGTATCTATCAACTGTTATGTCATAATAACCGACTGCAGGATTGTGTCCGTACCATTAATTATATTCTTATTTGGCTCTTAGAAAGTTTATTAATTAAACACCTTAATAACACACAAGACATGTCTTCGTATGTTCGGTTTCCTCACGATGTTTTCCTTCGCCGTTTTCAGAGCAATATCACTGTTTTGTAATGCTTGCATGTTATAATCTATTTTTAAACCATAGCGGTAAACCCTAAAAATAAATTTTATCCTTATAATGATCTGACCAAAACCGTAAACAATTGCATTTTATTTCTGATTGGCAGGAAAATCGATGGGCTGTTTATAAAATTTATTAATAAGTAGTAAGTTTATAAAGTCGCGTATTGTTTGCACTTAGAGTATGGCACAGAATTATCAGCTTATAATGTTCCCGCTGTTGGGACACAGGCCTACTCTCGGTGAGAGAGAGTAGGCCGTAATCTATCCACCACGCGGGCTTAGTACGGGCTGATAGATGTCACATGTCTCCGAATTTTTAGTTCTAGGGCATGCCGGTTTCCTCACGATGTTCCATAGAGTACCAAAATAAAATTTAAAAAAAGTTTTAATATTTGCTTATTTTATAAAATTATCAATATATAGTATTGAGATTTAAATATTTTTTTTTATCGACGTGTTCAACGGTTAGCGAAAATTCTACCTACAGGATTAAACTAAGCTAATAACTTCCCTACAACTTAAGTTCTGTTCTTAAAACCTTTAAAAGGTTTCCAGATTACTACTAAAACCGATCCAAGTAAACCACATCTACACCCTAATTGCGTAATACACTATCAATTTCAATCTGAATCATTTTGAAGTATATTGCTAATCCATTGCTTCATATGTTCGAAAAATTTGTTTGCTCAACAACGTAAATAACGCAATGAATGTTGTTGAACTGTCAAAATTAAAGTCATTCCTACTGATAGTGTATTACGCAATTACCCCGCAGTTTTACATAAATAAGGCTTTAGGGCTGCCCATTGTTTGTTATGTAGAGTTAAATGTATTGTTTTAAGTCTCAAAAAAAAAAATGTAAAAAAAAGTCTGTAAAAAAATGTTTTGTAGTTCTTGTAACGCTCGTCTTTATACAGCAAAAAATCTACTTTATTGACTCACCTACAGCTTAAAAGTTCAATTACAGGCCTTTAAAATGCTTCCACATTATTACTAAGACTAATCAAAAACTGACGGCACGGTTGGCGCAGTGGTTAAGCGATTGACTGCTGCCCTGCGTGTCGCGGGTTCGATTCCCGCACGGAACAAATATTTGTATGACCTACATGTATTTGTTCCGAGTCTGGGTGTTTTTCTATCTATAATATGTATGTATTTACAAAAAAAAAAAAATGTATATAAGTAGTTTATCAGCCATCTTGTTACCATAACACAAGCATTAGGTTGCTTAGCTTGGGACTAGATGGCGCTGTGTGAAATGTCCAGGGATATTATTATTATTATATTATTATAATCCAAATAACCGACATCTGGCTAGACTGGATGCTAACCCTGACACACTTGGAAAGGTTAGTTCGATGATCTTCCTTGACGTTTATTACCGTGGGATAGCAAACAGTTGTGCATTCTATGGTTATAATATAAGGCACGGTTCCACGTCACGAAATATGTTTAGCGTTAAAAGAATTTAAAAAATTATTCTGTTTCTGTCAGTCGTTTGAAGATGAAAGACGCAGAATGACGTGGTAATAATTATGTTCAGTGCTAAATGCATTTGGCGATTCGTGGCCCATCATCATCACAGCCCGACATCACCCAGTGCTGGTTATAGTCCTCTCTTTCCTTGTGCGAATCCCCACGCTCCTGTGCCCGCCTCATCCAGGATTTGTCCGTGATGGCAACAATATCGTCTGTCTGGCCATCTCGCCGCTGGACGACCGACATCTCATCTTTGTAGCCCAAGTTATAGATTTTTTGTAACTGGCCAGTCATAATTGTAAACTTGTCATTGCAGCCAAGGCATTGCTGGCAAGGAATTCAAACTGTCCTCTTCAACCTGAGTACTAAGAAAGGCAACTAAAATATTGAGCCAACATGATAGGCAGTAGAAGTATCTTTCCGTTGAATAAGGTGGCCATTATTTAACGGAATTTTAGCGGAAGTATTGGTGATTATATTTAACTTACTATTATCACCAATCCTTTTGATAAGCGTCTTGCTTGATGTACAAGGTAGAAGGGACATTGACGCACAACCTGATGCCATGAATTCAGCACATGCTTCTAGACCTCCAGCGCAGAAATTCTTCAATGGTCATCAAAAAAAAAAACAGCTGTTCCTGCTACCCTTTATGTAGGATGCATATGTATATTTTTAGCTGTTAGTCCATTGTGATAAGAAGTTTACAGGCTGAAGTCTAACGCGGAAGAAACATGTCATGCCATTCAATATTAAAATTATATAACTCTAGATCTGAAACCAATTAAGTACTTAATATCATCGTGAACATGCAAATCGACAATAATATCAGTTTTGGCTAAACGCTTTCTATTTTCCAAAATATATGGCTGTTATCTATTTGCACTTAGGTACAAACTTTTTGGCGGCTCGGAACATGAGGCGAGTCGCTGCGCAATAACAAATTCACCTGTCAGCGGGGGTGAGGGGTGGGTACTGCGCAGCGAGGGGCGCACTTCAGAGCTGCCATAAAGTTTGAATCGGGCTGTAACGAAATTGGGACGTAAGACGTAATATGTAAGGTATAGCTTGAAGAGCAGTGGTGGCCAAGTGGTAACGGCCGCGACTTATGATTCGTAGGTTCGAACCCCGACAGGCGCTGTGCTTTGTCATCACCGCTGCTCTCAAAACGGTGAAAGAAAACATCGTGAGGAATCCGGCATGTCCTAGAACCAAAAAATCTAAGACATGTGACATAGTACCAACACGCACCGGGCCCGTGTGGTGGCCTGTGTCCCAGCCGTGGGAACGTTATAGGCTGACTATTGTAGCTTCTTGAAACGGATCGTTGATTAAATAAAAGTCTAACTTACGTAATAATGGAAGGAAGGCTTGATTCTGCATGGTAGATATAGTTTTTTACCAACATTTTCAATTATTGTTACTCAATTTTTAATGTAAACAATGTGTAGTATTCAAATTCCTCAGATTTTTGGTCGCGCCGTTTTCCATGACCTTTTCGATCATTTGTTTGTCAGAAACACCTCCTCGTTGCTGTAGGCTACTGAATAATACAATTTTCTCTTCACTGAATTTCGTGTTACGTCTGCTTGTGAAGGACGCTTTAATTATGTATGACTAAGGAAACACCACTTTATGGCACCTCTGTGAAGTAAAATTCTAACCAGGCTCAAATATGAATGTGAACTCATTCATATTTGAGCCTGGTTAGAATTTTACTTCACTTCAAGGAGTTTTTAAGCAAGTACAGGCACAACAAATACGAGGGGCTTGTGGCTAAGTAATAACAGCCGCACGGGTCGATCGATCAAGTTAAGCTACGCTTGTTAGTCCGTGGATGGGTGACCATCTTAACATACCAAGACCCCGCGCCTCGGAAAGCACGTTAAGCTGTTGGTCCCAGCTGTCATTCGAATCTTTGACAGTCGTTACGGGTCGTCAGAAGCCTGAAAGTGTGACAACCAGCCTTACCAAGGGGTATCGTGTTACCCAGCAGTAACTGGGTTATGGAGGTCAGATAGGCAGTCGCTCCATGTAAAAAAAGACTGGCACAGCTGCACCCGCTTAGACTGGAAGCCGACCCCAGCATAGTTGGGAAAGGCTAGGCAAATGATGAGGCAGAATAAATGGCTTGCACTAAAGCTACGATTTCTTATGGCCGCACTTAACGGCCGCATTGAGGGCTGTCATGAGGACGGCGACAAAGATTTAAATCCTTAGATTCGCGCTACCGCGTCAAAAGATAATCGCGTTTCTGTTTCGTTTTGACACCTCTGACACACAATGACGCAGTGACTTAACTATATTGTCATGGAAACGCTATTTAATAATGTATAAGTTCACTCTTTTCAGTATGGACACTTTTTCGCGTGACTATTTTTTTCCCCATAAGTACTGTGAGAGCAAGTCTAGCGATTTAAATCTCTGGGTGACGGAGTTTGACTTAATGTAAAATACTGGTGTAAATGAAAGATTTTTACGAGGGCCGTATTATACGACGGAACCGTTTTCATAGGAATCCAAAGCTTAACGGAAGATTTAAAAGCGATTTTCTCATAAAGTATTGATAGATATTAACGGAATGGTGACCGAGAAACGGTAGAAGCAGCGTTGGCAGACCAATAGCCACGTAGGCGGGTGGACGACCTATAGAAGATCACGGGGTCGACCTGGATGAGACTCGCACAGACCAGGAAAGCATGGCACAAACGGGAGGATGCCTATACTCAGCACTAAGACAAGGCTGTCAATGATGAATGATGATGATGATCTACTTTACGAGAATGGATGACGCGCTCATACCAACTTAGTGACTTTATCCCGACACTCCAAATCGAATGGTCACTCCAAAGCTGAATGAACAAAGTTAACTGCAACACAAAGCCCATTCATGTGAAATACCAATATTACACCTTCTACTTCAATATCAACTTTATCATATTCGTGTTAGAGTGTGATTTTATTTGGCAAGAGTTATGGCATCCCACATCTCATAACGTAATATCAACTTTAGCAGCTAGAAGTTAAGGTGTAGTGTTAATTGGGTGGTGTTTTGAGAATGGCCACTGTTTCGGCAGTTCGCATGTGCATGTCAAGATGCTATGATGAGGTACTGGACGGTTTGGTAATGCTTTCATTTCCTCTACGGAAATTAGGACCAAAATAAGCGTGAATGCAGGTGAGGATTCAGCATGATAGTTTTAAAGTACCTGTAACTTTAGTGTAAGTCCCTAGTAGTTAACTAATCTTCAAAAAGTTTCAATTTTAATAATACTACGTAATTATAACAAAAAAAAAGTTATAACATTCAATAAGGATTTCAATAATGCTCTACTTACTACATTTAAGTACATTTTTTATGAAGCTGCTTTTGTAACTACTAAATGCTCCTCGAGATGTTCAATTTAGGGCTTATTTTTCCAACGCCAGATAACTACATATATAGCAGGAATAATTTTAAATTTTTGACAAAAACTGTCAGACGTCAATTTTATTCCAGGAATAAAAATTAACAGTCGATTGAAACATCAACCCTTAATAAAAAAAAAATACGTTATTGGAATATCAAAATCGGCCAAACAGACTACGCAGAAACAGACTTTTTAATGTAATTAATAGTGGCTAATAAGCAGACGGCTCACCTGTTAGGTAGGCGGTAGGTACTATAATTATGGTAACCGCTGCTGCCTATGAACATCTGCAATGCTGGAGGCACTGCAGGTGCGTTCCCGTCCCACAGACAACGACTTTCTGACTGTTTGAAATAATTAACTAAATGCTAACTTAAAAGTTCCGAAACATTGAAAACTTAAATTTCAAATGGTTCTGTTTACATAAATCGTTAGCAGTGAACGTTTGGTGCACTTATCAGTTGAACTTTCAATTAAAGTTAATTCAAGAGTAAAACACTAAATATCATTGTTAAAGTCCACGAACATTTACTGGCCAATTTAAGCGGCCATTTTGTGAACTCGCTTATGTGAGAAAATGGATACAAAAGTACAATTTGAAAGACGAACTAAAAATGCTTAAGTATACAATATATTACCTAACTAACAATTTACCCTAGGTAAAATTAATGACTTAGGGCTGATTTTGACTTTATTGTTATGACTTTATTGGAGGAATAATTTTGAATTTTTGACAGTTCTTCCATACAAAAACTGCCAGATGTCAATTTTATTCCACGAATAAAACTTACAAATAAATACAAAAACAAAATGTCAGTCAGGCGTCGAAGATTTGTTCACATTTGAAAGTAGATTTTCTTAAAAAAAAAACGCAGTCTTTCCATCTTTTGTTTTTAATAATAGGAAACTACAAATATTAAACGTGTAAAGAATTTCATGACAAAATTATGTATGAACTATACTATTTACACTGGAGTAGCTACTTATTTAAACTATGATAATTACAATAACAAGGTGGATTTATTTACTTTGAGTACACGAGCGAGAAATAGAATAACATAAGATAATAATAGTTTTAGTATTTCTGTCGCTTAAACGTGTCTTTAAATAAATCCCTCTGCAAGCCTTCAGTCTAAAGATGTCTAACAAAATTTTCATTGGAAAACATAAGGAGCACCTAGCTTTTAAATGTTCTTGATGTACTCTCAACCAATCGTTATCAATCAATCAATTGACATTCAATGATTGGTAGCGGGCATTGATTCAAATCATCATTCATCATTCAGAGACGGTGATCCATTCATACCCCTGAATTCTGAAACGCCAGTTAACTATTGGCCGTTTCGTATAATTTACGCACCGTTAAAACTAAAACTCTTGCATTTTTGACAATAATGAAGCAGACCTCATAGCTTTGCATAGTAGACCGTCCCATATGGAAGCAGCAAAATTCGCTTACGAATCTATTTAAATGCCCAGTTTGCCAATAAAAAATGCTGCCATTGGTAAGCAAAACGATTCGTTTTTGTTTATAGGAACCGAGCATAAGGCGCTCTTAAGTCTTTCTGCTACTGCGATACATCTTAAAGTGAAGGGGACAGCATGAGGCTTGGCTTAAAGAAGCGCGTGTTTCAGTATTCGGTTATTATCCTATATAGCTAACTATTTACACTAGATACTCAATTAAATAACTAACAAATTACTACAGAAATAAATAAAAAATAATAATAATAATAGTTTATTTCTCACCAACATAGCAACAGGATTACATATAAGAAAAAAATAAAATAAAAACAAAAACAAAAAAATTTAAAGTACTTATTATACGGTAAGTATACTACTGTCATATACGAGTACATTGTACAATATTAATCCCACAGCATTTGTGGTGGTAAAGAGAGGTTTACTTAGGGTAAAAAAATGACACTTAGGCGTCGAAGTATTCGTCCGCATCACTGTCATCCGGAAACGTACCCAGAAGACTAGGTAAGCGCCAGGGTCGCTCGCGAAATTCAACGTATCTTACGTTTTTTACAAGTTGCAGGTAAGTGTCAAATTGAATGAATAGAGGTTTGCATTGATAATTTAATGATTATAATTCGTTACATACATACTTATTGTGCTTGCGAATCATATTTTGTTTAACATACAACCTGACACCACCTGCAAATTGCAAGGTCCGTAAATAAAGAATTTCGCGGCCTACCTTAGCGAATCCCCTTTAAACTAAGGTAGGATATATTATATCAAGGGCCGTTTAACTAGAGGTAAACGATCATCTATTTCACGTTATAATCAAACCTTTTTTATCTGTTGCTAATTTTTCAATTTCCACTCAGGTAGGATTATCTAGGCCCGCTAACATCTTGTTAAACGTTCATCAGGCTCAGGTAATTAAAACTTAGTTTATCAGCTAGCTTTAGTTGTTAATTTTTCAATTTCCTGTACACCTTATTCCTCTTTCTAATCGGAAAACTTGTCTACCATTAATCGTTGCTTTTATAGGAAAAAGTTAAGAAGTTATCGCCAACCTGAATAACTAGACCGACACACCTTTGTATCTTTCTTGTTAAAGATATTGAGCTTTGAGTGTGAGTGTATACCAAATAAAAGATCAATTTTAATTCCAGTAGGTACTAATATTGACCCCCTTATTTATAAAAAATTAAGTAATGATTAGCGTAACCATACATTTTTGACGTTTAAACGTCACTTAACTTTAACCAACGTTTATAAATGAGAGGGATAGTGACCTTATTGGTGATGCTCTTCAGAAATATCAGGGGCGTATTACTAGCAACCGGCGTGCGTGTACGACCAGAGGGGCAATTCTAGTAATTTTAAGAACGTTCACAGTCTGATCTTAGTCTCAATCTGTCAAAAATAGCTCTAATTTTCATAAATTTTTGACAAGTGTTTGACATTGATTGTCGCTGAGTGAGGTGACATTGCGACTAAATTTGGAACGTTTTTAATTACGGGAAGTAGCCTTCTGATGTATGAACGTAAACGACGCAAAAGGAGTATGTAAGAATCGTAGCAGGTGGTGTTCTGTATATAATAATATAATATCCCTGGACATTTCACACAGCGCCATCTAGTCCCAAGGTAAGCAACCTAATGCTTGTGTTATGGTAACAAGATGGCTGATAAACTACTTATATACATTTTTTTTTGTAAATACATACATATTATAGATAGAAAAACACCCAGACTCGGAACAAATACATGTAGGTCATACAAATATTTGTTCCGTGCGGGAATCGAACCCGCGACACGCAGCGCAGCAGTCAATCGCTTAACCACTGCGCCAACCGTGCCGTCGTTCTGTAGTTTCTGCCTGCCGCCATGAGAAGATGTGACTTCATGTGTATGTAGGTACCTACTGACCTACTCGTACTAAATTCGTCTTTATTTTGTGTCGTTTAAAATTGCCAGAACGATGAAGAATGAGAATAAGAAATAATTTAAAAGGGACAACAATTTTCCCTACTGGATTTTTCACTGGAGAGAGTGCAATCTCAAGTCTTTCTTTTAGCGTTTCATTCTTCTATGTATAGCGTTTCCTTAACTCCTGAATTCTGTTTTCTTAAAGGGAACCATCAAAATAGATGATAATCTGACAACATACATCAAGATCTCTACGACCACGACTTCCGTAACCGATTGTCATACGACCATCAATTTTGATGTTTATGGGACGATCAAAATCCTAACAGTGTTACAGTTGACTGACGATGAATAGCTCATCAAACTGAGCAAGATTTTAGAAAATACTTCAAAGTGAAAATGTACTTAACTTAATATTATAAAAAGAAAAGATTTGATTTTTTGTATGTTTGTTTGTTACGCTTTCACGCTAAAACAGCTATAGCAGATAATAGCAAGCAGATTTGGAACAAATTTGCCACATGGGTATACCATAAATGATAAATTATTTATTTTCTGCAAGTAGGTTTGTACAAACACTTTTACACGTCAATCATATTTGTTTTTTTTAGACTTGATGGATGGAATGGATTTTAGGTCTGCGTTCACTATCTGACTGCTCTGAGAAGAAAGGCCGAAACAAATTCAGAGGTCACAGTCTCTTTTAAAGTCCATAATCTTGGTTAGATCATGTAAAGACCATCATGTACAGTGGTGTCTGAAATGGTATTTTGAGGAAAGAACCACATAGATTGAGTGGACCTGTCCAGTCAGTGCACACATTTGTCAGAAATCGTGCAGCTCAACTCAAAACTTGAGGAGCTCAACCTGGATAAGTAACCAACTCCTAACCTTGATGAGGACATACGATAGTTTCAATCCCGATATTCTTACGGGATCGAGACTAATGCGGATGAAACCGCGGGTCGCAGTTATAAATAATAAAAACTCCAAAATAACACTCGCATAAAACATATCCCACCGCATTTTAATCCACAGATGTGTCCAAAAACCTACATGATCTTCTAATTGAGCTACATTGGCTACAATTAGTATAGCTGCTGGCGAGTCTAAATTGTCTGAATTGGTGCCTCGACCGGGTGACTGAACGGAACAGCTGTGTGTCAAGTATTCAAGAGCACTTCATAGATTGCTTAGTTATCGCTCTGACAGTTGTTAAGAGAGCTCTTAGGAGACTGCAGATGTGCCAAAGTAAATCCATTTGGAAATCACCATCATCTGCCTAGCGTTTTCCCAACTATGTTGGGGTAAACTTCCAGTCTCATTGGTTAAATAAAAAAAAATATAGCTAAATATAAAGCTGAATACCAATATTTTACGTGAAGCGACTGCCTATTTGACATAAACAACCAAGTTACTGGGTAATACGATACCCCTTGTTAAGACTGGTTATCAGACCATCTTTTTTGGAAATACAGGGTAAATTAAATTAGCTAGCAAAACGCCACAGCTGTCGTGATGTCGGGTATCGATATTGTATAAATACGTAAAAAATGCAGTTTTTTTTGGTATATCATATTTAGATACCCGTCGCATTTGTGGCGTTTCACTAACTAATTTATTTTTAAATTGTATGGGTCTTATGGGCTCTGGACTCGCAAACTGGTCTCGTGTCTAGGGCTCATTTAGCCAAATTTCCAACAACAAGTACAAATCTTTGACCCATTCAAACTGTCCTAGAGTCTAGGGTCCACAAGGATAAAAACTAATTGATTGAACGGATTCAACTAAGTTGGTACGCCTTGGAATGCCCGGAGAAATAACACCAAGTTTGGAGCAGCAGAATCCGTAATTCCGCATGCTGTGGTTTCATAACTGATAACGCGTGTACTGCGAATATTAAGCGGGTTTTCCTCATGATAGTGCGGAAATTGATGAATTCGGACAGTGTAAGAACCTGACACTCAAAGTGCGTAGCACATCAAGCTACTACAATCTGTCAAATTTCTTTAATAGATTTTCAACTTTATCGCTAAAGCATTAGGTTCAAGATTGATTGGGAAAATTTGACAATTTCGGGTAGCTTGATGTGCTGGCGTCTGTAGTCTGTACATACAACAAGTAGGTAAGGGAAATCAGTGTACGGATATTTGCACACCAGCTATGGTCTGCTGAAACAATGTAATAACCAGGACAAAATGAACAATACAAGATGAAATTGAATAGGTGCGACCAATTAAAACATCTAATTCAGCGTGCTATAAACTAAATTTAGAGCATGTTACAACCCCACTGACCTATAGTAAACAAATACGCTGGACTTCATACTATCGATGCCAAACTGAAGACATTTGATTTTCGCCATTTTGGCGCTGATAGTAACGTGAGCGTCTGTAGAACAAATATTTTTGATAGCGAGTTTTACAAGATGCGCATACTCTCAGGATAAAAATGTTCTAAATATCTCGTAGTAAACATAAAATACACAAAGCAGTCTTATTCCACGATTGAGACCTAAATCATCACAGACGTACCAAATCAAAAGGACGGCCATTTGCGGCAATGTGTCAATTTTAGTTCCTGCCGATCGATTCTGTAAAAATCTCACCGTGAAAAGTTAGGTGAAGTGAGCTGTCAGTCACTAGCATTAGTTGGAATGACAGCTCACTCCACGCTCGCTTCACCTAAGTTTTCACGGTGAGATGGTTACAGAATCGCACTGCAGAGACGCTTTATCGGGGCGCTTTGAATCGAATCGACACAACAAACAACTGTCATTTCCTATAGTATATTAATTAGTGCAGCGCACTTGTACAATAGAGGTCAGTGATCAACCCGCACTAAGCCCGCCGTGGGTTATGGAATACTCCCTCTCACAGAGAGGAGGCCTGTGTCCCAGCAGTGGGAACATTCTAAACCGATTGTCTGTACAAAAACCGTACCTAATTGTGCATTAAATCTGAAGAAATAGACTGAACTTCTCCCAATTTAATCAACGCGCAAGTTTGAGTGATAATATGTAAGTGCCCAATCAAAGTGGCTGTTCAACCAAACAAAGCTTTTTATGTGCGTTCCATTAATGTATCTATTCGATAGCTCGTAAATATTTTATTAGGATCCACTGCGCTCATAAAATGGACGAACGTAGACAAATATCATACTCGTAAATACTGAGTGGAATGGTTTGTGTATCTTGAACATCAAGTCCAAGAGAGAGTAATTCATGTGAAGCTCTCTAAGTAGACCATCTCCTTTAGAATTTGGTTCAATTCTTACAAAAACATATAAAGTACTACTTTCTGCCCGTGTGGATATCGGAAATTATCCCGCGGGATACCGGGACAAAAACTAGCCTATATCCCTACCGAAGGATGCCATCTATCTCCTTGCCAACATACTAACAGTAGGAATGGCTTTCATTTTGACAGTTCAACAACATTCATTGCGTTATTTACGTTGTAGAGCAGACAATTATTTCGAACATATAAAGCAATGGATTAGCAATATCCTCCTTAAGTTTTGAGTTGAGGTGCACGATTTCTGACATATGCGTGCACTGACTGGACAGGTACTCTCAATCTGTGTGGTTCTTTCCTCAAAAGACCATCTCAGACACCTATATGGTCTTCATATGATCTGACCAAGATTATGTCTGGACTTTAAAAGAGACTGTGACGTCTGAGTTTGTTTCGGTCTTTCTTCTCAGACTGGTCAGATAGGAAACGCCGACCTCATCTAGTTTTAAAATATGATTGACGTGTAAAAGTGTTTGTATGTACAAACCTACTTACAAAATAAAATCATTTATCCTTTAAAATAATTCAGATAGTGATTGATAGTGTGCAATAAGGGTACAGTACAACTTTTTTAAATAATGAATAATTTTACAGTAACTACATTCTATTCAAAGAAAATCATTAACAATTCACTCAAGGTAGGCTCAATACCAAACAAAAAACATAATTGCCGTATTTCCGTGCAATCTGATATAAAAGTCTAGAAAGCATATGTATGTAATTTGCTTTTTATATTAACCACCACCACTGTTCATCTACGATGCATATCATGTAATGATGGTGCGGGTTCGATCCCGGGTAGCGCATACATATTGATACGCGCACTACGCGTTGCCGTCGTGTTCTGTTTCTTGGACACGCATCATCTGTTTTTTCATGACTGTATATTATTTGCATGAATAAAGTGTTCCGGATACCTTTTATCGCCAAAAAGAATAGATCTCGAGTTTTTTTTTAATGTTATCTCGCAGGTCAATAAATAGTTTATCGGCTGCTTAACCGGGTTTGCCTGTAGGTACCTCAATAAATTAAGGCCTCCAGCCAGAGCTTAAAACTAAGCGACTACACGCTAAGGGGATACAGTGGGATACTTGGCTTAGAGCGTCCCTGGGGTAATACAGCAAGGGACAAGCTGGATCGGATTAATAGGAACTTGAGAACTCTGTCTAAGGGTTAAGATTATTATGCTACAGACTATGTTGGTTAAACTAAAAGCCAAAATATACTATACTAGCGACCCGCTCTTTCTTCGCGGACTGGCCAAAACATCGAGATTTTTTAATAAGGTAAGATTAATGTACAGACGCCAGCAGGTCAAGCTACCCGAAACTGTCAAATTTTTCCAATCCACCTTGAACCTTAATGCTTTAGCGATAAAGTTGAAAATCTATTAAAGAAATTTGACAAATTGTAGTAGCTTGATGTACTGGCGTTTGTACCTACTATACACTACTAAACCGTTATGTAGATACTATAATATAGAGAGGGTCCAGAGGGAAAGAGAGAGGGTGGAGGGAGGGGGAGAGGGGGCGGCGTGGGTTCCTGGGTTCGATTCCCGGGTCGGGCAGTGTTATTGAATTTTTCCATTAGGAATTTCTTAGTAGCCCGGAGTTTGGAAGTTGGCGGTGTGATAAGGGGTGCCTTGGCAAGCACATTAAGCCGTTGGTCCTGCGCCTGATCTCTCTCCGGTCGTGTCGGAATGCCGTCCCATCGGACTATGAAAGTGAGGGGAGGGAGTGCACCTGTGTCTGCACGCACACTTGTGCACGAAGGCTATGTCTCTTCATTAGTCTCTTCTCACTGATATTGGCCGCCCTGGAAGAAATACGGTCTGGAGGACTTTATGATATAGAAGATTTTTCGATTCCCCATTAAATAAATTGACATGACCTGCATAAAAAGCAACGATATTTTTCAAAATGACTAAAGGGTTACCTAAATAGGGGTGTTACCTTTTTAATTTATTCGAAATGATATCATTCGTGTCGCCCGCATGATAGTGTCAAAACATGATCGTTATTATTTTTATCACGATAGGGGCGCGAATTAAAACATAAATTGTGTGGTTATGGTTTGATTAGTAGATAAATATGGGCGAGGATACTTTTACGTGGTTATAATGATTGTGGTAGTATGTCATATTTCTATGTTCTGAATGAGTTTAGTTTGTTAGAGCCTAATTTATAATACTCTCCAGCCAAAAAATCAACTCTACGGTTTCAAAAATGGAACGACGAAAATCTGCATTTTTAACAAACGACAAAAACAGAGGGGTGTTATAAGTTTGACGTGTGTATCTGTGTCTGTCTGTGACATCGTAGCTCCCAAATGGCTGAACCGATTTTGATATATTTTTTGTTAGTGTATTGTTATTAGTGGACGTCTTTCGGCTGAAATTATGATGATAGTGATGAATGTAATTTTAATCATTTTAGCTCTTACCAGTTTTTCAGAATATGCTTCAGTTATGACTGATGGCTTACAGTTCAGATGATGACTTACCTGAAAAAAAAAATAGAATTTATAAGTACCTATTGTTTTTTTATAAGGAGGTTGTTTTATCTTATTTTGACTGAGAGTTAAACAAGGTTCATGCATGGTTCTGCATGGTATTTTTTTTTTTAAGGAAATGAATCCTCTTTCACACTAATCTTCCCACAGAACAATCTTCCAGTACCTACTTAGTTTCGGACTCTATCAGAGCCCTTGATTCGTTACGTCACATTTTGAATGTTACCAGCCAACGCAAACTAGTTCGTTTTATATGGGCAAAATAATAATATGCTAATGCTTACAACTGCAGATCCTTTACCTAAACTTTCAAAGATAAATAATAATTATAATTTGTTTATCGATATTTATGTTTCAAAAATAAAACAAGAGTTTCTTTTAAAAAATGAGTAACACCATTATTTTTAATGAATACTTTGTAAAACTTGCTTCAAGTTACTGCAACATTCAGCGATAACCAATGACCTGTCGTTATTCAAATCATAAGATGCAAATAAACCAAGTTTCCTGAATGTTATTTCAAGGACTTTTGCGTTAAATATCAACTGCAGTCAGCTAATAACTGCATTTGCGATTTATTTGCCAAAAATGTGAACAAATATGAGTTTATGGAAAAATAATTATAATTCCTACACAATAAAGTTTAGTTTACGTTACAACTTCAAACATTTTTATAACTTTTTCAATAGTGCTATTCGCTCTGAAATCAACTTAATTTCCATTAAAATAAAGTTGATATTTATATAATGTGAAATAACATAAATTTGAATAGACTTTACATAATTAGGTAAAATGGTTAACACTTACAGTTTCTTTTTTGTTCAGCGCCAAATGACGACATTTGCAGTCTTATTTGCATACAATAATGTATTCGTCGCCTCGAGGCATAAAAAGTGACATCAGCTAGTGAGCTTCAATATCTTTTAATGAGCCACTAAAGGAATTGATTTCCTTTAATTTTACAGTCAGCGTCAAAAAGATGTAGTTGTCTACAATTTGTGTACATACCTAGCAAATATTGTTATGAATGTTTTGTAGCTACACGTTGATATCTACAATATTTATGAAACAAAGATTGTAGTACCTACATCTTTTTCAAGCTTACTGTACCTACGTTATTTTCTTAAAATTAAATGGTAGGTACCTACTTTTTACATCGCACCACCCACGACTGCCCAGTGTCCAGGCAATTTCTCGACGTCTCAGTCACAAAATAAAACTCCCAATGGTCGATAAAATCGGGTTGTGCTAGCCACGTGTTAGCTGATTACTTTAAAAAAATCTATGGTGAGTTTTGCAGTTTCCATATTCTAATTCTGATTTCGCGGAGGAGGATTTTCCGATTTCCACATAAACAAAAGGTCACCCTGCTTTCCCCGATACATTAGGTAGACCCTTTATTCCAGCGACGAGTCGAACTCGGGACCTTACACTCAACTATTCTGCAAAAGTTGTTTATTAGTTTCCCTATGAGCTTCCCTTCCCAGTTCACTAATTATTCTAACCCTGGTGTTGTACCAGATGGGATGACAAACTCAGAATCCCTCTAGAAGTTGTGCTTACTAAGTCCCAAAGCTCTAGCCCGTCTACAGCCGTCCATATGTTACAAAATGTGAATAAACATTAAACATTCTTCCGTATTACCATAACCAATGAATGGAACCAATGAATCCATCAGATGCTCGATCTGTGTTTAAAAATATATCTATTATTAGTCCACGTCCGCTGTTGGGCACGTGTTAATATAATTTATGGGTTTTATCCCCCATAGAACATGGGAATCAATCGGTGGGGATGCCGTGAGGATGTGGCTATAGTCAACTGTTTGGGTGGCCGACGAAATGCATGAAATGATTTATATTTCCTTGTAAATATTAGCTATTTGTGGACGTAGGATTGATTTTCCATCACCAAATAACTTTTATTCGGGGAATAAAATTGATGTTTGACAGTTTTTGTATGAAATAAACTGTCAAAATTATTTCTCGAATAAAGTTATCAGGTGATTGAAAAATCAGCCCGTAATCAATTTATTTATTATATTATTTATTTATTTAAAAAAATTACAAGTGAGTGAGTGTTATATTTGATAAGTTATTTTGTTTTGTTTTTGTCTGTAAATTCTAATATTAGGTATATTAGAGTACGTCAGTGGGCACTGAAAAATTATGAACTTAATAAAAACATAAAAGTAAATTTAGTTCGCGACATGATGTGTCGATTACACACAATTACTTTTATATTTAGATTAAATATAAGTATGGTTTATTTTTTACTGAAAATAAGGACATTAGGTCAATAACTTATTTATCTATAGTACAAAATACACTACAACAATAATTATAAGAACCGATAAAAGCTGTCGTTAGCGCCATCTATCCACGCTGTAACGAACTACGTGCAAGCTTGACACATGTCATCTAATGTTTCAGTGTAGATAGATGGCTCTGATGCTTTAGGTAACACCCGATCGAACTAGATGGCGCTAGCAGTTCTTTAGCTGCTTGCTACAGGAATCACTCCATTTTGGTGGGAAAATTAAAATGCAACTTGCCACACATACACTTTGAACAATAGTGTAAAATTAATTATTACTATAGCACTATTAAGCAACCAAGAAATCAAAGTTACATTATCGTTTAATGGCAGCAAAGCAGTAGGTAGGTAGCTACCTAGACTATTAGTGTGTTCCGGCACAGGTTCAAAACGTAGCCAATGTCCAAGGACTTCAATTATTTTTACAACACAAAAGCTTACAAAAAAATTCTAATTTCCTCAAACAATAATCTAATAGACCAATATTACATGCATTAGTAAGAAACCACTCGCAAATCGACCTTCACGGGCACATTTCGGGCAAAAAAACTTCAATATGTTTCATTTTGACAAGCTAAAACTCTTCCTAAAGATAAAAACCTCCTTTGATATCAAGACGAGAAAAGGCCTGATAAATGACTTCCATTCATCAGTTATTTAGACGCATATAGTGCTTTCTCTGGCCTCAAAACGTAGTCCTTTCTAAGAAATAAATCATCGACCTTGCTAGGTCAAAGCCTGTACAATGGCCGATCTAACGTTCCGGTGCGCAGGCGCAAGCAAACAGTGATTTATGAAATTGTGGTTGCGCAACAGACGCTTGTAATTGGATCTGTGCGATGATTGGTTTGGCAAATATAATAAATAGTGTGATATTCACATGCCTGACTGCTTTCTCTGTCGATATTTATGTGAGTGTTTTAAAAGGACAGAAACTGTGTTTGGGAAATACTTCATCATCATCATCAGCATAGAGCCTCATAGGCCTCTCCTATTGCACGCCATTCAACTAGGTACCTATAATAAATCATCATCATCTGCCTAGCCTTTTCCAGGCTTCCAGACTAACCGGAAATAAATAACAATAATAATATATAATAAATACTAAATTAAATAAAATAAAGTAAAATACTTAGCATAAGTAAATTTAGCAAAAAGGAAATGAAATGATGATGGAATTGTGTTTATTTCTGTAGTGCTCTTAAGGCACTTTTACACGTTAAATTTTTGGTCAATATTTTGAAAACTAGATGGCGCCGGCATTTCTAGCTGACTGATCCCAGAGAAATGCCGAAAGAAACCCAGGTCATGGTCTCTTTTACAGTCCAAAAATTATAATATTAATATTTTACGTGAGTACAGGGCCATGTGTAAAAGGGCAAAAATGATTTGTGAAAATGTAGGTACAGACGCCAGCAGGTCAAGCTACCCGAAACTGTCAAATTTTGCCAATCAACCTTGAACCTTAAGGCTTTAGATATAAAGTTGAAAATCTATTGAATAAATTTAACATATTTTAGTAGCTTGATGTGCTGGCGTCAGTACCTACTTACTATTTTTCCGGTTTTAGGATGAAAGAAGAAAACAAAATTATTCATAAAGCTTTGTTTCATGTGGGTAGTAACCGTATTTATGGACATATTATATGGTCATGTAGTGCTAGGTATCAACTATCAATATGGGACAGGCTACCCACAGGCGCCACCCACGCAAATCCTACTACTTAATCTAGGAACGACAAAAAAATCATTAATATTTTTTATTAATTATTAGAATAGTCCGCGGATACTGGACGCGTCTAATAATTAATTATATTATTTTAGCTAGAGACTTATCTAGCATTGACTCTGTGTGCTCCCTACTAAACGACCCACTTACAATCGCAACGAGGGTTACCATTTAGCAATTTGAAAAGAACTGACAAAAAGCCGGATATTTGCAAGAACAGTCCGGATATTTTCCTTTTAAATCTTTCTTTTTCCAGTTCGATTCATATATATTTTTTTTATTTCCTAAAAGAAATCGCCATATTTCGAAAACTCGGGACTAATAAAAAGACTGGACAAAGTCCGGACAAAACGTCGGACATGTCCTGACTGTAAATTTATCACAAGGGAGTAAGTAATTCAGGTTGATCATGCTCTACTAGATTTAACTACGTGAAATAAGTACTATGTCTCTACTGGGCGACCCATAGTCTGAATGATCAGCGGGGTAGTTTCTTAACACACTAACAGTAACAATGGCTTCCATTTTGACAGTTCAACAACATTCATTGCGTTATTTACGTTGTTGAGCAGACACATTTTTCGAACATATGAAGCAATGGATTAGATTTTCTTCAAAATGATTCTGACTGATTGATAGTATGTTACGCAATGGGGAACAGTTCCAAAATATTTTATAGTCAACATTTTCAAAGTTGTCGGGGATTTTACATAAGCCTCAGTGGACCAAATATTCGTGTGACCTATAGAAACATGTTCCAAATCAGGTTGTTTATATTGTTTGCGTACGTGACTTGTATGAGCAATGATAGGCGCCGAAGATGCGGAGAATTTTAAAGTTGAGCTCAGAATGTCAACGCGGCAATCGTGTCGGTGACCTCAGAATCTTGCCAAAGATGAGGAGGAACATTGTAAGGTCCGGAAGGAACCCGTTTAAAACAAATGAGGATTGACTCTCCTTTGCTAGAGTCAAGGAAGAGTCTGGAGTCAAAGGACTCAATAGTTTCACAATACTGCTAGATCCGCCTAGATAAATCTGCGTAAGATCTTCGGAAATGATAGAAAATCGCTCTCAAAGGCGTGCAATTAGAAAAGCTTATTATCAGCCTATATTAGAACTGATATGATAACTATTTGCTTCGCTAAAGATATAGATGTACTTGTAGAGGTATGTGCCTCCTTTTGCGAATAAAGGAAGTATTATTTAAAAGAACAAGCGAGCGTGTTGGTAAGTTAACTCCAAACTGCACCCACACTTAGCGGAGGAACGTGTATTAGACACGAAACAGAGCCAGTTACGGCCTTGCATTTTGTCCTTGACCGAAGTTTTCCAGCTGGATAACTTACACTTACTAACACACCCCACGCAATATAGAGAACGATTTGGAACATATGAATTAAAAAGCTAAAGCAAAGGCAAATATTATTCTTGTTTTGTGTGTAGGTTTGGGGGACAGTATGCTACTTCTAATGACTTTCATTTTGACAGTTCAACAGCATTTATTGCATTATTTACGTTGTTGAGCAGGCAAATTTTTCGAGCATAAGACTCAATGGATTAGCAATATCCTTCAAAATGATTCAGCACTCTAATTGCGTAACACACTATCAATCTCAATCTGAATCATTTTGAAGGAAATCTAATCCATTGCTTCATATGTTCGAAAAATGTGTCTGCTCAACAACGTAAACAAAGCAATGAATGTTGTTAAACTGTCAAATTGAAACCCATTACTACTGATAGTGTGTTACGCAATTAGGGTGCCGATCTCAACGATCCTAATACAAACAAAATGATGAAATGTCGACACGAGAAATTCAATATGGCGGATGCTAGCCTGAGCCTAACCGACCTAGCTCATAGCTCGTTAGAGCTTAAAGATTATCCCGATTACTTAGTGAATTTCTTAAAAGCTTCTTGCCCTCTAAAGTGAATAAGATTCTACAGAGCTTGTTGAGCCGGCCTTGAATCGCGGCCTTGGCTTCTGCTTTCCAGCTGGTTGGCTGTCAAGGATGTCAGAAGGTCACACGCTCGACACCGATAGCAGAACCGGTAGTTATCGCTTCTCAATCGATTAGTCACTGTTGTTGTGGGGTTTTTGAAAGTTTGCTGTTGTTTTCAACTTCAAATCAATTTATTTTCATAATTATTGCTGACGTTTGACATTATAACTACGCGGTAAAAAATTGCCCCCGGTTTTTGAAAGTTGGACCTACACTATGATCAATAAATCTGGTGTCAAATCTCTTAAATTCTTCGAATAATAATCATACATGAAAAGTTTAGATAATTGTTTGTATGTCACTCCATCATTCTTTACCGGCTCGATAAATTTTGGCATACGGCTAGATTGTGATCGAAGATTTACATATCTAAGTGTAGTTTCTGTCATCCAGAGATTTTCATTGACTTCTGTAGATCGATGACTCTTAGAAATCTTGTCATACTCGTAGATACAGTCAGGAAAATTAAGCCAATTGACATCCAGCGTCTATATACGGTGTTCTATAGCCATTTTATGCAACTGTCAAAGAATGACAGATGTGATTTGAATATACGGAAAATTTAAGTTGGTAGTTAATTTGCTTAACATTTTATTTCGCTGACTTTACAAACCTATATTGATGGTAGGTCTCTACGAACTGGAAGTGAGTGTGTCATCATAATTCCCTTGCCCTTATGTGTGTGTGGAGAGAGTGTGTCAGTCAGGAAGGTAGTCATTGGGCACTAGTTTTGTTTTTCTGTTAACCTTTGTTGTCCCACTGCTGGGCAAAGGTTTCCCCCATATTTTTCCACTTTTCTTTGCCCGGTATCTTCTCCGTCCAATCGATTAGGAACGAGTCTAAATCGTCACGCCAGCGTTTCTTAGGCCTGCCTCGGTGACGACGCCCGTCTCATCGTCGTCAGCTCCCACTGTTTTACAACTTTGGCCCATATGTCTAGATGCATCCTGTACGTGTGACCCGCCCGCCGTGGGACATTAGTTACGGAAGTATTATTCCAAACATCGGAAAAACACCAGCCACCTGTAGCGAAAAATGGTAATATCTAGTATACGTACTTAGTTTACCATTGCCATTAAAAGTTAATAGCCATTGGTTCAATAAAATCCTTAGCTCGCATAACCGGAAAGTCTAATTGAAGGCTTACATTAACTACAGTGCCACGTGTACTACCATGACAAAGTAATTCAAGATCGACCATGATCACCTGTCATCAACCAACATACAATCAAGCATTGTCATCTGCTTTGACCAAGGACTATGACCCATGAACTGCCCCGTTGGTCTCGTGGTTGCAAACGCGACTGCTGAGTGTGGGGTCCTGGGCTCGATTCCCGGGTAGATAGATAGATAATACGTTTATTCAGTGCAACAAAAGACACAATAACAAAGAAAAAACATCAAAAAAAGGTGAAACGTAAAAAAAAACCAAAGATTAAAAAGCTAAATTGACCCATAGACACCTTGTACAAGTAAATCTATAACGGTCGATCACTCTGGGCGGTGTGTGTGTCATGGTTGCACCAAATGGGAGTCCAGCTCAGCATGTGCCAGGTACAATACCTGACGCTGGTATTCTGCTGCATCCCGTTAGTGACACCCGGATGTCGAGAAGACACATCTAAGTTACAACAAACTGGTACCTACATAGTGCGGCGCGTATAATAAGATGATAAGTACCTACCCACATCTTAATTTTATTGACTTACGTTTAAAAGCGACAGATACAAGGATTTTGAAATTTTAAACCCATTAAATACCTGTGTAGTGTCCACTGGATTACTGATTATCACAGTTATTATATGTTATGTAATGAAGGGTAGGGCAAAGTGTTATTGGGTTTACCATTAGGAATTTCTTTGTGACAGTCAGGAGTTTGAAAGTTGACGGTTTAATATCCCCGTGCCTCGGAAAGCACGTAAAGCCGTTGGGCCTGCGCCTGATCTCTCCCCAGTCGTGTCGGATTCCCGTCCCATCGGACTATGAGACCAAAGGAACAGAGAGTGCACCTGTATTTGCGCTCACACTTGTGTACCTACCTTGTGTATATCGCCTGCGTACCTGGCTAATCTCCGTTGAGATTGGCCACCATAACCACCATCGATCAGGACGCTATTATGACCCATGAAAGCATATTGGTGCAGGTACCTATTAAAAATGTTCTTCGAACTTTATTTACTTCTAGCCGTTTGGGGTTGAAACCCTCGGGCCGTAGTGGCCGAGTGCTCATGTCTTGTTCAATGAAATCTCTTGGCTGAGTTTTTCCGTGGCCCAAGGGCTGGACAGGGGCTAAGTATTGCCATGCAACGTAGCAATGCCGCCATTTTCTTGGGTACATTACCAGTCGATAGCAATGAGGAGGAATCTTTCGACGCTATATCTTAGTTTGGTTAGGATATTATATTTTTATTTTAATAGTTTGTTAGTTTATTTAGTATTAGAAGTTTATCCAGTATATAATGTACCATATTCTAACAAATAAATGACTATGATTATTATGACTAAGGAACTCATCGTGTAACTTAGGTTCGAGTTCAACGACAATATCGAAATAGGTGCTGGACATTAGTTAGAGACGAAATGCAAATGTTTTCCTGCATGCGTAACATGAACACCATAGAAACGGTTTTGTCGACGGAGAATTAGACAAACTGACAGATAGTATAGACAAAATGACAGATTTCTTTAGAAACCTGTCTACAATCTGTCATTATGTCTATTCTTCCGATGAAACCCTGAAACTAATTCAATATAAAAGAAAAAGCTAAACTTTTTCAGTTAATACGAAGAAAATGGATTTTCCCAAAATAAAAGTCCGTTTAAGACGCCATTGATTTTAGTTTCTAATTCGGAAACTGTGGCTGTCTATTTGGTACGGCGCCAAACTGTCTGTCCCAAATACTTGCCGGTTTATTTCTACCCTAACAACTTTATCCTGAAACTAGCAATAAAAAACTAACCTTAAAACAAGACTCATATAGTCTGAAATAGCAAAACAACAGTCCACAATTCCACAGTCTCATATAACAAGAGAAAATATACTCTATGTTTCAAGAAATACAATTTAAAACCGCTTAAGCATACGTTTTCAACCAGTTAGAATTATATGACACAGCAAAAAGGTCTTAATGGTGCATGAAATAAGATTTGAAATGAGCTTGAAAGTGAGAACGTTGAAATAGTTTTGACATTTCAAAATTAGTGTTGTACGACTGAAAATACGGCCACAGATATATTTGGAAATGCCAAAAGTTTCATGATTTATGAAATAAACAGCACTGCTAGCTATCAAACCATGTTATTGCCGACCTACTGAAGACATGAGCCACCATTTGTAATCCATCCATACCAATATTATAAATTCGAAAGCAACTATACCTTTTCACGCCTAAACCTCTGAACGGATTTCGATAAAATTTGGCAAGGAGATAGATGGCATCCTGAGGAAGGACATAGTATACTTTTTTCCCGGTAGCACGTACCCGTGGAATAAATTCAGACATCCACGCGAGAGAAGCCGCGAGCGCTAGTGTTGCTATGAATTCGCAGTAATATTTAACAGCTAAACTTTAACAGAGTTATAAAATTAAATCTAGAATCGTTTCATTTGTGCAATATACACAAGACTGTAAACTTTAAGATTGCTATTATTTCGTACCCACAGGAAATAACTTCAATATAATAATAATAATATCCCTGGACATTTCACACAGCGTCATCTAGTCCCAAGCTAAGCAACCTAATGCTTGTGTTATGGTAACAAGATGGCTGATAAACTACTTATACTTATATATTTTTTTTTTTTTTGTAAATACATACATATTATAGATAGAAAAACACCTAGACTCGGAACAAATACATGTAGGACTTACAAATATTTGTTCCGTGCGGGAATCGAACCCGCGACACGCAGCGCAGCAGTCCGATCGCTCAGCCACTGCGCTAACCGTGTTGTGTATTATGATTTCACAAGTTTATAACTATGTAGATACATCTAACAACATCAAATCTTACGACTTTAAAGACAATCTCGTATCAAGTGTCAGTTTCAGCAGCCCAGCACGCGTAGCATTACCACCGTACAAACGGAAGAAACGAAACACAAAATGATAGATTGTGTCAAGATTCCGATAGCAAAAATGAACAAGGGAAATGTCACTTTGTATCGAAAGAGATTGTGTCTCATACTCGTATTCACAAACATTACTATGAGATCTCACAGTGCGCGCGGACGCACAGGGTTCCAAAAACCTATTTATAGACAATACTTGAGTGGCGATCGGCACTATGTGTCCATTAAAATTGATGAATTTAAAGGCTTGTCAATATGTAACGCATTGAGAAATTAAATTTTGCATAGTACTGCTACTTTACTTAGACAAGTATTGTTTGTGAATACACACAATGCATTACAATATTGCGTGTCTTATTCTTCGTATAGGTAAGATAGAAGTGTCATACTACGCAAGCTGGTCGTCACTCATGGAGGCACTTTTATTGTACCCAAAAATCCATTTCAAACTATCTTAATACTAGCTATATCGTATCGAAATTAACTCCTTTCGCAACAACTCCAATACCAATAACATAATTTGAAACTCAAAAATTTTAATTTCAACATCATCGTGCAAAAACGAAGAAACCAAAATAATGAACATTAGACAGTTATATATTTACAATGTATTTTCATTCGTAAGGCACTCAACAACAGCATACAGACTAATTTATAGTTTATGATTACTTTCATAAACTATAAATTAGTCTGTATAGTTTAATAAGTAACTAGCTAGTTTTCTGATTTTACCGAAGACGTTTTTTAAGTTTGGCAAAAAAAAGTTAACTTGAAAAAATTTTAACTAAAAGGGTTGAAACTCATTCAATACCATCAAAATTCAATTAGCTGCATATTTATTCACAAATAACACCCTTCCTAAAAGCTAATGCATTGGATGGGTGTATCATAATTGCTACCGTGACGTTTGTGACGAACTTTATATAATTTAATTTTTTAAGCATTGTTCTCGTGTAAGTGACATTGTGTCTTATTTTTGAGAATAAATATCTTTAAACCTAATTTGGTTTCCTATGATGCCACCATCATCTTCCCGCCCTTGTCCCATGTTATTTGTGGTCGGAGCAACACGTTGTCTTCTTCCATTCTCTTCTGTCCACCACCACGCTATCACTCACTCCCTTCTCTTTCATATCATTCCTCAAACAATCCATTAATCATTTCTTTGACCTTCCTCTTCCTCTCCATCAACATTATCATTCCTCCCATTATGTACGGTACGCAAAACGGATTAGCATTAATAAACAAATGCATTGTTTATCAAAAGCGCCGTTAAATTCGAGTTTATCTGCGCCCACGCCACACAGACAGACAGACAGACGCTGGGAAGTAGACCAGCGACAACTTTGCATTGATTCGCCGCTAGTCAATGCAGATTGATAAAATAGCGCTAGTCGTTAATACACGTGACTTGATAATTGATTGTGTGAAAAACAAGAAATTGCGCCCATAATAGAATAAATTATGATAAATTATGGAGCTTGTGGCTAAGCAATAACAGCCGCACGGGTCGGTCGATCAGGTTAAGCTACGCTTGCCGCGGTTGGTCCGTGGATGGGTGACCTTCTTTACATACCAAGACCCCTCCGTGTCTCGAAAAGCACGTGGTCCTGGTTGTCATACGTGAATCTTTGACAGTCGTCACGGGTCGTCAGAAACCCGAAAGTCTGACAACCAGTCTTACCAAGGTTTCGTATTACCCAGCCCAGTAACTGGATTGTGGAGGTCAGATAGGCATCGCTAAATGTAAAATACTGGTGCTCAGCTCAGCTGCATCCGGTTAGACTGGAACCCGACCCCAACATAGTTGGGAAAAGGCAGGCAGATGATGAATAGAATAAATTATAATTTTGTATATATATTATAAGTAGGTATATATTATAGTAATAGTATGTATGTGTATATAAACTATTTATGTATTAATGTACCTAGTTTTAAAAGTTTTTTTTATCATTGTCCCTCTCAATCAAAGCACCTGCCATCTAATCTCTTCACCACCCTTGGTTGACTGGTAGAGAATGCCTAAGGTATTAAGTCCGCCTTTGTATCTTTTTGTGCGAAAAGTTTAAATAAATAAATAAATAATCGAACATTTATAACAGTATCCAGACGTAAATATGTACCTATGAGACATCGAGCTTAAAAAAGATACGCACGTGTTTGAGCTAAAGGACGCTATACATTGAAAACCGAACTATTTCTAAAACTTGATGTGCTACATTATATCCAATGGCTAATTCATTTCGACAGTCCAACATTCATTACGTTATTTACGTTGTTAAGCAGACCAATTTTTCGAACAAAATTATTCAGATTTTGATTGAAAGCGTGGGTACAGGTAACAGTTAAATTAGCAATGGGATAGGTAGGTACTGATGAACACGCATATTTAGAGGTTGGTAGTATTCAGCTTCAGCCCCATGTATAAGGTAAAACTATTTCCAATAAGCAGTTGCAAATTACTAGCATTTATAAACCCAGCAAAACACAAAACTCTTTTCGACCTTGGACTGTTGCACTTCACAGACTTCTATTTCCCAAAGTGCCTCTCCAACAAATGAAGGTCGCCAACCAGCTTTGTGTTTCTGTTTGTAAGCAAACCTCTATGACCACTTCTAGTTCTTCATTTAGTGCCTATTTCGTATCTTCTGTCTAGAACATAATTACTTGGTTTAAAGAGAGCTATTAAATGTTCAAGAAATCTTGCCAGAATATTCTAAAATGTGTACAAAGTATTCTGATTAATAAAGCTATGGAAGAAGTAAAGGTAAAAATTGATTTAAAATAGCTAAGTCGGCGAAAAACTATGGCAGCAATAGGTAATTCTTTAAGAAACGTTTTAATAAACCCATACATGATATCTATACCTACAGACGACATAAATTCAGAAGTTGTGGCTAATAAATCCGATATCAGACGCTTCACCAAATGCATGCTTGACTCGAGTGAAGCATTTGGCGTGAAGGATGCCGAATGAAAGGCAAAAATTAACAAAAAGTGAAGTGTTTGACATCGGTGTAACTAACGCGCTAAAAAGGCATGACGTCTTCAACAAGTCTCACATCATTGCACATCATACAAGGTACTTATATCCGTCGAAAGTCCGAAGTAAGTAGGTACCTAATAGGTATTACGACAATTCCACAAACGTCCGGAATCCAGTCGGATCGCCGACATTTTTCGGATGCCACCCAGACAGCGCGCCAAGCGCCCCACTGACCTTCACTCCTATCAATTGTATAGGACATTTCTACGTGAATGGTATTTCCTTCATTATTATTTCTCTTTATTTCAAGTTCGATATTTTTTTAACTATCTTTTTTCTTGAATTAAATCAATCATACTACATGATTGAGATGGTGACTAGGGAAGCCTTTGAGGCCACGATACATACATATTATGTATATCTAATATTTGTGATATTTCTAAAGATGGATGGTTCTAATTCGCATTTAAGCGTCAGTTGATAACATTCTAATTATCTACTACATTACAGTTCTCACCAGTTTTGCAGGATAGTTCTAAGTTGATATCATTGATGACTTACCTGAAAAAAGAAAAGAAAAAGAATCAGCATTGGGATAACATTCAGATACCAAAATCAAAATCACTCAAACAGAACCGTATAACCATCGGAAACTAATCAAAAACGCATACAAATACACAAGTGAAGAGAAAGTCGACCACGAACCCATGATGGAGCCGATCAATTAAAACCTGTATTATTATATTATTCACTAGTATGTATAGTACGTATATTTTGTTACATGGTGCCTAACGGGATCCTCGCGACGAGACCGACCTGTTTGGAAGCAAGGTGTAATGTTTAGACGAAGTATGTGGTACACACGAAGACACCAGCTTCTATGTCTACATTTCCAGCAGAAGGTGACCTCTCATTGTACGAAAGACTTAGACAATAGAATAGATGTATAGTTATAGAATATTGTTTATTGTTGCTGTAAGTGGTTAACAAATAAAGTTGGTCAACATTTAAAAAGTATATCTACAGCATTCCTGGTTTTCTAACATGAATAGGGCAAACATAAAACTAAAGTAACTATGTACAAGAACTCGTCTAACTTCATCATCATCTGCCTAGCCTTTTCCCAACTAAGTTGGGGTCGGCTTCCAGTCTAACCGGATGCAGCTGAATACCAGTATTTTACATGGAGCGACTGCCTATCTGACCTCCATAACAAAGAAATCGTCTAAATTATTAATTAGAATAGTTCTCAATACATATTTTAGTTTTCTTTGTTTTGTTTAGATAGAAAGGGAGAAGAGGGGCTTGTGGTGGCTAAGTAATAACAGCCGCACGGATCGATCGATCAGGTTAAGCCACGCTTGCCACGGTCCGTGGATGGGTGACCATCTCTACAGACTAAGACCCTCCGTGCCTCGGAAAGGACGTTAAGCCGTTGGTCCAGGCTATCATTCGTGGATCATTGACAGTCTTTACGGGTCGTCAGAAGCCCGAAAGTCTGACAACCAGTCTTACTAAGGCGTATCGTATTACCCAGTAACTGGGTTGTGGAGGTTAGATAGGCAGTCGTTACATGTAAAATATTGGTATTCAGCGGCATCCGGTTAGACGGGAAGCCAACCCCAACACAGTTGGGAAAAGGCTAGGCAGTTGATAATGATGTTTAGATTGAAATATAAGGTAAAGTATATTTTTGGAATTGCCGTTTCAAGGCATACATATTTGTAATATTTTTAAGGTTGTTTACTTTTGAATTAATAATCTGTCTATTAACAAATGAGTCTTATATTAAAAAAAACAACTGCGAATTTTACCATTACAGAAATGTTATTACTCAACTAATATTTTGAAGACAGGAGGCCGATATTTGTTTTTCACTATGCGAGGTTCTACGTAATGGAATGCATAGATTGTTATGCCGTCATGTGTACCTACTGTTTACGAAATTATGTGTATTAATGTAAACCTCTAATACGCTGGTGGAAGTTTTAGTTATGCTCGTAATGTTTAATGTACTGTGGACTTAATTTGAGCTTTTATTTGATTCCGTAGGGGATTTGTCTTGGATCTAGGAGATCCTTTGAGGATTCGTGTAGAATCTTGGTAAAAGCAAAGGTGGAGTTTAAAAGGTTCTTTGGGGATCTAAATTATATTATTATTAATGTTTTCGTTTGTGTTCTTTCCATTCTAGAGAATTTACGTTTATACGTTTATCGCAGAATCTTAACAGCTCTAGAATTCTCAATTCTCCATAAGTTTTTTTTCTTTTCTACAAACATTTGGGTGAGCACTGCTCTCCTAGCTAGGTTATGGAAACCTGTGTTAAGGAGAAGCAGTCCGGTCATATGGTACAATGACGTAAAAGCTGCATACAGCTTCTGATGTTACTGTTATAATTTCGAAGAATTGAGTTAGCCAATTAAAAGTTTAATTAAGATACGTTTTGCTATAATTAAAATAAAATAATTTAAGAAATATGTGTGTGTGTATGTGATTGGGTGTGTGGTGTGTGTTTGTGTGTGTCTCTGTGCGTGTGTATTTGTGCTTATCGATGTTCATCACTTATGTCAATTAAATGAACAAGTTCATAATTGAATTGCATTCCTTCATTACTTTCATCTAGATCCATTTCCATTTAAACATTTCTTAAGAACTAATCGTCTTCTATAATTACTTCTAAAACAACTCTATTGCTTACTTTATCCAACTATCTAGCACCACTTAGCAGTCCAAAAGCATCTACATTTTCCAACGTACCTAATTGATCTTCCATGACCTAATTATATAATTACGAGCCGGCGACCGTCGTACAATTGCCGTTAACAAACAATTGTTTTGTAACTATCTCGGTTAGTTGCTAAGAGACTGTCATGTCGACCGGCAGTTAGGATAATTGTTGTCGTGACAGCTTCGTAAAACATTATGCAGTTAGCAGTTATAGCTAAACTGTTATCTAAGAATGTTGTTAGTATCATGAGGCAAAAACGCTAGAAAAAGAAGGTCGATTGTGTTAAAGAGGATATTATGGTTAAAAATGATTTAACCGATAATAGATGATCTTTAAACGGATCATGAGAGACATCAACAAAAGAGTTAAAAATGCAAAAGGAGAAGGACCTGATGCGCTACCAAGAAATCAATTAGCCACAGAACAGAAACCCTTGGGGCAACCAGATCTTATACAGGATCATTTGATCAAGGATCATCTAAATACACTCATTTGACCATTTCACATAGATTCTAAAACAGGCAAATTCGGATAACCCACCGTTAACAGACCAAGAAATGTAATCAACTTCTGAAGGGAAGTGGGCTGGTTGGAATAACCACCAACGGCTGCCGTGGCCCACGCACAATGGGCCACCTGAAGGACTAAGTGAGGAAAACAAACAAATACTTAGAATTCGAATATTAGTTTAGACTCGATACATAGAAACAATAAGCCACAAATCTGCTCATATTCTTCAACGTTTTAAAATGGTTGTCTCAGCTTCAGTTTATGTAGGTACATAAGCAACAAGCTAGCTAATTAGGCTCAAGCACGTGAATCACGCAGTGTCATCTACAAAATCTAACAAGCCTTTCTACCCAAGGCTACGTCATATTTTAGCTCTCATTATTACATGCAGCCTTCGCTCTGATTCAGTTTTATTTTTATTTCTATTTTCGGCAGACTTCCTTCCACTTGTCTCGCTTCAGTTCAGTTCAGTTTCTTAATGAGGTCATTTCATATTGCAGTATTCATCTAAATTCTAAGATATAAGACTTTATATCTATGTCACTTGAATGTGGTTCCATAATCAGCCTATAATGTCCCCACTGCTGGGGGAGGGAGAGGGCCGTAATCCACCACGCAGGGCCAATGCGGGTTGGTGAATGTCACATATCTTCGAATTTTTGGGTCTAGGACGTGCCGGTTTCCTGACGATGTTTTCCTTCACCGTTTTGAGAGCAGTGGTGATGAAATAATTTACACCTAAAGTACCTGTCTGGTTCGAACCCACAACCTACAACTCGTAAGTCACCGCCGTTACCACTTGGCCACCACTGCTGTCTCTCTCTGAATGTGGTTCATTACATATAAAAGCAACTCACGTAAGTCTTTGCGTTTTATCTCTAAAGTGTGGAATGTCTCTGTATTCTTTATTCACAGACCTCCTATATTCACAGTTTCTTTGAAAGTTAAGATAAAAGCAGTTCGTACTTGAGATAAATAAAATTAAATGTAACCCTGAAGAATTTTCTGAGATATGTTCGGTAAAGTAGTACTTTAAAATAGTCAAATAGAATTAATTTGTGCCATGTCTTACGTCTGGGACATTTTGTATAGGATATTTCGAGGACTTTGCTCAATCGCCAAAAATTTCTTATACTCGTGCTTTACATATGTTTTCTCTCTCTTGTCTTATACAATGAGGAGACAACTATACGACAATAAATGAAAACACAAATTCAGGAAGGGCTGATTTTTCCAACGCCATATAATTTTATATGCCTAACTGTCAGACGTCAATTTTATTCCACGATTGAAAAATTTGCCCTTATTCAATGGGCCGACTATGAGTTTTCAATCTTTGACTAGCTACAGTGACATTAGAGCTGAGAGCTATTTGATTGATTTTCTGTTTCCAGACTGGAAACGTCATTAGATATAACGACGTTTGATTGATTGTCATAAAGTCGTCTTCACCTTGTACTTAAAATCTGCATAGTTAGTATAATTTAAACTTTTAACACTATCAGTATCTATAAATAACTTGTTTATTAATATTCATAATTTCTAATTTTCATTACCACCTACGGAACCAGTCAGACCACCTCACTCAGCTAGTAATGAGATTACCCGTTTATTCACTAGTTTATTAGCAACAAGGCCGATCGGCGATCACCGTTAGCTATTATTGCTTTCGCGCCAATGTAATTGGAGCAAAGGTCATTCACTACAGCTACCGAGAAAATGGCGCCGAGACAGCCAATCAGGACTCGAGATTTATTTGAATACCGAATGAGAAGAAAAGAGAAAATAAAATCTTACTGATTTTGATGTAACTGTTACACACTATAGACTGTGCCCAGGATAGATGCTCAACGAACATAATAGTAGTATAAGAAATAAGAGAGTAACTTCTGTTACGCCAGAAATCACATATATGACTTGAAGAGTCTCACTCTCTCTCTCTCTCATCATCTGACTAGCCTTTACCTATGTTAGGTACATCTTCCAGTCTAACTGGATGCAGCAGAACACCAGTATTTATTAAGAGTCCCATTGCATGATAACTTAATATCCTGCTGATGTATTCTGTAAAATATCTCACCGTGAAAACTTAGGTGAAGTGAGCTGGCAATAGTCTAAATTTCAGTAGCATAAGGTGGAATGACAAGTCACTGCAATCTCACTTTACTAAAGTTTTCACGGTAAGATTCTTACAGAATAGACCGGCTCGCGCAAGTAAAATATATTCTTAAATCTTGGTTACCCGTAGATTTGTTGAAAAAAACACATGTGCGTGGTGCCGTCAATCCTATAAAATCTGATAACCAAATCTGGAGCCTTATTATTTTTTTTCCTCCTCCCATACTATTAACAATGTAAGCTATCAATCACCCCAGCCATAAGAAGGCAGTGTTAAAACATCGTATCTTCAATATTCCATACACGTAGCATCAAAAACATGATGACCATAAACAGATTAGACTTTATGATCAAGATTAAGAGTCAATGATCGCTTTAGGAATAAAAGAAGTACTGATTCTTGTACAGGTTAATGTGGGCAGACTTCAATATGAACAACGACGACATATATATCAAGCTATACATTTTCAGTTTTAGCTGACCTCGCTTTGTATAAGCTTTTCGTGCAATGAGTCGGCTTATACTGGCAATGTACAGCTTGATATGTTGTCGTGCGTACATTAATCATCATGATCATCAAAAATGATGGTTCATCATCAGCACATAAAATTAACTCCTGAATAGGGGCTGGAATTGTCCCACTCCAGGGTAAAGACTGAACGTAGCGAATGGAAGGTTTCCTACAAGGTGAACCGGTGACACTGTGAAAACCGCAGGAATTTGCTGGATGTGAGAAGCACAGGATCCATCGAAGAGTTCATCGTCCACCAGTGGACGTCTTTCGGCTAAAATGATGATGATGATGAAGGTAAAGACCACTTCTCGTATAGAGAAGGAACAAACATAAAAAAATACGACACTTGATCACTGCATTTCGGCCCTTATGGTCTAAGTCTGGGATAATCATAACGTACCTATATACAAAGAAGATATTGAAAAGGTACTATGCCATCTTTAAACTTAAGTTTACTGCTTATGAAGCAGTTTCGCAAACATACCGCCTGTTCCAATAAGAATAATATTGAAGAAGAAAATGAAACCGAGAACGATATTGAAACGAAAGATTCTCAAGAGGCTCGGAGACTGTTGTCAAATATTCATTACTTCATTAGTTTAGAAGAATAAAATCGCAACTAATCTTCCAATGTTCACTTAACACACCAAAATAACCATAAAAATACTTGTTATTATGTCTACGAACTTCCGCATACATTGAGATCCCAAAATACGCGTAGGAAATAGTCGGAATAGGCTAACGAGAGGGTGGGGGGCGATCCATCATCCCCCAAACGGCGTCCACTTACAACAGGGTGGGAGGGTATTGCCAACTGCAAAAAGTGTGAAATATCGCTGGCGAATTGTGTTGCCAGATATTTTTAAGTGAAGCCAATTAGAAGATTGTTTGTTGTTACTTTTATATACACCAGAATAGTTCATATTTTATCGTAATGACCTCCCACCTGGACATGAGTTACCTTGGGTAACCTGGAAGTATTTAAACAGACTCCTGACCAAGGTTGGCCGAAGCAAGGAAAACCTGTTCAAGTGGAGACTCATAGACGACTCTGCCTTGGAGTGTAAGTGTGGTGTTGTTCCACAAACGATGGGACACTTAATATCGTGTCCTGCGTGTCCTGTCAGCTGCACGTTACAGGAACTGATGGACGCTGATGATGGCGCCAAAAAAGTACTGGGCCAAGTCCATTTAGATTGCTATTGACCCGCTAAGAAGAAGATCGTAATGTAGGTATGATACCGTTTGTAAATACTTTCCCAAAAATAAATAATGCGAAATGTTCTTGAGAACGAGATTGATCATAGTATATATTATGTATATTGCTATGACTTGTGCGGTAAAAAAGACTCATCTTTAGAGACACTTTCAATAAAATGACAAAGCATTTGAGTTCCAGATTTCAGCATTACCAACCTATAATAATATCAAAGACAATAAACTTAAAGCTCATAGTACGTATTTTAGTGCCCAAACCCAGACACGATGAATAAATTAACTACATGTACAGACGCCAGCACATCAAGCTACCCGAAACTATCATATTTTGCCAATCAAATTTGAACCTAATGCTTTAGCAATAAAGTTGAAAATCTATTAAAGAAATTTGACAGATTGTAGTAGCTTGATGTACTGGCGTCTGTACGATTTCAACCACGAGGTCAAGGTCTACTTCAAAATTCAGACAGAATGGATGAACTATCCAATAGGACAACGACATTTCTAGGAACAGTCATTAATTTGAACCTTAATTAGACAATGTCGCGGCATGCATCCTCAATGGGTGGCTTTAATCTACAAATTGGTAAGTTCCGCTTCTTTTCCCAGAACCGACTACTATTGTTGGACAATTCGTTCCTAAGTACACTACAATAAACAGGAAGTATTCATTATTGCTATGGTTTAAAATATTTCTGGGAAATGTTTTAGTGAACTAGTAATTAAATAAGGAAAAATATAAAACTAGCGGACCCAGCAGTCGTCGTCCTGCCCGGAAAAGCAGCGCCACCTACCTGGTCCAATTTTGTTTTCAAACCATCTAGGAACCCATTGAAATATATACACACCAAATTTCATCCAAATCGGTCCAGCCATTTAGGAGGAGTTAGGTTACAAATACAAACACACGTACAGAAGATCTATATATATTAGTACTAGCTTTGCCCCGCGGTTTCACCCGCCCCGTGGGAATATCGTGATAAAAAGTATTATATGTGTTAATCCTGGTTATAAACTATCTGTGTGCCAAATTTCATCATAATTGGTTCAGTCGTTTGAGCGTGAAGAAGTAACAAACATACAAACACACACTCACAAACTTTCGCCTTTATAATTTATATTACTGTGATGAATACATGATACAGAATGAATTACTTACTGCGGGTAAAGGCGATAAAAATCACGAGCGCGCTTTATGTGAATTTTAAGTCATTGATATAAGGGTTAAATTAGAATGGTTCACGCGCACTCATGAAATGCAACATCTATACATTACCGACACACCATGCCAACTAAATTGACGCATTGAGGCTTTTTAACAAAATTTTTCCTCTTAAGGTGGATGCTCCAAGGTAGCCCGCGAAATTCATATTTTCTTACGTTTTGTGCAATTTGCTGGTCAGTACTAAGTTGTACGTTGATTAAAATATGATTCGCGGCCGTAACAAATATGTATTTACAGAATTATAATCATTCGAATCAGTAATAAAACTTGTTAAGCTAGCATAATCCTAAAATGTCAAGATTTCATGTAATAGTCTTAGTCTAGGATTACTTGATCTTAGAGAGTTGTGTTGATGACTTTAATGATTATAATTCTGTAAATACATATTTGTTACGACCGCGAACCATATTTTAATCAACGTACAACTTAGTACTGACCAGCAAATTGCAAAAAACGTAAGAAAATTTGAATTTCGCGGGCTACCTTGGAGCATCCACCTTAATTCCTTCATGAATTTTATGTTAAGTTGGGCAATATCCTGCTCTATTAAATCATTATACGACTTCCTCTTTTGGAAGTAACTCAAATTGGCAACAGAATGAGGAATCTCATTTTTATTCACTATCTACTTATGAAGGATGAAACACCATTCAAATTGAAGAAGACTGGCTGAATCGAAATAGTGGTAATGAGGTCTGATTTTTTTTATATGAAAACTTTTCATTTCGACCAGAGACCCACTCTCTTTTTTGAAGTCACTGTTCTTAGCTAATTTAGAATAGTTTTCCGTATTTCGCCTCCCTTAGGGGGGGGGGGGGGGAGGAGTGTTGAACAAAATAATCAATAAAACCCTCTATCAATCAATAGGATTTTAATAATCATAAATCTGTAAGTACATATTTTTTACGTTCACGAATCATATTTTGTTCAACATACTCGTACAACCTGCTGCGGGGTAGTTGCGCAACACAGTATTAGTAGCAATGGGTTTCATTTTGACAGTTCAACAACATTCATTGCGTTCTTTACGTTGTTAAGCAGACACATTTTTTGAAAATATGAAGCAATGTATTAGCGATATCGTTCAAAATATTGCGATTAGTAGTTGCGATTCGGAATTTCATTTTGAACATGTTACCTGTAGAGATATAATTAAAACCTTTCACACATTAAATGTTAAAAAGACTGCAGATCTGTGGGGTAATTCTGTAGAAGTTGCTAAGTCTATTATTGACATTGTAGCACCTACTCTAGCTCTTATCTTTAATAGTTGTATTGACAGTGGGGAGTTTCCTGACCTCATGAAAAATAGTAAAATAATACCTTTGTTTAAATCAGGTAGTACATCAGACCCTACAAATTATAGACCTATTTCTGTACTACCTACCTTTAGTAAAATTTTTGAGAAATTAATTTTAGATCAAATGCAAAGATTTTTTAATAAACATAAATTATTACATAGCAAACAGTTCGGTTTTACAAGGGGTCGTTCAACTACTGACGCCGCTGTTGAACTTTTAGGACATATTTATAATGCTTGGGAAGATAAATGCGATGCCTTGGGCATCTTTTGTGATTTGTCCAAGGCATTCGATTGCGTTCTTCACGAAACGTTAATCAGGAAACTCCGCCACTACGGAATCAGGAACATTGCTCTGGATCTTCTTACCTCATACTTGAGTAAGAGGATTCAGAGCGTTGATGTTAATGGAAAAAGATCTCCCGGATCTATAGTAACAATGGGAGTCCCACAGGGCTCAATTCTTGGCCCTTTCTTGTTTCTTATTTATATAAATGACTTGCCGTACCTCATAAAGGATAATCATGATATAGTGTTGTTTGCGGATGACACTTCACTTTTGTTTAAACTTAAACGTCAGCAGCAGGCTACTGACGATGTAAATACCGCGATCTCTAAAGTAGTCCACTGGTTCAATGTTAATAATTTACTTTTAAACGAGAAAAAAACCAAATGCATTAAGTTTACGCTACCTCACGTTAGGCAGGTGAAAACCAATGTGTTGATAAAGGGCGAAGAATTGAATCCTGAAGACAGCACAGTATTCTTGGGCATAACTTTGGATGCTAAGCTTCAGTGGGGTCCACATATAGATAAATTATCAAAAAAGCTAAGCTCCGCAGCATACGCGGTTAGAAAAATTCGTAATTTAACTGATATAGAGACAGCCCGTTTAGTGTACTTTAGCTATTTTCATAGTGTAATGTCGTACGGTATTCTATTGTGGGGAAATGCCGCTGATATTCAGACTATCTTTGTTTTACAGAAGCGAGCTGTTCGATCAATTTATAAATTGAGTACGAGACACTCGCTCAGAGAAAAATTTAAAGAAATTAATGTTATGACTGTGCCTTCTCAGTATATTTATGAAAATCTTTTATATGCCCATAAAAATATAAAATTGTTTAAAAAGTATAGTGATATACATGATATAAATACTAGAAACAAACACAAATTTGTTGTACCTACAACAAGGCTCAAGAAAATAGGTGGCTCGTTCAGATGCCAATGTATACGCTTCTACAACAAAGTTCCAAGCCCCGTTCAAGATCTAAGCCTTAATAAATTCAAATCATTCATTAAACGTAAGTTGTGCCAGAAAGCCTTTTATACCGTTAAGGCTTATATCGAGGACAAAAAGGCTTGGGATTAAACTGCTTCCAATTTTTACATTTATTGAATGTTTTTATTTTGTTTTGTTGTTTTTTTTTTTTTATATATACATTTTGACATTAATGAATTTGATATATACTATGACATTTGCTTACTTTGTAAAGTATTCTATTATTTTAATTTTTGTGAATGTGAAGACTATGTGGGTCATTTTATTTTTTATTGTTCTCTCTGTTCTGTTAGTTTTTGTCATGGTCTGGCAGTTTGAGTAATTAATGTGGCCTACCCAAATGTCCTTTCTTTGGTATTGTTCGTCGAACCGTTGAGCTCCTTAAGTTTTGAGTTGAGCTGCACGATTTCTGACATATGCGTGCACTGACTGGACAGGTCCTCTCAATCTGTGTGGTTCTTTCCTCAAAAGACCATCTCAGACATCGACCTACATGGTCTTCATATGATCTGACCAAGATTATGTCTGGACTTTAAAAGAGACTGTGACGTCTGAGTTTGTTTCGGCCTTTCTTCTCAGACTAGTCAGATAGGAAACGCCGACCTCATCTAGTTTTAAAATATGATTGACGTGTAAAAGTGTTTGTACAAACCTACTTACAAAATAAAATCATTTATCATTTATCATTTATCATGGCTCTATTTTTGGCAACACCCGCCTCCGGGGGAGTGTGGTAAGAGCCACCCCCCAGGCTCGGAGAGGGGGGTGGATGCTGCAACGCGCCAAGGTCACCCCGACCTTGACATTTAGCGGTTCGCCGAGGAAATCCCTCCACAACTGTGTATAGTACGTACCTACATGCCTGATACAGCGTGGTGTAAAAATATTCTGAAGGATTTTTGTAAAGGGTTTTTTTTAAAGTGACCTCAAAGACTCTGGTAACCTACTTTTATGGCGATGAGATTGTTACTGAGAATAATTAATTAATTAAAACGTGCATTGGAGCTTCACATGTTCTAGCCAGAGGGTTACGTAAACGGTGCTCTGAGAGAGTCCTTGAATCGTCATCAATTTTTTATATGCTTGAGTACGAGGCTTTTGAATACGCTGTTATATGTGTATATTTTATGTCTTTTTTTTGTAATGTGCGTTTTGTTTATGCAGAATAATCACTTTTTCTTTCTTTATTTTCTTTCTATCTGCCTAGCCTTCTCCCCAATGTTGGGGTCGGCTTCCAGTCTAACCGGATACAGCTGAATATCAGTCTCGTATTTTGCATGGAGCGACTGACCTCCACAACCCAGTAACATGAACGTGTCCTTGAATATGATTTGAAAATTATAATAAAAGAGGATAAATGATGTGGCGACTTCACATACATGGTAGATCGATATCTAAATACGATGAACCAAACAATAAAACAATTTCTAAACTCATAATTTCACGTACATACGCAGTAGACCGCGTGTCGGTAGTAAGTAATTTTGACCTTGACTTGGCGTAGTAGTACATACTACGGAGTTTTAATAGTACGAGTATGTGAGGCTTATACAGCGGGGTAATTGTGAAACACACTACCAAGTAGCAATCGCTTTCATTTCGACAGTTCATCAACATTCATTGCGTTATTTACGTTGTTGAGCAGACAAATTTTTCGAACATAAAAGTCAATTTATTATTTTCTTTACAATACAATATTAACATTATCTATGCTAACATTTAAAATAATAATACATATGTACATATGAAAAAACAAGCAAAAGAATAGCATAAGCACCAAAAAATTCGTCCGCATCGCTGTCAACAAGAACAGTGCCCAAAAGGCTGGCAGCATTGCAACGTTGTATGGCGATGCTAATTCTTTGGCCAAGAAACAGGCCAGCCCTCTGGTCACGTGAAGCGTCGACTAACCGCTTGGCGATATCTTGAAAAATCAAGTGGACAAAGTCAATGGATTAGCAATATCCTTCAAGTGATTCAAATTATAATTGAAAATATGTTACGCAATGAGGGTGTAGGCAGGAAGACATGCATGTAAGTACCTATACTGTAAAAACTTCACCTGAATTTGTATTTTATGTTTTCATACCAAACTTTCAGGGCCTGATTCAGTGCCAGATGGGATATTCAATTTTAAATTGATCTGGTCGATACAGGCACTATCTACCATATACATATTTTAACTTGAACATGATCTGCCAGATATTTGAACTGATTGAGAAGTTTCAGTTAACTACTGAAAAATATCTGGAGGTGGTGAACTGCTTACAGACCACAAATATTTCTAAATACAATTTCAATTTGCATTTGTATTTTTTTTTCTAATTGGTTTGGCAATAGTCGCATTGCAATAACGTCAATGACCGCTAGTTGACAGCCGTCCAACTATGTAAGTACCATGTAATTTAAAAGAAAATGATCTAGCAGCTGTAATTATCAGCTCATTTGTAAACCAACTGCTTTTCTTGTGATAATCGACTTAACAAAGAAGCTCGAGCAACTTACAATAAAGAACTCATACTTACTCGTATATCGTCACACATGTAAAACGAATTCCTCATAGTTTTCACTATTCAGTACCTAGCATATTTTTAGTTTTCCATATAAGTGCAATAACCCAGAATCTATAAACCACATAATATTAAGGAATCACACAAATTCATCATTTACTCGTACCATTAATTCCATCCGTTCTCTTGAACACGGAAACTATCTAATTAGTTAAAATGCATTATTCTTTTTGTTTTAAGAAATTCAACCACCCTTTGCGGAATAGTTGCCAGGTTTTTATTTAATAAGTACTTGCTAATTCCATGATTTACTTAATAAAGTACCTACTAATTCCATGATTCAATAAAGTACTTCCTAATTCCATAATTTATTACAACTGACTCACCAAAACGAGCCATCTTCCACGTATTCAATCCTAAACAAAAAGCTAGTCTAAAAAATTCGTAACTTTTTCTAACTCGCCTGTCGATCAGCATCGGCGCACTAGGAAGCGCACGCGCACAGCCTAAGGTCATCACACTCATTTAACTGGTAATGGACACGTTACTCATCGCACCGTACAACACACACAATACTTGAATACTTTATTACAGTAGACTTTAATTGCTGGGATGCCCCTGGTGTTATTTTGCGGAGGAGATTTAGGTATTTCTATAACATAACATCATGCCTGTATCTCCGCGAAGGGTTAGGCAGAGATGGACATTCACATTTTGCCAGTTATGTTTAGGTCCCATTAAAGCCAGCCTGTTGCCATCAAATCTAGACTCCAGGCTGATACTGAGAAATTCCTGCGTAGAAAAACCCAATAACAATTATGTAGTATTCTAAATGTTTTATTTAACTCCAGCCTACAGTCTTGGAATATTGAGAGCATCGTGCCATTGTCTTGCACTCTGAGATTGCTTGCCTTTCTTTTGTCTAGTCTCTCTTCCCAGGTTCAGTTTTACATCTAAGTGGTTGTGACCTGGGAGGTCAGCTGTCCTCGTTGTCTCTCTCCAGTTCATTAAATTTTGAAGGGGATTGAAGATTTTTATATGGAGCCTGGCATACCAAACTGTCCGCCATTTTGTTTTTTTTTTTTCAAAATGGCGGCCACGCATGAAACCTATATAAATCGATAGCTGACATCAATGCCAACAGAAAACAGGACCGTGAATTGAGATAGTGCTAATTACTTCTGATCGGTTACTTAACATAGTTTAGCTTCTTTAAAATTCCAGTGATCTGATTTCGTCAAGAAAAAAGAAAAGCTGCAAAAGGGGGTGGCCCTTTAGTCACTCAATACAGCCACAATCCTATAGGTATGACTTCCACACATACAACTGAGGTACCCTGTTCCGGGAACCAAATACTACAATTGATTACCAAGAATAAAAATATTGCAATAACGATAAGCTAAAAATAACAATTGCCTTTGTGACCCTACAAAGGCAATCGTTATTTTTAGCATACTCACTTGGCTAATAAACTGTATTAATCCAACAAAAGAATAAAGATAATATTACTTACAAAAATGATCGCAGAAAAGTTTTAGATAAAGCTGACTAAGGACCGAAATGGTTAGAACAATGTAGAGGCCTGCCCACAAAACTGAATAATGAAGGCTCAGTAGATGGTGAGATAAAGATAGGACTATCGATTTGTTATAAATTAAGGACTGAACGTGTAAGAGAGAGCGACACAGAGAAACTTTATACAGTGTTATCGTGATGAACTTACGAGAGCATGAATTTCAAATCACTTAGCAAAGAGATCGGTAATCAGATACCAGAGCTACTATTCTATTTTACTATTCTATTAACTATTTTGGCGCTAAAGATTTTGAGATAAAAGTGGGGCTACCTCTACGGAACGGCAACAGGGTGTGGATGTGGAGCTGTGTCCCAAATTATGTTCCAACTCCTGTCCTGCCCTCTGTGCCCCAAAATATACAGCCGCCAAAGTGACCTCTGCGCTGCCACCGACGACGCCGTAGAAGTGGCGAAGTTTTGGGCCAACAAAAAGTAATAAACTTTCGTGACATCTACACGAAGAAGATGGCATTTTTGAGAGAAAGGCCAGCTCCAATGAATTGTTACTCGAAGTAAATAACAAGAGAAATAAACACATAGCTTAGACAAAAGAAATTAAAATCCAACTTTACAGCAAGCCTCATAAAAATCTAATCTCCTAGACAGCAGTAAAAGTGAAATTAGAAATAAACAATAAGAAATTCCCATAGAAAGTATTAACAAAATGAGACTTGCACAAAAGGCTTATCCATCTATATTATAATAACTGTTATTAACATTATCAAGATCAAGTCAGACGCATGTATTATATAACCGACCGGTCGGTTCAACTCTAGTTATCACCAAGGTTTCAATATTCAATAACTTGTCTTTAACTGTAGTTAGCGCTTTAACTAGGTGGTAACAGTTATCAGCACTTGACCGTGTCCACCTTTTATGGGAGACGAGTTTTTCTGTGTTTATTGTAACACCATATATGCATAAATACATACGATTATTGATATGGAAAGATTAGAGAAAGAATTGTTGACTGGAACATACTGTTTCCAAATAATTTTCTAACGGACTTTCAGTAAGAAAGTTTGAAAAATAAGAGACGCAGAGACACAATTTGTAATGAAGCAAAACAATGAAAACTATATTATGAACCTGTTAGTCCCTAACCCTACCTAATAATGACTCTGGATGATGCTACTGTAGATGAAATAATCAAAGACATTCTTGAAGAACAACGAAGAACAAATGATATTTAAAAGTAAAATACAAGTAGCAACGGACTGCATAATTTAAACAACATTATACTTTCTTGTATCTAGCTCATGCAAGCTCAAAACTCATGAGATTTTCTCGAAGTGCAATGAGTTTAAATATTATTCAACGACTCTAAAAACTAGCTGGCGAAGCGGCAACGCCTTACAAAGCATGACACGAAATTTTCAGTGAAATTCAAAACCACAATCCGCTGATGTAACTGCGTACAATAGATCTTTTTTCGGTATATAATAACCACCATAAAATCGGGGAAACTACTATTTTATTTAGACTTATTACAGCACTCCAATTTAACCTTTATTGTGTCGACGAAAATACTTATAATGGCGTGTGATTCCTTTGTAAAAATGGCACGTCTCGAGTATTTGTGGCAGCAATTTAATAAGAAGGTGTTATGAAATGAAGTTAGACGTAATTAATACGTCGATTACGAAAATTCTTGAACATTACGCGTAAAGCAATCGTATTGTTGATATGCATATTATTAGTGTGGTCACAGTTGTGGTAAACACCAGACTTTTATATTGTAGTCATATTCTAAAAATAGGACGAACCTTGTGACTTGTATATCGTGAGAACCAAGTAAGTTGACCAGGGAATCTAAATGAGTATTAACACGCTCAGCGCCAAGCCCAATATGCCAATACCAGTACACCAGGAAAATTCCCTAGGCCAGGGCAACATTTTTTGTATACAAAATGTATGGAAAGTGTGCGCGTTAGCGATACACGGCGCTTAGACTGGAATGGTGCTTGTGTATCAAAAAGGAACAAGTGTTTAAACAGTGTGTATCGCAAAAGATACACATGGCGCTGAGCGTGTTAAGGAGCCCCCTAATTGAATAACACACTATAAATCACTATCTAATTTGGAGGATAGAATAGAATACTCTTTATTACGTACACCATATAAATCACAGAAACCTAACTATGTAAATTTTACAAAGGGTGACACAATGGGCGGGCTATCGTAAAAGCGATTTAAGCGAAGAATTTTATTGCTAATCCATTGCTTCATATGTTCGAGAAATGTGTCTGGTCAACAACGTAAATAACGCAATAAATGTTCTTGAACTGTCAAAATGAAAGCCATTGCTACTGATGGTGTGTTACGCCACGTTGCCTAACACTTCGTTCTACAAAAATTAGTAAGAAAATTCTAAGATCCCGAAAAGAGGAAAGTCTGACAGAAAATGGATATACTGTGTGAAAAATAATATGACTAAGAGGGAAGTAAATTCTAAGATAACAGCTGAGATTTATGGAAGAAAAAGATGTACTCCGCAAACTCCAAATAAATTTGGGAATAAGGGCAGAAGGATGATGACTTCAAGTCAAAATCAAAGAATTTATTTCAAATAGGCACATAAAAGGAACTTTTGGACGTCAAAATTTACAGTAAACTAGAATTGATTGTAGTCGCCACTTCCAAAAGGTAGTTTTCGTATGCAGAAGAATGGACAAGAAACTCCAGGGGCGTTACTATTTTAAAATATTTTACAATAATTAAGTTGCATAAAGCCGAAGAAAATTTAAATAACATTGTATTCACTTCCGACATAGCTAATAAACTCAACTGTATTACCTAACCAATATTGAGTACACTTACATACTATCTACGATAATAGCTTCCAAGATCGAACAGACAAGATTGTCCAACGAAGCATCTTTATCTCATTATGTGATGTTACCACTGGAACACGTGCACTAAAAATGATTTATCAGGCATTGTTTTCTTTTTATCTTTCGTGTTTTGTCTTGAATTTTTTTGTTTTTCTCTACTAACCATCCACTACTTCGGATAATAGTTTATTTCAATATTACTCAGCTTCTAACATTCCGTCGGGTCTTTTGCGCCACCCACGACTGTTAATTTTAAATACTAATTTAAAAAATTGCAAATTCATCAGGTTTATTCTACTGTTCTTAACATAACATAACATCGCGCCTGTTTTTCTCGATAGGTTAGACAGAGATGTACTACTCTCTTCTTCTTCATTATAATTTTGCTATCCTACAAACTCCATAGACATTTTGATCAAATTTCATGGTGACTCTTTCTCATCCACCATTTTTCACCATTCTCTAGCGTCTTTCTCAATCAGTCTCTAAAGATTAGCTATGTTCTCATTCTCAATTTTACTGACAGACAGATTGCATACAAATCTCGACCCAAATCTATTCTTAAATCTCAATTCATATTTGAGTATCGTTCGAGATCTGAATAATCTTCGTAACCTGATTGGCCAATACGATCAATTATACATAAATTAGCGTAATAAATGTTAAAAGTAGCCATATAATAAAAATAATACGTGCATTATATATGTATATTGTATAGACATTGTGGTGCAATATGGAGCGCGGGATTTTAAAGAGCGAGTGAACGGACGGCCTCGAGTGTGGATAGTGCAGTAATAAAACGGATTGGAGCTGCAGAGATTTTGTTATATAAAGGTATATGAGAGTTCTGATGAACAAGTGTAGGAGGCCAAAGAAAAGATGGATGGCCCATTTAGATGGTGATTGGGATGGTGAGGATGTTAAAGCTCAGATGACGGCTAATAGATATGGTGGAAGGATTATGTAGTTTTAATACTAGTGGGACAAGAAAACTAGGATACAAGCAGAATGACGATGATGATGTTGAGTGACGCGAGCGAGTTGACGCCGGGGGTAGTAAAAAAGGAGAAAAGATGAAAAAGCTTGTAATATATCATCTTTTAGTCGACTAAAGACGCTAAGAAAACCTCTCTAATCAAATCTTTATTGGAACGAATCTCTTTTTAAGCACTTACATTACTATGCATACTATTGCATTACGAGTACTAGCATTATTACTATGAGAATAACAACACTTGCTATTCTACCTGAGGGGCAATTCTCGTAATTTTAAGAACGTTCACAAAGTGATCTCAGTTTCAATCTGTCAAAAATATCCCTAATTTTCCTACATTTTTTACGAGTTTTTTACATTGATTGTCGCTGAGATGAGATTGCGACTTGATTTTCAACGTTTTTAATTACGGGATATCAATCTGCATGAGACACACACACACATGACATGACCTGACCAAGATTATGTCTTGACTTTGAAAGAGAATGTGACCACTGAGTTTGTTTCGTTCTTTCTTCTCAGAGTAAGTGATTAGGAAACACCGAAGTCCTATAGTTTTAAAACATAATTTAATGTTGACGTGTAAGTGTTTTTTTTTTAATTAAAAAAAAATATAGACTTATATTTCATCGTTTAACTATACATTGCCAAGTTTTCTTAGACCTTCGTGGTTAGACATTGCAAAATCTTCCGAGTGCACTAGGGCAGCAACATTGTGTAGGTACTGATAAAATCTCCCTCTGATTACCAATCAGTCTGCGAAGCGTGGTGACTAGCCTTATCCCCCTTAGATCGTTAGCTGTATTGTATATATATATCTACATATCTCCGGTCTATATACAAGCTTAGTTTTTGTTTAAAAAAGTAAGCTTGTAGACGACAATAAATTGAATTTCGTATATAAACTCATGACGTTCCTAGTCAGTACAAAAAATCAACCGATCCAATAGTTTAGTCTCTTTAGCTTGTCAAAGATTGGCAAAACCCAGAGTCAGCTCATCAGTACTCGGGACAGCACTTAGTATTTTGTTTGAAAAACACGTTTTCAATTTCGACGTTAGAATTTATTTGAAAGTTTTAAAATATTTCTACGCATTAGTTAGTATTGCTAGTGCTTTCATTTATTTTCGTATTGTTGTTTCCACTTTGTACTATCTACCATACACGTCAATCCGTTGTGAGCACTTTCATTTCCAAAAACAGAAATAACTACACAATTTCCTTTCAATTTAACTTCTCTTTGAACCAAGAAGGCTCTTCCAAAGATATGATAGGCAAGATACCCATCCTGTTTGAGCTTTCACATACAGAATCTACACATCAGTGATTTTAATCGACTTTTAATAAGATCAAGGGAACACACATTCCAAATACTTAAAGTGATTCCTAATATTATACAGGCAAACTTTAGGTTATAATTGAATTTTCATATATGGACTAGGAACGGCATTTGATATACACAACTTTGGCTAACACTTCTATAGCTTTTAAAAATGAAATCGAACACAGGAAGTAGTCCTTAAAAAGGCTTCGTTACAAAGATATTTGTAATTTCATTTAATGAAATTTAATTTAGCTATGCAGTAAGAAAGGGTCTTAATTTGGCCTATGCTGCCGCTTAGCGTAATTAAAATGATAAATCTATCAAATGTTTTGGATAAAGAAATAAAGAGGTATGCATATCGGGTGATTTACATTAAGGTTACCAGTAACCTTAACGTCACCCGATATGCATGCCTCTGAAACACTATGAAAATATGCAAATATAATCAGTTATATTTGCATATTTTCAAGGTCTGAACATCTGGTCGAAGTTTATGTATATCGTCCGGAACACGGTGTATACGCAGTTTAATTCATTGTCGTATTGTCGTCTTCATCTAGTATACCAATAGATAGAGTCTATAACTATGAATGTGTTTATCTTTCAATGTTTTCTCACGATGATCTCAAGTGTAGCCATAATTCAGGAAATAGCTAATAGTTTAGTCACAACGTATCATTATTAATGAGTTATGGATCTAGGCAGCTCGCAGGTAAAAAAGGCAATTCAACAAGATTTCTAACAGGCATGCATCCTTCCGTTAAAGGAAGTTAGTTAGCGCAGACTGTAGCGAAGAGGAAAGCATTAAACACCTAATTATATATAACTTTAAATAAATGATATATGAATTTATTTTTATCATTTACTAGCTTCCCGCGACTTCGTCCGCGTGAAATTTCGACCCATCGCGTCGCATCCCATCGCTCGCCTGACTTTTTTTCATTTTGCTCGGTTCCTATGAGTCGTAGCGTGATGTTAGATAGCCTATAACCTTCCTCTAGAATCAGGCTAACAAATGCAATAAGATATTTTTTAATCTGACTGGTAATTCCGGAGATTACCCCCTATATACATACAAACAAACAAACAAATTTTACCTCTTTATAATATTAGTTTATGAGTTCTATAGATATAATTTACGCTACCTTCTTATATTAACAGGAAAAATATATCAGATAGATCTTTAATAAAGACAACACGGACTTACACGGACACGGATTTTTTCAGTAGGTACCTAACCTTACTTACCATAATGAAAAAAAAAGAAACAAGAAAAAAAAGAAAACGAAAAAAACAAGTAATATTTGTTTCTTTCATTTTATCTAAATTAACAACGTTTGAGAAAATCTTAATAGCCCCCTCTTTATACTCGTAGTTCAGCGGGGTAATTGCGTAACAAACTATCAGTACCAGTAGCAATGGCTTTTATTTTGACAGTTCAGCACCATTCATTACGTTATTTATGTTGTTGAGCTGACAAATTTTTCGAACATATGAAGCAATGGATTAGCAATATCCTTTAAATCCCACTCATTTATAATGTAATAAAGGGATAAAGCGCAGTTCTGTATGGAAGAAAAGTGTTTAACCGTAGCTATGAACTTCAAAGCAACCAAACACACATAGCTGAAACAGTATACATTTTTGTTTACGGAAATGCAAAACGAGACATTCCTTTCCATAAAAAAACCGTCAGAAACTACTCCATCCATCTCTCTCGCTCCCTTCAAAACGCTCAAGTTAGAACGAGACGGATATATCTACTTGTGGCAGCTGAACAAGTAAACTGTGGAAGTCGTTTGTGGTGCTTGCGACGTGAAGTAAACAAGTTGGTTAGTTTTTATAACGTGCGCAGACGCAGTCTGGCTTATTGTTTTGACGCAAATTAGCTTCACGTCACTAAACATATTTTTAAGTTTACTTTTAATGTTGTTGTTAAACCAACATGAGTAATTTTTAGAAGACTGTTTATTAGTGGTACAGGCATTAGGATTGAAGGCTTGTTAAACAACTTCGAAGAAAGAACCATCTTATCTCATAAGATGGTTATCGTCTGTTGCCAGTTTATAAAACAAAATAAGCAACAAGCAGGTTCAACAATCTATTTCTGTGCCCTGCCAGCACCCTAATTGCGTAAGGCCCTATCAATTACAAATTTTATCATTTTGAATCCACTGCTGCATATATGCTCGAAAAATGTGCCGGCTCAACAATGTTAATAACGCAATGAATGTTGTTGAACTGTCAAAATGAAATGAATAAGTGCTTTAAAAGCATTCCCTGTTCTAAACTAAGAACACACTAAATAAATGAATGAATGAATTGTACCAATCTCAGCGTGGTTTGACCAGACTTGATTAATCGAATGAACCCCAAGATTCGCACTAGCTCCTGTAGCCTCATGTTCATGGTGCTACAGCTACCATTGCATATCAAGAAGTAGACCACACTAAACTGCAAATATTGGTGATATGGGCTTTCATTTTGACAGTTCAACAACATACATTGCGTTATTTACGTTGTTGAGCAGACCAATTATTCTAACATATGCAGCAATGGATAAACAATATATCTTCAAAATGATTCAGATTGTGATTGAACGTATGTTAAATAAACGGTGGGTGCCGTAGACTCTAGGAAAGGAACATCTAGTTAGATAGTAATGGCATAGTGCCAACCAAATTATTTCGCAACAATTCATTCGTTACGCTAAACGTTGCAAACACACATAAAATTCTTTAACCGTCTCACCATTCCTCCATTTTCTGTAATTCAAAAGAAAATCAATCCATCCAGCCTTTTCCAACTATGTTGGGGACGGTTTCCAATCTCACCGCATCTGAATACTAGTATTTTACATGGAGAGACTGCCTTACCCCGATACCCCTTGGTAATACAGGTTAAAAAACTTTAGTCTTCTGACTACCTGTAACGACTGTCAAAGATCTACGAATGACAGCCGGGACCAACGGCTTAACGTGTTTGCCAAGCCACGGAAGAGTCTCTATATGTAATGTATGGTTATTCATCCACGAACCGACTGCGGCAAACACAAACTTCATGTTCGTATGACCCGTATAGCTGTTATCATTTTAGTCATTCAAAATAGTGGGTGGCCAATTCTCCGCAGGAAATATCAAAATAACAAAACGATTTCAGTTCGAATTCTCTTTCCTTTCCTTCCCAGTAGTTGTTACATTAGCATCTACAAGTACAACAACCACATCATTATGTAGGTACATAGAACAGGTATTGTCCATTGTTCAAGCCTGATCACCCGTCGATTTATACCGTCCTGATCAAGTTACGATAAAACGAATTCATTTAAACTTGACGCCATTGTTACGTGGCGACTGTTTGGCACCGACCCTTCGATTCTTCTGTTTGTTTAATAATTAACATCTGGCAGTGTGTGGTCTTATCAAGGAACCGGGGAACTCCCAGCAGAGTCATAAACTAAAGAATTATGTCGAGCAGTCAATCCCATCTTGGTTGCCAAAGAGTGTCGTGAACTCTGTGATATCAGCATCCTCTTGTAATAATAAATAAATAATGTGCAAAACCATTAATGACTGTAGCAATATCTCTGATACAGGCAAGTCTTGATAATAATGCGATGATCTTTTAGAACAAAATTATAAAAAACTCAAGATGATGATAATTAACAAGATCAAGAATCAAATATAACTTTAACAACTAATAACAAAGATCTAACAAACAGACAGGTTCTACGTCATACTTTTAGTGACGACGCAATAGTCGTAAAAGGAAATAATACGAGAGATTCGATCATATCCTGTGTTATTGGCAGATAGACGTAAATAGGGGACTATATCTACAGAGTCGCGTGGGTTGAGAGTTCTTGACACAAAATAGATAAGTACAGAAGGTCGGGTTCATGCCTAATCAGCCTAGAACGTTCCCACTGCTGGGGCACAGGCCACCTCTCTTCAAGAGGGAGTGGGCTGTAATCTACCACGCGGGCCCAGTGCGGGTTGGTACAACAAGTGAAAATGCACCCACACATAGACACAGGTCAGGTACAACAAGTGCAATCGCATTAGTTCTTCTAGCCGAACAGACAACTGTGTTGCTGGGGAGTTTGTTGTGCTACTTCTTCCCAGCGAAAGCACTAGTAAGTGTTGAAGTGCGGGCGTTTTGGGGGACTGTCTTATGAAATGTTGACATTCGAAAAGTGCTGATTCTCAGCGTAATTTGAATAAATGACTTTTGATTTTGATTCACGACTGGCATGTTTCTAGGCTAGCCTAGTACGGTTTTAATAGAATAAGAGGCCAGCTTATACTAGTGTTGATACCACTGCCGTGCCGCTACCATATTAATCGCCTCTGTATGGTAGCTCCTATTTTCGCTCGTTGTTGTATGGAGCCAACCTTCTGTCTTCTATATCTTGTTTCGGCACTGAATTTCCCGATAATGTAATTTTCGTGTAATAGGCCGTTCGCTCCGGCCTGCTGTAATCTTATTTATTGCTGCTATTACGAACATTTTAACGAAGTTCTGCTTTTAATTTCAGGATGTGAAAGAAGCCAAGTGTGTAGCTATTGAGTTATGGATAAAGTCAATTAGTGTCATTCAAACTAACGACACCATTAGATACAAACATGCAGGGTGAATTTAAAGATATTATAGAATGTAATAGAGAGTGAAGAGGACCATGAACCATTAGCTGCGCCCCGCGGTTTCACCCGCATAAGTTTCGATCCCGTGGGAATATCGAGATAAAAAGTATCCTATGTGTTAATCCTGGTTACAAACTATCTGTGTGCCAAATTTCATCCAAATCAATTCAGTCGTTTTTGCGTGAAAGAGTAACAAACATCCATCCATCCATCCATCCACACAAACTTTCGCATTTATAATATTAATAGGATAATCATAACATAACACCACGCCTGTAATCCGCAAAGGGTTAGGCAGAGGTGTACCTATATTACACATGCACACGTTCTCGTTCATTTGTGTAATCGTACCTGATAAATTGACATGAGAACGTATATAACTACTGCATAGACGTTTAATGAATATAATGAAAACCATCGGATAAACGAGAACATACTTAATTATTAAACAAATACTCCAATAAAACTCTTCAAAGAACTGAAATACGTACGTATTACAAAGGTACTGATGAGTTGTTCTCTTTCGTTGTTGTAAGTTTTCCTTACAATTTCAAAGTGTTTTCGCTTGACAACTAACAACTGGCATCCATAACCTTGTGAATGTCATTCAGGACACCTTGGCATTAAAATTCAGCTAACTGTAACAGTCAGTAATTCAATTCCCGTTTTGCGCAAAGTGTACAAAAATAACAATAGTCGGGGTTAACCTCAGAGGAGTAAGAAAATGGAATGCAATAGCTACATGCTAACTCGAACAAACTACATTCTTGAGTTCTTAAGAATACAGAAGAGGTAATATTACGGTACGATGCACAAGAAGGAAATATATTCGATATAAGGCGCCACGGCGGCGCTAGGTCGATGTTTTTTGACGTAGTTATTTCTTGAAACGGATGAAATTGGTGGAGATGACGGAAGAACGTGACTCATGACATAATTTGGGACAAACGTGGAGCCGTACAAGCTATACTGAATTCATTCAGCTGTTCAACAAATATTGTTATTGTAGCGGTATCTACAACGCCACATGCGAACAACGCGTCACACTGACGTCACGCAAATCCTGCATCTCGCAAGCAGAGTTTACCGCGCAGTTAGCATAGATACAATTTCCCAACATCAATCGTTGGGCAATTGCCCGCCAGACACAACACCCGTCTGGTCGGAGGATCCTCCCTTTTCTATGGAGGATGAGTGAACTTTACACCCTGTTCCTCATGCCTCCAAACTGGTGACCCCGAGTATGAACGTCAGCGCAGCCTTCGTGCAAACACTTCAGCGTGACGTCATCATCATCACTCCCGCAAGCTTCAGCGGCGAGTCACCCAGCCAGCCAGCATCCACGGCTTTCAACGGGTATCCTGACCACCAGCATGCAGCGTCCGCGCATACCTGGTCATCACCCTCAGCCTCATCAGCAACCTTGGCACAGCACACTGCACCTTCGGCCGGTCAACAAGCAGAGCACCCTCTCCTGGTCGACGCAGCAGCCAGCCTCAACCCGGCGCTGTACGACATCCGACGCACTGGAGTATAACGCAGCGCCACCCCGATTCACTGGGGACATCTCCGCAGACAGTTCCGACTCACCGTGAACTATGCGGCAACCGGTTCCGACTCACTGGAACCTCAGCTGGCCTGGCAAAGCATCACAAGACTCAGCCCACTATCGACCTCCGGTCTCCGGAGGGGAGTGATGTAGCGGTATCTACAACGCCACATGCGAACAACGCGTCACACTGACGTCACGCAAATCCTGCATCTCGCAAGCAGAGTTTACCGCGCAGTTAGCATAGATACAATTTCCCAACATCAATCGTTGGGCAATTGCCCGCCAGACACAACACCCGTCTGGTCGGAGGATCCTCCCTTTTCTATGGAGGATGAGTGAACTTTACACCCTGTTCCTCATGCCTCCAAATTATTATTACTCCATTTGCTACTTCTCCGTAACGTTGAATAAACAAGTATGCATTATCTTACCGTTTGTTACCGTCACTCATTGTGTGAGGTTCTCAGGTATCTGTGATACCAGACGTATCATTTTGCAATTAGTTAGTCGCGGCAGGAGAAAGGTCTTCATTTTGTTCACTTTAAACGACTGTGTTTACAGCTGGTTTTACAGGAAACATTACAACATGTTTAGCTATATCTAATGTCAGTAAACCCCACGCTTTCACATTAACTTTTTGTATAAGGAACTGTGTCTTAATGACTATTTCGGTAGCTGCGATATTTGAGTTTTTATTATCATCATTTTCAACATTATTTAATCCACTATTGTGCATAAGTCTTTCTTTTCTCATGTCGTTTATCTTGTGGCGGTATCTACATCGTCACATACGAACTGCGCATCACACTGAAGTCACGCAAAGTCTTGCATCGCGCAAGCAGAGTTTACCACGCAGATACCATACATATAAAACAACGTCCCGACATCAATCATCGCACAGTTGTCCACCAGAAACAAAAACCCGTCTGGTCGGAGGACCCTCCCTTTTCTATGGATGAGTGAATTTTACACCTACCTTTTTTTTACCTCTTTTTTTCATACCTCTAAAATCTCAATATACATAAACATCCAACAATGAAATCCGTCGTATTATCCGTCTTATTCCAAAACACGATCTAAGTTTTGCAGACTTCTAACACAAAATAATGAGAAAATAACACTCGTGGTCATGGCTGGCAAGAATCCACCTCACAATGTCGACGAAACAAAAACCCATTAGCCACTGAACAGTTTCAAATAAAACAACACATCATTGATTGAACACGAAACGTTGCATCTCTAAAACTAAACTCAAGGACGATTACTGAAACTACGCTCTGTTAGAAATAAATTAATAAAAAGAAACTTAGTTATAAGAACGTTAAGAAACGTGATCATAAAAACTTCGTATCTGCACTTTTAAGGTCACTCCTTATGTATAAACATGAAGTCTAGGCAAATGCTACCAGACGAATTTTAGTAGCCATTAATGTGTTTATTACAGCCGGCGTTTCTCTTAGATTAATCTGAATATATTGACCATAACCTAGAGTTATATGGAGTGGTCATAATGATGTGAATGCTGATAAATCCAAATTGAAAAATTAAATAATATACGAAGGTCATGTTTTCTTGAAAATAGATTCTTGACTGACTGACAACGCATAGCCTTAAAATACTGAAGAAAGAATGAAAGAAAAGAAAACATGAAAAGGAAGAATTATTGGAAATCATAATTATAATCAGCCTATAATGTTCCCACTGCTGGGACACAGGCCACCTCTCAGTGAGAGGGAGTGGGCCATAATCCACCACGCGGGCCCAGTGCTAGTTGGTAGATGTCACATGTCTTCGAATATTTGGTTCTAGGACTTGCCGGTTTCTTTATGATGTTTTCCTTTGCCGTTTTGAGAGCAGTGTGTTTTGCACTGTGTTTGAAGTTTGAACTCATGTCCTAAAACTTGTAAGTCGGGACTGTTACCACTGGGTCACTACTAGTGATACAACATAAATATCATAATTTACAAAGAGGAGTTCAATTTTTTTGAGTGTAAGCAGTTGTGGGCTACCGCTACTAATAAAGAATGAGACCCAAAACTACTAACAGTAGCACTGAATGTATTTGCGAAACTGACCCATAAAATAATGCTAATTATAGGTGCTTATTCGCTTGACGACCACTTTCCCTACGGCCTTTTAGAACTAACACGAGAGAGAATAAGTACTTAATTTATATTCACAACAAAAACCAAGTACTTATACACAATTACAAACCACACGTGATTCATCTGTCTCCCAAAACTCAATATGCATATATCGTACAAACTAGGACGACAATTCTGGAATAGCAAAACAAATGAAATAAAAGAATATATATTATGAAGTTTTCGCCCACATATGAATTATTCCCATGCGTATGAAAATAGCAAGGATAACGTACTATTGTGATTATGTAGGAGTGTTTTCTCTACATATAGTCACATAAAAGTGTTTTCATGTTGTTTGTGACGTAATGATTAGGAAGTTTTTCGTGTGAAGGCAGCAACTTTAGCATTCACTCAATATTTATGAGTATGTAAAATTTTAACTGCGTGAAATACAAAGGAGGCAAGTGGCAACGCTAGATTCATTCTTGTAAAAGTTTATAGTTAATTTAATACTGACTTTCGACAATTATCAATGGTGAACGAAAACATCGTGAGGAAGCCGGCATGTCCTAGAACCAAAAACTCGAAGACATGTGACATCTACCAACCCGCACTGGGTACGCGTGGCAGATACCACTCCCTCTCGAAGACAGGAGGCTTGTGTTCCACTGGTGGGAACAGTATAGGCTGACTATGCTTTACGCAAATAGTCAGCACGTGGGGGTACGTCGCCGCCTATGGACATATGTAATTCCAGAAGCATCACAAGAATGTCTTCTTTTGTAAAAAATAAAGCTGCAAAGATTTATTTATTTATTTTATTATTTATGTGCACACAGTAAAATACATATTGATATGACATAAATTTAAATGGTTTTATTTTTTCTGTAAGTAGGTTTCTAGAAACACTTTTACACGTCAATCATATTTTAAAAACTAGATGAGGTCGGCGTTTCCTATCTGACTACTCTGAGAAGAAAGGCCGATACAAACTCAGAGGTCACAGTCTCTTTTAAAGTACAGACATAATCTTAGTCAGGTCTTGCGAAGACTATGTAGACTATGTGTCTCATTGATGTGGGCATAATTACTGGCATGATAATATACAATGCCTCTATCAACATCGTCTTGGGAACAAACAAGATCAATCCGTTTTCAATGCAATATTCCAATTGATCCTATAAATGTCTTACTACCAAGTTCAATGCTATCTACATCGTGTTGTGTTTTCGAGGTGATCATAATTTGATTATCAAGATATTTTGAAGCATACAACAGCTACCAAAGATAACAGTAGATACAGTATAATATACAACCTGGGCGGACCAGTATATCATGGCATTTCACGGTGGTGCAGACTGCAGACCGAAAATTTCGCTTGCAATTCGAATTCGGCACATTTCAAATTAGTTCTCTTTTTTGCCGTGTGTCAAGATATACTTGCCATGGACACTGTAATTCCGCGCGTAATTCACCGAATGATGCTACCGTTAGAGGCAAGTGCGAATTATCTTTGAATGCAGGTTAACGAATCCAGTCGAGGAGAACAGTCGAGTCGTGGCTAATCGAGTGGAAGTTCTGACGTCACAGTATCGAGAGAAATAGAATTGATACTTGGACATAACAGTTTTGTTCTACTTAGGAAAGAGATTCTTGTGAAAACTGAAGAAAAATATCTGTCGAATAAAGAATTGAGTAATAGGCGATCTCAATTCCGCTCGTTGTTGTCAGCTTTGTCATAGATTAGATAATACTTACTGACGTTGTCACTTCAAATTCAATTAAAAGAGTAACCAGACTAAGGGCGAATTTCACCTAAAGTAAGTCTTATCCTAAGATTTTTTTTTTAGAGTTTATCACAGTTTTTCTATAGGTACAGACGCCAGCAGGTCAAGCTACCCGAAAATGTAAAATTTTCCCAATCAACCTCGAACCTTAATGTTTTAGCGATAAAATTGAAAATCGATTAAAGAAATTTGACAGATTGTAGTAACTTGATGTGCTGGCGTCTGTACTAGAACTGTCAGACGTAAATTTTATTCCACGGATAAAAGATATCTGACTTTGGTAAAATCAGCCGTAAGATAACATCTGTATCCGGATAGCCTGGAAGCCGACCCCAACATAGCTGGGAAAAGGCTAAGCAGATGAAACTTGACTAAGGGCTGTTTTTTCCATCGCCAGATAACATTTATTAGAGAAATAAAAGTGACGTTTGACAGATTTTGTATCAAAGGACTGTCAAAAATTCAGAATTATTCCTCCGATAAAATTATTATCTTGCGTTGGAAAAATCAGCCCTAAGTTAAGTGTAAAAGGTAGCGTTTCACGGTTTAGGTCCAACAGTCAACGTCCACATCTTCACAACCAACGTTTCTGCCGACCAACCCGCACTGGGCCCGCGTGGTAGAGAACAATATAGGCTGATTATGCATCGTTTCTGATGATGACTGATCCCATTATTGGAATGAATGCTGCTGGGGAGTTTGTTGCGCCACTTCTTCGTCCCAGCGATAGCACTAGGAAGTAGTGAAGGGCGGGTGTTTTGGGGGACTGTCTTTTGTAATTTTGGCGTTCGAGAAGTGCTGATTTTCAACCTAATTTGAATTTGACTTTTGTTTTCTTTTTAATAAATATTACCATTTAAGAGGTTGACAAGGCGTACAATTAAATAAATTACCAGTTTGACGCAGGCCTTACAGCTTGCATACATAATTTATGTCGTTATAGCGAAAGTAGCTATTTACAGGCTTTGTAACACAAATGCGTAAGTCGAACAATGTGCAATAACATACTGGATTATTATGGATTACAAACGAGTTCATTATCTAACTAACATTTGTGATTTGAACTTTCGTATCCGGCGATAACAATGAGATAAATCTTGTTTTGTAGTTCAACAGATTACTTGACCAGATGTGCAGGATATACATTGATATGAGATGAGGTCTTTGTCAATTTGCTTTATCTATTGAGAGTCATCTGTTGAGAATTACACATCTAAACTAATATTATATAAAAAGAAAAGATTAGATTTTGTATGATTGTTTGTTTTACACTTTCACGCAAAAACGGAATGGCACATGGGTACGATATAGAATGCTCTACATCCCGATATTCCTACGGGGTCGAGAATTATGCGGGTGATACCGTGGGGCGAAGGTAATATTAAATAATTACTTTTCAATATTCTCACAAGTATCAGAAAACTTTCCTTTTCAATTAAAATAGGGAATCACCGGAAATAGGAACCATTCGCGGAAAATAGGGATGAATCGTTCGTTGGTTAGGATTAGGACTCGAAAGATAGGAACCTCCAAAGTGTATCGTGTAGAGGGGACGTTTCTGTGGTCACTAATTCCAGCTTGGAACTTTTCATATTATTTATTTAATTACATAACAATTTGTTCGTGTTTAGGTTTAAGGCTCCCACAGACAGGCGCGACGCGACACCAGTAGAACAATTTCTATAAAAAATGTTCTACCAAAATCGCGTCGCACTGTCGCGTCGCGCCTGTCTGCGTGAGCTGTAAGGCTCAGACGCAGTTTAGATTTATCGACAAAAGATGACACAACAAAAACAGTTCTACAAATAAACAAAGTGTAATAAAGAAAAGAAACGACTTCAGCGAGACTTTCATTGAGCAACGATTTGAAAGTGCTCATAATTGTATTTATGCAGATGTTCATGTCTCTTGCTATATTGCAAGTGAAATGTGGTAGACTCGGATTCTTTCACGTCCACGCGACAATATGGTAGCAACAATATTGTCGATTCCCTGACATTAACATGACCATGGAAATTTTAATAAAGGATTTGGACAAGACATTTAAGTACAGACCAACATGTCATCATCATCATCTGCCCAGCCTGTTCCCAGCTATCTTGGATCTAACTTCGGGTCTAACGGAATACAGCTGAATACTAGTATTTTTTTACATGGAGCGACTGCTTATCTGACCTCCACAATCTAGTGTGTAATACGATACCCCATGGTCAGTCTTTCCGATTTCTGACGACCCGTAATGACTGTCAAAAATCCACGAATGACAGCCGGGACCAACGGCTTAAAGTGCAGACCACAATATATCCCGCAAAAAATCTAAATGGATCTTCCGCTGGCTAGAAACTCCTTGGAGATGGAATGAAGATAGATACCCAATAATCGATTTGAAGTTACGCCACATACAAAGCACTTGTATTTTTACTCAATACTCAATCATTTATTTGCATTGCACAATGTGTACTTAGGTCATCATCTGCCTTCTCCATCTACCATCTCATTTTCCCAACTATGTTGGGGTCGGCTTGCAGTCTAACCGAATGCAGCTGAATACCAGTATTTTACATGGAGCGACTGCCTATCTGACCTCCACAACCCAGTTACTGGGTAATACGATACCCCTTGGTAAGACTGGGTGTCAGACTTTCGGGCTTCTGACTACCCGTAACGACTGTCAAAGATCCACGAATAACAGCCGGGACCAACGGCTTTACGTGCTTTCCAAGGCACGGAGGGGTCTCTGTATGCAAAGATGGCCACCCATCCACAGACCAACCGCGGCAAGCGTAGCTTAACCTGACCGATCGACCTGTGTGGCTGTTATTATTTAGCCACGGGCCCCTCAATGTGTACTTAGGTGGTAACTTAAAATTATATGTGATCATTGTGGACCCTGTCGGGCACAGCAAAATAGTAGGAGAGAGGAGGCGAGATTTTAGCTCTGTTTGTTACACATTCTCCACATCATTCTGTCTATATTAGATCTACATGTACCTTCAAATGAATGTAAAACTAATATCTACGATATATAAATGGAGGCAGGAAAGGTAATAAAATAAAACGAAAAAATATTAAGTGAATTCAGAAACGTGATCAGAAAGGTCTATCGGTACCGACAGCGAAAGGTACTTTGAATGAAATTTCCTAAATAAGGTTACCGTTTTAAGTGGTGCTAGCCGAAATATCTGTCTCTTCGCAGAAAATAAAAGGTTCTAAAATACTTACTACGCCTACCTTAGGAGCGCTGCTAGCATAAAAGTCGTCGTTACATTTCTATTGCTTATCATTTAGGTACCTTACTTTTCTGTCACAGTCAACTGATAGAGATATACAGGGTTATTTTTCAAAGACCAGCCAAATTTAAGGATGTGGTACAGATCATCAAACTGAACAACTTTCTCCATGGGACAAATAGCGTAAGCGCGAAAATTTTATCAACTGTCCCATAGAAAACTTCAATACCTACCTACTCGACCTAAATGTATGGGTCGGCTGAATTTTTATTCGCGATAACGATGTTGGTCCCATGGAGAAAGTTGTTCAGTTTGATGGTCTGTACCAGATCCTTAAATTTAGCTGGTCTTTGAAAAATAACCCTGTATATGTATACTTATAGGCTTCTCCATATTTATCTTAAATTTATTATGATTATTTTTCATTCTAGCTACATCAATGGCCACGATTTAGGCTGTCTATATGATTAGCATTACGTACTTCTCGTTTAGGAGCAGTGGTGACTCAGTGGTAACGGCCCCGACTTACGAGTTGTAGGTCATGGGTTCCAACCCAAGCAGGAGCTTTATGTTCTCTAAATAATTTCAACACCGTTGCTCTCAAAAACCGTCTTGTCCTAGGACAAAAAAATCGAAACATGTGACATCAATCAACCCGCTCTAGGCCCGCGTGGTACATTACAGTCCACTCCCTCTCGAAGAGAGAAAGCCTGTGTCCCACCAGTGGAAACATTACAGGCTGATTATGCTACTTCGTCTTTCATTCTTCTGACATCTGCTTTAACAATAGTTTCAACATCAACAACAACGTATTTTTGCTGTATTGTTGTACATTTTTGTTGCAATAAATACGTTTTCTTTCTTTCTTTGTCCTCAGCCTCGTGATTTTCCTTTTTATCTGCTGTGGTGTTGTCAATATCTCTTTCAAGTTTCCTTTTCAAATTAATAGCTTTAAAAAGGAAAAAATCACCATAAAATATCGATCGTTTATTTTTATTACCATAGGCATAGAAATATTCGCGATTATCAAATAAGAATATCAGCATGGTATAATAACAGGCTACTCGTGCTATTGCGGAATTTTCCTGTTTCAAGACACAAGGCCGACAGAATACGATATCATTGCTACAATGGAATCGTTATTCATTGATTGTTATATTGGGCATTTGGCGATACTGTTTTCAGACACAATAATAAGTTATAAATTACGTTCAAGACAACTCATAGAGCCATATACTTCAATTTTATATTTCCCTACGTACCTACTACCTATTAAAAGTTTAATTAAACATTCAGAAGGGTAAACTTTTAAGTTTTTTTGGGAACCTCATTAGCTTTAGGATTTTCGTCTTCCAACGATCCAAACAACAAACCCTGTTTTACCATCATATCTTTTGCATTTTTAACCACATATCATCATTTAAAACTCTTATTACAGTTTCAACACCGTCTACCTAGACGATGGGAGTTTAGAGGAAAGTGGCAGTGTACCACTTCCCTATACTATCAAACTTAACTAATTCATTAACAATTAATTACAGGTAAACTTGAACGGTAAACCCCAGGCCTATCATTACCTGCTTACAGCATAAAGTCCGAGGTCTACCGCCCAATAACCCAATGTTGCGTGAAGCATATTAACTAAGATTTCTTTAAACTATGTAGAGATCATAGAATTTATTGCGTAACTGGACATAACGGTGGTAACATGCTTAGACGCAATAAAAGAATATAAAAATCTGAGTGTGCATGCAAAAAACTTGATGAACGATTTCCTTATTTACCGTTCGTGATTAAAAATGAAATTGATTCCTTGTTGATGAGAAATGAATTTTTATTGAGTTTGTGGAGGTGTGTTCGTTAATAATTACGGATGTTGTTATATTAGAATACTCTGTTAAGTGTTTAGTGGTGTAGTGAGGAAGTCTGGAAGTGGGTGACAGCAGTGATGGCCCAGGGGTAACGAGTACCGAGGTCGTGGGTTCAAATTCAAACCTAGGCAGGCGCTTTCATCATCATCAGCCTATAGCAGTCATTGGAGTGCAATAGGAGAGGCCTCTCCTATTGCATGCCATTCAACTCGATTTTCGGCAACTCTGATCCGTAGGCAGGCGCATTACTTTGTGTAAACTATTTCAAAACCACTGCTCTCAAACCGGTGAAGGAAAATATCGTAAGAAAACCGACATGTCCTAGAACCAAACATTCGAAGATATATGACATCCAGCAACCCGCACTGGGCTCGTGTGGTGGATTATGGCCCACTCTCTCTCACTGAGAGGAGGCCTGTGTCCCAGCAGTGGAACAGTATTTATGCTGATTATGCTTTGGCCCGATTAATTAAGTATTAATTGCCTCGTTGATCTAGTGGTCGTAAAAACGAAAGCTGAACCGGAGGTCCTGGGTTCGAGTCTCGGGCAAAGTGATATCCAGTTTTTCCATCTGGGATTTCTCAGTAGCTGCCCGGAGTGTGGATTTGTGCCCGGTTGATGGTGATAGGCTTTATTACATGGGACTTGAACATAACTAACTGGTGAAATTTGGGTGTACTATAGGTATACTTCTGCCTATCCCTTCGGGTACTAGAGGCGTGATGTTCTGAGTTAATTACGTGCTTATGGTTTATTTTTGTATCAGAACATAATATTAATTTTCATTTTTTCCTCACTCTAATGAGGAATTCCGATTTTTTTTAATATTGACAAAACACAAGTGTAGGCTAGGCTGGCTTTAAATTAAATGCCTGGTTTTAAAAGCAAATTCCAAAATTTTCAAAAGAATAACTGTTCAGAAATACATGTTGAATGAAATAGGTATACTTATGCGTGGCATGGTTAAACCGAAGAGATTATAAATAAACTGAGAACAATAATATGTTATTTTATTAAATAATGTTAAATGATAATCTTACTTTAACCACAATCTATTGTAACAGGCCTAGTGTACATTTATTGTCAACAAGTTTGTGCAATTTATAAAATATAGCTGCGCCCCATGGTTTCACCTGCATCAGTCACGATCCCGTGGGAATATCGGGATAAAAGGTGCCCTTTATTCTAATCCAAGACATGGTTTCATCTAAATCTGTTCAGCCGTTTTAGCGTGAAAGCGTAACAAAAATACATACAAAAAATAAAATCTTTTCTCTTTATAGATAGATAGATAAAAAGTTTATCCAGTGCAACAAAAGACACAATACAAGTCATAAAAAACATCAAAAAAAGGTGAACCATTAAAAAAAAAAAAACAAAGATTAAAAAGCTAAATTAACCCATAGACACCTCGTACAAGTAAATCTTTAACGGTCGATCACTACTGGGCGGTGTGTGTCTCATGGTTGCACCAAATGGGAGTCCAGCTCAGCATGTGCCAGGTACAATATCTGACGCTGGTATTCTGCTGCATCCCGTTATAATATTAGTTTAGATATAAAATCAACACTACGAGTATATCTAAACCAACTCGATATCCTGCTGAGCCGCTGCAAGTGCAGCATTCAGCTGATAAGCATGTATGATAAAAATACGTCACGTAGCCAAAAGTACAAAAACGCATCGTTTTCCTTCCGTCTCCTGAAAAAAATTATGTTGTGTAGACCGCGTATCGGCAAGCGTAGTGTAAGACGAAAAATGCACACAAAAATATCTACAGATAAATAGAAAAGGAAATACGACATTATATTGTGGCTATCGGTAAATAAAGAAACAGGACAAAACTATGATCCCTTCAACAGCAATGTAGGTAGGTACAGTAAGCCGCACGTCAACTGTAACGAAACCAATATAAAACTGGCCTCTTATTCTATTGAAACTCCGTATTATCTACGCTAGTTCAAGGTTGAAGTCTTACCACAGACGCAACGTGCGGTTGACTGTACCTACTTAGCTTCAAGCTACGGTTACAATAATATGGCTGCAGCTTCATTACGACCGAGAAAATACACAAATATGTATGTACTAGCTCCGCCCTGCGGTTTCACCCGCATAAGTTTTGATCCCGTGAGAATGTCGGGATAAAAAGTATCCTATATAAACCATCCTGTTAATCCTGGTTATAAACTATCTGTGTGCCAAATTTCATTCAAATCCGTTCAGGAATTTTTTCATGAAAGAGTAACAAACAAACATCCATCCATCCATCCATACAAACTTTCACGTTTATAATATTAGTAGGAAGTAGGATTTAAATGTAGTAAATGTGTGTTTTTTCGGGAACTTAACTAAGGTACGTTTGGGAGACCGTCTTATGTAATTTTGTCGTTCGAAAAGTGCTGATAGTCAGCCTAATTTGAACAAAATACTTTTAATTTTGATATAGCGACCCGGCCCCGCCAAAATGTATGTATGTGCAAATGGCGACAAGTAAAAACATCAAGATGTGTGCTATATCTATGTTAAATAATTAATTAACGTTTAATTAATTCAAATTAATTAATCGTCACAAAGTGGGTGCCTAAAGACGGGCATCGTCACCTACGCGAGCCTAAGAAACCAACCAATTATTGTACGAGTACATATTAACGTTTCAAGTTAATATGTACAATAATTTAAAAGCGGTCGATGACGCCAAAAAAAAAAATCCTTTTTTGTTTGATCATGTTTAGATAACGATATCCGTCTATGGAGTTTCGCTAGCTAATAATACGTATAGGGTCTTAGCATTATGCTGAGCGATGGCCGTTTTGCGTGGATGTGACGCATGTTTTCCCCCACCTTAAAAAGAACACAAACACAAAAAAAACTTGAGAGGTGTCAAAGGACACCCGGATGGAACGAAGTTCCTTTCGATTAATTGGTGAAGGAATTGTAATAAAATTAAAAAAAAAAGAAAAAAGTGTCGTTACAACTATTGGTCTTAATTGTTTTCCTTTCGCAACGCGCGATAAGGAACTTCGTTCCAAAAATAACTTTCTTGTTTGTGTTCTTTTTATGCGTCATGTTTCCGCGAATAAACGTATTTTCTTTCTTTCTTTCAATTTAATTTGATACTGTATAGCAGAGCTAAAACAAAACTGTAATATTTTGTTGGTCAATAGTTTTCATGACTCATTTATTTTAACAATAAGTCATATTGCATGCTACTTATTTATTACTCATTTTCTACATTACACCATATTACACTAGACTGAAAGTTTCAGCTAAGGGGGATGCTCTAATATTCAAATTTACTTACGTTTTTTTTTATAATTTGCAGGTCAGTCTCAGGTTGTATGTTGATTAAAATATGATTCGCAATCGTAACCAATATCATCAAAACCAACCCATAATGTTCCCACTGCTGGGACACAGGCCGCCTCTCAGAGAGAGGGAGTGGGCCGTAATCCACCACGCGGCCCAGTGCATAACCAATGTGGTTTTACAAAATTATAATCATTAGAGTGAGATTATATAATTAAGATAGAGCCTCTAATGTAATTTTTCACGAAATTGTTATTCAATAGGGTAATACGAACTTAGAGAGATGTATTGATGATTTTTATGACCGACTTGTTTGCAAATGACCAGCTTGTTGTCAGTTCAAACGAAACGGTAACGGAAAGTATAACTATTTACCATAATAAATAGGTACCTACTGCAGGTATATAATGATTTTATCTTTGTTTTCAATCGCGGTTACTTTTACCATTCGAATAAAGTGAAAAACAGTTTTCCTTCCCATATGAATATTCCTAAACATTTATTGCTATGATCAATCTACCTAGCCTTTCCCAACTATATTGGGGTCAGCTTCTAGTCTAATCGGCTGCAACTAAATAACAGTAGGAGCGACTGAAGACTGTCAGACTTTTGGGCTCCTGATTACCCGTAACGACTGTCAAAGATCTACGAATGACAGCCGGGACCAACGGCTGAGTGTGCTTTCTGAGGCATGGATTGGTCTCAATATGTAATGGATGATCACCCATCCACGAAACGACCGCAGCAAGCGTATTTAGCCACGAGCCTACAAACGGTATCCAAGTGCCTATAAAACCATCTACATCAGTAAACCATATGACAAGTAACGGCTGCGTCAGTCACGGCCAGCTCACAATGGCCGAGACGCAATCCGACGAACAGGATGATCTTCTGGCAAGGGCACTCATTCAATTGCAACCATCCTGTCGCTCCCCACAGCTTCCTGCTCTCATCTGACAAACAGACTAACTCACCAACCTTATCATATCGACATAAGGTTGATATTTGCATAGCACTAAAGGCTACTGCGTAAATCTCTACGCGGATGCTGTCACGTAAGTTTGACAGTTCGCTTGTTTGTGTTTGGATGTTTTATACATTGAAATGTTTGTGGTTGAATTTTAATGTGTTTGAATAAATTTGAATGCGAGTTTATTAAAATTTGTAGCTGTACCGGACCGTTTAGATAGAAGATAGACAGATATGTCCAACGTTCTTGGCAGACCAACGATCCAGTTACCATAGCTATTTTATTTCATACATATATCTACGTATAACCCACTAGGGGTTTATACACTAATACTGGGACACAATATACAATGTCAGAGTCTGTTTCACTACCAACGCCTCATAGCCAACCCCAAAATTAACTAATCTGCATAACAAAGAAACAAAGAAAAATAAAAATACACACAACACACAATCACAATCCACAGGACTTTGAACGGAATTCACATTCATAATCCTATGCTTCCTATGTCTGAAAAATTCGTCTGCTCGATAACGTGAAAAACTCAATGAATATTGTTGTTAATAAAATGTAATAATTAGGGCCACACAATTTTACGACACTTCATAATAATTTTATTTTTAACTGCACCTAACGTGACGCACAGAAATGATGACAGTGCTAAAGACATAAAACCACATTTTAACGCATTCATACGTGGCTTATCATCATTAATTTTATTTTAACTACATTTTACAGGTAAGTAAGTCGATAATATTCGAAGAATTTCTTTCACAAGCGTCAGTCTGTTAAATTATTCCAAAAGACGTATTCCTATAGCGTCCTATCAAATGCGTATGGAGGACCAAAAACAAACGACAGTCGGTTCAAGCGTTGCTCCAACACTTTAACACATGTTCTGACGTCTCAGATTATGTGAACGACAGACAATCATAATACGGAAGGTTGGGAAATCAGCCGGACGTCGACTAATGAAAGTTGACTATAAAAATTATTCACGCACAGTTTATTGTCTATTAGTCGATAGAAATTGAGTAGAAGAACCGCTTTTGAAAGCTAGAATTTGATTGTTCGTTAGTCTTGATAAATTACGTTTTTATTTTGAGAAGCACTAAAAGTAGGACGGTTTCGATGCAAAAGCAACTCAACCAAAGGATAATTAATTATGCTACAGCTAAAAACAACACAGAGATTGAGATAAAGTATATGAGAAAGGAGCCCTGGAGCGTTCCATGCTTGGCGAGTTCCAAACGTCGAGATACGAAGACGTGCAAAGGTATTGATATCGGAAAACAAGTTATGGAACTCAAATCGATTTGGGCTGGACACCTGGCAATGCACAGTGATGGCAGGTGAAGGGCAGTGACCGAGTGGCGTCCAATCAGATGGATGGGCAAACGATATTGTTACCATCGCGGGTAGAACCTGAATGAGGCTGGCACTGGTGCGTGGAGATTGGCACATGAAAAGAGAGGACTATGCTTAGCAGTGGGTGAAATCGGCTGTAGATGATGATGATATGAAAAAGAAGAATTAGATATACAGACAAAATATTATCTAAAATTATACTACTACTATTTATTATTACTACTTAAATCTTTGCCTGAAGTACGAAGAAGTACCTACCCACATGTAAATCTTACTAATATTCTAAATGCGAAAGTTTGTATGGATGGATGGATAGATGGATGGATGGATGAATGGATGGACGGATGATTGTTACTCTTTCACGCAAAAACTACTGAATGGATTTGGATGAAATTTGACACACAAATAGTTTATAACTAGGATTAACACTTTTTATCCCGATATTCCCACGGGATCGAAACTTATGCGGGTGAAACCGCGGGGCCCAGCTAGTATACATAATATATAAAAGATTAACCACAAAGCAAAGTTCAAAGGGAAACGAATTGATTCAGACTATAGTACCTACTTAATCGCACAGTATTAATAAAAATAATAAATAGAACATTTTAATAACAAATGAGTGAATTAAACAGATTGCGCTGGTATTTTCCCTATTTAGTGATGTATTTGTTATGTAGTGATTAAAAATAAATTATTGACAAATAATTGTTGGCATCAATAGCATTGTTAGCAGTAAGTTGAGTCAAATTCATGGTAACTGTCAGCTTATTAGCCCACGTACGCACTGGCGTAAAATTTTTATCGCGTACTGTGGCAGGGGGCTGGCCATGTATGTCGAAGGACCGATAGCCGCTGGAGCAGACGAGTCCTGGAGTGGAGACCGCGTATCGGCAAGCGTAGTGTGGGGCGCCCCCCAGCTAGATGGACGGACGACCTTAAAGAAGGTGCCTGGGGTAGACTGGATGCGGAAGGCGGAGGACAGGATGTTGTGGCGCAGTCTAGGAGAGGACATAGGCCTCTCCCAGACTGCACCACAACACCCTGGAATTTCAACTCTCAGTGTTGAACCGAGCATTGATAACCCAACAGAGCGCATCCCAGCGCAAAACACACTCTTGATTTATCAATTCTCGGCGCTAAGCAGTTCGTTGCAAATCCAATGCACGAAAAAAATCGCCGCAGGAAAAACGCGCCCATGCGTACAGTCATACATCCCGATTCAGACATCATGGCGGCTATGAAGTGCGCTACTCGCTGCGCTGTACCTCACCCCTCACCCCCGCTGACAAGTGAATTTGTTACTGCGCAGCGACTCGCCTCATGTTCCGAGCCGCCATAAAGTTTGAATCAGGCTGTACCAGCATTCTATTGTTTAAAAAAATTCAGCTTCATTTATTATAAAAGTTTTTTGAAACTGAAACGCAATTTCACTTGTCTTCACCGTATCAAAGACATGGAATATCTCTGCCCTAATCATCATCACCTACTTGTCCTTTTCTCAACTATCAGTCTCCAGGCTACCCAGAAACAGCTGAATACTAATATATGTTTCACATATAGTGACTGCTTGTCCGACCTCCACTACCCAATTACTGGGTAACACGATAACCCTTAGTAATTTTGGTTATTTGACTTTAAGGCTTCTGACTACCTTAACGACTGTTAAAGATCTACTAATGATAGCCGGAACAAACGGTTTTCCTACACATCGAGAGGAATGATCTACTACAAACCGACCGCGGCAAGAGTAGATTAACCGTTGCCTTTGTCAAAGGAGGATAATATTGTCATCAACAAAATTGATAGTAATAGTAATTTATTTCCACAACTTCAGTACACGTTACATCAATGTGGTCTCGACCCCTGAACTAGGACATACTGTATGACAGGGGTCGAGTCTCCAGTTACATGGAATTAAGAATGTGTATCATAATGACATGTTTGTCATGTTCCAGGATCTTAGCTGTCTTCGTCTTCATTAAATATGTTGATCCGGGAAAGCGAGAAAATCCTAACGGATGGTCTGCTTAAAATTCTGAGCGGGTTTATGACATTGCCTCACGTTTTCCTACTTCGTTCAACGTGAGGACTAAGGCGCTGTGTTGTGACAGGCCGGGCCTTAGGGAGTATAAAATATGCCCCTGAGAACAGCAGGAATCCTTTCACTTATGCCAAATTTCAGAGGTATTTATGGCTGGAGTTTACATATATATTCGATAAACTTGACACACTAACTTAAAACTAAATAGATGGATGACTTTTTCGAATCACCAACTAATAACAGTATATCTGAGGACCTCAGAAACCGGATATCAGTCAAAATGCAAGTAGCAAGCTGACCTCATCAAATTAATTTAAAAGAGAAGAATCGGAAGACTTGGAAACAAGGTTGCTGGTTCAATAAAAACAACCCCTTAACCCCTTTAGAGAATGAATTTTCAAAAATCCTTTCTTAATGGCCACCTTTTTATATTAGGCATTCTTGTGGTAAATTGTATGGTTTTATACTAAGCGGTTTAGACTGTACGTTGTCTGTATTTTTTTATAGGTTTTTATACATATCTTGATTGCACATCTTCGGCATACGTACAGCATTATTTATTATAATCGACAAATTATGAAAGAAAGTTTAATACTCTGAGTTCTTCATGAAATAGTTTTTAATTGCCTTCATCAATCTGTTCTACATAGTCCACAAGTAACTCCTCTGTCCATGTGTTTGAATTATGACATCATTTAGTTATATTTCTTTGTTTGTATGAGAATTAAATTAAATACAAAGGGGGCAAGCGTGCCAGTTGCTTAGCAAATGTTGCTTCATTCGCTTATTCTGCTGCAGAACTATTTACAATGGGACTTGCTAATGAAAAATTGCGGTGTTTAGGAGGACACAGGGTTCTGCAAATGAGATAAAGGGATCTAGTAGTTTTATCTTTCCTGAATTCTCAATCTAAAACACCTTAAAAACTTGTCTAAACAGACCCATATTTTGGTATTTACCAAAAAATTAAATTCAAGGTCTGACGAACAAGTTTTCAGCACTACCCAATATCGAAAAGTTAGTACAAGGTGGAGTGAGGATCTTCGCAAAGTGGCTGTAACCGGATGAGAGCAGACGATAATCGAGTTAAATGGCGTGTGATTAGGCCTATTATCCAGCAGTGGACTGCTACAGGCTGGTGATGATAACAATGATGATGAAGAAATCCGAACTGGACAAACATACCTAATGATAATTAAACTAAGCAACAGTCAAGCTAATGTTAAGAGACGTTAAACGTCAAAAATTTGTAGTAAAACAGTCGCTAATTATTAACTTTAAGCAACCTTTATAAATAAACCCCTGCATGTAGTAATTTTTACCGAATTTACATTAAAAGAAAGAAAAAATGATAAATCAACTCAAAATGGTGTTGTATTTCATCAAGTTGAAGTTACACGATTATGAAGTCGTATTTCAATCTCGGAAACCGTTTAACATTAAAAAAAATCAGCGAAAACGTTCGTGTCTCGCAATAAAAGTCATCGATCCATTCTCCCGACACGACAAGATTCACTTGAAGCTCCTACTGTTGGAAAATATACTGTAAAATCATGAATTCAGAGTCTTAATTTGATTAGGTAAACGTAATAATCATGTTGCTTGTAAACTATTATTGTTATATTTTCACACCAACGATAATAACCCGTTGCTAAATTTCAACATATTCACGATGATCGAATAAGATTCGATGTTTTTTGTAGAAACTAGATAGGATTTAGGAGTTATCAAACTTACAGACTAAGAAAGAAAGAAAGAAAATACGTTTATTTGCGGTAAACAGGACGCAGAAAAAAAAAGTTGGGGGAAAACATGCGTCATATCCACGTAAAACGGCCATCACTCAGCATAATGCTAAGACCCTATGCGAGACAGAGCCCCAGCGCTGGTTTTCAGCGACAGCCGGCATTATCGTGATGACGTCAACCGGTGCAGCATACGATAAGTTAGAAACTAACTATTTTTATAGTGTTAACCTGAATTCAGTTCAGAGAATTCAGGCTTCTATTCTAAAACCAAGAAAAAACTTAACAAAATCGATCTAAACACGATGAACACGAAGGCAAAGCCGGAGCTAAAGTAACAAAAAGTCTGATCAAAGTTTCTTGTAAACTTAAAAATAGACAACCTCTTTTTAAAGCATTTGGCTTGTAAAAACTAGCAGCGCTGGCTTTCGTATCAAATATGGTAAGGAAATTCCGAAAAACTTGAAACATTGTCTGAAAAATGCAAAAAAGACGGCGTAACTATCTTTCATTCATGGAACCATTAATATGTCGTCACGGCTCATGCGTCAAGTTGGATTGTATTTTAAGCAAAATTTAAGGAAGTCTAATTTTAATACTTACAATTAAAATAACCTCGGAGGTTTATAATAATCCTCTAAGCAATGTTGATACCTAAACTGTGCTACTGTATCGAAAACAAACAGTTCAAATCGAAGTTTTATGAATAAACAGAACGGCCACAGAGCCGATCCTCATGAATGGTCGCCGAAGCGTTGAACCACAACGCGACCGGTTCCCATTGTATCCGATATCTGAGTTCGATTCAAACCCTTTCTATGCAATCATACTCTTTTTGCAACACGCAAATAGTTTTCCATGTTAAATCATTATCTCTGGTTACCTACGATGAAGTTAAAGGGGAGTTCCGAAATTAAAGACGCAACGAATTAAGAACACGGATATTTATTTGAAGAACGATTGAATGTTTACTTTTAAGATCTTCATCCTGCGACTGTTGAGTACATGCAAAGTGTGTTGACAATTGGCGTGGGATTTTATAATACAACGGTGATTGGCACTATCTCAAATAAACACCATTGTAACTGCTTATGATTTTACACGTTTAACTTCGATTAATACTTTCTCTGACAGCTGGTCAGGTAACTGGTAGATCTTCATTAAGTTATCATTGTAATCTTGGTCTTTGGAAATATTAGGTACTGCATTCGCAAAATCATGTAATCAAAGTGCAATAAATTGTTATACGATGAGCATTTCATTAGTCTCAACAGTATTCACTTTATTGGATTGCATCTAAAAGGTTGCATGCCGTTGCAACCTCATTTCGCTTTTGACGTCTCGTTTTCCTTTCACGATTCAAGTTTTTTTTTTTCTTATTCTAACAAAATCAATGTTATTCGATATTCAACCGAAATTAATATGCCAGGTGCAATATAATAACGATAATAACATATTAAATGCAGTCGGTATTTTATCGTAAATGTCATGATGACACGTGAGTATGGTATGGTAGTTATATCTATTTATAAGTTATCCATTAATCGGTTTCCTTCCAGCCGCAGGCAGACAATATTTATCATTTGAAAATTAATAATTGAATTATTAATTTGACCTTGAGTCTCTGCGACAAGTCGCAAACAATTGATGTCAATCTTCTACACTAATCGCATGCATTCGAACCTTACCCTAGCAACGTTCCCATCACAAACGAAATTCGAACGTAAACGTCATTTTAAAAAAAGTATTTGGTTTTTTTTTCAACGGAATTTCAAACGTCAACAGTCAGTGATTGTCAGTTTTGCAGTTTAATCTTTAGATCAAAATTCTCAGTTACTAATTAAAACCTTAAGTGCAACAGTGTCATAACATACCGGTGTGAACCGTTCCTCCTCAGCATTGAGCAAATCCCCAACAGAAGATGCTTTCGCCTGATTCGCCAAATGCCTTCGGCTGTGCAAAACATAGGACAACTCATCCAGGTAACGAAGCGTCAAGTTAGCCATGATTCACAGAACACAAGCACACTACAAACTGATCATTTACCACTCGCGTCAACAATAGTCGGTAGTAACAATGAAATAGGAAACAGGCTTATTCACGTAAACAATTTAGTGAAAATCGCGCAGTAGATATAACGTGTATATCGCGCCATAGCCGAGTCGCAACTGAGCGCGGCGCGACGGCTGCGCTCTCCGGCAGTCATAGAGTAAACATTCATAGAAAGTTAATCGGCGACGACCTTAATAAGGTTTAGGTAAACACTCATTATCTAGATTAGAGCATTTGTTGACTCATCACTTTAAGCTACAGTTATATCATTGTAAATCTGGCCAAGGCTCTTTATGGATAACCAAATGAACACTGCCAGATCCCCTGTAGATGCTCCATATTTTATATAGAAAGGGCTTTGTTTAGAAATTAAGGTTGGTGCAATTAGAGACGAAATCAAAAAGCAATTAAGTTTTATAGTCCGGCCACATGAAGCTGGCGTGGTAATTAAAAGAGACGAAACCGTCCGCCTAATTACTGTACTAACTACTAACGAAACAGCCGCTTGCTTCAGGGACTAAGTATTTCAAAAGTTTTACAATTTAAATAAGTGTATTTACTTGATTAAGATCCAGAAGAATCTTCCAGATCCAGATCAAACTTTTCAAAAACAACATTGAATAAGGTATCCTGTTGAGTAATAACCCAAGTATATATCCCTATTGTTAAATTATTAAGCCAACTCAATGCACCTAGGGTAGCGGGATTGTCCGAAAGGGTTACCGCTGCCCTGGAACATAAAGGGCTAAGGAAGGAACACGGGTGGGTTTTAGTCAGTAAGAGTCTGACACTCCCTTCTGCTCCACCCAGAGCGGGAGGGGTCATTTGATGATTTCCCATCCTCAAAAAAAAAAAACTCAATGCACCTGCAGTCCTGCATCCTAACTGCATAACATACTATCAATCAAAACTGAATCATTTTGAAGGATATTGCCATAACCATTGCTTCATATGCTCAAAAAAATTGTCTGCTTAACAACGTAAATAACGCAATGAATGTGGTTGAACTGTCAAAATTAAAGCCATTGCTACTGATAGTTTGTTACGCAATCACCCCGCTGGACATATTATTTAAAGAATATACACCTACCTAGCATGTGGAACTTAATAACATATCTTTTCAGGATATAAATTAAATTAACAAAACCAATTAACAGACTTTAACGACGACTTTTTTTTTTTTACGAAGATATCTGCACCACTAATCTTTGCCTGGCTGTAGTAGCACTCACGATACATTTCTTGCGAACATTCTGCGTGACGCTGACACGAGCCTCAAAGTCATTTCCTAGGTGTTACATAAAAGTTAGTCAGAGGACGTCGTTATTACATATTATGTGAGAGTTAAATATAAAGTAATTCACACTTATATTTATAGTTCCGCCCTCGTTTCGTCAGAGAGTGTTAACAGGGCTTGGAGAGGAAAAATATGTAATAATCCGAGAATTTCGTGTAAACCTGAGCAGAGGTAGAAATCACTGACGACACCTGCATAGACCAGCACCCTAATTGCGCCACTGTCAATCACAATTTGAATCATTTTGAAGGATATTACTAATCCATTGCTTTATATCTTCGAAAAATTTGTCTGATTAGCACCGTAAATAACGCAATGAATGTTGTTGGACTGTCAAAATGAAAGCCATAGGTACCTACTGTTAGTGTGTTACGCAATTACCCCGCACAAAAAGGAGAGGACCTATTCTCAGCTGAGGGTGGAAAGAGGTTGCCAATGATAACGATGATGATGACTAGCTAGATCACTAGTTGTAGTTATTACCCAAGCTTTGTGAAAGCGTAGCCAAACTTTTCGAGCAAAGGGGAACCTTAACCAGGAAATGCTCGGAAAGGTATCTTTTACAAACACTTAGGTCGCGTTAAAGTTTACAGCAATGCTATTGAACGGGTTGCAAGCCTATTGTCTCACGAGCACCTGAACAGCCAGTTTACCTTTGTTGACTTTTAGAAATATGCAGGGAAGGATGTTACTGACCTATTTTAACATTAAGTAAAAATAACAATAGAAACAGAAAATTAGGAACAAAGGTGAATAACTTAAACTAATTCATTTTGCAATGAAAGTTAGCAACAATAAAATAAACCGTGTATTGTAATGGAAAATTAAAATATTTCCTTCTGGACTATAAAACATAGATGAAAATCTAAATCTACAATCTACTTAGCATTGAACTACAACTTCTTACAGCATAACCAATGAAAACGGAGAATAGACATAAATTCAATCAACAAATATTTTAATTTACGTCCCATCCAACGAACTTCAGAATATCATGCAAACGAGTCCCAATAACATAGAGTGGATCATTTATCATAGACAGCTGACATTCACACACATTTTCAGTATTTGGAAAAGCAGAGATTTCCAATCTCAATCACCATAACAAGCGAAATCCTATTAAATTCTGTACAATAGGATTAAAGTGATGCAGAAAAATATTTTCGAATCGTACAGGTTTCTTTTGTATGGCTTCTAAAGGGCCATTGCACTGGTATGAAACAAAGCTGTTAGTTTCCAATTACATAATAATAAATAAATCAATAAATCTATTTATTTTCAGGAGACACAGGCCCATAGATAATACTACACTACTACTACGATACTTTAATCTAAACATACATATTTGCGTCATAAGAAACTTATGTTAATAAAAAATAAGACTTAAGACTATGTAAGAAGCACTTTACTTTGCACCAGCACATAGACCTGCCGATGTATTCTGCAAAAATCTCAACGTGAAAACCTAGGTGAAGTGAGCATAAAGTGAGCTGCTGAGTGAACGGTTGGAATGACATCTCACTTTAAGCTCACTTTACCTTAGTTTTCACGGTGAGATTTTTAGAGAATAGACTGGCTATACATCAAATATATTCTGAATGCTCACGCTATTTTTATTCTCAAAAATCTTTTTTCTTTGTCTGCTACGGCCTATAATTTATCCTTGTTGTGGTGTCCTTCTTCAATTACCCCTACTAAGGTTTATTGAGAACCATTATAATCTATTGTGAAACTGTTAATTTAATAAAAAAAACAACTAAAGATCAAAAATCTCTTAGGTGTCCCCAAGGAACCATACTACGCCCGATAAAAATCAGCAATTTTCTGCACTCCACAGTAATATTGAGGGAGCAGCTTCAGATTACGAGAGTGCACGCACGACATGATCGCGGTAGGTCAGTATTGTACCGGCTACTGGCCCTTCGCTTCCTTTCACTTTCGCACACAATCCAATTGTTAGTGGAGCAATGATCGTAGCTACATTCTTTTGGAAGTTCTTTATCAGACATACTGCACGTCTTCTCACTTTGTTTGATAAGATTTTAATTAATTTCAGTCTGTGTTTTTCAAAAGCTGTTTTTATCTAAGGGTTTCCAATATTCTGTTACTTAATTAATCTACTTGATATTGTTTTTATATTTTTTTATCGGCCGTCTGTTCATTGTGACATCTTTAAGTATAGGTACCTACATATTATTTTAAATGTAACAAAGTTCATTTTATAAAACTATTCTTTATTTATAGGATACCGAAAATTACTTCATAATTAATGTATGAATGTTGAAAAACAACGTCGGGTGAAAAAAAAGGTTGCATTATGTTTTTTGATCCAATTTTTTCAATGCCAGCTGTGAGCTGATCGATTTCGCCCGTCAGTGTCTGTCCTTAAGATTTTTTGCGCATATCCTTTCGAAAACCAGTATCGCAAAAAAACAGGCAACTGTCTCAGAAATTCGTGGATTATTACCATTTATAATTGTTATTGTTAACTACTTCTCTTAGCAACTGTTACGTACACTGATGACAACAGAGATACGTGATACCAGCAATATTGTTTCATAACAGAGGCCACGAGAACCGCGGAGAAGTCATTAGAAGGAATTGTGTTTACAGTGTTTGCGGTAAACTGAATTGTGGTTGGAAACTGCGGAGAAATAACTTGAATAACGTTGGAGCCTCACTCTATCTAGCATGATTTAAGGCAAAAGAATTTGAATGAATGTCCAAATCTAGCCATAGCTATTGTGTTGTCAACACAACAAACACGAGGTTGTTTTTGAAACCTAGTCCTCTGCCTGGGAAACTCAACAACAAGCAACTCTTGCTTGTGATTCTAATGATGCTATTACAAGTTCAATTGTATTCAGATAAAGAAAAGAAAGAAAGAATAACATTTCTGTTTACTTGAATTAAACTTGGTCCAGTTGTAATGGATGTGTATTTGTATCACACCACAGTATCCAAGCGACAGCGGAAGAATATATAGCGGAAGAATATATATACAGTTATACAAACACAGAATAAGAATTTTCTTAGTTAATCATACAGAGTATCGTAATAATATGTTAATCATGTTTACATTCAGATTCAAAATCCAACCCAATTCGACCAACAACTCGAACCAACTCGTTTCATCCTGTGAACCATAGACAGCTCTAGACCACAGTTGTGTTGTGACTTTATATCTAAAAGCTGGAACCAGAGATAATTATTTTGGTTCACCACAAGTTCATGAAACACAAAATAAAAAGTTTTAACAATAGTGTGCGCCTCATGACTGCATCAAAAAGGTCCATTTCAGATCTTAAAACTACTGTCAAAAATCTTGTTTTTATCATCTTAGCTCTACAATGAAAACTGTTGCAATATCAACTGCTGATGTTCAGACGACCCAAAACCTTTATTACCCTTACCTTTATTACCTTTATTTAAAAAACTTGCTTCTGCCCGCGTCAAATTTCTTGTCCCCCAACCCAGCACTTCGCATCACATTACCTGTCCGCGCCATTACTCCATTTTCGCTTAGCATTCTTTCTGTCTTTTCCTTTTCTTTTTGCTCGGCTCCGACAGGCCATAGCGTAGTGTTAAATAACCTATAGCCTTCCTCAAGAATTGGGCTATCAATGCCAAATGTTTTCTTCGAATCCGGTAGTTCCAGATTTTAGCGCGTTCAAATAAACAAACTCTTCAGCTTTATTATTAGAAATAGACTAACTGCGTCCCGCGGTTTCACCCGCATAAGTTTCGATCCTGTGGGAATATCGGGATAAAAAGTATCCTATATGTTAATCCTGGTTGTAAACCATCTGTTTGCCTAATTTCATCCAAATCCGTTGAGTAGTTTTTGCATGAAAGAGTAACAAACATCCATCCATACAAACTTTCAAGTTTCAGATAAATAACTTTAAACATAATCCTACTAATATTATATTAGTAAGATTATGTTAAACGTTATTTCTCTCGCTATTTTCATAGCTTTTACTCTACCCAACTTAGTCTGAATATTAACACCGTCTTGATTGTAATCTTAAAATAATTTCTGTGCATCATAATAGTTATGGCCCAAACTACTTATTAATTAGTGTAATGCTATTTACAAATGTTAATAGTTACAAAAGATATGTTATTTTTCGAGGTCGCGCGTGTTTTCATGGCATGGAACGGAAAATTACGTAATTGTAACTCATTGACTTGGTTTCCGCGTAAGCCAAAGAAATGTGGAAAGAAAGACGTTTATGCTGTAATTAAAAATGTCTAGCTGCTTATTATGGTGGTTCTGAGTTTGAGATTAAAATTCAGCATGATTACAATGTAAAGGCAAATATCGTGAGGAAACCGGAAGGCAAATTCTCGTAATTAAAAGCGATCAAAATCTAGTCGCGATCTTATCTCAGCGACAATCAATGTCAAAAATGTAGAGAATTTAGAGGTATTTTTGACACATTGAGACTGAGATCAGACTACGAACGTTCTTAAAATTATAAGAATTGCCCCTCTGGACTTATAGTCAATATAGAAAGTAAGAAATGAGTATATAAGAGGAAGTTTGAAAGGGGCGCCAGTGAGTTGAAAGGAAATCGTTTGGCTTGGTATGGGCATGTGATGAGAAGGGACGAAACGCATGTGACTAAAAGAGTGATGAATATACATGTTGATGGATGGAGAGGGAGAGGAAGGCCTAAGAAAAGATGGATGGATTGTGTGAGGAATGATATGAAAGAGAAGGGAATGAATGATAGCGTGACAGTTGACAGAGGAGAATGGAAGAAGAAAACGTGTTGCACCGACCTCAAGTAACATGGGATAAGGGCAGGAAGATGATGATGATTCTGAAATCGCCAACCCGTCTTGAGTAAGCGAGGTGTTCAATGTTCGTGCCTTTTCTGTATGACAAAAGACCTTTGCTCTGCACTGGGACATGGCTGGTATTCTTATGTATACCTTTATATAATTTAAACGCTGCACACAAAATCTTTCGCCTACTTTGGCTATTGCAATGTCACTTAAAAGAAATCGGATACTTATATGGTTTTCAACGATCAAATGCTACTAAAACTTTTTTGCAGAAAAAAACAACCGACTTCCAAAAACGACACTACAAAGTGAAAAATAACTTTAATTTCGGAAGTCGGTGTCGTTGGGTTCGCATTTTCGTTGTTTGCCACCGACTTCCGAAATTAAAGTTATTTTTCGCTTTGTAGTGTCGTTTTTGGAAGTCGGTTGTTTTTTCTCGCAAAAATGTTTTTATTTTTCACTTTTAAGTTGTAATTTTGGTTTAAACACCAAACTACTGAACCGTTTTTGATGAAATTTCTATGCGCGAACAAACATAAAAAAAAAGAATACAAGCATCCGAATTGAGAACCTCCTCCTTTTTTAGAAGTCGGTTAAAAAGGTTTCTAAGCTTGTTTAAAGTCATATCTAGAGTCAGTATTGGGTCTTTCACAGAGAACTCAGCCTATCCTAAACCATTACTGGACATAGGTCTCTCGCAATTTTCACCACAAGTCTAGCACTAATTGTGTAACACACTATTCTCAATCTGAATCATTTTGAAGGATATTGCCAATCTATTGCTTCATATGTTCGAAAAATTTGTTTACTCAGCAACGTCAATAACGCAATGAATGTTGTTGAGCTGTCAAAATGAGAGCCATTGCTACTTGATAGTGTGTTACGCAACTACCCCGCCGGTTCTCCGCCTTCCGCATCCAGTATAACCCAGCTGCGTTTTAAAGGTCCCCACAATCAGTCAGGAATTCAAACGTAAGATTGCCCAACAGCTAGTCTAATAAATGCCTTAGCCGGTATTGCCTTGTTTCAAACAAAAGACCTGTGAAATATGTAACTAAAGAGCACAACAACAAGATAAGAACGTGACATGAACTTTAAAATTCCTCTATTTCCAACTTCTAAAGGGCTATTTACAAGATACGTCCGTAGCTGGCGTCTGAATGTATGTAGTTAATAGCAGCGCCCCGCGGTTTCACCCGCATAAGTATCGATCCCGTAGGAATATCGGAATAAAAAGTATCCTATGTGTTATTCTGATGTATATGCTATATTACTGTAAAGTTTCATCAAAATCCGTTCAGTAGTTTTTGCGTGGAAGAGTAACAAACAAACATCCATCCATCCATCCTCACAAACTTTCACATTTATAATATTAGTAGGAAGGAAGTAGGATAGTATGAATAAGTCCCGCGACTTACCCCTTCGCATCGCATCGCCTGTCCTCGCCATTACTTCGTTTTATGTTAAGCGTTCATTCTGATTTTTGGAACGAAGTTCCTTATCGCGCGTTGCGAAAGGGGGCTAGACGGAAAATATTAAGACCAAAAGTTGGAACGAAACTTTTTGCTATAGTTGTAAGCCGTGCGGCATGCGCGTGTTTCTCTGTCTGTCTCTCTCTCTCTCTCTTATAGAAAGCAAGCCCTTCACTAATTAATCGAAAGGAACTTCGTTCCATCCGGGTGTCCCTTGACACCTCTCAAGTTTTTTTTCTTTATGCATGTGATGTTAATCAGCCTATAGCTTCCTCAAGAATTAAGCTATCAAATGCAAACAGATTATTTTCACAAGTTCAAGGGGGCTATATGGCTGTAGCCGTCATAACAATACAACTTTTATTGTGTCTCGTTTACCGTTTCTCTATGTCGTACCGGAACCTGTTCAATCGGATAGTATAATAGTTCCTGAGATTAGCGCGTTCAAACAAAGATACTCTTCAGCTAATCGTATAGGTAGATAGATGAAAACGAAAAGCATGTTTTTCTTATAACACGACACGACCATTGATAACTTGGTAACAGGACAAGATCAATCAAGACATCGAATCAAGCCGAAACTAAAAGTCGTAAGGTATAAACATGAAACAACGCACATGATTGCACAGACGATGTTAAACAAAAATAGATAATAGCTTCGTCTGGCTACGAGCCATTTTTGATAACCCACATGCACATTGCGCAAGTCTCACATTTAAACTACGATATATAGTACAAAATTCCATTAACTTTGGGTTAATGCTAAAAGATTGAGATACTATTGCGGGGTTTTACGGGTTTGTAACCTTCGAGTTATAAGTTCTACCTGTTTCTGGTAAGCAAACCATAAAAACATACATAATTGAAGTATCACTCTAACAGATGGGACTGGATGTCAAATAGGGACTGCCATCATCCACCATTTCACCAGTATTTATACATATAGTAGCATAGATGATTTCATAACAGCCGCACGGGTCGATCGATCAGGTTAAGCTACGCTTGCCGCGGTTGGTTCGTGGATGGGTGACCATTTTCACACACCAAGACCCCTCCGTGCCTCTGGTCCCGGCTGCCATTCGTGGATCTTTGACAGTCGTTACGGGTCCTCAGAAGCCCGAAAGTCTGACAACCAGTCTTACCAAAGGGTATCGTATTACCCAGTAACTGGGTTGTGGAGGTCAGATAGGCAGTCGCTCCATGTAAAATACTGGTATTCAGCTGCATCCGGTTAGACTGGAAGCCGACCCCAACATAGTTGGGAAAAGGCTAGGCAGATGATGATGATGAATATAGTATTAGACAAAGTTAGATAAAAATAAGTTAAAATTAAGATATAATTAGGTTAAATTGGAATTGAAATTTTCTGACTCTTCCACTACCTCACTGTACCTTTATTTCGCCTTCACAAGTTTCCCATCACCAAAACACGAAACTGTCAATACTACCAAAATAAAAGACAAACGATTTTGTAACCGTCATTAAAATTCGACAAATTAATCTTTCATAATCATCCACGCAAGATATTAATACACCATTGTTATTCCGGTCGCCATCTTGTGTGCGTTTCCGCTCGCTTTCACTGCGCGAGCGCAGTCTAATTAAACGTGAACGTGACGCGAGGTGTGTTGCTGATATGATGGTATTATATCATAGTAGCATCGTACATAGACAAGGTTTTACGCTTTGGAATTTGACAGGATGTTTCTTTGGAAAGGGAAATGTGACGACAAGAAATGAGAGGGAACGTCTAATTTTAGCCTTATAACATTATTGCAATGTGTCAGAAAATATCAGACGTCTGATAATGGCCAGGTAGCCTATAATTATGCCGCTTTTGTGGTCCCGGAAATAGAGGGCTCAACTCTTCAAGTCGGTCCACGAGAATGGTAACTGCATTCTGCTGTAATTTCAGTTTTTTTTTATCCACAAAAAAGCTGTAACACAATTCAGGTGACATTGCAATAGTACCTACTTAAAAAACTACAACGATCCTACGACCTTTCCCACCCCCGATACTTTGACATTTGACCCAGTAGATAGGGTCAAATTAAATTAGCTAGTGAAATTTCACAGACGTGATAGCTATCGATAACTCAACACGATAAAACAAAAATTAAATTAATTTGACAATTTGGCTTTTGAGTACGTTAGTGTAGTCACATGAAATATCAGTTATAAAATCTGCATGTTATTGTGTAAACAGATAATTATAGACTTGATGCGTATCGATATCTCATCCCGACAAAACTAAAGAATTTTTTTTTTCAACTCAGTAACAACACAATCAGGAGATGTTGAACCCCAAAAAAAACTAAATGTTTTTTATTTTTATTTTATCGTGTTTAGATATCGATACCCAACACGTCTGCAGAGTTTCGCTAGCCAATTTAATCTCTCTGACTCTGTAAAACAGCAATCCATCACCACAAAACCGTTTATTACATCAACTTGGAGTTACCCAAGTTCAGCCCCAAACTATTTTTAGTTCCCCGCGTCACTATTCCGACAACTCCTTTAATAAAGCGGGTGAAGGTTAGTCGCCTCTGACGTCTACGGTCTACTCCCCCTCTTCTGACGTCAATTTGGGGACAACTTCGAAACTCAGACAACTACGTCCGTGTCATCGACTGAACCGGTGAATTCACGGGTTATGAGAGATTAGACTGAGGTTAATGTAGGTCACCTTATGGATCTATGGAGTGCTAAGTAAACAGTGGTATGGTTGGAACTCCTGAAGAATTAGGCAGGAGTGTGATTGGCATAACACACATCATGACAGAGTCAGGCATATGTACTATCGCCAAAAGGTAAATCTGACTATTCCTGCTTGCAGCGCATATTATTAGTCGACCTAAAAAGGATCCTCTTTTGTTTTACTTAAGGACGCAGCTGTGGTCATCATGTGCACGGGATTTTATTTCAAAATGGTCAGATATCGGTTTTGGCGATGGTACATATATTATATGAAAATATAGGATGATTATTTTCATGTTCCGGGTGCGTTAAAAAAAACCGAATGACAAGGAGGAATGGAAATCTCTCGACGAGGCCTTCACCTTCAATTAAATGAGGGCTTCTTACTAGGGCAGCTAGCTTTCAAATAAGTATAACTTCAAAGAATTTAAGAAATTGTAGTTCATTGAGAAGGTAAGTTAGTTTTAGTTATTTTTGTTGTTTTGTAATTTCTTTTTTAGTAAGAAATATAAGGCTTTTTTATTTTTATTTTATTTAAAAAAAAAACCAAACAATAAAAAGATAGGCGCACCCTAGGCAGTGAGCCGCGTCTACCTCCTCCAATCTCGTCTTCTGAGCCTCGCTGAGTGGCAGTATCTGGCTAATCAATCATTACACCCAGGTCTAAACTATTCTTGTATAGCACGTTCCGATAGGAACTGCTTCCATTTAACTACATCATCCAATAAAAAGTCTCTCATCGTAATTGATACCATCACTGTCACTTCCCTCGCTGCCTATATTCAACCTGAATTATAGGTATAAAAAAAAAATCTATTTCACGGTACATTTCCCACAAAACGTATTGAAATCGTTTTATTGTTGAAAAACTGGATTAACTTTTGTGTGGTCCACTCGGTACACTTGACTGACCCAAATTGTGTTCAACTTGATCCGAATTAAACCAGTTTTACTTAGAAAAAATCTAGATTAATAGTCACTACTGTTGTTTTGCGTAATAGAAAATACCTAGTCAGATTTCTTGAAGGCTAGAGATCTAAATAGGAATTGAATTATGTATAAACATAACAATAACATTTTAAACCTTCTGCGTCAAAGACAATCAGTATCTCAGCATGCATAATCAGCCTGTAATGTTCCCATTGCTGGGAAACGGGCCTCCTCTCTGTGAAAGGGAATGGACGGGCCCAGTGTGGATAAGTAGATGTCACATGTCTTTGAATTTTTGGTTCTAAAGTTCGGTTTCCTCACACTATTTTCCTTCACCGTTTTAAAGAGCAGTGGTGATGAAATAAATACACAAAGTAAAGCGCCTGACTGGGTTCGAGCCCACGACCTACAACTCGTAAATCGGGGCCGTTACCACTGGGCTACCACTACTCTCAGCATGTATAAATATAGCAAAAAAGTAACTAACTAACTCTAAAGCGGTTACAGAAAAAGAGGGATTCGAACATATACAAGATTGATGACACGAAAAGCCACATAACATAGATCTGTGTAAAAAACTATACGACAGAATGAAGTATACAAAGACCCATTTGAACATTCGATCTTTGAAATCTGTAAAGACGTCACAAAGACGCAATGACCATTCATCTTAACAATGATATTACTCCACAGCCACTTTTGTCATAATGATATTGAACATTAGTCGAACAATTCAGAATTCAAAGTACATTTATTACACAAAACATCGTTTTGTAAGCATGGAGTAATAAGCTTTAACGCTCATTAAAGTATGCTTATCTTATAATAAATGTGTAACGTTTGAGCAACGTTCAATATTATATCAGCCAATTATGAAATCTTCTATAGTAAAGGTTATTAATACAGTGATTTTGATGTAGTAACGAAAGATAATGGTCATATCGAGAACAAGTAGGTCGATTTTCATACTAACGTAACGAATATCAGAGGGGCAATTATTATTCTTGTAACTTTAAGAACGTTTACATCTCAGTGTCAGTCTGTCAAAAGTACCTTTAATTTCAAAGTTTTTGACATTGATTGTCGCTGAGATGAGATTGCTTTACTTGAATTTCAACGTGTTTTATGTACAAGATTTGGCCTTCAGGTACAGACGCCAGCACATCAAACTACTACAATCTGTCTTTCTTTAATAGACTTTCAACTTTATTGTTAAAGCAAGAAGGTTCAAGGTTGATTGGGAAAATTTGACAGTTTCGGGGAGCTTGACCTGCGGGCGTCTGTACATGTAATGACTTCCATAATGCATATTAGCGTTGGAAGGCCTGAACAAGGCAGACCAATGACCTTATGAAGACCGCTGGAATCCGCTGGACGCAAAAAGAACAGGACCGGTCGAAGAGGCGATGCTAAGGCCTAAATCAAGCAGTGGGCGTCTTGCAGCTGAAATGATGATGATGATGAATGTATTTTATATTTATTTGCTAGGATTTTTATCTATCAATCTCATGGAATATGCAACTCTGTATTTCTGTCATTTTTTCCGTTTCATCATTTCAGCCCGAAATCATCCACTGCTGAATCTAGGCCTTCCCTTTCTTCCGCAGTACTTCCCGGTTCCGTGGTTCTCTCATCCAGGTCTTTCCCATTTGTCATTTCATTACGTCCCCTTTTTGCTTTAGCTATTTTGCTGTATCGACATCCAGTAACCTTCTCCCTTCAACCGTATTTACGTAAATATCAATTACTTAAAGCCTGTTCAAGTTTATTAATCAACAGCTAAACCGCCAAAAACCAATTATTTAGATTAACATGGGATTTGACAACAGGAGTAATTGAATTAGCTTTCTGAAACCGAGGGTAAGTAATCCCATTAAAGCGATTGTGGGAGCACTGGCACAATGTAAGCAACCATCCATGGTCTGTGGTCTACCGTGTACTCAAGACCCGCATGCCAGGTAACCCGACAACCGTTCCATTGCCCACATCCGGCACTTTGTTGTATTTACACCATTTATACGACTCTTATTGGAGAGTGTTAAAGTTCAGAATGGTGTAGAATTTATTTTGTTTGCAGTTTCTGCTTTAGCTGATGGGGCTTCAATAAAAGCTGGCGGAAGTATCGAATGACGCGATGAGTCGGACATTTTGTTCTATTGTGATTTTATAAAAGAGTAACGGCCCGCCCGCGCCCCTGCTACGCACCGTTTTTACGATTTGACAAAACATTGAGATTTTTTTATAATATGTGAGCTTAACATGAATGAACATACATACTCGTACTATACACATAAACCTTCCTGAGTATATTGTGGTGTAACTGTAAACTGCTCAAAATCCGTTGCGTTGATTAAAAGGACAACGCGGTCACACTGACAGACAAGAAAAGTGACTTTAATTTTTTTTTTTTTCGGGGGGAATCCTTCATGGGGCACCCGACCTCCGGGGAATGAGGTCGGGGAGTGTGGGATTTTTACCTCACTAAAACCACCCCCGTGATCTCGGTTCCTCTTAAAAGACCAATTCCGGAACCCCCCAATAGACACATCAACAAGGGATATTTTAGTTATTCCTATATAACCTACGTATATCAAAGTGCGCAGTATTTTATACTCTAATAGGAAATTAAATAAAAAATCTTACTTTAAAAAAATATCCCTAGATTCTGTTCTTTCTTTCTTTTCTTTTTTTTAAAAACGTCGCCCCACTCTAGGAATTGCTCCTGTATCGTGGGTGCGTTTACAAACATTTAAACTCACATACAGAAACAGCCAGATCCGGAACAACTATCTGTAGGCAATACAAATATTTGTTCCGTGCGGGAATCGAACCCGCGACACGCAGCGCTGTAGTCAATCGCTCAGCCACTGCGCCAACCATGTCGTCATAGATTTGTGTATGTGACATATAGATTAATACGTCCATGTTTGGTATATGTGTATTGTACTGTTAGGTGAGTCATATGTTTATCTGAACTTTAATCATGTGAAGCCTTTTGTGTGTTGGTTCCGCCGACTGTGTTAGTCAGCAATTTGTAGAATTCTAGAATTGGATTTGGTAACGGTAGTTATAAGATGAGTTACGCTTCATTAAATTCGACCACTATCTTTAGATAAAGTAAGTATTTATCGACAGTTCCGATAAACAATGGTATTTTACCCATTTCTTTTTATAGGAGTCGTAGTTTTGTTAATCAGTCTGTACAGTTTACAAAATTCTGTACTGATATAATATTATAGTACGAGTATATATAGTATGAACTAAACCCGTGGTAGCAGGTTGCGCATCACAGAACAGATAAAAGAAGTTAACTGTTCTGTGTTGCGCATCGACGTCCCTGGCACCCTTCTTTTCTGAAAGGGCACTGAGTTTCGCTTGACTCTCATCCTCCAGTGTAAAACGCTCATCCCCAGTGCATAAATGAACCAAATTTAGCTTCGGAAAGAAAACGAACAACGAAGTTTAATCCCTGTCTCATGAGTACGTTGGCGCTCTCCATATTGTCATTTGTCGCGACCATATGTTACTGTAAACCCACGAAGGCTTGCGTAACCTACATTTCACCTTCACTCATGAGCTAAAATTAACAAAGAAATGACAAAATTTGTCGTAAATGTAACACACATTTATCTAAAAGTTTTCTGTGTCGTGTATAATCTGGAAACCCGGTCACTGTTCGACAATATTTGTTTGGAAGTGACGCTTCAAGTGTAACGGTAACTAATGTTAGAGGGGCGGACGTACAAAAACTGCATTTAAGGCGAAGTTGTGTCGCGTGATTCCATTCGATTGACCTTCATCTATCGTGCCTCCGGTGTGTTACTTAAAAAGTAACAAGATAATCATTACATTATAAAGAATAATGTGATCATTATAATTTATAATAACTCTGTGTGCTGATTTTTGTGATTATAGAATCCCTGTCATCCATCTTTCATAAGCTGTCATCTTAATGTTAACATCTTGGAATGCATTCTTTGCTTAGTAATTTCAACATAATCTTTCAAAATTTTATGTTTCTGTTTTGCAATTTTTAACAGTGAATATTTCCACCTTCGAAATATATTATTTTCATCGCTTGTCTTTTAGGTATAAGTGGATATACTACCTACTGTATGTAAATTTACTAAGAATATTTCCGATTTCAACACGAAACATAACATCCTACTCCGATCAAATCCATCCAATCACAGTCTTTACACTACTATCCCCTGAAGATCATTTGTTATAAGCACGCGGACGTCTGCAAGCTATTATGCATGTTTTATGTAATTCATACGTTGAGCTATGATCGCATACAGATGATATCAAATATGTAGTTACTTGTAATCTATCTTTACTTCCTGAATCTGCGAGATGTAACGTGTTTGTGCTGCGACTTGTATTTCTTACTTCAGGTCGTCAGTTTGTCGTTATGCTCTTGTAATCTAAGTTCCAATACTGGAGTGTGTTATAAGATGAAAGAAAGTAATTGCACTGTCTGTTTCTATGGGAATATGGGATCAATTTAAATTGTGTTGATGAAAAGAGGGTGTTTGTAGTTACCTACTACAAACACCCTCTTGCACATATTTTCAGATAATTTTGAGTTTAGCTACTAAAAATGTAGGTAGGTAATTATTGATTCGTAGATATAAAGACGTGACAGAAACATAAACTAGCGAAAAGCAAATTACAGACAGAAGTTACAAACAGCTAAAACTTTGAAGGTTATCGAAATTGGGTACGGGAGACTTGCCTACGGTATTGAAACACTTTTTCGCGAGGTTCCTTTGTTCACGTAAACAGCTATAGGCTTGACCGTAACTCGTTTCATGGTGTCTCAACCAAACATAGATTAAGTACTGCAAAATCCATAAATACAACTGTTTTGTCTAGAGAAAATTGTCTCCAAGTTAGTGCTGTGCCTTAACTCGCCTACAAATTCACAACTATGGTGAATCGTTCGACGCCCTCTTAGTCTGAAGTCATCACTTTACTCCTACTACTCAACTTCTAGTCATCAGAAGTCGTTCTTCATCTGTAATATTCGCAATTAATTAACAATCAACTAACAGATTAAATGGTGGTTGTTTGGCCTAGACACAGATGCCGGAAAACTTTATTTTTTGCCCTTTCGCTGTTGCAATATTCGTTTGATTCTGATGGAATGTTGTTTCTGGCTTCCTTAACGTGACGTTGGTGATGCTGATGTCTAAAACTTCTTTAGTTATTATTGCATAATTTTCCCTGGGACACAGGCTTCCGCTCTATAAGTGGGACTGGGCCGTAAAATGCGTGGTAAGATTATCCATCTACCACGCATGCTGGTAGATGTCACATGTCTTCGAATTTTTGGTTCTAGGACATGTTTTCCTCACGATGTTTTCCTTCACTATTTTGAGAGTAGCGGTGATAAAATTATATGCACAAAGCAAAGCCTGCCTGGGTTCGAAGTTCGAACCCACGACCTACAACTCGTAAGTCCGGGCCACCACTGCTCCATAGTAATGTTAGTCATTATTGGTTCTTTCAAATTAAGCGTTTGTCACGTCAATGTCTGGTCGCCGATGTTAGGCAAAATTCACTCTGCGTAAGACTTTGAAACTTTGAACTTGCCAGCTGTAGCCAATTTCGTAAGAAAAACTGGATCCTAAAACTTTACTTAGTAAATTAAGTTAGTTGTAGTTTATGAAGGTCCTACCTATCTGCTTGGTATATGTAACGGGCGCTTTTTCCCCATCCACAATCGTTTTTAGAAAAACGTACATTTCTATTTGTATATCCTACAACTCTTTAGAATAGCATCTAATCGAACCATAAAACAACTTTCTATTTTATAGTTAAACTTAAAAGTAAAATTACAATGGATGCAGCGATTCACAGCCCACACTGCTGCGATTACAATACCATTAGGTATGTGGGTTAACGTTATCGTTTTAAAACCATTAAAACCAATACTAATACGTACTTCAAGTATGAATTTCAATGATATAAGTATATATTTTGAGTTTTAATATAAAGCTCATTCAGTTTCTGAATATCAAGACACTTGGTAGGTCCAGCCACGAGTATAAATATATTAATATGAAAAGTTCAGCAATAATAATCTTATTTCATGATTCACCATTAAAATGTGTATCGTCAAGATGACGGCAAATAAATATGATCACTAGCTCCCGTGGGAATATCGGGATAAAAAGTATCCTATGTGTTAATCCTGGTTATAAACTATCTGCGTGACAAATTTCATCCTAATCCGTTCAGTAGTTTTTGCGTGAAAGAGTAACAAACGTCCATTCATCCATCCTCACAAACTTTCGCGTTTGTTATATTAGTAGGATAGGATATGTGGAAGGTAGACGTCCCACTTGTCCCATCATGTGACTGGGTCAACGAGACTAGTGGGGTGGACCCGAAGTGGCAGCACAGATATGTGACACTGAAGGAACACCCAAACTATCTGACTGACAAAAACAATACGGTATGAACGATGATTAGATTATTACCTAGTCCTAATAACAAAATCAGTACGAAACCAAATAAAACAAAACGATTACATATTATGCAATACCTGTATGCTTATCAACAGTCGTGCAATACACTTAATTACTTACATGTGTGAATGTCAGTACCGATGATTCCAAATTTATCTTGTCTAGACAGCAATCGACAAAAAACCACGATTTTTTCAGAAACTAATGACGTCATCCAGCCAAACTGAGTTTTATTTTAATTTGGAGCGTAAATTAAATCCGTATAAATAAAGGAATCCATAGAAGTCTGACCTTCACCCAACACTCGAAACCGTACAAGTATTGGAATTAGTTGCACTGCAGTGCGGATTCAACCAGGGGTAATTACCTACGTAACAAACTATCATTAGCAGTGGTTTCATTTTGACAGTTCAACAACATTCATTGCGTTATTTACGTTGTTGAGCAGAGAAATCTTTCGCGCATACGCAGCAATGGATTACCAATATCCTTCAAAATCATTCAGTTTGTGATTGATTGTGTGTTACGCAATTAGGGTGCTGATTCAACCAAATGAATGTTGTAAATGTATTGTTAGGTTTTTGAGAATAATTTCTAAAATATTTTTTAGTTGAAATGTTTATTTAGTCTTCTGAGCGATAAAATAATGATAACAACTATAGTTATGGACATAACTAAGGTTTCGTCCCAGAATAAGGGAATGACGAGGAAGGTAAATCTAGATGATTTCGGTCAACCTCTGTCATTTCCTTAGCTCTTAGCAAAATGTTTGACCTTGGAAAGCTTATCAGCTGAAACATATTCAGTGCTGTAAGATTTGCTTTTATTATCAAGCATGAAAGTAGCAAGTATTACTCGCATTCAATGTCAAAATACATCCTACTAATATTATAAACGCGAAAGTTTGTATGGATGGATGGATTGATGGATGGATATTTGTTACTCTTTCACGCAAAAACTACAGAACGGATTTGGATTAAATTTGGTACACAGATAGTTTATAACCAGGATTAACACAGGATACTTTTTATGGGGGTGAAACCGCGGGGCGCAGCTAGTTATAACATAGAATAGAATAGAATACTCTTTATTGTACACCATACAAATTATTCCATACAATAGAGAAGTATGGAAGAAAAAGACATGTTACGCCGACCACAAATAAATTGGTATAAGAACAGGAGAATGATCATTTAAAACAGTTTAACGTTAGTCATTGACAACCATCAGAACAAAATAGCTACATATTTATGATATACTAACCCGGCAAACGTTGTTTTGCCATTAAAATTATTTCTAGCTGCCCGGCGCTACTTTGTTCGCGTGGTGTCCTATCCCCTACCCTACTTCTACCCTACTCCTACACTACTCCTATCCTACTCCCTACCCTACTCCTAACCTACTCCTACCCTACTTCTATAAGTAAAACGCTGACTGATTGATAGAACCTAGCGGACCCGGCAGACGTCATCCCACCCGAAAAAGCAGCGCCACCTACCGGGTCCAATTATGTATACAAACCTTGTCCTGACAATAACGAACACAAAAAAAAGAATTATCCAATTTGGTGCAGTCGTTCGAAAGTTATGGGCGTACATACATTTCGAAGATCCATTTTTATTTATATAGATAGATTGTAGGAACAGATTAAACAAACACACGAACATATTCACTTAGTTCTAAATAACTCCAACCTATCAGGCACGCTTCCAATGAAAGGAAGCCAAATCCATAATAAATCAACCACAGCACTGAAAGTTCATTTACTTCCAAACCTAATTAAGTTGTATTTCAATAGAGCGATTATAAACAGCATGTCATTTATCTAAAGGTAAATAAAAGACATAACTAATGAGGTTCCTTATTAGTATGCATGTCACGCATAGCGTGGCGCGCACAAATTGGACTACTGGTCACGGCATGGGACATTGTGATAAACGGAGCGAATTTAGACGTTTTTGAAGACCAAATATTGAAAGGCAAGAACTTGGTCTTGGAACTTGGTCTCTTGGTCATATCAGTGACCTTTACACAATGTAAGGTACAATGTAAGGTGTGAGGAACATTGTGTAAAGTTCACTCATCTTCCACAGAAAAGGGGGATCTTCCGAGCAGACGGGTGTTGTGTCTGGCGGCCCCGATTGATGTCGGAATGTCGTTGTAAAGAGTCTTCCAATAGGGACTTCCGAACTTTGATAGTTGATAGCGGCCGTACTGTTGATGCTACATCTGTCAAATTGGCTGTGATTTATTCAGTTTGTTTTGCCAAATCACCATGGACGGATATAGCGTCTAACAACACGTGCAAATAATAAAATTGTTTTATCAAAATAGGTGTTCTGTTCGGGCAACATTCCGCGCTCCTCGCCCATTTTACGGTGGCCATAATCGTCCTACCGTGAGGATTATTCGCTATAGTATGGTGGATAAATTTAGGTCCACAGGTGACGATACTAATCCACATGAGATCCAAGAGCGTTCAATGCCTTCCGAAAAAGTCACTGCTTGGTATGGATTTTGAGCTCGTGGCGTCATCGGTCCATATTTCTTTGAGAACGACGTTGGCCAGGCCATTACCGTCAACGGTGAGCTCTAAGTCGATGATTACCAACTTTTTTTGACCTGAATTGGATGATACGGACACCAACGACATGTAGTTTCAACAGGACGGCGCTACGTGCCACACAGCTCATGCCACATTGGACCTGCTGCACGAGCGGTTTGAGAGCTTGGTAACCTCACGTGGAGGTGATGTGAACTAGCCACCGAGATCGTGCGATTTGACCCCGTTAGACTTTTTCTTGTGGAGTTTTCTTAAGTTGCAGGTCTATGCGAATAAACCACAAACCACAGCGACTCTCAAAGCTAATATAACCCATGCCATCGGTAAAATTCAGTCTGATTTATGCGCTAGAGTTATGGAAAATTGGACATTTCGGATGCGCGCCACCCAGAGAAGTCGCGGCGGACATTTGAACGATGCCATATTCCATACATAATGGCATCGATAGGCCTTTTAAACAAATAAAACATTTCGACAATATATCACACACACTTTATTTTATTTAAATTTAAAGATAGGAAGCGCTTACTGAAAGACCTGGTATATACTGGTCATGCGGTAAACTGCGATGCAGGATCTTTGTATGACGTCAGTGTGATGCGTAGTTCGCATGTGGCGATGTAGATGCCGCCACAATAGTAATGTTATTTGCAGAAGAAGAAGAAGGAAAAGATGGATGAATTGTTGTAACAGATGATGAACTAGAAAGAGAATGAAGGCTGATAGAGATGTATGTAAGAAGAGGACATGCTACAACGACCCCAAATTATTCGGATTTTGTCAGGACGATGGATGGATTGTGTGAAAGATGAAATGGATAGAAAGAGTGTGATACTGAGATGGCGGCTCAAAGAGATGTGTGGATGAAGAATACATGCTGGGTTAACGCCAAATAAAATTAAAATAAGATTTTTTAAGATGATGTTGGGTAGAACACATCGTTTTGCTGTCAAATAGTCTTGGTCAATGAGAAAAATTATATGTATGTTTAAATCGGTTCAAACAAAAAGTCACACCTAATCAGGCTTTAAACATTACGTAATAAACCTCCGTTAGTTACAAATCGTAACATTTGCTATGACAGATTAGATTTTATCTCTATTTATATAATATCTATTCTTCTATATTATCATACATTGGCATAATCGTACGATATTATCTGAGGAAATCGTTGAGAGAAGATGGCAGTGTTCGTGCAAATCTTAGGTCTTAGATGTCATCTGCTGAGTTTGACGTCAAGCGAGAGTGGTACGTGGTTTGCGGTGTATGGTGTGGGGTCCTGGGTTCGATTCCCGGATCGGACAAAGTGATATTTCGTTTTCCATTAGGAATTTCTTAGTAACAGTCCGGAGTTTAGAAGTTGGCGGTTTAATACCTCATGCCTCGGAAAGCACGTAAAGCCGTTGGGCTTGGCTCAGATGATTTCTGCTCGGTCGTGTCGGATTGCCGCCCCATCGGACTATGAGAGTAAAGGAACAGAGAGTGCACCTGTGTTATAATATCTCCTGCGTACCTCCTAATCTCCGTTGAGATCGGCCACCATGACCGATCGAAGGCTTAACAACAATCACGCGGCGTGGGTACCTACTTTAGTCAATCAAACGTACAGACGCCAGCACATCAAGCTACTACAAACTGTCAAATTTCTTTAATAGATTTTCAACTTTAACGCTAAAGCATTAAGGTTCAAGGTTGATTGGGAAAATTTGACAGTTTCGGGTAGCTTGACCTGCTGTCGTCTGTACATAGTAACACGGATTGTACTTTAACAGCGTTTTTACTGGGTAACAGTAAATTTTTCGTAGTGGTAGTGACCGTACTGGCGACGGCGACATTTACATCTTAGTATTTATAACGAGTGAAGGAACTAGATAAATCTGATGTATTACCACTTACATTCATTCATTCAATTAATACGTGGGAGGAGGCCGTGCTGCCTGTGTTAGATATTTTTTTTTACCTTTATAGTGACTTATTTCACTTATTATTGTGGCCTTTCTTTTGCTTTGATAAACATGGTCATTCCATTAGCATGAGAAACATCCATCCCTTAAAAAAAGAAGTACGACTTCAGTTTTCAAAAGAAGTTCTACAAGTATTTTCTAAAACCGCTCCCGCTCCGCTCATCACCCAGTACTCACAATGACACTGCACGGTAGTGCACGTACGCCCCGCTGTCCCGGATGCACGTGCATCACACGACACAACACTAGTCGTGTTCACCGGTACCTAAATAGTATACACATACTATTCGAGAGCACGGGAACTTGACACATGTAGTATGTCTATAGCTTTTTTATATTCTGTTAAGAGTGTAGGCTAAAGGATAAAAGAGGCCGCGAAAAAGAAAAGAAACCTCATGATTCTGTCACCATTTTAACTTAGATAGAAGTAGAGGCGTGGATATTTAATAACAGCCGCACGGGTCAATCGATCAGGTTAAGCTACGCTTACCGCGGATGCTCCGTGGATGGGACCATCCTTACACACCGGGACCAACGGCTGTTATTCTTGGATCTTTGGCAGTCATTACGGGTTGTCAGAAGCCCGAAAGTCTGACAACCAGTCTTACTTTTAGTCTTTAGTTAGATTGGAAGTCAACCCCAACATAGGTACTCGTAGTTGGGAATAGTCTGGGCAAATTGCACAATGAACAATTGAAGATCTACAGTTGGATTCTTCGAAGGTCCTGCTCTAATGGGAAAAATAACCCTTATTAAACTAAATTATTGCTTGTCGGGTAGAAAGAGCCCACCCATTTGTGCATCTGAAGCATGATTTTAGATGTGACCTTTTAACATGAGCAAAGTAAGAAACTCATCACCTGAAGGTCAATTCTCGTAATTTAAAACGTTCAAAATCTCATCTCGGCGTCAAACGAATGTCAAAAAGTTGTCAAAATGTAGGGAAATTAGAGGTGTTTTTGACAGATTGAGACTGAGATCAGACTGTGAACGTTCTTAAAATTACGAGAATTGCCCCTCTGTTTGAGTCGTGTAGACTAGCTTTTTAGAGTGGACTGAATTCGTGAGTTGCCCACCTGTTTTGAATCGCTAAGGACCAGCGAGTGTAATTGCGGAACATACTATATCAGTCGCAATGGCTTTTATTTTGACAGTTCAACAACACAAAAAAAAAGTCAAATTAAGATACTCCATAGACAAATTAGACGTGATTGAAACATGGCTACTAAAAATACGTCAATTTACGTCAGGCGTTGACTAATTTGACAGAACTAAACTAATATTTATCTCCTGTCCTTTTCCTAATTAAATAGTTCAAGAAAAAGATGCACTGAACTTAAATTTAGTTTAGTTTGTGAACAAGGGAATCGGCGCCAATAAGTATCGACGTCACCGTATGCTAACTTGCTAAGTGTTATGAATGGTTGCTAGCGACTAGTATCGATCGATCGAGTCGTGATATTGTTTCATGTCGCCTCCGTGACTTGATCACACGACTTGTGACGGCTTTTACTTTCACGTCATTGTTGCAAGCTGGCCGGTGTTGCCAAAATAATATTTAAAAGTGAATTATTCTAGCTGAATGTAGTACTTACTAAATTGGGAACTGTGAGCTGTTTTTTCTTTAAATATACATATTTTGAGATCCTGAAGATGGTTTCAAGGACCCCGATATGAAGAAAAAATAGAAAAATATCAAGAAATTTAAGCTAGAAACCAAGTATAAAAAGAAACAAGAAATCTTATGTCAACACACAGTTTTTAATATATTTTTTCTTTAGTTTTCACCAATTAATACCATCCCTGTTATGTTTATTTTTCTAATTGTTCTACTCTGACAACACCGTCCGTTCGCACTTAGACATTACTGAGTAGAGTATGAGAGTATGTTACGTTGCATACATTATGTGAGTTTAATGAAGGCATAGTTTTTGTCTATGCCTCGGAAATGTGAGAAAAGTAGAACTCGTCTATGATTGCACATGGCATTAGTAACTTAGATGCCGACGATCACGTTTTGTGTGGTCTAAAATATTGATGAGACCATTTTGTTCTTTTACGCCTGTATTTATAAACGTTGCCAAAGATTTTGATTTTGACCTTTAAACGTCAAAAATGTATGGTTAACCAGTCGCTAATCATTACTTAATTGTAAGTAACGTTTATAAATAAACCTAATGTTATTAGATACGTAAAGTGTTAATCTACCAACGGAGAATGGATTTAGGATCTATATGCTCGCAACAAAACTTCGGATGACAATCTCAAAATTTGCAAGGAGCCCTAGTTTCTAACACTTTTTTGAATCACCTAAATACACAAAGGTAAAAAACTTTTCGTTGTCTTTGAGCACACGTTCTCAACCTTATTTCACCCACTTTGAGAATATTTTTTTCTAGAGCCCACCATTTTTAGGGTTCCGTAGCCAAATGGCAACGGAACCCTTATGGATTCGTCATGTCTGTCTGTCTGTCTGTCTGTCGGTCTGTCTGTCTGTCTGTCTGTCTGTCTGTCTGTCTGTCCGTCCGTATGTCACAGCCGCTTTTTTCCGAAACTATAAGAGCTATACTGTTGAAACTTGGTAAGTAGATGTATTCTGTGAACCGCATTAAGATTTTCACACAAAAATAGAAAAAAAACAATAAATTTTGGGGGTCCCCATACTTAGAACTGAAACTCAAAATTTTTTTTTTCATCAAACCCATACGTGTGGGGTATCTATGGATAGGTCTTCAAAAATGATATTGAGGTTTCTAATATCATTTTTTTCTAAACTGAATAGTTTGCGCGAGAGACACTTCCAAAGTGGTAAATTATAATATGTGGCGACTACAACATTAACAGGGTAAAAAGCAACAAAGTATCTCAACAGTTTGAACATTTGTTAGCCAGTTATAACCTGAATTTAACTATAAGTCAACCGACCAGGTTAAGTAGCATGACATGCATTGATAATATAGCTCATAATATTAGAGGAGCAAAATCTACAGTTTTGGAACTTTCGCTTTCTGATCATACAGCACAATTGCTGACATGCCCTGTGAAGAAAAGCTACACCATAACACACTGGTTTAAATCTAAACGAGATTACTGTGAGGATAATATTTCTAAATTTATAAGCTGCATTAAAAGCCTTAGTTTTATGGAATGTTTTTCAAATAATGATCCTGAAATATCGTACAATAGTTTTTATGAGCTATTCAAATTATTTTATGATTTATGTTTTCCTATAATACGAATTAGAATAACAGTTGCTAAAAGACCTAAATGGCTGAGTAAAGGAATAAGGTTATGCTCTAAAAGGAAACGTCATTTACTTTGGAAGTATCGACTGTCATCAAATACAAAAGACAAGTTAAACTTTAAAGAATACGCGGCAAGATTAAGAACTATTATTAAAATGACTCAAAAATCTCAAAACAACTATTATATTAATTCGGCTAGTAACAAAAGTAAAGCGATATGGAAAATTATAAATAATAGCAAGACAGTAACACCTAAAGAAGAAATAAACCAAATAAAACTTAAAGACAAATTAATAACCAAACCGACGGATATAGCTCAAGCATTTAACAGCTACTTTATTGACGATATAAACCCAAAACCCAATGACAATGGTACAGCTCTTAAATTAGTGACATATAATAATCCTAATTCTATTTTCATGAACCCAACTAATCCACAAGAGGTTGAAAAAATTATTATAATGCTTAAAAATACGAATAGTACAGGTTACGATGACATAAACGTAAAAATAATTAAAAAAATATCGCATCTCGTTGCTCCAGTGCTCAGCCACATAATAAACCTGTCCCTTGAGCATGGGGTGTTTCCCTCAAAATTAAAATTAACACTCGTAACTCCCGTATTCAAAAAAGAAGACAGAAAAGAGTTGAAGTTTTATAGGCCAATTGCATTAATACCAGTTATTGCAAAAATTTTGAAAAGGTTATCTATAATAACTTGTACAATTACTTTGAAAATAATAACATATTTGCAAATGAGCAATTCGGGTTTCGAAAAGGTAGGTCTACAAGTACCGCTCTCTTTAAATTTTTAAAACAAGTAATGACAGGACTTGATAAAAAACAACAAGTAACTGCGATCTACATGGACTTGACAAGGGCATTTGATTATGTGGACCATCAAATACTTCTTAATAAATTAGAAAAATATGGGGTAAGAGGAGTTGCATTAAATCTTTTAAAATCATATTTAGCAAACAGATTACAAGTAACGCAAATAACTAGAATAACAAATGGCACAAATTATGAACAAACATATAAGTCGAATTCCAGAATTGTTCAACATGGAGTGCCCCAGGGAAGTATATTGGGACCACTTTTGTTCATAATTTACGTAAACGATTTACCCAAATCCATAAAACAGGAACTAATACTGTTCGCAGATGATAGCACAGCTATTTTTACTAAAGGCCAACAAGATGACCATGAAACAAATATTAACAAATCACTTAAAGATATAATAAACTGGCTGAATGTAAACAAACTAAAAATAAATATAGAAAAGACAAGCTACATGACTTTCTATAACAAAAACTCAAAAACAACAAAAATTCACATTAACTATAAAAACGAAACATTGAAAGAAGTTAACAACACAAAATTTCTAGGCATTCACATTGACTCTGGGCTGAACTGGAAAATGCAAGTCGATGATGTCTGCAAAAAATTGCATCAGTCCTCTTATGCACTTTATATGCTACGAAAGGTTGTACACGAAAGTGCATTACTAAGCGCCTACCATGCATACGTGGGTTCTGTGCTCAAATATGGTGTCCTTTTTTGGGGTAATTCTCCCAACAGGGAATCTGCGTTTAAAGCGCAAAAAAAATGTATTAGAAGTATATGTGGACTTAAACAAACTGAGACGTGTAGAGCAGTGTTTTCTAGTTTGAGAATCTTAACTCTTCCGTCAATATATATTTATGAGGCTGCGGTGATGATGAAACGCGATATTGGCAATTATAAAACATTAAGAAGTACGCGACATAAAAATGAATTGAATGTTATTAAATGTAGGACAGTTAAATTTAAAAAGAGTATATTTGGGATAGGGATAAAAATTTATAACAGACTACCAAATAGTATAAAAAGCATTGAAGAACTGAATATTTTTAAAGCTAAACTCAAAGAATTTTTAATAAGTAAAGCATACTACTCGATCAATGACTTCTTAGATGATAAAGATGTCAACATAAAAACATTGATATAAAGTATGTGAATATTAAATTAAAGTTGGTTTATGTGTATTTTTACATTTATATTTAATGATAATATATATTTAAATGAATGATAAAATTAATGTATATTGACATGAGTGATAGTATTAATTAGTTATTGTGTATTTAGGCATGAGTAATATTAATTGATAATAATGTATTTTGACATAAATAATGATAAAATGAATTTTAAATGACTGCTAGATATTGTACACCCTATGGGTATGTTACAGCGATCGTTGTATTATCATGGTAAGAACTGCTTTTTCACCTGTAGCAAACAATAAATGAATTTGAATTGAATTTGAATTGAATTGAATAAAATGTGTGTCCCCCCCCCTGTAACTTCTAAAATAAGAGAATGATAAAACTAAAAAAAATATATGATGTACATTACCATATAAACTTCCACCGAAAATTGGTTTGAACGAGATCTAGTGAGTAGTTTTTTTTTAATACGTCGTAAATCGTAACATAACGGAACCCTTCATGGGCGAGTCCGACTCGCACTTGGCCGGTTTTTTTTTTTAAGTCGCGAATCTGTAAAATCTATTGCCACGATTATATTTAAATACTAGCTTCTGCCCGCGGCTTCGCCCGCGTGGATGTCGGAAATTATCCCACGGGAACGTGCTAACAGGATAAAATGTACCTATGTGCTTCCCCAGAATGCCATCTATCTCGCGGGCCCTTTGTGGCTAATTACAATAGAAAACCAATTGTGTCTCATTAGTGGTGATTAAGAGGGTACCTATATGATATCTTTACCTAAGTACCTACCTAATTTAAAAAAAAAGCTCAATAACAGAAAATTAAATACCTACCTACCTAAATAAACCTATTTCTGATGATAACTAAACTAAACTCAATAAATAAGCAAAATCCCTAAAAACTAATATCTATACGAATGACTAATCCTACCTAACAGTATTATAAAATAACCTACGGTCACTACGTACACTATCAAATATACTACCTATACTTTAAAATTAAAATCTATACCTACGACTTACATAAAAATAAACCTAAATAACTCTAAAAACTAAAAGGAATAAAAATGAACTCCATTGCGGGTGACTTAACCTACGACAAACTTATTATTTGCGGTTGGTGCAGTAATCGGGTCTAGGGATCGAACCGCAAAATTAAGTTTGTTTTTTATTGTATATACTTTTCCGGGATAAAAAGTACCCAGTGTGGTGCCCAGGATATTAAAGAATAATTATACCAAGTTTCAACGTAATCGAACCGGTAGTTTTTGCGTGATGCCTGAACAAACAGACAGACAGACAGACAGACAGACCGACAGACAGACAGACACAAATTTTTTTAATCACATTTTTGGGTTCGGTGTCGGTCTAGTAACACCCCCTGCCATTTATTTTTTTGATATTTTCAATGTACAGAATTTTCACTTCTACAGATTTATTATAAGTATAGATGTAGGTACCTAATATTATTATATAGTCGTAAGATAATATAATTTTCTCCGGGTCTTCTACTGCCCCCTTAGTCTCAAACGAGGGGGCTATCGTCCACGTTGGGAACCTATATTTTAGAGGAAGACCTTTTCCACTTGAATCACGTTTACGTCGTGTACAGACTCCAAGCGAAATTCCTTTAAAAATTCCACATTCCATTTTACCGTGGGACTAAACTAGATAATCTATATCCTAAAAGATAACAATATGTGGACTATTGTAATAGAATAAGTACGTAGTCCTAAAGTATTTTCTCATAGTAAAGTGATATTTGCGTAACTGTGCGCGTTGTAATGATGCGCTTGCGCATACACTTTGAATTGGATCTTTGTTAGCACTTATGTGTTAAACGATGTCTCGTGTGTTACATTAATATAACAGTATGTAATATAGGAGAATAGTTATAGATAGTTATAGTAGAATGTAGGCATACATAGTACAAGTATGTACTACAGTCCAGCCGACGAGAGAATGTGTTCTTGACACCTGTCAGTTTTAATACAAACGAATACGTGTTATCCGAATTTGATTTTTATTAGCTACTAGAATTGTCGCACTGACAGATGTCAGGAACACACTCTCTCGATGGCCGAACTGTAGGTAAATATATTTTTACATAAGTCACACTTGAACATTTCAATCAGATGACTGTATTCTCAAATGTTTAAAGATTAATTATCTTTAAACATTTGAGAATACAGTCATCTCTTAAATTCTTTATAAACTTTAATTCACACAACAACGATTAATTAACATAAAATATGCATAGGCTAGTTGGTAGCCTCGGAAAGAAAGAAAAAAATTATTAATTAGATATCAAGATCATAATCATGAGACAGAAACACTCGATTCGCAATTTATTTTATTTTACTTATGCATGTTAGAAACACCGTTATTATAACAATAACTCCTACAGACTATGATATTAAAATGTGACAGTTTGAATGTTTGTGATGCATAGCATAATCATCAGCCTATTACGTTCCCACTGCGGGGACACAAGCCTCCTCTCTGTGAGAGGGAGTGGGCCGTAATCCACCGCGCGGGCCCAGTGCGGGTTGGTAGATATCACTTGTCTTCGATTTTGTTACTGAAATACCTACTCTAAAACCATACAAGGTCATTTTAAATTGGCTAACTAAACTCCGCAGATGCGATGACTATGGATAGAGGTGGTCTGAACCACAGTAGCCCTAGAAGACATTTGCCACCTAGTGACAAGGAAATTCGCACGACATATCTACCGATATTCATTTTCACGTCATCAAATATGTCCTGACGTGCGAAATCGGGTGACGTCTTTGGAGACACGTGTCGTGGACATAGTCCCCTAGTCACTAAGAGACGGATATGTCTACTGGGGTCTATGGTATAATGAATCATACGTCTTCAAGTCTTTAACGCTGAATGGATTTAAGGGGAACACAGGTTAACTGATGGGGTCCGCTACGGCTGGTACCTGCCAGGGTCACGGGTTGTTCGAAAGAGTTACTGTGGCCCCTGTCACAGGCAACTGAAGGAACACGGGTGGATTTTAGTCAGTAAAAGTCGTACATGCCCGCCCTCCCGCTCCGCCCAGAGCGGGAGAAATTATTTATTGATTTCCCACTCAAAAAAAAAAATGGGAACACAGGTAGGGTATAACTCGTGTAGGATACTTTTTTACTGGTACCTAGATATAGAATTGTCTCTAGGACGTGAGTGAAACCACGAGCTAGTGCACAGCTTGTGACTAATAATTTTCCCGTTAATCAATGCATAGTGAGATTCAGAGTAATACTTACAAATGCATTTATTTTATGCGTTCGGCGTGCAATCACATTTGCATATAACCGATTCCACTCTACATGCATTGCATGCTATTTATTAAATAGCAGTATAGGATTGATTTAATATTATCGCGCTAAATAATAAAAGCCGCACGCACGGGGTCAGTCCGTGGATGGGTGACCATCTCACTTACATACTGAGACCCCTCCGTGCCTCGAAAAGCATGTTAAGCCGTTTGTCTCGGCTGTAATTTGTAGTCAAAGTCAAATCATTTATTTCAAATAGGTACATAAAAGGCAGTTTTGAACGTCAAAAATTACATTAAAATAGAATTGATTCTAGTCGCCCCTTCCAAAAGGTAGTTTTCGTATGGAGAAGAATGGGCAAGAAACTCTACCGTTACTCTTTTAAAATATTTCCAATATTTTAAATATATTAATTATATGTGAAGACGACGCAAATCTTTGGCAGTCGTTACAGGTGTCGTTATGTGTCACTCTATGTAAGATTTCAACTTTTGTATCTGTAATACATATCGAGAGTGTAATAAAGAGCGTTGACAGCTATCAAACTATCATTTTACTACACTATCCTCCTAAAATGTCTATCTCGATTTCAAAGGAGATCATTCAGGTTTCATACAAAGTTGGGCCCAAAATCTAAAGTGCCAATGGAAAAGGATGTTTTAATCCGTTTGGAACACCATCCTAAGCATTTGGTACTATGACACCAAAGCGGTAGAACCATCATATAAGCAGCTACATCAGTTTGAAATAAATGTAAATATATTATCTAAGTATGTCTGTGAACTTATTTAGTGAATCATTCAAAACTTTTTTGCCATGACTACATTCTGTAAGTGTGACTGTAATATAAAAAAAAAAACGTTAAGTTCGATTTTCCGCTTAGATTATGAGTTTAAGCATATTTTGTGTTCTATGTTTTGTGCATACCATGTCTTGTTCAAGGTTACTAATTCTCGCAAATAAAACAGACAGACGTCCATTGCTGGGCATTGTCTCCCCAAGCACCAAATCCAAACTCAAATCATTTAATTCAATTAATAAACCAATTGAATTTGAATTGTCAAAGGGTCGGTCAGTCAGAAAGATAAAGCTAGTTGCCCATTCCAAAGCGTAGGTACCTATGGAGAAGAACGGGCAAGAAACTCCATGGACACTCTTTTAAATCATAAAATTGTTACAAAATGTTTGATTACATCATTCGTGTTGAAATTAACCATGTGAGAACGATGTAGAAATACGTGCACGTTAAAAGCGTCCGTCATAGAAAACATAAAAACAATTCAGAAATTAAAATAAGCCGTGGCAGCTAAGAGATGACCAGTCCCTACTGACGGTGCCCGTTCACGAACATGACGTATGGATCAGCACCATTCAGCTCAAGCATTTTGGAGGGAACTTAATGACACACACGCACACCTCCACTTCGACCGCTTCTGTGCTTCTCGCTTCCAACGAGTTCCTGCGGCCTTCACAAGGTCGCCGGACTCGTCGGTCCTCCTTGTGGGAGGCCTTCCAACGCTACGTCTTCCGGTACGCAGTCGCCACTCCAGAACCTTTCGGCACTTCGGCCCCATCGGCCATGTGTTCTGCGAGCAATGTGCCCTGCCCAGCCCACTGCCACTTAATTTTAGCAATTCTCTGGACTATGTCGGTTACCTTGGTCCTCCTGCGGATTTCTTCACTTCTGATTCGCTCACGCAGAGAAACTCCACGTATAGCCGTCTCCATTGCCCTTTGGGTGACTTTAAGCCTTCTAATAAGGCCCATTGTGAGCGACCATGTTTCAGTGCCATAGGTCGTTTCACTGGCAACACGCACTGGTCAAAGACTTTCGTCTTCAGACACTGCGGTATATGGGACGAGAAGATATTGCGTAGCTTCCCGAACGCTGCCCAGCCGAGTCGGATTCGACAATTGACCTCTTTCTCGAAGATGGACCTACCCAACTAGACAGTTTGCCCTAGGTAGACATACTCGTCCACGACTTCGAGTGTAGCGTCTCCAATTTTCATGACAGTGGGTGTTACAGTGTTGCATTTGACATGAACTTCGTTTTGTCCATAAATTTGAATTCTTCCTCGAAAAACGACAACATTTTCTCCTGGCTCCCAATAGGCTTAGATAACTAACCTGTAGTAAAAAATATTTAGAATGACTCACTAGACTTAACCACGACGTGTGTACTCAAATGATTTAATTAGGTACATTTATGTTTAGGTCAATACGAGAAATATGATTTTTGAACATAGATAGCCGCTACAATATAATGGTTCCTCAGTTTTGGTGTCATAATACCAAATGCTTAAGATGATGTCCCAAACAAATTAAAAACTTTTTTTTTTACTTTCAATTTTGGGCCCAATATGAATGGACTCTTTTTACTCTTTTCAAGTGCGAAACGCCCCCGTCTCCCACACTTGACTCACAACCTTTAGGTATCGTAGTCTATAGCCTAAACCTAACGTAGCATTAGCATGTCCGAACGTGAACGAATTCTGACACATGTCATAATCAGCTGTTTGTCAAAGTCACTGTCGCTTTCATAACCGTAACGTTTCCCGCCTTTCTATGCGTATTGTCTTCCATTTACGAATATCTGTAGTGATGCGAATGACTGGCTAGTCTGGGTATGTTTAATCGATGTTTTGTAATCGAAAGTGTAGAGAGTTTCTTTAATCGATTCTTGTAGCTTTTACAATTAAATAGAGATAACTATTAAATTAATCATTGCTTTCATTGATTGTTTAATTTATCGACATTGTCAATATCAACAATTTCTAATTTACTCTAAAGCAACTTTTGAAGCTATAAATTACAATTCCGGTTCCCATGAAATCTACAACGTAGGTACGTAGTCAAATTAGAGCAGTACTACTCCCCCCTCCCCCACTTCTCAGTAACACGATCACGCTAAATGCAAGCGAGTCTTGCATCTCGACTCATCCGCATTGATTGCAACTTTCACCTTCGCACCGACACGTAAATACGTAAATAATAGTAAGTAGGTAGTAGTTACATTAAAACCAAACTGTTGCTGTAAATACTCTGCAAATAGAAACTTGGTCTTTTATTACGTGAGGACTTAATCCTTCATTAAGAGCTGATTTTTCAATCGTCAGGCAACCTCATCAGCTGCCTAGCCTTTTCCCAACAATGTTTTGGTCAACTTCCAGCCTAACCGGATGCAACTGAATACCAGTACATATTTTATTGCCTATCAGACCTCCACAACCCAGTACATATTATAAAACATATGTATAAACTTTGTCATCATCAAATAACAGATGAAGATAATTATATATTTCTAATGCCGTATCTTAGACTATTATAAGTTCGCTCCTTCAAGAATAAACGTCAATCATCTGCGTATATCCTCCGCAAAGTATACATTCGTAACAGTTTATTTAGGTATATCCAGTCATTATTATCATCATAATACAACATACTTAAACATGGCATTGTTTCCTTGAGTAAATATTTATTTTTTGATACTTAGTGCCTGTCTTATTACTTTAGATATCATTCACATCCTTTGTGGTATGAGTTGACTAGGGTTGCCAACCCTAATATATAATATAGTATCCTGCTATATTAGAGGCTTAATACAATATTTAAAAAAAAATAGTTGGTGAAACTAATATATTTTCATTTCTGTACAAAATGGCGAGATGATCGCTGTTTTAAACTTAATTTAGAATGTATAATGTAATAATATTATGACTTCTATAAGACATGAAAATAAAAAACTGACTTGTTAAGGCGTAGTTTCTTTTAGTTTTTTAGTTATAACATTGTTTAGTTTTCTGTCTTTTGTAATGTTGACGTTTGAAAAGTGCTGATTCTCAACCTAGTTTGAATCAAGGAGTTTTGATTTTGATTGAGTCTTAATAGGTGTAAAGTTTAAGGACCAGTTCTTGTTGAAGGAATCCAGCTCATCCCGCCATCTCCGTCTGGGCCTGCCGCGATGTCGCTTGCCATTAAGAGGGGCCCATTGGCTATTGGCTTTAAACAGAGAGAAGTGGAAAGAGAGTAGGGAGGCCTTTGCCCAGCAGTGGGACATCACAGGCTTTTAATAATTAATAATAATAATAATAGGTGTAAAGTTTACTTAATTCTACTACATTTTTACAGGCAATGACTTCGAAAATACTATACTTGGTATAAAAACGTTGGCAACCATAGGTATGACATGTGGTTTAGTAGGAATAGTAGACGAATAATATTAGTTTCTAAGATCAACAGTCATACTTGACATTTAAGGTTTATAGGTACTTAGGTGTCTTTGCAAATTGGGACATTTGCTGGTAAATGTTTCTCACGTTCCAATTTGAATTTTGAATGTCTGCTTGCCTATCAACAACGTGGCGCTGGTGACTGAGAAATGTGAAAAACGATTGTCATGATATGGGCAATGGTATGCAGAGAATTGAGGGACGTGTCGTGAGGAAGGTTCGATTATGAACAGGGGCGTAGCTACCGCCGTATCAGCCGTATCAATTATACAGGGCCCCCGGGCTACAGGGGCCCCCTAAAGTGTGTAAGCAAAAATTAGTTATCCACAATGACGCCGATTCCCTTGTTCACAAACTAAACTAAAAAGTTCTGTGCATCTTTTTCTTCCTATTTCATTAAGAAAAGAACAGAAGATAAAATATTAGTTTAATCCTGTCAAATTAAGGTAGGTACTCCATAGACAGATTAGACGTGATTAAAAACATGCCTGCTAAAAATACGTCAACTTACGTCAGGCGCTGACTAGTTTGACAGGACTAAACTAATATTTATCTTCTTTCCTTTTCTAAATTAAATAGAAAGAAAAAGATGCATTGAACTTAAATTTAGTTTAGTTTGTGAACAAGGGAATCGGCGCCATTGTCACTTAATTTAGTGCTTCCCGGGAAAAAAACATGTAAAAAAACTGTCATACGTAACTTGTCAAAAATGGACCAACTTTCTGTAGTTTTTCAATACCTACATCTCGATAACAGAAAATGATGATAATGTATCTAAAGAATTAAAAATCTGTGTCCTTTTTGGGGTTTATAGCAGTATCCGATTGCAGTGCAGAAGTACTTAAAACTGAAATTTTTCATTTGGGCCCCTAACTAATTTTGATACAGGGCCCCCGCAAGGCACGCTACGCCACTGATTATGAATGAATAAGGGGAAGACCAAAGAAACGATAGATGGATTGTGTGAAATATGATATGGCTGTGTGTGACTTGACTACCGAGATGACGTATCAAATAAATTGGGATAATGTCAGGAGAATGATGACTATTCCCTATCAATATGGCTTTAGCTATAACATGATGATAGATTGCATATCAAATGTACAAAACAAAAGCAACTAAACAGATCGCGAGACCAAACGGTCTTTGTCACCACTTCACAAGTGACAAGACTTCTAAAAAATTTGTGATAATGATTGTGAATTGTGATCTATCGATCAACAGCAAATCAACACGATTACCAGACATTTGGCATGCATGGTTCATGCCAAGACACTTTTTTAGCGGCTAATTGTGATTGATAATTGCTTCAGAATTAATGAGCTAAATTATATATAAGATATATCAGTTCAATGACAGAGAATATAAATCTGTTGAATGAAGTAATATGACGAAAGAGGTTGTTGATCGTGTGTATTAAAATTGACGTTGTACGGAACTTGGACGTGTGTATCTCCAGCTTTCTCATATATGTGGTAAAATAATTCTACCTATGTCAATAATAAAGGCATAATAGCTGCAATCAAAGTTCCCAGTCTTAATTTAGCTGCCACAAAAACTTTGTTAATATGAGTCGTTTAGTGTGCCTTATTTTTTGAGCTATAATACATAATCATATCTTCTTTCGTTCGAAAGATATGACATGAGCAGCTGGGGTGACGTCACTCCAGCTTACACACACGTTTTCGATCGTAGTTTCAATACTTTTTAAGTAGTTAGTTTACTATTATGCCTTATTTTTCTGACTATACTTCTGAACCCTAACCTCACTGGCTTGCCTGCTGTACTGAATGAGGAACCTGGGGTGACGTCACTCCAGCTAACACACACTAAACGACTCATATTAACGAAGTTTTTGTGGCAGCTAAATTAAGACTGGGAACTTTGATTGCAGCCATTATGCCTTAAATATTGGTAGAATTATTCTATCACATATGAGGAAGCTGGAGTTATACACACAACTTGGTCAGTTAACATGCACCATCTTTTTCTGTTTAAATGATAAGATAGTAAGATCGTCAGTCGCCCATCATTATTGTTGTATTTCAGTTTTTATGTCCTAGGTCTCTAAACTAGATTCAGGCAGTATGCAGAACCGCCCTTATTGCAGTCGGTAAGGCGGTTCTGCATACTGCATTCAAGCCTGAATCTAGTTTATCCGCAATTAAAACGGAATATTTTGATTTTTACTTTCATGCATTTCCGCAACAACCTACAACCCAAACCTATACTCGACACGTATTTCGCCCGTCCTCTGGGGATCCTCAGGAGTGGGTGACTTTGAACGTCAAGTCAGAACCGCAACAGCTAATCCGTGTCGTTAGATAACCAGTCCAGCACCCTAATTGCGTAACACACTTTCGATCCCAATCCTGGGCTTTTGAAAGAAATTCCTAATACATTGTTACATAGGTTTGAAAAATTCACCTGCTCAACAACGTAAATAACACAATGAACGTTGCTGAACTGTCAAAATAAAAAGCATTCCGATCAATTGCCATTATAGTGTGGGTTTACCCGACTGATCACATGGGTCAGTAACCGATACCATAAAACACTACCAGACACACTAACACACTTTTAATTATAGTATTCCTGCACATAACTGAACCAGTTCATAAAGATAAGCAACTGTCAACCTGGGGCCGTCATCGATTTCAGCCCGAAAAAAGGAAGGTGCGATCGTTCATTTATAGCTCCGTCTCTCTCTTACACTGGAATCATGATGGCATTAAACCGTCATAATACCTCACACCTAATATTAACGACCTATCAGATGAATCTTGCAGACAATTACAGCATTTTTCCAACAATCTGTGCTTCAATATGAAATATTAGCCTCGTTTATCTACGTCAAGCCATAGGCAGATGGCACAATAGCTTTCTAGCCTAGATACTGTAAGCGCTAATGACTGACAGTACTTAGTCACGGCTGTCGGGTTCGTAAAGGTCTGTTTGTCTATTAATTGATACTTTTCTAGTAAATTAGCCGCGTGTGACAAGTTTACTATCCGGTTATTAATGGTAGCAATGAGGTGGTGATGGAATGAAATTGTGGATGGTTTCTTTGCTGCAATAAAAGTACTTAGGTATGGTCTTGGCTAAGTAAAGACAGCCCCCATGGCTTCCACTGCTTGGACAGTTCTGTGGGAGGGTGTGTGTAATCTATCAGCGTGGTAGATTACACATTCCCACAGAACTGTGGGGTTTGGTGGATGTCACATGTCTTCGAAGGTTCTAAGACATGCCGGTTTCTTCACAATGTTTTCCTTTAAACGTTTTCAGCAGTGATGATGAAATAAAACGTAAAGTGCCTGCTTGGGTTCGAACCCATAACTTACAACTCGTGAGTCGCGGCCGTTACCACTGAGCCACCACTGCTCACAAAGTCAAAGTCTATAGGTGCATACTAATAACACGATTTGGGCATCATTTGCTTTTCCATCACGACTGGAACTAAGAAAAAATGCAGGGCTTTGCTCGTTTAGGTTCTTAAAATTATCAAAAAATAAAAGGCCCGTTTTGACATTTGAGAATGCGTTCTTGACACCTGTCAGTTTCATGCAAACGAATACGTGTTTTCGAATTTGATCTTTATTAACTACTAGAACTAGTAATCTGTGCTAGAACTGTCAATGTCAAAACGGGCCTTTTATTTTTTGACAACTTTAATTACGCGTCTACAATTTAAAAACAATATTCTGAATCAGCATAATAATACAATCACACCATACATCACAAATTCACGATATAGGCCTGTATCCTCCATCTTCCTAGTTTGCTTCTCAACTACCGAACTAATTGCGTAACACAATAGTGTGTCAATTACTTTTTGAAGAATACAGCTAATTCATTGCTTCATATGTTCGAAAAATTTGTCTGCTCAGCCACGTAAATAACACAATGAATGTTGTTGAACTGTCAAAATGAAAGCCATTCCTACTGTAAGTGTGTTGCACAATTACCCCGCTGACATCCACGGGAGGGGCAAGAGCCCGAGTTTTTTGTATATTGACGCTTACGGAAAGATATCCGGTCATATCTTCTCTGCTACAGCCAGTACCAAAACTACCTAAGTCCCCTACCTCACTAGTAAAAGCGAAACCGCCAGCAGACTTGCGCTGGCGCACCATTCAGGGCGGAACGCTGTCGCCTTTCACCGTCCGCTGCGTTTGCGCAGGGCATGCGATACACCGACGCAGTGTGCATGCTGTAGGCGTGCTATTATGCATGTGTTGATGATAGATGGGTCGTTATTATATTTTATGTTATGGTTATAGGGTGATTTCGTGTAATGGTGTTTTTTTTTTTGTTTTACACTTTCTCTTGTAGTATGTATCTGTATTTATATTAGATTACTAGCTTCTGCCCGCGGCTTCGCCCGCGTGGATGTCGGAAATTATGCCACGGGAACGTGCTCACAGGCTAAAATGTATGTGCTTCCCCAGGATGCCATCCATCTCGCGGGCCCTTTGTGGCTAATTACAATAGAAAACCAATTGTGTCTCATTAGTGGTGATTAAGAGGGTACCTATATGATATCTTTACCTAAGTACCTACCTAATTAAAAAAATATAACCTACCTAAATAAACCTATTTCTGATGATAACTAATCTAAACTCAATAAATAAGCAAAATCCTTAAAAACTAATATCTATACAGATGACTAATCCTACCTAACAGTATTATAAAATAACCTACGGACACTACGTACATACGGCTACACGTCAAGCTATACAAAACCAGTTTGTCTTGGCCTCACTTTGTATGATATTTTCTCACAATAAACGGTCAGCCAATACTGGTTTTGCATAGCTTGATGTGTAGCCGTGTGTACACTAACAAATATACTACCTATACTATAAAATTAAAATCTATACCTACGACTTATAAAATTAAACCTAAATAACTCTAAAAACTAAAAGGAATAAAAAGGTCGCACAGATAATACTGCGGGTGACGTAACCTACGACAAACTTATTATTTGCGGTTGGTACAGTAATCGGTCTAGGGATCGAACCGCAAAATTAAGTTTGTTTTTTATTGTATATACTTTTCCGGGATAAAAAGTACCCAGTGTGGTGCCCAGGATATTAAAGAATAATTATACCAAGTTTCATCGTAATCGAACCGGTAGTTTTTGCGTGATGCCTGAACAAACAGACAGACAGACCGACAGACAGACAGACAGACAAAAATTTTTGTAATCACATTTTTGGGTTCGGTGTCGGTCTAGTAACACCCCCTGCCATTTATTTTTTTGATATTTTCAATGTACAGAATTTTCACTTCCACAGATTTATTATAAGTATAGATATAGATTAGGGTTGTAGACTCACATCCGGTTAGACTGGAAGCCGACCCCAACATAGTCGGGAAAAGGCTAGGCAGATGACGTTGTAGATACCCATATTTCCTTTTCTTTCTTATACCAACCTTCATCCCAGTCTTCACTTCCTTCCTTCCTTGTCATATTCATCGTCTACATACATATGTATGTACTTATACCGCTTTTAACCTAACCTTTTTTTTTTGTCGCTGAGTAATGCATTACGCATCCCCGCTCGGAACGAGACGGGGTATGTGGGACTCATGTCGGAATGACACCGACAGTATACCCACTAAAACTCAGCGGTGTACCCACATCGCCGTGATGGGAGGGCCATGGGAAACCGGCTCAGCCTTTACGTCCACAACCCTCCCAGCGCATGCCCGCCTAGCTGGCGAGCCCCGCATGCCCCCCAAGTTGGGGGGCTACGGCCGCAGAGGATAAGGAGAGCGGCCCACTTCATACCGACACTTCTCTTCCCCTGCGGACCCACCGCGTCCGCCATCAGATGGTGGCGACCCCGTCAAGGCCGCGGAAGGTAGGGAGAGCGGCGTTTCGCAATACCGGCACTCCTCTCCCGCCGCGGCCTCCAACCCTCAGCCGCGATGCCTCCCATACGACATCGCGGCCCGCCTCAGTTGCGATGTCGCCCAAGCGACACCGCAACCTACTTGTTGCCCGCTACGTCGTCGGCTTAGTGGCAAAGCCCTGACGACCGGCCCCTCCTCGGGCTCCTCTTGGCTTCACCGCTAACCTGACCTAACCAACTCTGTACCTACCATACCCGACAAATATGTCTTTATCGACGATTTACGATTTTGCGTAGGTAAGTTATTTAAACATAGATCATCATCAACATCATAATAAATTAGCCTGTAATGTTCCTCCTGCTGGGACAAAGGCCTCCTCTCGGTGAGGGGGGGGAGTGGGTCGTAATCCGTCACGCAAGCCCATTGCGGGTTGGTAGATGTCACATGTCTTCGAATTTTTGGTTCTAGGACATGCTGGTTTGTTCACGATGTTTTCCTTCACCGTTTTTTGAGAGCAGTGGTGATAAAATAAAAAGCGCGTGTCAATATCCCAAATAAATTCTTATTCGAATTTATTTGGGATATGGACACGCGCTTTTGGTGAGATAATGATGATGATGAAGTTTCATATCGTTTTCCTTGGGTCTTACTAATAACATTACTTCAAGATCAACTAAGGGTTACCGATGGCCAAAGGGGTCTGTCCTACACCAGCTCCTCAAATTCCTGTAGATTGTATTTGTAGACCAAGCTGTCCTATATCTTGATTAATTGAGTACGCCGTACGATGTTCCCTTCCTCATTAATTAGGCAATGGGTTCGACCTTATCTATCCAATATACGAAGCCTTTGAGCCGTCCACTTCCTCGTAGAGACTATACAATTTGCATACATTGACTCAACAGCTAAACCTTTTAGATTGAAATTAGTACAAGCCTGCACTGCTAATATATGTAGTGCAGACGCTAGTAGGTCAAGCTACCTGAAACTGTCAAATTTTCCCAATCAACCTTGAACCTAATGCTTTAGCGATAAAGTTGAAAATCTATTAAAGAAACTTGACAGATTGTAGTAGCTTGATGCAAAGCGTGAAATTAGCTAAACGCCGATAAATGAAATGTATAGCTTGTGTGACCTAAACCTGCACTCAAGTCACGCTTTTCTGTGTAAAAATGGACTACGTAAGTCACAGAATTGTTTAGTAGTTTAGGCGTTAAAAGACAAAGCTACTTTCGAAATTATAATATTAGTGTGGACTAGCTGCACCCCGCGGTTTCACTCGCATAAGTTTCGACCCCGTGGGAACATCAGGGTAAAAATTATCTTATATGTTAATCCTGGTTATAAACCGTCTGTGTGCCAAATTTCATCCAAATCCGTTCAGTAGTTTTTGCGTGAAAGAGTAACAAACATCCATCCCTCCATCCATACACACTTTCACGTTTATAATATTAGTAGGATAGCTTCTGCCCGCGACTTCGTTCGCGTGGAAATCGTCATCATATGACCTAACCCAGGTCATGGGTTATCGATGTGCCAAATTTCATTCAAATCCGTGCAGTAGTTAGGGCGTAAAAAGGTAACAGACAGACAGTTACTTTCGCATTTATAACATTGTAAAGTCATCATCAGCCTAGCCTTTTCCCAACTATGTTGGGGTCGGCTTCCAGTCTAACCGGATGCAGCTGAATACCAGTATTTTACATGGAGCGACTGCCTATCTGACCTCCACAACCCAGTTCCTGGGTAATACGATACCCCTTGGTAAGACTGGTTATAACATTGTAAAGTATGGATGTTATTATGCAGGTTCTTTTGCAAGCCGTAGCTAAGTGAAGGCAACCTACCTGTAAGCGTAAACTACATAGATATTTTGTTCTACAAATACTGGAAACCATTGCAACTGCCACATACACTGTGCCCTTTGCTAACTATCACAGAGCATTACAACATACTGGGCGTGGTTGTCCTATGTCAAGGAGTAAGGCAAAATGGAGCACTATTCCAGGGCCCCATGTCTGCTATCACAATAGTGTCAGAATGGTCTATCATTGATTTCATAATTGTTGATTTTGACAAGTTTGGTAATCTACTAACATAATGGCGTCATTATGACTTTCCAGTGGTCAACCATAGACACTCCATTGAAAGAAATGGCATAGAATGGTAATCTCGTACATAATGATAAATGAATGACTGACTTACTTAGAACACTTGACTTGTATACAACACTAATAAATAATATGTAAAAATATATATAAATGAAATCTGGCATAAATAAAGTAGTGGTAGTTTTTCGAAAATCATTTCTACTAGCGGGTTTTCTAATAAAGGCAATACGACAATGTCAATATGACACAATTCTATTACGAGACCATTGACTGACCAATGATCGCCATTAAGAATTTAGCAAATTACGAACTTTAAGCAAAATGACAATGGGATGGGAATGGGATGACGAATTTATAAAAATAACAGACCAGGGTAATTGGTTTCGCCTTACCTCACCAACATGGTGGTCTACTCCCTAAGCACGAAATCCGTAGTTTTGGGCGAACTTATGTGCATTTCCTACACTGTATCACTTACTGACATATGTATGACTAGCAGCACCCCGCGGTTTCACCCGCATAAGTTTCAATCCCGTGGGGATGTCGAGATAAAAATGTGTCCTAAGTGTTAATCCTGGTTATAAACTATCCGTGTGCCAAATTTCATCCAAATCCGTTCAGTAGTTTTTGCGTGAAAGAGTAACAAACATCCGTCCATCCATGCATACAAACTTTCACGTTTATAATATTAGTAGGATAGTAGGATAAGTCGATTCTACGAAGAGAGCCATGGGGCAACAGCTATTCCGCTTAGGTCTGTTACAATCCCTCTCATTTTCACAGCAAAACAAAGCCGTTTGTTCTAATCCATTTCCAGAGTGACACAAAGATACCCTGTTTGTCTCTGCATCACCCAAAGGTTGACTGGTAGAAAATACCTATGGCATTAAGTCCGCCCTGTACTATATGTGCTGGAAGTTTTAAATAAATAAGTTAGGATCCACAAAAACTATAGGTAATCGGTGCTATGACGTCGTCCTTTCAAAACGTCCCCAGAGATATCCATCCTTCCATGATAAAATGAAAGACGTCTAAGCCGGCCGGAACAGGTAGAGTGTGTCACAAAACGTGAGGACAATAACTTTCATGTTAGCACTCCATTTATACATTCTCTTATGGCCTAACCGGACATAGTACACACAATCGGAGCGCGGAGTCAAACGGCGCCATTTGATCCCACGACCCCAGGGCTCCGCCACTTCTATGCCAATAGGTAATCAAAATGTCAGACATAAGTGACCATATTGAACCGAGTTTTAAACCGGAATTTGTTTTATTATGAAAGCATCGTTACTAAATATGTATAAGTAAAGTTGTACGAATATTTACATACTAATACCATTTTTGATGGCTTTTCGTTATTCTAAAATTTAAACACTTACATGCACTACTGGCTGCGCCCCGCGGTTTCACCCGCATAAGTTTCGATTCCGTGGGAATATCCGGATAAAAATTACCCTATCTGTTAATCCTAGTAATAAACTATCTGTGTGTCAAATTTCATCCAAATCCGTTCAGTAGTATTGGCGTGAAAGAGTAACAAACATCCATCCATCCATCCATACAAACTTTCGCGTTTATAATATTAGTAGGATTAATATTTTTGTCTTTTAATTAATAAATAAAAATAACAGACGCTGTAATCCATCCTTAGCTCAATAAAAAAAACTCAAAGGAAACGTTTTTTCAACGTTTACACGTCTCTTCCCTAGATGGCGTTGGGATCGAATTAGAAATCGCTATGGTTTCGTTCACTAGGGGACATAAGTACCGAGCCTCTATATCGAAATATCGTCCATCAGTTGTGTAAGTACATATGTCCATTGTAATTAGGGTCATCATAATAAAATTTTTGAAGAGTCAGTTGCAGGTCTGCAACTGACTTTTATAATTCATGTGAGAGTTTATTATCCTAGCGTAATAAAATTTTAGATTTTTCCTAAATAATCTAAAATTTGAGTTTATTGAAACATGTAAAAGAAGGTTTTTTTTTTAATTTTCCCTTCTTGTATTATATATTTCGTGTATTGAAGGGCAAAAACACCCTTGTCAAATGAGCCACTACAAAGTGAGAGGTTAAAATCACAGAACAAATAGTTAAAATGGTTTTACTTTCGGAGTCGGTGTATTTGGTTCCCTTTTTTTTTTATTGCGACTGACTTCCGAAATTAAAAATAATTTAGTTCCAAACAGTTTCTAGGCATATTTTGTATCGGAATGAAAACTTTAGAGAGACAGTGATCGTTATAATTTTATTAACTTACTCGCATTTTGTGCGTATTTACTAAAAATCACTTACTTTCATACTCTTTCCGTTTCCAGTTACCATAAAGCCGATTATAAAATGTTTAATTATTTCCGTTTTTTGGAACGGACGTGTTTTATTAACCCCTTTATTAGGTGCGTACATACAATGTATAAGGATCTTTTGGTCCTCGAATGACGTTGTGTTATTAAGCATTTGTCAAATGTTGGGATTTAAAAAAATCGATTTTACGAAGAGTGAGCTATGGGGCAATAGCTGTTTCGCTTAGGTTATTATGATACTTTTTACAATCCCACTAATTTTTACAACAAAACAAAGCCGTTTGTTCTAATCCATTTCGAAATTAACATAGTTAAGTCGCAAAAATAGTTTTTTTTATGTGATAAAAGTACAAATTAATGGCTTTCGGAGTTTTTTCTTTAATTGTGCTGTGAGTCCTTGCTTCTTGCCTGATTCTAGGTTAACGGAAAGTAGGTTTTGATTTATGTGCGAGTATCAAAATATGTCGCATAAATGGCCGTATTTTTTATTGCACTAAAAAGAAAGCAATAAAAAATGACTTCTCCTGGCACAGGTGTTTTCACACCTGTGCCAGGAGAAGCCGCACTCCCTTAACTAGAATACATTAAATCAATCCCTTGCCGTGCCGTGCCGCCAGTGGGCGCCGGCCCTAAATTAGCTTAACAAATGTAGGTATTTGCATAAATTCTTTACACGATTTTTAAGTGTATGTGCATTGGTGTGTGTTGGGGTTTGTTTGTGTGTGTGTGCGTGTGGGGGTGCGTGTGTGTGTGTTTGCGTGTGCATGTATGTGTGTATATGACTTTGTGAGAATATATAAAGAGATTTATACGTCTATACATAAAATTCAAAGTCCTGACTGACTGACTAACTGACTGACTGATACATCAACGCACAGCCTAAAGCGCTGGTCCTAGAAACATGAAATTTGAAGGGTGTGTTCTTCGTGAAGAGTAGGTCTCCACTCCATTTATACCTTGGATCGAAAGTAAAGAATAATGTGTATCAGGGTTTTTCGAAAATTACCCCTGACGGGCTGAAAAGGGGTAGTCAATTTTACAGGGTAGGATTTTACTGCATGGCTTGATTCACTCGAAAATTAGTATAAATAATCTTTGAGTCAAGTTATGAACACATCCCAATCGATTTTTTTAATTCCACCCCTGTGGGGGTGAAAAGCGGGGGATACATTTTATATGAATAATATTCTTCATTAGGTTAATAAACTTGAAACTTTTCAAGAATACTCACCTGAGTAAGTAATAAAGTTTATCATTATAAGTTTTTCAAAACTACCCCTCAAAGGGGGATATAGGGGTAGTTAATTTTACAGGGGAGGATTATAATGCGTGGCTTGATTAACTCGAAAATTAGTATTCATACTTTTGACAGAAAATAATTAATAATAAGTATATAAAGTTGTCGAAAATTTACCCCTGATAGGACAAAAACGGGTAATTCGCTTTTTAAGGGGAGGATTTGAACTTGAAACTGTATGTTACATTTTCACACCTAAACCACTGAATTTCTGATTTGGCAAAGAGAAAGATGGCATCCTGGGTAAGGACATACTTTTTCTCCTGGTAACACGTTCCTGTGGGATAATGTCCGAAATCCACTCGGGCGACAGCGTGGGCAGGAGCTAGATGTATATATTTATATTTTTTTTACCTAGAATTTTTTTTAGAGTTCCTAGAGGACGTTGACCTACGTATTTGATGTTGATTTCAACTTGATGCGTGCATGCGTTTCTGAGAAAATGGGTCATGCATGACTAGGGTTGCCATTCGTCCCGATATATCGGGACTGTCACCGTCATTAGGCCTTCTGTCCCGACGTCCCGACAAAACACTATTACGTCCCGTTTTCTCGCGCGGTCAAAGCAATTCAAATACGCGCGCCAAATTACTCGGAGCGCGGTTGCGACGATGCGTCGTCGCGAGTACCGCGCTGGGGAAGAGAGAAGGGTGCTCAAATTATGCCAATATTTGTTTGCGATACCTGGCCACAACGCTACAATAGAAAGAGTATTCATTAATGTCGAGCCAGTGGACCGATGAAAGAAATCGCCTGCTGCCGGAGACTGTGGAGTCGATATTACAGTGTCAGGTTAACTTCAATATGACTTGCATGGAGTTTTATAAATATGTAAAAGGACAGAAAGAATTACTTAAAAAAGTAAAGTCTTCAGCAAAATATGACCAAGCTACGTCTAGAACTGCTTCCATACAGTAGAATTTGTATTTTTTTTTTTAATAAAAAATATTCATATTTTTTTTTTTCTCTGTGCGTCCCGACATGAGCCTTGCCAAATATGGCAACCCTATGCATGACAGACGGATGCACAATGAAATGATCCTTTCCTTTTGAGGTAGGTAAGGAAACCCTATATAGAAGATGGCGGCGTTAGTTCCGATTTCGAAAAAGAAAAGAAAAGATCCTCGTACAGATAGCTGTACAAGGATCTTTTGGCGCGTTTTGCGCATTTTGAATAGATATTGGCGCCGATTCCCTTGTTCACAAACTAAACTAAATTTAAGTTCAATGCATCTTTTTCTTTCTATTTCATTTAGAAAAGGACAAAAGATAAATATTAGTTTAGTCCTGTCAAACTAGTCAGCGCCTGACGTAAATTGACGTACTTTTAGCAGTCATGTTTTTAATCACGTCTAATCTGTCTATGGAGTATCTTAATTTGACAGGAGTAAAATACCTACCCTTAGGTCTATTAAAAATGTTTCCAATTGGTGTTATTTCAAGTTAAACAAATATCAACTTTATTTCAGTAGTAATTAAAATGATTTCAGATTGACTAGCACTATTAAAAAAGTTATAAAAATCTTTCAAGTTATGGCGTAAACTGAACTTTATTGTGTAGGAATTAAAATTATTTTTCCAAATATTTGTTTACATGTTTGGCAACTAAATCGCGAACGCAGATTACATGTGATGTGTTTGCATTTCTCACTAAACATAAGTAAACATTGAGTTCTAAAATCAATATTGAATCAATGAATGAATCATTAGTTCATTATACAGCGAATAAGTACATAATAACTGGGTCGTCAATTCATGATAAGTGTCTGACTGTCTCCTCTTTATTACTGATAGTTTAAAGGTTAATTTGTTTTGTCAGATTGCGCTTTAACTAGGGCAGTTTTCGCCTTATTCTGTTGCAATCACTTGATATTACAACAACAAATGCTTAGCATTATCAGCTTATATCGTTCCCACTGCCACGACTAGCACTCAATCATAACATACACACTATCAACCTCAATCTGAATCATTTTGAAAGATATTGCTAATCGATTACTTTATATGTTCGAAACATTTGTCTGCTGAACAACGTAAATAACGCAATGAATGTTGTTGAACTGTCAAAATGAAACCCATTGCTGCAGTTAGTTAGTGTGTTACGCAATTACCCCGGAGGTGTTTCTTTTGAGAGGATGGGGCCGTAATTCTACCACGCAATTTTTTTTTATTTTTTTATTTCTTCTCGCAGGTCAACCTGAAGGTGCCACAATAAATTAAAGCCTGCAGCCAGGGCGTAAAACTTATAAACTTAGCGACTACCTTCACGCTAAGGCCCTTTGTACAGTCACGGGCACCAATATGTCAACACTTAGCAACTTTCTATTTCGATTTTTTCGTGAAACAACGAATGCAACGTTGAAATACGACACATTACATAAACCTATGGGTTCGAAAATGCTGTGTTCGTAACAACATAAAATGTTATTAAAAAATAAAGGAGTATATCGCTTTTGAATAAAGCCTAGTGTATCAAACTCAAACTCAAACTCAAAATATTTATTTCAATTAAACCATTACAGGCACTTTTGAATTGTCAAGGGGTCGGTCAGTCAGAAAAATGAAGCTAGTTGCCCATTCCAAAGCGTAGGTACCTATGGAGAAGAACGGGCAAGAAACTCCATGGACACTCTTTTAAATCAATATAATATGGTTACAAAGTATTGGTTACATCATTCGTGTTAGAAATTATGCATGTGAGAACGATGCAGAACGTTAAAAGCGTCCGTAATGAAAAGTTTAGGAAAATAAAAATAAGAACAATTCAAATATTAAATTAAATTAAAATAAGCCATGGCAGCAAAAAGATGACCAGTCCCTACTGACGGCGCCCGTTCACGAACATGACGCATGGATTAGCACCATTCAGCTCAACCATTTTGAAGGGAGCCAAATGATCCAACACATGCGCCACCGTCAGCGAGACATTTGAGTGAGCATGACATACTCTCTGCTATACATACTTTTGCTCGTGACTGTACACACGCGTTTTCCTTGCAGTGGAAAAACAATGGTTTATTCGCAGTGTGTTGGCACGGTCGTCAGTGTTGTATGGATCACTATGGATGGAAGCTTGTTGACGGACATATTTTTTCTACGGCGCGGTCGATACGTTTTACCGTAAAGAAACCGGCACTCCCCAAGCAGCACACAAGCGTTTTCAACATCAATATACCAACCTATTTAGAACTTAGAGTTCTTTTAGAGACGTACAAGAGTGTTATAAAATGCTTTTGTCTTTATAAGAGTGATTTATGAGTTATTATACAGCTCAAACTGTATAAAATCTTTATTGAGGGATCTGCGTAAGCTTGGGGTGCTTAAACAGAATATTAAAATTCTACTATACAGCTTTAAGTATTTTGTGACACTTCAATCTGGTTTCATCGTTAAAGCTGTATACAGGCTGTATTTTACATGTGATCACTTACTTATTACAGCTCTAAGTGTTATTACAGTATCACTTGATACTTGTTTCTGTACAATGGTGTATGCAAACTCCGTTCTCAAGCTTATTTTTATGGCGTAATTGTACACTATTGTAAATACAGTGGTTTTATGACTTCTGTCTATGAGGGTGTTTTAAAACTAAAAAAATAAATGACAGCTATAGTACAGCTTTAGTCTGTATTACTGACACAGTCACTTGATTGCATGACGAATAAAATTAATGTTTTCACTGTGAAGAAATGCAACATGTGGAAAAAAAGAAAAAGATCTGGTGCAGCCAAGAGGAGGATTGAAAGGGAATATTTGAATATTACAAATTATCAACCAAGTAACAGTTATGATAGTGAACCATCATTTATTGAGGAATCAAGAGAATCATTAATAAATCGGACAACCTACAGTCAAGCGTCAATTCCATCGACGTCCAACGAAGAAGGTTCCGTAGCAAAAACATTAAACAGTGATAATAATGATCATAACAGTTATATCAAATGTGTAGATTTAGGACAACCTTCGGAACCTGATAATGAAGTTTTTTCATTATGTGCGAAAATTAGTGTGATTTAAATAAAAAGGCAACAGGCACATGTAACGTGTATGAGTTTTTAATAACAAGTAAAAGTGACACATGAATGATGTGCGTACGAGCACATAACAAAAACATAATACATAGTTTAGGTAGGACGGAACACTTAGAGCTATGATCAATGTCGTAGGCGCTCCAACATTCCCCCGAGCGTTGAAAGTCGAGCTTTCAACCAGACTTCGATTCTGGTAATGGGCATATCCTGTTGAAGGCCCTCCGGATGACTCCAGTAGAGGTCTTTATATCTGCTACCCGGACAATTCCATCAGTACCTGGATGTATGGCGATGACTCTTCCTAGTCTCCACTTCAGAGGTGGAAGATTCTCCTCTTTCATGACTAGGAAGGCTACAAAAACAACAATAGAATTTTTTGTCTCCGGGAGAACCACAGCCACGAGATTACGTGTTTCTCTTAAATACTAACAAGCTCGTATAAACAAAATTTAATAACAAATAACATTTACATAAACGTTGTGACTTAAGGACAATGGACAATCAAATTAACATGATTATTAAGTGTTTCTCTATGAAAGGTTTAAAAAGTAAATTAACCTCTTGAAAAGATCACCCTATAAAAGTTCATTATTGTAAAACTAACAAAGAGATTCCTCCTCCTCTTCTTCAATAATTTCTTTTTCGCCTGTAGCGTTTTTGTCGATTTTACCTTTTTCACCTGTATCCATTTTATTTTGATTCCTCTCGATTTCCCTGATCTGATTCATTTTCAGCTATATTTTTTTTAAGCGCATCTTTTTTGGTTCTCATACTTTTAGTTGCTCTTTCATTCTTACTGAGTTTCCTCTTCACAGAATTTTTCAAGACGTTTCTATGATTTTAAACGGCATATTTTCCTGAAAATAAAGTAAAACAGATATAACATACACAACACACTAATAATACTTTGCAATAAGTTTACTTAGGTATAATAATGTTCATATAAAACAATGTATTTTATATGAACGAGTTATAAACTCTACTTTTCACTTCGATTGCGAGTAAATCAAACAGTGATATAGCAAGTTAATATATATTATAAGTTATGCATAGAGAACTAATATACAGCCTAAGTAATAAACATATTCTATTATAAAGCTGATTAAAAGCCAATAGCTGTACAATGTAATCCATAACTTACTTAGTACAGCTATTCAGACTATAATACTCTCCAAATATTATGTAGGCTGCTTAGCTAATTGTCGCCATTTTCGAATGTTTAATAACAAAATTTAAAGTATAATTAAAGGATTTTTTTACAAAATCTTAAGCCGCATCATGATAATCAGCTTGAATAATGATCACTGTGCCCTTATATCTATTACTTTAAAATTATTTTTTTATTCTAACCTTAAAAACAAACATTTACTTACCGTATTTAGTATTTTTCTTTATGTCAGCTCGATTATTTTGCTGGCGCGTGAATATTTTGAAGGAAAACATACACAGGTTCACAATAAATTTAATTTGCACTTTCAATTCACCAAATAACAACATCAGATATACAAATCTTTTACTTCTAGTAATAAATATTAAATAATAGTGTCGCCATTTCTACTACACGCATAATGTCATCGAAAATAGTTTTGTTTTATTTTTATTCTTTTGTAATCCTCTTCAAAAACCAATTTAGAACACTTTTCGTTACAAAAGAATTATAAGATAATATCTGTAGTATAATGGTTTCTTTGTACACCGAATAACAGCTTTAATACAGCTATTGTACAGCTTCTCTTTTGCTTGTACAGCTACTATACAGCTCTAATAACGACAAAAGCTGTATAATATGGGCCCTTTTTTTACTTACAGGGGCTGTTTAAGCGCTTAAACAGCCTATATACAGCCTGAATATGCAGCTTCTAGTATAAAAACCAACTTAAATACAGCTTGTATACAGCTTGCAATGCTACTTGGGTCGGCACACTGTGGTGTACGGACCTCGGCTTAGGGCGTCGCTGGGGGAGGGCAGCAAGGGACAGACTGGATCAGATTAAAATACCACGCCGACCGTTATGTGTTAATCCTGGTTATAAACTATCTGTGTGCCAAATTTCATGCAAATCCGTTCAGTAGTTTTTGCGTGAAAGAGTAACAAACATCCATCCATCCATCTATCCATACAAACTTTCGCATTTATAATATTACTAGATTATTAGTAGCTGCCATTGCGCAGTTTTTCAGGCCCATCTCTTTACGTTGTCTTGTCAGTCAAAACACGCAATCAGCTGTCGCTGACGCTAGCTATCGTCAATCTCATTCACTCGATAGATAAGCTGCCGATAGCTCACATTCTTTGTATCGCTATCGGCCGCTATCTGGTCGCTATATTATGTGTCGGTTTTCTCGGAAAATCTTTATAAAGTGGCTTTGAAAATGGTAACAATTTGCGGTATGTGGCTAACATCACATAGTAGGAACGTGTAACATAATTACGCAGGTGGTCAATATAAAATATGCTATTGACTTACACACATTCGTCACACAAAACAAATACTCTAGTATTTTTTTGTTCTGTATTAATAAGAATTAAATAATTGATTACAATCTAGCCTAATAGACTAATAAGCAATGTAAATCTAGAGGTACAGACGCCAGCACATCAAGCTACCCGAAACTGTAAGGAACCTAATGCTTTAGCGATAAAGTTGAAAATCTATTAAAGAAATTTGACAGATTGTAGCAACTTGATGTGCTGGCGTCTGTACATGACGTAGGTACTTTTCTAATACAATATGTGTAACTGAAATAACTGAAAACGAGCTGCTCCATACATTTATGTTCGCTTAACTCATAAATGTATGGAACATTTCAGTGTTGGTCACAGTAAAAATGGTTAACTGCCCCGTTGGTCTCGTGGTCGTAACGGTAACGGTCTGGACGGAGCAGTCTTCGGTTCGATTCTCAGGTCGGGCAAAGTGTTTCGCGCGGAATTTCCTAGTAACAGCCCGGATTTTGGAAACGCGGTATGATACCCCCGTGCTCGGTGCACTGGTCCGGCTCCTGATATCTCTCCAGTCGTGTCGGATTGCGTGCAGACTATGAGAGTAAGGAAAGAGAGAGTAGTGCGCCTGTGTCTGTACACACACTTGTACACTATAATAAGTCCCGCGTTGAAGACTAGTCTCTCCTGAGATTAGTCGTCATGGCCGAAATTCAGTCTGAAAGACTATTATTATAATGGTTCATAATAATGGTATTATTATTGGTTAGAGGGGCTTGTGGCGAAGTAATAACTGCCGCACGGGTCGACCGATCAGGTTAAGCTACGCTTCCCACGGTTGATCCGTGGATGGGTGACCATCACATACCGAGACACCTCCGTGCCTCGCGTTAAGCCGTTGGTTCCGGCTGTTATTCGTGGATCTTTGATTGTCGTTACGGGTCGTCAGTAGCCCGTAAGTTTGACAACCAGTCTTACCAAGGGGTATCGTATTACCCAGTAACTGGATTGTGGAGGTCAGATAGGCAGTCGCTCCATGTAAAATACTGGTATTCAGCTGCATCCGGTTAGAGTGGAAGCCGACCCCAAAATAGTTGGGAACAGGCTAGGCAGATTATGAATAAGGGTATTGTTCCTTTGACTATATTATATTCTTCCAGTTCGGATGTCATCTCAAAAATTCAGCCTGTATAGCAATGTGCAACAATCAGTACGGACTTTATTTCCTCGGTGACCATACCATAAAAATCTGTACTACAATGCCTAGATTCATTCTATTGTCATCAGGAGGATTCACACGAGTGACCTTGGTGTTTAGTCTATTATGTGATGACCTTGGCGACCTTGACAATAGCCGCGTCCTAGTTTGACAAAAAGGTTTGATATGGGTATGGTCATGCTCCGTTTTTGGGTCTAAACTACAAAGAAGGGAGATATGCTGCATCATAAAGACACATAAAAGGTTTTCATTTTCATTGGTATTTTATAGGTCAGTGTTAAAAAACTTTTGAGTTAGTTCATCGGGTTGTTGAGCTTTGAGTTGAGCTACCCGATCACAGCGCCTGGCGTGAATGCTAACAGTCAGGTCAGGTCCACTCAAATCTGTGTGTCTCTCTGTTCTGTGATGACTACCTCGTTCATCGAGTGATCACAAGCGTACTGCTGCGAGTTTTAAGTTCGATTACCAGGACCGGGCAAAGCTTGCTTCTACTGAGAAATCCGGAATTTCTCAGTACACACGGCTACACATCAAGCTACGCAAAACCAGTATTGGCTGACCGTTCATTGTGAGAGAAAATATCATACAAAGTGAGGCCAAGACAAACTGGTTTTGTATAGCTTGACGTGTAGCCGTGTGTACAAGCCTGGAGTCTGAATTAGGTGCCCAGTTGATAGCAATAGGCTCGCCCCCTATTACTCGTACATGGGACTTCAACGTAACTGGTGAAATGTAGGTGTACTATAGGTACACCTCTGCCCAACCCTTCGGGGAAACAAGGCGTGATGTTATGTGTGAACAATGCAAACTTTTCAGTAAAATAAAGAAGAGCAACATTAGGCACTGGCCTCAATTTAGGCGCCATTGAAATATCGCACATTTTACGTTTTAATCCATATGACATGTGTTATCAGTGAAGTTTTTATCAGTTTACATGCAAACGTCATTGAATACAAAGTTTTCATGTTTACGCGGAATATATTGCCAATAAATGACGAATCGTAAAGGAACGTAAAACAATCATGACAAATATTTTGATGTACAGATGCCAGCACATCAAGCTACTACAATCTGTCAAATATCTTTAATAGATTTTCAACTTTATCGCAAAATCATTAGGTTCAAGGTTGATTGGTAAAATTTTACAGTTTCGGGTAGCTTGATATGCTGGCGTCTGTACATAGGATAATTCAGTGAAATCTGTTGCCAGTTAAAGTCTAGCTTTATTTGGACATTCTAAAATCTATGAAAGTTATATGTCATAGTTATATCTATTAAAAAAAAAATTATATGAAATGAAATTGTTTATTCGGCTTATAAGATTTTGGAATCACCTTTATACGTCATATAAAAAAATAGGCTAGATGGAGTTGACCTGCAAGATATATCGAAAATACTGACTCAGTCACCACAAAAATCAAAATATAAATGGCTCCGTTGTTTATTTTCAGATAAGATTGAACCTATTCGCTTGGAAAACATTATCGCGACACGTAACGAGCGGTTGGTTATTGAGTTGACTGCTGTTTTCATGCGCTTAGCTATAATTTGTTTACGACAGAGGCAACTGCAACCGTCAACGAGTCTCGACAGCTGCCGTCGACAACGTGCCGCTCGTGTATTTGAGATTTTGAGTACGGTGCTCAAGCGGCATGTTGTCGACGGCAACCATCGACGACGCCTCTGTCGTTGACGCGTGTCGCTCGTGTGCAAGAGCACTAAAATGATGTACCCTAAAAAAAACGCCGCCAAACATATATTGTGATGCCGGGATTTGTATCCACTACCTCGTGCATGAGAGAGGCCTTATCCACAGCTATAGCTAAAAAGTTACTCATTAAAATATAAGCAACAAGCAGCAAGGAATTGATACATAAATAAATAAATAATAATAAATAAGCGAATAAATAAGAAAAAAGTTTGAAATCTCTTGAGTTTGAGATCTCTTAAGAAAAAAGTACATACCCCCCCTCCCACTCCGCCCAGAACAGGAAAATTTGACACATGGGTAGACCATGACCAGCACCCTAATTGCGTAACACACAATCTATCAGAATCAGAATCATTTTGAAGCAAATTGCTAATCCATTCCTTCATAAGTTCGAATTTGTCTGCTCAACACGTAAATAACGCAATGAATGTTGTTGAACTGTCAAAATGAAACCGATTCCGATTGATCGTGTGTTACGCAATTAGGGTGCTGGATTAGGATATAAGATACCCGATTTTTATCCCGATACTCCTACGGGATACGGGAGACATCACGGGGCACAGCTATTATTAAATATTGTACGGTGATACGGAACTATTTGTGTGCGAGTCCGACTCGCAGTTGGCCGCTTTTTTCTTTCTTCATGTAAGATCATCCACCGGCTCATGTAGACAATATTCATCCTCTTGTGTGTCCTCTTTTGTCAGGTTTCGGATTCCTCTTTGCAGAAACTAGACATGCTCTCTTTAACAAGTGCACAGCCATATTATTAACACGGTGCAGTTTCTAGTTTAACTGTAGGTTTATAAGGTACTATCTGTCAGTATCAGTACATGTTTAGAAATGTTTAGTATTACAGCATAGCAAGAGAATACGAATCTATGGAAAAATTTAATCGTGTAGTTTAATCTTGGGCATATAGGAACGCTAGTAGCAGATAGAGACGCGATGCTGTTTAAAGTGGAAGAAACTAGAATGTAACGAAAGAAAGGAAAGAAAATTGCGTTTATTAGCATTGCAGCAAAAAAAAATACATTAAAACTATGAAAAGCACAAAATAATTGTTATAATGCCAAAAGGGTCTCAGCTCAGAGTAATGACAGATGACACAAGTAATTTTTTTTTTTTATTGAAACCTGACTCTGATTTTCAGCTGCAACCCACGAATGCCATACGCTATAATAATAAACACATGGGAAAGTGTGTCCGTTATAGTAAATTAAAGGGAAGCACTAATATAAAAAAAAACATATACAATGAGACTAGATGGAAAAACCCAAAAATTTCTCAATAGTGCCAGCCCAGAGTCTGAATTACAAATTCAGACTCTGATCGATGGCAATAGGTTCGCCCCCTGCGAAATGTGGGTTAACTATATGTACACCAGACTATAATAGACTATAATAATTTTCTTTCGCATCAGTTATGCCGTCAATGAAGACCTATGGCACTGAAACGTGGTCGGTCACAATGGGCCTTATTAAAAGGCTTAGACTCACCTAAAGGACAATGGAGAAGGCTATGCTTGTAGTTTCCCTGCGTGATCGAATCAGAAATGAAGAAATCCGCAGGAGAAACACGGTAACCGACATAGCTCGAAGAATTGCCAAACTTAATAACTGGCAGTGGGCAGGGCACATTGCATGCTCGCAGAACAGATGCCCGATGGGGCCGAAAGGTTCTGGAGTGGTCGAAGTGGAGGTGCTTGGGGGACGCCTATATCCAATGGATGCAAAAAACGTCTTTCGGCTGAAATGATGATGATCAGTTATGCTATTAACTCAGTTTAATTTACAGTAAGTTGCGAAGCATTGATACCCATATATGTACATAATCCATAGAAACGAAGGTGCATTAGTCACACACACCAATCAAAACCCCCAATAGCATCCGCCAGTGACTTCGCAAAAGTAAAGAATGTCGATATCACAACAAATTACCAGCGGTTGGTACAAGTGTAGCAATCATGAGTTATCGACTCACACCGTTCCGTTATCAACTAACTGCCGATAAGACAGCCAGTAATCTAATTGGTAAAATAGGACAATATGTGCCCTGATTCCGGTGATGTGTTACTGGAGCGAAGAAATTGAATTTTAAGCCGTATTTAAAATGTAGGAAATAGGCATAATGATGTGGTTTATTGAAAATTGTTGTAATTTCAAGAGCTTATAAAACAAAACAGTCAAATATTTATTTTCGTTACCGTTCAGGTAATGGTCGACTTTTATAAAAATGTGTTTTGACATGATTCAGGCTTGATTTTTCAATAGCCTGATTATTTTTTATCTGTGGAATAAATAGTGCTGTTTGACTGCTTTTGTATAGAAAATATGTCAAACTGTCATATTTATTCTTCAGACACAATATATCTGACATTGAAAAATCAGGCCTTTTTTTTTTTTTTTTTGAGGATAGGGTATCATCAAATGACCCCTCCCGCTCTGGGTGGAGCGGAAGGGAGTGTCAGACTCTTACTGACTAAAACCCACCTGTGTTCCTTCCTTAGCCCTTTATGTACCAGGGCAGCGGTAACCCTTTCGGATGATCCCGCTACCCTGGCAGGCTTCGGCCCTATCGGGCCCCGTCATTCGTGCTGACATCTCTTTGAGGCGCGCGTGGAACACATACGCGCCGTCCGGCACGGGCCTGGTCCTGATCGGACGGTGAGCTAAAAATCAGCCCTTAGATAAATATTATCTTGGTATCAAATTACTATTACCAACACATCCTAGGATTTCCCTTCCAAAGATCAAGTTTTGGTGTGGTCATCAGTTACTACTCGGTTAAAATAGGTAATTAATGGTTCTAAAGAAAATTATTATAAAGATCAGGTCTGTGTCCTTGAGTAAAAATATCTTTAACATATTCAAAACCATCCAAAGTTTCCGTTAAAAAAATACACAAAACAACCTAACAAAGATAATACTGCTAATTAGCGTTCAAACGTGCTTATCACAGTGCAATACGTTACTATCAATCAGATAAAAAGATCCACTTACATATTTCGTCGAGCTGATTCTCCTAACTCGGTTCACGTCTTTCTTCGTTCCCCTCCTATATTTGTTAGACTCTGGAACAGTATAAGGGGCAGCTGCCTTGTCTTCTAGCACAAACCAGTCTGTGACTGAACCTCTCCTAGCCGTCCGCACATCACGCCTAATATTTAACACTCTCGACAACTCATTCTTAAAGTCATCACTGGCTTCACTCACTTTATTCACTTGCACCACTTTCGGAGAGGGTAACGTTGCGAAAGAGGAACTCATTCTCTTCTGCGTGATGGTCAAATCCTTCGATTTTGTGTACGGCTCGCAATCACTAAGATAAGTCTCGCTGAATAACTCGACAGCCTTCTTAAAATCACTGAAAACATTTTCTATTGATTCCGATTTCAAAATGCTCCTAGCATTACCACTAGATCCAGACGTCGGGATTGATGTACTGGAATTATTACCCGAGAGGTCTGAAGCCAGTCCTTTAACACTTTTAAGGAACACACCGTCGTCACTGTCATGGTAAATGTTGGCTATATATTCGAGGCTCTCGTTGGATGTCCAAGCTTCACCCATAGTGTCAGCGCTTCCGCACAGGTATGATGAATTGTTCTTCCTTATTCTTGGTGATATTTCTTCCTCCTCTTCTTCGATAGCAGCTCTGGGCAAGAATTCGAAACTCTTACTGCGTGTGTAGACGGGCCTGTGACCCTTGTCTCTTTTTTCAGATAGCTCTTTGCTTCTGAAAAACCAAAAACGTTTATTACTTTTGTAGACTTGCTCCGCTTTGGTGTCCGATCTCTTTGGTGTTAGCTTCGGTGCTCCGATGATCTTCACTGGGTCTTCGATTGTTTCGCTTTCCGCGATTGTTTTCCACTTTGGCTTTTCTTTTTCTTTGTCTTTGTTAAAGAAACTTATTCTGGAGAGTCTGTCGCGGAAGCTGAATGATTTTTTCAGCGGAGAAATAGAAAGTTCTTCGTCGGATGATGACACTCTGTCCGAGACAGGTGAATCCGGGATGGGCAGACATGCAGATAAGAGTCCAGATGGTTTAGCTACGGCAAGTTCGTTAGATTGTGCTCTAGATGGTACTAATGGTCGTGGTTTGTATTTGTTAGGGAGGTCTCCGAGCAGACCTCGCTCTATCATGAGCAAACTGTCCGCATTGAGTTTCCTCAAGACATCAGGTCGTCGGATGAGGGGTGATTTAGGCTTATCTTTGTCCATGCCGGACGTCATCACCGGCCCGCGGTGTGTTTTCGACTGGCGCTTATCAACCGCGATATCTTTGAAACTGATAAGCGCTGATAATATTATCTCATGTTTTGTGTTCTCAACTTATATTACTGTTTGATATATACCTGCGCAAAATAATCAACATACAATGGTCTAGACATGTATGAATGATATGTTTATTTGCTTGTAGCTAACATAAGTTTTTAAGATCTATGGGTTTCACTATATTCGGCATTTCAGCCGTGCAAATATTTAGATTTTACGCTTATGTGTAGTTTTGTGTGTAACGTTTAAACAAGATTTATCTAAATACCAGCAGGTACGGTTCGGTAGCTAGTTTATTTTTCCCTTTTGACGTGGAAGTAATCCGTGTAAAGGCTATTTCACACTAGTTTACACCTTGTGTGTGGTTCAGGGTCAAATAAGATCATTACGTTACCTGTTTACGGGGCAGCTGTTCGAAAGGGCGATAAAATCGTGTTACCTACTCCAGCGGCACATAATTGGGCCTCCTATTTTTAGGTATGTAACGGGTAACCTAACCTACGATGGTACCTACGATGTTATATTGTTCGTGAAACATTAATGAAAAATTTTAATTCGTTCCCTTTATAATATACCAGAATACCCGCTGTGACATTTATTTTTTAAATGTCGCAGCATCATCTATATCTATCTATACTTATAATAAATCTGTAGAAGTGAAAATTCTGTACATTGAAAATATCAAAAAAATAAATGGCAGGGGGTGTTACTAGACCGACACCGAACCTAAAAATGTGATTACAAAAATTTTTGTCTGTCTGTCTGTCTGTCGGTCTGTCTGTCTGTCTGTCTGTCTGTCTGTCTGTCTGTCTGTTTGTTCAGGCATCACGCAAAAACTACCGGTTCGATTACGATGAAACTTGGTATAATTATTCTTTAATATCCTGGGCACCACACTGGGTACTTTTTATCCCGGAAAAGTATATACAATAAAAAACAAACTTAATTTTGCGGTTCGATCCCTAGACCGATTACTGTACCAACCGAAAATAATAAGTTTGTCGAAGGTTATGTCACCCGCAGTATTATCTGTGCGACCTTTTTATTCCTTTTAGTGTTTAGAGTTATTTAGGTTTAATTTTATAAGTCGTAGGTATAGATTTTAATTTTATAGTATAGGTAGTCTATTTGATAGTGTACGTAGTGACCGTAGGTTATTTTATAATACTGTTAGGTAAGATTAGTCATTCGTATAGATATTAGTTTTTAGAGATTTTGCTTATTTATTGAGTTTAGTTATCATCAGAAATAGGTTTATTTAGGTAGGTAATTTTTTTTTAATTAGGTAGGTACTTAGGTAAAGATATCATATAGGTACCCTCTTAATCACCACTAATGAGACACAATTGATTTTCTATTGTAATTAGCCACAAAGGGCCCGCGAGATGGATGGCATCCTGGGGAAGCACATACATTTTATCCTGTTAGCACGTTCCCGTGGCATAATTTCCGACATCCACGCGGGCGAAGCCGCGGGCAGAAGCTAGTGCTGAAATAGAAGCTTTTTGGCCTCGTATAGGACTTTCTATTTCATTTTTCTTTTTGTTACTTTTTTTTATAAAATTTAGTTTTTTTTTTATTTTTGACTAGCTTCTGCCCGCGACTTCATCCGCGTGAAATTTCGGCGCATCGCTTCGAATCCCATCGCTCGCCCGTACTACTACTTTGTTTTCGCTTAGTGTTCTTTCTGACTTTGTTTCAGTTTGCTCAGCTCCTAAGGGTCGTAGGGTGATGTTAGATAGCCTATAACCTTCCTCAAGAGTTGGGCTATGAAATGCAATAGGATTTTTTTAAATCTGACTGACAGTTCTGGAGATTACCTCCTACATACATAGGTACAGACGCCAGCAGGTCAAGCTACCCGAAACCGTCAAATTTTCCCAATCAACCTTGAACCTTAATATTGTGAAGATAAAGTTGAAAATCTATTTAAGAAATTTGACAGATTTTAGTAGCTTGATGTGCTGGCGTCTGTACAAACAAATTTTACCTCTTTATAATATTAGTATACCTAGTTATAGTTTAGTTTGTGATCTACCAGTACGAGTCGCAATAAATACTTTTTCTTTCTTTTCTTTAAAGATTACTTACTTATTTATTTATATAAGTACATTTGGATCAGCGCTATATGTATATGCCTTGCGTAAAAAGGAGTAAGTAGCGCAGAGCGAAAATGTTTTTTTTTTTACCCTTAGAAAACTTCAACAATATGTATCAGCCTATGAATTAGCAATCAGAAAAATGGTGACGTGAAAATGCGTAACACCCCATTCACCTGGCTCTAATATTTCTTCCATGGGACTCTTTCCTCTCGTGGCTAAATAATAACAGCAGCACATGCCGATCGAAGGTTAAGCTACACTTGCTGCAGTCGGTTTGTTGATGGGTGACCATCCATTACATATCAAGACCCCTCTGTGATGTCTGTCATTCGTGGATCTTTGGCAGTCGTTACGGTTATCAGAAGCCAGAAAGTCTGACAACCAGTCTTACTAAGGGGTATCGTGTTACCCAGTAACTGGGTTGCGGAGGTCATATAAGCAGTCGCTCCATGTAAAATATTAGTATTTAGCTGCATCCGGTTAGACAGGAAGTCGACCTTAAAATAGTTGGGAAAATGCTAGAGGTAGACCCTCGACCCGAGGGGGACCCCTTCCTCTTTTTTAAATAATTTTTGTTTGAACAAACTATTTCCATGATAAAGTACTCGAAGTAATCGTGACCGTGCGCGGGTGTCGTAAAGAGTAGATATATCTAATTAAAGAAATTGCCAGGAAGTCATTGGCCAGTTTGCCACCCAATGCAATAAAATGCTAGTAAAAATTGTAATTTACTTACATCCGCTTACAAACGTGAAATATGTTTATTATTATTGTGTATAATGAAGCCACTTAGAAGTACTCGTGCAAGGTGATTGATATGAACGTAGAAAATTCTGACATGTAGTTAGTGCAATAGTAGGTATCTGTGTTGTATTTCATTGTTTCATAATGAAATAACAAAACAAAACGGTGCGTTGTTTATAATGCAAGTTAATATTGTAATTACCTATAGTCCATTTACAATAGCATTAGAAAGAAGTTAAAAAAGGTTATTTTTAATGCACACTTTGTAACAAAAATACAATAAACATTGTTACATTATGATAGACGCCGAATTTATTATGATCTATTTTTACAGCAGCTGTCACACTTAATTGTAACCATTTTAACTATTTATCTTATGAAATTATGTGGCTTTCATTTATTTATATTATATAACTCCAATTTAAAATTACAGTGTCAATGCTAAAAACCTAAAAGAAGCAGGGATGAACAATACTTGGAACGTTATTCGTTTCACTATAATTCTACCGAATTTTATTTTAATTAAGGTGGATGCGCTGCAGTAGCCCGCGAAATCAGACGAATTCGGAGCAATTCTAATTTAAAGGGATGTATTGATGATTTTTAAGGTTAAAATTGTATTATTGCCTACATATTTCTTATTGTTGCGCATCATATTATTTTTATTAGGATACAACCTTACACTGACCTGCAAATTGCAAAAAACGCAAGAAAATTAGAATTTAAGCATCTCCCTTAAAATTGTTTTATCATAACTTTGAAATAAAATGTTTTGCATTCCTGCTTCTACGAGCCTCTTTTTTCTAATGCTATTATAAATGGACTATAGGTATGTGTGTATCATCCCTTTGCGTGTGCATTTTTTATATCTTACCGATCGCCATCAGCCAATACTTATGAGTTGTAGATTGTGAGTTCGAACCCAGGCAGGCACTTTGCTTTGTGTATTTAATTTCACCACCACTGCTCTCAAAACGGTGAAGGAAAACATTGTGAGGAAACCAATAAAAATCGAAGACATGTGACATCTATTAACCCGCACTGGGCCCGCGTGGCGAATATTGCATATAGCATGCAGCGTTGGGAACGTTATAGGACGTTTACGTATTATGCATGATGCATTATGCTACCGATCGTTAATTTATCGTGTTTATCAACTACACTTATTCAAGTAGAGATACTTGTACGTAGGTAACGAACAGTTACTCGGTGTGCCATTTATTTGAAAAAGTAGGAACATTACACAACAAAGTTAACCTCCTAACAACATCATTACTCAGTCGTATTTTTGTCATTGATAAATGGTGTACAACCCTGCATGTACTCGTAACGTTTCCTAAATAGGGGGAAATGAAATAACTTGTTCGTGTAAAGCAGTGTACAAAAATAATGAATCGGGGAACGGTTTTCCCTTTTTAAACAACTGCAAAATTAGTTTTCAAAACAAAATGTGGCCATTTTCATGTAATTCCACAGTTTCTACAGCATTTTCTTTTAACTCTTATCTTTCAGACACTGCAGCTAATATTCAGGTACCTACATGATGTTATAAGTACCTGTATATATGTACAAGTTAACCTTGATACCTAATGTTAAATCGATACAAACGTAGCAACCAAGTATGTCGTCTGTAGTCGACAACAATAAACCATAATGTTATAGTTTTGTGAAAAAACGTGCTTGAAACTGTGCTTTAAATGTGCAAAAAGCGTTTCAAAAACGTTTATGTGTCTTTGTAGTCTGTTTTCGTTGTGTTTATCCTTGAGTTTAAGTCCAAGGGCACGATTCAAACAAGGTTAGTTAGTGCGTGTTAGCCTGTTGAAGTCCGCTGCTAAACATGGGCGATAGGTGCAGGCCGTTACAGTGAATGGTCCTGGGGGTAATGGCATACCACGGTTGGTAGCAGCTGACCGCAGTCGGATGTTATCTGCTGGAGGACATTAACACTTATGATAGTGTATTAACCTCTTTAGTTACCGTTTAGGAGACTATAGGAGCACCTTATGGGATCATCGACGTTTATGCACAAAATATTTCACTTACTTACCTACCTACAGATTTTTTTGTTTTCGGGGGGAGCCTTCAAAAGGACATCGTCCTTTGGGGGATAAGACCAGTGAGTGCGGGAGTTTCCTCACTAAAACCACCCGTATGGTTACCATCAGCAAACGCAGGGAGGGGCACCGGATCCTCTTAAAAGACCAACCTCTTATGTGCATCGTCTTCACATCCCATGGGGAGTGACCTAAAGCCTAGCTACAGATACGACTAGGGTCAGTGGGTCGTCTGGACTAATAGTTATATTTTATTACTGGCTGCATCTACATACAACCTTCAACCCATTTCTCTTTTTGTGTACGCAGTGCAATATTATTCAACAACCTGCCATCACATTTAGAAATTGATTTGTTTTGTACGAGTGCGTTAAGAATCAGGAAAATCTTGAGTAAGGAATATTTCTATGGGTGAATGTTTGTAGTTTATCGCGGCATACCTACCTGTTTCCCATGCCTCTTTTTTCTTTTTTTCTTTAATCTTCTTTTTATAATATTGTAATATATATGTGGAAGCTTGTAATTAGCAATTGTCAGTTTTTATTATTTCGTTACCATTTACGTATTAGTCTGTAAGCTTTCTTAAAATTGTAAAAATAAATAAATAATAAATATATTTCACCCCCTTAGAGGTGATATTTCGCATTTCTTTCATTACTTCTACTACGACACTACGAGCCGACGTCATCGTTATCATTGGCAGCCTCGTTACACCCAGTATTGAGTATAGACCTCCCCCCTTTTGTGGTATGCTTCCCTGGTATATGCGAATCTCATCCAGGTCTTCCTCGCGATCTTCTGTAAGTCTTCCACCCACCTGGCTAATGATCTGCCAACGCTCCTTCTAACCTCCTTACTACCCTACGTAACAGCATCAAAATCTTCCTTTAAACATATGCACAGCACAATTTATACAATAAGAAGTGTCAATATAAAGTTTCCCACAGTATAAACAAACCGCGGAAGTGGGAATAATGGTGTTTTGTTATAAAATAATAACAGAGAGTCCGCGCCGGCCCGGCCTGTCGCCGAGGAAGAAGTCACCTGTATGTAACGGTAAGATGTATTGCGCATTTGCATGGGAAATTAATATCTAATAACACGATTGAAGGAAAGAATATTGTTATCTCTTGCACTATGATTGACGTAATTGACAGCTATTGTGTTACTTGTGACACGTGGTTGTAATAGAATGTAATACGGTTTCACAAACCACTCGTAGACCGTACAGATTACAAATAATTATTTCGGGCGAGAATCAGAACTCGTTTTTTGCCCTGCCTTGGCTCTATATCGTCCCTTTGCTCAGCACCATTTATGTCACCAACATTACAATTGGTGCCCATTCACACGTACCCACACCACACCACATCGCAGCGACAAAATGTGGGCAAGCAGTGTGGATAGTAAAAAAATACCAGCCTGTTTTTGTCCCAGTTCAGGGCAAAAGCCTCTTCTTATTCAGAAAAGAGGCTTGGCGATTTCGAACTTACTTATATTATAACAGACCAGACTTCCACACGATGTTTTTCCTTCTCCGATGTCAGAAACGTCCAAGACAAACTCAGAAAAGTACATATGAATTGCATAATCAGCAACCTCTTGCATGAGAGGCGAGGACTTACCCACTGGGTCATCACGACGTTTTAGTAGAGGTTTAACTCCTTCCTTTCTTTCTTTTACTCCTACCCCATATTTGAATGCAATTGACATAATATTAGGTATATTATTATTATTAGAAATATATTTATTAGTCTTATATCTTCAAGCGCCTAGTAAAACAATATTGTCAAGGTATGATCTAACAGAATTACAGAACGTAAATTTTCAGGCGCGTTCTAAAAAGCACTTTTATAAGAAACCTTTGCCGTATTTTATATATGTATATGTAAGTAAAAACGTCTTTTTAGGCTTGTTGAAGCGTTGAGATTCCTTATAAGGAATATGACTAAAGAAATTCCAAGTCGCAAGCGCTACTGCTGATCACGAGGTCCGGGGGTTCGACTCCCAGGTCGGGCAAAGTGTTATTGGAGTTTTTCCATTAAGAATTTCTCAGTAGTAGCCCGGAGTCTGGATTTATGCCCAATAGACGACAAAAGGCTCGACCCCTATTACACATGACTAAACATCACTGGCGAAATACTGCCTAGCCCTTCGGGGATTACAAGCACGATGTAATGTTATGTGTGTAAATCTCAAGTTTTCCTAACAAAAATCCTTGTTATTGTTTCAGTACGCAGCTCCATATCCCAGCTGGTTAATTCGTTCGACTATGAAAACTGCAGCACAGACAATATCTTAGACTCTATCCCTGAAAGAGAGTGGAAACTCCTCGCAGCCCTAGCACGGAAGAGAGACGATGATATCGAGAGAGAGAAACTCGCTGACCAGTTCCGACAGCTGTGGCAGAAGGAGAAAGAACAAAGAGAAATCGTTAGTACGGGTTTGATGATTAAAAGTGTAATTGAAATAACTGAAAACAAAAAGGGGTCGTGAAAAAAAAACAGCTAGCTACTCCATAAATTTTTGTTCGCATAGCTCGACAAAGGGGATTGATTTTTTTTTATATGGAGCCTTGCATACCTAATCTGCGTTTGCGATTTAGTTGCCAAATATGTAAACAAATATGTTTTTTTGGAAAAATAACTCTAATTCCTACACAATATAAAGTTCGCTAGTCACTCTGAAATCAACTTAATTACCTACCACTAAAATAAAGTTGCTATTTGTTTAACTTGAAATAACATCAATTGGAATAGACCTTAACTGTCCGGCATTTTGTTTTTTTTTTTTTCAAAATGGCGAACAGGTTGTTATGCCATGGACCTTTAAAACCCTTTGGGAACAGCAGATTTTTTATTCAGGATTTCAGTATTGGACCCATGATAAAAGTTGTTCATAATGATGAGTACAATGACCCCTTTTCAGGTTTTCAGTTATTTCAATCACATCTCGTATTTGTGAGGCGCCTTGTTTATTAAAATAGCTTACAAATGCTTATGTGTAACAACTTGGGTTGAATATGACAAATGGCAGATACGACGCCGGCGCAGCGTCGAGCGAAAACAATTCAATTTATATTATACTAACAGCGAGTATCTTAAGATTTATCTACTCATCAATATCATTTATTATAGATCCAGTCATTTATTCATACATTTATTTTATTAAAACTTTAGGTATAACAAAAAAATACTGTACAAAGGCCATTTTTAATGCCTGTGGCATTTTCACCAATCGACCTTAGGGTGATGCAGAGACAAAACATGGTAGGTGCAACATACGGGATAAATAGCTACTTCAGTACATCTTCATCATCATCATTTCAGCCGAAAGACGTCCACTGCTGGGCATAGGCAAGCATCGCCACTCGGACCGGTTCTATGCTTCGTGCTCGCAGAACAGATGGCCGATGGGGCCGAAAAGTTCTGGAGTGACGATCGCGTCTATTACATAATAAAATAGTAATACCCCTTTCTTGAGTCAAGTTTTTAAAAGGATTGATGGTGGTTCCATTTTATTTTTGATCGAATAATTTTTCAGTTTCATTCCAAGATGTTATCATAAATTAATTAAACCCCAGGTCGAAGCGGAAACCCTAGACCAGTACAAGCGCTACATCGTTGAAAAGCGGCGCGAAGAGAAGTCCCGGTATGAGTTCATGCAGTATCAGAAGTCGCTGGAGTCGCAGCTCAAGAGACAGGTGCTGGTAGAGGGCATCCGGCACAAGGAAAAGCGCAGTGCTGAGCTACTTGCGCATATCGATGATCGGAAGGTAATAAAAGAAAAAAGAATGTTCAAAGAAACATTCAAACAAACAATCAAAGAAACATTTTTTTTTTTAATTAAAAAAAAATAAAGTCCAGTACGAGGCCAAAAGGCTCTTATTTCGGCATGATAATTATACTTTCTAACCGCCAGACTTTGTAAAATGTGGGAAAGGGTTGGCTTCACCTTCTCTCTCGCACTTTAAGACCGTGACTGCCGCGAGTATTGGTCGTGTCGTTTAGTTTAGGTAGTTTAAGTAAAACACGAAAGTTTGCTTTCCATATAAATCTAATTTCTATTACGAACATTTTAAAACAAAAAAATGCCATATCGGTCCAGCAAATGAGGCATTTACCAACGAACATCATATCATATTTATTTACATAAATATAGATAGATAGATATGGGATTCTGCCGGTCTTAATCCCTAATCATGAAGTCTTATGACTTCAAAACTTCAAAAAAAGTTTACCTATCAATACTCCCACATTTAAAGCGATATTGTATAATTCCTCAGACATGCTTCCTAGTAGATAAAGCATTGGAAGAAGAGGCGCGCACGCAGCTTGCTGCCGACCGACGTATACGCATGGACGAAGCGGAGCAGTTCAGAAAACACATAGAACTAATTGACAAGCAGAGAAAAGCCGACAACGCTATGCAGAGACGAACGAAGATGTTGAAAGATGCCACTCAGGTATATCTTCTAGAAATCTAGAACATAAAGCTAAGAATATAAGTAATAGTCAAGGATTCCTCCAGAAACGAAATCAACACTGTTAATAGTATTTTTACACCACCTGCTCGATAATATCAAATTATGTCATGAAAACCTAACCTTAAGTTAAGTCATTATAGCCCTGTTCTGGCCGGGCAATAATATTGTACTGAATTTCATTATGAAAACAAAACAATGATTTTTGAATATAATTTTTGAGAGTTCATCCGCGCAGAAGGTGTGGAAACTAGAATATTCTCCTTGGGGATTAAGGTGTTTTGGGTGAGCTTGAAACCGTCGCTGCACTCAGAATTCTAGTCTTAACTCCCTCGCTGCGCCTAGGAGCACTAGAATCCTTCATCACGCTCGGGATTCAATATGACGCCCGTACCGTAACATAAGACATTGCTTTTTTCCCCTAAGGAATAATCTGACTTACCAATTGAATTTCGACAAACCGTAATACGACGAGATTTTATTTCGACAATATGGAACTCCGACACGTCTTCATTTCGACAATACTTTAGTTCGAAATACCTTAAGTCCGACGCTACTGTACTCCGACAAAGCGTTTCTTCGACATGTTAACAAGGAAACGATGCGACTGCGACGACATGCTTCTTCGACAACAATGGTAGTCCGATATGAGTTAATTTCGACGTACTCTACTTCCGCATGCTGCACTTCGACAATATCCTACTTCGACGTGATATATCTGAGACACGATGTTACTTCGAAATTATTCTGCGACATTAGGGAATAATCTACTATTATCTCCTATATTGTTATTATGATAGCATTAAACTCCATCATCGTCACCATACTTGTTCGTTTCAGCGCGTCGCGATACACAACGCCCTCAGCTCCTGGGAGTCATCGCTCCTTCGTCAAGAAGTGACAGCCATGGACGCAGCTCGGCGAGCGCATCACGCGGCGCACGCGGCCCTGACAGACGCGCGCAGTGTTCGACTCATGCGCGCTCGGGAAGCAAGGAGGCGACGCGCAAAGAGCTTGGCAGCTGTAACTCAACAACTTAGAGATGCCATTAGGTCGAGTAGGTAGATGTCAATTGGGATAGTCGTCGTCATCTAGTATTTGTAAGTTTCTTTTTTTTTTGTAAATCGTTTTAAGCAAAAAGATAAGTGTCACTAAAGTACACTTTCAGGTTTCAATTTAATATGTATTTATTTATTAAAAAAATAAGAAAGGTTGTCTTTAAACAGTAAGTGAGCGTATAATGCTTTGGAATCGTATGTGCCTGTGCTACGCTATGCTTCTGTCGTGCACACGCAGCCTTAGCGACAAAGCACGGTTTTTTGTCGGCACGGTTGGCGCATTGGTTAAGCGATTGACTGCTGCGCTGCGTGTAGCGGGTTCGATCCACACGGAACAAATATTTGTATGACCTACAAACAAGTAGTTGTTCCGGGTCTGGCTGTTTGTGTATGTGAGTTTAAATGTTTGTAAACGCACCTACGATACAGGAGAAATTCCCAGTGTGGGGCAAGGTGTTTTAAAAATTAAAAAAAAAGAAAAGAAAAATGCAAGGTTTTCATAAAAATTCACGCCACCAGTTGGCGCCACTTTGACAAGAGGTGTTCCATTTCGACAATGAATATAAAGTATATAAGCATCATTCAGTCCCGACTAAAGAAAATATAGGCGCTTTGAGACTTTAGACAGGTTGCCCGGACCTGACGCCTCAGTGCTGCCAACCTAGTAAACGTCATTTCAGAAAACTTTCATTACTAGCGCTTAAAGTAACTGCTCTATCTGTATATATCTAACTATATTATTTACGGTCATGAAACGTGCGAATAGGAAGATGAATATTGAAGTACAACATTTCTATAAACTATACTGAGATTCGTGTCATCTCGCTCCCACATAGTTGCCAGGAACGTTGGCGTTTAGTATATTTGTCATGTAGTTACAGTTGACCACCGGTATGTTAATGACATTACAGGCAATATTGTACTGGGTGCTAAATGCATACCTACAGCTTTTTTAATTATAATAAATGCATATACTTTTAATAAAATTACATGTAACTTTAAGGGGCTTATTTTGAATTATGTATCGGATAACATTCTTCACAATTTTTCCCTTCATCTTACAATCTACCCTTTGTCCAATCGTTCGCCACGATTTTATATACATACTTAGAGCGGGTTGTTTCACTTGACGCGCGCGTATACGTCAAAAATGGCGCTAACTATCGTCAAACTAAGAAAAGTGTTGTTCCAAATTACAACAACAAAATTATGGCCTTGGCGTAAATTAAATAATAACGAGTACGTCGTAGGTACTCGTTATTATTTGACTAAGGGCTGATTTTTCAATCATCTGATAACTTTATTCGAGGAATCATTTTGAAATGTTGGCAGTTATTGCATACAAAAACTGTCAAACGTAAGACGTGAAACAACCCGCCCTAAATAATTCCAATATGTAAACTATTGAATTAAATTAATGTAAACTACCTCGTAATATAACGTATCTACTCGTAGGTAATATTAAAAGTAAACGTAGTCTTGAGTAACTTATTTTTAATTACTAATCACTAATAAATTATTTACATCCAAACATAACATTTTTTCGTTTCTGTACATTTCCTATTACGGAATCACTTTAATCGAAGCTCTTAAAATTTGTAAGGAGTTGACATTTCAGTAACCAATGTGCGCTTTTATAATTATTTCTAATGCAACTATACACCGCGTTTTTCACGTTATTCATAAACTTTGGTAAACGCTTCTATGGCTTTTACGAATCAAATCTAACAAAGGAAGTAGTAAGTACTTAAAAAGGCTTCGTTACAAAGATATTCGTAATTTCATTTAGTGAAATTTAATTGAGCTATGCAGCAAGAAAGGGTCTAAATTTGGTCTATGTTGCCGCTTAGTACAATTAAAATGATAAATCTATTAAATGCTTCGGTTAAAGAGATACAGAGGCATGCATATCGGGTGATTTACGTCAAGTTTGTATGAAAATTAACAAAAAATAAGAATTCATTAATGTGTCCATAATGAAAAATGCTTATTTCCTGGTTCTGAACATCTGATTCTGGTCGAAGTTTATGTATATCGTCCGGAACACGGTGTATATCGCGGACGTCCACGTCGAGGTGTCACGATAACAGAAGTAAAATGTATGGAAATATATGAAGACGCTTTTAAATTTCCGTCCACGGTAACGTTAAAACGTGCACATATTTTCGTACATTGTATGGACGTGGACGTCCATAATGATTATTCTAAACTCGCACGGTCATAAAACGTGCGAGGTACAGTGAATATTTACTACGACATTACTAATTACTCTTTCAAAATATCGTATGTTCTCGCTCTTTTTTTATAACCGCGCCTTCGCGATTACAAATGGACGGCAAAATTCTCGGCAGATCCGATGCAGTTGTGTCAACTACACAAAAACAGCTGTTACTTAGCCGCCCTGAAAGCAAACCGTCTATATAGGCCCTTAGTATCATATCATAATTTATTATTCCCCATAAAAAAAAACACTATTTTACATTTTACCCATCTCCGGTCCCCGTGTGTGTCACATCACTAAGATCCTTAGTAGCAGCCGCGAGCCGGGCCCTCGCCTTTTTATACTTCTTCAGGGCAGCTTCAGCTCCCAAGAGTAGTGCTGACGCTGTGCTGGTGCCAGGTTGAGGAGGTGGCGCGACCAAACCGCCGACTTGGGCTTGAGAGATGATGGTCCATCGAAGGTTGATGGAGCCTGTCGATGTGTATGTGTAGTTTGTGTCCTGTAGAGATGAGAAAGGGACTTGACTATGGATAATGTCATTGAATTTACACAGGAAAAAAAAAGAGAAATTAAAGATTGAAATAGCTAGAAGCAGATCTTAACAACGCAGGCGCCCACGTGCTTTTGATTTAGAACTTTATTTGGTTCGCAATACGGTGTAAAATTGCTCGAGCTTCAGCTCCCAAGAGTAGTGCTGATGCTGTACTGATGCCAGGTTGAGGAGGTGGCGTGACCAAGCCGTCGACTTGGGCTTAAGAGTTGATGGTCCATCAAAAGTTGATGGAGCCTGTCATTATGAAGGGACTACCTATCCGACCTTACCAAAGGGTATCGTTTTAGGTTTTAGGATTCTGGGTTAAGTTCTCAGGCTGGGAAAAGTGTATTGCGTTTTTCTCTAAAAAAATCTTAGTAGCAGCACGGAGTCTGCATAAGAGCCAGGTTGATAACGATAACCTTACAATACCTTTAAATACGGCAAACAGCTTTAGAAAAAAAAAAAACTGTATTTAATTCTGATTTCGGTCCCATATGCATTTTTAACGGCTTTATATACATCATACTGCATAATCAACCTACAATGTTCCTACAGCTGGGGACAGGCCGAGGCCTCCTCTCTGTGAGATGGAATAGGCCAAAATCCACCACTTGGGCTCTGTGCAGGTTAGTGGATGTAACATGTCTTCGAATGATTGGTTCTAGGACATGCCGGTCCTCACGATGTTTTCCTTCACCGTTTTGAGAAATAAAATACACAAAGTAAAGTCAGTGTAATAGCAGTGCGGCTTCCGAGCAGTGGTGGTCACCACTGATCGGAAGCCGCACTGCTTAGAAGGAACCATTTGGTCGTGGTTCCTTGGTTGGTTAGGGAAAAATCACCTGCAACTTTGGTTCAGCCAGTAAATTCAAATCCTTGATCAAATGGCATCCGCCTAGAAAGAACCGCCTGCTCGCAGCCTCCACTACATCCAACTCCTCAGGGCGGATGCAAGCCATCTCCTTGGAGTAGCAGCCAGGGTCCAGGGTGAGAGGAAGGTAGCAGTACCCTTCGGTGCGGTGGCGACCCCACCAGTCTGAAGATATGGCTTCTAGAAATAATTTGATGGGTGCTGGTTCTGTAATGAGATAAGGTAAACTGCGTTCACATTTGTTTCCCAGAGTTGTCTACACAGAAAGTTTCATTTCCGCTGAAACTTTCAACATTTCAAAAAAATCAGCAACCGTGGAATTTCTTGCCGGCTCTTCTCTATAGGAAACGACCAATTGGAATTGTGCTAGCTTCTGACGTTTTATCAGTGTCAATGTAGGTGAAAATGAATGAAATAAAATATTTTGAATTTGAATTTTCTTATGGTCCTTCAATAGTGCAAGATAATCAACCTTATGTACACAGCAGAAAAGTTGATATTGTTTAAGTGGAAATAAATAGTACTAGATCAAGAATTTGAAAAGAAAATAGTAGGCTACTCTTTGGTATGTTGATTAGTGTCTTTGGAATCATAGGACTATATATGAACAGTTTGCTACTTTGATATTTTGTTACATGATATTTCAATTTAGCAAATATGACATTCTCAAACTCAAACTCAAATTATTTATTTCAGGCACTTTTGAATTGTCAAAATTAAATAATCGGTCAGTTAGTCAGAAAGTTGAAGCTAGTTGCCTTTAATGTATTAACGCTGCACTGGCACTAAAAATTAAATTTTCTAACTGCATACTTCAAACCGTCAACAATTGCTCTATTTATACCATACCCTTTGCTTACCCTAGCGCCATTTTGGAGGGTTTTTGAACTAGCTCGCGATACATCGCAGTATAGGTAATGCCCGGCGCACCAAGATGGCGCATCTTTTACGGAGTTTTACGCATCGTTGCGTAAAAGCAATCAACAAGGGCTTCAGCAAACGAAATGTCTCATGTGCCTACAGAAAGTTGTGGTCATAGTCTGTACCACACCTTTCAATATAACCACACATTTCTGATACATGCTGTACATAATTGTTATTACACCAACTAACTACATATATCACACACTAGGTACTAAATTAAATGACTCATCATCTGCATAGCCTTTTCCCAACTGTATTGGGGTCGGCTTCCAGTCTAACCGGATGGAGCTGAGTACCAGTATTTTACATGGAGCGACTGCCGATCTAACCTCCACAACCCAGTGACTGGGTAATCCGATACCCCTTTGTAAGACTGGCTGTCAGACTTTCGGGCTTCTGACGACCCGTAACGACTGTCAAACTACGAATGACAACCGGGACCAACGACTTACCGTGCTTTCCGAAGCACGGGGGGGTCTTGATGTGTAAAGATGGTCACCCATCCACTGACCAACCGCGGCAAGCGTAGCTTAACCTGATCAATCGACCCGTGCAGCTGTTATTACTTAGCCACAAGCCCTTCACTAACTATATAAATAAATACAAAATCAAAAGGACAAGGCGTCGAAGTACTCGTCCACAACGCATTTTAAAGTTAAATTTAATAATTAATAACTTACCTATTCCAGTATTAATAAGTAAACTCAGTTCCACAATATGTCCGTAGCTCCATACTTGGTCTCCGTCGATCGTCACTGCTTCACTCGTGTGCGTTCTTCCGTGGAGGGTGTCCGTGCACTGGATGTCCTCTGGCACCTGAAGTATGTATAATTAAAATTTTATTTATATTTCAAATGAATAAATGGCTTTATGACAAATTGACGTTATTTCAAGTTAAACAAATATCAACTTTATTTTAATAGTAAGTAAGTTGATTTCAGAGTGACTAGTACAATTGAAAAAGTTATAACAATGTTTGAAGTTGTAGCGTAAACTAAACTTTATTGTGTAGGAATTAAAGTTATTTTTCCATAAACTCATATTTGTTTAAATTTTAGGCGAATATGTCGCGATTCAAAAATAGAACATAATATGAACATATAAAATGTATGGGGTTTGAAGACAAGTAACCTATACAAGGTGGCAGCAGTGGCGTGCATTGCATAAAGGCATATAAGCAGTGCCTACCTCGATAAATCACCATAAGCCTGTCAATTACAATTTAGTGTGCCCCACAATTAGGAAACTCACTAAATTATCATACCTAACAAAAAACAAAATCTTCATACAAACTCGCGCGGCAGTAGGCAGTCGCCAGACGGCCTACTCGGCTCCCGTACTATTCGCACATTCTCATTGGTCTGTACTCATTCAAGTTAATACGACGAAATTAAATTGCTGCCTACCTATTCTGAAAACCAATGCACGCCACTGGGTGGCAGTTACATCGACGCGCAAACGTTTCCTCACGTGCTTACCTACAGATAAGCACTTTGCTTTGCCAAATTTATTTTTAAGAAGCCCGAAAGTCTGATAACCAATCTTAACAGGGATATCTGACGGATATGTGACGCATGTTTACCCCCAACTTGTATTTTTTTTATTTTGTGTGTTTATGTTCTTTTTTATGCGTCATGTTTGCCGCAAATAAATGAATTTCCTGTCTTTTCTTTCATATCTCATATCGTATACCTACTCAGTAACTGGATTGTGGAGGTCAGATAGGCAGCCACTCCATGTAAAATACTGGTATTCAGCTGCATCTGGTTAGACTGGAAAACGACCCCAACGTACTTAAGGGCCATCACTAACTACTCCCAATCCAATTATTTTATAAACATAACATCACGCCTGTACTACCCAAAGCGATAGGCAGAGATGTACCTATAGTACACCCACATGTCACCAGTTATGTTCAAGTTCCATGTAATAGGGGGCGAGCTTATTGCCATCAACCAGGCACAAATCCGGACTCCAGGATGCTACTGAGAAATTCCAGATGGAAAAACTTGCCCGACCTGAGAATCGAACCCAGGACCTCATGCTCAGCAGTACCGCTTGCGACCAGTAGACCAAAGAGACAATCAACTATTATTCTTAATAATTGATAGATTATTATTCTTAATATTATTATTCTTAATATTATTATTCTTAATATTATTATTCTTAATATTATTATTCTTAATAATTTCGACGGCACGGTTGGCGCAGTGGTTAAGCGATTGACTGCTGTGCTGCGTGTCACGGGTTCGATTCCCACACGGAACAAATATTTGTATGACCTACATGTATTTGTTCCGAGTCTGGGTGTTTTTCTATCTATAATATGTATGTATTTACAAAAAAAAAATGTATATAAGTAGTTTATCAGCCATCTTGTTACCATAACACAAGCATTAGGTTGCTTAGCTTGGGACTAGATGGCGCTGTGTGAAATGTCCAGGGATATTATTATTATACTTATAATATTCACCTTAATATCAAACTCTATGTACAAGTTATCCATATCAAAGTTTGTAGCAGTAAGTATCTCCAATGTTAAATAGTACTGTTTCTTTCCGACAGGAGGCATCACGAAGTTCAGCAAATGTCTTTGTTTCCTCTCCCATCTCTTGTGTAGTTTCTTTAGCTGAAAATAAATATTTAAACTGAGTTCAAAACGCGTTGTTGCCCCCTTTTTTTAAATTTTATAAATGGCATCTCGCAGTACAACCTATGAGGTTGTCGTCTGCTTAACCGGGCTTGCCTGTGGATGCCTCAATAAATTAAGGCCTCCAGCCAGGGCTTAAAAAACTTAAAACTAAGCGACTGCACGCTAAGGGCACCCCCTGTGGGAGACGAACCTCGGCTTAGGGGTTCGCTGAGGTGAGGAGAGCAAGATGGGACAGGCAGGATCAAATTCATTGACGCGTGCCGATCGCGTGTATTTCATATATCAAAACTTCACTGTATGGACACTAGTGAAGTTAAAATTTCCTGAAAATTACTGTCAAAAGTGGTAAAGCAATTACGAGGTCAGATAAGCAGAGGCGTATAGCCGACCTCGTTAGGGTTAGCCCTTAGACGAAAACAGCCGTGATATTGTGTATGTTAATACCTAGGTAATACGGGCTGTTGTCCGCAACACATCAAAACGCGGTGGGAAAATCGATTATTCGATCCACCCTAGCTCCTCAAGGAAGGCCAGCAACACTTTGGTGTCACTGAACACCTCACGGAGGTTACCTGGGTTACCGAAGTACTTTGCCCTGTATGTGGCGACCTCCGGATATGTAGGTACTATCGCCATAACCTATTGAAAACAAAATCCCGCGCACATGATGACCACAGCTGCGTCCGTAAGTAACACAAAAGAGGATCCCTTTTAGGTCGACTAATAATATGCGCTGCAAGCAGGAATAGTCCTTACGGTGGTTAGATATAGATTTTGGCGATAGTACGTTGTTATTAATGCGCTAACGTACACCGCTAAGTTCAAAAATTATTTACGATTTATGCAACTTGCGGGTATTGTATATTGACCTAAATATGATTCGCGGCCGTAACAATTATTTATTTATAGAATTATAATCATTAAAATCATCAATACGACTCTCTAAGTTCATATTTGAAAAGTGAATACTTTTTTATGTGCATTGAGCGAAATTCTTATGGGCTTCCTGAGAAGCAGTCATACCAACATTACTAACTCTTCCCCGCACTCATCATCGAATTCAATCTCAACAGCGTACTGGTATCCCCATGGTACTCCGGCCGCCGTCTCCACTGAGTACGGGTTCAGTTCCAAGCTGTTGACATCTGGCATCATCACCATGTAGTTGTGGGCTGTGTTGTGGTATATTGACAGGAGGGTTACTTCCTGCTTGTAGATTAAATGGGCGTCTCTGAAAGGATCAGACATTTAAGAATGTATTAATTAAAGTTCTATTTAAAAACTAGCTGTGCCCGCGACTTGCTGCGCGTTGATGTCGAAAATCAGTAAAGTGTGTCTTTACTAATTATTTTTCTGAAATAAAAGTAGCCTAAGTTACTCCTTATAAAATCAGCTATCTGCAAGTGAACGTACGGGACGTTCACTTGCAGATACAAAATCGGTCCAGCCATTTCGGAGATTACCCGGAACAAACAGACAGACATACAAACAAAAAAATTAAAAATTGTTTTTTGCTATAAGTACCGGACATACTTTGATAATATGGCTGTTTATGGCAATAGTCTAGCCCCATACTGTCTATGCACGGCATGCCTACGACTGGTTGGAGGCGCGCGGTGGCTGAGCGGGCGCGCGGGCAGCGGCATCAGCATCGGGCGTCAGCGGCGGCTGAGGGGGCGCACGGGCGGCGCGGGCGCTTGCGCGGTCTTCCCGCTCCGAGCGCCGCCTCACTCAAATTCTTACCACGACGAAGACATTGCGTCTCCTTTTTGTATTCTGGCATTACATCAGATTTTGTACAATCCACATATTTTATTTATTCGCTCCTGGAACTGAGCACCCGACGTATCAGCGTCAACACATACTAAATCATATATAATGAAATATAGGCGTATTAGCTTCTGCCTGTGGCTTTGCCCGCGTGGATGTCAGAAATTATACCATGGGAACATGCTACCCAGACAAAAAGTAGCCCATGGCCTTCCCCAGAATTTTATCAAAATCTGTTCAGTAGTTTAATCATAGGTGACGATACAGAGTTACTTTCAAATTTATAATATTAGTAGGTATGGAATAACACTTCCTCAAAGCTTTTCTTAAACTAAGGCAGGCTTGACAAAGTTTAAAATCAACATTAACAGTCCTAGGCATAATAGAAACATATTAGATGATATACTCTTTTTCAAACAATTTAATATCCTGGGCAGTGTGAAGAACAAAATTTAAATCTCACTGTTAGTAGCTGTACTTATAATAAATAAATAAAAATAAAATAAAAATTGTTTATTCTCAGACAACTTACAGTCCATAGAAAAGGTTAGTCACATAAATCTTATACACTATGTTAGTACAATTAAAATAACAGTGGGAATAAAATTGGAAACACTATACAATATACATACGTACTTCTTCACTAACCTGCACCTGTCACATGCAGGTCAGTGAAGCGACGCATGACCGCCGAGTCCATTCTATCCGCTATCATTTTCAGGATGCTGTTACGGCTCCCCTGAAAATGATAGCGGATAGAATGGACACGATTATAACACTATAAGGTAATTTATAAGAAACACTTACTCATTATAATCAGAATTATCGAAAACAACATGCATCGCCGTCCATTCTTCTTTTTCCATTGCAACATTCTCTTCGCTCTTAAATAAAAGAGTCGTTGAAATTGTATCACCTCCAAATACTCTACCAACTGCATCATTCAAATTCAACTTTTCCAAATATGAATCCAAATTCAGAAGACCTTTATATTTTTTCTTACAGTCAATAGGCAACGGTAAATAGCAGTCTTCATCCACATAAGTGAATATTTTAGAAGGTTTGTATTCTATATTTTCAATAATTTCATGATAATTTAATTCGGAATCTGTGATGCAGTTGTGAATGTCTGTGTAACGCTGTACTTCCCATAAGCTGAACAGTTTTTCTTGCCATTTAAAAGAGTATTCATCCGCAGTGTTTTCTAATTTTAAAATATTATCTCCTTTGGTACAGTCTTCGAATTTTGGGAGTGATATCATTCCATCTTGGGGCTTCAGTTTTATTCTGAAAATATATTTCATTGGTTGAAGTTCAATGAACGAGACACAGTAGATGTTTTATTGTTATTACGTTGGGGGGTGTTTAGTGTTCCGCATGGTATTAAGCTGCTTTTTTTATATTTATTTTTTTCTTTCTTTAAGAACGCCTAAATAGGTGGGATGTGTATGAACATCCTATCTAGTAGATTTCATTATTAAATTTAAAATCTCTCTCCATTGACATATATATTACTGTCTCTCTCATAGCTAGGTCATTGGAATAGTAGAATAACACACAAGAAACTTTTGGTTACACTACCGTTAATAATATATTAGTAAGTACTTACTGCAGTAAATAAAAGAGTGTCTTACAACAGTCTTGTATGAAACAAGGACTGTTTCATACAAGGGTAAAGCAAACAGGTAATATTATTAAATATTATAAAACTTACTTTATTTGTAAATCTCTGACATCCTTCTTTAGCCAGTACACACCTGAAACTTTATTACAACGATTAAAATCGTTCATTGTCTGAGACATATCATTTAATTCGAATTTTGTAAGTTTCGGTCCTAAGCAAAGTACTCTGTGGTCCTAAGCATAAGCACAGTCGTAGGACAATATTTGTTTGTATGTCAACATTTCGACAATCATCACCATGGCAACCGATGACAATCTTTACAAATGCGTTCTTACAAACTTTATTTACGTTACCTTGCGTTGCATTCACAAATGAGGAAAATATGTTGAGCGCTCAGAAAGTTCATAAATACTATTTACTGCTAAAGGACTAACAAAGTTATTTAATAATGTTCCATCAAAATAATCAATAAATAAAGAGAAATAATAAATGTTGCCATTCAGATTTTTTTCAGGGATGATTTTATTCTCTGTCTAGTCTAAGGTTCGTGCCAGTGTCAAGTGCCAATCAAAGCGAAGTGAAGTTGTTTTATTTTCCCGTCAGTCGCTAACGGTGCCGTGGTAGAGTTTGTCGTCTTTATTTACGTAAAATAAACACGAATACAATAAAGATAATCGCGAAATATTTATCTTTTCCAACAATCGTTATCTTATCTCGCATTGTGGAGGATAAATCGATCATGTTCAATCAACACTGTGCCTTGTTCACGGCTGTGTTATGAAGTGCTACTTAGCTTAATTATTTACATTTATCGTTATTTACTGTTGAATTTTTGAGTGAAAATGCCTTCTGGACGAGAAACGGCAGTTTCGATGCCGCTGACACCGTCGCGGTCCGATTTGTATTGGCGGAGAATTTTTGAAAAGGTATGTAAGTACATAAATAGCAGTAAATAACTACGCCGAGTCAATCTAGACAGGTGCAAAACCAGTTAGGTTATTAAATACCTACTATTTACAATTCATTGTTAACATAAAAGTGTACATTTTTCTTAAGCAAGTATCATAATCGCAAGGAAATAAGGCATTGTAGGATTATTGTTTATTACCTTTCTTTGTGTACCTAATTATTTTAATGTTGCCTTACGCAATTTATTGATATTTTGTGCCGGTTTTTTTATTAATTTCAAGTATTCCTGATCTTACCAACCAGTTTCATAAATAATAGTTTGAAGAATCTAAAGGAATTATCTGTTTGCTGTGTATCTTAAAAAAAACTACATTAGCATTTGTGTTTGTCTCCTGACACCCTATCATTCCTTACAAAGTCATTTTAATCAGTAATCACTTACTTATCATTATGTAAACAACATAAATATCATAATTTCACCAAATAACTACTTAAATACTTATTGATCTTAATTAATTTCTCTTTAAAAAGTAGTGAATGAAAAACCATGAAAAATTCCTCACGTGGTCAGAACTCTACAGAGAAGAAACTCCCTAACAAATGGACCAAGTCCAGGAGTACTGTTTTTTGTACCAAGCCCTTCGTCGAAATGGCTAAGGAAAGCCTCCCTAGGTGTTGAATGAGGTTAAGTCTCTTTTTATGAAGAATTCAAAATAAGAATCCTATATTTTTCAGCCAGTTTGAAATGAATGTGATGCAATACAATTAGAACTTGTTACCAGCATCTTAAGACACACATTATGAATTTATGATGCCATGATCTATTGTTCTGATAATTTAACTGCAAAAAGTAAAATAACAAATCTTTTGCCAGTTATTTTTTATAGCACTTTTAAATTTAATGTGGGCTTTAATTGTGCAATACTGTATTATTAAAACAATTTTTTTTATTTTTTAAACACACTGATGCATAGAAGCAATTTTATTTATATGTTGTGCAATATTATGTCAATAACTCAAAATTGTTAAGGCTTTTGCTGGCTTATTATTTATATGCTCTTACTAAATATAATATACTATTTGTTTAAGTTTAACTGCACAACATTACAGAACAAAATTCCAAGGTATTTTGTGTTCAGAGAGAGTTCAGAGCAATTTACAATTAACTACTTAAAAATGACACATACCTACTTAAGTAAGTTAGGTAAAATAAAATGTAAACATGAGAAAATAACAATTTTAACAAAGAAAACACGATACAAGAACACTTGTAAAATAAACAAAATGCAACTGCTTCTATCAACTCGCAACATTTTTGCATCTGTACTCATATTTTGCTTCAAACTTTGGCAACTGCCAATCAAGGCTCAACATTATTAAGCCCGCTGATTTCTTGCCAGACAAGACAAATTCTCTATTTAATAACCACTTTGATGGCTTAGTTATTTTTAGGAAACTAGTTTTTATAATTATATATTTTAATCTTTTCTAAAAGTTTGCAAGAGCCATAAGTTATAATTTTTTTTTTCTTAGCCTATATTGTGTCTCACTGCTGGGTAAAGGCCTCCCCTTTTTCTTCCTAACCTCCCTGTCTTGTGTGATCTCTAGCCTTGTTTTATTTTATTTTATTTATTCGGAAGAACAAACAATTACACATTATATTTTACAAAGAAATTGAACATAAGGAGTTATACAAATGTGTAACCAGCAACGTTCTCCACAGATACACAAAAAGACAATGTTGATGAAGTTAAAGTCGGACGGAATATATAAGTAATGAAATTATGTGAATAACATCGAATCCCCAGCGATAGCCGTAATCTGTGTGTTGGCCCTGCAAACATTATCAGATAATGATTTAAACTTTAAAAAAGTCTTGAGCCCAAAAAATGGATTAGGTAGTTTTATGATGTAGCAGTATTTCCTCATGACATAATTATGAGTCTAATCCATAGTCAAAAGTTCTGTTAAGGAAAACTGTGCAATTATCAAATACAAAAATTTTGCTCATAGACACACTTTAATAACACCTGGAAAAATTGGGAGATTAATTAATAATAAAAATTTACTCAGGCACACATTTTCTCTTTTATTCAACGTAGGCGCACAATTTTTGATGTGTATAGTATCTTCCTTATGCTATTTTCGTAATGTACTAGCACTAGTATTGGCACAGGTCCAAGGCATGAAATATTTATGGGACCATCTTCTTGACATATGTGTTACGATATGGGAGCACTCACCCCTAATTACGATGTCGATGGCAATAAAAACTAAAGCAATATTTTATTACGTCACTGTTCTTTGAGACTCGGGAAGTGAAACTTCTTTTTATGCCAAGGTTAGGCTACCGAGTCTCAATCAATTTGCCTAGCATTTTCGCGGCTTCCAGTCCAACCGGATGCAGCTAAATACCAGTATTTTATATGAAGCCTATCTGACCTCCACAACCAGTTGCTGGGTAACACGATACCCTTTGGTAAGACTGGTTGTCAGACTACAGAGCCCCATACCACAGAAGCTTCAGAATAAAAAGAAAATTGGCGCACTATAAATGCCCCAGACCAGCATCGTGCGTTTACAGAAATAAATCTTCCTGCTTACAAAAATAAATTAAACAAAAAAACACAGTGGCCCACTTCCCCTTAATCGTAGATACTTGTGTAAACATCCAGAACCGGAACAACTATCTGTATGTAGCCCAATCTGCATTTTAGTTACCAGTCTACCACAGAGTATGTAACTCGTACAGTAATTCTGTAATTAGTATAGACATGGGCTGTACGAAAATGAAACCCGTATCGCAAAAATCAACAATTAGACCACAGACCACAGCTTTAACTAGGGATAGGCCGTATAGTTGTTTTATGTTCGGTATTCAGCAGGTATATCGAACATTCGTATTCGGCCGATTATTCGGCAAAAATGCCGAACATACAACCGAAAAATATTCTATTAAAAACTTGCATCTGTAGGTGTAGGTCTATAGGTAAGCATTTAAGAAGTAACACTATTACATAATTGCATCCATATCAACGAAGATATCAACTATCAAGTGTGCGTTATCATTAATCTTGTCTATTTAAATAGAATAGTAATAATCTTCGGTAAAACCCGTGATCGGTAGCTTGCGGTAGCTATCAGGGGCTAGTCTCGACATTCATAGCGATCGCTTTACGACCGAATTCGGTCGCAAAGTCCTGTCACTCCATACATTACACCTGTCAATCCGGGACTTTGCGACCGAATTCGGTCGTAAAGCGATCGCTATGAATGTCGAGACTGCAGCCCCACTAGCCTTAACAGTTTGGCCAGAAATGCTAATGAAGAAAAAATAAACAATTAGCTCATAAAATACATTCTTAATTAACCAGAATGGGTGATAAAATTCAAGAGCGTTCTATCGTAAAACTATGCCACTGTTCATTAACGTTTTACTTTGAATATCAAGGCCTAGAAACGGGAACTCTAATGTAGCTGACAACACAGGCTTAGATGTAGGTAATGGTGGGCAGCTAAAATTGCCCAGTTTCAGGCAATTTAGTTCTATCTATTCTTGGTATTGCCGTAAATAGCCCGGATTGGACAAGAATCGTGCAACATTGCGCAATTTAGTTGCCCGTGTAAGCCTAAGCACATCAAATTTTGTAACTTCAGAAAGAAAAGAAAGAAAATACGTTTATTTGCCGTAAATATGACGCAAAGAAAGAACACAAACACAAAAAGGAACAAATTGGGGGAAAATATGCTACTTGCGCATATACAAGCATTGAGTTGGGAAGGAAATCCCATTCAGATCTTACGCTAGGTCGACTCCAATTTATATGTATCCATTTATGAGGTTTTCCTCCAAATTACCATAATATTCATATTATATGTATTCTCCGTCAATTAGGTATTCTATGTGAATCTCGTTTGCGACTGTGTGAATATTCAACTCTGCAAACAATTACTAACATATGCGTTCGTTTAAAAATACTCAACCGAATTGTCCTTGTTCTATAATTCTGAAGTTTGCATAAACGGGCAAGTGATGCTCATTCCCAAAAAATTTAGCATCAGCCATTTGATTTCACACTGTATAAAATAAAACTGATCTATAAAACTACTCAAATCTAATTTTAATCCTACCGAAATTCATGCTTGACCATCATTTTAGAATTCCGGTCTGCAATCAGAGCACGCCACTCAATTTGTGAATAATATGGGAATTCCCGTCTTACTCACAAATTATTTTAACTACTGTATAAGTATGTAATCAGTAACCACAGTTCAAATATCTCATTATTTATGGATTCCCCCGGTCTGAATTGTTTTTATGATAAAGTGACAAATCACATTACTAGGATTCCTATAAGGTTACACGGCACCTATTACAATACACATTCCTGCACACTGTCAGTAGCAATGGCTTTCATTTTGACAGTTCAACAGCATTCATTGCGTTTTTAAGTTATTGACCAGACAACGTTTTCGAACACATGAACCAATGGATTAGCAGTATCCTTCAAAATGATTCAGATTCTGATTGAAAGTGTGTTACGCCAATAGGGTGCTGGTTAAAATAACTACGTAGCACATGTTCCTACATAATATCGGCACTCTCAGTTTCACGTATCTACAACATATTTACGATCAATAAATAACTGCAATACCGGTGTAGCGTCATTTAATGCAAGAACAGGATTATTTTTATTCATTGTCTGCATTACGTAATCAAATATTTTCTAAGCATAATATCTACAGTATTTTCATGACTGATAACATATGTAACTAAAATAGCGGAAAAATATTGACAAACAGAACACGAGACAGATGAATGATGATATAATAAGAAATCTTAATAAGGTCCACGGTCTTTTTCGTACTTCCTAATAATTGATTGAAGATGTTCATCATCATAGCCTCTTCCTAACTATGTTGCAGACAGCTGTGCTGCTGGGGAGTTTGTTGCGCCACTTCTTCTTCCCAGCGAAAGCACTAGGAAGTGGTGAAGGGTGGGCGTTTTGGGGGACTGCCTTTTGTAATTTTGACGTTCGAAAAGTGCTGATTCTCAGTCTAGTTTGAATAAATAAATGACTTTTGATTTTGTTGAGGTCTGTTTTCACTCTAGCCAGTTACAGCTGAATACCAGTATTTTACATGAAGTGACTGCCTATCTGACCTCTACAACCGAGTTACTGGGTAACACGATTCCCGTGGGTAAGACTGGTTGTCAAATTTTCTATTTGTTAAGACAGGTTGTCAAATTTTCTTGCCAATGTCGGTTTCTGACCCATCACGACTATAAAAGATCTGCGAAGCTTAACGTGATCGTTTTACCCGTGCGGCTGTTATTAATTAACAGCGAGCCTTATTTTAGTTAGTTAAAACCAGGACCAGTCTTAGATAGCCAGTTTTTAAGATATAGGTACCAAAAAGCTAGCCCCATTAGAAGAAACCAAAAATCTTGAATAGTGTAGCAGGAATCTATGGAAATCACACCAGCTAGTAACTAGTTAAAACGTCTAGACTTGAAACTGATCCAAACATGCGTGAAGGAAAATGGTACAGTCACGATTATGCTGGGTACAGAGCGACCCGACAACTGGATTTTGCAAGCTTTCTTTGGCCTTATTAGGTCCGTTTAGCGAGCGGCGACGAGACCAAGAAACAAGAGACTAATGCTACCGTTCGTTTATACCCCACTTAACTAAATCAAAGAATGGAAATAGTTTCTGATGTACTGAGTAATTCCATTGATATGCCATTATGCCAATACCACTGATTAGTCATCATTGGTATTTTCAAACAATAAATTTTACTCGTTGCCAATTTTTATTACGTATGCAAAGGCAGGCTTTAGTCGAAACTGTTTGTTAAGCGGAACTGGGTCTTTCCCTTGGTTTTCCCAGACGTTATGCAACTTATGTAAAAAATCTCTGCTATTAACATCGCATTGATTGGTTTTTTGTCACGTTACAAGATTATATTATTAAAAGACATTTTTTCCTACTCTCTAAAGGCGAATTTCACCTATGAAACTTAACGCGATTAGCGCATCTAAACCGCGTTTAAGAGCTCTTGGAACGCAGTTGAGATTGGTGGAATCAGCTCTTAATCTCCAAAAAAAAAGCAGATCTCATCTACTAGCTAGCTAGGGTATATTTCGTTTATGCCCATCCTAAAACCCAGGAATTTCTACGCACGGAATGCAAAACATATTACTTATTCAAATTATTGTAACTTTTGCGTCGGCGTCAAAGCCCGTAGACTCTGAATCATGTAAATAATAGTCCATATTTATGAGTCTTTCTAACAACATTGTAAATAATGTTATAGCAGCTTACCTACATTATATAAATAAAATTAAGGTCTATTTGTTATGTTTACTTACATAATTACCTATGTATAAATGCTACTTATATTTTATAAGATGTTTTCTTGTGACGACAGTTGATTAATGAAAATATCAATTAGATGTTAAACCAGTGTATTTACTTATCTATATACTAATAATAAAGCTGAACAGTTTGTTTGTTTTTTTGGTTGTTTGAACACGGTAATATCTGGAACTACCGCTCGGATTTGAAAAAATCTTCTTGCATTTGATAGCCCAATTCTTGAGGAAGGCTATAGGCTATTTCACGTAACAAAAAACAAAAGTCAGAAAAAACGCGATGCGATGCAATGGGGTGGGTCGGGAGAACAAAAAATTCCATTCGGACGAAGTAGCGGGTCGTGGGCAGAAGCTAGGTTTACATGTTACATGCTCATTTAATTGCTAATTAATAGCTCTTATAGTGCATAATAGGTCATAAAGTTAATCGAATACAGGTTTAGCCAGGGAAATAAGAAGTAATTAATGGAGAAAAAACACACCTCCACATAATAGATGTTGACGGACCGACAGACTATAAACAAACCAATTTTTGTTTTTTTACCGATCCATATCAAGACATCACTGGTCATTTGCTTTTCTTGTCCAAAACTGGTTCTGGGCTAGTGAATTTAGTAATGTACTCGATATCTTTATCAGGTTTTTCACCTACTTTAGTTATAAAGAGGTCAATGATCTTCGAGGACACATTGATCTTGGTTGTATGCCAAGACACGTACCTGACATAAGAATTGGTCTTTAATACAAAAGTGATTGGTGTTCGTTCGCTACGAACCTCTTTCCTGGGGGTCTACTCCGAAGTAATATCGGCCGAATGTTCGGCCGTTAACTGCTAAGAAGTTACTATTTGGTTCGGTTGGTTCCGATCCTACATTCCTACACTCTTTCGAATATTGACTATGGTCCCGACCCAACTGAGCCGATCCGAACTTTTTTCGCATTTTTCAAAAATATTCGGTTGTGCCATGTGTCGGTCCGATCCGAACGTTCGCACTTTGCACTTCGGAGTAGGCCCCCTGGTTGACTCATGCTTCTGACGTGGTATGATAAAGCAAATGTTAACTGTATGTTTTTCCTCTTGTTTGGTGCAAACTTTTCTACGTGATCAATTAATGAATACTTAAAATTTGTCTGATAACGATTTGAAATCAGGATATTGTGTTACGAATTTTTCCTTGTAGCTGCTAATCTCTTTTTATAGTCGCAATGGTCCATTATGGTTGTATCATAAGTACCTTTTACTTATATTCTTCCAGTACAAAACTACAATTTCTGTCAAAATCGGTTAGAAAAACGTACAGTCCAAAGGACGGACAGGATAAATTTAAATCAAATCAATTTCAGGAATACAACCCAACCATTTATGGGTACCTACATTTACCCATACAGAATTTTGAATTTAGAGTTTACACTAGAAGGCCAATTCTCATAATTTAAAACGTTCAAAATCTGGTCACAGTCTCGCGACAAAGAAATAAATATCTTCTGATTACATATTATTCATGAATTATGGAAGAACCGACCCATTTCCCTGACATTTCCACATAATTAGGAAAAACTAAAATTTTATCAGCCTAGGGTAATTAAGGAACAGTCACATATGGTGCCAAATGATTACAAAACAATCAACATTAAATTATAACAAAGCAATAGATAATTATTATTTTAACTGAAATTTTAATTGTCATAAGCATTCAGGTAAAATATCATAGGTAGATCAAACACCTTGTTTCCAAGACCTTGGATATGTAGCATCTATGTTTATGTTTGTACCCAGGAATGGAATCGCAATAAGTACCTACTTAAATGCAAAAGAATTCTCAACGGCGATTATTGTGTTACCAGTTTAGTTTTCGGATCGATTAAATCGATGTAAAACTTTTTTACTAATCTACTACTAACCAGGTAGATAGAGCACGCGATAATTACTGTGGAATGCGTGATGTCACAAACCAAACACGATGACTTACAGCAAACTTGTTCAGCGGCGAATATTTACACAAGCAACTAGCCAAACAATCATTTGGGTCAAAGTAAATTACTTACTGAAAGTGTGAAATTGGTTTCTACTAATTACTATCATTATGCGAAGATTCCTGGTTAACAACGTTATTATATCATTAAAAAGGCTGATCTACGAGTCTCTCTTCCAGTTAAACAGATGCTGGGAACCAAGATGGATGAAATAGGTACTCTAATAGACAAGAGTGATGCCCAGGTTAGAATGAAAACTTTTTTGGTGGGTTCACGAGATAGAATGTAGTGACTGAACTACGTGAATTTAGTTTAGATATCGAAGTCAAAGCCAAATGTCCAAATCAATCAAAAGTCCCTTTTCATGGTAGAGTAATATTTCATTGGCAATCACTCAACTTCTATTAATTCCTTAAATACCAATCAAGTATATTAATGAATTCCATGCAAATGGCGAAACTAATTTCAGTTACAACCATCATGAAGCTAGAAAGCTTAAAGGAGTTGCATAAAATAATGCGACTCGATTTAATTGTCAGCTCAGCAGATTCAGTAACAGTAATTAGCGATGTAACGACAGGAAATAGTGTGATTATGCATTAACAATGCCATTATGGACAGATTACGATCTTAATACATCCATTAACTCACATTTTGTGTTACTTACACGCATTTGTAATCCCGTATCACATCCAATCATAATATACACAAGACACAATTTGGTAATACTCTTTGCACATTTTTTTCAAAAGCGTTTTGTGACTTTACCAAAGCGTTCGACTTAGCTTATCAGATCACAGTAGCCACCGTAAACTTATTCGGAATTTAAAATACTACATGATTAATTTGATGATGTTTTTATCGATTTTCTAACATGCTTTTAGTAAAATTGGATTAAAGCTAATGAACTCACAAATAATTCAAGTGGGTTTCCCTAGGGATCTAATTTAGGACCATTTCTGTTTATATTAGTTAAGACATGGTAATTTCAACAATTTACTTGCTGTGTATACTTACTATAATTAGTCCAAGGACTATAAATGATTTCAAGTCTCTAACAGATTGCATTGTATGATGCTTTAATTGACCTTTTGGTTTAACGATCTTGGCGCAAAAACACACATTAAAGAAAAAAAAATAACCAAGAGTCATACTGCTATCAACAATGAAATCTGAAATGTACATATGTCTCTAGAGTTATCAACGGGGTCCATCAGTTTTCTCACTTGTCACAAATTAAATGGTTTTAAAGTGATCATTTTCATTATGAAGCAAGGCAATTTATTCGTATTATCAACAAGTATGTAGTGCCTAGTGCAGTTATGATTCATATTATGCAACATAATAATGCAGCGAGCTTTACATTGTCTTTATCATTATATTCATTATTCCCATGTATTATTATAACAACATAACGCCTGTATTTATGCAGAGGTACCTATAGTACAGGCGCCAGCCTGCAGGTCAAGCTACCCGATACTGTAAAATTTTCCCAATCAAGCTTGAACCTTAAAGGTTTGGCGATAAAGTTGAACATCTATTAAAGAAATTTGACAGATTGTAGTAGCTTGATGTGCTGGCGTCTCTACATCCACATGTTGTCAGTTATGTTTAGTCCCGTTTAATAGGGAGCAAACCTATTACCATCAACCAGGCACAAATTCAGACTCCGGGCTGCTACTGAGAAATTCCAGATAGAAAAACCCAATAACACTTTGCACGACCCTGGAATCGAACCCAGGACCCCATGTTCAGCAGTAGCGCTTGCGACCACTTGACAACGAACCAGTATTGTTATAATAATACAATTTAGAAGTGTTTCATTAGGTTTCGTGTGTTTAAAGTTCGCCACATTTCATATGAATAAAGTACGCGAATATGTTCTAGATAGTAAATTTTCTCGTACATACAACTAGGGTTGCCAGGTCGCCAAACCTAATAGCCGGACAGATCAGCCAGTTTGGCCGGACATTTGGGTAGAAAGGCCGGACACCCTACATTATTGAGAATTTTGTGTCTCAGTATTAATAGGTACGACAAAAAATTGTATGTAAAATCAAGCTTTTTTAACCGACTTCAAAAAAAGGAGGAGGTTCTCAATTCGGTTGTATTTTTTTTTTGTTCTTTTTTTTTTATGTTTGTTACCTCAGAACTCCGTTGTTTATGGATCGATTTGCAAATTTTTTTTTTAACTTTAAAGGATATGCTTCCAGATTGGTCCCATTTTTTTCAAAATCCAGTTCTGATGATGGGATCCATGAGGAATCGAGGGAACTCCTCAAATATTATAGGCAACTATATAGTAATTTTAATATTTTCATCGAGAAATCAAGCGTTTACAGTCAAAAAGTAACATTTGATGAAGTGGAACTGGTGAAGAAGATCAGATATGGCTAACGGAACTTGTCACTCGCATAGATATCACAATCAAGATAGTTAAGCAACTATGACAATACAAATAAACATACAATCCTGAATAGTTATATTGAAAATGTTATCATTGAACTGATCTGATGATCATGATGGAGCCGGAAGACAGGTACCGGAACTCCGTAATTAATCGACGTATTCTAGCCGTGTTTGGGCTTATTAGAATTGTCATGAAATGCACTTTGGCTATAAGTTACTATCGAACTGATCTGATGATAGAGCTGGAAGGTGGAAGGTTGGCATGAGAACTTCAAAATAAAACAATGTATCCTAGCAGTATTTGGGCTTAGAACTGTCATGAGATGCACTCTGAATACAAGGTGCCATTGAAAATCTAGTTTTGATGTTATCATCAATGTGTCCACAAAACAACTTCTGAAATATTAAAGGCATTTTGCTTACAATGTTTAAAAAAAAATCGCTTCTATTATTTACTAAAATAAAATTGTATTCTTGGTAGTATGCACACGTTTCCACGCCACCTATGAGGTAGTGTGCTGGGCGCGTTTTTTTTAATGTGGTTTCCCCGGTAGGCCTATTCCATGGCACGTTATGTGTTGTCTTGATTATCAGATGGCAGATTCCGCAACCTTGTTATCTCTGTCATCGCTCGATCATCGTGTGGTCGATTCAATAATTTATTGGCGTCTAAATCTGATAACACTATGCCTTCCAAACTTCTGACACGACTTAGCGCGACATATATTTGTCCTTTTGCAAAGTTTTTTTTACCAAGGTCGATCACAGCTCTCTCGAGGGTGGTCCCTTGTAGTTTATGGACTGTTACCGCCCAGCTCAATATTAGAGGCAGCATACGACGCATAAGAATCGACAGTATTTCATGCGTCATATTATCATCTCTCTACGGGATCAAATTAAAGATCAGAAAGTAGACAGTAATATGTACCTACTTGTATGATATTGGTACTTCTTCAAAATAATATTCTATGTAGAAAAGATATTAACTACGTTGCCATTATATTATAATAAAAAATACACTAAACGGCTAGAAATAAAAAAACTTTTTACAAAAAAAAAACCGCCTTCAAAAAAAGACAAACAAAAACGTTCCTGCACTAAAAAGTAAAAAATAAAAAATTGAATTCCTGTAAAGAAACTTAATTTAAAGGTAAACTTATTTGACATTAATATTTTGCAAATATTCAAAATTGTTTACTTCTTTTTGGAGTCGGTGCCAGCCAAGGCAAGGAAATACGTATGGGCAACAATACCTCGAAAAACGACCTCTAACATTTACTATAAAACTACCAAGATACCTATTGCATACCTAGAATAATTAAAACACAAATATAGACTAGACTGTACTCTAAAACAAATTGACACAATTTTCACAATAATTTCTTTTAAATAATAATAATTATACATACGTATAAAAATCCCCTGCCACTTTTTAAGTACTTTGAAATTTTTGAAGCATTAAGTTTGTAAGCATCTGTTTTAAAATTTTATAATCGTGAATTGAAAAAGTAAATGGCACAGGATACAACTGCTGGCACCGACTCCAAAAAGAAGTAAACAATTTTGAATATTTGCAAAATATTAATGTCAAATAAGTTTACCTTTAAATTAAGTTTCTTTACAGGAATTCAATTTTTTACTTTTTAGTGCAGGAACGTTTTTGTTTGTCTTTTTTTGAAGGCGGTTTTTTTTTTTTGAAAAAAGTTTTTTTTTGATTATTGTCATAATCAGTCATCGGCGCTCGCTCGTTTGCGAAATGTAAAAAGCCTAACAAAAGCCGGACAAGCCAGACACCGTTTATTTTGGCCGGACACGCAATCAAAAAGCCTACCTATGTCCGGCTTTATCCGGACGCCTGGCAACGCTACATACAACAATGTTTGATACAAGTGCACTTGTATCTGAAGCAAGAAGATTAGATGAAGGATTATGATTGAGATTGGATAATATACGAGTATGTAGGTATACCCGACGATATATGACGCTATAAATTTCTAATATTTGTTAACCTCTCATTATACGTAAAGCCGCGTACAATACAAGGTCATCCTTTCCTGGTAATGAAAATCTTAATAAGTATATCCTCGTATGTATTCTACCTTATTACGTTTAATCTGAGTTGCTACAAGCACTAAACATCTGTCCTCCGTCACAAGCTAGATGGAATTCTTTACAAAAAGTCACCGTTACACTAGCTATTACTTACAAAATGTTCATAAAATTAGTCCAGACGGCTTAGTCATTCTCCATTTGTGTAGTCACTGTGTCACCAATTGTTTCAATTCAAATCATGACATCTAGGAATCATTCCCCTTGTAAATGACTCATATATTCCTTGGTATTTTTCAGCCTGCCGTGATCATGATTTTAGCCTAAATATTACTGACTTGTGACTAATATCTAGTTAGGAACGTGCTGCTTCCTTTCCGTAGTTGGATATGAGGATTGCTATAAGTGGATCGGGATTCGTTAGCATCATACAATGAGGTATCTAGTAAACTCAAATCTATCAAATTAGATATTTGATTTATAAAACCAGAGGGTCGTGGATTACCTACATATAATCTGGTATCGTTTGACATGTTGCGCCAACCCCAAATAAATTGGGATGAGGGTAGGAGAATGATGATGAATCTGGTATTGCTTGCTTCAACTCTGACTTGACTCGACCTCGTTTAGAGAACAGCCGATCTCTCAGAAATCTCACTGTGAAAACAGGTAAAGTTAGGTGATATTCCACCTGATGCTAGGGGTTGACATTATTGTCTGTTCACTTCACCTAAGCTTTTTACAGAATAGATCGGCTATTAACTATTGAGCTGCTGTTGCCTATCTATACACACAAAAAATATCGTTTTGTTGCTTATTACGCAAAGTATGTATCATCGCCTTTGATATAATATTGTAAATCGTATTCAGTTGTAAAAACGTTTCAGGTTGACTCAAGAATGAATGATTCATGGAAGTATTACCTACTTAAAATAAAATTTAAAGATGCGATACGCATTTAATGTGAAGTTATTACCAGTGATAGGAATAGGTAGTGCCTATTTGCCTAAACTTCAAAGAACAGAGACAAGAAACGGAGACTTCCTTAGGACTACATTTTTTCCGGGATATCCCGGACTCCTTATACAAACATTGTGATTCATAGTATTAAGATCAACAATTCATTTACAAAATGATCTCAAAAAAAGAAATCAGAAAATTTTATGGTTGTAACGACTGTGAATTTTATTTTTTAGGTAAATATAGACGAATTAATTATTCCAAATAACATATTCTTTTTAATGTATTTAAAAGTGTAGATGTAGAAAGAAGTGAAGTGTAGAAAGTGTAGATGTCCTGGAAAAAATTTAGTCCTAAGGAAGTCTCCGTTTCTTGTCTCTGTTCTTCGAAGTTTAGGCAAATAGGCACTACCTATTCCTATTACTGGTTATTACCTATATGACTGTTCGTTACTTCGTTAATCATATTTACATTACTGATAACTCGTCGGTGATATATATTTATTTTTTTCAATTTTCGATGAATAATTTCAAGGTCTTATAAATTCTTGTGAATCACATTCCGTATTATAGAGTGATAGTCCGGACTCCGGATTCCGGACATGCGCTTGACAATGAAGTAGGTTTAATTCCAAAATAGATTGTTCAATAGACAAGTAATTGTTCATAAAGTTTTCTATCACCAGAATTGGTAGATAGTAGATACTATAATTATTAATAGATCATGCACGGGTTTATAGAAGTTCACAATGTTATAGTAGTATAATAATTATACAGTAAGTAGTTGAAAAAAATCAAGAACTTTGTGAAAAAACTCCTAGCAACATGAACATTCGTGAGTATAAAGCATACTCACGTAATTTATATTTTCATTGCATAAAGCAATTCGGTAATTAATTACATAACAGAACATTATCAACGTAATCAGTGTTTTGTTCAGTATTTTGAATTCATTCTACTGACCAATATTTCTTTGTGTTAAAAATGCAATTTTTAATTATATGTCATGTTCGATTCATTTTGCACTGCACACAACAAAATCCCTCGACTCTCGTGTCTCGTAACTTTCTCGCATCTATATTATTAAAGGAAAACAACTATCATATCTCAACTATCTAACATTATAGTTGATAGGGACACACTACATTAGGGCATGTTTCATAGTATCGAGATAACCATGATCCCTGAATTTACATGAATAAAAAATACAAACAGAATTTGTATGAAAAAATGTACCGGATCGAGATAAGTTAACCGGAAATGAAACAGACCATAAAACGTCAAATTGAAAAATAACGTATCGAGTGCAAACAGATATCGGTACTGTAGAACGAATTATCACTAACTTTCGAAAAGCAACTGTCATCGTTTACCACTTTTGTACTTAAATGAGGTCGTGGTTCAATACCATTCGACACAGAATCTCGGACGCATGCTGAAAACAAAATAATGTTCAAACAAGAAGTAACTGATGACCTTGTAATATTAACCTTGGAGAGAACAAGGCTGGGGAATCTAGGTCTTCAATTTGTTGATGAGTGAGTATGTATAATAACATCTACATATATCAAAGTAGTATGATGAATATAATCTTAAGGAAAATGTTGTGAGGCGAGTTATGAGGATGAATGTGGATGGCTATAAGAGTAGGGGCAGATCAAAGAAAGGATGGATGGACTGTGAGAAAGATATGACGAGAAAAGAGGTGACTACTGAGATAAAGACGTCTATAATACCGACATTATGTAGATATGCAAGAAAATACTTGTTGCGCCCTCCCCAAACACATTGTTATAAGGACAGGAGAATGGTGATGATGAAAAATTACAGTAGATGGGATTTATACCAGATTCTTAAGATTCCATCCTAGCTGCTAGCTGAAGTAATGACTCTACATAAATATACCAAGTTTGCTTTGCTCCAGCTGAAACAGCACAATACAAATAATTTCCGGGAAAAATCAATTCATTAATACCCAAGTTGGTTATCGTTTTTATTTCAATTAAAAATCGATTTTGTATATAAATTCTATCAAATCATACATTGATAACATGAGGAAACGGACTTCAATATTTCATTAATTTCAAGGAAGTACAACGTTTAGATAATTACGTAGTGAATATTTGACAATTCATTTATTTCTCTATCCTAATAAAATCCGATACCTATTTAACAAACCATATAATCTCGGCTGGAAGCTGATGTAGTTAGTAACATATATACTTCTCGTTTGTTTTTCTTACAAAATCTTGCTGTTGTTCGAATTTCTGTTATTAGACATTTGTATACTAACTTGTGCTACATTGTATTGATGGAGTGTGTTTTGTTTTCTTTTCACACGAAATATACAGGTATTACGGTAGCATGGAAGCTTTCAAGGACTGTATTTAAGAATGAAGCGGTGGTTTGGTCGAGTGAATCACCATCCATGCATCAGTTTGATAACAATGCTTCGTTTACATTATAAATGCTTAAAGAATTAGTAATACTTTCTATTGAAAGTTTACTAATTCTGTTAGTTTCTAAACACAGCGATGATGGGAAAATATGTTTATTTGAAATACCCAAATTTCCAAACGCATCGTATAGTTTCTAGTTTTAAACAGGCTAAAGCTCTATCCTACAGAATTCTAGGCCAGGCCTTCCAGACATACTATCTGTGTAAGTAAGAGCACGCTCCAGAACACTAAATGCCCAGATACCCCAACTCCGGCAGACCCTGACCAGGTATTACATGACGAAGATATTAAAAAAGTCCTATTTTAAAAAGACTTTTCTCTTATCCTTTCAGTACGACAAAGACAAAGATGGGCGGATCTCCTACGTGGAACTCAAAGACATCATCAATTCGAGAGAATACGACCACGACCTACCCGATAATGTGGTGGACAAGATCATGGGCCTCGCAGACCATGACAACTCGGGGTACCTCGACTTCAACGAGTTCGTGGCTATGATGCAGAACCCCGACTTGAAGGCAGTGTTTGGGCACTTTGTGGCCAGATACGTGCACTCCATCATTCCTCATAGAAGCCCTGTGGACACTACAGGTAATTGATGAACAGGATCTGTAGATACCGTCACTTTTTCTTTTGAAACAGTCAGAATTGATCTTGAAAATGCCTCGTTCATTTCGGACTTTTCTATTACTAAGATGACGTCTACAGGCTCTGTTGTTATACATATATACTATAAATAAATATACTGTGTCTAATATATCTTGGCAGACTATAATAAAAAAACATAATTGATATGGATGCAAGCAGTAATTTAATGTATTCAAGAACTGCCAAAATATATCTGACCACCTTGTAGTTTATAGTGGATCTTGAAAAGTAGGATTGTTTTTGAAACGTGGGTGTAACTGGATTACTATTCATGCCACTTAATTTAATGCACGATGTAAGAAAAAAGCCCCCAAATGGTAGACGAGAAATGCATCATTGTACACCTACAGTTCGCCATAAGCAGATCAACGAAACTGCCGAAAGCTATTGCATTGCCTAACTGGAATATGGTTGCTGTACTAAGTGTTAATCATATATTTTTGGCAATAAACCCTCTAACTCAAAGGTTCTCAACCTTATTTTGCCTCCCAATTTTTCACTTACCATCTGTCGCGAATTTGAAACAGCTTTTGACACGATTATATTTAAACGTGTAATATTGTCCAGTCGTAAGATAGGATATGTATAATTTTCTATGGGTCTTCTACTGTCCGAAAGTCTCAAAGGCCCACGAGGAGGCGTTTTCGCCCACGTTGAGAACCTGTGCTGTAACGCCACCATCTAATATACCAAACAGTAGTCTTTCCTTATTTTATTAGATTATTATAAATCTTATTGGATACGGTTTATGGGACTTAGCTCTTATTTTAACAGAAAATTCAGAATATTCTCAATTTTATTTTTTTACAGTAATAGAACTGTTAATCAGTACAACAGTGTTTGGTTTTAGCAGTTCCATGACAATTACTATAATATAAACACTAAACACAGTACGTGTTTTATCACTCTTGAATTGTTTCCTTAGTAAATTCACAAGAACTACTGTGGACGTGTACTTTGGTGTATTTTAAAGGTTTTCACTATTTTCACTGGCACTGTTGGCCTGTTAGTTCCAAGTTACACTTTCGTTGTGCACAGCATGTACATATCACGAAGACTTGTTTACACTAAGTGCGAGTGATAAATTAGTAATATTGTATACCATATGATAGTGTGTCTTTCTTGCCTTGTCGCATTTGGTAAACAACTGCGCATTGAGATTTTGGTTTCGAGAAAATGCATGCTCCTAATTGGTACATATGAAGCAGTTTTTTAATGCTATGTTTAGATTAATACGTCCATAACTTCATACCTAAAGCTATGGTTTCATAGAAGAGTGGTTCCGTCATATTTTACGGCCGTCATGAAAATCTGTCATTTTCATCAGTATTTGGCATTAAGAAGTCAAATTACACTCTGTATTTGAACAGCCCTTACTGTATGACCGTTGTAAAAACCAGAGCTTTTCTAAGGCGTTTAATTGACGCGAAAACTCCTAATTTTCATACCTTGCTTCGTTTACCAAATTAGATATGTATAGAAAAATACACTATGTCAAAGCAGTCAAAATATTGACTGGATTTACTGAAGGATTCTAACTGTTACATGTCGAAATTTTAATGCACCTGCCTTCTCTAGGCACGTGTGCTTCAATTGACTTATCACTTGCACTAATTAACGTGTGAACAGGTGTTATTAATAGCCCTATTTAGTTGATTTTGATTGCGGAATGTGAACATCGTAGCTTGCGTTGATATAACATGGCTGTGTAAGCTTACAGGCACAGGACTGTAAATAATTATGCAACTGTATTTTTTTTTATATGGCCGCTGTTAGCCGTTAAATAAATATAATGATATCAGTGTTATGAGACTGAAGTGTGGGAAGATCAAGATCTAGTTGACCATGCCGATGTATAGCTGAACACAGAGTCCGCTTTTTTAAATATTGCAGGGAGCATCAATTAATCAAAAGACTATCCAGGTTTACATGACTACCTCATAGACATTTGCCTTAGCCATAACAAGGAATACTGGCTTGTTATAATAAGACGCTTCCCATTTAAGTTTTCTTCATACAGGTTTTCTTTTTAGAAGGCCATAGACAAAATTTTGAATTAGAATTCATTCTTCAATTTTGGCAATGGCAACAAATTGTTTTTGCCTTCTGATATTAGTAAATATTGAAGTGTATTTTCGCTGTAAAAAGTGCTATTTAGTAACTATTAGGTACCTTAGAATAGTGTATCATATTATTTTAAGATAACAAAATAACAACTAACTTTGTTTGCTAGGACCATGGACAGGTTTCCGGGCTATTTCGTCAAGTGATCGCGGCGGTACTTTTTATGTTTTTTTTTTATTTGTCTTTGTTGTCATCATCATTTGGCTTGGAGTTTAAATATACACACTGTTACAAAAAAATTATGGAATTAGAAATTCAAATGCTACCGTTTTTATTTATGTTACAATGAACTAATTTATTAAAGAAAAAAAGATACACGTACAGGATGTATATTTAAAACTTGTTTAAACAGCAATGGGGGTTCTGCTGTTAACGTTCAAAATTGGCTTCAAAATTCATTGTTTTCTAATGTCAATGTTGTCGGCCATTTTTTTCAAATCATACCTTTAGAGGCAGAGGAATACCTTCATACAATAGAACATCATACCTATTAAATAGATGTCTGATTACTTCTGTTCCCCTTCGTAGATATATGGCAATGTGCACTGATAGTTAATCTAATCTACGTCTACCAAGATAATTGAGTCTACAATAGTTTGCTTGAAATATTAAATAAATAAATAGTATATTTACTATAACTAAAGCTATAAATGATAAAACAACTGTTAAACCGAGTCCCTTTTTATAATAAATTGATTCTACCTAAAAAAATATATTAGCTAAAGTATTATAGCGAATTCGTTGAAACCGAAATACATTTTTCAAAAAAAAATTGTTTTCAATTAGAATTTAAGGATAATTCTGGACTGGTATAATTTAATAGGTGATATTAGAATAATAGGGTATTATAAAGTACCTAACAATTCACTTCATCAACAATTTTTTTTTTTCCTGATCATTTGTGTCTTGTGCAACCAACGCAAGCGCAAGGATAATGGTTAATACTATATGCCTCATTATTATTTATTGGCGCTATCTTACAGAACGTGACCACCCTGCTATGTCATATAAACATGTGATTATGAGCAACCTTGACATTAATGCACCTTAATTATATGAAGAGACATTTATATTTTTCAATTTTCCTGCATCGTTAAAAATAATTTGGGTACTTACCTTTGAAAAATATTCGAATCATGCTTAGGGAAACCCCGCACTAGGTACCCATGCGTTTCCGGTCAAAAACCAACCTATTCTAATTTGTCAATACCGTTAGAAAACTTCAAAGAAAAAGGCCTATTTCAGCATGATTTAATGTAATCTGTAATCTTCTTCTATGTATATAGATAGAAGAAGATTATTACATTCTAAGAAGAAGATTATTTATTCTATAGTATTTTAAAGAGGTAAAATTGAGTTTTTAGGGGGAAAGGGGTCTTTGGAACCACTGATCTGACTCCGAAAATTCTGTGACTAATTAAACGCTACATTATTGCCGAGTGTCATAGGGTATATTTTATGTTGGAACAAGAATTTCATGTTTAGAAGTAAAACCCACTCTTAGATATTCTGAACGCTTAAAAAACTAAGTCACATAAGCGTTGGAAAACCCTTAGTATTTTTACTCGTGTATCTGCCCTTGTCTTAATCGACTCTCTATCGTAGTATCGATATTTACTCGGCATATCTTTAGATATCGCATTGATAGCTTTAATATCCTCAATATAAAATATACAGAATGTTTTTGGTTCCAAAAAGTACTTTTCAGCTTGTCCCATGTTACTTGGGGTTGGCGTCACACATTTTCTTCTTCCATTCTCCCTTGTCAACCGTCACTATCATTATACTATAATTCATTCCCTCTTTCATATCATTCCTTACATAATCTATCCATCTTTTCTTTGGCCTTCTTCTCCCTCTCTCTTGTCATTTTCAACAATACAACTGATGCCACAAAAAAGCTTGCTGGTGTAAACTAACAAACGTAGAATATTGATCGGTTACGCTTTTTCAGAGTCTGTTGTGAAAAGACGTCAATCAATGTCATTAATGACTGTAACGAATTTAAACGTAGCGCGTTGTTAACGCTTATTTTTTTCGGATATCGTGTATAGGCTTTGTGTGCAATAAATTGTAGGTATGTTTATTTCCTAGTATCACAAATTCAATCATAATCAGTACCTGAAACTGAGATTTACATACCTACACTGAAGTTTATCGGTTGTTACCAATAAGATTGAGATTGTGCGCAAAAGCCGATCATTATGTATGAACAAATGTACAAATAAAGTTGGTAGGATAAAAGTTACCTATGCGACGAAAGTCTTTGTCGAATATATACAGAGTGGCAGGGACATCGACGTGCAAATTGTAATCATAAATTTAGCACATGATTCTAGACCGCCTAGCGTTAGAATTTAACTAAAAAAGGGAAAAATAGGTAAAAATAATCATTATTTAATACTTACCTAACATCAGATAATGGTCGCATTATGCAGAGGATGCAATTTTTGTTTATTATATATTTATACAGGGTGGCAGGGACATCAACGCGCAAACTGTAACCATGGATTCAGCACATGAGTTTAAACCCCATAGAGTCGAAATTTTTCGTCGGTTATCAAAAAAAAAATCTTCTGTTTCATAGAAAAGTCAAAATGTATGGAACAGCAATATATTTTTTTTAATAACCGACCAAAAATTTCGACGCTATGGGGTCTAAACTCATGTGCTGAATCCATGGTTACAGTTTGCGCGTCGATGTCCCTGCCACCCTGTATACCTACTGTTTAAGTATGTACTCAATAAATGTTATTTGAATGTTATGATTTCATATTATCGTGTTCATTAGAACCCTTACCAATCTCGTTTGAATGAAAGCGTAAACTAAACATCTACCTACATAGTTATTATTAAATCTTGAGGATGTAACGTCGTAAGTATACTATGATTTTTGATTCCACAGCTCTAAAAATTATGTGCGACTCCTAGTACATTGAGAAACTACATAGTTATTATTATTAAATCTTGAGGATTTAATGTCTCGTATAATTATGGTCGAAAGTAAGTTCGTTTAACCCTTAATTTTTAACCGTCAAAAAGTGTGCTCCTGATAAAAAAGTGAACTCCAATCCGTATCTTATCCCACACAGTGTTATCTCGACCTTGTTCGAGAGTTAGTCACCACACCCTGCCTAGAAATAATTCGAGTAGGTACGTAACATTTATTTATGAAAATAACAATGTTTTTGTAACACTGAAATACTTGAAAGATGCGTAGAATTATCTTAGGGCTGATTTTTCAATCAACAGATAATTTTTATTCGTGGAATAAAATTGACGTCTGACAGATTTTGTATGGAAGAACTGTCAAAAATTCAAAATTATTCCTCCGATAAAATTACCTGGCGTTGGATCATCAATCATCTGATAACTTTATTCCAGGAAAAATTTTGAAATTTTGACAGTTATTTCATACCTGCTGCCATTCGTGGATATTTGACAGTCGTTACGGGTCGTCAGAAGCCTGAAAGTCTGACAACCAGTCTTACTAAGTGGTTTCGTAGGTATTACCCAGTAACTGGGTTGTAGACGTCAGATAGGCAGTCGCTCCATGTAAAATACTGGTACTCAGCTGCATCCGGTTAGACTGGAAGCCGACCCCAACATAGTTGGGAAAAGGCTAGGAAGATAAAGATGACTTATGTTGGCAATATAATATTGTGTGTAAAATTCATGCAAGATTTCATGAAACACTGGTAAGTACGTGGATTCAGTAAGACATATTGTCCACATACTAGCTCACTGCCCACTGTCGTGTGTGGGTGAGTTCAGGTCAAATGGACAATGAACTCATTTTAATGTCATCCTTTATTGAAAGTTATATATTTTTTAATTCCTTCAATAAATTCCGTAAATGATAATGTTTGCTTGTCCATTTTCTTTTGAATATTGTCTTGAAAAATGAAAACAATAAATACTATACCCAAGTCGCTTTACCATAGTAATAGCGGTCATTGCCCTTTCCCTAATATCTCTCCGTAGGAACCTAAACAATTAACTATGTACGGTTTTTCGTTCTTGGGACATGTTGGTTATGACGTTAGATATTGATTCAGGACGTTAACGGACTTTATTTCAGTTTTTTTAAATTAAAGAATGCTAGAAAATGTAGGTGGGGTCAATGACTTTTGCCACGCTAAAGCTTTGGTTTCCTAGTAAAAGCGGTTCCGTCACATTACAACGGTCGTCATGAAGATCTGTCGCTTACAACAGTCAAACCCTGTTGCCCAAAGATTTAAATCGCTAGATTTGTTCTCACTGTACAGATGCCAGCACATCAAGCTACTACAATCTGTCAAATTTCTTTAAAAGATTTTCAACATTATCGCTAATGCATTAAGGTTCAAAGTTGATTGGGAAAATTTGACAGTTTCGGTTAGCTTGACCTGCTGGCATCTGTACTTAGTTACGCGAAATAGTGTCCATACTGAGAAGAGTGAGTTCACAAATTATTGAATAGCGTTTCCATGACAATCAGGTCAAGTCATTACATCATCGTGTGTCCGAGGTGTCAAAGCGAAACAGAAACGCGACTATCTTTTGACGCGGTGTAGCAAATCTAACGACTAAAATCTTTGTCGCTGTCATCATTTTTATGGCAACCGTCAATACATCCGTTAAGTGCGGCCACTGATCTTCTAGGAAACCGTACATAGTTTAAAGCGACTCGGGTATAAGTATCTGATAAAAGTGACAAATCAGGAATGGACGCTCAGAAAACCCCAATGTGACAGTTCAAAGTTTATCGCATCAAAATTGATTGTAGCACTCTCAAGTCATATTAATTGACACTACGTTCCACATTGGCGCCTGTAAGTGCCGTCAATTGAATTAGATCGATAAGTCTGGCGCCAAAAATAAAATCGATACGAGTCGAGTGTTACGTAAGTAGTCTTTAGGGCTCCCCAAGACAGGCGCGACGCGACCTTATTAGAAAAAGTTCTATGAAAACTTCACGGAAATTGTTCTACCAGAATCACGTCGCACCTGTCTGCGGAAGGCTTAATAATGTAAAGGAAAACATCGTATGTAATGGAAGCCAGCATGTCCGAGAACCAAAAAATCAAAAGTCATTTATTCAAATTAGGCTGAGAATCAGCACTTTTCGAACGTCAAAATTACAAAAGACAGTCCCTCAAAAACGCCCGCCCTTCACCACTTCCTAGTGCTATCGCTGGGAAGAAGAAGTGGCGCAACAAACTCCCCAGCAGCACAGCTGTCTGTTTAGTTAGAATATAGTTGCATGTATATACAATACTAGGAACCTATGTTCAGTAATTAACATTACAAGAAACTTAAATTATTTGCCATATGTCAGCTAGCCACGCCAATATACCAACAAATATAATAAAAACTATACGTACTCAAGCTAAAAAATAATTAATAAAAATAAAAACTTACTACCTAAATAAAAGCCTCCAGGCATAAAGGGTGTGACAGCTTACATATTTATGCATTGCTGGGTTCGTCACATAGCTGTCACTGCAGTCACAGATGATGAACTAGGACCATCGATGTGAAATAAATAAATGAGTTAATACTAATAACAGTAACCTGTCAGTACCTAAGCTAATTCTGGAGAAAGAACATGAATATTGTCTTGTGTTAATTAGGGCGACCAACTATTCTTATCGTGTAAGTAGTCGTTGATGGAATAGTAAGCCTTTGAACAGAGGTTGGATTTTACTTGAGCTTTAAACGCATTAAAAGGCAAGTCTAGCAAAGAAAATCGAAGACTTGTGACATTTTCCAATTCACACTGAGTCCGCATGATGGACCACGGCCCACTCCTTCTCATAGAGAGGAGGCCCATTTTAGGTCGGTAGGTAGGAACATTTTAGGCTGGAGTACAACTAGCCAGTCGTTCCATGTAAAATACTGGTATTCAGATGCATCCGGATTCCGGTTAGACTGGAAGCCGACCCTAACATAGTTGCGAAAAGACTATAAGGCAGATTGATTGATGATATGTTATGTATCTCTCATAGGGAAGGAGACACATCGTCGGTTCCCAATGGGTGGTCAAATATTCCACGTAAAAGATGTCCCAACATATCATTCACCTATTTATGGTCGTCATAACAAAGCGACTCATACGGATCTTCGACTGAAATCAACTGCAGTGCAAACCGAACCACGAAGGCGTAGGTAAATGAGTTTTAGTTGTAAAATAACAAATGTACATGGCCTTTAATAAGGCACATCGATTTTTCGAAAAAGTTTGGCTATCTAGAGCGCCGTCTCAGTCGCTCTAAGCCCAGCCCGTCTATTCTGTAACTCAATGTGAAAATTTAGGTGAAGTGAGCTGCCGTTCCACCTGACGCTAGGGTGAAGTGAGCTGTCCATAGTGTCAATCACTTTGGACAGCTCACTTCACGCTTACTTCAACTAAGTTTTCACGGTGAGATATTTACAGAATAGGTCGGTGGGTACGAACGGGCGATTTCTACCCGCAGCGTCTGTTTTTCTCGCACAGGATTTTCGACGCACTGCTTAGCGCCGAAAGTTGAAAATCCAACAGTGTGGTTTTTTGACGCGCTCTGTTGGATTCTCAATGCTCGGCTACACCGATAGTTAAAAATCCAGTGCGCGATAAAATCCCGCCGCGGTATTTTTAAGCCCGTGTGTTGTGGGCTTACTAGGGGGTAATTGCGTAAAACACTAACAGTAACAATGGCTTTCATTTTGATAGTTCAACAACATACATTGCCTTATTTACGTTGTTGATCAGACAAATTTTTCGAACTTATGAAGCAATGGATTAACAATATCATTCAAAATCGTTCAGATTGTGATTAAGAGGGTGTGTTACAGTCTCTTTACCAAATCTGACATTGGCAGAATTGTCGACATCGGGACCATTGCCATAGAGAAAAATAGAATAGAACAGTCTCTTTCTAACGGTCGATGTGTCATATTAAATGACGGGTAGTTAGTGTAATTCGCCTGTAGTCACGGAGCAAGTATCTTGGGTATTTTCATTGTTGTAGTTAGCTCAGAAATCGAATGTATTACTTCGCACACAATACGTAACTTTCTTGATAATTATATAACAGAAACACTTACTTACATAATTTAATATTTATTGTTTTATGAATCAATCATAATATATCGCACTCAATTGCGGAATTTATGAAGACTGATGTGAAATCAATCACGTATTGAGTCACCGTTGTCAGCGATACATAATTCTTAAGCTGTTTTAGTAGAGTATGAGCTTTTGAGAGAAAACATAGACAATCATTTATTTATTTATAAGTAATTAAAACAGTACAACACCAATTACATTAATTAACATAGTTACAATAATTACGTTGACAATAATATAACTTAAAACTAACATGGAACAGTTGACTCCCTTGCATACATTCTCTCACAGAACACCCGACACACCATGGGGACTGCTGACAGAAGTGAAACTTAAAACTATGAAATTACAGTGGATTTTTCACTGCTGGCCAAGCGCCACACGTCATACTCATAGCTACAGATATACTATAAATATTAGTATATCGGAAACGCGAACCCCTAAGATTTTCTCCTACCAAAAATCGCTCAACACGCTTAAAAACACCTATGAAAAGGCAAGGAAATTGTTTTATCAGAATCACTTTGCCGTCGTCGCGTCGCGTCTGTCTGTGGTAGCTGTAAAGAAAGGCGAACGGCAGATTTGGTACAGCATACTTTTTTTGTTGTTCTGTTATAGAATTTAAACCACTGAATAAGACAACTAAGCCATTTATTTTCATGTAAGTGTACTATTTTTAGAACTTCCGATTAATAAATAATATCAATAAAAAGATTTTAATAAATAAACGTAATACAATCGTAAACTAAACGCAGTTACGTATTTAGAAGTTGCCATATGTAAAATAACACAAATATCGAAATGATAATTAATTATTTAGAAATAGAAATAACATTAAATATAATTAAACACTCTTATATTATTACGTATAAATGCATAATTGTTGCATAAAATCATAATAGTTAACGATTTAATGATAGGAATGATTTTTGTAAAAAATATTGTTTTGTTCTTATGGCAATTATTTTATTGACAGCTAAAGAAAATCATTCTGTCAGTGTCAGCTGTCTTTCTGTTGTTCTTTGCTGTTGTTTTGGATTGCGGTTTGTGACTGCATTTGAGCAATTTAGAGAATTATCTGGCCATTTTTACGTTGAGTTGTGAAGCTGCTCTTCCGTACTCTATCTCTTGATAGAAGTTTCGCGAAAGGACGCTATATTAACTGTGCTGTGTGTGTGTGTACGTGCTTTAATTAAAATGACGAATTTGCAATGTGCTCGTTGCAACGTTCGCTTGTTCCGAATAAGAAGTTTCACTTTATCCGATGAGAGTGAAGATCTCGTCAATACTGTTCGACTGTGGACATATCCTAGAGATGTAAGTAGTTTACGAATAACATTTTGCTAAGGAGTGGGCCAGTGACGAACTCTGAGATAAGTTTTACGTGTTGAAAAGTAGTCCTTACCATTTAGACCACCCCATACCACACTAAAATAATGTATGTCTGCTAAAACTAATCTCAATACTATTCGAAAAACTAATAAACACGATTATGTGTATGTATAACATAAAAATTGTTATTTACATAGTATCTTACTTGATTTGCATAAGAGTGCTAACATTGGTATTACTTCATAGTATATTAGGAAAGTATATGAAATAATGTTGAACAGTACTCCAAATCACTTCATTATTTCCAGATAACACCTGCTGACCATGTTTGCCATGCATGCTGGCAGCTCGCTAATCATTTACATTCATCTGATAATATGGCGAGAAGACTAGTTAGCCATCAAAGTATTTGTGTTGTATGTGGACAATCCATACTAAGAATTAGTCGACGCAGGATTTTGATTGAAGGGGCAAATGAAGAAGAACAAAGAATGGCTCATACAGTTTCTACTTGAATCCAACCACAAGAGGTATAAAAAATATGCACATATTATAACTATTAATAATTATCTTTATTTGATTTAAACTAAGAAATAAAATAATATAAATTACTTCACACTATTATCATGCATGTTTGAGTGCAAGCTTTTCTTTATTTATATTTTTAATTTTAGCTTCGTTCTGAAGATGAAGCCTGTGTGCCATATTGGCTAAGAGCTAGACGAACTAGGATTGCTCCACCAGTTGAAGACATTCAACCCCTTCACATGACCATGTGGATGGTGATCATTCTCCTTTAATGTGTGCTGTGTGTGGTCAGTCTGTCCACCACAACATCAGATGAAGAGTGGAATCCTGACAACAATTCCCGTTTGTTGGAGCACCAGCAGGTATATATGAGATAATATATTTATAGTAACTCTTAAGTATGTTGCCAATATTCTAGGACACCTATGAGGTTGGCTCTCTGAAACCAATATTGTATCTCAACAACCATTCTCCAGCTTGGGTTGCTCAAATTCAATCAGGAATCTCGCTGTGTCCTACCTCTTTTTTGTTTGTGTTTCTTTTATGCTTGAACATGTTGGGCACAACTTATGTCTATCGAACTTAGTGTTTCATTTGTATTTCATCAATGCTATTTTGATATCTATGGCCATCTATTTACAGATGTCGTCCATGAATGAAGGTTGTGGAGTTTGCTGGGACCAAGCTCGAGATTTGAGCTAATAATAACAATTAATTAAGCTAGTAATATTAAGAATTTAATTATTACAATAAATGTACTTAAAAACCAAAGTATTGTTTTATTTACCTACACTCAAAACACCATCACAACTTCATCATTATCAAACTGTTGCAGTCCGCTGCTGGAAATAGGTGTCTCCTAATGTCCCCCACTGAGTAGGTATGATCCTCATCTCAATCTACCTAAGTAAGAAAAACACTACAAAGATAGCGACAAGCAATCTAGAAGACTTACTTCATCACCAAAACAATGTTTATGTACCTACCTATATGTAATGGATGGTGGCTGTAACTGCATTGTAGGTAACAGTGGGATGCTGCTCACATGTGATGAGTGTTATTTGGTACCCAAGCTATGCTCGCCATGAGGGTTTTACCCGACCTGCCCCCTTTTTAGATGAAGTAATATTAAGAATAAATTAAATAAGTACAAAAAATGTTCTTACAAAAACAAGGTAAGTACTGTTTTATTTACCTACACTCAAAACCCCATCAGAACTTCATCATTATCAAACTATTGCAGTCCGCTGCTGGACATAGGTAGGTACCTATCTCCTAATACACCCCACTGAGTAGGATCCTCATCTCAATCTACCTACTTATGTACGTAAAACACTAGGTACAAAGATAGCGACAAGCAATCTGGAACATTTTACCAAAACAATGTTTATGATGATTTCAAAAAAAAAAAGTACCTTTAAGTAACAATTTACATTGGTTATGTACTAGTGTACCTAACACTAGTACATAACCTCAAAAAATAAAACTGGTTATAACTTTTACGTCCCATGTTCTAAAAATCTAAGAATTTAAAAAGGGCTTGTCTATCATTTAACTACCAATTAAAACAAAAAGTATCCCAAAACACGAAATTTTATTAGCTGTACGAAATTCCCATACAAGCCTGCCATTCGCCTTTCACTTAAAAAATGTGTAAAATTTGACTCTTAAATAAGTACAGGAAGGGAAAATAAAGTGGGAAATTTACACATTACATTGTTCAGTATATTACTGTGAACTGAATTCCACGGCAGGCAGGCATTAGATAATAAAACAAAAGACAATAATTATGAATAATGTATTATGAATTATGAATATTAGGCACAGAAAAGTAATTTTTTTGCAGCTCATGTCATGTCAAATGTAATTTCAAATAGCAATTTGGTAGCAACGATGTCATAACATAAAAAATGTGCAAATTGACTGACTCGTTGGTGAGTCGTACGCGCTTCTGCTGAACATAAGGTCCTGGGTTCGTTTCTCGGGTCGGGTGAAGTCAACATTCTCCTGCCCTTATCCCAATTTATTTGGGGTCGGCACTACATGTATTTTTTTTTTCAATACTTCTGTATTACCAGTCATAACGCATCATCCCAAGCCACATAATCTTTCACACAGTCCCTCCATCGTTTTTTTTTACATCCATACCCAAAACTTTCCTCACGACATTCCAGTGTGATTGGGTGTTTCTATCTTCGCAGTAGCAGCCCGGAGACTGAATTTGTGACCAGTTGATGGCAATAAGCTCGCCCCATATACTAGCGAAATGAGGATGTACTATAGGTACATCCCTGCCTAACCCATCTGGGTAAACAGGCGTGATGTTATGATATGTTAATAGTGGGCTCACTCTTGACGATTTCGCCTGGTGGCAAGCGATGTCACGTGTTATTTGTCAATGACAAATAACACGTGACTAACAAAAATGATGAATCAAAAGTGTTATTTGCGTGCGGATTTCCCAAAGTATTTGTATTTTAAATTATTTTAAAAGTACACCACAGGGTATTTTTAAATTAACTATCGTTTGATGACTAACCCTGCCTTCTATAAGCCCACGTTCACAATGACGTTAAAATATCGCGGCGGGATTTTATCGCGCACTGGATTTTCAACTCTGTGTTGAGCCGAGCATTCAATTCAATTAATTTCATCATTATCATTTCAGCCGAAAGACGTCCACTGCTGGACGTAGGTCAATTTTAAAATAATCTAATAAGAATACAAGAAATATACACACTGCAATAGAAACATTGGATCAGGACCACACTACTAGTCGTACATGTAGTTTTGTCCTATGCTCCATGAAGGAGCAATCCATATCCTTTTCCCCTGCAATAAGCTGCAGGAAGCTGTTGGGGCTGCCCCGTATGCGGCGCATCAGAGACGCAATTCGTTTGCGATGTACTGCTTGAAAGCCATTCACCTCAACGTCTGCAAACATACCTGATGCGCTACAAAAGCGTGGCAACCCCATCAACATCCCGAACGCGTTATCTAATATATAAAATTCTCGTGTCACAGTTTTCGTTGCCATACTCCTCCGAAACGGCTTGACCGATTTTGATGAAATTTTTTGTGCTTATCCGGTATCTATGAGAACCGGCCAACATCTATTTTTCATCCCCCTAAATAAGAAAAAAAAAAAAAAAAATATTAGGAAATTATTTATATGGCAAAACAACGTTTGCCGGGTCAGCTAGTTGTGTTATATAATTATTGCATTGAGAATCCAACAGAGCGCATCCCAGCGCGTCAAAAAACACACTGTTGGATTTTCAACTCTCGGCGCTAAGCCACTGCGTTGAAAATCCAGTGGTCGGAAAAAACGCCGCTGGAAAATCACGCCCGTGCTTACCTGGGCTTACGAAGTAAAGGTTTTTTTTCCTACTTTCTTACTCACCTATGACAAACAAAGATACTTAAATCAAGTGTGACTAGTATCAGTAGTAGCAACATAACACCACGCCTTTAATCCGTGAAGAGCTAGGCAGAGAACACCTCGTTGGTCTAGTGCAAGCACTACTGCTGAGGTCCTGTGTTCGATTCTTAGCTCGAGCAAAGTTTTTTTGGGTTTTTCCATCAGGACTGTCGCAGTAGCAGCCCTGCCTGGTTTATAGCAATAAGGGCCGGGCCCCTCATGGGACTTAAACATAACTGCTGAAATGTGGATCACCATCTGCCTAACCCTCGGTAAATTATTATGTCGTTTAATTGAAATTCCTAAGAGTATACTGTGTGTACAATTTGTACTACATAGGATTCGCCTGACAAATTCGTCTAGCAATGTGTTGTCAAACTGCAATAATAAAAGTTTATTTTTATAGTGTTACCGATTGAACAGTTAGATTCTTTGAGTTGAACTAGAAAAACTTGAACCAGAAAAGCCTTACTAGAAAAAACTTGTAACTAAAAAACCTTACTTGTTTCACTGTGATCCAAATTCCAAACAAATTATAATAGAAGTAGCCTTCATTATAATAACAACAGCCGAGCTCTTCAAAAGTCTCACCGTGAAAACTTAGGTGAAGTGAACTTGAGTGAGTTGTCAAATGCGTCAATCCATCACATACATCGGGTAGAATAACAACCGGTCTATTTTGTAAAAATCTCACCGTGGAAACTTAGGTGAGTGAGCTTAAAGTGTGTTGTCAATAGTGTCATTCCCTAGCATCAGGTGGAATGACAGCTCACGTCACCTAAGTTTTCACGGTGAGATTTTTACAGAATACCACTGCTGCTCACTTCAAGTCACTCACCAGTAATTCACATCGGTAATTATGTCACATCACCTAAGTTTTCACGGTGAGATTTTTACAGACTACCACTGTGCTTACTTCAAGTCACTCACCAGTAATTCACATCGGTAATTATGTCACTTCACCTAAGTTTTCACGGTGAGATTTTTGCAGAATAGATCGGCAGGTATCTTAAATATCAGTGTAATTTTTTTAATTTTTCATTATAGTATTTTGTTTCATACTCGGAGTAGCATCGGTAATTATGGACAACTATTATAATAATATGTATTGTTACTATCAGTATAAATATTATGTCAAGTATCTACTTTGGCTTATCTTTGCTATCAGTGTGATGTCTTTTGTATTATAGCCGGGTACTGTCTTATGATAGTTAATTGATAACCCAAAACAGTATTAGTCACTATAGTCTATAAATGTAATTAATTCATATATGTATTGACTACCTCATAGGTCAAGTGATCACAAGCACTACTGCTGGGCATAAGGTCTTGGGTTCGATTCCCAGGTCGGGCAACGTATTATTAGGTTTATTCTCGGTAGAAGCCCAGTCTGATTTGTGGCTGGTTGATGGCAATAGGCTCGCCTCTATTAAATGGGACTTAAAATAACTGGTGAAATGTCTACGATAGACCTTTGCCAAACCCTTCGGGAATTACAGGCGTGATATGTGTATGTTAATTCATATACTGTGTGACTGTGACCCAAATTCCAAACAAATATGATGAATCAAGAGCTTGTAACACTGATTTCTTAATTCATGTAACAATAGGAAAAATATATTATATTCGTAATTTATAAAGAATAATAATAGCTAATTGGAATTCATTCTATTTACCAGTTCTATCGCAAAATCACAAACCACAAAGTTGAGAGAAAACAATTAAGTAAGTACATAATATTGTACAGACGCCAGCACATCAAGCTACTACAATCTGTCAAATAAATAAAAATAAATGTCTTTAATAGATTTTCAACTTTACCGCTAAAGCATTAAGGTTCAAGGTTGATTGGGAAAATTTTACAGTTTCGGGTAGCTGGGATGTGCTGGCGTCTGTACCTAGGTATCTACCACCTACCTACTACTAGCTACTTATTGTATGTACTGCTTTATTTATTTGCAATGACGATATTTAAAAGGAAAAATCTCATTAAAGGAAACCACAAAAAAAAATTGAACACAATTATTGAAATATGTAATTGAAAATTAAAATAATTTTCCTCAATGATAAGAAATTATGACTGGCATAAAGAAATTATCTACATTATGGTAGCCTTTTCTATATGAGAAGAGGTCTTTGCCCTGAAGTTGGACAATAATAGGCTGATATTACCCGACTGAATGACGCAAAGGAGAGTAATGCGTTTAACAGTCTATTTACAATATATGTTTGCTCCTTTGTGGCGCTCTAAGGACCAAACGCGTTGACCGATTTTGATGATTCTTACGTCAATCGATGTAAGTGTCCTTATAAGACAAAAATGATAAAATAGTAAAATTCAATATGGCGACAACCAGACGCCATATTGTGAAAAAGATAAAAATGAAAGTTGACAAACTATGTCAAATGGGGCATCATTGAATAGGTCTTTGAAAACCCAAACTACTAAACCGATTTTGACGAAATTTCTATGGGACCAATATGAAAGTATTTATATACTTACTTTCAAATAAAAAAAATGAAGTTAAGCTTTTTTTTTTAAGAATTTTGCAAATCGGCTTATAAACAACGGAGTTCTGAGGTAATAAAAAAAATTCAGAAATTCAACGAAATTGAGAACCTCCTCCTTCTTTTGAAGTCTGGTAAAAATCATCGTTAGGTTTATCTTTAATTATTTTGAATACTTAACCATTTATTTATTAACTAGCTTCTGCCCGCGGCTTCGCCCGCGTGGATGTCGGAAATTATCCCACTGGAACGCGCTAACAGGATAAAATGTATGTGCTTCCCCAGGATGCCATCTCTATCTCACGGGTTCTTTGTGGTTAATTACAATAGAAAACCAATTGTGTCTCATTAGTGGTGATTAAGAGGGTACCTATATGATATCTTTTCCTAAGTACCTGCCTAATTTAAAAAAAATAGCCTACCTAAATAAACCTATTTCTGATGATAACTAATCTAAACTCAATAAATAAGCAAAATCCCTAAAAACTAATATCTATACAAATGACTAATCCTACCTAACAGTATTATAAAATAACCTACGGTCACTACGTACACTATCAAATATACTACCTATACTTTAAAATTAAAATCTATACCTACGACTTATAAAATTAAACCTAAATAACTCTAAAAACTAAAAGGAAGGTCGCACAGATAATACTGCGGGTGACGTAACCTACGACAAACTTATTATTTTCGGTTGGTACAGTAATCAGTCTAGGGATCGAACCGCAAAATTAAGTTTGTTTTTTATTGTATATACTTTTCCGGGTTAAAAAGTACCCAGTGTGGTGCCCAGGATATTAAAGAATAATTATACCAAGTTTCATTGTAATCGAACCGGTAGTTTTTGCGTGATGCCTGAACAAACAGACAGACAGACAGACCGACAGACAGACAGACCGACAGACAGACAGACAAAAATTTTTTTAATCACATTTTTGGGTTCGGTGTCGGTCTAGTAACACCCCTTGCCATTTATTTTTTTGATATTTTCAATGTACAGAATTTTCACTTCTACAGATTTATTATAAGTATAGATAGATATAGATTCCATTCGTTTAATTGCTCTTATTATAATAATTAATGGATAGGAAACCCCAACCAATAGACAGTCACTCAAATCGGGTCATTAAACTGAAGTACTTCTGCTACAAAGATGACAATGTCACAGAGAAATACGACCATTCATTTCATTGTTAACAGGAAAATTGTATGACACACGCAATTGAAGAGATTATCATATCTCGTAGGGTATAAAAATATCCACTTAGCTTGTTAGGCTGAAGGGTATTCAAGACAGGGAGTTTTATGTCATTTTACTGTAGGTCAAAGATCACAGTTTAAAAAATAATCATGCGTCTACATATGTTGATTCTTGCTTATGTAGTTAGGTAATTGTTTTTGGGTTCCCATGGTAGATAATTATATTAAAATTTATTTTAATTAAGTACACAGTCTTATTATGCGTATTGTTCATCCAAGCGCTCTCAAGAAGAAAACATCATCATTCAGAAATCTTAGTCAACATTCTGACAAATGCTTGCACTGACTGAACTGGTCTACTCAAATCTGTGTGATTCTTTCCTCAAAAAACCATTTCAGGCACTAATCAAAATTGTCGTTACACGATCTGACCGAGATTATGTCTGGACTTTAAAAGATTTTGTTTCGCAATTTCTTCTCAGGAATAGTCAGATAAGATATGTTGACTCCATCTAGCTAGCTTATTTTATTTTATAATATAGCTAGTAAAAGTGATTCTGATATCCTAAATAGGATATCAGAATCACTTTGAATTGTTCATTCGTTCTTTGAATTGTTCATTCTGTAAATGCAGAATGAACAATTTATTTTCATTCTAACGAATACTGCTCAATTTGTGATCCTAAATTGGACCCATTCAGAGCAGTCTGTCATTATGGAAATGTCTCAAATCATACAATTCCAGCCAGTGTCCAGTCGTTAGAGCCAAAGTTACTGGTCCATTCGAATGTTACGTCACAGTTCACCAATGCATAGCGTGGTCCGCGCTCAACTCCGAAGGTTTTTCCATAGTATATCATACACATCGCATTCAGGTGCACGCCTGTACTGCGAAGAGAGATCTCACGAGTTGTCTTTTAAAAATTTTACGAAACTCGAGGAGGTCGAGTGAGGAAACTTTTTAGACAAACCAAAAATATGTGAACGAAATGAAGGGGAAGCCGTAGATACCAAGGTGAAGTGTACAATGTGTGTTTCCGTGTATTAAGACCTCGTTAGACGTAAACAAAAAATAAGTTGTTTATTTATTTTTTTAATGCAGTTTTAACTATGTAAACGTTTGGACTATCAGTCGAGCAAGCATCGATGTTAGTGGGGTACTCAATAATGTGTAAAAAGACACAGAATAGGTGTAGTTATAAAGTTTTGAGTGAACAGAAGCACTATGGGCTCAGTGTGTGTAAATATTCGTGGGATAGAACTTTGAAGTACATAAAACTGATTGTTGAGTACTTTGGTATGTTACCGACTAATATAATAACTATAGTAATATTCTTTAAACCTGTATACTTTGAGCTGCACATTTATCTTTTTTATTACCATGTAGAAAAACCTACTTAGTTTGAAAGCGTATTTTCTTGAACAATTTCCTCATTCATAACTGTTGATTTTCCTCTTGTTACTAACGTACAGAAAGTATAGAAACATAAACATAAACATGTTCTAAATCAGTATTTCAGTATCATCTATCAATTATCGCCTTCATAATCAGTTCAGTGGCTTGTATATTTTTCGCATTAGCGCCCATATAGACAAGGATTCTATTCATTCTGGCGCCCTTGGTCTTAATCGGCGCTCAGATCATGTATTCCGTTTTATAGACTGCACCATCATCATTGCATGTTTGTGTTTACCAAGGTTAAGGGATTATATTTATGGGCTTATTGCGCAAATGTTCTCAATTAATTGCTTGGTACTGTAACGAAACTATGATTGCTATGATACAGAGAAAAAAAATGCTTACGTCATAAAATGTGAATGTTTGTTTACAATAAGATGCCAGAAGAGATTCTAACTTTTTTTTTTACAATTCTTATGTTAAAATATGTGTCATAGCTTTCTTGTTTCTGCTTTTATGCTCAGTCAATAATATAGTAATAAGTTTGAATGCAATTTACTAACACAATATTTTTTCTATTTTTTCCCGTTCCTTTTTTGTTATTTGTTTGTCTTTCCTGTCCCGAAAACTACCAACCTGTCAATAAAAAAAACGTAACCGTTATTCCTAACACCCTTCCATATTTTTTTTGTAACGATCTTTTTTTGCAAATCAAACAAAAAATGTCCAAAATTGTTGACCGTTTAATTAAAAACAATTTGCCCTTTAACGTAACGTTGTCTTAATTGGTTAATACATCCCGTTGCCGTCGCAATATGTAATGGCTGTCACTCGGCTCGTGCGTGCTCTATTTGTGTGGTCTATTGTCGGCACACCATTGTTATAAACTATTTATAACTCGAAAATAAATTGGTTTTGTGCATTCGTTCATTCAATGATGTTATATGAATGAATAACTTCGATATCGGGGATAATTATCATTAATGTTTATTCAATGACACATTTTTTCTGTGTTGTTAATGATCATCATCACAATTTCTTTCCGCATTCTGTCAATGCAAATGTTGCCCCAAAAAACACTATTTTTTTGTTTTTTTTCAAAAAATAAATTTCCTGCGTTTCCTACTGTACCTTTCCCCCCGCCCCACCCCATGTTTGTTGCGTTATCCAGTCGCCCATAGCAAATCATACTTCCGGTGCTCGGTAGACGGGACGTACGAAGAAGAGTACAGCTGCTGGCCACCCGCTGTCTGCATGATCCTCATCTCTTTGGTGGAGATCATACTGTTCTGCTACGATGCCGCTGAAGGCCACACCCAGGCCAATGGAACTATCGCCAAGCTGTTCATCTACAACCCACACAAGAGGCAGGAGGCGTGGAGGTTTATTACTTATATGCTGGTTCATGTTGGGTGAGTTGTTTATTTTTTTAAATAATTTCCGTTAGTATAGTGAGGGTCGTCCATCCCTGCATAACATGAAACAATGTCGTCAGTACAACCCTTTTTTTGGGGAATTCCTCTTAGTTACCCTCTGCCAGGGGAGAAAGAAGGGTTGTAATATGGTTCTCTTGGTTGTTAAAAACCGATCTAGGATAAAAACTAACTTATAATGAAGTGGCATCAAAAAAGATTGATGGATTTTGTGAAAGATGGTGTGGTTAAAGAGGAAGTGAATTCTGAGATGACGGCTAAAAAAGTTGTATGGAAAGAAAAGTCGTACTGCACGAACACAAACCCCTAATAAATTGGAACAGGTCCAGGAAAATGATGATGGAGCAGTGGTCGCCTAGTGGTATCAGCCCCGGCTTATGGTCGTGGAGTCCAAAACAGGCAGCCGCTTTATGTAAATAATTTCATCACCACTTAACGGTGAAGGAAAACATCGTGAGGAAACCAGCATATCTTAGAACCAAAAATTCGAAGACATTTGTAACATCTACCAACCCGGGTTTGGCCCGCGTGGTAGATTACAGCCCACTCCCTCTCACAGAAAGGAGGCCTGTGTCCCAGCAGTGGGAACATTATAGGCTGATTATGCTTTGCTATGCTAGGAAAATTATGATGATGATTCGTGGAAGAACTAGCTGTGATGTTCCTTTGATGATAATGAATGATGAGAAGCTCCATGCAGCCATATAGATGCATCTTCGAGAATGATACTAGGGTATAATGTTAAGAAAATTGGCACTAGTCATCGCAGCGTCCTCCTCTCAATTATGTGCAACCGGATCTAAGATATCCGCCACGAATTAGGAACGCGAGTTGGTCTTAATGATAATAACTTCAGTAAATGAATGTGCACCTAGTATGAATGTAAGCCAGATCGCCAGGTGAATTGTGTTGAATGTAATGAAATTTTTCGTGTTTATTTTTATAATGAGAGAGTATACCACATCTGATGCATACAGCAATGGAGTACAAGGCCAAAACCAAGAAGGTCGGTCGACCTATCTACACATGGAACGACAACTTAAAACTGGACATGAAGTAATTCGACAAGGGAATCGATTTTTGGATGAATACGGCGGAAGACAAAAATAAGATTAGGATTGCTGCTTGTGAGATATACAAAAAACCGGAAACGGATAGTAGCGAGAACTCCGACGATGACATTGAAAACAGCAATATCTAACACAACATAACATAGCAGAGCAATGACCTATAAAATTATATATTATACCTACAAAATTTGTACGCCGTTATTGGCAAAACATGGACGCTCACATTTATTAATTTAATACCTTGCATGTCTCTTTATTCAGTTTATGTAAACGCATGTTTGACAAATAAATTATCTTTATCTTTATCTTTTAATGACATACAAAAACTACTGTTACAATTTTACAAGTACAGACGCCAGCCTGCACATCAAGCTACCCGAAACTGTCTTTCCCAATCAAACTTGAACCTAATGCTTTAGCGATAAAGTTGAAAATCTATTAAAGAAATTTGACAGATTGTAGTAGCTTGATGTGCTTGACGTCTGTACCTAAATATTTGCACACCCCTTGACATTGTGAGTATTGTTGATGCAAAATGCATTGTGAATAATCAGCGGGGTTTATTTTATTTGAGTACAGTTCTGGTAAAAGAGAACTACGTTATTTATGTGTATGCATTGTCATGGTAATATTTAATGAACTCGACCTTTGAATCTAAAATCGCCAACATGCAGTTTCACTCTACATACAAGGTGGCAGGGACATCGACGCGCAACCATGGATTCAGTATATGATTCTTATGATCCCCTATATGATGCGTAACACACTATAAATCACAATCTAAATCATTTTGAAGGATATTGCTAATCCATTGCTTCATATGTTCGAAAAATGTGTCTGCTCAACAACGTAAATAACGCAATGAATGTTGTTGAACTATTAAAATGAAAGCCATTCCTACTATCAGTGTGTTACGCTATTGTATTACCCCGCAGTACCAAAATATTGGTTTTGGTACCAAGGCCTGCTCTTTACACTGTGACAGTCTCTTCCTAAAGCTCGATGTGTTATATTAACGCCCGGGCATTATAACTACTAATCAAAACTATCAAAAGTATCTCATCACTTTACCCATATCTGTTCCAGCGTGGTCCACCTACTAGTCAACCTCCTCGTGCAGCTCTTCCTCGGTGTACCCCTGGAGATGGTGCATCGATGGTGGCGAGTAACCCTGGTGTACCTTGCTGGGGTGGCTGCAGGGTCCTTAGCAACCAGTCTGACAGACCCTAAGGTGTATCTAGCGGGTGCTTCGGGAGGCGTGTATGCATTGATCGCTGCTCATGTCGCTACTATTATCATGGTAAGCTTTGAAGATGTTGTTTTGTTTTTCCTAATTCTCATGTGTTTGCATCGCGATTATATTCGAGAGGATTACATAATATAATATGTATATGCGTAAGAATATATTTGGCTCTTGATGGTCCTTGGTTCACTCACAAAATATTTGCTAGTAAACCCTAGTAGTACCTACTTACCTTGAACTTTAACGGCCTTAACTCTTTACATTTATTTAATAAATGTTTGTATTAAGATGTTAGCCGCGATAGTCGCGACCGGGCAGAAGTAGGTCCTATTTAAAAAAAAAAATGTGGAAAAAATATCACGAAAAGGTGAAATTAATTGTTAGGATAAACTAAAAAAACTCCCTTGTATTATAATTGAATAAAAACCACAGAGTCGCTAAATAAAATGACAATAGTAATCCATAGAGAGAGAGTGAGCTCTTCGATCTGCAAATCAAAATGCGTTGTTCTAAAAAAGTTTTGTCCTCATTAATATCCACCTGTACATTCCAGAACTGGTCAGAAATGGAGTTCGCGATTATTCAGCTACTAGTATTCTTGTTGCTGGCTTCGGTGGACATCGGTACGGCCGTGTACGACCGCTACTGGCGCCATCTGGACCAGAACATCGGATACGTGGCGCATTTGGCCGGTGCTATTGCCGGTATGTATTTACCCCTTAAAGTTATTGCGTGCCAAACAGACAAAGTTTGGGTCTCGGGACGTCTTGTGTGTTGAAGGCCCAAGACTTTTTGTAAAGGACATCATTAATTTTTTACTATTACAACGAAAATCGATCATTAACCCCTCGGCTGCTATTTGAGATTGAAAATGCCAAAAATGAGATTTTAATAAAAAGTTTATAGTTAAAACGTGTTCAGGATGTTAAATTCAAATAAAAGTTGTTATTTCTTTACTGTTATGCTTACAACACTTGTTATAAAAATATGTCAATTAAATTTGGCTCTTGCTGTAATAGTAAAAAATGTTCAAGATGTTATTTCCCATCAGAAAATGGTACTTTTTTTCTGGCACTTTAATTTTTGGGTATAAAATGTTCAACACTTGAATGATGTCCTTTAGTTGTCTCGGGTCCCGAGACTTTCGATTCGAGACATGAGGCACTGGCCGCCACAGCTTACAGTCCTACATTTCTCTACCTGAGTTCAACACAATTCGTCATAAATAGCAGCATCTATTGTCTACTAACAAAAAAAATACTGCGATCTCAAATCTGTTTGCGAAAGGTGCTGATTTTTCATTAGCCTTTATGATCAGTATTTTTTGTATGTTGTCAATGAATGGTGACCGAAAATAGTGGTAGCCCATTGGTAATGGCCTCAGGCAGGCTTTACTTTATGTAAAAATAATTTAATCACCGCTGCTCTCAAAACGGTGAAGGAAAACATCGTGAGGAAACCGGCATGTCCTAGAACCAAAAATTCGAAGACATGTGACATCTATCCAACCTGCACTGGGCCCCGTGTTGGATTACGGCCCACTCCCTCTCACCGAGAGGAGACCTGTGTCCCAGCAGTGGGAACATTATAGGCTGATTATGCTATCAATAAAATGTAGTCAGCAATTCGGCATCGGATGTTCACGGGCTAGCTGATTGATGATTATGATTAACATTTTATTTTCTGTTTCCAGGTCTCCTAGTAGGCATCGGAGTTCTTCGTAACCTGGAAAAGAGGAAATGGGAGAAGCGTCTATGGTGGGCGGCAGTCCTACTGTACTGTTCTCTAATGATCGCGGGCATTCTCGCCAACATCTTCTGGAAAGCGAGGTTCCAGCCTAGCAACTAGCTTTAGTGACGTCACCGTTCTAAGTCTGAACCTACTGTGAGGTACCTGATATGGATCACAGGCTTCTTGTGTTTATGTTTATACGAAGTAGCTTTTATTGTAAGTCATAGTTTTGGAGTTATACTGATGCCATTAAAGGGTTTTGCGGACAATTTCTACAACACACTATCGGCAGTAGCAATGGCTTTCATTTTGACAGTTCAACAACATTCACTGCGTTATTTGCGTTGTTGGGCAGACAATTTTTTTGAACATATGACGCAATGGATTAGCAATATCCTTCAAAATTATAGATTGAGATTGATAGTGTATTACGCAGGTAGATAATATTTTCCACATGACCCTTCGAATGATGTCAGTAGCCTAGCTTTTTTTATACAGCCTTAATGGATTTATGTATACTATAGGAATTGTTAAGGGTTCTGGAAACAGCCTGCAGAGCTATGTTAGGTTCGAAACATAAAATATTAAAACTAAACTTTACTGCTCTCTTGGCGATCTTTATAAACTATATTAAAATATCTACAACCAGCAAAACGTATGTAAGAAAATGAAGCTATTGTACCATGTATTTAACACTTGTTCCATAATAGATTAGATTTTGCAAAAATAAACGTAGCATTTTCTGAACTGAACACTGGGGCCTATTTCTATAGTACACACGACAACACATCAATACATTCCCAGTTTTAGCTGACCTCGCATTGTATAGGCTTTTCGTACAGTGAGAAGTCAGCTTATACTAGAAATGTATAGCTTGATATGGCGTCGTGCGTACCTAATATTGCTATTTTTGGAGCTTTTTATTAGTAAATTATTGTATAGTTATTGTAATTTATATGCCCCATGTTAATTTAAGGAAAATTATTTTTTTATGAAATTACCACACTACGTGAATATCCCGTGTCGTAGCCATTTTAGGCTACGTACGAAAGGTGGCTTGTTTAGCGCCTAGAGCTTAGCGAGTTACCTTGCGAGTAGCGGAGTGAAACGAACGCTCTAGAATTGTCGCAAGCAGCCCCACTGCGTGCTTGGCGCCTTCGCTAGTCGCCTAAAGTGTATAAAGTCTATTCAAACTAATGTTTCAAATTGATGTTATTTCAAGTTAAACAAATATCAACTTTATTTTCGTTGTAATTAGGTTGATTTCAGAGTGACTAGCACTATTGAAAAAGTTATAAAAATGAATAAAGTTGTAGCGTAAACTGAACTTTATTGCGTAGGAATTAAGGTTATTTTTCCACTGTCAATGCGTATGCGTACGTAGCCCTATACAACTGTCAAAGACTGACAGTTATAATTTGAATAAACGGACAATTTAAGTCGGTAGTCAATTTGATAAACAAAAAATCACCCTGGCTGTATTTAGCATAATATACTGAACTTTATAAACTACGTTAAAGGTCCTTTACAAATATTCTTGTGGGCTTTGTCTATTTTCCGACCTAAACGCTGATTCAATTAATATATTTCACAGTTTTAAGAATAGGATAGTTTTAATTACTGCTTTTAAAAGCAGAATTTGACCTGATTCAATTATTTTAAGCTATTATCGAACAAACAATTACAACGGAGAAGATCTATCGAATTTTGTATTTAAAAAATATGTAAGTTTAGACCACTTTTTATAAACATAAAAAAAATTTATTCAAAGTACCTACTGCCTTTTCATAATAATAGATAGTGCCTTTTGGGTAATTAATTATAAAGATTTTAAAGAATTCTTGTATTTAAGCCTGTATGTATTTTTGTACATAACTTTCCTCTCTCTCCGGCTTTTTTACGAGTACACTAAGAATAAGTTGATATGTTATGAATTTGTGGAATGTGATGTGATATCACCATGCATGCATATAGTCCGTGCAGTTCCCGACTCTTATGTCATTGTAATAAGGTATAAATTGCAATGATTCGCGTTCGTGTAATGTAACGACTGTACAGGGTGGCCGGGACATCGACGCGTAAACTGTAACCATGAATTCAGAACGTGACTCTAGTTGAAAAAAAAAAATAGTTTCATAGTAAACTGCGATACCTACGCGGTCAAAATATATGAAACAGATTTTTTGAGGGGGTTCTGTATCATGTTCTGAATCTATGGTAACATGCTGCGCGTCGACGTCCCTGCCACCCTATATTATGTATCGTGGTGTCATTGTACAGTATTGTGTAACTGCAGTATTGTCCTGTGCCGTCCTGTAGCGTTGCCATAGAAACGATACTAGCTTAGTTTTACTTGTATGTAAATAGTTGTAAGAATCTGAATGCTTGTTTATAAGGAGTTATATTAATTTAGCTATTTTTACTATGCTGGCCTTGGTGATGTAAGAAGGAAACCGCTTACTTCCATTTATTGGACCCAGTATTGGATCAAATATCATATTGGCACCAACTACTTCACCAAATAGTTGGGGCCAAGATTTGTGGTCCGGTTGCACTATAAGGGTGCGTACAAAAATTAACAAAGATCGCGGTTAAGAAAAAGTATGCGTTCATAACGTATTATCCGATGTATACGCATCCTTAGTCTGAGGAGTTTAGAATGTGTACATGGGTTTAAAAGGGAGCCTGAAAAAGTATTATCCTACGAATTACATTTAAAGACATTATTTACTAGCTTCGCTTAAGTTTCTCTATTATAAGAGCTGCTTAGAAAATGTATTTCTTGCTGCAGTTATAATGTTGCTAAATCGATGTGAAAACTCTTTTTATAAATATTGGTCCTTGGTAGCTCTGGACAGAGAGAGGTGGAAAAAGAGTAGGGTTGCATTTGCCCAGCAGTGGGACATTAACAGCTAATAAAAAATGGATGTGATTCTAATTGTAAATAAAATAACGCACAGACTTCTGACTTTCATACGGTCAAAAGACGCATTTTACCTATTACCTACAATTTGTTCCTAAAACTAACGTTGAATTATACAGCATGTATCAAAAACGTGTGGTCATATTTAAGGGTGCGGTACAGGCCATCAAACTGAACAACTTTCTCCATGGAACCAACATCGTAATGGCGAAAAAATAATCAGCCTCCGCATACATTTTTCTCGATTATTTCTTTGCGAATACGATGTTAGGCCCAGGGTGGCTACTTGTTAAGCACGAAATATTTTCTGCCGAAGTTACGGGCGTTTCATATTCCGTATCACCTACGGACATAAGTTTAGTTCGGCCCCCAACTAAACTCATCCGACTCTATCATGTTCTCCCGATTTGACAGTTGTCCTTACTCACGATATGTTTTTGCCCGTACGAAAAAGTTAATTAATCGGGAGTAGAGTCCATTACAAAGCTTCGAACTTCTTTAGGACGGGCTCGTCTCTTTGTTGACGGGCTTAGAGAATTGGATCCTAGACATGCAGTATTTCCGAAAATTTTGGTATTTCAGCACAATTTGAGCACAAATATTATTCTATGTATGTATATTAAGTCCTAATAGTCGTATAAGGTATGAACGTGAAAAAAACACATCACGTGCCTTATTTTATAAACAAAATGTACATACTTACTAGTTTCTATGCATTTACTGTCGATGTTTCTACATTTAAATAATATTTTTTGTATACAGATGTAATATTTTTGTATATTTCCTATGTGTTGGGTGTTGTTATTGTTTTTAGAGTAAATGAATGAATTTGAGCGTATTTGTTAGCTGCTAGACGTCTTGTAGTTGCCATTAAATTGCATTATTTACGTTTGTTATGCTTAGAGATGTATTTGTATAGTTTTTTTTTTTCACGAAGCGACGCGCGCTTTACTTGTGTTTACCAAGTATACAGACACGCTGTGAATGTGTGTACGCGCAGGAGCTCTCGCTATCGTCTGACACAATGGCGAAGTCGGAAGTGTGTGTGTTGTGTGCTGACACTACTCGTCTTCACGCACACATTCACAGCGTATTTGTACACTTGTTACCACAAGGAAAGCGCGTGTCGGTTCGTGAGATAAAAATACTGTATCTATTATATAATAGTGTGGTGTATCGACTCTTGTTTTGTAACTTCTATAGACAGTTTACACAATGGTCAATGCTGGCTACACTTTGATGTTCATTTGTTCATTACTGAATACCAAGCACGGTGTTTTCTGTTACCTATTATGTGACCTGACTCCTGACAGACGTTGCTCTGTTCAAATTTAATTCTTTTAGAAAAAGCACTTTTAGTTTTCCCTAATTTTCCGTGCAACTTTTCTTTTTTTTTTCCTAGAACTCTCTTTCAGGCTATTACAAACATTTTAAAACAATAAAATATGATAAAGATTCTCGTTGTTGCTATGGACTGATGGATGTCGAAAATTCATAACACCCCGCATTCTTTCAAGTATGTTGGACTTTACAGTCTTATCAAATAGAACTGCATTGATAAGAGTACCTTCCTACTGATAGTAATCACTGTAATCAGTAATCCGATTCTATATTCCAAGATTGCAGTTTAAATTTTCAATATTGATGAATAGCTTGATAAAATAAAAATAAAAAAAGTGACAGCAAAGAGGTTTACAAGCCAAGAGTTTCATTGTGTTCATGTTAGTATTTATTTTGTATTTATTATTTTAAGAGTAAACAAAGTTCTAATCTATATCCTACATCAATGGCTTTTTCCCATTATACTGTAGAATTTGATAGTAGGTAACTAAGGGCTAATTTTTCAATCATCTGATAACTTTATTCGAGGAATATTTTTTTTGGAAATTATGACAGTTGTTTTATATAAAAACTGTCAGACGTCAATTTTGTTCGTCCAATAAAAGTTATCTGTCAATGCAAAAATTAGCCCATAGTGTCTTTTTAATTTATATTCAATTTTATTTTAAAACTATCTGACCCGACACACGTCCTCTAAAAAAGGAATATTATAGAGGATGCTCTGTTTTCCGGAAAACTTTCCACTTTTCTCAAAACATAATTCCGACTATTACGAAAATTTTAAAACAGAAAAACAGCAAAGGCGGTGCCGCCGTTCGCAAGTGATGGTCCTATCAATGAACAGCATTTCATTTTTATTTCTATAGATTCGACGTGTTCTGAAGCCAAACCATATATTCCGCTAATAGCATATAGCCCCACTATAATAGATAGCTTTTAACAGGATTTTTTGGGCTTTAAACCCCCTTACCAAATAATATTCTGGTGAAACGATCAAAGAAATACATAATATTCCAAAAATACGCAGCAAGTACAGTACCTTGAGATTATTTATTATTATCCTATTTTCATTACGTAAAGTTTATTTGTAAGTGAATTTGTTAGCATAAGTTCCTGTGTTATCTTGTACCTATCTACTGTTTTATTTGCACAATACTTGTTGTATGATTTGAGATTATTAACGGCGGAAAGGAAAGAGATAATAAACTGCATTATTTTTATTTGTTTTTTTTTTTTATTTTGTTATTCTCATTTCACTACATATGTAACCTATCCAAGATATACACACTCACCACACACAATATACGCTCTTAAGATACACAAAATGTCGAAGTAGGAATCCTAAAGGTAAAAAACTGCAAAACTGTGCGCATGCACTCTCATTCCCAGAAGCAAAGGATTTTTACGACGTTGAATAATAAAATAACCCTTATAATCAGTAGGTACAGTCAAGTGTAAGTTGAACGCTTGTTTCTGTGTCTATGTTCCTACACCTTTGCATTCTAAGTTATTGAAAATAAAGTGTATTATTCAATGTCATCACAATTAGATAATTTTTGACTCTGTGCGGAGCTTTTGTTGTGCTAAAAGAGAAAATATCATGAAGTTACGCCACTAAATTTTAGCCACCTTGCTCTAGTCGACAACCAGGGCAAAGCTGTTGGAGTAATGGTGCGATTGAAAACCGAACTCTTGCTTTTACAATGGGGTAGAAATTAACAAAATATCGATCTTATAAATCTCTACGTCAACACCATACAAGTAAACGGGCAGGCAGACCTAATCAGAATTTTACTAAATGTGTTTATTACGTAAAACGAAACGCACCATACTATGACACGTCAAATGACATACTGCTTATAATGATACCAACTTAAAATAAGTTACCTCAATTGAGGGTTTTCTTACTGGAATATTGAATTTAATCGTTTCAATTTTGTAATTTTGCAAATCGCAATTGTAAAAGGTTTCGACAGATAATTGAGTATCTTTCGTTTCAATTATGGATAATTATTAAACATACATAATTAATATGCTTTTGAAATTCTACGAAGATAAGTACCCGAATTCTAATATGTAATCATAATAATTTTGGAACCCAAGGTACACACGGCTACACATCAAGCTATACATAACCTAAGAAAAACTTATACAATGCGAGGTCAGCTAAAACTGGAAATATATAGCTTGATGTGTAGCCGTGTGTACCTAGTTTTCAACTATCCTCTATTGGTAGGTTTCAAACTTTATGAGTGGTCGATTAGGTAAATGTCTAAGAGGCTTATGAAAAGCAAAAAATGATGGTAAAATTGCCAATGGGTCTGGTAACCCAGTCTTTAAGAAATGCGTCAGCTGTCACTGCGTACAAATACCTATTATTGCCCTTCTTATCATTTTTGTAATTAATTTACATTTAACGTCGCGCCGCTTACCATGTTTACGGCGCTAAAGTAGTGTTTACGTTCCTACATCGTCTGTAAACGGTAAATACCCTCACGCACATGACTAGCTCTCTATAGAGGAGCAAACATGTTGCTTGTTCACACGTGTTTATTTGTGTTATTTGCGCTATTTATTGATAGCTGTGTGCCCCGATCTATCGAGGTGAATGACGAACATTTCCTTTTGGCCCCTAAATATCCAAAATACGATGATTTGGTGAAGTTAACAAATGAATTGGAGGCGACGTATCCGGATCTGATCAAGTCATATTCAATTGGGAAGTCCGTGCAAGGACGGCAACTGTTGGTGCTGCAAATAAGCGAAGATGTTAAGTCGCCGCATTATGAGCGGCCATCAGTCAAGTATGTGGCCAACATGCACGGTGATGAATCTATCGGCCGCCAGCTGATGATATACTTGGCCCAATATTTGTTGGCCAATTATGGACAAGATGACCGACTCACGAAGCTGGTGAATACAACTGATATACACTTGATGCCGTCGTTGAATCCTGATGGATATGAGAGCAGTGAGGTAAGGAACATTATTGTTAATTTTGAATGTATGTGAATTATTCTTTGTCAAACCTGTTTGTCACAAGATTCGACAGGTTTGTGTGTATAGCTGGTGAATGGTTACATCACTTGTGAGTGTCACTATTATAATTAACATAAAATTATGAATATGTTTATGCCAATAACATTATCAATTTTTATCTAATAAGCTCGATATTTACTCAACTTCAACTCAAATCCTCTCAAATCTGAGGGTATTGTGACTGCTTATAAAATAGTATTATTATTCTTTAAAATTGCAGCAGACTGGAAAAACCCCACACATGTAAAATATTAATTTGTCGTAACATCCTTATAATTTTGTAAAATACATCCTTGATATTATTGTATAACCTGCCAATATAAAATCAATACTAATATTTTTTTTGTAATAATAATGAATCATACAAGGTTAAAGGAAACTTTGTAAATCATTTCAAGTAATTTAAAACTAGAACCACACCAGCAGGTTTAATACTGTTTCTATAGTTATTAATTTATAATAATATTTTCCTATTTATTTGCTTAGTGTAATTTTTAGGGTTCTGTACGGACGGACGGACCCTATTACTATACCACTGCTGTCCATCTGTCCGTCCATCCATCCGTCCATCTGACTGTTAGCAGTTTTTTTTTAATGTTGTAGTCATTTACTTAAATGATTTTATTTCTGTAAGTAGGTCTATACAAACACTTTTACATGTCAATCATATTAACAAGATGTGGTTGGTGTTTCCTATCTGACTACTCTAAGAAGAAAGTCAGAAAGAGAAAAATCATACCAACTGTGTTACAAACATGATAACTGGATAACTCTCAATGTTGGTGTTATCTGACCATGATTATGTCTGGACGTTAAAAGAGACTGTCACTTCTGAGTTTGCTATGACTCAGAAGTGACAGTCTCTTTTGACGTCCAGACATAATCTTGGTCGTATAACACCAACATTGAAAGTTATCCAGTTATCATGTTTGTAACACAGTTGGTATGATTGTTCTTTTAACAGTTGTTATAATTTCATAAAATAAATAAAATTTGTGTGTGTATGACTAGATGTATGAATATAAATGAGGCAAAAGGAGTATGTGAGGATCGTAGCAGATAGCTTTCTGTAGTTTTTGTCTACCTCCATAGTAGAAGGTGTGAGTTTATGTATGTATGTCTACGCCTTTATTTCTGTAATAGGTAATAGGTCCAGCGGGCTGGTGTCCGCAACTCCACGACAATGCGCGTATTTTGCGTATGGGTGGGAAAATCGATCATTCGATCCACCCCAGCTCCTCAAGGAAGGCCAGCAACGCCTTGATGTTACTGACCGTCTCACGTAGGGTACCTGGGTTGCCGAAGTACTTTGCCCTGTACGTAGCGAACACCGGGCAGTTTAGCAGCACATGCGCCGCTGTCTCGTCATCCTCCATGCAGGCCATGCACAGCAGACTGTCTGTTACTCCTATGACATAGAGGTGTTTGTTAAATGACCTCCCTTTTATTTCTGTAGTGCTATTCTGTAAAAATCTCACCGTGAAAAGTTAGATGAAGTGAGCTGTCATAGTGTCAATCCCTAGCATCGGGTGGAATGATAGCTCATATACAAAGTCATCACGGTGATCTTTTTAGAGAATAGCACCGTTGGTTCTACAACGTTTTTAAAAGATTTTTCTATAATATACCTAATGAAAATGATTTTTCTTTAAATATTGATGTTCAATGCACTCTTTTTAAACAAAGTCCTTTGACAAAGACCTCTGCTTACTATACAACTTCATATCAATGGTTACTTCATGAAACAGTTCTAAATATGTTACACAAAAGGAAAACTTTGCTTATAATTGGAATCTATTTTAGTTATAATATCCCACTTGTAGCAATTAGTATTGTATTCATTTAAACATCAGAATAATATGATACAACAGTCTACAATTAAAAAGTTATCTGATCTGATTTCCTCACGTTATTACATGCCTGGAGCATGTAATAAAGTTAATTTACATAACAAGAAAGTATTACATTCAGTAAGTTATAACACAACAGCAACAAGTACAAAAGTGACCTTCTCAAGGTTATGTAACAATTTAAAAAGCATTTCCTCCAATCACACTAAGATAGTTTTTTTCTGATAGTTTTTGCACCAAACGAGAAGTAAAGGAAACCTTAATTACCTATAAATCCTTTATTATTACATAACATAACATCACGACTGTATTTCTCGCAGGGTTAGGCAGAGGTGCACCTAAAGTCTATTCAAACTAATATTTCAAATTTATGTTATTTCAAGTTAAACAAATATCAACTTTATTTTAATGGATATTAAGTTGATTTCAGAGTGACTAGCACTATTGAAAAAGTTATTAAAATGTTTGAAGTTGTAGAATAAACTGAACTTTATTGTGTAGGAATTAAAGTTATTTTTCCATAAACTTTATTTGTTTACATTTTTGGCAAATAAATCGCAACGGCAGATTATAGTACACCCACATTAAGCCAGTTAAGTCCCATGGAATAGTGGGCGAGCCTATTGCCATCAACCGGCCACAAATCCAGACTCCAGGCTGCTACTGAAAAATTCCAGATGGAAAAACCCAATAACACTTTGCCCAACCAGGGAATCAAACCCAGGACCCCATGTTCAGCAGTAGCACTTGTGATCACTAGGCCGACGAGCCACTTACCAATAGAAGAAAACAACAAATCCTTTATTGTTTTTATGAGTGATTTTTTATTTATTTATAGCCTTGTTTTCAGAGTGATTCTAATGAATATCATGTTGTGTTCGATACCAGTTCTGGGGCTGTGTGTGCCCTTTGGCAAAGGCCTCCTCCAACCTTCCAATTCTCCCTGTTCCTGTGCCTGTCTAGTCCATGACTTTCCAGCCTGCTCTCACCAAGTCACCCTGCCATCTTTTCAAGGGTTTTCCTTTCTTTCTCTTCCCTTTCCTAGGGTACCATAGGGTCACTGTTTTGTTCCACTTCTCTTGTTCCCTGACAGCGTGGCCGGCCCATCTCCATTTTAGTCTTCTTATTATTTTTACGTGTGATAAAGCTTGTATTTAATAACAAACTCAATTACTTCGATAATTCAGTTTACCCTTGTACGAGTTTATGGGTACCTTCTTGTAATTGAGTTCAAGTTATTCTGTCATTATGTACATTACCGTATTTACTTTAAATCACGAGATTAGCTTAAAATTTTAATTGTGCTGATAATGTTTAAGATATAATCCAATTTTTTTCTTAATAATGAAGATTATTTATTTAATAAAGAACACCGTATACACACATATGAATTCAACATGGTTGACAATAGTATATTTAGGAAAGGTACTGTTAATTAATTGTTAGTACACAAATAAATAAAGTTCACATTTAATTATGCATAATCAGGCTATAATTTTCCCACGACTGGGGCCCAGGCCTCCTCTCTGTAAAAGGAAGCGGCCCGTAATCCACCACATGGGCTCAGTGCATGAAGCTTTATCAAAACATATGAAAATATTTCAAAACCTAATTATTAAAAAACAGAATAACCATGGAGTTTTTTTCCGGCCAGTTTCTTGCTTATTTCTTCTTCTCCATCAGAAACAACAAATTGGAACCGTGCACCTAGCTTCTGAAGTTTCTAAATTCCCTATGTAGTTTTATGTGTAAATAAAATATTTTGAATTCGAATGTAATGAAAATACAAAGTGAATCGAAACGACAATGCCGACAGTGCCAGGTGGATAGACACAAATTCAAAGCCATAAAATCAGATATGCAAATAGGTAAAATTAGCATGACAAACACCAAACCAGTTAAACAAGCGTGGAACACATGGTTTTCTCTGTGCATTGTTACATGGCCTTTTTGTTAAAAATAGATTTTTATTGTTTATCTTTTGATCTGCACGCCACACTGGCAAAGCATGTGGTGCTCGTTAGCAGTAGGCAATAAGACATTTGTAGGTCAAATTCAGGGCCATTACAGGCTGACTGCCTCGTTGGTCCAATGCATAGCTTTTCAACGTGGGTGATAACGCCCTCTCGTGGGCGTTTGAGACTATTAGGGGGGCAATAGAAGACCCAGAGAAATTTATGTATACTATCTTAAGACTATATAACACACGTTTGAATATAATCGTGCCAATAGCTGTTTCAGATTCGCAACCGATAATAAATTTAAAAAAATGGTGGCTCTAGAAAAAAATATATTCTCAAAGTGGGCGGGTTTTTGGTCTCGCGCGGTCTTAGCCTTGATGTACTCATTGACAGTGATCTGTGGTGTAGCGGACCTGAGTTCTTAAAAACCCGGTGGGCAAAATAAGGTTAAGAGCCTATGGTCTAGTTGTTTTAAGCACTACTGCTGAGCATCAGGTTCTGAATTCGATTCCCAGGTCGGAAGTATTATTGGGTGTTTCTATTTGGAATTTCTCAGTAGCAGCTTGTGCCTGGTTGACAGCAATAGGCTCTCTACACTGTTACATGGGACTAAAAACATAACTGGCGAAATGTGGGGGTACTATAGAACATTTTACAGTCTGGCTGGACAGCCAGGTTTAGAAGGGTATATATTTGGGGGGAGGGGAGCGAGTGAGAAAACCCCCAGGGAAGACTATGTGAAAGTAGCTATAATGTTTAAAAGTAATAACTTAGCCTGACTGCATCTATAACAACAAATAACAAACCGAATAGATGGCCGATGGAGCCGAAAGGTTCTGAAGTGGCGACCGCGTACCGGAAGACGTAGCGTTGGAAGGTCTCCCATAAGGTAGACCGGCGACCTTGTGAAGGCCGCAAGAACCCGTTGGATGCGAGAGGCACAGAACCGGTTGAAGTGGACGTGCTTGGATGGCCGATGGGGTCTATGTCCAGCAGTGGACGTCTTTCGGCTGAAATGATGAACTCTACTCTACATTATGAGAAATTCCATGTAGAAAAACCTAATAACACACCCAGACCCGGGAATCGAACCCAGGAACTCAGCTGTAGTGCTTAGAAATAGAAAGAAATCGTCATCTGCCTAGCCTTTTCACAACTATTTTGGGGTCGGCTTCCAATCAAACCGGATGCAGTTGAATACCAGTATTTTACATGCAGCGATTGCCTATCTGACCTCTACAACCCAGTTAAGGTCTATCCACACATATCAGGGCTTTGTCCGTGACGTGACAGGGCCGTGGCACTCACAAGGCAGACACTGAAGCTCCGTCGCCTTCCCGAACACGGACGTGTGTGAACGAGTTCATATAAAATGTATACACCGGGCTTCTGACGACCCGTAACGACTGTAAAAGATCCACGAATGACAACCGAACAGCCAGACAGAAATAGAAATAAATACAGTCATTTTGATGCTTTCTAAACTGCACTAAACAGTTGTTAACCTAAACACCACATAATGACACTCTTTGGCTCAGGTTGTTGGTTCTGAACTATCATTAAAATACAGTTATACACCGTTAAATTTTGATCGGTTTAATCCTTAAAAGGGGTCATACGGTACTCATCATTATGAACGACTTTTACTACGGGACCAACCCTGAAATCGTGAAAAAAAATATCTATTGATCCATATGTGGAGTTGTGCGAACATAAATCTATCAACTGATTTTTCTTTTCGGTCGAAATCGATTAAATTTAACGGTGTATTATAACAGTAAGTTCTAACACAACAGCAGCAAGTACAAAAGTGACCTTCTCAAGGTTATGTAACAATTTAAAAAGCATTTCCTCCAATCACACTAAGATTTTTTTCTGATAGTTTTTGCACCAAACGAAAAGTAAAGGAAACCTTAATTACCTACAAATCCTTTATTATTACATAACCTAACATCACGACTGACACGCAGGGTTAGGCAGAGGTGCACCTAAAGTCTATTCAAAGTAATATTTCAAATTTATGTTATTTCAAGTTAAACAAATATCAACTTTATTTTAATGGATATTAAGTTGATTTCAGAGTGACTTGCACTATTGAAAAAGTTATTAAAATGTTTGAAGTTGTAGAATAAACTGAACTTTATTGTGTAGGAATTAAAGTTATTTTTCCATAAACTTTATTTGTTTACATTTTTGGCAAATAAATCGCAACGGCAGATTTGTTAGAGACGTGATCACTAGGCCGACGAGGCACTTACCAATGGAAAACGGGGGTCTTTAATACATATACATACTTACAAATCCTTTATTGTTTTTATGAGTGATTTTTTATTTATTTATAGCCTTGTTTTCAGAGTGATTCTAATGAATATCATGTTGTGTTCGATACCAGTTCTGGGGCTGTGTGTGCCCTTTGGCAAAGGCCTCCTCCAACCTTCCAATTCTCCCTGTTCCCTGCCTGTCTAGTCCATGACTTTCCAGCCTGCTCTCACCAAGTCACCCTGCCATCTTTTCCAGGGTTTTCCTTTCTTTCTCTTCCCTTTCCTAGGGTACCATAGGGTCACTGTTTTGTTCCACTTCTGGCCGGCCCATCTTCATTTTAGTCTTCTTATTATTTTTACGTGTGATAAAGTAACAAACTCAATTATTTCGATAATTCAGTTTACCGTTGGACGAGTTTATGTGTACTTGTAATTGAGTTCAAGTTATTCTGTCATTATGTACATTACCGTATTTACTTTAAATCACGAGATTAGCTTAAAATTTTAATTGTGCTGATAATGTTTAAGATATAATCCAATTTTTTTCTTAATAATGAAGATTATTTATTTAATAAAGAACACCGTATACACACATATGAATTCAACATGGTTGACAATAGTATATTTAGGAAAGGTACTGTTAATTAATTGTTAGTACACAAATAAATAAAGTTCACATTTAATTATGCATAATCGGGCTATAATGTTCCCACGACTGGGGCCCAGGCCTCCTCTCTGTAAAAGGAAGCGGCCCGTAATCTACCACATGGGCTCAGTGCATGAAGCTTTATCAAAAATATGAAAATATTTTAAAACCTAATTATTAAAAAACAGAATAACCATGGAGTTTTTTTCCGGCCAGTTTCTTGCTTATTTCTTCTTCTCCATCAGAAACAACAAATTGGAACCGTGCACCTAGCTTCTGAAGTTTCTAAATTCTCTATGTAGTTTTATGTGTAAATAAAATATTTTGAATTCGAATGTAATGAAAATACAAAGTGAATCGAAACGACAATGCCGACAGTGCCAGGTGGATAGACACAAATTCAAAGCCATAAAATCAGATATGCAAATAGGTAAAATTAGCATGACAAACACCAAACCAGTTAAACAAGCGTGGAACACATGGTTTTCTCTGTGCATTGTTACATGGCCTTTTTGTTAAAAATAGATTTTTATTGTTTATCTTTTGATCTGCACGCCACACTGGCAAAGCATGTGGTGCTCGTTAGCAGTAGGCAATAAGACATTTGTAGGTCAAATTCAGGGCCATTACAGGCTGACTGCCTCGTTGGTCCAATGCATAGCTTCTCAACGTGGGTGATAACGCCCTCTCGTGGGCGTTTGAGACTATTATGGGGGGCAGTAGAAGACCCAGAGAAATTTATGTATCCTATCTTAAGACTATATAATACACGTTTGAATATAATCGTGGCAATAGCTGTTTCAGATTCGCGACAGATGGTAAATTAAAAAAAAATGGGGGGCTCTAGAAAAAAATATATTCTCAAAGTGGGCGGGTTTTTGGTCTCGCGCGGTCTTAGCCTTGATGTACTCATTGACAGTAATCTGTGGTGTAGCGGACCTGAATTCTTAAAAAGCCGGTGGGCAAAATAAGGTTGAGAGCCTATGGTCTAGTTGTTGTATGCACTACTGCTGAGCATCAGGTTCTGAATTCGATTTCCAGGTCGGAAGTATTATTGGGTGTTTCTATTTGGAATTTCTCAGTAGCAGCTTGTGCCTGGTTGACAGCAATAGGCTCTACACTGTTACATGGGACTAAAAACATAACTGGCGAAATGTGGGGGTACTATAGAACATTTTACAGTCTGGCTGGACAGCCAGGTTTAGAAGGATATATATTTGGGGGCAGGGGAGCGAGTGAGAAAACCCCCAGGGAAGACTATGTGAAAGTAGCTATAATGTTTAAAAGTAATAACTTAGCCTGACTGCATCTATAACAACAAATAACAAACCGAATAGATGGCCGATGGGGCCGAAAGGTTCTGAAGTGGCGACCGCGTACCGGAAGACGTAGCGTTGGAAGGCCTCCCATAAGGTAGACCGGCGACCTTGTGAAGGCCGCAAGAACCCGTTGGATGCGAGAGGCACAGAACCGGTTGAAGTGGACGTGCTTGGATGGCCGATGGGGTCTATGTCCAGCAGTGGACGTCTTTCGGCTGAAATGATGAACTCTACTCTACATTATGAGAAATTCCATGTAGAAAAACCTAATAACACACCCAGACCCGGGAATCGAACCCAGGAACTCAGCTGTAGTGCTTAGAAATAGAAAGAAATCGTCATCTGCCTAGCCTTTTCACAACTATTTTGGGGTCGGCTTCCAATCAAACCGGATGCAGTTGAATACCAGTATTTTACATGCAGCGATTGCCTATCTGACCTCTACAACCCAGTTAAGGTCTATCCACACATATCAGGGCTTTGTCCGTGACGTGACAGGGCCGTGGCACTCACAAGGCAGACACTGAAGCTCCGTCGCCTTCCCGAACACGGACGTGTGTGAACGAGTTCATATAAAATGTATACACCGGGCTTCTGACGACCCGTAACGACTGTAAAAGATCCACGAATGACAACCGAACAGCCAGACAGAAATAGAAATAAAAATAAATACAGTCATTTTGATGCTTTCTAAACTGCACTAAACAGTTGTTAACCTAAACACCACATAATGACACTCTTTGGCTCAGGTTGTTGGTTCGGAACTATCATTAAAATACAGTTATACACCGTTAAATTTTGATCGGTTTAATCCTTAAAAGGGGTCATACGGTACTCATCATTATGAACGACTTTTACTACGGGACCAACCCTGAAATCGTGAAAAAAAAAAATCTGTTGATCCATATGTGGAGTTGTGCGAACATAAATCTATGGATCAACTGATTTTTGTTTTCGGTCGAAATCGTTTAAATTTAACGGTGTATTATAACACTTATAGCAGAATGTCAACAGCCTGTTAATTACGTCAGCTATGACCTGGGGAATAATTGCGTAACACACTATCAGTAGCAATGGGTTTCATTTTGACAGTTCAACAACATTCATTGCGTTATTTACGTTGTTGAGCAGACGCATTTTTCGAACATATGAAGCAATGGATTAGCAATATCCTTCAAAATGATTCAGATTGAGATTGATAGTGTGTTACGTAATTAGGGTGCTGTGTGGCCTCCTCCGAATGACTTCCGATTATTTTATCTAGCAGATAAATTATTTCTTTCTAATAAGGGTTGATTTTTCAATATTGCGGCTTGACAGTTTTTGTATAGAAATTTGTCAAACTATCATAATTCATAATTAACAAAAATAATTAACATAATTAGCAAAAACATTAAACATTATTTTACATCTTCTCAAGGGGCTTCCAACCGGATTTAAACGTCATCTTTTTAGGTCTTCCAACCGGGTTGAAAACGGTTGACAAATTTTAAAATTAACTATATATTTGTTGGGTAATCGACATTGTTGTCGATAGCCTACGTTAGTGGATCTGCACAGCCACATCACTAGCTGGCCGCAAGAAGCAACGGCCGTACCATGCGATGCACCGCATAATTAAAGTATTGTTTTGTGATTTTTATATTTCATTCTTATATTTTTTCACGATTACGGTCGAAAGCGCACTAGTTCGCGGAGACGGCCATTTGACTAGAACATGGTCATTTTAAACATACCGCGACGATACAGACACGCCCCCTTGCCACTTCTTCTGTTTTTTACATTTCTATGCTCGTATTCAACAAGAACACTGTGAAATCGCTGATTTTAATATTGTTTATAAGAAATAGTATGAGGAAGGTCTTATCGCCTTATTGACTGTGACAAAGGAAATTATTATTGCAATTGCATGTGCAGTCGGTCATTGACTTCACTTTAGATAATAGAATGCTACTATTAAACACTGAATCTTTCCACATTAAACATACCTAAAATGTATTCAAAATAAAGTCTACATTTCAATGATGTGTGAATAATTTGACCTGAACTTTATTAATCGTCTTAATTATCAACTTCAGTACATATCTTTAGTAATAAATAAATAAATAAATATTTAGTACCTAGTTAGTAACTAGGTACTAGATATTTATTTATTTATTTACGTCCACCGTGCGTAACTAGTAGTTACGCACGGTGGACGTATCACATGATATATTCAGTATTGATATTTGCAATATGTATCAAATTTCTTTAATAGTTATTTACAAAATAACACTAAAATAACAAAATAATACCCTAAATTAAATAAAACTATTTACAAACTAAAATATAGCGTCGAAAAATTCATCGCCATCGCTGTCGACTGGTAAAGTACCCAAGACACTGGCGGCATTGCCACGTTGTATGGCAATGCTTAGCCTCTGGCCAAGGTAAAAGCCAGCCCTTGGGTCATGGCAAGTGTCAACCAGTCTTTTTGAAATTTCCTTAAAAAGACCATGCGCACTTGGACCCCACGGCCCGAGGGTTTCAACCCCAAACGGCTCGAAAATATAATTATTAATGAGGTTATTATATTTACGCCGCTTGAGGTTTTCTGCAGCCGCAGCAGCAGCACCAGCGCAACACGCTGACCCTGGAAGATGGGATGGCGCAAGAGTATCGACACAAGTTGCATCCCACACTAAAGGCCTACCTACCTTCCATGGAAATAAAGACATGCCGTCCGGTCTCTTGCCATCGTCGCGTGCCAATCCATTGGGTTCTAATACAGCTGGAACGCCGACGGTGACAAGAGCTCGTCGAATGATGTCGTTAATGTTTGCGTGCCGCGCTAAGCGACCCGCACTTCGGCTGCAAGACAGGCCGTGGTGTCCGAGGCTGTTGACAACTTCGCCACAGTGACAGCGATGGGGAGAACAACAAGGTGCTCCTAGTCGTAAAGAAGCAGCGAGGCGGAAAGTATTGTCGTCGAGCAAAATGCCTATGTTCGACGACGGAAGTGCATGAAGCCATAGACCCGACTCCCATTTACCCACAGCCAGCAGGCGCGCACGCTCTGCAGTAGTAACAGACGTGTTAAGTAAATTATCCTGAACTACATTGCAGAGCGGCTCATCCCACCGTCTCTGGGAAAATGGATTATCGGGTAGATCTGAGTTCGGGCAAGCGAGTCTCCAGGCATCCATAGCCTCGGTGAAGCAGGGCACATCAAAATTAATCAGTGTGGAGGCTAGGATTTTCCTGATTAATTTCTCAGTACCGTGGACCGAGGATGCGGTCATGCGACAGAAGCGCATATGTATTCATATGCGCTTCTGTCTGCTATCAACCAACCAACAACACATGGGCCTCCTAGTGACCGTTACAATGAACGGTTAAAGAGAGAATTGTCAGGAGTCACTATGCTTTGGTAGACGCCCAATATACACTTTAGTTTATGGGTAGACGATTAGGGATCGCATCGCATTTTGTTGTTAAAGTTTTTTGTCGTGAGGGGACGCGTCTGCCTGTCCTATTGATGCAAACTTCAAAACTTAAAAGGGTGATGATGAAATTGCATATTTCAGTTCTATGACATCTAAACTAATATTATAATTATAAAGAGAAAAGATTTTATTTTTTGTATACAGTTTGTTTGTTAAGCTTTCACTCTAAAATGGCTGAACGGATTTAGATGAGATTTCGCAAATAGGTAGACCATGTCCTGGATTAGGATATACATAGAATGCTTTTTATCTCGACATTCCCACGGGATCCAGATTTATGCGGCGGAAACCTGAGGGCCCAGTTAGTATCACATAAAAACTGTAGGGAGTTACGCAAAAACAGCACCAATTGAATAGTTGAGTAGAAAAATGTTTTCAACACTTTCCTAGCTCATAATTTTGTAAGTTTCCATTTCAGTTAGTATTCTCTAATTAGTAGACGACACGGTTGGCGCAGTAGCAGAGCGATCGAATGCTGCGCCGCGTGTCGCGGGTTCAATTCCTGCACAGAACAAATATTTGTATTGCCCACATACAGGTAGTTGTTTCGGGTGTGGCTGTTTGTGTATGTGAGTTTAAATGTTTGTAAACGCACCCACGATACAGGAGCAATTCCTAATGTGGGGGAAACTTAAAAAAAAAATTGTGTAGGTAGGTAAGTACAGTCACGAGCAAAAGTATGTATACACTCGGCTTTATTCAAAAGCGATTTACTCCTTTATTTTTTAATTAAATTTTATGTTGTTACTTACGAACATAGCATTTTCGAACCCATAGGTTTATGTAATGTGTCGTATTTCAACAAAAATCGAAAAGAAAAGCGAACAAATCGCAATTGAAAGTTGCCAAGTGTTGACATATTGGTGTTCGTGACTGTACACTAACGACTTTCCGAACGACTTTTATCGTGGCTGCCTTATTAGGATATTTCACACACTAGTGTGACATTCAGAATTTATATGAAGTAAAAGTCTTAAAAAAAAAAGTCTTAATTATTTAAAAGGCAAAGTCAAATACAGACTAAATAACTGCCAAAAAAACCCGAAACTAATGTGAGACCATTTTTTTTTCGATTTGATATCTCTCACGGTAACCTAGAAGGTTGTCGGTTGTCGGCTACTTAACCGGGCTTGCCTGTGGGTGCCTCAATCATTTAAAGCCTCCACCCAGTTCTTACAAAACTTAAAAACTAAGCGACTACACGCTAAGGGCGCCTTTCGGTAGGAGCCAAGCTCGTCCCGCCATCTTCGCCATTTCTTATTGTTTTTTCTTTATTTTGTTTTTATGTTCTTTTTTGCGTCATGTTTACCGCAAATAAACGTTTTTTCTTTCTTTTCTTCTTCGCCTCCCAACCAATCCTTATTCATAATATTTATAGAACCTAACCCTTAACTTTTTAATTTACAGGAGGGTAGCTGCGAGTCCCTAGGGGAATACCGAGGCAGAAACAACGCTAAAGGCGTGGACTTGAACAGGGACTTCCCTGACCAGTTCGACAAGAACAAATCGAATGATGAGGAGTACTTGTTTGGTGGACGACAGCCTGAGACCGTGGCGCTTATGCGATGGGTGACCAGTAAGCAGTTTGTGTTGTCAGGGAACCTGCATGGAGGTGCTGTGGTTGCAAGCTATCCTTATGATGATTCCAGGTTGGTTTAAAAAAATGAAATTGTTAAGTCTGTAGGATAAATATTATGTTAGGCAAACTTCAAAGCAAACCATTTTGAAGGGTTTCCACACTTCAGTTTTTTTTATACCAAATTTGAGTTGTAGTAGGCCTTTCTGGAACTCTGAATTAGGTTCTAAAATAAAACTAACAAACATAGAAATCCCTACTTAGTAGGCATTTCTGTACTGTATGCACAATTGCACATGCACCCCTGTTAAGGAATAAAATGTTTGTTTCCTTTTAATATCGTTTTATAGCTGACTTGATAGACTTATTGGAACGAAGTTCCTTATCGCGCGTTGCGAAAGAGGGTAGACGGAAAAAATTAAGACCAAAAGTTGTAACGACACTTTAAAAAAAAAAAATATTTTTTATTACAATTCCTTCACTAATTAATCGAAAGGAACTTCGTTCCATCCGGGTGTCCCTTGACACCTCTTCAAGTTTTTTTAGATTCGTCAGAAGCTTTACATCGCCTAACCTCAGTGCCTATGTAGATATGTATCCTAGCTATGTTATGTTCTCTCTGGATGATGATAGGTCGAGAATCGCGCCTCGCAGCGAACTATTCGAGAAGCTTATGTCCTGCAGCGGATTACTATTTACTATACGCTGACGATGGTAATTAGGTATAATCCGTATAATTAATAACATTTTTACCCTTTCAGTACCGGCAAGGAGTGCTGCGAAGAGAGTCGCTCTCCAGACGACGCGCTGTTCAAACACTTGGCTAACGTGTACGCGTCTCGCAACGAAGAAATGAGAGCGGGAAACACTTGTCCACCAGAAAACTTTGATGGAGGACTCACTAATGGAGCGCACTGGTATTCTGTACAAGGTTGGTGGTTATTACAGCCGCATTGGGCCGCAGCGCATGGCATTTCAATACAAACATGTGAGGTGTGTTCGTAGGCACCACAAATCGCTAAATATGTTTACTGCTTAACATACAGGGTGGCAGGGATCCTGACGATATCGACGCGCAAACTGTAAACATCGTGATTCTAGACCCCCCGCGTAGAAATATTTAATAATAAAAAAATCTGCGGTTTCATAGAAAAATGCAATATTTACTCGGCCAAAATGTATGGAACAGTTTTTTTTTTTTTTAATAACTGATGACACATATCACGCAGGGCGGTTCAGAATCGTGTGCTGAACCCATGGTAACAGGTTGCCCGTCGTCCCTATCACCCTGCATATTTAATCTATCCTCCAACGAATTTCGGAGGTGCTTAGCAGAAGACCTTAGTTTACCTGTAAACGTATAAAAAATATTGTTTACGACCTTTGTAGGTGTCGTGTTGCTAGTGTTTCTGTCATTTCCTCGACCTAAGGTAAATATTATCGTAATAAGATACAGTTGGTTTGAAAAGTGCAACGGTTCAAGTTTCAGCTTTTGGTCGTGAATCTGACACCCGAGTAAGTAGAATGTTTAGGCATTTGAATTTGCCTAAGATTGTGCAAAACCTAGCTTGGCGATAGAAGTCTGATAAATATACAGGGAGACAACAAAAATCAGCAATTTCATAGTAAAGTGCAATGCCTACGCAGTCAAAATATATGGCAGAACAATTTTTTTTTTAAATAACCGACTAGAAATTTCAACCCAAGGAGGTTCAGAATCATGTACTGAATCTATGGTTATGCGTCAATGTCCCTACCACCCTGTATAAAACCAACCACCCACACCTACTTCGCGCGGGTGCAATTTACTGATGTACCAAAACATTGAAATTGCTATTTAACTAAGGGCTGATTTTTCAATCATCTGATAACGTTATTCGAGGAATAATTTTGAAATGTTGACAGTTATTTCATACAAAAGCTGCCAAACGTCAAATTTATTTCTCGAATAAAAGTTATCTGGCGATGGAAAAATCAGCCCATAGTTACATATTAATGTATTGTACTCATAAAACCTTCCGCAATAAATATTCTAAATGATGGTGAAAAGCACATCAACATCCATCGTGGGGTTTATTAGAAAATCAGAACGAAGCAGACAGGTAGACACTAATATTATAAATTCGAAAGTAACTCTGTCTGTATGTTACCTTTTCACGCCTAAACCACTGAACGAATTTCGATAAAAGGCATGGATGGAGAAGGCATCCTGGGGAAGGGCATAGGCTTCTTTTTGTCCCGGTAGTAAGTTCCCGTGGGATAATTTCCGTTATCCACGCGGGCGTTGCCGAAAATCGAGTTGAATGGCGTGCAATACTATGGAGAGGACTATGTCCAGCAGTGGACAGCTATAGGCTGATGATGATGATGACGCGGGCGAAGCCGTGGTCAGAAGCTAGTGTGTAAATATAGATCTAACTCATTATTTTTGCGGTTCCAGGTGGCATGCAAGACTTTAATTACGTGCACTCGAACTGTTTCGAAGTGACGTTCGAACTGTCCTGCTGTAAATACCCTCACGCTGAAGAACTCCCAAAGTACTGGCATCTGAACAAGGATGCTCTCATATCGTTTATTGAGCAGTCGCATATCGGAGCCACTGGTGTTGTGGTGGATGAGGCTGGGGAACCCGTCAAGGTAATTACGAAGAGTTTCATTATTTTTTCCAAAGAAATACTTTACCACTACCGGGGAAAAGCTTTTTCAGGAAGGTAATTGCTTAACACACTATCAATAGCAATGGCTTTAATTTTGACAGTTCAACAACATTCATTGCGTTATTCACGTTGTTGATCAGTCAATTTTTTCATCTTCTGGACTTGCTCGTTCCATCGTAGACTTCATCCGCCACTAAGCGAGATCGAAGTCAAGAGCAAGCCAATTTTGCAGAAAAAAAAGAAATGTTTGTAATTTATGTGTACAATAAAGAATAAACAGTATGTAAACTATAGAACAGAAAACGTGAAAAAAATCACTCACGCCAGGAGCAAAAGTGATAAATTTAGTTAAATTAAGTGTCAAAGCTTCCACTTACAGTTTTCTCAAAATACCGTTAAAAGAGGATGTCTTCAAGAATGTTCGTAACATTCTCTTAGTATACTATGATGTTATTGATGAGCATCTTACAACCGCCGTAAGAAACCACTTCTGGACACTTTTTACCTGCATATCTTGTGGTATTTACACCGCAGTCTCATTTAGCTACTTTTTTGTAAAATGATACAAAATATTTTTTATCATTTTACTTGGTTATATAGTTTTATACCTAGCCTTTTCCCAACTACATTGGGGTTCGGGTTGACTTCCAGTCTAACCGGTTGCAGCTGAATACCAGTATTTGTTCCTACTCATTTTTCTTCCTTTCATTTTTGTATGAAAACTGAATAGAACAATTATTATTGTAATATTTCCAGAATGCTCAAATCAAAGTGGAGGGCAACGATCACATTGTGCGCACTACAGACCACGGCTACTTCTGGCGCATGTTGCTACCTGGACAGTACAACATCACTGCTATTGCTTCTGGGTGAGTTAAACATTGATATAAAATTAAGGCACTTCAAATTATTAGAAATATAAAGGTATGAGGAACAGAGTATAAACTTCATTCATCCTTCATATGTAGAAAAGGGAGGAATCATCCGACCAGATGGGTGTTGTATCTTGAGGGCTACTGCCCGACGAATGATATCGGGACGTTGTATTATATGCTAGTTGCGCGGTAAATTCTGTGTGGTAGTTCGCATGTGGCAATGTAGATGGCGCCACAGAATGAACGAGCGCTGCTCGCTTTTTTTCTGGCTCTAAAATACTACTGCTGGACTCTTGATCGAAAACCCTTGTTGTCCGATTTAAAAGCTCGCAATCAATCACCACTAAGTATTTACGCAATAATCGATGCTGCAGTATATCTTCCGGCGGATGTCCCCTAGGTCTTTACCGACGCACAATTGAAAAGAACGGGTCAAATCCTACATTATTTAGTTACTTTAGCTTTGCACCTCATGCGCACCTTAGGCAGTGTTAGGTTAGTTAGTAGATATCAATAGATATAAGGTCTACTAAATTTACGTTTCCAATTTATGTTATTTCAAGTTAAACAAATATCAACTTTATTGCTGTAGTAATTATGTTGATTTCAGAGTGACAAGCATTACTTAAAAAGTCTTAAAAATGTTTGAAGTTGTAGCGTAAACTGAACTTTATTGTGAAGGAATTAAAGTTAATTTTCCATAAACTCACGTTTGTTTTCAGCTTGGCAAATAAATCGCGAATGCAGATTAGATGCGTGACCTGCGTGTCGTGCGCGTACGCCTCTATGCTCAGTGCAAATAAACAGCTTGTTTCCTAAGGCCGTATCTTATTTAACGGGCAGTTAAACCTACTTGCAGACTGGCGCACTTTTACACCAAGTCGACTCTAGAGAAGTACTATACTAAACTAAAACTTATCTGTTCCAGCTACTCAATCCCACCCTACACTTCAATAACAGTCCCAGCCAACCAAACGTCTCCTATCGTCGTCAACATGACCGTTCACCGTCACCCGCGCTCGCTGACAGCCGGTAAGTCGCAGCTGCGTTACCACGACAACTCTGCTGTGACCGCACTCACGCACGCCTCGGTGCTGGTCATCAATCTACTGCTTGTGGTACTTGTTGAAGCTTGAGGGGTTACAGTACTCCAAGGATCTTTTGGCGCTTGAATGACATTTCCAAGGGGGCGTTGTTGGTTAATTTTTATGAAATGGTATTGAAAAAACAAGATGGCGGGTTTAGTTCCAATTTTGGCCACGCGCCAAAAGAACCTTGTAGCGCTGTAGAGATGGTGGGTTATTGGCAATTTGACGGTCAAAGTTGAAGTGCAAAAATTTAGTGTTTCGTCCACGGTAGGGTTTACCTTCATTGACCAGTCTGCGGAATCGTACTTGTTGAAGGTTAAGGGGGTTAGAAATGGCGGGTTACAATTTGACGGTCACCGTAAAAATTGGTTGCATTTTGGTTAGAAAATAGAATTGGGTGTTAGAAATGTGAAGAAAGTGCTGTATCGCAGTCCTCAAATGGTCTACGTCATGTTAAAAAACTACGGTAGTGAATCTTTCGTATGTATTTTAGTCTGCTAGATTCGTCCTAGAGTTCTGAATTGCTTTTGAGTTTCTTGTTTTTAGGGTTGTTAGAAAAGGGCACGAAATACGAAAAACGCAGTGGCAGAAGACAAATAAATTCACAATTTTAAGTTTTAGAAGGTACGCACGTACGAAGGTAGGTACGTAAGAGGAACGCAGGAAGCGATAAGGCCGCCCATTGTATATTTTTAGTGTTCGATCATTAGTGTTTTTGTTATGTATTTTTGTGGTGTACAATAAAGTACACATATATAAATAAATAAATTATCCGTCCTAGTGGCGCAAAACGAATATTGCGAAAGAGTTGGGAAAATGTTCACGTTTCATCGTAACGCCAGTTTGAAGTATTTCGTATTGAATGTCAGATTATTGGTGACCGTCAAATTGAAAGCTGCTGGTTTTCACGATCTTCATTAGTTTCCTATATTATTACTAAAACTATGTACCTACGTATATCAGAACCACAATAGGGTACTTGACTATTTTGTCTGTTAAACTATTTTGAAAACTTACGAGTTTGTAAATGTTTAAATGTTTTTTTTTTTTTTTTTTGTATTATTTTACAACTAGCTGACCCGACTGAAGTTCATTTTGAAGATTGACCGGGAAACTTTCCAATTTCTTCTTTCCATAAAAATCTGATTCGGACTATAACGAACATTTTAAAACAAAAAATAGCTAAATCGGTCCAGCCATTCTCAAGTGCTGCGCTTATCAACGAACAGCATTTCATTTTTATTATATAGATGGTCAACTACCCTTTTCCGCGTAATCCACCACGTTCTCGTACATCACAGCCCACAGGGTCTAAATAACCAAACTGGAAAGCTAATATTTTCACTTCTTTATTAATAGACTTACATTGTTGGTTCACTTATCTATGTAGATAGCTTATATCAACCCCATTTTAATCCATAGAATCTCCTGTGTATCTCATCTGTTTGACTTTACTGGCAATTTATCATGTCCTCTAACATTTTTGTAACTATGTGCTTCGACCACGTTCAAAGGGGCCACTCAAGAACTTTTTCAAGTGCAATGTGCTAAGCAATAATAAACCTTGACACCTTTGTGGTAGAGTCGATTTTAATTCGCTGCCTAGCAAGGCATTAGTTTGTTACCCGATGATTTTCGGCAATGATCGTTTCCGAGGATTTCCGAAAGCAGCTTTAAACATGGTCGGCCTAACATACGAATTACCTTAGCCTTTACATGGTTGTATATTACTACGCTTCTGTTCTGAAAAATCTTATAAAGGGTTATGATAAACAATTTAATAATAACTTTATGCCCGATTGCATCACCAATGGTTAAATGCATTTAGCGCTAAACATATTTAAAATATCATTCTGTCTCTATCATCTTCAAACGATTGACTGAAACAGAGCGATATTTTAAATACAGGGTGGCTGGAACATCGACGCGCAACCTGTTACCATGTATACCATAGATTCAGTACATGATTCTGAACCCACCTATTAGATGTTGATGACTCGTCTGGTGTTTAAAAAAAAAATTGCTGTTCCATACATTTTGGTCGCGTAAGTATTGCATTTTTCTATGAAACCGCAGATTTTTATTTAATTACCGACTAAAAATTTCTACGATGCCCTGCCATCATGTATGTTTAGCGTATGAAGCTAAACATACACATTCTTTCAATCGCTTGAAGATGATAGAGACAGAATGATATTTTTTAAATATGTTTAGCGCTAAACGCATTTAGTGATTGGTGGTGCAAGGCGGCCTTAGTATAGAGAAATATGCCATCACGTTCAGTGCCATTTATACAATAAAGCGCCTTTATCCCTTGGGGTTAACCAATGGTTCCAATATAAAGAGTATAAAAATCTTCAATCTCCATTAATTTAGCTGCATATAGCTAAATTAATGGGGATTGGAGATTTTTATATGGACCTTGGCATACCTACTGTTGCGCCATTTTGTTTTTTTTTTAAATGGCTGCCACGCATGATACCTTTAGAAAGCGACAGCTGACATCAAACGATGTTCTAAAAATATGTCAGGTGATCAACTTTGGACGTTAATATCTCGAAAACGTGACACTACGGGGTATGGTCTTATTATGTTTTCTGTTTGCATCAAAGTCAGCTATCAATTTATAAGGGTTTCAAGCGTAGCCGCCATTTTGGAAAAAAAAAAAAAAAATTACGGACCGATAGGTATGCCACGAATGCCCTTTTACGACTAGATAATAGCTTAATTAGTAAATAAGGAATATCATTCATTTAGAATAATGAGTAGTACGTATAGAGTGACAGTTATCGTAGATATTTCTCATCGAATTTATAAGGTAACGTCCGTTCACAGTTATTTTAACTCTAACAGCGGCTACCTAACAGCAACCTTATTGCGACGAGAATAAAGATCACAATGATTTTGACAGACTTGTCAATGGCAGCAACCCAATTGCAACCTTATTTGAATGAGAATAAAGATCATTGGGATTTGGACAGTGATGAAATAATTGTGAACGGACTGTAGAAAGAAACGTCTGTCATTGGACGGTCTCTAATGTCACGTCATAAATGTTCCTGATTGGCTACTGTCTTGTGGTATTGTCCAGTACTTGTGTTCATTTATACGTACAAAATCACTCCATTGTTACTACTCTGTTATAAAGTAATTACTGTAGTGGGTACATCATGTCCTGTCTGCTAGTTTTGTAACTAACTAAAGATGTTTCAACTAAATGAATAAATTAGGAGTAGGTTTCTTTTTAATTCAAATAATTAACTATTTATATCAATGTCAGCGTTAGGAATTTTTTTTAAGCCTTTTATATCGTTTGTCCTTGTACCGTAACACTCAAACGAAAATATAACTGTGATATGTTTTATTTATATGTTTAACTTTTTTTTTATCTGACTTTTTTTTCTTTTTGCTTGGCTCCTAAGAGTCTTAGCGTAATGTTAAATAGTCGATAACCTTCCTTAAAAATTGGGCTATCAAATGCATATTTTATTTTTCAAATTTGACTGGCTCTATCAAAGACTAGCGCGTTCAAACAAACTCTTCAGTTTTATTATAATGTTTTATAAAGTAGGTTAATCGACTGAATATAATAAAAAGGATAGCTACGTCTCCAACCAAAATACCACCAGATTTTGGTTGGAGACGTAGTTGTTTTTTTTTAATGTAGGTGTGATTATGAAATCACCTTTTCCAAATCCAATTGAAATCTTATTTTTCTGTTTTATTATTAGTAGTGATATATAAATCAAATTAATATTTAGTTGAAACATCATGTATGTGTAAAGCTGTTGTGTAAATGTAAACCATCCAATTCATTACCATCGGGCTTCCTAAATCCATTCCATTAACATTTAGCACTAGAATTTAGCTTTTGTGACGTAATGCTAACCTTAATGACAAAGCAATAAAGTCGAAATTAATGTAGTCCCTAATTTATCATAGGACCATAAGCACAAAGGCCCAATTTGAAATAATTTGAATTTAGAATAAGATGAAAATGAAAAGGTCTTTTGACCAGCCAGTGATTAATCATTATGTCGACGTATTTATTATAATTTTATATAGTTTTGAACAAGGCAATATTAACTTTATTTTGTTAGAGATTAGTTTCAAATTATATTGCTCACGATTTTCTGTTATTGCAGAAGTGAAAAATTATTATTATTAGGTAAGCTTTGAAAACAAAAAGTATTGTTTCGATTCTCAAATATTTTGGTCTCATATAGGTTTAAAAAATTAAATAAAAGTTTATACCTTGTATAGTTTTTCTCCAAAAAGGTTATATCTTAGCTTTACAAACTTGTTATATTTAGGCGTATTTTATAGAAAAGAATAAAATTAAGGCTGTTAGTGAATATTACTGTGCCAATTTAATAAATGATTTGATGAATTATAAATTCTAAAAAACTGATCTCAGTGATTGTAATTAAATTATTTAAATTATTAGAATATTTCTCAAAATGAATTGTGGTTTTACAAAAAATATTAATTAGGAGTTGGTTGTGTAAATTTTTATAAGTGTAATTGAGAGAATTTTATTTATACATTCGTAATTATTTAGTGTTTGGTAAATTGTTGCAAGACTATTGTTGCTGCTCAATCAATGGCGTCTAGTGTTAATTTAAATATTTAAATTACGAAAAATGTTATCATGCTTCGGTGATCTGCTTATCAAAATGGGATCACCAAGCATTTTAGAGAACCTTCGTTCAATATCCGGATCTTAGAAATTTTTTATATTTATTTATTTATTTTTACCTCTTACAGATCTTAGACCTTATTATTTTGATAGTGTGGCTAACATTATTTTTTTTTTTTATTTATAATGAAGTATGTACATTATGAAATAATAATAGTTCTCCTGTCCATGGCGGCCAATCTCAGAAAAAAAATGTGATCTTGATTCAAACTGTGATTGCTCTTCGATAAGTTAGGTTATTTTTAACCGACTTCAGAAAAGGAGGTTCTCAATTCGTATGTTTATATTTTCTTTTTTTTTAGTAAGAAAGAATTAATGATATGATTTCTTATATATATCACAAGGTATTGTGTTGTACCATTTAACACAGTACTCGATAAAAGATGTACAACATACATAATTTTGTCAGTATGAAATAAACCTAGTCTGTATTAGTTTAAAGTTCACATTAGTTTGCAGCCATTTACCAAACGATGTGTAATAAGTTGTTTGTACGTAGATGGCCAGAAGGCGTTGTATATGAACAATAAACGTCACAGGTACACAGTAATCTAACGCTTTGTTTTAATTAACACCTTCTAAGTAGTTTGATTCATTTAGCGGACATTGTTTTTTAGTTATCTACCTATTATTGTAGTTCGACTTTTTTTATAAATTGTTTTTTTTTTTTATTTGGAGATATTTTTATAATTGACAAAAAAGCGATGAAGAAAACTCAGTTTTCTGAATATAATCTTTTGATATTTTAAAAATATTTCAATGAAATAATGTGATATTAAAATCAAACAAACAAATGGTAGGTAAAGCTCGTTAATGAATCGGACTACATTCTAAGATATTCTACATTTTCCTCTTTTTATTTGGTGAAATTTTCCTACTTTCTTTTTTTCTCATTGGTTTTATTTCAACTGTTTTATTTGGTGATGGCTGTTTACAAATCGTTTCTTTGGAAGTGGTTATTTTTCAATGGTTTTTCTGGTGAATGTTTTCATACTGTTCTGTTATGCACTGTTGATTTGCCCGTATCTTTTAGAAACATGCTTTTGTAAACCGTACGTAGTGCCACCTCCTTACAATCCTGACCTCCTAGTAGTCAAAACGCGTTTTTGTGCTTGGCAACATTGTTTTAATCTAAATTAAATTTTTTGTTTGGTGTGAGTTTAGAATTGTTTTTTTTTAACATTTTTTTGATTTCAAAACACCATTTAACAAGGTGCAAATTGTAGCTTATAAAAAGACATCACGTTGTAAGTATACACATAAGTTTCACAGAATTATTATTAGAAAAAAGTACAAAAAAGCTACACAAAACGCTACTAACGGTAAGAAGTTAGAATTAGACATAATTTCGATTGCTGTGAATTTCACACAAAAAATATGCTCACACAAAAAAAAAAAAACAAAATGGCGCCAAAATTCTAAAACCAATCTAACCGGGCAAATCTCCAGTGCATTTGAGGCGCGAGCGTCACGACATCGACGGTATGTCCCCAGTAGACTTCGCGCATCACGACTACGTGAAGATGGAGAGCTTTCTCAAGGAGCTGAACGAGCAGTACCCCGCCCTGACCAAGCTGAGTAGCATCGGCCAGTCTGTGGAGGGAAGGGAGCTGTATGTGCTTGAAGTTACTAATGAACCTGGAGTGCATAAGCCTGGTGAGTCCTAATTTTCTTTCAGCCAAGCAAGTGGGTTATTTCGTTCTTTAAAAGTGATAAGGGGTCTTTATATAAAACTTGAAGTCTTATCTTGAGATATGATTGTTAATCAAAGATACAGACAAACTACTGCATACAAGCTGTTTTAGCGTCGTCAGTCACCAGAAGGGCAATTCTCGTAATTTAAAACGTTCAAAATCTAGTCGCAGTGTCAACTCGGCGACAAACAAATGTCAAAATGTAGGAAAATTAGAGGTATTTTTGACAGATTGAGACTGAGATCAGACTGTGAACGTTCTTAAAATTACGAGAATTGCCCCTCAGATGGAGTCAAGAAACGCAAAAAAAAAAAAGGAAAAACTATATTACGCTATCTTTGACAGTCGACGCAAGCGCAACTGATGAGAGGGTCATATTGCAACATCGGGTTTCTCCCATCAGGTATTTCACAATAGCAGTCCAGTCTGGGTTTGCGTTCCTTTAATTCAAATACGGTCACCACCTATTAAATCATCATCTGCCTTGCCTGTCCCAACTATATTGGTGTCAGGGGTTCCAGACTAACCGGATTCAGCTGATTACCATTGTTTTACATGGAGCGACTGCTTATCTGACCTCCGATACCCAGTAAGGTAAGGGAGGCGCCCACGAGTAACTTGTTCGCAGATTTGGACGCAACTGTTGCGCGTCTATTAGTTGCAATGCAAGTGCGCCCACGGCGACAAAAAAGTTGCCGGCCAGCCAGTTGCCGCTCAACCGAAAAATTTAACAACAAAAAGTAGCGTTGCTGTCGCTCCCTTGTGCGCAACGTCCAAATCATAGCGAGGAAACATCGTCAGAGACAAAAAAGTTGCTGCGCAACTAAATTACTCGTGGGCACCCTCCCTAAGACCATCGTAAGACTGGTCGTCAGCCATCCGGGCCACCCCCTCTTACTAAGAACTTAAATAGTAAACACCTTATCCTTCAAATTCAGAAGTAAAGATACTAAAACCTTCAACAGGCAAACCCGAATTCAAATACATAGCGAATATGCACGGTAACGAGGTGATAGGCAGGGAGCTTCTCCTGCTCCTAGCCAAGTACTTATGCCAGGAGTACGTGAGCGGCAACCAGAGGATACAGAGGATGCTGAACAGCACCCGGATACATCTGCTACCAAGTATGAACCCTGATGGGTATGAGAGGTCGGCGATTGGTAAGTGTTTGTGGATATTTCTGTACTCATTTGTCAGCGAATTTTTCGGGCTTTACTCGTAGAGAGAAAAAGAAAAGAGTTTCCCACAGGTAGGAGTGACAGAGATGACGAAAAAAGTCAATGTGCCATACTTGAGGCCGTAAACTATACTACATTTTGTTACGCGCATAAGCAAACTTCTGTCTAGTAAATACTGTGATTGGTCGGTGTTATCTTAAAGTAGAAGGGGATTGAAGATTTCTATATGGAGCCTGGCATACTAGTGTCGCAACATTTTGACTTTTTTTTTTCAAAATGGCAGCCACGCATGAAACCTGTATAAATCGATAGCTGACATTAATGGAAACAGAAAACACAAAGGACCAAACCCCGTAAAGCGTCATCTTCCCGAGATATTAACATTCAAAGTTGATTGAAAGTTGAAATGCCATGGACTTTCAAAGCCCTTACACTAGCGACGATGAGATTTAACAATAGATTTACTGACTATAGACTCGTACAGACGCCAGCACATTAAGCTACTACAATCTGTCAAATTTCTTTAATAGATTTTCAACTTTATCGCTATAGCATTAAAGTTCACGGTTTATTGGAAAAATTTGACAGTTCCGGGTAGCTTGATGTGCTGGCGTCTGTACCACACACAAAATCCCGATTTTTTTTTTCTGTATGACTTTTTTGATCAGGTATCCGATATGAAAATAAACAGTGTAACTCCAACTGAGTTCCAATAACATCTGCACGAAATATTTATATTACAATATGTATATTATTTTCAGGTGATTACAGCAGTGTGCAGGGAAGGTATAACGCTCATGACGTGGATCTTAACAGAAACTTCCCTGATCAATTCGGCGAGACAAAGGTAAGCACTTTATCTAAGGTCTGCTCAAATTTATGTTTCAAATTGATGTTATTTCAAGTTAAACAAATATCAACTTTAGTTTAGTAAAAATTAAGGTGATTTCAGAGTGGCTACTATTGAAAAAGTTATAAAAATATTTGAAGTTATAGCGTAAACTGAACTTTATTGTGTAGGTATTAAAGTTATTTTTCCAATAACTCATATTTGTTTACATGTTTGGAAAATGAATCGCGAACGCAGATTATACTGTTTTTCTAGAGAACCTATTACTTAACTTATAAATTAGTTAAGTTGTGTATGTTTCTAACAAGTTAGCTCCGCAATTTCTGATCCGGTTACAAAAATTCCTGCACTGATAGAAAGTTACACTATTCCCGAATAGCATTGGATACTTTTTATTTTAGACAAGCTGTGCCCGCGACTTTGTTCGCGTGGATTTCGGTAAACAATATGCGTCTCTTTACTATTTTTTTTTTCTAAAATAAATGTAGCCTAAGTTACTTCTTTTCCCTAAGTTAGCCTAAGTTACGACTTAGTTATCTGTCAGTGAAAATCCCGTCATCGGTCCAACCGTTTCGAAGATTAGCCAGAACAAACAAACAGACAGACATAAATTTTAAAAATTGTTTTTTTTTAAGTACCCTGTATACTTTCATATGCATTTAGTAAAAAGCTGTTATTTTGACATTACAAACAGACACTTCAAATGTATTTATTGCTATGTATTGAAAAGTGCGCCATCTGTATTGTAATTTCTATACAATACATCGAAACTGTGGCATAGTTTGTAAAAAATCATACATATTACGAATTTATCACAAGTCTATAAATAATAAAGTCGCTTTTCATAGTTTTCATGTCCGACTGTGTAACCGCGTTATTCTTCATAACTCCGCAGCGAATTTTGATGCAGTTTTCACAATCATTTAGAGAATTTATTCCGGAAGGTTTATGTGTATGAAACATTGATATTGAACTTACATATAACAAAGAATCTCGATGCTTTGTCGAGAGAAGCAGGGGTGACTCGCTAGTACTATAGTAAATCTATCTATCTTTCAGAACAACAGGATACCCGAACCCGAAACCCAAGCAGTAATGAACTGGTCTCTAACGGAACCGTTCGTGCTATCGGCGAACTTGCACGGTGGCGCCCTCGTAGCAAACTACCCTTACGATGGAAACCCTAACATGAGGACTGGACTCGAGTATTTGACGCCTGACAACCCTGTGTTCTTGCATCTCGCTCATATTTATTCTGACGTAAGTATTCACGCGAACACGACTCATTCCAGCGAAGATATTCAAAAGTTTCTGTTATAAAAATGAGAGCAGTGGTGGCCCAGTGATAACGGCCGCGACTTACGAGTTGTAGGTCGTAGGTTCGAACCCAGAGAGGCGCTTTATTGTGTGTAAATTATTTCATCACCACTGCTCTCAAAACGGTGAAAGAAAACATCGTGAGGAAACCGGCATGTCCTAGAACCAAAAATTCGAAGACATGTGACATCTACCAACTGCACTGGGCCCGCGTGGTGGATTACGGTCCACTTCCTCTCACAGAGCGGTGCAGTGGCCTATGTCCCAGCAGCCGGAACATTATAGGCAGATTATGTCATGAAAATTATCTTTTCTATTTTTTTAAAGAACCTGCAATACGTTCACAACATTATGTTGAATCTTATTTACAAGTTATAATAAAATTTATCACTTTTATATTATCCGCATAGCTTACTAGGACCTTTGGGACTATACCCAAATCGCTTTACTGTGGCACTACCGGTCATCGTCCCATCTACATTTTCTAGCATTCTTTATTTCAAAACTAAAATAAAACCCCTAAACGTCCTGAATCAATATCTATCATGATCTTCAACATGTTCTAATAACGAAAAACGATACGTAATTTATTGTTTGGGTTCCTACAGAGAGACATTATAGATATTATATTATTACATATTTTATTATTATATTAGATGTTATTTTATTATGAAAGGGCAATGACCGCTTAGCGTGGTAATACGCTAAATCGATTCGGGTATATCAACTGTATAAAAATATTTTATGCCATTTTTTTTTTTCATTCAGGCTCATCGCAAAATGCATTTGGGACAACCATGCAAGCACTTGCCCACTGAGAAGTTCCCAGAGGGCATCACTAATGGCGCAAAATGGTAATAATCATTATTCGTATCTAATAATAACAGAGTGATCCTCGTAATTTCAGTTCGTAAGTTCAGTTTTTAATAAGATTATGCGTAAGTAACTGAATAATCGTAGGTAAGTGCTCATAAATGCAGCTGGCAAAAGGAACTGCAGCAGTCGACAATGTTTCGACGTCAACGGCTGAGGCAACTTCAGTCATCGACAACGCGCCGCTCGTGTATTTAAGCACCGTACCCAAATACACGAGCGGTACATTGTCGATGGCTGAAGTTGCCTCTGCCGTTGACGCGTGCAGCTTGTGTGTATGAGCACTTAGGTAATTCACCAATTAGCTCGTTAAATAAGCTGCGTTTGCAAAAGTCTCTTACTTTAATACACAACAGCGTTGATTGCAGCTGTATACTGTATGTAATCTTTCATGAAATATTTCTCGAAGTCGAAAAGTCTTTCCTAACCTTTGTCACCTACAAAATAAGAGCTAAAATCAACCACCTTTTTTAACCTTGTAGGTACGTCCTCGACGGCGGTATGCAAGACTGGAACTACCTGAACACAAACGATATGGAGATAACTCTAGAACTGGGCTGCTTCAAGTTCCCTCCAGCGTCCGACCTGCCTACCTACTGGGAGGACAACAAGGAGGCGCTGCTGAAGTATATTGAACAGGTAACAATTCAACTTGATCTTAATAGAATTAATCACACGTATGTACATCTACACTCACACTCCTACACCCACTCGCCTTACTTACTTACCCATCCTCACTCTCATACAACACCTCATATTCACCCACAACTAACATTGGCGCCGATTCCCTTGTTCACAAACTAAACGAAATTTAAATTCAATGCATCTTTTTCTTTCTATTTAATTTAGAAAAGGACAGAAGATAAATATTAGTTTAGTCCTGTCAAACTAGTCAGCGCCTGACGTAAATTGACGTATTTTTAGCAGCCATGTTTTTAATCACGTCTAATCTGTCTATGGAGTATCTTAATTTGACAGGAGTAAGCTAATATTTTATCTTCTGTCCTTTTCTTATTGAAATAGAAAGAAAAAGATGCACAGAACTTAAATTTAGTTTAGTTTGTGAACAAGGGAATCAGGGCCATTGCTACACACGGCACACAATTAATTTTGTTTTCTTTTTATTTGTATTCTTACTATATTTTTTATTTTTATTTTCTCTCGTCTTTACCTGTTTTTGTTTAATACCACTTGTTATGTACTAGTCTGGAACAGTTTAACCTCTCACTTGGAGTCGGGCGTTGGTAGCTGCGCCACAGTTTTAACTTTTGCAGCTATCATCGTTTCATATCTGTCCACTTACTGTACTTGTTTTGGTTCCAAATAAATGATTTTATTTTTTTTATTATTAAAAAGTCAACTCAGCCTATCGTCGTTGTCAACTGCTGGATATGGGTAGGCCCCTCCTAATTTGTGTTTAAACATCCGGTTACCTACCATCCGCATCTGCCTTACGTTGTTACCTTGTCGTTGGTTCATTAAAAGAGTAACTGCGATTCAATGTTTAAGTTTCTGACCACCATTTACCAGTATCGTAGATGGTGACTAAATTATGATAACATGGACAAAGCGCATTGGAGCGACCGAAAGCGCTGTGCAAAAAGTTTTTTAATGATTCGCTACATAACAATTTTTTTTGGGGACGAATCTCTGGATGGCTTTAAATCGTATTCATTATCCGACTAGACCAATTGTCCCTACTGCCCCACTGTTTCCAAAAACTGGAGCTTGAGTTCTTCGAGCACCTTTATCTATCTTTTAATCTCATTCCAAAAACTCTGTTTACATAAATGTCAATTACCTCTATTAAATTACAAAATGCTCAAACCTCCGCGCATATACCAACACTCCAAATGCTGCCTATTTTCATAAACCTGGTGGCGGCATCTATATTGCCACATGCGAACTACGCAGCACACTGACGTCACACAAAAACCTGCATTGTGCAAACAAAGTTTATTGCGCAACTAGAATATATACAACGTCCCGAAATCAATCGTCGGGCAGTAGCCCACCAGACACAACACCCGTCGGGTCGAAGAAACATCCTTTTTCTATAGAGGATGACTGAACCTTACACCCAGAACCTCACACGTCTATAAACCATCTAACCTTCTTCTAATTCGTTCGCAGGTCCACACAGGCGTAAACGGCTTCGTCCACAGTCACATCGGCCACCCGCTCGCAAATGCCACCATCAGAGTGAACGGCATCACCCATTCAGTGAAGACGGCTAAGGACGGTGACTACTGGAGATTGTTGGAGCCTGGCACTTACAATATCACTGCTGTCAAACAGGGGTAAGCACAATTATCTAATGCTGTATTATTTTTATCTCACGAAGCGACGCGCGCTTTACTTGTGGTTACCAAGTGTACAAACATGCTGTGAATTTGTGTGTAAGTGCAGGAGCTCTCCGTACTGCCCGAGACAATGGCGAAGTCGGAAGTATGTCTGTGTTGTGCTGACGTTACTTGTCTTCACGCACAAATTCACAGCGTGTTTGTACATTTGGTTACCACAACTAAAGCTCTTGTCGCTTCGTTAGATTAAAATGATATGCTTTTACGCCAGCAGTAACCGAACCGCCAAATTCAAAGGTTTAATGAACAGGTATTGGGCATGTCGTAGTTAATTGTAAAAGGTAAACCCAAAAAGGGAGAATTTTCCGACCCTCGGATATACACGGAGTGGCAAGATGCTAAGCAAACTTTGTCCTTTTATACCAAATATAAATCGTGAAAATTTGTGGTTTTTATAACTTGGTGTGATCTATGGACCCATTTCTGGGGACCGAAATCTATCTAAACAGGAATAGGTCCTAAAGTTTAATTAGTTGTCAAACTTGAGAATCTTAAATAAATTACTTTTCGTCAACATTAACAGTTCTAGCGCTTCAAGCGCAGAGGGATTAAAAGAAAAGACCCCACCAAAATTTTACTCAACTCCAATCTAATAGAAATATACTATATAGAAATTTTCCTTTTGTTCCCAGCTACGAAAGCATAACCGAACAAGTGACAGTACCCGCGGAAGGCTCCGTCAGCGTCAACTTCACTTTAATGTCGGACGACCCTCAACACTGGTCATCAGCCTACGACTTCCGGTGAGTCGCACGAGTACCAACCTTATACCGTGGCAACACGCACCAGTTTGCTTTGTCACACGCTTCTCACGACGCTTGTACGCAATGTTTTTGACTTGTATGTTTTTTTAATAAGCACGTGAATGTTTCGAATGCGTAGTTTAATAAGGACTGTCATTAAACATTATTTTTTAATAATTAAAATTAAAAAAATGTTATTTCAGTATTTTAGAATTAACGACAAACTTATTTCAAATAAGTAATTTGTTTGTTTTTTTTTTAATAAATAATACACGTATTGAATAACCTTTCGGCTTAAAATAAGCCTGAGCCAGCGTTAGGCTGAATAACTTTTGGCTTTACTTTTTCAATGACATTCCTTTTTAGACTATTTATATATAATTTATATATAATATTATTTTCTAAGCACCGTGTTGTGATGGCAATGCACTTTACTTATTTATAGTGTATATTTTTCTATAAGCATGTACAAAATTTTAAGAAAATCCCAGTTACTATTTTAATACTCACTATAGTACGTTGAAGTTTTAAAACTTGATTTCAGTAACTTTTTAATTATTATTCGTCGTTTATAGAATAACTTTTTTAATTATTATACTTCGTCGTTTATAAAATTATTTCACAATTACCTTTTTATAATTGTTCGTCATTTATAAAATTATTCCAGAATTACTTTTTAATTATTATAATTAATTTATAACATTATTTCACCGTAACTTTTTAAATTAATATTCGTCGTTTATAAAATTATTTCTCAGCCAAGTACTTCTTTTTTAATATATTTCGTCGTTTATAAAATTATTTCAAAATTACTTTTTTAATTATTATAATTCGTCATTTATAAAATTATTTCACAGTAACTTTTTTAATTAATATTCGTCGTTTATAAAAATATTTCTCAATTATTATTTTTTTTTAATTATACTTCGTTCTTTATAAAATTATTCCAGAATTACTTTTTTTAAATTATGTATTATAATTCATTTATAAAATTATTTCACCGTAACTTTTTTAATTAATATTCGTCGTTTATAAAATTATTTCTCAGCTAAGTACTTTTTTTAAAATATATTTTGCGTTTATAATTATTTTAGAATTACTTTTTTAATTCGTAATTTATAAAATTATTTCACAGTAACTTTTTTTATTAATATTCGTCGTAAAATTATTACAGAATTACTTTTTTAATTATTATAACACGTCATTTATAAAATTGTTTCACAGTAACTTTTTTAATTAATATTCGTCGTTTATGAAATTATTTCTCAGTAACTTTTTAAAAATTATACTTCGCCGTCTATAAAAATATTTGTTTTTTTTTTTTAATTATGCTTCGACGTTTTTAAAATTATTTCAGAATTACTTTTTTAATTATTATAATTCGTCATTTATAAAATTATTACTCAGTAACTTTTTTAAATAATACTTCGTCGTTTATAAAATTCTTTTCAGTTTTAAAATTCAAATTGGTCTGTTTTTTACATTTCTTTTTAACAATATATAGTAAATATTTATAAATGGGTTTTCATCGTTTTTAGGGTTCCACAAAACGGATACCTTATAATTTTTTAAGCTTATTTTTGATAATATTGGTATTATTTTGCTCTCTATTTCTAATATTTCCCGTAAAGGTGCCTTTACAATAGTCAAATGTTAATAAGGAAAATACCTAGTCAATTATATTAATGATGAATCATAAAGAAATGACAAATATCGTGCTCTCTAAAATTAAATAATAATCAATATTTACTATTAGCAATACTTATTAAAAGATAATTTAGGGAACAACGTTAATATAATTCATGGAAACGCACATGAAACTCACACACACATGGTAATAGCATTATGAAATCCGATAAAAAGGCACCATAACATCTTTATTCTAAATCTCGTATTACTCAAGTATTTTCTATGAACAATTTACTATTGATCTAAAACAGTAATATAGTCTTTTTGAGATTTAGTTGCAATGGCAGCTTAAAATATAGTTTTATACAATATTTTTAATGTTTATTTTTACTCTTAATTTCTTACGGCTTGATTCTTAACAGTAGTTTTTAATATTAGTTTATTTGTATGTCACATTGTGTTAATATTGCTTATAACCTTTTATTAATAAACTTATTTGCACGCAACTGTGTTGTTTATTGCACTAACTGTATGTTGTTCCTAATAACTACTTCATAGATTTCATAATTAAACGTTGAAAGAGTTTTTATTGATAAAATCGGAGATTGAATGCTCAAAATCAATTTGGACCTCCGTTTTTTTTTTTTGCAAATAATTGTGATTTTGACAGTCAAAACTACGACAAACTATACACCGTTAAATTTTGATCGTTTTAATCCTTAAAAGGGGTCGTTGTACTCATCATTATGAACAACTTTTACTACGGGACCAACCCTGAAATCGTGAAAAAAAAAATCAGTTGACCCATAGATTTATATTCGCATAACTCGACATAATGTATGGATCAACTGATTTTTTTTTTTTAGTTAGTATTATAGTTTGCGCGTTGTAGTGAACAAGTTAAGGTGACACTATTTAGAGCCTACTGTCAGACCTTCTACACGTGCAGCCTGTGGTTCAGGTATACGCAGAGGACGATCAATGCCCTACGTGTCCAATACAATAATGGATTTAGGATGTTGTTAGGGTTGCCCCGATTTTGTAGTGCCTCTGGTATGTTTGCTGAGGCTAGGGTAGATGGCTTCCATGCCATTATGCGCAAGCGGCTCGCGTCGTTACTGAGCAGAGTCCGGAGTAGCACTAACAGCATCCTACAGGTCATTGCTCATAAACAGGACTCAAATATCCTGAAAGAATTTATTCGTGTGCAAACTTTATAACTCTCGCATGTATTTTGATTTATAATATCTATGGACTTAGTCTGAAATAAAGATTTTATTATTATCTCCTTTATTTCATTTAAATACATATAAATTACATTTTTAAATATTTTTGTAAACAAAAAGATAAAAAAAACATTTAAAAATATAAAAAATAGTAGCCCACCGGTATCGGGAACAGGGTCCAAGCCACCGGTGGTCAGGGCTCCAGAGAGAGGAACCTCCTGACAATGCGAGCCGTGTCCAGAAGTACCGCTTTCTGAATCAAGCCCTTGATCCAGCTGCCCAACGAGAGCCTCCTCAGGTGTTGGTCGAGGCTCTTGGCTATTAAGCCATTGGCTGTCACGACTATCGGCACAATGATCGCTGAGTCCACATCCCACATGTCGACAACCTCGCGAGCCAAGTCAAGATACTTGATTTGTTTATCTTTCTCGGCTTTCACGAGGTTCTCGTCATGCGGGACGGTTATGTCAACAATCATTGCGCGCCGCTCTGATCGATCCACCACCACTATATCAGGCTTATTGGCAACAATAGTCCTGTCAGTGATGATGGATCGATCCCAGTACAATGTGATATTTCCATTTTCGAGAACTGGGTCGGGCACATACCTGTAGTACGGCACCTCAGATTCGACAAGGCTGTATTTCAGAGCAAGTTGCTGATGGATTATCCTGGCTACAAGGTTGTGTCTATGCAAGTACTCTCCGTTAGCTAGACGAGAACACCCGGAGATAATATGCCTGATTGATTCTCCCGGCCGGTGGCATGCCCGACAGATGTCAACCGTGCCGTCTTTCACAATAAATCTCCGGTAATTGTTCGTCATCATAACTTCGTCCATAATTGCACAGACAAAACCTTCGGTTTCTCCAAAGAGGTCACCGGAACGCAGCCAGGCTACGGACGCTAGTAAATCTACATCGGGTCCATGTAGGGCCCGGTAAAAGCGTCCGTGAAGCTCCTTACTCTGCCATACTTCCATGCGATCATTGGTGTCAAGCACTACTGGCTTGCGCCAGTTCTCTTTAGCCAAGGAGAGCGGGGTGAGGCCCTTGTCCACCGCGACCACATCTCGATGCATCCCCACGTCGGTTTGTAGGAAATATTCCCTGAGGCTGCATATCTCGCGATTGTGGAGGGTCTTAGCGTTTAAAAAGCCACGACCTCCACATTTTCGCGGGATATACAGCCTCATTACCGATGACCGTGGGTGATGCATTCGATTTGCAGTCAACAGCGTACGGACCCTCCTATCCAGAGCCTCGAGTTCAGTCTGAGTCCATTTGAGTATGCCGAAAGAGTACATCAAAACCGGCATGACCCAACCGTTGAAGGCACGCACCTTATTCCCGCCTGATAAAAGACTATTAAATACTTTTTTCAGGCGGCCAAAGAAGCGCTCCTTCAACGATTGCTTCATGTCAGTAGCATTGATGCCCAACGCTTCCGACATACCCAAATACTTATAGGTTTCGGCTGCGGAGAGGGTTCTAAGGTATGTGGAATCCGAGAGTTGGGTTCCCACGGATTCCACAATTTCCCCTCGCTTTACATGCATGACCGCACATTTGTCCACACCAAATTCCATCCTGATGGCGCTACTGAAAGTTTCAGTAATTTTCAGTAGCTCCATCAGTTGCAAATTGTTAGGGGCAAAAAGTTTTAGGTCATCCATGTAGAGGAGGTGAGATATAACCTGACCACCTCTCCTCAGCCGATAGCCTAGACCTGAATCTTCCAGCAGCGTGCTTAGAGGATTCAAGGCTAAGCAGAACCAAAGCGGACTCAAACTGTCGCCCTGGAATATGCCTCGCTCGATCCTTATCGGCTCGCTATTCCTCTGGATATTTCGACATCCTGGATAGCGAAGGACCGTCCTCCATTGCCCCATACACGTCATCAGGAAGGTGCGCAGAGTTGTATCTACTTTATACAACTCCAGCACCCTCATTAGCCATGTATGTGGCACCGAGTCATAGGCCTTCTTGTAATCTATCCAACATGTCGACAGATCCTTTCGGGAACGACGAACCTGTTGGCTAATGGCCATATCAATGAGGAGTAGCTCCTTAGTACCGCGGGACCCATTCCTACATCCATTTTGAGAGACAGACATGATGGAGTTTGTGTCTATATGTTTATTAATTTTAGCTCTCAAAATGGATGTAAGAACTTTATAGACCGTCGGTAGACAAGTGATCGGTCTGTAGTTTTTGGGATCCGCGGTACTACCTGATTTATGGAGCAGGTGGGTTATTCCTGTCGTTAGGAACTGGGGCAGCGACCCTGACTCTAAGGCTGACTGGAACTGGGATGCCAGGGGGGCGTGCGACCTTTGGAACCATTTTATCCAAAAGTTGTGCAGCCCGTCCGGTCCTGGGGATTTCCAGTTAGGCAACGGACGGACTGCACGAGCAATATCTTGGGGGCTGATGATAAGTGCCCCCATTTCTGGTATATGTTCGCACGCTCGCTCGATCTTCCCAGTCCAATCACCTTCGGTGTGACTGACAGGCACCGACCAGATGTTTCGCCAGAATGAACACATGGCATCATCATCCGGTAGGTGCGTGTCAGTTACACCTTGGTCCGGTCGCTCCCAATCCCTGTAAACCCACCTTTTATCGTTCTGGAATGTGCGATTCTGAGTGTACCGCTCCACTCTTCGTCTGTACCGACGAATACGGTTTGCCCATGCACAGATCTTCTGCTTCAGGAAGTCGATACGCTCTGTGACGCGGGACAAATAATCTCGAGAACTTATATCAGTCCCCGAGAACGCCCGCTTCACAAAGCGCATCACTCTAGGGCGAGTATTGCCCTCCCTGAAGCAGATTAGCTTGCCGATGAGTGCTCTAGTCTCCCCGATACGACGCTCAATCCTGCACTGCCAAGCTGGTACAGCTGGTTTTGGTCGTGTGGCTCTGTCACTTTTCGGGAATTTGACATGAGCTACACGACATGCCGCAACAGCTGCACAGTACAAGATTGAATGGGTATCGGTGAGATCTTTGCTGTCGTTAAAGCAATTTGACAGCTGCGAGTCTAGAGCACACACCAGTGCCTTGTTTTTCTTGTGCATGGGCAAACGAGGTAAACGTGGTCTGAGTCCAGGCGGAATAGAGCGGTACTCACGGAAAGCATCCTCCAAAGCACTCCTCAATCTTGCATTGCACTGGGAACTCACGGATATAGCCGCATCATCATCCTCTTCATCAACGCGGTTGGGTCGCGATGAAAAACTGGGTAAATTTTGCAGTTGCACCGCGACCAACGACGAAGCAGGCGTAACATGGCTATTCCGTGATTCGAGGCGGAGTCGATCAAGTACAACGTCATCCAGCATATGGTTACGCTGGATGACCCGCACCTGATCCGACAGTCGTTGCGCCGACACGTTGACAGCTATTATTATTATTACTAAATGTAAAGATCAGTTTGGACCTAACCTTAAATAAAATAAAAATCAAAAACTTTATTGCCCAGAAAATGTTAACGAAACTTAGCAAGAAACTCGATTCGCGAGGCATACAGGTAAATTGAAAAAAAAAATGTTTTTTTTTGTTAATATTTGTATACTATAGATTCATAAAACATTTTAAAATAAACATTTATAAGCATAGAAATACACACCGGTGTTCTGTGTGATATTTTACGGTATAAATTGGGGATCACACGTCAACAACCTACTGTTCATACAAACAAATGCAGAAAGAAACTGCCTTGTGATCCCAAAATTATAATTTTATGTGATTCCAATATTATCCCATTAAAATATCGTCGTGGCCTTAGTGTAAGGGCCAGTGCAGACCTGGCGAGGCGCTACGCAGCGCGGTACTGTCTTGTAACTGAGCCTTTTTAGAATAAAACCTCTTGCAAATATAACTACACTAACTTCACATTAATATCAACAGTACTTATGTAATTTTGTAGCGTCTGTTGAAGATCCAAACAAAGAAATAAATAACACACAATCTAACTCAACATTTGATTAACAGCGTGTTGGACAACATAATAAACACGCGGTACCACACCCGGCTGGAGATGTATGCGGCTCTATCGGAACTGGAGAACAGGTTCCCGAGTATCGCCGAGTTCAGGGCCGGAGACAGCATGTTGACGTCCACCTTCCATCAGCTAAAGATGACTGACGAGGTTAGTACATGTTGAAATTAAGATTAATCATGAGCTGGACTACTTCGACAAGAACTGGTCCTTAGCAGCTTTAAACAGAGAGAAGTGGAAAGGGAGTGGGGAGGCCTTTACTCTGCAGTGGTGAAGGGCTTTTTGATTTTTTTAATATTTTTTTTTTCTTTTTTTTTTTATTAAGAAATTCAAAAAGCCCTTCATTCTGTATATCTAGCGATTCTTTCTATTGGCTTTCTAGTTTCCTGCGCCATAATAACTAAAGGTGGCGGTGACCGCCGCAGAAGGCCGTAGTGACAGCCATCATGGAAATGACGGCAGCGGGGTTTGTCTTTACTAGAGATGCCGCGAATAGTTGTTATAGCGAATAGTCGAATAGCGATTAATCGCCATTCCCTATGGCGAATAGTCGAATAACTCACCATTATTATTCGACATAAAAAACTTAAAAAATAATTTATTTGCTATCAAATAATAATTTATCACGTTTGTACTATCAATCATTTATTGTTGTAATTGTAGTAGTTTGCTACTGTAATCTAAAATTTTTCTGACGTTATGAGAATAGAAAACCATGAAGTTAAAGAAATCAGTCTCATATTATACTGATTTTACATTGATTGCCAGCATTTAAAATGTTGGCAATCCTTTTCTTGCACCTATTTTACGGGGCTTACCTCATTTTGTATTATCCAGCGTTTAATACTGTACTGGATTTCCCGCCCAATCAATTTCGCTTGTGTTTAGGTTGGGTGGCACGCATTTGTTTGATTATTTTTAAGTCTACAGGTTTTTTGTTCACTATAAGTTTATTATAGAGAACTATTCGCCGAATGTCTAGGGAAACATTCTTCCTTCAAACCTTCCTTTTATAAAAAACGTTACAGTTACGTCATTCGACGGCAAATTACGGCCGCTATTTGGCGGCACTGCTGTCTTACGTAACCCTATCTAAGCGATGGTCGTTTTGTTATGATTTAAAACTTTCCCCCATCTCTATGAAAAAATAAACGGCAGTAGAAATTAATAGTTTATAGCTTGCACTCGTAATGCTTTAGTGATGTTTACTATTATATTTCACACCCGAGCTAACCTAAATAATGATTTCTTCTTTAGGTCGGTTCCCCAGAAGAAACAAAATTCCACATTGCCATATCCAGCAGTTTCTACGGCTCCCAGCCCTTAGGTCAAGAAATGCTCCTAAACTTCGCCCGTCACATAGGCACGGCCTACACGATCGGAGAGCCTGTCCACAAACGCCTGTTACAAAACGCAGTCCTGCATTTTATACCAAACATTGATATACTATCGGAAAAAGTAATCAAACAGTACGATGGTACCGACAGATGTAACGTAGAACCTTTAGAAGAAGAATTTGGAGACAGCTTATATAGTTACCTAACAAAGAAAAACTTAAACCCCCTTTCAAACTATACCAGAGAGAAGTCCTTCGCCGACATGCTAGAAGCAGAAAAATACGATGTCATTCTTGAACTTTCTTCCGGTTCCGAAGATATTACCTACCCTGAGTTGTCGAAGAATTTGTACGATAAGTTCGCTCAGAGGTACCAGGATAGCAGGAGTGGGGACGATAAGTATCAATGTAGGAGGGGGACGGGGGTAAAGCATGGGGACTTGATCGATGTTCTGTGTGAAAGGTTTAATACCCCTGTGATTTCGGCGGGGTTGAGTTGTTGTAAGATGCCGGTGGAAAGCGAGATTGCGTGGGTTTGGAGGAATAACCTGAAAGGGATCATGAAGTTTGTGGAGGTGGCTAATACTGGTAAGTGTTCTGATTACTTATTTTAGGTACTTTGTATTTCACGTTTACATACGTTTACAAAACATGCATTTGATTGTTTTCAGACAAAAATTTCATGCAATTTTTTCCATATCAATTTTTACACAAAATATAATATTTCGTTTGAAAATTGATATATAGGTGCACAATATTATGTGAAATTATACTTTTTGGTCTAAAAGCATACAATAAATTTCAAATACTTTTCCTCATAGGCAAAGCATTACAAAACTGACCCAACAAATTCTTCATGTGATCTTATTAGTTATAATCATAAAGTTTATTTGTGAAACATAGGTATACAATGGCCAATAGGTCATACACATATAAAATAGCACGCTATGTTTTGTCTTAAGACATACAAATATGGTAACATGAAAAGTAAATACGCTGCAAAAAAAATCGATACTAAAAGTTCTCAATAATCATGGATACTTTCACAAAACTATTATTTCCTCTCTCTATTTACGAGAATATTTATATACTTCCATGCCATTTCTATTAACAAACCCAATTCTCAGGTGTCGTGGGCTTCATAAAGAGCGAAGATGGGATGCCGATGAGAGAAGCCATCGTAGCTGTAACGGGCGTAGAGCGGCAGTACAGAGTCACTCGTAATCAAGCGCACTATCGCGTCATGCTGCCGCCAGGAGTGTACAAGGTTATCGTGCGCTGCCATAACTATCATGACCAGGTATGTACGAACACACTAAGGTCCTTTGTACACACACGATTTTCTTGCAGTGAAAAGCTATGGTTTATACGTCGTGTATAGGCACGGATCGTCATTGTTGTATGGATCACTATGAAAGCTTGTTGACAGACACATTTTTCCTACGGCGCGGTTTATGCGCCGTACTATGAGTAAAATGTCCAGGGATATTATTATTATGAGTAACCGTGCCGTGTACAGACGCCAGCAGGTCAAGCTACCCGAAACTGTCAGATTTTCCCAATCAACCTTGAACCTTATTGCTTTAGCGATAAAGTTGAAAATCTATTAAAGAAATTTGACAGATTGTAGTAGCTTGATGTGCTGGCGTCTGTACAAAGGGCCTAACTCCACCATGTGGGAACAATAATACGACATTAAATGAAACCACTGGCAATACTAGTGCATAGGAGTATTTCGAAATTGAAAGAGGGGCTTATGTAGCATACATTTTTTTTCTTCAGACAATCCGTAATGTATTTAATATTGTAAATGGGAATGTAACTCTGTCTGTCTACCTGTCACCTTTTCATGGTTCAACTGCTGAACTGATTCGGATGAATAATAGCACACGTCTAGACCTTGTCCTGGTTTAGGACGTAGGATGCTTTCTATCCCGGTAGTATATTCCCGTGGGAATTTCGAATTCCAGGCGCGCGAAGTCGCAGACAAAAACCAACTATCAACTGAATCTGAAAAACCTTTTATCGACTCTATGTAAAAGCATTTGACATTTAACCTACATACCTTCTTCCAGATGCTAACATGGACGGTGGTGGAAGGCGTGCTCAAGAGCAAAGACATCATAATGCGCCGCCTCAACACAGACACTATACCGGGAGGACAGTTCGCCGAAGTGAAGGTAGACGACAACCCTAATGTCGTTTATGTTACCGGTGAGTACAACTTAATTTATAACTGTAACCTGTAAACCGTTTTTTGACAGAAAGTACTAGTGATTGCAGCAACACACAATACATTGATTGATGCAAGTACGGTATTATAATGTGTGTAAGAAGCCATAAATAAGTTAATCCAATAAGATAAGGCAGTTTATATATTTATTTTACTACGCATGTACGTTCTAAGACAGCTGTCAAAAAATGATAACCTAATTAACAGGGTATAATGTCAGTATGTAGCTTGCTCGTGCCTGTGAGGGGCTCGTTGCTAAATAAAGCAGCAGGAGTCGATCGTAGGTTAAGCTACGCTTGCCGCGGTCGGTTCGTGGATGGGTGACCAGTCATTACATATCGAGAACCCTCCGAGTCTTGGAAAGTACGTTAAGTCGTTGGTCCCGGCTGTCATTCGTAGACTTAAACTAATTTTAAAAATAGCTACGACAAAAAGTGCCGGAGTTGACTAGCATTTTTAATTGTCGATCTTTTATCTTCACGTTTGCAGACGCTATCTATCGCCTTTCAATAATTTAAAATACTATTGAAAGAAAGAAAAAATGTTTATTCTGTATAAACAAAATGCACATTACAAATAAAAAAAAGACATAATATACACATACAACGTAGTCAAAAGCCTCGTACTCAAGTATATACTCGTAAAAAGTTGACTTGCTTTATGAATCGTTAAAATAAATTCGAAATATCATCCCCAGGTCTTACACTTGACAAAGACAGCAACCCTCTGCCCTCCGCCTCCGTAAACATCCGACTAGTCGGCGCCAAGTCGCCGATAGTAGCTCAGAACGAGAGCGACGCTACTGGTGGCTTCGTGCTCACTCTGCCGCTGGACTACAAGGCGAAAGAAGTGGTCGCCAGTGCCTCTGTCAGCTCATACATTACTAAGCAGAAACATATCGTGGTAAGATATTATTGAAGGTTCTAGCTAAATCATCAAAAGGTATGGAGGAAGCTTCATGAAGGTCAAGAGGTGAAAATATCTTCGAGGTCTGTTTCTATATTGCGTTTTATGCCCGATGTGGATAGGGATGGCAATAGTCCATTTGCTGCGCAGACGCATTATTTATCATTATAAGCTTGTATTCTCCCACTACAGCGCAAAAGCCTCCTTCCCCGATTATGGGCCAATCTTTTAAGGAGTTCAGCTCAGCCTGCCATTTCTTTCTAGGCCTGCCACGTAGTAGTTTCCTGCTATTTGACATCCAGTGGTGATTTTTGCGTATATGCAGACGCATGCTAGTTCGAATCAACTTTATTTTAATTTGAAATCTCTTTTTACATCCAATCTTCCCTACATCCCACTATTGGGCAAAGGGTCCTTTGGTTTCCAAACATAGCCTTGCAGCTCAATTTTACTGAAAAACTACACTTGCAGCTCGAAGTTTGCGAAACTTTTACACTAAAGATCTATAGGGACAATGTGTATACTTTTGGGGTTTTGGGTCAATGAGAACAAGTAAAACTAAAGTATTGGAACGAAGTTCCTTATCGCGCGTTGCGAAAGGGGGCTAGACGGAAAAAGTTAAAACCAAAAGTTGGAACGACACTTTTTGCTATAGTTGTAAGCCGTGCGGCGTGCGCGTGTTTCTCTGTCTGTCTGTCTCTCTCTCTCTCTCTCTCTCTCTCTTATAGAAAGCAAGCCAGTTTTTTTGTCTGTGTTTTTTTATTTGTAAAATAATAAAAAAAAAATTATTATAACTTAAAAAAAATGAAATTTTATTACAATTCCTTCACTAATTAATAGAAAGGAACTTCGTTCCATCCGGGTGTCCCTTGACACCTCTCAAGTTTTTTTTATTTAAACTTTGTTACAGATAAACGGCAAAGAGAACTTGACGCCGAACATTCTGTTCAAACTGGAGAGTGACGACTACGTATTGGGCATGCCGCGACTTGTGTTCGTCATGTTGGCAGGTCTGTATCACTATATATAAGTTACCTTAAGTTTAATACTATCTGTGGCGCACTATTACTTATAATAGTGGCTTATTCACTATGGGCATAATGCAGTGTCTAATGTCACGGGCGCTAGTTTAATTGGATTCAAGTTCGCCTAAGACGAAGACTCCTGTATCCCCAAAGAGAATACTCTACTTTCACGCCTTCTGTGAGGTAATATAAAGCAACTCGATTTTCTTAGTTCGCTTAGGATTTTTTAGTTTACGTTCCAAATTGAAATCACTTTATTGACCAGCGGGTTATAATTAAATCCAGTAAAATATTATTGCCCTGTAGATCCCAGGGCTATTAGGACTTACTTTAGGTTGGATTTGCATGACATATAAATTGACAACAACAGGTGGAGTGAAAACCTTATAATGCTCATTATAGAGTCCAAATTCCAATGCACCATACAAAACATGTTTATAACGTCATCATCCTCCCTTCCAGGTGTGATCGGAGTAGCAGTAGTAACTGTATCAGCGTGGTGCTTCAGCTGCCGCGAGCGGGCGAAGGACTCGCGCCGACAGTACATGTTCACACAGATTCCGAGCGACGATAAGCGCCTGCTCTGCGAGGAACCAACAGGTGAGATAGTGTTCAAACCTGAGGCCTATCAGTAATTAAAAACGCATACCTTCATACAAAACGTTACCAGGGATACAATACAGTACATACATATACAGTCATACACTACATAATATACAGCATGTATCAGAAATGCGCAGTCATATTAAAGGATGTGGTACAGACCATCAAACTGAACAACTTTCTCCATACATATTTAACCTGCGGGGTAGTTGCGTAACACACTAACTGTAGCAATGGCTTTCATTTTGACAGTTCAACAACATTCATTGCGTTATTTACGTTGTTGAGCAGACAATTTTTTGGAACATATGAAGCAATGGATCAGCAATATCCTTCAAAATGATTCAGATTGATTGTTACGCAATTAGGGTGCTGTATTTTGTGGGTCAGTTGAATAAAATAGTAAAAACAAGTATTATCCCTTTCAGACATCATACGCAAACCGTACTTCGATGAAGAAGATCTACCACCTTCGGAGACCGACTCGGAAGAAGAAATTGTACTCCTTAGATCTGATAGAGAGTGGAAACAGGTGGACCAAGAATAAACTACACTATCTCACGTATTTAGCGATGGGACCTTTGACTTTGGGTGCTAGAAAGAGACAGTGCTATATAGCAGGTGTCAGAAAGAGACGGAACGTATGTCAAGAGTATCATTGCTAAATACCATAGTCTGACGCCTATAGAATCATTTACAGTTATAATGTAATTTATGAGCGCGCGTCATGTGACTTATGTCATCATTGTAATAAGGTATAAATTGGAATAATTGTCGCGCGTTCGTGAAATGCAATCTTTATATTTATTTATTCGCACAAGATAGAAAAGAAGTGTAGAAGTGAAAAGTTACGACTAGAGCCGCGTATACGCGATTCAGCGTCACCGACCCGAGCTTGACGTTTGGTTTCGTGCTCTGTTCAGAAAGAGCGCAAAGTGCGCCTAAAGAAGTTTTCACTTCAAAAAGTTTGAATGTTTATTGTTAAAAGTTTATGGTTTCTTGATTCTATGCGCCTCAGATAAATAAACTACTATTATCGGTAATTTTATTTTTACTAGCAAATGTTATTTACTTTGACTGGGCAGTATCGACACTAGCCGATGTCAAAGCTAAAGTCACTCGGGTAACGACGACTTATGCATATAATATCCGAACTGACTAGGTATTTCAGGATTTGACTAATCAATGATGATAATTTTAACATAGTTGTACGTACAATTTAACAGACGAAATGAAATATTTTTACAGTAGAAAAATGTATTGTCTTTTACTAACTTAGATGGTTGTTATTTTAAATGTTGTTATTAATCGAAAAAGATATTAATTTTTAAATAAAGTATAGGTGACGGAATATTTGAAAATAGATTTATGTATATTTTTTAACACTTGGAAGGATCTCTGAAAGACATATATTTTTGTAAATTGATCAGTATTAGACAAAAAAATGTATATATTATAAATATTGGCTCACATTCCGTTCGGTGGTAAAAGATATGGCCTAAAACCAGTTTAAAAAACATTACCCTGTCTTTGCTGCCTCGTAGTCGGGTAAAAAGGGATTCTTTTACCACAATCCAACAAAAATCAGTTTGAATTATGTAAGTAACGCGAAAAAAAGTATATTTGTAGAAATTGTAGAAAATAAGCTTATTTATTCCTTTACATATCTGTACATTCCTTTCTTATTCCTTGTGCTGTATACTCTTTATATATTTATAACGTTATATCCAAGCCCAGGTGCCTACCTGGGCTTGGATGTAACAGCGGATGATTTTTTTCGCGCACTGGATTTTCAACGCTCTGCTCACCGCCGAGAGTTGAAAATCCAACAGCGCGTTTTCTTGACGCGCTGGGATGCGCTCTGTTGGATGGCTAATAGATGACTTGAGTTTTAAACGATAGGGGTTCAGTATATTTTATGAATACTATTATAGAAAAAGTTTTATGAAATGCACCATATTTGGTGGTTTATATATTTTGATACGGTAATATACAAACGCAACAACTAAGGTACGATTAATGTGGTATTTTATATTGTTACATAACTAAGCAAGCAATTCTATTTATATTACGGTACATTACGGCCGACATGAGGCGAGTGTGAGTAAGAGAACATGCGCGAAGAGCCTATGTTCAGACCGGCCAAGATTCATCAGCAATTTTGTATTGTACCTGCACCTTTTTTCCACAAGACAACGTTTTTTGACGTTAGTGAATATACATGTCATGTTACTTACAGTCCGTTTACATTTATTTTTCCTCTGACAGCAGCAACCTAACGGCAACCCTATTGTGATGGGAATAAAGTACACAATGATTTTGACAGACTTGTCAATCGCAGGAACCCAACAGCAACCTTGTTAGAATGGGAATAAAGATTACTGTGATATGGACAGTAGGTAATGCAAAATCAGTGGTAAAATAACTGTAGACGGACTGTAGTGCTTATAGTGCATATTGTATTTTATCGAATTCTCTATTGAGAAAACTTTACTTCTTGACCACACTTTACATTATATCTTTTGATATTTTATTAATTTATGTATGTAATTTTGACATAAACTGTTTCAACATGGTTTCAACAAGTTACAAATGATGTAGATGTAGAAAAGTATAGGTATTTAGAGAATCTCCTAAAATAAGCCTAAAAATCAGCAATAACAATTAACGAATTTATTTAATTATGACAATTTTAGACAAACATAAAAATAAAGGTGCTTTTTAATCAATTTTGTACATTATTTTTATATATTTTTAATGTGATAGTTCCATATTGATATTGTACTAAATAATTGAAAACATTTTATCAGTTATTTTTTTTGTTTTATTTTATAAACCTCCTATTCATTACTCATCATTTGCCTAACCTTTTCCCAAGTACGTTAGGGTCGGCCTCCAGTCTCACCGGATGCAGCTGAAAACCAATATTTTACATGAAGCGAATTCCTATCAGACATCCACAACAGAATTACTGGGTAATACGATACCCCTTGGTAAGACTGGTTGTCAGACTTTCGAGCTTCTGACGACCCGTAACAACTGCCAAATATCCACGAACGACAACCGGACCAATGGCTTAACGTGCTTTCCGAGGTACAGAGGGGTCTTGGTTTGTAAAGATTGTCACCCAACCACGGACGAACCGCGGCAAGCGTAACTTAACCTGATCGATCGACCCGTGTGGCTGTTATTATATTGAAATAAATTAATAGGTGTTGTAAAGGGGCAAAGCTTTGCAGCAGCTCCCTCTTACAGTAGCCCTAAACCCAACGGCCCCAAATCCATAACAGAGCGCGGGTGATTTCCGAAGTGATGCTAACTCGACGGAACGGCAGCAGGGTGTGGATATGGAGCTATGTCGCAAACTATGCTCCATCAACTATCTTGATTCTCCCTCTGTGTCCCAAAATTTGCAGTCAAAGTGACCTTTGCGCTACCACCGACGTCCCCGTGGATGTGGCGAAGTTTTGGGCCAATCTGAGAAAAGTCTTGCCAGCGATACAAAGGAGAAAAAGAAGAATGGTATAATGGTAACGGTTTTGAAGTATGTGGTGTCTGTCACAAGAGATCAGAAGGCCAATTCCCGTAAATAAAATCGTTCAAAATCTAGTCGCAGTCTCATCTCAGCGACAATCAATGTCAAAAATGTAGAGAAATTTTTAACAGATTGAGACTGAGATCAGACTGTGAACGTTCTTAAAATTACGAGAATAGCCCCCAGAACGCATGCTGGCCCACATTCTGGTAAACGAGTGAATGCGCATATTTGCGCTCGATGCAATAATGCATTTTCGCTGAGTGTGCGATTGAAACTCGAAAACATTCCCGAAAGCGAGAAGAAATGCTCGTTGAATGCTAACACTACGCTAGGCAGTATACTATTTGTAGTCTTTGCACTACACTATGAGATGGAGTGTATAAACTGATTTTCTTCAATCGTATTTCAAGTAACTACCTACATGTTACAAATGATGGAACCTCGTTCACTAGTAAAAAATTAAAGATTTCTGTCGGCTAAATGGTGTAAAACATTACTTCGCCATCGAGTACATGGTCAAGCAGAAGTATACCTATTTAAAAATAATTGAACAGCTTTTACCTTTACCTTTTTTAACTAAATCAACGATTATGAACTAATGCTCGGACGTAAATTGCGTTCACATATCAAGTAGTGCCTTGCATTGTTGGTTTGGTTTAGTTTTAGTGTGCCTGTGTCAACGGCAGAGGCAACTGCAGTCACCGACGGCAGCCGTCGGCGCAGTTGCCTCTGCCGCACACGCTGTGTATCTGTATGCACACTTCTTAGACACCTCGGTGGCGGTGCCCGTGCTTGAGGTATCAGGGTCGTCCTCATTATTATCACAAGCTTTGAAAACAGTAGTACGCCAAAAGCAATCCGTACAGACCAAATAATGTAAAGGCAGTAGAAACATAGACTTAAAAATAAATGAAAGGAAGTAACATTAACAAATGGATACGAGGTACCTACAGTTCAAAATTATATATTAGTATGTTATTATTGGCTGATTGATTCACTGATGCTAATAATACCAATCTGAGATCTTTACTTGCAGTGGTGCAAGCGCTGATTGAGAAACAAAGTAATATAATAAAAAAAAGTATTTGAATGTCATCTCTGTTATGTTATTCTGTCTACGATTGAGACGACGTGGTTGAGACCGCATCGTTTGTTTTTTTTTTTAGCTCAGGATGTTGCCTAATCGAAAATTATGTTGATTTCTTTCTTCGGTCGGTCGTGAAAAATGACATTGACATATTGTTGACAACAGTCGACTTTCCTTTCACGAACCTCGGCCTAAATAAAAATTTATTATCTGTGTAAGTCAAGTGATATTGTTCCGTGCATTTGAATAAAAAATAAAAGGTTCAGTTTTTAGTGAATATACCGATTTACAATGACAATAACTGGTCTTACTTGAATGCGTTGAAAAACCAAGAGTATATTGTATAAACCTGCTGAAGATTTGTAATGGAAAGGATCCGTTCGGACGTTGCAGACATGAGCCGCCGCGCCGGGGATGTTTTGAGGCGTATCAACAGATTAGCTGATGGACCCATGACGAGAAAGAAACTGGTGATAATATGTCTGGTTATTATCTTCTTAGTTCTATACGTTGGACCTAGTTTCATGAATTGGATGTTCGATTCTGAGAGACTAACAAGCCACCAGAATGTATGCGTAAAGAATTTCATGAAACCTTTCGAATCATCCCTGAAAGATTACGACGTGTACCTGCGACAAGAATCCTCAGCGACATTAAATTCGCTTAACCACAACTATGTGCCTTATGTTGGAAATGGCTTAGTGGGCTTGGCACTGGAACAAGTTCCTCATTTGAACATAAAACATGGAAGAACTCTCTCTTTACCAATGTACTACCACCCCTTGTATGTTATAGATGACTATGAAATGAAAGAATTTACTGTAGCTGAATATAAGAAGGGCATTTTACACAGATTTCAGTGTTCAAATTCTGGCTTACAAGTATCTTATCAGTATTACGCTCACAGAACAATTCCCTCATTGTTTGTGCAAGAGATTTGGGTTAACAATCCAACAACTGCAGAGAAAAATTTGCATTTAACAACACCAAGAGTATCTGATTGGCCAACCTCCGTTAAGCAGACCATCAATTTGCACCAAGGAGTTGATACGAAGGAGTATGAAGTAGTCACTGGTATGATACCAATACCGGACAGTGATAATGTATTAGCTGCTGCAGTTGTGTGCAGGAAAATGAGTAACACCATCAAAGTAGATGCCAGAGATGGACTGGACATCCTTATACTAACAACAGTGCAATACAGTAAACCAATAAGGAAGTCCGATTATGCAAAACATAAAGACATTGTTGAAAAAAAAGCTATCGCTGAAATGGAAAAAGTGATTGCACTAACTGGTGACAGAACAGCTGTAAGGAAGCTGAGAGAGAACCATGCCAGAGTATGGAATGGACTATGGTACACAGGGTTCTATATCTCTGACTCAAAAGCTGAAGGAATCACCAATGGTGATAGAATCAATGCTACAATATACGCCATTCTCTCTCAAGTAAGGAGCTACGAACATGAAGACAATATAAAAGCTAGTACAAAATCAGATATTATGAGAAGTTTGACTTACTCCGAAGGCTGTTATGAAGGACATTCAACACTTGATGCATTCAATTTATGGAAACCATTGAATTGTTTGGAAAATTTAAACAAAGTGGCTAGTGTCTGGCTGCTTACACTAGAAAAGCAAGGATGCCATAATTTATTAAAAGCTGGAGCAAGCGGTGTCAATCAAGCAATGATTCTTAGCTTTGGAAGTTTGCGTTTCAGCAATCAGCATCTAGAATACAACATTCATCCTTCAAAATTACATAGGGACTTTCTATTCCGCCGACTCAATTATGGCAATATGACACATGTGAATATAAGTGTTATCTTACAAGAAGACAATAAAGCAGCTATATTTGTGGCTCTGGACCGCTCAGACAAGACATACTATGCATGTGACGCGGGGTGCTTGGACTCTCCTGTCCAACTAGGACCTTACAGAAAGTACTTCCCTGTCAAATTAACAGAGCCTTTAACAGCTATACTGTATGTAACAGCTGACAAGCAGCATATGGAAGATCTGAGACATGCAATCCATGTGAAAGAGGTAGTAGAGGCCCCCGCTCATGACCATCACGTGATAGCATTACATAAACATGGGCACAGTTTAGGAGGCCTTAATCCCCTATTCTGGATATCAATTATAGTTCTTATTGTAGTCTTCCATTTATTCTTGTGTAGAATAATCATGAACGAATTTTGCGATAACGGAGGGAGTTACAGGAGGCTTTACAACAAGCCTTGAAGTGTGGATGCCTTAGTAAGATGGGTGCTCCATCATTGTCCATTGCTTGACTGATATGTACGCTTTTAATGCACAACCGACCAAAAATATAATTCAATACTTGCTTGTATTGTTTACAGACATCACTGCCTATTTAATTAGCGTATGAAGTTTAATATAGCATTCATAGGTTCCAGACTTCGTTACTCGTCTATTTGTGTAGTAATTAAGTTAGTTTTGTTTGTCACAGGAATATAATGTTTTATTTTTATCTAATACATCCTTCACGGACGGATGCTAGAGCTGCTATCAAACAATAACATTGGTGGAAGAAAACAGTTGTTAAAATCATGGACTCTCATTATTTATTTTTGTTTGATAAGGAAGCTATAAAAGTTTATTAGGTACTCAAGAAGATTGTTTTGAACAGCAATGCAGACTTATTTTTGTGTTTGGTTTGGATTCTGTAGTTTGATTATTTGGCTACTTGATTTAGTTTTTCGAGTCATCATAATTATTCACACTGAGGCGCAAATATGTAGCTGACATTTGGATAAAATATGTACTTAGTACCATGACTTCTGGTGTCCGCAACCCCACGTCGGCTTTGGGTCCAGATTTACCCCCTGAGGGGGATTCTCTCAGGGAGGAATAGTGGAATAAGCCCTCGCGTCAAGGAGCGTATTTGCGTACGGAAAACATGTACTATATCCGAATATTAAGCAACATAAATTCAACAAAATTTTAATCAGTTTCCAATTTCCTTAATATGTAATGAAAACATAAACACATAAAAAATTTATCGTTTTTGAATTTTTAGCACAATTATTAGTATCGTGATCTCTGATTATAATTTGATATAACCTTGGATATACTTAAAGTTATGCCGAAGTGTTGTATAAAACTATAGAATAATTATTTTTTAATGAGATGTGATTGTTTATAGTATTAAAGTTAATTTAAACATTATTTCGGTATAGGGCGCAAACAGCTGGCACAGAATTTATCACAATTGTACGCCCAGTAAGGACTAGATTAATAAGGCAGTCTGATTTATATCTCAAGTGCTTGATACGGGCTTGTTAAGGGGGATGCGCTAAGGTAGCCCGCTTACTTACGTTTTTTGCAATTCGCAGGTGCAATGCAGGGGTAGTGTCAAGTTGCATGTTGACGAACGTAACAAATATCGCTTTACACAATTATAATAATTAGAATCAGCAATACAACTCCTTCAGTTAGAATTAGCCACAAATGTCATGATTTCATGAAATAGTCATTCAATAGAGCATTATGAACTTCATAAACAACCTACAATGTTCCCACTGCTGGGACACAGACCTCCTCTAAGGAATGGGCCGTAATCCACCATGCGGGTCAAGTGTGGGTCGGTAGATCTATGAAACTAGAGAGATGTATTGGTGATTTTTATAATTATAATTCTATAAATAAATATTGGTTACGGCCGCGAATCATATTTAGATTAACATACACCCTGAGAGCAGTGGTAGCTCAGTGGAAACGGCCGCGACTTACGAGGTGTAGGTCGCAGGTTTGAACCCTGACAGGCGCTTTACTTTGTGGAAATTATTTCATCACCACTGCTCAAAAACGGTGAAGGAAAACATCGCGAGGAAACCAGCATGTCCTAGTACCAAAAATTCAAAGACGTGACATCCACCAACCCGTACTGGGCCCGCATGGTGGATTACGGCCCACTCCCTCTCACACAGCGGAGGCCTGTGTCCCAGCACTGGGAAAATTATAGGCTGATTATGTACACCCTGATAATGACGTGCAAATAGCGAAAATCTTAAAAAAAAAAAAAAATTTCGCGGGTTGCCTTAACGCTTTTTCTACTTCACCTTCGAATATCCAATACCCTGCTCATAGCTGCAAAATAAAAATCGTGTTTATAAATTAAAGGCATACTTTTCCTATCTAATCGAAGTCCTAGTTATTCTGTGTTCACACAAGTAATAAATTCTTAGTCATTATAGTACCTATTCGTGAGGATTTGCAATAATATATTTATTTAAATAAAAGAAGTTAACAATGTTAGACTGTACATATTACATTGTGTGTTTATATATTGTAATATTGTTATAAGATTGTGGTGTATATTTTTGAAATTAAAAGCCAAGTTGTATGTTGATTTGGATTTTTATTTTTACCTTTCCGAGACTTATAAACCCTCGTACTCACGGGCGAATTTTATTACACATTGCGAGGTAATTGCGAAACACAGTAACATTAGCAATGGCTTTCCTTTTGACAGTTCAACAACATTCATTGCGTTATTTACGTTGTTGAACAGTCAATTTTTTTGAACTTAAGAAGCAATGGGGTTAGAAATATCCTTCAAAATTATTCAGATTGTGACTGATTACGCAATTAGGGTGCTAGATTTTGAACGCACTGCTTAGCGATTTGGATTTGGAATGGATTTTCAAATCTCAGTTGAAAATCTCAAAGTGTAACGCGCTGGAATGCACCGTTGGATTCTCAATGAGTTGAATTTCCAGTGCGCCATATAAAATCGCCCATGCCAAAAGCTAATCTGCATTCGCGACTTATTTGCCAAAAATGTAAATAAATATAGTTTATGGAAAAAAATCCTACACAATAAAGTTCAGTTTACGCTACAAGTTCAAACATTTTTATTTCATTAGTGCTAGTCACCCTGAAATCAACTTAATTGACATTGAAATAAAGTTGATATTTGTTTAACTTCAAATAACATGAATTTGAAACAAAGAATAGACTAGCTATGAAGTCCCCCTGTTTTTATTTAATCTCTTTTCACGATTGTTGTGAAGTCTAGTTGCAAGCATTAGTTCTGGATCGTGGGGGTCGCCAAAGTTGCAGGGCAATGCAATGTGACACAGGCTGATGACGTTGTCCACTTAGAAGAATAAAATCAGCGTTAGGGGTTCACACGGTGATCATCAGTAAATTTTAAAGTATAATAGTAATTTTGGATCACATGGCAGTTTACTGCATTTGTTTTAAACCGAATGCATATTATCGCACGTTGACGTGTGATCCCAAACTTTTACCGTAAATATCGATCGACAGGCGCGCGGCGCGGCGGTAATACCGATAAGTATAGACGCCAGCCAGCGCCAGCAGATCAAGCTACCCGAAACTGCCAATTTTTTCCAATCAACCTTGAGCCTTAATTCTTTAGCGTTAAAGTTGAAAATCTATTAAGTAAAGAAATCTCACAGATTGTAGTAGCTTGATGTCTGTACATGTAATTCAATATAATGCACTTACTGCATTATCAAGTGATATCAGTTTATTGATAACGTGTACTTGTCTGTACTGTTAGGAAATTAATCAGCGCTAGTCTTTTCGCGAATTCTGATACAAATACATATGACATTTGTTCAGTCTATACACCGTTAAATTTTGATCATTTTAATCCTTAAAAGGGGTCCTAAGGGGGGGGGGGGGGAGATCAGTTAATCCATACATTACCTATGTCGAGTTACAATACAATGACCCCTTTTAAGGATTAAAACGATCAAAATTTAACGGTGTATACAGGGTGGCAGGGGCATCGACGCGCAAACTGAAACCATGAATTCAGAAAATGATTCTAGACCACTAGCGTAGTTATTCGCCGGTTATAAAAAAAATATCTGCTGAATAGAAAAGTACAATAAAATAGAAAACTTTTATTTCAGACAGGAGTCCATAGGGTTAGTTACAATTCTACAGACGGATATATTAAAATTCAGCTTGGAGCTGCATCCATCTTCGCAACACCTCCAATCCCATCCGATCTGCGAACACGCTGAGAATACTGTTTGTGCTGCCGCGAATACGCGTCAGCAGGAAACAGAGATGCACATCTATTCCTGATACTGGCGGCAAAACCATTAACATAAATATTATGATCCGCAAACATCCCTGATGCACTACAACGCCGCGGCAGCCGCAGCAGTAAGTCCTCTCAGTGCATTATTATATAGAACGCGTAGGTCGCTGTACCTATGCCAGCAGAGTGAAGGTGACCCACAGGCTGCAGTCGCCTCAAAGCACCTATGCATGGACTGAGCAACATCATGTCAGCATAACTAATATTGTGAATATCCCGTCAATATGACATCCGACTTGGTCCTGCTGAACTCAAAGATCAGCTGGTTCATGGATATACTTAGGTTGAAGAGCCGGGGTGAGCTGAGCCCCCCCCCTGCCTCACTCCGCACTCCAACCGATACACGTCCGAGTGCGAGCCTACCCACTTCACGCTATGCTTTGACTACTATAAATACTAGTACTTGAATATTAACACTATTTCAGGTGGCAGCGTAGTTTCGCATTCTAGTTCACGCCGCAAAACATCATAACATACGAAATCGAAAGCTCTCGACAGATTCAGAAAACAAGCAAAAATATGGAGTTTTTCTGTCTGTGTAGTAATGAAAAGTACTTGATGCACAAGATTGCACTCTCACTTAGAAAAAATAGTAATACCTACGCGGTCAAAATGTAAGGAACAGTATTTTTTTTAATAACCGACGAAAAATTTCAACGCAGGGGTTGTTCAGAATCATGTACTGAATCCATAGTAACAGTTTGCGCGCCGATGTACCTGCCACCCTATGTAAGTATCTGTAGTGTCCGAGTATTTAGTGCCAGCCCACAAATAATGAGAATCGAAATTAAAACTATAAGTAGGTACTTAAGTAGTCCAACGACAACCCAATTTCATGTCCAGGCAAATCACTGTTCATTCTAACGTTGCCTGGAAGAGATAGCAGAAAGCGATAAGGCCACCCATTGTATATTTTGTACTGTTCAATAAATTATTTTTGTTATGAATTTTTCTGGTGTACAGACGCCAGCACATCAAGCGCAGGCCACACCGCCAGCTGGCGGGCGGGCGGGCGAGCCGAGCGAGCATCGTATCACCTTTTTAGGGTTCCGTAGCCAAATGGCAACGGAACCCTTATGGATTCGTCATGTCTGTCTGTCTGTCTGTCTGTCCGTCCGTATGTCACAGCCGCTTTTTCCGAAACTATAAGAGCTATACTGTTGAAACTTGGTAAGTAGATGTATTCTGTGAACCGCATTAAGATTTTCACACAAAAATAGAAAAAAAACCATAAATTTTGGGGGTCCCCATACTTAGAACTGAAACTCAAAATTTTTTTTTTCATCAAACCCTTACGTGTGAGGTATCTATGGATAGGTCTTCAAAAATGATATTGAGGTTTCTAATATCATTTTTTTCTAAACTGAATAGTTTGCGCGAGAGACACTTCCAAAGTGGTAAAATGTGTCCCCCCCCCCTGTAACTTCTAAAATAAGAGAATGATAAAACTAAAAAAAATATATGATGTACATTACCATATAAACTTCCACCGAAAATTGGTTTGAACGAGATCTAGTGAGTAGTTTTTTTTTAATACGTCATAAATCGTAACGTAACGGAACCCTTCATGGGCGAGTCCGACTCGCACTTGGCCGGTTTTTTTCATACTTCGGTAGCTTATCTCTGTAGTTCGCGGTGTGAACCCAAGTATGAAAAGAGGTGAAACGATGCCTCGCTCGGCTCGACAGGCGGTGTGGCTTGCGCTCAAGTCTTCGTTGAATAAGATCGGGATTACAATAAAAAGATGTTGTAAAATTGACTATAAATATATTTACAAAATATAAAATTTTGATTACAAGGCACATACAGTAAATACTTATCGTAACTTGATTATAATCACAACATTTATTCAGAGAGGCACATAACTTTATACTGGCACTACATTCGAGGCATAATGTTCAAAATATTCGGTAATAATACAAAATTAACGGTATTCGATTACGACTAGGGTATATTTTGTATTAGACACCCAAATAACGCAAATATTTGAACAAATGCTCCCAACTGAAGTGCCAACATTGAATGTGTTTCGTTTACCGTGAATATTCTTGGCAACAATAATAGGTACATACATCATTTGCTTAGTTCTTTTTTAAGTGTAGCAATGCAATTTACACTTTTTGCACATTTAAAGAACTATTTTTACAATTACATTTTTAATTATGCGTAGTTTTTTTTAAGTCTATTTATTTCAGTAGCGGATTCAGAATTTTGGACGGCTCATTCTACATAGAGGTTGTCTGATTTAAAATTACGCTCCCCTACTCTAATTTTAAACAAATACTTCAGTGGATGAGCGCGCAATTTTAACTTAAGGCTCCCGCAGACAGACGCGACGCGACTCTAGTAGTAGAACAGTTTCTATGACAACTTAATGGTAAATTGTTCTAACAGAATCGCGTCGCGCCTGTCTACAGGAGTTTTTAGACGTACCTACTATACCCAAGTTGAGAGGGTTTTTCTATGCATTTGTTATTCAGTCCATTACAGACAAGAGCGTCCCACACACAAAATTTTAGCCCCCTCAACGCTGCTTAAAGTTATGAGAAGGACAAGGAAATGTGGAAGAATATGGGGGAGACCTTTGCCCAGCAGTGGGACAATATAGGCTAACGGAAAAAAAAAATGAGACGTTTAAACGTCAAAAAATAGATTTTAATCTAGGAAGCATCTTAACAGGCTGTCCAAAACTTTATTATTTTTACAAAAGTCTACTTTTTTGTTTCCTTACTTTTAAAACTATCGTTTTTCATGAATCTCGAGCTCATTTTTCCTGCTACTTCGTTGCTAGTAAAAGCTGATAGCGCTTATCAGCTTATCTTTTAATCCATGGCCACACAGTGGCATCGACATCAAGAATGAATTACCTGAGCCTAACTTGTGTGGCGAAGTTTTTAGTTTCATGTTTATCCATACAATTAAGGTTCAGGGCTTTCCGGGCACCGAGCTATCAGGGCTCAATGTCCCGTCGTCAATCGGTGCTTGTAAAGAAAAGTGGGTTCCCAGCAAAGACAAGCCGATACCGATCAGTGTAGGTGAAATAGTCTCGTGTTAAATTTACGCCCACTGGCGACACGACACGGCAAGGGATTTTTCGACACGAATAGAAATAGAACTTATGTGTATGACAATAAAATTGAAATTCCAATGATGATTCCTGAGGACGTCGCGGCATAAGATACCGCAGCATCGTTGTCGTTGAAATTTCAATTTTATTGTCATACCATTAAGTTATATTTCTATTCGTAGTATAAAAATCCCTTGCCGTGCCGTACCGCCAGTGGGAGCAAGCCCTTATGCGCTCACACATAAAGAAACATCTAAAACATGTTATTGTTTCTTTCCCATGTTCAAATTGCAGCGATCTGTACCGAAAGTCGGGCCCGACGACCCGCTTCAATAAGCAAGCACCCAATGGCAGGAAAAATATTGCTTGCATACATTTTTTACTTTTTCACAAATAGCTTGCTCTGAAAAATTTAATTATTCCAGACATGCCAGAGCGTGGAACTCGGAACTTCCTGATCCGGAACTGTGAGAACCGAAGCTAATTTTGCTACAGGACAACGTCATCACATCATACAAAATTTCGACTTTCCTGTTTTAAAAACGGCATGATTACACATATTTTTTGACGGAACATTTGCACATTTTTGAGAACAATAACATTCCCAGCGTAAGGGAATTTAACGTGTACTTTCACATAACATTGCTTATTATCTAGTTTATTGAACTTATTACTAAACAGATAACACGGAACCACTAACTATAGCATGTTTGTTATGGCTAGTCTACACAAAAGCGTATACAGAATGACATTTTATACTGACCTCTTTATAAAAGTTTTTTTTTTATACAGATACAGCACCCTAATTGCGGAACACACTATCAATCTCAATCTGAATCATTTTGAAGGATATTGCTAATCCATTGCTTCATATGTTCGAAAAATGTGTCAGCTCAAGAACGTAAATAACGCAATGAATATTGTTGAACTGTCAAAATGAAAGCCATTGCTACTGATAGTGTGTTACGCAATTACCCCGAAGGTTTGATTTCTCCAATATCCTGGTGTGACATCTCTGAGTGCGCTTAGGAGATGGCTTTCACGCCCTCGTTATTATAATGATTGTATTGATGAACAAGAGTACTTCTAAAACTGCTAATGCATATTCCTGTATTTTTATTTTTTCATCCAATAAGAAGTTATTTTATTTAGTTAGTGTGTTACGCCATTACACCGCTGTTTTCATGTACGGCGACTTATAATGTAAAATATCTGATTGAACTGGTTTACTTGAGTCATAATCATTTATTAAAATGACTTTTCACATTGTAATGGGCGTTGCGATGTATAAAAAATGCGCCTACGGCTTGGTAGGCTTTATTTTTTAAAGAACTATGAATGCGAATAACAGTCAACAAAACTTAGTTTTGTTAACTCAGTTGACTAATATCTGTATCCACGGTAATCATTGGCATAGTAATACAGTTCAGTGTAGACACGCCATATATTTTAAACAACATGAATGCAAGGTATATTTGTAACCAAGCAAGCTTGAACGTAGTGTAAAATAATTCTGAAAACCAAACTAACTGGTATTACTAATTAACTAGTATCTTGAAAAATGCAATTCAATGTAGGCATGGATGGGTGCCCGCTTTAAATAGGGCTAAATTAAATTAGCTAGAGTAACTCCACGGGCTTGATGGATATATAAACACAATAGAACTAATGATTTTAAATTACCCACTTTTGCTGTGCACCAACTAAGTTCACATGTGGAAGCAATAATTATATTGAGTATGTATTGAGTAAATACTTCATGTAAATAACTAACCTGAGGGCGTTTTTTTTTTGTTTAATCATGTTAAGATATTGATTTCCGTTACGTCTGCGGAGTTTCGCCAGCTAATTTAATTTGACCTAGTATAAATAACGGAGGAGGTCATCGATCACTAATTATTATTAGTGATCGATCGAGGAGGTTAACCAATTAACCCATTCGATGGGGAAAGCGAGTGTCGGCTGTAAGATTTTGTTTTTTTTACGGGTCACAGCAAAATTCCTAAGGGTTGATTTTACTAAAGTCAGATAACTTGTATCCGTAGAATAAAATTGACATCTGACAGTTCTAGTAAGTATGAAAAACTGTCAAAAATTCAAAATTTATTCTCAGTATAAGACTTATTCTATGTATAAAATTGTGGTAGAATGCGATCTAAACAGGATATATTGTTTTTTTCAAGCTTAATTGAATTCAAATGTACGCATTGTATACTTATCTAGTGACTAATAAAGTTAAAGATAATATCGTATGAAAGGCGTAGTGTTACTAACTTATTCACAATGGGAAATAATCCACCATGTCTATTAGTAAAATATTATGTTTCATCACTGTTAGCCATTTAATATATTCTGATTTATGGTCAAAGAGACGGTATCATAAATATAAATTAAACTAAAATTAAGGTACGTTATAGAATGGTCTGGTATAATATTTGAACTGTATTTATATACTACATCTCTTAATGAGAGAATGTTGTAGGATCTTTTATTAGTCTACTATGCAGATGGCTCTGAAACGTGGTCGCTCACAATGGACCTCATAAGTCACTCAAAGGGCAATGGAGAGGGCTATACTTCGAGTTTCCCTACGTGATCGAATCAGAAATGAAGAGATCCGTAAGAGAACAGAGGTAACCGACATAGCCCGAAGAGTTACCAAACTTAAGTGGCAATGGGCAGGGCACATTGCTCCCAGAACAGATGGCGTATGGGGCCGAAAGGTTTTGGAGTGGCGACCGTGTACTGGAAGACGTAGCGTTGGAAGGCCAACAAGGTTGGCCGATGATCTTTAAAGGCCGCAGGAACAGAACCGGTCGATGTCCGGTGCTTGGGAGAGACCTATGTCCAGCAGGGGACGTCTTTCGGCGGAGATGGTGGTGCAGATAGCTCGGACGGGAGGCAGAACATCTTTTATTTCTTCTTCTCAAAAAATATAATGCCAAGTACTGATTTAGACCACAGATTGGTCGTTTGTCAAATTATTGAACCACAATTAATTGAATGCAATAGAAGTGTGTTAATTTGATATCAATAAAGAAGAAGTGGTCTTAAGCACGACTGATAAGCAGGGTCCAGGGTCGAAAATGTTATAGGTCTTTAAAAGACTTGGTGAAATATCCCCATATTTGCATGCATTAATGCATTATTTCATGCAATTAGGAACATATCCAGGCGAGACCCCTCGGTGCCTCGGAAAGCACTGTAAGCCGTTGGTTCCGGCTGTCATTTGTAGATCTTTGACAATGTTACCCAGTAACGGGGTTATGGAGGTCGGATAGGCAGTCGCTCCATGTAAAATACTGGTATTCAGCTGTCACTATGTTGGCGTCGGCTTCCAGTCTAACCGGATGAGACTGGAAGCCGACGCCAACATAGTTCGGAGAAGGCTGGGCAGATTGATTAGGAGACGTGATCTTATATTATTGTACCACACCAGTCAGTGCGTTATCACGAATCAGAAATTGTTATTTGAGCAGGCAATTGGTTTTACTAAGTAAGCCGCAGTCGCGTACCTCTTCAACGTTACAGCTATTGAAAACAATTAATCCAACCGCACTCAAGAGCTTGCTAAAATAAATGTATGTTCACTTATCAAGAGCCAAGCGATTATTTCTTGAATCATTATTATTACATAAAACTGTTTTCCGCAGATTCTAATATGGCTCGGCCGACATGAGTAAGTCTTACGGTCCGCAATCCATAAAAAAATGAACTTAGTTAAAAAATAAATGTTTGAAAAAAAAAAGAGGATGTGTCCTTAAGACCAAAGTGAAAACCTACGACTTGAGACGAGTTTACGCGATTCAGCGTCACCAACCGACTGGAGCCGAGTATACCCGATTCAGCGTCATCGACCCGATCATGACGGTTCACTTTTGTTCACTGTTCAGAAAGAGCGCAAAGTGCACATAAAGAAGTTTTCATTTCAAAAAAGATAATAATAGGAATGAATGATGATTGGTTAATTTAAATTGGTGGCGTTAGACCGTATAAGTAATTATAAAATACAATTCAATTAGACACAATTATTCTATTGTGAGTTAATTTTGTGCATGATCCATGACGTAAAACAAAATTATAAAATATGGAAAAATATCTACACAGATCTTATATTATACACTTAATTATTTTTTTTCCTTGTATACAAGGAATTGTAAGCATAGTTTATAAAAATACATAGACAATGATTTTTGACTGTTCTTTTTTTTACAACAGATCAATATTTTTGGTTTCAAAATGGTTTGTGAAGACCATGATGCGATTTCAAAATAAAAAAGACTAAAAAATTAAAACTGTTGTAAAACAGTAATAATATAAAGTTAATCACTCAGGGCGGGTTGTTTCAAGTCCAGTTGGCGCACCGTCAAACTAAAAAAGGCGTTGTTTCAAATTACAATTACAGAATTACGTACTCGTTCATTTGAGTTTATTATTAGTTAGCGCCATTTATGACGTAAACACGTGGGTCAAGTGGTCGTGAAACAACCCGCCCTTGCCAATTTTTCTTAGTGAAGAATTTCATATAGTATAGAATTTCATATAAAAAGTTGTATAAGTATGATATAATAGTTGCCAATATTATTTCCAATTACATTTATATTTAGGCTCGATGGATTTGTTAATTTTCGTTCCACAGTGAATATTTTTTCAGAGATCATTAATTTAGAACGATAGCCTTGTAATAAGAATACAATACAAACGACTGAATCGATTCAGTCTGATTTATAAACTACAATCGATCTTTGAACCGAATTAGTCGATATTTTCTTTATCGAGCACTCCCTACCCTACATCGTAACATTTTTGTATATAATTTATTTAATTTTAAAATAAGGCACTTTTACTAAACTATGTACACATTTCCAAGGAACATGTGTCACAAGACACGATAATTGTTAGGAATCTTGGCGTTTAGAGCTCCATACAAGGTGGAGACGACAATACAACATTAAATAAAACTTCGTATATTAAAGAAACGTTCCCACTCTGCATACAAAAACTCAACAAAATATATCCAATAGTTTAGTCACTATAGCTTGTCAAAGATTGGTAAAATCCATCACTACTATTTAGTTTGTTAGAAAAAATCACTTTTTTAATTTCAATTTAATTTTAATGTTGTTAGTGAGATTGCTGGTAAACCTATGATTGGCGACTGTGTAAGACCGAGACTACATAGAAGCTGTTGGTGTACCCTAATAAATAAATAAATGTTAGGATTTATTTCATAGCTACTAAAGTCACCTATGCATTAGGGTTGCTAGTGTTTTCATTTATTGTCGTATTGTCGTCTCGACATTGTATACAATACGGCTGACGAATCAGGACCGGTCCGAACACAGGCTCTCCGAACTTCCGCGCATGTGTTTTCACTTACACTCGCCTCATGTCACCATTTGCTTCCTAAAAAATGTCACTGCGCAACCTTCTGCGTGAACTTCGGACCGGCCATGATTCTTGGGCCGTATTGTACTGAACATACATACTATAATAATATCCTTCAATATAATACACTAGGGATGTCCCTACAGCTGATAATGAACCATTATCCAATTATTTGCCCAGTTGGCAATTCAAGTATTAACGTACTATTGAGTAAAGTACTGAATTCACAAATAAATAAAAAATATTAAAAAATTGTTTAGTTTTATTAAGTGAATTGTTTATGATTGTTTGTATTTTTTTTTATCTTATTCACACACGCTGTCTACTGTCCTATCGCAGGTATGCTGGAAGAGATTTCTTATAAATAAGCATTAGCTTTGTACCTATTTTTCTGTTCTGTTTATATGTGTGTGTACATAAATGGTAAAATAATAAATACATATTTCCAATAAACATTGAAGCAAAGCATAAATTAATTGCGACTATGAAAAAATTTTGGTTCATTTTCTATAATTGAAAAATATAAAATAATTTCGTCATTGTCACATTATAAATTATTATGCATAGAAGTCATATTAGTAAGCCATATGCAAAGTGAATATTTGAACCCTAGCTATGAATTTATTATCATATTTTAATTAATTATGTTACCTACTTCATATAATTATGAGCCTCTCATCATTGACCGAGTTATAATAAACACAGTTTATTTTGCAATGGTTCAAATAAAGACACCTTGTATTCTGTATAGCATTTTCATTATTAGTTTTAAAATTGAACTAACTACTCGAAATTTATTATATCTGAAATATCTCGAATATTTTATATCTGTAAGATATATTGAAATGAAATGGGAACACCTACGAACGACAATGATCTTTAAAGAACCCAGGATAAAGTTCATAACTGCCTAACAAGACCGAAACATTAATAAATCATGGCGTTAACTTTGTATGGAACCTTTTTCTACGAGCTTACAGTTCAATATCGCATGAGAATGATTTTTTTGTCTCTCCAATAATATCAACGTATTTTTTTCTCACAAAATATCATATGCCAATATCGAGCAATTTTATGGCAGTTTTTTAACCTACATTACTGACCATAGACTCTGCTAACCGTTCCCACCCATAGACAAATAATCTTGGGAAGGTACCACCACCACCACGCATGGCGGGCGTGATAAAAATTTTCTTTATTCGTTGTGCCATCCGACAAGATAACTTTATCATTCCTTGATAAAACATCCCTCGTTGATCGGACTCAAAATGTATGAATACCAACTAATTTGTATTGTCATTTAATCACCTACTTGTGCATCGTTGAGAATAAACTGGTACCGTGTACCTGGAAATAAGGAAAATAGATTAGAAATTAATGTGAAGAAGTGAATGCTATAGAGCTTGTCCAGACAAGGCGATTTACGCGGGTTGCTGAGATACCACCAACACGGGTGTGCTGGTGGATTTTTGGTTGTTATTAAAATTACACATTCAATTACTAATTTGCCTTGCCTCTGACAGCAAATGGCTGAAAGAAGAAGGCGGTCGTCTAGTTAATTTAAACTGACAAAATGTTCTGGTTTTGGATTTGTGAAAAGCCTTTAGAGGACTCTTTTGATAACATTGATTGACGTTCTATTCGGCAGGAAAGTGTATCGAACGGTTGTGAATAGCTATGCAGGAGTCAATATATTCCGCGTATTATGCGTGCGTGACTACGCGAGAGTTCAAATACTCAAAGTGCTATGATGCATCCAGAACACGTGCATATATCGATACGCGCCTAAAACGTCATGTCTAGACGACAAGGCAAGACGATTCTCACCCTCTCAGGCAGCCCGAATGAAAACAAACAAATAATTTGTTAGATTGTTGCCACGGACTTGTTTTATGTATATTAGGGGTTTTATCAGCAAAATCTATACAACGTATTTTTTTTTTGATATCGCGAAAAAAATCTGGTGTTCCCTACATTTTGACCAGTTATACGAACATAAATGTAGGGTACAGCTGATTTTTTTTCGCACTTTCAGGATTGGTCCCATAGTAAAAGTTGTTCATAATGATGAGTACAATGACCCCCTAAAGTTATGGGATATCAAAAAAAAACACGTTGTATAGGCAGGTTTATAAGACGAATTTTGCTGGCACCAATCTCTGTCGTGATTGTTGCCCCATGTGAACACTTGCGTGTCAGTCCAACAACTCGGTCAATTTCTTTCACCAGTTAAAGGTACCAGCTGCCAGCCATTGTCTCGCGTGGATCCACGTTCCAGCTACTATTCGTCGGAACGTGGATCCGCGCGAGGCACAATGGCTTTTCAATTGTTTCTGTAATTACGGCATTCAACAACCTACCTACTTCAAAGCTCTTCATAGAAGGCGACCCTGGTCTTGGTAGACCCTTGCTTCAATTTCCTCAGGGTTGAATACTTGTTGTCTCCAGCCCGGGCCTGCTCCTCATGGAGTCGGTCCAGCGTGGCGGTGGACTGGTCCACGCGAAGAACTGAGAACTCGCAGCGGAGTTCATCTAGCTGTTGTTGGAGATGCTTCGATTTTGCTAGGTATTCCACTCTGCAATGAGAAGGTAATATTTATTGAAGAAGCTTAAATCTTTCACCATTTATCTTTGACAATATCAAAACACTTAATCACAGTCGTTTATAGAAATATGCACCTTAAAATCATACGAATAAGGATGATATTCGTATGAAACGCTGACCATAAAGCTAAGATCGTTGCATAGTTCACAGCCTATGTGTTTGCTATTGGAAAAGGGCCCTTATTGCTGCTAAATATATTATATGATTCTCATTTATGTTTGGTAGTTCGCTTTAGTAGTTTCTGCGGTTGAATTGGACTAAAAAACAAAACAAAGGAGAACACATAATCTACATAATCTCACATCATTCATTCAATCATTTACATAATCTCAGAAGGTAAATGATAATTGACAATGTTAATTATATAAATATTTGTACGCTGTATATTGTTCTGGGCAAAACATGGAGAATCTATCTATTTTTAACACCTCACACTCCATTGTAATCTGACCTATGTTTACAAATAAATTATTCTGATTCTGAGAAAATATGCCGTTGTCGTATTTACAGCCCCATTACAACCAAAGGAAACAGGAAACAATTAATTATAGCGTTACAAACATAATTTCCAGAATCCTACTAATATTATAAACGCGAATGTTTGTGAGGTTGGATGTGTTACTCTTTCACGTCAAACTAGAAAGAAAGAAAAAATATTTATTTAGCACAGACCAAAAGACACACAGTACACCAGATACATACATCAGATAACAACTAATAAAAAAAAAAAACAAATAGAAAGTGTAAAGACCGATGCAAGAAATTAGCAGTATGAAAATTGAAATGAAAATGAAACTACTGAACGGATTTGGATGCAATTTGGCACACAGATAGTTTATAACCAGGATTAACACATAGGATACTTTTTATCCCGATATTCCCACGGGATCAAAACTTATGCGCGTGAAACCGCGGTTCGCTGCTAGTAATAATACAAGCTGTTGTTTTGCATCCTCGTCAAATTTCAGGAGGCTGTTATGAAAGACTAAATAATCAAATAAAATTATGATTCCTGGCAAATAATGAATACATACTTGTTTTTTTAGTTATTTAAGTTTGACAGTATATCAGAATACACCACTTTCAAAGAACAGAATCGCCTTATGGTATCATATTAGCGGCCGCGTTTTTATGTGTGTGTAAAAGGGCAGTTACAGTGCGGTCTCACACAGGCCGCGTTTTAAAATGCGTGTCCCACACATGCCGATTTCCGAAAATTATAAAAAAAACCTATATTTTATTATTGATTCGTGTCGAGAATCAGTAGCATAGTTACCTCCTTGAATTTGACGAAGATGCAAAACGACACCTTGTATATATGTATAAGCGACAATCGTCACACAAAAACCAATTCAAGCATGATTACAACAAAACTTACCTCTCCTTCTCAATCTCCAAAGATAGCCGATGTATATGAGGGTCAGAGTCATCCGGCACAAGCTGGTACGAGTTGAGCTCGGGCTCCGTGACTGTCACGGTCCCATTCTGTAGGACTTCGCCCCCTAGTTCCGCTGGTAGCGAACAGGTGGACGGAAACAGACTAGATGGTACTGTTGATGACTGAAATAGAAGATATTATTTGTTATTTCTATGTTTAAGAAACATAAATGCTTTAATATTTTAGAAAAGTAGGTTTTCTGACTGCCAATTTTGTATTTGTAGATTGATTAATGAAGTGCAAACTATAGACAGTTCTACTAGCAAGTTCCAATAATGTAAACAACAATGGCCGCCCGAAATTGTCTATGATTGATTTAGTGATGGATTAGTGTGGGTGTTACAGTGGTGCCTTCATATAATATTCACAATTATATTCTTCTTTTGCCGTCCACATTAGAGCTTTTTTACAAGTAGAAAATCAAAATCAAAAGTCATTTATTCAAATTAGGCTGAGAATCAGCACTTTTCGAACGTCAAAATTACAAAAGACAGTCCCTCAAAAACGCCCGTACTTCACTTCCTAGTACTATCGCTGGGAAGAAGAAGTGGCGCAACAAACTCCCCAGCACCGTTAAATAAAAATCGGTGAACAAGGAAGCCAAAGTTCCTTTAGTCATAGTAAAAGACATAATTCCGTACCAAGTATATAATTAAAACAAGTTCAGGATGTTAAATTTAATTAGAAGTTGGTATTTAATGTTATGCTTAAAACACTTGGTATAAAAATATGATTTTTGGCATTTTCAATCTGAAATAGCAGCTGGGGGTTAATTGTAGACTTTCGCTGTAATAGTAAAAAATGCTCAACATGTTATTTCCCATAAGAAAACAGTACTTTTTAATTCTAACCGGCCCTTTTATTTTTGCGTATAAAATGTTCGACACTTGAATGATGTCCTTTACTATTTCAAATATCCTAAAAAATATACCCACCTAACATAAAATGCGAAGTAGAAGATGGCATGAGCAGAGAGAAGAAACCAGTATCAAAATGTAAACACGTACCGGTGGTCCAAGATCCCAGGATCCATTATAAACCGTATCACTCAAGAAATTAATCAGCTTTTCGTTTGCTTGCTTTTCCGTCATCTTCGTCTCCATAGACTCTTCATACTTTCTCGATGGTTTACTGACAGGGGGCAAGGACCCGGTTGAAGTTCTGCTAAGGAAGTTCAGGAGTTTCTCCTTGGCTTGTTTTTCAGCCATTCTTGCGGCGATCAGTTCCGCTTTCAGTCTCTCCGCTTCCGCTGCCCGTTTTTCTGATTCTTCCACTAAACGGGCTGTTAGGTATTCGGCTTCACGGGTTTTTCGTTCTAAGTGTACCTGTAATATTTTGGGAATGTGAAATTATTTGACCATTCCACATGAAATATCGTTGCTACGTATTAAGGGCGATTTTTTTCTAAGGGCTGATTTTTCAATCAACAGCTAGGTCTTACTACAAAAACTTAAGCACTTGTTGAACGAGTGTTTAATGTCAGTGTTATGTCAAAGTCCATATAATAATGTCGTGTTTAAAAGGTGTTTAGGTTAAACAACTGATAAACACTGTTTTGTGGTAATCAGGCTAATTTTTATTCGTGGAATAAAATTGACGTCTGACAGTTTTCGTAAGCAAGAACTGTCAAAAATTTAAAATTATTCCTGCGCTAAAGTTATCTGGCGTTGGAAAAATCAGTCCTGTATTAAATATTTTTTATCCGTGGTCCGTTTGACAGATTTTGTAAAAAGTATAAAACGATTTGAAAAAATCATCGGTAAATATCAGCCCAAGGCAGAATTTTACGTGGTTCATCCGTAAGCGGACTAGTTTCTCGGGCTGTATACAGGGTGGCAGGGACATCGACGCGCAAACTGTAACCATAGATTCAGCACATGAGTTTTGACCCCATAGCGTCGAAATTTCTCGTCGGTTGTTAAAAAAAAAATTGCTGTTGTGTATCATTTTGCGTAACATATAATATAAAATGTTGCTGTAAATCCGGCTTTTAGATGGTTGTTATGATTTCTTCCAGAAATTAATCCTATTGTAACCATATACCTACTATTCTCTACTCCTAAGACACAACAAAGCATTATAGTCCGTACCTTCTCCTCTTCAGTCTTGATAGCCGATAGCCGTAGCCGCGCGTTCTCCCGCTCGGCGTCAGACGCCTTCTGCGCCAGGAGAGAAGCTTCTTCTTCTGCCACACGCCCCTTCTCTGCTAGAAGCTCCGCTGTCTCTTCTGATCGACGCTAGAAGATGATTTGGAAGGTGTTTTAAAACATGTAAGAGGGTTATTTTGGTTTATCACAATAATCGGTAAACTGAAGAGTGTGAATATTCGCCGAGCAAACGTGACTTTCCCGTTTGCTTGGACGCGTATCATCGGGCACTGAAAAGCGCGCTGTTGAATTTTCAACTTTCGGCGCTGAGGGGAGCGTTGAAAATTCAACAGCGCGATTTTACATGTAATTTTTTCGCTAAGAAAACTCGACGAAATATAGGCTAACTTCTAAAATAGTTCATGTATATAGACATTAATCTCCTACACACATGGCCACTAGGGTATTTGTTTATCAAAATAAAAATGATGGTCAGGTGCCACCGGCATAGTACGTGCTTTAAAATATTCTTGAGGAATGTTAAAAACATTGGTTCTATCTTCCTCAATCATCGATCATAATCAGCCTATAATGTTCCCACTGCTGGGACACAGGCCTCCTCTCGGTGAGAGGGAGTGGGCCATAATATACCACGCGGGCCCAGTGCCGGTTAGTAAATGTCATATGTCTTCGTTCTAGGACATATCGGTTACCTCACGATGTCCCTTCACCGTTTTACTTTCTATTCGATAGTACAATCAGAATGCTCACCAGCGCCTCGTTAGCGAGTCGTATCTCCTCCTGGTACTGCCGCAGCCGCTGCTCCATCGCTTGCCGCTCCCTCTCCGCCGCTTCTCTTAGCTGCTTCTCCCGCGCTAACTTGTTGCGTTCTATTTGACGACGCTGTTAATATGGAAGGTTGATATTACAAAGATGTAGTTTATATGGTATGCGTATGCGCAATGAGATCTATGGATGCAGATTAACGTCTGGACTTAGAACACTTCGTGTAGAAAAAGAAAAAAACTATTTGGAATACGTTTTATATTCTTTTACTTGATTTTTAACAGACGACAATCAAATAGTCTCAATATACAAAACAGAATCGTTCAAATATTTTTATCGATATCGGCCCAAAACTATGATTTACAAAATGACAACTACCTCATGCTGCTATTTATTTACCTGTTTCTCTTCTTTTGCTTGTGCTTTCATTTGTTGTACTTCCATGGTGTCAGGTTTCCGTCTCCTCATATACAGATCGTGGTTCCCGATACATAGGTCTAGTATCTGAAAATATTTTAAAGGAATTAAGGCTTGTTTGCACTTTATAGTATTGTATTAGTATTTTTTTGTATAATTTATTCACTCTTCCCTGACAAGTATTTTGAAGACCTATTTAAGCAGACCCCTATATGAACTCATGTGTTACAATTTTGGAAGACCGGAAGAGCCATTTTTGTCAATAGCAAGTCATTTATCAATAAACACTAGAAAATGGTTAACGGGGCCGTTTTGAGAGTGTCTTATGTCATTTTAACGTTGGAAAAATACTGATTCTCAGCCGAATTTGAATAAAACTATTTGAATACAATGGAATGCGTAGGCACACATAATTACTGCATATTAATGATTTTCATAGTTCTCATATGGCGATGTTTTCCTCCAAATATATTAGAAACATGAAACTTTAGTGTACCATATTAGTTGACATTTTTTGTTTGTGTAAGCGTCCCCTCCTCATATATACTACATTCAACGTGCGCGGAAACTTTGAAAAAAAAAAAAAAAAAACAAAATGGCGGCAGGTCGGCTATGCCACAAAGGTTCGAACCGCAGCCTATCAATTTAAGAATGTATGACCAGATTGAAAATCTATACAAGAAAGAAATACTTACCAACTTATTCATCCCTTTGGGCGAGAAGAATATAAAGTTATTCGTCGTCTTCTCAACGAACTTGATGACGAACTTCTTATCATCGAACGATATGTGCTTGATCTCAGACCAGGGGAACGTGGTCTTAGGAGTGAGCTTGTTGTCTTTCTCGTAAATGTTTAGGCCTAAAGCTGTCACACCGAGGTAGAGTTCTGTATCTTTTTTGTTCTGAAAAGATATGATTTTATACGGAGTAAGTTTTTTTAACACCATCTGACATGTTAATAAATTCATTAAAAAGTCTCATTAGTTAAACTTGCTTCGTCTTACTTTGATAGCGAAGTAGTTGACACCATACATGTCTAGGTCCTGTGCTATCTTCAGATACTCCATCTCAGCCTCATCCCGGGACATGCCTTTGTGGTCCGCATACCTGTTTACAAATAAATATTTTTTGAGACTTCAAATATTAAAAAATCGTAGTCTTAATGCTTAATCATCACCAAAGAGTCTTGTTTAAAGTATTTCCTGATGCAAGACTATAGATTTATATCAGTCATCTGTATACTAATAATAACGCTGAAGAGTTTGTTTGTTTGAACGCGCTAATCTTTGGAACTACCAGACGCATTTGGAAATAACCTTTTACATTTGATAGCCCAATTAACGATAGGACTCGAAGGAGCCGAACATAAAACAAAAAAAACAAAAGAACGCTAAGCGAAAACTAGGTAATAGGGCGATGCGATGCGACGGAGTGGGTCGGGGGAACCAGATAGTTCACGCGGACGAAGTGGCGGGCAGAGGCTAAAGTTGTCAAAAAATAAAAGGCCCGTTTTGACATTGACAGTTCTAGTAGTTAATAAAGATCAAAATCGCAAAACACGTATTCGTTTGTATGAAACTGACAGGTGTCAAGAACGCATTCTCAAATGTCAAAACGGGCCTTTCATTTTTTGACAACTTTAGTTATTAATAAAAGGTACCCAGCTGCGTCGTTTCCTGAATTACGTGACCTAATAATGTTATTATGATAATGGGTTCATATAAATTCCCCATCCTTTAAAAAAAATATGATTATGTAGTGTTAGGGTGTTCAAAAATCTGAATATTTTATTTCACATACACCTACATGGGCACTTATGAAACGTCAGAAGCTAGGTGCACGGTTCCATGGAGTTGGTCGTTTCCTATGAAAGAGCCGGCAAAAAACTCAATGGTTACTCTTTTAAAAATAATTGGCTTTTACAATGTTTTGAAATTACAGTAGGTACGGGAGGACAGCGTAGGCCTGTCAACAAGTACCAGGTATTTGATAAAATAAAAAATGGTCTACAGATCTAAAGTCTACAAGGCCTGTTCGAGGGTCAAGCTGAGAAGCGTCAAAATCGAGAGGCCAGACAGTAAGTTATCGATGTGTTACATACCATATCTTAATACGGTCCTCCCACATCTCCGGCGTCATCTGATACTGGTCGATGACCCGCTGAGGCAGCAGGTCCTCGCTGGCAAGCATACCGGGCTTGTATGCACTCTCATCATAGTCACCATACTGAAGAAATAAACGGTAATGTTAACAAACAAGGTAAAGGCAAGGCAAAGATAAAATCTTGAGAATTCAGGCTTTAGACACACTAAACCGTAATTTGGTGGTAAGCTTTAACGAGATCCAGTGTGCTTCATACCTTGGCACCAGCGGGGTATGGGTGGAATCATTCCTCTGCCCAACCGGCACCCTAATTGCGTAACACAATGTCGATCTCAATCTCAATCATTTTGAAGGATATTGATAATCCATTGCTTCATATGTTCGAAAATGTTGTCCGCTCAACAACGTAAATAACGCAATGAATGTTGTTGAACTGTCAAAATGAAAGCCATTGCTACTGTTAGTGTTACGTAATTACCCCGTGGGTACGGTACGGTATTATCTGGTACGGTTAGAAAGGAGGTGATTACCGAAATGACGACTAATAGAGAAGTATGGAAGAAAAAGATGTTGCGCCGACCCCAAATAAATTGAGATAAGGGGGCCTAAAAAGGCCACTTTGGCAGAATCATAATAGGATTACAATATGAATCATATTAAAAATCGTAAAATGGTCACAAACTGACAATTCATAATATGATCTGTGTGCAATTCATATCACAATGAAATAACATTTAAACTGTAGAAATAAAAAATAAAAAACCAATTTGATTAATAAAAACTGTAATGAAAAATTTACCGATAAAATTACGGTTTTTATTTTTTTCATGCGGCAATGTTTACACCAAATGTGAAATGAAATTTTACGAAAATTAGAGGAATTGCTAATGATCTGCTGGGAATTCAGAAAATGAATAGCTTTTAGAGGTATTGCTTAAAGTGGCCTTTTTAGGCCCCAAGGGCAGGAGAATGATGATTGCAAGTACAACCTGTCCATAGTCAAGGGCTGTATAAACGAGTTCTGGCTTATTTTTATTAGATAAAGCCTGAAAATAATGAGCGAAAACCTGTATAGGTGTTCTATCTTTCCTGAAAGATGGTCTGCGTACATCAGCATGCTAACTTATTTCTTTCGATATAAATAGTAATAGTGCAGACGCCAGCACATCACGCTACTACAATCTGTCAAACTTTAATAGACTTTCAACTTTATCGCTAAAGCATTAAGGTTCAAGGTTGATTTGGAAAATTTGACATTTTCGGGTAGCTTGACCTGCTGGCGTCTGTACCACCATTCACCATTTAAAAAGAAGTAGCGCAGGAAACTCCTCAAGAAATAAATCCGTCTATTAATCAGAAAAGTTCGTAGTTGTAAATCAATATATAAAAAAAAAAACAATAAAAAATACACCGTTACATCTACAGTGCTACAAAATCTAACAACTAAATAAAAAATGACATTCATCAAGCTTACATAACCAACCTTAGCCTGGACCGCGTAGCTGGCAAGCAGGACGGACGCTTCAGGCGGGCAGTAGATGTCCATGCTAAGTATCGCCTGCTTCACTTGGAGGAACAGCAGATGCTGCGTCACTTCCTGTATCAACTCCTCGGCCACATCTTCCGGGTATAGCTTGCATAGTAACATGAACGGGGTGCCTGGCATCTGGGAGACGCATTGGTCTTGTACTGAAATGGGGTTGAGAAGATACACTTGGTTTTAAAAAGGCTGGTTAGGTAATGTGGGGGACACAGTGACATTTATCTCTTAAAACGGATTTTGTACAGAGTGGTAAGGAGGAACTTCATGTTATTAGTGTAATGTATACAGGATCAAATTAAATTAGCTAGCCAAACTCCGCAGAGGTGATGAGTATCGGTATCTACATATACTCCATTCGGAATAAGATTAGACATTTAAACAAACTCTTTTACTGTCTGTTCAACCGATTTTGACTTCTATTGCGTTGGTGGCATGACAAATGGCAGCTGCAGCTGCAATAGTTGGTATTGTAACCTCTTTTTTGCTTTTAATGCCATCCTTATGCCTACGGAATAGAAGTTAAAATCGGTTGAACGGACTGTAAAAAAGGTTTGTAAACAAAAATAAAAATTCTCAACTCATATTTCAAGTAACAACACCACCAGCGGTAGTTGACCCCAAAAATATATTATCTAATATTTTTTAAATATTTTATCGTGTTTAGATATCGATTCTCATCACGTCTGCGGAGTTTCGCTAGCTAATTTTATTTAAATCTGTATATTGAAGTGTTGTGTTTTTCAAGGTAATCTTTAAATCGCTTATAAATAGGCCATTCATACTTGTTAATAATTAACTGTGTTGTGGCTTATCATTTTATCAAATTATTTTGATACTTTAAATAACTCGCGTCTTGACCAAGCATATAATATAATATCAACAAAAATATTGAAATTCTTTGATAAAAACACACACACCATAAATGTTACTTAATATTCTTATCAAGTACTTCAGTGTTATAATAAACATTGCACTTCAATATTCTAGATAAGGTGCAATGAATGGCAATTACATAATGTCATTAACTTTCTAAAGTGATTTGAAAAATCGAATGTACAAATAACAACACTGGGCAGAGGTGCATCTATAGTGCTCCCACATTTCGCCAGTTATGATTAAGTCCCATGTAATAGGGAGCGAGCCTATTGCCAACAACCGGACATAATTCCAGACACCGGCTGCTACTGAGAAATTCCAGATAGAAAAACCCAATAAAACTTTGCACGACCTGGGATTTTGGGAATCGAACCCAGGACGTCAGGCTCAACAGTAGATCCCGCGACCACAAAACCAATGAGGCAGTCAACAACACAAACAAACAACAAATAATAATAGAGATCCAAATTATATTAAATCTAAGACAAGAATATGACATTTTCTATTTCAGAAGCCTGAAAGTTATACAACAGATCTAGCTGAGGATATTGGAATACAGGTCAAACGGTGCTGGAAATCCTGTACATGCAACCACATACCATAATATATACGTTACTGTTGAAACATGATGACTCCAACATAAGAATGTAGTAGTTTGTAGTTTTCTGTCTACAATAGCTGGATTTTTATGGGGGATAATAATAAACTCACCTCTTTTATCCAACTTCAGCCAACTTATAAAGTGTTTTGTATCTTCGAACTGTAGCCCAAAGAACCATGTTTCTCTCAGACCTATAGTCCTGCATACTAAATCAAACAGATCTCTTCCCGTAGCTCGCCACTGTAACAATCATGAAATTAAGTTATTTATTTACTAGCTGTTGTCTGCAATCCAGGAGCATCCATGAAAACTTTATGTCCTTCTCCAAGCCATGGTCTAAGTATGTGCCAAATTTCATCTAAATCCGTTCAGACGTTTTAGCGTGAAAGTGTTATAAACAAATATACAAAAAATCAAATCTTTTGTTAAAACAACAGAAATATTATTAGGTTTAGGTCTATATGTATTTTCCTGTGTTAAGCTAATAATTTGGGCTATTTTAAAAGGAGGAGACATTTTGTAGAGATAGGTTGCAGCACTAAACCCTAGATGAAAATCCATGTGTGGAGCATAGCGTACTTTGGCTATGGCCACATTACTCAACCATTGTAGCAGGAACACAGTGGGGTTTAAAGCAGAAGGATTCCAAAGTAATCAACTACTTTCCAAGATGAACGAGCATGCCAAAGTCTTCAAAAAAAGACAAAAGGTATCTTGTTTATTTGTTCTAACACTCTGATAGGCATGTTTGTATACAATCTTTTTGTCTATACAATTTTTTTATAGTCCACTTTATATAATATTGTTGTCCACTGCATTATATTGTATACTATTTATGTTTGTTCCACTACAATATTGGCACATAACGCAGTTATCAGTGTAGAGTTCATTTGTTATCAAAATGTCAAACATCTATTAAGTTACAGGTCATCCTGTGACTAATGTGTGCTGACTATAGATTCTACAATGTTTTATTTATGTATGGCAAGAACATATAGTGATTCATACTACATATGTACAGACGCCAGCACATCAAGCTACTACAATCTGTCAGATTTCTTTAATAGATTTTCGACTTTATTGCTAAAGCATTAAGTTCAAGGTTGATCGGGAAAATCTGACAGTTTCGGGTAGGTTGACCTGCTGGCGTCTGTACAAGGTGGCAGGGACGTCGACGCACCACCTGTTACCATGGATTCAGGTACATGATTCTGAACCCCACTGCGATAACATTTTTCATTGGTTATTTTAAAAAACATTCTGCTCAATACATTTTGACCGCGTACGGGTTGCAATTCAATTCAATCTTTATTGCATTGTACACATATAGGTGGTTTATAAATCAATGGAATCAATTATGCACTTTTGACAAATTGTTTTTTTTTTTTAATAACCAATGAAAAATTTCTACCCTCATGTCTAGAATCACGTGGTGAATTCACATGGTTACAGTTTGTGTATGAATGTCCCTCTGCCATGCTGTATAAAGTTCTATCCACACATATCAGGTCCGTGTCTGGGACATGATAGGGCCGTAGCACACACAAGGCAGACACTGAAGTTCCGTTGCCATCTCAGACACGGACATGTGTGAACGAGGATGTTCATAGAAAATGTATAAGTACACCAATAGTTTTTTGAGCCCCTGACGGAGCACAGTCCGTCCACATCCCGGACACAGCCCTGATATATGTGGATAGAGCTTAAGACTTCTGTTTGGGGAGGAGATAGAAAAGCCATAATTTTGGCTGCATTTGCATTCCAAGAGACTAGTATAACTTGGCTCAAGATTTATATGTGGTGAAGAGCTGGCTTTTTGAGGGCCTTCTTATGTATTTTTATTGTTCAAAAAGAGCTGATTCCCAGACTTATTTGAGAAAACCATTTTTTTATTTTATGAAACTTAATATCACAATGTACTAGAACTGTAGCAGGCATATCAGCAGCCTGTCACAACAAACATTTTCGCCAAAGATACTGTTAGTAGAAAGACAGTTTAAGATTTTATTTGTTTTGATAGAAAAGTCGAAGAAAAAACTTTAAGCAAATGTGACGCAGAAATTCGAGTTGAATGGTGTGCAATAGGAGAGGTCAATGTCCAGCAGTGGACTGCTATAGTCTGATGATGATGTGATGCAGAGAAAGAATCCAAACACAAAAAAGAACAAGTTTAGGGTACATATGCAGCACATCCACGCAAAACGACCATCTGTCAGCACGCTAGCTTAAGTGATGCCTCCTAATAGCAGTGAACAAGTTGATTGAATAGTTCTATGTATATGGAGTACAACATACAATTAGAAATGATTTGCAATGACATAGTCTTGCTTTGCATTACCATAACTAATTCCATACATATTTAAATGTCTGCATTCTTAACCTTTGGGGTCACAGTGATCAATTAGGTATTGTTTAGTATTCAGACTTTCCAAATATGATAAATACCTACTGTCATAGCATTGCTTTATGAATATTTTGAGGTGGAATCTAACCTTTGTTATAACAATGAGTGGCTGAATTAAAAGTAATCATTTCATAACATACAAAAATACCAAATCCATAACAAACAATGATCAAAATAACATGTTTGTCAAAACATGTATGACTCGGAATCGAACCCATAACAAGATTACACACGACCTACCAACTACCAACCATACTGTACTAAAAAGCAAAATAATGACTAAACAAGGCCCCAATTATCACTAGTGTGTATTAATAAGGTAATTTACGAGTTCGCCGAGTGACGGTGACTCACAACCTACTCATTGTAAGCCAAGGATCGCGCTTACACAGCAATTGCGACAATAAACAATAACAATGTAATCTTTCTAACGTACATAGTATATCAACATTTGTCAAAATTCTCACCTCAAGGTTAAATTCCAATTCAGCGTCTAGCGTACATACTTTAACTGGGAACGACTTGGACGCCTTTTTTCTTCTAAATTGAGGCATTATCTTCTATCATAGCTTCAACACCTCAACAGAACAAGACACATTAGGTTAGGATATTTCTTGCGCTATCAATTCAACTGCAAAACGATGTTAAACGTTTACGTAATGTGCAATAGAACGAGGAATGCGTACAATTTCACATTGCGTACTATTTCCAGCAATTATTATTTACAAACAAGAAAAACGTCAATGAAACAAGTAAAGCGAAGGTGAATGAAGAAAAATTATTAGAACTGCGTTCCGTTACGCTTGATATTATGTTGTCTGTTTATGGTTTTTTGTTTTTGTTCTTGAATAATTAAGCGCGTTATGCTTGATTGGGAACGCAGTCAATGTGGGTCAAAAACTGAAAATCTAATATTGTAAACAATGGGTTATTTAACTGTAAAACGCATGTAAATTATATTTCATTGGAAATAAATAAACGTAGTGGTAATAATTTTCTTTGTAAAAATAATTAATACAATTAAATTACCAAAGAGTATTTTAGTTATTTTGAATTAGGTCTTTCATAATTCCGCAAAGCGCTCATCTCTAGCTTGGATATTTGTGGAAAGTTGGCTAAACTGTTTTTTGACAATGTCACTAATGTCATTATTGACAATTTGACAACCATTTGCGACCAACTTCATTTTATATAGCCGTACAACCACGTGCGGTGTTATTAAATTGAAGCTCGTGCTAGGAAGTAAGAAAAATGGGAAAATTCAGATCCAAACTGAAAGGAAAATCGAAGGGGAAGCGATGGCAGAAAGGACAGTCGTCGAACTCCAACCCGAAAATACAGAAATACCGGGAGATGGCGAAGTCCCGATTTTTTCAAGAGAATCTAGGTAATCTGGGATAGATTTTATTTGACTCTTGAACTTTGACTTTTGAATAATACCCTTAACTTTGTTTACGCTTCATAATATGATGTAAAGATTTATTTGTAAACAAAGCCTGATTTTCAGTCCCCCTAACCTACAACCAGAAACAAAACAAAATTACCATTTTCATCGCCCAAATATTTACTTTTCCGCCTTTCTAAAAACTATACTACAAACCTGCCTATAATAACTTCTTAAAATTTGTAGGTAGCACGGGTTTAACCCAGCAGGCTGTTTCAAAACATGATGCCATGATGACATATGGGCATGCATCACTCAGAAAGAAAACTGATGCTGAATCAGAGTTGCTGATAGCTAAGGAACTGGAGAATATGTCTATGAAGAGTACAGATGATGCCTCAGACTCTGAATGCTCTGGGTCCATCAAACCTGGAACATATAAGACTTTCCAGACATTTGCGTCTGACTGGAGTCAGTGTTCTAATGTTAGTTTTAGCAAGTAAGTGTCTTATGTTACTACTGTATTTGTTTGCCATTTATCATTTGAATAGATCAGGACCAGTATAATTATGTGAATTTCTAGATTTCTCATAAATTATCATTGACTAGGTGCGCCCCGCGGTTTCGCCCGCATAAGTCTGGATCCGGAGTCTATTGGGATAAAAAGTATCCTATGTCTTAATCCAAGTCATGGTCTACCCATGTGCCAAATATCATCGAAATCTGTTCAGCTGTATTAGTGTGAACGTGTAATAAATAAGCATACAAAAAATAAAATAAATCAATCAAATTCTATTTATAACATTAGTTAATTAGCACTGATAAATAAACCCTGTTACATTAAAGAATGGATGGATTGTATTAAATGATAATAATATGTATTTCTCTCTCTCTCTTTATTTTCTTAACAAGGTAGAAAAAAGAGTGACAATAATAAATAATATGAGGGTAGGAGTAAGAGGGTGATTGAGTAGGTTTCACAGACTAAAGTACTAAACAATACAGGAATGTCCTCCGATGTAATACACAAATAGCAGTTTCTTTCAACTGTTAAAGCAAAAAAATGGTATCTCAATAACACTGTGGAACTACTACATTTACTTAATTGTTATTCTTTTGGCATGAACTATAAGAGAATAAGCAACAAGAATGATTTTCATTTAGATCAACTTCTTTCTCACACCTTCTTCCTATGGGTGTATGCAGAAACTACACACCACCTAAACACAATCTTGTTCCTTCAGGTTACTGACAAAATTTGACTCAAACAATGGTCTTCACAAAGAGATGCTAGCAGTTCTAGCTGCAGTCACTGAGGTCATCAAAGAGGCAGGAGGCAAGGAGTCTACAACTGAATATTTTGCAGCACTGGTGAGATATATAAAAATTGTTATTTATGTACTTATTGGTGGCTGGTCGCCTGGCCTGACCAGACATTTGTAAAGGAACCCGGGTCTCCCAACAGATGGCTTGTCCTATCCATTAGTAGATATTAATGAAATGATATAAAAAGGAAACTTAATACCACAAAATAAAGCTGTAGCACCTATAGTTTGACCAAAACCACAGTACCGCGCCTTCAGTATGTGTGCGGCGAGACGGGGGGGGCAGTGCAGGCCGCTCATTTATCAACGCTCACGGCGTCCCGCCCCCCGCCTCGCCGCGCATTCCTAAGGCGCCGTACAGCAGTTTCGGTCAAGTTATAATAACAGGGAATACTGTGACATATTGGAACCATAATTGTTGTACTGAAAGAGATTGGGATGGAACTGTGCAGTTATTAAAATCACCATCCCTTTTTTACAATGGATCAGAAATGGCATTGAAGATTGTAATAGTCTTTATGGAAATAAGTTCCGTCATTTATCTTATAAGGAAAATATCATTTACTCAACCAAACCATTTACTTCATTGAAAAATTGCTCTAATCATTCATGGTAAATCTCTTACAGATGGAAACCCTAAAATCAGCAGAAATGGAAGAGAATCTAGTAGCAACACTGACACTGCTGTCCATGGGTATAAAGGCAGTACCACAGGCAGTTTTAAGAAAACAGTTCTCAGACTCCGCTACAATATTCACCGATATACTAGTAAAGAATGAACAGAGTGAGAATGGGGCTTTACTGAGGAGTGCTATCGGGTGTCTGTCTGTGCTGCTAAGGGCTCAGGAATATGCATTGTGGGGTGATTCGTCTACAATGAGGATTTTTGAGTCGGTTTTAGCGTTTGCACTACATTCTAAGCCTAAGGTTTGTTAGTCATAGTTTCCGATTATTTTATGAATAAAATAAAATTTTCAGGTATAATTGACTGGTTCTTTCGAGATTTTGTTATAACAATGTACAATAATCTTGTAGGTTCGCAAAGCAGCTCAACACGCCGTAACGTCAGTTCTACGTGGCAGCTGTTTCATGATACCTACTGAGGATCCGAAGATCAAGGTAACACAACTTACTTTTGTTTTTTGAACATTTATTTTGTGCAGTTTCACCCTTTCATTCACCAAAAAAATATTAGTTTATTGAAACTAGATTATACACACATAGCACTTGAAACTATAATAATAAACGACGGAAAAAAACCACTTAACCACTGTTGGCGCAGTGGTTAAGTGATTTACTGCTGCGCTGCGTGTCGCGGGTTCGATTCCCGCACGGAACAAATATTTGTATGGCCTACAAGTAGTTGTTCCAGGTCTGGCTGTTTGTATATGTGAGTTTAAATGTTTGTAAACGCACCCACTATACAGGAGAAATTCCTAGTGTGGGCCAACGTTTTTTTTTTGTTTGAACACGCTAATCTCTGGAACTACTAGGTACTAGTCGAATTTGTAAACTTCTTTTTCATTTCATTGCCTAATTCTTGAGGAAGGCATCACGTGAGGTACCTTAGGAAACGAACAAAAAAAAAAATGGCGGAATTCTTCCCGACTTTTTTCTTTTTGTTCGGTTCCTTCCTTTGTTCGGTTTCCGCTTAGCGATAATGAAGAAATAGCGTGGACAGGCGATGCGATGCGACAGGGTGGGTCGGAAGAGACAAAAATTGCATGCGGACGAAGTCGCAGGCAGAAGCTAGTACTAAAATAAATATGCGGCGAAAAAAAGACTACCTATTCATTACAGATATTTTAGAAGTAATCTAAAAAGTGTCAAATTCGGTTTTTCACTGCTAGTGAACAGTCCAATATTCATTGAACCAAATTCAACTTTCTCTAATCAAGCCTACAATTGCAGGTACCAAAACTCCACCCTGGATCGAACCGCGTGGCTGAGTACTGCCTGTCTCAGATCAAGGCGGAAGCGTTGCTGGCTGGTCATAGAACTGTTTTACATACACTGACCATGCTTAGAGACGTATTGCCAGCGTTCAGCAAGGATTATATTAAGGTATGTTGATAATAATCTTCGCATTATTTCTGAAGTACTATTAGGCCCTTTGTACAGTCACGAACAAAAGTATGTATACACTCGGCTTTATTCAAAAGCGATTTACTCCTTTATTTTTTAACGAAATTTTATGTTGTTACGAACATAGCATTTCTGAACCCATAGGTTTATGTAATGTGTCGTATTTCAACGTTGTATTCGTTATTTCACGATAAAATCACAATTGAAAGTTGCCAAGTGTTGACATATTGGTGCTCGTGACTATACACGGCACGGTTTCATTACGGTACGGCGTATAAACCGCACCGTAGAAAAAACGTGTCTGTATACAATCTTCCATAGTGATCCATAATACTGACGACCGTGTGTACACAGGGCGAATAAACCATATTTTTCACGGCAAGAAAAACGTGTGTACAAAGCGCCTTACTGCAAAAGGTCTGCCAAAAGCCTTCTAATATTATAAATATGATCATTGATTATATGTTGAAATCAATTATACTTACTGTTACTGTTACTCTGCATCATCCCACTGCTGAGCATAGGCATCTCCCCATGACTTCCAGCTCTTTTGATCCAGGGCTAAAGTGGAATCAATTATAAATAATTTCAAATATAAATCACACATATCTTAAGACACACACAACTGTACTTAATAACCTTCTCCTTTTTGTGAAGTCGATTAAAAAATAACAAACCCCTTTAAGAATGGGTCTCTGCACAAATCCCGGTTTACCAGATTCACTCTTTTGACTGAGATCTTCTTCATTATGTTCAGGGTCCAAAGATGCTTAGATTTTACTTTTAACCCAAAATAAGTTAGTTACCAAATGAAACATTTCTTCCCCAGTCAATCTGCGAAGCAATCCTCTCACTGATGACCCACAACAACGTGTACATAAAGACATGCTGCCTTCACACTCTACACGCTCTATTCTCGAACGCCCGCGACGCAAGCAACATGACCGCAGCCTTAGCGGTGCAGCTGACGAGGGCTCTTATGGCGGCCCGGCCTCCCGCCAACGATACGGGACAAGTGCAGGCTTGGGCGGCCGTACTGACGCAGGGATTTGGGACTCTTGCCAAGTAAGTGTGTTATAATATTGTCACTATAGGTTCTATTCGTGACGCTAGCAACATGACCGCAGCCCTAGCGGTACAGCTGACGAGGGCAGTTATGGCGGCCCGGCCTGGCCTCGGACAAATTTGCCTAGTTGTTGCATTACATTTTATGTTGCATTGCATACATTAGGTCGGCTAGTTTGTGTCGGCATTTTATGGTTCACCAATCTTTACGTGGCTTTAATTAGAGATAAAAAAATTTTTAGAAAAAAAAAGACGATCTTAGCATGATTTGCAAAGTTTTTCCTAATCTTAAGTTGGTAGTGCTTTTTCCCCCAAACCGGTGAGACCACATACTCGTATAAGTGGACTTAACTTTGAATATCCAGATTCCTCCAGGGATCTCAATTCTGACTTAGGTCACCAGCCAAGTCTCTATTCATTACTAAACTGGCTAGTTGTTGCCGCCAGTTCAGCTCTCTTTTATATTAGTTAAGTATTAAAACGTTTTATTTTATTTCACCAGTTTGGATCTGAACCTATGTATGCCGAACTTACCTGCATTTGTGAACATCTGCGTGACAGAACTGTGGTTATCTGACGTTGCTGACATCAACTCGGCATCCACTAATGCTTTGAAGGTAAGAACACAAACATTTCTACATTAATATCTGTAATTCGTATGTTGTACACACGCCAGCAGGTCAAGCTACCCGAAACTGTCAAATTGTCTCAATCAATCTTTGAAAAAAAAAACCTTAATGCTTTAGCGATAAAGTTGAAAATCTATTAAAGAAATTTGACAGATTGTAGTAGCTTGATGTGCTGGCGTTTGTACATTCTAAACCGTATTCTATTCTGTGTCAATGACCGCATTTGTCATGCTAAAACGCAACAGCTACACCTATACAGCACTTCATTCCACCCCCCCCCCCTTTTAACACACTACATGTTTTCTCCTACAGGCAGTCCTCATAGACTGCGTGAAGTTAGCTCTGGACTCTGACGAGACGTTCATCAAACACAAGTCGCACATCGACGCTATCTTCAAGAGCATCGGCACTGGGTTGGACAACCCCTTCAATCAGGCTATTAGACATGTTATTTTGACTATCGCGGTTTGTTTTGAGGTAAGAGTTAATCGTTATTTAGATATTTTTAGACAAAATCTTAAATCATCCATATTTATTTGTTAAGAGAATATGTGATGCTATGCTCATTTTTGCCCTGTAGAACAAAAATGAGCACAGAACTGTGGATTTTGTAATGACATTAAATAATGCACTTTATTTTTAATGCAATAAAGTGCAGAATTGTACTAACTTCGACGCAAACATACGGCTTTGTGAGGATCCGAGGGCGTGTATTCGTTTAAACTTTAAGACACTGATAATATGGTTTATTATTCAATGTCATTTAAATTCTCCAATTAGCGCTCCACTTTAGTCTAAGCTGAGTCTAAGGAATTAAATTCAGATACTTAGGTAGAAATATTACAATGATGTGTAGTTTAACATTTGAACTAACAGTTACCCTGTTCCACAGATCGGCAACGAAAAAGTAGCAAACTCACTCGGACCTCTTCTGAGCAAACTCAACGACCGTCGCGAGAGCCACAACTTTGAGAACGACAAAGAGGTCGAGTACGCAACTGGATGCGCCATCAAAGCGCTAGGCCCCGAGTTCGTACTCAGAATCATACCCATACGAGACGGACCAGAGACAATCAACCTAGAACGAAGTTGGCTCCTTCCAGTACTCAAAGAAAAAATCACCAATTCGAACTTAAAATACTTCGCAACAGAAATTTTAGAAATGGCAACATTCTGTCGTAAAAAATCGAGAGAATTAACTCAAATGAAAGATGTCCCTGGATCACATACCTACGAATTACTCTGCAATCAATTCTGGGCTTTATTGCCATCTTTTTGCAACAACCCAAAAGATATAAAAGATAATTTCAAGTCTGTTGCTAGAGTGTTAGGTAGCGTGTTAAAGGATAATCCGGAGTTTAGATTGTCAGTTATGCAGGCGTTAAGGAAGTTGATCTCTTGTTCAGCTGACAATGAAGAGGATCAGTTAGAATTGGGACGGTTTGCGAAGAATTATTTGCCGATTTTGTTGAATATTTATATGTCACCGGCGAAGGGAAGCAGTGCCGAGGGACAGAGGTTGGCAGCTTTGGAGACTATACAGGTAAAATATCAACATTCTTATAATTATGTAGATCCACAAGATGAAAATAAAAGGCTTATCATCTCGGATTTCGCCCTGAAAGTCTCAAAAAGTCACCCTGTACATAAGGTTGTTTTTGTGGCGATAGTGGTGCTGTGGGCCAAAGCCAATATGTTTTACTCAATGAAAAACAGACCAGAAAACAAAATTATCTAAAGAATTTATATACAAAAGCTCAAAAATCTTCTATACATAAGCTTTTTCATAGAAATAGTCAAACTGTCAAGTGCGTGTCTGTGATTTATTCATCAGAAAAGTTATCTGAATGTTGAAAAATCAACACTTCTAATCATCCTTAGAACGGCCTTTCCTTTGGTGTTCCTCCTTTAACCCTAACAGGTTATGGGTATGGTCTATTTGACGATTATCCTTACCTAGTCCTCTAAATATCATATTTCCTCACAGGTATACCTAACAATCAGCGAACAGTCACTACGCGAAGAGTTGTTCACGAACGCGCTTCAGCAGCTAGAAACCTCTAAAGACAACCACTTCCAAAGGGAATCAATCTTAGACGTCCTCAGAGCATTAGTCTTATACCAATCTAGCGAAAGAATCGCCAAACTATTCGAAGAATGGGTCTACCCACTCTGCGAAACTGTCTTAGAAGACCCTAAGAAACACAAAAAAGCGAGAAAAGAAAAAGAAATGGACACAGAAGGAGACAAAGAAGAGGGAGACAAGAAAAAGGGAGAGTTGAAATATAAGGAGAAGGCGAAACTATTAGAAATGGAACATAAGAAAGCGTATAGGATATTGGAAGAGATTTTTAAAAGTGATAAGGAGTGTTGTAAACACTTTTTGAAAGAGAATTATAAGAAGATTAAGAAATTGTTGATGACTTCGTTGAATAAGGTGGCTGATAGCAGTAAAGCGGCTAGATTAAGGTAATTATCATTTTAATTTTTAGGGAATATTTTGAACAAAATTGGTATAATTGTTTAGTTAAAAGAATTAGGCATCAGTTTTTCCAAAGCAAATAGAAAGAAAGAAAATATGTTTATTTTCGTTAAACATGAGAAAGAACACAAATACAAAAAATAACAAGTTTGGGAAAATATGCGTCATATCCACGCAAAACGATACAACAGACGAGACAAAACATGACAACATATTTGGGGCTGTTCATTTATTAAGTAAGACAATTTTGACCTCGCTGACCCCCCCCCCCCCTTCCCCCTTTCCCCTTGCGTAAGAAAAAATAAGACATGGATGAACTCCCTCCCCCCTTTTTAATCTTACGTAAGATCAGTATCTACCAAAATTGCAAAGAAAAAGTAGCAAAAAATTAAAAACTTGGTTTAGTTTTATGATCTTACGTAAGAAAAACACGACGAAAGAAAAACCACTTTCTGAAAAGTAAGACTTGTTTGGACCCCCTCCCCCCTCAAATCGTCTTACGTAATAAATGAACAGCCCCTTTCTTCGTATTGATGAGCAAATATCTCTCTAATATTCTCTCACACGACTCATTAAAAATCTTTATCTGGCTGTCCCCTAGTCTCATTTTACTTAAGCGCAAAATGTTCTTCTTCTATTCTCTTCATTCTTATAATATTTCTGCATGGTTGGGGCAGTGGTTAAGCGATTGACTGCTGCGCTGTGTTTCGCGGGTCCGATTCCCGCACGGAACAAATATTTTTTATGATCTACAAGTACTTGTTTCTGGGAGACCAAATCTCATCCATTAACATTATAACACGAAAAAAATATAATTAAAAAACTCTTTTCAACAACCTTTTCTCTCCCACACAGATGTATAGAACACCTCATCAACTCAACTCCATTCCTGAACGCTGAGAGCAAGTTACTGAAGAGTGCTATCGCAGAATCAGTCATATGCACGAAAGATATCAACAGCAAATGTCGCCAGTGTGCGTTCAACCTTATCAACAGCGTAGGCAATGTTCTGAACACGCAAGAAGGAGGTATGTAGTAAACTATTATGCGCTTGCACACTAATTTAGATAAAAAGTCGATTCTATACTGTATGTGTTTGCGAAAATCAACTTTATGCGCAGGGGAAATAAGTTGAAATAATCAATGGAAGTTAAAGCATTTGTAATGGAATTAAGTAAACTAGTTTCAAAGCATGTATTTGCGTGTGTGTATTACTAAGCCAGTTGTTAAATGTTATTCCGCAAGTTAACTTTCGCAACCAATTTACACTGAAAAACATACAGCTTGTCAAGTTGCATTAAATTGCTGGCAATGTCTGTCCAATAAAGTCTTCCGAAAACCATGATCTGACCAAGTTTATGTCTGGACTTTAAAAGAGACTGACCTCCGAATTTATTTCGGCCTTTCTTCTCAGAGTAGTCTCAGAGTAGATAGGAAACGACGACCTCACCTAATTTAAAAAATATGATTGACGTGTAAGTGTTTGCACAAAACTACTTACGCACAGAAATAAAATCATTTATCATTTAACTGTATATTCTTAGAGATATCTGTCCAAATCAAAATCTCAAAACTAAGGCAAGTTTTGAGATTTTGTCATTCAGGTTTCCACTGTCGTATATTTTTTATTTTTTGGAGCCCCAAAACAGTAAGAAAATATATTTTTTTAAAGTTGCCCCAATTATGCCTTATAAAAATTAAATTAAATAATCACGGGGAATGTAACATCATGCGTCACATCCGCGCAAAACACCAACAAAAAACCTTAAATATCTATATCCTCCACACCATTGGTCACCGTTGGTCTGCACCTATTCCACAGGCATGCAAGCATTCGTAAACATGCTAACATCAGGCCTCTCCGCGCCTCTTCCGCGCATCGTAAGCGCGACGCTGCGCGCGGTCGCATCAGCGCTATTCAACTTCGCTGAAGACATGGGACTGCACATAGTGCAGGGACTGTTGGAGACCGTGGTCACACACATGACTGACAGCAACAGGGAGGTTATAGCCGCGTGTATGAGCTTCTTGAAGGTGAGTGGACTGAAAAAAAATGCGACACCAAACTATATGAAACATAGAGCTTTAGAAAGAACCTGTCACACGGGTATGAGTGACAGAAAGGACGTTATACAAAATCGTACTTTTTCTGAAACTCTGTGTCATTTTAACCGCGTTGCACTGTACAGACGCCAGCAGGTCAACCTACCCGAAACTGTCAAACTTTCCCAATCAACCTTGAACCTTAAGGCTTTAGCGATAAAGTTGAAAATCTATTAAAGAAATTTGACAGATTGTAGTAGCTTGATGTGCTGGCGTCTGTACATTACATAATAATTATGTATGTTATTGTGAGATTTTGAAAATGATGACTAATTTTAAACGTAAAGTTTAAATTCTCTAGAACTTTTCTGTGGAACCAAATTTTACTGGCAATGTAATTTTGGCATCCCAAATAGTACTTGTGATCGTAGTGGTTGATTTGACGTACAGTCACCAAAGGAGATAAGTAACCAGGGTCGTCGGATATAGTTGAAGTCTACTAAGAAACCGATGGATGTTTTCGAATAAATTTTTTATTTTATTAATAGAAAACAAATGGTTCATTTATCAAATTAAATTTCATTCGAAAACATAAATCGGTTTCTTATCAAACTTCAACTATATGGTGAAGGGCGGGCGTTTTTGGGGGACTGTCTTTTGTAATTTTGACGTTCGAAAAGTGCTGATTCTCAGCCTAATTTGAATAAATGACTTTTGATTTTGATTTGATTTTTATACCCGACGACCCTGGTTACTTATCTCCTTTGGTGACCGTACTTTCCCAAGAAAGCCCTTTCATAATTCTACGAATGTTACCCATGTATTAACAGTAAATACTTCATCATAATCTGCGTAGGCTGTTCCCAAAATATGTTGGTGTCGGCTTCCAGGCATGAAACGACTACCTATATAAATACATCACTTACCTTCACCAAATCTTTCCAGGTATACACAAAAGTCTTACCCACAGACATCTTAGCAGGATCTCTTCCTCTTATCTTCAAATCCCTCTCCTCAATGCCAGAAGACTGCAAGAGACATTCTCGGCTGGAGATAGGCTACTTCCTTACTAAGATGTTGAGGAAGTTCGGCGCTGATACCATAGAGAAACTGATACCGAACACTGATGACGTCATGCTGAGGAGATTGAGGAATATACGGAAGATGGATAACAGGAAGAAGAGGCAGAACGAAAATCAGAGGTGAGTGGTTGACTTTTATTTTAAGGTAGAATATTCTTTATTTATATATACTTTATTGTACAGACGCCAGCACATCAGGCTACTACAATCTGTATTTCCTTAATAGATTTTCAACTTTATCGCTAAAGCATTAAGGTTCAAGGTTGATTGGGAAAATTTGAGTTTCGGGTAGCTTGACCTGCTGGCGTCTGTACATCACAAAAAAACATTATAAAAAAAAAACTTCAAATTAAAAAAAAATCTTCTGATTCTGTCATTGATCAGTAAGATTAGCAGAGTAGTAGTATTGTGTTAGATGACCAAAATACCAATAGCATATTCAAAACCAGCCTAAAGCGTTCCCACTGCTGGGACACAGGGCTCCTCTGTTAGGTTAGGGAATGGATAATCCACCACGCGGGCCAAGTGCGGGTTGGTGTATCTTCGAATTTTTAGTACATCGCCAACCCGCATTGGGCCCGCGTGGTAGATGACCCACTCCCTCTCACAGAGAGGAGACCTGTGTCCCAGCAGTAGGAACATTATAAAAAAACAGTTTATATAAATTGTGTATAGTTTATTTTGGCACAATTGATGAACTCGTTGCTTATTCATTAGCATAACTCCACAGGATTCGATGCCATAACAACCCATTTAACCTAACGCCCTCTTTCAGAGACCAATCTGACAACGATTCAGACGGAGACATGCAAATCAAGGGCACGTCAAAGACTCTGGAAGATATACTCAGAGACTCTGATTCTGACATGGAATTTATGGACGAAGAGGAAGACAGGCCAAAGCCTAAGGTCAAGAAGACGATGAAAGGAAGGAGCCAGGCCTGGATCCAGGATGACCCGGAGAATATTGTGGATTTGGCTGATGTGTCTGCTTCGAGGAAGATTACGGGTATGTAGAATGATATTTAAACTTTATATGTATATAAAAGAAAGTCGTGTTAGTTACACTATTTATAATTCAAGAACGGCTGAACCGATTCGGCTGAAAATTGGTGGGAATACCTCTCCTTAGAACCAGGGGACGGACATAGGGTACTTTTTAATTATTTTTTATTTATACTTTTATTTACTTATAGGAGTAGGGTAGGAGTAGGGTAGAAGTAGGGTAGAAGTAGGTTAGGAGTATGGTAGGAGTAGTGTAGGAATAGGGTAGAAGTAGGGTAGGGGGTAGGACACCACGCGAAGGAAGTAGCGTCGGGCAGCTAGAAATAATTTATGTGGCAAAACAACGTTTGCCGGGTCAGCTAGTATACATACATATATAAACTCATGCCTTTTTGCCATGGGGGTCGACAGAAACAACAGAACGCGACCTACTACGATCCGATCGATAAAATTATCTGGCGTTGGAAAAAGCAGCCCTTATTTGTATAGATGACTTATTTGCAAAATACTGTTTGTTGGTCTATAGCAAATTCATTGAGGCGAAAGTGGCAGGGGGGCGGTTAGCATTTATTTGTAAAGGGATAATAATTACCAAGTTTAAAAAAAAAAATTGATTACTTGCCGAAATCGAGACCCAGGACTGTTTTAAATAGGTCTATTGTCTTTTAGAATAACAATTAACTTAGTAAATAATAGACATGTGACATCTACCAACCCGCACTGGGCCCGTGTGGTGAATACAGCCCACTCCCTCTCACCGGGAGGACGCCTGTATCCCAGCAGTGGGAAGATATAGGCTGATTATGTGTGTAATAAATAATAATACTTCCCGGACCAACTTTAATTTCCCTAATTTTTCCAGCTACCGACCCATCCCGCAAGCAGAAGGCTTCAGAAGTGAAAGCCCTCAAGAAGAAAGATGGCGGCTTCAAGACCGCGCCAGACGGAAGACTGATCATCACTGATGACACGTTTGATGATGATGGTGATGACGAGCCCAAGCCTAGCGGGGATATTGATACTGATACTGATGATACTGGTAAGTAACTAGTCGAAATATAGTTTTGTTTTTTGATTAAATGTAAATGAACGAGCTATACTGCTTGCATTATTCAGACTTGCGCTGCGCCAGTGGCAAATGGGCAATCTTAGTGGATTTGTCTTAGGTTCTTAGCATAGCTCTGTTGTAGTCATTTTACTGCAAGTCAGCGCACAACTTTACGCTCAATTTATATTGCCGTGGAACGAAATAGAAGCGATTTTTTTTATACAAATCATAATGAACTTTATGTCAAAAGTATAACGCACAAATTAGATACACACATACGTACCGGTCGTTCATCTTCTGGAGAATTAACTCGCATTGTCATGAATTCCGGCAGTAATAAGCTCTTATCTAGTTTCTACGTTAGACCATTGACATAAAGTTCATTTTGCTATGTACGAAAACTCAATTCTGCTCCGTTCCGTGGCAATGTAAATTGACGCTAAGGCGATCATTTATAAAAGTCATTTGTGTCATAGTAAATTTAAAGCCATTTCAACAAATTATGGACCCGGAAATAAAAAAAAGGAATACATTATTCGTCGCTTTACCATGTTAATTTTTCTAGACGCTGAAGATGAAGACAGCAAGCCCTCAAAGCCTTCTAAGCTGCTCAAACCTGGCGGCAAACGTCGCTACGATGATATCCTGAGCTTGAAGAGTGGCAAGTCTGGCAGGAGTAGAGCGTCCACTGTTACTGTGGGCTCCAAGTATAAGGCAGGAGGCAAGGGTATTCATAGGTAAGTCGACCTGGGTGTGTTAGAAAAAATCCTGTAAGAAGTAAAGTTTTGCCCAGTCAGTATGGTTGCCCTTACTGACTGGACATAACTTCACTACTTACAAGATTTTTTTTCAAGCCTGGGGTGAGCCGTATGTACTTAACACTCGGTTTCTAAAACGCTGATTAACCTCTTAAATGTTGTATGCACCGGTTCATAAGAAAATTACGATATGTGTGCCTTAAGAAGTCTACACATGCGGTCTTATTACAAAACAAGGTTTTTCTTGAGACATTGTTTATATTATCGAGTCAGTTTTTGAAATATAAATGTTATTTTTACAAAACTGACAGCTTAGTCCGATTATATATTGTCAGTTTTGTATTAAAAACTTTACCTAAGTTGCAATAAAGTTCGAATTACAAAAACTGGCTCGAAGGTTTAATCGCGGACTAAAGTTAGAGCTTGTTTTATAATAAGACTGACGGCGTTTAGCACCCTCGCTACGCAATAATAGACTACTTAAATCACAAGTACCGTAATGTACTACTTTTATTATTTCATGATTTTTGCCGGCGGCTCACGACAGGATAGAACCGTGTCATGAAACAGTGGCAATCACTAGCGACCAACAACCATAGTTTCCAACGGCGCTAATAAGTCACTTCGTTTCAGACCCCTTGGATCAGCCGCCTCCATTGCGTCTGGTGCAGGCACAGAATACAAGTCTAAGAAGGCTAAGGGAGACATCAAGAAGCAAGGCAAACACGACCCATACGCTTATATACCGCTGTCTAGGAAGAATTTGAATAAGAGGTAAGTGAAACACTCGACAAATATATGATTTGCCTAGTTTTCACCTGACTGCGACAAACCCGATGATATGATTTTAACAGACTATGTATGTATACAGGGTGGCAGGGATATCAATATACAACCTGTTACCAATGGATTCAGTACATGATTCTGAAGCGGCTATTAAACCGGTTATTAAAAAAAAAAATCTGTTCTGTACATTTTGCGTAGGTATTGCAGTTTTCTATGAAACAGCAGATATTTTTTTTTGATAAAGGCGAAAAATGTTTGCGCTACTAGAATCATGTGCTGAATTCATGGTGACAGTTTGCGCGTCGATGTCCCTGCCACCCTGAATTCATCTGTTCCCGAAACTAGTCTTATTTTGACAAAGGAGAGGTTCGGTTTTCGTATAACCAGAGCCAGACGTAATCTGTAGGTACAGTCACGAGCAGCAATATGTCAACACTTTGTCAACTTTCAACTGCAATTTTTTCGTGAAATAACGAATGCAACGTTGAAATACGACACATTACATAAACCTGTTGGTTCAAAAATGCTATGTTCGTAACAACATAAATTTCAATCTATATCTATACTTATAATAAATCTGTAGAAGTGAAAATTCTGTACATTGAAAATATCAAAAAAATAAATGGCAGGGGGTGTTACTAGACCGACACCGAACCCAAAAATGTGATTACAAAAATTTTTGTCTGTCTGTCTGTCTGTCTGTCGGTCTGTCTGTCTGTCTGTCTGTCTGTCTGTCTGTCTGTCTGTCTGTTTGTTCAGGCATCACGCAAAAACTACCGGTTCGATTACGATGAAACTTGGTATAATTATTCTTTAATATCCTGGGCACCACACTGGGTACTTTTTATCCCGGAAAAGTATATACAATAAAAAACAAACTTAATTTTGCGGTTCGATCCCTAGACCGATTACTGTACCAACCGCAAATAATAAGTTTGTCGAAGGTTACGTCACCCGCAGTATTATCTGTGCGACCTTTTTATTCCTTTTAGTGTTTAGAGTTATTTAGGTTTCATTTTATAAGTCGTAGGTATAGATTTTAATTTTATAGTATAGGTAGTATATTTGTTAGTGTACGTAGTGACCGTAGGTTATTTTATAATACTGTTAGGTAGGATTAGTCATTCGTATAGATATTAGTTTTTAGAGATTTTGCTTATTTATTGAGTTTAGATTAGTTATCAATAGAAATAGGTTTATTTAGGTAGGTTATTTTTTTGTTAATTAGGTAGGTACTTAGGTAAAGATATCATATAGGTACCCTCTTAATCACCACTAATGAGACACAATTGATTTTCTATTGTAATTAGCCACAAAGGGCCCGCGAGATGGATGGCATCCTGGGGAAGCACATACATTTTATCCTGTTAGCACGTTCCCGTGGCATAATTTCCGACATCCACGCGGGCGAAGCCGCGGGCAGAAGCTATTAAAAATAAAGGAGTAAATCGCTTTTGAATAAAGCCGAGTGTATACATACTTTTGCTCGTGACTGTACGTGTCGTATTTAGTAATGATGTGTGACTCCAGATAAAGGAAAACCGATGTTATTGCAAGATGAATTGTTTATACATTTTTATTTGGTGTTTTTTCGTAGGTGGGTTGTAGTTTTAAGCTTTATTTATTTTTATGAGGAACTATGTAGTTCTTTGCCCATTCTTCTGCATATTATGTATAGTTTGGACAAATACTGCTGTACCGCGCCTTAGGAATACGCGGCGAGGTGGTGGGGGTGGTACACAGTGGGTGTTGACGAATCAGCGGTCTGCACTGCAAACGCGCGACACGCGTCAACGACAGAAGCAACTGCAGGGTTGACGAGTGTCGACGGCTGCCGTCAACGCGCATCGGCGTCAGTCGTAGACGCGTGGGCGGCTGACAACATAACGCTCGTGTTTTTGAGCACTGTACTCAAATACATACACGAGCGGCACGTTGTCAACGGCAGCCGCCGACGTGTCTACGGATGTCGACGTCTGACGTTGAAGCATGTCGCTCGTATGTAGGCACACTAAGGGACTAACCACACTTATTCAGCGTGTACGCATTCCATACAAAATCGTTGTTTTCTATGGACAAAACAACGATTTTGTATGGAATGCGTATGCATCCGTACAGCTGAACGGACGTGTACGCATTCCATACAAAATCGTTGTTTTCTATGGACAAAAGCTGAACAGTGCTGAATAAGTGTGGTTAGTCCCTAAGGCGCGGTACAGCAGTTTCGGTCAAACTAGTAACTAAATATTGGGATGGGTAATAAATTCTTTTGTTTTAAACTTCTTGAGTTTTAAAAGTAGCTACGGAACCTTTGCGTAATAATGACACAAATAGGATTTAAGTAAAAGAAAATGGGCAAGTGTGGTCCTAATGTCCACCACTAACGAGACCTTGTATCTAAATAGTCTACTAAATAAGTAGTCATTTTTATTAACACACTCACGTAAAAATCGGACATTAAAAACGTATCGGTACTTAAATGAAAATTATTATTGTTTCAATTATTAAATAGTTGAGAAGCAGTAAATTGCCCAAAAGATCCAGGCCCTTGTGATTTCTACCGACCAGAAAAGAATAGAAGAACATCGCATTTCTTTGCAGACTTTATTCCTTACCGGGAACATTATTGACCGGTTTTTATCTTTTGCAAAGGGTCCGTAGTTTCAGTTGTCGCTCAGCATAGCTATTCACAACCATTTGACAGGCTGTGGTGTTAAAAAAAAACACATTTTCGATTACCTGATTTACCTTGCCCCTGACAGCAAGTATTATATGTAAACTTCCGGTTTAGTGTGCATACACATAAGCGACACACGTCGACGACAGAGGCAACTGCAGCCGTCGACACGTGTCGGCGGTAGCCGCCAACGCGTGTCGGTGGCAGCCGCAGAGACATGTCGACGGTTGTCAGTGGCTGCCGGCGACTCGTGTCGACAGATGCAGAGGACTCCTTCGATAACATTAATTGATGTACGATTCGGCACGGAAAGGTTTCGAATGGTTGTGAATAGCCGACCAGAAGTCATCTGAAACTCACGCTTTTAACCAAACAGCTTTCCAATTTCTTTAACATATTAGGATTAAAGAACACCCAAAACATTTGCCTAAAACACACATAACTATAACTAGGCCGCGGCAAAGGTCCTATTCTCAGCTACATAGACACAAAAATAGCAACATTAAGTTTTATGTCACGTCCCATTCTCCGGAAATACTGAGCCGATTTTCATGAACTTCGACTAGTTTGGCTTGGCATTGTTCCAAGTGGAGTAAAAAACCATCATTCCGTTCTGAAATAATGACATATATCATTGACGCATAACATGTTATTTTACGAATACAGAAGATATTGTATTTTAGATTTACAAACTAACAAATTCGACACTTCCAGTGACGTCATGGGCCATGACTGACTCGACAGCACCGACTCGACTCAAGCATTCGAATATGAGCTTTAAATCGTGTTACGTACAGTACAATTTTAAATTTACACAATTACTGCAGTATTAGTACCTATACGTCGCGTGGAACACGCGTTGCTCAGCATTGTACAGTCAACCACACGCCCTTGGTAACAATTTTACTTTGACAGAGCAAGCACCCTATACAATGTGTAACTGAATTAATGCACATTATTAAAGTAGTTTGTTCAGAATCGTTTACTGAATCCATTTCTGTCATTTTTAATATAGGTTATTTTTTATCCCAAAAATATTAAAACTACGAAAATTATAATCACGCTGTATAGTCAAAACAAACTAAAAATGACCGCAGTACCTACTACGCTAGACTTTTATACGTGTGCGACTGTGTGGGTGCGTAGATTTGTAATGTGACTACAATTTTCTCCTACAACCAGTATAACTAATATAATAAATAAACACATTATAGTTAAAATTTAGTTGGTGTATTATGATTATCTATACTTATAATAAATCTGTAGAAGTGAAAATTCTGTACATTGAAAATATCAAAAAAATAAATGGCAGGGGGTGTTACTAGACCGACACCGAACCCAAAAATGTGATTACAAAAATTTTTGTCTGTCTGTCTGTCTGTCTGTTTGTTCAGGCATCACGCAAAAACTACCGGTTCGATTACGATGAAACTTGGTATAATTATTCTTTAATATCCTGGGCACCACACTGGGTACTTTTTATCCCGGAAAAGTATATACAATAAAAAACAAACTTAATTTTGCGGTTCGATCCCTAGACCGATTACTGTACCAACCGCAAATAATAAGTTTGTCGAAGGTTACGTCACCCGCAGTATTATCTGTGCGACCTTTTTATTCCTTTTAGTGTTTAGAGTTATTTAGGTTTCATTTTATAAGTCGTAGGTATAGATTTTAATTTTATAGTATAGGTAGTATATTTGTTAGTGTACGTACTTACGTAGTGACCGTAGGTTATTTTATAATACTGTTAGGTAGGATTAGTCATTCGTATAGATATTAGTTTTTAGGGATTTTGCTTATTTATTGAGTTTAGATTAGTTATCATCAGAAATAGGTTTATTTAGGTAGGGTATTTTTTTTTAATTAGGTAGGTACTTAGGTAAAGATATCATATAGGTACCCTCTTAATCACCACTAATGAGACACAATTGGTTTTCTATTGTAATTAGCCACAAAGGGCCCGCGAGATGGATGGCATCCTGGGGAAGCACATACATTTTATCCTGTTAGCACATTCCCGTGGGATAATTTCCGACATCCACGCGGGCGAAGCCGCGGGCAGAAGCTAGTCAATTAATATTTCTGATTGTGATGTTTGGTGGTGTGCGTTAATTCCGAGACATGTTGTTTATATCGTAGCACTAAGGTCGCTTTTCGTAGTTCAAGTGTTACGTACTGACTTTCGATTGACGGACGTTGCGTGTTCGACTAGTGAATTTTGGGTCGACCTCGACCGCCTAGTTCACGCCGAGTTGGCAACTATTGTCTGTTCCAAAAGAATCCGAGGAAAGTGTAAACAAACCCTGTTCAGGTTAAATTCTTGCGCAATCACTCTCTAGAAGGAATTAGTAACACATTGATCTGAATTTAGAAGGTTGCGGATCCATCTGTTTACATTTTCATATTTTTGGAATAGACAATGGCGCCGATTCCCTTGTTCACAAACTAAACTAAATTTAAGTTCAATGCATCTTTTTCTTTCTATTTAATTTAGAAAAGGACAGAAGATAAATATTAGTTTAGTCCTGTCAAATTAAGATACTCCAAAGACAAATTAGACGTGATTAAAAACATGGCTACTAAAAGTACGACAATTTACGTCAGGTGCTGACTAGTTTGACAGGACTAAACTAATATTTGTCTTCTGTCCTTTTCTTAATTAAATAGAAAGAAAAAGATGCACTGAACTTAAATTTAGTTTACTTTGTGAACAAGGGAATCAGGGCCTACATACTTTATGCTGAACCGAAAGTTGGAATTGAGACGGTATTGAAGTGATATAGGCCGCTTTCACATTAGGACGTTCGCAGCGCGACAGTCGCGCGGCAGAAGCAATCCGCTTAATTGGATTGGCTAAACGGCTTCTGCCGCGCGACTGTCGCGCTGCTAACGTCCTAATGTGATAGCGGCCATAGAGTTGATACCATGTGCCCTACGACTAGAGAGTAGTGGTAATGGGCCCGACTTACGAGTTCGAACCCAGAGAGGCACTTTACTTTGTGTAAATAATGTATGTCATCACCACTGCTCTCAAAACGGTGAAGGAAAACATCGTCAGGAAATAGGAAAGACATGTGACATGTGACATCTGCCAACACGCACTGGGCCCACGTGTTAGATTATAGCCCACTCGAACAGAGGAGGCCTGTGTCCCAGCAGTGGGAACATCACAGTCTGATTGTGCCTTACGATTACAATGACCTTTATCAGGTTTCTTGTTGTATATTTTTATGAATTTCTTTTTTTTCACAGGAAAAAGGCCGTCACGTCGAAACAGTTCAAAGGAGTCGTCAAATCTAAAAATAAAGGAGGAAGGATAAAGAAGAAATGAGACCTATCTTTTGTCAAATAAATATAACTTTTATGTACTATATTTAATTAAATATTCTATCATCTCGCTTCTGTCAGTTCATTTTTTTGTCAAAGCTTGGACTTAAATGCATTGCTTGATACATAATAAAATCAGAGGACTTTTAATGCTAGTCTGTTGCATTTGTTTTGTTAAACTTTCATCTATGAGACACAAGAGACAATATCGATATAACTAGAGATGGTCTCTGAACATGACTAACTTAGCCAGAAAATAAAAATAAACGGTTAACGTTTTGACTACCGAAACGAATTGCGAATAGCAATCTATGAATCTTGTTTCGTACGTTATGCGACGTTTCAATTCCCGAATTCGCTATTAAAAAAATAACGTAAATATTTATACTCTGTGGTTGAACCTGCTTCGTTCACGTTCGGCCAATCAAAACGTCGTTATTGATTTGTGAAATGTTGAAACTTTAAAATGTATATTAATAAATCAATATGAAATATTTTCAAGTTTTATTTTTGGGTAGGTGGAGATCCTATTTACAGTAGTAGCAAAAGTGTATTATTTCCTAAAGCCTCCCACGATTCCGGCGACCACGATCGTGACATGGTCGCAGTGAACAACGTTTTACCAATACAACGCTAAACAATGGTCGCGGACGCTTAGTGTGCGAGAGGCTTATGGGCTAGAGTTGATTGATAGATAGGTAATCGCCTGGTATCGCATGCGAAAATAACCTTTCAGCTAAAGGAACTGGCCGACCACATAGACTTTCCAGTCAGCAGTACAGTAATGAGATACGTAATAGGTCCGTTTTCCCTAATTGAAAGCGTGCTGTTGGATTTTCAACGTTCGGCTCATCGCCGAAAGTTATGAATCCAATAGCGCTCTCTTTAAATTTTTTAGGCATTTAGATGTCGCCTAGTGCCGTCGCTGCGTGTTAGTCAAATAGTCAATAGGCTCAGCAGGTGATCTGGTCTCACTTGACTGGATCCGTACGAAGAAGCCGGCGTAAGAAGTATGGTTATTTTATATGGGTCAATGCACTGCAATGCAACACACACATGCAATGGGAATCATCTTATATGTACGCCATTTTGAACTCTATGCTCGTTGTGATTGAGTTCATTATCATTGTATCAATTAAAAATTGCTCGAGAAATTTGCTTCTCTTTCTGCGCTGACCTTACACGATACACAAGTGAAGATGACGTCTTTGATGGATACTGTTCCGCCTAAAGTGAAATTCGACATTGGTCTAGCTAGCGAGATGTAAACGCGGTTGTTGTGGGGGTACAGCATTAGATTTGCAAATAGAAAAATAAATAAATTTGTGTTGAGAAAAATCAACAGTATCCTAGAGTTTATCTGCCTTATTACAAACAACGTGTGTAAATCCAGAGCTTTAGAGCCTGGTCCACCATCGATGCAATTTTTCACAATTGAGTTCAAAATTAAAGTTCTAATTACAAAAATCGGAAGACGTAGCGTTGGAAGGCCCCCCGCAAGGTGGACCGATGCCCTGGTGAATGCCGCAGGATTCCGCTGGATGCGAGAAGCACGAAATCGGTCGAAGTGGCGGTGCTTGGGGGAGGCCTATGTCCAGCAGTGGACGTTTTTGGCTGAAATGATGATGAAGAATTACAAACACTAACGTCAACCGGTCAAACCTGAGTCTCGCTTGCACCACAAATCACTAAATTCGTTTAACGCTAAACATATTTGAAACATCATACTATCTCTATCGTCTTCAAACGATTGACAGAAACAGGATGATGTTTTAATGCGTTTAGCGCTAAGTAAATGCGTGATTTGTCATACAAGCGGGGCTAAGTGGTCAATTTTGTATTAAGAAGTTTACCCTGCTCTGAATAAAGTTCTTAATACGAGAACGATCTCGAAGAATCGGGCTTAGATTGAAGTTTGAAGTCGGTTTGTAAGTTTTCCCTATAGCCTGGATCAGACCATGTCCCACTTGCTGGAGTGTTCTAAGTGCCCGATCACCTGCATCCCGGATGACCTAAAGATTGCCGCAATCAACGTAGCCATCTATTGGGTTCAATCAAAATGAAAACAACGAAGAAGAATAGGTACAGACACCAGCACTTCAAGCTACTACAAACTGCCAAATTTCTTTAACTTTATCGCTGAAGCATAAGGTTCAAAGTTGATTGGGAAAATTTGACAGCTTCGGGTAGCTTGATGTGCTGGCGTCTGTACCATCGACCCGAAAAGAAGTTTTCCCGCAGTCAAAATGTGGCCGTAACTCTACTCGGGCTCTGGATAAAAACAAGTGTTATCATTTTCATTACACCTATCTTTGCCAAGTAGCAAATTGAAAACCAACGAGCGATAAGTAATTCATTATTTACAAACAAAATGTATACAATATTGGCGACGTTGGCATTTCGAGATCACAAATTGTTTTCAATTGTGTCTATACCGACGGCTAAATTCAAGAGTTCATGATATTTCAGTTAGCGGAATATTTATAGCTTTATTTAGCCTTAGCTTATTGATCGATTAGGATATATTTGTACGGGATAGGCAGTCCAAATGAATTTATGATTGTGTTGTATTTATTTTGCAAGTAGGCCTAATTGAATGATGAGTTACAGTAGGTACCTGTATAAGCAAAGTGCACGCAAGCATAAGATGAGTTGCTTACCTAAATTAGTCCAAGAATAGGTTTAGTAACTGACACTTTTTCCATGTGACTCAGGCTGGCTGGACAAATCATCAAAATAGCTTGCATTTAACTAGGTCAATAGGGCACTTTATGTGACGGCTAAACACCCTCATTTCAGAATTTGTGACGCTACAGAATCTTAGATAATCATTCGAAAACGTGTCCAGCCTTTGCATATTTGCAACTTTTTGCATATCAACGATATGCAAAAAGTCGTCAAAATCACTTCCGTTAGGTACCGAGATTGAGAGACCAGCCAAAAATGGTTTTACAAGCTGGCTGGACACGTTTTCGATCGATTATCTAAGATTCTGTAGCGTCACAAATTCTGAAATAAGGGTGTTTAGCCGTCACATAAAGTGCCCTATTGACTTAGTTAAATGCGAGCTATTTTGAACATTTGTCCAGCCAGCCTGAGTCACATCTTTTTCCAGCAAAGAGTGTTTCTAATGTTACGGCTACATCGTCGCGATAACGTGAGCTAAGTACACTTCGCGCGGTCGCTCTCGCATACTTCGACATCTCGCTGTACCTACAACAGAGAGCGCGCACAGAGTAAGTTGTCACTCTGGAATTCCTACCCCGAGCACCGAGCCCCAAGATACAGACTAACTGTCTAGTTTAGGCCTCACTGGCAAGTAATATATTGTAACCTAGCTGTAGGTAGTATTTTAAACTTCAAAAATCAAGATCAAAATCAAAAGTCATTTATTCAAATTAGGCTGAGAATCAGCACTTTTCGAACGTCAAAATTACAAAAGACAGTCCCCCAAAAACGCCCGCCCTTCACCACTTCCTAGTGCTATCGCTGGGAAGAAGAAGTGAAGTGGCGCAACAAACTCCCCAGCAGCACAGCAGCAGCTTCTCCATTCATGTCGTCTCAACTCGCTGTGAACCAGGGGGCTTAGCAAAAATATGTTGTTTTTTACGCCATAAATGGCAAAACATGCAGATCTACCTGTTATTTTAAGAACCTCGCACATCATATTATTTGACGTATACTCATGTTTTACAATAAATATAAATTCTATTCTATTCTACCACCAGCTCTTATAGCAGGGCAGAAGTTGAACTGCACTGTTTTTTGTTCTATGACTTAGTACAAAAATACAGTGCAGTTCAACTTTTGCCATGCCATAGTAAAGAGCGTGGTAAGCCCGCTGCTCACTATTTTTTTTTTTATCTTACTGTATTACCTGGACAATAAAATATTTTCTATTTTCATGATACGCATTGGGTGCAGAACGGTGATGACGGAAAGCAAAGACGCTTATTATCTAAGTAAGTAGGTACACAGGTCAAGCTACCCGAAACTGTCAAATTTTCCCAATGAACCTTGAACCTAAATGCTATAGTGATAAAGTTGAAAATCTATTAAAGAAATTTGACGGATTGTAGTAGCTTGATGTGCTGGCGTCTGTCTGTACATACCTACTTAGTTGTAATCAGGTTGCACGCAGGATGCGCTATTAGGTATAATGATCCATTAGTAGCCTTTTACGACAGCCGCGGGCGTCTTTAGATCTAGGTACTGGAAATGTGGATAACTACTGTAAAGCTTTAGCTTTTTGCTTTATTACCGGAAATCATTCGATAAACAGGCGGGTAACTAGAAAATGTATGTACGGTCACCAAAAGAGATAAGTAACCAGGGTTGTCGAATATAGTTGAAGTTTAGTAAAAAACCGATGGATGTTTTCGAATGAAATTATTTGAAAAATAAACTGTTAGTTTTCTACTAATTAAATGTAATTTTGTTCGAAAAAATCCATCGGTTTCTTACAAAACTTCAACTATATCCGACGACGGTTCTTATCTCCTTTGGTGAACGTACTTCGTAGGATTACATCGGTGTGTATGGAGTAAGTAGAATCTTGAGGTAACGTCATCGGTAAGACGTTGAGGGCTCTGATGGCGCAGCAGCTGGCAAGGATCGATTTCTGTGCGCTACGGGGCGCGGGTTAGATTCCCGCGCGGAACTAATAATTGTATTGCCTTCACAGATATAAGTAGGTAGTTGCTCCGGGTCTGCGGGGTGATTGCGTAACACATTATCAGTAAAATAGCTTTCATTTTGACAGTTCAACAACATTCATTGCGTTATTTACGTTGTTGCGCAGACAATTTTTTAAAACATATGATGCAATGGATAAGCAATATCTTTCAAAGTTATTCAGATTGTGATTAATAATGTGTAACGCAATTAGGGTGCTGGATGCTGGTCCACCTGGGATATTTTGTGCCAAATTGATGCATTTATAAATTCATACACACGCATCAATTTTTTTAAACAATTGGCTAGATACCTACTTAGATACCACAGCTTACTTTAAAACAAAATTACAGCCTTTTCCTAGACATAAACAGACAGATGGGACAAGATTACATGCTCTGTGGATGGGACCCTAAAAGTAACAGATACCCACAAATTGTAAAATGGTTTCACCTTCAACTCGTAAAGGTGCACACAGACAGAGCGAAGCTTGCGCCTCAAATGATTTTTTTTTATATGCTGGATGGCGCCTTAGCCTGAGACAGACGCTATATGCGTGGCTACCATTCGAAGCACACGCCTCATAATATCTGAACGCACCTTTAGACATCTCCTTACGTCATTGGGCGTTTTTCGATGCTTTGCTCTTTGCGGCTTTTACCGTTGCAAGATTTGTGTTTTCCTTTAGACCTAAGAAGAGTATGGCAGTCTTACAATAACAGACGCATACAGAAGGTAGGTACACACTTACATTGTGTTGATGATTAAATAATGGTAGGACTGTCAGCCCATCGCTCCAGCACCGCATAACAGCCAATTAGATGGAGTTGTCTCATAATTTGCACGAATAACAAGCTGTTGAATGCATTACGTATTCAATCATTGTGAGATTGTGACATCCATTGAACGCGTGCATTGTAGGCTTGTTATTATTGTTATGCTAGGCAATGTTCCTGGTTTTGTGGAACTTTGTAAAATATCTTCAACATATCTACGGCTAATATGTTTTTCTTTTAGAAATGCCATCTCGCAGTTCAACGGAGGACAAGTTCAGTGGAGGTTGTCGGGTTTTCCTTTGGATGCCTCAATAAATTAAGGCCTCCAGCCAGGGCTCAAAAAACTTAAAAACTAAGCGACTACACGCTAAGGGCACGGCTTAGGGTGTCGCTGGGAGAGGGCAGCAAGGGACAGGCTGGATCGGAATTAACGGCTAATATGAAACACAAGGCACCTGATAAAGCAACAGGTGGTGGAAGGAATTTATGATGACGTTATGTATGATATTTAGTAGTTCCAAAATCACTCTACTCGCTCAATAATGATGAAAGATGGAGAATCCTCTTCTAGATTCTTACGAAAATCTCCATTAAAGAAAATTAGACCTACCTAAGTAGGACGCCGGGAGGTACCTGCTTTCAAACATGATAATAGTTTACGTATTTCGGAGCAGGTAGCCTATCAGTTCGATAAGAACAAAAACATTACAGATCAGCCAACTAGATTTTTGACATAAGACCTCACCTAAGTCCACAACTAAAAGTCCTGCAACGATTACTCGTGCCAGACGAACGAGAGCGACACAGTTGTGAAGTTTTTAGAACTTAACTAGTCCGTTTCAGTTACTAAGCGAGCGCTAAAGTGTATAGCATTATCAGAGCAGACTTGAAGAACTATTTCCGCAGGTGATTATAAAGAAATCTATAGGTAGGTACCTAAATAATATAACCTTTGTTAAAGATCCGCGAGAATCAAGTGGAGTCTTCATCTGTCGAATTTATTCTTATAAAATCCAAACCCTGTCTTAGCTGCCGCAAACTCGGGTAAAAAAGCCTTTATGAGTGGCGTACCCAAATGTAACTAGTAGTTGTAATATCCGCCGTACCCTCAGCAATCAGTCCCGCTACCCTTCATCATCATCAACATCCACATGCCGACTTAACCCACTGCTGAGTATAAGCCTCTTCTCATGTGCCACGCTTCTGCCAGCCTCATCCAGGCTGGCTTGCAGACTGGATAACATTTTTACTTCGACAGTGACTTCGCTCACCTACCAACTCATTACTCAATAATTTCTTGCATTCCACAATGTGTACGAGAGCAGCGGTGGTCCAGTGGTAACTGCCTTGACTTACGAGTTGTAGGTCGTCGTCGGTTCGAACTTCGAACCCACGCTTTACTTTGTAGAAATAATTTCATCAAAAACGATGAAGGAAAACATTTTGAGGAAACCGGCGTGTCCTAGAACCAAAAGCTCTAAGACATGTGACTGTGACATCTACCAACACGCACTGGGCCTGCGTGGTAGATGGATAATCTACCCAGTGCGGGTTGACTCCCTCGTCATTATGGACCCCGTTGGGAACAGCAAAGGGGGTGGTATCCTACCACCCCCTAGTACCAATAGTAACCAATAGTAGTTTAAAAACTTCCTCACTCCTGTGAGGAAGTTTTTAAACTACTATTGGTTACTTTATATTTATTTATATGAGAGAAGGAAAAAATATGGATTATCTGCATGACCCAGTTTCCGTAACACCAAGTGTATGTAGCCACCTGTAGCTCGTTAGGAGTGGCCACATTATGATCATCCTTCGTGCAGGTTTTCTAGCATAATGGAGACACCTGTAGCGTGGCATCGCGGTGCAACTAGGAAATAACCCTTACGCACAAGTGGACTGTGATGATAGTCTATAGTTCAAGCAACTGGATGATAACAAGGCTATGATGGAGTGTGGACATGTTTTTTTATGCCTGTTTTGTTCTTGACTGAGTAGGTCGAGAGCTTTCTTCTAAAACAGTTACGTAAGTAATGTCTGTTTGTATGTCAGAAGAGGTGACTAAGGGATTGCGTCAGAGGGTTAAGCAGTCACATATTGAGACAATCGACATGCAGTGGTTACCCATACCAATACTACCAAGAGATGATTAATAGTGATTAACAGAGGAATTTTTGTCGGAAGTTTTGAAGAAGTAGGGTTTTTGGGCAAACCTTTCACACGGAAGCTGGCTAAGAGGTAGGTCTGTTACAGGGCCTTCAATGAAACTCTTCCACCCTTCGTTATCTAGAAAAATCCAAGAGATTGCAATATAAAGCTTTTTATTGGATAAACTGACAATCAAGAGCTAAAAGACGTCAGCTCCACCGGAAACCACATGTTACAGTCAAGCCTATTGTGTGTAAAAATAACATATCAAACGGATGCAACGTAAGTAGTGACTTTGATTTGATTACTGCGCTAGCATCGTTCACGTCCATTATAATAACGGATGCATCGCTACCATCAAGGAGCCGCACACCCCTAGTACCCACGCTTGCGTGGACATGCCAATTGTAAACTCATGTTAACTAGTTTTTTTATGCAAACAAGAACTGTATGTTTGAAGACCTTCGCGTGTCCTCGCCAAAATCGTGGGACGTGAATAAAGAATATGAATCAGTAGTCATATCTATTCTATTTATCTACAAAGGTAAACTCACACGAGGCTATTAAAAAAATCTTCTCACAAACAAAAAGACGCAAGCGCATAGACAATTCCACTAGCAGCAAGCACTCATAGGAACTAATGGGAAACCTGTTCCCGCGCTCGATTTATTCATATCAATACATTTTTAGGTTGAACCGGTCAATTAAAACAAGTTATTTTAGTTATTGAGGTATTTGCCTTTATTTTCCAAAGGAGGCGATTTACTATTACGGATATACTTATTTTAATAGTATTTATATTTTTACATGGAAATTTTCATCACATTAAACCATTATTAATCCTAGGCCATTTATCAGTATTCAATTCAGTATCAACAATGAGTAATATGTCATTTCGAAAAAATACAACCATTCTGTAATAATCTATTTTTAATTCTTCATTGACACATACCGACTCTCGTATCGGAGAAGGATTTAAAAAAATCTTATAAAATAATATACAAAATAATACAAACATTAGTTCGCTTGTCGACGAAAAAAAAATGAGATTTAACATTATCATAACATTAAATTCCTTTCGGGAAAATTCGTGATTATTTTACATTTTACATACGTGAATCCGATTCGATTCTTTACAGAAAAATAAATATACAATTATTATGTGACTACACAACCGATGATTGCTTATTAGTGCTCAGCATTTCTCGTCGGCGAGCAGAGGGTCGAGCGAGAAGCCGAGGTCCAGCGCGGGCGCAGGCGGCCTCTTGAGAGGCGCGCGGCGGCGCTCGGGCAGCCCTGCCATGCCGCCCAGCCCCGCGAGCCCCGCCAGCCCCCCGTGCGCCGCATGCCCATTGAGCCCGCGCACCTCGCCGCCGAACAGCTCGCTCAGCGTCTGCTGCACCTCCTTGCCGGCTGAGCTCGCCCCTGTCCCACTCACACCACTACTACACGTCACTATCAGTTTACGCACTTCAGGCTTATTCGTTTTACTAGCGTTCATATGTACAGTTTTCGATAAGGACAAGGCGTTCGGATTGTAATAGTAATTGTTCGAGCTGCCCGAAGACTTGCACTGAGACCGCGACAGCGAAGACTTTATATTACTCCGAACAGTCGCAAATTTTTTACCTAAAGTTATAGCGCCGCCGGCGTGCGACGCGTTGAAGGTGCAGAGTGCCAGCGGGCGCGGGCACGACGAGTACCAGCACACGTCCGCCGGCACCAGCGGCGGTGGCGCCTCGTCCGGCGTGTCGTCCAGCCGGGCCGTCGGCGGCGGCAGCGGCGACGATATGCTAAGGATGGGCACGTCCGGAGGAATCTCCGCGTCGTCCGGCATGAGGAACGCCTCCGGAGCCAGCGGCTGGCTCAGCAGAGACGTGATGCTCGACGTGTCGGGCAGCACCGAGTTAGGGTCCTCTACGCTGAGCAGACTCGCGTAGATGTCGTTGACCTGCTGTTCGGCGGTGAGGCCGTTGAAGGTGCTCAGGTCTATCGACGTATTGACTAGGAGCGGTGGGAGGTTGAGGGGGGCGGCTGGCGGCAGCGCGGGCGCGGGCGGCGCGGGAGCGGGCGCGGCCGCCGCCGCCGCCGCCGCGGCCGCGCCCGCGTCCCGCGACGCCCTGTGCTCCGCCAGCAGCGTGTCGAAGGGCTTGGAGCGCCCCTCGACCGTCCTCCGCAGCGACAGCGCGTGTGCCTTGCACGTGAGCGACCTCGTGCACGGCTTGGGGTTCTCAGCGGTCATAACACCACAGTGCTTGTTCGGATCGTATTCTCGTAAATTAAACTTCGTTTTACTAGTTTTGGACCTAGATGATGATTTTGTAGACGGTGTGGTCGGCGTTGCCGCCGGCTTTAAGGGTGGCGGGTTCAGTACATTGGTGTCCATCACCGTCGACAACATTGGGGATGTGTTGGGCGCAAATTGAATATTGGATAGATCTGAATCTGATATTGCATACGCTGAGAGTGATGATGTGTGAATGGGTGCATACAAATCCTGTGTTGGAACACTGTCTGAAGCTTGAGGAAAATTAATTTCCCCCATGTTTCCAATATCCCTGATAATATTTTTCCAGTCAGCTGCATTTGTGATGTCATCTGCACTCTGAATGCCTTCAGAATTCATTATTGCAAATATATCATCTGTTAAGTTTTCACCGAGGGGCAGATCCTCTGTGTCCTGTATACTGACGACTGGTAACTCTCCACACTCCATGCTCACCTTCACCTCCCCCGACACAGTGGATGATGTGCTGGCCTCATCCAGGTACTGTAGATCAGGCTGCGGTGGTAACATTAGCCTTGATAATGGTGGTGTGGCAGTGTGAACTGGGGAAGAATCCATTTTCATTGGGAGTATATCTACAGGGATGGGGGGCGGTGGTGGTTCCTTTTTATGCCGGCTACGACTTTTGTGTGTGGAGACAGGTGGTGGTGGCGGGGGCAGAGGCTCTGCCCCCGTGTGGGACTCTAGCAAGTGTCTGTATGCCGCACTACACTTCACTATCACACCGCACATATGACACACTGCAGCATTCAAGTTGTCCATTTGAGGGAACAGTCCGTGGAGACTCATGCTCTCTTGCTTGAGGCGGTTGAGACCGGCGCGGCGGGCGCGCCGGTCCGCCTGCTTGTAGGGGTGCGCGTCGTGCACCCGCCGCACGGACGCGCCGCCCTTGGCATCCACCGCCGCCGGCGACGTGAACGTGGCGTCATCGTCCCGCCGCGGCGACAGGTGCCCTATTTCACTGACCCACAGGTCCCAGGGCTTCTCATTGCACTTAACCGGGCTCACGATCTTCGCCGCGAACGGGTAGTCGCCGGACATTTTTGAGCATTCACCAATGATCCGATCTTGAAACTCATGCGGCCCTCACGGGAGTCCAGCCATACCGTAACCAGCCTCACTCCACTGTTAGGTTATTACCCCATATCTGCTTCGAGATCGCTGCCTGTCGCGAGCGCAACCAGGGTCACATCGTAGCTCGATTGTTTACTTCATTATACACACATATCAACTGAAAACGTGTTGTGATTGTCTTAGCTTTTATATTTACAGGGACAGATGATCTATCTCACTGACAGCTGATTATGCAGATTGTAAGTTTTTCTCGACCACGGAACACTTCCATCTATCAAGGATTATTTTCAGATCACTCCCCAGGTTCAGATTGTTTGAAACATGTGTTTATCCAACTTAATTCAATTGATATTATACTCGCTACACACAAATAAAATGTCCAAAATTTCTGTTTGGTTGGTTGTAATTTACTATAGAAAGCATCAACACTTTTTTGAGTATTTGTAAAGACCGAAAGTATCTCTATGGTCATTCACTAGAGAATGAGTGTGACGTGACAGGGAAGATATTCTCGTTACACACCTGTAAAATGAATTAACAGATAATAAAATTCACAATATTGACGGTCTATCCATTTATGTTTTATCTGTTAGCTTGTCTGACATGACATCTGTCAATGTCCCATCACTGTTTAGTGTTTGTCAAATGTCACAAAATTCTAATTTCCTATCTACCTCATTACAATAAGCTATTATTTTAAAATGTTACTTAACAATAAATAGTAAAATCGACGTTCCGAATGACTATGCCGGACACACTCTGTTACATAATCAAATACCGGTATATTCATGTGGTTGAGAAGTGTATGCAAGTCCGTCATCTTGGGTGTACCGATCGGTATAACCTTTCTTGACACGGTAGGCTATGTGGCCAGAGTGGAGGGTATATCCATGCAGCCAGTGCTCAACCCGGATTCTAAAAACACCGACTATGTGTTCCTATCGAGGTGGTCGGTCAGAGACTATGAAGTGCGGAGGGGTGATGTGATATCGTTGGTATCGCCGAAAGATCCGAACCAAAAGATAATCAAACGCATTGTTGGGCTGCAGGGTGACGTTGTGAGTACTCTCGGCTACAAGTCGCAGTATGTGAGGGTTCCTGAGGGGCATTGTTGGGTGGAAGGCGATCACACTGGTCACACACTCGACAGCAACACCTTTGGGCCTGTCTCATTAGGCTTGGTCAACGCCAGGGCAGCATACATTGTCTGGCCACCAAGTAGATGGCAAAGACTAGAAGCTAAGTTGCCAGAAAGCAGAAAACCTTTTTTAGAAAAATAGTAACTAGCCCTATGTTTTAGTGAGAAATAGTGATAGAAATCACACATTTATTGATTAATTTTGATGGCATCTCAACGATCTTGGTGAAATTTAATAATTGTAATTATGTTTAATTAGTTCTTATATTTATTACTGTAAATATTATAAAAGACCACAATCGTAGATTGTTATTCTCAACTCAATGATGTATCTCAATAAAAGCCTGTGTATCTCTCCTATAATCTTCTTCGTGTCAATGGCACACCTAAATTTTATATCTGTCTCCTATAATGATGTATGTACTTATTGCTAATACTGCCAGTATATTTATGTTAAAAAATATTGTAAATTACATCATGAAATGTGTAAATGTAAAAAGGGATTTATAAAATGAGTTAAATGGATATTAGCCAAAATTATAATTTATAAGATTGAAATGCTTGTTATAGTTCGGAAAGTAAACTTTGTTTAAATATCTACTAGTTTTATTAAATATAAATAGATACGTAATTAGAGGGTACTTTCCTTTTCTAGGGGATAAATGGGTAAGTACTAATCACAATGATTAAGTCTTTATTTACAGTGCAGCCAACAAGAAAAGGCATTCCTGACATCTTTCGGTACTTGCCCGTGGTCCCCCAGTCTAGTTCCCCTTTGGGTACCACGAGAAAATATTTTTGCCTGTGGTGATAAAATAATAACAAATAATTAAAAATATAACATTTAATTCCAAACTTGAATCTATCACAGGGTCCATAAATAACTTATAGAATACTTTTTAAACCGAAACTTTCAACAATTTTCACTACCCTCTCATAAGAAATACCTCTTCTTATGACGTTATAGGTGTCTTTTTGGGATAAGTCTATCACCGTAGACCCAGTCCTGTTCTGTTCCAGCCCCTGACTCAACACTCCTCCATCAAAAACTGCTCCTATATGACCAAAGAGATGTTCAAACTCTTTTACAGACAAAGTAGAAGGTTCATTACTAAAGTTTGCACTTGTCAGAGCAACGGGCTTATCAAAATTTTTTGTTACTCTGTTCACAAAATCATGATCAGGTATTCTAATCCCTATTTTCGTAGCTGTAGGGTTCAAAAATGGATTGTCAAGATATTTAGTCTTTTCTAGAACAACTGTCACTGGTCCTGGCAGTAAGCTCTTGAGTAGATCATCGGACAGGTGATCAGCCTCACCCCATTTCCTGACATCGGAAACGTATGTCACACATATTGCAACTGGCTTGGCAGAATCCCTACCTTTGATTGCATATAACTTTTTTATAGCTTCTGGACAGTTGGCACTACATGCCAGACCATATATTGTGTCGGTTGGCACTGCTATGACTTGTCCTTTGCCCAGGAATTCTGCAGCCTTGGCACAAGCCGAGTCTTCAGAGCTTGATATTACTAGAGCCATCTTTTCTATCTTCATTTTAGGTGATGCACCTTTATATCTAACTAGATAACTATGAAGTAAATTAAGTTTTTGGAAGAAATTCATACTCCTCGTAGCACAAGAACTGAACTAAATACGAGTAGCGTATTTTATATTACACAAAGGGTAGGGTATTTATTTTCACAAAGTTTTTATGTCTTTCACATTTAGTTTTCTAATCACGCCAGTTATGTGCACACTTGTGGTTGCAGCAGCGATAGAATATTGTCATCGGTTCATCAGCTGAACGAGTCTGCAGTTGCATAAAGAATGCTTTACCATGTCCACACTTTGGGCACACCGCATCTGTCGAATCTACATTCTCCCAGGCGGCTGCTCCGCCCATGATATAGTCGAGTTCCTGAAAATGTGAAATGTACCGTTAAATGTGTAGTGTGCCTAATAAAATCTATGGTGACAGCTTTATAGTAAGATAATTTATGCTTAAAGCTACACGGAGCTTAAATCTAAAGACTAGTTTGATGCATGAGAAGGAAGAATGATGCAATCTATTGAATTTGAAGTGAGTTAGGTTACCTTCAGTTTAGGGAATGTGCGCGAGGACACCTTCCGCCTTACATTGAAAACATAAGGACAAGTGTTACAGGCGTACCGCAGGCCAGACTCTGGACCTTCCTCCACCATAAGAACGTTGGCACACGTCGGGCAAAATAACATTATTGATTCTTAGCAAATTCTCTACGCACATTCACACAACTTTCTATACATGTGCACATTATACTTTTGTGAATAATATAAAGTAATTGTGCAGCTGTAACTACAAGTTTAGTTTTTTATAAAATAAAATAAACATTCAAGATGCACACAAGCACACATCTAACTTCAAAGTTAAAAACAAAGGTTATTTTTTATCTCTTTCTGAATCATTGATAAAGATATTAATGTTTTTCTTTCTCTTTCCCTCAAATCGAATGGATAATGAATATGAATGAACGAAATGAACGACACTGAAAAAAAAACCGGCCTAGTGCGTGCTGGACCACGCACAGTGAAGGGTTCCGCCGTAGTTGTGATGTATATTTACGCATAGACTATTGTTTTTATCGACCGCAAAAATTAGTTTGCATTTATTAGTACTTTTAGAATAATCCCCACGTTACTGGAACGGTGGTATTTACCCAATTTTTTTTTCTAAATTTTAATCAAAATCGGGTCATTTATTCAAACTAGGCTAAGAATCAGGAGTTATTGAACCTCAAAATTAAATAAGGCTTCACAGTTCGTGCTTTGTAGGCGTGATTACTATGTATAACCGTGCCAAGTTACAACTTTTAGTACCAAGGGTTCCTAGTTACACCGCCAACAGACTGACCGACGTACTTGGCGAAATTATATGGAATCCTTGTTTTACTACGAAACCCTAAATATTTTTTTATGACGTTTATATGAAAGCTAGGGAACTAGTCTTTTAGGTACTAGTTTGCTAGTATACTTGTGTTTTGAGACCTTAATAAAAATGTTAATGTTCATTCTCATTTCATTTCATTTTCTGAAATTAAATATAAATAGAAGAAAAGCACACGATTTAATATTATTTCACCTTCGTTAAGATTTTTTGACAAGACTTATTTACAAAAAAAAAACATTATGTCATAACCTGATTGCATCTGTGCCCGCAAAAAACAAACCTAGAGTAGATAGTGTAGTGTGTGAATTGTGTGATCTGTGATTTTGTGTTATGTCGGCTGTCGGACGGTCGCGTTGCTAAAATATTTGTGAGTGTGTATTTATGACGTGATAAATAATTATATATAGAGACCCTAGTTGTGTGGTTGCAAGCTGCCTTATTTATTTTTTACAAATAGTGTTTATAATGTTGCGAGCTCTGTTAGATACATTTTGGAATGAACATGTGTGGTTGCCGCCGAATACTACATGGGAAGATATTACACCGGGTCCAGACAAGGATGTGATTTACAATGACTACATGCACCTCCTGTACCCCCTGCCCCTGGCACTGGTGCTGATATTCCTGAGGCGTACTCTAGAGAAGTGAGTTAACCTACTTTCTGTCGATAGGTTTCAGAATGTATGTCATTGCTTCTCACGGATGAATAAAGTCTAATGATGCACTCAGTGACTCATTAGATATCAATTTGGCGAAAGTACAGCATTTTCAGTACACTGTAATTGAAGAATGCATGTTACAGGTTCATACTTCCGCTCAGGGGTCTCTAAATTTTATACCACTTGTGTATATTTAGCGGCATTTCCTCTTGCATAAAAGTCTGTTCAAAAAAAGTGCTTTTAAAAAATATTTTACGTCTCTAATACATTTTATAACTGTGCTAGGTGATATTAAAGAAAAAACTAATCTATGTCTAAACATAGATAAGTTTTTTTTTTAAACCAGTACTAGTCCTAAGTCTAGTATGGTTTTTTATGTTGCTGATGCATGAAATTATGCATAAATTAAATAATAATGTTGCTGTCTTAGGACTAAACTGTTAACTTTTGAACTATTAATAAAAAACAAGAAAACGAAACCTTTCGTATGGAGTTGTAAATAAAATAAACTTAACATATTATACTTGTTATTCTCAGTCATCATTAAAATTCAGCTTATCATAAACTGGAAATGTATATCTAAACTCATTTATAAAGACCATTTTTTGTATGTATGTTTGTTACACTTTCGCGCTAAAAGGCTGAGCGGTTTTGGATAAAATTTTGCTAATGGCTAGACTATGATCTGTATTAGGACATAGTATACTCATTTTTATCTTCATATTCTCACGGGACCAAGACTTACGCAGGTAAAACTGCAGGGCACAGCAAGTAATTTATATTCTTAAAACATTTAAAAGTAGACCAGCAGTATGAGGAAAAATTTCTTTCACTAGTTAGATTTTGAAGTAAAGGCACTCATTTAAAAACTAAAAAGATATATATAATATAAAGATATAAAGGTTATAGAAAAATAAAGATAGGTCTTATAGACTGGGGATATTCCTATCTTATCTATTTTTAACATGATTCAATAAGTTATTTAATAGTTATATGATTTATAACTATTAAATAACTTATTGAATCATGTTAAAAATTCTGTTTATTATTTAGTTTTCCAGCACCATGGGCCAGTTTTTCAATCTTCAGGAAACTTTTATCTGAAGAATAAATATGGCAGTTTGATATATGTATTTTCTATACGAAAGCTGTCAAAATATCTTTTTTTTTATTATAGTAAAGAAAAAAAAAATTAATTAGCAACACATTTTTATAGAGGAAGATGACCAAAGAAACTTAGAATGGAATGCATGAGAGACTAGCTTCTGCCCGCGATCTTGTCCAAGTGAAATTTCGGCCCATCGGGTCGTATCCCATTGCTTGTCCGTACTACTTCGTTTTCGCTTAGTGTTATTTCTGACGTTTTTCATTTTGCTCGGCTCCTAAAGCAAAACGAAAAAAATTATCTAACATACGACTATCGTGATGCTAGATAGCCTATAACCTTCCTCAAGAATTGGGCTATCAAATGCAATAAGATTTTTTAAATCTGACTGGTAGTTCCGGAGATTACCTCTCTACATACATACAAATAAATAAACAAATTTTACCTCTTTATAATATTAGTGTAGCTGATAGTATGGCCAGAAAAATAGAATTAATAGTGAGATGAGGGCAGAATGCGATGATGAAGTATGGAATAAGAAAACATACTCCTCTGACCTCTAATTAATTGTGATAAGGCCAAACAGTCAGGTGAAATGAAATTTCATTTAAACAATAATAATATAATATTATTAGCAATCAGAAGTGGAATTGTTTAAAAAAAACACGGCATATGAAATCACAAGTATAATCAATTACTTTTTATACATACGTTTTTAACTTATTACAACTGTTAATTTTCATATGCAAGGAACCAAATTATAACGACTAAAACAAACATAAATCACCTAAAATCTGATTATCAAGTATGTACAACAGAAAATAACAACAATAATTATAAGACTTATAGCCCTTTGAGCGATGTTACCGCCACGAGTGACACCCGACAAATGACCGAATGACTGTTTTTTTTTAATATATAAATGTATATATATATATATAAAAAAACAGTCATTCGGTCGGTAGTTCAGGCATCTCGTAGTTCTTTTTGAGAGGTCGTGACTACTTAACCGGACTATCCTGTGGTTGCCTTAAGTAAACTCCAAAGCTTCCAGCCGGCGGCGATAATCTTATAAAACTAAGCGATTGCCCACCCCCTGTGGGGCACGAACCTCGGCTTAGGGCGTCCCTGGAAGCTTGCCGCCCGGTAAGGACCAGGCCCGGGTCGACGGCGCGTTGTGTTCCACGGGTGCCTCAAAGAGATGTCAGCACGGACGGAGGACGGGGTCCGCTAGGGCCGATGCCTGCCAGGGCCGCGCGTTGTTCGAAAGAGATACCGTGGCCCCTGGCCCAGGCAACTGAAGGAACACGGGTGGGTTTTAGTGAGTAAAAGTCCGACACGCCCCACCGCTACGCCCAGCCCCAGCAGTCTCGACATTCATAGCGATCGCTTTACGACCGAATTCGGTGGCAAAGTCCTGTCACTCCATACATTTCACCTGTCAATTCGGGACTTTGCGACCGAATTCAGTCGTAAAGCGATCGCTATGAATGTCGAGACTGCTGGGGCAGAGCGGGTGACGTCGAAGAAAGGCCGAAACAAACTCAGAGGTCACAGTCGGGAATTTAAAGCTATAGGCTCAGCTAAGCTACGGCGCGGGCTGGCACTTCATCGAGCAAGGGTCGGGGGGAGACCGAATGACGGTGCGCGCGCTCTTTTTATACCAGATTGGAAATTGTCACGAGATTCTGCCTAACAATATAATCATTCCTTGTTACAGGTACTGGTTTGCTCCATTCGGCAAATCATTAGGCATTAAGAACACAAGACCAAAGAAAGCTCCAGCTAACCCTAAGTTGGAGAGTGCATATCTAGCATCACCAAAAATTAAGCATAAACAGGTATGAATCACACTCGGCGCACATACTAACTGAACTCACATTTAGGGCTGATTTTTCAATCAACAGATAATACTTATTCGTGGAATAAAAACACAAATTAATTGTGGATACAAATATTATTTATTTCTGAAAACCGCGGCACAAATCGGCCAAGTTACCGCGAAAGCGCTAGCTCTAAGAGATAATCGTCTTATTCTTAAAATTAAATCAATAAAAAATGATTACGAAAGATAATTAACACAGTCATCTGTGTTAACGACCGATCGTGACACGAACGGCGATAAGTCGATAACAACGACAGTTATTGAATTTTTTCATAACTCCGTAGACAGACGCCAGCGCATCAAGCTATTACAATCTGTCTAATTTCTTTTATAGATTTCCATTATCGCTAAAGCATTAAGCACAGTAATATTATAATATATATTACCGTGCATTAAGGTTCAAGTTTGATTTGGTGAAAAATTTGACAGTTTCGGGTAGCTTGACCTGCAGTGCGATTCTGTAACCATCTCACCGTGAAAATTTAGGTGAAGTGAGCTTAGAGTGAACTGTCAATAGTGTCAATCTCTAGCATTAGCTGGGAATGACAGCTCACTCCACGTTCACTTCACTTAAGTTTTCACGGTGAGATTTTTACAGAATCGATCGGCTGCTGGCGTCTTCAATGTTTGCTTATCTAAAGGTGCGTCCAAACAGTGCATACGCCGTAAATGCATTTTTTTTTTGTCAGATACTTCATCTCGAGGCATGCAGTGTCTGGAGCCACCTTATACAAGGTGGAGACGATAATACCACAATAAATTAAACTGCGTATATCTAATGACGTTCCCAGTCTGCATACGAAAATTCAATCAAATGTATCCAATAGTTTAGTCACCATAGCTAAGTAGACTGATCGGCAAAATCCATTGTCGGCCCATTTACTACTAAGTATTTAAACGATGTTTGGATTTATTTAATAGTTTCAAAATACTCTTATGTATATTACCTTTAGATAACCTTAACTTAAACTTACTTAGATCAACTTAACTTACCGCTTTTAAATGTATTTATGGTATAGCCGGTGTTTTTATTTATTGTCGTATTGTCGTCTCCACGTTGTATATCATGTTTGAAAATATGTGTTTGGTTTTACACTCGTATTTTTAAGTGCACAGGTACTCCACACACCATCATAAAATACTAATTAAATATCCACTGTAAAGTTAGGTATTTATGTGTCAGTCACAACGCTAGGATGTCCCACTTTCTTACCTATAATATTTTATAATTATTGCTAATAAATAATGCATTATTAATGGTTTTTGGTGTGTATTATTGCATGTTTGTGCAGGTTTGTGTGTGGTGTGCTTAAAACGAAAAAAAAAAGGTATTTTTGTTATTAGCGTCACAAAACACTTTCATGGGGATGTTTTTGCAGAAATAAATTATGTTTTTGAATACCCGCGTGAAAATAATGGGCTGATGGATAATCAGAATGTTTCCTACGACCTCTCAATGCATTGGAATTGGAATAAATTTGATTTTAATACTTTCATAATACTTTAACATTTTATATGGCTATAGCCGTCATAACAATAAAAATTCTATTGTGTCTCGTTTGCCGCGCCGGAACGGTTAAGCCCATTTGCCAAATATAAGTAGTAAAAAAAAACTTTAGAATTATTATTGATTATTTTATCTTTATTACGTACGGTACTCTTCAGATTAGAATTGAAAATAATACTTAATCAGAATCCGTAATCGGTCTATAGGTAATCGATAAGATAATCAAAGTATTTATTTATAAATGGTAGTAAGCCGCGTACGATTTACTTATCGTCTACTAAAGCGAGGACATGGATTATTAAAATAAAAAAATAAATGAACGTGTAATTTGAATAAGCCAATTTTGTCACACGAAAATGAGCCATATTCATTATTTCAGCCCGAAATTACCCACTGCTGGGCATAGGGTCAGGCTCCGTTTCTTTTCTATCTACACGATTCCTTGGGTTCTTAGTCTAGCCGGTCTATTCTGTAAAAATCTCACCGTGTAAACTTAGGTAAAGTGAGCTGTCATTAGTGTCAAACCCAAGCATCAGACATATCACTTCAAGCTCACTTCACCTAAGTTTTACTTACAGAATTAGACCGTTTGGTGTTTTAAGATTTTTACAGAATAGACCGTTTAGTGTTTCCCCCAACTATGACGATGTCGTCAGCCCAACGCCCTTCGAACGTCCCAGGACTCCTGTCCTTGGCCACCATTCTATCAAAAACTTACTCCATCGAGCATTTTCTGGTCAAGTCCTGCTCAACTCCATTTGAGGTGTATCATTATGTAACGGGCGTCGTCGTGACCTAATTAAAAAAAAAGCTGAGTTCCCCCTATCCCAATATTCCATAAGAAATAAAGAGATATCTTTTGCATTGAGAGGAATGTTCAATTCGATGAAAATAAAATATACAGATTTGTTCTAATCGCGTCGGCAACGTCTCGTTTTACAAGCGGGAGTGGTAAATTAATAAAATCATCTTTAGACGTTATAAAATTAGAATTATTAGTAGTACGCTGCATTCAGTGGGAAGAAAATCCGACGGCAATAAGATGTCATAAAAATAGAGAACACGGTAGTACTGAATACCAAGGTTAGCTGCTTATGACATTTTTGACAGATTTTGCTAGATCCAACTATTTATATCGTAATCCGATTTAAATAATTCTGCAAAATCGGTAACTGTTTTTTTGGCACAACATTCACCGATTTTGTCATTCAAAATCAAAACCGATATTGGTAAATACAAACCTATAACAGTGTGTTGAAATCTAACAACACTATAAATGGAATTTTTACAAAAATATTGTTAAAAAAATATTATATGTATACTGTCCTAAATGTCATAATAAAAAACCCAAAGCAGTGGCGGTAGTAGGGACAGTTTAGGATACGATTTAAGATTGTCCTTGCACAAAAAATGGACTGTCCTATGTCACACTATCGATTTTTCCCCCCAGAATAGAAACAGCTGTTCCGTTTCGCGCGAAAATTAAATATGGAAGTTTCAACAACCGTCACTGCTTGTCACATGTGTCACTGTTTGGACTTGTGTATTTAAGCGTTAATAGTACTTTATGTAACCCATATTAATTACCTAACGTTAAGTAAAATAACGCTAATGAAGCTTTTAAACCTTAACCGTGCTTCCTTTCTTTTCAGTTCATTTTGAACAAGGATGAGGTAAATCTAGCACATTATAATACCTCTGCACGTCAGCACGTATGAATAACATGTATGTAGTTTGTAGTGTAGGCTGTAGTTAGTAGCATGCACTTTTAAGGTGTGGTCTGAACGTTAGCGATAGGCAAACGCGTTACTATCTTTGATAACCGACATGACGCTCCCCGAAAATTTTCGACCAAAGGGCCGAACTCAGCACACCTGTGATTGTGTCCCGATTTTCGACAATAACGCCATGCTAAAAAATTACAATATCCCGATTCTGTACCTATTGAAGCTGTTGACCCAGATACTGTATCTTAATTTTTCACACAGTCATATCTGCCTAGCCTTTTCCCAACTATGTTGGGGTCGGCTTCCAGTCTAACCGGATGCAGCTGAATACCAGTACCAATACCAATTTTTCACACAGTATTACCATTTAATGAACGAAAGTATAAACTTTAGCTTTCTGATTAATTAATTCGCTCTGCAAGTTCTCATACCGTTGGGATGAAGGGAAAGCTACAACAGCTTCATTAAAATCAAGGAAATTAAAATTTTAAAACTGATTTTTTATAAAAACTGTTTGGACTCCTCTCGCAGACATTCAGACCCGCATAACTTTGCTGTCACAATGCACGATTCACACAGTAATTGCCAGTATTTTCACCCATAGATAATAGTTGTAGATTGTAGATAGTGCATGATTTTTTTTGACAGACAATAGCGATTACGATAGCCGAACCAATAGATCATTATTGAAACGACCTCTTTGTCAATATCACTTTTCTATTGGCGGGGTATTTTTAGGGTTCCGTAGCCAAATGGCAACGGAACCCTTATGGATTCGCCATGTCTGTCTGTCTGTCTGTCTGTCCGTCCGTATGTCACAGCCGCTTTTTTCCGAAACTATAAGAGCTATACTGTTGAAACTTGGTAAGTAGATGTATTCTGTGAACCGCATTAAGATTTTCACACAAAAATAGAAAAAAAAACAATAAATTTTGGGGGTCCCCATACTTAGAACTGAAACTCAAAATTTTTTTTTTTCATCAAACCCATACGTGTGGGGTATTTATGGATAGGTCTTCAAAAATGATATTGAGGTTTCTAATATCATTTTTTTCTAAACTGAATAGTTTGCGCGAGAGACACTTCCAAAGTGGTAAAATGTGTGTCCCCCCCCCTGTAACTTCTAAAATAAGAGAATGATAAAACTAAAAAAATATATGATGTACATTACCATATAAACTTCCACCGAAAATTAGTTTGAACGAGATCTAGTGAGTAGTTTTTTTTTAATACGTCATAAATCGTAACGTAACGGAACCCTTCATGGGCGAGTCCGACTCGCACTTGACCGGTTTTTTAATTTGTCTAACTCTGACTACCAATCTCAAAATTTTCCGGGTAATGGAATGTGTCAAAGGAAATTCGGAAAGTAAAAACAGCTAAAAGATATGATAATAATAATATAAAAAGATATATAGATAGATGTTTACGCTCCAAATTGGAGCGTAAAAAAATGCAATAGGGCTCACAAAACACGCACCTTTCACCACTCCTAGTATTTAAAGCCGAGAAGAGGTGGCGTCAGAAACTCGCCATACTCTACCGTGATGTCTGTCATCATCTTCACTACACAAAATAGCCAAGATAGCTTTAATATTTCACGAATCTCATACCTCCTAAACAATACGTCAGTTTTTTTCCGAAACAAATACCAGAACCTTGTATTTAATTCCTCTGTTTCACAGTTCCACGATACCTTGTTGAATAGTTTCATCAGATTCAGAGGTCATCTGGGGATCTGCTAGAACAGTGCAACCTTCGATTATCGAGAAATTATTCCCCTCACGTCTTCACTGAGTCGAGTTCCATTGAAACCGCTGATCGGTGGTGCTTAACTTGAAAGGTTTTTTAAACAAAAGGGTAAATCTTAGTTATCTTGGAGTGATTTTTGTCTAGGACGGCCTTGAGATAACTCAAAAGACTTGAACTATTAATGGAGGATTTTTTCAGACCAAAAGTAGTATTTAGCCTGAACGAACCACTGTGGTGGCCCTTCGTGGGTTCGTACCCAGCCAGGCGCTTTAGTTTGTGTAAATTATTTTATCACCACTGCTCTCAAAACAGTGAAGGAAAACATCGTGAAGAAACCTGCATGTCCTAGAGCCAAAAATTCGAAGACTGACTTCTAACAACCCGCACTGGGCTTGCGTGTTATATTACAGCCACCTAACTCTCAGACAGAGAGGAAGCCTGTGTCTCAGCAGTGTGAACATTATCTAGGCTGATTATTCTTATGCTTGGACAAACAAAATAGTTTATCGTGATTCGTGAAGGGGCGAAACCTGATGCTCAAATTCCCGTTACTACCTTGGCCTTGGAGCACACCTATAAAAACAGTTCTCAAATGAAATTGATTAGGTACTCGAGTATATAGGTAACTATAGGCACCTAGTTGAATTCTCGCTGAGCTAACAGAATCTTCGCCTATCAGTAAAGCTATATAGAAGCAATATAACTCTACACGCGTACCATGACTACCATAGTAACGGGTTTTGTCGACGGAAAAAAAGACAAAATGTCAGCTTGTAGACAGATTTCTAAAGAAATCTCCAGTCTACTTCTGTCATTTTGCCCATTCTTCCGTCGAAAAAACCAGCACCCTAATTGCGTAACACACTACCAACCATAATCTAAATCATTTTGAAGCATATTGCTAATCCATTATTATTATTATTATTATATGATCGAAAAGTTTTTCTGCTCAACAACGTTAACTGACCTGTCAAAATGAAAGCCATTGCTACTGATAGTGTGTTACGCAACTACCCCGCCGTTTCTATGGTGGTCATGTTACGCCTGCTGAAACTCATACGCACAATATTTACATTTGAATGTACTAACTTGTTTACTTTATACAAAGAACTAATAAAGGGGCCGCCACCCCTCCCCCTCGTCAGCAAAAGTAAGCAAAGCTCTTACCCCTCCCGCCCCTGCTTACGTAAACATTGGTACAATTGATTGAGTCATGAGTGATGAGCACCACTTATAAGTCTAGAAATAAGTAATAGGTTTGGAATAGAGGACTGTAACGTACATATTATTCATTTCAATAAACTTTACTGACACGGAATTCATATAATTCATAACATAGAGTTAGTTACAAATATTATAATCTTAAGTAATGTTACAAACAAAACAATTTAATAAAACCTTTTATAAACGTAACTTCCGGGTGGTTACAGGAAAATTAATTAATCGTTGAACCAACCGACACTCAGTGTTAATGCGGTGCTCCTGCCTAAACCATGTCCCATAAGTTAATGTTCAAAGCGTCCTTACACCTGCACGCTTGAGGACCTAAAAAACCGGGACTCATCTAACTTAATAAAATATTTTCACATTTCCCATCGACTCGAAAAGAAGGACAGTAAAACTATGCTAAACATAGTTTTCGAATAACTATTTAAATGGACGATCGCACCATCGCGTAAATATCAATCAATCAAGTTAGCCCATCGCAGTCCACTGCTCCGCCACAACAAGCCTCCGCCTTCCGCATCCAGTCTGTCCCAGCTACCTTTTTGAGGTCGTCGTAAACACCCCCCACCTCCATCACGATGACTATTGTAAACACTATATCAATTTTGGTTATTCAGGAAGGAAAAGCCGGACTCACTATTATTAACCTTTATTGATAAGGTTGTATGATTGTTCTTCGAAATTATATTATTTATACGAAATTTACTTAGTATTACTTACGTCATCATAAAATTACGAGGAATTCAATACACAAACACCCGGGTTTGTAGTTAAAAATTAAAAAATATGACTAGGTATAGCTATAAACATGTCGTCCAAGGATTCTTTAAAGGCAATCACAGTTATAACTTCAATATGTTATCTAAGCAATTAATGAGTTAACCATACTTGAAAACTACTCAACCTATTTTATGATTACTTAACTTTTCTCTGACCGACATTGAGGAGATTGAAAAAAAAATACAATGTTTCAATTCCAGGTGGTTATAGCTACACTCCCGGAGCGTTCTTTTTTTGGTTTCGAATTAATGTGATAGGTAATACCAATGATATTCTAGTAAACAGATATGTTATACACTTACAAAACAACAGAAAAAATACACACTTTTCATTCATTTTACATTTCACTACAAGTAAAAAGGATAGAAAAAGGATAGCTCGATAAAACCAATAAGAAAAAAAGTGACAGCTAGATGTTGTCAATTGCGCGTGAATGTAAACAAACATTATTCGGACCACTTTCAGCTTTCGGGTCACAATTTACTAAAATATCATTGGGTTACACTCTCGCGGAGTAATTGCGTAACACACTAACAGTAGCGCAGTGGCTTTCATTTTGACAATTCAATAACATTCATTGCGTTATTTACGTTATTGAGCAGACAATTTTTTCGAACATATAAATAATAATAATAAATTGTTTATTGTTTCAAAATGATTACATAAATATATTATGAGGCGGCCCCATTAAGTTATTAATAATACTTGTGATGGGGCCGACTCGCTTCTTCCCCTATTTTACATTAATATATCCATTGCTTTATATATGAAGCAATGGATTAGCAAAATCCTTCAGATTGTGATGAATAGTGTGTTACGCAATTAGATAGAGAATTACCCTGCAGTCGTGAATTCAAATTCAGAACAATGATAACACCAAAATGAAAAAATTGCATAAAAACTTTTTCGTTGAGTTAATCATTATTTTGATGTTTTAGGCCTTTACATGTTACATGGTTCTCGATTGATGGTGCATGATACACTGTGGCTCGATTTAGGAATCAGGGAGTGTTTAAATTCTAAACCAGAAAAAACCGGCCAAGTGCGAGTCGGACTCGCCCATGAAGGGTTCCGTTACGTTACGATTTATGACGTATTAAAAAAAAACTACTCACTAGATCTCGTTCAAACTAATTTTCGGTGGAAGTTTATATGGTAATGTACATCATATATTTTTTTTAGTTTTATCATTCTCTTATTTTAGAAGTTACAGGGGGGGGGGACACATTTTACCACTTTGGAAGTGTCTCTCGCGCAAACTATTCAGTTTAGAAAAAAATGATATTAGAAACCTCAATATCATTTTTGAAGACCTATCCATAGATACCCCACACGTATAGGTTTGATGAAAAAAAAAAATTTGAGTTTCAGTTCCAAGTATGGGGACCCCCAAAATTTATTGTTTTTTTTCTATTTTTGTGTGAAAATCTTAATGCGGTTCACCGAATACATCTACTTACCAAGTTTCAACAGTATAGCTCTTATAGTTTCGGAAAAAAACGGCTGTGACATACGGACGGACAGACAGACAGACAGACAGACATGACGAATCCATAAGGGTTCCGTTGCCATTTGGCTACGGAACCCTAAAAAAGGTCTTCCGAAGTTGCAATTGAGATAGACGCATGATAGCACAAGTTTAAACCTTAGTGGTTTTGGGTTGCTATTTAATATGAATAATCCAGTATTCTTTTGTATAAATAAATAAAAATAAAAAAAATCGTCAGACGGGCTTTGCTCTAATTCAAAATAGAAAAAAAAAGAAAAGAAATAAAGAAGTTTTCCTATTTCAAAATCAAGAAAGAAAGATGTACTAAATTCGTCATCATAGTAATAAGATTAGATTAGAATAAAGCTTGTTGCAAATATTTGCTACAATTTGAAAACAGCACCCTAATTGCGTAACATTTTGACAGTTCAACAACATTCATTGCGTTATTTACGTGTTGAGCAGACAATTTTTTCGAACTTATGAAGCAATGGATTAGCAATTTGTTTCAAAATTATTCAGATTACGATTGATCGTGTGTTACGCCGTTAGGGTGCAGAAGAAAACACGAGTCTTTTCACATACTGTTTTTTATTTTATTTGCTGCGACATCTCTGCGGCAAATTCGTGTTACCAAGTACCATGAGCCTACAAGAATATATTTTTGTATATGTAGGGTTCCGTAACCAAAGGGTGCTAACGGGACCGTCCGACCGTCCGTCTGTCACAGGACTGTTATCCTTTGAATTGAACCGAAATAGTACAGACGCCAGCAGGTCAAGCTATCCGAAACTGTCACATTTTCCCAATCAACTTTGAACCTTAACGCTATAGCGATAAAGTTGAAAATATATTAAAGAAATTTGACAGATTGTAGTAGCTTGATGTGCTGGCGTCTGTACTTAGAATTTCACGAAGTGTGTCTACTATGGCCGCTATAACATCAAATAATAAAAAAACTTTTTAAACAATGATATTCTAGTAAACAGATATGTTATACACTTACAAAACAACAGAAAAAAGTGTTCCGCGCCGAGAGGCAGCACACATACACACTTTTTATTCATTTTACATTTCACTACAAGTAAAAAGGATAGAAAAAGGATAGCTCGATAAAACCAATAAGAAAAAAAGTGACAGCTAGATGTTGTCAATTGCGCGTGAATGTAAACAAACATTATTCGGGCCACCAATCACCGCACGTTGGCATCATAGACTAACAAGTTAACTAGGCAGAAAGTACAAACCGCGTGTACAAAATTTGCAGCCGGGATTTGTGCCTATGCAACGAATAAACACTATTAAAAGGTAGGTAGGTGAAAAATAAAACACGTTTTAAGAAGAAAGAAATATATTTATATTGTAAAAATAATCATACACCTTCGAAAAGATTTAATTTATTTCTTTTCTGTCTCTTAGAGAGCTTTTTTATTTCGTGAGCGGAATGGAGGCGAACTGTTGTATACTTATCAATTATAGTTTTTTTGTTTAATTTATAATTAAATATATCAAACAAAATTATAAAGAAAAGTTATTAAAAGGGAAACTAGAACTCTGCTGTAAAGATGACTTTACTGCCTAATATTCGCATCTGTACTTTTATTCTATGTCCGGAGTGCACGCATCCTTGTCGTTCATACTACAAAAAATGTATTTTCCATCTCTTTCTTTTTTCTTACCTCCAAATATCAGAATATTAGGAAAATAATTGAAATATATTAATAAATCGAAGTATATTGTGTACTTCTGTGTGGTATGAGATCCCTTGTGTTTTATTAACTTTGGTATCATAATTGGTACATTTTCTAAATACACAAGATGGCATTTTGGATGGTAATTACGTAACAGCGCGCACCGTGTCACTCGTAGACGTGCGTGACACAGACCAGGGGGGGGACAGTTCCCTATATTTGGCTTGGATCAAAAGATGGTGGCTCCATCTACATTTTGTTTCTAAAACTTTAGGTTTAGTTAATACAACATCTCAAAAGATGTCACTATAATAAAAAATCATTATTTTAAATTTTATGACATATTTACCGTAAAAATATTTATTTTACATTTTATTATTTAATTGAGCATATTTTAATATTTTTACACATGAAAATAAGACATTATTTATGTACTGTTATTTTTTTAACTGGCAACTATCAAAAGAAGAATTGTCAATTCCCAAATAGTACTCTAAGATACCCGCAAAATGGTAGCTACTCTCTGCCTATGCGCATGTTTGTAGATCTTTTTCATTTTTCGTTTGTATTTCGGTTGTGAAATCTTCCAGAAATTGCGTCGAGTTGAGCTTTAAGTTCCTCCGCTTTCTTTGGTGACTTCGGCCCGTAATACGTGTTGAATTGTGTTCAACAAATTCGCGAAAGGACGCTTTGTGTTGTTAAGTTTTATCAACATTTCTTTTGAAAATGCCTAAGTTATGTTCATTTGGCTGTGCTCCCAGTGGTAAGTTTAATATATATCACAACGTCATCATCATCATGTTTAACATCATCGGATTTTTTTTTTAAATCCGTATTGAAAAGAAATAAATAAAAGGCAACCATTAGTGGCAGTAAATAATAGAGATAATACTAGTTCTTGACTTGCACTGTACATGGTCTTTTCCTAATCGGATTAGCTTCCAGGTTAAAGATGCAGGTTGATTAATTGAATTTAAGTAAAAAAAAAACATGGAGCATTGGTTTGACCACTGCAAATAATGGGTTGCAGTGGTCAAATATTAGATAAGGAACATGAATATTTTAGATTCTGAACAGAAGAAGAAGAATCTAACAGCTGTAAAAGATTTAATGCTTTGAGTATACCTTTTAAATACTGTGGTAGCGGTTAACAATGGTACATCTTAAGTATTCAAGGTTTGCGTAATATATCGCACATCTATGGATTTTCATGGAAGGCACAACAATAATTGTTGAAAGCTAAGACAACAACTATTTAAATAGCCTACAGCTCTTTTATCTTTCCAATTTCAGATGTCCCAATGCATCGTTTTCCAAATGCTGAGAAGTTCCCTGAGCGTCTTAAGGCTTGGGTAAATCTTGTTGGTGGAAAACTAGAAACAGCAGTTGATTATGCGTATTACCAAACAAAGTTGGTTTGCGACATTCATTTTACTGCGAGAGATAGAAACCGTAATAACCGGTTAAATGCATTGGCAGTTCCATCACTTCATTTACATGGTTAGTATGACAATTCTTTTATACTTAGAATCTGTATACTGAAACTTTTAGCTATTGCTACTATTATATTGAACTTATGTACCTAATAATATTATAATATTATGGTCTCTGACATACAGAAATGAAATATGCATGGTCAAGTAGTCAGTTGTAAACGTACATAAATCACCCTTACTATGAAATAAAGGCTCTTTGAAAGTACTTAATAATAATAATTGTAACCATACCAACCTATATATTATATGTATTGTATTGTTGTATATTATATATGTATTGTATATACAACCTTAGTAATTTTTTTCACACCTTGGGTTACATTATCGAAGTTTTCATTCGGATCCCTAACTTTTTTTAAATATTCTATTGCCTATGTTCATCAGGGATAATGTAGTATTCTAATGGTGAAAGGATTTTTCCAATCGGTCCACTAGTTTCTGAGCCTATTCAATTCAAACAAACAAAATCTTTTCTCTTTATAATATTATTATAGTGTAGACTAGCTCTGCCCCGCAACATCATTTGTATGGAAGTTACCACATTTTGCTGTCTGTTTGTGTATGTGAGTTTAAATGTTTGTAAACGCACCCATGATACAGGAGAAATTCCCTAGGTGGGGCAACGTTATAAACAAAACAAAAATTATTATTGAGATTAGCCGGAATGAACAGACAAAAAAAAATTAAATAATTGCTTTTTCGTTATAAGTGTTGTATATATGTACTTACATAATTATGCATTTAGTAAAAAGCTGTTATTTTGACATTACAAACAGACACTTCAATTTTATTTATGTGCATAGATTTCATCAATTTATAGACTTCTTAATAAGACTTAAATCACAAAGGCGATTTAGAAAATGACTCTTTTTTTACCAGAAACTGTTTATCACATTGTAATTCTGTTAAAACACGTTTTTTATAGTTATTTTTATAAATAATAACTTTTCAGGAATCAGGTAGGCCAAACAAATATGAAAAACAATATTTTATTATTCTTAATTTTTTTTTTTGTTGTGTTTACAGGAACATCGGCCAGGGAACCTGCTAATAGACTTGTCAGTCAACCTTCTGATTTACATGCTACAAATGCAGGTAAAGATCTTAAGTCAGTTTTTGATAAAGCGACTTCTGTCCTAATATGAACTGTATGTAGCTGTATAATAATTTTGCAAGAGATGGGCTAAAATAAAAATAAAATAATGTTATAACCACAACATTGTAGAAGCCCTGCTCGTTTCGTATACATAGTTAATGCTATATTTAACTAGCGGCCTGGCCCTGCTTCGCTCGGATTCGATCTAGTGATGATGACATCTCAAAACATCGGTGTTTTTGTGCTATATCTAAGTTAAATATGAATGTATTATACACCAAAACCTTCTAGAATAAATTCTCTAAATTATGGTAAAAACCACTAAAATCTGTTTTATACGTGAAATTATTTTTTATTGTGATTTCAGGCACATCAGCCAGGGAACCTGATATTATTCATGTCAGTCAACCTTCCAATTTACATTCTACAAATACAGGTAAAGATTAGTCACTTTTGCTAAAGCGATTTCTTTCCAAATAAAAACAGTAGCAGTGCTTCCCTTTGAAAAATGGCACAGTCAGTATTCTATAGACATATTAAAGATATGTACTCCGGCTTACCTCTTACAAAAATTTACCCTTTGCTACTGATCAGTAGGTACCTATATAATAATTTTGCATCATTGTAGGCCTGCTGAAGTCAGTTCTTACACATATTGATAATATACACGTATTTAGTACAGTACAGTAGGTAAACCAAATTTATTAGGGAACTTGCTTATGAAATTTCTATGAATTATCCATTACTATGTTTCAGCCACAATTCATGGCACTGCCAATGCATCTGCAGTAATGATGGATCACAACTACAGCAAGGCTAGTGGATCTTTAAGAAAAACAATTAGAATGGGTAAATGTTATTTTCTTATAGCAAGTTTCAAAATAATATTACTTATATTAGGTACTTACCTACTTATGAAATAATATAATTATCTAAGATTTTTTTTCTAGGTTCTACTAATAGTTCACCGACATATAATTATGTCGGAGTGAAAGCCCTTTCTACAAAAGTTAAACAACTGCGGTCCGAGATAAGTCGTTTGCGGAAGAGAGGCCTGTCTTTCAAGTCAAGACTGGCAAATGCTGCTAAATTATCCCAAGTCGCTGCATTCCAACAAGTTGTGAAAAATTTGAAAACACCTGCCCAGCTATTTCTCCATATGCAATTGCAATCCGCAAAAAAATCCAAAGGTAGACGGTTTACTATGGATGAAAAAATCCTTGCACTGTCTATGTATAAGAAAAGTCCAAAGGCCTATTCTTTACTTTATAAGTACTTTACATTACCTTCGACAAAGGCAATGAAACGTTTGCTAAGTCAAATCAAACTGTGTCCTGGCATAAATCCCATTGTATTCAATAAAATTAAGAAAACTGTACTCGAAAAAGATACTGCTGATCGTTTGTGCAGTCTAATGTTTGACGAAATGTCTCTGACACCTCAAATATTTTATAACAAGCAGAAAGATGCATTTGAGGGTTTTGCCACCACCAAAGACACCAAATTTGCCGACCACGCTCTCGTTTTCATGGTGAAAGGTTTAAAACATAATTTTAAACAGCCAGTAGCATATTATTTTACCAATGCCCTACAAAAAGTAGAGCTTAAAACACTCATAAAATGTGTAGCATTAGAGGTGCAAAAATCGGGATTAATTATTATTAACACTGTTTGTGATCAGAGCTCCGTAAATGTAGGGGCAATAACAGATTTAATTAATGACACGAGAGCGAGGTATTTGCGGCTAGGCAAAGAGTGGCGCCATGATTTTTTCAGGGTAAATGGTCAGAAGATCATACCGTTGTTCGATGCTCCTCATTTAATTAAAGGAATAAGAAATAATTTACTCACTAAGGATATGGCGTACACCTCTAATAATAAAAATAATATTGTTAAGTGGGACTATTATCAGCAGGTGTATGCTGCAGATAAATCCAAAGGGGAGCTACGACTGCTAAATAAAATAACAGAAGAGCACATTGTCCCTGAAAAAATTAATAAAATGAGGGTGAAGTCCGCAACCCAAATTTTTAGCCACAGTTTCGCTGTGGTAACAGACCACTTAATAGCTAGAGGAGATTTGCCCGAAGAATGCCAACAATTAATAGACATTACATTATTACTAGACAATTTGTTTGACACATTAAATGTTAGTAGTTTTGCAATACCCAATGGTAAAATTTATAAAGGGCCAATTAGAAGGCACTCACCTCACCACCAACTATGGCTAAAATCAAAGGAAATATTAAAAACTGTGAAATTTATTCAAAAAAAGGTTACTGGTAATAAAGTACGATTTGTGGAAACTACTATACCATCTGTAAAGAATTTAATTAAAACTATTGAAGGCATGGAAGCAATTTGCAACGTGTTGTTTGATAAGTATGGTTACGATGCAATATTAACACGTAATTTTAATCAGGACCCTGTAGAAAACTTTTTTGGGAACATCAGAAGCTATGGAGCAAGAAATAATGCCCCAAATACAATATCATTTGAAGGGGCATTTAAAGCACTTCTATTAAACAATTATAATACACCTCATTCCAAAAGGGCAAATTGCGAAGAGGACACCAACAAGTGCCTACAAACTCTTAGTTTTTACGTCACTGATAAACCTGATGCAACTGATGTTCCCGAGGAAGACAAAATTAATTTTACTGAGGATGTATTAATTGATTACTCCAAAGAGCCCGATGCTGGTCAAAGAAATTATGTATGTGGTTGGGTCCTGACTAAGTGTTTAAAAAATGTTGTGAAATCGTGTAAACATTGCAGACAAGACCTTTTAGATAAGAATAATGAAAATATTAATAATAATAGTTTTATAAAAGCTAAAGAATATAATAATAAAAAATGGTTATGTTATCCAAATGAGCTATTGCAAAATTATTTCCATGACCTGCAAAATATGACAGAATCTTTTTTAAAAAAACGTGTTCCTAAACAAAATGTACGTGGAACAATTAATTCGTTTGCAGATGTTTTAGTGGATACCCCTTTTAATTGTACTATTCACAAAGAAAAATTAAAAGAGTATTTCTTTAATTTAACAGTAAGTGTCATACTACATAGTTGGTGTAGATCCATTAATCGTATTTTAACGGGAAAGATTACCTATAATGGAGAAGATGAAACAAAATTAACAGCACAGTTGTATTATGATAAGCATAAACATTATAAAAATAAAAAATAAAAATGACTAAAACATTAGACAATGGTTTTATTACTTTTGATATGCGCTTGCACCAACGAATATTCCAGCCAGTACCTACACTGCCGTTTTAATTAAAAAGGTCACAACTAACATTTTTCATGGAATTGAGTTATATATATATATCTGGAATTAGGAAAAAAAGCCTATCCGGATATATATATAACTCAAATTCCGTGGAAAATGTTAGTTGTGACCTTTTTAATTAAAACAGCAGTACAATATATCACTTTATATAGCTAGCTATAGACTGGTTAGTTTGGATACAATTTGTAGATGGCGCCACTGCGCTGGATTGCATAAAAATGGCGCAAGAGGGCACTCTTTACCCGGTATCTTATAGTACTCTTTGACACAGACTAAAGGCAATACGTCCCAATTAGGACGTTTTCTAGTCTTCACGATTTGCGCGCTCATAACATATCTGTTTACTAAAATATCATTGTTTTTAAAAACAAGCTTTTATTACTTCTTAGTAAAAAGAACTAAAATGTTAAAAATAATTTAAACCTGACAAGAAAAATACCATTATAATATAGGCACCTACTAAATAAAAGCGTGTTACATTTTGATGGAACATTATAGAACATATTTAGCATATTACACCTTCATTATTTTTCTTTTACAATCAAAAAATCAAAATCAAAAATCAAAAGTCATTTATTCAAATTAGGTTGAGAATCAGCACTTTTCGAACGTCAAAATTACAAAAGACAGTCCCCCAAAAACGCCCGCCCTTCGCCCTTCAATCATAATGATATAGTGATATTTTTCTTATCAGTTTAAAATTATTTTTAACTTTTTAGTTCTTTTTACTAACAAGTAATAAAAGCTTGTTTTTAAAAAGATTTTTTTTCTTTTAATTTTATTTTTAACTTTTTAGTATTTTTGATGCGAGATTGACTACGGCGTAGTTCGTAGCGCGTAGCATTGTTTTTCCGTTAACGAAAGAACAGCTTTTTTTCCCAAAGATGGGGTCGCATATTCACGTCCACCAAACCACCACCAGTCATGACCCATCAAAAACGGTCCACCCATCAAGACAAATTCGACGCGGTTGTGTCGCTTAATTACTGAGTTCCTATGGCCACCTACCAGCTCCATCATCAGACCTGGTTACCATTTAGCACCAAAGTACTCGTCAAGACAAATCAAACGAGCCCAAACTCGATGGGGTTATATCGTTTAATTACTGAATTCCTATGGCCATCTTCCAGCTCCATCATCAGACCCTGGTTACCATCTAGCACCAAAGTACTCGTCATGACGAATCATACGAGCCCAAACTCGATGGGGTTGTGTCGTTTAATAACTGAGTTCCTATGGCCACCTTCCGGTTCTATCATCAGATCAGCTCCATGTCAAAATAATTTTACATTGTCATCCAATTTACACATGCATGCAAAATTTTAGCTCAATCGATAACCGGGAAGTGGATCAAATTTAACTTGCAAGATTTGATTACAGACTAATATCGGGACAGGTGAAACTAAATAAAAGCTATTAACACTAATACCGCATGCTGCTGAGTTCCACTATGAAATCGTTTACATACAGGCTGAAGAGCTTTGGAGATAATAACCCAGGGGGCGTTATCATATGCTTTGCCGCGTTATTGGCATCTTAATTCCTCAACAGGTTTTTTATTCAAATGGAATACGACAAAAATTATGAAAGGTTGTATGTAGCATGTAATCTACGTTCGCGATGAATTTTCCAAACATGTAAACAAATATGAGTTATTGGAATAATAACTTTAATTTTTACACAATAAACTTCAGTTTACGATAAAACTTCAAACATTTTTTAAGACTTAAAATAATGCTTGTCACTCTGAAATCAACTTAATTACCACAACAATAAAGTTGATATTTGTTTAACTTGAAATATCATAAATTTGAAACGTAAATTTGAATAGACCGTAGTAATAATAAGTATGATAAAATGATACTAATTTATTTAGATTACGATGACAGTTACAACCAAATAATATTGACATGACACAATCATCACCGTGGATTTAAACACCTGTGTTTTCGATTGTTATCTCCTTATCAGGATTTCGATTATTATTATTATTCACTTTTAGATAGTATTTTTGGCCATTAGTCAGTAGGTAAGTTGGAGGGGCTTGTGGCTAAGTAATAATATCGACGACACGGTTGGCGCAGTGGTTAAGCGATTGACTGCTGCGCTGCGTGTCGCGGGTTCGATTCCCGCACGGAACAAATATTTGTATGACCTACAAGTAGTTGTTCCGGGTTTGGCTGTTTGTGTATGTGAGTTTAAATGTTTGTAAACGCACCCACGATACAGGAGAAATACCTAGAGTGGGGCAACGTTTAAAAAAAAAATTGCCGCACGGGTCGATCGATCAGGTAAAGGAAGCCGCGGTTGTTCCGTGAATGGGTGACTATCTTTACATACCAAGACCCATTGGTCCCGGCTGTCATTCATGAATCTTTGACAGTCGTTACGGGTCGTCAGAAGCCCGAAAGTCTGCCAACCACGATACGAAACCCAGTAACTGACCCAGTTACTGGTTATCGTATTACCCAGTGACTGGGTTTTGGAGGTCAGATAGGCAGCCGCTCCATGTAAAATACTGGTATTCAGCTGCATCCGGTTAGACTGGATTCCGACCCTAACATAGATGGGAAAAGGCTAGGCAGATTGTGAGTCAGTAGGTAGTTATTTTAGTTCCTCATCGTCACCATCCACCTGCCCTCATCTCAATTCATTTGGATTCTGAGCAGTATGTCATCTTTGCCTTCTATCTCTATCAGCGTCATCTCAGTATTCACCCTAGCTCCCTAATTGCGCAACACACTATCAAACACATTTTTAAGCATATTGCTAATCCATTGCTTCATATGTTCGAAAAATTTGTCTACTCAACAACGTAAATAACGCAATGAATGTTGTTGACCTGTCAAAATGAAAGCTATTGCTACTGTTAGTGGGTTACGCAATTACCCCGCCGTTCTAGCCATATCATCTTTCACACAATCCATCCATCGTGTCTTTAATATTCCCTAATTCTTCTATCCACATGTATACTCAAAACTTTCCTTACTTTTAGCAAAATACAAAAATACATAATTCACCTGTATCTGACTGCAATAATCATATGCGCTCCAAGCGTTTGCCAAACGCCTCGTCCGACATTTGGACAAGGCGTGGGCTCATTCTCTTGAATGTTACTGGTCAATTTTTTATGTCTATAGTAGTGTCCGTAATCTCAGATCATTTACATTCCATCGCCACTAAGTGAAATATATTCTAAGTTGATTTTTAAGTGACCATTTTTGTAATAAAATAATCCTAATAAGTTTTTTGTTGCAATGGAATTTGAACTTTGTTAAGTATAACATTCAGTTGGTTGTTCCATAACTTGAAAATTATTTCAAATTCTTCATTCAAATATAGCATTTACGGTAGTATCTAGTGCTTGTAAATGTGCGGGGTAATTGCACACTGGCAGTAGCAATTACTTTTATTTTGACAGTTCAACAACATTCATTGCGTTATTTACGTTATTGAGCGGACACATTTTTCGAACATAATTATTGTTTTGAAGTAATGGACTAGCAATATTCATCAATATTGTGATTACGCAATTAGGGTGTTGAACTTCATACGACTAGCTTTTGTCAGCAAATCCACATCTGTGAAAAGGTTTATTGCTCTGCAAAACACGTGCAATTTACTCTCGTGAAAAGATTTGGCTTCTCTCCACGTTCTACTGCAGGATATATTTCATCTCGGTTCTTGTTAAAATGCTTTCAGAATTTCAACTGCTGCAGCAGGGCATCAAACATTCATACAAAACAACCAATCTTTCTCATATATGCATTATGCGATATATGCAGCATGATTAATTGTTGAAGCAATAAAAGTCCAGATGGATAGAATAATTGAGCTGTGTCCAATAAAAAGCTTCTATGTTTAAAAGTTAAATACTCTCGTCTGCACCCGTATGCTAGTAACCCATTAATTGACTAAATAGGACAAAGAATTTATCACATCACCGTTATATTGTCTTCTTAAGTGGCGACGTTGGTAGCCCGCTCATAATGTATCATTAGTTTCTTATGTAACTTATTTGGAAGTTGAAGAAATTGATATGGACGTTTTGTTATTGGCTTGAATAAATCGTCAATATCATAATCATCCTATATGTTCCCACTGCCGCGACTAACGCGACCGTGTAATAAACCACGCGGGCCCAGTGTGGGTTGGTGGATGTAACATGACTGTCAAACCGAAGTTTTGGTTCTAGGACATGCCGGTTTCCTCACGATGTTTTCCTTCACCGTTTTGAGAGCAGGGGTGATGAAATAATTTACACAAAGTAAAGCGCCTGTCTGGGTTCGAATCCACGACATACAACTCGTAAGTCGCGACCTTTACCTCTGGGTGACCACTGCTCTTCAATCAATATTCTTTGTTAAATTCATCCATGTTTTTCAAATCGGCCTCTTCGTTATTTCTAGTTCGTTTCTCCATGTAGTTGTGACAAGTATATAATTGCCATAAACTCAATGATTCCTTTCATGGAAAAATCCTTGATATAATTATCGATTGATATCCATTTTCGTATACGCCTACGGCTATAGCATTGTACAATACATCCATACGTATCGAATGCAGAAAATCTAAAGCTTTATGTGTATTTACATGGAAAGCAATCCGAGCAGTAACAGCCCCAACTAATGTGCCTTTGCGACAGGCTGCCGCACCCCTGACGCCCCCTCATTTAGCCAATGGCCTGACCATAGTTATAGTTACTATACTTTGTGTGACAGTTTCTCCCTGGGGGCTGAGGTTAACATTCGAGTTTTATGCTTTGTTAATATTAGTTTCCGTACTTTTTGTTGATTAATAAAAACAGTTTATACAGTCCGTGAAGAGATAACATTGTTAGAAAGATTCATTGTGGTTTTCTGGATGCATGGAATCCAGATTTTTAGACTAAAATTAGTTTAGAGCCCCCTAAAAGATTGCTTTCCGCTTCTATCTATCCCAATTTCCACCATTAAAGATTCATTGTGGTTTTGATGTATGGAATCCATATTTTTAGACTAAAATTAGTTAAGAAGTGCCCCAAAAGATTGCTTTCCGCTTCTATCTATCCCAATTTCCACTATTCCTGCTGCAATACGCCTTTTTTTTTAATTGTTGTCAAACATTTCAAAATTCTGAATACAGAAAGAATTTATGGCAGATCACGAATGTTTGCCAAGTTAAGTCGTCATTTACTGCATCATTAAATTGCATTGCCGCTGCAAGCTCAAAGACTAACGACTCATTACACGAAACCTCAGCTCTAAACCCTACTATGAATGAAAGATCTCTTTGAAGCCACGCGTCTGCGAGTCGAGGTTCTGACCCGTTTTCATTACTCTGGTTATATAAAGATCAATATACGCCTTCAGGGCTGACTGTTCTGACTGCTTCTTTATTAAAATATTGCTATTTAATTGGACGTTGTCTGAAACCAAGTTGCACTTTGCTGTTCTTTCTGGGGTCGTTTGCCGTTCAAACTTAACACATCCATCAGTCAATTTTTAATGTCAGGGTAAAGCTATATATGTAGTATGTTCCTATGTTCCATTATTTGTAGCCAATTTATAATGATCATAGATGATGTATTGATGACCCAGCCAGGCTTTCCGCTTTAATCCATTAGTTGATTCATTCACCCCACAGAATAACCCACCAATCCTTATCGTAGTTAAATCAAATCAGTCCCCTAACTGCGTAACAGACTTTCAACACAATCTGAAATATTTTGAAGGATAATGCTAATCCATTGCTTCATATGTTCGGAAAATTTGTTTGCTCAACAATATAAATAACGCAATGAATGTTGTTGAACTATCAAAATGAAAGCCATTGCTACTGTTAGTGTATTTCACAATTGCCCCGCAGGTAGGCACAACTCTATTAAATCCCCTTTGAAATAAAATTCTCCAATAACCAACCAATGAACTATGACCTTGTTATCATAGAAATTGAAGGGCTGGCTGTAAATGTCAACGACTCCTCCTGAAGTAATTGTATCTTTGCGTGTCTATAGTACCTATTCGCTTACTCCTACACATGTTTTAATTCGATTGTTCACTATTCATAGAAATATATCCGAAAATTTCAACGGTATATTGTAGGTTGTATTGTTGTAATAATAAAAGTCATTGTAGGATTACTTTTATGGATTTCGATTTTCTTAAAGGTGTTCAAACTTTCTTCTGAACATAAAATCACGCCTGTAATCCCCCAAGAGTTAAGCAGAGGTGCACCTATAGCTCATGAGTATTTCTTCGTGAAAGCGGGTTAAACATCGCAGTTTGCATACCTACCTGTATTTTATGAAATCATCAAAATAATACAATTACTGCGTTTAATTTGGCTCCCGTATTATTCATTACCAATATCTTATCTTATAATGATAGGTAATTTAAAAAAATATCCGGTTCTGTTCTGATTCATGAAACAAGTGTGCTGAATGTTATATAACGCACTAAGCGCTGCTTTTGATACCGAAACATCTTTTGTTGGTATTTGTTGTTGATGATCGTCATCATAATCCTCCTGCTCTATCCCAATTAATTCGGCGGACTCTTCTACTTCATCCATACATCCCTTTATCTGCCTAGCCTTTTTTCAACTATGTATGTTGGGTCCATCTTCCATTCTAAACTGTAAAGTTTACATGGAGCGGCTGACTATCAAACCTCCACAGCCAAATTACTGGGTAATACGATACCGTTTTGTAACTCTGGTTGTTAGACTTTACATCACATCTCTATCTGCCGTCGTCTCAGTGTTCCCTCCCTTTCTAGCCATATCATCTTTCAAACAAGCCATCCATCGGTTCTTTGGTCATTGCAATAAAATTATCGATAGCTAAAATATATAAAATAAAATCTCGGACAGCCCTGTCCTAGATAGGCAAGCTTACGTATACAGCAATCACTGTACGTTTGAGACAATAAACGTTTATTGAGTACGCAATTAGCGCCTACAGCCTGAGCTCTAAAATGGGCCTTGAGTTGGCCTCACGACCCAGTTTCCTTTGCCTGAAACTTCGACGTTTTTATGGTATTTTTTTCATAAACGTTTCAGCGATTCCGATCAATTGTCGAAGATCAGGAAAATGTAAATTCATTGTTTTTATTCAAATGTGAAAAAAAAAAATATTATTTACCTTTTTTCGTTAAATTGACAGATGCTTGTACGTTAAAGCAGGATGAATGCTATTAAAAGCAGATAATATTATTTTTCCTATAAAATATAACATGGTGGCTATGCCGTAAATAAACGGTAGCAGAATAACGATACCTAAAGACCGAATCAGTGACGTGGACCGACTAGACGGAGATTTTCCTATGTGGTCAATAAATAAATTCTCAATTTATCCATTGCTCTAGTTTATAATTGTAGACAAAGTTCTCGATAGATTTTTTAACTGTGATCACCAGTACCTTTAGGACTACACCACAATCCACAAATCTACACTAGTAATCTTCGGAACCGCTGATCCGATTTCGAAAATTCTTTCACTAATGGACAATGGACAGTATTGGAGAGTGTCATAGAATATATTTTACGTTATAATAAGAAACACACCGACGTACTGACGTAGTCACGGGCAGAAGCTCGTCAGCAATAATCGCATCATCACAATCAGCTTATAATGTTCCCACTACTGCACACAGGCTTCCTCTGTGAGAGGGAGTGGGCCGCGCGGGTCCAGTGCGGGTCGGTGGATGTCGGATGTCTTCGTTTTTTTTTTTTTTCTAGGACCTGACGATTTCCTCAAGATGTTTCCCTCCACCGCTTCCCCACCATTACTCCCCAATAATCGCATACGCATATTTTCGCTTTACAAAATTAACCCTTTACTTTGAATTGGCCCGAAAGCATCATACGATACCTTATCAGGTGTCACGCTAGAACACCGGTTTGTTATCCACGTGCTTAATCACCATTGTTTCGTCACTATCAATGTAGTCCGCAAATAGATAACGGTTTGAAAGGATTAAGTCGTAAGATGCTCATTAAGGTTAGTTACAGTCATTCTAGGTTTTAATATCAGTTATCTCTTGCAAGGGAGATTAGTCTTTGAGTTAGCAAACATGTTATGGTCGTAATTTAGTTTTATTTCGAACAGGGTTTCCCAGCTCTTGGTTTGTGTTTTTTATGTTGCGTTTCTATCAAATACGAGTAATAGCACCATAAAAATATGTATTTATTATTTGAGTTATGGCGAAACACGACAAGCAATAACTGCAAACAGCGCGGTAATTGCGTAACACACTATCAGTAGCAATGGCTTTCATTTTGACAGTTCAACAACATTCATTGCGTTATTTACGTTGTTGAGCAGCCAAATTTTTCGAACATATACAGCAATGTATAAACAATACCATCCGAAATGATTCGGATTGTGATTGATAGTATGTTATGCAATTGGAGTGCAGTTATTGCTTGTCGCGTTTTGCCACAACTCCCCATCTATCAGTCCACATTCATTGCGTTTTTACGTTGCTAAGCAGCCAAATTTTTCGAACATATACAGCAATGTATAAACAATACCATCCGAAATGATTCGGATTGTGATTGATAGTATGTTATGCAATTGGAGTGCAGTTATTGCTTGTCGCGTTTTGCCACAACTCCCCATCTATCAGTCCTCTGGTATGAGCTTTTCTGCCCCAACAGCATTCTTCAAGTCTTCAGTCCATTTGGGTTGTATGCCCATCCTTTTCCTCTTGCATCTATAGTTCGACCCGAACTATGAAAGAATACCATTGTGAAGATCTAAAAAAACATGACAATCTATAGCAGTGTTCATAATCTCAGATAATTTAGTTATCAACTTTAGTGATATTTGAATCATTTTGAAAGATACTAATCCATTGCTTCATATGTTCGTAAAATGTGTCTGCTCATCAACGTAAATAAAGCAATGATTGTAGGTTGATTTTTAAGCGACCATTTGTAACAAAAAGGCCCTAATAAGTTTTTGGTTGCAATGGAATTTGAACTTTGTTGTGTATGACATTCAGTTTGTTGTTATCTACTGGGTGACCTTTGGGTGAAGAATAAATGACCTGAAAAGTAAATGTTGGTGAAGAATAAATGACCTGAAAAGTAAATGTTGGTGTAGAGGTAGATTACAGAGTAAGCAATATTTGATAAGCTGAGTAGCCTTATATTGTCAATAAAGCATTGGACGAATGATATTGGAATGGGACAGTAGGTAACAGTTGGCTGCCATCCATTAATTCCTGACGCGTTCCTTGTCAGAACGATCACACCCCTTTTTGACCTTTTATCAACAGTTAAATTGACCTGAACCGTATGTGTTCAGTATTTTTTAGTAACCACTTCATGCTCGTGATTTTTTTTTTTAAATGCCGACATCCCAATTTTCCTTCAGGGGGTGATTGAAAATGCCTCTGTTCTTCATCAGTTTAAGCTATATCTATACCATAACAGCCTATAATGATCCCACTGCTGGGACACAGTCCTCCTCTCTGTAAGAGGGTGTGAGCCGCAATCCACCACGCGGGCCCAGTGCGGGTTGGTAGATGTCATAAGTGTTAGATTTTTGGTTTTTCTCACGTTGTTTTCCTTCACCGTTTTGAGAGCAGTGGTGATGAAAATATTTACACAAAGTAAAGCGCCTGGCTGGGTTCGATACTACGACCCACAGCTCGTAGGTCGCGGCCGTTACCACTGGGCCACCACTGCTTACTCTTTATTGTTCTATACCATGCTAAACTATAAAATTCAGCGGCTTAGCCATTGAGCTGTAGTCTGTGTGTAAATTATCTGTTGAAAATGTAAACAAATGGATACCAATTTGTAGTGCCACTTGCTAATTTGTGTGTGTTTTCATTTGTTTATTTGAATACTTGAATTCTAATTATAAATCACCTTGAAGATGTTTTTCATTTGACAATTGGGGTTAATTTTATAACCTCAATTTTCGTCGATAATTCTTTAATTAAAAATACATTTGTTTTGTAATTTTTGGTACCTAGGTTTTGCCCGCGGCTTCGCTCGCGTTAATTTAGAACTTGACAATCAATTCGTGTTGTAAACTCTAAAGTTTCTAATATAATTTAATCATGATTCGAAAGACACGTGGCGCCATCTATTATCATAATAACGTTAATGTTGTTTTTCTCGGGAACAGCGCTTTTTTTTTCGGGATGAAAGTTTTCTCATGTCCGTTTCTGTACACCTGACAACTTATATGCAAAATTTCAGGATGATCGGTTCAGTGGCTTAGGCGTGAAAAGGTAACAAACAAACAAACTTACTTTCGCACTTATAATATTAGTTAGGTTTTTTATCTACTCAGGAATTTGTAAATTAGTAATAACTGCTTCTATTTCTGATTGATTATTATAATCTTTGTTTAGATAGTAGAAAACATTATTACTTAAATTAGGGTTGTTTTTGATTTGATTTTCAAGACAAACTCCTTGGAGTTATGTCCTGCACTCTAATTGCTTAAAACACTATCAATCTCAATCTGAATCATTTTGAAGGATATTGCTAATCTATTGCTTCACATGTTCGAAAAAATTGTCTGCTCAAAAACTAAATATCGCAATGAATGTTGTTGAATTGTCAAAATGAAACCCATTGCTACTGATAGTGTATTTCGCAATTATGGCGCTGTTCTGGAATACCAAGTATAAGAATATCTTTAGTAGGTACTTTCATATTGACATACACATTTCAATAGCGTACTAGGTAGTGGCCGTTTACCTACTAACGATAACAATTAATCATTTAAAAATGATAATTACTACCTACTATTATACTTTTAATCACTACACCTAGATAAGTAGGTAGAGGTACTTTGAGTGATACTCATAATTATCACTACATATTATAAAACTAGTCCCCCCGCCACGCCCACTGGTTTGTTAGTCTGCCTGAATGCGATAAACTCAAAAACTACCGAACGGATTTTCAGTCTGTCCCTTGCTGCCCTCTCCCAGCGACGCCCTTAGCCGAAGTCCGTATCCCACAGGGGGTGCCCTTAGCGTGTAGTCGCTTAGTTTTTTTTAAGCCCTGGCTGGAGGCCTTACTTTATTGAGACATCCACAGGCAAGCCCGGTTAGGCAGACGACAACCTCATAGGTTGAACTACTAGATGCGGTTAAAGACAAAAGAACGGATTTCCATACGGTTTTCACCAAAGGACGGAGGGTTCATGAGGAAGGTTTAGATGTGTAATTCAGTTGTTGAACTGTCAAAATGAAAGCTATTGCTACTGTTAGTGGGTAACACAATTACCCCGCAGGTGCTAATTAGCTTAAAGTGCCTATTAGTAACCTCACAACCATAACTTCTATAGTTTATGGATGGTGTACCATCAACAATCACTTTCATATTCAAAGTCAAGAGTGTGAATTACTCATCATAATTTAAAATGATTTTCCTAATGAGTAACTGTTGGCTTAGGTCCAGTAGATTGCAGTATTATGACTGCAGTTATGCATTTTAACATTACGATGAGATAAAGTACTATGAAGTCAGCTCTGTTCGAGGTGGCATACACTCTGTCCACTAGGTTATTCGTTTTTTGACAGCTGCCTTAGAACGTAACTATTCCAGATTACGTAAAAGTGAACTTTAAAATGCGTAATAAAATAAATACGACGTTTCGTTTACGTTCGATAATGTTGATTGACGTTGCTGCATTAGTTCCATATATCAAAAAACGGTCAACCTAATGGGCAGAGTTTAGTTCTGTCAAAGACTGTGTACTGTAGTCCGAAGATTCCGGAAACTCCTATATAGGTTCTCTTTGACCGATTGTTTGATGGGAGTAGCGTAAGGATCTCCCAAGTTGTATCAAATAACCCATCTGAATTTGGATTGACAGCTTATTGGTTAAACTGTTCACAAACTGAAGAAGTTATCAACTTATCATGCGCGTCTCAAAACAGTGAAGGAAAACATTGTGAGGGAACCGGCATGTCCTAGAACCAAAAATTTTAAGACATTTGACATTACCAACCCGCACTGGGCCTGCGTGGTAGTTTACGGCTCAGTCCCTCTCACAGAGAGGAGGCCTGTGTCCCAGCAGTGGGAACATTACAGTCTGCTTATGCGCCTGAAGAGCCCTATATTTTACTATTCCTTACAGTGGTTTATGGGACCGTCTTAGAAAGAATTTTTACGACTTTTAAGATGAATATTCATGACTTCAAGCTTCTACAAGGACACAGGTTTTATCGGCTTGCTTACATTCCTGAAACTATTCTCAAGGCATATCTAGACTTCAATGACAGTCACTGCTTGCCATATAAAGATGTCTTAATTTAAATTGAATCGATACTTTTGAAAGTAATCGCGATCACATTGTGGAATGCACGTGTGGTGTCATCAACCTTTTCCTGTGTTCATGACTCAAAGACCAACTCGATAAGTGCATGGTTATCGATAGTTTTATCGATATATTTGCTTGAGATAAGTAGCGGCTCTATTATTCGAGCTCATTTCTTAGATGGGGCCACCGTTTTAATAAGTGATAAATATTTACGAAGTCTCGCGTAGCGGTTAGTAATTAGGCTCAGTTTATATCGGTAGAGTAATACTGCTAATTAGCCCAGTTTGCGATTGCGTAGTAGGTACGGACACTTAGATAAAAGGCTAGTTCAAAATGTTGGTTTTGTTTAGTCTAAAAATGAAGGCCAACTCCGTAATTAAAAACCTTCAACATCTAGTCCTCATCTCATCGACAATCAATATCAAAAATGTAGGGAAATCAGAGGTATTTTTGACAGATCGAGACTGATCAGGATGTGAACGTTTTTAAAATGATACCCTGTCCATTAGGTAAACCGTTTTTGACAGCTGTCTTATAACGTACATATTCCAGATTACGTAATAGATAACATTAAAATGCGTAATAAAATAAATATATAAACTGCCTTATTGAATTATGTTATTTATGGCTTCTTACAGACATTATAATACCGTACGTGTATCAATCAATGTATTGTGTGTTGCTGCAATCACTAGTTCGATCTGTCAAAAAACTGTTTACCCAATGGACAGGGTAGGTATACGGGAATTGCCCCTCTGGCCTTAAGAGCGCGCCTAAAGCCAGTAAAATTTTAGAATAGAAAAAAAAAACTTAGTATGCGCCAAAACTGTTATGTCGTAATAAATCCAAAACTAAAAGGAATTACATAAAATGCCTAAGCACAGCCTTTACTCTTGTATAAATATAATTAATTATCAAATTTTTGTCGCAATAGGCATTACCGTATTGAGTACAAAACGGAAAAATATAAGAATTAGAGGTTACTTCGTGATTTTTAGGGTTCCGTAGCCAAATGGCAACGGAACCCTTATGGATTCGTCATGTCTGTCTGTCTGTCTGTCTGTCCGTCCGTATGTCACAGCCGCTTTTTTCCGAAACTATAAGAGCTATACTGTTGAAACTTGGTAAGTAGATGTATTCTGTGAACCGCATTAAGATTTTCACACAAAAATAGAAAAAAAACCAATAAATTTTGGGGGTCCCCATACTTAGAACTGAAACTCAATTTTTTTTTTTTTTTCTCAAACCCATACGTTTGGGGTATCTATGGATAGGTCTTCAAAAATGATATTGAGGTTTCTAATATCATTTTTTTCTAAACTGAATAGTTTGCGCGAGAGACACTTCCAAAGTGGTAAAATGTGTCCCCCCCCCCCCCCTGTAACTTCTAAAATAAGAGAATGATAAAACTAAAAAAAATATATGATGTACATTACCATATAAACTTCCACCGAAAATTGGTTTGAACGAGATCTAGTGAGTAGTTTTTTTTTAATACGTCATAAATCGTAACGTAACGGAACCCTTCATGGGCGAGTCCGACTCGCACTTGGCCGGTTTTTTCTATAGAGGAAATGTTATTATTTCATGTTTTTGATCAAAGTGAACCCTCGGAAATATCATGTAGTTCATACATTTTTATTTTAAGATTTGGTCCGGAATTTTTCATGTAAAATCAAATATAAGATTGGTAATTTTGCTTTATACGCGCTCTTAAGCAATTCGAGAGTTTTCCAATCATTCAGAAATGATATTTTCTGCGTTTTTTCCTTCCATATTAATCTACATACAATGTGGACGCTCCCCCAAGCAATAAAATCGTGCGGTTTTTCTTATATGGGTTAAGTATTATGTACTGTTATATCAATACGTGTTCGTTCTTAACAGGAAAGGGATAATACTCGTATTAATTTATTTTTATGCTCTACTGACGTATTTTTAGGTACCTATTGTTATTATAGCCAATAGAATTATTAACTTACTATTCCGTAGATTTCCTTTAGTGGGGCCCACTGGTGGGTAGTGTCAGTGTCATCGAATGGTATACCCAAGATAATACAGCACCACATTTACTAAACACACTTAGGTACAGACGCCAGCACATCAAGCTACTACAATCTGTCACATTTCTGTAATAGATCTTCAACTTTATCGCTACAGCATTAGGTTCAAGATTGATTGGGAAAATTTGACAGTTTTGGGTAGCTTGATGTGCTGGCGTCTGAACAATCTGGAAGATTTTGTAGAAAATTCAAAAGCCTTCGGTTCATTTGCTTTAAAAAATCGTAAAAACGCCATGAATATTGTATCATTAAAGTTTTGTGTTTAATACGTCACTGTCTTAATTACAATAAACGTATTATAATAACACATAGAGCTCATTGGGTATTAAAAAAATCGTCTACATCGCTGTCAATGGGATAAGTGCCCAAAAAACTGAATGAATATAAAAATGAATATTGTTGGCATTGACATTGTCATTGCCGATGACCGTTGGGGTAGAAATGTTCTTGAGTGGAGACCGCGAATCGGTAAACGTAAGGTAGGCCGCCCTCAGACTAGGTGGAGCGACGATCTTCGCAGGATGGCTCATGACTGGTAGCAGCTGGATGAGAGTTGCCCAAAATCTAGTTGAATGGCGTCCATTGGGAGAGGCCTATGTCCAGCAGTGGACTGCTATAGGCTGATGATGATGATGATGATGATGGCATTGTCATTGGTTACGCAATTTATTTATTTTTTTGAAAAAATGTTGCCCTACACTAGGAATTTCTCCTGTATCGTGGGTGCGTTTACAAACATTTAAACTCACATACACAAATAGCAAGACCCGGAACAACTACTTATAGGCCATACATATATTGGTTGCGTGCGGGAATCGAACCCGCGACACGCAGCGCAGCAATCAATCGCTTAACCACTACGCTAACCGTGCCGTAATCAAATTAAACTACAAGCTCCCTGCCAGGTGGATCTGAGCAGCTGTGTAGTGGGAGCGTCGTTCCCAAGGCCACTATCTCCTGCATAATTCAGTGTTTACGGCAGACGGCAGAATACTATCGACCTTTATACCGTACACCCGGTGACCCGTAACGTTGTCGCATAAGTAGAAATAATGCAGCAAAGCCTTGAAGGAATAGAACTGATATATACTTAGATTTCTATCTTGTCTATCACACATGCAGTTGGGAACTATGCCTGGATTGAACTCAGCTTTGCGATACAATCAGCGGAGTAATTAAAACACACTGAACAGTAGCAATGTCATTTTGACAGTTCAACAACATTCATTGCGTCATTTACGTTGTTGAGCTGACAAATTTTTCGAACATATGAAGCAATGCATTAGCAGTATCCTTCAAATTGATTCAGATTGTAGACACTATCATATCACTATCACATCAGTGTGTTTCGCAATTACGGTGCAGTTCTAAACGAGGTGAGCAGCTTTAGTCAGCTTCACACAGGATATTTCATCCTTCAAAATTATTGAGATTGTGGTTGAAATTGTGTCTTCAACAGCTTCTATGCTCATTATCGGACTTCACTACATCCCCATCAGTACGAGACTAGATTCAGTAAGAAATCTCTTCTATGATGCAGTACCTACATAATATTGTTACGAGCTTCGGGTTCGTGACAATTAAAAATGCCGATAAAAATTACCAAAAGTTACACTTTAATTAATCAACACTAACAACAATTCAAAACACACTAATTATAAACACAATCGCTATTTAGTCGCACTTGAAGATCGCTTTCGATGTATTCGCATTTATCGCTAATCCAAGTCTGACTGCTCGCGGCTAATCCCGGCCTTATATAGTGCCGCAGATAGTTCCAGAACCTTCTATTGTAGAACCGTCTACAATGTTCGAGTACATACCGGCCCCGACTGACTAGATGTCGATAGTTCTAGTAAGTTCTAGCTTAGTCATATCTACTCGTCAATAGATGGCGCTGACGGATGGCGTGACTATTAGTTCTACTATTCCATAATAGATGGCGCCAGTTAGTTCTGCCAATCCACAATAGATGTCGCCAGTGGTAACTAATGTCACCGTGTACCAGGCATTAATTGCGGCGCGTAACACTGCCCCCTCCTAAGACATGCTCGTCCCGAGCATTATCGGCTCCATAATAACGCGCCAGTCGATCCACATGGACGATCTTAGGAGTACCTCTTGCACCTCTACTACGAGTCTGAGGTCCCTTTACAGCTGCACAACTTGTACATTTGCGACACCAGTCCTTGACATCGTCCCGACAGTGGATCCAGTAAAACCGTTCTCGTATCTTCAGTAGAGTCCGTTTTACTCCCAGATGACCTCCTGAACAACCATTATGGTACAGCTGTAGAACCTCTGGTACTTGAGCTTTAGGGACAACCATTTGCAAATGACAGGTGTCTCCCCGAGCATTTTCCCATTTACGGCACAGGATTCCATCCTGAATCACCAAGCTGTCCCATTGAGCCCAATAGCTTTTTGTGATCGAACTCATCGCTGAGACGTCGCTCCACCTGGGCTTAGGAGCTCTGGCCTTCATCCACTTCAGAATCGGCTTGATGTCCGAATCTTCCTGCTGTGCACGTTGTACGCTTTCCTTCCACTCGTTGCTGAGGTCTGTCTTGAGCATCCTCACAGGTACAACTTCTTTACTCTCTTGCCTAGTCTTCAAGGCGGCCGTCTCATCCTTCCGCTGGTTGACATAAGTACGGTCCTGTTCGGACCGCGCATGCGCTTCGCGTCGCACTCGCTCCAACTTTTTCTGTTCCATGTCAACCGCGCGCTTCAATTCTTCTAAACGTTCTAGAAGAGCTTGCTGTTCCTGGTGAGCCATAAGCAACGCCTTCTGCTGGTGCTGAAAGTCCTGGGTGGTGCTGTTAGCTGCACTGCCCTCTGGAGATCGGCCGTCTTCCCTTTCTGCAGTTCGCTTGGGGCAACTGGATCGAAGGTGGCCCCTTTCCCCACAGCCGTAGCACCTAGGGCTGTACCCTTTATTGCGGTCGCGAACTGTAGCCGCTGCAACCTCCCTGACGCGATGGGAACGATGATCCTGTCGCACGGCTTCCACCTCCAGTGCATGGGCCAAGGCGTCCTTATGCGTCCCGTGGTGTCCGAGCCTCACAGCAGCTCTAACTTCAAGGTCGCGGATGCCGTCGATGAATGCCTGCACCAGGTTCACATCAATAAGCGCAGGTACGGACTGGTAAGCTTTACGCACCAGCTTCTCCACTTCAAGAGCCCACTGCTGCAGGTTTTCATTACTTCGTTGCACGCGATCCTTGAGCTGCGCACGAAACACGTGTTCCAGGTGGGCGTCGCCATACCGAGCCTCCAATGCCTCAAGGAGCTGCTCGTAAGTCACTTCCTTACCGAGAGCTTCCAGAACAGTTAAGGCCTGGTCGCGCAGGCCTAGGGTGAGGGCAGTCATGGCCTGACTATTATTGCAACCATTCGCCTTCATGACAGCCTCAAACTGGATTTTGTAGGCCGACCAGGAAGAAGTTCCGTCAAACGGTGGCACTTTGAATCCACGTAGCGAAGGTGTTGTAGCTACGGGAGCTGCGATTCCATCCCCAAGTTTAAGGTAATCCAGCGTTTTCTTTACGTCAGCCATCACGGTTTTCTTCACCTCAGCCACCACGTTGTCAACCCGGTCATTCACTTGGTCGATCCGGATTTCAGCTTCCGTCAGGCGGTTGTCACATTGAGCAACCTTATCCTTCATCTCCTTCATGTCTTTCCCGAAGGTAGCGTGAAGGTCCTTCATAAGGAGCATCTGCTCTTCCTGGCGGCGCGCTTGCTCCTCCTGGCGGCGCGCTTGCTCCTCCTGGCGGCGCGCTTGCTCCTCCTTATCGTGCTGTAGCTGTTCTTCCAACCGACGAGCCTGTTCCTCCTGTCGGCGAGCCTGTTCCTCCTGTCGGCGGGCCTGTTCCTCCTTGTCCCGCTGGAGCTGTTCTTCCAACCGACGAGCCTGTTCCTCCTGTCGGCGAGCCTGTTCCTCCTGTCGGCGGGCCTGCTCCTGCAGCATCATCATCAGAGCAGCAAAGTCTGGTGCTGATGATGCTGGAGCTGCTGCGGACGGGTCGGCCTCCGTGGTTGGTAGCTGGCCCTCCGACCTCTGCGGCGCAGCTCCACCAAAACGTCTCTGGTCCGTCTCCTGTTGGCGTTGACTCCGGGTACGGATACCCTCCGTGTCGTCTTTAGGTAAAATCGGCATGATTTTAATCCTTGCTTCTGACACCAATTGTTACGAGCTTCGGGTTCGTGACAATTAAAAATGCCGATAAAAATTACCAAAAGTTACACTTTAATTAATCAACACTAACAACAATTCAAAACACACTAATTATAAACACAATCGCTATTTAGTCGCACTTGAAGATCGCTTTCGATGTATTCGCATTTATCGCTAATCCAAGTCTGACTGCTCGCGGCTAATCCCGGCCTTATATAGTGCCGCAGATAGTTCCAGAACCTTCTATTGTAGAACCGTCTACAATGTTCGAGTACATACCGGCCCCGACTGACTAGATGTCGATAGTTCTAGTAAGTTCTAGCTTAGTCATATCTACTCGTCAATAGATGGCGCTGACGGATGGCGTGACTATTAGTTCTACTATTCCATAATAGATGGCGCCAGTTAGTTCTGCCAATCCACAATAGATGTCGCCAGTGGTAACTAATGTCACCGTGTACCAGGCATTAATTGCGGCGCGTAACAATATGCTCCATTGACCCTTACGTCATGGATGACATAATTGAGAATTTGTCAGTGTTGCAAGTCCCATCTGATTGACAGTTTACGCTAAAGCTTATATTCATATCACAAGACTAGTTTCTCCCCGCGACTTCGGCAGCATGTTTCTTGTTGCCCCTTCGCATCACCTACCCGCGTAATTACTTCGGATTCGCTTACTTTTTTTTTCTTTTTGCTTAGCTCCTGAAGAGTCCTAGCGTGTAGCGTGGATGTTAAATAGCCTGTAGCCTTCCTCAAAAATTGGGCCATCAAATTCAAAAAGATTTTTTCAAATCCGACTGGTAGTTAGATTAGCGCGTTCAAACAAACACTCTTTAGCTTCTATAATTAGTATAGATCATATTTGAAAAATTTGAGATAATTTTCAATTATGGAACAAACTGAATGTAATAAATACTAAGGGCTGGTTTTTCAAAGGACAGATATTTTTTATTCGTCGAATAAAATTGACGTCCGACAGTTTTTGTATAGCAGAATTGTCAAAAATTCTAAATTATTCCTCCGATAAAATTATCTGGCATTGGAAAAATCAGCCCTAATAAAAGTTAAAATTCCATTGCAACCAAAAACTATTAGGACCTCTTTGTTACAAATGGTCACTCAAAAAACAACTTAGAATACATTTCACTAAAGTAAATAACTGATTAAGTAGCGATGGAATGTAAATAATCTGAGACTATTAACACTGCTGTAGTAAAGATTCTTGTTTTCAAATCACAAAATAATGTTCTAATATTCAATTCAACACTTGATGGCACGACGCAATAAGAACATTCACTAATAGATTGAATTAAATCCTAGACACAGTGATGAGCACATTTGTGATTGGGTGTGATTGTTACTCAACGTATGAAACGGAATATATTTTCGTTATGCAATGAAGCAACAATTTGGTGCAAAAGCACGTTAAACCGTTGGTCCCGGCTGTCATTCGTGGACCTTTGACAATCGTTAGAGGACGTCAGAAGCCCGAAAGTATGACAACCAGTCTTACCAAGGGGTATCGTATTACTCAGTTACTGGGCTGTGGAAGTCAGATAGGTAGTCGCTCCATGTAAAATACTGGTGTTCAGCTGCATCCGGTTAGACTGGAAGCCGACTCCAATATAGTTGGGAAAAAGGCTAGGCAGATGATGATTTTATGAAGCAACAATTTGGTTGGTAAGGCTACATAGACCACAACTTCTGGCCTAATGTCTTCAGAGGCAGGCCTCACAAGAAGAACAGTTCAAGCGAGATTCGTGAAGCGTTGGGCATTGAAATGGGAAGTCTAATAATATTAATATTGACCACTTCTAATTTTGGCCTTGAAGCAAGGTTGCGTTTGATTTGTAGAGTGTAGATATATATAGACACATCTTCACTCGATTTATTACACAAACATTTCCAAATTATATAGAATAGCAGGGACATCGACGCGCACACTGTAACCATGAATTCAGCACATGATTCTAGACCCCTAACGGAGAAATTTTCAACGCACAGGGTTCAGAATCTTGTACCAAATCCATGAGAACAGGTTCTGCATCGATGTTCCTGCCATTCTGTGTACAACTTCACGTACTTTTCACCCATAAATCTACACTATTCACTTGGTTTTTGAGTAGAAGAATAGTTGTAGTTGTCTTAGTCCTAATAATCTCACGACTGCATGTTACGTGAGCTTTGTATCGTGTTATGCATGTATTCTTGCTTGCTACATATCTATCATGTATTTACCTTGTATCTACCTATATCTATTAATGATTTATATTAACACCCACTCACATTCACAGTTCTATCTTTACGCAAATTCAATCTTTGCTTGCTCTCACCTTCATTTCTTCTTCAAACCGTGACCAAGAAATACGTTTTCCAGATATGTGGGTTAGCAAAGCAACTCGACATGACAGAGAGGCAGGTGGAGCGCTGGTGGCGACTCCGAAGAAGTCAGGACAAGCCTTCGACCCTGGTGAAGTTTTGTGAAAATATGTGGAGGACCACATTCTACTTGTATAATTTCTCTTACGGCCTGTTTATATTGTGGGATAAGGAGTGGCTGTGGGATATTGATCAGTGTTATATTGGGTATCCTCATCAGGTTAGTTTTATTTTTATCTATTTTGCTACGTACATAAAAACCTTTGTCTGAAAACTTATACGAATTTCAAAAGTTGAGCACTATGATCCTTTATATAAACACGTTTTTCTTGCCGTGAAAAACTACGGTTTATTCGCCGTGTGTGGGTACAGTCGACAGTGTTATATGGGTCACTATGGAAGCTTGTTGACAGGTAAGTACGTTTTTTCTACGGTGCGGTTTATACACCGTACAGTAAAGAAACCGTGCCGTGTACAAAGGGCCTAAGTATTCACGAGTAAAGTAAATTATTTCTCTATGAGATGTGAACCGTTGTATTATTTTATTATGAGAATGTTGTCAATGTATCTACGTCCTAGAAGATACAGGATGGTAGCTAGATTTAATTAGGTCGAGGTAAGTCTCGTAGATAGGCAGACCCTAGCAGAAAACGAAACCGATCACGCCAAAGTGAATGTATCTAATACAGTAGAGGGATTTTGGTAAAGAGAAACCTCTCGAACTATGGCTACGAAATCCTCCCCCATTCATATTATTTGCATCATTTTGAAGTAACGCATCCTATACTCCGAATTGCTTGGCTATTATCGCTTTAAGTAGCGCTGCACGAATAGTACTAATGGATGACGAATCTTCAATTATGTAAGATTTAACGAGTAGGTGCTACATATTTGCGATAGCAGTGCCTAGCTACTGTTTCAACATTTTGAAGTTCACGAAGAAATTAAGGACATTTATCAGTTTATAATGAGGACAAACACAGGAGCATTTAAAAACCCACTTATGTAGGGTCAGGGTGGCAGGGACATCGACGCGCAAACTGTTACCATGGATTCAGTACATGGTCCTAGAACCCCTGGCGTAGAAATTTGTGGCGGATACAAAAAAAAATTGCTGTTTCATACAAACGTGCCGCGCCCTATGCGGTCAAAATGTATAGAACTGCAACTAATTTTATTAATAACCGATGAAAATTTTCAACGTAGGGGCGTCCAGAGTCAAACTCAAAGCATTTATTTCTAATAAACCAATTACAGGCACTTTTGAATTGTCAAGGGATCGATTAGTCAGAAAGAAAGATGAAGCTAGTTGCCCATTCCAAAGCGTAGTAGGTACCTATGGAGAAGAACGGGCAAGAAACTCCACGGACACTCTTTTATTACAGTATAAGTCGGTATTTTAGTCATCTCTGTGACTACCGAGATGACTTGAATTAATAGAGAAGTATGGGAAAAAAGACATGTTGCGCCAACCCCAAATAAATTGGGGTTGGGGCAGGAGAATGATGATGAAGTAGGGGTACTTTAGGGGGAGCCGGGACGCCGGAACAAAATGTTGATAACTTTAGGAGACTTGACAGTCTTTTCGTTCTGTACCCAATAAAGCATTTGTTACGTAAGCTAAATGGTGCAATTAAAACACATTGCAGGGTCTCACCGACGACATCTGGTGGCACTACATGATATCAGCAGCCTTCTACTGGTCGCTGACATTCTCGCAGTTCTCGGACGTGCGACGCAAGGACTTCTGGCAGATGTTCGTGCACCACGTGGCCACTATCTTATTGCTATCCTTCAGCTGGGTCTGCAGTCTACACAGAGTCGGTACTATAGTGCTTTTACTGCACGATTGTGCCGACATATTCTTGGATGCAGCCAAAGCGGTGAAGTACGCGAACTATCAGCGTTTGTGCGATGTCATATTCACAATTTTTACAATACTGTGGATCATTACAAGACTCATTATTTATCCGTTCTACATTATTTGGAGGTGAGTTTCAAAAATTAATAATTTATTTAACATAACATCGCGCTTGTAATTCCCGTGGGGTTACGCAGAGGTGTACCTACATACAGAGTGTTAGGCGGAGGGTTAGCCAAAGAAGGGGGGGTCGTAGGTAGACCTATTTAGAAAATATATATTTAGTTTGAAGACCCTAAACGTTCACAATTTTTTTATATATTTTTTTGTATTTTATTCAAGAATTTCCAAAATTTTTAATACATAAATTATTATTATTATTATTTATCTTCTTCATGACGTACCAACCTGCAGCACGGCAGTTCGGTACATAATACATATATGAACCCTGCTCATTTCTTACGTACCCCATATTCTGTAAATTCTCTCAAGCCAAATACCTGTAATAATTGAAAAAGATGTGTGATCATATTTACCTTTATTTCCAGTACAACAATTCGTGCCCCCATGATAGTGCCGATGTTTCCAGCCTACTACATCTTCAACTCGCTGCTGTGCCTGCTATTGGGCTTGCATATGGTCTGGACCTGGCTTATACTACAGGTCGTTTATAAATCTATTACTGCTGGACAGGTGAGAAACATATTAAGAATTTTTCTAGAAATAATAAAACGAAAGATAAAGTGGGGTATTCTATTTTAAGGGGGGTGACTACCGAGATGACGACTAATAGAAGTATGGAAGAAAAAGACTTGTGGCGCCGACCCTAAATAAATTGGGATAGGGGCAGGCGAATGATAGTTCTATTTTGTTGTAATTGCATCTATTAATCGAGTCGCCTGTTTATTAAATTAATGATCCCATGTAATATTTTAACTAGGACAATTGGGTCTCAGGAACATCGCGTGTCCGCCGCAGTGATTAATAAGTTAACAAACTATCATCCAAAAACATATTTATGTGTATAGTGCATACAGGCATACATTTGCCTGTTTGATTAAACTGTGCAAACTCTTACTCTTACCCCAGTACTCAGAGTCGTTACTTATATTTTAACATTACAGTAATAGCTCCTTATTCGCGCTTCCTTCATTCGCGTTTTCACTATTCGCGGATTAAAAAAACGCGACTCAATTCCTATATTCGCGGCTAAGATTTCTTTATTCGCGGATCTATCAGTACATACATAATGATAAAAAGCATTCCAATAGGTATCCAACCCAATATTCTTTGTAAACGCCGTCAAATGGACTAATAAAAAAGTAAAATAGACCTTATTAAAACTATGCCTAAAGTATTTTGTTAAATGATATCGGCATATCGCCGCTGTGTTGGTTCGAACTTTGACATTAAGCCGTCTTCGCCGCGATCGATGTTTTTGAGAATGTAAACAAACAGAAAGAAAGCAACCTTAATACTCAATTAATAAAGTCAAGCAAGAAAAAATTACTAAATTCTTTAAACCATTGCCTAATCAATATGGTCAAAAACTTCAATTAAATTGATTTTTTTATATATTTGTTTTTTTGTTTTGTCACCGAGGAACGTATCCCCTATAATCCCATATAAATTACCATTCCGTATTCACGGTTTCTGTATTCGCGGCATATTTATGGAACATATACCCCGCGAATAAAGAGCTTTTACTGTATTTAACTTTAATTGACATATTGACAATTGGTATATTTCACGCAGAAGAAGTCGTGGGCAAAAGCTAGTTATTATAATTATATAATGAAAAGCTTTCAAGGAGATGTAGAACACGGTCAACCAAAAATATGTCTGATTGACAACATCAATCTTGTTGACATTTGTGCCAAGATATGCTGGTTAATACAAGTTAATGATTGCTTAATTTTAAGTGACGACTCGGAGTGCGGCAGTTAGTCACGTTTTTGCCAAAACAAATAAGTTTTTATTCACGTTAAATCAAAAATCAAATCGAATCATTTTTATTTCAAGACAAGAATACACCCGTATTCTAAATGTTTTATTTATCAACAAAATATTTACTTACATAATTTAAAAAGCTAACAGTCTTAAAATAATAATATGTACAAGTATATAAAAAGAGGGGAAATAATCAAGGGGCATCAAAAAAATCCTCCGCATCGCTGTCAATAGGAAACGTGCCCAAAAGGCTCGTTACACCCATATATAATTTAGAATTTACACCAGATTACAAATTATTCGTTAAAATATGATTGATTCAAATAGACAATTTGCATAATTTTCAGATGGAACGTGACATTAGAAGTTCGAGTTCAGAAATAAGTGATAGTTCGCATCAATCCAACAACAGCACGCCGAATCGTGTCAATAATAAAAAGTAAGTAGATCACTCTTGCTTTGCTAAAAAGGCCTTCAATGTGTAAAGGTTACCATAAGACACAGCAATCTGAAAAGTCGAATCTAATCCGACCGGAATCATCGGATGCATACACAGATACGCGAAACGATCGTTTCAACGAATTGCTTCAAACAGTAGGTAATCGTTTCGGCGATTTGGATCTATTTTCTTGAGACCGTTACAGCTACAAACGGTTCTGATTTTATTAAGATCAGACAGAGAAGGTATAATTGTTTATATAATTTTGTATTTTACGCGCAGACTAATCTGACAGCAAAAAAAAAACGCATTTTGTACTACCACATTTGTTCCAAGCTGCGGGTACCTAAGCGTAGTGAACAAATGGAATGCTAACACACACATTTCTCCTCAGAAGAAGACTCGCCAGATACACAAGAAGCGCAGGGGGAACGTTACTCATTCGACGACCACCGTGTCTTAGGGAAAGGTCTCTATGCCCGGTGATAGCCGAGCATGTGACTTGAAAATGTTCATTTGCCCGGTCTAGCCGGGAAATGCTCGAAGGTTTGCCCGGTTTATACAGTCAAATGATCCGCAAATAATGTTTCCCTGAACCTGCATGTCGCTATTTTAACGGCTATGATCCCGTGTGGAATCTTTCATTGGGCGTATTCTAATTCAGCGGTTAATATTGAGGGCATTGACTGTTGAGCTCAAGACTTCTATTTTTTTTTTTAAATGACTTAATTTTTCATCGGTGAAGGCTTTGCACTTATAAACTTGCATTGATTGAAGCAAGTTCTAAAACAGAATAATAACTCGAATCAGGGATAATTTTTTTAAACTCGGCTATTACTAATGCGTGCTAGTTTGAAGAGCCAATGCCGTTGCGATAAAAACATGGAGATTTTTTGCGGGCTTTGCGTTTGGTTTTTGATGATTCTTTGATACTGAAATCGAAAGCATGACTTCATCGAAGGTGATGGTGTAATGAGGCCGATGCTGTTTGATTGGTGACCTTTGAACACTGGGTGACAATCGCAGTGTAAAAACATCACTACTGACATACATACATTGAGGGTGGGGACGACCTCAACCTGGCGTAATTAACGCTGTTCAAAATGAGCCAACGAAAACTTTTTTTTCATACAAAATTGCGGTTTTACGCAAAATAAAATCTTATCTACATAAGCAAAAAATACTCCTCGACTCATTGAGAAATGTAAATTACTCCAGGTTACCTTTAACACTCCATTTATTAACCCTTCTGTGGCCTACCGCCCAGTTTCTGGAACGAAAATTAACGTCGCATCAGAATTAAAAGCAAGTCAAGTGATGCGATTGGCTGCTGATAAAACATTCAACCAATCACAGCAGTTTACGCGCGCTTGACAACTTGTCACATTCATCATCATCATCATTATTTCAGTAAAAAGACGTCCACTGCTGGACATAGGCCTCCCAAGCACCGCCACTTCGACCGGTTCTGTGCTTCCTGCATCTAGCGGGTTCCTGCGGCCTTCACTAGGTCATCGGTTCACCTTGTGGGAGGCCTTCCAACTACGTCTTCCGGTACGCGGTTGCCATTCCAGAACCTTTCGGCCCAATCGGCCATCAGTTTTGCGAGCAATGTGCCCTGCCTACTGCCACTTAAGTTTGTCAATTCTTCGGGCTATGTCGTTTGGTTGATTTTATTAATTTGAATTTACATTACTTGCCACATTATTTTTGCGATAATTTTCGTTCGAGAAACTGGTTGTAAATCCCTCACAACATGTGTTCACCTCAAATTAACACTCGGCTTAAATCTTTTCAGAGAGACATAGGGTCGGGCCGACCGTCCAGGCGTTTCGCCCAGCATCTGTGGCGCCTCCCGGCGGCCACACGCATGACTCCATCACTCCACGTTACGAGGTTGTAACTAGATATATCACTAATATTAACAAGGGGCCACATTTACGCTTTATTGTATATGTAAGCTTTACGGCCCGGTGCCTTTGCGGTTAGATTTACGTAAGTTGTTGTTGAAATTATGCGTCTCAGAAATAGTTCTAAGTGAGAGCCCATTGGGACGCAATAGCGGCGCAGCCAGGTGGCGTCGCCAACAAAATGTATGGTTGACTGTGTAACCAAGCTGTATACATTTAGCTGGCAGCGCGACCTGGCAACGTCGCCATAGTGTCCTAGTGAGGTATGGCTCTGAGAGTAATGCCAAAGAAGATTAAATTCTGCGTAGCAAAATGTCGAGTACTGATTATCGTGACAGCGTAGGAAAAGTACTGCATAGAACTATACATTATACAAAGCTACTACGGTAAAAAGACTAGGTTCTGAAAATATTTTTGCAAATTAGCGTAAGGCCACATTGCACGGACGTAAATATATCGCGGCGGGATTTTATCGCTCACTCGATTTTCAACTCTCAATGTTGAGCCGAGCATTGAAAATCCCACAAAGCCCATCCTCGCGCGTCAAATATACACTCTGTTTGATTTTCAATTCTCTTCATCTCTTAAGCAATAAGTTGAAAATCGAGTGCGCAAAAAAATATTATCAATTTTTTTCTCGTTAATCCTTAGCCGAATGTATGTTATGTATTCTATGTTGTTGATATATTCAAAAGGCTACACAAAAACTGAAACGGGATTGATAAAGTTATGAATAAGCACAAAATACTTTAGTAGTGTGGCCCCAAATCTTCGTCTTGGTGTGTTGTTCATTCATTCGAAAATGAATGGAACTATGTCTAGGTCCGTATTTATAAAAACGTGAGATTTCTAAGTATTGATAGACGTAAAGTTTTAGTTAAGGATGTCCCCATAATTATCGATATGGAATCGATGTCGATATTATTTATTAGATACAGTGATGATTCACTGTCGATAAATATGATTACATCCCTGCGCAAAGTTTATACTTATGATCAGTTTACATTAGAAATCTGAATTAAATACTTCTAAGTTACCTTTTTATTTACTTGACTATGTTGTTGTTATACAATCTAATTCAGATTCCTAATATACTAAAAGATTTATTGCTTACGCTATTTACAAAATGTTTATCAAAAAGTTATTTTTAAAATAAGCAAAACCAAACTGGAAATGGTTTAATATTTTTTCACTATGTTATGTGAAATTGACATTATAATTTTGATTCCATATTTTGAAAAAAAAAAAATTATTTACACAAATACAAATTAATAAACAAACAAAAAAAAGGACTTGAGTTACCAAATAAACATAATGGTATAAAAAATATTTGTTAATAATAACATACCAAAAATAAGATGGTGCTGAAAACATAAATATCACAAATTTCTTTAAACTATCGTAAAAGTAAATAGAAGCATTTATTTAATAATAGCTGAAGTGTTTAAGATTTTAAGATTTAGTACTTACTCGTGATACACATTTTTTGTGTAAAAACTTTTAGGCGTACTTTGTGCTCTTTCTGAACAGTGAACGTAACTAAACCGTCACGCTCGGATCGGTGACGCTGAATCGGGTATACTTGGCTCCCGTCGTAAGTTTTCATTTATATCGTGTGGTCATAACCAAACAGCCTCTTTTTTCATAGTTATGATGATATTTTTGTTTTTTCTTTCTTTATTGTTGTAAGCATAAATGTGGCTTGCAACTTTATTTAAGCGGACACGCGGTCACGTGGTCGTTGGCGTTCTATGTTCTATGTTATGGGTTTGGTTTCCGCACTTAGTCCTTCAGGTGGACCATTGTGCGTGAGCCATGGTGGCCGTCGGTGGTTATTCCAACCAGCCCACCTCCCTCCAGAAGCTTATTAGGTCCCCCGGTCTGTCGAGAACGTCCGTGTAGGATCCGGGTGTCCCGAGGGTCCTTAATCTAATCTGGGTGACGCCTGTGCACTCAAAGAGCACATGCGCAACGGTTTCATCAGCCTCCATGCAGGCTCTGCACAGGGGGCTGTCCGTTATGCCTATCGTATGGAAGCGTTTGTTCAGTGAGCAGTGTCCCGTGATGGTCCCCGTCACCAGGCGCAGGCCTTTCCTGTCCAGACGTAGCAGTCTTTTGGTTAGCTTGCCATGTAATGATGGCATGGCTTCCTTGGACTGCCTACAGCCCGGTGACGAGGACCACCAGTTCTCTGCCTGTGTGTGGGTGTGCTTCTGTAGCCACCTGCGTAGTTGATTGAAGGGGATGGGCACGACTGGTTCCGGTCCATAGACTGACGTGCTGGATGCCCTTCTGGCCAGCTCGTCAGCCGCGTCGTTACCTAGTGATCCACTGTGTCCTTTTATCCATTGTAGTGTCACTGTGTTGCGGTTCGATACAGTTACCTGTTCAAGCGCCATATGACATTCTAGTATTAAATTTGATGTGATGCATCCCTTCTTTAGGGATTGGAGGACTGAAGCGCTGTCAGAGAGTATACGAACATGGGTGTCCGTAACTCTCCTGGCTGCTATGGCATGGGCCGCTTGTATTATACCCACACACTCGGCTTGGTAAACCGTGTTGAGCATTCCTAGCGGGCTGGATATCTTTATGTTCAGGTCGTGTGAGAAGACTCTGACTCCAGTTCCGCAGTCGGTTTTTGATCCATCAGTGTAAACTCTCAGCTCTCCTGGACCTGAGTAGTCGCACTGCTCTTCTTTAAGCACTACGTTGTAATGCTTTTGAAAGCAGTATTGCTTAGGGGCTTTGTCGCCGGGTGATGCCATCATTGGCTGTCGTTTAATTTCCTCTGGTCGTTGGCGTTCGTTCCATACTAATAATTACACCAAAAATCAAAACATAGGTACGGTCACCAAAGGAGATAAGTAATCAGGGTCCTCGGATATAATTGAAGTTTAGCAAGATACCGATGGATGTTTTTGAATAAAGTTCAATTTAATTAATACAACACAAACAGTTCATTTATCAAATTAAATTTCATTAGAAAACCTCCATCGGTTTCTTACTAAACTTCAACTATATCCGACGACCCTGGTTATTTATCTCTTTTGGTGACTGTACATGGCAGTAGATATACATTCATATCGTAAAAAATATTTGGACGAGTATAACGAAGTAACCAGAGAAAAAACAGAGGTATACGTTAGTGTATGAAATCTTTTTCTTCGCCACTTCCCCGGCGTTATCAGTGGCAGCGCTGAGGTCAGTTTGGCTGCAGTTTTGGGACACAGAGGGCAAGATAGGAGGTGGAGCATAGTTTGTGAAACAGCTCCACATCCACACCCTGCTGCCGTTCCCTCGAGGTAGTCCCACTTTACAAGGTTTGACTTACACCTTCCCACTTGGGTTCGGTGGCGGTTCAGGGACTTTCAAGTGGACCACGGAAGGTTATACTCTGCAGGAAGATGCTCGTTTGGTGGTAGATAGTGAGTAGGTGTGGGGTGCAGGTGTATGGAATGAACGCCAACAACCACGTGACCGCGTTCCCTCTAAATGACAGTTTTTGTTCAATCTGAATCTATCAAAAATATAAAACATTTTTTTATACTTAATATAAATAAGGATTTTTTACATGACGATGCCTTTTTATGTCTGTTTCTGTTCTGGATTGAATCGAATTCGGTTTGAATAATTATTAAGGTAACATTAATTTGAATCAAATTCGATTGAATTTAGTACCTCGTTTTCGTGAAAATGCTCTAAATAGGCATATTATTAACAAAAGGGGCTATTCTTTCATATTTGGTATTACTATAAGCCTAAACTCGTTCCTTTTTTTTTAATCTTTTCACCACTTTCAACATTTCATTCAAAATACGTCTTTATAATAATTATATAAGGTCTGTTATTCTTTGTTGCCATTCTCAAAGTCACAATACTAATCTAGGTCGCTAATAATGATGAATAATTGGTACTATTTTTACGATACTTAAGAATACTTAAATCGTGTAATTGTCGTGCTTTGGCAGGCGAAAGGTGATTGTTTATAATAGCTAAAATAAATAATTCTTGGCTAAGCTTAGTATAAAATTCAAAATACATTTTAATAAATATAAGTAAGCTATTTATTGGGGGACCACGCATTTGGATCATATTGATTTATTATATGAACAGTACCCAGTTTGCCTAAAATGTTAACATTAGCCGGACATTGTAGACTAAGCATGCTGGCTAAAGTAGTTAATTTCTTTGTTAATCGATCCCTTTATTTTCTATATATATAAATAAAACAAAGTCGGGTTAGTTACACTTTATATAACTCAAGAACGGCTGGGCTGATTTTTATGATCTTTCTTTGATTTGTTGGTTCTGTATACCCGCCCCTAATAGCAGAATAAAACAAAGGGAAAAATTCAAGAAAAGAAAAAAAATATAATTCATTTCAACTTTTATTTATTCTGAGGCGGTACGAAGTTCTCCGGGTCAGCTGGTTTCAAGTAATACTTAAATCAAGCAAACTTTAAAGTATTATTTACAAACGTATTTATTATGAAATAATTAAGACCATACTGCCTAGTCTGAAATTCTTAGCAAGTTAATCCTACGAAATTGATTATAAAAGTTCCCCTGTTAGCATTATTTTAGTAAAATGACAATAGAACATTACGTGGATAGAAAGCGCAAATTATATAAAAATAATTAATAATAATAATTAATAATTAGAAATTTCTGAAACATTTTCTTTTTGCACGTCCGTCATTCATTGCAAGGGAAATCACTATCGCGTTCGTCTTAAAAAAAAAAACACCCCATTTAAAAAACACAGTTGAATTTTGGTAAGGGTTTGGTTGGTGTGTGGTATCGTATTACCCAGTAACTGAGTTGTGGAGGTCAGATAAGCAGTCGCTCCATGTAAAATACTGGTATTCAGCTGCGTCCGGTTAGACTGGAAACCGACCCCAACATAGTTGGGAAAAAGCTAGGCAGATGATGAGCTGAATTTTGGTAAGAAAATCAAACCCGTTTTTGTTATTTCTGAAACACACTTGCGTGCAAAAAAATCGACCCACTCCGTGCTCTTTTATTTGACAGACGATATCTCAATTTATTAAATAATAAATAAATAATACCAGCCTATTATTGCCTCACGGCAAGGCCGACGCCTCTTATGATCTCTTTGAAAAAGCACGAACTTTGACCACTACGCTTGCTTAAGACTAGTTGGCAATTTCAACCCCTAATTGCGTAAAACATTTTCAATCACAATCCGAGTGTTTGAAGGAAATTCTTAATACATTGCTTTATAGGTTTGAAAAATTCGTCTGCTCAACAACGTTAACAACGCAATGCACGTTTTCGAACTGTCAAAATGAAAGCCATTCCTACTGGTAGTGTGTTACAGATTTACCCTGCTGGTTTCCTCATAGTGAATATAATGTAATTTCTGGATCGTTAAACCCGTGTGTATTGAAATGTTTTATTATTATGTGAATTCTATCATCCACGTCTTATTCTATTCGTCTCTTAGATAGGATACAATTATAATAATAAAGATAAATTAGTGCCTGAAATACACGCGCGCAGAACACTTATACACTTATTAAATTCCAAAGTTAGGTATAAAGTAGATAGATCGCTTCAAGAATTTAAAGCTATGGTGGGGATTAGTTTAGGGACTTGCTAAGTTTCGAACGTAGATAGGACCGCGGGAAGCATGCAATTTCAATATGGGCATATTATACAGGGTTATTGGTAAAACATTAACAACCTCTCGAGACTATATTACTGATATCATAAACAACGACTTTTGTTCTATGAATTTTATTAATTCAACAGATTTTAATTCATCAGACTTTCATACAAAAAAATAAACATAACTCAATTCAACGAATTGAAATATTCGATTTTCTGTTACAAACTCTACGCGAAGCAAGAGAAAGGGCTAGTTAGGTAAACAAACTGCCGTGTCTAGTACAAAATTCAGCGAAGGGGAGCGGGATTAGATAGCACAACGAAATCTTAAAGGTTTGTTTTTGGTAAATGTATTTTGTTTTGTAAAAAGTTATAGAACAAAAGTTGTTATTTATGATGTTAATAATCCAGTCCTGCAAGGTTGTTAGTGTTTTACCAATAACCCTGTATATTTTGAAAAATCATGGAGTGTTCACAAATTACAAAGTAATTGCGAAATCAACGACAAGAATACCGTAAAAGATATATTTTGTACAGGACGCAATAAAAAGACAACGTTAAATAGACTAGAGAACGTTAGTAAGATTGTTATTAACTTTTCCGTAAGCTTAAGCTATTTAGAGTTTTGAGCGACCAAGAGCCCAGTATATCTTGGATCAAAATGTAGACATGTAATGAAGACATTTTGTAATACTTATACGTAGCAAGGACATCGACTCCCAAACTGTTAAACTCAAACAAAGCATTTATTTCATTGAATTGTCAAAATTAAATAGTCGGTCAGTTCCAATGCCCATTCCAAAACGTAGATCTCTATGGCGAAGAACACATGTTACCAGATTCAGTACAGACTCCAGCACATCAAGCTACTACAATCTGTCAAATTTCTTTAATAGATTTTCAACTTTATCGCTAAAGCATTAGATTCAAGGTTGATTGGGAAAATTTGACAGTTTCGGGTAGCTTGATGTGCTGGCGTCTGTACATGATTCTGAACAACAACTGCGTCGAAACAATTGGTCGGTAATAAAAAAATAGCTGTTTCATACACTTTGACCGCGTTGGTATTGCATTTTTCTATGAAACAGCGGATTCTTTTTTTTATAACCGATGAAAAATGTCTACGATTTCTTGAATGCTGAAATCATGGTTACAGTTCGCGCGTCGATGTCCCTGCTACCCTGTTTATGAGTGACCAAGAGCCTGGTATATTTTGGATCAAGATGAACGAAGAAATTTTTTAATGACAGATTATATTTATTGATCATCAGTGAAGAATATACCGAGTCTCTGTTACCTTATAAGCATAGTTATCAAAATTATCTAGGAAAGTCCAACTCGATTTAAAAAATCAATTTATATCAAAATTCCCGCCGATTCCGCTGGTGTTGTCTTAATATGTAATAGGAAATAATAATAATGAACAAATATGAACCATATCATTTGACATAATGTAGGTACATTATTATTGCACATTGCTAGTTAGAGAAATAGTTATATACAGACTATTATTTAATCGACGACTCGCACTACGACTACAGCCGGTCTATTCTGTAAAAATCTCACCGTGAAAACTTAAGTGAAGTGTGTTGTCATTCCACCTGATGCTGGGGATTGACACTATTGACAGTTCACTTCACCTAAGTTTTCACGGTAAGATTTTTCAGAATACTTCGGCTGGGCTTCCGTTTAACTAAGACAGTACGACGGTACCTGAGGGGCATTGCACGGTGTGGAAGGTGTGTTCACGCCCGTCTGCGGGCGAGTGACTGAGCTCTAGCGACACGTCAGCCTGTAGATAAAGCATGGTATAGATTAACTGAGCAGTGGTGGCTACTGGGCCACCTACAACTAGTAGTTGGGTTGTTGGTCGTAGGATCAAACCCGCTTTAATTTGTGTAAATTATTTAATCACCACTACTCTCAAAACGGTGAAGCAAAACATCGTGAGGAAACCGGCATGTCCTAGAACTAAAAATTCGAAGACGTGTCTACCAACCCGCACTGGGCCCACGTGGTAGATTACAGCCCGCTCCCTCTCACAGAGAGGAGGCCTGTGTCCCAGCAATGGGAACATTATAGGCTGATTATGCTTGTCTGTTACAATACTATACTCGGTCGACGGCCCTCCCGCATCGCGCATCTTCCTCAGGCTCCGTTTGAGCTGAGCGGTAGGCCTGTAATAGTTAGTCGCACAATTCTCGATTATAGTCGAGACACAAGTAATGTTAAGTAATATAAAAAAATCGGTACTATCGAATACACCCAAAGACGCTTTATAAAGCTTAAAAAATAATAAATTTTAATAGTATTAAGGAGTAATCATTTTATTTACAAGTGAAGTATTTGTACGTCTACCATTTTATTTATGACTGTTGGTTTTCTTCAGATGTTTAAAGGAATTGTTCATTTTTTATGCATGAAAAGAAAAAAGTACATACAGTAGCTATTGCATTTTACGTGCATTAAGGTTCGGTTTATTTTGAACCTTATGGTAGTGGAGTTAAGGATCATTTTTACGGATACTCGTTAAAATGCATCAACGATGTTTTTTTAATTCCTTGTATTCTTTTTTTTCTGTGCAGACCATAAACTATTATTTAAATGAATATTATGATTAATAATATTATTTATTTCGTTCTCTTTGTGTTTAAATTGTCATATATTTCAGTATTTATTTAGGGTGCACACTTTAAAATTTTTAAGCTTTCCAGTGTAGAAAAATATTACAACCCAGTTTAGCATTTAAATTACGTTATGAGTACACCAAAATATTTATTTGAGTTTATATTGTAAGGATAAACTTAATTTAATGGTGCATATAAGTGTTGTTATAGTTTTATAAAGAGAGCAGTATGTTTCATAGTATTTATGTGGTACTTATAATTGGTTGCTAATATAGTAAAAATCTAGCATGTATATGAATATTGACAGTGCTCTTATGAAAAAAACAACGATTTATTAATAAATTATACAATAGTAATTTCTTTCTTAATTAATTTTTCGGCCGGTGTTTGTTTGAGTTAAAAATGTTACAACTTGGTTTTGATATTATTCAAAAGTGGGCCAAAAAATACAAACGGCTTCAAATTTTGTCCATAACATGGGCCAAAAATACAAACGGCTTAACATTTTGCCTATAACATGGGCCAAAAAATACAAACTGCTTAAAATTTTGCCTATAACGGGCTAAAAATACATACGGCTTAAAATGTTGCCTAATAACTAATGAAGAGACAATATTATTTATGTTCATAGACATCCATATAAATGTCGGTTAATTGTCTAGCAGGTACTTTTTAACATATTATTGTTCTATTTTAAAATTTATCCGCAAACTGTCAAACTGGCCTTTAAATATCTATATATCAATGTTTTTTTTTTTTTTTTCTAAGTAGAGTTTATCCTGTACCACTGTGCTGTTACCTCTTCGAACAACTAGATAAATAATGTACTTACAAAAAAAAAACATTATCATGATACGTTGGTGCCTTTCACTATATTTTAAATGTTGTTGATATACATATAGGTAACGTTTTGAAACAATGTATGTGGAAAATATGATGAGAAAAAAAGTGTATGTTGAAAATTATAATAATAATTTGTATGTGTTGTTGATCTCTGTCCTAATTGCATTTGTCATCAAAGTTTTATTTTTATTATCACGGTTATATTATTAATTAGTTAAGAAAAAATTGTGCGTATTCTATGGTTGTTGTTTTTGGTGTAGGTTAATGTTTTTTTTTTTTATATTCGCAAAGGTAGTCACTGTTTGTCTGGGTTTAACCGAGTTGGCGACTGGATAACGTAAAAGAAAGTAAAAGTACGTCTTTTTTACAAAATGTTTGCTCCATGAAAAAGTATTTCATTTCAAATTGATGTTATTTACTTTAAAAGCAAATGTCAACTTAATTCTATTGTAAATTAAGTTGATTTTAGAATGACTAGTTCTATTAAAGAAGGTCATAAAAATATTTGAAGTTTCAGTGCCAACTGAACTTTGTGTGGGTATCAAAGTTGTTTTTATAAAAAAACACATTATTTGCTTACTAAATTGAGGGTACAGTATACCAATAAAGATAGAAAACTGTCAGTTTTGACATTACTGTCAGCTTTTCACGACTTGTTTGTATTGGTGGAGTAGATTGAACTAATGCTTAGTGAGACACCAGTGACTAACTTTGTTTAGAATTGGTCTATTTTTATTTATAAGCAAATGAGATGAATTGTTATTATTGAGAGCGTCGTTTTTATGTGAATGTTAACACGTGATAACTTGTGCGAGATTTACATCTCTGATTTGCAAAACAGCCTCTTTTGTATGCGATGAAACAATAATAAAATTATACAAAAAATATATTTAACTTTTTTATTTACTTAGTTTAGTAATTTCATATTTAATTATTCATTATTACGTTCGGATTGACTAAGTGATGTCAAAAAACCTACCTTAAAAGTTGTAGGTCTTGTTATTCAGAAAATGTTGTAATAATATCAACTTTGTTCAAGGCTACTTACTGCATAAATTAAGTAATTCTCGCTTCTAAAAATGATAAGATGACGTCATGGTACATGCTGTACCATCTGCTGCCAATCTACATTACTAATCACCATCGCCACCTACAGTCCGTTTACTCCATGGTAACAATATGACGACAGTTCCCTTGTGTAGTTGCCCGTTGGCCTCATGGTCGCAGGCGCAAATGTTGAGCGTTGAGGCTTCGATTCCTAGGTCGGGCTAAGTGACAGCCCAGAGTTTGGAAGTTAGCGGTGTACCGTTGGTCCTGCGCCTGATCTCTCTCCGGTCGTGTCGGATTGCATGGCGTACCATCGGACTATGAGAGTGAGGGAAGTGAGAGAGCACTTATGTCTGCGCACACACTTGTGCACTATAATATCTCCCGCGCCGAAAGCTAGACTAAGACTAGCCGCCATGGGCGAATACGGTCTGGAGAACTATGATTGTGTAGCAGTAAGGGCGGTTTTACCGTACGCCAGCTACAAAAAGTTGATGGTACTGATCAATCTTGGTTAAGTCTTAAAGTAAGGTTATCTTACGTCAGTAGTATTTATGTACTACTATAACCTTTATGACCTCTAAATACTGTGGGACAAAGACTGGTTTTGGGATCTCGATATATGCTTTATTGGCCCCATTAAGTAAGAAGTATTTTCAATTCGTCTCTTATTTTGTTACGTACTTAGTTTGTATACGGATAAATAGTTTATACCTGTTAAACTTATAACTGATTAAACCAAGTATGTCATCGCAATAGCAACCAAGTGGCTTCAGCAAAGGGTGGTAAAAGAAATATTTTCTGTTTGTTAAGTAAAGAAAGGTAGGTAAATCTTTATTTGTCTATTTAATTTATAGAATGTTTAGTTCTCTTAGGGAAAAAATCAGCCCTTAGAGCAGGACACATTGCGCCATAATACAATAGCGTGCAAAAAATTCAGAACATAGGTTTGAATGATTTTATCTTATTCAATGGATAACAAAAAAAAAAACAATCGACGATCCACCGAAATTATTATGAGTTTGGAACTGTATGGCTAAACCACTATCTGAGTCATTCAGAGCGTTGTTGATTTAGCATAACGGTGCAGGTATACCTAGGTCATTATCTAACGATATCAGAAGGCCAATTCTCGTAATTTAAAACGTTCAAAATCTAGTCGCAGTCTCATCCCGGCGACAAAGAAACGTCAAAAACTTGTCAAAATGTAGGGATATTAGAGGTATTTTTGACAGATTGAGTCTGAGATCAGACTGTGAACGTTCTTAAAATACGAGAATTGCCCCTCTGGGGTACCCACCACTCCGTGTACGTTACCCGATTACGTTAGAACGTATAATTGGTGCCTTATCTGCTGTAAATGTGCCCCCACATACTACTTTCTCCCACTTCTTCTTTCTTCAGGGCGTAACAAACGACGTTTGGTGGTACTATCGTGACGTCCACGGCATCCATCTTTGCAACAATGTTCACATTTTCCCCGAAACGTGAAGCGCAGGGATGACGAGCAGATGTTCTCCCACGGACTCCCACCACATCCTGACTGCTTCCCTGCTGTGCTGTGGTTGGGTGATCATTGTGTACAGATACAGGGAAATGTTGATGCCAGTACTGGATAACACAGAGAGTAGGTAAAGCGTGACACTGTAGGGTACCATATTTGTTGACATTTTTGTTTGCATAAGGGTCCCCTACCCATATATGTATACTGCTTTAATCGTGCGTGGAAACTTTGAAAAAAAAAAACAAAATGGCAGGGGTTGGATATGCCAGCTTCTATAGAAAAATGTTCGAACGCCTTTACTGTTTGTGCAATGTAACACACGTAAAACATTGTGCTTTATACTAACGACCAGGACCCACGACTCCTGTACAGTTGCATGCACCCGCATGCAACTGTACAGGAGTCGTGGGGTTATTTAAAGTTGTTATAACACAACTTAAAACTAAATTTACATGAAAAAACTGTTTTTGTAAAACGTCAGTAAAAATTGGAACTTTGACCTTCAATGTCTCCGTAACCAGAAGGTCCCCAGGTATGGCCCAGTTGTAGCACCAATATTTATTGGTAGAAATTATAATAGTTAATTAGTTTTTGTTTTAGATGACGAAGGCGTTTAAGAAAGCTAAGTTCGACCGCCCGCTGCTCTTTGTCTACATACCGATACAGTTCTACACAAGGCTATACCTGTTTCTGCTGAATTTATACAGGTAATTATTTATTATTATTACACATCTCATTGCTAAAATATGTCATGTTAATTACATCGATTTACCTGTTAGCTGACGTTCGCGCGACCGTAAAAAATCGTGGCGGGATCATTTCGCGCACTGGATTTTCAACGCAATGGTTAGCGCCGAGAGTTAAAAATCCAATAGTGTGGTTTTTTGTCGCGTTGGGATGCGCTCTGTTGGATTCTCAATTCTTGGCTCAACACCGAGAGTTGAAAATGCAGTGCGCGATAAAATCCCGCTGCGATATTTTTACTTCCGTGCGGCATTATCAAAACATTCCATACAAACCAAGCTTGTAGTGCACCGTTTACTCGCACTACGACAAAAATGACGTATAGCAATTTTGCCTGTGGACAGCAATGGTGGCCAAGTGGTAATGGCCCCGACTTACGAGTCGTAGGTTCGAACCCAGCCAGGCGCTTTACTTTGAGTACATAATTTCATCACCTCTGCTCTCAAAAACGGTGAAGGAAAACATCGTGAGGTAACCGGCATGTCCTAGAGCCAAAAATTTAAAGACATGTGACATCTGACAACCCGCACATGGTAGATACCACAGCCCATTCCCTCTCGAAAAGAGCCCTGTGTCCCAGCAGTGGGAACATTATGGGCTGAATATGCTATACTATTTCTATTTTTTGTTGGTGCAGTGGTTAAGCGATTGACTGCTGCGCTGCATGACGCGGGTTCGATTCCCGCTCGGAACAAATATTTGTATGGCCTACAAGTAGTTGTTCCGGGTCTGACTGTTTGTGTATGTGAGTTTAAATGTTTGTAAACGCACCCACAATACAGGAGAAATTCCTAGTACAGGGCAATGATTCAAAAAAAAAAAAAACTCCCTGCGACACTCGTTCGCATTTCATTTAAGGGCAATTACATGCCGAAAATGCGTCACTGCGATACCTCGATGACACCTTCATGTAAAACAAATACATGCTAATAGACAAGGGCGCTCATGCCGAAGGATCTTACTTATTGCGATACATCGCCGGCTGCTTGAGGGTTTACCTCGATACGTGGCATGTGCGTGTGTGTCTATTAGCGTGCATGATGACTTTAAAGATTATCATTCTGTAAACATATACTAGTTACGCGTTCGCGAATCATAATTTGTTCAACATACAACCTGACACCACAGACCTAGGATATATGGTCAGTGCCTGACACTGACCTGCAATTTGCAAAAAAAAACGTAAGAAAATTTGAATTTCGCGGGCTACAAAGCGCATTCCATTAAATAATAATCTTACAATTTACTTTTAGGATGAACGCGACTTATGAAGCTCAAGTTCGGAAGTGTCAGATGATGGTACAATTTCCGACTACGGGCACTAGAGCAGTGGACATAATAATTGCTCATTAACAAAAAGGTAACCAGAATCAGAGGAGGATGACGAATAGTCTCAACGCAAGTGATCTTAATTAAAAACGTTAACAATGGTGCCGATTCCCTTGTTCACAAACTAAACTAAATTTAAGTTCAGTGCATCTTTTTCTTTCTATTTCATTAAAAAAAGGACAGAAGATAAATATTAGTTTAGTCCTGTCAAATTTAGATACTCCACAGCAAGTTCAGACGTGATTAAAAACATGGCTACTAAAAATACGTCAATTTACGTCAGGCGTTGACTAATTTGACAGGACTAAACTAATATTTATCTTCTGTCCTTTTCTTAATGAAATACAAAGAAAAAGGTGCACTGAGCTTAAATTTAGTTTAGTTTGTGAACAAGGGAATCGGCGCCACTGTTAGTGGTCAACGTCATAGCACTCATAGCGCCTAAGGGCTGGTGCAGATTTGAAGGCCAATTCTCGTAATTTGAAACGTTCAAAATCTAGTCGCAGTCTCATCTCGGCTACAAATAAATGTCATTAACTTGTCAAGAATGTAAGAAAATTAGAGGTATTTTGGACAGATGAGACAAATAAAACTGTGAACGTTCATAAAATTAGAGAATTGCCCCTCAGGTGAAGCGCAGTGAGCGCAGAATTCCCGCCAAAAAATTTTGAAATTGTTAGGTAGGTACTGTTAAAATAAACTCAAGTGTAAAGCAAGTAAACCAGTTTTTATTTCTGTAAATATTGTAGTATAAATAGGTAATAAATAGCACATAAAACTTTAGTTGTATTTTTTTTTTCAAATAACTACTTAGTGCCTACTATGTTTTACGACACTGGTTATTTAAGAAATCCCCCGTAGGTATTAAATAAAGTTTATGACTGTTGCGACATAGTGAGATTTTTTAAACGAAAGAATCGAAATCTCGCTAGAAAATTTTTATGGTAAAGTATAAAATGAGTGACTGCAACTAACTACATCTATCGCAGTAAACGTGAACTACGCAATGCAACGGTAACGCTGACTATATTATGAACGAAGGATACAAGGAATTTAATATTTCTATAAGAAGTAGTCTTGGTACATTGTTCACCGAGGGGAGAAAGTGACCGATTACTAATGAGGATGCAGCCAAGGGCCTAGTACACACGAGTTGGGAAAGAAACAAAAAAAAAAAACAAACAAATAATAATTTTTTCATCCCACCATCTCGGAAAGAGTATTTTTAATCTTCAATATCTGAGTGGAAAAGCCGTTTTTATTCTCTAGAGGATAAAGTAAATTGAATTTAGAACATCGTGTGCACTAAGTTTGTGAATTAAAAAAAAACATTAAACCTATTTACTGCTACCTCTATGGTGCCGAATATGTCATACAACTTTTTTTAAATTTTTAATAACTCAGACTCGGAACCTTCTTGGTGTTCTTTTTTCAATTTGCTTTGTACGCGGTTCTTTACGCGGCATTTTTTCACGTCATTGTTAAACCTTATATTAAAAACAAGAAACTTGAAAACAAGTGAAAAAACTAAAATGAGTGATTCTAGCGACGAGGAAGTTTGCTTGACGCCTTTGCATTTAGTCATTTCCTCGCTGAGGTGAAATGAAAAGTTACGTGTTGAACTCGAGTGCAAAGATTTTTCACCTCGTGCACATTAAACCTATTTACTGCTACCTCTATGGTGCCGAATATGTCATACAACTTTTTTTTAATTTGTTAAAAACTCAGACTCGGAACCTTCTTAGTGTTCTTTTTTCAATTGGCTTTGTACGCGGTTCTTTACGCGGCATTTTTTCACGTCATTGTTAAACCATAAATTAAAAACAAGAAACTTGAAAACAAGTGAAAAAACTAAAATGAGTGATTCTAGCGACGAGGAAGTTTGCTTGACGCCAACAGAATTGACTGAAACTGTTAATAATGCGCAAATGAGCTTTCTCCCTCAACAATCACGCGAGAAGTATTTAAAACAGTACGATATGTTCAACACGTGGCGACTAGCAAAAGGAGCCAAAACTTTCTCAGAAAACGTTTTGCTGGCATATTTTATAGAATTATCCGAGAACAAGAAAGCAAGCACTCTATGGAGTACGTATTCGATGCTAAAAGCAACAATAAAGATGAAAAAAGACAAACATATCGATACCTATCCTAAATTAGTGGGATTTTTAAAAAGAGCCTCATCTGGTCGTCAACCAAAAAAATCGAAGGTTTTCACAGTATCTGATATTGAAAAGTTTCTTAACGAAGCACCCGATTCCGTATATTTGGCGGCAAAAGTAAGTCAGTTGCACATTCAGTATCAACTTAAGTATATTAATCTCAATTAAATAGTATACTTAGTTGATGTTGATAGGCATAATTATGCGTTCATATCAATTTTATTCATTTATCTACTACAATACTCTTTACGTTACAGGTTGTTCTTATTATTGGAATAAACGGAGCATGTCGAACTAATGAACTAACACAACTTAATGTCAAAAACATTGAGAAACATTCAGATGACTTACTATTAATTAATTTACCTAATACAAAGACAAAAAGAGACCGCAACTTCGTCATTCGCAAGGAATACGTAACGATTTTCTTAATTATACCTTAGTATTACTTTGTTATAATTTAAAGATTATTCTGTAATACTTACCTGTCATAATGTAGTAATTAATACCTAAACTGAAATAAAAGTGTACCTATCTTGTGATTGTAAACGTTTTTTTTTGCATTTAGTCATTTCCTCGCTGAGGTGGAATGAAAAGTTACGTGTTGCACTCGAGTGCAAAGATTTTTCACCTCGTGCTCTTTTGATTCCCTCGCTAACGCTCAGGATTCTAATTTTGAATCACTCGCTGCGCTCGTGATTCAATTTTAGAATCCTTCGCTTGCTCGGTCATCAAAATTGAACACGCGGTTAAAAAGCAACTTTGCACTCTTGTATAACAAATAACTATTTTGTTACAGTTATTAAAAACTCAGCTCATTGAATGATCAGCAAAAGTATGTGACCAGTATCATTTTGCACTTGGTGATACGTGACTTTTGGCACTATACTATATTTAATTGGGTTAGTAAACTAAATTGCCCTAAATTAAGAAAAAACACAGCACGTTAACAATGGATTTCCATACACTTTTTCGACCTGCAAATTTGTACAACAGCAATGACGTACTTTCTTAAGGTACTTTCCGATCTATCCGAGCAGGTATAGTTTATAATAATATATTTATTTGCATACAAACATGGTATAAAAAGATAGGAAAAGTATGTATAGGTACTTAAACTCAAAATGTGACTTCAGTATGGATAATGTTTCAAAAAAAGTGCCAAATGAGGACGATAAACTTATTATATACTAGCTGACCCGCGCCCACTTCGTTGGGCGGTAAACATTTTAACTTGTGATGAAATTATGAGTGTGGTTCGGTTAGTATTGAGTGCTATCGTGCTCTGACTGTAACTGCCCGCTGTCTTTCTGTTGCTAGGCGTTGCGCATGCTCAGCGCTAGATTCCCGAGCATACGGGCCTGCGATGTTCTCACTCTTTGGTTAGCGAGCCGCTGCGAACGCTCAGCGCTAGTCTCCCTATCCCTTGTTGCTGAGACATGCTGCCTTAAATCATTGAGACGCTGCGCACGGTCAGCGCTAGATTCCCGAGCACGGGCCTGCGATGTTCTCGCGCTTTGGCTAGCGAGCCGCTGCGAGCGCTCAGCGCTAGACTCCCTATCCCTTGTTGCTGAGACATGCTGCCTTAAATCATTGAGACGCTGCGCACGGTCAGCGCTAGATTCCCGAGCACGGGCCTGCGATGTTCTCGCACTTTGGCTAGCGAGCCGCTGCGAGCGCTCAGCGCTAGACTCCCTATCCCTTGTTGCAGAGACATGCTGCCTTAAATCATTGAGACGCTGCGCACGTTCAGCGCTAGATTCCCGAGCACGGGCCTGCGATGTTCTCGCGCTTTGGCTAGCGAGCCGCTGCGAGCGCTCAGCGCTAGACTCCCTATTCCTTGTTGCAGAAACATGCTGCGCTGCGCACGTTCAGCGCTAGATTCCCGAGCACGGACCTGCGATGTTCTCCAGCTTTGGTTAGCAAGCCGCTGTGAACGCTCGGAGCTAGATTCCCCAGCGCGTGCTTGCGAAATATTTTCTCTATTCCTCGAGTGGCGCTGATGATTTTCAAGAGCAGACTCTTCCGTACGGGTACGACGTACTCGAGCTGCTCTTGTCTGGGATGTCTGACGGGAAAGTTGTGATTTCCTTTTAGGCATGATAAACAATCGCTGAAACTGTCCGATATCCCAAAAACAGAAATACCACAGCTTAAAACTCGCAGAATGAGAACGAAGTATTGTTTGTGTTTTAAGAAACTGAGCAACCAAAACAATTTTGAAGACCAACAACGACATCCAACCAACCGCGTACAACACACCTACCTATCGACGAAAGTTAAATTTAATAATAACTGGAGAGGGTCATTAATCCGCGGAATCTTTACACCGCGATTCAGAAAAATGACGTAATTGCACAACGCCATCTATGGGTAAATGGATAAAACGTCCGTAAAAAGCATGTTCTAATGCGGTTCGTGAATGGACGGCGGCATTTTGCGAATTAATAATTTTATATTATCTTCGAAACTATTTAACCAATTGACATACTGTTTTGGGCAAATCGTATCTCTATGATGTTCTTGTGATCAAAATAATATTTTTTTCGATAAGCTTTAATATTTTGTTGTTTAAAAAATCGTCCGAAGGTAAGTACGTCGAAAAATACTTTTTTTAACACATAAAAGCTACTATATCTGCTAAAATATAAAAGATAGAAATATGGTGTCGCGGACTTTTTTGTAGAACTATTCAAAGCGGACCAGTTTGCTATACATTGTTTTCAATTATATACAACTGTCAAAGCAGCGCATGCAAATAACTCTGTTGTAAGACCTATTTTTTTCCGCCTGGCTAGACAAAAATTGAGGTAGTTCGGCTAATATGCATGATATCTTTATAGTTTATAGCCTATAGCACTCACGAATAATGTAGCTTTCTACCATTAAAACAATTTTTAAAATTGGTTCATTACTTCCGGAGATTACCCCCTACATACAAACTTACAAACTTACAAACAATTACCTCTTTATAATATTAGTAAGTAGTAAGTATAGAAGTATAGACTAGCTTCTGCCCGAGACTTCGCACGCGTGAAATTTATTGTTCCCCCGGCACACCCCGTCCCATCGCATCGTCTGCCCGAGCTATTACCTACTTCGTTATCGCTTAGCGTTCTTTCTTTTCTTTTTTTGACGTTCTGACTTTTTTTCATTTCGCTCGGCACCTAAGAGTCATAGCGTGATGTTAAATATCCTATTTTTTAGGTTGAACCGGTCAAAGTCTTCAACCAATCTTCAACAGTTCATGATCCCCCATTAATTGAGCAGTGTTATCAGGAAACAAAAACTAACGGCTCATGAACAGTTCACCAGATTCTAAATTGACCACATTCTCAACACACTGGATTCTCAACTCACCATATTCTCAATTCTTCAAAAGTACAATGAGAAACAAATTCTAAAATGTAACACAAATCTATCAATTAAATTATAATGAAAAATAATTAGTAAGCGGGTACTTCTATTTTAAAAGAAAGATAGAAAGAATAATGTTTATTTGAACACAGTTCATGAGATTCAAAATTTCATAATTTGTAAATTCATATTATTATTAGTCTGGTTTTCAAATCTCTTGGCTCTCCGAGAAATAATTATATACATTTTCAAATAGTTTACTCAAAACATGATGGGCTGCGCAAGCCCATGAGTACAAAATATAAATACAATTTTATTGAAATAATAATTAGTACTTATACGCTTATATTATTTATACCTTGTATTTGTGTTAAAGAACTTTATTTTAATTGTTAGCATCAATAGCATCAACATTACCTAATCTATATCTATACTTATAATAAATCTGTAGAAGTGAAAATTCTGTACATTGAAAATATCAAAAAAATAAATGGCAGGGGGTGTTACTAGACCGACACCGCACCCAAAAATGTGATTAAAAAAATTTTTGTCTGTCTGTCTGTCTGTTTGTTCAGGCATCACGCAAAAATTACCGGTTCGATTACGATGAAACTTGGTATAATTATTCTTTAATATCCTGGGCACCACACTGGGTACTTTTTATCCCGGAAAAGTATATACAATAAAAAACAAACTTAATTTTGCGGTTCGATCCCTAGACCCGATTACTGTACCAACCGCAAATAATAATTTTGTCGTAGGTTACGTTACCCGCAGTGGAGTTCACTAAAGTTATGCTCTAAATGTAGTGCTGAAGGTTGAATTTGGCTTGCACCGTTCGCAGCACGCGCGTGGCGCGCGGCCGCCACGGATCGCTACCGTATATAAGGATATTATAAACTTGACCGTTAGTAGAAGCTTACAAGTATTGGAGATAGGCGACTTCATTTCCCGCTTTAGCAGTCCTCTCTTTCTACCCTGTAGTCTGTCTCTTTCGCACACACCTCCCCTCCTACCAGGCGCGCGAGGTAACTGGTGATCCGAGCCTGATCGTCATTGGCGTGAAATTTCCCGTGCAGTTCACTTGTGCTAAGACTAATATTTTATTTACTACCTATTTTAATACCTATCAGTGATTCCAAGGAAGAACACACGTAAGTGCACAAGTGATTTTTATATTAAACGATGTTATCGTTCGTTTTTTAAAAAAAATGTTTTAACACGTTCTGGCGCGGCATAGGTACGGCTATAGCCGTGATTTTAACAATAAAACTTTGATTGTGCCTAGTGTACCGCGCGCGAACCTGTTAAAAATCTTTCGATTCATATAATTTTCTACCCTCATTATTTCTTTTAAGTATATGAATTCCTTATAGACGTCGTATGTTACTTAGGTTTTATTATATCCTTTTAAGGTAGTGTACCTAAACGCAGGAGCGTTAACATGGGGTCCGAGGTCCAAGATAAACCAGTGGCAACCGCTGGCGGATCGGGTACCAAACCGCAGAAATGTAAATCGCGTTTACGTGAACGGCAATCATCATTATCGAGCAGTAGTAGTAGTAGCAGCAGCTCGACATCATCATGTAGCTCCTCAAATCAAGGTTCAAAGAAAAGGAATTCTAAGCGCCGTCGACGGCATCAGTCTAAAAAACGAAGGCGTGACCGTCATCTTATTGATAAATTATCGAAAGATGTAGAAACGTTACAAAAAACCGTTCAGAGTTATGAATACCCTCCTATTTATAATTGTAACAGTGATAATGTTTCAATTGTAAGCCGAGATGTAGGTAGTGAGCTGTATAACGAATATTGCGTTTCGCAGGCGTCACCAATACCAAATTCTGAGTACCCGGTAGTTGTACCGGATTTATCTTTTGATATTGAAACAAAGTTAAAAGATCCCGCGATTCCAAAAACTCCAGCAAATTATTTAAACATGTTAGACGAAGTTCAGCGTTTTGGGCAAAACTCGTGGACTGATATTAGATACGCAGAAACACAAAAATTATATAACCATTCACCGGGATTTACAGAAATGGAATCAAACGAGGAGATAAAGGCGTATGATAATATACGCCACCTGGCCTATTCCGATAAATCTTACGCAGCTATTACATTCGGCATTTTGAAGCAAAAAGAGGTTCTAATAAGTAGTTTTCGTAGTTTAATTGCATGGTCTCAAACGCCTGATGCTATTCTTACTGATTTAAAAAATAAAATTGATGAAATTTTTCTAAAAGGAGAATTCCAGAAAGTTTCTCAGGACCTCTTACAAATGGCTTGCGGCCACAGAGCAGAGACCATAGAAATGAGAAGGAACGGTATCCTTAAGTACATTAGAGACCCTTTGGTAAAAACGGCTGTAAATAAAATCCCTCCTTCAAATACACACATTTTCAATCAGGAAGCTCTCACATCAGCCCTTGAAAAAGCAGGCGGTGTTAGGAAGGCATTCTGGCCAGTGAACAGGCCTAGCAGCGGGAATGCTTCGCGAGCAAAACCCATTAATTCTGCTTTACGTTTCCCCTCGCAGGGGCACGTGCGTAATGTGCCATCGCATGGTTACGATTACCCAAGCCATTGCTATGATGTATCAAGCAATATCCGTGGCCCTCACACTCAGCCCTCGCAGGGTAATTATCAAGGCTACCGTAACTACAACACGAAAGCACAAAACAATACTGGCCCAGACCAGCGCACTAGTAACTCTAACAATAGGAGTTCTAATAATAATTTTCGATCTCGCGGATCGCGACCCTCTCAAAGAGGTCAAAAACGTCGCTCGTCGCCTTCGGGCTACAGAGGCAACAAAAGGCAGAGACAATGACTCGCAACCTTTCCTAGCCGGACAGTTAGCACATTTTGTCAACCTGTGGAAGCAAATGGGGGCTCCTTCCTTTATATTACGCATAATAACAGGGTATCGCATACCCTTTCGGCAAAGACCTCCTTTGATAACATCGGCAAAGGCGATCGCCATCGCACCTTAGAATCAGAGGAGATGTCTTCAATCATTCGTCAAATGAAACATCAGGGCGTGTTGAAGGTAGCACCTCTCACTCCGAGCTTTGTGTCCTCCCTGTTCTTGGTACCAAAAACCGATGGATCATACCGACCTGTACTCAACCTACGGTTGCTCAACCACTATGTGCTATCAGAACGGTTTCGATTAATAAACATGTTCCGCGTCCCCGACTTTCTCCAATCTCAGGATTGGATGTGCAAGGTCGACCTTTCGCAAGCATATTTCCATCTGCCGATAGCAGAGTCACACAGGCGATTTTTACGTCTCCTTTACAGAGACGAGGTACTGGAAATGACATGTCTTCCGTTCGGGCTAAGTACAGCCCCGAAAACTTTCGCTTGTCTTACAAATTGGATTGCTCAAATTCTTCGAGAAAAAGGTCTGAGAATAATAGTTTATTTAGACGATTTTTTGCTAACACATCAAGACCCAAAGGTATTAGTCCAGCAGGTGGATCTGCTATTGGAGACGTTAGAAATCCTCGGATTCCAAGTGAATTACGGAAAGTCTGTCCTTGTTCCGCAAAAGTCTGTAACATATCTCGGAATTGTTTGGCATCCTTGGACAAATCACAAGCAACTACCACCGGAAAAGTCATCTGCCGTAATCAAAAAAGTCACACATGCTTTAATGACAGGCAAAATATCCCTAAAAGAACTACAAAGCCTGGTAGGCCTACTGAACTTTGCAAGCTTTGCGGTCCCCCGAGGCAGGTTAAACCACCGGTCAACTCTGAAGTTCCTAAACTCCCTACCCGAGTACACAGCCTCAACCAGATATGTGCTACCTCGCTCGGTGTTAGACGAGATGCAATGGTGGCTTCAACATTGCCATCTTTCATCCCCACTTCACATTCCACCTCCGACACATTACTTAACTACGGACGCCTCGGACATAGCATGGGGAGGACAGCTCGACAACCAGACCTTGTCAGGTGCTTGGAACACAGAGGAAAGATTTTTACACAGCAACGTAAAGGAGTTGTTAACCATTCTGAAAGTCCTAGAGTTACAAGCGACAAACATAGCGGGAGGATCAGTTCTCATTCAATCGGACAACCGATCTGCGGTATCCTATCTTCGCAACGAGGGCGGGACCAAGTCCCAGTTACTCATGAATGTCACATACAAAATTCTACGGATCCTGGACCATCATCAGATTCTATTCAAAATTTATTACATTCCCGGGAGGTTCAACAATCACGCGGATTGTTTATCCAGACACCGGCGGACCCCAGAGTGGCACTTAACATCGAGTTCCACAGAGATGATCTTTGCAAAAATGGGAATACCAGTGATCGACCTGTTTGCATCCAAGACCGCAAGAGTAATAGCGAATTATGCAACCCTAGACTTGAACGATCACGAGGCGATGATTCACGATGCTTTCAGCGCAACTTGGAATTTTCCTCTGGCATGGATATTCCCACCACCATTTCTTATTCCCAGAGTATTGATGCATCTCAATCAAGCAACAGGTCTGTACCTCATTGTAGTCCCACGTTGGGAGAAGGTATTCTGGCGGGCGGACCTGAAATCACGGGCAATCGCAGCCCCCTTCACCTTAACGAATCTGAAACAACTCCTAGTCGACACGTCGACGGGGCTACCACCCCCCAAAGTAGAGAACATAGTTCTAGAGGTCTGGAAATGTGGGGGTGGGAGGACAAAATAAAAACATGGGATTCTAGTCAGGTATCCTTACTTAAATCGGCGTGGCCTGCTTCGACGTGGAAAACTTACAAGGCACCATGGAATCGTTGGGTGTCATGGACAAAACAGCATAATATAGATCCAATGCATCCTGAAGCATCCCATTTAGCACAATTTTTAGCCGACCTATATATTAAATTTAGTTTCTCTTATAACACAATCGTCCTTCACAAATCAGTAATTTCCACTCTCTGTAATACAGAACTGTCTGGTAAATTAGGTGAAAATGTTCTTGTAAAACATATTCTAAAAGCAATATCTTTAAAAAATCCAATTACTCCAAAACCACCTATTTGGGACATTAACATACTGACCAATTTTATGAGTAATTATTCGGTAGACAATACAAACATTTTCCAAACTGTTCGACATACTGTAGCATTGTTATGCCTTTGTTCGGGTCGCAGGATTCACGACTTGACCCTTCTGGGAGTTGACAGAGATCAATGCATTATCAAGAATGACATAATTACTTTCTGGCCTCAATTTGGGTCCAAAACAGACTGTAGAGATTATAGACAATCAGGGTGGAGTCTCATGGCTAACACTCAAAATCAAAACTTAAATCCTGTATTTTGGGTTAATCAAACTATAGCCACTCTAAATGAAAGACGTAGAATTTCTGGTACATCAAATTTATTTATAAACTTGCGAGGTCCACCATCACCTGCCTCCAGGATGGTCATTGCAGGTTGGTTCAAATCGCTTCTGAAAGCAGCAGGTATATCTGCAACGCCGGGAAGTGTGCGTTCAGCTGTAGCCTCTAGAAGTTGGATTGACAATTTCTCCCTGGAGGATATTTTAGAGAAAGGGAATTGGAAATCTGTAAAAACTTTTCAAAAATTCTATCGTCGAGAGGTAATGGTTTCCTCAAGTAATAGTAATCCTAGCACGGATATTTCCAAACTTTTTGTTCCGGTTCATTGATTTTGACACTAGATACTTCATTATTGCAGTATTAAACTTTAGTCAATTACATTCAACTGATTATAAAATGATAAATTATCGTTTAATTATAATTGTTGATTAATTATAAAATTGTCTACGTTTATAAGTTTGTCATGTGATCATATAATTAATTATTTAAAAATAGAAGTCTCTTCACACACTACCTTTTCATTTTATTTTACTTATTTTTATACACATCTACTACTTTCATGGTACTTTATTGATACATAAATCCAATCACATTGGCGTTATTCCTTTAAATCACCAGGCGATAACAAACAGCACCCTAATTGCGTAACACACAATCAATAGTAATCTGAATCATTTTGAAGCAAATTGCTAATCCATTGCTTCATAAGTTCGAAAAATTTGTCTGCTCAACACGTAAATAACGCAATGAATGTTGTTGAACTGTCAAAATGAAACCGATTCCGATTAATTGTGTGTTACGCAATTAGGGTGCAGGTCTCAATACTTGTAAGCTTCTACTAACGGTCAAGTTTATAATAGAAGCGTTTTACCTGAAATAAAACGATTATTATATACTTACCTTAGTAGAAGCTTACTTTTAATCTCTGCCTGGTGGTATTTCGACACAATGACGATCAGGCTCGGATCACCAGTTACCTCGCGCGCCTGGTAGGAGGGGAGGTGTGTGCGAAAGAGACAGACTACAGGGTAGAAAGAGAGGACTGCTAAAGCGGGAAATGAAGTCGCCTATCTCCAATACTTGTAAGCTTCTACTAAGGTAAGTATATAATAATCGTTTTATTTCAGGTAAAACGCTTCTATTTTTTGAACTTTGATTTGAACGGACGTGTTGAGTGGCGAGCGTTCGTTCTTATTTTAACTGCTACTTGCAATTCTAAACCGTGTTTTTCAGTGCGACCTTTTTATTTCTATTAGTTTTCCGAGTTATTTAGGTTTATTTTTATAAGTCGTAGGTATAGATTTTAATTTTAAAGTATAGGTAGTATATTTGATAGTGTACGTAGTGACCGTAGGCATAGTAAAAGTAAACAGTAGGACATCTTCCTACATTCGCACCGCGCGCGGTTTGTATGTGAGCGCGCTCGTACGTATGCGTCGTCGCACGCACACACTGACAAAATTTATCGCTGCTAAAGGTGCGCCAGTCCTGGCTGTCGCGCCCGCGCACGCTTCGCCGCTGCCCTGCTGCTCGTAATAAATAATTTGTACGTGTACCTACCTACCTCCTTTAACTACAAAGACTTCATAATCATTTAATTTTATTTGAATAAATACATGATTCAGTAAAACCACGTTTTTATTAGTCATATATTTCGATCGTAATTTTTCAAATAACTAAACAGATAACATGACGTAGGCAATGAAAAAAATGTAGTCGGCTCTGGTCTATGTACTTACACATGGCTACACGTCAAGCTATACAAAACCAGTTTGTCTTGGCCTCACTTTGCATGATATTTTCTCACAATGAACGGTCAGCTAATACTACTGGTTTTGCATAGCTTGATGTGTAGCCGTGTGTAGAAAAAATAATTTAAAAAAACTTTGTATTAAAGGTCCCTGATGCTTACCCTACAGGGGAACATTGTTTTGTATAGAGATTGGTTATGCATTTTTGACGATTGAATAAAGTATAAGTGACAGCCCTACGAGTTTAGGCTATTATCGCTCGCTCGGGGCTTGAGTTGGCCTACTTGTTTGCTTTTATTATGCCGTAGGTTATTTTATAATACTGTTAGGTAAGATTAGTCATTCGTATAGATATTACTTTTTAGGGATTTTGCTTATTTATTGAGTTTAGTTATCATCAGAAATAGGTTTATTTAGGTAGGTAGGTATTTTATTTTCTGTTATTGAGTTTTTTTTTTTTTATTATGTAGGTACTTAGGTAAGGATATCATATAGGTACCCTCATAATCATCACTAATGAGACACAATTGGTTTTCTATTGTAATTAGCCACAAAGGGCCCGCGAGATAGATGGCATCCTGGGGAAGCACATACATTTTATCCTGTTAGCACGTTCCCGTGGGAGAATTTCCGACATCCACGCGGGCGAAGCCGCGGGCAGAAGCTAGTTCAATAATACTTTTGTACTTAGATTAACCGTTCGATCATACTGCGACATTTCTGTACGTACCTATTGCAAATCGTAAACAATCTGTTACGTCTTAACTATACAATATTTGGTGAACTGATAATCTGGTGAGTAGAATCGGGTAAGTTGAGAAACAGGTTAATTGATAATCTGGTGGGTAAAGAATCTGGTGAACTGCTCATGAGCCAAACTAACACACGAAATAAGACCACGTCATGATGAATAAAATTACTTGGAATTATTCGCATTTATTTAATTTTCTTTATATTTAATCGTGTTTTATATTTAAAAAAAAAATAAGTTTGTAAAAAATTAAAAAAAGCTTCTATTTTTAGACGTCAAAAATCCAAACAGCATTCATCAGGTTTTATATGGCAACTTCGCTTCAATTATCTGTCACTTTTTTCTCAATGAAGCCGTGAGGTGCTCGTACAAATTGTAAAAATTGAATTGGATTTAATTAAAATAGTAATCAAAACAGAATACAGTGCCAAATATGTTGAGGTATTACCTCGACAAGTTTTGGAATGAAGACGTGTGGTTGCCGCCGAATACAACATGGGCAGACATCGCTCCTGGTCCCGATAAGGCGGTGGTTTACACCGACTATACGCACGTTTTCTTTCCTATACCGTTAGCATTTGTGTTTATATTCCTGCGCTACGTGTTAGAGAAGTAAGTAACCACAAAAATTTTACTATGTTAATGCAATTGTGTTATAAAAACAGTATGTGTGATAACCTAATCGTGCTTTATCGCGTGAGGCATATTATTCGTGTGACGAGCAAAAAATTGATTCATGTTCTTTTTTTGAATTTTCACGAAACTCGATGGAGCGTTATTTGAAATGCTTTCAAAATTTCAGTTCATCCATATCATTGCAGCTAAGCCAAGTATAACGTAACTAAACAACGTTTCCGTAAAATCGCATTCTATTTGCCATTTAATTGTTTCCTTATTTTAATCGGCACGCACATTACGATACTTATAAAATAAATTACACCTGCCGTTAAACAATGATAAATAAAAATAATGACCGGTTTTTGGGTAGGTATGTCATTAGCAAAAGAAGCAAGTTGTTAGGTATTTTTGTAAGGTACCAATTTAGATAATTCTCGTACATTATTTAAAAAAAAAACATAAAAGCATTTATGTAGAAAGCCACTACACACTACCCAATGCTCTATAATAAAAAAATAAAAACTATCCTAAATATCATAGACACTAACACTCACTATGCTGTTTGATGTAGGTGAGTGTAGGTGTTCATAATTTTACTTTTTACGTACTATACAGGAAGTATGACCTCATACAACCAAAAACGATAAGCATAAACCTATGGTTTCCTTTCATACTATATACATCTAGATAAAATGTAAGGAGTTTTTATTACTCGAAATTTTTAACACATTAGGCTATGTTTATTTTGTTTGTGGCATAATTTTTTGAACATGAATACGAAGATAAGTACTCAACATAACAAACTAATTTTAATTAAAGAAAAATATGATTAATGTAAAATAATTTATTTACTTACCAAATAAAGTTTTCATACATTTCCTTAATAATACAAATAACCAGTCCTAAAATCATTGTAACAAAAGGAAACATAAATTCAATATATTAAATTGTGGACTTCACAGTATATTGAGGCTGTCTTTGAGAGTTTTAAACAATTTGTGATTTTAAGGTCGACACTGTATTTGAAATTTATTTATTACATATTAGTAATATTTAGAAAATTTTAACTAAAACAAAAAAATAAGATCATAAAAACAAATAAGTAGATAATGTTTGAAATAGTGTGCCTCATAATGATGCTAATGTAGGTAAGTATTTTAAACTCAAACTCTTTATTGCATTCATGTGTACATTTCGATGTCACAATATAAGTAAGTTCCAACATGAAACCCGGTTAGGGCATGGCAACATAATAGTGATTTTAACATAATCTATCTATATTATTATATATATAAAAATGAATTGACGTTTGTTAGTCTCTAGTCTTTATTATTTGATGTTTGAAAAAGGTGCGTGCGAGATAACAATGATATAAAATAGGAATGTGTGTGAAGGAGTGTGAGAGTGAGTGAGAATGTTTATAATAAATAAGTTAAGATATTACTCAAACAAATGCTTCAGATTCTGAATAGGATTAAACTAACAGGCATTATTTTACCTAAATATGTTTTACTTGTTCGGTCCTGCAATTTATGACATCTGATATATAACTAGCACAACCTTGCGGTTTCACCCGTATCAGTTACGATCTTGTGGGAATATCGGGATAAAAAGTATCCTATGTGTTAATCCTGGTTATAAACTATTTGTATGCCAAAATTCATCCAAATGCATTCAGTAGTTTTTGTGTAAAAGAGTAATAAACATCCATCCATCCTCACAAACTTTCGCGTTTATAATATTAGTAGGAAGTAGGATTATGTTATTCTGCATAAATAACATGAACACTAAACATAACAAAATAAACTAAGTTGCCAAACCATTAATGAACTTGTTTTTGTCTATCTAAGGAAAATTTCACCCACCAACCTGCACTGGGCCCATGTGGTGGATTACGGCCCACTTTCTCTCACTGAGAGGAGGCCTGTGTTCCAGCAGTGGAACATTGTAGACTGATTATGTTGGAATGTAAGGAAAATTTACATCATTTGAGGAAATTAAGTATTATCATTGTTAACACTTTGCGGAACACTAAACGCCCCCAGACGTAATAATAATAAAAGTTTTATTGTGTCCCGTTCAATTTTCTACAACAGATCAAACAGCCGTGTTTTAGCTAGACAGCTACCTACCTATCTACAAATCTTTCAAAGTTAATGACACATTATTATCATTAAGGGGGGGGAGCTTGTGGCTAAGTAATAAACAGTGGCACGGGTCGATCGATCAGGTTGAGTTACGCTTGCCGCGGTTGGTCCGTGGATGCCTGGCCATCTTCTCATACCAAGACCCCTCCTTGCTTCTAAAAGCACGTAAAGCCTTTGGTCCTGGCTGTCATTGGTGGATCTTTGAAAGTCGTTACGGGTCGTCAGTAGCCCAGAAGTCTGACAACCAGTCATACCAAGGAGTATCGTATTACCCAGTAACTAGGTTGTGGAGCTCAGATAAGCAGTTGCATCATGTAAAACACTGGTATTCATGTGCATCCGGTTAGACTGGAAGACGACCCCAACATAGTTGGGAAAAGGCTAGGCAGGTGATATTATCATTAAGGGGGTTGCGTTAAGGCAGTGTTTTTCAACGTGTGGGTCGCGACCCCCTATGAGGTCGCCGTTTCTTTAAAATTATAGGAGGTTCCAAATGGAATCAAACACTTCAAAGCTCCAGTGGTTGATTCTGGGAATTCTATTTTTCTGTTTAACCAAAAGGTACCCAAGGTGACAGACTTGAATTACAAGTTAGAAGCAGCGGAGGGAAGGGGTTTTGGCTTTTTTTTTACTGACTAAAACCCACCCGGTGTTCCTTCGGTTGCCTATGCCAGGGGCCACGGTATCTCTTTCCCGCGGCCCTGGCGGCATCGGCCCTAGCGGACCCCGTCGTTCGTGCTGACATCTCTTTGAGACGCGCGTGGAACACAACGCGCCGTCGACCCGGGCCTGGTCCTTACCGGGCGGCGAGCTGCCCATTGCTCGCCGCCCGCAAGCCCGCGCCTTCGGTGGCCGGGAGTCGGCTGTTGACTCCCGTCCAGGGCGTCTCCTGCGGCGACCAGGGGCGTGAGGGCGTAGTGATTGCCTCTCCCTCACGCGCTCCGCCTTCGCGAGCATTACTGCTTCGCAGGAGGAGGTGACGGCCTCCCATGCACTCTCGCTCCGTACCATGGCCTGGACCAGGGCCGGACGTGAGAGATCGCCGCCGCCGATCGCCGCCACGAGGACACGGCAGTGCCCCGCCCAAGCCGGGCAGACCTCCACCGTATGCTCCACCGTGTCCTTCGGGCGATCCACACAGTGGTGACACCCTGGCGTTTCCTCCCGCTTTATCCTGAACAGGAACCTCTCGAAACAACCGTGTCCGGTGAGGACCTGCGTCAGGCGGAAAGTGAGGGCGCCGTGGCGCCTCTCTAGCCACTCCTCAAAGAGGGGACTTATCGCCGCTATTGTGGCGTGCCCAACCTTCTATGTCCTTGCGTTTGATAAATCTAAAACTTGCATTTTTCCTTATCATATTACTTTGTTGTTCTTAACTTCTCTCATACAATAACTACTAAAATTTCAATAGTCATCACATTTTATAGTTTGTAAACACCATACTGTTGCTAAGGAACGATTTTCCTATATATTTCCTTAAGAATCACCAATTATTTTTTGCTCCATGGCTTTTCCTGGGCTTCTCTGGGTCTGTTTGATGAGTGGGTTCATATTAGGTGCTGTAAGTCGTAGCAACGTTCATAAACAATAAGTCGTAAAATGTTTGTTAAGTTCCCAAACAAACGTGAGTGAATCATTGTTGGAAACATATGAATTTATGACACCAATAATATGTGGCATTCTTATTTTATCACGCCTGTATACTCCGAAAGATTAAAGAAAGGTGTTCTCATAGTTACACCCACATTTCGCCAGTTAAGTCTAAAGTTCCATGTAATAGGCGGCGAGCCTATCGTTATCAACCGGGCACGAGTCCAGACTCCGGGTTGCTACTGAGAAATTCCTGATGGAAAAACCCAGTAATATTTTACCCAACCTAGAAATAAAAGCCAGGACTTCACGCTCAGCAGTAGGCAGAATAATTTTACCTAATGGCTGTGAACTTTTCCTTTATTCATATTCTTCTTAAATTATGATAAAGGAAGAGTTGGAAGTTAAGAATAAGAAGAATTTCCCCAAACAGCTCAATTAACATTCATTATATGCTAGCAAAGATTGTATTGTTAGCGTTCTCATAGAAATAACGAACAATTTACCCAAATACATTTATGTGTGTCAAGGGTAGACATCGAGAGAATGAATGGATGTGAAAAATTATGTAAAGGCACTACCATAGCACGGTAATATTATCTATAATATCACCGCGACCATAGTATGTCACGGTTTCATTCTCCTGGCTAGGATTACAAGTCTCGCCGTCTTCATTAATTAACTTTTAATTTTATGAGCAGTTAGGAACTTTCCAGGTTCCATACTTCCATGCATAAGGTATTTTATTGCCCGCAGCATCGGCCGTTCCGTTGCTATTTGGACCATCACGTTCACGTCGAACATTTAATTTTTAACTATGATATTTTCGCGCCAACTTTTGAACGTTTAACCACATACATTCTCGGTTGTAAACAAACGCCACATTTAGAGTTTCGAGCAAGAAAATTTTCACAAAAGTAGTAAGCATAGTCAGGCTGTAACGTTCCCACTGCTAGGACACAGGCCTCCTCTCGGTGAGAGGGAGTGGGCCGTAATCCACCACGCGGGCCGTAAATCACCACGCGGGCCCAGTGTGGGTTGTTAGATGTCACATGTCTTCGAATTTTTGGTTCTAGGACATGCCGGTTTCCTCACGATGTTTTCCTTCAGCGTTTTGAGAGCAGTGGTGATGAAATAATTTACACAAAGTAAAGCGCTTGTCTGGGTTTCAACCTACGACCTACAACTCGTAAGTCGGGGCTGTTGTCACTGGCCTACCACTGCTCGAAAAAGTAGTAAACTAACTAAGTTAACAACAAATAAGCGCTTTTTAGGGTTCCGTAGCCAAATGTCTGTCTGTCTGTCCGTCCGTATGTCACAGCCGCTTTTTTCCGAAACTATAAGAGCTATATTGTTGAAACTTGGTAAGTAGATGTATTCTGTGAACCGCATTAAGATTTTCACACAAAAATAGAAAAAAAAACAATAAATTTTGGGGGTCCCCATACTTAGAACTGAAACTCAAAATTTTTTTTTTCATCAAAGCCATACGTGTGGGGTATCTATGGATAGGTCTTCAAAAATGATATTGAGGTTTCTAATATCATTTTTTTCTAAACTGAATAGTTTGCGCGAGAGACACTTCCAAAGTGGTAAAATGTGTGTCCCCCCCCCTGTAACTTCTAAAATAAGAGAATGATAAAACTAAAAAAAATATATGATGTACATTACCATATAAACTTCCACTTAAAATTGGTTTGAACGAGATCTAGTGAGTAGTTTTTTTTTAATACGTCATAAATCGTAACGTAACGGAACCCTTCATGGGCGAGTCCGACTCGCACTTGGCCGGTTTTTTCCTGTATCTAGCAATAATGCTAGGCAAGTATAACTTCCCTATAGAATGTAAGTAATAGAAAACAAAACACGCCTGTGTCCGAGGCTGTGACTAACAGTAATTCCACTTAGAAACATTACTAGAAGTTCCTAAACAAATTGAGTCACTATACGTAAGAATATGACTCAACAACGATATATGTAGATTAAAGTACACTGATTGTGATAACATCAATTGTGACTCTTATCTATTTGTTATGGCTATTTGTCAGTCACTCGTATTTATCGATTGGTTAGATCAAATTGAGCTGACATGGTCAATATGGTCATGTCCCTTTTAACCTGTGGCTGCTGCTTGTCTATCTTTGTTTAGTATGTAAGTTGTAAAGTATAAATGGCACTAAGTGGACAGCTATTAGCGATTGCAGGTTGCATACAATCTGCTATAATTATGTATCATACATAATTATGGCAGAATTAAAGCGGAGTAGCCATAGCTATTGCAGTCAGCTGAACATTGTTTTATAGAATACTGACTTTGCCCGCGGCTTCATCTGCTTGAAGGTGGAAATTATCCCACAGGAACGCTCTACTGAGATGAAAAGTATCCTATGTCCTAAGCCAGGGCATGGTCTATCTGTATGCCAAACTTCATCGAATCCGTTCAGCCGTTAAGGCGCCAACAAGTAACAGACCGAATTACTTTCACATTTATAAAGGCAGTATGGATGGAAGTATAGATTCATAAAGTTGTCTAAATATATTTTCGCGTGTTAAAAATTGTTTGTCATAAAGAACTTTGAACCCGTAATTAGACATGTCGCCGACCTCCATATAAAATATTCGGAGGGCAAATTCAAACTATATCCACTACAAGGCCAAAATAATCAGCCAAATTAGTATGAGACATTTTTCTGTGCTAACACACAGAAAAAATGTCTCATACTTTACTTTTTTTTTTTCGGCTTGAGGAGTCGCCAAACTAAAACCTTGCCGTAATTATGATTAAATCGAAGAGTTTTTTGGAATCCTTCTCCAAGGCTTCAATTCGAAGCAGTAGGTCTACTCCATAAGCACGAAATCCGTTGTTTCGGCCGAAGTTACGGGCGTTTCCTACTCGGGACCCGAACTAAATGACTGAAAACACAATTTGACCGTTGTCCCTAGTCACGATGTGTTTTTGCCCGTCCAAAAAATTGCATTTCACTTGTTTTGACGGATCTACTACTTTCGGAAGGGAATCCTCGTTGACAGACTTACGGCCCAACCCAATTATCACCAGTTTTGGCATACTGGAGGTAGAAAAACTTGTCTATCTCTGGTTTTAACGTCCCAATAACCTATATCAGTAGCGATCTGTATGATTATATTATACTAGCAGTTATGATTATACTGGCTACCAACAGTAGCCATCTGTCTGTAACTGTAAATAGGTTTTTGAGTTCGGCCGTTACAGACTAGACTTGCAGACGGGAAACACCGTTATGGCTTCCCTTAATAATTGAAAGTGTGAGTAACTTCCACTGAATGAGGCCGTAAAAGTTGGCATAAGCTCTGAGATGACCCCGAACGTATACAGCGTGTAAAATATTGTAAGAATCTCTTAACACGAGAAAGTAACCCAAATAATACTTTCCTTTTCATTGTTTGTTCGTCAGCGTGTGATAATTTCTGCTAGACATTTTGACGTGCCTTCAAAATGTGCTAATCTCCAGACTAGCTTAAGCAGGCGACCTTACCTCTCCTTTTGTGAATAACGTAAGATCGCGCTGTTTTATCTGTGAAAACAGACAACAATACATAAATATTTGTGTCAAGTAGGTTTTGAGTGTATTTTCATGAGTACTTGTCCTAGAAAGTTTCTGTAATTGTATCAAATCCAGCCATTTCTGAATACTCTGGAAGCGGACTTTTAAATTCTAAAAATAATTATGTAACTTAATGGAAGTTACATAATTATTTTTTGTAAACTAAAACTGTAGTGCAAAATAGAGTATTAAGGGGCACACATCAAATGGCACGACTTATGTCTGGTACCTAAGTTTTTCAGTAATTTCGGGGTATGTGGGACTCAGAATACCCACTAAAACTCAGCGGTGTTCCCACATCGCCGTGATGGGAGGGCCATGGGAAACCGGCTTAGCCTTTACTTCCACAGCCCTCCCGGCGCATGCCCGCCTAGCTGGTATGGCGGGCCCCCCAGGACGGGGGGCTACGGGAATGTCCGGGAACACCTGGCCATTCCCGTCCCACACTGGTGGAGGCCTGTGCGATACAGGCAACGCTGCCCCCGCACCCGTTTCCTGCTGGCCTCCACGCCCGACTAATTGGCAGGCCACGTATGCCCCCCGCGTTGGGGGGGGGGGGGGCTACGCTGCCGAGGATAGGGAGAGCGGCAACGTCACACCGACACTCCTCTTCCCCAGCGGCCCCACCGCGTCCGCCATCAAACGGTGGCGGCCCCGTCAAGGCCGCGGAAGATAGGTAGAGGGGCGCACCGCAACACCGGCACTCCTCTTCTGCCGCGGCCTCCAATCCTCAGCCGCGATGTCTCCCAGACGGGGGACATTGCGGCCCGTCTCAGGAAGGTTGCGATGTCGCCCAAGCGGCACCGCAACTTACCCGCCAGCCGGCTACGTCGTCGGCTTAGCCGCAAAGCCCTGACGAGCGGCCCCCGCTCGGGTTCCTCTTAGCTTCACCGTAGGCCTTCAAGCCACGGCTACTGAGCCCCCACGCCTCGACAATGCGGGAACCCACCGGGGGGGGAAAATAACATATATCTTTTTTTTTTTTTGTCGCTGAGAAATGCTTTATGCATCCCCGCCTCCCGGGGGACGAGACGGGGTATGTGGGACTCCCTGTCGGAATGACAGTATACCCACTAAAAGTCAGCGGTGTTCCCGCGTCGCCGTGATGGGAGGGCCATGGGAAACCGGCATAGCCTTTACTTCCACAGCCCTCCCGGCGCATGCCCGCCAAGATGGTATGGCGGGCCCCACATGCCCCCCAAGTTGGGGGGCTACGGGAATGGCCGAGAACACCTGGCCATTCCCGTCCCACACTGGTGGAGGCCTGTGCAATACAGGCAACGGTGCCCCCGCACCCGCTGGCCTGCTGGCCTCCACGCCCGCCTAAGAGGCAGGCCCCGCATGAAAGAACATAATATCCTAACTTAACCTAGTGTAAACTACTTAGGTCGAGATTTCCAGTAGGTACTGACATCCTGCAGTTAACCCCTGCCGGATACTTTGATATTGCGAGTCTTATCAGAGAATAAAAGAAAAACAGTAAATAGCACCTTATCATCAGGTGAAAAGGTTATTGGTTCACAGACTTGCAACTTATCATTGAAAACTGTAATATTGATTAATTTTATGCCTCTTCTGACAATGTATTGTTTTGACCTTATTGAGTGAGACCTTTCATTTAATTTGACCTCTGTTTTGCATCACTGTTAAAATCACAGTGACCTTTATTCTCATTCGGATAAGGTTGCTGTTAGGTTGCTGCCACTGAGAGGTCTGTCAAAATCATTGTGATCTTTATTCTCGTTACAATAAGGTTGCTGTTAGGTTCCTGCTGTCAGAGGTAAAAAATAACTGTGAACAGACTGTGTAATTGGTACTTCGTGCCAATAATTCGTGTCAATAATAAGTCACATGTAGACGCATCGATGTTTTAATCAACGTCGATCGCGTTGCTGTCATATTCCTAGCTTCCGATGATCGATGATTACGCCTTAAATATGTCGAACAACAATCCATTAATCTAATACTAATCTAGCCCCCAATCCACCAGTCCAAACTCGAACAATTTCGAGAATAACCCGACTTGTAGCCCTGTCCCATAAACAGCCTCGCTCAGACCATTGCTGGGCATAGGCTGTTCCCAATTTGGAGACGAGTCTTCTGTTCCCACGTTGAAACTCTCGGGCCTTGGGGTCCGAGTGCTCATGGTCTTATTAAAGAAATTTCAAAACGACTGGTTGACACTTCCCATGATCTGATCGTGGGAAGTGTCAACCAGTCTGGCCTGACCTGACCTGGCTTTTACCTTGGTCAGAGCCATACAACGTGGCAATGCCGCCAGTCTCTTACATTACCAGTCGATGCGATGCGGATGAATTTTTCGACGCTATATTTTAGTTTGTCAATAGTTTTGGTTAATTTTGTTATTTTAGGGCAGATTTTTCAATCAACAGATAAAACTTGACGTCAGACAGTTTTTGTACAGATGAACTGTCAAAAATTCTAAATTATTCCTCCGATAAAATTATCTGGCGTTGGAGAAATCAGTCCTAGTGTTAGCTTGTATATTGTAATTGTTGTCTTTGTTTATAGCCCAATGTATTTTTCATGTATGTTTATGGTAGTAAAGTGAAATGCAGCCTCACAAACATTGGCAGTGTCTTATCTATGATCCCAAAAAAGAACTACTGAGATATCAGATAAGAGAGTCTGCACCGGTTTTAAAGTAGCGCCATTTTTGTTATCGGCTTTGAGACACTCTTCAAATTATCTTAGTGTCCTTGAAAGTTTTTGCGATGGATGCACTTTCTGTGGGTATGTTGTTGTGAGTTTAAAAAGACGTTGTGCCATTGAAATTGGTTTTTAACCCCCGACGCAAAAACGACGGGGTGTTATAAGTTTGACGTGTCTGTGTGTGTGTGTGTGCGTGTGTGTGTATGTCTGTCTGTGGCATCGTAGCTCCCGAACGGATGAACCGATTTTAATTTTGTTTTTTTTGTTTGAAAGCTGAATTTGTCGGGAGTGTTCTTAGCTATGTTTGATGAAAATCGGTCCAAGATGGCCGCCGCTACAAAATGGCGGATTATATATTTTTTTCACAACTCCCTCGATATGGGTATCAAATGAAAGGGCTTGACTAGTAGAATACTATATACTATGATAAATTTCAAATCCAAGATGGCCGCCACCACAAAATGGCAAATAACATTTTTTTTTTTCACAACTGCCTCAATATGGGTATCAAATGAAAGAGCTTGACTAGTAGAATACTATACACTATGACAAATTTCAAATCCGAGATGGCCATCACCACAAAATGGCGAATTACAAAAACCTGATTAAATACCAAATTACCTGAATCTTAAAACGCAAGAAAAGAAAAGAAATAATAAGGAGTCCCCTACAAAAAGCATGAAATAAAAAATTAAATTAAAAATTTAAAAAACCCCCGACTACGTGAAACCCTATAAAAAGAAAAAAATAACCTTGAAATTATGACCCTACGTAAGTACGTATGAAATTTTTTGATTAAATATTGTCCTGTCGGGGGACCGCTACTATTTTAAACTTTAACAGAACGTTAGGCTAATAATTAGAGCGGTCCCCCGACGGGACAACATTTAATCAAAAAATTTCATACGTACTTACGTAGGGTCATAATTTCAAGGTTATTTTTGAATTAATCAATCTGCCACGCCTTTTCCCAAGTATGTTAGGGTCGGCTTCTAGTCTAACCAGATGCACCTGAATACCAGTATTTTAGATGGGACGATTGCCTATCTGACCTCCATAACCCAGTAACTATGTATTACGATACCCCTTTATAAAATTGCTGTCTGACTTATGGGTTTCTGACTACTCGTACGACTGTCAAAGACCCACGAATGATAGCCGGCACCAACGGCTTAACGTGATTACCGAACTACGGAGGGGCCTCGGTATGTTAAAACTTAAAATGACTGAAGTTACTAGGTCAAGGGGCTTCCTTGCAAACGAGAAACTAGTCAAGCAAAAACATAATCTCGGCGTACTTTTTTTGCAGAGTCGTCATCGCGCCGTTCGGTACATACTTGGGCATAAAGAACACGAAACCTCGACGAGCACCAAACAATCCTAAGCTTGAGAAAATCTACAAGACTTCACCTAAACTAAAACAGGTAAATATCGCATTGTTTTATTGCGTTTTATTCTAAACATAAATAATCACGCGTCAGTTTATCAGCTCTTAACGTCATTCCGTGTCACAAAAAACAGCGAAAATTTCCAGTTTAATATAAAATCATCATAGCATAAACATAATTAGCCTATAACGTTCCCACTGCTGGGACATTGGTAGATGTCACATGTCTTAACAAAACGTCATAACATGTACAATCTTATAGCAAAATGATATTGATCTTTAAAACATAAATGTATCAATTTGAAGGATCATCTTTCATGCCTATCTACAAGGTACGGTGAGCAACGAAAGTCGGTTGCTTTTAAATAAATATCAAAATTGAAACAAAATTAATCAATATTCTGGTTTTCAGTATTTCATGTAGCCGAGAAGTTGTTATTTTTTAAAGTATGGTGTTTAGTTATGAATTACTAGTTTCTGCCCGCGACTTTGTCGTGAAATTTCCGCCCCCGACCTACCGCGTCGCATCACATCGCCCACACGCGCTATCCTATTACTTCGTTTTCGCTTTCAGACTTTTTTTCTTTTTGCTCGCTTTTCCTAAAACTTTCCTTAAGAATTGGGCTAATACAAAAAATATTTTTCAAATCCGACTGGTAGTTCACAGAGATTAGCGCGTTCAAACAAACAAACTCTTCAGCTTTATTATTAGTATACATAGATAGGCTTAAAAAATGTTAAGTAACCGACTGTCCAGTAAGCTTGATCTTTTTATCGCAGTCACATCCGGGCTAGATGATATGATATTTGCGGAATTTTAATTTCTATTCAAAAGTAATATGACACTATAGATAACGCAGTTTCTCGCCAGTTTGCAACCTTGGATATAAAAATATCAGAGATAATATAATTGTTCCACGGACGGGCCTACGCCTACAACACATTTTATTATAACAGGTATTATTTGCGTGATGAAATCTAAGAGTGTAATGTCATGTATCAAGTGGTCCCCGAATGCTTGTAAAACGTGTAATCTTGTGCTATCTACTGTAAATATGTGAACACTACTTGAGGATTGTCGACCGGTGACGATAACGACATTCAAATTGTATCCAACATTTACTAAAATTATAATGCTTGGCACTACAATTTCGTGCCTTGAAAAAATTCAGGGATATTTTTGACCATTTTAGATTATGATGAAATTGTCGCCTGTAGCTTGGTTGGGCCAAGCTACAGGCGACAATTTGACGATTGGATAAGTAATCAAAAGAAATTTAAAAATGTTAACCTCCTTTTGGGCTTTGGCGCAGTCGGATAAAAAGCGCGTAATACAATTATAAGTTAACACAACTAGCTGTGCCCTGCCCCTGCGGTTTAACACGCGGTTTAATAGTAAATTACTTCATTCTCGCTTAACATTATTTCTGACCTTTTTTCTTTTTGCTCGGCTCCTTGTGGGTTGTTGCGTGATGTTAAATAGTCTATAGATAACCTAGATTCCTCAAGAATTGGGCTATCAAATGCAAAAAAAAACGAGCTGTTCAGCTTTATTACACAGTGTGATTCCTTATAATATGCACATACCGAAATGAGGATCTATGCTTAATTTTATCGATAGCAAAAATATTTTTTAAAGGATTAAAAAAAAAAATTGTTTGCTGCTGTGATCCCAGTGTAAACAAAACGTTGTAACTTTTAAACTTAATTATCTATCACGATGAAACAAACTCCATAATGATTAGAAGTAATTAGGCGTCCTCATAAAAATTGTGGAAAAAAAACTGTCCTCAATTGAAAATAAACATGTTTTTTTTTAGCAAAAATCGTTTTTTTTTTTTATTTATTTTTTATAATAATCTTAAAAATTCTCACATAAGACCTTTAGCTACCTTATTATTACTTTAAATTAATCTTCATCGTATTAGCTACCCAAATTGCGGTAAAAATTGCATGTTTATAACTCAAACAACATTTTCTATCAAGTGTTAAAAGATGGCACTCCGAACCGAACGCGCAATTTATTGTTCTCTTAAGGATGGTTTATTTGGGATGGTAAATTAATACAAAAGAGTTCAAATAAAACCATTTATTATTTTACACAAAATTTAATGCATCAGTTTCTCAAAATGTCCACCTCGTTGTTGTAGGCACAAAGCCGCACGAATTAAAATGTGGTGTGGCGCTCTCCTTATCATTTCGGGATCATTGCGAATATCATTCGCACAGTTTATTATGCGGTCACGCAAATCGGTCTCACTGTTGATGGGGACACTGTAGACGCGTTGCTTCATGGTCCCCCATAGGAAGTAATCAAGGGGCGTCAGGCGGGGTCATAGTAGCGAACAAAATTTTTAAAAGTTCCATTCAAAAATAAAAAAAAATATTTAGACTTTTTTAAATATTTTTGCCGACGATAAAATTAAGCATAGATTCCCTCATTTCGATATGTGCACATTATAAAGAATCACACTGTATTAGTATATTTAGAGCCCTCCGTGCCTCGTAAAGCACGTTACGCCGTTGGTCCCGGCTGTCATTAGTGAATCTTTGACAGTCGTTACAGGTCGTCAGAAGCCCGAAAGTCTGACAGTCTTACCAAGGGGTTTCGTATGACCCAGTAACTGGGTTGTGGAGACCAGATAGGCAGTCGCTTCGTGTAAAATACTGGTACTCAGCTGCATCCGGTTACACTGGAAGCCGACCCCAACATAGTTGGGAAAACGCTAGGCAGATGATGATATTAGTATATTTATTAATTCATCTTTGATTCAGGCACATTACCCATAATTTTATTAGCATTAATTAAACTATAATTAACTAAGACACAAACATCAACAAATTGGAAACATACCTATTATGCCATATTCTGAACACACTCGGCCACAATACATGCACTGAGCACAGGTGCCTCATCAGGTGGCCTACAGTCTTGCTAGCAACAATGTTCAGAAGACTGCTGAAATATATCGTATCAAAAAACAATCACCAAATACCTATTTTAAGTACAGTTTTTCAGAATATGACAAATTAGTAAATTATGTTGTTAGAAAGCAATTTATAAAAGCTGTTAACTCTGAAATAGTTAACACGAGGTAAGCTAGTGAAGTGATTAATAACTATCGTCCACTGCTGGACATAGGCCTTCCCCAACTACCTCTACTTCGGCCGGTTCTGTGTGTTCAGACAGGTATAAATGGAATAAATAGATAAGAAGTCCCATTTCACAAAAAATAAACTTACCTTACATTACAAACTGGCTTCTGCCCGTTGCTTCGCCCACGTGGATGTTGCAAATTATCCCACGGGAACGTGCTATAGGAACGGTAAGTACTCCTTATAACATCAACTATCTGCCAGTGAAAGTCCCGTCAAAATCGGTCCAGCCGTTTCGGAGATTAGCCGAAACAAACAGAAAGACAGAAAAATATTTTAACATTTGTTTTTTTTTGTTATACGTACCGTATATTATACTTTCAAATGCATTTAGTAAAAAGCTGTTATTTTGACATTGCACACAGACACCTACATTTTATTTATTTATATAGATTTTGTTAATTTTTCGCTCTCATTTTTAATCTGGTAAATCATATCATCATCATCTGCCTAGCCTTTTCCCAACTATGTTGGGGTCGGCTTCCAGTCTAACCGGATGCAGCTGAATACCACTACTTTACATGGAGCGACTGCCTATCTGACCTTCACAACCTGTAAATCTGTAATCTGGTAAATCATAATACTAGATAATTTGATACTACGTTACATAACGGTATTAACAAAGCATATGTATTTAGGTAATATGTATTATCTATAGTTTATACATAATATATTTGATAGTATAATCATAATCTCTATCAAATCGTGAGTAGTGCTTGGCATTGTTTTGTAGGCGTAGTAACCAACTCCTAGTAATGTACAGTTAGGGTCAAAGTGGAGTGACAGTGTCACGAAGCAATAGATTGACACTTAACTTTTAACTTGGTTCGATTCGGTTCGATTCCCGCACGGAACAAATATTTGTATGACCTACATGTATTTGTTCCGAGTCTGTTAACTTGGTTCGATTCGGTTCGATTCCCGCACGGAACAAATATTTGTATGACCTACATGTATTTGTTCCGAGTCTGGGTGTTTTTCTATCTATATCTATATCTATCTATACTTATAATAAATCTGTAGAAGTGAAAATTCTGTACATTGAAAATATCAAAAAAATAAATGGCAGGGGGTGTTACTAGACCGACACCGAAACCAAAAATGTGATTACAAAAATTTTTGTCTGTCTGTCTGTCTGTCGTTCTGTCGTCTGTCTGTCTGTCTGTTTGTTCAGGCATCACGCAAAAACTACCGGTTCGATTACGATGAAACTTGGTATAATTATTCTTTAATATCCTGGGCACCACACTGGGTACTTTTTATCCCGGAAAAGTATATACAATAAAAAACAAACTTAATTTTGCGGTTCGATCCCTAGACCGATTACTGTACCAACCGCAAATAATAAGTTTGTCGTAGGTTACGTCACCCGCAGTATTATCTGTGCGACCTTTTTATTCCTTTTAGTTTTTAGAGTTATTTAGGTTTAATTTTATAAGTCGTAGGTATAGATTTTAATTTTATAGTATAGGTAGTATATTTGATAGTGTACGTAGTGACCGTAGGTTATTTTATAATACTGTTAGGTAGGATTAGTCATTCGTATAGATATTAGTTTTTAGGGATTTAGCTTATTTATTGAGTTTAGATTAGTTATCATCAGAAATAGGTTTATTTAGGTAGGTTATTTTTTTTTAATTAGGTAGGTACTTAGGTAAAGATATCATATAGGTACCCTCTTAATCACCACTAATGAGACACAATTGGTTTTCTATTGTAATTAGCCACAAAGGGCCCGCGAGATGGATGGCATCCTGGGGAAGCACATACATTTTATCCTGTTAGCACGTTCCCGTGGGATAATTTCCGACTTCCACGCGGGCGAAGCCGCGGGCAGAAGCTAGTCTCTAATATGTATGTATTTACAAAAAAAAATGTATATAAGTAGTTTATCAGCCATCTTGTTACCATAACACAAGCATTAGGTTGCTTAGCTTGGGACTAGATGGCGCTGTGTGAAATGTCCAGGGATATTATTATTAACTTACGACCTTCTTGTAATGAGTAATTTCTATACTATAGACACACTCTCACGGCACTGTTGACTGCTGCGCTGCGTGTCGCGGGCTACGCACCCACGATACAGGAGAAATTACTAGAGTGGGGCAACGTTTTTACAAAAAAAAAAAAACACATTCGTTTGCAACTGATTGTACTTCATAAATTCAACCATTATGTTATATGGCATGATAGCCTAGCGGTTATCATACGTCGGTAAACATTTTCATGCGAGCCGTGGTGGGTTCGAATCTCACGCGCGGTGATAATTTTTTAAAATGTTTTTATAATTACCTACTCGAATAATCACGCTATTGAATATAGTTCCGTATTATGTTCGCCTTGTTCACAAAATTCGTTAAACGTTATGATTATACCCACAGAAATCTAAATAAATAAATTATAAAGTAGACAGATGCAGTTAACTTACGACTCATTCACCGCAACTAAATTAGCACCGTTTGCCCTCCAAGGGTAGAAAACGGATATTTAGGTTCCAGCATACCTAGACCCACCTTGAGATTACCCCTTGGATTTCCGCATGTGACAACACTAAATTCCTATCCTACCCACACCCCTCCGCAGCACGCACGCCGCCATGTTGCGCTGGGCGATCGCTTCGCTTGTTCTTCAGTACTCTCTCAAGCCGGCAAGGCCTAAAGTGGTGGGTCTAGTACGCTGGAACCTAAATATCCGTTTTCTACCCTTGTGGGGGAAAACGGTGCTATTTAGGTGTCCGAGCTAAATAGTAATAATACACACCTTGAGATGTGTTTATTTTCTGCCGGCGCTACATGACGTGCTGTGATAATAATAATAATCTTTTATTTACAACAAATACCGTGGCATCTCTGTGGTGAATCGGCGACGTCTGATTGACATGATCTAACCACCACTGAAGCTCTTTCACGACACATTTTGGAAGGCTGAATCTGCGGTGTGTATGGGTAATAGGAATGTGAAAATATGCTTGGACAAATCTAATTTTGTCATAAAATCTGATGTATTCTAGCAAAATGGTATTTTGAAATGGTTGACCATACGTTGGTGGTTGCAAAAAGTAGTTCAAATTTCTTAAATCAAATATAGGGCGGATGGATCCATCAAATTTCTGACGCAGAAATAAAGGCGATAAAAAGCCTGATTTGTGGCGACACTTGGGCGGCGCCTGACTCCAACATTTTTGCTATTTCTTGTGACATCTCGTTGGAAGTTTTTATTTGATAACGATGGCAGGTCTTTTTGCTAAATCTGTGTGATGGTGGAATGCTCAGAAATGGTATCCGGTAGCCTGATAATATTGATAAAGTATTCTTCGGTGTCCCTAGTGTTTCCCAGACGTGAACTTTTTTACTAACCTGCCCTGCACGAAATTTAGAACTTCTTGTTCCTATTTTGTTTAGTGGGGACGCGTTTTGTTTGAAATCGAGGCCTTTCCGGCTTTCGATTAGTCGAGTTTTTACCATGATAGTTCTGTTGAGATCTGTCACTGATTTCAGTCGTCGTCCCAAGTAGTATTTGTCTTTCCCTAAACTTCGCTCGATTCGCGGACGTACGCAAGTGTGATTTTCCGAAACTTGCCGGAAAAACTTAAAAATGCCTCCTTGTTCTTTTACTACCTCAGATAGTTGAGGTTCAGCAAATAAGTGATTTTCTGACGGAGGTATTGAATGAAGTAATTCACTTCAAATTTTATTTTGCGGTTTGTATATGGCTCTTCTTTGTTGGATTATCTCCGAGCGTTTGCCACAGGTATATTGTAGGAGCGAGTCCGAGACTTTTCGAAACGATGACTCCGATTCTAAGAACTTTTAAATGCTTATGAAGCTTATAAATGCCTTACCTGAGGTAGGAGCGTCTTGGTAAATATCTTGGAATGCTGGACGTTGTTGTAACAGGCAGGCCATGCGTTATCGCACCAAGACATAGATCCATTTTTCAAGTACTGAAACCAGCTGCCAAGGGTGGAGTCACTGTAGCAAGGTTGCTGTTGACTTTCAGTGCCTGTACATCAGCATAACGTATGTTTTGCCAGCTTTCTGAATTGAATCTTTGGCAGTCAATACCTTGTTTCACGAACATTTCGTCAGCTTTTGTAATCTTGGCTTCGGTTTCTTTTGTTCCCGGGGTGAAATCCTGCAGCGGTTCCTCAGTAATGTCTAGTTCGTTTGCATCAGCACTTGCCAGTGGGTCGGTCGGTGATAATGGGTGGCGCATTCCAGTTATCTTCTGGCGCTAAGGGTTCTTCATCCTCGCTATTATTGGAGTGCAGACTTGGGGACAACGGGCCCTGAGCTGAACACAGGAAATGGGTTTGATTTTCTCGATTGATCATCAGTCTGACATTTTCATTCGTGGTCTGCGCTAATGTGCAAAGTTTTTCTAATATAAGGTTTTGTTGTGACATGAAGTCACTCATTTTTTGTTCTTTAGCCATATCAGTAATAAGGATTATTTTGAGGTTTAGTTTCAATCTTCTTTTCATAATGAAAATGTATACTTAAGCTATAACCGCAATAAGTCCTAATAAATACTATTTGTTAACTTTGACGTTTGAGATAGACAACTAAAGTTAAAACGAACGCATTGGCAGTAAACAAAAAGTAGTACTACTGAGTAATTTAATTGTATTGTGACAAGGAGTTCAAACTTTTTTATTAACGAGGGTAGCTTTGCTAGTTGTGATTTCTTGGAGTACCCACACACATTAGTAGTTAAAGCACAATATTATTATATTACTAAGATACAATATTTTAAGTCTAAGGGTCGTAGTTCACTGATTACCTGCTTTACTTCAATAAATTGTTCTTATGAGAAAATAAACTGTTTTGACTAGAAGTTTATTTATTTCTTTTATTTTTAGTTTATAAAATTATAACGAATAAACATTTTGAAATCACTTATAAAACATTTTTATTTTAACCCCGTATTACAACAGCAATCTAATAATGAAAATAAAATAGCTATTACATTATGATTCTTGTTTATTAATCTATAAAAAACGAATAACAAAATAACCGCTAAAGATTATTGTTGGAAATAAAAATAACAGTCCCAAGTCGAGATTGGAACCCAGACCTATCCGTTTAATAATCCAATACGTAAGACTACCAGCTATCGGTACTTGAAGTAATGAGTTCAATTTTAGCAATGGTATGAACCAACCAAGGTCATATGTAATTACGTAGCCTGTGTGCAAAAGCGACGGTATGTTTTTTGTTTCGTTCGACGCCAGCCAGTGTGCAAATTATGAGGTGAGCGTTCTGTGTTGATACATCACTTTATGCACACAAACGTAGGTACGGCCTTTACCGCGCGTTCAAAGCAATACAGTCCAATGATCGCGACCGTACTTGATTGTGATTGCTATTTGCTGCAGCCGTGATCAGAGTCACGTAAAAGCTAGATTTATTTACCATACAAGACTTCATAAGTCATCATAAGTCATTTATTCATTTGTTTAACATAGGTACAATAATATATATTATTTATATAAAACAAAGTCGGGTCAGTTTACACCATTTATAACTCAAGGATGGCTGGGCCGATTTTTATGATCTTATTTGTACTGCCCCAAATAGCAGAATTACTATTAAAATAAGGGAAAAATTCACGAAAAAAATAATCATCATCTGTCTAGCCTTTTCTCAACTATGTTGGGGTCGGCTTCCAGTCTAACCGGATGCAGCTGAATACCAGTATTTTACATAGAGCGACTGCTTATCTGACCTCCACAACCCAGTTATTAGTTAATACGTTACCCCTTGGTAATACTGGTTGTCAGACTTTCGGGCTCCTGACGACCCGTAACGACTGTTAAGATCCACGAATGACAGCCGCGACCAACGGCTTACCGTGCTTTCCGAGGCACGGACGGGTTTTTGTATGTAAAGATGGACACCGTAGCTTAGCGCGTAACCTGCTCGATCGAACCGAACCTATATCTTAGCAAAAAACAAAAAAAAAAAAAATTATGAACATAATTCATTTTCTCGTGCATTTTTATTGATTTGGAGGCGGTACGAAGTTCGCCGGGTCAGCTAGTAATGGTATATAAAGAGTGCGCTATGTTATGCCAGAGGGCGTACAAATGTTTGTAATTAATTAATCAAGCCAGCCAAGTCTCAATAATTAAATAAAATAACCCTGAGCAATAAAAAATCAATTATTAAGAATCAAAATTATAAATACCTAAATCCTAACGTTTCTGAATCTTTAGTAGTGTAATCTCGACGGCACTTAGGACATGATCTATAAACGTTACTTACTAAGACTAAGTATTATTCCTGTCACTGTCGTACAGCTGTCAAACTACAGTTGCAAAATAGAGACTGAAACATGTCTTAGTCAAAGCATAAGCTAAGTAATGTTTATTAATGTCGGCCTTAGGCTCAAGTCGCGGTCTGACTCCAGTTCAAACCAGTAAAAGTTTTCTGTAAAGGTATTATAGTTTCTGCACAAGATCTCGACACCTAATTGCTGTCGAATTTTGTGTGTCTAACGAAAACGGCTATATATGGTCAACCGGACATCAGTGGTAACACTTGAATTACGAAAATCGCCCTTATTGCTACCTCATAAAGGTGATGTCAATGTCAAATTGTTTACCATGTACGTGCTGTTGACTATAAAGTAAGTAAAAGTAAGTCAATATCTACATATTGATTTACTTCAAGCTAGTGGGTTCACCTCACAATCATTACAGACACGTAAGATCGTAAACGATAACCAACACACTTTGTAGCCAACCGCTTTTTATGCATACTGAAATTCTATGAAAATATGCATGAGGCAAATTATAGAGCTCACGCTAAGGTCAAAAATATTTCACTTCATTTGCCTACAGACATTAATATCGATTGGATACAAGGTTGGAAATGAAGGACGAAATAATACAAGCGCATTGGCTTTATGCGCTAAGGGTAATGGGTTCGATCCCCGCACGAACAAACATATTTGCTTTGAGAGCCTTAATGATTAATGTACTCCAGGCTGCACATAACAGGACCAGGCCCAGGTCGACGGCGCGTTGTGTTCCACGCGCGCCTCAGAGAGATCTAACTGATGGGGTCCACTAGGGCCGATGCATGCCTGTAACTCTTACCTTACCTTACTCTTACAAAAAGTTACCGTGGCCCCTGGCACAGGCAACACATAACAGAACAAACGTAAAGGCCTACCTTCCCTCTTACCATGTCTTGTCTCAGGGGCCAGGACTTTAGATATCAGTCCAGTTTATCCTTAACCATGGTAATAAGATTGGCTGGCCGTGAAAAGTCGGTAGAGGGTAGACATGCCAGATATATGGATAGATCATGACCTGGGTTAGAACATAATTTTTATTTCGGCGGTATGTTCCCGTGGGACAATCTTGCCCATGGCATCGACCACCACGCAGTCAACGCAAAAAAAAAGCAAATAGCAAAAGCAAGTTTCAAATAATATATCATTCCTTTCTAACATTTCCAGCCGGCACTCTTAGCCAAGAAGCTCGACATCTCCGAGCGTGAGGTCCAACGCTGGTGGCGCCTCCGTCGTGGTCAGGACAAGCCCTCGACCCTCGTCAAGTTCAGCGAGAATGCCTGGAAGGTGGTCTTCTATATCTGCAACTTTATCTTCGGCCTGTATACTCTGTGGGACAAGGAATGGCTGTGGGACATCGACCAGTGTTATATCGGGTATCCTCATCAGGTAGGCTTTTTAAATCCCTCTTATTTGCATGGGTTAAATATTCAAACGATTGCGAATTAGTAGATTATTAACCAAGGGGATAAAGCAGTGTCTTCTGTCGCGGGTGACGATTTAAATCGCGAGCGTAACGAAGGACTCGAGGTTTACTCCCGAGCGTAGCGAGGGATTTAAGACGAGTCCTGAGTGTAGCGAGGGATTTAAGTTCACCCAAGACTAAGACAGCTTTATCACCGAGGAAAATACTCTACTTTTCGTACCATTTGCGAAAAAATAAACTTAACGTTTATGTATTTGAAGAAAATAAAAACGCGGCAAATTCCTAGACTAATATTTTTTTGTCGGAAAAGCAAAGGCATCAAGCTCATACGGCCTCGTCGGTTTCCGTAATTTTATTTAATAATCACAACTGCATAATAAATGCGTATTCCTTTTTCAAAAAGATGTATAATGCTTTATATACAAACTCAATGGTGTAAACGCAGATGTAGTTCAGTATAAATTTCGGTAAGTATTCCAAATTTAAATCACATTCTCCCCCTAGAGGATGAATGAAATTCAGTACAATTTTCTTTCCCTGTTTTTAACAGATTAAAAATGACTATTATTATGTTCGCTTTTTGTGGCATAGAATGTCACTTTTTTGAGCAAGTGGTATGAAATAGTAGATTATTAACCAAGAGGATAAAGCAGTGGCTTCTGTCGCGGGTGACAATTTAAATCGCGAGCGTAACGAAGGACTCGAGATTTACTCCCGAGCGTAGCGAGGGTGTTAAAAACTTAAATCACGAGCGAAGCGAGGGATTTAAGACGAGTCCTGATTGTAGCGAGGGATTTAAGTGCACCCAAGACTAAGACAGCTTTATCACCGAGGAAAATACTCTACTTTTCGTACCATTTGCGAAAAAATTAACACAATAATAATATGAGATAAGCATTTATTAAAAATAATGACAATTAAAAGTAAAAGTTAACATTCGAAACATTGGTCCAATTATTGATAGAGAGAGTTACATTTTTGTTTGGTACATTTATTGTTGATGAGTTGATTTGAGTATTTCTCTATTCTTGCGTCTGAGGAACTTGGCAAATTCCTAGACTAATATTTTTTTGTCGGAAAAGCAAAGGCATCAAGCTCATACGGCCTCGTCGGTTTTCGTAATTTTATTTAATAATCATAACTGCATAATAAATGTGTATTCCTTTTTCACAAAGATGTATAATGCTTTATATACAAACTCAATGGTGTACCTAAACACAGATGTAGTTCAGTATAAATTTCGGTAAGTATTCCAAATTTAAATCACATTCTCCCCCTAGAGGATGAATGAAATTCAGTACAATTTTCTTTCCCTGTTTTTAACAGATTAAAAATGACTATTGTTATGTTCGCTTTTTGTGGCATAGAATGTCACTTTTTTGAGCAAGTGGTATGAAAAATTATTTATTTGTTACAAATTCCAAATCAGTTGTTTTTTTTTTTTCTTCTTTATTTTAAGGGCTTTATCGCTGGGCGATAACGTCGCCCTGTAACATCAGCACAATTATTGATTAAAAATCGGAGTTGTGAGACTCTTAAAAATATTGGCATAAGGTTTAAATTGAAATGATTGACGTACACTTGAAAGACAAACTAGGTAATTTTCTTAAGACAATTAATTTATAAGTATGGTAAAGTAAATGCATATTTCCATAACTTCGCCTAGCAATAAACTAAAGCATAGAGAAAAACAAGGCGAATATGATACGAATGTTTTGAACTTTACACACTATCTTAAAAATGATAAAAATCTGTATTTTGGTCTCAAGAAAGCTCTAAACGATGTTCACCATTAGATTCGTCAGCTATTTTGATAAAGATCTTTCAATATTAAAATGAGATTAAATGATAAGCAGATACATTCAAGTTATCACTGACAAAATCAGATTGTCTAATCTGATTTTGTCAGTGATAACTTGAATGAATTATTTGTTTTATATTCCCTTTTCGGTTTACCTTATTCATTTTATGTATCATAATTATTACCAAACACGCCTTCAGCTGTGGAATAACTGTTCCATACATAAGGTTTAATGATTGATTCTTTTCATTACTTGCTTTTACTTTTGACTTTCCTTTAACTTTGTACACCTCAAAGTTGTGGCTAAAAGTGCAGTTTTTAAAGGTTTCTGTACACCAAAGGTTAGCCAAAGGGTGGTTTTATAAGAACCATCTCCTTTTTGAAGTCGGTTAAAAATGGGTTTCACTCTTTTCTAAATATTGTTACGAGCTTCGTGTTCATGACAATAAAAACTGCCGATAAAAATTACCAAAAGTTACACTTAATTAAACAACACTAATAACAACTCAAACACACTAATTATAAAACACAATCGCTCTTAAGTCGCACTTGAAGATCACTTTCGATGTATTCGCCTGTATCGCTGACCCAAGTCTGACTGGTCGCGGCTAGTCCCGGCCTTATATAGTTCCGCAGATAGTTCCAGAACCTTCTATTGTAGAAACATCTAGAATATTCGAGTACATACTGGCCCCGACTGACCAGATGTCGATAGTTCTAGTATCAAAATTTCTAGAAGGATCTATTAGTTCTGTTACTCCATACTAGACGGCGCTAGTAGTAAATTAGTTCTACTTCTTGATACTAGATGGCGTTAGTGGTAACTAATGTCACTATGTAACAGGCATTAATTGTGACGCGCAACAATATATTCGGCAAAAATAATGTAGATTTTTCAGAATATCGATTTTATTCGGTAAAAAACGTCTTATAACGGTCACAAAACTACGCTAAAGAACCCAAAGACATGACATTGTAATAACGTCCTGTCGGATAATAATTAATCAACGATTGTGTCGTGTTTTTGAGTGCATTTTTCCAATTTAGTGGCACTTGGTGCTTATGAATGATACTCATTGTTATAGTGTATGGATAACATAGTAAATAATTAGAATTATGAATTTGATATTTCGATTTCTTACGTAGACGCTCATACAAAGTTATCGCGGCATGTATAATGAGAAAAGTCAAATCAAATTGTCTCGAGTAGAGCTAAGAACATAGGTTCCCATCGATTTGCATAAAATTTTAAGACGTAATATAACATGGTATACTTTGGTTTATCCTAGTTAACATAACATTCTAAAGCATAAAATTTACGCATAATATTTCTCCTTCTCAATCATTTGCGAAAAGAAGGGATCTCTTGAACATATCATCAGTCAAGACTCAAGGTACAGACGCCGCCAGCACATCAAACTACTACAATCTGTCAAATTTCTTTAATAGATTTTCAACGTTATCGCTAAATTATTGGGTTCAAAGTTACTTGGGAAAATATGACAGTTTAGGGTAGCTTGATGTGCTGGCAATCCTGCAATCTATACAATCCTGACTGGTTCAAAAGTATCATACGCCCGGAAAACCGAGAGTCAAAGCCTCGAATCTGCCTAGCTTCCCCCAACTATGTAGGTGTCGGCATCTACTGGATGCAGCTGAGTACCAGTATTTTACATAGAGCGAGTTTCTATCTGACCTCCACAACAGTTACACGATATCCCTTGGAAAAGACGACGAACTGCTTAACACGCTTTTAGAGGTACGGAGGGATCTCAGTATGTAATGGTTAGTCACCCATCAACGGAACGACCTCGGTAAGCGTTGCTTAACCTTGAGAATCGACCCGGGTGGCTGTTACTATTTAGCCACGAGCCCCTTCTGATAATAGTGTTATTTTGAACACATTTATTACTCCACAGACGGTCGAACGAATCGACATAATATAAAGACCACTACAATTAGGACGCGCTAAAACATACAGTTGTAAATTGAAATAATTGTTCCACTAATTACATTGTACAATGTAATGATTATTATGCTAAGCGTACACTAATGAGTGGTTACCTATATTGTTCCTGGGTTTTTGACAACGTTATTATTTTTTCGTTAATTGGAAATGTTTCATTTAAAGGTGCATTGGCATAAGTAGGTACATAAATTAATGCTTAATTTGAATTTCATCATGGACGGGGAAGGAAGTAAATTCTGCGATGATTTCCAATGAGAGATAACATAACAACACGGCTGTATTCTCCGAGGGGTCGGGTAGAGGTGTATAGTGCCTAGCCTATTCCCATCAACTGGGCAAAAATTCTGACTCCGGACTGTTATTGGGAAAATTCCTAATTAAAGAATCTAATAACATTTTGCCCGACTTGAGAATCAAACCTAGGACCTCAAGCTCAGCACCCGTGCTTGCGACTACTCAACCAACGAGGCAGTCTAATTAGAGATGTACGGAAGAAAAACACGTGCAACACCAACCCCGAATCAATTTTGATAACGAGGTCAGGAAGATGATGATGATCTTTATCCTTGACAACGCGCTATGAATTTTATTTTTTTACCACCATTTGAATTGTTGCCTAATTTAATAAATATTAAAAAAAAAACCTTTTTGCTGTGCCCTTTACGTTTCGTACTTGTACCATAACTTTAATCTCTCAAGTACTGTTAAAATACGCGCGAAACTCCATGAAATACCGTAACTGCCACTGCGCCAGCGCGCGCTCCGTGAAGCCATGGTGACGAGTGATCGCGACGGCGACAACACCAGCACCCTAATTGCGTAACATACGATCAATCTGAATATGAATCATTTTAAAGCAAATTGCTAATCCATTGCTTCATAAGTTCGAAAAATTTGTCTGCTCAACACGTAAATAACGCAATGAATGTTGTCTATACTGTAAAAATCGCACTAAACTTAGGTGAAGTGGGTTTGAAAGGAGTTGTCTTTCCACCTTATGTTCGGGTTTGACACTACTGACAGCTCACTTCACCTAAAGGACAATGTCCAAATTGGCCCTGTGCAATAAAGAGTATCAGATTTAACGATAATTAATCGCCTATTTTATTATTTAAGTTGCAAATACTTCTGTATCACGGACTAGCTGTATTCCAAAATGTACTTTTAATAGAATTTAACGCGACTAATAACATTAGATCGCCATCTTCGCCTAATGTCATGTCGTGTCAGAAGTGAAATAGGGATGTCCAATCAATTATAATCGATTGATTGAATTATTATTCGATTGATTGTGTTTTCTTTTCTAAAGTGTATTTTTAAAAACCTAATAAGAATACTTTATGTATGCAGTCATACTCCAATTTAAATAGGTAGTAAGAATAATATTATACAGTAATCAAAACTTTTTATTTTGATTATCTAATTCATTTTTTACGACAATTAATACAAAAATAACATTTCTCTTTCGGCGTAAAATAAACCATTGTCATACATACTTGTAATGTTTATATGACAAAGGTGATGTAACAGACAGTTTGAAATAATTTAAGAACACAGTAAATCTTAATCAAAAAAATCGATTATTGGTGTGGTGTCGTACTACATCCCTAGTTTTGCTGTGAACGTCACGTCGCGTCGTTAGTTTAAATGCATTTTAATTTTGCACTTGCATCCACTTTTTAGAAAAACAACTGCATAGGTACCTAATTATCTAGGTAGGTATTATGATATTACCTACTTTTCAGTTTCTTAAAAATCACTCAGAGCTATGAAAAATCGTAGGTACCTACATTTAATATTCGTTGTTATGGTTAGATTATAACCTCAAAATCTGATACTTTTTTTGAAATATACCTTTTTTGCAGCTAGTCCGCTACAAATACAAGATCTTTTAAGAATCTACTAATGATAGAGAATGCAATACATAATTATCCGATGCTCTTGGCTCCAGGGCCAACAATGTATGGACGCAGAGCAATGTCCTTTCAGTGACATTTTTACAGAATAGATAGGCAGTACCAAAAAGGCGATTGTAATATCTTATTAATATTTATTGAACGCAAATAAAAATATGAATAATATTTTAAATTCCAGGGTCTCACAAACGACGTCTGGTGGTACTACATGATCTCGGCCGCGTTCTACTGGTCGCTCACCATCTCTCAGTTCTGGGACGTGCGCCGCAAGGACTTCTGGCAGATGTTCGTGCACCACATCGCCACCATACTGCTGCTGTCCTTCAGCTGGGTCTGCAATCTGCACAGGATTGGAACCCTCGTGCTTTTGCTGCATGACTGTGCTGATATATTTGTTGAGGTATGTACTGGAGAGTGGATTCAAGAAAGATGGAAGGAAGTGAAGAAAAGAAGGAGTGAAGGCCTTGCCCAGGAGTGAAAGAGAAAAGACTACTTAACAGAAATAATGTACGTATCTAATCGTTGCCGGTCGAGCAGTTTACAATCTTATAAGAAATGGTAAAAGGATGAAAAGTGGTCTAGCTAAACCCGGATCTTAAGCTCGGTATTAAATATGGTGCCATCATTCCTGCCTTTATTAGGTCCTATGTAATAGGAGACAAAATCCGTTGTTATTAAGCCTTGCCTATAACAACGGACTTCTAGAATTTAGACATTCCTCTCCTATATGTTTCCTCATACAAACGTTTATCTGAGTGCACGTGGAACCGTATTAAATAGGTAATTGGGGTTGGTGTCCGCAACTCCACATCAATGCGCGTATTTTGCGTACGGGTGGGAAAATCAATTTTTCGATCCACCCCAACTCCTCATGGAAGGTCGACAAAGCCTTGATGCCACTGACCGTCTGACGGAGGGTACCACCTGGGATACCGAAGTACACAGCCCTGTCGTGGCGACCACCGGCCAGCTAGAAGCACATGTGCTGCTGTCTCGTCCTCCATGCTGGTAGTGCACAGCGGACTGTCTGTGAATCCTATGAAGTGGAAGCGTGTATATGTCTTAAGAGCAAATACATTATTTCTATATCTTAGTATCGAACCTTGTCAATTGCGCTGAGCCAGACATTATAAAAAAAACATACACGTGCAATAAAAGGATCTATTCATGAGAATATTGACTGTGTAGCTATAACGATATTGTTTTGTTTTCTATTCCAGTCGGTGAAGGCTTCCAAGTACGCGAAGTACCAGAAACTGTGCGACACGCTGTTCCTGATGCTGATCGTCGTGTGGATCGGCACCCGAGTCGGCATCTACCCCTTCTACCTCATATGGAGGTGAGATATTATATACCACTAGCTGACCCCGGCAAACGTTGTTTTGCCTTATAAATTATTTCTAGCTGCCCGGCGCTACTTCGATCGCGTGGTGTCCTACCTCCTACCCTACTCCTACCCTACTTCTAACCTACTCCTACACTACTCCTACACTACTCCTACCCTAATTCTACCCTACTCCTAACCTACTCCTACCCTACTTCTACCCTACTCCTACACAACTCCTAACCTACTCCTACCCTACTCCTACCCTATTCCTAACCTACTCCTACACTATGATTTTCCCGCTTTTCTGTTGAAATTTTTCCTGAATTTTCTTTGCTATAAACCTCACGGAGCCCGAGACCTTTCCAACGAATGCAAAACCGTGGAAATCGGTTCGTGCGTTCTGGAGTTATAGCGTCAGGAAGGAAAACCCGACTTATTTTTATATAGTAGAAGATTAGCATATTACTTCAATTTAGAATCTCAGAAAATGACGCGCTCCGAAACCCATGCACCACAACTTCACGCGCTCTCATGTTGAATTAAAAATTAATATAAAATTCTGTTTTTAGAATGTATTTATTACAAATCGTCACACAAAAACCTGCTTAGAATACATCACACTAAAGTGGATAGTTGAATAAGGGCAATTTAAATGATTTTTCAATTATCTAATAAAGTATGGGAGCATATACACTGAGCAGTGTATAGAGCGAGGCTGCCAATCATGATTTTGAAGTATTGGAGAAAAATGCGGTTTGCTTCATATATGACAATTCGTAAGCTCGATTCGAATCGTTAGTTTACTGGTTCGTACCCGCAGATCGGCACCGGCTGCCTGGTTTCTACCTGAAGAAGCTTTGTCTATGACAAAGGTAAAAACGAATTAACTAAACATGAAATGTTTTATTTTCCAGCACATCAATCCGTGCCCCCATGATAGTGCCGATGTTCCCAGCCTACTACATCTTCAACTCGCTGCTGTGCCTGCTGCTAGTCCTGCACATCGTGTGGACCTGGCTCATCTTGCAGATCGCGTACGTGGCTATCAAGGCTGGCCAGGTATGCGAACTAGTAGAAATTAAATAAATAAATCAATATTATTGTTGAAAATGCTTTTATTAATTCCTTACAAAGTAAAATGTATACACATAAAACATTTAACGTGTAATTAAAATAATTTGGTAATTGTTCTCATTATTATGAAAAAATCATGTGCACCCTGTTGCGTAACACACTTTCAATCACAATCTGAATCATTTTGAAGGATATTGCTAATCCATTGCTTCATATGTTCGAAAATGTGTCTGCTCAACAACGTAAATAACGCAATGAATGTTGTTGAACTGTCAAAATGAAAGCCATAGCTAGTGTTAGTGTTAGTGTGTTACGCTAATACCCCGCGGATCCCCTAATTTTGTTCACGTAAGTCGACAAAATGTATGGAATAGCTGTTTTTTTTGCGACTTATTTGTCCTATAGTAAAAGTTGTTTTTAATGATCCCGCCTTTTGGGGTTTTCAGTTATTTTAATTACACTTGTATGTTATTTTATTTTTTTGTGATGGTTGTGGTTGGTGATGGTTATTATTAAGTAGAGGCCCCCCCCTAGCATGAATGCGCGAAGTAAACGTAACGTAAATATGTTTTTTTTTATAACACGGACATACATATTGTGAGTCTTGTTGACTGCAAACGATTTTTGAATCGAAAATACAACGATCGTACACTTTTTTGGGTTCAAATTTATGCGGCAAGCACGATTAGTATCAATTATTGATATGAATAAAGTCTTAAAACTAAATAAATATTGTGTGTGAAACGAATATTTTAAATTTTACAAGCGTTCGAATCTACGTTACGTTAAGCTCCGTACCTTCACGCTAGGCCCAATGGTACCCGATTTTTTTAAAATCTCTTATGATCTTATATTTATTCCACTTTTTCGTTTTCAATACTATCCTTAAATATGATATGACCGAGATAGAACAGTCCCTAGTTATTTTCACAGTGACGCCAGCTTAGTTGGGAAAAAGCTAGGCAGATGATGAATTTGCATTGCACAGTCTTCTTTATTCCATTCTGACAACCAGTCTTACCAAGGGGTATCGTCTTACCCAGTAACTGGGTGGTGGAGGTCAGATCGGCAGTCGCTCCATGTAAAATACTGGTATTCAGCTGCATCCGGTTAGACTGGAAGCCGACCCCAAGATAGTTGGGAAAAAGCTAGGCTGATGATGATGATGATGATGAGTCTTCTTTATTCTCCTTACAATAAGATTGGTGAAAGTTGACAGGACTGTAGTCTTTTTATCTCGAGATGTCTAATCCATAAATTCAGTACATGGATCTGAAACCCCCTGCGTTGAAATTTTTTGTCGATTATAAAAAAAAAAACGCTTTTCCATACATTTTGATCGCGTAGGGCCACTTTTGTATGAAAAAGCAGATTTTTTTTTGATAACCGACGAAATATTCTACGCAGGGCTTTTCATAATATTATCACACATTGAATCCAGGGTAACACGTTCCACGTCGATGTTCCCTGTATTGTGAATTGACGGTCATAGGAACTTGTTCTTCGTTCGAGTCTCGCTGTAGACTGCTCGATAAGCCATTTTTATAACGTCGCCGCGTGGTTACTATGTATTACCGTCGGTACCGCGGTGTTTACCATTTACTATCGTTGAGCCTTCAGCATTGCATAACTGTGTCATAAATTTTCGTAATGTTTATTTTTTTATGCTTTTTTGATATGCTAACGACGGAATAGGGCAATAGGGTAGTTGCATGGGTAAAAAAATAATAATTATATTTAGTGCGTCAGTTAGATTATCGAAAAATAATGGACACGTATTTTTTCTTTTGTCAATCAAACAAAAAATGATAAAGATAAAGCGCGTCAAACTTTGGGAGTGGGGGGGTCGTGACGTCACTTGGTTGCGGAACTTTAACGGGCGATATCTTCATCGTTTTTTATATAATTGACAAAAGAAAAAATACGGGTTCAATATTTTTTGATAATCTAACTGACGGACTAATTAGAATTTTTAAGGAAAATAGCCTATTGAAAGTGAAACGCTTCTATAGTACTTTCAATTGCTCCGTTGGTCTCGTGATCGCAAGCACGACTGCTGAGCGTGGGGTCCTACGTTCGATTCTCAAGGCCGGGCGATGTGTCATTGGGCTTTTCCATTGGGAATTTCTTAGTAACAGCCCGGAGTTTGGAAGTTGGCGGTGTGATACCCCCGTGGCTCGGTGCGCATGTTGAGCCGTTGGTCTTACGCTTGTCTTTCTCCGGTCGGGAGAGAAGAGAGTGTGTCTGCGCACACACTTGTGCAGTATAATATCTCCCATCGCCGAATGCTAGTTTCCATTGAGATTGGCCGCCAGTCTGAAGGACTTTTAATGACTGTTTGTTAACTTCTCTGTACATTTTGTTTTTGTTTACCTTTGCTGTCCCACCGTAGAGCAAAGGTCTCCTTCATAGTTTTCCTTTTTTGTGTTTGGTCTTCTCGGGCTAACCGGTCAGGAACCGAGTCCATACATTTTTACTAAGGTTTCATCCCATTTTGTTGTCTGTTTTTCGAATTCTTGTCCTTGATTTTTCAGCTGTATTACTTCTGTTAATATTGAAACTTCAATTTATTGCTTTTTTTTGACTTACTTGAGTTTGTTTTTTCAGTATTTGTACTGTTTCGTCTTTAGGTTCGAAAATTCTATTTCCAAATTATCATCGTAAAAAATATTTTTTTCATCATGCACTTTTTCTGTTTTCTGAACGAGATTTCTTTATGTTTTTTTAAGATAAACGTTATTCTAACCAACCTGTAATCGCTAGAATGTGGAAATTTTATTGCACGTTTGCTATAAAATTGTATATTATAGTTTATTGCTGCAAACATTACCTTGAGTTGGAGTTGGCGACAAAAATGTACAAACATTTGTCCTCTTTTGGGTCTCTATCCGAAATCATACCTGCATAGAATAACGATGTCATTCAACATTGATTTTGGGTTTATTCTTGTTTACTGTAGAATGTAGACTGGATATGCGTCCACAAACCTGCATCCTAATTGCGTAACACACAATCAATCGGAATCGGTTTCATTTTGACAGTTCAACAACATTCATTGCGTTATTTTTTACGTGTGGAGCAGACAAATTTTTTGAACTTATGAAGCAATGGATAAGCAATTTGCTTCAAAATGATACAGATTACGATTGATTGTGTGTTACGCAATTAGGGTGCAGCACCCTAATTGCGTAACACACAACCAACACACACACTATCGCAACTGTATGATAAACTCCTTCGAGATTAAGCAGTACCTAGATCAGTCTTCACGTAATACGCAAAGTTCGTTTGACAGGTGTAATGTCAAATTTCTATACTAAAAAAACGCAATCACAAAAGAAATAAATGTCAGATTAGTATCTGGGATTTAAAAACGAACTTTAGAAAAGGATGTTGATACTAAGTGAATAAGGTCGAGTTTAAAGATACTTAGCATGAAGTAGAAATAGAGGGCCTATGAGGGAAGTATGTCCATTTATTTACCTGTACATAACCCGCATGAGTGTACTATGTACTACTATTATACATGAAGTTGAAATAAATGTGTAATCCTTATTTACAGATGGACGGGGACATTAGAAGCTCGAGCTCCGACCTGAGCGACAGTCCACACAACTCTAACCACAACTCACCCACAAGGTCAAAGAGTAGAAAGTAAGTTGAAAGCTATTTGTGTTTTTTTTCAGCACTCAAAAATAATCCACCTGCCATGGTATCCCTTGGGTGATTGGTAGAGAACGCCTAAAGAATTAAATTCACTTTTTAACCTTTTATGTTGCATGAAATTTAATAAAATATAAATAAATCACTATACCATGCATAAATTCGATACATGTTAGATGCATAGTGTATACGAACCACTAACAGTTGACAGTATATGTAATTAATGTATGTTGTGTATGTAATTTGTGTTGTATTTGTTCTATATAATTTGTAGTGCTTAATATGGGAATAACTTCCTGAAATAAATGAATGAGAAAGTATATGAAAACCGTGGTGACGTGTATCAAATTCACAAAATGAATTGTGGCAGCAAGCGGGTGGCACCCATTGTTCGTTTGGGGCTTTTTATCCTTTGTTCCCGTTGAGTTACACCATTTTGTGTTTTATTAGAATACAATTTAGTACTCTAATACTCATTTCATAATATGTATTCTCGCGTGTCACCGCTCACTGTCGTCTACAGACGAAGAAGCAAGCCTAATATTTAACTAACCATACCATGTTTGTTTTCCAGGGACACGTAGAGACGTTCGTCTGCAGAACAACACCAGAGTCTCACACCATCACCACACACAGTTGAGGTCTGTGTTCCATAATACTATGCACAGAAAACTACCATTTTCCGTGCACACCATCCATTGCGGCTTTTCTATGAACACACCAGCCGCGCCATTGAACTTATAGATGAAAACACGCAATGGAACGCGAAGTGGATTACTTAGTCCAGTTTTGTTGCAGTCTGTAGCTTAGTTTGTATTATATTGTATTTGTGAGGTTCCGCTTCGGGATGGTAAGGCTTCACGCTAAGGGATGGATTGGGTAGGCAGGGAAGATGGGAATCGTTATCGGTGAATATGTTCGATCAAAATAAGGACACAGGGCCCCCTTAGCTATGACAATTTGAAGTGCGCGACCGTTATACAAATAAACCTTTTGACTGCTTTATCTTATTTAGCACATTTGAAGTTTAATTATTATAACTAAATATATGGGGTTTGATTTATTCGATCATAGTTTGCCACATTAACAAACTTGTGGGTGACTCTTCCATGAAAGCTACTTATTAAGAGTTGAGTAAACTGCGCCACCATACATGCAATTTGGCAGGATAATTCAACTCTATTGAAATTATCAGCAAAAAAAAAAATGGAGCGAAATCTTCCCTATTCTTATTTTGATCGCATCATAAATTGTGTGTGGGGACGATTAACGTTAGGACGAACAAATTAATGTATAGGATATTTATAAAGAGAACCGTTTGATATTATTGCGTCGTTGACAAACGACGTAGGTATAGTATAGAAGGTGCTTGCATGGAGAAAACATAAGGTTAGGTTAGTCGTATTTCAATTTCTTTATTTGGATATATTTTTTAATGTTTATAAGTTGTATTATTGTTTTATATCATTGATTGGTTAACTAACTTCGTAGAAACATGATTTGATATTGTTAAAATGTGCAGAATTCCGATTTATATGGTCATGAATGAAAAAAAAAAAAAAATGGATGAAAATATCTAAAAAAAAATTAATTTGATACAAACTTGTTTTATTGTAACACAAATAACATAAAAGTCATAGAATATATTGTATACTTAAACATTTTATATGGGTTTCATAGTAAACTAGCGAAAAAACGGGATTTAAACGCAAGTACTTCGAAAAGGGGTCGCCTCGTCAAGGCCGTTATCAAACAATATGTCCGTTTTGACGTTTCGGGAAAGTTTAAAAATCATTCAAAAGGCTTTTATGCTTTCATTGATACAATCAACTCAGCCTATCGCAGTCCACTGCTGGACATAGGCCTCTCCCAGGCTGCGCCACAACACCCCGTCCTCCGCCTCATTCATTGATACGCGAAACTTAAACCAACTTCAAGAGAACTGCCTTATAATACAGGAAGTTATTATTGTTATACTAACGACTATTAAACATGTTTTCACCATGCGTGTACCCTCACACACACGTTAAAAAAAAGGTTGTTAACACCGATAGCGATTTCCATTGAACGCTGGTATTCAATACGTCATTCATTGATTTAAATCGTTAGACATGTCCAATAAGACCACGCCCTAATATCAATATATTAGGTCGCGATAGTTTAGTTAGAGATCATCAACTGATATATTTAGATATACCTACTAATTAATAATCTTTTTAATAATCATATCTTTGTCCTGTTTAACGATTTAACTCGATGATTGAATCGAGATTAAACAGAAAATCAGATAGTGAAGCCTCAAGGCTCGTGTAGCACTTAGAACAATGTGGAGGCATTAATTGTAGAAACTGCCGCAACAATGGCGCTAGTGGACTCGGCGAACTAATCTCAAAGAAAATACCAAAATTAGCATTAATAACATGAGCACAAAGATATATATTAATCCGATATACATATAGAAAGAGAAATAAGTAGTAAAATATGTATTTATATTAAACTTTCTTACTTCTGATTATCATTTTAGACATAAAGGGAACTTACTGCTTACGCCTATATACTATTGTCAGTTGCCACTAGCTCCATCTAGCGGACAAATGCACTCCTTTTAAAGGACCATACGTAAATAGCGTCACACCGCAAGAATGCTACTCTAAGCAGCGCGGCGCATTTTCTAAGTGTTTCGATCAATTAGACCATATTTACACTTTGCGGGACACTAACGCCTCCGGACGTCAACATCTGCCTAGCCTTTCCTAATATGTTGGGGTCGGTTTCCAGTCTAACCATCCGGTTCATCCAGCATCCGCTGGATACCAGTATTTTACATGGAATGACTGCCTATCTCACCTCCACAACCCAGTAGCCTACCTCACTTCCACAACCCAGTTACTGGATAATACGATACCCCTTGGCCTTGGACTATCCGTAACGACTGTCAAAGATCCACGAATGATAGCCAGGACCAACGGCTTCCGAGGCACAGAGGGTTCGGAGGGAGCGCCCCCAGGCGTAATAACAATATAATTTCTAATGTGCCTCGTTCAGTGTCCTTCTGATTAAGCTTAGTTTTAGCCTTTTTCGTGTGACGCAACTTACGAATGGTTCCTAATCGATGTTTAAAATAATGTTTATAAATATCTAGCGTAAGCTCAATGTGTAGTCGTAACTTGTTCTACAGTGGGACGGACCAAACTTAGGTTTGTTTGGTAAGCCAAATTGTAGCTGTTTGTAGTTCAAAAATACTTGTGGGCCGATATTAGAGTATAAGAGTCACAAATAAATTGAACAAAATTACGCTTTCAAGGTATGTAACGGTTTAAGAAATTAAAAACTCGATGGTGCGAAAAAAACTGAAATGATATTCAGAATACGTAGTTCCGTATACCTATGCTTTAGGTACGGAACCCCGAAAAGTAGTGTAACACCCTTGTATTCGGCCCACGACTTATAACAGGGACCACGTAGTTGGACTAGATTTTTTCAAACAGTTTTTACTGGGACCCGGCTGCGTACAGAAATATGGCTACCCATCCACCCTTAAATGATTGTACAGTCCTTTCACAGTTATTTCACCTCTGATTTTGCATCACTGTCAAAATCACATTAATCTTTATTATTGTGGCAATAAGGTTTCTATTGGCTTGCCAAATCTGTTGTCTATGAGAGCAGGGGCGGCCCAGTGGTAACGGCCCCGACTTACGGGCAGGTCATGGGTCGAACTCAGGCAGGTGCTTTACTTTGTGTAAATAATTTCATCACCACTGCTCTCAATACGGTGAAGGAAAACATCGTGAGGAAACCGGCATGTTCTCGAGCCAAATATTCGAAGACATGTGACATCCAGCAATCCGCACTGGGCCCGCGTGGCGGATTACAGCCCAGCCTAGAATGTTCGCAAATCTGGGACACAGGCCTCCTCTTACAAAGAGGTTTGACATATATGCTAAGTTTGCTATTGGGTCTATGGTGTGAGCTAAAATAACAGTGAAAAGATTGCAAGTGTACTTCCTTTAGCGCCTGCTTGAAAAAAAAAAAAAACAACCATACACCTCTTCTACGCAGTTGGGCTCCATCCATAATATCGTTATTTTTCTATAAAAAAGTATTAACGTCGTACCTTCAAAAATATTTTTGAATTCTGATTTTAATAACTGCATTCCGTTTGTACCTATTAATTATTAAAACAATACTCTAATAATATTCAAAAAAATTGATTTCGACTGATTTAAATTTAAAGCAGAATAACATTCAGATTTCAATTTATAGTCTTTTTTATTATTTTTTTTTTGTACAGAGAATACGGCGTGGGATTGCCAGCCCATAAATTTTATATTTAACTACGGCAGTTTTGGAACTCTTTATTGTTACTCTATATTATTATAATAATAACGTCTATCTATGTATTTACTAGAATTTAGGAAATAAACTTTTTGTTATCTTGTGTCAGTTAAAATGTGAACTTTCTCTTGTAGCACTACAAGTAATATATTTTGTATGTCTATTTATGAATTTAAATGATAATTAATGCGAATAATTTCAATAAACTTAAAGGACAGAAAAACAAGAAAAGTAATTTATAATCATTCAAGTGTCTTCGTAAACGTTATGAACGTTTAAGACATATAGATTGTTCATTGGCTATTGAAATATCTCAGCTTCCGTACAATTCCATACTATATCTATACTAATATGCATGTATAAATAAATAATGCAGAATATAATAATATTTAATAGTTGTTTAAGTATTGATGTGCATACCAGTGACCAGTGTCACCACTGCCTATAAGGATAAAAATAATTATTAGTGAATAGAATTTTCTCCTAGTTAGTCGTATCTAATATTTATGTGATTTTAAAGTGTATTTACCACTGCCACCACAGCACCCACCCCGACTTATCGAGTTGTAGGTCGTGGGTTCGTACCCAGGCGCTTTACTTGGTGTAAATAATTTTGTCACCACTGCTCTCAAAACGGTGAAGGAAAACATCGTGAGCAAACCGGCATGTTCTAGAACTAAAAACTCGAAGAGCCGTGACAGCTACCAACTCGCACTGGGTCCGCGTGGTACATTAAAGCCCACTCCTTCTCGAAGTGAGGAGGCCTGTGACCCAGCAGTGGGAACATTAAAGGCTGATTATGCTATGTTTCTGCTAAAGTGTATTTGAATGATGCTCTTATTACTGCCATATAAACTCATAAAAGTTCCCTTAAAGCTTCCAAGAATATTGTCAAAAATTGACACTTCCTCTCCAAATGGGCTCCACAACATACATTGTTGAGCCGGCCTTGACTGCTTAGTGAGAAGGCATGGGGACACTTACCCTTACCCATGCCGTAACCCTGGATCAGGGTACTCCCCCTTAGTACTTCCAACAAAAAACTTATAGGCAGTGGTCAAGCAGGTACCTATAGTCTACTCCAAAAGTATCTGTTGAAAATGTAAACAAATGGTTTGTTTACACTTTCAGTTTTTTTGGAACAGACATTACGATAAAAAGTAATGATTTAACAAGACAGAAGCTTAGTTAATCCGACAGCGGTGCGGGTCGCTTTACATCCAAATATCTGACACGTGTGTAACTTATTGTTTTTAATTTTATATTTTAGTTATGTTACGTTTTAAGAGCTACTTGCACTTTGCTATATGCACTCGGGTTGTTTTCAACAAATTTGTATTGAACACATACTTTCTACCTCTGGTAGAAATTACAGTACCTGGCCAAAAATATGGCATACTTTTCGAATTATAGAATTAGGTCGGCGTCGTAGAGCGTCTCTGTCACTCATACAGTATTTTTATCTCACGAAGCGACGCTTTGCTTGTATTTACCTAGTGTACAAACACGCTGTGAATGCGTGCGTAAGCGCAGGCGCTCTCGGTACCGTCCGAGACAATGGTGAATGGCGTGTGCTGACGCTACTCCTCTCCACGCACATTCACAGCGTGTTTGGACACTTACCACAAGTAAAGCGCGAATCACTTCGTGAGATAAAAATACTATACCTGTGTGATAGACTGTCCTCTCTTTCTAAAGCTTGATGTGTGAAATATTTACGTCCGGATTGTGTATTACATTGTCAGAAGACATGTGCCTTATAATAATGCACCATCTTTATTTTAGTAAGGAGTGTGTTTTGTTGAAAATAACCCATTAATTTATATTTCGTCTGTAAAGAGTATCTCTTTACGAATGATCGTCTACACGGAGTTTGTCACTTCACTATATCTATTAAGTTTTTCGCATCACAATATTGTTTTAGTTATGCTATTCGGTTGAATATTGTCGTTTTCGGTTAAGGAAAGAGGGCAGTAGTAATATATTAATCAAATAGAAGTTGATCGGGTGTCTGCGAGGGCAGAGTGATAAGTCTGGTAAAAATTAAACAAGGAGTCAATTTTATTTAATTATTATTATTTATTATTCAACGTAGTTTCCTTGTAACTCAATGCACTTCATCCAGCGTTTCTCTAGCTTTTCGATCCCTTCCATAAAGTACGACTTAGGTAATCCTTCGAAATAGGCATTGGTTTCGTGCATGATCTCTTCGTTGGAGCCAAATCTTTTCCCACCAAGCCATTTTTTTAAATTTGGAAACATAAAATAGTCGCAAGGGGCTAAATCTGGCGAATACGGTGGGTGAGAAAGTAACTCATAGAGCAAACTCAGTTTGGGCTCGTATGATTCGTCTTGACGAGTACCTTGGTGCTAGATGGTAACCAGGGTCTGATGATGTACAAGTAGCTTAAGTGCAGTAAACGTATATAACGGAAAAACACTGCTACGCGCTACGAACTAAGCCGTAGTCAATCTCGCATCAAAAATACCAAATCGCTTCTTCATATCTAAATGTTGGTGTAAGATATTGCGAACACGTCTGAGATGCTTACTATCTCGACTATCTCCCTCACTTTTACTCTTCGGTCGTTCAACACTATATCGTAGATTTTAGCAATCATCTCTGGAGTAGTGATGTCAACTGGGCGTCCTGGACGCACAGCATCACTTGTGCTTGTTGAAAATCGTTGAACCACTTATGAATCATTTTAATCGACGGAGCAGTCCCCATAATATTTATAATAATAATAATAATTTAATTTATTCAGACAACCAATGATCCATTACATTGCATTTAAGTTGTTAGTATGAACTTAAAAACTATGTTAAGTAATGCTATGCTATTGCAATGCTATGTTGTTGTTGTTTGCTACGTTTGTTATTTATCAAGTTTCTGTTTCGTTTCCGTTATAGTTTTTTTTTTTGCGCAAAAAAATTTTAATCATGACACGATATTCACTTTTCTCCATCTTTGCAATTACGTGTTCAGTTGTTTTCTTTAATGGCTGTTAAAAAAAAAAAAACTAACCGGCAGTACTGGCTGAAAATTTTAAATTAAGTAGTCCTTCAAAAGAGTTGAGAACAAGGAGGTTTCATGCAATTTGCGATCATTTTATTCCAAAATAGATTTTTACCAAACATCACTCCGCCCTCGTATGTAACTCATACTTCGTTTTAAATTACCTAATTGGTTTTCATGATTTTTTGTACCAAAACAATTACTTTAAATAGTGTCGTAAATTGTTTCAGTTGACTTTTTCATTTGGCTGTTATTAGTAAAAAAATAATGTCTGGATTACAAAGGCTAATTTACTTGAAGTTAATCTTGGTCAATGTTCCATTTACTTTGATTTGAAATGCATGTAACGTCTATTTGTTATACAGGATAATTTTTTATTCAGTGCGTAAATTTTTACAGGGTGTTCTACTCATGAATATGAACAACATTCACTATGGGACCATCTCTGAAATCACGAAAAAAAAATCAGCAGATTCATACATTTTGGTCGAGTAGGTATTGAACTTTTATAAGAAACAGCTGATTTTTTTTTTGTGATTTCAGAGATGGTCCCATAGTGAAAGTTGTTCATATTCATGGGTAGAACACCCTGTGAAAATTTACGCACTGAATAAAAAATTATCCTGTATGTGTGAGATTCATAATCATAATTTACGGCTTGATCTCTTCTGTGAACGCATTTCTTCAACTTTCCATAACATACTACTTTTACATTCTATCTTGTTAGTACTTTATTTTCTATTTTGTAACTTTTTTGTATTTTGAACTATTATTTTCGGACTGTTTTCAGTTTAGTGAGCTTTATTTATGATGAATGTGTCAGCTATAAATGATATGAAGCGACGTTCTCAAGAGGCGATTTAAAAAGCGGTCAACTTTGTGAATTGAATGAAAATTGTATCGAGAGCACGCTTTCAAAAGTTGATCTGTTTGATCAACTTAAAGTTGACCGACATACTAATGTATGCGGTGCTCATTTCATGTTTGCCTTGCTATTGTATAAGTAGAATTCAAATTGTTGCAAATGTCTCGTTTTTCTAGAGCTATTGTCGTTGCGCTTGTTGTCCTTCCTAAACCCTTTGTAAAATAAATAGCGGTACAACCCGATTCAAACTTTATGGAGACGCGCTGCGCAGTAACAGTAACAAATTCACGTGTCAGTGGGGGTGAGGTACTGCGCAGCGAGCAGCGCACTTCAGAGCCGCCATAAAGTTTGAATCGGGATGTATCTTTCATTAACAAGTGACCGCGTTCAGTTTGAAACTTTGTATTTATTTAACATGAAATGAATAATGCAAGAATTGATTTGTCCGAATAAGATTTCGTTACTAATATGAATATTAAACTGCATGTATGTTGTATATATACTTGTATTGTGTATATTTAATGAATAAAATGTATTTCGTGTCCAGGTGGAGCTATGGTATGTCGAACTTTAGTTTGTATAACAAAGTTCTAGTCAAAGGGATACTAAAATAAGACTATGTACCTAAGCAAATGCGATAATTATACATTAAATTGATGGAAATAATTTGTGTTTTATTGTCTCTCCTGGACACTGTCAGTTGTTCTTTAAAATGCTCTCTTTTGTACACAAGTGATATTATTGTGAATTTCAGTAATACTGTGTTGCGTTTGAGAAATAAAACTCCGAATTTAATTATAAAACTATTTTTTTATTAAATGTAATTAACCTAGATAATTATACAAATGTCCTTTACGTCACTACAGATATGCAATTATTATTGCAAGGATAAACGAACAAACGTTAACAAATTATAAACCCATTTTTAGGGTTGGCAAAGTTCTCACACTTGAAAGTCTTAATGTGTTTGGTATTTAAATGTTTACACTGATAGAAACTAGTCCGATTCGGAGCCGGATCGGCTCCTGGCTTGATACTATAGAATACACAAACTAACCCGTCTGTCTTGGATCACGTCCATGTGGCGCGTCTTGACAGCGCGCTGTGCGTCAAACGGCGTGCGGAACGCTACCCGAGCGTCGCCGGTCGGTTGTCCGCGCTCGTTGTACCGCCTGATCACATCGTCCTGACTCAGTTCAAAGTCTGAGAAGAAGTCCATGATGTCATCTATAGAAGCGCGGAACGGCACATTCTCTATGGAGACTACGCAGCCGGGAGCTCCAAAGTCGTCGAGAGCGGGGTCGTGGTCGTCCTCCATGCGACCGTTGTCGAAGCCACCACCCACGCCGCCCCGACCAAATCCTCTTCCACGACCCCCACCGCGACCTCGATCGAACCCGCGACCTCTCTCGTTGAAGCCGCCCCGGCCTCTAAAATTACCTCGTCCCGCGTCAAAGCCGCCGCGGTTGAAACCGCCTCTATCAAAGCCTCCTCTGTCGAAACCACCGCCTCCACCGCCGCGCCCTCGGAACCCGCCGCGGAACCCTCCTCCCCGTCCGCCTTGCATGGGCTCAAAGAATTGCGGTTGCTGTTGAGAAATGTTACCCAGCATTCCTTCCCGTATTTCAGACTGCTTAGGTCCTTCTAAAGCTTCCTCAACCACACTGCGTGGCACCAAGTCTACAGTTACACGACAGCCATCAAGATTTTGTCCATGTTTAGTGGTCGCCAATCTCGCTTCCTGTGGAGATCTAAATTCACAGAAGCAGTCTCCGGACGGCATTCCGTTCGTATCCAGCATTAGATGTATTCGAGCGGGCACTGCGTTCGTGTCTGACAGGAAGGTGACGATGGATCTGTCGGTTGCATCTCTAGGTAGACCTTTCATCAGAACGCAGTCGAGAGGTTCGTTTTCTATGTCGGTTGGGATGACGTTATTTTGGGGCTTAGAGATCTGATCTATTTGGTTAGAAAATTGCTGTCGGTTAACCCAGTTTGAAGCAGCTGTCCGGGGATCCATCGGACCGGACCCTGGAAATCCTCCAAACTGTGGGCCGGGGAACTGTCCTGGGAAGCCTTGTTGCTGCGCAAATGGGGGCGTGAAAAAAGGTGTTCCTTGGGGTTGCGCTTGCATCGGCGGACCTCCTTTAGGTCCTCCAGGTCCGTTTTCGAACTGCCGCCTTTGGCGCGGGTCCCGCGACGGCGCCACGTCGGACGGAGGACTTTCCTTCTGCGGCGGTTTGATCGGCGGCTCCAGTGGCTGCTGACCCTGACCCTTCTGTTTTTCTTTATCATATTCTTCTTCTGTAACGGGAATCATTGTTGGTTGCCTTCTCCCAAAAATGTATCTTTCTTTTCTGTCTAGTGCTAGTTTTGCATCTTCGGGTTTTACGAATTGCACATAGGCAATTTTAGTTCTAGTCATACGACAGTCGTTGACCATAATAGAGAGCAGAGAAAATTCGCTGAAAGCTTTTATTATATCGTGTTCTTTGACGAAGTGTGGTAGTTCTGTTAATTTAAGCACATTGAAGCGCTGGTTTTCACGTCGCATATCTGGAGGGGCAGGCGCAGCCAGGTCTTCTTCATCATTATCTTGGCGGTACGGAAGGAATGAGTCTACCGCTGACTCATAAGTTTCATCATCTAACCCTTCTACGATTACTTGAGCGCCCTTCAACTCGTTGTTCTTGTTTTGCAACGCTAGTTGCTTCGAGCGAGGGTCACAGAACCTCACAAAGATATTTCCTGTACGACGTCCCGTACCATCATTAATCATTTTGATACCGTGTTTGTCGATCAAAAACGGAAAGAAGCGTCGGACGTCGCCGTAACTAGTATGGTTCGGTGCGTTCCTGATAGCGACGCAGCAGTCTCGTTGTTGATCAGCGTCAGCGAAACGACTTTGACGTCCGTCCCGCCGGAAGCTGCCTCCGCCGCGACCCATACCACCGCGCATTGAAGGACTCTGCATTCTTCCACCGCCATTCTGTTCACCCTGGAATGCATTCGGATTACGCTTTTTGCCGAGCTCCTGCAGTTTGGTAAATGCGTCCGCCATGGAGTTATCGTTGAAGCGGGTCATCGGCGAGTCGCGGCCTAAGGGGTTGTTTTGTATAATGTTGTTTGGAGGCATCATCTGCGGAGGCATTAGCATGTTTGGATTCTTTATATTTCCAAATGGTGGTTGACCGAGCATAAGGGGCCCATCCATATTAACGATCGACTTTTCCTGGGAGCCTTCAGGAGTTCTGTGGTCATTGTTTCTGCGGTCACGCGATCGACGCGATGGTGACCGGTCGCGGGATCTGCTGCGGTCTTTCCTGTCTCGCTTGCGGTCGCGTCGGTCTCGACTGCGACTGCGGTCGCGACGGCGTCTATCGCGGGAGCGCGACCTGTGGCGGTCTCTCTTGCGATCTTTCCTGTCTCTTTCGCGTGACCTGGAGCGTGTTCGGGACCGCCGCCTGTCCTCCCTGCTGCGCTTTCGTTCTAACTTGTCATCATCTTTGTCCTCGTCAGCGTTAGGAGTGTTATTAGCCGTTGGGCTGACGAGAGGCGCGGGTGGTTCAATGACTGCGGGTTGAGGAATTTCTTGGGGATTACCGATCCCAGGGATGCCGAAGCCTGAGAGGGGATTGTTACCTAGTGCGGTGGAAAATGGGTTGAGGCTGGAGATGCTGAGAGGTTGTTGAAGAGGTGGTATAGTGGCAGGCGCAGGCACGGGAGCGGCCGGGGGTACTGGCATGGGGGCGGGGGTCGGCGCTGGCGCGGGTGCAGCCAGGAGCAGGGGGACGCTCTGCCGCGCCGCCTCGATCACCTTGTGCATTTCTGAGCGGGAGCTGAGTAGCAGCTTCACCTGGATCTCTTTGATCTTACCACCGTCCAGCATCATCGCTTGGCGCGCGTCTTCGTCCGTACTGTAACAATAACAATGGCGAGCATTTAATAAAACAGCTTTTAGAGGATATTAATAATAAATTGGTTTCTGCCTGTAAAACTTTGATTTCACTATATCTAATGTTGTGGGGCAATTGGATAATGAACTAACAGTAGGAATGGCTTTCATTTGACAGTTCAACAACATTCATTGCGTTATTTATGTTGTTGAGCAGGCAAATTTTTCGAATAGATATATGAAGCAATGGATTAGCAATATTCTTCAAATGATTCAGATTCAGACAGTGTGTTACGCAATTAGGGTGCTGGTTTACATTTCATCCAGATTATAAATCCGAAACGTGAAATAGGTTGGCTACATACCTATACATGAGGATGTAATCGTTTATTATCCAGGTTATACAGTACCTAACCAGACTGGTTAACCACAAGTTGAGACAAACGACAGAACTATAAAGTAGTAGTCGGTCTGTGGTTAGTTTCAGTAAATAATGGTTCAATTGCTATGCTACCGAATTATGATTAAGATTTACAAAATAAAAAATTGCTTAGAAAATTTCCCCTCCGTTTTTGTTTTGCTGGACTGTTTAACGGTAAGTTACACTTGCTAGACCTACATAATCTGTATTCGCGATTTATTTGCCAAAAATGTAAACAAATATGAGTTTATGGAAAAATAACTTTAATTCCTACACAATAAAGTTTAGTTTACGCTAGTATTTCAAACATTTCATAACTTTTTCAAAAGTGCTAGTCACTCTGAAATCAACGAATTTGAAACATTAGTTTGAATAGACTTGAGGTACTCTGTTTAGGAAATGACAATAGGTAGGTATACTGCTGCTAAATGTCTATATGAAAGTTAAAGAAAGTTTTTATACCACTGGTTCTCTCGATATCTTCTCGTAAGTCGTGAAACGTTGCATCAATCTGTGGGTTGTATTTTGTATAACTTAGATTACCTTAAAGCTGAAATTAACTTGTCATTTCATTAAATATCTATTCTAAAAAACCTAACTGTGAATTAAGGATACTATAAGAAGTAGATAACAATTGGCAACTCCTAATACAATTATCGTAGATTTTTTATGAAACAAAAAAAAATTACGTTTCCTTGCTGGGTAAAATAATAAACGAAACTTAACATTTTTCCTTCAGTTAGTTGGAATTAAAGGCCAACTCAAATCTGTATGTCAACTAGCCACATAAATGGCACTTTTAAACGTGAATAATTTCCAAGACAATATAATAATTGATTCTAGTTGCTACTTCCAAAGGTACCGTTTCGTAAAGTTTCGTATAGAGCAAAATGGTCAAGAAACTCAAAAGTGACCCTTTTAAATTATTTTGTATAAGTACATTAATTATACAGTTATACATGAAGACGATTGTGTTAACTGTTATCGTACTTGTTACTGACTGTACCTGCCTACCTACTAACTGTCTCGTTCTCCCACAAGGTCTTGTGGTACAGTCAGCAACAAAAGTCAATTAACTCTGTTACTTTTACAAATCATCTAAATTGATACAAAATGATGCGATACATTGGTTTTTATTATTTCATGTAATAGCAAAGAGTTACCTAATTTATTATTTTTAAATATTCTATTACTACGTGTTTTTTAAGAATATTTTGCTCAATAATTAAGATTTTAGCAACTGAAGTGTTAATCGACTTTTTTTGCTGACCGTACCTAGCGCGGCCGCTAAGCGAGCGTGTCCTAGATACGACTGCTAAGTCGGGCGGGTATTAGGTCTTTCCGTCAGGAATTTCTTAGTAACAGTCCGGAATCATGATTTGTGTAGCCTCGCTCCACACATACCTAACCTAACTGACAAAAGGTGAATTCAATTCACCTCTATTATGCCTACCCCGTCGTGGAATATGCGCGAGATGTCATAAATTTGTACCAACTACCTAGCCAAATTTATGACACCCACAACATACGCGTTTCGCCTTTAGAGTCATGCATGATGTGGACATATCGTCACTCGTTGTACAGACGGCAGCACATCAGCTACCCGAAACCGAAACTGTCAAATTTTCCCTATCAACTTTGAACCTTAATGCTTTTAGTGATAAAGTTGAAAATCTATTAAAGTAATTTGACAGAATATAGTAGCTTGATGTGCTGGCGTCTGTACCTTAATGGTTCTCAAGTTAGATATAGCTAAGCGCGCTATCTGACTAATAGGCGTGGCGACGAATAATACTTAATTTAAGGAGGTAATAATGTACAATAACGTGTTTCAGACGACACAAATTTCTTCGCGCCTTAAAGGATTGTTTATACTGTGCGAGCTGGCCCAGGCAGTTAGATACTGCAGTGCAGCTACACGTACCGTGTGCCCGCATCATACGTGTGACAACGTGTGAGTCGGTAAGTAGCTCGTATCAGATTTTCTTTTGTTTTTACGCGCCACTTGCCTTCTTCCGCCACGCCCCAATGCAGCAGCTCTAGTTTCTCTAGCAGCCGCTAGCCAGAGTTACTAGTCGGTATCTCTAGGTACTCTCATCGTGTGACCTCTCGATGCGAGCCGAGCTACAGCCAAGTGCGAATGCGAGTATACAGAAGCAGTAGCTGTTTCAGGAACATAGCTACCGCTGTTTCAATTATACACACACGTGTATTCAAAAATTCATAAAATATTATCCAAAACCTTAAATTACTTAATTGGAAAGAGAAAGAATACCTAATTAATTAATATTTAAAGAAAATATGAAAATTACGAAGGCTTCAAGCAACAGACGCGGTCCCATGCTCTTACTAATTCATTTAGTTAAATCACACAGAATATCTAATCTGTCTGAGTCATAATGCTCCAATTTTTCAGCTTGCTTCGCTTGGTCTTGCATTCTTCTAATTACAATGAAAACTTAACCAATCCTTGACCAGCACCCTAATTGCATACCACACCATCAATCGGAATCTGAGTCATTTTGAAGCAAATTGCTAATCCATTGCTTCATAAGTTCGATAAATTTGTCGGCTCAACACGTAAATAACGCAATGCATGTTGTTGAACTGTCAAAATGAAACCGATTGCGATTGATAATTGATAATTGCCCCGCTGAGTGCTCCAATTTTCGAACACGCTTCGCTCGCTCTTCAATGAAAACTTATCGTACCCGAGTCTAGATGCTCCAATTTTCTAGCTCACTTCGCTTGCTCTTGTATTGTCTTAATAAAGTCACAATCGCCGCTTAAACTCCCGACTCAAAATGCTATTTTATTTATCCCCATAATATATGATACAGGACCCCTTTAGTACTAGCTATGCCACATGAGTAGTCTACTCATGTGGCTATGCCACTAAGCTGTCTACTGTCAGGGCAGAAACTTTGGTAGTGTGACGAGTCAGCGCGCGTGCAGCAAAATGTCGTTCATTATGAACAATTAAAATGTTCAAAATAGCATAATTATTTTGTCAAACACACGCCGCTGGGAATTATATCTGTTTCTCCGTATTTTCAACACAGTTTTAGTTGTAATTTAGTTCATTGGGGCCATGGCATCATGACCAACCGTAGGTTGGTAGTAGATAGATATAGTAGGTACCTACCCAAACAAGCGTCTTATTTGAAATGGCGCGTTCCTCCGAAAAAGTTTAATTTTAGTACCCTTAAGTCATCATCTACCTAGCCTTTTTCCCAACTATGTTAGGGTTGGTTTCTAGTCGAACTAGATGCAGTGATTACTAGTATTTTAGATGGAGAGACTGTCTATCTGACTTCCACAACCCAGTTACTGGGCGCAGATCGACTAATTTAAAATTCACGCCCATCCACTAAAACTATACAAGCATTTGAAATGTTTATGCAACAAGCAGTGGAGCAACGATCTCTGATGCTGCGGCCACATTGCCGCGATAAGTCGAACTAGCAGTGACTAGTAAGCAAAAAAATAGAATAAACACTTCAGTTTTTAAATGTTCATTATTGTCTTGTGCGATAAGATCGTCCCTTGGACTAGTTTTAAATATGCTTGACCTTTTTGTTTAATGTGGTTTACCTACAATTGAGTGTTTAATAAACAATTAATTACCTATTGAGCAAACTGTTGAAAAAATGACAAAATTTAAAGAATATTACCTAACTAGCTTCTGCCCGCGGCTTCGCCCGCGTGGATGTCGGAAATTATCCCACGGGAACGTGCTAACAGGATAAAATGTATGTGCTTCCCCAGGATGCCATCTATCTCGCGGGCCCTTTGTGGCTAATTACAATAGAAAACCAATTGTGTCTCATTAGTGGTGATTAAGAGGATACTATATGATATCCTTACCTAAGTACCTACCTAATAAAAAAAAATAAACTCAATAACAGAAAATAAAATACCTACCTACCTAAATAAACCTATTTCTGATGATAACTAAACTCAATAAATAAGCAAAATCCCTAAAAACTAATATCTATACGAATGACTAATCCTACGGTCCTACCTAACAGTATTATAAAATAACCTACGGTCACTACGTACACTATCAAATATACTACCTATACTTTAAAATTAAAATCTATACCTACTACTTATAAAAATAAACCTAAATAACTCTAAAAACTAATAGGAATAAAAAGGTCGCACTGAAAAACACGGTTTAAAATTGCAAGTAGCAGTTAAAATAAGAACGTACGCTCGCCACTCAACACGTCCGTTCAAATCAAAGTTCAAAAAATGTCCTTATATACATACGGTAGCGATCCGTGGCGGCCGCGCGCCACGCGTGTGCTGCGAACGGTGCAAGCCAAATTCAACCTTCAGCACTACATTTAGAGCATAACCTTAGTGAACTCCACTGCGGGTGACGTAACCTACGACAAACTTATTATTTGCGGTTGGTACAGTAATCGGGTCTAGGGATCGAACCGCAAAATTAAGTTTGTTTTTTATTGTATATACTTTTCCGGGATAAAAAGTACCCAGTGTAGTGCCCAGGATATTAAAGAATAATTATACCAAGTTTCATCGTAATCGAACCGGTAGTTTTTGCGTGATGCCTGAACAAACAGACGGACAGACAAAAATTTTTTTTAATCACATTTTTGGGTTCGGTGTCGGTCTAGTAACACCCCCTGCCATTTATTTTTTTGATATTTTTAATGTACAGAATTTTCACTTCTACAGATTTATTATAAGTATAGATTTCTTTCATCATTTCCTTAAATTATCTTTACATTAAACACATTTATTGAAATTATTACAATTATGACCAACTATTTACACTAGGCACTAAATTAAAAGACTAACTAACAATATCATTTTATGTAAATTTTGATGCTGTGTAAAAGTGACAATGTAAATGGACTTTCGTTGCCGACTGTACCTTACTTTTTCAGTAATCTTTACGTAACTTGTGATTGTTGTACATTTAGAGAAGGTTCTCCTACGGAATACTGATAAGACTTAATGACAAAGGTTTTGTTTAACAACGGTGAAGGTCGCGGAAACCGCTGGATGCGAGAAGTACAGGACCAGTCGATCTGGCGACGCTTGAGAGAGAGGTCTAGGTTCAGCAGTGGACGTCTTTCGGCTGAAATGATGATAATGAAATAGCAGCAAGTTGTTTCTGTCATAGCATGTCCCACCTAGGTGTCGCTGCGGTAGCTAGGTGTAGGTATGTCAGCAGTTTTCATATTTAATCCTTCCAAAGGTTGTCTTAGAGATAAGACCGCCCATTGGCCCTGATTCCCTTGTTCAGAAATTAAACTAAATTTAAGTTCTGTGCATCTTTTTCTTTCTATTTCATTAAGAAAAGGACAGAAGATAAAATATTAGTTTACTCCTGTCAAATTAAGATACCCCATAGACAGATTAGACGCGATTAAAAACATGGCTGCTAAAAATACGTCAATTTACGTCAGGCGCTGACTAGTTTGACAGGACTAAGCTAATATTTATCTTCTGTCCTTTTCTAAATTAAATAGAAAGAAAAAGATGCATTGAACTTAAATTTAGTTTAGTTTGTGAACAAGGGAATCGGCGCCATTGTGTCACCCTTTCTAATTTTTTATATTTGTCTGTAATTTATATCGTGTACACACGGCTACACATCAAGCTATACATTTCCAGTTTTAGCTGACCTCGCATTGTATAGGTTTTTTGTACAATCAGAAGTCAGCTTATACTGGTTATGAATAGCATGATGTGTAGCCGTGTGTGCGTAATAAAGAGTATTCTATTCTATTCTATGTTGTGGGAACTTGGTGGTATTCGTTTTTGACAAAAGCAGGCAGATGAAATTCTTTGAAGAGATGTTAGGACAACTTGAATTCAAGCTATTTTTTTTTTATCTGGATTTTGTATTGAACTGCGTATTTGCGCGTTAATGTTTTGACGATATTCAAACAGACCTTTTCTATCTGAGTTTTTTTAGATGATGATACTTAGATATTCGCATACCACTCCCACTTAATTTTTTTTTTGTTATAAAACAGCATAAAGCCTACGTTAACGTATACGACGGCGACGTGCTTGCACCTCACTTTCATCTTCATACTATAATACCACTATCTTATATTCCTTTTTTTGACTCCTTAACTTTTTTTGTTATTTTGTTTTTTTCAAGTCGTATAGCGGAAATTCACTATGTTTCATCCTCACAAAAGGATATTATTTTAAAAATGGTGAGAAGACATTATTATTTTAACTGTTAAACGACGCAACTTTCCTTCCCATCAAGTTAAAAATGCACATAACTTTTAACTTGGTTTTTTGCTATTTGGTAAATTTGCGTTAGAAAACTAGGTAAGTAGGTAGTGTACCTATCTCACATTATTGTAACCGATGATGGAGCCGACGATTATAGTAGAAGTATTAACCCAAGACTAGAAAACTCATTAGATTGTAATTTGTTGCTGCCACAGCCTTTGCTGGGGATTTTAGGTGGCGCCAGATCTTCAACCCAGGTAAAACCCCAACGGAGTAATTGCGTAACACACTATCAGTAGCAATGACTTTCATTTTGACAGTTTAATAACATTCATTGCGTTATTTACGTTGCTAAGCAGAAACATTTTTCGAACATATGAAGCAATGGATTAGCAATATTATTCAAAATGATTCAGATTGAGGTTGATAGTGTGTTACGCAATTAGGGTGCAGGAAGTGGTGAAGGCCGGGTGTTTTCGAGTCTGTCTTATGTAATTTTGACTCTCCTAAGTGCTCAAACGACTTTTGGTTGAATTTATTAGACTCCGGCGTCACCCCCGACAATCCAATCAAATGAAACTCATATAATTGCCTTTTCTGATACTACTGGATCGCCGGCCTGTTCGCACGCTAAGCCAATAACGGCGCGGCAGAACTGCTAGGCATACGCGTTGCGGGGGACGTGGGTGTCTTCTTTACAGAGTTATTATTTTGTTTTCATTGGCGGTATGTACGCCCAGTAAAAGTTTTATCAAAGCGTTTTGTGCGTATGAATGAAATCTATAACATAACATAACACCTATATAGCGTTGATGCATTGTAATAGGTACCCTACGTCTAGTGGACTATGCAATCGAGTCGTGCTATTCCAACAGACTCTCCGATAAGGAATCGATGTGGCTTGCAACCTCTTTATAAGAGATCTTTCATTGATGACTTTTGGATTCCTAATAACTCGTATCTACTTTATTAGGAATCCAAACAATATTTTTCTCTAAAGAAAGTTCGAGTACTTAGTCTGATTGCAATATTTTATAAAGGCGATTATAAAATAAAGGCTACGGGCATAGTACTGTTCACTCCACGCTCACTTCACTTAAGTTTCCAGGGTGAGATGGTTACAGAATAGCAATGCTGGTGTAATGAAAGCTCACTTCAACTAAGTTATCACGGTGATCTTCTTACAGAATAACACCGCAGGTGACATTGAACCGTAAGGCGGCGAAGTAGGCACAACCGTGACTGCAATATTTGAGAAACCACAAGTCGTTACCTACTTCATCAGATTATTTATAAACGTGTACGATTCAAGCAGTAAGGATCGTAGCACGTCGTTCTGTAGTTGAGGAAAAAAGGAGCGAGTTTATGTGCAGACGCCAGCACATCAAGCTACTTCAATCTGCCATTTAATAGATTTTCAACTTTATCGCTAAAGCATTGAGGTTCAAGGTTGATTGGGAAAATTTTACAGCTTCAGGTAGCTGTCTGTACACTAATTTTAAGTAACTGGGCGTTAAGTAATTAAGGCACATCTAGTTGGTAGACAGAGAATGTCACCAGCTGCATAGGTATGAGTAGCAGATACTACAAAGCCGGACTTTTGTAAAATTCGATGAGCTATGGCTGCGTAGAGCCAAGTATGTCAGTCAGTTGACCAAAAGCTTCCCCCAATTTAGTCTTCCGTCCTAGTAGTTTCCTCGTCAGAATCCATTTTGTTTATTATTGTACCGAAAAGTGTCGGCATCAACGCCTTCACTGAAAAAACCGTCCAATGCGGAGCCCCCTAAGGTCACTGGGTCAACCATTGTTTTTTATTTTCCACACTTATGTCCAATTATGGACGTAAGACATCGTATATTCCTTTGTTGCAAAGTAAATGTGAGTTTAAAATTGAAAATTAGGTAAACGACAATAGAGATTAAATATATAATGTCTCAGGGAGTATTTTGAGACCTTTATTTTCCTACTATTGAATTATCCGTTTACTCACGCTAACAAAACTGCTTTAATAACCGTAAACAAATGAATAAATGCCGTAACTATGGGGTTTCTCACGGGAGTGTTCTGGGACCTTCAGTAAAAACTGATGTCAAGCGAAGGCCAATTCTCGTAATTTAAAACGTTCAAAATCTAGTCGCAGTCTTATCTCGGCGTCAAACAAGTGTCAAAAACTTGTCAAAACGTAGGGAAATTAGGCGATTTTTGACAGATTGAGACTGAGATCAGACTGTGAACGTTCTTAAAATTACGAGAATTGCCCCTCAGTTTTATCAACGCTGAATAATCATTCGTGGCTGAACAAATTCAATCTTTTGAATCACAATTAATTTAAAAACACAGTATATTTTTCCATTTATAGTACCTACAGACGCCAGCACATCAAGTTAATACAATCTGTCAAATTTCTTTAATAGATTTTAAACTTTATCTCTGACGCATAAAGGTTTAAGGTTGATTGGGAAAATTTGACAGTTTCGGGTAGCTTGACCTGCTGGCGTCTGTACCTACGATTAAGTCGAACCTTCGTTCGCTTGTGATGCGTTTTTTAAGTGTTCACCTCCGATAAGCAACCCCCTCCCTCCACTTTCTGTAATTTTATTGTCAGATTATTGCCGAAACACGGAATTAACTGGCATAAGAATATTCATTCAGCCACATCACTTCGGGCTGATTATTCACAATTTCACATCCATACTAATAATTATAAATGCGAAAGTAACTCTCGTCTATCTGTCCGTTACCGTTTCACGCTCTAACCGCTGAACGGATTTTGACGAAACAGCATACAGGTAAACCATGACCGCATGGGTCGATCGATCGGTTAAGCTTCGCTTGCCGCGGTTGGTTCGTGGATGGGTGGCCAGCTTTACATAACAATACCTCTCCGTGCCTCGGAAAGCACGTTAAGCCGTTGGTCCCGGCTATCGTGGATCTTTGACAGTCGGTACAGGTCGTCAGAAGCCCGAAAATCCGACAACCAGTCTTACCAAGGGGTATCCTGTTACCCAGTAACTGGGTTCTGGAGGTCAGATAGGTAGTCGCTCCATGTAAAATACTGGTATTCAGCTGCATCCAGTTAAACTGGACGCCGACCCCCAACATACATAGTTGGGAAAAGGCTAGGCAGATGATGAGTTTAGCCACGTCCATTGCGTTATTTAGGTGGCCGAGACAAATTTTTCAAACCCTGAACGAAGATTTCAAAATGAGAGGCAATGCGATCGATTACCATTTCATGTTTGTTAGCCAATTAACCTGCAGGTAAGTTGATACCTAATTAACTAAGTAATGCTGGTGCCTAGTGTGAAGTCGGATTGTAGAAAAGATAGGATTTTTAAATTTTGAATAAATGTAAATTTTTGCTAGATAATATTTTTGTTGCATTGTATTGTAATCAGCGCCATCATAAAACGAAATAATAAATTATATCGCGTGCAGTCGTGTTATTTGTAGCGGCCACAGCAAATCGGTGCTTCGACAGTCCTGATGAAAAGTGGTCACCGCTCCCGAGCCGCGTGGTAATTGGATAACACACCAACATTAGGAATGGCTTTCATTTCGACAGTTCAACAACATTAATAAAATTGTGTTATTTACGTCGTTGAGCAGACAAATTTTTCGAACATATGAAGCAATGGATTTTAGCAAGATCTTTCAAAATTATTCATAGTGATTGATAGAGTGACTTACGCAATTAGGGTCGTGTAACCTTAGCTTTCAGTGGTCGGAAATTCCAGTCTATTCTGTAAAAATCTCACCGAGGAAACTTAGGTGATGTGAGCTTGAAGTGAGCGGTCAATCCACCAGATGCAAGGGATAGTCACTGTTGACAGCTCACTTTATCCTCACTTCACCTAAGTTCTCACGGTGAGATATTTAAAGAATTGATCCGCTTGTTTGGCATACTTACTTTATTACTTATTGCAAATAAGAAGGTACAGACGCCAGCACATCAAGCTACTACAATCTGTCAAATTTCTTTAATAGATTTTCAACTTTATCGCTAAAGCATTAAGGTTCAAGGTTGATTGAGAAAATGTGACAGTTTCGGGTAGGTTGACCTGCTGGCGTCTGTACGTACACAATGTTTCGTTTAGAACTTGCCGCGAGAATGGCAGCCGACTGGTTATATAATATATACTGGTTTATAACTTCTTTTATTTTCCCCGTGATAATAAAACGAAATCTTTTCAAACAAAAGCAAAACCGCAGATTTTTTTCCGCAGATTGGTTTTTTCCAGTTACGACATTAGAAGAAGAAAGTATTTTTTGAGTCGAAGTCTTGCGACTTTCAGTCCTTTAAATTTATAATGTCTTGTCTGAACATTTTCTAGTCTGACGTATCGTTACTCATACAAAGGGTAGGTACCCTTTGTATGTAGTACAGACGCCAGCAGGTCAAGCTACCCGAAACTGTCAAATTTTCCTAATCAACCTTGAACCGTAATGCTTTAGTGATAAAGTTGAAAATTTATTAAAGAAATTTGACAGATTGTAGTAGCTTGATGTGCTGGCGTCTGTACCCTTAAAAACTTTGTATGTAGTAGTTTTCGGTAGGTACCCAAAAACCTACATGAAGTGAGCAACAACTATACGTATATGGTTCGTTCAATATATTAAGTACAGACGACAGCAGGTCAAGCTACCCGAAACTGTCAAATTTTCGCAATCACCCTTGAACCTTAATGCTTTAGCGATAAAGTTTAAAATCTCTTAAAGAAATTTGACAGATTGTAGTAGCTTGATGTGCTGGCGTCTGTACCTAAGTTTTTCTTTTACGCCTATATTTCAACAGTCAAAAAATAGCAAACCAAAAGTGAAAATATTCTCACAATCATAATATGAAATCACTTATCAAGATTTTTACGATACCTAGTTAAGTAGGTATAGGTAGCGGTACATGCTTTTTGATAAGAGAAATAGGTGATGAAGGACACAGGTACGGATGCCACTCAATATCTCAAATTAAAAATTCTCAGACACAGAAGCGTCTTAATTCATTTTACTTAACGGAAAACTACTGAATTTAACACAAGAGAAGTTTATTAAGGTAACAAGACTGTACTTATCGAGTAATTTCTTATGCACTGGTTACGATGCAGGAAGATATATTTCATTGGATTATGTGCACTGCCCGCACATCAAGCTACTACAATCTGTCAAATTTCTTTAATAGATTTTCAACTTTATCGCTAAAGCATTAACGTTCAAGGTTGATTGGGAAAATTTGACAGTTTCGGGTAGCTTGATGTGCTGGCATCTGTACACAAAGTGCTACACATGATCATGGCCCAACCCAACCCTTCGTTCGGCCATAGTCAGTAGACAGATATAGTACAGTCAACAGCAAAAGTAGATGATCAAAATCAGAAATTCAATACTAATGAACGGAGTTCGCGTTAGAACTGTGTGGCGTCGAAGTGTTTCAAAAGTATGTGATTGTAAATTACACGAAACATTTACTACTAGTACAGCTGCCATATAGCTGCGAACTCCGTTCATTAGCATTGAATTTCTGATTTTGATCATCTACTTTTGCTGTTGACTGTACGACAATTTTAGCATCGGCGATTTTGCAGCTTCATCAATCCAAGACCTGACCTGGTGGAGACATACCTAACGAAGTGCTTGGCGAACCAGCGATAAACTGTAAAGATATGCGGGTAGGTAGACATACAGAACAAGTGGCAGTGACAACTAGTAATTCGATATGCGATCCGACACATAACATATCCCATGATGTAACAAATCCGGTGTCAATGACGTGATGTTTCCGCCGGCAGGCCACTTATTTAGTTTAATTTGAAATAACTAGTAATAGCATCAGTTTAAACACGGTGGCGTTTTTCTACTGCCTTCGAAATTGACCACCACATTGATATCTGACAAAAGAGCAATGCCGAAGAACCGCTGCTGTGAATTTATAAGCGGTGAAAACATGATGACCAGCCGATCTATTCTGTCAAAATCTCGCCGTGAAAACTTAGTTGAAGTGAGCAGTCAATAGTTTCAACCCCTATCAGGTGTAATGACAGCACACTTGAAGTTTTCACAGTACAGACCGTTCACAGTTATTTTATCTCTGACAGCAGCGACCTTACAGCAACCTCATTGTGATGAGAATAAAGATCCCAATGATTTTGACAGACTTGTCAATGGCAGCAACCTAACTGTGATTTGGACTGTGAAGCAAAATCAGAGGTAAAATAACTGTGAACGGACTGTAGCTGTTTACGTGCTTTGAATTGTCAGATATATGTGCATTGTGTATAACTTGACTATGGCGTCTGGCGTAGTGTTAATACAATAGGCATTAGTCCTCATACTACCTTCTGCATTTCCTCTCTTTTCTACTACGCTGTCTACTTTACTACTTGATACTATACATTCGATTGCAGCAGCAACAGTTGACGCGTGTTAGCTAAAGAGCAGATTTTCTCATATAATTTCTTAAAGACCGTATGATATGAGAAAATCTGAAATAGCATAAAAAAAGATAATTTTTTTATGCCTTTTTTAATAAAATATTGAATGACAATGAATGGCTAATGTTAACAACCAATAATAATTTGGACGGAAGAAGCCCTGAAATAAAGGTAAAAAACGAAGATGACGAAATATGACAAAGACACCAATACACGTGAGGTAGGTACTTACACATTACTTATAAATACCAACGTTAACCCAAAGCTTACCTTCTTATAGGGGCGTTTACAGTGACACAATAGCGACTTCTTGCGGTGTAGCTGCGGTTTCCTAGAAGAGCGGTGGCCGGTAAATATCGGTCGTCATAAAACTAATTGCACCGGGGATTGACTTTCCGGTGTCAAAAAACGCTCTCTAAGGAAACACAAACACTTACTTTCATAACGTTTCAGTGACAGCATTCGACGGTGGATTGCGGACCCTATGTGGCGCCACCGCCATAGTATAAAGAGCCAAGTAGGCTATCTTCGGCCCAATCCGCGATATAATTGCCTACTGTCTCAGGGTTGTCACTTTTAGCTAAATTTTAATTCAGTGCCTATAAATTGGCAAGGGTCAGGAAGTTGTATTTTTTACTTGTATTGTCTGGGTCCAGGGTTTGTGAGGTCGGTTTTACCTAAACGATGATGAAACCTTTCACGATGAAAGAAAGAGCGACGGGCCAGCAAACTGGCGGCGCGGGGCGGTGATGAGCACGAGTAAACGGTAGGTTACTGATACTACTGTCACCAATTCATTAGTTTAAAGCCCGGCCCTTGCCAAAGATAACACATCTCTGTATTACTAATTCAGTGATCATTAGTCAATAAAGTTCAACAATGGTTTTCCTAACAAATACAGAAATGTATTCAAGATTCAGAGCATCATTATTTATAAAAAAAAGGGATAAAACAAACCGGCAAATTTTTCATTCATTTAGCGGTGCTGAAAAGTCGTAACGCGCGATACTCGTGCGGTGTTAGCCCCGGCTGGCGCACTGAGAAACGGGTCGAGATTTTGTTTAAGTATGCGTGCGGCGGTCATAGATACTTTGGCGCACACATACAAGCCGCGCGCGGTGCGTTTGTATGAAGATAACCTACTTCCCTCTTTATACTATGCCACCGCAGTCTTAGGAAACCCTAGCTTAGTTAGTAGCTAGATTTTACCTTGCTTGCTGCAAGTGGTGTCGCCAGTTTCTGGGTAGTCCACAGATCAGCGGGCCATTTCTCGTAATTTAAAACGATCAAAATCTAGTCGCAGTCTTATCTCGGCGACAAACAAATGTCAAAAACTTGTCAAAATGTAGGGAAATTAAAAGTATTTTTTGACAGATTGAGACTGAACGTTCTTCAAATTACGAGAATTGCCCCTCAGATCTTCCGCTAATTAAAGAACCGGTCTTCTCCACTATTGAATTTGATCGAAATAACAATATCGCGGTGCAGTTCGATGCTCCGGACTTCCGAGACCCAGGGCCCCTAGGCACTTGACCATTTAGGGCCCCCCAAGCCTGACGCCATTTTGGAAATCTAGCAAATAAAATTCACTGGTACAGAATTCATAATTTTTAACAGACTGTAATAAAAGTCTGTTAAAAATTATATATTCTGTAAATAAACATCATAAAATAATGCAGTGCTATATTATGTACAGACGCCAGCACATCAAGCTACTACAATCTGTCAAATTTCTTTAATAGATTTTCAACTTTATTTCTGAAGCATTAAGGTTCAAGGTTGATTGGAAAAATTTGACACTTTCGGGTAGCTTGACCTGCTGGCGTCTGTACTTGAACGGTCGTCATAAATAGAAGTTTTTAAACAGACGTTCTTTTTCTCGTATTCCTACCACTCAAATTACCTACTTACTTAATTTTTGTTTCAACATCGTATAGTATTTTTGTAGAAACCTACATAATTGTTTTTTCGATAGCTGGTGACCAATTAAGCAAAAAATCTTACCATGAAAAATTCAGCTCAGATAAGTTAGGGTTTTATTTGACTATTATTCATACAGTAATAGGAGTTACTTTATTGACTTATACAAGAAAGTTTGAGAATAAAGAGTAACTAAGATGCAATGGCGAGTGACGTGAAATCGACGATTTTTAGCACCCTGCCTCGGAGAGTTAAGATTTCTTTTGACAATTTAATATAGAAATAAGAATTTCTTTGTAGACTTATGCAGAAAAGCTGAAGAAATAAGAGAAACTATGATGCAGGAGCGAGCGAAACGACCTCGATTTTTTTTTTAATTCACGCCTCGGATCGGTTTGATTTCTTTTTTTTCCTACAGGTCCAATAGGTACCATGATATAAGTACTCCCCTCCCTCTAAAGCGCGCCACTTACTATTCATCCCTGCCCGCTACCTGGTCGGGGTAGCTTTGGGCGTCTACGCTAGCTGGCCCCTAAACCAGTGCTTTGTGTGCCTAGGCGTAAATCAGGGGGTTTTGATTACTGCAAAAAGTCACAGTATGAACGGCTCTTAAATACCAGTTTCTACGTGCTTCTTACTACTTCATGTACATTTTTTACGAAGTGGTTACGCTATCTAATACTACTCCATACCCAAACACGAAAGCCCAAAACGGTAGATATCCCAAATAATTCCAGCCCAAAACCATGTCAATTTTGACGAAGCCTACTGTTCAAGGTATAGCTTCTTAAGCCGCGTTTTGGTCACTTTACGCTTGGTGTACGCGTGCTTGGGTCTGCTTACTCCTTTGCGCTGATTACATTCAAAACTGTCGGCGGAGTCATAGATCATTGCTGCTCCAGCGATTCGGCTTAAGTCGATTCCCGTTTCTGTGTGGATGGTCAAACGAAAACTAATACGAAGGGTATGTGTCACGACAACCCCTTCGTGTTGGTTTTGGCGATGGAGCGGAGAAATGCAGAGCTAGGAAAAAACATTAAGCAATATAACTCTAGGTTAATGCATGCATTTCTCCTCTTCGCTCAAATGAACAGGTTAACAGAGCTTCAAACCCAGCCCTGGAATCATTTGTACGGGCTGTTCGAGTTATTCGAATTCGGGCTAGTGATTTCCTACTACCTCACCAGGACGCCTTGGCAGCGCAGCCAGGTGAAGATGATACACCCAAGAGCTCTTTTTATTGTGTTGGAAAGGCGCACTGGTTGTGCCGTGTCTGTGTGCTGGGTAATCCCGGTGAACTAGAGCCCTTAGGAGTTAAGTTCGTTGGTACAATTATTTGGCATACCTATCGGTTTTGTGCTTCAGAAAAAGTCCTTAATCACCACGCTTAGTGAAGACGAGTAGTAAAGAATAATTTGTTTTACGCTTTTGTAATGCTTGCTTATTCTTCTGAGCATTTGGCATAAATCATGGATCAGCATCAACCTAATTGCGTAACACACTTTCAATCACAATCCGATATATTTTGAAGGACATTGCTGATGCATTGCTTTATGTGTAAAAAAATTGTCTACTCAACAATGTAAGTAACGCAGAGTGTTGTTGAGCTGTCAAAACAAATGGCATTGCTGTTTTTAATGTGTTATGCAATTACCCCGCTTGTTGGTTTCATCCATATCTATCAAAATTCCGCAAAGGTTATTTGTAAAAATTTTGTTACAATTCTGGACGAATCGTGTAAGACATAAGTAGGTATTTATAAAATCTTAGATTTTTACTCTAATATCTACTTAAAAAAATAGTCCTACTTAGATTGACGCCGCTGCCGCCGAGCTGTGTAGTTGTTAGCTACAAAAATAAAGCATGCCATTGATAGGTTCTACAATGTCAATGTGACCTCCTTGGCTAGCAATCAAAGTTTGAATCAGAGTAACTGACTGATGTATTATAGACACGGATCAAGTATCGTACATTAAAGTAGGTATATGCGACCTCTAATTGCCACTTAAATCTCCCAGTTTACCTAATTGAAACTTGAGTAACGTTGAAACTATCTGGCACATTGGTCATAAGGATAGCCCGCTCAATTAAAATTTTCTTACGTTTTTTGGCGCTTCCCCTTTAAACAAAAATAGACCAAGAAACAAGAATTGACGTTTTATGACGTGCAAGTGAAATTCAACCTTAGGGTGGTAATGCAATAACGACGTTATCTTCAAAGACACAAAGATAACATTGGCGCCCTACCTATGTTTTTGTTGGTGAGAACATAGGATCACTGGCAGGATTTTTTTGGTTTGTTAACAGACTTCTAAAACATACATAGAGTGCAAGTTAATTAATAAGAAAAGCTTGTAAAAAGGAGGAGATTCTCAAAGATCAGACGGTTTATTTTTGTTAGCTCATACCTATCAATCAATCAATCGTCTTTATTTGTAAATTGTCTCTCTCCGGCATTCCTCAACTAAAGGCTGATTTTTTTCAATCGACCGATAATTTTTATTCGTGGAATAAAATTGACGTCCGACGGTTTTTGTATGGTACAAAATTGACAAAAATTCAAAATTATTCCTTCGATAAAGTTATCTGCCGTTGGAAAAATCGGCCCTAAATGATAAATGATTTTATTTTGTAAGTAGGTTTGTACAGACGCCAGCACATCAAGATACTACAATCTGTCAAATTTCTTTAATAGATTTACAACTTTATCGCTAAAGCATTAAGGTTCAAGGTTGATTGGGAACATTTGAGTTTCGGGTAGCTTAACCTGGCGTCTCTACAAACACACGTCAATCATATTTTAAAACTAGATGAGGTCGGAAAGAAATGACATTTGGGTAGGCCACATAAATTAAATTGGATGATTCTTTTTTTACCTTGGGTGAGAATTAGAACGGATAAGATAATCATTTATGGTTCCAAAAACAGTGTTACATAGACCCTCGTTTGAGAAATCACTTAAATGAAAAATCATTTTTTAGGAAGATTTTTCACGCATAAAATGCAAATCTTCTTACAAGATGTAGATACTAAAGACTGATGTCGGTAGATGAAGTAGTAAGTTAATAAATTCGTCATAGTATTACTTAGCGGCGCCCCTCAGTCTCAGCCCCGCTGCTCGCAGGTCGGACCTATTGAATTTTTTGGTTGTATTTCATTTGAAGATAATTTTATCGTCCAAGCTCGAAATTCAGGTTTGCTAACGTAAGACATTTTTATGAATTTGGTTACGTGGATAATCGTTACCTACTTTAACAACTCGGTTGTAGCCTATTTGTATTCACGTTAAGGTGCGTACAGACTAACATAACATGTTATACAACATTGCTATATAACATGTTTCAGATAATGTGGACACTGAATGTTATAAAACATGTTATTGATATGTACAACAATGTTATATAACTGCCGCAGCCAGCAAAGCGTCCTCTCGTGTCGACATTGTGGATAGTACTGAAGAACGACAAACGACAATGGTTATATTGAATTGTTATTCTAATGTGTACAGTATTGTTTCATGTTGTAATGTTGAATAACAAGGTTACACATAGTCTGTACGCACCTTTAGGCCTACCTACCCAGTGGCGTGCATTGCGATCAATCACCATAAGCCTGTGAATTACATTTTAGTGTGTGTGCCCTAACAATGAAGAAACTCACTAAATTATCATACCTAACAAAAAACAAAATCTTCATACAAGCGCGAGGCAGTAGGCAGTCGCCAGACGGCCTACTCGGCTCCCGTAGGTACTATTCGCACATTGTCATTGGTCTTTGCTCGTTCAAGTTAATACGACGAAATTAAAAAATACGTACCTACGTCTCGCGCGTAATACTTATGACGCTCGATCTTCGCAATTTATCACCCTTAGGTAGGCATGCGTACTCAAAACCAACAGAGTATGAATATTAAAATTAAAAAAGGGATGGATAATGAGGTCGCCAATAAAAATGAAAATCCAAGAAAATTTTAAGTTTTACAACCGCCATCTTGGATTTTAATTTTGAACTTTTTTTCCTGCGGGGTGTCACCCGACCACACACGTTTCAATTACTTTTTACTTAAAGTGCCTGCTGAGCTTAGAGTGAGCTGTCAATAGTGTCAATCCCTAGTATTAGTTAGAATGACAGCTCACTCCACGCTCACTTCTCCTAAGTTTTCACGGTGAGATGGTTACAGAATCGCACTGCTGTTCTGAAAACCAATGCACGCCACTGACCTACCTATTCAGGGAGTTTCTTCGCAAATATCATTGCGCAGATATAATACATTTTTTTATTTATTCCCATGTCACATGAGGTAAAATTAAAATAATGCCAACGCGTAAGTACCAAGGCCACGAAAAAAAAAATCTCACATCGCTTAAAAATAATCATATCAATGATGAAGTTACGGCTAAATTCCAAATTAGCAATGTAATTCTTTTCATTTTTGGCAAGTCAGTGCATTAGGTCGTAAGCCGTTATTATTAAAAACCGTCCTTCAAACTGTAATACCCTGTCAGCCCTTCTCATTCAAAAGCTTTGTCCATCAAAGCACCATCTCTTGTACTTTTTTTTATGTCGGTAATAAGTATGTCAATCGTAAAGAAATGCATTATGCACGTTAATACTTTGTGCAGCTGTCTGCACGATTACTGTCGAATCGTAGTAGGTAGTGGTGCCAGTGGTCCTACGAAAAATGCAATATTATCTAAAACCTTAAACTCTTCAATCCAAAAATCTCAATCACTTACGCAGCAATATTTTGGGTGTACACCAATTAATATTCCGGAAATAATTAAGATTTCTGTTCGATTCATGCCAAGTCATAAAAACGTCGAAATAATGCAGCCTATGCAGAAGCCCAGTAAATACCTCACATCATCATTTGCCTAGACTTTCCCAACATGTTGGTATCGGTTACCAGAAAATAACTCACATAAAGCCTCTCTTAAGATTTCTTGGATCCCGGCAAAACAGATCTGCCATATTTTTACGGCTGGTGGTAATGTGAGCTAACGTGGGCACCGTTTGCAGTAAATGCTTAGCGCGGTGCTAGAATGTCAGTTTTTCTAACAACGTAAGCAAAGGATTCATCTAGAAAAAATCCAGGAATTAAAAATGTTCTTAGATCCGCTGTTTGTCACAAGCATGTGCACGTGTATCCCTGGAACAATGATAGTAGCACTAGTTCTCTGCAGTACCTAGGAACATGAAGGAACAGACTATCAAGGCACCATGACGAGAGTAGACCCACGGAAATTTAACTTCATACGAATCCGTACTGTTACGATAACCTCATCCATGCACGGTGACGGAAGAGATCTAGAACTTTTCACACCTTTGCAGCAATCTATGAGAGAGGGTTTAATTTCATTCAACTCTTACGTTTCTGGATGACACGAAGGTGCGGCGATCTTTTTATCCAAGTGCTGGTCTTAGGTAGATACCTAATTTGATCATGCATTCGTGTTGCGACGAATATCGTTCGGCGTAACCGTTTAAGCTTTTTTTTAAACAATTTTCTCCTGTACCCTGCTGTCAATGCAGGAAAATGCAAACAGAGTGAACTATGTTCATATTATGGACACGCGATGACCAGTGCTTGCTTACTTACATAGGTACTTCATATACATCTCGTTCATTCATTACAGATTTCAGGAAGTGTCTCTCAGAGCAGCCTGTATCTTCTGCAAGGTAACTCAGTGTGGAAAATAGCAGTTTGAACCTATGTAGGTTCTATCTCCGAGTTCTGTTGGTCTAATACTATAGCTTCGCGATGGAAGATGATTTCTCGTTGTATAGGTAAGTACCTATAGTACCTACGTCACGTCGAGTAGGTACGCAAGTCTCGCTCTAACAAGAAGTCAGGAGTTCAGACAAGAGTTGAAGAAAGAAGCGTAAGTGGCACCCTAGTAGTTGCCTGTGTTGATTAATTGATCGTAAAAATAGAAGTTTCGTAGAGATAAAAAGCCAAAATTGAATCCAGTGTTTCCTTGTGTAGCACACTAATACGCCAATATATCTCATCAAAACCGTCCTTAACACCACTTTGATATCTTATTTTCGGGGAGTTAGACTTACATAAAATATCATCACGCTTTATTTCTCCGAAGGGTTAGGCAGAGGTGTGCCTATAGGACACCCAAATTTTGCCAGTTATGTTTGTTAGTTAGTTAGACTTAAACTTATTTTCCGGTGGCTAGTTAGTCGCATTATAATAAGCGTAAATTGTTGTTTGATATCCGAGAGTACTAATCTACGTTCGCGATTAATTTGCCAAACATGTAAAAAATATGAGTTTGGAAAATAACTTTAATTCCTACACTGTAAAGTTCTGTTTACGATACAACTTCAAACGTCTTTTAAGACTTTTTGAATAATGCTTGTCACTCTGAAATCAACTTAATTTCCCCTAAAATAAAGTTGATATTTGTTTAACTTGAAATATCATAAATTGGAAACTTAAATTTGAATAGACAGACCTTACCTATTTAACGTTTGCCTTCTTTTTTACTTATTTTACAAGTAAAATTCTATAGAGATGAGGTTGTCTATGTGAGACTACTCATTACAATAAAATTATTTAGTATTGTTCCTATGTCGAATCTATCTCCTAATACATTTTCGATTGTATCAGTAGGTTTAAAACATTTTTTTTCGTCCTCATTGATGTTGTGTTACCTATGTCTGTATTTATTGTATAATTGTTTTTCAATTCAATTATTTTACACATCTGCTGTAGGATAATAAAGAGTTATATTTTTGGTAGAAGGGTGATAGCAAACCGCTATCATTAGCCTTCGGAGTTTAGAGTATGATGCGCAGAAGCGAAGTTTGAAGGCAGCCAAGTCGAAGTTCGCCGAAAAAGTTCAGAATAATCCTTTTTAGCCAATTTTAATACTATGCCTGTATTGCTACTACTAAGTATTCAGTCTTAGATCATAATCTTTTCAAAATATGTACAGTTCATGGAGACAGAGACATAATAAAAGATGTTACCAAAATAAAAATAAGATTCCTTAGCACAGCTTACATATCCTGAGAAGCATTTCCGAACGGATCATACAAAAAAAATTATAAAAATAAAAAAGATATCCCCTTGCATCCATTGCAAAATATGATCAATTTTTTCCACAAAATGTTAAATATTATTTTTTGCAAAATTAACATTTAGTAGTTGCAAAAAAAAAATCTTAAGTCACTATTGATAAATACTTACTCAGAATTCAGCTGCGTAGAAAAGCAGTGGCGTAACTATAGGGAGTAGTAGGATTGGCAAAATTCCAAGAACAACTTAGAAGTAGGGGTAGGTGTAAACGAGTAGCAGAAACTAATTTCTTCATTCAGTTCATCATTTCCCCTTCACAAGCTGAACAAAGGCTTCACCAATTCTGATCCTAATTTATCAAAATGGAGACAAATCTAAAATTTTCCTTTTTTTTTCAGCAGTTTTTTTTGTCCACACTTTCTAGTTATGCCACTGAGAAAAATTCTACCTTGTAGCAATAGTAAAGAATATCACTAATAGAATATAAAACATTAGCTACTAACCAGTTAAGAGAATATAACTCTTTTTGATATGTCCTCGGAGGCGGACTCATTAGTAACAGTACAAAAAATATTTTTTAATTCAATTGGGTGCCAACTTATTGCATCAATTTTTTTTTAGTGCAAGGTCGAAGTAAGTTTCAGGGTTGGCAATATTGTTTATTTTACAGGCGCAAACACTCATTGTTTTGATGCAGATGTAGGATAATATTGCCTGTTTTTTTTTTTTTGTTATATCATTCCATTCTCTCTTTTTTGGGTTTAAACACAGACATATTCTTGTCCATTTATTTAGAATAAATACCATAACAAAACTTACTTCTAAATATTATGTCCTAACTTAAAAATTATATTTTCATCTAAATATAGTCAAATCAGTTTCTGGAATATTTTCAATGAAATGTGTCCATAGAAAATATTACCAGTTGCCATGTGTCATAATTTGAATGTTACGTATAGCTACCTGAACGCAATGAACGCATCTCCAAGCTCGCCGCCTACGATGTGTACTCCTCCTTCGGGAATGGAAAGGCCCCGAAAGAAATTTCTAATGTCCAGGGCATTTGCTGACCATGGGAGGTTCTGTAGTCTAATGATGACACTCATTGTGGTGGTTCACGGTGCTTGTACCTATAAAAATGAAAAGAGCCTGTCCATTTTTTGATTTGCATAAATGTTGAATACATAAATAGCATGAGATAGTCTGCAGCAGTTTGAATAACTGTTTAATTAATTATTTTAGAGTAGGTACTTATGCCGTTTTAACTAGCTACTTTATTGTTGCATACTGAGTAGGTATTTGGACAATGCCATGTCCTGATATCACTGGTGTCAGAGATAACAACATTTTATGATTTTGTAGTTTTTTTACTGTTTAGAGTTTATTACGAATAAAATACACCAAATTGGGCCTATAAACGCTATCTTACCAGTGGTATTAATGATACAGTTCGTTTACTGTTGTAGGTACCTAAATATTAGTGTCTAAAGCATTATTTTGACATTTTATTATGCCTAAACTAATTTCATTGGACAAAACAGAATCCTACGTGCAAAAAGTAAAAAAAAGAGGTTAGTTTGACAATGATTCTTTCATTTACACTAACAGAGGACAGGTTATGTTCATTGGACCTCCAAGCTAATTTTATTGTAGGAAATTGGTTTACAGTTAGCATAAAAAAGAGTGCAAAACAGATGAGAATATAGGTTCAAGTAATGACGCCATCACGCTGCGATTTTTAGATCGCTCTCGATTACAAATTCACATCACACTTACCTATGAAACGCAAAAACCTTATTTACCGCGTTTAATTATGAGACATCTCTAGGCACAATTCTTTCACAAATATGATACGATCACATACGCAGTTTACTAATCATTCCAAATAAATCTAAATCCAGTGGAATTCACACGAAACGAGCAAGCAAATCACGACTCCGACCAACAAAATGGCGGCGTCGAAGCGTTTATTCTGATGACAGATCACTTACCACTTACCACAGAACATAAATACCCCCACCCAAGCAAGCGGGTACTGGGCAGTCGGGCAGACCCGGAGGTAGCCGACAGGAAACGGAAATGATATAAGGATTGCCACGTTGATTTTAGTAGAGTGAGTTTAGTTATTTATTAGTAACTTTTTAATAGATTATTATCGATATTCAGAAACCGAGTTGCGCCGACCCAAGTAAAATTAGACAAGGGCAGGAAAATAATAAGTTTACTGTCAAATTACTTAATGAAAATTGACAATATATTTTCATTATGTAATTAGACTAATTAATTAATGAATGAAATTATGTTGTGATCATTAGTTTCCTAGTTATCCATAATCAACGACAACTGGAACGGCTAACGTGACAATGTTGAAGAAAATCGAGCACCGCGCTGTTACAAAATTCTAAAAAAAAAAGCTATTCACGCAGAGATGGTGGCTGTTTACCAACATTCCTGCGGTTCAAAAGTGGTCAAGTGAATTTAAAAGGGGCAGAGAGAGTATTGAAGACGATACCCCCACCGGGCCTCCCCCAGGTAACTGGGGGTCTCACCTGGCGGGGACAGACCGCCGAGGTGTCGCGAAGAAAGCGGCGCCGTGAGTCGACGGCGTCGCGGCGCGCCTACAGAAAAACACATAGCAATCATTCACATGGGCGCGCGCAACTCACGCGCGTCCAATAGGCTATTAGCCTCATAGCGCACACACCATGAGGGGCCCGTGTTTACGGGCCACCGTAAAGCGCTCTGCGGCCGGGGGTAAAGCCCCGGTATCGTTCGCCTCTACGTTGATCGCGATCTCTACGTTGCTGAAGACGATACTCGCTCGGGCGGCCCGGTTACTGCCTCTACGGAAGGAAACGTAAAAAAAGTTGAGAAGTTTATAAGTACTGAAGGATGCTCGAATGAAGATCAAAATGATAGCAGAGATGACCCACCTCTCTGTTGGTTCAGTGCACACTATTCTCCATGACCTTCTTTACCTTTCAAAAGTCAGTGCAAGAAGGGTGCCGCGAATGCTCACAGCGGCGGCGCCTCAAAAACAAGTGCAATCGAGTGCTGTAGACAGTTTTTAGAGTTAGGTGAAAATCCATCGAGTATTTTCGATCGAATTGTTACTGGAGATGAAACGTGGGTTCATCATTATGACCCTGAAAGTAAGCAAGAGTCCCTGCAGCGGCACAAGAACTGTACTGCGACCTGCGCTCTCTAAGAAATTCAAAGTCGTTCCGTCTGCCGGAAAAATTATGCCACAGTGTTTTGGGGCTCGAAGGGAATTTTGCTGATTGAGTACACAAAAAAAGGTGAAACCATAAACGCAGCATCCTACGCATCCACTTTACGAAATTTACGGGAAGCAATCTTAAGCAATGTGGATTGGTCTCAAGGAACACGTTCTATCAAAACAATGACGACACGGTTCGCGCAGTGGTTGAGCGATCGACTGCTGCGCTGCGTGTCGCGGGTTCGGCACGGAACAAATATTTGTATAGCCTACGGAAGTTGTTCCGGGTCTGGTCGTTTGTGTATGTAAGTTTAAATGTTTGTAAGCGCACCCACGATACAGGAGCAATTCCTAGTGTGAACGTTTTTTTATTCAAAGTTTTCTTAAAAAAAAAATATCTAATTTTAAACAGCAACATCGCAAAGATTTCATGATTTCCTAACTCGATCCTTGATCCATAAAGTCACCGCTATTAATTAGTGTCATGGTGGCGTCATTCAGGATCTTACTTCTTCATCTTCTGTCAGTTGAGAAAAGTCACATCTTAAAAATACTTAATCATGCGGTGTGGCTTAATTTAAAGGAAACAAATACACAAAGAGAAACCTTTTGTTTTGCCTGGTAGTCGCTTAGACCTAGCTAGCATAAGCTATGGTTTCTTAGAAGTGCAGTGGCCAACCACATAACGGCCACAGTCCCACAGTGACGACCATAGATTAATATATATAAAACGTAGTTATAGAATGAACTATATAAAATGAGAGAGACGACTGTCATGTCATGAAAATGATGGCGGCGGGGTTTGACTTTACCACGGATATCTATGGACTTTACGGTGTCAAAAAACACTTTCTAGAAAAAACACTAACTTTCATCGTTAGTGACGTCATTCACCGTAAACTGCAAACGCTATGTGGCGGCCACCGCTATTCTTGCAAACCGTAGCTTTAAATACCGTATAACTTAAATGGCCTAAGCCATGTCTTACTAGATTTAATAACCTTATTTTTAATATGGCAATTTTTTCATAAGAATTGAATGAACGATTGAATTCAACGAATGAGTTGGTTTAGTTAGTTTCAGAATTTCAGATCTGCGCTTGTCACGATATTGTTAATAATTTGCAGAAAAAATCTAAAAAGAGTGTTGTTTTCAAAAGAACTAAAAAACCAACGTTTCTCAGATCTAAAACGTAAGTATGGCTATAAAGTTGTTTGTAGAGTGGTGTATTTTAATCCACCTAGAATTCCTACCACGCTGTCAAAAATGGTCAAGTAAATAATCTGTTATTTTCTATTATTTCCCCTATTTACTAATAAATTGTACAAAAATAGTCATAGCTTCTTCAATTTATACAAAAGCTGCTGTTTACTCAGTGAAAAAATAATTGTCAACTTTGACTTGTGGTTTATGCATTGTAAGGATTCCCTAATTATTTAAATCAATAAGAATTCTCTAATAATTTATTGAAATGCAGAGTGCATTTGGAACACCATTAGACAAGTTCTGACAATATCAGGGTAAAGTCAAACCTTTGCCTTATTAGCACTTTAGATCAGCATTACATAGCAAATTGCATTGCTGAAATAAGACTTAGAACATTGAGCTAAAAGAAAAATATAAATTTTTTTCCCGCTTTTTTTAAAGTCATTGACACTATTTTTGGCATTTTGACCTTTTCATTTGGGGTCAATATCCTTGGCTTCTTAAAATATTTGAACATAAACACAATTTGCACACTTAAATTATTTATTTACTAAAAATTAAATAATTCTGTATTACTTTCAGGTACAGAAGGCAGACTAATTAGTTTGAAAACCAAATACAATAGTATTAAATATAAAAATATTTGTAGATTCAAAAATGTTGTTATAAAAGTAATTGCTCAATATTATAAATAGAAGTTAGTGTTATATTTATTGAAAACGGTGTGTTTATAAGTGTAATAAATGTGTGAACGATACCCGGGGTATTTGTTTGGTGGGACTCCTGTCAGTAGTTGGGACAGGAGTTTCAATTCATTGGAAAATGTAAGTACTTTGATGTTCATACTTCTTTTTTTTTTGTAATTTACCTTAAAGTTGATGATATTTAAGAGTATATGTAACTTAAAATATTATGTTTGATTCTGTTTTATTTCGTTTACACTTTCTGTTAAAACTGGATATATTTGTAACTACTGAATATTGATGTTTGAAACTGGTGAGCGTGTATGAGCAGAGGAAGGTAAATGAGGCAAAATGAGTATGTAAGGATTGTAGCAGGTGGCATTCTGTAGTTCCTGCCTACCCCTATGGGAGGGTGTGAGTTTATATATGTATGATTCTTAAAAAGGTTGTTATAATAATATACAATGTATTACTAATAAAAAAAGAATGTACTTTTTTTAGTAATATATATATATAATACAGGGGCATCGCCGCGCAAACTGTAACCATGGATTCAGCACATGAGTTTAGACCCATAGTGTTGAAATTTTTCGTCAGTTATTAAAAATATTGCTGTTCCATACATTTTGAATGCATAGGTATTGCACTTTTCTATGAAATAGAAGATTTTTTTTTGATAACCGACCAAAAATTTCGCCGCTATGGGGTCTAATCTCATGTGCTGTATCCATGGTTACAGTTTGCACGTTGATGTCCCTGCCACCCTGTATTATGTATTACTACAAAAAGTACATTCTTTTTTTATTAGTAATACATTTTATAGTATTATAACAACCTTTTTAAACATTATACAAACATAAACTCGCACTCTCCCATATAACAATTTTTTTGTATGGACAGATGCTAAACTTGAGTGTTAAGACTAATTAGAATTTTTTATTTCAAAATATTGCCCCATTTTTAAAGAACTTTCAAAACTTCGAAATTAAGAAAATCAACTTTTCTAATTTACTTTTCATAATTGCAAATTAGGTGTTACTTCAATTAACCATACAGGTCGAACAGCCATTCATCATAATCATATTTAGAATTTCGGCCACATAGATCAACAAATCGATCTAGATGGTTTAAAATTTGAAAAATAACAGTTTTTGTTATTTGTTTGAAGCACAGGGTGAAATTTTTTCATTATCCATTTTATTTCAATTTTCTATTTTTCTCAGTCTTGTTCTGGTGGTTGCACTGGTAGATAATTGTTTTCAATTGACTAGTCTGCACAACGACTTTGTGGCTTTTGATATTTTTCATGTAAGTATATTCTAGTTTATTCTAGCCTTTAGCTGTTCGTACTGGTCTTCTTATCTTTCTTATTATTTCTTGGCCCAACCATCATCATCACCTGCCTAGTCTTTTCCCAACTACATATGTTGGGGTCCGCTTCCAATTTATCTAGATGCAGCGTACATGGAGCGACTGCCTATTTACCCTCCATATTGGTTGGCTCACCCTTTCTCACTAATTTATTTAAAAAACTCCTTAATTTTTAAGAACTTTATTATTGCTGTTTAGCAGCGAGATCAAATTCTTTATTACTTTGGGATAAAATAAAAGGCTTTAAATCTCTCTCCATCTATTATTTAGGCAGGTGGCTTTTTTACTGTACACCAATTGAAATATAAATGGCCTCGAGTTGTTTATGGAAAGCTAGTTGTGAGGTCTGCCTGCTAGTCTGAGGCTTGTTACTTTTTGGAGAAAGCCTAATGGTTTCCAAATTAGGGCGTTAAACAAAAGCCAAAATAATACTCTCATCTTTAATTCCTTTAGGGAATTTTACCACTGTTCCACCAGAAGAAATTGGATCAAAATATTATAGTAATTAAGCATCCAAAAGGCCAACTCTTATGTGCGATTTTCTTACTGGCACTGACACAATTCCAGACATTAAAAGCATAGATCCATCAAATATTTGGCAGTTGAACCACTGATTGCTAAGAATCACTATGAAATTTAATCCACCAGAAAGTCAACAATAGAAGCACACATTTTTAGGGTTCCGTAGCCAAATGGCAAAAAACGGAACCCTTATGGATTCGTCATGTCTGTCTGTCTGTCCGTCCGTATGTCACAGCCACTTTTTTTTACCGAAACTATAAGAACTATACTGTTGAAACTTGGGAAGTAGATGTATTTCTGTGAACCGCATTAAGATTTTCACACAAAAATAGAAAAAAAAACAATAAATTTTGGGGGTTCCCCATACTTAGAACTGAAACTCAAGTTTTTTTTCCATCAAACCCATACGTGTGGGGTATCTATGGATAGGTCTTCAAAAATGATATTGAGGTTTCTAATATCATTTTTTTCTAAACTGAATAGTTTGCGCGACAGACACTTCCAAAGTGGTAAAATGTGTCCCCCCTCCCCCTGTAACTTCTAAAATAAGAGAATGATAAAACCAAAAAAAATATATGATGTACATTACCATGTAAGCTTTCACCGAAAATTGGTTTGAACGAGATCTAGTAAGTAGTTTTTTTTAATACGTCATAAATCGTAAACCGCAATTTACCTTTCATTCAATCAACTCAACGGAACCCTTCATGGGCGAGTCCGACTCGCACTTGGCCGCTTTTTATCGCTCCTGTCCTCCCTTACTGTTCTTTAAATACCAATTTTCAGGTAGATTGGATTCTTAGAACATTGACTAAGTGTTAGCAAAAAAATCTAATCAAAGACTGGGACTACATAAAGGCCAGTATTCTACATAGGTACCTATTATTTTCGCACCTAGCTCGGAAATATACCGGAGCCTAACCGGCGTCGTAGTCCCGGCCTAATAGTATTGTTTCCTTTCATAAGATTATATCGGGATGGGCAACAATCCCGCGAATTTAATTGTCGCGATTCAACGGACCTATTGCTTTTTACTCATAATGACAATCGGTTTCATGTTGACTTTGACAGTTTAACAATATCCAGCGCGCCGTATGTTTTAAAATCCGTTTTCGCTATACCAACTTAATGCAATGCAATGGATGTTGTAGGACCGTCAAAACAAAATCAAAGCGATTGGCCTAGGAAATGCATTACGCAAGCTCCAGGATTCCTTTTGATGTGCGAAGTCCGTATTAAAAAAAGGCTATACCTAATGACGCTCTCAACTAGCCATTATTAATGAGCTCAGTAACTAACGTTTTAGTAAAGAGGCAAGTTCCATTTTACATTGGAAACGTGCCAGCATGCTTGTCGACACCAAACGCCAGTGCAAGATGTAGGGTGGCTCTGGTGGTGCGGGATAATAGATGTTTTTGGCTATGTTTACCTATAGATTTTTGTTTATTGATTAGCGATAGGGGTTTGTACACAATTTGCTGTGTTTTACCCTTCTATATCTATACAAATCTATACTTATAATAAATCTGTAGAAGTGAAAATTCTGTACATTGAAAATATAAAAAAATAAATGGCAGGGGGTGTTACTAGACCGACACCGAACCCAAAAATGTGATTAAAAAATTTTTTGTCTGTCTGTCTGTCGGTCTGTCTGTCTGTCTGTCTGTCTGTCTGTCTGTTTGTTCAGGCATCACGCAAAAACTACTGGTTCGATTACGATGGAACTTGGTATAATTATTCTTTAATATCCTGGGCACCACACTGGGTACTTTTTATCCCGGAAAAGTATATACAATAAAAAACAAACTTAATTTTGCGGTTCGATCCCTAGATCCGATTACTGTACCAACCGCAAATAATAAGTTTGTCGTAGGTTAGGTCACACGCAGTGGAGTTCATTTTTATTTCTTTTACTTTTTAGAGTTATATAAGTTTATTTTTATATAAGTCGTAGGTATAGATTTTAATTTTAAAGTATAGGTAGTATATTTGATAGTGTACGTAGTGACCGTAGGTTATTTTATAATACTGTTAGGTAGGATAGTCATTCGTATAGATATTAGTTTTTAGAGATTTTGCGTATTTATTGAGTTTAGATTGAGGGGCCCGTGGCTAAATAATAACAGCCGCACAGGTCGATCGGTCAGGTTAAGCTACGCTTGCCGCGGTCGGTCTGTGGATGGGTGACCATCTTTACATACCGAGACACCTCCGTGCCTCGGAAAGCACGTTAAGCCGTTGGTCCCGGCTGTCATTCGTGGATTTTTGACAGTCGTTACGGGTAGTCAGAAGCCCGAAAGTCTGACAACCAGTCGTACCAAGGGTATCGTATTACCCAATAACTGGGTTGTGGAGGTCAGATAGGCAGTCGCTCCATGTAAAATACTGGTATTCAGCTGCATCCGGTTAGACTGGAAGCCGGTCCTGAACATAGTTGGGAAAAGGCTAGGCAGATGATGATTGAGTTTAGATTAGTTATCGTCATAAATAGGTTTATTTAGGTAGGTAGGTATTTTATTTTCTGTTATTGAGTTTATTTATTTTTTTAATTAGGTAGGTACTTAGGTAAAGATATCATATAGGTACCCTCTTAACCACCATTAATGAGATTGGTTTTCTATTGTAATTAGCCACAAAGGGCCCGCGAGATAGATGGCATCCTGGTGCACATACATTTTATCCTGTTAGCACGTTCCCGTGGGATAATTTCCGACATCCACGCGGGCGAAGCCGCGGGCAGAAGCTAGTTGTAAATAAATGTGGCATTTCGTGTCTGTTTGTGTGCCCGCGTTGTTCTTCTAAATTGCTACGACGATTTTGATCGGTTTTCACCATAATTTTGAGAATTTATTCCAGAAGGTTTTCGTGTACCTATTATAAACGTACAATAATAATAAAGAAATCTCGATGTATTGTCAAGTCGTAAAAAATCGTGCGTAACAGGGGCGGGTCGCTAGTATTAGGTAAACGTGCCCTAATATCCAATTAGCATCATCACGCCAAAATAACTCGTAGGTATTGCATTGGTCGTATTGGTCGCGAAAATAAACAATAGCAAATCGTCAAGTTCTACCAGAAATCTAAATCTAGGAAGATTTACATAATTTAAAAATCCGCAAAAGCAGTCTTAAAATAATAATAATAATATGTACAAGTAGGTATATAAAAAGGAGGGAAAATAATTAAAGGGCATCAAAAAATTCGTCCGCATCGCTGTCAATAGGAAACGTGCCCAAAAGGCTGGTAGAATTGTCACGTTGTATAGCAAATTATGTCAGGAATATTAGTTTTACAAGCGAAATACCTCAACCTAGTAACCTATTTAAGCAGTGTTTTATTCATATTATGTTATCATTGTGACAATTAACGTTAAGCCAATAATTTGATTAATATAGTCTTTTTGGCACGAATTTTCCATACTTTCGCGAGCGCTTCAAAAAAGAGGTTTCATTTCTGCATCAAGTTCTATTAAAAAGAACACCAGAATGCCAAGGGGTCACGTACCTATTGTACCAACTATCTATTCTCTTTATCCCGCGTAACCTCGAAGCATGTTTAACCTACATCTTAGAGTAACCAGTGCAGTTGAATATGTCATCGATTGCGGGACCTTTTATCATATTCGTTCCCGGTACTACGATCTGATAGTGCACCAAGTTTCGAATTTCTCTACTACAGTACCATTTTGTTTATTTTTAGATTTAAGAAAACGAACTTAGGTTTTCAGTCTAGTACGAAATTAGTTGGGTGTTCCAGGAAATTGATCTGCCAAACCTAGTGATTATGGCAATTTCCTTTTAGGATATTAATCGTACAGGCCATTGGGCATGTCCACAAGCCGGCCTTTGATCAAATAAATAAAACAATCACGCACGCAAAATCATTCGGTACATTGTTATTAAATTCTTTCGGCTGATTCTTGCCAATTGTAATTTATGTAAATGGGGCAACGCAGGGAAATGATCAATTCAGGAGTTTAGCGGCAATAAGCATGTCTTCCTTACACAATTTTCATAATGTCGCTAGCTGTTGCTAGTCGTCAAAACGAAATATGGCTTCAGTCTATGTCGATGCACTTATGAGGCGTGTTGGCTTGACTTTGAGTTTGACTCACCCTGTAACTACCAGTCCACTAAACAAAGGCTCAAGCTGGCTCATATTAGTCCATGGCCCTCATTCTTCGACGAGAGTTCCATTCAAGAGCATACTTGGTTATACACTCCTTGACACGCACGAAAAAGGGGCTGTACGTTAAAAACACGCCATCTTATGGCCCCATGAAATATGCTTCCCCTAATATAAACTCCTTTAATTAGACATCCAAAGGAGAGCCCTTAAGGTCGCATTATTAATAACGAGGTTAATAATGACGTACTCCACATTTTCACACACTGGCCATGAATTATGATACCATCTAGTCGGCTGGCTCACGTTCTTTAACTTTGCACGATGAAGTTGGAGAGGCTATGTAACTTCCTCGGAAAACTTCCTTGAGAAAACTACCAATGAATCTTTGGAAGTCATGAATTCTAAAAGATCTAATTTCTGATTATTTTATAGTCCTTTACCTCCTTTTTTGGAGCTGAACTGTTGTTTAAAGTTGAATAGTTTCTCGTCTATAATATTGCAGGTGTAAATCGAGTGAGTTAATCTAGTGGTAGGTACCGTATACAGGTTTTTAGGTCATGGCCGCTTGTATTGCCCGGTTTTTTCGTTTGATTGTGAAGTTTACCGGCTCTTGTTTGTTTGTTTTAAATTGACACAGCCCCTGATGAATATGTATCTTGTACAATGTGGCATTCATTTTGTTCCATAAAAAGAAGCGAGGTTTAGTTGGAAATGAGAAGGTATGCGTTTGGGCGAGAGGTCGTTTGTTTGTGTCATCCATTTTTCTGAACGGTTGGATCTTTTTAAGTAAGGGTGCTGCGTGATGCGTATCCTATCCCATGCTTTGTGTAAATTATTTCTAATAGAGAACAAAATTCTTAGGTTCTAATCTTCTGAAAATGTCTTAACTTATTGAATAATTATGAGCATAGCTCGCGGGTACTACACACCAACTTGGGGCTCTTAGGTTTATATCCTAGCTAGAACTTTTTGCAGCTTCAAATTAGGTCCGGTGCTTGGCAATCAGAGTTCCAATAGCTATTGACAAAAGGTGTGTTTCTTATTCTCCGAAGAAAACCTTTAGACACGATTCGTTCTATATACTTTCAGGGCAGCCATGAATGCGAAAGTAGCCTCAAAACTTATCCACTTAAAGGGAAAATGAACTTTGGTATTCAGCAGCCAAATGACGAAGTTTAATAAATAATATCAATTAATGTTTAGGAATGAGAGCATCTGTTGCGATCATTACGTCTATGTTGTGACATGTTATATTGGTCGTATTGCGTCTGGCTAAAACCAAATGTTTCACTTTTCATTATTGTAATTGATTTTATGTTGATTATTCGTCAAGCCGCGATGTGGTACTGATAATTAAATGTCCGTGTAAGGTTTTACATAGAATTTAATTAAGTTAGTGAATAATAATTCAATTGAAATCGTTAAAAATGAATGGGAAATTGGTGACGAGAATCGCATTGGTCTGATTGCTTTTTATAATAACGTAGATCAATAGCCTTATCAGTCAAATCCTTAGGTACCTTTTTTTTTTGTGAAATAATGGCATTTTACTTTTAATAAATCCTCAGTTACTTATAGCCTCGAGTTATAGAACTGTTTTTTTTTCTGATAAATGGCGTTAGTTATATGCCTCTTATCATAATAGTACTTTTGAAAAAAAAAAAAAAACTTTGTGACGGAATTCCAGCCTGTGCTTCCAGATTGATAAATGATTGGGTAAATATTTTAAAATATTCGTAACACTGCTGGCTGGAAAACAGAAAGTTACAATTACAAACCGATTCCAAAAAAAATCTGGGTTCAAAACGTTTCAGCTGAGAACTGACCCTTCATAACTCAAAAGTTTTCACAACTTTAAGTATTTTTCTTCTACGTTCACTTGGTAATGGAATTTCAGTAGGTACTTTAGGATTGCGCATTTTATAACTAATTCTTGGCTCCGTTCGTGCGATAAGATTTACGGTGTGTGTCTGCCCAACGGTTTTCGAGTTGCAGCGAACTAAGTCGGTCAGATCTCAGATGTACGTTTATGTAACCCTACGTATTATTAGACGCCTATTTTGTAGAGTAGAGCATAATTAGGTTAATATGCTGGATTAAGTTCAGAGATGGTTCTTAAAGCCATTGTATTGAACCATTTTTAGGATTGACTTCGACCCCTTAATTATCCATTGTGGATATTAAACCATGAAGGATTATACAGTTAATATTTTCAGCACAGTAATGTCACATTATGATACATTTTGTCTCGTCTATTTGTTATTTAGTCAAACCTTGAATAAACAATGGCTAGTAATATTTTACATGATAGAATATTAGGTCAATCGAGGCTGCTCGAAATATCATAACAGCATCTTTCTCCCTTGGGGCTGTATCTAATTTCACGCGGCCGAAGCTGGTAAAAACAAGTTTTGGATTATTTCGGCGTTAGTGCAAAATTGGCCGGGGCTTCAGGAAATTAAAGACTTGTTTCACTAGGTCCGGTTAGGCACTATCAAACGAATGAACGTATATAAAATTAAGTGACGGAAAAAAATGCCGGAATTTATCAGGTGTTTAAATCGTCGAGTTTTTTCGGTGTTCGTAGCTGTAGATTCTGGGGTAAAAGGGCTCCAGTGATGGATAATAGTGTGGCGGGCCTTGTCTCATAAAAAAGATGTTGAAACAGGCCATAATATTTAGTGGAATTTTTTCTTTTGGCTCGTCGTTTTGGCTTTTGGTCGAAACAAATGACGCGCTTTAGTTATGCGTGATGTTAAAACTGGTCACTGTAAGGGTGGCGACTTTCCATGGCTTTGTAGATAGATCGAGCTGATTAGCAGCTATTTAAGTAGGCACAAGCAATTTAATTGATTTTGTGTAGCCTTGGTATAAAAAAACCGCTTTTTTAAAGAGCTTTCGTAAGCTAAGCTTTGAATGTGACCATTTAACGGCTTTTTTTTTGTTAAATGTGATTAGGTTTCTACTTAGCCCATCCAAAGATTGCGCGGAAGAAACCTTCTTCATTTTCGCCTTAAAACTGCATCCGCTTCCTTGGTCCTGTGATAGACATAGCCCTCTGCCAAGTTGCATCACCCACGTGGTTCCAAATAGCCTTTTTTATGTAGTCCTTCTATCCATTCGGATTATCTCTCGACATAATTATTGATTTTCGGGTATAACAGATAGTATCATAAGTCAGACAACTGTCTCTGGCATTTGGCCAGTACAACGCCGTGCTGAAGAAAAAACAAAAGTGTTAGGGTGAAATTTAACCTTTTTTTACCGTAAACAGCGTATTGTCGTGTGTTGCATCAAGATGCTTGCTTTGAGAATGTACAGACGCCAGCATATCAAGCTACTACAATCTGTTAAATTTCTTTAATAGATTTTCAACTTTATCGCTAAAGCACTAGGTTCAAGTTTAATTGGGAAAATTTAACCGTTTCGGGTAGCTCGGAAGTGCTGGCGTCTGTACTATGTGAAGTTTACGCTGATGCAGATGCCATATGTCACCGATAGCTCTTTGTAGGGTAAAAGACAGATCTGTCCAGGTAGCTCTTGGACAGCTCTCTTGCTTGCCTCGCTGCTTCAGGATGGGAGTCTGTACATTAGTTATATTAGTATGCTGGTTTATGTTCCAGCAAATCCAACAACAGTACCGGGGGCGGGCAGGGGCGGGTGCGCGCTGCTGGGGCAGCATGTCGGAAGGTGGAGGGGTGTCCGCCGCAGGGGGGGACTCCTGCAAGACGAACCTCATCGTCAACTACCTGCCGCAGACCATGACCGAGAAGGACCTATACGCGATGTTCATGACCATAGGACCCATAGAGAGTTGTCGAGTTATGAAAGATTTCAAGGTTTGTAGGACTTCTTTTTATAAAACTTTTGGAAGTTTTGAGTGACGCTACTCAAGGAAGTCAGGCGCGCTATGAGCCGCTAACATCCTTGCCGACTGGCTTATTATTTTTACATCATCACTATCCTCGTTAAGCTGGTGGCGACACGGTAGTAAACGAAGACTTGGGTGTTTCGTTGCTGATCATGGCCCTTTTCTATATAGGCTATATTAAATAGTCATAGGCGGTGGTGGTAAAGGTAGTTGGAGCAGATTAGATGCGAAATGCGGAGGACGAGGTGTGGTGACGCAGCCTGGGAGAGGCCTCATGTCTATTATGTCCAGCAGTGGAACGCGATGGGCTGAGTTGATTGGCGGTGCTGCCATAAACAGTGGTAGATGGATTTGTAATAACACTATGGTTGTATTTAAGTGCCTGTTTTACATAGTCTATGCTGCATGCCTTTGTCAATATCTTAAGAATCTAAGTTTTCCAACTATGCAATTAATAATAATATCCCTGGACATTTCACACAGCGCCATCTAGTCCCAAGCTAAGCTTGTGTTATGGTAACAAGATGGCTGATAAACTACTTATATACATTTTTTTTTGTTGTAAATACATACATATTATAGATAGAAAAACACCCAGACTCGGAACAAATACATGTAGGACTTACAAATATTTGTTCTGTGCGGGAATCGAACCCGCGACACGCAGCGCAGCAGTCCGATCGCTCAGCCACTGCGCTAACCGTGTTGTCAAAAATTAATGATCTGTTAAATTCATAAACTGAACGCAGAGACGTTGGTTGCAGACTGGCTACAGCTACGGGTTTGGCTTCGTGAACTTCACGCGGGAGGAGGACGCGGCGCGGGCGATCGATACCTTCAACGGATACCAGCTCAGAAATAAACGGTTAAAGGTATATTTCCTTACATTTTTCGTAGTCCAAGTCTTTTAGAATGCGTTTCTTTCATTTCATTTCATTTTCATTTCATTTATTTATTCACAAACAATTTACATTGTGTTTGAAATCGTTCCCTAAGATAAATGTAATAAAAAAACATTAACATTCATAATACCTACTATCTTTATTAAGATACAAGGTTTTTCAAGAACCTCTTCTTTTCAAAGGGTTTCTACTCTTTTTATGGGCTTCTACTCCGTATTCCATACTCCGTTTAAATACGAGTATTTAGGGTAGCTGTAATATTTTTTAATACCGACAGTTTCAATTTATTTTGAACTTTTTACCTTTTACATGTGGTTTTATGACACCTTGTAGATTATTTAACCAGTTATCAATACGTAATATAAACATATTCTCCCTTCCCTAAGGTCTCATACGCACGCCCTTCAGGTGACGACATCAAAGACACAAACCTCTACGTGACGAACTTACCGCGCGCCATCACTGAAGAACAACTAGAGACAATATTCGGCAAGTACGGCAGGATAGTGCAGAAGCATATACTGAGGGACAAGAGTAATGGCACGCCGCGTGGAGTTGCTTTTGTAAGGTACGTACTAACGATACTATGAGGAGGGATGAAACGCATGTAACTAAAAGAGTGATTAATATGGATGGAGAGGGAGAGGAAGACCAAAGAAAAGGTGGATGGATTCTGTGAGGAAAGATATTAAAGAAAACGTAGTGAATGATAAGAGTGACGGTTGACAGGGGAGAATTTTGGAAATTCCTGTTGCAACGACCCCAAGTAACATGGGACAAGAGCAGGAAGAAGAAGTACTGTACTGAATAAAAAGTATCGATGCTTGTTCGGTACCCAAGTAAAAGTATCGATACTTATTCGGTACTCAAGTAAAAGTATCGATACTTGTTCGGTGTCAAATGGAAAATATCGATACTTGTTCGGTACCGAACTAAAAGTAGTTCCGTTATCAAATGCAAATTTTGGGTACCTGTTTCGAATCGAATATCTAGTATCGATACGATAACAGTTTTCAAAAAATATTTAGTGCAAGTTTCGGACATTGAGTAGTGGATAGTTTTAAAAGAGCCCGGTTACAAACAGTTTCTATATTCCTTATATATTTAACTATCAAATATTGTTTACAGATACGACAAACGTGAAGAGGCGCAGGAGGCGATAGCAGCGCTAAACAATGTAATACCAGAGGGCGGCACTGAGCCACTCAGCGTTAAGGTAGTGGTGACATCTATACTTAACTTCTATAAAAAATAGCTACGCTTTTTAATTATAGTCAGGGACTTCTGTACGTACTGCTGTATTCGATGTTACGATAAATCGACTAAAATGAGTTTAGTCGATTTATTTAATTGTTGTTTGGTGACTATTAGATATTCTTCGAGTTTTTAATATTATTTTATTCTATAATATTATTTAGTCTGTTAGTTTAATCCAATAGTCGATTTTATGCAATTTAGTCGCTCTTGAAACTTAATAGAATATCACTTTACTGGAATCTTAGGAACTACTCTATCAATTGTGATTTCTAACAAACACTACTACTAATACAAAAAAGAGCCATTTTTCATGCAAAAAACATATTTCAGTTCAGTCTTTCATTTGGAGACGGGTCTTTGTAAAAACTACATACTAAAAACAAATCATTTTTTTTAGCAGTTAACAACTCAACACTTATTTAAACATTATGGTGTTATTCAATAAACACACGTCAATTAAAAAATAATTTACCATTATTAATGGTCACTGGCTTTTTGAAAGTGGAATATCATACCACAGACATCATCTCTTTTGGTTAAAGTGCATTAATTACACATAGCCTCACGCCTATATCCCTGGAAGGATTAGGCAGATGTGTATACCCACATTTTGCCAGTCATTTGTTTTTTAGTAGGTATCAAAATTACTCCTAGAACACTGCTATAATCTTTTCACACTCCATTCCTACACAAGCATGTGACCGGGTGCATGTCCTATTGGCGGGGTCGGGTCTAAATTCTTCTTAATATGTCTCTCTGCAGCCAACCAGCAGTGACGCTGTGTACCGACGCGGGATGTCGCGCGCGACCAGCCGACTGCGGCTCCACAGTGACACAATGGTGCGCCGGGGTGAGCCCCGCTAGGGGCACAAAGTAGCACAGACGAGTCTTTTATATCTTCGTCAGTTTTCAAATTCTTTCCTTTATCAAGAAGAAGCTACGGCACTGAGCAGACTATTGCATAGAAAACTATTTTTAATGATTTGGTAACAAAGATGAATATAGCATACACCTTTGACCAATGTCGAGTTGACATCAACCTAAAACTTTTTTAATGACCTGGCTAACAGTAGAAACGGCTTTCATTTTGACACTTCAACAACATTAATTGCGTTATTTACGTTGTTGAACAGATAAATTTTTCGAACGTATGAATGAAGCAATGTATCAGCAATATCCTTCAAAGTGATTCAGATTGTGATTGATAGTGTGTTGCGCAATTAGAGTGCTGCCCATTTTAAGAAAAATAAATTAAATAATAAATAATTGATTGGTCACAGTCTGTTTAATTCGGTCTGACTTGTAAAAAAGATGGCTGAATGTCATTCTGCGGTATTGACTTACAAGATATAAAATGTTGAGTCGGTAAAGCAGACAAAAATAGCCCTTAAGGTGACGAACATATTTTAGATGTGACTGGCTTCTGTCATCAGTAGAAAGACAACTCTGTGTCTCTAGAGGGGTAGCTCAAAGTGCCAGATGGTGCTCTTTTCTCCATCATTTTTCTTCATGCCTTTGCCATTTTTCTGTCATCCGTTTCTTTTTGTCATCCGATTTTTTTTTCGTGAGTTTCAGCTTTTTTGGTAGCTTCCTTTCATTGTTTTAAGAATGTTTGCAAATTCTATTCGTTATGATATGAAATTGTAATTCGGTAGTGGGGAATGAACCGTTTTTTATTGACATAATGGCCGGTACCGTTGGGTTATGATAAGCAAGTTACAGATGATTCCGATTAATCGTCAGAATTGATACATGATAACCAATTACAGTGTTCTGAATTGATGGTGGAGCGTTTACAGTATTCAAAGAAAACTTTCACCAGCCCATAATTATATTGAAAATCGGCCATTGTGTATCTTCATGTTACAGTGATTTTATCTATGTGGGTATGAACAATATTATGTTGCTTTAATTTAGCGACCATATAAATGACGTTATAAGTTGGTAATGGTTCCTTTTTGGTGCTTTCAGGTGGCTGAAGAGCATGGTAAGCAGAAAGCAGCGTACTACGCGGGATGGGCGGCAGGGTTCCACCATAATAGAGGTGAGTAAGTACGATTATTGCGTAATCGATATTCATTTAATGATATAAATTCAATTTAGTATCGATGTTACCGGCAATCTGTATAATCCGGTATTCTATACAATACCTAGGCAATGTATAGAATGCCTGAGGCGTCCAGGCAATGTATGAAATATTATTTATTTTATACTTTGCCTAGGCATTCTATACAGTACCGAATGCGCAGCCGGCAATGTGTGAAAAAGACGAAAGCGGGGAAAGGGAAGACGTGCGAGCAGCCAGTACTATAGAGGAAACTTACATCTGACCAATTTGAAAACAAAATATACGTGTCGAATTGAGAACCTCCCCCTTTATTTTCATCGGTTAAAAATCACATGCACACGATGAACACATCTGATTAATATAGCGGCCGTGTATTTCAAGCAAGACAGTCCTTACGGTGTATAGATGGTCGTTTCTCCCATGGTACTTACATAATATTGATAAATAGAGACCAAATCTATTTACTTTACACATTGCCGGTGAACCAGCAGGTATTCTATACAATCCCTAGGAAATGTATACATTACCTAGGCAAAGTATGTAACGGACAATAATATTCATAATATTTCATAAATTGCCTGGACTCCTCAGGTATTCTATACATTGCCTAGGTATTGTATAGAATACCTGAATTATACACATTGCCGGTAACATCGATATAGAATCGTAGAATATAATCGATTTAAAATTCGTATATTTGACGAGGATTACCTAAGTAATTATTTTTAAGATTTTTTCTGAATTCCTTGATATTTTTAATCGAGAGTGCTTTTATGAGTTAAGCCGAGTCGATTGATGATTTTCGGTGTCCCAAGACGTTTATTTATTTATTTAAGTTCCCCAGTTTATGGCATTGGTATCAGGCTAGTAAATATTATTGACAAGTCTCTTGTTGTCTATTGTGAGTATTTGCTATACAGTCCATGCACACTTATTTTACCTCTGGGTAGCTGCCATTGACAACCCTGTTAAAACTACAGTGATCTTTATTATCATTACAATAAGGTTGCTATTAGGTTGCTGCTGTCAGAGGTAAAATAACTGAACGGACTGTACTTGACTAGAGGTTTGACAATAGATATTATTGAATAGCATGTAAAAACTTGGGTAACTGGGTTGTGGAGGTCAGATAGGCAGTCGCTCCATGTAAAATACTGGTACTCAGCTGCATTCGGTTAGACTGGAAGCTGACCCCAAAATAATTGGCAAAAGGCTAGGCAGATGATGTTGATGATATAAAAACTTGGGATTCAATATTACAATAATTGAATTGTATTTTTTTAACGCAACCGAAAATCCGATCAAGCCCTACGATTCGAATTTTATAATTAGTAAACCTAACCTTACCCACTGTGCACGCTGCTCGGATAGCTGCAATTGTCCCCCAACGCCACCACAGCCTCGACCAACTAGACATGCTCCACAGCCGGCAAGATTACACGACCAACTACGGAATGTACGGAGGCCACTCCAACCGCTACCTCCGCCGCGACTATTACAACCAGCCGTCTTATATGAGCCATCATCGCCCATTTTGAAAAGGGCTTTACTGTAAGAAGTTCCGTCTCACCGATACGCGGATATAGACGGACGGACTTTTCATTTTAGTAGTGTAATATAGTGTTGGTGTTATTTATAATTATTATTATTAAGTGATTGTGGGAGTTTTTGAGAAGGTGGGGTATGCTGTTGTATATTGCAGATTTTTTACTAGTCAGTTATGATTTTGAAAATACTGTTTGATTATTTTAGACTTATAAATGAAAGGGTTTCCTTCTTTTTTTTTTTATTTATTTTGTTAGCTAATTGTACCAAAGAAACTTTAAAATGCTCTCATATATTTTTGTATAGTGTCTCTTGGTCTTAATATAAAGAAAAAGGATAATTTAGATAGTTAATAACGATGTTCTCAAAGATTCCCACAAGGACACTCTTGTTACAAGTGTGGTTTAATTATTAATTTGCGCTTAGTTCCCCCTCCATTGTTAAATTCCTATGCTTCGTCTTTAAACTAAGATAGACAAGACTCCTGTAAAGTATGAATGGTAATGTTCGATGGTGTTGCCAGTTACGGGAATTGTTTTTGTAGCAAGACTTAAAAAAAAAAAAACAATAATTATTCCCGAGTTTTTGAGCTGGCCACGACTGGGGCGATGTTAAATGTTAATGTAAAATTGGAACGTTAACATTTGGGATGTTAAAGATATGAACTCGTGTTGGGTTGAAAAATAATGTCATCTCTATAAATTGTTCTCCCTTTTTTAAATTACATTTTTGAAGCTTTAAACGATCGTACGTACCCCTTAATTCGATATCGACTGTCAAATCGTCTTTTTTTTGTGTTTTCTGACGATTAAAAAATCGGTACTTTTATTCCAAATAACTTCATAAAACCATTATCTCAACGTAGTATCCTTTTCGACTCAACACAAGATAACTAATTAATATAAACCTAATCTGAAAATTAAACTTAACAACTGAGGGACCCTGTCTCAGCACAAAAATCCTGTTATTATTGTAGCATTTTCTAGAACGTTCTAGACTTTTAGACTCATAGTGAAGCACTCGCAAAGTTTACCCAATATGCGCTTTTATAGTTTCTACTGTGACGTTTTTAGCGTGGACGTCCACGTCAACGAAATGTATGGAACTAAGTGCACGTTATAACGTTATCGTGGGCGGATATTTTAAAGCGTCTTCATATACAGGGTTACTGGTAAAACATTAACGACCTTGGACTATATTACTAACATCATAAACAACAACTTTTGTTCTATGACTTCAGATTTTAATTCATCAGACTTTCACACAAAAATTAAAATATTTTAAGTCGAATTGAAATATTCGATTTTCCGTTACGAACTCTACGCGAAGCATAATAAAGCGTTAGTTACGTAAACAAACTGCCGTGTCTAGTACAAAATTCAGCAGAGGGGAGCGGGAGTTAGATTTCGAGCTACCCCTGACTCCCCTCTGCTGAATTTAGTCAACGAAATCTCAAATTTTCTGTTTTTGGTAAATGTATTATGTTTTGTAAAAAGTTATAGAACAAAAGTTGTTGTATATGATGTTAGTAGTCCAGTCCTGGAAGGTTGTTAATTTTGTACCAATAACCCTGTATTTCCATACATTTTACTTTCTTGTGTTACCGTGATGCCGTCGATGTCCACGATAATATCGTCAAGTTTGAAATAAAAAAGCGCTCAATAGTAGTGTAAAAATAATAAATGACTTATTATGTAATATAATAGTATTTGTACTTGTTCTACAATAGTTTCGGCTTTCACTTTAACACGCAAAAAAAATTTGTAAAATATGTTAATTTTCATTTAAAAGCCTTGTATAATTTTTCTTCGCAGCCTTATTTTAATATAGAAATGTTTTTAGTTCTGTTGTAGTACCAAATTTTTTTGTTTTTTTTTTCGTAATTATAAGCTAATGTATCGAATATTCTTTATCTACAATGACAGAATATCATGTATTTACGAAACTGAACGAAATCATTTTTATAACATAAGTTGTGCAAAATGTCAATTTATTAATTTTATCTTCGTAAAGTTGTTCACACAAAAAGAATTTAGTAGTATAGACAATAATTATTGTAATAATTTAAAGTTAGCTGCTTTTTGTTCTATTTTTCAAAAACCTAAGGCCTTAAAAAAAAAAACAATTTGAAGCTTTTATTAATCTGGACTCACATAGTTTAATGCATAATCAGTTGATTCGCTGCGATTTTTAACTCCAGCTTGCCAACGCGTCTGGCAACTGCACAGGCTTGCACAACGCTTGCAGTCCTACAAAGCTTGCACAGGGTAAGTGCAGCGAGCTCCTAGTGTGTAATCAAGTAGCATAACCAGCCTGTAATGTTTCCCTTGCTGGGACACAGGCCTTCTCTCAGTGAGGAGGGAGTGGGCTCTAATCCACCACGAGGGTCCAGTACGGGTTGGTCAAGTAGAATACAGTAGAAATTTATACTAAATTCAACACATTTTTGTGAACAACATTACCCACTTATCGGCTTATGAAAACATATAATGTGCTCAATAGAAATAAATATATAATTGTCTGTTAAACAGCGTTGTAGCTAGTCGTTTGTATAAATACAAGCATTTTTCATTAGTTCACTATAAAGTTTGTAATTATAGACCGATTCGCGCTTGTCTAGTTCTTATGCTGTTGAATTATGAATTTTTTAGATAATGTTAACAGGACTATGTTTAAGCACAGTATTGTTATATTTTAGGCTGTTGATCTCATTACTGAGTTAACGCTGCGAAAGGAGGTTGCGTTGAAAAGCGACGACGAATTTGGTTCATGCATTTCATATAAAGCTTTAAAACCATCATACAGTGCCCGTAACGCTACGCGTTCAGCGTCACCGACCGACTGGGCCCGAGTATACCCGATTCAGCGACACCGACCCGAGCACGGTTCATTGTTCAGAAAGTACTTGATAAGTTTTCACTTTAATCATTGTAGCATACAGAATGTGCCACACCCTAACAAATTACAGTTTCATAATGTTAAGGGGGATTCGCTAGGTGGCCCGCGAAATTCAAATTTTCTTACGTTTTTTGCAAATTTACAGGTTTAAGAAAATTTGAATTACGCGAGCTATCCTGGCGGTTCCTCTTAAGGTGGTAATTTTCCACAGAAAAATAATCATATCAAATAAATATCTTACCAAAGTTTAAACGTCGTCGTTTAGTCGTCGCTTTTTTACGTCATCAGCAGTTGACGCGTAAAACGTTGGCGTTTAGTTCTTAAGCTTTGTATTTTACACATTGTTGCACTAGGTATGTACAAAATATTAATTTTAATACACATTGATGTTAGTCTCATACGTAATTGGGAAGCTCCCGACGTAATGAACGCTTATTTCTGACATAATGACAATGAGCTTTTTGCTTTGACAGATTTTTAAACTCTCAAAAACTTGAGAGATGCGTAAAGGCGTAATGAAACGCTTACACGTTTGCAAGTAGATATTTTGAACTGTATCAAACTCTCAAGAAAAAAAAAATGAGAGGTGCTTAGATCATTTAGGGCGAAAGCGTCAGGGTAGCCCCGGAAATTCAAATTTTATTACGTTTTTTGCAATTTGCAGGTCATCAGGTTGTATGTTGATCTAAATATGATTCGCGGCCTTAACAAATATTTATTTATGGAATTATAATCATAAAAATCATCAATACAACTCTCAAGTTCATATGGGTAATATGAACTTAGAGATTATAGAGATATAGAATTATTATTCCATGCTGAAATCATGAAATTTGAGGCCAATTCTAACTTAAGGAGTTGTATTGCCGATTCTAATGATTATACTCGTAATACTGTAAAGTCATATTTTTTATGGTCGTGAATCATATTTTAATCAACATACAATCTGAACTGCAAATTGCAAAAAAAACGTAAGAAAATTTGAAATTCGCGAGCTACTTTAGCGCATCCCCCTTAAGTGCGCTTTCGAATAATTGCAGCTAACACATATAAACATTTATGCATTTTATAATGTAACATTTGTTCGTCTTTCTAGCGTTGCCCCGGCCAGCTAAGGCACCGCTGACCGACTAAGTCATCGCTCGGTCTAGTGCATCCGGCCGGCGGCCATACTGTTGGCAATGCTGCCAACTTTATTTTGTGTTATTGCTGTTTGAGACTTTAATTTAAAAGTTAAAACTAAGTTTCATCAAATAATCTTTAGGTAATCTAGATGCACGGTCGTGTCTTAGGGTGCTGTCACACTAGCGTTTGCTCAGCATATGGTTCATACTCTACGCGTACGTCGCCGTTTCAGTGTGTGCGCAGCGCATAAAGTTAAAAAGTGGGGATAAATGTTTTTTCCATATACAATAAAAAATGCGAATGCGCGTGTTTGGTATATTTGAAAGAGTCGTGTAAAAGTTATTTACAACATTCTAAAATTACAGTTACCTATTTGAATTTTCTGGGGAGAAAAGACAGTCAAGAAAAATGCTTTCAATTATTACTGGACTATCGTTGGCATCATTTTTTACACCATCTAAACTATGTTTTGTTACCTACATTCTTTGCAAATAAATGATTCTGATTCATGACGGTCTGATTGAATAGATGTGTAGGGTTCACTCTTACTAGTTCAGAAATACGCCACTAGTAGCGCTTCTCAGTTCAGTAATTTCTATCAATATTATTATTGTGGATTTGTGATCTCGTCCTATCTATTGTGTTTCTTCTGTCTATACTCCTTCTGTGTCTATATATACAACGTGGCGCTACAATGGCGACATTAATTTAACACACGGGTACGGCTAGTGGCCAGTAATCATAAAAATTATAACAACAAAAAAAAAAATCGTAACTTGAAAACCTGCGCCGCGCGCCGACTTAGGGCTCTCTCTCTTCCCTGCAATTCGCCATCTCTTTGCTCGTTAATTGCTTTAATTACATTAAAGCAATGTTATGATCCGTGACCCCGGCAAATGACCCTTGCGCTACAGTTCTTTAAGAACCTGACTTAGAGAGCTCTAAGATGCTATTTTATAAAATTGTTAATAAATAAATAAATATTAATGTTTAATTAAATTAAAATATATTCATAAAACTACAACGCAAAACCGTATACGTGTGTTAAATTAATGTAGCCATTAAAGCGCCACATTATATTTTCATAAATTCTACATTGACTTTTGTATCTTGTTCGCCCATACATTTCCTACACGAGCTAAAGATGTTTGGTTTCGGCATTCTCCCACTTTGACCCTTATATTCTTACCATTTTATGGCACTGCGCACACGTTTGAAACACTCCTGTGCTAGACAAACGCTAGTGCAACACTAACCGAAATTACGTTAAACAATATGCGTTCATTATGGCGGAATTACATTGACAATATGCAGCGGTGATTCGTACGTTCAGTAGTTCGGAGTTTATGAGTGTTGTTCCCGTATCGACTACGTTCCTATTCTACTGTGTGATGGGTGTCCGGACTTTGTGATAGGTTATACTAAGGAGGTTCGCATTTTAAGATCGAACGTATTTGAAATTGGCTTTAAGTAGTTGTCACACAGAGTAAAAAAAATATTACATATTTACCTTTAGTCAAATAAAAACTTTATCTAATCATTTTCGAGTTTGTTGTTAGCGTTTAAAAAATATTTCAGGCGTATTTAGTGAACTATTTCGGGCATTTTTTTTTTACAGTAGCTAGATATCCAAAGATTAAAGTTAGCCCAATTGATCTTAGCTACTTCCAATAAACAAGTAGTCAAAATTATTATAGTAAATGTATCCGAACATATTAGAGACGTAAGCAACTTAAAAAAGTGTAAAAAGTATGAATTAAGAAAGAGAGAGATAGGTAAGTCGTCCCGATACCCATCACATGCTCTCGTCCCTTTCTAGGCTATTAACTATAACTGTATATTGTATTACTACGTAACTGTAGACTCTGATAAGTACTCGAGTTCAGTGGGGAACTCTTTGTGGTTCTATAGGTTTTTTAAGTAGTATGGATTATTTAACTATTTTCTCCATACAGCTATTTATGGTCTAATAACGAACCTACCTTTAACATGTTCTCAGTATCCATGATACTAAAAAAAATATCAGAACAAAGGGGAGAAAAGACAGCCAATATTTCATATCCCGAGTTGCTATACGGTAGCTCGGGACACACGATCCGTCATTCTTTTGCAAGGAATGTTCTGCAGAAGGCTCGCGTTGTGGTAGTTTTTTTTCGGATTTGAATTTGTAGGTAGTACTTTTAATAGGTTTTTCGTATAAATGGTGTTCCTATAGGTTACCGTAGAGATATTTTTAGATACTTTCATGTGGCCATGTGTTTAAGTTTTAATTTCAGCAGAGCTATTTTGTCATAATTATAAATTGTAGTTTTCCTATTTGAATATAATTTATATAGGATTATTTTAATAGTATTATACTTTCTAAGCTCGATATTCCTCACTGAACACGGAACGTAGGTCTAGAATGCTAGAACTAGTTTCCAAATGTGAATTGTGCCTAAATAAAGCGTATTTCTAAGTGATGTACTATCGGGGTTCACGATGTCTACTGTTTGATGAAATTTAAAACTTGTTAAAAGTTGTATTTAAAACTAAACACGTGTAAATAGGGTGCTATACTCAAAATTCTGGTTTTAAAAGGTTTGGAAATTATAAATAATAATATGCTATTAAATACAATGTTGTAAAGTTAAGCTTTAGGTGACGTTGAGATAGCACCCAATGTAACATGTTTATAATAAGTGTGACAAGATTAGGAACGTGATTGTATGAGCGTGTTTTGGCATAATAAGTCTAGGCTAACACGCTCAGCGCGACAAAGTTTTGTCGTCGCAATATCTCGTGCAAAAACGAGAATGACTATGCGTAAACGCGTTTCAGCGCGAGATAATACGCCGTAATGTTTTGTCTCGGTGCGTTTGTTAGCCTTCCTGGTAGTGTTGTCATTTCTTTGTAAATAAACTTCCTCTTTTAATTTAAGAATAACGTGCGATGTGTAAACGGCCGACGCATGAATCAACGACTAAGTTAGTGCGTTACTGCCCTTAAAACGACCATTCCGCTTCTGTCAAATAAATGCGACTGATATTGTGTATATAGAAACGTTAGATAAAAGTCGTAATTATTAAAATATTATATAACAATTATTCGAAGGAAAGGACAGGGCTGTACAATCTATAACTTCGATGACGGCACTTGGTATAGAGGACGCCCTATGATAAGGGGTGATCCTAACGTCATTATATTCTTGTCAAAATGACGGAGAATGTAAGAAGTGTCTTTCAAGCTTTATAGTATATTTCAAGTATCCTTTCATGAACAATATAAATATGACAATCACCTTCGTAAATCTTGTAGCGCTTATAATATTTTTTAAATATAAAAATTGTTATAAAAAATGTCGGCGTGAATGCTTGTTACAGTACTGTTGTTATATTATGTGGCTGTAGTTATTATATTGTGTGGCGTCTGTTAGTTATAATACAATTATAATTTTAATATAAAACTATGCATGTGACGTGACAATGTTTTTCTGTTTCATGTTGGAACTCGACTAAGCATACGACCTATTTATATATCCATACTTTTTAATAATTTTGTTGTAAAAAAGAATATAATTTTGAAATTAGAATAAAAAATAATAATGACAATGACATTTATTGATGTTTAGAAAAAATAGATGTGTTCTAAAATTGAATTAATAAATAGTGATATGAAATAGCACGTATTGTTAGTCGAGTTTGCTTATTAGCATCTTTACTGTCTGTTATCACTATAATTGGCCTTATGAAGATAATTGTATAAACTGTAAGCGTTTAAGTTCTTTCTTATGATACTAATTCAATTATTATTATTACGAATATTTTAACGGTTATAATGATATCTGTAAAATTAATTATTTATTAGTACCTATATTGATATTGTACTATTAGCGGTTAATTTGTCATACCTATTTGACTGTAAATTACTTATTTATTAATGTTGTAGTTTTCGCTTATCGAGAGATGAATATATGAGATTATATCTATATAAAATGAAAAGATTATTTAATATTTAACGATTGGTTTACTTAAATACCTACTGCACTTTCTTTTTCAATATTTTCAACGGTATCTAGTACTGCCACCTGAGAAATGTATTTTTTCTCAATTTTCATTAATCCTACTATATTTACATTGTCTAATATTTGTGACGATGACATTTAAAACTGAACTGTATTTTCCTTGCCCAGACATAAGGAATTTTGTCACATTATATTGAACAATGTAACATTGGTTATATAGCGTTATAATGTTTTAAAATATACAAAAAAATATGAATACTTTTTAATATATAGTATTTTGTGATTGTATTAAAGTGTACGTAAAAAACTAAGGTTAGGTCGAACGAAAATGCAAAAGTATTCTTCCAAACTTTGGCCAAACGATAAATAGTGATGTATAAATAAATATTATTCATGAACGATGAATTTTATTACCATTGAATTAGTTGACATTTAATCGCTCAAAAATGCGGGAAAATGATTTTATCAGACATTGTAATCAATCGAGACTTTTTTTCTCTAGGTGATTACGCGTGGCAATGCGGTAACTGTATGATGCCGGACCCATGGGAGAGATTCTCATCACCTCCTTTACCAGGCAGTCACCCTACGACCCCAAGGAACGGCTGCCGGCCCGGAGTCTGCGTCAACAACCGGGTGTATCCCCCCAACTATGTAGGCAAGGGGGCCCCACGCGCGAACAGAGGTCGCAACCTCCCATGGGCCCCCAATTTTGGGGCCGAAGACCGCTATAAAGGACAACGATGCAGAAACGCACCGGCGCCATATTGGTAACGGTTTGACATTTCAAAATGGCGTATGGTTCTACGTTCGAATTTCGAACGTTTTGTGCGGATTTTTTATGGCAGCTGTTTATGTGGGGGTGTGTTAGGATTGAGGTTCAAATGTGAAAATGACTAACTGTTGCTGATATTATAATATGATATTAATTAGAATTATTTGTAGTCAGGCCAGTTGACTAACGTCTATGAAACAGGCGATTTGTATTAATTTCGTAGTTTGAAAACTAGGTTAGACTGGAAGCCGACCCCAACATAGTTGGGAAAAGGCTAGGCAGACGACGAGTTTGAAAACTAGTCTCGAGAATCTGCTCATGAAGGCCTTAAGTCCTAAATTGTTCCTCGAATTGCCTCAATCTTTTAGACAATACACCTACACCAAAATAGTACAAAACCATGCCATAAAACGATCCGTAGCATAGAGTATAGAGGAGAAATGTTTAAAACTTGTAACTTGAGGGCAGTTGTGAATTTGATCTCAGTAATTTGTAAATAGTGTGCAGGCGAAAGCCGAGTCAAGTTATTTTAGTGACCAGTTCTTATTTGGTCCATATGATACTGTAGTATTTAGTTTGCAGCTATAAAAAATAATATTTAGGTTGAAGGAATGAGTAAAACTGAAAGGATAGATGACCCTCACCATACTTTTATCAAAATGGCTGATGACTGATGAGTTGTAACTATATTGTAATAATAGTAATGATTTCAATTTTACGGTTATTTTTTGGTTAGGAATATAATGTTTGTTTGTGATAAGGATGAAGTGTTTCAAATAAGGAAAAGTTGAGATATTATCGCTAGTGTTGGGCAGCCTTATGGCTTATTTTAATTGAATAAATTATTTCGTTTAATTATCAGGAAGCTGTCACTCCTTGTGTGCCAACTATTTCAAAGGGTAACTATCATCCATTACTTGGCTGATGAGCTACAACCACAACGCAAAAAGGTGTTATTTTGTGCGCATGTTTTCAAAGCCTAGCTTAAAAAAGTGAATAAATATTCCTTGTATTATTGGAGTACGATAATCTGCGACGTCCACGTCATTATATAGTATTCTAGATATATATAAGGCAGTTCCTAATATAGTTAAGTTATTATGGAAAAGTAAAGAAGACGTTTTGCTGCAAAACCAAAGTGAACAGTCGCATTCATTCATTCAAAAGAGGTTTTAAGGTAATTATTCCGGACTACGGTATTATATGGACCCAGTATTTTATTTGGTTACGAAGTGTAAATAGAGATGTAAAGATGTGTGTGTGTAATGTTCTATTTTTTAAAAAACATGAGTTTTTAAGGCATTGCTGTAAAGCCTCGTATTCATTGGGAAACAAAGTTGCGCAAAATTGTTTCTGCAACATGTTTTTCGGTTGTGGGGACCGTCTTCATTGGGAAACGAAAGCTGAGCAACATTGCTTCCAAAATTTGATGTTTCAGCGACAATGTTGGGTGATTGTTTCCCAACTTTGTTTTCAATGAATATGAGGTATAACAATTAGATTTTAAAATAACAAATGAATCGTGAGAACTAGAGATTGTATCACTTGCGATGGATTTTTTAGAATCTGACTGTGACGGCTTGCTTGCGCATTTTATTCGTCATTTGTTTTTTTTACGTGGAGGCAACGTTTGGCGATAACAATTTTGTATTTGACAATAATATTTATATTGATGGCATCTCGCAGTTCAACCTATGAGGTTGTCGTCTGCTCAACCGGGCTTGCAACAATAACAGTTGTTACAGTGTTACCATTTATAGTTAGGGTGGGCGCGCTAGGGTAACCCGCGAAAAGCAAACTTTCTTGCGTTTTTTTGCAATTTGCAAGTCATTAGGAGAGTTGTATTGATGATAATAATGATTACAACGGTACGGTTAAATAGAAAATGTAGTGGCAAAAATTTAAAAGAGTGTGCTTAGATGGTTAGGTCATGTTGAGAGGATGAATGAAAGGCGACTAAAAAAAGGTATTTACAAGGCAGAGAGGACGCCCTAGTAGGACATATAATCTGCGTTCGCCAATTATTTGCCAAACGTATAAACAAATGTGAGTTATTGGAAAAATAACTTTAATTCCTACACAATAAAGTTCAGTTTACGATACAACTTCTAACATTTTAAGACTTTTTAAATAATGCTAGTCACTCTGAAATCAACTTAATTGCTACTAAAATAAAGTTGATATTTGTTTGACTTGTAATAACATCAGTTGAATCGTAAATTTGAAAAGACCTTAGTGACTTTATTGCTGATGTTCTTTAGAAAGGTCAGGTGCGTAGTACTCGCAACCGAGGTGCGTGTATGACCAGATGTGTGAACGTAAACGAGGCAAAAGTAGTAAGTAAGGATCGTAGCAGGTGGCGTTCTGTAGTTTCTGCCTACCCTCATGGGAAGAAGGCGTGTTTATTTATGTCATGAGTATAAAATTATTACTACTTGCGGTATAAATACATATTTGTTATGGGCGCGTCGTAACTTTTTTTTACTATACAACCTGATACTGAGCTGCAAATTGAATTTCGGTGGCTGCCCCAGCGATTTCGACTTCAATGCCCTCTCCGTTCATTTACATGAAAACGACGGTTGGTGGACACAAAATGTCTATAAATATAAAATGTTGTCGTTGTGAATGAAGGGTTTGACTAATGCAGCTCTATTGGAATGTATCTATGGTACAGACGCCAGCATATCAAGCTACCCGAGACTGTCAAATTTTCCCAATCAACGTTGAACCTTAATGCTTTAGCGATAAAGTTGAAAATCTATTAAAGAAATTTGAAGATTGTATTAGCTTGATGTGCTGGCGTCTGTACGTCGTAATAATAATATATATAATAATAATAATAATATCCCTGGACATTTCACACAGCGCCATCTAGTCCCAAGCTAAGCAACCTAATGCTTGTGTTATGGTAACAAGATGGCTGATAAACTACTTATATACATTTTTTTTTTTTTGTAAATACATACATATTATAGATAGAAAAACACCCAGACTCGGAACAAATACATGTAGGTCATACAAATATTTGTTCCGTGCGGGAATCGAACCCGCGACACGCAGCGTAGCAGTCAATCGCTTAACCACTGCGCCAACCGTGCCGTCCGTAATCGCAGATACTTGTGTATCTGCCTTAAAAACTGCCCGATTTTTTTGAAGTCTATGACGTAAAAACTATGTTTCCACGTAAAAAAAGTAAATGAAAATTATTTTTTCATTAATTGAATATTATTTTTCTGAGTTTGTCTCGAAGATGCTTTGTTTAGTTTTGCTCATGTTTTTCGACGAGTAACCGTTTCGTTTTCGTCTCATGAATTTTGGTTTATTTTGTTATGGTAAATAACTTTTAATATTTTCATTTCATGTAGTCTTAGACTTCTTATTATTCATTCAATGTGGCGTTGGGATTTGTTTGAAACCATTTGAGAACCTCTATGCGCATGCTGAAGAAAAATGCTAGATAGGGACAGCACATATTGCGCTCTCACTCACACTTATGGAGCTTTAGTTTCATAAGACTATCGATAAAAGTGCGGTGCTCAGACGCGTGAGAATTAATATTATGTGTGCTATATGTCTATGCGTCTCTTACACATATAGCAGGTTTTGAGTCGAGAATAACTAGTTTCATTTGACCCATAGGTACTTACGCCCTGTTAACGTTGTTGTTGGGAAAATGGGCGGGGCTCAAACCTGAGTTGTCGTATACAGTTGTTGGTACGACAATACGGTTCACAGCACATTCTTATTTAATAAAGTCGATTGTCAGATCTTTTCTCTATTTGGTGGTGACAAAAAGCTGGAAAACAGGCGTGTTTCATGCATTTAGGACTGGCTGCCGTTTGTGGCGAGCTTGTACAGACGCCAGCAGGTCAAGCTACCCGAAACTGTCAAATTTTCCCAATTAACCTTGAACCTTAATGCTTTAGCGATAAAGTTGAAAATCTATTAATGCGTTAAAGAAATTTGACAGATTGTAGAAGCTTGATGTGCTGGCGTCTGTACAAAATTGTGTGAAATGTGGATGTCACTGACATGTAGTTACAGTAGCGACTGTCCTATGTGCCTTAGGACTGGAATATTTTACAGACTGACATAATGGATTGCTAATTTATATTGTGTCTGTTTTACTACTTTGTAGATTTTGACAGAAGTTACGGGTAGTCATGTCTGAAAGTCTGACAAAAAGTCATACCAAGGGGTATCATATTACCCAGTGACTGGGTTGTGCAGGTCAGATAGGCAGCCGCTCCATGTAAAATACTGGTATTTAGCTGCATTCGTTTAGACTGGAACCCAACACTATCATAGTTGGGAAAATGTTCGGCATATTGAATTTTGAGTTAATACTAGTCGAAGTATTAATGAACGAGTGTTTCATCGCCGCATTGAATGAAAGAATGACATCCTATGTATGTATTTTCTCGTATGTAACGTAAGTTTTTTTTTTTGTAAATTTTGTGTATTTTTTTGTAATTACCATTTTATTATTACGTTGCATTGAGTTTGTTTATTTCTACAAGAGTTTCTTCTATTTGTAACATTATAAATGTTATAACACTGTTCTTTTGTTTTAATTTAGTTTTATAATTTAAGGTTTAGCTTGTGTTTTAGTTTATACACGTTATTTTAATGAACAGCTGCCAGCACATCAAGCTACTACAATCTGTCAAATTTCTTTAATAGATTTTCAACTTTATCGCTAAAGCATTAAGGTTCAAGGTTGATTGGGAAAACTTGACAGTTTTGGGTAGCTTGACCTGCTGACGTACACGACAATCCAATAATTATGCGACTCTTATCAACAATCTATACGCACCACCGATTAAAATTATTACACATTAGCTGACCCGACATTGTCCTGTCCTAATTTCAATAATTTGTACAAAATTCCCATAGAAAATTTACCTTCAGTTTTCGGGCAATAATCTGAATCAGGGTTTCTGGAAAGAAAAATTGGAAAACTTTAGCAACTTTTCAAACTTTCGTAAAAAAAATAATATTTGTTTTAGAAAAATTGAGGAAACTGAAAGTGCATTTTCTATGAGAATTTTGTATCAATTATTGAAATAATTAACGAACATTTTATAACAAAAAGTAGCCAAATCGGTCCAGCCGTTCTTAAGTGATGCGCTTAACAACGAACAGCATTTCATTTTTATTATTTAGATAAGTCTTACCAAGGGGTATAGTATTGCCCAGTAACTGGGTTGTGGAGGTCAGATAGGCAGTCGCTCCATGTAATATACTGGTATTCAGCTGCATCCGGTTATGCTGGAAGCCGACCCCAAAATAGTTGGGAAAAGGCTAGGCAGATGATGATGGTTATAATTGAGATAAGTAATAGAGAAAATTAGTACTTTATGCGGCCTACCTAAATGTTCATTCATTGGTACTGTTCGTCGAGTCGTTGAGCTCCTTTAATTCTGAGTTGAGCTAGACGATTACTGACAAATGTCTGCACTGATTGGACAAGACCACTCATTTTAATGTTCTTTCCTCAAAATACCATTTCAGACAGTAATCTACATGGTCCTCCCATGATCTGACCAAGATTGTCTTGACTTAGAGACTGACCCCTGAATTCGTTTCGCCATTTCTTATCAGGGGGTAGTCAGATAGGAAATGTCGAATTTATCCAGGTTATTTTTATTTACATGACGTTTCACAGTAATTTTGATATCATATTCACAGAATAAAATTCATTCATTCAATGGCACTGAGTAACATTGACATAGTTCTATATACAGACGCCAACAGGCCAAGCTACCTGAAACTACAAAAAAATCCCAATCAACCTTGAACCTAATGCTTTAGCGATAAAGTTGAAAATCTATTAAAGAAATTTGTCAGATTGTAGTAGCTTGATGTGTTGGCGTCTGTACGTCGTAATCGCAGATACGTGTGTGACTGCCATAAAAACTGCCCGATTTTATTGAAGTCTATGACGTAAAAACTATTTGCACGTTAAAAAAGTGAATGAAAATTATTTTTTCATTAATTGAATATCATTTTTCTGAGTTTGTCTCGAAGATGCTTTGTTTAGTTTCGCTCATGTTTTTCGACGAGTAACCGTTTCGTTTTTCAAATTTGACAGATTGTAGTAGCTTGATGTGCTGGCGTTTGTACGTACCTACACTTACCAACAGTTCAGCAAAGCAACCTAATTGCGTAACACACTTTCAATCATAATCTGAATGATTTTGAAGGATATTGCTAATCCATTGCTTGACATGTTAGAAAAAATTGCCTGCTCAACAACGTAAATAACGCAATGAATGTTGTTGAACTGTCAAAATGAAAGCCATTGCTACAGATAGCGTGTTAGGCAATTACTCCACAGGTTTGAACCCACATTTTATCCTCGAGATTATATCCTTATAAAAGTGAAAATATTCCATACTGGCTAAGATAGTATGTTGAAAGGTGTAAAATAAAATGCCTCAATACATTGGAAAGTTTTATAATTGAAAATGTAATAGGATTAAATTGTTCATATTTTATCAGTCTAAATAAATATTTTTAATATCATTCTTCAGTATCAAAACTCGATAAGTACATAGATGGTAATTTGTCATTAAGTATTATTTAGGTAGCTACAGTCAACTGCATGTCTTTAGTGAATAGAACTACGAAATTCGATGTCCAATTGTTAGCAGAGAGCCGAGCAGTTCACTGTAGGTATACTCGGGACATTACAAACGAAAAGTTGAATCAATAATCATTTTTATCGGACCTCTCGCTCGCACTTATGACCCTAATCATAAGTGCGAGCGAGAGGTCCGATAAAAATGATTGGAGGAGTGCTAGTGTTGTGCGTAACTGTGTTAGGTATTGTTGTTGTCATAATGATTTATGATTAATTTTGCATTTTTAATGGCCCTAGATAGGTACTAATGCATTCGTAAAATCCACTAGGTAATTAAAACATCAATAAAAACTGGAAACAAAATGTCTAACGCGAGTTACATTCGTGAATGACGGACATATATGCTGTGACTGTAAGTAGCATAGGCGTGATACAGACTTCTTCGAGTCGACACATTGCATTCAGCAGTATTTAGTTAACAACAAAGCCCGAAGCGATTCCTACATAATATTCTTCTTTCATTCGGGTCATAGCGATCGACAAACTTCGGCATCTACCTTTCAATGGATGTGCGTCCTACTGTGCGGTTTAATGCCGACCCGAACTATATAGTGTGTAGCACGCCTTACATTACCGTCTGTGGAATATCGCAAGTAGACTGTAAAGGCCGTTGCCCACTGGCGGCACGGCACGGAAAGGGATTTTTATGCGACGAATAGAAAATATAACTTAAAAGTACGACAATAAAATGAAATTTCCTCGGCAACGATGCCGCGGTATCCTAAGGCATGCCGCGACGTCCTTTGGCATCATCATTGAAATTTTAATGTTATTGTCATACATAATAAGTTATATTTCTATTCGTAGCATAAAAATCCCTTGTCGTTCCGTGCCGCCAGTGGGCGCCGGCCCTTAGTCCCGCCTTAGTATAACTTAGGACAAGGATCTTTTGCCGCGTGGTCAAAATTGGAACTAACGCCGCCATTTTGTATTTTCAACACATTTCACAAAACAATTGCACAAATGTTTACCAACTGTGCAATTATTAGTCTATGTCATTCGAACGCCAAGAGATCCTTATTCCAGTGTAGGTCGAAGCCAAAACTTTGTTTCTAACCTATCAGATTTCAGCACAATATTTTAATTAATTCCTGGTTTGTGAATAAGAGATTATGACTGCCTGATAGCTTTGAATTTGTACTTTAACACCTTACATGGGTGGTTGACCATTTTTCAGATTTATTAATGAGGACATATAAGTTTGAAAATAGGTCAACCGCTAGTGTCCATACATATAACGGTCAACGCCTTATTAATAAAAAAAGTAAACCGTAACTTAATCTCACACAGATACGAATAGTTACCGGTTCGGACCCGGTTTCTGAGTAATTCTTAACCGAATTTGACTACCCAATACTGCTATTGGTTATATCTTAACATTCTTAACACATTGCGTTCTGAACACTCACATAGGTACGGGAGGACAGCGAATAGATAACTTAGTTGTTGGATTTTCAACTTTTCGTGGTAACCCGAGCGTTGAAAATCAAACAGCGCGCTATTATTTAGGTGTCGCCTAGTGTAAGTGTAAACGGGCATAATTGTTTTTTTAATTTATCTGAGTACCTCAGTAACCGGGTATAAAATACTTAGGTACAGTCACCAAAGGAGATAAGTAACCAGGGTCGTCGGATATAGTTTGAAGTTTAGTAAGAAACCGATAGATTTTTTCTAATGAAAAAATTCATTTGGTAATTGAACTGTCTGTTTTCTATTTAAAACATCCATCGGTTTTTTACAAAACTTCAACTACGTATCTAGTTGAAGTTTTGTAAAAGACCGATTGATGTTTTCGAATAAGATTTAGTTTACCGATCCGATCCGAAGGCCCTGGTTACTTATCTCCTTTGGTGACCGTACATCATGTAGCTAAAAAGTCATAAAGGAAATTCCTTTGCGCCCTCTTGGCTCCAAAGTATACGTTATAGCCTACAAAAACTTTCAATCTATTTACTTATTAAGTATATAGCTGTAGCGCCTTACTTTTTATCATACAAACTTATTAGCTACGTATTAAAAATTCGTCTCGCTCTGCAATCATTAATTTGCAATTAGGGAAATACTTTAATAACCTAACATTAAAACAAAATGGCTGCCTTATCAAAATGGCGAATCATTATTTACAGACTAATTTTGTTATGAGGACTTACTTAAATCTCAAGCTTTTTTTAATTAAAATTTATCGAAATTTGAGCAAGTATTCAGGTGTACCTACTAAGTACCGGAACGAGGTGATCCGGCAGAGAACCATAGTTGTGAACATAGCTCACAAAATGCAAAAAAGCTGAAGTGGCAATGGGCCGGCCATATTAGCCATAGAACCGATGACCGTTGGGGTAGACGTGTTCTTGAGTGGAGACCGCGAATCGGCAAAGTAAGATAGGACCCCCTCAGGCTAAGTAAAGCGACGATTTTCACAGGGTGGTTGGTAGCAGCTGGATGAGAGTTGCCGAGAATCAAGCTGAATGGCGTGAGAGACCTTTGTCCAGCAGTGGACTGCTGTAGGCTGATGATGATGAAGTGTCTACCTACCTAATATTTATAACCAATATAGATAAGGTCATTGTAGGTACTTATTTAAATATTCGATTAGAAAGGTAGGTACAGCAATTAAGTTTGAGGGCTGTATTTCGCTTGCGTAGAGGCGGGTTAGGTAAGTAGGTATTCAGGGTTATTGGTAAACATTAACAACCTCTCAGGACTGTAATACTAACATCATAAATAACAACTTTTATTCTATGACTTTTTTAATTCATCAGATTTTTATACAAAAATAAAAATATTTCAATTCACCGAATTGAAATATTCGATTTTCTGTTACGAACTCTACGCAAAGCAAAAGAAAACACTAGTAAAGTAAACGATCTGCCGTGTCTAGTACAAAATTCAGCGGGGGTAGATAGGACAACGAAATCTTAAAAGTTTGTTTTTGGTAAATGTACTTATTATGTTTTGTATAGGTAAAGTTATAGAACTAAAGTTGTTGTTTATGATATTTAGTAATCCAGTCCTGTAAGGTTTTTAGTGTTTTACCAATAACCCTGTATAGTATTAAGTACCTAGATTTTCCCATCCCTATGAAATTCATTGTCTATAAAGTTAACAAAATATTAAAGGCCCATTTTGACATTTGAAAATGCGTTCTTGACACCTGTCGGTTTCATACAAACGAATACGTGTTTTGCGAATTTGATCTTTATTTTTGTTACATTAACCTTTAAATACTAAGTTTTAACTTTTACTAGATTAAGAAATTGTTGTACCTACGTTGATGAAATAAAATATTATTATTATATTATTATTATTAACTCCTAGAACTGTCACTGTCAATATGGGTCTTTTATTTTTTGACAACGTTAGTGACAGATGGTTAGATATCTACCCTCCTCAAAAAATTGTACCTCATAAACAAAATTAGTCCCCAATAACATCACAAGATCAAAAATCAGAAACGGTAGCATGAATCCATGGCAAGAATTTGGCTAAGTCCGTAAATATTACGTAGTGTGTTGGGTCGCATCGGTATTCATTCGGCCTGGCTACTGACAAGGAGACCAGACCTCGCAGGTACCAGATGCCGTTCGTCCTGAAGACCATGCCGCCACCGCTGTCACCGTTGCAGACTGAGGTACCTGAAAATTTTGATAGATGGTATTAGTATTTTAGGTTAAAAATCTGAGGAGTGCTATCTGCAAGTTCGGCTCGGCATGATACGGCAGAACCGGGTGGCAAAATCGAATTTAAGTACATTCGGCTAAAAAGCCGCTCGACTTAGTTCGAATTGAGCCAAGTCGACCCGAATATGATTAAGTAATGGCAGATGCCGAACGAAGTTTGCCGATCAGCAGTTCCTTTGGGTGGGATTTGCTGTCCAAAAGATACTGCCAAATCGAATGGGCCAACCCGAACATGAGTGTAGCAACCCTAATCTTCTTTTCAACAAGCGAATTAAAATTACAGGTGTTACTTTGATCAAAATGTTTTTCATCCCTGGTTTTCTTCTAACAACCGGACATAACGCTTTTTTTGTCGTATTCGAAGTCTTTTGAAGTCGGTGCGATCATGCTTCGTATGACACACATACGTTTTTCCCACTAAAAAAATACATCGTCGTTGAGTTTGTTGCGCCACTTCTTCCCAGCTAAAGCACTAGAAAGTAGTGAAGGGCGGGCGTTTTGGGTCTAGGGCTGACTTATCTAATTTTGACGTTTGAAAAGAGCTGATTGTCAGCCTAGTTTGAATGAAAGAATTTTGATTTTGACACGGAAAAGTCTGGATTTTCACCCACCTGACTCTCGTCAACTCGAAATTAAAAACACATGTAAATTAATGGTTAGGTAGTTTTTTCTAAATATTTTTTTTTACTTGTCTAGTTTCAGATAAAAAATATATTATAATATAAAAGTCATGCATCTATATAAAAAAGCCTTGAGCTAAAGCATTTTTTGAATATTGTTCTTCGTAATTAATTTTATTTTTGCATGCTAGGAGTAAATTGTTAAGACTACCAACTTGTTACCTATTGCTACTTATGGCTTATATTTATATACGGTTAACTTATTAATAGATACAGGGTTAAATTAAATTAGTTAGCGAAATTCCGCAGACGTGATGGACACCTTTCGATATCTAAACTAATGATTTAAAAAAATGTTACACGTTTTACTTGCGGTTAACGACCGTAGGTTTTGTTGTGTAAACTTCACAGACGTCATGGGTATCAGATTTTCTTTATTCATACTTCAAGTAAGTACTAGGTACAATATAAGCATCTTTATTTTGTTTTTTCGCATCACGTTTGCGAAGTTTCCCTAGCTAATTTAATTTGACCTTGTATATTTTAGTAGGTAGGTACACAAGAAGGTTAAAAGCCTAAATGAGCATTAATTAAAAGAAAATAAAAAAGATTTAGTAAGCAGAAGGTGCTAAAGCGGTCGTGCCACTTTTACCTAATTAGTGTAGTTATTATTATGCAACAAATTAAAGACGAAACATACTTTCCCTAAGTCCGGTTTTTTCATTGTAGACTCCTGGAAGCAACGAAGCATTTTATTACGCTAACTACACCATCTACTATTTACACTCAATATGCTTTTTTATCATTTCTAACGTGGCGGTATTATGTATGGTGGAGGTGGACACGGAAGTCAAATGTATGAAAATATATAAAGACGCTTTTAAATTTCCGTCCACGATAACGTTAAATCGTGCACGTATAATGTATGGAAATAGTAATTACTATTTCCATATAGTAATAGTAATTACTATTTCCATACATTTTATGGATGTGGACGTGGACGTTCATGTCCATAATAATATCGTCACGTTAGACATTACAAAAGGGCACATTAAACTTAAAATGCAACTAACAACAATCAAAAAGGTAGGAAAAGTATGTAAAAAACTGGTCAATCCTGATAATATCTCGAACAAGCTCATGAAGTTTTTATATTTACATTAACACAGTTTTTTTTTTCCGATTCCTTGCTCAGGGCCCCAATTCTGTATTATTTCCCGCGAAATCGTACCGCGTGCAAACCACGTCAATATCGTGTCTTGTTAACGCCAAGGAATTGAAACGTCAACCGTACGGACCACATGGATTTTGACAGTTCAAATCACTCAGTCATAGAGAATACGTTAATAGCAGATGTCGTGATCAACTAAGGAATTGACTTGGTTTGGAAGTAAGGAAATTGTTATTCCCCGCATAATCTTACCACGTGCAAACCACGAACGGTTTTCAAGCGTGGTATTTTGACAGTTCAAACCACGCCTACTTCACGTTTTTTCGCGCGGTTTCGTTCGTTGTGCCATAGAGAATACGTTATTAGCAGATGTCGGAATTGATGTGGTTTGGAAGCAAGGAATCATTAAGTGGTCATAGTGAATTAGGGCCCAGATAAAGGTTATTCAGAACCGGAAAATTCCTACTAGCTTTTCCTAGCAAGCGCGAAATACAAGGCTGAAAAACGGATATAGATAAGCAATGTATTTACATGAAGATTGGTAGGTAGGTGCTAGATGTATTGTAATAGGTAAGAGGAATATTTACACAAAGTTAATTGACATCAATATCGTAGTTATACGAATATATATAGGTCAATCTTACCGTCTCTATAACCAGCACAGTAGGTGTAATCTGAAGTGAATCTCGCAAAGAATTCGCTGTACGACCTGATGCACGTCTCCTGGCTTACCACCGGCATCTCCACCAGGCTTAACTCCTCAGTCGCTACGCCAGTCTCGTCGAAACCCCAGCCAACCACCTGGGAGAATGAAAGAAATAGGTTCGTTAAAGTGTTACTATGTTAATTCAAAGTCGGCCTTATTTGTAGCTTGGGAATCACAAAAGTAATTTGTGTTATTTACTTCTACTATATTTACTATACTCTTACCTTACACGTACGCACCCCGTAACTTTCTTTTAGAATTAGGTACACCGAGTTACTTTGTCGATTTATGGAGTAAAGTTTAAGAATGTAAGGGCGAAAGTGAGCTCGAAAATGTATGCGCCTCCTCCGATTGGTTCGGTTAAGTTAGGTTACTTTTCCGAATTATACAGAAAAACTCAAGAAATAAAAGAATGTAGAATGCAAGAGTGAGCGCTGCGAGCTCGAAAATTTAAGCAATCCGGGTACATTCGGTTATCTTTAGACGGTTCATACAGAAATAGGAAAACTTATTTTGTCCATTTATACTGAACAACTTAACGCTCCCCATCGTTCGGCCTACAGCCTCCGGCTCTACGGCTAAGGAGGGGCGCGCCCCACCGGTTGGGAACCCATGTACCTACGAGTACATAATTACATATTAGGTACTATAGGCTACATTGGGAGTCTAGAAAACAGTGAAATGAAAATCGTTCAACTGTAAAACATTGATTAAGTACCTAGTGATGATACCCACCAAAATTGCTAAAGAAAATATCATTAGGTAGGTGCTTTACAGCAGCATTTTTTTAATGTTTTACATCATTCTTGTCTCTATTCTTGACCGTAAATACTAAAATACTTAGGTATTTACTTGAGTGTGCTCACTTTTATCCAAGTCAACTGAAAATGGAACCGTCATAAATACTATTTCGTCCTATTTCCAGAATCAACTTAACAATTATTTACACGTCGTCTGTCAGCTAATTAAGAGAACGAGTACTAATTGAACGTTCAGCAGCAAAGCGTTGGATAATTACGGAGTTCGGACAAAACTGCAGCTGCAGCGAGTTGCAAGGCAGAATGGACGCCCTGCCTTTGCCCGCTCCATCCATAAAGTTGCTAATTGACCGACCGAACCATAGATCTGTTTGCTGTCTGACTTTAATTATCTGTGGTTCGTATTTGGTGCAGTTAAACCAAAGTTAAACTGTTGGTTTGCAATTAGTTTTTTTTATGTTTCATTATAGAAGATTGATTGGTTTACCTTCAGTTTATTTTTATTTTTAAATGATATCTATCTAATCCGACCCCTCCGTACCTCGGAAAGCACGTTTTGCCATTGGTCCCGGCTGTCATTCGTGGATCTTTGACAGTCGTTACGGGTCATCAGAAGCCCGAAACTCTGGCACCCAGTCTTACCAAGGGGTATCGTATTACCCAGTATCTGGGTTGTGGAGGTCAGATAGGCAGACGCTCCATGTAAAATACTGGTATTCAGCTACATCCGGCTAGACTGGAAGCTGACCCCAACATAGTTGGGAAAAGGCTAGGCAGATGATGATCTATCTGATCTAAGGTGTCGCTGTATATTTGTCTATTTAAATAAAAATACTTAACAATTTTTATATTTCATAGAATAAAATTGAAAAAATAAAGTGTATACTTCTTATTTGCCCACCCTGTACGTAGTTACCTACTGCTATCTTTAAAGGGGTCCCCAATTCCCCATACAAGAAACGTCTTTTTTGGCGAGTTATTGTTTTAAAAAAATATCTGTGAGAGAGAAATTATTTAATGATTTTTAAGAATTGTTTAATAATATTTTATCAACTTCCGGTATATGAAGGTATTGTAACTGACTACTAGTTCCCCCACTATACGAGTGAATCTTGCTTTAAAAGGGGCGCACTGTCTATCGACAGATCAGAAGTTGTCCGATAGCAGACACGGCACAACGGTGCTCTGAACTGTCAGGTATGTTTTTTTGTAATAAATAATAATGTTATAATGTTGAATTTCTATTTTTATGTTGTATGTTTTTTTTTACTGTTATTATTTTTAAATTCTAATATGCTATTTATTGTTTGTTTTGAAATATTGCTGTGTCACTTACTGAACAATATAATAACAAACCTAATTATGTCTATTATTCTACCCTACCTCCCACATCAGAAGTGGGATTGATAACAAAAACTACGCCTACAAATGTTTGATTTCAGGAAAATGAATGCAAATAAATCTACGGCAGTCGAGACTGGGCTCCTGCAGGATGCTGCAGAAACAACGCAAGGTTATCAAGAATGTCGTACACCTGATCATCAATCACCAATCTTGGGACAAAGGACAGCGGGCTACGCAGCTCCAACCAATAAGGCTATGGCATCCCCGCGTGATGGCGATGCACCTCTCGGCGGTTCAATGGCAGCCAATAGCAGCAGTAATTCAAGGGTGGTAGAGTTTGTACCTATTAATGTTATGCAAAATATGATGCAAGAAATGATGTCACAATTAATTCATACTACCGCAAAAGCTTTTAATCCACCAAATGTGCGACCTACTCCACGGATGCGCAGTCTTGAGCATATCTATGTACCAATTTTTGACCCCGACGATCGTACCGATACTATACAAGTTTGGTGCCGAAACGTCGAAGAACTTAAAATTGAGTATGAACTAACTGATAGAGAAATTCTAAACTTATCTAGGAAGAACTTGCGCGGACGTGCCGCTGAATGGGCGCGTCGTAATTATTCCAGTCTTAGTAGCTGGCCAGATCTCAAAACGGGTCTTATTGAAACATTTGCAGATGAAGCTCGTTACTACGACGACTTGACGCTGTTTATGGACTATACCAGTGAGCAAGCCAGCAGTCTTGCTGAGTACGCAACTCGAAAATGGGAGTTGGCAAAGAAGGCGATTGGTGTGGAGATGACTGAACAACGCCTCGTCGAAGCAGTTATTTCAGGTATGTCGGATTTTCGTATTCGTTCTGATTTGCTACGCCTTACACCGAAGAATTTGCCACAGTTAATTCAGAGTCTAAATTCGTATAAGCGAAAAAGGCCTGTCAGAGAGTCTGATCACAATATCCCATCTAAACGTTCTAAGAACATATCTTCTCCAGATACTTCGTCTAGACGATGTCACAAATGCCACAAAGTAGGTCATATTCAAAGAGACTGTCGTTCGGGTACTAATCGCGGCCCTAGTAAAGATTCAGCTTCTACTACTAATCCTAACAGTTCAAAACCAGTAGAATCTAGTTCGAAACCCCCTGTAACATCATGCACTTTTTGTAATAAAAAGGGACATTCCAGCGAGAACTGTTTTCACCGCCTAAATAAGAAAACTAAAGACGAAAAGGCCTCTCACGTGAATAGCTTGGTTTTAAGTAACAAAAAATTACACACTATTCAAATTGATAATCACGATTATTCCTGCCTGATAGACAGTGGTGCGGAATGCTCTCTAATGCGCGAAAGTATTGGTGATTCAATCAGAGGTAAAATAACTTATGAAACCATTCTTTTGAGAGGTGTTGGAGACAATGCTTTCTGTTCATCGCGTAAAAAGCTGTGTATGGTCTGGGTTGATGGCATAAACGTTGAATTAGATTTCATTCTGCTGCCTGATAGGTACATACAGTATGACGTATTACTTGGTCAAAATTTATTTGAAATACCTGGAATTCAGGTGACTTTCTCAAGGAATTCTGCTAAAGTCTATCGCAACTCTTACAGTGTAAATTGTTTTAAGAAAGATGTTGATTTTGACGGAGTGGATATCAATCCTGAAATAATTTCGGAGCATAAGATACTGCTGTCCAACTTATTGAGATCACATTCTAAAATGTTTACGTTCGGCAATGCGGTTTCTCAAGTAACTACTGGTGAATTAAATATTCGATTAAAAAATCCGGATAAAATAGTTCAACGACGACCTTATCGATTAGCTCCTACTGAGCGTGAGCAAGTTAAAAACATTATTAAAGATTTAAAGGATAACAATATAATTCGTGATAGCAATTCTCCATTCGCAAGTCCAATATTACTAGTTCGAAAAAAGGATGGTAGTGACCGAATGTGTGTTGACTACAGGGAATTGAATAGCAACACCGTTCGTGATCATTTTCCGCTTCCTATTATTGATGATCATATTAGTAAATTATCGCGGGCTAAATATTTTACAATTTTAGATATGACGGCCGGTTTCCATCAGATTCCCGTAGCAGACAATTCCGTAGAAAAAACTGCCTTTGTTACCCCTGATGGGCAATATGAGTATCTAAGAATGCCATTTGGGTTATGTAATGCACCTTCTGTGTTTCAAAGAGCCATCAACACAGCCCTTAAGCAGTTCGTAGATGAATTCGTGTTAATTTACATTGATGATGTAGTAATCTATTCAGAAACAGCTGATCAAGGTATAGAACGTTTGCAATTAGTTCTTGAAGCTTTGCAGAAAACAGGGTTTTCCATCAATGTAAAAAAATGTAAGTTCTTAAAAACTGAGATTGAATACTTGGGAAGAGTCGTTTCCAACGGCCAAGTAAAACCAAGTCAGGGTAAAGTTTCCGCTCTTTTAAATGCTCCCATTCCTACAACTGTAAAACAAGTAAGACAATTTTGTGGATTAGCAAGTTACTTCAGAAAGTTTATTCCTAATTTTTCCCTTATCATGATTCCCTTGTATAACCTTACGCGTAATAATGTCAAATGGCGCTGGACTTCGGAGCAGGATACTGCTAGAGATAAAATCCTTAAGTACCTTGCCTCTGAACCAGTTCTAACTTTATTCGATCCTGCTAAGCCTGTCGAACTTCACACAGATGCCAGTTCCGCAGGTCTAGCGGGAATTCTTTTTCAAAAACATGATCAGTTGAAAGTAGTGGAATATTTCAGCATGCGCACCACTGAGACCGAAAGTCGTTACCACTCTTATGAGTTGGAAACTCTGGCAGTGGTTAGGTCTATTAAGCATTTTCGTCATTATTTACTTGGCAGGCCATTCAAAGTCATTACTGATTGCAACTCGCTAAAAGCCTCACGTAATAAAAAAGAATTGCTTCCTAGGGTTCATAGGTGGTGGGCTTACCTACAATCTTTTGATTTTAGTATCGAGTATCGAAAGGGAGAACGTATTCCCCATGTTGATTACCTAAGTCGCAATCCACCAACTGTCAATATAAATAATATTCAAAATTATAGCGAATGGTTAGAAGTAGCACAAAATAATGATTTAGAAACCAAAAATATAATCGAATCAATTAAACAAGGGAGTATCGACAAAAATATAGCTTCCACTTATGAAATTAAAAATGGATTATTGTATCGTATTATTTCTATTAATAATAAAGTTAAAAAACTTCTCTATGTTCCAAAAAGTTATAGATGGCATATTATACAAATTTATCACGATGCTCTTAAACACTTTGGTTGGGAAAAAACCCTCGACAAAATAAGAGAACAATTTTGGTTTCCAAATATGTCTAAGTATACTCGTAAATACGTTGACAGTTGTCTGACTTGCAAAATAAATAAAAGTCAATCTGGTTCACGACAGATTACATTACACCCTATAGATAAGCCGCCTACTCCTTTTCATACATTACATATGGACACAACGGGCAAACTAAGCGGCAGTAAACCTACCAAACAATACGCAGTTGTCTTTATAGATGCATTTACAAAATTCTGCTACTTGAAACCTGTTACTAACTTAACTGCAGTAGCTACAGTAAATGCCTTAAAACAATTAATTTATACTTTTGGTACCCCTAAACGTATAATTTGTGATCAGGCTGCTTCCTATACCGGCAAAGAATTTACAAGTTTCTGTGAAAATTGGTCTATAGAATTGCATTTTATAGCTAGTGGTGTAAGTCGCGCAAATGGTCAGGTCGAGCGTATTATGAAAGTTCTGACAAACTGTTTTACTATTGTTGAAAATACAACAAAAAAAAGTTGGAAAGATGCTGTTGGCGAAGTGCAGTTGGCTATCAATAGCACCTTTAGTAAAAGTACTGGTCATACTCCTTTCCAACTTTTGATGGGCTGCGATCAGTCACCTCCTGCTATATCAGCTTTGCTAAATGATGTGGAACGTATGGACCTCGATATGTGCCGTCAAGAGTCAAAACTCAGAATGGACGAGCTAGCACAATCTCGAAAAGCTGATTATGATAAAACTAAAGCTAAAATTATACCTTTTAAAGTCGGTGATATAGTACTGGTAAAACAAAATCCTCGAGTAATTAATAAACTTGACAGTAAATTTAAAGGTCCATGCGTCATTACCCAAATAAACGATAACGATAGATATACAGTTAGAGTTAATAAAACTGGCAATGAGTTGTATGTCTCTCATGATAATTTGCGAATTGTCACTCCCGACATGGGATGTGAGTTGACAGACTCTTTAGACATTTCTGATTAATGTTACGAAAATAATTAATGAAACTTTTAATGAAAATTTTAATATCTAGAATTGTTATAATTATAAGTTTTAATTATTATCAAGAAATTATTTGATTTATTTTTTTAATAAACTATAATTTTTGTGTTTATGTTGTCTATTACGCAATTCTGAAGATTGTCCTGCATATCCCTGAGCGTCTGGCCAACGATTATGGTTATGCTTGACAATGTCAACAATGTCATGTGATTTGGCATGTATCTGGTTGTCATGAGATTTGACAAGAGCCATGTGATTTGGCAGATATAGAATCATGATGCCATGTGATTTGGCAAATACAAAATCATGATGCCATGTGATTTGGCTTTGGTGGTCATGTGATTTGACCATGCAGTTTAACAGCCATTAAAAATGGGGATTGGGTCATGTGATTTGACCGTTGGTAGCTATTTGATCATTTTTTGTAACTAATTATGGTCTGAAATTATCATTAGTTTATTATGCTATGATTTGAAAGAACTGTTGTAAATCTTTATATGAATTTTGTTCGCGAGCCATAAAGGCTGCTCGTCAGTATGGCCGTGTGAGAGAGAAATTATTTAATGATTTTTAAGAATTGTTTAATAATATTTTATCAACTTCCGGTATATGAAGGTATTGTAACTGACTACTAGTTCCCCCACTATACGAGTGAATCTTGCTTTAAAAGGGGCGCACTGTCTATCGACAGATCAGAAGTTGTCCGATAGCAGACACGGCACAACGGTGCTCTGAACTGTCAGGTATGTTTTTTTGTAATAAATAATAATGTTATAATGTTGAATTTCTATTTTTATGTTGTATGTTTTTTTTACTGTTATTATTTTTAAATTCTAATATGCTATTTATTGTTTGTTTTGAAATATTGCTGTGTCACTTACTGAACAATATAATAACAAACCTAATTATGTCTATTATTCTACCCTACCTCCCACATATCTTGTGTTCAATATTGTACGGGTGGTACGGAACTCTTCGTGTGCGAGTCCGTCTTGCACTTGGCCGCTTTTTTTGGTTTGACAGTTCACGTTCCAATTTCTAAAAAGACCAAAAAAAAAAAATGTATGTACCGATCCCTTCTTCCCGATAACATTCTTGAGTTCGACCTCGTTGTCCGGCCAGAGACAAGCAGGCCTGACATAGTCGGAGTATGTAACTGGCTCACGGAGCTCCAAGATGGCCACGTCATGGCTGAAGAGGGTAGAGTTGTAGTTTGGATTAACTATTATTTCCTTCACCTGAAAACAAATTAAAACAAGTTTGGTTAGATATCAAGAAAAGTATGCACTTCGGAAATGATCGAAAAACCTAATAGAAATAATTTGAATGGTTATTCTAAATTGACTGTTGATGATTGACTGTTGTGTGTTGTGTTGACTTAAATGTTCGAATGCATCAGAGTTATTTGTCTGCCAGCCTGCACAAAACCAGGTCGACTTTTACAGACAACCTTTACAGTAGTCAAATACTTTTATGGCAGCAGCCTTTGGCATCCATACATCGATCGGAGGAACGGCACCCTACAATTGCGTAATACACTATCAACCACAATCCACTGCTTCATTCTGGTCAACAACGTACATAACGCAATGAATGTTGTAGAACTGTCAAAATGAAAGCCATTCCTACTGTTAGTGTGTTACGTAATTACCCCGCAAGTCAGGCACTCAGTTGTTTGATACCAATATGTCACCAGCATAGCATTACTAAATCTGAAGCCGGACTGGTGGCATGACTCGGCAAGGGATTGTTATGCGACGAATAGAAATATACCTTAAATATGTATGATAATAAAATTTAAACTTCAATGATGATGCCAAAAGTTGTCGCGCCATGCCTAAGAATACCGCGGCATCGTTGCCGTTGATTTTCAATTTTGATATCATACATTTAAAATATATTTTCTATTCGTCGCATAAAAATCCTTTGCCGTGCCGTGCCGCGAGTTGGCCGGCCCTTGGTTATCTGCCGAATCGATTCTGTAAAAATCTCACCGTGAATAGTTAGGTGAAGTGAGCTTAGAGCGAGCTGTCAATAGTGTCAATCCCTAGCATTAGTTGGAATGGCAGCTCACTTCACGCTCACTTCACCTAAGTTTTCACGGTGAGATGGTTACAGAATCGCACTGGTGTAAGTAGAGCAAGCATTCGAAAGTAATTCGATTGCGAACTAATTATTCAAATCAAAAGGTACCTATAATAGAAGATGGTTTGCGAACTAATTAGCATGCTGATCATGAACTTATCTGGGAAGCAACATTCTCCTGCCTTGATCTCAATTTACAGTGTCCTCCAAAAGTTAGTTGACAGTTTTCCACTTCAGCTGTGATGCCACATTATGATTTAAAATAAAATAAATTATAGGTAATCCTAAGGGATTACTTGATATTTTTTATTATAAGTTTTATGGTAGATGGACATTTGGAACTAGAATTTTAAATCATAATGTGATGTGTCATAGCTAAAGTGGAAAATTGTCAACTAACTTTTGGAGGCCACTGTATTTAGGGTCGGTGAAACATGTCTTTTTCTTTCATACTTCTCAAATAGTCGTCATCTCTGTAGTCACCACCTTCCTAGCCATATCATCTTTCACACAGTCCATCCATCGTCTTCCCCTACTCTTATAGCCATACGCATTTATACTCAAAAAATATTCTTCACGACATACTCGTACAAGCAAATCTGGTAATAAAAAAAAAACAACCGACTTCCAAAAACGACACTACAAAGTGAAAAATAACTTTAATTTCGGAAGTCGGTGTCGTCGGGTTCGCATTTTCGTTGTTTGCCACCGACTTCCGAAACTAAAGTTATTTTTCGCTTTGTAGTGTCGTTTTTGGAAGGCGGTTGTTTTTTTTTGCAAAAAAGTTTTTATTGTTTTAAGTTGTAATTTTTACCAGTAATTTAGGTTTAAAAACCAAATTACTGAACCGTTTTTGATAAAAAATTTACGGGACCACTTCAGAAGTATCTCCTTTCGAACAAAAAAAGAATTTTGAAAATCGGTCCACAATTGGCGGAGAAATCGCGTAACAAACACATAAAAAAAAAACAAAAATCATACCGACGAATTGAGAACCTCCTCCTTTTTTAGAAGTCGGTTAAAAACTCAAAATCATGCTTATAACTGGTTTAACACTCATCATTGCGTTTGGTCTAGACCAAACGGTAGCATGGAGCATCTAATACAGGGTAGCAGGGACCTCGATGCGCAACCAGAAGGCCAATTCCCATAACTAAAAATGTTCAAAATCTAGTCGCAATCTCATCTCAGCGACAATCAATGTCAAAAACTTGTGAAAAATGTAGGGAATTTAGAGGTATTTTTGACAGATTGAGACTGAGATCAGGGCCCGTATTCCCGTAATTTCAAACGTTCAAAATCTATTCGCAGTCTCATCTCGGCGACAAACAAATGTCAAAAACTTGTCAAAATGTAGGGAAATTAGACGTATTTTTGACAGATTGAGACTGAGATCAGATTGTGAACGTTCTTAAAATTACGAGAATTACCCATCAGATTGTGAACTTTCTTAAAATTGCGGGATCCATGGTCCATGGTCCATGGGTGAACCGCTGTGTTGAAATTTTTAATCGGTTATTTTAAAAAAAAAATCCCTTTTCATACATTTTGACCGCGTAGGTATACTCTATGAAACAGCAGATTATTTTTTTGAAAACCGACGAAAAATTTCTACGCTAGGGGTTCTAGGATCATGTCTGCTGAATCCATGGTTACAGTTTGCGCATCGATGTCCCCGCCACCTGGTATTCAATACAGCCTACGAAATTACATCCCAGCCCCTATAGGTGGCTGGTACAATAAATATTCAAGTCAGGAATTGGACGTAAACGCGGGACATGGTGCAGGGGTCACTAATTGGCACTAATGCGACATTCGGCGTCCGAGGCGGCGGCGGGCGGCGTCAGTCATTGTATGTACACACGGCTACACGTCAAGCTATACAAAACCAGTTTGTCTTGGCCTCACTTTGTATGATATTTTCTCACAATGAACGGTCAGCCAATACTGGTTTTTCATAGCTTGATGTGTAGCCGTGTGTACGTAATTATTGTTTATTTTTGTACGTCGGTTTTCATTTTGATGCTGCCCAAGAGAAATGAGTTTTAATTTTCTTCTAATAATGGTCGTGGCTAAATAATAAAAACCGCACGGGTCAATCGAAGGTATTGGATAGCTTACTATCCATCGAAAAGCGCATTAAGTTGGTCACGCCTGTCATTTGAGAATCTTTACCCAGTTAGAAGCCCAAAAAAAGTTTGACAACCAGTCTCTCCAAGGGGTATATTGTACATTTTTTAAATTAAACCCAGATTTGCAACCGAATTGTCACCAACAATATAATTGGTGGTACCATAATTTCATGATAAACTTCTTTTAAGTATGGAGACTCAATTGATTACCTATTCTATTTGAAGAATTTCGAAACAGGTAAGTTACAAAGTAAAACAACACACGAAACCATAATATTGACAGTTATATAAACTCAGTTTTCATTTATTTATAAACACAACAGCCCAAATCATCGCGCATAAATTATTTTCCGTTCCAAACCGGCTCTATCAGAGGGGAAGCACCCAAAATCGATCAGCTGTAAATTAAGCAATGGACACGACCAAAGTTCTCGCCCTCAGTTAATTAATCTTGTTGATTTCTGATCCTGTTTTGTAATTCAGCGGCCGATCAGACAAAGGGCGCTAATTTGTTTTAGTACAAATGGTGTTTGAGGCGCGCAATTGTTTAAAATAAATCGAAAACTTTTGGAATACGTTGGTTGTGTTAGATATTCCAAAAGATTGATCGATGTGAAAGGCTGATCCTGCTCAGCGGGGTAATTGCGTAACACACTATCAGCAGCAATTTGTCTGTCTGTCTGTTTGTTACGGCTAATCTCCGAAACGACAAAACCGATTTTGTCGGGAATTTTACTGGCAGATAGCAGATGTTGTAAGGAGTAACTTAGGAGGCTTTTATTTTAGAAAAAGAATCAGAGTTCCGCGAAAAAAAACCCATAATTATAATGCAAAATGCACGCGGACGAAGTCGCGGGCACAGCTAGTTATTCCTATAAAAATATGGCAAATGGATGCAATTTTCCCATTACCGTTAACTAAAGTATTTAAAAAAATAAATTTAATCAATCAAAGTGTTTGATAAACTCTTTTAAACCAATTAAAATTCTTTAATTAAAAGATTTTCGCAGAAAAAGGAAGCCAATAGCGCAGTCCTGGAGTTTCTCAAGTGGCTGAACGAACAAATAAAAGCTATGAATGTTGAGCTCAATGTTGAGCTCAAAGTTTAAGAGAGCTCATTAGTTAGTCATAAAACTTTTGTAGTGGGAATAGAGTTCACAGATGAAGTAGACTCATCTTGGAGAAAGTTTCTTTGTCTGTGTTTATTTTTAGCCTACACAATACAGCAGCGTTGTAGTGTGGGTCTGCAAACCTTACATAACCATTTCTATCACTATCTATTAAATGACGGCACGGTTAGCGCATGGCCTACAAGTAGTTGTTCCGGGTCTGGTTGTTTGTGTATGTGAGTTTAAATGTTTGTAAACGCACCCACGATACAGGAGAAATTCCTAGTGTGGGGCAACATTCTTCAAAAAAAAAATTATTAGTAGGAATACACATGTTGTTTCTTAAAACGAGGTGATTAAGCTTATTTAACATTGCTTGGAGTATATGTACATAGTATTCTAGTGTAATGAGTTTATCCATAGTTTTTAATTAATAAAAAAACTATTTGTAACATTGTATTTAACTGTTTCTTATTTGTTTTATTGTTTGCTATAGTATTTAGGGCTGATTGTTCCATCGCCAGATAACTTTTATTCGGGGAATAAAATTGACGTTTGAAAGTTTTTGTAAAATAACTGTCAAAATTATTCCTCGAATAAAGTTATCAGATGATTGAAAAATCAGCCTTAATAGTGTCATAGACTAACTGTCAATGAAAAAGAATAAACCAGTCGTTTCCAAGTTGGCGTTTCATTCAAACACATACCTACTACTATAGCTAGTTTAAATTTAGAATAAGGTACACTTTCTCTCACATGTGAGGAAACCGGCATGTCCTGAACCAAAAATTCGAAGACATTTAACATCAACCAACCCGCAATGGGCTCGCTTGGTGGATGTATAGCCCACTACCTCTCACAAAGCGGAGGCCTGTTTCCCAACAGTGGAACATTATACCCTGAATATCCTATTAGCCTCTGATTAATCTCTTCGAGAGGGAGTGGGCTGTAACCTATCATATCACGCGGGCCCAGTGCGGGTTGGTTGATGTCAAAGATCTTCGAATGTTTGGTTCTTAGGTCATGCCGGTTTCCTCACGATGTTCTTCTTCACCGTTTTGAGAGGCGTGGTGATCAAATTATTTACACAAATTAAAGCGCCTGCATGGGTTCGAACCCAAGACCTTATAACGTTTAAGTTGGTGCCGTTACCACGAAGACACCACTGCTTAGACGCTAACGCATGCTATAAATTAGAAACTTGTAGTACTTAACTATTTATCTACTTATGACTGAAAATTATAAATAAATGATAAATGATTTTATTTTGTAAGTAGGTTTGTACAAACACTTTTACACGTCAATCATATTTTAAAACTAGATGAGGTCGGCGGAATTAGAACACATTTCCAGTATAAGCTGACTTCTCATTGTACAAATAGCCAAAGCACTGCGAGGTCAGCTAAAACTATGTAAATATGAATTTATACTATAGAAGCAAGTTTTTTAACTGAACTGAAGGACAGCTGTGCTGCTGAGGAGTTTGTTGCGTCACTTCTTCTTCTCAGCGAAAACACTAGTGGTGAAGGGCTGGCGTTTTGAGGGACTGTCTTATGTTATTTTGACGTTCTAAAAGTGCTGATACTCAGCCTAATTTGAATAAATTACTTTTGATTCTGATTTGACTGGGTATGTATAGCTTAAAGTGTCGTCATATGTACGACTTAGTTTTCAGCACAGAACTTTCATTTGGAATTCTTTAGTATGATTTTCCGCTGAAGAATGTAGGTTGGCAGTTAGCCCCGCATAGTGCATCTATTTGGAAAGTCTCCTAAGAAAGTTTTCCAGTAGCTACATACAACGGTTAAGTTATGTTACAGCGCCTTTGTAAGTCCTGTAAATTCTAAAATTCTATATTTTCCTCAAAATTGGGTAAAGATGAGGCATCCGTACACAAATAGCTAAACCATATCGATGACACGGTTGGCGCAGTGGTTGAGCGATCGACTGCTGAGCTGCGTGTCGCGGGTTCGATTCCCGCACGGAACAAATATTTGTATTGCCTACAGGTAGTTGTTCCGGGTCTGGTTGTTTGTGTATGTGAGTTTAAATGTTTGTAAACGCACCCATGATACAGGAGTAATTCCTAGTGTGGGGCAACGTTTTTTTAAAAAAATAAAACAAAATATCGCTATCGGTCCATAGACCAGTTTGCCCAGTCTCATATACCTAATACCTCACATAAAAAAAAATTGAGGCGATACTTACAAATCTAATCTGAACACCCTCGACTGAGGTTCTAAGGTTGTGTTTCCCCAGGTAGATCGTCAGGGTGTTGTGGTCGACGACCCGCTGTGACATCTTCCTGGTGACGCAATGTGCTGCCGTGATGACGTGCCTGTGCGACACTAGGGTTCCTCCGCAGATGTACTTGTTGTCCACGGTCTGGAATTCGAGAATTTGATGTATTATTTTGAGGCATATTTTTTTTTGTTTAATGAGGATAGACTACCCCTAAGGGAGCGCACCATAAATAACGACTAGTTGACAAGTTGGCTTCACTATATTTTCGCCTATTCCGCTTTTGTGACCGACCCAAATTATTGGCTCGCCTGTATATTTTCTATAAAAGTCTTACCTTATTATGAGGCTCGTAGCAATTCAAACGAAACCCGCTAACGTAACTCTTACCTGAGTTTGGTAGAGAGCGATCTGCCACGGCCACTGGCCTACCAATGTGGGGGTACCATTCACCACCAGCGGTATTGGATTTAATACCACCTTTCCGCATTGAGACTGCAAAATAAATAAAGTAATACAGCTAGCTGTCGCCAACATTTGGTTTGTATTAGTAATTTTTATGTACAGTCACGAGCACCAATATGTCAACAGTTGACAACTTTCAATTGGGATTTTTTCGTGAAATAATGAATGCAACGTTGAAATACGACACATTTCATAAACCTATGGGTTCGAAAATGCTATGTTCGTAACAATATAAAATTTCAATAAAAAATAAAGGAGTAAATCGCTTTTGAATAAAGCCGAGTGTATACATACTTTTGCTCGTGACTGTACAAGGATGTCTTGGCGCGTGGCCAAAATTGGAACTAACGCGGCCATCTGATTTTTTCAATACATTTCACAAAACAATTGCACAATTGTTTACCAACAGCGCCCCCCTGTCAACGTCATTCGCGCGCCAAAAGATCCTTGTACAGTCCGTTCACAGTTATTCTACTTTTGACAGCAGCAACCTTAATAAAGACGATTTTGACAGGATTGTCAGTAGCAACAACCCAACAGCAATCTTATTAGAATGAGAATAAAGATCACTGTGATTTAGACGGTGCAGTGATGCAAAATCAGAGGTAAAGTTGTCAAAAAATAAAAGGCCCGTTTGACATTTGAGAATGCGTTCTTGACACCTGTCAGTTTCAACCAAACGAATACGTGTTTTGCGAATTTGATCTTTATTAACTACTAGAACTGTCAATATAAAAACGGGCCTTTTATTTTTTGACAACTTTAAAATAACTGTACTGTTTAGTTCTGTTCTACAGGGTGTAATAACATTTTGTGGTCGACAATAATTCTTGATTTTGTGGACAGTGAAATGACCACATAAATTACGCATTATATGAATAATAAAAAATGTTTAATCGTGGTTTTAGTATGATTGTTTACTAGGAACTTTAAATTAATCAACATTAAAAGTAGTTGAACCATAGCGAGTTTATAAAAAAAATATGAGATCTTGGGTAGCCCGGGCTACGTCATCTTCAAGTGATGACGTTGATAATAGTTTCTAAAAAGATTTTTGAAGCATATTTCGCTATACATAAATGCTATTAAAATCATTAATGCATTACCAATTAGTTTTCAAGGTGTGAAACATACTGTTGATACCTTACTTGACTATATTATTTAATGGTTTACTATTTTTGGCACAGCCGCAATGCACACTTTCCTGCTAATTACTACACTTTTTATTTGTTTTTAATATTATTTTTTTACTTGTAGTATAATATTGTGTTGTGTGCCTTTGCTAAACAAATGTAAATGTATAGTAATACATTTCTTTCTTTTCTTTGTAATGAAACGAAGTACCAATTATTTGGTCGTTTTTTGTTGTAGGTACTCAATTAGTCGTATCAAAATCACACAATAGTAATGTCATTAAGATGATGACATTAATTGATAAATAATTAATTTCCATGCAAAATGGAAACAGACTGCGTTTATTATCATCAAGATATGAAATCCCGACCACAATTAATGTTGAACCAACTGTAACGTTAAGGCGATTACGCCAGGGTAACTCACGAAATTCAAATTTTCTTACTATTATTTGCAAAATAAAATATCTTTATGTTTATGATTTTTGCAAATTGCGTTAATCAAAATGTGATTCGCGGCCGTCACTAATATGTACGGTCACCAAAGCAGATAAGTAACAGGGTCGTCGGATATAGTTGAAGTTTAGTAAGAAATCGACGAAAGTTTTGTAATAAAATTTAATTTAATTAATAAAAAGCCAACAGTTCATTTATCAAATTAAATTTCATTCGAAAACATCCATCGGTTTCCCACTATACTTCAACTATATCCGACAACCCTGGTTACTTATCTCCTTTGGTGACCTTACATATCTACAGAATTTTATTAATTAAAATCATCAATATAAATATACAAGTTCAAATTACCCAATTGAATGACTATTTCATGAAATCAGACATCTGAGGCCAATTAACTCGGAGAGTTGTATTGATGTATAATTCTGTAAATACATATTTATTTGTTACGGTCGCGAATCATATTTAAATATGAATTTCGCAGGCTACCTTAACGCATCCCCCTTAACAATCAACCACAAAATGTTCAATTAATTTGAAACCTGTTATGAAATTAATAGATGTATTAAGTTTAGATAAGTATAGGAACTAATAAAGACGCATTAGATTTTTTTTCTTAATGTTAATAGTTCAGATACACCTACTAGAAATATTATCTTAAGGCACCTACATATTTCTGTGAATAAAAAGGCGCCTTAGATTATATTTCTAGTTTACCTGTTCTGTTAAATAGTTTAGTTTTTGAAAAAAATAAAACAGGATTGTATACAACGTGTTTTTTTTGGTATCCCATAACTCTAGGGGGTCATTTTACTCATCATTATGAACAACTTTTACTATGGGATCAAACCCGAAATCGCGAAACAAAAATCTGGTGTTCCCTACATTTTGACGAGTTATACGAACATAATGTAGGGAACAGCAGATTTTTTTGCGCTGTTTTGTTTGGTCCCATAGTAAAAGTTGTTCATAGTGATGTACAATGACCCCCTAGAGTTATGGGATATCAAAAAAACACGTTGTATAAAATTGAAATATATCTAAGTAGAATGGTATTGTATAGACACAAAGGGAGATCTATGAATAAGTTTTGATTTATCTACAGGGCGTGTTTTCAAAATTCTACAAGTGCATGCAGAAATAAATAAGCAACAGTTTCTTATCTCAAGTCTTTAGACAGTGGACGAAATAGAACTTCTGAAAATATAAAATTATGATAAAAAATAAGTAAAGATGCAGCTCATGCAGTAAATGTTTAATTCAATTATGGCTTGATTTTTCCAACGTCAGATAATTTTATGTGAGGAATAATTTTGAATTTTTGACAGTTCTTCCATACGAAATCTGTCAGACGTCAATTTTACTCCACGAATAAAAATTATCTGTCGATTGAAAAATGAGCCCTAAGTGTTCATACACACAAGCGGCAAACGTCAGCGGCAGAGGAAACTGCAGCCGTCGGCGCGTCGGCAGTTGCCGTCGACAACGTAAGTACCGCTCGAGTATTTGAGCACCGTACACGAGCGGCACGTTGTTGACAGCACGTTTCTCTCTGCCGTTGACGCGTGACGTTCGTGTGTATGAACACTAAGATAATTTCAATTGATTCATGCAGAGTTATAAAAATTACCATGCCATTATCATCTTAATCTTTCAAAAGATGAATATTTTTTTAAATCTAAGCAAACCAAATACAGATATCCCAAGAAAAGTATGCGCTTCGGAAATCATCGTCTATCTTCAGTAATATGAACGCGCGATTATGAAATCTTATATAGAGCTGTTACGACCATGAAAGTACTTGCCCTTTTTTGCATCACCATGATTACAAAGGGGACTGGGCGAAAGTGGTTAATGAATAGCAATATGGTTTTGATATTTGTGTCAGGATACCCTCTTGATCTTTACCCTTGTGCAAAGTGGCATCAAAATCTAACCCGGCAATTTCGAGAAAAATACACTTTTATAATATACACTATTATTGGGACTAGATGGCGCTGTGTGAAATGTCCAGGGATATTATTATTATTATTATACACGAAGGATATTCGGACGGGTCGTAAAGTCAACTTCCGTTGTAGCTACAGGAAAACATTCTCAGGAAACTGTCCTTAACTTTTGAATGTTTTGAACTGCATTTACAGAGTTTGAAAAAGGTCGATTGGCATCATAAAAATAAAACGTAGGATATGTAATTTTTTTAGCTGCCTGTGCCATTTTTACAAAATCTGTGAATACAGTTGGCAATTACTCAAAAAGTTAAGAATAGTCGCCTAAGAACAGGCCCTTGTAAATACTTTAAATTAAAAAAAAATATTTTTCTCTAATTGTTGATCAGATTTTTATGCACATGGGTATAGATGAGGTATCCCTACACAAATATCAAAACTGTATCGCTATTGGTCCATATACCACTTCCCATACAAAATAGCCCAGACTCCTTTATAGACTAACAACTCTATGCAATTCCAAAAAACCTTTTTGAAACTTTTGAGAGACAGTTGACGATCTGCGACAGGAGTAAGTAATCCGACCGAGAGAAAACTTCATTTAAACGCGCAAAACGGGCACTAGTACGCACGGCTACACATCACTTTATACATAACCAGTGTAAGCTGACTTCTGATTGTACGAAAAACCTATACAATGGGAGTCCAGCTAAACTGGAAATGTATTGCTTGATGTGTCGCCGTGTATACTAATTGCGGCAGTATGAAACTAAGTGCCTAATAAATAATTTATGAAAACAACAATGGCCCCTCGAAATTGTCTATGGTTTAGTGATGCAGTAGTATGAATTTTAAGTTTTGGTACTATCGCTGTTACGATTTTTTGTGTGTTTTTGCTCTGTATATCGCGGCGATAAAATCCCGCCGCGCTATTTTTAAGTCCGTGTGAACGTGGGCTTAATGTTAGCTCTAGCATATCTACATACGTTCATATAATTTTGAATATAAACTAAGTCTTCTTAGAATTGAAACCGGATTTAAATTATACGGATTTAAGAACTAGAATATCTCGAGGTTTATAGGTAAATCATTTTGAATTTGGTCAGTTTTGCAAATTTGCTTTATGTTCATAAACAACGAGGGGTTTATGGCTAAATAATATCAGCCTCCGGTCGGTCGAAGGTTAAGCTATGCTTGTCGAGGTCGGTCCGCGGATAGGTGATCATCCATTCCATACCGAGACCCTTCCATACCTCAGAAAGCGCGATAAACCGTTGCTCCCGGCTGTCATGGGTTCAGGGCCCCAAGTCTGCTATTACAATAGTGTCAGAATGGTCTATCATTGATTTCATAATTGTTGATTTTGACAAGTTTGGTAATCTACTAATATAATGGCGTCATTATGACTTTCCAGTGGTCAACCACTGACACTCCATTGAAATAAATGGCATAGAATGGTAATCTCGTACATAATGATAAATGAATGACTGATTTACATAAAACACTAGACTTGTATAAAACACTAATAAATAATATGTAAAAATATATATAAATGAAATCTGGCATAAATAAAGTAGTGGTAGTTTTTCGAAAATCATTTCTACTAACGGGTTTTCTAATAAAGGCAATACGACAATGTCATTATGACACAATTCTATTACGAGACCATTGACCGACCAATGATCGCCATTAAGAATTTAGCAGATTACGAACTTTAAGCAAAATGACAATGGGATGGGAATGGGATCGTGTTGGAATGACGAATTTATAAAAATAGCAGACTTGGGGCCCAGGTCTGATAGGCAGACGCTCCATGTAAAATACTGACATACAATGACATGAATATTTACTTTATTATATTATTTTAAATGTAAGGACTATGTGGGTTATTGCTCTTCTGTTTATTTTCTCAATTCGTTTTAGATCTGGCAGTTTGAGTAATTTATGCGGCCAACACAAATATACTTTCTTTGGCCTTATTCGTCGAATCGTTGAGCTTTTTATGTTTTGAGTTGAGCTGCACGATTACTGACTAATGCGTGCACTGACAGGTCCACGCAATCTGTGTGGTTACTTCCTCAAAAAACCTTGTCAGACACCAGAGGGACAGTTCTCGTGATTTTGAGAACGTTCTTAGTCTGATCTCAGTCTCACCTGTCAAAAATATCTCTAATTTCCCTACATTTATGACATGTTTGTGACATTAATGGTCGCTGAGATGAGATTGCGACTAGATTTGAACGTTTTTAATTACGAGAATTGGCCTTCAGATCATGTGAAGACCACTAAGATTGGTAATCCCTTAGGATTACCTGATTATTTTTATTATTTTAAATCAATATGTGGCATCACAGGCACTGTACTTACCTATCTGCAGGTACAGACGCCAGCACATAAAGCTACCCGAAACTGTAAAATTTTCCCAATCAACCTTGAACCTAATGCTTTAGCGATTAAGTTGAAAATCTATTAAAGAAATTTGACAGATTGTAGTAGCTTGATGTGCTGGCGTCTGTACTTACTTACTTTGTATTACTAGAGACATACATTGATACGAGTAATAATGTTCCATAAGCAGACGAGCTTAGAATCCATCAATTCCTAACACATAAAATAAAGTAGATATTAATGTTAGAAATAATGGCTCGAGTAGGTAGGTACTTAGGTATATCCGTGCCTGTTATTGCATAAGTTATTTATAAGATAGTCTATTATCACCTTATGAATATTGTAGTTTAAATCTATTGTCTATAACTGTAAGCGGATTTTGAGTTAGTGATGTACGCACGACGACATAATTTATGAAGCTATACATTTCCAGTATAAGCTGACTTGTCCTCATCTGCCAAGCCTTTTCCCAACTAAGTTGGCTTCCAGTCTTACCGGATGCAGCTGAATACCAGTATTTTACATGGAGCGACTGCCTATCTGACCTCCACAACCCAGTTACTAGGTAATACGATACCCCTTGGTAAGACTGGTTGTCAGACTTTCGGGCTTCTGACGACTCGTAACGACTGTCAAAGATCTACGAATGACAGCCGGGACCAACGGCTTAATGTGCTTTCCGAGGCACGGTTGTACAGACGCCAGCAGGTCAAGCTACCCGAAACTGTCATATTTTCCCAATCAACCTTGAACCTTAATACCTTAGCGATAAAGTTGAAAATCTATTAAAGAAATTTGACAGATTGTGGTAGCTTGATGTGCTGGCGTCTGTACGTAAAAGCTATAAAATACGAGGTCAGCTAAAACTGTATAAATATAGCTTGATATGTTCCCGTGTGTATCTACCGGAACTACAATAAAAAAATGTACAAAAATGATGCTGATGAAAAAAAATCTAAATCAAATCAATGACGTGTTGTATTGTAGTGATGTACATGTCATGTGATGTGTTGTGAAAAATTATGGATTAAAAAATCTGGCCATAAAGCGCCCGTCACACGAAGTCTAAAAATAAAAACAAAAGTGATTTCTTTTTTCTTTTTGTTATTTTTACAAAACAAAAGTGTGTCGTGAGTGTCTATATATGTTACACTTTTCTCGATCAACCTTTCATTCGCCAAATGTGTAGCGTATAGCGTGCGATCAAGAACTTCGTGCTAGAATGAATTATCTTCCAAAGAACAGTTTCCTAGTGAGGAGATAGGTACTTCAAGCAGTGGCGGACTAAGCCCGTCAGAGGCCCGGGGCGGCAAATTCGAATGAGGCCCCCCGCTTTAAAAAAAAAATAGTTTTACAAGATTTTTTTTCAGTTCACATTTGTATGTATAAATAAGTATTTCGTTAAAATCTGGCAAAAAATCGAATTAAATTATTTAGGCTAAATAAACATACATACCTACAATATGGAATAGATATGGGTGATGAAAATAAAATACGAATCGATCGACAAAAAAAAATTGATAAATAAATTAAAGATAGTTTTTTTTATTTTTTGTAGCGTATTGTGTGTTTTCGTGCCTTCAATACTTCCTCCAGTATAGAAAGCCCATGTTTAAAGTCTAAGCACATTTTTAAAGTCTTGTTTAGGATTTGATCAGGAGAACGCGAAAGCATTTGGGGGCCCCCCAAGACTGGAGGCCTGGGGCGGGCCGCCCCTTCCGCCCCCCTGTTAGTCCGCCACTGACTTCAAGGTTTACTATTAACGCATACAAGCAAAAACTTGACAAACAAGATAAAGTTAAGTTAATACAGGGTCAAATATAAGAAAAAAAATAATTAAAAAAAATTGCTGATATTCTAAATTCATACTTCAAGTAACTAAAGTAAAAGTGGTCGTTGACCTCAAAAAAAAGAAATCATTTTTTTTTGTTTTACCGTGTTTAAATATGGTAACCCATTACGTCTTCAGAGTTTCGCTACCTAATTTAATAGGACCCTGTATAGTTATTAAAACTTCAAAAACTCACAAGATTTTATTCTAAAACTAGATAATTATTTAATTAAATAAAGACGAAAAACGTCAGGAAACCCCGTGTTAAAGAAGGCTGAACATGAAGTAGTTAGCATACCGACGATCTTGGATGATCATTTGCAACGGTCCACTGCGCATACGCTACTCACTAGGCAATTATGAATGTAGTTGTAGATACATAGACAAAGTTAATTTTATACTTTTCGGACAGTACGACAACGCATTTACTAGGCACCTAAATGATTGAAATAAATAAATAGGAAATATAAAATGATTTAAATACACTTAACTGACGAACAAAAGATATTTACAAGGAAGATGTGAGTGGAAACGCCGGGATGGGACGCCCTCGGAGGACATATAGTGACCTTCTTGGAGGCGGAGGACAGGGTGTTGTGGCGCAGTCAAGGAAAGGCTATGTCCAGCAGTGGATTGCAATGATTGGTGATGTTTTTCAGCAGTCAGGTGCGTACTTGCAACCGGCGTGCATGTATGAACTTAAACGAAGCAAAAGGAGTAGGTACAGACGCCAGCAGGTCAAGCTACCCGAAACTGTCAAATTTTCCCAATCAACCTTGAACCTTAATGCTTTAGCGATAAAATTGAATATCTATTAAAGAAATTTGACAGATTGTAGTAGCTTGATGTGCTGGCGTCTGTACGTAAGAATTGTATCAGGTGACGTTGTGTTGTTTCTGCCTACCGCCATGTGTAGAAGGCGTGACTTTATGTATTTGTGTAAAGACAGCCAATTCCTTTCTAATAACTTGATTGTATTCATTCTTCTTCACGGTGGAAGTAAAAATCACTTGCACCGTGTGTGTAGTGGATGCGCTAAGGCAGCCCGCAAAATTCAATTTGTTTTACGGTTTTTGCAATTTGCAAGTCTATGTCAGGTATGTTATGTTGAATAAAATATGATTCGCGACTGTAACTAATATAACTTTATAGAATTAGGTATAATCATTAGAATCAGCAATACAACTCCTTAAGTTTAGAATTGACCTCTAATGACATGATTTCATGTAATGGTCATTTTGCGTGGATGTGACGCATGTTTTGCTCCAACTTGTTATTCTTTTTTGTGTATTGTGTTCTATTCGTGCGGCATGATCGGTAATCATGTATTAAATAAATGTATTTTCTTTCTTCTTTACTTTTAATACGATATTATAAACTTAGAGAGGTATTGATAATCATCAATACAACTCTCTATAATTCTGTAAATAAATATTTGTTACGGCCACGAAACATATTTACATCAACACACAACCTGATCCTGAGTGACCTGCAAATTGCAAAAAACGTAAGAAAATATGAATTTCACGGGCTACACTAACGCTTTCATCTTAACCTTTTTATCACACGACTGTTTAGTAACAATTTTATGATTTAAAAGAGTTTCCGTGGAGTTTTTTGCCCGTTCTTCTCCATAGATAGGTACCTATCACGCTTTGGAACGGTCAACTTGTTTCATCTTTCTGACTGACTGACCTATTGGCAATTCAAAAGTGCCTGTAGTTGGTTTATTTGAAATAAATGCTTTGAGTTTCAGTTTTTACATTAAATCTTTAATTGATCTTGCTGTTAGTTCTGCAAAGCGTGCTGCTTCTCAAATTAAATATTATTTAATATAATATTTTGTAGCGTTTTCCTTGTTTCCTACAGTTAATTATGCAATAAGGTAAACAATTTATTGTGTGTTGCAATAACTAGTTCCATCTGTCATAAAACGGTTTACCTAATGAATAGAGTGTACAGTAGTTGAGTAGATTGCCATCATATTTAATTTTATCATCGATGATCGATATGTTATCTACGTTAATGTATGGGTTTGGTTTCCGCACTTAGTCTTTCAAATGGACCATTGTGCGTGGGCCATGGCGGCCGTCGAGAGTTATTCCAACCAGCCCACCTCCTTCTAGAAGTTGATTACGTCTCCTGGCCTGTTGAGAATATCTGTGTAAGATCTGGGTGTCCCGAGGGTTTCTGACCTAATCTCAGCCTCCATGCAAACCCTGCACAGGGACTGTCCGTTGTGCCTATTGTGTGGAAGTGTTTGTTTAGCGAACAGTGTCCCGTGATGGATCGATGTGTTATTATATCCATCGGAATGAGTAGTTTTATTATATCCTTACTTATTAATTAGTTTATTAGGAGCTCCGAACATAAAATAAAAGTGATTTAGTATATTATAGTAATCAGATGAACTCAAAAATCAACTTGTACAGCATGTTTCAGAAAGGTATGGCCAAAAGAGACTACGACTTTGTTTGTATGGGAAGTGGTCTATGGACTAATAGCGTTATGGTTTTGATATTTGTGTAGGGATACCTCATCTATACTATTGTGCCAAAGGCAATGCCCAAAAGTCGTACCAAAAAGAATCATGCGTCAAGATCAATATATTATAGTAATTATTTTCATATTTTTTTACGACATTAAGCGTCGGGGATTTGATTTTTGAACAGGGAATTTAATTTAAAGTAAAAAAGTGTTGATATTGTTTTATTCCCTTTACATGACGTTCAGTTTCAAATGATATGGTTAATATATTGAATAATAATAATACATACCTTAATATGTAATAATTAATACGACCTTGAATTTTGAAAGTGTCATGATCACGTCTTTCAAAAAACATGTACAAAATTATACTTTGCCGATTCTACAATAATTAAAAATAACTAGAATAAAATAGAATATAATTTTTATTTAAACGATATTAATTTTTTTAGAGCAATAATGGCCGTTCGTGTATGCCATGTCAAACAAAATAAAGTATCTAGATTTCAGGTTATTTCGATTTTTTTGAAAATATTCGAAACTCCTACAACAGTACTTTTGTAGGAGTTAATATGATAAGTGTAGTTTATAAAAAAACAAGCTTGACATTGATGCAGTACCTATGCATGGTACTGGATTCCATAAATCCTGAGCATTCTCTTTTACCATTTTCTTGTTGACTCTACCTACTTTTTTACTAAATCTATAAATGCAGGTCAATTTGTTTAAAAAAGTTATGGATAGTCTCCGAAGAATATTTTCATGTAGCTTCAACCGTCAATGCATCTTACTATCCGGTAGCATTTACTATCCGTCCGAATATCCATGAATTATGATGTATTTTAGTCCGAATACGTAAGTATTTTATAAAAGATCACCAGTTTTCAAACGTCAAAATTACATAAGACAGTCCCTTAAAACGCCCGCCCTTCACCACTTCCTAGTGCTTGCTTTGAAAAGACGTGGCGCAACAAACTCCCCTGCAGTGCAGCTGTCTGTTCAGTTAGAAAAACTTGGTTCTATTACATTAGATATGTCGCAGCCAACTGGTTAAATTAGCCGTTTAGTCAAGCGCCTGGCCTTTGGAGGCAGTGCTCGCCTCGCTTCGCTGTCTCGGTTCGCACGCGGTTGATCACAGTTTTATCCTAAGCCATTTGGTCGGGGTGCCCTGGCCACCAATTCGGCTCGCACATGATTGGTTACAGTTCCAGCCTAAACTATAATTTATTGAATATCATTCAGGCTGTTTAGTTAATAGGCTAGGCGGTTAACGAAAAGGCTAATGAAACCAGTTGTCTGCGACAGATACATTTCATATCTTAAAAATATTTGCCCTAGTAGTACCATAGAAAAAGAAAGGACTTTGTACAGAATGAACGCCACTGACCGCGTTTCCTCTTTAACGATAAATCGACCTCACTACTTTCACAGAAAATGACATTAAAAAAAATAAATTCCGGTTTTTTTTAGAATTCCTACTAATTACAATACGGATATGACGAAACTTGTTTTGCACGTGCTCTGTCTGAATCTAGACATGGAATGCTGTGTGAAAGTCTTTCGTTAAAAGTAATGAAGGTCATGTAAGAATGTGTTTTTTCACAATTAACGAGAAACTAAAAAAGGTTTTGGTTGTTAGCTTGTACCCGGTTGTTTTCGTGTTGTTAAATTATATTCGATGGTATTAAAAAAATACACTTTTGTTCGCATAAGTGAGTACTTATATATTTTTTTAAATTATTTAAAAAGGTGCACCAACAGCTTCAAATTATCGCGACGTTACGAATGCGGGCCGGCGATGCAATTTCACGCGAACGAAGTCGCGGGCTGACGCTACTGTTATATTAAATGGAGTATAGGCACTACGAAATTGAGGCTCCCGCAGACAAGCGCGAATCTGGTAGAACAATTTCCATTAAGTTTTCATTAGAAAATTAAATTAAAATTTAAAAAAAAAAAAACATTAAAAGAAAAATAAAGTAAGAAAATATGAAAATATTCATTTGCGGTAAACATGACGCAAAATAGAACACAAACACAAAAAAATAACAATTCAAGGGGAAAACATGCGTCACATCCACGCAAAACGGCCATCGCTCAGCATAATGCTCAAACCCTATACGAGACAGAGCCCCAGCGCTGGTTGGTTTGTTCTACTAGAGTCGCGTCGCGCCTGTCTGCAGGAGCCGAAACTTATCTTCCTTCATGCCCAAATGAGGACGCTAGCTCGATAATTATATTTACCAACAGCGTCAGCATCGGAGCTGACCTTTGACATTTACTACGATTGCGACACGTTGAATAATAAATAGATATTATGAACGAGTTTTTATCAAACATTAAGTTTTTTCTTCGAACATAGTAGCTGATACTTAGTTTTTAGAGATGGATTTTTATTGACGAATTGATTTGATAACGAAATAGACATTCTGGATAGTTCAGTGTGCATATCCATTGATAGTGTGTAGAATCCGCTGTTTTACAAAACCGCTAGTGGTTTTACAAAACAGCTCCGTTAAGTTGTTTTAAATACTTTTGTAAAATCTAGCACCTACGCATAATCAGCTACTGCTGGGACACAGGTCTCCTCTCTGTGAGAGGGTCTAGGAGGTAATCCACCACCCAGGCCCAGTGCGGGTTGGTAGATGTCACATGTCTTCAGCCGTCAGAACCTAAGGCTCCTATGTAATCTGGTACTAGTTTTTAAAATATTGTACTGGTTTTTATTCGGAACTGAATAAAGTTTTTATTGTATTATTCATATACATATTGAATTTGAAAACAACATCCAGTATGCTAATAATGTAAATATAATTCTTTTCATAGGAAGTGACAAGACTTGTAAATAAAAATAAAATAACTAAGTCCAAGGGAATTTTCTTGAAACGCACAGTAGCCAAAATCATTGTTATAATATACAAGGTCAAATTAAATTAGCTAGCGAAACTCCGCAGACGCGACGGGTATATCCAAAGATAACCAAAAATAAATTAACTATATTCATTGTTTAGTGGTGTCATCGGTCGCAGAGTGTAGTCACTTGAAGTATTAGTTTAAAAAATCTGCATGTTTTTTGTGTGTAAACTTCACAGACATGATGGTTATCGATGTCTAAAACGATAAAACAAAAGAAAACAGATTTTCTCAACTCAAACTTCAAGTAGGAAAACTACCAGCGGCTGTTGTCTCCTAAAAACATCAGAGGGGTATTCTCGTAATTTTAAGAACGTTCACAGTCTGATGTCAGTCTCAATCTGTCAAAATACCTCTAATTTCCCTACATTTTTAACATGTTTTTGACATTGATTGTTACTGAGATGACATTGCGACTAGATTTTGAACGTTTTTAATTACGGGAATAAGCTTTCAGATCGCAGTCTTTTCTGTCAAAAATACCTCTAATTTGACAAGTTTTTGACATTTGTTTGTCGCCGAGATGAGACTGCGACTAGATTTTGAACGTTTTAAATTATGAGAATTGGCCTTCTGATACTTTTAAGTACCTGGTACTTGTTGAAAGGCCTATACTGTCCTTATAGAATCGTGCACCTAGCTAGCTTCTGACGTTTCATAAGTGCCCATGTATGTGTATAATATAGGAAAGCAATAGGAAGTGGTGAAGGGCGGGCGTTTTGGGGAACTGTCTTTTGTAATTTTGACGTTCAAAAACTTTTGAATCTCAGCCTAATTTGACTTTTGACTTTATGTGAAATAAAATATTTAAATTTTTGTTTTTTTTTAAAGCATACTTATCAACAAAAAGTTTCACTCTCGAATAGAACCATGGTCCTTTATAACTAAATGTTTTCTTGACATAAATTATCACATTTCGCACTTTGGCCAATTAAACAGATAAGTACCGTTTGTTACTGTTTTTTTGATAATAAAGCAATAATTATGGTCAGCCATCACAATTATAATCATAAAAATATTATGAATTAATTTCTATATTGGCTGACTGTTTTTTTTTACTTTCTGGACTATTACAGGGTATAAAAAGTGAAGAAATTACTTTTTTTTTTTCACTAATTCATTGATAAATTCCGCGCGTAGAGAAGGGTGGCATTAAGAGCGCGTATAAAGCAAAATTACCAATCTTATATTTGATTTTACATGAAAAATTCCGGAGCAAATCTTAAAAAAAAAGTGTAAATAAATACATGATATTTCCGAGGGTTCACCTTGATCAAAAACATGAAAAAATAACATTTCCTCGATAGAAAAAAATCACGAAGTAACCTCTAATCCTCATATTTTTCCGTTTTGTACGACAAAAATTTGATAATTAATTATATTTATACAAGAGTAAAGGCTGTGCTTAGGCATTTTATGTAATTCCTTTTAGTTTTGGATTTATTATAATATAACAGTTTTGGCGCATACCACATTTGTTTTTTTTCTATGCTAAAATTTTATTGGCTTTAGGCGCGCTCTTAAGTTGAATTTTTATATAATGTGTCGATTTATTAGGGTTTTTTTTTATTTTGTGATAAAAAAATCTGTGCCATAGGCTTCTACGCCATTCATCTTTTATTTCATGTTTTTCTCCAGACGGAAAAAAAGTCAGCTGGTAAAGACAAGTTGGATTTGTGACATCATTTGACAGTTACAAGTGACATTTAAATATCGAATCTGACTCACCCAACCACATCCAGTATGCTAATAAGTAATGTAAATAGAATTCATATGATAGGCTGTGACAAGACATGTACATATGTAGTAATTAATGGTGTAGAAATTAATTCATAATATTTTTATGATTATAATTGTGATGGCTGACCATAATTATTGCTTTATTATCAAATAACAGTAACAAACTTATCTGTTTAATTGGCCAAAGTGCGAAATGTAATAATTTATGTCAAGAAAACATTTAGTTATAAAGGACCATGGCTCTATTCGAGAGTGAAACTTTTTGTTGATAACTACGTTCAAAGGAATCGCTGTGAAGCACACTAATGGTCAAACTTGTTATTATTGAAAAAAGAAAAAGGTATATAAAAATAAGCTAAAATATTTACTTAAGTATATTTCGCAGATAAAATAATACATAAATAACAGATAAGCGAAATGTTAGAATGTTATTCGCGGTCTCCTGACTTTGATTATATGTAACAATATAAGTTAAAACTTGTTCACATAACAACAACTTTTAATGATCTCCTAAAACAGGGCTTCCGCTCTCCTATCCTTTTGCTGTGTCCTACAGGGCCCATAATGATCTAAATTATACAGTTACTACCTAAGTACACATTATGGTAAAGCAATGAAGATATTGTGTATTGGGTATTAAGAAAAGTATCAACTAAAACTTCCATTCTCGAATAGAATCATGGTCCATTAAGACTAAATGTTTTTTGGCGTCAAATTTTAATTTAATTTATTACCTTCGTCAAATTCGCTCTCGAACGAATTAAAATAATACATTAATAGACTATTTGTCACACGTATCGTATACTATTTATAGCTCGTGTGATCTAAGTACTTAATTAAGTCACACGTATCGTATACTATTTATAGCTCGTGTGATCTAAGTACTTAATTAAGTCACACGTATCGTATACTATTTTATAGCTCGTGTGATCCGGGTTTAGATCACACGAGCTTAAGTCACGCTTATCTGTGTAAAAATGGATTACTAAGTCACAGATCATAATAAAGTATTATTGTCAGTCAAATGCAATGATGATGAATAAAATATGTAGTAGTTTACACGGGGTAGTTGCGTAATACACAAATAATAGCAACGGCTTTCAGTTTGACAGTTCAACAACATTCATTGTGTTATTTACTTTGTTGAGCGGACAAATTTTTCGAACATATGGAGCAATGGATAAGCAATATCCTTCAAAATGATTCAGATTGTGATTGATAATAGTGTGTTACACAATTAGGGCAACGGTCAAGGAGCGGAAATGATAAGCAATTTTCAAATATTTTTTTTCCCACCAAGTTGTAGGTATGTCACCTTTTCGAAATATCATTTTCATTGTACTCCCAAAATTATAATAACTAAAGTTTTTAGTCTTAAATCTCCTTATCTATAACGTTAGATTGTAATATCATATTTTTTTAAAGTAAAACGTGTTCTTCCGTGGGGTGAGGACCTGGTGATTTGATATATATTACGCCTAACTCAGACACCAGCCCCTCACATTGCTAAAAAAACAAATAATTTGTGAAACCTAGAATAAGCTTTTCATTGTGAGGAGAAATAAAGAACTTATTATTATTATTTTTATTCATCTTTGACATATCTCGGGACCCTGGGGTCCCGGACCTTTGGAAGAAGTACGAGGGGCCGAAGCCAACTCGCAGAGGCCCGTTAGACGTTTTTAATGAAATGAGGCACCAACCGACGATTATCCCTGTTCGCACTATGCAAGTGCACCCAAGGACAACCCCCGGTTGGTGTAGGACTATTGCAAGATATGGAAACAAAGGTTCCATAGGTGGTTTGGGTGGCTAAAGTGAACTGGTTACCTAGGACTATGGAAAAACTATAGCCCCTACCTGATCAATGTTCTATATAAATTACACAGATAAAATGGCAGGGGATGACTTGCACACTCAATAATGGGCCCCCGAAAATGGTCGCTAGCACATACGACAAGGGGGCAACATGTCCTGAGGTGCTTATGAGGAGTGAAGAGGTATTATGTTATTTCCTTTATTTCATTTAAATACATACAAATTAGGTATATTTTTAAATATTTTTACAAAAAGATATAAAAAACATTTAAAAATATAAAAAATAGTAGTCCACCAGTATCGGGAACAGGGTCCAAGCTACCGGTGGTCAGGGCTCCAGAGAGAGGAACCTCCTGACAATGTGAGCCGTGTCCAGAAGTACCGCTTTCTGAATCAAGCCCTTGATCCAGCTGCCCAACGAGAGCCTCCTCAGGTGTTGGTCGAGGCTCTTGGCTATTAAGCCATTGGCTGTCACGATTATCGGCACAATGATCGCTGAGTCCACATCCCACATGTCGACAACCTCGCGAGCCAAGTCAAGATACTTGATTTGTTTATCTTTCTCGGCTTTCACGAGGTTCACATCATGCGGGACGGTTAGGTCAAACATCATTGCTCGTCGCTCTGATCGATCCACCACCACTATATCAGGCTTATTGGCAACAATAGTCCTGTCAGTGATGATGGATCGATCCCAGTACAATGTGATATTTCCATTTTCGAGAACTGGGTCGGGCACATACCTATAGTACGGCACCTCAGATTCCACAAGGTTGTATTTCAGAGCAAGTTGCTGATGGATTATCCTAGCTACAAGGTTGTGTATAGACACAACCTTGCAAATACTCTCCGTTAGCTAGACGAGAACACCCGGAGATAATGTGCCTGATTGATTCCCCCGGCCGGTGGCATGCCCGACAGATGTCAATCGTGCCGTCTTTCACAATAAATCTCCAGTAATTGTTCGTCATCATAACTTCGTCCATAATTGCACAGACAAAACCTTCGGTTTCTCCAAAGAGGTCACCGAAACGCAGCCAGGCTACGGACGCTAGTAGACCTACATCAGGCCCATGTAGGGCCCGGAAGAAGCGTCCGTAAAGCTCCTTACTCTGCCATACCTCCATGCGTTCATTAGTGTCAAACACTACTGGTTTGCGCCAGTTCTCTTTACCCAAGGAAAGCAGGGTTAGCCCCTTGTCCACCGCGACTACATCTCGATGCATCCCCACGTCGGTTTCTAGAAAATATTCCCTGAGACTGCATATCTCGCGATTGTGGAGGTTCTTAGCATTTAAAAAGCCTCGACCTCCACACTTTCGCAGGATATACAGCCTCATTACCGATGACCGTGGGTGATGCTTTCGATTTGCAGTCAGCAGCGTACGGACCCTCCTATCCAGGGCGTCGAGTTCGGTCTGAGTCCATTTGAGTATGCCGAAAGAGTACATCAAAATCGGCATGACCCAACCGTTGAAGGCGCGCACCTTGTTTCCGCCTGATAAAAGACTATTAAATACTTTTTCAGGCGGCTAAAGAAGCGCTCCTTCAACGATTGCTTCATATCAGTAACATTGATGCCCAGCGCTTCCGACATACCCAAATACTTATAGGTTTCGGATGCGGAAAGGGCTCTAAGGTTTGTGAAATCCGAGAGTTGAGTTCCCACGGATTCTACAATCTCCCCTCGCTTTACATGCATGACCGCACATTTGTCCACACCAAATTCCATCCTGATGGCGCTACTGAAAGTAATTTTCAGTAGCTCCATCAGTTGCAAATTGTTGGGGGCAAAAAGTTTTAGGTCATCCATGTAGAGGAGGTGAGATATAACCTGACCACCTCTCCTCAACCGATAGCCTAGACTTGAATCTTCCAGCAGTGTGCTTAGAGGATTCAAGGCTAAGCAGAACCAAAGCGGGCTCAAACTGTCGCCCTGGAATATTCTTCGCTCGATCCTTATCGGCTCGCTATTCCTCTGGATATTTCGACATCCTGGATAGCGAAGAACCGACCTCCATTGCCCCATACACGTCATCAGGAAGGTGCGCAGAGTTGTATCTACTTTATACAGCTCCAGCACCCTCATGAGCCATATATGTTTTTGTATTTTTTATGTTATTATTATTATGTCGTTTATTTATTTACTTATCTTATTTTATTACATTTTTATTTTTTTTTAAATATAAAAATTAAGTAAGAAAAAAAAATATTATTGTTATTATTAGAAGCTTATTGACGGACATGTTTTTTCTACGGCGTGGTTTATACACCGTGTGTAAGCATGGTCGTCAGTATTGTATGGATCACTATGAAAGCTTGTTGATAGACACGTTTTTTCTACGGCGCGTTTTATACGCCGCGCCGTATCGGAAAGAATTCGTGCCGTGTTCAAAGGGCCTTGTTGTACATCCGTGTTTATTGTGAAATTTTAAATTGTTTTGCTTTGCAATTTCCGGGCTATGATTTTTAGTTAGTTAGCAGAAAGTTTTCTCTCGGGGAAAGGAAGAAAGAAGCAGAGAGGAAGAAAGACTCACCTGTCCACCAGGGCTGTTAGAGTTAGAAGTATCTAGTTTAGGTAACTGTATATAAGCGGGTCCTGTCCAGTAGTCATGGTCAACAGGTTCACTGAAAATATAAAAAGGAATTTAAAAAAACACTTGAATTATTTCAAATAATTAATTAAAATTCAGACCTGCGGGGTAATTGTGTAGCGCACTATCAGTAACAATCGCTTTCATTTTGACTGTTCAATAACATTTATTGCGTTATTTACGTAGTTGAGCAGACAAATTTTTTGAATATATGAAGCCATGGTTTAGCAATATCCTTCAAAATGAGTCACATTGAGATTGAAAGTGTGTTACGCAATTAGGGTGGTGTATCTGATGACCGTGAAGCGTAATTCATAAAGGTTTTACTGGTTAGGTAGACCAGTAAAACCTTTATATATCTTTATATATCGATTGATTTTGATGACACATTTTTTATACAAAATGTGTCAAAAAAATGAATGAACGGATGAAGGCCAAGCCACGCGCGGTCATTATGGTAGACCGAGTTTGGGTCTACTTCCTAAGCACGTAGTCTGTAGTTTCAGCCGAAGTTACGAGCGATTCGTACTCCGTATCACTTACGGACATAAGACTAGTTCGATTTCAGATCTAAGAATTAATGACAACACGACATTAATTCTTAGATCAGTTTATTTGACAGTTGTCCATAAGCCCGATGTGTCTTGCCCGTCCGAAAAATGTAATTTGACACTTGTTTTGACGGATCAACTAAGTACTTTCGGACGGGGCTCCATCCGTTCATTTATTTTTTTTATCATTTATTCATATTTTTAACGGCAAAAGAATTTAAATATTTAAAGAGTTTCTAATGAGGAAAAAGAGACGAGATACTTGCAAAACTGGTTTTTATTTGGACGATGTCTGATGCATATAAAATATTTTTATAAGATTTACATTTTACGAAAACTTTGATAAAAATAGTGCTATGCATATTTAATAATATGGTGAGGCTCAACCAACCTGGGAATCGAACTGAGTAACAACTTGCTTGGCAGTCACGTTTGCGACCACTATTCATATTTGGCGTATTGCTTGATTCGCACGAATTTACTCGCCCAAAGTTACTTTATTTGTAGAAATACGTATTAGGTAATTTTGTGCACTTTTTTGCACGTACTTGCAGTATACTTAACTATTGTCTTAATTTTATTGCACAAAATTCAAAACGTGGCAATTGGCTAATATCTACGTAGTGTTGGAGTTGTCGATTCGCACACTACTAAATTAACTTCGCGTGAATCGCTTACAATAAAAAGTATATTATTTCAAAGTGTCGAGTCGGACGTTTCGGGTGAGTAAATTCATGCGAATCAACCAATAAGCCACGATTCCAACAAGGAAGTCCGCCATACTAAACTTGACGTAAAAAGATGATACTTGCCTTACTGGTGGTCTCGGCCTGCGGTCTGGTCGCTGCGTGGCATATCCATTGTCCGGCCGGTTTTGGGAGTCACTGCTGGGGCTAAATGACAAAAATATACGATGAACTATGTACGATCAGGGAAATAAATGGTTGAGCAGATTTAGGGTGGCGCCCACAGACGTCACGGCAAAGGATTTTTATGCGACAAATAAAAAGCACGACGCGACACGCGCTTTACTTGTGGTTACTTAGTGTACAAAAAAGCTGCGTATATGTGTGAAAGCTCTCGGTACCGTCCGAGACAATGGCGAACTCGGAGTTGTGTGTGTATTGTGTGCTGACGCTACTTGTCTTCACGCACACATTCACAGAGTGTTTGACGTATCTCACGTAGCGACACGCGCTTTTCTTGTGGTAACCTAGTATACACTTGGTTACCACGAGTAAAGCGTGTGTCGCTACGTGAGATACAAATACTGTAGATACATACAATCGGAAGTAAACTACAGGCTTAAATCAAATTAGCTTGCGAAACTCCGTAGACATGATGGGCATCGAGACAAAAAAAAATTGATGATGATTTTTTTTGGGGTCAACGACAGCTCGTTACTTACTGATACAAATCGCGTCTGCGGAGTGTCGCTAGCTAATTAAATCTGACCCTGTATAACTAGATAAACTAGTTGAATAATAGTTCCAATCGTTGCACCAGTGCGGTGCAATAATTATAGTTCCCGTAACAATAATTACTTTGTCAATATCAAAGGGAAAATTAATGACCGAGCATGCGGTAGTGACATTTGTTCGACAGTGGCAACGGCAGATAGCAAACGATATTAATGAACGTTGTCATCAATAGCCCATTACAAATGTTACCTACAACACACGTAACAGACTATCAGTAGCAATAGCTTTCACTTTGACAGTTCAACAACATTCATTGCGTTATTTACGTTGTTGAGCAGACAATTTTTTGGAACATATGAACCAATGGATCAGCAATATCCTTCAAAATGAGTCAGATTGAGATTGATAGTGTGTTACGTAATTATGGCGCTGGTGTAGGACGCCATGATGGATTTATTTCGGCTGTGACATCATTGTTTAGCTCTGTCTGCTTGCTTTTTTTTTTTATTAACCGTTAATGACCCACTGCCTGGTAAAGGCCTCCCTTCTCTCCTTCAACCTCTCTCTGGAGCTGCCAATGACCAATTTTTATTAAAGGAGTCCAGCTCTTCCCGCCATCTCCGTCTGGGCCTGCCGCGATGTCGTTGCTTGCTTGCTTATGATTATTTTATTTTGCAAGGGAAGTATGTGGGTGTACTATGGGTACAATTCTGCCTAACCCTTCAGGGGTTACAGACGTATTTTTCGTTCGTTCCCACTAGTACCACCGAACTGTACCACCGGTGGTACTAGCGGGAAAATGTGTTCTCTATAGTACCACCATTTACTTAGTGGTACTAGTGAGACTGTTTGTTCTCTACCTTTGTTCCCACTAGTACCTCCGAACAGAACCACCTGTGATACTAGCATGAAATCTCGTTTTCTATAGTACCACCATTTATATTAATTAGTTAGTGGTACTAGTGAGACTGTGTGTTCCATTAATATACTACTGTTTTTTTCCCTTACAAAATAAAATACAACAAGTGACTGCCTGCTTCGTTCAGGGTATTTTTATAACGGCCATGTTAAGCCCCTAATATTTTTCCGATTACGATCTAACAATTTGTATGAAAATGAACGTTCAAAAACTGACATGCGCCCGCTAAGTGGGAAGGTAACTTTAAAAATTGCGAAACATTAACGCTCCTTCTCCGTACCAAATTAGACTCTTTCATGTGTTGTCGTATCTATTATAACCTAATAAAATATCATGTCCTTAGGAGTACTTCTAATACTTAAATTATTTATTTTTTTGCTGTCATTAATTTTTTTTTTTATTTCAATTTTCTTTTTCTTTCAATTATTGTAGAAACTAAGTATAAATTATTCTATATTAATCCAAGCCTTCTCATGCTGATCCTTGTAACTAGATAAACCTCGACTCCTGCTGTCCTAGTTCAAGGGTCGAGACCTTATTGATGTAACGTGTACAGTTGTCCACCAAAGTCAACCTTATGTAGTGCTTGGCTGGCTATAATTTAGTGCGACACCCTAATTGCTTAGCACACGATTAATCGGAATCGGTTTAATTTTGACAGTTCAACAACATTCATTGCGTTATTTACATGTTGAGCAGACAAATTTTTCGAACTTATGAAGCAATGGATTAGCAATTTGCTTCAAAATGATTCTGATTCCGATTGATTGTGTGTTACGCAATTAGTCTGTTAGTATTTACCAACTACTTATTTGAAAAATTGGATCAAAAAGTTCAAGTTGATGCTGTGTACACGGACTTTCAGAAAGCTTTCGACAAGGTGGATCATACACTGCTTTTAGAAAAAATAGCTTTCAACGGAATACGTGGGAATTTGCTTAGATGGTTTGTGTCATATATTTATAACAGGTCCCAAAGAATTGTCGTTAATGGTTACGAGTCAGACCCTATAGTTGTTACATCCGGCGTACCACAGGGATCCATTTTAGGCCCTCTTCTATTCATTATATTTATTAATGACATTAAACAATGTTTTAGCAACTCAAAGTTTTTAATGTAAGCGGATGATATAAAAATCTACAGATCTTGCAAGAATATACAAGACTGTCTACTTCTCCAAATGGACCTAGATAGATTATATACATACTGTAACAACAACAAGCTGTTTCTCAGTCTCCCCAAATGTCATGCTATCTCATTTACTAAAAAGAAAATTAAAATAAATTTTAATTATTCAATTAATAACGCACTCTTAAATGTAGTTAGTTTTGTTCGTGACTTAGGTGTCACACTGGATGCCAGTCTGCACTTCGACAAACACGTTGACAATATAGTGAACAAGGCATATCAGATGTATGGTTTCGTTATGAGATCCTCACGTGACTTGGTGCGGCCCTCTACGTTCTTACTGCTTTATAAGACTTTGGTACGATCCCAGTTAGAATATGCCGTCCCGATCTGGAACCCTTTCTACGACAAATATGGTACTAGAATTGAAAGGGTGCAGAAGAAGTTCTTACGATCTATGAACTATAAGTGCTTCCAATCAAAGGTTCCTTACGTGCAGCTATTGAGACGGTATGGCGTACTGGATTTGGAATCTAGGCGGCTGTTACTCGATGTCATGACATTGCACGGCATATGCAGTAACAAATTTGATTGTATTGACCTAACAGACAAATTGTGCTACAAGGTACCCAGAAGTGTTATTCGAAGGGGGGTGCGCGCCCCTCAACTTTTCCATACAGACATATGCAGAACTAACGCTGGGGAACGTGCACCTCTTCGTCGCCTTGTGGATTCTTACAACACGCACTTTATGGAACTGGATACATTTTGTCTATCTAAGCAATCATTTAAGAAAATGGCTCTGGATATTTTGCTTAGCGAGTACTTTAAGTTAGACTAAGCTAGGCTAAGTAACGTAGCAATATTATTGCGGCAGCGACTATTATTTTACTTTTCTCTTACTTTTTTATGTTTTTTTTGTCTTTAGCACTTCTAATCTTTAGTTAAAACGTGGACAATGGTGTGGGTTACATGTTTGTTAATCTTGTTTTAGTATTTTTCTGTATTTTGTATCATGTAACTGTTTTTTGTCCCTAATAAATAAATAAATAAATAAATTAGGGTGCGGGTTCCATTCAAACATTCAAGCAAGTTTAGAATGGGGTGTCAAATATTTTTATTTGGATTTTTGTTTAGGAAAACTCAGTGCTAGTTTGGTCGGGAATATGTAAAGTCGTTCAGTCAATATAAACGTAAAGGAATCGTAACGTTGTTTGATTCCTCCCGGTACCTCGAAGGGCTCGTCTAGCCCTTCACACTACTGAAGTTTGGAAATAAAATGACTATTACTTACATGTTTAGAGAAGCTTCGGTGGCATGATTTTGTTGAAAATAAGGTCTGGGAGACTCTTTAGGTGGTTCCCTGATCGGCTTCGTTTCAAAGTTGTTGGGCAAGTTGTTGCTCTGTGTCGGCCTCGGTGTTGGCCGCGGTGTTGGCCGCCTTCCATTATTCTGTTCCTCTATGTCAGGTCGGTTGATGGTAGGCTGTGGGGTGTTCGCGTTGCAGATCTCCCTGCCATTCAGTCTTATTGTCACCAGTTTCGGGGTTTTGTTCAAAGGATTATATTGAACGAAGAAGCGCACTGGCACAGCAGGGCCAGGGTTAATTTGCATGTCACCGTTCTCAATTTTGAAGTCCTTGTTGTCTTGTGTGGACACGTCTCCTACCCAGTTCTGAAAGAGATGGAAGACTTTGAAACTGTTGATCCTTTCTTTAATGTTTAGATCACATAGGCACTGCTACACATCAACTTATATATAACCAGTATAAGCTGACTTCTGATTATACGAAAAACCTATACAATGCGAGGTCAGTTAAAACTGGAAATTTATAGCGTGATATGTAGCCATGTCTACAGTAGATTTTCAGTCAATGTTCAAAACCTGTTAAATGATTGTAATCTGAAAGTCGTAACCATCAACATTGTATGACACAAACCATCGGTTTTAATATATTTTTTGTCACTCGTACACGCGACGCAAGCAAGCAAGTTGGCAACGTGTTGAACTAGCGGTATTTACCTAATTTTGACTACGATAAACAGAGCGCGCCCACATCGCTCGCATACGCGCACGCATGTACAATATGTGCATCCCTTTCCTGAATAACATAACATGCTAAATATACTTTATAGCACGCTGAATTAGATATTTTAATTTGTCGCATCTATTTAATTTTATTCTGTATTTTGGCTATGCAGCTAACCTTTTAAATTTAATTAGAACTCACCCCAAGTATATCCGCCTTACTGTCGAGCACGATATTGAGCCACAGTGAGTGTAGAGTGCTGTCTGTGGACAGGTTGACTTCTCCGTACCATCTGCCGGGCTCGGACCCGGGCGGCTCGTAATTAAACACATTGGGACATGGCGATATTGGCGTGGCGCTGGATTCCTGCTCCAGTGTGGGTGCTGCCAGCAACGCCAGAAACGTGCATAACGGTATTATCTGTTGAGAAAAAGTTAGGTGAGATTGGCACTTGAATTAGGCTTATTAGTAGATTCGCACGAATTTACTTGCCCGAAAAGTGCGAATTAACTTCGTGCGAGTCGCCAATATTAATTAGAAGTGACGATTTGCACGGGCGAGTAAAGTCGTGCGAATCGACTAATGAGGCTTAATTAGTAGGTACTAGTACTCGAAACCTGAAGCCCCGCTGTCATTCGTGAATCTTTGACTGTTGTGATGGGTCGTCAGATGCCTGAAAGTCTGACAATCAGTTTTACCAAGGGGTATCGTATTACCCAGTGACTGGATTTTGGAGGTCAGATAGGCAGTCGTTCCATGTAAAATACTGGTATTCAGCTGCATCCGGTTAGACTGGAAGCCGAACCCCAACATAGTTGGGAGAAGGCTAGGCAGATGATCATCAGTAGTTCCGAAGATTACCCCGTACATACAAACTCACAAATACCTCTTTATAATATATGTATACAGGGTCCCCGAAACAATCAATGCAATTGTCAATTTGTACATGATTGATACACATTGATGCGCAAATGGATCGTTTACAAAATGCAATTGAAGTGATTGACAATAAACACACAAATGCAATTGAAAATTGCAATTGATCGTTTAGGGGACCCTTAAGATAAGTTCTACAATAAAACGCTGAATAGTTCGTGGTCATTTCGTCGAAAGACGTCCACTGCTCATGCATTGCGGCAGCGATCGGTCCTGTGCTTCTCGCATTCACCGGAATCCCGCGACCTTCACCAATGTAGTTGGTCCACCTTGAAGGTGGAGTAATTACGAAAAGATTTTTCTTCTAAATTGTGTACGTTGTATGGAAGCCTTTTTATTTCTATTCGACTGAGTCCTGAGGTCGTGGGTTCGATTCCCAGGTCGGGCAACGTGAGCGCTTTTCCATTACGAATTTCTCAGTAACAACCCGGAGTTTGGAAGTTGGCGGTGTGATACTCTCGTGCCTCGAAAAGCGATCTCATTAGACGACCTCCTCTCTCCGGTCATGTCGGATTGCCGTCCCATTTGACTATGAGACTTGAGAATGAGGTAAGAGTGAGTGCACCTGTGTATATCCCGCGTAGATGTTTAGTCTCTGTTGAGATTGACGGCCATGGCGGAAATTTTATAACAGAAATTGCCGTACAACGTGGCAATGCTGCCAGCCTTTTGGCCACTTTTCCCACTGACAGCGATGCGGACGAATTTTCTGATGCCCAATGATTCTTTACATTTTTTTGTTATAAATACATGTACATTTGTACATATTAAGTCTTTTAGCTTGAATATACATATTAGGTACGTAAATATTATCTTATTTAAAAATTAAATTTCATTTGCTATGTCGAGAGCGACATTGATGTTTTAAATTAATTTTATCATAATTGACGCAATTTGGCACTAATTGATTGGTTGATTGTCGATTGATCGCTCTTAGCGATAAGGCCGCCCATTGTGTCACCTTTTGTAAATTTTCTATATTAATGTCTATAATTTATATAGTGTACATCATGAAGAGTATTCTAGTCTATTCTATTGACTCATATTGAATTTTAATCAACGTTCAACAGCACCGCAAATTGGAAAAATAAAACGTAAAATTTCGCTACATTGAAGGATCACCATCCCCCCCCCCCCTCGACAGGTTATTGAGAAAAATATTGAACATAATAATGTCTAGAAAACATTGCAGATGCCAAGATGCTCAGGTTCAAGTACCTAGGTAGGTTCACTTTGTGATATATTTAGAAAACAGGTTGATTTGAAGACGATGTGGCAAATAGGACGCACGCAGTAAGTGTAACTTATTTATAACATAAGAACAGAAGGAAGAAAAATATCGTAAAAATCTTGCGAGTTATATCGAATATTATTTAAAAGTGACGGTTCGCACGTTTCGGGCGAGTATATTCGTGCGAATCCACTAATAATCCGAATAATATCGAAATTTTGTCTTCAAATAATGCGAAGTCTCCTAACAGGATTTTTTTATCCGGTAGGTATACAGAGTGACGGAAACTCGACGCATTCCTTGAAAGGGGTTATACTAGAGGTCATTAGCAACAAAATAAGTCTAAGTGAACTAGGGGTCAAAACTGGATGGTTACCGAGCTGTGTCGGTTCTTCGATTTTTTTGAAAATTTCTGACTTGTTTACCGTAAACAATTAATTATGAGAAAAAACTACTCCACTCCAAAAGTTTAATTGATACTTTTCTGTAAGTTAAAAAATGAGTGACATTTAAAAAAAATGCTTGCAATACTTACATAATCTCAGAAATAAAAGGAAGGTTTTGAACCCTAGTTCACTAGACTTCATTTGTTGCTAATAACCTCTAGTATAACCCCTCCCCCCCCTCCCTCCCCCTCTATATGTGCAAAGAAAAACAGGAGCTACGTCTGCCAACAAACTGCTTTGCAGTTTGACGGAGGTAATATGTCTAGGTTAAAATTGGTTATGTGAATAAACACTTTTTGTTGTTTTTTTCCTATCAGCCTGTAGATAGGGTCTGGTGATAGTTCTCTTTCCTAAAAAAAAACATCCACCCATCAAAATTTTCACATTTATAATATACTCGCGAGCAATGAAAAAGTTCCAGTGATATAGCACCAAATTACTCCTAAACGGGAAAGGCTAGCTTAATGACGCCGTCTGCAATATTGAAGTAGATTTAACAGCGCATCAGAATATTACCAACTAAAAACGTAAATATTGTGTTCAAATTTTAAATTATGTGTCTTAGGAGATATTAAGGTGTTTGTCGGCATTTTGTGGGTGGAACTTTTACATTGCTCGGCAGTGTATTATATTATATAACTAGCTTCTGCCCGCGGCTTCGCCCGCGTGGATGTCGGAAAGGATAAGAAGTATGTCCTTCCCCAGGATGACTATCTCTTTGGCATCTGCTGGCAGGCAATTTTATCGTACTTTACTCTAAAAATTTCGAAGATTTATGTTTACGATCTTTATCATTTATTTATTTAATTCGGTTCAATTTTAAAGTTTACAGATCAAATGAATAAGATTTTTGAAATAAACCTTGTCGTCCCCTTTTACCACGACATAGGCTTTGTTTTAAAAAAAACGTTTGATATGTTCCCATTGTATGACTTAAAGATTATTTATACCCATTTAGAGTTAATGGAAGCAAGCAGTAAAATCCATCCCTTAAACTTTAATGTTATTTTCCACCCTGGTAAGAGACGAAAACTCTAACCGTTTTTGAAAAACCCTTAAAACACATACTAAACCTTTTTGAAAAACCCTTAAAACACATACTAAACCTTTTTGAAAAACCCTTAAAACACATACTTCACGCAGTTTTCAAAAGAAGAGTGAAAGAACACTATCTGTCCACTTCATCATAGTTGTGTATGTATTTATTTTATTTTAGAAGTATTTAAGTATGTTTATTTGTATGTATATATTCTCGTAATATTTGTTTAGTTTTTAAGTGAATTGTTTGTTTTTGATTCTATGTATTATTGTTTGTCTCCTTTGCTCTATCACACGCTGTCTACATCTCTGTATTTATTGTCCTATCTCAGGTATGCTGGAAGAGATTTCTTATGAAATAAGCATCACCTCTGTACCTATTTTTTCTGTTCTGTCTTTCAATGTCTGTTTATATATGTGTGTACATAAATGGTAATAAATAAATAAATAAATACTTTTTGTTTTAAGTATTAGTATCGAGTTTCGAGTTAATTCGTCCGAGCGGTTTAATATTTTTTCTTACATATTAACTTTTTCACCTCCTGAAGCCTCTGTGAGATTTTTTTTAAAACTAAAAGTGACCATCTGTATTAATTAATGAGGCAAATATTGCCAAGTATCAAGTTTATTAATCAAAGGAAAAAGATTTTTCATATTAACTGTATCCCGTCTTTTCACCCCACTGGCGTAAGAAAACAAAAAAAAAAAATTGGATGTTTCCATAATTTGACACAAAGCTGTTGTATACCAATTTTTGAGTTAATCAAGCCACGTAGTAAAATACGCCCCTTAAAAAATTAATTACCCCTTTTTGCCCCGTCAGCGGTCGATTATCGAAAGACCCAAAAACTTATCATCGTTACTTTCTTTTCAAAAGTATTAATACTGAATTTCGAGTTAATCGGATCGCGCATTCAAATTCTTCCACACAAACTTTAACACCAATATATCCCCCTTTGGGGGGTAGTTTTGAAAAACATATAATGATAAACTTTATTACTTACGTAGGCAAGTGTTCTTGCCAATTTTCAAATTTATTAACAAATAGAATAAGATTTTTCATATAAACTGTATCCCCACTTTTCACCCCCATAGGGCCACCCCTATCTCTATCTATCTTTAACACATCTCAAACGATTTATCAAAATTCCACAATTTTGATAAATCGTTTGAGATGTGTTCATAACTTTTTTTTTTTTTTGAGGATGGGAGGGATCATAACTTTTTTTTTTTTTTTTCGAGTTAGTCAAGCTACGCTGTAAAATCCTCCCCTGTAAAATTGACTACCCCTTTTCAACCCGTCAGGGGTAGATTTTCGAAAAACCCTGATACACATTATTCTTTATTTTCAGTCTTATCTTAGGTATAAATACTGAGTTTCGAGTAAATCGGACCGCGAGCTAAAATTCTTGCATACAAAACTTGAAACCCCCTAATCCATTGTTAGGGGGTAGTTTAGAAAAAAAAAACTGGCAATCTTCATAATTTATTTAGGTAAGTATTCGTGCCAAGTTTCAAGTTTATTAATTCAAGGAATAAGATTTTTCATACAAACGAAATCCCCCATTTCACCCTCTTAGGGGTGGAATTTCGAAAAATCCTTTCTTAATGTATGTCTACTCTTCACGAAGAACACACCCTCCAAATTTCATGTCTCTAGGACCAGCGGTTTAGGCTGTGCGTTGATATATCAGTCAGTCAGTCAGTCAGTCAGTCAGTCAGTCAGGACTTTGAATTTTATATATATAGATGAACTATGCAAACAGTCAGTATTCAAGTGAATCGCAATAATCGAATGCAACTATTATATTCTCCAGGATACGTGTGTTCGCTACGAATAACTGAATCATTATGGCAGCGGCGCGTTTTTTTTTATATGAATCTTCTCGTAGTTGACCTTGAGAGGTCGCGACTACTTAACCGACTATCCTGTGGTTGCCTTAAGAATTCTTAAAGCCTCCAGCCAGGGCTACATACATCTAGATTAAAACTAAATGACTGCGCGCTAAGGGCACCCCCTGTGGGGTACGAACCTCGGCTTAGGGCGTCGTTGGGAGAGGGCAGCAAAGGGACAGGCTGGATCGAATTGGACAGCGGCGCGGCTCTCAGCGCGCTTTATATAGGCACGGACGCGCAGGCGCGAGGCGTGTAAATGTTCGCCGTGATTCTTTAATTTGACATAACTTTTTTATTTATGAACCGATTGACATGAAATAAACACTAAATGTTAAGTGAAGCTTACTATAATATATTAGTGAAAACCGCATCTAAATCGAATAAGCCGTTTCTGATATTAGCGTGCACAAACACACAGACAAACAGACAAACAGACAAAAAAAAATTTAATTACTTTTTCGGGTTCAGCATCGATATAATAACAACCCCTACTACTTTTTTTTTATATATTTCCATTGTACAGACACCACTTTTCTACAATTTTATTATATGTATAGATACCGATACAGGCTGGCAGAGACATCGGCGCGTAAACTGTAACCATGAACAGCACATGATTCTAGACCCTAGCGTAGAAAAGACAATGCCTGAAAATGGCATCTTTTTTTTTCTCGCGGCCATCAACCAAATCTTGTTTTTCTAGTACTGAATAGTGTAACAAACGAAACTTATTTGACACGCATATCACTAAACTTAGTCCGAAATGAGATATAACAGTTAGCAGTTTGTATGTATTTATTAGCTTTGTAAGCAATTTTGTCTCCTAAGTGCAAGGTTAGTGTTAAGTTACCACAAAAATCACAAAATAGATAGCCGGTAAATGTTTTTGGACATTTGAATATTTGGTACACCCCGTCCTCTTACCTCTTACTAAAATCGGCATTGTCCTTTGTTGACGGTTACCAAAAAAAAAAAATTCAGCGATGGGGTTTCAATAATCATGAGCTGAATTGAACAGGTTGTGCGTCATGTCCCTGGCACCTTGTATAGTAGGATAGAGTATTGCTGCTTGGCAGCTCAAATATATTACGTAAATATATTGGTGCCTATAGTACTTCCCCGTATGAATTACTTCATAATCCTTGCATTCTCAGTGTTATATACTTAGGTATATATTGACGGTACATTGAATAGAAGTATTTATTATAGACATAATTTGTAATACCTACCTCTATGGCAAACATAGCAGTCCGTTACCGCACAGTATTTTACTCCTGACAGAAGCAACCCAATAACAGCCTTATTGAAATGACAATAAAGATCACTTTACACTTTGACAGACTTGTCAGTGGCAGTAACCCAAAAGCAACTTTATTATACGCGAACAAAGATCACTTTGATTTTGACAGAGACGCAAAATCATAGGTAAAATAACTGTGAACGGTAAATTGCAAATTTATGTAATGTAAAGGCTTGATGACGGGTATAACAGTTTAAGTACAGTGTTCATGAATAATGAAACGAACCTCGTGTCTCGCGCATTATTTAGTACAGACACCAGCAGGTCACGCTACCCGAAACTGTCAAATTTTCCCCATCAACCTTGAACTTAATGCTTTAGTGATAAAGTTGAAAATCTGTTCAAGAAATTTGACAGATTGTGGTAGCTTGATGTGCTGGCGTCTGTACCTATTATTTTGTAGCAATCAAGATGATATAGTGGCCAAAGGATAATTTACAGCTATGCATGCGTAGTTTGTTAGGGTTCCGTACCCAAAGGGTGCCAATCGGACCCTATTACTAAGGTCCTTTGTACACCCCTTTCTCTTGGCGTGACAAACTACGGTTTATTCGCCGTGTGTAATACGGTCCTTAGGGTTTTGTGGTGCACTGTGGAAGCTTGTTGACGGACACGTTTTTTCTATGGCCCAGTTTATTCGCCGTGTGTAGGCACGGTCGTCAGTGTTGTATGGGTCACTCTGAAAGCTTGTTCACGGACACGTTTTTTCTATGGCGCGATTCATACGCCGTACCATAAAGAGATCATACTGAGCTAAAGGGCCTAAGGGTCCGTCCGTCTGTAACAGGACGGTAGCTTTCGAACCGTTATAGTTAAACACTTGAAATTTTCAGAGTGTGTACTACTATAGTCTAGTCGCTGGAATGAGATTGAGACTAGATTTTGAATGCTTTTCATTACGGTAATTGGGCCTTCAATATTATGTCCACAAACCCGACAATCTACCACCAAAACAACAGAGCATCTACACGTAATCAGCAATCGTATCGGAGTTGCAGTCAGCAGGAAATTACCTAATGACCCAGTTAATTTGCCACAAAATACCCCTTGTGTCGACATCGACAACCCCCCCCCCCCCTCCTTAGCCCTTTCTCCTTAAGACTTGGAGTCATATGAACAGCCTGTAGAGTAGATAGGTTCATGTATCTATCTCTTATTGTGACGGTTCCTAAATTACCCTAGGTTGATAAAAAATCGTATTTCCTAATTAAGTATGTTATTTTTTGTGTTAAGACCGGCTTTAACTATAATAATGTTTGGTCTTGTTAAATGTAATAAAATAGGCTGTGCTTAAAGCTTGATATATTGATAAATATTACTTTTTAGTCATTCAAGACATTTATTCAAACTAGGCTGAGAATCAGCACTTTTCGATGTCACTTTGCATGTTTTAGGACACAGAGGTCAGGATAGGAGGTGGTGCATGGTTTGCGACATAGCTTTGCAATCACACTGATTTCCTCTGCGCTGCCAATGACGACGCCGTGGAAGGTGCAAAGTTTTGGGCCAACACGATTTAAAATTCAGTCGTGCCAGCGACAAGCAGAAAAATCAAAATCACATAAAACAGTCCCCAAAAAGCCCACCTTCATTTTGACTCTTTTATTGGGTGTTATTAAATGAGCAGTTTAACGTTAAATAGGTGTAGTCTTCTTTCTTATTCTTTCTAGTTGACGAGCAATTCGACAATAATACCTGCATGTTTTTTGTAGCGGAGATGACTACGCAAAGATCACCAGAACTACTTGTAAAAGCTCTTTATTTTTTTATGTAATATTGCTCCTTCTTGGCAAATTCTTTGAAGGTATTCAGAGAGATTGAATGGCCAAATAAAATCTGATTTTTAATCAAAGTTAGTTTTTTAATCCCAGATACTAATCTGACATTTAAGTCTTTTGTGTTTGCGTTTTTTAGTATAGAAATTTGACATTACACCTGTCTAATTAGTATCTGCGTTTAAAAAACGAACTTTAGCTATAAGTACTAAAATGACAGCTGCGATCGTCCTTTTTGTAAACATGAAAAAAAAACAAAACGATCGCAGTTGTCATTTTGGTCTAAAATTAAAAATTCACATAAAAGTAAGTCCTATTTTATGAATATTTAGTATGTGTTCACTAAAGGTAAGCGCGCATTGCAGCCGCAGGTGGGGATTTTTGCGTTGCCGTGCGGCTCACCCAATAAGTGCGTCAGTCTTTATCCGTTTTAAGCCATGCACTTGATCAGTGTTTCCCTACCAATGGCTGTTTGTGTTATGGCGATCGATAAAAAAGACCCATTTCAGCAGAAGCCTTTTACAAGTGTATTTATAATTTCCTCTGCGCCCCAACACATGCAGTCAAAGTAACCTTTGTGCTGCCACCGCTAAGTTCGGAATACACATGCCTGTAACTTGCATAAAAGTATGCAAGTAGCTGATATCTGTGTAATTTCTATAGAACATTGATCAGGTAGGGGCTATAGTTTTTCCAAAGTCCTAGATAACCAGTTCACTTTAGCCACCCAAACCCATAATCTATCTTTGTTTCCATATCTTGCAACAGTCCTACACCAACCGGGGGTTGTCCTTGGGTGCACTTTACATACTGCGAACAGGGATAATCGTCGGTTGGTGCCTCATTTCATTGAAAACGTCTAACGGACCTCTGCGAGTTGGCTTCGGGTCCTCGTACTCTTGCATTATGGTATTCACCAATCAGAAATAGTTATGGCACCATGCATGCAAGCTACTTGCATACTTTTGTGCAAGTTACTGGCATGTGTATTCCGAGCTTTAACGGCGTCGAATTGGCGAAGTCTTGGGCCCATGAAATCTGAATAACTGTTGTGCCAGCGATAACATGAGGAAGAAAAATATACCTGTATCTTGTGTAACTACTTGCTTCAGGTTCACTAATGTATTGAAGGGTCGTTGACCAACATTCAACGGGTTTGGTAACCACATATGGGGCGGGTTTGAGTTTTGTTTCGCTCAATCCAGGTCAACACTGTTAGCATTTCTGCATACTTGCTCGTCTTTATGATGTTGAAATGACTAAGAAACCTGTTTTTGGTATGAAACCAGATTTATATTAGCAAACCGCATCGCACTTTTTTTTATTAACTTTTTACTCAATCTTTGAATAATAAGTTTCACATTAGCCAATATGTAGCTTGATTTAAAATTAGCTGTCACGGCCAAAATCTATGAAACATTATGGCCGCGTAGGCGTTGCACTTTTCTACGAAATAGCAGTTTTTTTTTTGATAACCGACCAAATGTGTCTGCGTTATGTCTAGAATCACTTACAGTCTGAATAAAAAAAAAAATTGTTCCATACATTTTGTTTTTTTTTTTAATATAACCCACGTGTTCTTACCACCCTGTATTATGTACAGACGCCAGCAGGTCAAGCTACCCGAAACTGTCAAATTTTCCCAATCAACCTTGAGCCTTAATAGTTTAGCAATAAAGTTGAAAATCTATTAAAGAAATTTGACAGATTGTAGTAGCTTGATGTGCTGGCGACTGTACAGTCACCAAAGGATAAAATCGAATAAAATTTAATTTAAGTAATAAAAAAACCATCACATCATTTATCAAATTAAATTTCATTCGAAAACATCCATCGGTTTCTTACAAAACTTCAACTATATCCGACGACCCTGCATACTTATTTCCTTTGGTGACTGTACATACACTTCTGCCTGTGGGACGCATGCAGGCGTGATGTTATGTTAGGTAATAATTATGAACTAATCAATGTGTTTATTACTCAATGATTATGTTTTAAACGATTAATCCATTAATATTATCATAGCATTTACTAATAGTAGTCATTATGGAATTGTTTATAAATAACAAGTAATTTCTGAGTATTTATTTTATTTGGTATATTTGGTGGTTAATGACGCTTTGGATTTTACAAGAAACTTTAAAAATAGGTAGATACCTAATGAATAGTTTTTTCTGTGATAGTTTTTATCATGATTTATGTGGGTCTGTACGTATATGTATGATCACCAAAAAATATAAGTAACCAGCCAGGGTAATTGCGAAACACACTATTAGTAGCAATGGCTTTCATTTTGATAGTTCAACAACATTCATTGCGTTATTTACGTTGTTGAGCAGACAAATTTTTCGAACATATAAAGCAATGGATTAGCACTATCTTTCAAAATGATTCAGATTTTAATTGATAGTCTAGATCTGACGACCCAACACCCTAATTGCGTAACACACGCAATTTTGAAGTTAAGTAAAAAAACGATGGATGTTTTCGAATAAAATTTAATTTAATGACTATAAAACAAACAAAAAATTAATTCATTCATTCATTTATCAAAGTAAATTTCCTTCGAAAATATCCATTGGTTTCTTAGCATAATATGCCTACAATGTTCCAACTACTGGGACACAGGCCTCCACTTTGCGAGAGGGAGGAGGCCGTAATCTACCACGCGGTCCTAGTCTAGTGCAGGTTGGTCGATGTCACATGTCTTTGAATTTTTGGTTATTGGCATCGGTTTCTTACTAAACTTCAACTACACCCGACGACACTGGTTACTTAGCGCTTTTGGTGACTGTACTTACGTAATATTGTGACGTACGTAGCTACGGTTTTTTGTTAGCTAATGGACAATTATTTCTTCTAATTGATAAGAGGATGGAAAAATATTGTTATTTCTGTGTATAACTTTGTTGTTAAATACAATGCCTCGTAATCTTTCATGATTATTTTTAACCGACTTCTAAAAAAGGAGCAGGTTTTCAATTCGGATGTTTGTATTTTTTTTTTTTTATGTTTGTTCGCGCATAACTCCGTCGCTTGCCAACCGATTTGAAAAATTCTTTTTTTGTTGGAAAGGGTATACTTCCCAAATGGTCCCATAGAAATTATTTATTCATCAAAAACGGTTTACTACTTTGGTTTTAAAACCAAAATTACTGGTACAAATTACAACTAAAAAGTGAAAAAAAAACTTTTTTGCAAAAAAAAACAACCGACTTCCAAAAACGACACTACAAAGTGAAAAATAACTTTAATTTCGGAAGTCGGTGGCAAACAACGAAAATGCGAACCCAATGACACCGACTTCCGAAATTAAAGTTATTTTTCACTTTGTAGTGTCGTTTTTGGAAGTCGGTTGTTTTTTTTTTTGCAAAAAAGTTTTAACTGAAGCTATAGCATAATCAGCCTATAATGTTCCCACTGCTGGGACACAGGCCTCCACTCTGCGAGAGGGAGTGGCTTGTAATACAGCACGCGGGCCCAGTGCGGGTTGGTAGATGTCATATGTCTTCGAATTTTTTGGTTCTATGACATGCCGGTTTCCTCAGAAAAACATCGTGATGAAACCGGCATGTCCTTAACCATTTTGAGAGCAGCGGTGATGAAATAATTTACACAAAGTAAAGCGCCTACCTGAGTTCGAACCCACGGCCTACAACTCGCAAGTCTGGGGCGCTACCACTGAGCCACCACTGCTCCTAATCTATGTAAGTTTAAAGTATCTTACAAGCTGAAGAGTTTGTTTGAACGCGCTAATCTCCGGAACTAGTCGGATTTTAAAAATTATTTTTCCATTTGATAGCCCAATTGAGAATGGTTAAATAGACATGCACCTTCAAAATGAGGCCGAGGGAGTTCAATAAAATGTGGCTGTTATTTAAGAGCGCGCCTAAAGCCAGTAAAATTTTAGAATAGAAAAAAAACAAACTTAGTATGCACCAAAACTGTTATATCGTAATAAATCCAAAACTAAAAGGAATTACATAAAATGCCTAAGCATAGCCTTTACTCTTGTATAAATATAATTAATTATCAAATTTTTGTCGCAATAGGCATTACCGTATTGAGTACAAAACGGAAAAATATGAGAATTAGAGGTTACTTCGTGATTTTTTTCTATCGAGGAAATGTTATTATTTCATGTTTTTGATCAAAGTGAACCTTCGGAAATATCATGTAGTTATTCATACATTTTTATTTTAAGATTTGGTCCGGAATTTTTCATGTAAAATCAAATATAAGATTGGTAATTTTGCTTTATACCCGCTCTTAAGCAAATTGTGTATCTTACGACTCCCACGCAAACGGAGTCACGGATAGATGCTAGTACAAAAATATATATAGAAAACCGGTAAGATCAGTCGTTGAACGCGGTCACCATAATGAAGGTTTCCGAGCACCCCTCTAGAAGGTAACCGGTTACAGCATGAAACCACCTCGGAACCAGTCCGTAGTTATTTGCAGCGAATCATCGCGATATAACGGTGAAATAATGTTCAATGTTCAATTTATTTTTTACTAATGTCCGCCCCGTCTCTGTCTCACGGTTTTTACGATTTGACAAAACAGCATGATTTCTGTGTTATATTTAAGTTAAATATGGCTAAATAATAACAGCTGCACGATTCGACCGATCAGGTTAAGCTTGCGTTTATGCTTGCCGCGGTTGGTCCGTGAATGGGTGACTATCATTTTATTACATACAAAGACCCCTCAGTGCCTCGGAAAGCACGTTAAGATGTTGTCTGTCATTCGTGGATTTTTGACAGTCGTTACGGGTGGTCAGAAGCCTGAAACTTTAATAACCAGTCTTAGCAAGGGGTATCGTATCACCCAGTCACTGGGTTGTGAAGGTCATATAGGCAGTCGCACCATGTAATATACTGGTATTCAGCTGCATCCGGTTAGACTGGAACCCAACCAACATAGTTGGGAAAAACTTAGGTAGATGATGATTTATAAACCTTTAGCAAGGTATATGCGTAACCAACTAACAGTAGCAATGGGTTTCATTTTGACAGTTCAACAACATTCATTGCGTTATTTACATTGTTGAGCCGACAAATTTTTCGAACTTATGAAGCAATGGATTAGCAATATTACTAAAATTATATTCAGGTTGCGATTAAAAGTGTGTTACGCATTAGCGTGCCTATGTCGGAATAAATTCTATAAATTATGATCAAAACCGCCTCAGAATCCGTTGCGTAGTTTAGAAGAACAACACAGTGACCTTTTAGCTCAGACCATTCTGAGTTAAAAGTCCAAAAAGTTTTGTAAATAAATTCTTATTCCGTGGTAAATGTTCAAGGTTCAATTGGTTTAAGAGATCGAGGAATTTCGATTTATTTAAAAAATGTTTAAGAGGCTCACGCCATATTCTCCCTTTCTGAGTTATTTTACCCATGATTTTGCATTACTGTCAAAATAAAAGTGATCTTTGTGCCCGTCACAATAAGGTTGCTGTTAGGTTATTGCCAGTGACTAGTCTGTCAAACTCACAGTGATCTTTATTCTCGTCACAATAAGGTTGCTGTTGGATTGCTGCTGTCAGAGGTGAAATAACTACTTAGACACTAAAACCCCTGTGGAAATCGATACCGTTTCTGGCAATTACAACATTGAAATGAGCTAGATTGAAACCAAATTACCACTTTTGAGACCGAGAATTGCCCGTTTTCGACAGTCGTTACGGGTCGTCACTGGCCTGAAAGTCTGATAACCAGTCTTACCAAGGAGTATAGTATTACCTAGTAACTGGGTTGTGGAGGTCAGATAGGCAGTCGCTCCATGTAAAATACAGGTATTCAGCTGCATCCGGTTATACTGGAAGCCGACCCCAACATAGTTGGGAACAGGCTAGGCAAGACTTTTGCCAGCTCGTTACTCAGCTGTTAAAATTAAGTGATAAGTAAACTGTGTTGTGATTGGTTAAAAAAGCTAATAGACAAGACCAAGCAGACGAGGTTTGAGTCCGAATCAAATTGAATAACCTCCAAGTAAACAGGGAATAACAGTAACCTTATCCTTTTTACTGGAATCAATATCATGATTATTATAATTCCTAGATTCGTCCGAAAGGAACAACATCATTAAAATTTTATTAGAAAAACTAGCAGCGCCCCGCAGTTTCATAAGTTTCGATCCCGTGGGAATATTGGGATAAAAAGTATCCTATGTAATAATCCTGATTATAAACTATTTGTGTGTCAAATTTCATCCAAATCCGTGTTCGTGTCCGCCCGTGTGTTGTGTTTTTGCGTGAAAGAGTAACAAACATCCATCCATCCATCCTCACAAACTTTCGCGTTTATAATATTACTAGCAGCGCCCCGCGGTTTCCCCCGCATCAGTGTCGATCCCGTGGGAATATCGGGATAAAAAGTATTCCATGTGGTATTCTGATGTAGGTATAAGCTATATTACTGTAAAGTTTCATCAAAATTCGTTCAGTAGTTTTTGCGTGAAAGAGTCACAAACATCCATCCATCTTCACAAACTTTCGCGTGTTAGGATTAATTATAATAGAATAAGCAACTTACACTAGGTACTAAAATAAATGAAATGACTACTCGTAAGCCCAGGTACGCAGGGTGCATTTTTTTCGCGCATTGGATTTTCAACGCACTGCTTAGCGCCGAGAGTTGAAAATCCAACAATGTGTTTTTCTGACTCGCTTGGATGCGCTCTGTTGGATTCTCAACGCTCGGCTCGTCGCCGATAGCTGAAAATCTAATGCGCAATCCTGTGGGAATACCGGGATAAAAAGTATTCTATGTGTTAATCCCGGTTATAAACTATCTGTGTGCCAAATTTCATCCAAATCCGTTCTGTAGTTTTGGTGTGATAGAGTAACAAACATCCATCCATTCTTCCATTCATCCATACAAACTTTCGCGTTTATAATATTAGAAGGATTACTTTAATTACATCATCATCTATTTAGCCTTTTTCCAACTATGTTGGGGTCGGATTGCAGTCTAACCGGATGCAGCTGAGTACCAGTATTTGAAGATCGGTTTTCCTAATTACTTTAATTACATCTGTAATTAGGGAAACCGATCTTCATAAACATGTTATGACATGGTAGGCTGAACGCACATTAAGCTGCCAAAAAATAGAATGGCGTCTCAAGATCAATTATATATGGTGTCTGGGTAAACATAATTATATCTCTGTGTTTATCAGTGGAAACTTGTAAAAGGCCTAAAAATGCATATTGTTTAAGAACACTGTTTATATTAGCTGTAAGTTTCCCAAATAGAATAAAATAAATAAATAAATATTATCTGCACCAAAAAGGGGGGCCCGTGGCTAAATAATAACAGCCGCACAGGTCGATCGGTCAGGTTAAGCTATCTTGCCGCGGTTGGTCTGTGGATGGGTGACCATCTTTACATACCGAGACCCCTCCGTGCCTCGGAAAGCACGTTAAGCCGTTGGTCCCGGCTGTCATTCGTGGATCTTTGACAGTCGTTACGGGTAGTCAGAAGCCCGAAAGTCTGACAACCAGTCTTACCAATTGGTATCGTATTACCCAGTAACTGGGTTGTGGAGGTCAGATAAGCAGTCGCTCCATGTAAAATACTGGTATTCAGCTGCATCCGGTTAGACTGGAAGCCGACCCCAACATAGTTGGGAAAAGGCTAGGCAGATGATGATATCTGCACCAAAAAAACATCTATCAACTCAGCCTATCGCAGTCCAGTGCTGGACAGGCCTCTCCCAGGCTGCGCCACAATACCCTGTCCTTCGCCTTCCGCATCCAGTTAGTCCCAGCCACCTTTTTTTCGTCCGTTCATCCAGCTGGGGGGCGTCCTACACTACGTTTGCCGATACGCGATCTCCATGCCAGGACTCGTCTGTTTCTCCGACCATCGGTCCTTCGACAAATATGGCCAGCCTACTGGCAATTCAGTTTGCTTACTCTGCAAGTTATGTCGGTAACTCCGGTTCTTTAGCGGTTAATTTAATTTCCGATTTTGTCCTTCAAAGTAACATCGGGCAGCACCCCCGCAAAAAAACATGCATTGGATTTTTTTTGCTTTTTCTATTAGTGTCCCATTGATTAAAAACAGTTTAAAAATTCATTATACATAGTTTGTCGTTCATTACATCGTTTGCATTTTCAAATGCAGCTGTAGCGGTATCTACTACGCCACATGCGAACAACGCGTCTTACTGACGTCACGCAAATCCTGCATCTCGCAAGCAGAGTTTACCGCGCAATTAGCATATATACAAACTTCCCAACATCAATCGTTGGGCAGTTGCCCGCCAGACACAACACCCATCTGGTCGGAGGATCCTCCCTTTTCTATGGAGGATGAGTGAACTTTATATCCTGTTCCTCATATCTCTGTACAGCCAAGAAAACTTACATGAAATCACTTGGAATAATGATCTGCGCTCACTTCACCTAAGGTTCAATCAGATTTACGTTTCCAATTGATGTTATTTCAAGTTATACAAATATCAACTTTATTTTAGTAGTAATTAAGTTGTCTTAAAAATGTTCACTGTTGTTTTTTTTATATTATTTAATTTAAACGTTTAAAACGGTACAGTACTGGGTTTATCTCCAACTCCCCACGACCCTAGCTCTTTCTGCTGAAATTTTAGCTGGCTGGCAATGTTAGGATATATAGTTATAGACACCTACCTAATTTTTTAATGATAAGGTAAATTAGTTCTTTGAGGTCCACCGTTTATTGCTTTAGATTTATTTTTATAAATATACGGTGTTTGAGATAGTTTGTTGTTTCCTTATGTATCAATACCAAACCACCTGTCCTTTGGGCTTATGTCAGCTTGCCCAAAGAGGCCACAAAATCATAATTCATGAAGTTGTATCGTAAACTGAGCTTTATTGTGTAGGGATTAAAGTTATTTTTCCAATAACTCATATAAGTTTACATGTTTGGGAAATAAATCGCGAACGGTGATTAAGTTTTCACGGTGAGAGTTCGGTTGAAAGGGTTATCGTAGTATATGGATCTCGTAGTCTGCGTAGCATTTCGTAGCCCTATTTCATAGTAACGCTACGACGCAAGAAGTTCGAAACGTTTGTCTACGGGGACAAAAGACAACTTGTCCTTTCCCAACGAGGTAATTGCGTAACAAACTAAGTATCAGTACTAATGAGTTTCATTTTGACAATCCAACAACATTCATTGCGTTATTTACGGTGTTGAGTAGAATTTTTTTTCGAACATATGAAGCAATGGATTAGCAATATCCTGAAAAATGATTCAGATTGAGATTGATAGTGTGTTATGCAATTAGGGTGCTGAATTCCAATCCTAGTTTTTTATCGAAATCTGTTTAGTGGTTTAGGCGTGAAAAGGTAACATACAGACAGAGTTACTTTCGAATTTATAATATTAGTATGGATGTGTTACTGGTGATTAACCCTTTACAGAGGGAAAGCCGATCATAACAGTAAAATAAACATAATTAGTAAAAAAAAAACCGGTCAAGTGCGAGTCGGATTCGCGCACCGATGGCTCCGTACAAATTTGTAGGTATGTAAATAGTTTTAAAATTATTTTTGTTGTAATTTAACTACAAATTTACTGTTTTAGGATTTTTGCCTTTACTTGTGCTACATGCTGCACATTGCTTCTTGCCAAATTCATGATTCTAGGTCAACGGATAGTACCGGTAGTAGTGGTTTTGATTTCGGAACATAAACGCCCGCATCTTTTGATTGCATTGACTTAGAAGTTTGATTTTTCCACTACTTCAAGGGATTGCAACCTTGAGTATTTGATATTAATTTCAACTTGATACCTCCACGCGTTCCTGAGAAAAAGGGTCTTGACTGACGAACAGACAGACGGACAACGAAGTGATCTTATAAGGGATCCGTTTTTCCTTTTTTTTGTACGGAACGCTAAAAATGAAAATTTTATCAGCATAATATGGTAATTTAAGAACAGTTTGTACACGTGTGTGTGTTTAAAAACTGTATTAAACATTGGAACCGTCAAGCTATTGGTGTAACTGTTGAGGAAAAACAACAATTGTGAGAACTTGACGGCAATCTATGTTCTTAATGATTATTAGCGGTAATTGCTTATGTGCGATTGTCATAAAATTCCTCAAAGTTTATTGATTAACGAGACTACGCTCCACGTGATTGTTCAAACTATTTATGTCAAGAAAAACAATTGTTTTTCTAATAGACACCCTATCGCGAATGCAGGTTTCGCGATTTATTTGCCAAACATGTAAACAAATAGGAGTTTATAGAAAAATAACTAATTCCTACGCAATAAAGTTCAGTTTACGCTACAACTTCAAACATTTTTATATCTTTTTCAATAGTTCTAGTCACTCTAAAATCAACTTAATAACCATTAAAATAAAGTTGATATTTGTTTAACTTGAAATAACATCAATTTGAAACATTAGTTTGAATAGATTTTACTTCAATTTGCTTTGTTATAGCATTTCTAGAGTCACGTTATATAACTGTCAAAGAATGACAGCTATGATTTGAATATACGGGTAATTTAAGTAGGTAAACAATTAATGTCCCTGATTTTACTTAGCGCTAATAGACAGAGATGTACAAAAATAACGAACGCAGTAGTATTAGGTTAAGCTACGCTTGCCGGTCGGTCCGTGGATGGGTGGTCTTTACATACCAAGACCCTTCCGTGCCTCGGAAAGTATGTTAAGCTGTTGGTCCCGGTTATGGGACGTCAGAAGCTGGAAAGTCTGACAAGCAGTCTTACCAAGGGGTATCGTGATACCCTTTAACTTGGAGGTCAGAGGCAGTCGCTCCACTTAAAAAACTGAAAACTCTGTACCTATTTTTTCTGTTCTGTTTTTTCTTGTCTGTTTATATATGTGTGTACAGACGCCAGCAGGTCAAGCTACCCGAAACTGTCAATTTTTTCCAATCAACCTTGAACCTTAATTCTTCATCGATAAAGTTGAAAATCTACTAAAGAAATTTGACAGATTGTAGTAGCTTGGTGTGCTGGCGTCTGTACATAAATGGTAAAATAAATAAAACTGGTAGTCAGGTGCATCCAGTTAGACTGGACGCCGACCCCACAAATAGTTGGAAAAAAGCTAGGCAGATGATGGTAATTGGGTAAACTTGTTCGACTCGCAATTAGAGAATCTCGCGATGTGGAACTGACGCCGATGTATGAACAGCAGTACACTGCGATTGGCTAATTTTGTAAATTGGCTGGTTTTTTGTAAATCTGAAAAACCATAAACTCACTGTTACACACACACTTGACGAGCAACACGCGTCAACAGCAGAGGCAACTGCAGCCGTCAACGCGAGTCGCTCGTATGTATGAGCACTTACTCGTACACTACACAATACTTAAACTGCTTTACTAGTAGAATAATTTTATGTTGGCAAAATCTGTTTTAAAAACTATTTTTGAGACCATAAATTATGTAGATCCGTAGGGATAGGCAGAAGTTTAGTACACCTACATTTCACCAGTTTTGGGGTATGGGGCAAGCGAGACTCCCGTGCTTATTATGAAGAATTCCTGACTAAAAACCCAATAACACTATGGAGGGATGAGGAACAGGGTGTAAAGTTCACTCATGCTCCTTAGAAAAGGGAGGATCCTCCGTCCAGACGGGTGTTGTGTCTGGCGGGCAACCGCCTGACGATTGATGTCGAGAAGTTGTATGTATGCTAGTTGCGCGGTAAATTCTGCTTGCGAGATGCAGGATTTGCGTGACGTCAGTATGACGCGTTGTTCGTATGTGGCGTTGTAGATACCGCTACGACACATTGCTCGACCAGGCAATGAAACCCAGAACCTACAGTTTAAGTACCTATTTGAAAATGTACCTGTAATTCCTGTGGTCAGCTTATTTTGACGCATCGTTCATGACAGAAGGTGACTCATATGACACAATAAAATAATAATTTGGCGTTTGGAAATCCTCATAGATGTCCTACGCTCGGAGTTTCTTTGAAGAATAGAGCAGAAATGAAATTATCCGAAAAAGAACCGGAGTTACCGAAATAGTTTGCAAAGTAAGCAAACTGAAGTGGCAGTGGGCTGGCCATGTTTGTTATAGAGCCGATGGCCGATGGAGCAGACGAGCCGGACGTGGAGACCGCGTATCGGTAAGCTTAGTATGGGACGTCCCCGAGCTAGATGGTCCGACGACCTTAAGAAGTCGGCTGGGACGGAATGGATGCGGAGGATGGAGGACAGGGTTTTGTGGCGCAACCTGGGAGAGGCCTATGAAGCGATAGGCTGAGTTGATTGTTCTTCGCCCGGCGCTTAAGGGTTTGTTCTTGCTGACTAAAACCACACGGCGTTCTTGAACTACCTTTAGCTAGGGAACGTGACACATGTCTGGCAGTGCGTCACTACTAACCACATGCAAATGACGCGTAGGATGCAAAGATCATTGCTTGACAAACAATTTACATATAAACATTTCCTATTTCGTTGTTTACACGAACTTCACACTAGTTGCTGAATGTTGTTTAGTGTTGTTGTACCGCAGAAACTTACATCAATCTCGGTACATATTATTACATTACATATTATCATTTCTACTATCAGTTGTTCATAAAGAACTTTGTTTTTATAGCCAGGGTCTAGTTCTTACACAATAGTACTGCTGTAGTTAGTTATCTGTCGAATATTTCACCGTGAAAACTTAGGTGAAGTGAGCTTGAAGTGAACTGTCATTGAACCCGATTTACTAGGAATTTGACACTATTCAAATTCAAATAATTTATTTTCTCTTCACAAACAATGGCATCATATAAATGTAGACAAGCTTAGGAACTAGTTTGTGAGAGACTAGTGTCTGCACTAGGAACACCTGTACAGCAGATCACCAGACACACTATTGACAGGACACTTCACCTATGTTTTCACGGTGAGATTTTTACAGATTAGCACTACTTACAGAAATATTAACGAATGTAAGATCATATTTCAGTATCAATCAGGGGCTACAGTCTCGACATTCATAGCGTTCGCTTTACGACCGAATCCGGTCGCAAAGTTCAGTCACTCCATACATTTCACCTGTCAATTCGGGACTTTGCGACCGAATTCGGTCGTAAAGCGATCGCTATGAATGTCGAGACTGCAGCTCCAGCCGATCGATTGTGTAAAAATCTCACCGTGAAAAGTTAGGTGAAGTGAGTTTAGAGTGAGCTGTCAATAGTGTCAATTCCTAGCATTAGTTTGAATGACAGCTCACTCCACGCTCACTTCACCTAAGTTTTCACAGTGAGATGATTACAGAATCGCACTGCTGGTCTCTTTCGTGTATTATCATGCATTTATGAGTATTTTAAACCTGAAGATACGTTGTTTTCCTATCCTTTACCGGCCCTGATCCCTTGTTACTTTGAAACTGTTTGACACAGTTTGACTTCACTGGGTGGTTTCGGAGAAATAATTGGTAAGTGAGAACTTCATAAACAATATCGAATTATCCTTTTCACGTAAATACCGCCTCTTGACCGGAATATCAGCCATCTTGACCCAAAATCCAGCATTTTCTGAGTGGCCGCTATAAATAAATCCATGTTTCGCTGTAAGCAGCGAATTAGACCCTTTTCCTTAATCCTTCTTAAGGCGATAAGTAACCGATACAAAAGGCTGCCGAGTTCCAAACTCAATTCTATAGTTGTGTCTTGTTTTTGTTTTTATTTTATCATAAGTAACGACTAATGACCCAGCTAAGGCCTCTGGTCAAAATAATTATTAAAAAAATTGTGCCAGTGCTTCTAAATATTATGAAACTTCGTATTTTATTTTTAACTAGCTGACCTGAAATTCCCATAGAAACTGCAGTTTCAGTTTTCAGTACTTATTCCCAATTCTTTCAATTTGCCCGGCAACTTTTCAAATATTTCTTTCCGCAAAAACCTGATTCGGACTATTACGAACATTTTAAAACAAAAATAGGTCCAGCCGTTCTGAAGTAATGACCAGTGATAGGAATAGGTAGTGCCTATTTGCCTAAACTTCGAAGAACAGAGACAAGAAACGGAGACTTCCTTAGGACTAAATTTTTCACTCACTCACTAACACATTGTGTACGTCATATATATACAGGGTGGAATTTTGTAATGCCACCTGAAGGGAAAGTACTCTTAATACTGTAGATAGAAAATTTTACTCAAAGAAAACATTCCTTTATTTTTGAATAGAAAGAAAACTGCAATCAAAGATTTTCAAAAATTTGCTTGCCACACCCGGGAATCGAACCGACTAAAATCTGTAAAAATTACAACCTGTAGGTACTTTTATTGCATCGATCGTAAGGATCAATTATAAGGATGAAATCTGGACTTATAAATTTAATGAGTCAAGTTAAAGCTACAACGTTAACTCAAAGATCCATATGTCTGTTTACTTATGTTAATAATGATTAAAATGAATTCGTTAGAAGCATACATTTGTGTATCCAAGAAAACGGAGCCCATTTCGAGCAACTAATTAGCTAATTTACCATTTTTTGAAAATAATTTAAGATTTCATGGTTTTCCTATCATTTAATTTATCAAGTTTGTTAGAGAGATTTCATCCTTATAAATTGATCCTAACGATCAATGCCATAAAAGTACATTATGTAATTTTTACAGATTTTAGTCGGTTCGATTCCCGGGTGTGGCAAGCGAATTTACGAAAATATTTGAATGCAGTTTTCTTTCTATTCAAAAATAAAGGAATGTTTTCTTTTGAGTAAAATTTTCTATCTACAGTATTAAGAGTACTTTCCCTTCAGGTGGCATTACAAAATTCCACCCTGTAGACTAACACAATTTTTGATTTTGATTTTACTGTAAATTATTTAATTTAATGTAATGTTAGTATTGTTTAAATTGATTTTAATTCTATTTCAGTGTCTGTGGTCTACGTACCAATTGATTTTAATATAATTTTATGTATTGTATGGATTATTATTATCTGAAATAAATGAATTATTATTATTATTATTAAAAGTGTTGTCCCGAATTTCTGGACACATGTCCCGGAAAAAATTTAGTCGTAAGGAAGTCTCCGTTTCTTGTCTCTGTTCTTCGAAGTTCGTACAGGGTACTCAAGGTACTCGTACAGGGTGACAGGGACATCGACGCGCAACCAGTCATGGATTCAGTACATGATTCAGAACCCCTGCGTTGATATTTTTAACCGACTTCTAAAAAAGGAGGAGGTTCTCAATTCGGATGTTTGTATTTTTTTTTAATGTTTGTTCGCGCATAACTTCGTCGCTTGCCAACCGATTTGAAAAACTCTTTTTTTGTTGGAAAGGGCATACTTCCCAAATGGTCCCATAGAAATTTCATCAAAAACAGTTCAGTAGTTTGGTTTTTAAACCAAAATTACTGGTAAAAATTACAACTAAAAAGTGAAAAATAAAAACTTTTTTGCAAAAAAATACAACCGACTTCCAAAAACGACACTACAAAGTGAAAAATAACTTTAATTCCGGAATTCGGTGGCAAACAACGAAAATGCGAACCCAACGACACCGACTTCCGAAATTAAAGTTATTTTTCACTTTGTAGTGTCGTTTTTGGAAGTCGGTTGTATTTTTTTGCAAAAAAGTTTTTCGCTGGTTATTATTATCATTAAAAGCCTGTGATGTCCCACTGCTGGGCAAAGGCTTCCCTACTCCCCTTCCACTTCTCTCTGTTTTGTTTTGTTTTCGTCGGTTATCATATTCACAGTTCCATACATTTTTACCGCGTAAGTCATCATCTGCCTAGCCTTTTCCCAACTATGTTGAGGTCAGCTTCCAGTCTAACCGGATGCAGCTGAATACCAGTATTTTACATGGAGGGACTGCCTATCTGACCTCCACAACCCAGTTACTGGGTAATACGATACCCCTTGGTAAGACTGGTTGTCAGTATTGCACGTTTCTATGGAACAGTTGTTTTATTTATGATAACCGACGTTCGAATCATAAAAAATCAGATGTTCTAGAATCATGTGCTGAATTCGTGGTTACAGTTTGCGGGTCGATGTCCCAGTCACCATGTATAGATTAGAAATGATGGCAACCACAACTTTTTAAGTCAAGAAACAAAGACGTGTTTTTTACTTGGATAAACAAGATATTATAATTACTTATGTGGCTGAACTTTAGTAAAAAGTGGGGAACTAATGACGTCGAAACTGGTATAAGTTTTTTGTGAAGATGATTTGTTTAAAATGTAAACATGATTATGAACGTCTGATGAAGTTACTGTTGACTTAATCGTTTTTAGGATTTCGAGATTGATACTTTTGAGTAAGGAGAATTAAACAGGCATTCCGTACTTATGGTAGCATAATTTCATACAAACTGAAATGTTATTTCAAGTATTAATTTTATTGTAATGGTAATTAAGTTGATTTCAGTGTCTGGCAGTATTGAAAAAGTTGTAAAAAATTTTGAAGTTGTAGCGTAAACTGAACCTTATTGTGTAGGAATTAAAGTAATTTTTCCATAAACTCATATTTGTTTACATTTTTGGAAAATAAATCGCGAATGTAGCCTAGACTTTTTGGTGTACAAGTAGACTGTGTCGAAAACTGAACCATAACCTGAGGGACAATTCTCCTAATTTAAAACGTTCAAAATCTTGACGCAGTCTTATCTCGGCGATAAATAAAATGTCAAAGAATGTGGGGCAATTAGAGGTATTTTTGACAGATTGAGACTGAGATCAGACTGTGAACGTACTTAAAATTACGAGAATTGCCCCTCTAATGAACTGAACATTAAACTAGGTATATAAATGGTTTCTCCAGTATTTAAGTACAGTCACTTTAGAATGGTCATAGATCTTTCAGACAGACAATAAAATTAGAATCCTGAAGACCATAATTAAATAATCTTTATTCATATGAAGAGAAAACGGTTAAAAGTTAAATTAAGTCGGGCAATCATTGTTTCTGACAAAGAGGTCCGTTACAAGTTCTCAATTTAAATATCTAGGTATGTTTTGCATTTAAATATCTAGGCAACCTACTTACTGGCTTTCGCGATTAAATTTCAGAGGGGCAATTCTCGTAATTAAAAACGTTTATGACATTTGTTTGTCGCCGAGATGAGACTGCAACTAGATTTTGAACGTTTTAAATTACTAGAATTGGCCTTCAGTTGGCCGTTTGGCGTACAAAAGTTCTTCCCAACTCATGAGTTCAAAAGTATGACTACGATCCCGTGAAAGTACTGTTTGGCAACAAACTCTTTGGGAGAATTCTTTGAAAAGAATCCTGAAAGGCCTCTGACTGCATAATAAAAAGGCTACCTCCAACGAATCGCAAACCGGTCCACCACCATTTTGAGCACAACACGTATGACATTCGACTTAACACTTAAAAAACTTCCTCCACGTTATTTAATTACAAATTACACACAGTTACATAATTGCACAATAATTAAGAACACAACACCATATTTTTTATCACTATTCTTACCATTTTTAAAGGAATTTTCCCGGAGCTTATTAAAACGACTATTTGTATGGATTGATACACAAAAAAATGTTTTTATCGATTGGCGACGAGCGCCATTCGCGCCGGAGTCTGTAAGAATGACAAAAGAGAATCATAGCAATAATCTTAGAGGTCAAGTTTACGATAGTCAGAAGGAGACAGAGGATTTTAGCTTATGGTGTGAAAGAGACGGATGTATGTTGATTAGTTCGTTGTTTAGTGAGGGTGCGCACACGCAAACCAGTTGGCAATGATCATCAAAATTGTTATGGAATTAATAATTAAATGCAATGTGTATACAATGTTTTATGGTTAAATACAAATATTGAACATCTTTTACATAAAAAAGGAAATAGATAGAAAATAGTGATGACAAGCAATAATACTTATACGTATATAAGCGGAACTTATGTACCTATTGCATGAATTTGCATACATAAACATATTCTCACGGGATAATCGTGGCTAGGAAATAGCTACTTTGACAGCTCGAGGTTGAGCAATGTAGTTGCGGTCAAGACTTAGATGGGTGACCCTTGCAGACTCCTCATATAGCTGCAGATTTTGAACATCTGACTGCCACGGCCATAGGTCATGGGAACTGATAGTCGTTAAGAACAGGCCGTTCGAAGTCCGGAATCAGCTTTAATCGGATAATTACCTACTAGTGATACAACCTTCAAACTAGGAAGGTACTTCGATTTTGGAGGTGAAGCGGCAATAATTCTGTGAAAAATACTTTCTTCAACTTACTGACTCATCATTATTGGCAATGGCAGATTTATTCAAGCCGCAGGAACCCGTTGGATGCGAGAAGCACAGAACCAAGTCGAAGTGGAAGTGCTTGGGGGAGGCGTATGTCCAGCAGTGGACGTCTTTCGGCTGAAATGATGATTATTGGCAAGGAGAGTGGTATAATAGCGGGTGGTGTCATGGTACTCACGGTCAATAGTCTTAGAACTGAGGGATAATTGCATAACACTCCAACAGTACGAATGCCTTTGATTTTGTCAGTTCAACAACATTAATTGCGTTACTTACGTTGTTGTTGAGAAGACAAATTGGATTAGCAATATCCTTCAAAATGAGTCAGATTGTGATGTTCGACTAGGCAGACGGATACAGCTAGAGCTTGTTTTAATACACTAAGGTATTTAAAAATGAGATCAAATTAGGTCATTGTACATTTTACGAGGTAAATTTCCTGATTCAAAGTTAATAATAAATTAATTAGTCTGTTCATAATTTATAAACATTTATTAAAATTATTAATAATAACAAACCGACCTAGTTAATTGCATAGAATAAGGAAAAATGTTCAACAGTTTTGGTTACTCATTAATAAATCATCAATGTAGTATGCACAGACATTATTTCTTCTGTTCACGTAGAAAACTTTCGACATAAACATTAAACAAGAAAGAAAACATTTTTAAATGTTAGGTTTCTTTTCATTTTGCCCTTTTTTTAATCACCCAAGCGCAATGACTTTTGCGTAAACAGCACAATAAAAAAAAACAGTTTCCACGCCAAAATGCATAATTTAAAATGGCTGCCACAACGGAGTGTCATTTGGAGGTTTAGACAATAGACAGGGAAATAAGGTAACGAGGTAAATAAGCACAGTTGTCATGGTAACGAGTGGAAATGGCTCAGGAACTCAGGAAATAGGTTGAAAGTTGCAGGGTGACAAGAGGAGGGGTGATTAGACTGACGGGTGACGGCGGTGCCGGTCGCCCGGGAACACATTAGCGGAGTGAATGAAGGGTTGATGTGCACTGTGTATTCGTGTGATATTAATATGGGTCTAAAACGGTAATCTCGAGTGTATATTTTGAGAGACTTTAGAGGATGTGTTTTGGCACTTCAGTATTAAATATTTAATTAAATAATCGTATCATACAATCAGCATGATACTCAAATGCCTTTCGTTTAAATACTATAGTTCTTTCACAGTTATTCCACCTCTGATTTTGCATCACTGACAGCGTCACAGTGATCTTTATTCTCATTATAATAAGGTTGCTGTTAGGTTGCTGCTCATCATCATCACCATCTGCCTAACCTTTTCCCAACTATATATGTTGAGTTATTAAATCTTAAAGTTGATAATTAAATCTTTCGGTCAGCCTGATATAGTATAGATATGTTTGCTAGCAGTATAAACAAAAAAATGCGCAAAATACGTATCGTGGCACAAAGATACTAAAGCATATAATATTGATGCTTTTTCAATATGTTGGTCCGGATGGTATTTTTACGGATTTTTTCCCCCGATTGCAATTATTCTCAAAACATTAAGAAAGATTATTAGTGATAGAGCTAGAGGAATACTCGTCGTCACGGCATGGCCGTCACAGCCGTGGTATCCTTGTTAAATAAGCTTTTGCAAAGTAAACGTTTGATATTTCATTCTTCTCAGGAATTAATAATTTTTCATTCCAGCAACCGTCAAATAACGTGCGGGAATCATGTTGGCGTCCCTCTTGGAAAATCTTTTTTGTAAGAAAAACAGCGATAATATTTACTTATGAGGGCTCCATACCGAAGATTATTTTCTTACTGATTTTTTTGAATCCGGTGCCCAATTTGGTACTCTGAATAGTTGCAGGTCGGCATTGTCTTTAAGTTTAGGTCATCAAATCAGTAAAGATAATCGGGTAAAAAGATTATTTAAAGGGTTAATTAGACTTCGCTCACCCTTGCCCAAATACGATTCAACGTGGGATACTTCATTAATTATAGAAACTCTGTCTAATTGGGTACTTAACGATAGTTTACCGTTAGATAAAATCACAATGAAATTGGTAACATTACTTGCACTTGTTACAGCCCACAGGGTTCAAACTCTATCAAAAATTAAAGTCGAGAATATTAGTACATTACTTAATGAAATATCTATTAAGATCCCAGATTTAATAAAAACATCCTGTGTAAAATCTAAACAACCAATGCTTATATTATGTTCATACATAAGTACATTGAATAGACCCGTTTCATTTTACCTACCCGTCTTTCAAATTTGAATTTGGCACGTGAAACTGGGGACGTGAGATTGAGACTGAGATCAGACTGTGAACGTTCTTAAATTTACTAGAATTGCCCCTCCATTTGATAAAGGTATTTAATTATATAGTGATATTTTTAGTTATGTGATATTACTGATTTCCCTTGGGACTCCCAGTTTTCCTGCTATATGCCATATTTTTTCATTTATTCGACCACGGAACGTAATTTTTCTGTCAGTTATTTTTATTTTATTGATGATAAATTAATGATTTTGTTTTTGTAAGTAGATTAAAAAAAAACACTTTTCATGTCAATCACATTAATAAAAAAAACTAGATGAGGTCGGCGTTTCCTATCTGACTACTCTGAAAGGAAAGGCCGAAACAAACTCAAAGGTCACAGTCTCTTTTAAAAAGTCCAGAAATAATCTTGGTCAGATCATGTGAAGACCATGTAGATTTGGTGTCTGAAATGTTCTTTTGAGGAAAGAACCACACAGTTTGAGTGGACTCACTCAACTCAGATCAGTGATTAGTTATACTGAGTGTGAATACTGGACATGTAGTATTAGCCTAGTAGGTGGATTTTAAATACTAGTTGGAGCAGAGAGCTGACGATACTCAAACCCAAACTCAATTTTAACAAATTAATGTATTGTATAACTTTTTTTACATTTAACATGTTTAAACCGACCTTCCTATTTCAGCGCGAGCTGGTCGACATGTGTATCCTGCCTATCCTAACCTAGTGCTCAGATTTGGTCTTTAACAGAGGACCAGAAGTCCAAACTCATGGTTTGCCGAAGAGCGATGGAGTGTAGTATCTTCAAAATTAAACTCACCGACCAACTTCGCAACACCACAATGCGCTCCAAGACAGGTATCAACGATGTTGGTGACCAGTCTGCGAGGCTGAAGTGAGACTGGGCGGGTCGCACTTATAAAATGCATCCAGACAAATGGGCCAAAGTAGTCACACAGTGGGTGTCTGAACACGGGCGTTATCACCGAGGCAGGCCTAAGAAACGCTGCCTGGCGTGACGATTTGGACTCGTTCCTAACCGTTTGGATGGAGAAGGCACAGTACAAGGAAAGGTGGAAGAATATGAGCGAGGCCTTTGCCCAGCAGTGGGACAATAAAGGCCAAAAGAAAAAAAAACACGTGTTTAAATATTTGTATGCCAGTCCACGGCGAAACATGTAAGATCATAACTATATTAATAAGACCTTAATAATGTCATGTTTAAAAGCAAATAAATATTTTCTTCTTCTTATAAAAAACGTACACGTTTAATACGTCCAGGGTACAGCAAATAGAAACAAAAATCTAAAATAAAATAATTAAAATAAGCCGTGACAGCAAAGCTGACCAGTCCCAACTGGCGACGCCCGTTGACGAACATGACGCATAGATCGGGAATTCATTATAAGCCGGGGGGGGGCGAAGTAGTCCTGTCGCCTGAAAATAAATACATAAAATATCAGAAAGTACATTCATAAAGCCTTCTGCCGATCCTCCTTATCAAATCTGAGTATAATTTACTATATTATATTAAAATTTATTAATCATTGGATGCAGGATTGGTGGAGCAGACGAGTCCTGGCGTAGAGACCGCGTATCGGCAAGCGTAGTGTGGGACGCCCCCCAGCTGGATGGACGGACCTTAAGAAGGTGGCTGGGACAGATTGGATGCGGAAGGCGGAGGACCGGGTGTTGTGGCGTACCCTGGGAGAGGCTTATGTCCAACAGTGGACTGCAATAGGCAAAGTTGATTGATTGAATTAATCTTTATTTTATAGGCAATATGATGTAATAAAATGTGTGAGTCCATAATTTTTCTTTTATAATAATAAGTACCTGAACTTGATCAAAATCAAAATATTTTAGTTCACATAAACCTACATGGGCACTTATGAAACGTCAGAAGCTAGGTGCACTCTTCCAATTGGTCGTTCCCTATGGAGAAGAGCCGGCAAGAAACTCCACGGTTACTCTTTTAAAAATAATTGGCTTTTACATTGTTTTCAAATTACAGTTGGTACGGGAGGACAGCGTAGGACTGTCAACAAGGACCAGGTACTGAATAAAATAAAAAATGGTTTCCAGATCTAAAGTCTACAAGGCCTACAAAGTCCTCACATTTACAAAATCACTAACAGTTACCAGGGTCGTCAGATATAGTTGAAGTTTTGAAAGAAACCGATGGATATTTTCGATTAAAATTTAATGTAATTAATAGAAAATAAATCCATCGGTTTCTTACTAAACTTCAACTATATCTGACGACCCTGGTTACTTATCTCCTTGGGTGACTGTACAAATTTCATAAAAAGTTAGACCTACTTACAGTTAAACTTCCATTTTAAATATAACTGGAAACAATGCCATAGATCCATGAAAGGCCTTTGGCTAGGTCGGCGAACTGGAAGAACCCTGTTGGGTCACACGTTTCCTTCGTGTGCAATTTCCTTGATACGTAAAAACTGACATGACCTGGAAGGTACCAGGAGTTACCCATGTTAAAGACCATGCCGTTGCCTAGATCGACGTCCTTGCACAATACAGTATCTAAAAAAAGAGGTGCGAATGAGTACAGGTATACATTTTGATCGTTAATCCTTAAAAGGGGTAATAGGGATGATGACAGTAAACAAAAGTCACTAAAGTAATGCATCTATGTAATGAAATGTAAATTATGGATTGCAAAAAACGTATTTATTTTTTAATTATGAGTGAGATTATTTAATATTTTAATAAAATAAAACCACAAAATACGACAATCCGCCATGTTATGTTGAACGCCAATCAGAGCGAATTACGTCACGTTCGACTACAATGACAGCTCTTCTTAGTTTCCCTCTATAGCGAGTGGATAATTTGGTTTGTTTTCATAAATATATTAAATAAAATAGAAAGTGAAAATACAAAAATGGAACCAGGATTTACAAAGGCAACCAGCACAAATTTGCCAAGAGTCGACTTGTTGATTCTAGGAGCGTTTCTAGGGTCAAATAAAGACTTTTGTTCGTCAGAATTTAGGAATGTAAAAACATCCATGTAAGTACAAATCATACAATGAAATCACTTATAAATGAATAAACATAAGACAAAATGTTTCAAAATATTATGTATACTTTCTGTTTTTCAATATACCCTTCAATGAAACTTCTAATATTACGCTTGGAGGTAGGGTTACCATATCTCAGGATTTGTCCTGAGATTTCAGGATTTTTAGGCTGCTAACAGGATTGCGGGCAGATTTTGGAAATCTCAGGATTTATCGATTTTCAATAAAATACAGTAGATTTTTAATTAGAAAGAAACATAGAAAAACATAATTATAATTGTTTCTTCTTTGGATATATTCACAAATCAACGTAATTAACATCAACATATCTTTAGAGTTAGAATCAACATATGTGCACAAAACCAATTACTAATTTTTCCACAGAGTTTTGAATTCGTATGCGACAAAATCTCAGGACTTTGCTATGGAAATCAGGCTTTTTGTCAGGACTTTTCAATTTTCCATCTGGTAACCCTACTTGGAGGTTATATTGCAATTATTCTTTTAATATTTACCTACCAAATACATAGTTGTAATCTGAGTTGTAACATGGTTTTATTATTATTATTTTATTAGGCAATATTCCTTTTATATCACGTCTTGCAAGTTTAAGCCACTTATTTCGTATTGTTTTATCATAGGGAACGAATATAAATAACTTGTCCGGGCTTTTTATAGTTGTATTAGTACACAGAGGCACTGCACAACACCTATATGGTCTCGAACTCATATTTTAGAACTTTTAAAACACAAACAATGCAAAATTAATACTGTAGCCGTACTAGCCGTCAATGTTTACGTCGAACGTGACGTCACAAGCGACGCCATGACAGATTGAAGCGTTTTGGCGGTAATGAAAAAAATTTAAAGTATAATGTATTTTATTTCATATTGATTCCTCATTTTAAGCAGAAATTTGATATACATTGTATATAATATTTATTTCTGAACCTGAAAAACCAGTTTTTCAAAATTTGTCATCATGCCTATTGTACCCATTATTATGATCAACTTTTACTATGGGACCAATCCTGAAATCGTGAAAAAAAATCAGTTAATCCATACAAATTATGTCGAGTTATATGAATATAAACGTATGGATCAGATGATTTTTTTTTTAGGATTAAATCGATCAAGGCTAAGAAAAAAACTACTATGTCTCCCTTCATTAAAAAAAATCTTTATTAACCCATTGAAAGGACACTGAACGAGATAGAATAGAAGTCTGGGGGAGTTTAGTGTCCCACAAAGTGTTAAAGAGAACTACATTACTTAAAATTTTAATTAATTAATATAATTAAAAACAAAACAGAAGACAGATGTAGATACTGCGATATAATCAGCACTATTTGTCTCGTATACATGCACTTCACACGCACACTGGTGTAATTTGTTTTTGGTCCTTCTCGAATCACCACATTGCTAATCTAACGCTAGTAAAATAAAGTCCTCCAGACCGTATTTCGGTCTCGGCGGCCAATATCAACGGAGACTAGCCTTCGGCGCGGGAGATATTATAGTGCATAAGTGTGCGCGCAGACACAGGTGCACTCCCTCTTCCCTCACTCTTATAGTCCGATGGGACGGCAATCTGATACCACCGGAGAGAGATCAGGCGCAGGACCAACGGCTTGACTGGCCCGTTGGTCTCGTGGGTTCGATTCCCGGGTCGGGCAGTGTTATTGAGTTTTTCTATTAGGAATTTCTTAGTAACAGCCCGGAGTTTGAAAGTTGGTGGTGTGATACCCCTGTGCCTCAGAACGCTAGTATACAGGATGTAAAACGACTCATCATATAGCCGTCAACTACACATTCTGTTCATCAAACTAAGGAACATAGCACAAAAATAATTATAATTGTGCAGATAGAGGCGTGTGTGATTATAAATGTACGAAGGGATGGAGAAAAGTCCGAAGTACACAAGATGAAGAAAGAAAGTTTATTGCACAGACACAGGTTACAGTCACACACACAAGAGTTACACTAAGAAGAAGGAGTAGTAGAAATAGAATAGATAACACGAAGTTACGCAGAAATACAGTCAATATTAATCGCCGCGAAGCAATGATTTCAAATTGACAACGGTCGCGATAAGATCTTGTGAACTTACTGGCGAGGCGGTCCACACGTCGGACCGCGCTTGCGTGAGCGCAACGCAGTGATACTACCGTTGCGCACACGCAAGCGCTACCGGTTCGTGTGGCGTAAACGTAGCGAGCCCGCTGGCCGCTAGAACAAAGGACGCGTCATAGCTACGCCGGCCGGTTAGCTGATAAGTAATTATCTAGCAATACAAAATAGTTTAAACCTTGGTGAAGCTTACATTTTTTTGGCAATTCCGAGGTCGTTTGTACTTCAAATTAATCAAGGACACTTACAAGCCTAATCTGCACTCCGACAATAGAGTCCAGGTCGTGATTTCCGAGGCGGACTAGCAGTCTACTCCCAGTAATCTGGTTTAAACCCACGAAGACACATTTTGCTGCTGTGATGACGTGCCGGTGGGAGAGTAGAGTGCCTCCGCAGAAATCATCGTTTTGCAAATTCTAGAAAATATGCGTAATGTTTTACAGTCGGAACCAACGGCTTAACGTACTTTCCGAGACACGGAGGGGTCTTGGAATGTAAAGATGGTCACCCATCCATGGACCAACCGCGGCAAGCGTAGCTTAACCTGATCGATCGGTCCATGCGACTGTTATAACTTAGGAGCTTAGTATAATTAATTATCACGTAGGTTACGTAAGATTAATTTATAAGATCATAACAAATTAAACTTACGTAAGTACAGAGATGCAACCCACGGCCACTTACTCTCCAACGTAGAGGTGCCACACTGCGTCTGTGAAAAAAACAAATAGGGAAAAAAAAATTGGTTTCAGTGGAACTGTAATGATCCTATCTGGAGCGGTGGTGGTCAAGTGGTCAGGGCTGCGACTAACGAATTGTAGTTCGTAGGTCCGATCCCAGCATTGGGAACATATAGGCTGAATATGAATGTTATGTTATAATGATCCTAGCGTCATGCTCATGATCAGTCTGATACTTCAGGCGGAGACAGATTGATCAGGCACAAAAATGCCTCAGGCTTGAAGGAAGATAAGGAGTTGTCTAAAAAAATAAAAGACTGATCAAATGCTCACTACTTCCTGAGACCACCGCACTGGGTGGGGGCACTGGGGCTTTATCACCGGCGTTGGAACTGAAAATTAAAGTAGATTTGTGAATCGTTTTCTGTGTTAACATTTTGATTGAGATTTCAACTGCATATTATCCGTTTTTGCACACACTGCCTTGGACAAAATATTTTATGAGGGTGGCGGCAAGAAAACAGGATTATTATTATTACAACAGGCTCATGCCTGTTGTGTCCCGCTACAGGGAAAAGGCCTCCCTTCTGTCTTTTCATTTTTAGGGTTCCGGTTCCGTGTCTGTCTGTACGCGGTTTAGCTCAAAAACTATTAGTAGTAGAAAGTTGTAATTTGGCATGAGTATACACGTTAATGACGCCGAAAAAGTGGTAAAATAAAATTAAAAGAAAAAACATATTTTAGGGTACCTCCCCTACATCTAAAGTGGGGACGATAATTTTTTTTTCGTCCTTCCCATATTTTGGGATATCGTTGGATAGGTCTTTCAAAAATATTAGGGGTTTGGGAAGACCGTTTTTTGATTAAGTAAACCGTTCGTAACTTATCAAGCTTTAAAGTACCAATTTTTGTTAGAGTCAAGTGTCCCCCCCTCTACCAACTAAACGGTTGTAGTTAGAAATTCAAATGTCACGGCAGTAGTACCTATATATAACGAAGTTAAAAGGAAAACTATCACACTTATGTGGGCTTTACAAGTTTACGAGTAATAGTCGACCAATTGTTAGACTCGAAAGTTGCGAACAACTCCATAGAGATGTCGATAGATGGCGCTAAGCGTCAGTTGTATCGCGCTATTGTTTCATTCCTAAATAAGTTTCATAAAAAAAAACAGTTGCTACACCGGCTATGACAAGTCTTATCCAAATTTAAAAAAAAAAAAAAAAAAATTAAAACTTTCCGTGCAAAATTGTCGAATCAGGTGAGGATTTGTATAGGAAGTCAAATTAGGTAGGTAGTCATGTTTGACTTTTAGTTAGAGCATGGTACGAAACTATCAGTCAGCGAATACGACCCGCACTTGGCTGTTATAAAAACTACGGAACCCTACACTGTGCGTGGCCCGACACGCACTTGACCGGTTTTCTCTCTCCTTTGCAATTAGAACCCAATCCTTTAAGAAGGAGTTTAATTCGTTATGCCATCTGATCTCCTTCTGGAGATGGTGTGGTAAGTTTTAAATTTTTGCAGTGCGACAATGCGGTGTGATTTTCACCTGGCATATAAATAATGTTGCTAATATTTATATTTTTCATCGAATATTTCGGGACATCGCCAAGCGGTTGGTTGACTCTTCACGTAGAGGGCTGGCCTATTTTAAAAGAATCAGCATTACCATCTAACGTGGTAATGCTGCCAGCCTTTTGGGCACTTATCCCATTGACAGCGATGCGGACGAATTTTTTGATGCCCAATGAGCTCCTGCCTTTTTCTTAATTTTTTTTATTATTTACTTGTATTATAATATATATAATTTAGTGCTACCTTGTAAATTGGAAGCGCACGGCGCTAGTGCCACGCACAACATCGTCTGTGAGTACTTTTATCCTAACATCATTAACATCATTGTATCAGAAATCCCTTACAACAATAATTTAAATGAACGCACCTTGAGTAGTTTGCTACGCCTCGTATGTAATAAATATAATGGTCTATTTGTGAATATGGGATATAGTCAATCTGTACTACGAAGACAGCGCCATCTTACTGTTAATATTTGTAGGCACTTACTGAAAGAAATATTACATGTTGAATACAAAACTAAATTTGTGACATATATTGAGCAAAATCGAATTCTTACTACCCTAAAAGCTGACCAATCAACTCAAACTTGTACGAGTAACATACCTGGCGACGTTGTTATTATTGCCTGTGACAAATTCACTCAAACTAGTGACATTCCTGATGACAATATATTAGTCAGTATAAAAGCATTGATTTAAGTAAATTTTATGTACCTAACATCCTTGAATGCTGTGCAATAGAATTAATAATACATAATTTAATAGTGATTTGCATCTACAGGCCACCCAAAATTAAAAATGACTGTTTAGAACTATTGTTTGCTAACTTGGATGGTATTTTACGAACGTGTAGCCTCGGTGATGTAAAGAAAGTGGTTATTTGTCACCACAAATAACCACTTTCTTTACATCACCATACCAGCAGCTATTAGAAATAAAGAGTGTCTGGGATCCTCTAAGAGGTCTTTGTTTAAATTCCTTTTAGATAGATGTTATTACTCCATCACTGAGTTTATTACTGATAAACAGAGGTATGACGATTGCGGCATGCAAATCAAACATTTATGATTTTATATAATTTAATATATTTGACATGCTTTTTCTTTTTAGATGTAATCCATTGACATGCCTTTAATATTACATATTGTACCTTATTATTATTATTAATTGCTTATTTATGTTAATCTTGTACGCCATATATTGGCAAAACATAGTGCACATATCTTAGACTATATAATATCTGTAACCATACCTATGTTTAACAAAATAAATGATGAAAAAAACTTAAGAGGTGTCAAGGGACACCCGGATGGAACGAAGTTCCTTTCTATAGACAGAGAGAAACGCGCGCACGCCGCACGGCTTACAACTATAGCAAAAAGTGTCGTTACAACTTTTGGTCTTAATTTTTTCCGTCTAGCCCCCTTTCGCAACGCGCGATAAGGAACTTCGTTCCAAAAATTGTAATTGTGTCTAATATTATACTCACATGTTTCCAGGAACAGGTCTGTTATTAGGTCTCGTGGAAACAGGATTAACAGACTGCGCAGACGAATTTATAACTGGTCCCTTATTGGTGTTGATGTTAGTTTTAACCCCTGTATCTGTTTCTCTCTCTGGTAATAGCGTATTACAGATGATTATTCCATTACATCTTATCGTCTGCAGACTAGGGAATCTATCATTCGTATCGTATTGAACGGAGATACGCAATGTTGTTGGGACACCAGGCCGAATTAGCATGTCCTCGTCCTCGATCCTAAAGATCTTGGAGTTTTGTGTGTTTGCCTCTGACGTCTTGTGCAGCGATAAAATTTAAAAAATACAGGCTTTGTCTTTATAATACTAGCGAGACGTGCTTTTTTCAGATGGATTGGATTGTAATCTACCGATGTGGCGACATGTTGTCAAAACATTGAAATTTCTGTACTATGTAGGTGTCTAAGTTAAATATTCATGTATTATTTGTACGTATGAACACATCACTTAACATCTACAGCATCTATCTACATATATCAGTGGACTGCGATAGGCTTTTTTTTTTTTTTTCAGGGTGGGAAATCATCAAATGACTCCTCCCGCTCTGGGTGGATCAGAAGGGAGTGTCAGACTCTTACTGACTAAAACCCACCCGTGTTCCTTCCTTAGCCCTTTATGTTCCAGGGCAGCGGCAGCAACCTTTCGGACGATCCCGCTACACTGCGATAGGCTGAATAATTATTGATTGCATTGCGTGATTGATTGTTTGATTAATAACATCTGACTAGTAATCCCCGAAGGGGTTAGGCAGAGGTGCACCAATAGTACACCCACAAAGCACATGTTAATTTAATAATACGCAGTGTGTTGTTTATCATAGACTAACAAGTTTATTAGGAGAGCAAGTTTTACATAGATGGCGTTAATAGTTATATAAAGAGTTTGATTATGTTATAAAATTAACACCTCCACTTAATAAAACCAATAAAAAATCCAAAAACAACTCAATTCCGAAAATTGCGAAACAGGTGACATGCCAAGTTTTTCTGTGAAATATTTATACTTGACAGATCCCAAGCTTTTTGATAAAATAGTCAAGTGTCGTTTAACCTAGACTAACGAGTTTATTGGGAAAGCAAGTTTTACATAGATGGCGTTAGTAGTCATATATACGGAGTTTGATTATGTTATAAACAGCACACACACACAACACACAGCAAAATAACCAAAAAATAAATTCTCTAAATGATGGCGAACACCGCACCCAAATTCATTATTTAGTTTGAAGAACTAAGTGGATTAAACATACAAACAATGAAAAGCCACTTTGTTTTATACTATTTATAAATCTGACAAAACCAGACAGAGTGACGGAGGAAAATGTGTAACTTGCCTTTCAAGGCAAGTTACACATTTTAACTTATAAATACTAATATTATTAATTATACTAATATTATATAGAGGTAAAATTTGTTTGTAAGTTTGTATATAGGGGGTAATATCTGGGACTACCAATTAGATTTGAAAAAATATTTTTGCATTTGATTGCACAAATCTTGAGGAAGGCTATAGGCTATTTACCATCACGCTAAGATCCTTAAGTGCCGAGCAAAAAAATAAAAGGCAGAATATTCTGCCTTTTATCTTGTTGCTCAAATGAGTAAATAAGAATATTCACAACTAATAACAGTAATTAAATGGATGATAATAGTATTATGTAAAATAATAGTAGTGATATAATACTCATTCGCAAGCTTGCTTGCAGGCAGAATACAGTGACGTTAAAGTTTGAAGATCTTACATTTTGTAATAATAAATAACCATGAATTTCTGCAAATAAATGTTAAAGATGTGATTCTAAACAGTTTTAATTCACGGCTATATGAATAAATATATTTTATCAACTTTCTTGTCGACATAAAAATTAATCTTACCAGAAGCTTAAGTGCTTGGCTATCCAGCACGATGTCGAGCCACAGCGAGTGAAGAAGAAAGTCTGTGGACAGGTTGAGGACTCCTGACCACCAGCCGGGCTCTGGTCCTGGCGGGTCGTATCTGAACACGGTGGGACGCGTGGACCTGCGAGTCCTGACCAAGTGTGGGTGCAGCTAACAACGCCAGGAAAGTGCACAGTGCTGCGATCTGTTCATTAGAAAGCCGATGGTTGAAAAAAACCTAGAAAGTTGAGGTTCTGGCCAGGATTTACCTGTAAAAATGCAAACTGGTAAATTGTGCTTACCAGTTTATATTCAATATTTTACAGAAAATTCCTTTCGTATTAATATTATTACTGTTTAGGTAAATCGATTTTAGATCAAGTAGAGAGCGCCAGCAGTGCCATTCAACGTGGCAATGCTGCCGTTCTTTTGGGCACTTTTCTTGTTGATAGTGATGCGGACAAACTTTTACATTGGGTCCTTCCTCCTTCGTTTTTAGGGTTCCGTAGTCAACTAGGTACCCTTATAGTTTCGCCATGTCTGTCTGTCCGTCCTCGCTTAATCTCTGTGACCGTTAGCACTAGAAAGCTAAAATTTGGTACCAATATGTATATCAATCACGACGACAAAGTGGTAAAATAAAAATTGAAAAAAAATGTTTTATTAGGGTAGCCCCCCTATATGTAAAGTGGGAAGTGATTTTTTTTAAATTTCAACCCTAACGTGTGATATATTGTTGGAAAGGTATTTAAAAATATAATAATAATTTTGGAAATAATCGCTCCAAAAGTAAAAAACAATGTGTCCCCCCCCTCTAGCTTTTGAACCATAAGCTTAGAAAATATGAAAAAAATCTGAAAAGTAGAACTTTATAAGGACTTTTTAGGAAAATTATTTTGAACTTGATGGAAACAACAGTTTTTGTACAAAAAAGACAAAAAGTTGTACAAAATAATTTCTGGACTAAGTTTGTAGTATAATCGTATATGCAACCATTTTTTTTAGCTTCGTTTAGATACATATTTTATTATCCTGAACGTATCTTTTTTCAAACAATAAAAGAATTATTAAAATCGGTTCTCGCAATCCAAAATTACCATCGAAAACTTCTTGCACGTCCATGTCTTAATTAGTAACCCAATTCCCCGAGAGATGGCGCTGTAGATACTTATTACATTGGGTCGGGTATTATCGAATTGTTCGGTTGGTCTCTCCTTGTTTTAATTATCACCGTCCTTTGTGGGCCCGTTTTTAGTGTTCCGTAATTATTAGAGTTCCGTAACAAAAAGCTTTTTTTAAGTTGGGTTACTACTATGTTCGCGCTCCAGCAGCGCTCCGCGCTCCTGCAACTGCTCCAGTGGATACGTCGCGCGCACTTCTACATGCGCTCCCCTTTGACACACTGCGCTCCCCTTTGTGTTCGCGCTAAAAACCGTCACGAGTCAGAGCGCTTGCCGCGGAGCGTGCAATGTTGCACGCTCCGTGATCGCGCACGTACCCACTACCGGGAGCAGTTGCAGTAGCGCGGAGCGCTGCTGGAGCGCGAACATAATGGATACCCACCTTTAAACCCATAAGTGGGAACACTTATTGTGACGGACGGGAAACTACGGAACCCTACACTGAGCGTGGCCCGACACTCTCTTGGCCGGTTTTTTTTTATATATACATGTATACACATTATTGTTTTCAATTATGTCTATAAACTACTACTATATGCTTATAAATTATGTCTATACACAAGCTGTTGTTTTGCATCCTCGTCAAATTTCAGGAGACATACATAATCAAATAAAATTACGATCCCTGGAGAATAATCAATACATATTTGTTTTTTTAGTTATTTAAGTTTGACAGTATTTCAGAATACACCACTTTCAAAGAACAGAATCGCGTTATGGTATCGCATAAGCGGCCGCGTTTTTATGTGTGTGTAAAAAGCAAGTTACAGTGCGGGGTATTTAATAAGTCTAGAGGTAAGGAAAAACAAAAAAAGTACTTAAGAGAGGCGACTACTTACCCTGGATGATCCTGGCCGTTTAATAATCAATAACATATCTTGTAGCGCATAAATAACATACCGGTACACAACACTGACTGTTGCGTACATCATTTTAAAAACACTCATTTTATTAAAGTTGTCAAAAAGAAAAGGCCCTTTTTGACATTTGAGAATGCGTTCTTGACACCTGTTAGTTTCATACAAACGAATACGTGTTTTGCGAATTTGATCTTTATTAACTACTAGAACTGTCAATGTCAAAACGGGCCTTTTGTCTGCCAATGTCAAACGCTATGCGTGCCGGATACTATGTGAATGATAAAAGAATCTTTTCGATATCTTAGAGGTCAACCAACGAGTGCCCAATAACTGAGGATTCTGTCGTGTTTAGATACAACTTGTTTTTTAATCAATTCCAAAGGTGACATCAGAAGATCCTTTACCTGTTTCACAAAATAGTCGAAGCATAGTCCAACTTGCATCTAAACAGGTTTTGAGGTCTAATGGTCTCCAACGCAATTCTGAAACTGTGAAGACTGCAGAGAGCGATGGCATTTCATCATCATCATTTAAGCCGACGTTCACTGCTAATAAAAAGTAGGTATTTGCTACGAGGTCTGTCTGGGAACGACGAAACTATAGTATTTAGAATATTAATGCATTATGTTCGTGTTTATTTAAATATAATAATTTATTGTAATATTCTGTGTCTCGTAATGTTAATTACTTTGCATACTGTAGCATTAGCAAATGCTACATTATAATCTTATCACTTTTTGACCAGAAATGGTTTTTTCTTCAAATTCGTTTGAATTATGGATCTAAAAGTGTCATGCCTTTTCTCCTACCGATATTTTTCATTGGAAGGATTTTTTACAAGCTTTATATCTTGTTATCGTCGTATTTTATTTTATATAAAAAATTAAAACGTGTTCTAGCGAAGATTTACATATTTTGAAATGAAAACTTCTTTAGCGGCATTGTGCACTTTTTTGTGATGGGTACAACGTCAGGACACGTGACCTGCACTCTAATTGCGTAACACACGATCAATCGTAATCTGAATCAATTTGAAGCAAATTGCTAATCCATTGCTTCATAAGTTCGAAAAATTTGTCTGCTCAACACGGAAATAACGCAATGAATGTTGTTGAACTGTCAAAATGAAACCGATTCCGATTGATTGTGTGTTACGCAATTAGGGTGCTGATCGAAAATTCGTAAGACGGAAAGAGAGTTTTTTTTTATGGGTAAAAAAGGTTAAACTCGCGTTAGGACCCGTGACCTGTTCGAAAATTCGTAAGACGGAGGGAGAGCAGACCGCATTCCAAAATATCAAAACGACACAACGTTAATATTCAAGTTTTCACTTCTGCCGGCACTCCCTGAGTGCAACCCGTTTTTTTATTTCGCTACAATACCTATTATTTACCTACCTTACCTACAATACCTTTCCCAGCAGTGGGACATTAATAGCTAATAAAAATATCTACTATTGTATAGAAGGCAAGAAGTGAAGTTCCTCTAACTGAACAGACAGCTGTGCTGCTGGGAAGTTTGTTGCCAGCGAAAGTACTAGGAAGTGGTGAAGGGCGGGCGTTTTGGGAGACTGTCTTGTGTAATTTTGACTTTCGAAAATTGCTGATCCTCAGCTTAATTTGAATAAATGACTTTGATTTTGACTTTAATTCTTTGACAGTTTACCGCAAATTCAAAAAGCCAATAGCTAAAAACAGTCCCCTAAAACGCCCGCCATTCACCATTTCATAGTGTTTTAGCTGGTAAGAAGAAGTGGCCCCATAAACTCCCCAGCAGCACAGCTGTCTGTTCAGTTAGAAAAACTTGGGTCTATACAAAGGGATGCAAAGTAATTTATATTATGAAACTGAGAACATTACATTAAACTATTTGCCAAATTTATTGATACTTTCATTACCTATGTTACTTAACATCACTGAATTCAACACCGTTAAACCTACACACAATGTGTGAGAGTGATTGTCACACCATCGAACAGCTTATGAAAAACCGGCCAAGTGCGAGTCGGACTCGCGCACGAAGGGTTCCGTACCATTATCTATAAAAATCACGTCTGTTGTATGGGAGCCCCCCTTAAATATTTATTTTATTTTGTATTTAGTATTTTTTATAAAAATATATAATATTTTGAAATACATAATTTGTGAAAATTTCAACTGTCTAGCTATCGCGGTTCTTGAGATACAGCCTGGTGACAGACAGACGGACGGACAGTCAGAGGGACGGACAGACGAACGGACAGACAACGAAGTCTTAGTAATAGGGTCCCGTTTTTACCCTTTGGGTACGGAACCCTAAAAAGTATATTATGAATGATCTGCAAACAAAACACTACACATTTATTTATTTTTGGTTCCGAGTCTAATATACATGTCGCAGCCGACAGCAGCAACCGGCGAGCGCTACTTCTAAGTTAGATTTCTCACCGACTAATTCCGATTTGCTAACTGCCCACATGTAAGTAGTTAGGTGTGGGCAATGGCCGTTAAGCCATTTGACTGCTAAATATTTATTTATTTACCCATTTAAATATTTCTTATACTTACCAATTTTTATTTAGTTTACGGCTCAGTTTTACTGCCAAACTTGAAAATAAACATCAATTTGTTAAAAATTACAAATTGATGTTTAATAACAAGTTCTTTAATTTTTTTTTTTTTTAATAAAAATATTTTATTAACAAATTTACTAAAACTACAATATACATCCGCCGCTTTAAGTCAGTGCCAATTTAAATGTCTGGGCTCTAGGGAAGTAAGTAGTCAAACGTTATTTATTGATTATAGCTGTTTGATTGAATGCCTGAATATCATTCAGGCCGCTGCCGCTGCTTCAACGGCACTGTTGAGTAAAAAGGCTAGGCTGATAACTGAAAAGCTAATAAAGCTAGTTGCCGGCGACATACACACAGTCACAATCCTTTAATGTAATGTACATCTCACCTGCAAATAAACCCAACATTCATACTATTTTCATTTAACAAGTATAATTAACAAGCTCACCAGTCACAAACGTTAAGCGAATTAAGTCTGCCGCCGCCGCGGGTAAAAAGAAAATTAAACTGTTGCCCACAGTTGCCTCGTTGGTGGGGGCTTTAAGCCAGTATAAGCCCGCTCCGACGACTCGAAATCAGCAGTAAGCAGCTAAAACGAGGTGACGAAGCTGTGTGCAATAATTCGCACTGGCTGACTGGTTATGTTTACAGGTTGTGTCTGGCAGTCCTTTAAATGTTCGATAAGCTCGAGGGCATTTGTTTTTAAGGTTCCGAACCTCGAAAGGAAAAAACGGAACCCTTATAGGATCACTTTGTTGTCCGTCCGTCCGTCTGTCTGTCAAGACCCTTTTTCTCAGGAAGGCGTGGAGGTATCAAGCTGGAAGTTATATTAAATACTTAAGTCTACTGACCCTTGGAGCTGTGAAAAAATCAAACTTCTAAGCCAACGCAATCAAAAGATACAGGCATTTATGCCGCAAATTTCCGCAAATTTTCGACACTCGCAAGGGAATCAAAACCTACAGGGTGAACAGGGCGTTCCCGAGAACTCAGAATCTTGAAATTTGGTACGGAGCAACGTCTTATAGCACAGATAAAGGAAAAATTGCGAAAACCGTAAATTTTTAATTATGATGTAACTAAAAATTTACGGTTTTCGCAATGTAATAAAAATATTTTAATAATTTTAGAAAGAAAGAAAGAAAAGAAAGAAAAAGCATTTATTTGCGGCAAACATGACGCATAAAAAAAAAGGACATAAACACACAAAAAATAACAAGTTGGGGGTAAACATGCGTCACATTCACGCAAAACGGCCATCGCTCAGCATAATGCTAAGACCCTATACGGGACAGAGCCCCAGCGCTGGTTTTCAGCGGCAGCCGGCGCTGACGTGATGACGTTAACCAGTGCAGCATGCAATTATAAATAAATAAATAAAACAACAATCAAAACAAGAAATAAAATAAACCATTGCAACATATGATTCGACACAAACAAAAAACAACAATCAAAGCATGAAATAAAATGAAATATACTTAAGTACATTATAAAAAAGAGATGGTGAAAACATGAAACATGGTAACATTCCGGGCAACGAATCTTGCGCCGCCGGGTATTATTAGTAATCTGTGCGCGTTCGCAGCTGTCAAAATGCTATGCTTAGATTTGACGTTTTGACATCTTGAACGTAGGTAAACAAAGACTACAACAAAGGAACGAAATAATTAGCACTAGTATGGCTCATTATTAATCAATAGATGATTTTAAACTTACTACCTACAGGCTTGTACGGAACCCTCGGTGCGCAAGTCCGACTCACACTTGGCCGGTTTTTAGGGTTCCGTAGCCAAATGGCAACGGAACCCTTATGGATTCGCCATGTCTGTCTGTCTGTCTGTCTGTCTGTCTGTCTGTCTGTCCGTCCGTATGTCACAGCCGCTTTTTTCCGAAACTATATGAGCTATACTGTTGAAACTTGGTAAGTAGATGTATTCTGTGAACCGCATTAAGATTTTCACACAAAAATAGAAAAAAAACAATAAATTTTGGGGGTCCCCATACTTAGAACTGAAACTCAAAATTTTTTTTTTCATCAAACCCATACGTATGGGGTATCTATGGATAGGTCTTCAAAAATGATATTGAGGTTTCTAATATAATTTTTTTCTAAACTGAATAGTTTGCGCGAGAGACACTTCCAAAGTGGTAAAATGTGTGTCCCCCCCCCCTGTAACTTCTAAAATAAGAGAATGATAAAACTAAAAAAAATATATGATGTACATTACCATATAAACTTCCACCGAAAATTGGTTTGAACGAGATCTAGTGAGTAGTTTTTTTTTAATACGTCATAAATCGTAACGTAACGGAACCCTTCATGGGCGAGTCCGACTCGCACTTGGCCGGTTTTTTTTAATTTGGTGGTGAGATTCAACAACAAATGTTCCTCTCGGGTGTTCTTTTGTTTTTATACTGTTTTGTTTTGCCTTTGTAGTTCTTCTGATAAAAGTGGGTTTTCTTGCGAGTTACCTATGTCATTCCGGTCGTGTCGGAATACCGTCCCATCGGACTATGAGGGCAAGGGAAAAGAAAGTGCACCCGACATGGCGTTTTCGAACAGTCAGTTAGGGAAGACCTTATGCTTACTGGGTGGCAGGGACAGCGACGCACAACCTGCACCCTAATTGCGTAACACACGACCAATCGGAATCTGAATCATTTTGAAGCAAATTGCTAATCCATTGCTTCATAAGTTCGAAAAATTTGTCTGCTCAACACGTAAATAACGCAATGAATGTTGTTGAACTGTCAAAATGAAACCGATTCAGATTGATCGTGTGTTACGCAATTAGGGTGCTGTTACATGGATTCAGTACATAATTTTGAACACCGCTGCGTCAAAATTTTTCTAGAGTTATTAAAAAAAAATAATTGGTGTTCCATACATTTTCACCACGTAAGTATTGCACTTATCTATGAAACAGCTTTTTTATTACCGACATAAAATATCTACGCTAGGGTTACCGCTGCCCTGGAACATAAAGGGCTAAGGAAGGAACACGGGTGGGTTTTATTCACAGAAATCTTAATAATAAGGCAATAGAAGTCGCATAGACGCGTGACCTTGTCGCCGCGCTTATGGGTTGGAGGACACAAGTGCACGCGGAGCGTTTGTTGCGGTTTCTTGTGTTATTTGAGACGCGGAGAGGTAAACATGGTGTTTTGCAGCATATCCAACTACGGAAACTCGTCCAAAACTTGTAACTTAACAAATAAAGGAATAACATTTCATATGTAAGTACTTAATTTTTGAAATATTGTCGTTTTTTAGCAAATATAGACAAATCAAATATTTTCACTATCACTACTACGATTTATCACAAAAAACGATTTTTTTGTCAAATCAATAACCATTAACGCTTAAGCTTATTCATGTCTACTATTACTACTGCTAAAAGCAGCAATGAAATTATAGTCATACGCAATAAACAAAAATCGCCGTTTGCGTAAATTCTAGGTACAAGCCGCATGAGTTGGCCGCAATTTAGTGACGTGCTACTACTATTCTGTATCGATAATTATTTACGTTCAGCTTAATATTTCGTTTTACCAAATTGGAATGTATCATGTTTTTTTTTTAATATTTAAATATGAGATGTACCTTTTTCATTTTCAGTTTTCACTCTGTTTGTTTTCTTTCTATCTATGGTGCGTTTGTTTAGGTGATTAAAAAAAGGTAAACAATCTTGGTATGTCTTTTTATCTAAAAGTTGTTTAAAAATTGTATCTAAAAATGTTTACAATTAGGTATTTACCTAAATTAATGTTAGGTAATAAACTAAATTTAATTATCCTTCGTATGTATTATATACGACTACTTTAATATAAAAAGACATACCAAGATTGTTTACCTTTTTTTAGTCACCTAAACAAACGCACCATAAATAGTTTACAAACCAATTTTTGTAACGATTAACTATTAATTCGTATTTTTAAACTACTTTCTCATTCAGAAAATTAATAGGAGGAAGGCTTATTATTGTTATGTACGTGGGTAAGTTAAAAAGCAGTCTGCGTTGAGTATCCTTTTATATAATACAAGGACGTTTTCAAGATTTATCAAATGCTTTTTTCATGTCAAAATAATTAAGTATACAAAGTTTTATATTGTAAAGATAATCATTACAGAATTTAAATAATTTGTATGCATCTGTTTACTTTATCCAATGCTTTTATTACAGGTTCCCAAAAGATCCAGATATTAAAGACAAATGTATATCTGCTACTGGAAAAAGAAATTGGTTCCCGACAAACAATAGCAGAATTTGTTCTGTTCATTTCATAAATGAACAATTTAACTCGTCGACAAAAAGACGGACTTTGGTTAAATCAGCTGTACCAACAGTTGACGTATGGCAATTCATTGTTTATTATATACAAACACTTATTGTTTTATTGTATTCCATTTCCTCATAAATAAATCGTCTAAAAGGGCGTTGACGAAAGAAATACTTTCAATAAAATTAATTATGTATTGTTGCTGGACTCCTTGGAGATTATTAACACTCAACGGAAAAATATAATTTATCGATATCAGCTCGTAATAGTTTGCACTGCACTATTCTTAAGTGAGAGTGAGCACGCAATATCATTTTATGCTTTTCGCACACGTTTCTTATTGGCTGCAGGAGTCGCGCCCCCTGACATTATGCGTTTATCAAAAATATTGCGTAATGTCATCGAATAAAGTTTTATTTTGTAGCAGCAATGCAAAGTGCATTTGTAGGTGTAATTGTGTATCTATTTTTTGTTTATGTAGTAGTAGCTGTGACCCGGCGACACTCGTCCCGATATAAAATTTAGTACTATAGCATTTCTATTGCCTTATTATTAAGATTTCTGTGGTTTTATTAGTCAGTAAGAGTCTGACACTCCCTTTCGCTCCACCCAGAGTGGGCCATTTGATGATTTCCCATCCTCAAAAAAAAAAAAAGGGTGTCTAGAATCATGTGCTGAATTCATGGTTACAGTTTGCGCGTCGATGCCCCTGCCACCGTGTAGGTAAAGATAACTAGTTTTACCCCGCGGCTTTGACCGCGTGGAGGTCGGAAATTATTTCACGGGGACGAAGTAACAGGGTTTAAAAGTATCCTCTGTCCTAACATATGTCAGGAACTATTCATAAATATGCCTTTCATCCAAATCCGTTCAGTAACGGCTGTAAAAGATTTCTGTGCCATAGGCTTCTACTCCGTTCACCTTTTATGCCCTGTTTAAACCAGGATTAACATGTAGGATATTTACACTTACGTAATGCACTTAGGCTTTTTTTCAATAATCATTTTTTTTTTAATACTTTTTATCCCGATATTCCCACGGGATCAAAACTTATACGGGTGAAACCACGAGGCGCAGCTAGTATAGTATAAGTAGTAGTAAACTGCCTCGTTGGTCTCGTGGTTGCCAGCGCGACTGCTGAGCGTGGCGTCCTAGATTTGATTCCCGGGTCGGGCAAAGTGTTATTGAGTTTTACATTAGGAATTTCTTTGTAACAGTCCGGAGTTTGTAAGTTGCCGGTTTAGTACCCCCGTGCCTCGGAAAGCACGTAAAAGCCGTTGGTCCTGCGCCTGATCTCTCCCCGGTTGTGTCGGATTGCCGATCCATCGGACTATGAGAGTAAAGGAAAAGAGAGTGCACCTGTGTTTGCGCACACACTTGTACACTATAATATCTCCTGCGTACCTGGCTAATCTCCGTTGAGATTGGCCACCGTGACTAAAATTGGTCGGGACGCTATTATAGTGTAAGTATGGATTTTATCGAATCAATAGCTAAGAACGTCAAAACAGAACATAAATCACCTAAATTGCATTCGCGATTTATTTGGCAACAATGTAAACAAATATGAGTTTATGGAAAAATAACTTTAATTCCTACACAAATAAAGTTCAGTTTACGCTACAACTTCAAACTTACCTCTGAAATCAACTTAATTACCATTAAAATAAAGCTGATATTTGTTTAACTTGAAATAACATCAATTTGAAACATAAGTTTGAATGTATCAATTTGAAACAGTAGGTAAACTGCATGGATGATGGCCTATCCTCGCTACACAAGTCTGTATGACGAACAAATGTCTATCAACAATTTTAGACTAAACGAAGGATGCTGTGGCAAATTGGAAGGGGCCTTTGTCCCAATCACTCTGACTTTATTGACTGAAGCACGTTTGCCTCCAACCATAGACAAAGAGCCAAACGGAAAACAGTACCTACCCCAGCACTTTGAATCTATGAAACGGTATAGAAACGTGTTTCTCAGTTTTGTGGAATACAGACCATAGACGTAGTGGAATACAGAATACGGAAAACCTTATCAAATTCCAAAGAATCGGTAAAATTAATATATCAATTAATTTAAGTGGTACTAAAAAAGTAATTAGCTATCAGTTTCTAACAAATTCTTGACCAGGTTCGAAATGATGTATATCATTGGAGAAAACCTGAATATTATCTACGTACATAGATCTTCGAGTTCCTCATGGTGGTCAGTTTCTTATCTGCACTCTAATGGCGTAACACAATATCAATCACAATCTGAATTATTTCTAAGGATATTGTTAATCCATTGCTTCAAATGTTCGAAATATTGTCTGCTCAACAACATGAATAATGCAATGAAGGTGGGTTCAAACTCAGCAAGTAACAATTAAGCAAGTAACAATGTGACTTTTTCAAAGTTTTACGTACTTTCTACGTTGGTTACTTTTTTTTAGACATCACTGACTGACGGTGAAGAGAAACATCGTGTGGAAACCCTGAACTTCGGTCTGAAATCCCCAACCCGCACTGAGCCAGTGTGGTGATCAAGCTCATTCCTTCCTTCCTTTCCTTTTCTTCCATTAAAGAAAGGATTACATGGTGATATTTGTGATTTTTTTCAAATGTGTCGTCCCACTCACTGGCGAACGATAGCAAGAAAGACTGAAGCTGTGGCGAGACAGTGCTTCCTTACCCAAACCATTTGTTCCACCCGCTGAAGACCTCCCACCTGGACAAAAGTTACCTTGGTAACCTGGAAGTCTTTAAACAGACTCCGGACCCAGGTTGGCTGAAGCAAGGAAAACCGATTCATAGACGACTCCGCCATGGAGTGTAAATGTGGTGCTGTTCCAGAAACGATGGGACACTTAATAACGATGGTGATGGCGTCAAACAAGTAGCCGAATTCTGGGCCGAGTCCATTTAGATTGCTATCGACACGCTAAGAAGTAGATGGTGTTATTGGGTTATAAACAGCTTTCCTAGGTTTAAAGGTAAGCACTTACGACAAAGTTAGAAAAAAAAAACATAGTGTCTATAAACTAATCTAGTGTAGAGGCGCTACAACGAGACTTAGGCGCGGGCGCAGTTTATATTCGCACGGCTCTGCTACCTTCAATTCCTGTTTAGATGCATGTTTATGGTTATATATGTATGTGAAACAGGTCCATGTTGTGACCGCACATTTAAAATTTATTAAAAAAAAAAAACGGGACTACAAAGTGAAAAATAACTTTAATTTCGGAAGTCGGTGTCGTTGGGTTCGCATTTTCGTTGTTTGCCACCGACTTCCGAAATTAAAGTTATTTTTCACTTTGTAGTGTCTATTGGAAGTAGGTTTTTTTTTTTTTTTCGAAAAGTTTTAATTTTTCACTTTTAAGTTGTAATTTTTATATAAATAATCCTGGCTGCAGCATCAGGCCAGACTTATGTCAACATTGCATTGAACTTAAAATTTAGTCCTGTTTAAAATGAGCCCAAACACGACTACGGTGCTGTAATTTCAAGGTTTGTACTTTTTCTGATGCTCCTGGCTTCAGCATCAGGTCTCTATGTACTTCGGTGTTCCTCATTAACAGTACGTTTATCCACACATCGAGCCCTTTTTAATGAACCTAAACACGATATATCTGCTGTTAGTTGTCGAGGAGTTAGGTACTCTGCAGACTATCTTGACTGCAGTATCAGGTCATGACTTGATGATCATGAGACCAAATGTGGCAAATGCCCTATCAAACATCAAAACAATTTACTAAAACAATCCTTGCCTCTTCGAGTAACTTCTTACTGGGAGTTGTACCTTCCATCATCAGCCCAGCTACCTGAGATGGTGACAACCATACGCAAATACACAAGATACTTCATAAAATATGCGAAAAACAATAAGTGAGCCTATAAAATTTGAGGGTTGCCCTCAATTTCTCTAAGATCCCATCATCACATCCTAACTTGGTGACAGTGGAACTACCTCAAAACTATCTACTTTCGAACAAAAAAAGAATTTTGAAAATCCTTCGACAATTGGCGAAGTATTCGATGAACAAACATACAAAAAAAAACCTACAATCATCGGTGAAAACAAGTTGCATCGAAATACGACGGAATCCTCAGTCACAGTATAATAAAGTAAGCAGTATTACGTCTTCATACAAATCGGCTGAAAGGACGCGCTTCGAAATCTCGGTATGTTTACCAAAAGAGATAAGAAACCAGTGGCTGCAGTCTTGACATTCATAGCGATCGCTTTACGACCGAATTCGGTCGCAAAGTTCCGGATTGATAGGTGTAATGTATGAAATTTAATTTGATAAATAAACTGTATGTTTCCTATTAATTTAATTAAATTTAATTCGAAAACATCCATCGTTTTTTTACTAAACTTTAACTAGGTATATCCGAAGACCCTGGTTACTTATCTGTATTCAACAGACGCGCGTGCGCCGCAGTTTCGTAAGGACGCGGACTGTGCGAGACGCTCCCACACATTTATTTACGTGAAATATGGCACGAAGTTATCGACTGTATTTTTCAGTATATGGATGTTTGAATTCATCAATATCGAAACCAGAAAATACATTTTTCAGTCGGCAAGGCAAGGCTATAAAAATAACATTATATTTTGGTTTTGTCGAGGCTTGCGGCTAAGCAATAACAGCCGCATGAGTCGATCGATCAGGTTAAGCTACGCTTGCCGCGGTTGGGCCGTGGATGGGTGACCACCTTACATACCAAGACCCCTCTGTGCCTCGGAAAGCACGTTAAGCCGTTGGTCCCGGCTGTCATTCGTGGATCTTTGACAGTCGTTATGGATCGTCAGTAGCCCGAAAGTCTGACAACCAGTCTTACCAAGGGGTATTACCCAGTAAATGGGTTATGGAGGTTATAAAAAGTCAGACAATCCGAATGGCTTCAGCCGTGTGCCGAGATGATTTAGCAAACAAACCTTCCACCGCAAGCCTTCGGATTTGTGAAAAACATTTTAATGGATATACTAACTCAACAAATCGCAAGCTTTAAAAAAAAAAATGCTCTCCCATCATTACATTTGTCGGACTTATAAAGTAAGTTACAGTTACAACCCAAGACAACAACAACAACACTCAATGGATAAACTTGCAGCAGAGTTGCCCACTGGCAACTCTGCTGCAAGTTTATCCATTGAGCGGCCGTAGGTAATTATTTCAAGGACAGTGGCGAGACTTAATACTGCTTAGATTATTATACTGTGCCTCAGTTGTCCTGTCAATGACATTTGTGAAGAATTTTTGTTACTCACATAGTAATCGTCACGCATAGCGTTCGTTGCCATCGCTAATCATTCTCATTTATTAGTCTTGTGTGAAAAGCCAAAACTGTAGTGTTGTTATTAGTACCGGGATTATTCCTTTACAAATGGTAAGAATAACAAGTTTTTTTAGTTTCTGTATCTAACAAATTGAGAGTTTTTGTTATAGTGTAGCTGAATGTCAGGGTTGTGAACCGGTCTGTTATTTATATGGCGGCGCAGTAAGTGGAACCGTCTACTGCGCTTATGTATTTCTAGAGACCCGTGCTAGACCGAAAACGAAAAACTGGCGCGCTAAACGAGACACTGGCGCCGATTCCCTTGTTCACAAACTAAACTAAATTTAAGTCCAGTGCATCTTTTTCTTTCTATATCATTAAGAAAAGGACAGAAGATAAATATTAAATATAGTCCTGTCAAATTAGTCAGCACCTGACGTAAATTGACGTACTTTTAGTAGCCATGTTTTTAATCACGTGTAATTTGTCTATGGAGTATCTTAATTTGACAGGACTAAACTAATATTTATCTTCTGTCCATTTCTTAGTAAAATAGAAAGAAAAAGATGGACCGAACTTAAATTTAGTTTAGTTAATCGGCGCCACTGTCACTGACACTAGGAGGGTTACGAGTATCATGTAGATTGGAGATATACATATGTAATCCGGTGAGAAGTTTGCGTTATTTTTCGATACTGAATCATCTTGTTCGCTTTTTAAGCGTATTCTACGAAGGCAGCTAAGTTAAGTAAGTAAACTAAGTTTCGAAGTGTTTGTGGTGTGTTTTTGTTTGCGTATTCTGAATAAAAACTGGAAAGGACAAATAACCAGTTTTTTATGTACCCACTTATTTTACTTTTTATGACATTTCGTATTTTTTTGTAATCTTTCAAACCTAATTTAATTTTATATTACTAATTGTGTTGTAATTAAATTGAGTATGATTGTTATTTTAAACAATCGTTATGTTAAAATATTTGTATGCTGTAATAGCAAAACATGGCGACCTACTTATATAAATATGTAATGCAAGAACCTAATGTACCTATGTTTGACAAATAAAATTCTGATTCTGATTCTGATTCTTTATTTTTATAGGCAAATCTTGGCCAGGACTTGTTCTTTCTAGGTTTTTTGTTCAACCATCGGTTTTATAATGAACAGATCACAGCACTGTGCAGTTTCCTGGCGTTGTTAGCTGCACCCACACTCGGGCAGGAATCGCCGGTCCTCGCGCCAGAATCGCCATGTCCCACCGTGTTCACATACGCCCCGCCCGGACCAGAGCCTGGCTGGTGGACAGGTGTAATCAACCTGTCTACAGACTTTCTTCTTCACTCGCTGTGGCTCGACATCGTGCTGGATAGCCAAGCACTTAAGCTTCTGGTAAGATTCATTTTATGTCCATAAGAAATTAATAAAATATATTTATCAAAAGAGCCGTGAATTAAAATTGTCTAAAATCATATCTTTATCAATTATTTGCTAGTAAATCGTGGTTATTGATGGTTAAAGACTTCAGTCCAAGACAGATTATTTATCTCGGCGACAACGGCTTCTTCGTCTACATATTTTAGTTTTCCATCTGGCTTTGGAGGAGGAAGATCGTTTCAGGCATGTCATAGCCATCGCCATGATCCGTGATAGAACATTAACATATTGCTCTCGAGGTTTTATTTGTGGATTTAATAAAAATATGATCTAAAAAAGTACAAATAAGGGCAAATAAGAGGCATACATTTTATTTAAAAAATTTATTCTATGAAATATAAATCTTATTAATTATCGAAGTAGGTATTTTTATTTAAATAAAGTATTTAGGGCCGGCAAGTTTAGTATGGAAAATAATCTCAGACAAATGTCCACCTTTTCACTGCGCTTTTCATGATATTTTCAAACATTTCCTGAGTTATTTCAGTGACTGTATCTCAGATATTTTATTTTAATTCTTGAAGTTTCATTGGCCTGTTAGCATAGACACTCCCTTTAGATAGCCCCACAAAAAAGTCAGAAGCTGTTAAATCCGGAGATCTTGGGGGCCAATCAATGTCACCGTTTCTCGAAATTAATCGGCCCGGAAACGTTATTTTCAATGATTCGATTACGGCTTGTGCCCTACTGATTCACTTGATGTAAGAACACTGCTTTATCTGTTACGATGCCATGCTGCTCAAAAATCACAAAACGAGTTATTGTTAGCCGCGAAGGTAAGTGATTTGTACCAAAAATTGGCCGCTATTTTCTTAGTGTTTCCGCAATACATGTTTTAATAATAAATTAAAACACTGTTCAGTCGTAAAACGCTCCATGACGTATCTACACAAAAGCATTTTCATGAAACAACTGTCATATTTGTCGCCAAAACAAAATGGCGGCAAAAAAAAGTTGTACACCTTCAAGTTGCCCACCCTGTAGGTACTTGATCTCACAGAGCATGTAACCTTTTTGCTCTTTGGCTTAGTTATTGCTGGGAAGGAGACCGCGTGTAGCCATCATACACAGATAATCCGCGTTTCTCCTGTTAATTTGGTTACATATGTCGATGTTTATGTCTCCAGCTACAAATACTATAGCGTAATAGTGTAACTGATTCAGTGTGGTATCTAAAGCAGCAGTGAAAATATCCGTATTGTGAAAAGATTATTGTGTCACTACTATTAAATTACATAATACTGTTATCATTCCTAACGGAAAATATCAAATAACACTCACGTCTCAGTTATTAGTCCGGAGCTTGGAAGTTGGTGGTGTGAAGACCCGTGTCGCGGGATCGTCCGAAAGGGTTACCGCTGCCCTGGAACTTAAAGGGCTAAGGAAGGGACACGGGTGGGTTTTAGTCAGTAAGAGTCTGACACTCCCTTCCACTCCACCCAGAGCCGGGGGGGTCATTTGATGATTTCCCATCCTCAAAAAAAAAAGACCCGTGTCTCGGATAGCACGTCCCCCCGCTCCCTCCCCGGTCGTGTCGGATTGCCGTCCCATTGGACTATCATTGTAAAAGAAAAGAGAGTGCACCTGTGTCCGGCGCACACACTTGTGCACTATAATATCTCCTGCGTACCTTGCTAATCTCCGTTGAGATTGACCACCGTGACCGAATCCGATCGGGAACATTTTACGAGTATTTATTACTTTTATCATGCATTTAATTACTGTTATTGTGAATATTCTTATTTACTCATTTGTATCCCATAACTTAAAGCATGTATGTAACTTGCCTTGAAGGTCAGGCGCACCCAATTTCCTCCTTTACTGTCTGGTTTTGTCAGATTTATGCTTAAATAGTATAAAATGTCTGTACGTTTATCCGAATCCGCGTATCATTGGTCAGTTTCCCTCAGTCGTCAGTTTATTTAATTCGCCAGTTTCGTTGATTAGTCAGTTTCACTGATTCGTCAGTTTTACCGATTAGACAGTTGATTCGACATTTTCTAGTATTTGTCAGTTTTCGTCTCTAAGCGCTTAGTCCGCTTAGTTCTTTTAAAGGAATTTGGTTGCGGTGTGCGCCATCATTTAAGTAATTTGTTATGGATGGTTTTTGTGTGTATGTGTCTGTGTGTTTGTGTTTTGTGGGTGTTTTATAGGTACCCCTCTGCTTCTCCCTTTCGGGGATAACAGGTGAGACGTTGTGTGATGTGTTTATATGTACAAATAATACATGAATATTTAAATTAGATACATATAGTACAGAAACAATGTTTTGACAACATGTCGCCACGTCAGTAGATTACAATCCGATCCATGTGAAGCAAGCACGTCTCGCTAGTATTATAAAGAAAAAACCTGATTATTGTCATCATCAGACTATAGCAGTCCACTGCTGGACATAAGCCTCTCCTATTGCACGCCATTCAACTCGATTTTCGGCAACCCTCATCCAGCTACTACCAGCCATCCTGCGAAGATCGTCGCTCGAAGAAAAAACCTATATTTTTTAAATTTTATCTCAGCACAAGATGGCAGAGGCAAACACACAAGACTTTAAGAGCTTTAGGATCGAGGACGAGGACATGCTGATTCAGCCTGGTATCCAGACATCATTGCGTTTCTCCGTTCAATACGATACGAATAACGAAGTCCCTAGATTGCAGACGATAAGATTTAATGGAATAGTCATCTGTAATGCGCTATTAGCTGAGAGACAAACAGATTTAAAGCTGAAAACTAACATCAACACAAATAAGAGACCACTTATAAATCCGTCTAAGCAGTCTATTAATCCTGTTTCCAAGACACCTGACAACAGACCTGATCCTGGAATTATGTGAGTATAGTTTTATTATCAAAGTTATTTATATGCCTGGTGAAAATCACACCGTATTGTCGCACCGCGAAAGTTTTAAACTTATAACACCATCTCCAGAAGGATATGGCATGACGATGTTACCATTCCATATGACGGGAACCTCGTGAAAGCTGAGAAAGAGAAACAAATTAAATATCTCGACTTAGCACACGAGGTTGGTGACATGTGGAATGTGAGCTCGGCTATCATTGTGCCGATTGTCGTATCAGCCAATGGCCTGATGGCCGAAAGCCTCGATCAACGTCTATCGAGGCTCTCGTTAGGCGGTTGGATTAAGGGCCTGATTCAAAAGGCAGTACTCCTCGATACGGTTCGCATTGTGAGGAGGTTCCTGTCTCTGGAGCAGTTCGGAAGAGTTATACTTATACTTAAACTTAAAGGATTGGGTTCTAATTGCAAGGGAGAGGGAAAAATGGAAAGACGGAAGGGAGGCGGGACATAACAAGCACGAGCCTGTTGTAATAATAATAACACCTAATCCTGCCGCCTCCCTAATTCTCATACAATATTTTATTTTTGCCGGTAGGTCGGCGCGTATGATCTTTGGCTTTCACAGTAGTGCCACAGAGTGTCTCTGAACTGTCAGTGACATCACAGCGGAATACCTGCGGAATATCAGGATACCAGCGCTGTGACATTTATTTTTTAAATGTCGCAGCATCATGCTAAGCCAAGAGCCTTGGCCTCGTATAGGACTTTCTGTTTCATTTCTCTTTTTGTTACTTTAAAAAAAAAAAAAATTTTTGTCTGTGTTCAGTCACTGTATGCAGTTGAAATCTTAATCAAAATGTTGATGCAAAACGATTAACAATACAACATTAATTTTCAGTTCCAAAGCTGGTGATAGCTCATCTGGAAAGGTGATTACTTGTTTTTTTTTTTTTTTTAAGACAGCGCCTCTTCTCCCTTCAAGCCTCAGGCATTTCTGTGCTGACTAGTCTCGTTAATGAGCATAGTGCTAGGATCATTATATTATGTAGTTCCACTGAACTAATTTATTTTTTCGGAAAATTTACTGTATTAAGTAAATAATTTAATTTATTTTATAAAATAATTAAATAGTGGTATTTTTTTTAATTTTCCAGCAGACGCAGTGTGGCACCTCTACGTGGCTACGGCAGTGGCCGTGGGTTGCTGCAGTCTACCGAACTTACGTAAGTTTCATTTGTTGCCAACTTATAAATTAATCTTACGTAACCTACGTATGCAAAATACGCACTTGGATGTGGAGTTGCGGGCACCAGCCCGTTATACCAAAATAGCTTATAAATTAGCTTTAGCCAGCAGCTTCAACCGTGTGAAGGTCGGAAACCCTTGTTCTTAACCAAGATCTTGGTCAATCGTGTATCAAATCCACTACGACGTAATCAACTCAGCCTATGGCAGCCTCTCTCAAGCTGCACCACAACACTCTGTCCTCCGCCTTCCGCATCCAGTCCGTCCCAGCCACATTATTGCCAGGATTCGTTTCTTTTTATCCTGCATTATTGCTTCATATTATTTATTTTTTTAGAATATAAGCTACGTGTACATCTGCGGAGGCACTCTACTCAGCCACCGGCACGTCATCACAGCAGCACAATGTATCCAGGTGGCACCATACCCATCACAAACTATCATCAACGAGAACAATCTGGTGGTTTATCTCGGAAAGCAGAACCTGAACTCAGTTCTCGGAGTTCAGATTAGGCTTGTAAGAGTCCTTGAATAATTTAAAGTACAGTCGACTTTGTAATTGCACTTTTGGCAACAATTCCCAGCAAATTGAACCTCACTAAAGTTGAAATTACCTATCTAACCACATAGACAAATAGACCTTGTCGTTAAAGGACATGCAAATGACATTCATACTTAGGGTGGTTGTGCAATTACGAAGTCGACTATCCCTAAAGATTGCACATGACACAGGGAAGTCCCGGTTAAGGAGCCGACAAATACATGCATATATACATATCAACAAAATGTACTGTTAGGAGAAAAAAATATCGGTAGAGGAGAAAACGAAAAGAAAACTTCTGACGGCACCCTAATTGCGTAACACACAATCAATCGGAATCGGTTTCATTTTGACAGTTCAACAACATTCATTGCGTTATTTTACGTGTTGAGCAGACAAATTTTTCGGACTTATGAAGCAATGGATTAGCAATTTGCTTCAAAATTATTCAGATTCCGATTGATCGTGTGTTACGCAATTAGGGTGCGGATATGACACGCGCCTTCACTTTGCCCGGCTGATGTTCAGAGATATCATGTGTACAAGCGTAATTAAGGTTTGGATTAATGACGATGTACTCGTAGTTATTCATTGCTCCACGCACCGGGGAAGTGATACAAATATAATTCTAACAGTTGCTTTGTCTCAGTTTGAAGTATTGTGCCTGGGAATATATGATTGCAGTTTATTTTTACAACGACAGGTGCAGCAGATAATAGTGTCTCCATACTACATTCAGACCCAATCTGGACACATTCAAGATGTGGCGATATTGGTGCTTCACGAGCCAGTGAAGTACACTGACTTGGTCAGACCTGTCTGTCTCTGGCCGGCCAACGAGGTAGATCTAGACAATGTCATCGGGAAGAAGGGAGTGGTATGTAAAGTCAAAGAAATTAATTGTTTGAAAAATTGACTACCAACTTAAATCGTCCGTAAATTCAAATCATAACTATGGGGTGACTACCGGGATGACGATTAATGGAGAAGTATGGAAGAAAAAGACATGTTGCGCCGACCCTAAATAAATTTAAAAAAATGACAGGAGAATGATGATAAAATTCAAATCACAACTGTCATTCTTTGACAGTTGTATCATCATCATCATCAGCCTATGGCAGTCCACTGCTGGACATAGGCCTCTCCTATTGCACGCCATTCAACTCGATAGTTGTATGAAATGCCTATAATAAGACAAATTGACGAAGTGTATCAATTTGATAAATAATTAATTTTCTTGAATATTTTTATTGTTTCATTATGGCCTAGTAGTGCCTACTCAGGAGTAGCCTGCAGACTATGCAGTTCTGTACACGTGACCCTTCCGACCCTAATCTTATTGTGATTTCAGTTGGTTGGATGGGGTTATGACGAAAAAAACAATTTGATAGACCAGCTAAACGAAGTAGAGATGCCGGTGGTAAGCCAAGAGACATGCATTGAGTACGAAGACTCCATAAACTTCGACCACACAAATACAAATAGCACCTATTGCGCTGGGAACAGGCAAGGTGAGATCGACTTTTATGACTACGGAATGAACACTTTTTAATGGCTTTGTTATTTAGAAGATACTTTGTTTTTGATGATAAGTAAGGTAAGGATCACAGAGCACGGAGACGCCTCGGTGGCCGCTGCTACAGACTACGGTGACAAACACTTTCCATACAAACCAAGAGTGTCAGTGGATGATGGCTTTAAATGCATAAATCTAGCAAAGGAGAGGGTAGCTTGTTATAAAAGGTTAGATCAAGCCCACAAATGAGTTATGTACCTTATGAAGCTGATGAAAGGGGGCATGTAGTTTGTTCTAATTTCCAGTGTTAACATGCTGAATATCATTGTTTTAAGTGTATATTTTGCCTAATATAGAATAAGGTTGATGATGGGTTGCTGCCATCAACCAGTCTGTCGTCATCACAGTGATCTTTACTCTTGCAACAATAAGGTTGCTTTTGGGTTGCTGCCACTAACAAGTCTGTCGTCGTCAAAGTGATCTTTACTCTTGCGACAATAAGGTTGCTGTTGGGTTGCTGCCACTAACAAGTCTGTCGTCATCACAGTGATCTTTACTCTTGCAACAATAAGGTTGCTTTTGGGTTGCTGCCACTAACAAGTCTATCGTCATCACAGTGATCTTTACTCTTGCAACAATAAGGTTGCTTTTGGGTTGCTGCCACTAACAAGTCTGTCGTCATCACAGTGATCTTTACTCTTGCAACAATAAGGTTGCTTTTGGGTTGCTGCCACTAACAAGTCTATCGTCATCACAGTGATCTTTACTCTTGCAACAATAAGGTTGCTGTTGGGTTGCTGCTGTTAGAGGTAAAATAAAATGAGTGTGAAAGGACTCTAGTATTGGTGACTGTAGTCGCTGTTGGCGCGGCGATTCCGTACTCCGTGGAGAGGTTTGACATGAATCAATAATTCAAAGTAGAATACAATTAATTTTTTAAGGTCACATTCACCATCATTGTCATTCACTACTAACCTGACTTATAAAAAGAGACAGATTAATTTTTAGTCAAATATATTCATAAGCACCTCTTTTTCTAGATACTGTACTGTGCAAGGGCGTCGATACTGGTAACGGTATGGTCTTCAAGATGGGTGACTCCTGGTACCTACGAGGTCATCTCACTTTTTTTTCATATAGGCTATTGAATACGGAGTACACGTGTGATCCAACACAGTACATTCAATTCACAGACGTCGCCAAATCCGTTCCATGGATCCATGACATCGTTTCCAATTATCTGTAAAATGGACGCTTAACTGTGAGTAGGTCTAACTTTTTATTAAATAGGTACTTGCTTATCAATCGGTTAGTGATCAAGTTCAGGTACAGACGCCAGCACATCAAGCTACTACAATCTGTCAAATTTCTCTAATAGATTTTCAACTCTATCGCTAAAGCATGAAGGTTCAAGGTTGATTTGAACAATTTGACAGTTTCGGGTAGCTTGACCTGCTGGCGTCTGTACTTATTATTATTATAAAGAAACACTTATGGAATCACGCCAGTGACTTGAATTTAAAATATTATTTAATTTTTGTATATTATTGTAAAATAATTATTTAATTAATTTTAATATGACTGTGATACATTACACACAGATTTGCTAAGGAGGTCCGACAGACGGCTTTATGAATTTACTGTCCATACATATTTTATTTATTTTCAGGTGACAAGACTACCTCGCCCCCGGACTATAATGTAGTACCGACAGCGCCATCTAATACCTATTTAAAATAAACGTACCAGGGTAATACTTCGTGATCAGTATTCACACTAAGATAAAATAAAAAAGTTAAAACAAAAACAAATCAATCATTCATACACCCATCACTAATAAAATAAAAATGACCGACGAAAAATTACGTTACAATAATCAGATGAAAAAATATGGCGCGTAACAGCAAAAGTGGGAGTCCCAAGGGAAATCATTTATATCATAAATAGACGTACCACTTAGATTTAATAAAGTACCTTTATCAAACAGGTTTTGGTGTATTTTTTTTTATGAGGTTGGTGCGAATATACCTAATTTGCATACTACCACCACACTCATCACGGCACTTAATTAAAATACACACTTAAAAAAAAATACAATTTTTTATGTGTATCTATAACTATTTATCGGATGCAGCTGAATACTAGTATTTTACATGAAGCGACTGCCTATCTGATCTCCATAACCCAGTTACTGGGTAATACGATACCCCTTGGTAAGACTGATTGTAACTACCTCTATGTTTCAAATACATTGTCAATTGCCTAGTCGTGATTGAATTTAAGTGATTGTGATCTCTATTATAATAAATAAAAACAAAATTAAATAACGTATATGCTTTTATTCAACAAAAAATTATCTTGTACCTTTACTATAATTATTCATTCTAGTGTTTACAGTATCCCACAATATCCCAAAGTATTCAAATACTATACAAAAAATATTACAGAAAGGCATTCAAGGATTATTGCAAAAAGACGTACATTTAACATTACATTTTATTTACTTGTAATGTGAACAATTCTGTTCGGTAATAATTACGATACAATCATTTGTGATTTCTCTCTTCTTTTAACTGCATAGACCGGTCTTGTAGTTTTAACATAACAAAAGGGCTAGTTGCCACAAGACATTCTTGTTGCATGTAGGTACGATATTTCTAGATATTTTAATATCCGGGGGCCTACTCCGATGTGCAAAGTGCGAATGTTCGGATCGGACCGACACATGGCCGAACCGAATATTATTGAAAAATGCGAAAAAACTTCGGATCGGCTCAGTTGGGTCGGGACCATAGTCATTATTCGAAAGAGTCTAGGAGTGTAGGATCGGAACCGACCGAACCAAATAGTAACTTCGTAGCAGGAAAAGGCCGACCATTCGGCCGATACTACTTCGGAGTAAACCCCAGGTGTGTATTACAAAAAGACATCTCTGAGTGCGTTTAGGATTTGATTTAAAAAGGCTTTTACGCCCTTGTCATTATAATGATTGCATTGATGAACAAAAATACTTCTACAACTGCTAAGAACTTATTTCTCTGTCAGTATTTTTTAATCTTTCAGCCAATAAGAAGTTATTTCGCAACAAAATAACCTCACTTAACTGTACTGAGAAGCTTCTTGCGAGTGTTATCTGTCGATTGTAGGGATGTGCTGATTAATATATCGATATATTTGCTTTTACTTTTTTCTCTAATTAACCATCTTTTATGAACATCATTTTGATTTGACTGGTTTAGAAATTCTATCCATGAGTATTTTCCCTCGACAAAAAGGAACTAAATACACAGTCAGGGAATATTTACCTTGAAAAATCAACTATTAAAAGAGCCTACTTTAGTTCAATCCTCAATGTTTACATGGTAAAATCGAAATAAAACGTATCTACAAATAACACTGGAGTAAAACTAAGCCGCACTATGAAAGCTTGGCAGGTGAATCGCGAGTCTACACATTGATTTGAAACTACAGGAATACGTGAAAATTGCATTTCCGATGGTCTTGTCGAAGTGTCAAATACACACAATGGATGCCGCATACACGGTTTAGCGGGAAAAGGGTTAACACTGAGTGTTGACTGGTTTAAACGCAATATTGTATGAGAAGATAATTTAGAGGATTTGAATGTGGACGTGATGATTTGCGTTTGTGCGCAAATCATCACGTCCACATTCAAATCCTCTTTCTCTAAAGAAATTCTCACGCGAAGTTGGTGCTAATTTGTAACAGATTGTAGTGATATGACCATGTGATGTGAACTAATTAACATAGAGCATTTTTTTTAATAGCCTACGCTATCCCACTCCTGGGCAAAGGCCTCCCTCCATTCCCTCCATCTTTCGTGAGCCCGCACGTCCTCCTTCCAGTTTTGGCGGAATCTATTCAGGTCGTGCCGCCATCTCCTACGTGGCCTGCCGCGACCCCGTCTCACTGTCTCAGGGCACTAATTCTGTGCTATTTGGGCCCACAGTTTGTCATGCGGCAGACATGTCCTGCCTAGTCCGGAAATAGAGAGAAAAATGTTTAGTATGAATGTGGGCCATGGGAAAAGAAGCAGACTAAAGGATAGATGGATGTATTGTGTCTTAGAGGATATGGATAGGAAGAATTTGTGAATATTTAGACTAAAAAAGGTTTGTAATTATACTCGTAACTTGTCTCGGTCGTTGACATTTTTATTTGTAAATTAAATAGATATAGTTCTAAGTAACAATAAGAAGTCATAATGCTATCGATACTTTTAATATATCGTAGGGCACATCACTAATGCAACGCCGCTAATCTTCCTTCGACATTCTGAGACGGATGGAAAGCGTCTGCTTAGACCGATTAGCGACCGCATGGCTTGAACGACGACTTGAACAACACACAAATCGATATAGAACCTTATCACACAATAAATAGAACGTAACATCTATTGTATCGAACTACAAGGATTTTATTATTGTCACTATTGAAAACACTTAATTGGAACTGTATTAAATCGTGATAAGGTTGACTTTTGCATGTTCTTCAGACTGAATAAGACTGAGTTTCGGATACAATTTTCTTAAAAGTCGTCCAGTGTAAAATGCTCTCTTCATCTTTGTGAAGAGGTGGATTCAGTGTACTAAGATAATTGGCCAGTCGGTAAGTATCTTTGAGCATTGTTTAGGGTTTTAATAATTAAGCCAGCTTTCATTCATTAGTAGGAACGGAAATCGATATTTTTTAATTTTATGATTGGACCGCATTTTATACGGTTGCACTCAATGTTTTTATTAAACGTGTCGTCGACGTGACGTTGAATATCAACGGTGAAGTTGTTTGTGTGTGTTCACGTCGAACTAGCGACTGTGCTGACTACGCGCACGACTCATGCGCAGCGTCAGGTAAGATCAACCTGAGGGGTAATTGCGTAACACAGTATCTGTAGCAATGGGTTTCATTTTGACAGTTCAACAACATTCATTGCGTTATTTTTACGTGTTGAGCAGACACATTTTTCGAGGATAAGAAGCAATGGATTAGCAATATCCTTCAAAATGTTTCAAATTGAGATTGAGAGTGTGTTACGCATTAGCGTGCCGGAATAAATTCTCTAAATCATAATCAAAACCGCCTCAGAATCCGTTGTGTAGTTTAGAAGAACAACACAGACATACAGAGACACAGACACAAAATGCGACCATTCAGAGGTAAAAGTCCAGAAAGTTTTGTAAAAATTTCTTATTCCGTAGTTAATATTCAAGGTTCAACTGGTTCAAGAGATCGAAGAATTTCAATTTAGTAAAAATGTTTAAGAGGCTCTCGCCATATTCTCCCTTCCATAGTTATTTTACCTATGATTTTGCATTGCTGTCAAATTCAAAGTGATCTTTATTCCCGCCAGAATAAGGTTGCTGGTGGGTTGTTGACATTGATTGGTCTGTTAAAATCAAAGTGATCTTTGTTCCCGTCACAATAAGGGTGCTGGGGCCGTATGCCCGTATTCTCGTATGACACAGCGAACGAAACCGCGCGAAATGAACGTGGGAGGTTGGCGTGATTAACTAAAGAATTGACTTGGTTTCGAAGTAAGGAATCATTGAGTGGTCATAGTGAATTAAGGCCCTGCTTGAACTCGTCACTCGAAACGATATTCAGTGGTTAGTTGATATTTATCCAGTCGAGCTGTGATGCCACATTTAATATAAAATAAAAACAAACTGGTACTCCTAAGGGATTACTTTATTATTGTTTATGTGAAGTCAATAAAAACGTTGTACTTAGCAGTTCAAACATTTGGATCACTACAATTTAAAATCATAATGTGGTGAATCAAAGTAGAAGTGGTAAAATGTCAGCTAACTTTTGAAAGCCGCTATAGCGCCTGGCGGCCAACGTCAACACGAACCTGCCAAGACCACTTCACCTGCCGCCGCAACAGCAACCGCATCTTACGTAAACAAGCACTAGCTCTTCATCAGAACAGTCATAACGCTGCCTTGCTCCGCCTTGCCTCGGCATCCCGAAGGCTGCCGAAGTATCTCGAGGAATTCCGAGGTATTCTGCATGTCCTAAGCATACCGCTAATTTGATTTTGTACCTACGATGAATATCATTGAAATTTCAATTTTATTGTTAAACTATCAAGTTATAATAATAATAATAATAATAATAAAGTATTTATTTGCCAAAAAACATGGTATACATGGTGTTACAATAATAATTACAATAAAGAGCTTACATGTTTTGCCAGAATTGTACTTAGCATGCAAATTTTTACTTAAAACTAACATGAGAATTTCTTTTCCATAAATTCTTTAAGACTATAGAAATTATTAGAATTCAACCAATCAAACAATTTTCCCTTAAATAATCTAGAGTTTAAGTTTTTTATGTTACTCGGTATCTTATTATATATACGAACACAATTATATAAGCAGCTTTTATTATATTTAGCAAATTTGGGAAGATCATGCAGAACGAGTCTCTGTGGATCACGCCGGCTCCGTGGATTAATATCATTAGCTGATGTAAACAAAGCTTTATTTTTATTAACGAACATGCATATTTCAAATATATAGAGGGACGGCAGAGGTAACAAACGTAGTTTTTTAAATATAGGTTGACATGATTCCTCCGGGTGCATCCCGTGAATTGCCCTAATGCACTTTTTTTGAGCAACAAATGCTCGGTTTATATCTGTGCTATTTCCCCATATTATAAGCCCGTAGCGTAGTACCGATTCTACATATGCATGATAGGTCATGAGAGCTGTTTTTAGATTTGTTATATTTTTGATTTGCTTAAGAGCATATACAAATTTATTTATTCTCTTTGAAGCATTGTCCACATGCTCTTTCCAATTCAAATTCTCATCAATAATTACGCCTAGAAACTTCGTTTGTACTACTTCTTTAATTTTTGATACGTTTAGTCTAATATTATATTTAGGATTATTACATTTGTTGAAATTAATATATACGGATTTATTAAGATTTATTTTTAAGTTATTTATGTCAAGCCATTGTATTAATTTATCTATAGTATTATTAATGTCAGTCTCATGATTATTTATAAAATTATTACATTTTTCTGTCGCTATAATAATAGTAATGTCATCAGCAAACAATATACATCGGTGGTTAGTTATATTGACTATATCATTTATGTACAGCAAGAACAGGATAGGCCCCAGTACACTTCCCTGTGGTACACCACATGTATTATGCTTGTATTCTGATGAAAAAGGCACCTTAACATGATTTTCATCAATTTTATCAATAATGACTCGTTGTTGTCTGTTCCTAAGATATGATTCTATCCACTGAAGTGTAGGACCCCTGATACCGACTAATTCAAGTTTTTCAAGCAACAGATTGTGGGAAACTAAATCGAAGGCTTTTGAGACATCAAAAAATAGCCCAGTGGTCAGATTTTTTTTATTGATGTTAGTAACTATAGCCTTCACAAGAGAGAATACTGCCAATGTAGTGGACTTGTTTTTCTGAAAGCCATACTGTTCCTTGCTAATTATATGAAATTTATCGCAGTAGTCAATTAGTCTTCTATACATACACTTTTCATATATTTTGGACAATATAGGTATTAACGTTATAGGACGATAGTTATTAATGTCAGATTTTTCTCCTTTTTTATATAAAGGCTTGACTATTGAGTATTTCAGGGCATCAGGAAAACTTCCCGATGCAAATGATATATTAATTAAATGTGTCAGAACAGCAGTTAATTGATTGGTACACTCTTTGATAATTTTGGTGTTGATTTCATCATAGCCCACAGAATTAGAACTAGCCAGCAACATTATCTCTCGTCTAACCTCACCTTCCTCCATAGGTTTTAAAAACATCGAGTTAACAGATGCACTAATACGAGGTTTTATGCTTTTCTGAGTTCTCGTATGTGGTAAGTTAATATAATTATCATTAAAGGCAGTGGCAATATCAATAGGATTTGTTAATGTTGTGTTATTAACTGTGATTTTCTCCATGTTTCCTATGCAATTTGTATCGTGCATTTCATTTTTAATTACTGCCCACGTGGCCCTACATTTGTTTTTGTTTTTGTTGATATATTTAATGTTTGCATATTTTTTTGAATTTATTATACATTTTTTTAGAATATTGGAATATGTCATATAATTAATTTTGTTATTTGCATTTTTATTCTTATAGTATTTATATCTTAGTACACGTTTTTTTTGACAAGATTTCTTTAAGCCTTTACTTATCCAATTTTGTTTATTTTTATTATTGTTATTTATTTTTACTTTTACTTTTGGGAAGCAAAGATTGTAGAATAAGCATAGCAGTTCATGAAACTCACTAAATATATTTGCATCATTTTCGATGTATATGTGTGACCAAGATAAATTATTTAAACATTCCTTGAACTTACGAACATTGTCCAAACTATAATCTCTTTTATATATGTAGTAAGATGGGCATTTTTCTATTTTTTCATTTATAGGAAAACTCAACATTTGGGCGGTGTCATGGTCAGAGAGATAGAGAGGCATAACTGAAGTGATAGCATTTCGAATATTGCTTAGAATATGGTCTATGCAAGATGACTTGCGCGTGGGCACATCAATGTGAATTTTCAAGTTATAGTTGTAGGCTATGTCTTGTAGGTGATTGGTAATATTACCTTTTTGCAACGTATTTATATTCAAGTCACCGGTTATTACTATACGCAATTTGGATTTGTGTTTATTAGTTAGGTAGTTCAAAAGATTATTTAATTTACATAAGAACTGTGTAGGATCTGAGTTTGGAGTTCTGTAGACGCAGATAACTAGCAATTTATGACATTCAAGCTCTATGCTACAAGCTTCAAATGTGTTTTGAGTAGCATAATTTTTTATATATGGTAAATCTTTGAAAGGAATACCATTTTTTACTAAGATACAGGTTCCTCCTCTTTGCTTTTCTCTACAAAAACTTGAAGCTAATTTATAGTTACATATTTTGATATAGCTCTCATAGCCTTTCTTTATAAAAGTTTCCGACAGGCAAATTACGTCAGGCTCTTTTTGTGCCACTCGTAACTCCTGAATTGTTATTTCTAATAGTTCCCGCTTTGGTAGAACACTAGCGATGTTTTGATGCAGAATATTGAACATATGGGCTTTAGGCTCGAAAAAAAGAATCACCTTTTCTTTTTAATACAGGGAAGTAAAAAGGTATTGTACCTTTGCTTACATTCCCGATAGATACGGCTGGGTTTACAGTTTGTTTATTTTTATCACAATTTTGTATATTAAAATAGAAGGGAATCGTTCCCTTTTTAGGCCTATTGTTACTAATGGCTATATTGCTGCTTGGTTGATTACGCATTACAAATTTCCTAATATTCCTTGGGCACAAGTAGTTTTCGTTGTAGTCGTTACAATCTATTACATAATTTATAGACTTACAAACCTCTGATAATTTAAAATATCCACTATCAAGATAATGACATTTTTTAAACTTTTTACATAAATTTTCTATACCATAATTCAATTTTGAGACATTTAAGAAGTGACTATTACTAACATTTAGTACAATTATCCTATTGTTGTAAAAAGAGTCCAATAAACTTTCCAATGGTGACAGAACTTGCCTTAAATTATAATCATTTTCCCCCACACATATCACTAGTTTATCCTTAGGATGTAATGTTGTTTTTATGCAGTTCTGAATTATGTCATGACATTTCGCATTTGGCTTCGTTTCCGCAAAGATTCCGTATTTTTGGTACTTGGTGTTAGTTCTTGACTGCAATAAGGCTGAAGCCAAGCCGACACATTGTTGGGTACCGAATATAAATATTCTCCTTTCGGGTCTGTGTTTGGGTTTTCGTTCTGGGATAGAATTGGTGCAGGTATTGACTGTAGGAGTTATTGTCAGTTTCGACGCCACGCTTTTATTTTGTAAGTACTGCGACAGTGTCTCTATTTTTTTTGTTAGAGCTGAAATTTCAAGGTTAGCGCTATTCAACTGCTGCTGTAGATCTTCAATTATTTTTCCCAGAGATATTGTTTTATCTTCGTAAAGACGATTAACGTTTGAAGAATAGATAGGTGAAGAAGGGGTGGATGCTGTGCAGTGTGCTAAGGACTGCCTCTTCTTTTTAATACTGCTACGAGAAATAGTGTCTGGTAATGAAGAAGATTGACATATGGTTTTTAACATGTTAATTTCTGCAGATAACTTATTTACCTGTTTTTGAAGATCGTTGTTTTCCAGTAATGTTTTATCAAGCTCGAATTGCGTGGAATCGAGTTTAACGGATAGTTGGGATATAGTATCTTTCATTTCTGACATAGATACTAAGTCTGAAATCAGTTCTGATGATGTTCCATCCAAACTTTTTGACATTTTTGTAGGTGTACAATCCGATTCATAGGATGTATCGTAGTCAGTGAGTATTTGCGAATCCAAAATTTGTGAAGCTGCAATCGGCTGGTGTTTTTTTGCTACATTAGTCTGTTCCGGTGGTGGTGTTTTAGCTGTCTTTTTTTTATTTCTCAGTGTTATGTTCGATGGATTGCAGATAATTGTATCTTTGTTTTTAATACAAGTTACACATTTCCACCTTTTTTTTGATTCTTGATCCAGCATCCTGTATGTTTGTTCTGGATATCCAATACAATCTGGTTCATATCTATTGTTACAGACCGAACATAATGCAGTGGATTTTATATCTACATGTTTTTTGCATTTGTAGCATACTACAAGTGCTGCCATCTTCCGGCCACTGTTGGTATTCTTTGAACCAATCTTCAATGACATTGTTTACCTGGATGTAGTCACTCGAAGAAACACTCGAAGAGACACAGCTTCAGCTATTTTTAGTGGTACTTTGATGTAATGTTATTGCTAACTTGCAAGCTCAGCTATTCGACGCTAAATGGCGCTGTCAGTGACAGCTGTATGACTTGCAGATTTATCTTCGTCACTTTTTATGTTACGTTTCATCAAGATGATACAAATCAACCAATATCACGATTTAGCATCCACACATCAGACTGACCTTATTTTAGATGTCCACTATATGTAATTTTAAGGATGTTAGCTTCTTGCAACGTCTTCAAACGAATGATTGTAGGTAACGGTTATTTTCCTTGTTTTCTTCGATTTCTTGAGGAAATTATCTTCGCCAACAATTGTACGGCTGTTGCATCAGCTAATACACTATATTGTGACGTTGTATTTTGAGTATTTGCACTTATAATATTTTAATAACTGGGATAAATACGGAGCAGATGTCAACCGATGACAGATGACCCTTATGACAGATGACCCTATATATATTTCTATTCGTCGGATAAAAATCCTTTGCCGTGCCGTGCCGCCAGTGGGGGCAGGCCCTAAATCATTTTCTATGTGTGTTTTTTTTAATATCGGTGAAACTGCGGGGCGCTGCTAGTTGTATAGATAATACACAAAGTGAAAATACCGAAAAAGGCCATGTCAAAGGCATGTTTAAAATGATTGACAGCACTACAAACTACGTGACGTTAAAAATACCCATCACCAAGCCGAGAGCCACATATTCTTCTCGTTATTCGCTATGCACTGGAGGGCTTTGGCTAAGTTATAACAGCCACACGGGTCGATCGATCAGGTTAAGCTATGCTTAGCGCGGTTGGTCCGTGGATGGGTGACCGTCTTCACATACCAAAACCCCTCCGTGTCTCGGATCCAGTAATTGGGTTGTGGAGGTCAGATAGGTAGTCGCTCCATGTAAAATACTGGTATTCAGCTGCATACGGTTAGACTGGAAGGCGACCCCAACATAGTTTGGTAAAGGGTAGGCAGATAATGATTTTAAAAGTTGATCCCGACCTAGATACGATATACGCGCGACAAAAGCGCGTAAAAAAACTCTTTGTGCATAAACCCGTACCATCTGATTTCATGAAATGCATAAGTTTGCGTAATTTTCGGCTGTCGTGTCGCTAAACCTTCATAATACCCTGAAAAACACAAGGTTGACCTAACCATAAATATTCAGTACTGAGCCAGAAAACAGTTAGGAACAGAAGATAGAAGATATAGGTCCCATACAACGAGCGCAAATAATAGCACTCAAATAAACGCGACGTACAGACGTCAGCACTTCAAACTACCCGAAACCGACAAATTTTCCCAATCAACCTTGAATTTAAAGCGATAAAGTTGAAAATCTATTAAAGAACACAAATGTTTGTTTACCACTGACCTCTAATAAACAAGTAAGCCTAAGATCCTAGAATCTAAATCTATGCTTGTAGCAGTCTATACCAAACAAATGCCAGTCGCGAGTGCCGTATTCGAGAAGCTGTTAATGTGTGCGAGCGTTTTCGTTTGTTGTAAAGAACTGACATTCTGCACCTATCTATTTTGTGACTGGACGCTTCAGAGTAATTTGTCTCTCGAGTTTGACTCCGTACTCAGTCAATTTGCCTTTTGACAGCTAATAAACCTTATCGGTGGAAAACAGTGATCCTACCCAGACGACCGAGACCGTAGGCCCTTCACGGGTTGCGATTGATTGTTTGGTTGTATGGGCATTTTTTCTTGAAAACGTGTTTGACAGTGGATCAATGGTTTATGGAAAAAAATAACCTTGAAATTATGACCCTAGGTATGAAATTTTTTGATTAAATGTTGTCCCGTCGGGGGACCGCTCTAATTATTAGCCTAACGTTCTGTTAAAGTTTAAAATAGTAGCGGTCCCCCGACAGGGCAATATTGAATCAAAAAATTTCATACGTACTTACGTAGGGTCATAATTTCAAGGTTATTTTTTTCTTTTTATAGGGTTTCACGTAGTCGGGGGTTTTTTAAATTTTTAATTTAATTTTTTATTTCATGCTTTTTGTAGGGACTCCTTATTGTTTCTTTTCTTTTATTTTCTTGCGTTTTAAGATTCAGGTAATTTGGTATTTAATCAGGTTTTTGTAATTCGCCATTTTGTGGTGGTGGCCATCTTGGATTTGAAATTTGTCATAGTGTATAGTATTCTACTAGTCAAGCCCTTTCATTTGATACCCATATTGAGGGAGTTGTGAAAAAAAAAATGTTATTTGCCATTTTGTGGTGGCAGCCATCTTGGATTTGAAATTTATCATAGTGTATAGTATTCTACTAGTCAAGCCCTTTCATTTGATACCCATATTGAGGGAGTTGTGAAAAAATATATAATCCGCCATTTTGTAGCGGCGGCCATCTCGGACCGATTTTGATCAAACATAGTTAAGAACACTCCCGACAAATTCACCTTTCAAACAAAAAAAAACAAAATTAAAATCGGTTCATCCGTTCGGGAGCTACGATGCCACAGGCAGACACACACACACACACACAGAGAGAGAGAGACACGTCAAACTTATAACACCCCGTCGTTTTTGCATCTGACGGAAGACGGCACGATTGGCGCAGTGTTTAAGCGATTGACTGCTGCGCTGCGTGTCGCGGGTTCGATTCCCGCTCGGAATAAATATTTGTGTGGCCTACAAGTAGTTGTTCCGGGTCTGGCAGTTTGTGTATGTGAGTTTATATGTGTTTTGTAAACGCACCCACGATACAGTAGAAATTCCTAGTGTGAGGCAAGAGAAGGAGGTAATGCCCGTTTTAAATTATACCAAATGTAATGCCTAAATATTATTTTGCACGATGGATTTACACTAAGCGTTGAAAATTTAAAAGTGCGCTTTTGTTGCCCAGTGTTGCGATATGTAGTAGCCCACCGGCATTAGTAACAGACTCATAGACATACAATACTTAATATTGGATAATATACCTACTTGAGCGTTCATACATAAGTACATTGAATAGAGCCGTTTCATTTTACCTACCCGTCTTTCGAATTGAACCCCAATTTTAATTAGACACCGGAGATGAAACCGGAGGGGCTGTTCTCGTAATTTTAAGAATGTTCACAGTCTGAAGGCCAATTCTCGTAATTTAAAACGTTCAAAATCTAGTCGCAGTCTCATCTCAGCGACAAACAAATGTCAAAAACTTGTCAAAATGTAGGGAAATTAGAGTATTTTTTGACAGATTGAGACTGAGATCAGACTGTGAACAGTCTTAAAATGACCAGAATTGCCCCTCTGATCTCAGTTTCAATCTGTCAAAAATATCTCTAATTTCTCTACATTTTTGGCATTTGTTCTCGCCGAGATGAGACTGCGAATGGATTTTGAAGGTTTTTTAAGTTACGAGAATTGGCCTTCTGATTTTATTTACAGAATTATAATCATTAAAGTCATCAACACAACTCTCTAAGATCAAGCAATCCTACTGAATGACTATTTCATGAAATTTTGACATTTTAAGATTATGCTGACTTAACAAGTTGTATTACAGATTCTAATGATTATAATTGTGTAAATACATATTTGTTACGGCCGCGAATCATATTTTAATCAACGTACAACTTAGTACTGACCAGCAAATTGCAAAAAACGTGAGAAAATTTGAATTTCGCAGGCTACCTTGGAGCATCCACCTTAATGTTGAATTTATAATTATCTGTGAGAACGATGTAATAAAAAATGAACGATGTAAATTTTCAACAATATTCTAAAATAAATAAGGGAACTCCTTCTAAAACACTCTAAATCCAAACTACACAAATGGCTTATGGGTAATTTTATTGTTTTAATCACAAAACAGTTAAAGTGGTTTTTATAGTGTAAAATAATTTTTTGATAAAAAAGTAACAGATATAAGATATGATACTGAGATTTAATTATATGACTTTATTTATTTATCACGTGAAATGTTTCCTTTGCCATTACACATAAATCTAATGCGACAAAGCAACTTAAAATATACTTAATATACCTTACATGCTACACAGTACGTGGCCCTTGTGAACTCACCCAGTGTAAGTACAGGCGAATAAATCTATGGCATCCGCCACCGTGTTGAGAGTGCGCAGCGCACGAGTCACCGCTGCACCGGTGCGCGCTCCAGCAAGTTAGTGCGCGCACCCGGCACCAACAGCAGCTGCGGCTTGAGCCGCCGCGCCACGTTCCTATCCGGTAAATTAAACCCTATTTCTGACAGTATAGCCGAGTTTTGTATACTACCTCTTAAAACTTTGAAAAGATACGTTGCCAGTGCACTTCATGCCTAGTTTCTAATTTGTAGTAGCCCACCATACCGAAACAGAATAAGGTAGGATACAGTAACGCGTATCCCGGGTATCTCCCATACAGCTTTCAATAAATAAATCTGACGAATTTATTCTGTATCCGTTCGAGCATATTTTTGTATTTTATTTCACTCTGGCTCCAGACGGCTACATTATATTCCAGATGACTCCTCACAAGAGCTTCATACAAAGCCCTCAATGCACTGATGTTTGTGAAGTCATTTGCCTGACGCAGCACAAATCCCAGATTCCTGTAGGTACGCCTTTTTACAAACGAGTACCACGTGTTTGCGAAACTGCAGATCACTGGCGAAATGAATGCCTAAATTCTTAATCTCTATGACACGCTGCAGCGGCTTCCCGTCCATGCTGTACTGGTGGTATTTTGGGACTCGTGTGCGTGAGAATGAAAGCACCGAGCACTTTGATACATTAAAGTATAGCTTATTGCAGTGACTCCATTCAGTGACCCTATCCAAGTCGTGCTGCAGCATGTCACGATCCGCAGTGTCTCTTATGACTGCAGAAAACTTAAGGTCGTCAGCAAATAGCATGCATGTTGACCTGACTACCTTTGGTAAATCATTTACCATAATAATAAATAATAAGGGTCCCAAATTGTACCCTGACTGACGCCCGATCTGGTGTAGTAGGGCTCCGAGAAGTGTCCGCCACAGTCCACATACTGACGTCTCTCGTCTCGAAGATAACTGGCGAAGAACTTTACAGTATGTGTGTAACTTTACAGTAATGTGCAGCTTATACCCGCCAGCCTTGACAAGAGTGTGTCGTGGTCGACTAAGTCGAACGCCTTCTTAAAGTCCAGCTACGCCAACCTGAAGCCCAGAGACAACAGCTGGTACCAACTGTGTCATCAGGTGAAGCAAGTTCCCCGTTGTACCGCGCCCAGGACGGAAGCCGTGCTGCGTATCCGACAAATGAGGGCCTATCTGTGTATAAAGGCAATTGTGAACAGCCTTCTCGAATACCTTGGCTGGTGCACTTAGTACTGCAATTGGCCTGAAGTCACTGACACCCGTGCCAACTCGACCTTTCGGTATAGGTACCACCCGCGTAAGTTTCCAACGCCTAGGAAAGTGTGCTACCGATAAACAAATATTAAATATGTGCAGCAAAGGTTCTATTAGTACCATGCGACAATCTCCCAAAATGAAGGGCGGAATACCGTCCGGACACACTGAGCGCTTAGGCGGCAGACCAACTATTATTGCTAAGTGTTCAAATAGATACACCAAACAACCAATGTTACTAACTACGTGAAACCCTATAAAAAGAAAAAAATAACCTTGAAATTATGAGCCTACGTAAGTACGTATGAAATTTTTTGATTAAATATTGTCCTGTCGGGGGACCGCTACTATTTTAAACTGTAACAGAACGTTAAGCTAATAATTAGAGCGGTCCCCCGACAGGACAATATTTAATCAAAAAATTTCATACGTACTTACGTAGGGTCATAATTTCAAGGTTATTTTTTTCTTTTTATAGGGTTTCACGTAGTCGGGGGTTTTTTAAATTTTTAATTTAATTTTTTATTTCATGCTTTTTGTAGGGACTCCTTATTATTTCTTTTCTTTTATTTTCTTGCGTTTTAAGATTCAGGTAATTTGGTATTTAATCAGGGTTTTGTAATTCGCCATTTCGTGGTGGTGGCCATCTTGGATTTGAAATTTGTCATAGTGTATAGTATTCTACTAGTCAAGCCCTGTCATTTGATACCCATATTGAGGGAGTTGTGAAAAAAAAATTATTATTTGCCATTTTGTGGTGGCGGCCATCTTGGATTTGAAATTTATCATAGTGTATAGTATTCTACTAGTCGAGCCCTTTCATTTGATACCCATATTGAGGGAGTTGTGAAAAAATATATAATCCGCCATTTTGTAGCGGCGGCCATCTTGAACCGATTTTCATCAAACATAGCTAAGAACACTCCCGACAAATTCACCTTTCAAACAAAAAAAACAAAATTAAAATCGGTTCATCCGTTCGGGAGCTACGATGCCACAGACAGACATACACACACACACACACACACACACACACACACACACACACACACACACACAGACACGTCAAACTTATAACACCCCGTCGTTTTTGCGTCGGGGGTTAAAAATGTTATAATTTTAACAAATAAATGTATTTTTTTTTACATTTAACATAATTATTTAAATATTTGTATGCCAGTCCATGGCGAAACATGTAAGATCACGAGTATACTATGTTTTAAAGCAAATAAATATAGTCTTATTCTTATAAAAGACGTACACGTTTAATGCGTCTAGGGTACAGCAAATAGAAACAAAAAAATCTAAAATAAAATAATTAAAACAAGCCGTGACAGCTATAAGCTGACCAGTCCCAACTGACGGCACCCATTGACGAATAACGCATAGATCGGGAATTCATTATAGTCGGGGGGCGAGGTAGTCTGATCACCTGAAAATAAATACATAAAATATCAGAAAGCCAATTCATAAAGCCGTTTGCCGATCCTCCTTATCAAATCTGAGTATAATTTATTATATTATATATATTATATTCCGGATAGCACGGCATGCCAGCATTAATGACATTATCCGTCGTGCTCTCGTCACTGCCGGGGTGCCAGCTGTTTTAGAACCCAACGGCCTGGCATGCAACGATGGGAAGAGACCAGACGGAATTACCATAATGCCCTGGAAGTTAGGCAGACCTTTGGGGTGACGGTGGGCTGTGCTGGAGCGGCTGCTGCTGGCAGAAAACCTCAAACAACGAAAATATTCCAACCTGATTGGGAGTTATATGTTCGAGCCGTTTGTGAAATACTAGGGCCATGGGGTCCGAGTGCCCACTTGGTTTTTCGCGATATCGCCAAGCGGTTAGTCGACTCTTCACATGACCAGAGGGCTGGCCTGTTTATTGGCCAAAGAGTTAGCATCGCCATAAAACGTGGCAACGCTGCCAGCCTTTTGGGCACTGTTCCTGTTGACAGCGATGCGGACGAATTTTTTGATGCTCTATGAATCTTTTGCTTATTTTTTTCACATGTAGATATTATTATTTTTAATGTTAGCTTAGAGTGCATTATAAATAATTATACCAATAAATAAAAATGTTAAAATTCATTTAATTCATCTTTATTTTATAGGCAATATGATGTAAAAAAAAATCTTTTATAATAATAAGTACCTAAACTTGATCAAAATCAAAATATTTTATTTCACATAAACCTACATGGGCACTTATGAAACATCAGAAGCTAGGTGCACTGTTCCAATTGGTCGTTTCCCATGGAGAAGAGCCGGCAAGAAACTCTACGGTTACTCTTTTAAAAATAATTGGCTTTTACAATATTTCAAATTACAGTAGGTACGGGAGGACAGCGTAGGCCTGTCAACAAGTACCATGTACTTAATAAAATAAAAAATGGTCTACAGATCTAAAGTTTGCAAGGCCTACAAAGTCCTCACATTTTTACAAAATCACTAACAGATTTATAAGTAGGTAAGTACAGTCGCCAAAGGAGATAAGTTACCAGGGAGTCGGATATAGTTGAGGTTTTGTAAGAAACCGATGGATATTGTCGAATACAATTTAATTTAATTCATAGAAAACTAACAGTTTATTTTTCAAATTAAATTTCATTCGAAAAAATCCATCGGTTTCTTACTAAACTTCAACTATATCCGACGACCCTGATTACTTATCTACTTGGGTGACTGTACATATTTCATAAAAAGTTAGACCTACTTACAGTTAAACGTCCATTTTAAATATCACTGGAAACAATGCCATAGATCCATGGAAGGCCTTTGGCTAGGTCAGCGAACTGGAAGTACCCTGTCGGGTCACACGTATTCTCCGTCTTCAATTTCCTTACTAAGTAAAAACTGACATGACCTCGAAGGTACCAGGAGTTACCCATCTTGAAGACCATGCCGTTGCCTCGATTGACGCCCTTGCACAATACAGTATCTAAAAAAAGAGGTGCGAATGAGTATAGGTATATATTACTACCTTACATTTTGATCGTTTTAATCCTTAAAAGGGGTCATTGTATTCATCATTATGAACCACTTTTACTACGGGACCAACCCTGAAATCGTGAAAAAAAAATCAGTTGATTCATACAAATTATGTCGAGTTATATGAACATAAATGTATGGATCAAGTGATTTTTTTTTCACGATTTCTGGGTTGGTCCCATAGTAAAAGTGGTTCATAATGATGAGTTCAATGACCCCTTAAGGATGGACACAAGATGCAAAAAGACTCATCATATAGCCGTCATATACACATCTGTTTATCAAACTAAGTCACGTAGCATAAAAATAATTTGAATTGAATGTCCTGGCTACGAAGGCATTTGAGTCAAGCCTTTAAAAACGGTGACATCCACTGACACTCTTGGTTTGTATGGAAAGTGTTTGTCAATGTCGTCTCTAACAGCGGCCACCGAGGCGTCTCCGTGCTCTGTAATCCTTACCTTACTTATCATCAAAAAGTATATACTAAATAAGAAAGCCATTGGCGCCGATTCCCTTGTTCACAAACTAAACTAAATTTAAGTTCAGTGCATCTTTTTCTTTATATTTCATTAAGAAAAGGACAGAAGATAAATATTAGTTTCGTCCTGTCAAATTAAGATACTCGTTAGCAAGTTTAGACGTGATTAAAAACATGGCTACTACGTCAATTTACGTCAGGCGCTGACTAATTTGACAGGATTAAACTAATATTTATCTTCTGTCCTTTTCTTAATGAAATAAAAAGAAAAAGATGCACTGAACTTTTTAGTTTATGAACAAGGGAATCGGCGCCATTAACAGAGTGTTCATTCTGTAGCCACTAAAGTCGATCTCACCTTGTCTGATACCAGCGCAATAGTTGTTATCTGCTGCTGTGATGTTGTAATATGCGTAGCCCTCGGACTTAAAGCACGTGTCCTGTTCTACCACCGGAATCTCATTTACGCTTAACTTCTCTAGCAGATCGTTTTTTTCGTCATAACCCCACCCTACTAACTGAAATCACATCACAAGATTAGGGTCGGAGGATCACGTGTACAGAACTGCATTATCTGCAGGCCCCTCCAGAGTATGTACTATTAGGCTGGAATAAAACAAAGTACAGGTACTTTATTTATCAAATTGACGACAATGTGACGAGTTGAATTTCAAACAACTTTCAAAAATTACGATTAAATCGTCGGTCTACGAGTATTCAAATCTCAACTTCGCCAAGCTTAGCTTAATCAAATTGGTAAACAACTTATTTCCTTGGCTTTACGTACCCATCCTTTCTTCCCGATAACATTGCTAAGATCTATCTGGCTGGCCGGCCAAAGACAGACAGGTCTGACCCAGTCAGTGTACGTTACTGGCTCGTGAAGCACCAATAGCGCCGCATCGAGCCCGTTGTATACAAGTTCGCCATCGGCGTAGTCTGAAGACACTATTATCTTCTGCACCTGTAGTTATAAAAATAAACTGCAATTATTGTTTCCCGGCACCCTATAATGTTTCCGCTGCTGGGACACACACCACACACATACTTCCTGTGAGGAGTGGACCGTAATCCACCACGCGGGCCCAGTGCGGGTTGGTAGACGTCACATGTCTTCGAATGTTTTGTTCTAGGACACATCGGTTTCCTGACGATGTTTTCCTTCACCGCTTTGAGCGCGGTGGTGATGATATAATTTATACAAATAATGTACAAACGCTAGCACATCAAGCTAATACAATCTGTCAAATTTCTTCAATAGATTTTCAGCTTTACCGCTAAAGCATTACCAAGGTTGATTGGGAAAATTTGAAAGTTTCGGGTAGCTTGATGTGCTGGCGTCTGTACTCATTACATTAATAATGTTCAGATGTGCCAGATATAGCTTACATTAAAAGAAAGGTACCTTAATATTCTGGATAAATCATTAGAAAAGAAAAACCCCAAAGAATTCTGGCAACATATTTCTAACCTTAAATCAAAAGGCGGGTTTGAGCCTAACGTAACCCACAAAGGTAAAATTCACAGTGGTGTGGCAGCTGCTGAAGCGTTCGCAGATTATTTCGCGAGCGTCTTCCAAACTGAAGTACCAAAGTTAGATCTCGATAATATAGCCAATCCAAGTAACTGCAATATCAGTTATTACGTCAATATACTAAACTTCGCTGGAAGTGATATAAGCACCGGAATAAACAAAATAAAATTCAACAGTTCTATTGGTCCTGATAATATTCCTCCGTGGTTCTTAAAAGAGGGAAAGGAATTTCTCATTCGGCCCCTAAGCCACATTTTTAACTTGGCACTAAAATCTGGAGTCTATCCGCTACCATGGAAGATGTCACGTGTGACTCCCATACCGAAATCCTCACTTAAATCTTCAGTCGATGAATATCGTCCAATAGCGATACTATCCTCTCCAGCGAAAGTTTTCGAGAATGTCCTACATCAAGGAATTTACAAGCAAGTGAAACAGTACCTGTGCAATGAGCAGCATGGCTTTCGCGAAAAAAGATCTGTCAATACTAACTTACTTACACTAGTTAATTATATCTCTACTAGTCTTGATCGCAGACGCCAGGTAGACGTTCTTTACTTTGATTTTCAAAAGGCGTTCGACAGAGTCAACAATGACGTCTTGCTGGCAAAGCTCAGTGCGATAGGTGTTGCTCCAGGGCTTCTACGGCTTCTTGCTGATTATTTGCGGGATCGACAACAATTTGTCAGATTAGGTTTGTACGAGTCACTCCCATACCACACTCGCTCAGGTGTGAGTCAAGGTTCGGTACTCGGCCCTCTCCTTTTCATTTTGATGATTAATGACCTTCCTGATGTAGTTGCGAATGCCAGATCCCTCTTATATGCTGATGACTTAAAACTATTTTATGAAATAAAATCTGAGCGCGATTGTCAAGCTTTGCAGTCAGACATTGATTCAGTATATAACTGGAGTTTAGAAAATAAAATGGAATTTTATAAATCAAAATGCTACTTGATGTCTTTCGGTCGAATGCGGCGCCCAGTCAACTTTCTATACAAACTGAATGGAGATATAATTACAAGAACTGATTCCATGAAAGACCTGGGAGTCTTATTCGACCGTAAGCTCACTTTTCACGACCACATCACATCCACTGCTAAGGAGTCCTTCAGGCGCCTTGGCTTTGTTCTAAGGAACTGTCGTGACTTCCACAACCCCCACGTTATCAAGCTTGTTTTTGGGGCATTGGTCCGTAGCAAGCTTGAGTCTAGTGCGTGCGTATGGAATCCTTTTGAGAAGCAGTATGCGTTAGCTTTAGAAAAAGTTCAAAAAGCATTCCTTAGATACCTTTACAAGCACTTGTACGGGTTTTACCCTCTCTTGTATCCCACTAAATTCCTATTGGGTTGCTTAAGTTTCAATTCTCTAGAAGTAAGACGGTTGCGCGATCAGATGACTGTTATATTTAAAATTCTTAGGGGAATTATTGATGTTCCTGATCTCCATAATGAAATCTGCAATCTATTTGTCCCAGACAATTACTGTCGTGGCAGAAAACATCGCTTACTGGCTGTTCCAACTTGCCGTACTGTTGCGCACTCCAAGTCACCTATTCCTCGGACATTAGCCGCTATTAACGCTCTTCTGGACTCAAACACAGATCTTGATATGTTTGCGAATGAATGGAAGATGATATTGTCAGAATGTTTGAATTTCTGTGAGAAGAATGCATGAATGTATTAAATAAATTATATTATTATGTTTATATAGTGTAATTGGCTTCGGCCGTTCTATTTAAAATAAATAAACAAATAAATAAAAAATTAGGTACAGTCGACCTCGTATTGCATAACAACCTTAAAGTTATAAATAAATAAAACGAACAGGTCCAGGTCCAGGTCTCTTTGTCTATGTGGTTAGCTAGATAGTTTAAACCTTGGTGAAGTTTCAATTTTCTGGCAATTCCGAGGTCGACTGTACTTCAAATTAATCAAGGACACTTACAAGCCTAATCTGCACTCCGACAATAGAGTCCAGGTCGTGATTTCCGAGGCGGACTACCATACTACTCCCTCTGAGAGGTTTATCTGGGTTTGAATCCACGAGGACACATTTTGCAGCTGTGATGACGTGCCGGTGGGAGAGTAGAGTGCCTCCGCAGAAATACCCGTTTTGTAAATCCTAGAAAATATGCGTAGTGTTTTATTACATCATCATCTGCCTTGCTTCCAGTCAAACGGAATGCAGCTAAATACAACTATTTTACATGGAGCGACTGCCTATCTGACCTCCATAACCCAGTAACTGAGTAATACGATACCCATTGGTAAGACTGTGGTTGTCAGATTTTAGGGCTTCTGATGACCCGTACCGACTGCCAAAGATCCACGAATGACAGCCGGGACCAACGGCTTAACGTGCTGTCCGAGACACGGAGAGGTCTTGGTATGTAAAGATGGTCACCCATCCATGGATCAACCGCGGCAAACGTAGCTTAACCTGATCGATCGGCCCGTGCGGCTGTTATAACTTATAGTCCATATACAATAGCATTAGAAAGAAGTTATAAAAGGTTATTTTTAATGCACACTTTGTAACAAAAATACAATAAACATTGTTACATTATGATAGACGCCGAATTTATTATGATCTATTTTTACAGCAGCTGTCACACTTAATTGTAACCATTTTAACTATTTATCTTATGAAATTATGTGGCTTTCATTTATTTATATTATATAACTCCAATTTAAAATTACAGTGTCAATGCTAAAAACCTAAAAGAAGCAGGGATGAACAATACTTGGAACGTTATTCGTTTCACTATAATTCTACCGAATTTTATTTTAATTAAGGTGGATGCGCTGCAGTAGCCCGCGAAATCAGACGAATTCGGAGCAATTCTAATTTAAAGGTACATCCCTTTAAATTAGAATTGCTCCGAATTCGTCTGATTTCGCGGGCTACTAACCTAAAAGAAGCAGGGATGAACAATACTTGGAACGTTATTCGTTTCACTATAATTCTACCGAATTTTATTTTAATTAAGGTGGATGCGCTGCAGTAGCCCGCGAAATCAGACGAATTCGGAGCAATTCTAATTTAAAGGGATGTATTGATGATTTTTAAGGTTAAAATTGTATTATTGCCTACATATTTCTATTGTTGCGCATCATATTATTTTTATTAAGATACAACCTTACACTGACCTGCAAATTGCAAAAAACGCAAGAAAATTAGAATTTAAGCATCTCCCTTAAAATTGTTTTATCATAACTTTGAAATAAAATGTTTTGCATTCCTGCTTCTACGAGCCTCTTTTTTCTAATGCTATTATAAATGGACTATAGAAGCTTAGTATAATTAACTATTACGTAGGTTACGTAAGATTATAACAAATTAAACTTACGTACAGAGATGCAACCCACGGCCACTTACTCTCCAACGTAGAGGTGCCACACTGCGTCTGTAAAAAAAAAAAAGATTATAAAGAAAAAAAATATTGTTTTCAGTGGAACTATAATGATCCTATCTGGAGTAGTAGTGGAAAAGTGGTAAGGCTCGCGATTTACGAGTTGTAGGCCCTAGGTTCGAACCCAGACAGGCGCTTTACTTTGTGTAAATTATCTCATCATTACTGCTCTCAAAATAGTAAAGGAAAACATCGTGAGGAAACCGGCATGTCCTAGAACCAAAAACTCGAACACATGTGACATCTACCAACCTACATTGGACCCGCGTGATGGATTACGGCCCACTCCCTCTCACCGAGAGGAGGCCAGTGTCCCAGCAGTGGGAACATTATAGGCTGATTGTGTTTGTTTTGTTATAATGATCCTAGCGTCATGCTTATGATCAGTCTCCAGTAATAGCACTCGTTCCATTATTTGAGGCTGAGACAGATTGATCAGCACAGAAATGCCTGAGGCCTGAAGGAAGATAAGGAGTTGTCTAAAAAAAATAAAATATCGATCACCTGTCCACTACTTCCTGAGACCACCGCACTGGGTGGGAGCACTGGGGCTTCATCACCGGCGTTGGAACTGAAAATTAAAGTAGATTTGTGAATCGTTTTGTTTGTTAACATTTTGATTGAGATTTCAACTGCATATTTTCCTTTTTTGCACACACTGCCTTGGACAAAATATGCCAAAATATTTTATGAGAATAAGGGAGGCGGCAAAAAAACAGGATTAGGTGTTATTATTATTAAAAGGGGTTAAATATAATGACCACCATAAAATGCTTTGATACCCTTAGTTCTTGCACTTCAAATTGTATTCGAACATCAAATGTAGTAAATGATCACTAAATCTTAGCGAGCAAATTAATGCGCTATTTCTGCCTAAATAAACCACTATGATTGCCATAAAATGTAGGTGTATTACCAATTAAAGTAATATGATGCCATATTGTGTTAAGTCTCCGGCTTGCTGCGAACTAGATAAACGAGGTTAATATCAAACAAAAATGGTTAGGTTAGGTTAAAACTGTGACCTCCTACGCACGAGCCGAGCGAGCGAAGCGAGCGGTGCCGCGGCAGCGGGCGGCGAGTGGCAGAAACGACTAGATTGTATAGAAAAAAAATATGGAAAAAAAGAGATAATTTTTTTTGCAGGCTGTCGAGAACCGAACATGATTTATTTGGAGTCATTTTGCTTAAATAGGACAGCGAGATGTTAAAACTTTGGTTATAAGTTTACATTAAAATGCGAGTTTAATTTTGGTGATCATTTACTATTTTTGTCTGTTATATGTTACTATATCTGGTGGTAAGTTAAACAAGCCTTATTAAAACAGGCTCATGCCTGTTGTGTCGCGCTGCAGGGCAAAGTCCTTCCTTCCATCTTTCCATTTTTCTCTCTTCTTTGCAATTAGAACCCAACCCTTTAAGTAGGAGTTTAACTCTCTGGTAAGTTTAAAACTTTTGCGGTGTGACAACGCGATGTGATTTTCTCCAGGCATATAAATAACGTTGCTAGTATTTATATTTTTCATCGAATATTTCGGGACATCGCCAAGCGGTTGGTTGACCCTTCACGTAGAGGGCTGGCCTATTTTCAAAGAATCAGCATTGCCATCCAACGTGGTAATGCTGCCAGTCTTTTGGGCACTTATCCCATCGACAGCGATGCGGACGACTTTTTTGATGCCCAATGAGTTCCTGCCTTTTTCTTAATTTTTTTTTTATTTTACAGCGTGGCGCTTTAATGGCGACATTAATTTAACACGCGTATGCGGTCGTGCGTTTTCGTTTGATGGGAATATTTTAATTTCATTAAACGGTATTATTTATTAATTTATTTATAATTTTCTAAAATAGCATCTTGGAGCAACCTGACTTAAAGAATTTTAGCGGAGGGGTTATTTGCCAGATTACGGATCATAACATCGCAGCAATGAAATTAAAACGAATAACGTGCAAAGAGTAGGCGAATTGAAGGAAAGAGAGAGCCATAAATGTATATGTATATGCCAAATTGTATGTAACTTGGTGCTAAGATTTTTTGGAGACAATAAATTATTATTATCTTTGACATAATATCTCGGGACCCTGGAGTCCCGGACCTTTAAAAGGCGTAGCAGGGGCCGAAGCCAACTTGCAGAGGCTCTTTAAGACAATTTTAAATGATGAGGAGGCACCAACCGACGATTATCCCTGTATGCACTATGCAAGCAATAACAAAATATACTGGGTTATGGGTGTGGGTGGCTATAGTAGATCGGTTACTTTGAACTATGGAAGGTGTATTATGTCGGCGAATGGCGCAGGCGGTGAGGAAATTACGAATTATCTTATATTCTTTACGATTACTGGCCATTAGCCCTACCCGTGTGTTAAATTAATGTCGCCATTGTAGCGGCACGTTGTATACATCTATATATATGTATATAAAATCAATGCCATTTTTCGTTGTAATTTTATAACTCGAGAACGGCTGGGCCGATTTGGATGAAATTTTGTGTGTATATTTCAACGGGTTCCTGGGTGGTTTCTGGGTAGGAGTAGGTAAGGAGTAGGATAGGAGTAGGGTAGGAGTAGGTTAGGAGTAGGGTAGAAGTAGGGTAGGAGTAGTGTAGGAGCAGGGTAGGAGTAGGGTAGGGGTAGGGTAGGGGGTAGGACACCACGCGAACTAAGTAGCGCCGGGCAGCTAGAAATAATTTATATGGCAAAACAACGTTTGCCGGGTCAGCTAGTAATATATATAATTTAGTGCTAGCTTGTGAATTGTTATTGTGTCTTTGTTAATATTATACTCACATGTCTCCAGGATCAGGTCTGTTGTCAGGTGTCGTGGAAACAGGGTTAACAGACTGGTTAGACAGATTTATAACTGGTCCCTTATTTGTGTTGACGTTAGTTTTGACCCCTGTATCTGTTTCTCTCTGAGGCGCATTACAGATGATTATTCCATTTAGTCTTAACACCTGCAGTCTAGGGAATCTGCCATTCGTATCGTATTGAACGGAGAAACGCAATGTTGTCGGGATACCAGGCTGAATTAGCATGTCCTCGTCCTCGATTCTAAAGATCTTGGAGTTTTGTGTGTTTGCCTCTGACGTCTTGTGCTGAGATAAAATTAAAAAAAATATAGGTAGGTTTTTTCTTTATAATACTAGCGAGACTTGCTTGCTTCACATGGATTGGATTGTAATCTACCGATGTGGCGACAATATGTTGTCAACACATTGAAATTTCTGTACTATAGGTGTTTAAGTTAAAATATTCATGTATTATTTGTACGTATAAACACATCACTTAACATCTACATCATCTATCTATATCAGTGGACTGCGATAGGCTGAATTGATTGATAAAATCTGAGCAGTAATCCCAAGGGGCTAGGCAGAGGGGTACCTATAGTACACCCACAATTTTTTTTAAGCGTTGCCCTACACTAGTTCCGTGCGGGAATCGAACCCGCGACATGCAGCGCAGCAGTCAATCGCTTAACCACTGCGCCAACCGTGCCGTCAAATGTATGTATGTGCAAATGTATGTATGTTAATAATACGCAGTGTCTTGTTTATCATAGACTAACAAGTTTATTAGGAAAGCAAGTTTTACATAGATGATATTAGTATTTGATTTTCATAGAAGGAGTTTGATTGTGTTATAAGATTAACATCTCCACTTAACAAAATCAATAAAAAATCCAAAAACAACTCAATTCCAAAAACTGCGAAACAGCCGATCGATTCTGTAAAAATCTCACCGTGAATAGTCAGGTGAAGTGAGCTTAGAGTGAGCTGTCAAAAGTGTCAATCCCTAGCATTTGTTGGAATGGCAGCTCACTCCACGCTCACTTCACCTAAGTTTTCACGGTGAGATGGTTACAGAATCGCACTGCAGGTTACATGCCAAGTTTTTCTGTGAAATATTAATTATCCTTGACAGATCCTAAGCTTTTGGATAAAAAATAGCGAAGTGTTGTTTAGCATAGACTAACAAGTTTATTGGGAAAGCAAGTTTTGATATAGATGGCGTTAGTAGTCATATACGGAGTTTCATTATGTTATAAACAGCAGACACACACTCATACACACACAAAAAAACAACAAAAAATAAATTCTATAAATTCTAAATGATGGCGAACACCGCACCCAAATTTATTATTTAGTTTGAAGAACAAGCAACAAGAAAGCCGCTGGAAGCCAATGGAAAGCCACTTTTTTATACTATTTGTAAATCTGACAAAACCAGACAGCGAAGGAGGAAAATGTGTGCGCCTGACCTTCAATGCAAGTTACACATATGGTTTAATGTATAAATACTAATATTATAAATCTATACTAATATTATATAGAGGTATTTGTTTGTAAGTTTGTTTGTAGGGGGTAATCTCTGGAACTACCAGTCGGATTTGAAAAAATATTTTTGCATTTGATAGCGCAAGTCTTGAGGTAAGCTATTTACCAGGCTATGACGCTATTTTAAAAAGATAACAGTCAGAAAGAACGCTAAGCTAAAACGAAGTGATAGCGCGGGCAGATGATCCAATGCGACGGACTGAGTCGGGGAACAAGTTTCACTTGGACAAAGCTAGTGGAATCTATGTATATATATAAAAATGAATAACTTGAGAACGACTTTACCGATTTCATACATATTTTTTTTTTATGTTTTCTAATGCTTTGTATAAGGTTATTACTGAAAAAAAGTTAAGAAAGATGCTTCACGCGGACGAAGTCGCGGGCAAAAGCTAGTATACTATACAAATTAGTAAATAAGAATATTCACAACTTATAACAGTAATTAAATGCATGCTACTATTATCATGTAATATATATTATTATGTAATATAATAGTACTTAGTGATATAATACTCATTCACAAGCTTGCTTGCAGGCAGAATTCACTGACGTTAAAGTTTGAAGACCTTACCTTTGTAATAATAAATAGCCCTGATTTAAATTCACGACTATATAAATAAATATAATTTATCAGTTCTCTTGAGAATGTAAAAATGAATCTTACCAGAAGCTTAATTGCTTGGCTATCCAGCATGATGTCGAGCCACAGCGAGTGAAGAAGAAAGTCTGAGGACAGGTTGATGGTTCCTGACCACCAGCCCGGTTCTGGTCCGGGCGGGTCGTATATGAACACGGTGGGACATGGCGATGCTGGCGTGAGGACCTGCGACTCTTGCCCGAGTGTGGGTGCAGCAAACAGCGCCAGAAAAGGGCACAGTACTGCGATCTGTTCATTAGAAAGCTGGTGGTTGAAAAAAAAACCCAGAAAGAACCTGGTCAGGATAAAATACAAACCGGTAAATTGTGCTTGCCAGTTAATATTCAATATTTTACAGAAAATTCCTTTCGTATTAATATTATTACTGTTTAGTTAAATCGATTATAGATCAAGTAAAGAGCGTCAGCAATGCCGTTCAACGTGGCAATGCTGCCATTCTTTTGGGGACTTTTCCTGTTGACAGCGATGCGGACAAACTTTTACATTGGGTCCTTCCCCCTTCGTTTTTATACATGTATACACATTGTTTTCAGATGGTTAGCTTATAAATGATGTCTATAATGACACTGTTAATAAATTAGTTTATAAGTCTAGAGGTAAGGAAAAACAAAAAAAAGTACTTAAGAGAGGCGACTACTTATCCTCGATGAACTTGTCGGTTTAATAAATCAATAACATATCTTGTAGCGTATAAATAACAGACCGGTTCACAACATTGACATTCGCGTACATCATTTTAAAAACTCTCATTTTATTACACACAGAAACTAAAAAAAACTTGTTATTCTTACCATTTGTGAAGAAATAATCCTGGTACTTATAACAACAACGAATTTGACTTTCCACACAAGACTGGAAACGTAAGGATTGGCGATGGCAACGAACGCTATGCGTGCCGGATACTATGTGAATGATAAAAGAATCTTTTCGATATCTTAGAGGTCAACCAACGAGTGCCTAATAACTGAGGATTTTGTCGTGTTTAGATACAACTTGTTTTTTAATCAATTCCAAAGGTGACATCAAGATCCTTTACCTGTTTCACAAAATAGTCGAATCATAGTCCAACTTGCATCTAAACAGGCTTTGATGGCGGCCCCTGATGGTCTCCAATGGAATTCTGAAACTGTGAAGACTGCAGAGAGCGATGGCATTTCATCATAATCATTTCAGCCGTAAGACGTTCACTGCTAATAAAAAGTATTTGCTACTAGGTCTGGGAGCGACGAAAATATAGTATTTAGAATTTTTGGTTGTTTGTCTGAATGTATGTTCCAGCATTACGCAAATACTACCGGATACTTAGATTCTAATCAATGCATAAATATTCCCTATATCTCTGGTCAGTCTGTCGGCTATAAATTATCACGCTATTTGCTATGGGGGTGAGCAATATTACATTATGTTTGTATTCATTTAAATAAATAATTAATTTTAATGTTATACTGCCTGCTGCGCTGCTGGGGAGTTTGTTACCAGCGAAAGTACTAGGAAGTGGTGAAGGGCGGGCTTTTTGTGGGGACCGTCATTTATGTAATTTTTATGTTCGAAAATTGCTGATTCTCAGCCCAATTTTAATAAAGGTTTTGATTTTTTGATTTTAATTTTTTTACAGTTTAACGCAAATTGAAAAGCCAAAAGGTAAATATATTGCAGACAGGTATAGATTTAACCTTTTAAATGACCATCGCGCTATGCAGTCAATCATGACATATACAAGAACAGCTGTTTTAGTCAACTTTGGTCAAAGCAGTCTGTCAACACCCTTTTTTTCAGGAACGCGTGGAGGTATTAAGTTGAAATTAATATCAAATTCGTAGGTAGGTCTATGATCCCTTGGAGCTCTAAATAAGTCAGGCTTCTAAGTCAACGAAATAAAAAAATACGGCCATTTATCGGATATAGCCACCGATTCCCTTGTTCACAAATTAAACTAAATTTAAGTTCAGTGCATCTGTTTCTTTCTATTTCATTTTATTCCTGTCAAATTAGTCAGCGCCGACGTAGATTGACGTATTTTTAGTAGCCATTTTTTTAATCACGTCTAAATTTTCTATGGAGTATCTAAATTTAACAGGACTAAACTAATGTTTATCTTCTGTTCAAGAAACTTTGGCGATTTTTTTCTTGGCACTGTACCACTGAGACAAAAAAATCGCCAAAGTTCCTTTCGGAATTAGTGGGACAGTAGGAGTATTAAGGGTGGGGTAGATCACGTGGCGGGTCTAAATTTAATTCCAAGCAAAAATAATAAGGCGTAATCGCGTCGCGGGACTCCTATATATGAATGGTTTAAAACAAAAATAACCGTGAAGGGAATGGCGGGGTCTAGTGAGCGAGCGAAGCGAGGGAACAAAGACTTTGAACCTAACCTGTCCGAGTCGGTATGCCCCCATTCCTGAATTTTCTGAATCGTTAGGAATTTTTTGTCAAACACTAGGCGTTTGCGCAGTGTGAAACCGAAAGTATTCTACATAAAGACATGTATACACATGGGTGTTAAAGTACAGTGGATCCCAAATTGGCACCAAGTTCGCGTGAGAATTTATTTAAACGTGACTGGCTCAATAAAAAAAAAAATAAAAAAAAATATCTCATCCTCTAAATTAACTTCTCATACAATATTACGTTTGCAACAGTCAACACACTGTGTCAAGCCTTTTCCCGCTAAAACGTGTATGTGGCATCCATTGCCTGTATTAGACGCTTGTGGCTAAATAATAACAGCCGCACAGGTCGATCGGTCAGGTTAAGCTACGCTTGCCGCGGTTGGTCTGTGGATGGGTGACCATCTTTACATACCGAGACCCCTCCATGCCTCGGAAAGCACGTTAAGCCGTTGGTCCCGGCTGTCATTCGTGGATCTTCAACAGTCGTTACGGGTAGTCAGAAGCCCGAAAGTCTGACAACCAGTTTTACCAAGGGGTATCGTATTGCCCAGTAACTGGGTTGTGGAGGTCAGATAGGCAGTCGCTCCATGTAAAATACTGGTATTCAGCTGCATCCGGTTAGACTGGAAGCCGACCCCAACATAGTTGGGAAAAGGCTAGGCAGATGATGAGATCAAGTTTAGTAACGAGGGAGCATTGCCATTCAACGTGGTAATGCTGCCAGTCTTTTGGGGACTCTTCTTGGCAGCGATGCGGTGAATTTTTTCATGCCTTATCGTTCCTTCCCCCTTTCTTTTTTATACATGTTACATAATAATATTAATGTTTTAACAAGAAGCAGTGGTGGCCCAGTGGTAACGGCCGCGACTTACGAGTTGTAGGTCGTAGATTCGAACCCAGGCAGGCGCTTTACTGTGTGTAAACTATATCATCACCACTGCACTCAAAACGGTGAAGGAAAACATCGTGAGGAAACCGACATGTCCTAGAACTAAAAATTCCAAGACATGTGACATCTACCAACCTGCACTCGGCCCGCGTGGTGGATTACGGCCCACTCCTTCTCACAGAGAAGAGGCCTGTGTCCCAGCAGTGTGAACATCATAGGCTGAGTATGTGTAACGCGGTTAGCTTATAAATTATGTCTATATATTACACTGTTAACAAATCAGGGGTGTTTAATAAGTCTAGAGGTAAGGAAAAACAAAAAAGTACTTAAGAGAGGCGACTACTCATTTAAGTACTAGATTATTTAGAATCCTCAATTAACTTCTCTGTTAAATAATCAATAAATAACAGACTGGTTCACAACACTGACATTCACCTACACCATTCACCATTTTTTTTTTTCCTCATTTTGAAAACTGTAATTTTATTACCTACAGACAAAAGAAAAACGTGTTCATCATCATCATCTGCCTAGCCTTTTCCCAACTATGTTGGGGTCGGCTTCCAGTCTAACCGAATGCAGCTGAATACCAGTATTTTACATGGAGCGACCGCACAAAAGAAAAACGTGTTATTCTTACCATTATTGAAGGAATAATCCCGGTACTTATAACAACTACAATTTTGGCTTTTCACACAAGACTAAATAAACAACGTAAGGATTGGCGATGGCAACGAACGCTAGACGTGCCGGATACTATGTGAATGATAGAAGAATCATAACGAAAAACTTAGAAGTTAACCAACGAGTTCCCAATAATTGAGGATTCTGTCGTATTTAGATACAACTTGTTTTTTAATTAATTCCAAAAGTGACGTCACAAAATTTTGACGTCTACTTTAGACTTCATTGCTACACTTTGTTGCGCACTATCCTTCGACTATTTAGTAGTTTTAGTCGAAGGATAGTCCAACTTGCATCTAAACAGGCATTGAAGGCGGACCCTGACGGTCTTCAACGCAATTCTCAAACTGTGAAGACTGCATAGAGCGATGGCATTTTATCATCATTTTAGCTGGAAGACGTTCAATGCAAATCAAAAGTATTTGCTACGAGGTCGCAGTGCGGTGAAGTTTAAACAGATAGGTCCAGGCATTTATGCAGACTTAAATTACTGTCGTACAAACTAGATTGTTTCACGGTTAATTCGAAAGTTGATCCCAAAGAATTATGACGATTTCGAAGAGATGTATTTATACCCGATTGTGAGCTAAGGTGATTGGGATACTATTCGACGATATAATTAATCGGATATTAATAATAATAATAATATCCCTGGACATTTCACATTAAGCGGATATTTTTTATTTAATCCGAAAATCGGTAATGTATCACATAAATAATATTTATTTTGCGATTACACACTTATATTTGCAGTTGGAGTATTGACAGTCACGTATATCATGAATGGAACAAAATGTTTTTCAACTACAATGTGTTGTTTTCGGTATAATATCATACCAACTACGGAACCCTTCTTTGTGCGTGGTCAGACAAGCACTTGGCAGTTTTTTAACATTTTGTTATACCATTATACCGGATGACTTTTTTTGTCTGGACAAAAACAGTGTATAAAAGGTGAACGAAGTAGAAGCCTATGGCACAATAATCTCTTTTTTTGTAAATTTAAATGTAAATTTTAACATGCAAACAATAGAGGAAGTAGACAATTGTAAATTTTTAGGCTTATTATTGATGACAAAATGACCTGGAAACCGCATATTCAACAACTATGCAACCGAGTTAGTAAATCTGCCTATGCCTTACATACACTTGCAAGCAAAATAAACTTCAGTGCCCTTTTAATTGCGTATCATGGGCTAGTGGCATGCATGCACTGCATGCATGCATATCTGTTCTCGGATATGGCATAATTTTTTGGGGGAATTCCACCGACAAAGATCTCGTTTTTAAGGCACAGAAACGGCATTCGGGCTATGTTTGGTTTAAAATCAATGGAGAGCTGTGTGCCTTTTTTTAAAAAGCATAGTATCCTTCCATTACCGTCACTATACATATTTGAAGTAGCGGCTTTCGTTAAACAAAATCCTTATTTATTTACTTTATCTACAGCTTTCAATCGGACCCAAAGGGACGAAAGTCGTCTGTGCGTTCCAAAAACGAATACTGCCTTGATGTATAAAAGTGTCTTTCACATGGCAACAGTTCTATTTAATAAATTGCCAAAAGAGCTAAAAAATCTACATATTAACTTATTTAAACCAAAACTGAGAAGTTTGCTGTCAAAAATGTTATTATAGTGTATCAGATTTTTTATCAGACAAATTTTGACATTTTAATGCAATATTTGTAATGTAATGTAATTGGCTTCTTAGACTGTATTTGTTGAATAAGTTGGGTTATTGCGGCTGTCGAAGGACCAATAAGCGTTGTGTAATTATTTTGGAACGAATGTCATGTCGCCTGCACACAAGGGGGTAGGAAACAATTAAGGACTTACTTGGTGGTTTTGCATGTGCCGTGCTGATATGCAGACCGGCGTCCGGTAGCTTTTGTTTCTCTGCTTCTTCCTGGTTCTGTGTCGGCCGACACTCGTGAATTGGTTTAATTTAATTTATGCGGTTTTGGTATGTTCCGCGGCGCGAGCGCGTCGCGAAGCTTAGCGGTTAGCTTGCGGTGCGAGAGCGGTAAGTGTTCGATTACAAGTGAAGTTGAATCTCTGTCCCTCTGCTGGTGGTTTGTTCCACGTAGTCCGGAAGCGGTAGTCGGTTGGCGCTTTCTCTTTCTGTCGCGTATGGACGTAATGATAGGGAGAGGGATAGATGGATAGGCACTTGGCGACATGACGTTGACGTTTTCGTTCGGATATTTAATAGAGAGAACCTTGTAATATAGAAACTTGCGTAAGCATCCTGCCCGGGTTTGAGGATATGTAGTATTCTCAAAAAAGGGAAAGAAATTGCGTTAAAGCGGATTAAAAGAAAGAGAGAGAAGAAAACAATTGAAATATATTAATTACGACTAAAGTTACGTGATATTAATTACGCGGTGAAATCATTGGGAAGGCAACGGGCAGAGTTTAACAATGGGTCGCTTGAAAGAGCCACTGCATGTCTTCACCATAGCAACGCGGGTTGTCCCATCTTTGCCGGGGAAAACCTCGGTGATTATGCCCATTGGCCAACGTAAAGGAGGGACATCATCTTGATGCATGAGAACCACTGCACCAATCCTAACATTGTCCACGGCATCCAACCATTTTTGCCTAACTTGTAAGTTATGTAAATATTCTATCCGCCATCTTCTCCAAAAGCTGCAAACCATTTGGTCAAGCAATTTTTTGCGGCAAGTTAGAGACTTCGTTGTTTCGGGAACGTTCACGACAGGCAACGAAGTCAACGGAGAAGCCATTATAAAATGAGCGGGAGTAAGCGGTTCTGGGTAAGGATCCTCAGTCAGGACACAGAGCGGTCTCGAATTCAGAACTGCCTCAATTTCAGTGAGAACAGTCGAGAGTTCCTCATAGGTAAGAAGCTGAGAACCGATAACACGGTATAAATGAGTCTTAATAGATTTAATATTAGATTCCCACAACCCGCCAAAGTGGGGGGCGCGGGGTGGAATCATTTTCCACTCTATGCGGTAGCGGTTAGCAAGTAGTTCTTGCAATTGAGCCTTGGCTCCAACGAAATTTGTTCCATTATCGGAGTATAAATTGGAAACAGGTCCCCTTCGGGAAATGAATCTTTTAAAAGCGGAAATGAAAGTGTCCGATGACACGTCAGTAACCAACTCAATATGAACTGCTTTGGTAACGAAACAAATAAATAAGCAAATGTAAGCCTTCTGACTTCGTTGACCTCTGCGTCTACATAACGTGACTTTAATGGGACCAGCGTAATCCACACCCGTGTGCACAAAAGCTTTAGTCTCTTGTACGCGACAAGCGGGTAAATCAGCCATCTTTGGGCTGGGGTGAGAAGGTGACACTTTAAAGCAAAAGTTACAAGCGTGTACTCTTTGTCTGATGACACCTCTAGAAGAGAGGATCCAATATTTTTGTCGTAGCAGACTGCTAAGAAGGCTTACACCAGCATGACAATAAATGCGATGGTAATAGTCTATTAAGACATGTGTAAAATTATCATGTTTAGGTAAAAGAGCGGGATGCTGAGCTTCATAAGGAAGGTTCGCATTTGACAACCTGCCACCGATTCTTATTATGTCATGCTCGTCTATAAAGAGATCTAGTTTTTTAAACTGCGAGCGAAGTTTTTTACCTTTAATTTCGACGTAAATATCTAAAAAGTGAAATTGTTGAATGCAACGAATTAAATAAATTTCAGCGGTACCTAGTTCCCGGACAGTAATTGTCTTATTTAACTTGTCATAAGGAATAAAATGCAAAAATCTTAAGATGTAAACAATTATGCGCAGTATCTTACTTAATGATGTAAATTTTTGACTAACACTATATATTAAGTTAGGTTCTGATACAGTAGATACTAAGGTTAGCGATTTATTATTAAACTCAGGCAACTGCTCGCTACATGAGGAAACAAACGGACTGATAGGCCACTCAGCAGTTGGGCGTAGAAGCCACTCAGGTCCATGCCACCACAAATTGTGATTTAGTAGCTGCTCAGGTAGAAGACCTCGAGACAAACAGTCACTAGGGTTTTCTTTTCCGTTAATATGGAAAAAATGCTTAGGATCAAGGTTTTCTTGACATTTAGCGACGCGGTTGCTAACAAAAATATTCCATTTGTGCGGTGAGGAATGAATCCATGAAAGAGTAATTGTAGAATCGGAAAATGCGAATATTTTATTAATAGCGGTACGAGAGCGGTAAGTGTCATAAACTAACTTAATTAAGCTTGACAAGAGTACAGCGGCGCAAAGCTCTAGACGAGCCAGAGATACGACCTTGACAGGTGCAACCTTGGATTTAGCACACACCAAAGTTACGTGTGCGTTGCCATTTGTGTCAGTAACATGTAAGTATATGACGCAGCCATACGCATTCAAGCTGGCATCAGCAAAACCTACTATATTTGTCACGCAACCCATAGTAACGGCTACATGACGCGGCAGTTTTAAAGAGGAAAGTAAAGGCAGTTGCTCTTTAAACTTTTGAAAGAGAAGTACAATAGAATCGGGTGGAGTTTCATCCCAATCTGTGTTTAATTTCCATAATTCCTTTATGAGTAATTTCGCGAATAAAACCACGGGAGCCACTAGACCCAGAACATCCCACAGACGGGCAACAGTGGAAAGAATGGAACGTTTAGTACAACTTTTATCCAAGTTAGATGTAGTAAAGGTGAAACAATCCTCGGAAGGAATCCATTTGAGTCCAAGAATCTTTAAGTTATCCCCGTCAGAAAAGTTAATAGAAGAGCGGTTGGAGTGTGGAATAGAATCTAGTAGTTCCAAGGAATTACTTGCCCACTTAGTAAGGTCAAAGCCCCCAGCCTTAAATAAGGCGATAAGTTCAGCGGAGAGAATCTTGGCTTCCTCCAGAGTGGAGGTCGAGTTAGCCAAGTCATCCATGTATAACTCATGCGAAGCGACAATGGATGCGCGCGGGAATCGATGTTTTTCATCCTCTGATAGTTGACGGACTGTCCGCATTGCTAAATATGGGCTGGGCTTAAGGCCAAACGCCACTCGGTTAAATTGAAATTCGCGAACAGGTTCAGCGGTATTAAACCGAAACAATATTTTCTGATATTTTCGATGCTCATCGATAACAACAATTCGGAGATACATCTGTTTTATATCAGCTGTGACTGCAATAGGGAATAATCGGAAATTTAAAAGTAATAAAAATATGTCAGCCTGTAGATTAGGCCCTGTGTGTAACAAATCGTTCAATGACACGCCATTATGAGACTTGGCGCTCGCGTCAAGGACGATGCGAACTTTAGTAGTTTGTTTATCATTCCTAATAACAGGGTGATGCGGTATATAATAACCTACAGTCTGATCAGCCGCACTAGGTGTAGTTTCAGTTAAATAATTTTGATTAAGGTATTCTTGGATTATTTCGTTATAACTAGCGCGCAAAGCAGGGTCGCGAAGCTTAGTTTTTTCCAAGTGAATAAAACGTCGATAAGCGACAGCATAAGAATTTCCGAGTGAATCTGGATTCTTACAAAATGGTAACGCAGTACAGTACCTACCGCTGGAGTCACGTGACACCGTAGAAACGTACAGCTGTTCACATTCCCGTTCAGCGGGACTCATAAAAGATTTTGAGGGTATTTCTTCAATGTTCCAGAATTTATGTAAAGATTCGTCTAACGACAGAAAACAATGAGAATCATCTATATTCAACGCGGTAGAAAAATATGAAGCGGTATTTAAATCAGCGATATTATTTTTATTATTAAACGAACTAGTGGGTACTTCGTTTTTATTATTAAATAAACTAGCGGGTACTTCACCCATAAGAATATAACCGAACACGGTTTCAATAGCGGATGGCGCGGTAGGTGAAATAATTTTATTGTTGAGTAATAAATATGGGAACAGCTTTGCCCCTAGAAGTAGTTCAACATCACCAGGCATATGCCACAGGGGGTCGGCTAGCGGTAATTTGAACAAATGTTGCACTGCAGAGGTATCAACAAAGTGAGATGGTAATTTGTCAGTTATGCAGTCAACCACAAGAGCGGTTATTTTAAAGGAATTATTTTTATTTTTTGCAGTAACTGTTATCTCAACGTAACCTATAATAGGCCGCGAAGAGGTTCCTACTCCTTTTATAAATGAATTTGAAAGCGGTATAATATTTAATTGAAGTCTCTTACAACAAGCTGACGTAATTATGTTGTTTTGCGAAGCGTTATCGATCAAACATCTTACAGAAACATATCTATTATATCTGTTGTCAACGTATACTTGTGCGGTCGACAGTAATACAGTTGTGCGCGGTAAATCTGTACCTACGCGTGAACATGCACACAGCGCCACCTGTTGTGAATGCGCGGAACTAGGCACAGCGTCGCTCGATCCCGACCGTTGAGTAATTTGCTCCAGATGTAAAAGCGAATGATGTTTCTTGTTACATGTCCTGCAAGTATGTATTGACTTACACTGTGAAGCCGTGTGTGTTGAGCTAAGACAGTTTACACATCCACGTTTGTTTTTAATAAAGTCCAAACGTGAATTGGCTGATAGTGCTTGAAATGTTGGACACATATAAAGCTTCCAATGATCACTTCCATTACAGTGTGAACAAGTTTGGTTATTGTCACAAGCAACAAAGGTATGCACCGTACTATCACGTGACTGATTACGATAATTATTTTTGTTCACTGATACAGTTCGAGACGAAACAGTTCTATCCAATATTTTAACTTGCGATTTTATGAATTCAACGAAATCCGTATAAGTTGGAATCTCCTCCTCTCTCATATGCATCTCAAATAAATGTAAGGTAGCGGGGTCCAATTTTTTCAAGGCTAAATTTAATAGTATGAAATCCTTTAAGTCGTTAATTTTTAATTGTTCTAGTGCCGAAACAGACGCGTGAAAACTTTCAATAAAACTATTTAAAGAGGTGGAATTATTACTTGCAGGTTTAATGTTTAATATGTTAGACATGTAATGTGACCCTAGTGTTCGTTTATCTTGATACTTTTGAACCAAACTGTTCCAAATGGATTTATAATTTTCGCCCGATGGAATAATTCCGGCAGTAATTTGTAATGCGTTTCCTTTCAGATTACCCATTAAGTATTGAACTCGTTGAGAATCTGTAAGATTTATATTACTATGGATGTTTGACTTAAATGATTCGTAGAAAACAGGCCAGTTTTCAATCCTACCATCAAAAAATGGGATCTGAATTGGGGGTAGTTTGATCGAGTATTTAGATTGTTTCACGATATCACAAGTTGAGTCATCCGTTGACCTTGCAGACCTCGCGGCGACAAGTGAACGAACTCTTTCGACACGGGTGTAAACGCCGTCAAATGATATTTGACTGTTATAATCGATTGTATAATCAGGATTTATTTGTAAAGAATATGTATTTATTTTGTCTAAGTTAGCACTAAATTCCTGACGAGTGATCGAGAGTATTTGAGTGTCCGCCATGAACGTTTCCGCCGAACGAAGCTCAATATTAATTGTATTTATTTTCTTTGAAGTTTCATACAATGACGATAAACGCTCAAAGATTGCTTGATTTTTAGCTTGAAGTAATTTTATCTTCATTTTTAGTTCTTCCATAATGGGTTATTGTTGAAAATACAACGGATAAAAATTATTAAGTATAGCGGGTAGACTTACAACAAATATTTTTATTGTAAGTGAGTAAGAAGTAATTGGTTATAAATAAGTTAGTAGGCAAGTTTGCCGAACTAACTCACGATAATAAGCGGTTTTTTAATATTGACCTATGCTATTGTAATGCAGTAGGAGCAATATTAAGTTGGCACAATGGTTCTCAATGAAATATGTACCTAGCGGAATGAACGAACGTTAGTACGCGTTCGTTTAATATGGCGGTTTTACGAACTTAGGTATTTGCCTAAATTCTTAGGTATGGGACCTATGAATGCTGATTTTTTGAATCCGACTCGAATGGACCAAAAACTTATGTTGAATAAGTTGGGTTATTGCGGCTGTCGAAGGACCAATAAGCGTTGTGTAATTATTTTGGAACGAATGTCATGTCGCCTGCACACAAGGGGGTAGGAAACAATTAAGGACTTACTTGGTGGTTTTGCATGTGCCGTGCTGATATGCAGACCGGCGTCCGGTAGCTTTTGTTTCTCTGCTTCTTCCTGGTTCTGTGTCGGCCGACACTCGTGAATTGGTTTAATTTAATTTATGCGGTTTTGGTATGTTCCGCGGCGCGAGCGCGTCGCGAAGCTTAGCGGTTAGCTTGCGGTGCGAGAGCGGTAAGTGTTCGATTACAAGTGAAGTTGAATCTCTGTCCCTCTGCTGGTGGTTTGTTCCACGTAGTCCGGAAGCGGTAGTCGGTTGGCGCTTTCTCTTTCTGTCGCGTATGGACGTAATGATAGGGAGAGGGATAGATGGATAGGCACTTGGCGACATGACGTTGACGTTTTCGTTCGGATATTTAATAGAGAGAACCTTGTAATATAGAAACTTGCGTAAGCAGTATTGTAATCACAAATCATAATTAATTATTTAAATCTGATTTATTTTTGACATTTACCTAACAAATTATTTTGACATTTACCTAACAAATTATTTTGACGTTTACCTAACAAATTATTTTGACATTTACCTAACAAATTATTTTGACGTTTACCTAACAAATTATTTTGACATTTACCTAACAAATTATTTTGACTTTTGTTCCTATAGTAATCAAATAATACAATCATTTATATGGTTAATTTAGTACGAGTAAGCCCTTTATTTGCATGTAAAAATTGTAATTAATGCTTTTTGTATGCCTATAATAGGCTGATCATAGCGCACATTAACCTAAACATGTCCAACCACTGTACCTACCTATGTATCACAAATAAAATATTTCTGATTTCTTATAAAAAATCTAATTAATCACAAAAACTTTTTTGAAAAAAAAAAAGGCTTCCAAAAACGAAAAATAACTTTAATTTCGGAAGTCGGTGTCGTTGGGTTCGCATTTTCGTTTTTTTCCACCGAGTCCACCGACTTCCGAAATTAAAGTTATTTTTCGTTTTTGGCAGTCGGTTGTTTTTTTTTCAAAAAAGTTTTTATTTTTCACTGTTAAGGTGTAATTTTTACCAGTAATTTTGGTTTAAAACCAAACTAATGAACAGTTTTTGATGAAATGGACAATTTTATGGGACCATTTGGGAAGTCTACCCTTTCCAACAAAAATCAGAATTTTTCAAATCGGTTGGCAAGCGACGAAGTTATGCGCGAACAAACATAAAAAAAAATACAAACATCTGAATTGAGAACCTCCTCCTTTTTTAGAAGTCGGTTAATAAACTACTTATCTGTGTGCCAAATTTCATCCAAATCCGTTCAGTCGTTTTTGCGTGAAAGAGTAACAAACATCCATCCATCCATCCATACAAACTGTCGCGTTTATAATATTAGTAGGATACTATTATGCTAATAGTCATTACGCCTAGTAATATTATGCGACTTAAAATTATGCCAAAACAAATTAATCTACAAGATAAAAAAGTGCCAAATCCACCACCACTTTTCTACATCCCCATGGTCCTGTGCCATCCTCATCCAGGTTCTACCCACCAGTTTTGTTTGCGTATTATTATTGTTTCTTCCCGTCTCTGTATGAGAAAAGGCTTCTGCCCCTCTGTGGGAAGTGTAGCTGCGGGGTAATTGCATAATACATTATCAGTAGCAAATTCATTGCGTTGTTTACATTGTTCGCCCCCGATTTTTTTTATAATTAATAATATTTTTTAATTTTGTAAGGAATTTACTGGCGCCGATTCCCTTGTTCACAAACTAAACTAAGTTCAGTGCACCTTTTTCTTTCTATTTCATTCAATCAATATGTATATGAGTATGTATATGTTTTATATCAATATGTATTTTACTGTGTGTACATAAATAATAAAATAAATAAATAAGATAAATAGAAGTTTAGTCCTGTCGAATTAAGATACTCCATAGACAGTTTAGACGTGATTAAAAACATCGACTAATAATACGTGAATTTACGTCAATCGCTGACTAATTTGACAGTACTAAACTAATATTTATCTTCTGTCCTTTTCTTAATGAAACAGAAATAAAAAGATGCACTAAACTTAAATTTAGTTTCCTTTGTGAACAAGGGAATCGGCGCCATTTTCACATTTTTCAAAAATGTCCCGGTTCTTCAAAAATCAGGGTTCTCATCACAGCATAACAAATGCTCGGTTCTGGTGTTTGCCCGCAAAGCATTTCGCTGGCGTATGTACTACGCTAGCACTATTGGCCCCACTCTATTCATATACGAGGTACACCTTTATTGGATTGCTGTTTAGCTAAATCGCAACCCTAATTTGTGCAATGGTGGCGGAAATACTCGTAGAACAGAGTAATTGAATATGCAGGGTGACTGAACTTGGGTTTTAGTCAAAGGCATAATTATGAATGCGTGTTCCTTGCTTCTAGGTGAAAATTATCGAACTTCAAAAAAAAATACTTGAGAGGTGTCAAGGGACACCCGGATGGAACGAAGTTCCTTTCGATTAATTAGTGAAGGAATTGTAATAATTTTTTTTTTTTAGTTTCTTTCTTACTTTATTTTTTATAAGTATATTTTTATTTTTAGAAAGACGAAACGAAAATAACTGGCTTGCTTTCTATAAGAGAGAGAGAGAGGGAGAGAGGAAGAGAGACAGACAGAGAAACAAGCGCACGCCGCACGGCTTACAACTATAGCAAAAAGTGTCGTTACAACTTTTGGTCTTAATTTTTTCCGTCTAGCCCCCTTTCGCGACGCGCGATAAGGAACTTTGTTCCAAAAAAAAAATTAGTAACAAGTCAGTTTTATTGATTGGGCCTGCAGCTGCCCCGACTTACGAGTGTAGGTCGTGGGTTAATTTCATCACTGCTGCTCTCAAAACGGTCAACGAAAAACATCGTGAGGAAACCGGTGTGTCCTAGAACAAAACATTCGAAGACATGTGACATCTACCAACCCGCTCTGGGCCCGCGTGGTAGATTATAGCCCACTCTTCGAAGAGAGGCCGCCTGTGTCCTAGCAGTGGTAACATTTTAGGCTGATTATGCTATGTATGCTATGGGCCTGCTCTTGACCTCGATCACGCCTGACGGAAAGCGATGGATGAGGTCTGTGATGCTACGAGCGTGCCCAAAAGATGCCTGTTCACTCTTGCTTTAAAACCAGACTTAGTTTATTTACTGTTAGCCTGCATCATCCCACTGCTGGGCAAAGGCCTCTCCCCATGACTTCCAGGTCTTTCGATCCAGGGATAAAGTAGTTCACGAGTTATATTCTAGAAAAAAAAAAGTTTTTTTTTTATGTTGTCATTTAATTAGGGTTAATGGTTTACGGCTTAGAATATTTTAACCTAGTTATGACTATGGGACAGTGCAATAGAACTTCATTTGTTTAGAAAAATGTCTAGTTTTACAATATGTGTGTGTAACATGCATTTATCATATAATTCATTTATTTCAGGGGGCTTACCACCAGCTCTTAATAGCAGGGCAGAAGTATCACTGCACTGCTTTTTTGTACCAAGTCATAGTACAAAAAAACAGTGCAGTTCAACTTCTGCCCCGCTATAAGAGCTGGTGGTAAGCCCCCAGGTCATTGCTACGTTTTCAATTCTTTTTATCTATTGTGGTATAGTAATTTTATTACGCGTACAGTCAACAGCAAAAGTAGATGATCAAAGTCAGAAATTCAATACTAATGAATGGAGTTCGCAGCTATAATATGGCAGCTGTACTAGTAGTAAATGTTTGGTATAATTTGTAATCACATACTTTTGAATCACTTCGATGCCACACAGTTCTGACGCGAACTCCGTTCATTAGTATTGAATTTCCGATTTTGATCATCTACTTTTGCGGTTGACTGTACATTGTCTTCACATAATTATAATTAAGGAATGCAAAAAATTGTGAAATATTTTGAAAGAGTAACTGTGGAGTTTTCGAAAAAACTTTCTGAGTCTCAATTACAGTCCCTTCACAGTTATTTTATCTCTGACAGCAGCAACCTAATAGCAACCTTATTGTGACCACAATAAAGATCACAATGATTTTGACAGACTTGTCAGTGGCAGCAACGCAACAGCGACCTTATTTGAATGAAAATAAAGATCACTGTGATTTTGACAATGATGCAAAATAATTGTAAACCAAACACAACTCTATTTTCTTGTGAATTGTCACGTTTAAAAGTACTTACCTTTTTTAAAATAAATGTTTTGACTATGACATTGTTTTTTTTTAAATAATTTTATGAAAAGCAGCAGGCTGGCTATTAGTAAAGTCGGCTATCAAACGTCACTGTCAAAAAGTGTCAATACCACTTCTCAGTGCAATAATATTTGTGGTATTTTTTGTGTATTTTTATTTTTTACATAATGCCAAAGAGTGTAACTGATGATTATACCAGATCCAGTGAGAAGCCGAGGAGTACCAGCAGAAGTACAACAGCGTTACAGGTACCTTGTTAATTCCACTGCCTTTTGGAGCCCTTGTAAATATTGTATTGTAGCTGCATCCGATTAAACTGGAAGCCGACCTCAACATAGTTGAGAACAGGTAAAGTAAAGAAGTAAAGTAAGTAAGTTCAATAAAGTATATATAAATAAATAATAAATAACAGGCTAGGCAGATGATGATGATTTTGAAGCCCATCTCCAATTGCGGCCCTCGGCCCTATGAACAATAAGAAGGCTGGTACAGCGAGCCTTTACTTTTTTATTACAAACGCGCGTGTTTCAGCCCCCGACCCATCGCCTGTCGGCGTTATAGCTTCGTTTTCACTTAGCGCTTTTTACGTTTTTTGTTTTTGCTCGGCTCCTAAGGATCATAGCGTGATGTTGAATAGCCTATAGCCTTTGTTAAGAATTAATCTATCAAATGGAAAAATAATTCTTCGAATCCGACTTCCAGAGATTAGCGGGTTCAAACAAACAAATAAACTCGTCAGCTTTACTATTATAGATAGCTTTGCCTCGTGCAGAGAAGGCCTGGTGTATAAGATGCTGCTAACGTCGAAGCTTCAAACATTTGAACACTTAAAGACTACGGGATGGCATAAATAATATGCGCTTTTATAATTTTCACCAGCCGTCATTCAGTTTGCTTACTCTGCAAGCTATGTTGGTTACTCCGGTTCTTTTCCGGATGACTTCATTCCTGATTTTATCCAGGAAAGAAACTCCGAGCATAGCCCGCTCCATAGCAGGCTGAGTGACCTTGAATTTGTAGACCAGCCCGACTGTCAGTGTCCATATTTCGGCACCGTATGTCATAACGGGCAGGACGCACTGGTTGAAGACCTTAGTATTCAAACATTGCGGGGTAGTGTCAATGCGTAGCATTAAATGGAGTGGCAGCTCCAGACAGCTCACTTCAGACAAGTTTTCACAGTGAAATTTTTACAGAATACACTGGCTGTAGGCCGTGTGTGTACGTGAAGCGACGTCTGGCTAGGGGGTTAAACTGACAAATTCCGCCAGTATATTCTCCCACATGGCCAATGTCTTTTTGACGATTTAAAATTATAATTAAGTCTACATAACCAAGATCAGAAGCGTGGAGGATTAGAAAAATGGTGGCTTAGTGGTAATAGCTCTGATTTACGAGCTGTAGGTCGTGGGTTCGAACCCAGGCAGGCGCTTTCCTTTGTGTAAATAATTTCATCACTACTGCTTCCAAAACGGTAAAGGATAACATTGTGAGGAAACCGGCATGTCTTAGAAACTAAAAAATCGAAGACTTGTGACATCTACCAACCCGCACAGGGCCCGCCGCGTGGTAGATTGTTAGCTCACTCCTCCTCTCGAAGAAAGGAGACTTGCCCAGGAATGGGAACATTTTAGGCTGATTATGTATGTTGTTATGTAACCACTTGTAAAATTTCTTCCAAGGCCCAAGTATTGTTTAAATCAAGCGTTTTTTTTTTCTGTAAAATCTTTAAAAACAGGGTTACTTTGACTCCAAACGATTGTTCTTTCTCCTAACCTTAGAAAGTGGTGCCAAAGGAGCAAACTATTGAGGTAACAGCCTCAAAAACGTCATACATTGAATGCGGGTACTGCACAGTAGGCAAAGCTGACGGCATACAAATGTGTGGTGTATTGTACCGAGTTGTAAGCAACAAGACGTATTCAGAATTCTTTTGGCTTCGAATGAATGTGAAAACGGAATTCGAACTGCATATTGTGCTTTGTTCAACGTTAAAGAAATGTTTTCTAGCTTCGTGAAAATACGAGTTTAGTCGTTTAATCTGGGTTACTAGAAAAAATTATACTTAGATTATTTTATGTGGCTCGAGCCTACTTTTGAAGTTTTCTGGCCTGGTCTTCTTCATAGAGATCTACGTTTTGGAATGAACAACTAACTTCAACTTTCTGACAATTCAAAAGTGGCTGTAAATGGTTTAATTGAATTAAATGCTTTGAGTTTGAGTTTGAATGTGAGGTTCAGAACGTGGACTCGTATGGAGAACATTGGGCCATCTACGCCATGGTTACTCAGTTTCAGTCAGAATTTTGATTCGAACTTAGAATATGATCTGGTGCTGCTTTTGATTCAAATGATTAAAAGACTAAACTTTATTTAGACAATTTTTTTTTGTTGTTTTTATAGTGGTAAACCTTTCCCAATTTACCAGGTCCCCCTGCACTTCTCGATCCACAAGCCAGGATTCCACTTCGAGAGCTGCTGTGGAGTCTGCAATCTGTTCCCAGGAGTCCTCTTGACAGCATTCTGTCAAGTCTTGGTCGGGTCTATCCTGTTGACCCTTATCCTGACACATGGAACACAGTATGATGAGATGCACAAGACGCCCGCTACACAGTGTAAGTTGTTGGGTCTGAATTTACTCGTACATTGTTATTTAATGTTAGTCAGATATTATTAGAAGGCTAGCCATGTCATATAATCATCATCAGTCTGCACACATTCACGATCAAATTTGAATGACGTAAAACCATTAGTAAGTCATTGTAATGTAATGAATCTCTTATCTCATAGTTGATTGATGAGTTGTCGAACTGCAATTATTCAAATTTATACCTTATATTACCGAGATAGGGGATACTTTGCAATGACTTACTGAGAAGCGACTAGAGCTAGCAACTAAAATGAGTTGGCGAGCAGCGAACAGCGAATGCGCGACGACGAGTGATTACTCGCTGGTATGCGTATGCGTACACACGAGAGAAAAATAAGAGACGTGGCAATTAGGCGCGCGGAGTGCTGTTTCTGCAGGACAACGCACCCGTTCACACCGCTCGGGTTGCGAGGGCTGCCCTAAAAGCTACGGGATTAGTAGAAATTGACCACCCACCCTACAGTCCGGGCCTGGCTTCCAGTGACTTTTTCCTGTTTTCTAATTTTAAAAAGAAGTTACGGCGACCAAGATTTACGGACGACAGTGAGATGAAGGCAGCCGTAGAAAGCCATGTTGAAGAGAAACCAAAATAATATTTTTCAGTGGCATAAAGGCTTTCTATACGAGATGTGAAAAGCGCATTTCACTTGAAAAATAAAAAATAGAAAACTCTCTCTCTCTCTCTCTTTCTATTTTTTATTTTTACCGCTGTAAACTTATCAGACGCCCGTCGTATCACGACTGGTATATACTAAGCGTGATTCTATCAGCGATTGTTCTGCCCGCCAAGCAAGCATCGCTGAGGGAGTACTCTCTTGTTCTGGCGACACACGAGTACTCGGTAAGCTATCAACTATTAATACATACTTAGGTCGCATTACTGGGTGGCCGAGATGCGAAACATCGGGTCTTCTTCACGATCCGACATAGTTTAGATAGGTGTGGGCACTGCAGTGGGTACTCTAACGAAAAGATAATTTAAATTTAAAGTAACTTTAATAAACTAGCGATTAACAACCGAAACTAAACTTAGTACTGAGCGTTTGCCAAGACTATCCGAGCTCGACTGTCGACTGTAGACTGTCGCAACACTTGGTCTCTCCACCAGACCTCGCTGCATCCCCTCCACCGACGACCATGTCCAAGCGGTAGGGCTCGCTTCCGGTTCCGATCACATGATCATGCGTTTACCAATCAAATTGTTAGATGGCGCTGTCCGCTGTACTGTAGTGCCATCCATCTACGACAAATATATGTATCTCTTTTATTTACCCGGGAACTACAATCTTTTGTACGTTTTTTGAGCGAGAAAATCGTCAGCAGCTGGTCGCTTCCTCGTCGGTGGACAAGCGCCTAGTGGTCTTACGCTGATCGTGAATGTCCTAAAATACATGTTCAATCGACTTCAAAACAAGGAGGAGGTTCTCAATTCGGTAGTATTTTTTTTATCTTTGTTACCTCAGAACTCCGTCATTTATAAATCGATTTGAGAAATCTTCTTTTGTTTGAACGGGTATACTTATAGGGTGGTCCTATATAAATTTGGTCCAGTTCTGATGAGTGATTTTTGAGTTAGCTTCAATAATACCTATTTTTTTCCACATATTGTATGTTGGTGATGTTATGATAACTACCTGTCACTGTTTGTGCGGGGTGTCTCTCGGTGAAAAATAACTTTAATTTCGGAAGTCGGTGACTTTGGTTTTGTATTTTCGTTTTTTGCCACTGACTTCTGAAATTAAAGTTATTATTCACTTTGTAGTGTTTTGTTTGGAAATCAGTTGTTTTTTGTTTTTGTAATTCTTAAAGATTTTTTTATCAACAATGTTTCCCGCAGTCATTAGCATCGCGACGGGAATCGTGCTGAGCGGCATCACCGGCGCGGGAGTCCTGCTTATTGTCGTCGCCTTGACGGAGAACTGCAGAGCCATGCTGGTAATACTTAGGTACCTCTTAGTGCTCAAACGAGCGACATGCACCAAACGGCAGGGAAAACTGCAGCTGTCGACGAGTGTAGGCTCTGCCGTTGACGAGTGTCGCTCGTATGTAAGCACACTTAGAACAAGCTTTAGTTAACCATAAGAGTAGAGGAAGATCGAAGAAACGATAGATGAACTGTGTGAAAGGGGATATGGCCAGAAGAGGGGTGACGGACTTAGAGAGTAGACTCCCAGTTACGACTTCTAGATAAATGAGTCATTCTGTTTTCTATCTTCATGGTAACATTTTTTTGACCAGGTATACCTTTTTGTGGCGGCAATAGTATGGAAAGGACTGATGTCACTAGCTGTCACAAAGATCGTACGAGGTTGCGTCAGGTTTAAAGACGGTAAGGAAAATTACAAATACTCATTCACTAAACAACGCCACAAGGTTCATTTGGCGCGTGGTCAAAATTGAAACTAATATCGCCATTTTGTTTTGTCGTGACAATTTCTGTGGCAAACTTATGTTTACCACGAACACCCTCCTGTCAATGTCTTGTAGACGTCAAAATATCTTTGTAGCACTCTACATCAATTGTACAAAGTCAAATTAAATTAGCTAGCGAAATCGGACAGATGTGATGGGTTTCGGTATCGAAACAAAAAAAAAAAACAAAAACTAACATTTTTTTATGTTTTTTGGGGTTTTAACAAACATTGGTATTTACTTAAGCACGAGTTTCGGCGACCTTGTGAAGACCGCAGGAACCCGCTGGATGCAAGAAGCACAAAACCGGTCGAAGTGGAGGTGCTTGGGGGGGGGGGGGAGTGGACGTCTTTCGGCTGAAATGATGATTATGGATACGAGTTGAGAAAATTAGTTTAGATATCAATACCCATCACGTCTCTGAAGTTTATCACAAAAAAAAAACAGTTTTTTCAATCTGACATTTTCAAGTAACTATACTATACTACAGTTCGGCCGTCGAGAGAATGCATTCTTGACACCTGTCAGTTTCATACAAACAAATACCTACGTGTTTTGCGAATTTGATCTTTATTAGCTACTAGAACTCATGTTGCACTGAAAGGTGTTAGGAACGCATTCTTTCGACGACAGACGAATAGCTTCTGTCAATACGAAAATCAAATTGAAAACAAATCAGTTCTTATTCTAATTTCGTTCATTTTAAAGCCTCTCCTGTCAAGTTAGAAGCGCAAAATATCGAAAACAATACGGCAAATTGTGGCCGTAGAGTATCTAGAGCATTTCCTCGCACGAAACTTTTGTTCATATACAACAGCGGTGCTCAAACTGCGGTAGCGTAAGCCGTCAAAAAACGTAGATTTTAGGAAAATATTGTTATCTTTCCAGACACTAAAATTCCTGTAAATAATGCTCATTAATGCTCGGTTCCTACAAAACATAAAAAAGAATAAGAGATTCATAGAGTGTAATAGACAGAGAGAGTTGTATATTTCATCTCTCTCATGTAGCGAAATGTGCCAAAACGTGACGCGTCCTTGAAATTTTACTCCCCATTCTCATTAAATTATCGAATTGCCGCCTAAGAAGTTTCACTTCAAAAGGTTGAGCACCTCTGGCACATCTCTCTTCATAAACGTACTACATTGCCGAACCGTTTCCTGCGGCCTTTGCAAAACATTCACTTTACATAACATTGACTATTTACATAAATTCACTATGTCTTAGCATTGCCCATAGAGCGTGGAGGCGTCTCGGCGGCTACTGCTGTGGAGGTGGCATTGACACTTTGACGGCACAGTGGTGTGGGAATCACCGTTTACACGCACTACGACTTAAATGATCCATACGGGGTCAAATTAAGAGAGCTAGCGAAGCATTGCACCCGTGATGGATTTGTATTATCATTGTCAATGTATGTGTGTCAATGTCAGTTAATGTGTGTTGTCTTTGCTCCCTGGCCCTAAAATCAAACAATGCACAATATTTACAACTTTTTATGAGGCTTTTGACTACTTTGTATGTGTATATTTTGTCTTTTTTGTTGGAATTTGCGTTTTGTTTGTACAGAAAAAACAATTTTTCTTTCTTTATGGAAATCGATATCTAAAGTAAAAATAAAAAGATATGATGATTTTTTTTCAATTACCGCTGGCAGTGTTGTTACTTGAAGTATAAGTTGAGGAAATCTTTTGTTTTGTAATGTTTTAATATCAATACCCATCACGTTTGTGAAGTTTAAAAAAAAAAACTGAGCTTTAATCAGATATTTAAAGCAACTAGCTAAATGGGGTCGAAGACCCCATCAAAAACAATCAAATTAATGTATTTTTTGGTTTATCATGTTTTGGTATCCGATACCCATAGCGACTGCAGAGTTTCGCAAGCTAATTTAATTTGACCCGGTAAATACTGAATAGAATAGAATACTCTTTATTGTACACCATACAAATTACAGAACATAAATATATAAAATTTTATAAAGGGTGACACAATGGGCGGTCTTATCGCTAAGGGCGATCTTTTAAAGACAACCTTTGGATGGATTAAAAATTACGGAGAGACAAAAATAGTAGGTAGTCTGTGGTGTACCATTTACACTACACTATACTATTAATATACTGAAGGCTTTAACGTAATTTAATGCGTAATGTGAATGCGCTCTACGCACATTCTGCACCGTCTCTGGACGCTACCCGGCGCAGCGATTTCGTGCTCTGTGGTATTGGTTCCGTATTCGTTTCCAATATGTAATTGAGTATATGGAAAAAACGGGGGGATTCTCCGACCTAATCTAAGAGTCCCCAGTCGTATAAAACAGGCAGAATTCTGACAAAAATGTGTTATCTTATGTGAAGAGACCTTTTCTGTGTGTAAGTGCCCTTACTTTCCAATGTGTCGGTGTTTCATGTCTTTTTACTTATTTTGAAATATTTGTAGGTACGGTAGGTATAATATTATGTATGTATAATAATAAATATTATATTATAAATAAAAATGAAATGCTGTTTGTTGGTAAGCCCATCACTTGAGAACGGCTGAACAGATTTGGCTATTTTTTGTTTTAAGAGGGTATAGCATAAACATAATCAGCCTATGATGTTCCCACTGCTGGGACACAGGCCTCATCTCTGTGAGAGGGTGTGGGCCGTAATCTACCACCCGGGTCCAGTGCGGGTTGGTAGATGTCACATATCTTCGAATTTTTGGTTCTAGGACATGCCTGGCTTCCTCACGATGTTTTCCTTCACCGTTTTGAGACCCGTATGTCGAGACAGTTACCACTGACCCACCACTGCTCTTTTAATGGGGGGTTATCCGAATTTGCCTGTTTAAGAATCAATTTTAAATGGTCAAATTAGAGTATTTAAGTTCTGAAAAAAATATATGTCACAGATACATCCTTGATTGAGGGAATTTAACGGTTCAAAACACGATAAATTGTAATTTCCTCGATGAAAAAAAAAAGAATAGAATACGATTACCTCCTGTTACCATGAGGTAATCGTATTTAAGAGGAAATTTACGGTTAGGTTGATAGGCCGCATTAGGTTGTTATGGAAAGAAAAATTGGAAAAGTTTCTGAATAAGTGAAAAACTGAAAGTAGTTTTTTCTATGGAAACTTTGCATAAACTATTGTTTGGACACGACGACGACTGTCGGGTCAGTTCGTCTTGTGTTGTTCGTCTTCATTCCGTAAATCTAATGTTTTATAGAAAAAAGATTAGATTTACGGAATGAAGTTCTTGAACGTGGCTTGCGGTAGGAGTAAACGGGTAGAAATCGTGACGTAACGAAAAACAGAGAGGGTTTTCATAGTTTTCGAGGGTGCTGATGGGTCAAAATGAGAATCCAAGATGGCAGTTGCGAAAATTTTCTATTTTTTCATCATGGGTGTCATTTTCATGGCTTAGGAGGGTGCTAAAGCCGATAGTGAGGTCAAATTGAAAATCCAAACTGGCGACAACTTTATGAGAGCTCGTAAGAACGCGTAACTTTCTCTCTCTCTCTCTTTTTATTAAAAACTGAGTGTATGTGCGTGTGAGTATCGGGTAAGGAACTTTGTTGAAGATGCACAGTCCTTCGACGGCACACATTTTTTTTGTGTGTAAAAGAAGAAACAAAGAAAAAAAAATTATTAAACAAAAAACAATTACAAACAAAACCCCCGACTACGTGAAACCCTATAAAAAGAAAAAAATAACCTTGAAATTATGACCCTACGTAAGTACGTATGAAATTTTTTGATTAAATGTTGTCCCGTCGGGGGACCGCTCTAATTATTAGTCTAACGTTCTGTTAAAGTTTAAAATAGTAGCGGTCCCCCGACAGGACAACATTTAATCAAAAAATTTCATACGTACTTACGTAGGGTCATAATTTCAAGGTTATTTTTTTCTTTTTATAGGGTTTCACGTAGTCGGGGGTTTTTTAAATTTTAAGTTTAATTTTTTATTTCATGCTTTTTGTAGGAACTCCTAATTATTTCTTTTCTTTTATTTTCTTGCGTTTTAAGATTCAGGCAATTTGGTAGTTAGTCAGGTTTTTTGTAATTCGCCATTTTGTGGTGGTGGCCATCTTGGATTTGAAATTTGTCATAGTGTATAGTATTCTACTAGTCAAGCCCTTTCATTTGATACCCATATTGAGGGAGTTGTGAAAAAAAAAATGTAATTTGACATTTTGTGGTGGCGGCCATCTTGGATTTGAAATTTACCATAGTGTATAGTATTCTACTAGTCAAGTCCTTTCATTTGATACCCATATTGAGGGAGTTGTGAAAAAATATGTAATCCGCCATTTTGTAGCGGCGGCCATCTTGGACCGATTTTCATCAAACATAGCTAAGAACACTCCCGACAAATTCACCTTTCAAACAAAACAAACAAAATTAAAATCGGTTCATCCGTTAGGGAGCTACGATGCCACAGACAGACATACACACACACACACACACACACACAGAGACACGTCAAACTTATAACACCCCGTCGTTTTTGCGTCGGGGGTTAAAAATGCACGATTACAAATAAAAAATAAAAACAAGACACACATAGTCAAAAGACTCGTACTCAAGCATAAATATGTTGACCAATGACAACTCTCATTAATTGACATTGACAATACTGATATTGGCAGATGGCCACATAACAATAACAATCACAGCCAATTGCAGAGTCTGATGAGTCTGTCTGATATCTGTTTGTTTAGACTCTCACGTTAAAACGGCTGAACGGATTTGAATTAAATTTGACACGTGGGTAGATTATTATGACCTGGATTAAGATATAGGATACTTTTTATCCCGATATTCTAACGGGATCGAGACTTATGAGGGTGAAACCGTAGGGCGCAGTTAGTATTGAATAATGTTACTTGTAAATCAGTGAGCATGCTACATAAATGTCTTCGTACTATAATATTCATGTAGCGTACTCACTTCACAGTCGTCCATCGAATCTTAATGCAATACGGTATCTTCTAATATCCTGAGAGCTAAACCCGACCCTCATAGATAGAATGCCTTTTTTTTTTTTTTGAGGATGGGAAATCATCAAATGACCCCTCCCGCTCTGGGTGGAGCAGAAGGGAGTGTCAGGCTCTTACTGACTAAAACCCACCCGTGTTCCTTCCTTAGCCCTTTATGTTCCAGGGCAGCGGTAACCCTTTCGGACGATCCCGCTACCCTGGCAGGCTTCGGCCTTATGGGGCCCCGTCGCTTTTGCTGACATCTCTTTGAGGCGCGCGTGGAACACGTACACGCCGTCCGGCACGGGCCTAGTCCTGATCGGACGGTGAGTTACCCATTACTCACCGCCCGCAGGCCCGCGCCTACGGTGGCCGGGAGTCGTCACGCGGCTCCCGACGCCCGGAGCGTCTCCCGCGGCGGCTGAGGCGTGAGGTGCGTTCCCTCGCCCACCCCATCACCTCCTTCGCTAGCATGACTGCTTCGCAGAAGGAGGTGACTGCCTCCCATTCCCTCTCGCCCCGGACCATGGCTTGAACCAGGGCCGGACGCGAGAGGTCGCCGCCGCTGCCGATCGCCTCTACGAGGACACGGCGGTGCTCTGCCCAAGCAGGGCAGACCTCCACCGTGTGCTCCACCGTGTCCTCTGGGCGATCCTGACAGTGGTGACACCTGGGCGTCTCCTCCCGCCTGATTATGTGCAGGAACCTCCCGAAACATCCGTGTCCGGAGAGGACCTGCGTCAGGCGGTAGGTGAGAACGCCGTGACGTCTCTCTAGCCACTCCTCAAAGAGGGGTCTTACCGCCGCTATCGTGGCGTGCCCTGCGCTGGGTTGCGATAGTCGCTCCTTCCATGCCGCCATGAGATCGCGCCGGAGGTTCGTCCGCTCCGCCGCGGTTTGCCGCGGATGCGGAGTTTCCCCCCGGTGTAGTGCCTCCGCGCGCCAATCATACAGGCGCGCGAGGACTATCGCCTCCAGATCCCATGGCGGCAGTCCGGCAAGGAGGCTTGCTGCCAGATAGAATGCCTTAGCTTCACTTTATTAGTCCCTGCCTAGCCTTTTCCCGATGTTGGGGTTGGTTTCCAGACTACCGGGTGCAGCTAAATATCAGTATTTTACTTGGAAGTGACTGCCTATCTGATCTCCACAATCCAGTTTAACTGGGTTTTAATACGATACCCTTGGTAGGACTTTCGGGTTTATGAAGACCCGTAACGACTGCTAAAGATCCAAAAAGTGCTCTACGGAGGCATGGAAGGGTTTTGATATGTAAAGATGGTCACCTATCCACGGACCAACCGCGGCAAGCGTTGCTTAACCTGATCGATCGACCCGTGCGGCTGGTATTACTTAGCCACAAATAAATTAAAAAAATGCTTGTCTTTAATAAATGTTTGGCTCTAAATACGACTGGTTTATGAATAGAGCATTTTATAGGATTTGTCATATTAGCATTTTTCTCCTAGTGAATGTGAGATTTGTACGGCGTGGATTCTGGAACAAAATATAGCTACCCTGTTGCTGTCTGTTTCAAAAATATGTGATTAAAATGTAAACAAATGGATCAGAAAATGTACCCCGTTAGATGCCAATGTGTTGTGCCACGAATTTATTGCTTTATTTTGATTGTTTGATGGCCTAAACCTGAGATTCAAACAAATCCTTAAAGGTGTTTTTCATTTCACAATAAAATCGAGACTTAACTTTATGACCTTCTATGATTTTTCAAATTACAATTCAATAATTTGTTCAAACAATAATTGTTGAAAAGAGTGGTGAGATATATAAGGTTGAAACATACTAAATACAAATGAATGTGTAACTAATCCCCTTGACTGAGTAATTGCGTAAGAATACAACACGAAAAGGATTTGTTTGTAGTTCCATCTGATACTTTTCCGATAGGCCATACCTATGCTGGTTTCCGTAAAAGACGTTGTGAAGGCTGCTACGACGAAGGGGTGCTATGCCTGCTACGCCTGCGTAGCGGTGCTATGCTTGCTACGCTTGCGTAGCGGTGATAGCCGCGTAGCCAACTCAGCCAGCGTAGCGCTGAGTAAGCTACACGTCTACCAATGACGTCATGACGTGCACAACGTGTTCATGTATAGACAATCTCAACTACATGTTTATTTTAGCGGTTTGGAGATATTTTTTTTCATCAGACACAGTTTCCTATCCTATTGCTGCCTTGCTTAATACACTTGCACACAGTCCGGAAGATTTTGAAGGAAGTTCCTAAACCATTGCTTTATAAGTTTATATGTTTGAAAAATTCGTCTGCTCAACGACATAAATAACGCGATGAATATTGTTGAATTGTCAAAATGAAAGTCATTGTAACTGTACGTGTGTTACGCAATTAAGCTGTTGGTGTATAATAAAAGCATTATTATCATAATTAAACTAGCGACCCGCTCCTGCTTCACATGGGTTTTAACGGTTTAACAAAACATCAACATATCTTCATTATTATGTCAGTATAATATTATTAATAAGTAATATTATTATAATACTTATAGAGGTCTGAGGAACAGGGTGTGAAGTTCACTCATCCTTCAAAGTAAAGGGAGGATCCTCCGACCAGATGGGTGTTGTGTCTGGCGGGCAACAAAACTGACCGATGAATAATTTCGGGCTGTTGTATATATGTTAATTTCGCGGTAAACTCTGCTTGCGCGATGCAGAATTTTGCGTGACGTCTGTATGACCGCTAGATACATGAGTATGTAGCGGTAAATAAAATAATTATGAGAATTTATTTTATTTTATTTGATAGGTACACCAATGACCTATTCACTAGAAATATTCACATAATAAAAAATAACATATACCTAAGCATTGAGTTATGGTGAATTAGTCATTTACAGGCGTACACAGCACTTACAACACAAATTTGTTGTACGTAGGTACAACAAATTTGTGTTGTAAGTGCTGTGGCAATAACAAGGCTCAAGAAAATATGTGGCTCGTTCAGATGCCAATGTATACGATTTTACAATAAAGTTCCAAACTTCGTTCAAGATCTAAGTCTTAATAAATTCAAATCATTCATTAAACGTAAGTTGTGCCAGAAAGCCTTTTATACCGTTAAGGCTTATATCGAGGACAAAAAGGCTTGGGATTAAGCTGCTTCCAATTTTTACATATTGAATGTTTCCTTTTTTGGTTTTGTTGTTGTTTTTTTTATATACACTGACATTAATGAATTTGATCTATGACATTTACTTACTTTGTAAAGTTTTCTATTATTTTAATTATTGTGAATGTGAAGACTATGTGGGTCATTTTATTTTTATTTTTCTCTCTGTTCTGTTAGTTTTTGTCATGGTCTGGCAGTTTGAGTAATTAATGTGGCCTACCCAAATGTCCTTTCTTTGGTATTGTTCGTCGAATCGTTGAGCTCCTTAAGTTTTGAGTTGAGCTGCACGATTTCTGACATATGCGTGCACTGACTGGACAGGTCCTCTCAATCTGTGTGGTTCTTTCCTCAAAAGACCATTTCAGACATCGACCTACATGGTCTGCATATGATCTGACCAAGATTATGTCTGGACTTTAAAAGAGACTTTGACGTCTGAGTTTGTTTCGGCGTTTCTTCTCAGGCTAGTCAGATAGGAAACGCCGGCCTCATCTCGTTTTAAAATATGATTGACGTGTAAAAGTGTTTGTACAAACCTACTTACAAAATAAAATCATTTATCATTTACATAAAAAATAGCTTCTTAAATATTACGTTTTAACAAGATTTTTTACTCGTAGTGAAGATAGAAAAATTAATTAGAAACAGAAAACAAAACATTAAGTAAGACAAGACAATAATTATGGTGAAAACCGCGTCAACAGATACGATATGCTACTTTAATTTATAATATAATAATTTATCTGTATACCATACATATAATTCTTCTGTACAAGTTGTGTACGTCACTGAACTACTAAACGGCTAGACCGATTTTGAGTGGATAAATTATTATGTTGTAGAATAAAACCGGCCAAGTGCGTGCTGGGCCGTGCACAATGAAGGTTCACAATGTATGACGTGTATCAAAGGACATCATTCATTTCGTACCCAAAAATAACAGTTAGAAAAATATGATTTTTGGCATTTTAATTTTTGGGTATAAAATGTTCGACACTTCAACTTAATCGGTCCATTAGATTCGGAGCAAATTGGTTGTGACAGACGGACAGACACACGAGTAATCCAAGGTTTCATTTTTTCTTTCGGACATACGCAACCGCAACCCTAAAAACGGTTTGATGATGTAACTTATATATATTGGTTATATTTTTCAGCTCCTAAAATAAAGGATGAGCAACACAGACTGGCTAACCTGGCGTGTGTCAGTGGACTTCTTACATTCCTTGGAGCTAGTAAGTATACATACGGTCCTTTTATGGATTTTTTACCAATGACTTAGCATCGCCGTCGAGATCGCAATCAAGTATTTTCTAACTGAAGAGACAGTTGTGCTGCTGGGGAGTTTGTTGCGCCACTTCCTCTTCCCAGCGAAAGCTCTAGGAAGTAGTGAAGGGCGGGCGTTTTGGGGGACTGTCTCTTGTAATTTTGACGTTCGAAAAGTGCTTATTCTCAGTCTAATTTGAATAAATGACTTTTGATTTGATTGAGATCGCAATGATGTTTTAGGTCCCCACAGACTGGAGCAACGCGACTCTAGTAGGACAATTTTTATGAGAACTTAATGGAAATTGTTCTACAAAAATCGTGTCGCACAGTCGCGTTGTGCCTGTCTGCGAGTTTGTTTGTTTGAACGCGCTAAAACCTGGAAATAGCAGTCAGATAAAAAAAAATGTTTGCTTTTGATAGCCCAATTCTGGAGGAAGATTTAACGTTTTAACGATTTTTTTTTAATTTAGATTTGGGCTATTTAACATCAGGCTAAGTACGACCCTTAGGAGACGAGCATGGAGCAATCCTACTTCCTACAATCCTACTAATATTATAAACGTGAAAGTTTGTGAGGATTGATGAATGGATGTTTGTTACTTTTTTACGTAAAAACTACTGAACAGATTTTGATGAAACTTTATAGTAATATACATCAGAATAGCACATAGAATACTTTTTATCCCGATATTCCCACGAGATCGACACTTATGCGGGTGAAACCGCGGGGCACTGCTAGTAATTTATAGATTGCTTCGCATTAACTGTTGTATACATTTTGTTACAGTATTATATTTCTTCTCCATCGTGGTGGTGTTCAGTTTCTACCATTTCCGATACGTTCGCCGAGCCATCCTGCTGCACGAAAACGAATGTGCATGATTTTGGCAAGTCTTCGTCTTTCGGCATTCGTCCTTACGCCTTGATGAAGATTTCGAAATTATTAATACTTAATTATATTAAATGGAATTTTTATACCGCTGGCTGTTTTATTTTATGGCCATTTTAAAAGGGAAATTTCGTCCGAAATGGGGTGAAGGAGTCTTTATGGGAAATGAAACATTAAATAAATGAGTTTTGATTTCATTTTATTACGAAATTATTTTAATGACTTTTTTTATTAAAGGGTAGGTGAATTTTAGGCTACGGTATGGAACTGTTAGAAAAATCGCGTATACTCATACAATGTCACGAAGTCCTGTCTTCTGATTTTTATAACAATGAAGTAAAGTCGAAATTTCAAAAACTAAGACTTCATCAAATGGAAATCCATAAGTAAGTACCTGCTTTAGAGTTTTCGTGTTCAGTCAGCCCCAAGAACATGTATTCACTCACGGTCAAGGAGTCCCTTAACATCTATATGCCCTGTGGCCAAAACAAGGTAGTCTACATAAATCTCAACAATATGTATACATTAATCATTGAATAACTAGGTAAAAAAAATCATTCAGTTCATAAGTTCAACTTCTAGAACAGGTGTCAGAAATAAGTATTTGATTAGATGTCATGAATAATTCTCGTATACTCTTGCGTCAGACTGACACTCACCGGGAGCATCAGCCGGTCGATTCTGTAAAAATCTCACTGTGAAAACTCAATTGAAGTGAGCTTGATGTGAGTTGTCAGTAGTGTCAATCCCTAGCGTTATTTGGAATGACAGCTCACTCCACGCTCACTTCACCTAAGTTTTCACGGTGAGATGGTTACAGAATAGACTGGCTGTAACCCTATCACCGTGAAAAGTAATGCTAGGGATTGACAGCTCAGTCTAAGCTCACTTCACCTAACTTTTCACGGTGAGATTTTTACAGAATCGATCGGCTGAATCGCACTGCAGATTCGAGTATTTCATCAGTGAAGGCATCCAGGTGAGCATACTGTGCGTACCTGTAATTATACGATTCGTGACATTGCAGCAGTGTGTGCGGAAAACCGATCATTTCATCTGAATCAATTATTATATCTATACTTAATATTATAGAGACGTAAAATTTTTTTGTTTGTATGTATGTAGGGGGCAATCTCCAGAGTTAATGATCTAATTCTAAAAATGTTTTCACTCGTAGAAAACTACATTATGTGTGAGTGCTACAGGTTATAAATTATATTTATATCATGCATTTTAGCTGAGCTATCACAACTTTTGTCTAGCAATTCGGAAAGAAATACCTCTTAAAACAGAATTATTTGTATGCGCAGCGCATAGAAATAATTCGGTTAAACTAAGCTAAACATTTATCACTTTTATGTTTTAAAAACATTTTTTTTCACATGCTTACGTTTGGATGAAAATATTATTTTTAACCGACTTCAAAAAAGGAGGAGGTTCTCAATTCGACGGTATGTTTTTTTTTTTGTGTGTTTGTTACGCGATTACTCCGCCAATTGTGGACCGATTTTCAAAATTCTTTTTTTGTTCGAAAGGAGATACTTCTGAAGTGGTCCCATAGAAATTTCATCGAAAACGGTTCAGTAGTTTGGTTTTTAAACCAAAATGACTGGTAAAAATTACAACTTAAAAGTGAAAAAAAAAACAACCGACTTCCAAAAACGACACTACAAAGTGAAAAATAACTTTAATTTCGGAAGTCGGTGGCAAACAACGAAAATGCGAACCCGACGACACCGACTTCCGAAATTAAAGTTATTTTTCACTTTGTAGTGCCGTTTTTGGAAGTCGGTTGTTTTTTTTTTTTGCAAAAAAGTTTTTAATTATGAATGCTTTTATGATCACAAGGGCATTATAGAGACAATGTTTGCCCTAGGTTTTACAGTAAGTATGTCAATTAGTCATACACTTTTGGATATAATAGAAAATTACTAAAACGCAAAATGCCGCTAAAACACTCACGAATATAACTTTCATCAACTTTGTGCAGACGTTTTAAATAAGAGTATCACGTCATTGGAACGAGGTTCCTTATTTCGCGTTGCGAAAGGGGGACGGAAAAAAATTAAGACCAAAAGTTGGAACGACACTTTTTTTTTTTTAATAAAATTTTATTACAATTCCTTCACTAAATTAATCGAAAGGAACTTCGTTCCATCCGTGTCCCTTGACACCTCTCAAGTTTTTTTTCTGACTCGCGGTGTTCATACTTTACGCGGATTGATGACATTGTCGGTATTGTCATTGATTGTTTTGGTGGATGTCGTTCTATTGATTTCTATTGGTTTTGGTTGATATTTTTAAATACTTCGTTCCTTCTCCTCTTCGTAATTCTGGTTTACGATCGTTTCTATCTTAAGTTGAGGTAATAATAATAAAAAGTTGGAACTAACAGTCTGATATGAAAAAATATTTTTTCATTTGATTGATAGCCCAATTCTTGAGAAAGGCTATTTAACATCACGCTACGACTTCGGAGCCGAGTAGAAAGAAAAAAAGTCCTACAGAAGAAAGAACGCCAATGGAAAACGAACTAATAACGCGGGCAGGCGACGTGTTGCGACGGGTCGGGTCGGAGGAACCAAAAATTCCACGGAGACTAAGTCGCAGGCAGAAGCTAGTGTACGAATACTCAGAGTTCGAGCTGTTACATAAGCGAATGCTCCTTAGTCAGTGCGTCGAGTTGGCGCAGTATTGTAACACAATGCGTTCTGGACGGTGTTGGGGCTGCTCCGTTTCTGTACCGCATCAGGGATGTTCGCGACGTCGCGCACTGATTGTTTCCACGCTTCTATGCGTAAGTGGTGCGCGTCGCTGGTGCGCCGGGTGCAGGCCAGCCCCAACGCTATCCTGGCAATGATCGCGAACAGGCTGGACTGCCCTTATGCCCGGCATTGCTGTGGGAGGCATGTTGCTGTTCCAGTGCCGGTTAGGAAATTGTAATTTTTGTGTTTATTTTATTTTTATGACCAATAATGTGTGAATAATAATATGAATAAGTTTAATTTAATTATATATCTTGTATGTTTGTGTTGTTTTTGAAACTTTGTGCCAAATAATGAATCTTTTATGTTATTTGATCATAAATAAATAATAATAATAATGCTCAAAATCAAATCATGGAATGTTATCAAAGCAACATTCGCGATGAACATTCATGATTTACCTAATTTTGTTTTTTCAATCAAAAATCTTAAAACTAATGACGCGTCAGTGACGTCAAGCATGAAATAAATTGGATTCTTTGTCTTTTAATAAGGGCTGATTTTTCAATCATCAGATAACTTTATTCGAGGAACAATTTTGAAATTTTGACAGTTATTTCATACAAAAACGAATAAACGAATAAAAGTTATCTGGCGATGGAACAATCAGCCCTAAATGAAGTTAATAATAATAATAAAAGTAAGTAAGTATAGTAAGTTAGTTAAATACGTGACATTTGATTTAAGTTGTATGACTGTCAGTCTTGTTTACCTTGTTCTGGAACTATCACTGTGAACATTGTTTTGGTCACAGGGTGTTTAAATGTTTTGGGAAAAAAAAATTACTTTTATTTTGGTAAAATAAATTGTATACTACTTTTTGTACCGATACGATGGATACAATGTTATGGAACAAAGGTTGTAGACAATAAAATGGTTCCTTGTCCGTGTATACATGTTTTTGGGGCTGACTGTACCTTAGCACTTAGCAGTACCATTTGGGCCGTGAGAAAACTAAATAATTCCCTTGGTTTTGATTTTGTTACAACTTTTCTTCAAGGTCTTGCGGAAAACGCCGAATAGTTTCGGAACAAGGATTTCGGCTCCTAAACGAAAAACGAAATTGGCTACGTTTCGGCAAAAGAATTTTGAAGTAACTAAGGGCTTTTATAGATAAAGGAAATTCGGTCGCTATATTATTTATTCAGAAATTCAGAATACACGGCAATTCCCTTTTTGCCTGAAATAATTATAGGGATAAGAAAACAAACTTACATAAATATATAAACGAATAGTAATGATAAATCGCGCGCATTTTTAACCGACTTCAAAAAAAGGAGGACGTTCTCTATTCGGTTGTTTTTTTTACCATAATATTATGTGTAGGTACATACACTTCTGTTTACGCTTTCATTAAAAACAGTCTTACTTAACGCAATTTAAACTAATATTATAAGAGAAAATATTTGTTTTTTTGTATGTTTGTTTGTTACGCTTTCACGCTAAAACGGCTGAATGGATTTGGATGAAATTTGGCACCTGGTAGACCATGACCTGGATTAGGACATAGGATACTTTTTTTTTATCCAGATATTCTTAAGGGATCGAGACTTATGTGGGTGAAATCGCGGGGTGCAGATAGTTTTCTTTAAACCAATACACATTACGGTCAAGACGCACCGCACTTTATTCTGAGAAAATGCTGCGGCCCGTTGCGATTTTAATGTGCGCTTGGCTTTATGCAGCAATCAAAATCAAAAGTAATTTATTCAAATTAGGCTGAGAGTCAGCACTTTTCGACCCCTCCGTACCTCGGAAAGCACGTTAAGCCGTTGGTCACGGCTGTCATTCGTAGATCTTTGACAATCGTTACGGGTCGTCAGCTCCCCGAAAGTTTGACAACCAGTCTTACCAAGAGGTATCGTACTACCCAGTACCTGGGTTGTGGAGGTCAGATAGGTAGTCGCTTCATGTAAAATACTGGTATTCAGCTACATCTAGTTAGACTGGAAGCCGACCCCAACATAGTTGGGAAAAGGCTAGGCAGATGATGATGAGTCAGAACTTTTCAAACGTCAAAATTACATAGGACAGTCCCCCAAAACGCCCGCCCTCCACCATTTCCTAGTTCTTCCGCTGGCAAGAACTGGCGCAACAAACTCCCCAGCAGCACAGCTGTCTGTTTCAATAGAGAACTTGCTTCTATACAATAGTTTATACAAATACAATACTGATACAAATAAATGCTACAGCGGCCTGCCAATTCCAATAATTCGTAAATTAAAAGACATTTTCCCCAACGAATCTTATAGGGTAGAAGCACACGCAGTCGTCACATAAATCACAATACGGTCCGTCGGTAAAGATTTGTGACTGCCCTCTGTACCCGTACCCTTATAATCCCTATTTTATTATTTTTATAAACGCGGCTATTATTATTAGAGTTTTACTTGAGTTTTCGCTTCCAACGGGAATCGGAGAAAAGGTATACTGATAGGTTGTGTTCAGGGAGGCAAGATGGAGACAGATATTGTCTATGAATAAGTATGTATCTTTTTTTTTCTTTTTTTTCGGGCGCCTTTTGAACTTTAGGGGATCCTCACTAAAAACTACTCCAGTGGCCACCATCTGCACATGGAAGGGACACCGTTACCTCTGAAAAGACCAATCCGAAGCAACGCCTGTTAGGGCACATCTCTGGGGAGACTGTACAGGGGTCTCCCCGAAACCTAAATGTGCAAGTGTGCAAGCAGCACATGACCACTGTGCGCCGTCTTCCCTTAGGTCATTCAGTGGGCCAACAGAGTCTCCAGTATGTATGTACGGTCACCAAAGGAGATAAGTAGCCAGGACCGTCAGATAGGTATACTTGAAGTTTTGCAAGAAACCGATGGATGTTTTCGAATAAAATGTATTAATAGAAAACAAACAATTTATTTATCAAATTAAATTTCATTCGAAAAAATTCATCGGTTTCTTACTAAACTTCAATATATCCGACTACCCTAATTAATTATCTCCTTTGGCGACTGTAGTTACCTACATAATATACAGTTCCGTAACTGTCTACAGTCTTTTCACAGTTATTTCCCCTCTGATTTTGGATCACTATCCAAATCACAGTGATTTTTATTCTCATTCTAATAAGGTTGCTGTTAGGTTGCTGCCACTGAAAAGTCTGTCAAAATCATTGTGATCTTTATTCTTATTCTAATAACGTTGCTTTGAAGTTGCTGCTGTCAGAGGTATATAACTGTAAACGGACCGTAGTGTACTAAGTATTTCCACATTTATATATTTATATCTGGAATTTATATAATAAAGAGTATTCTATTCTATTCTAAACTTAGTATTGGAGACAGAAAGATAACAATCTTAATTTTAAATGAAAATATTACGAGAATACGTATTTCTTTTAACAGAAAAACATAAATCTTTTCCCCAAACAGAAGTAAGATATCGTCAAAATAATAACCTTATCATTTGGAGTACTATAAAAACATTTTCACAAGTACTCATAGAATGGAAACTATCGCTATAAAAAGCGGGTGGCTGCTAACATGTGCTTGTACCCTCCACTTTATGATGTCATAAACACGACGGTAGCGCTTTGAAAGCGGCTCAAAAGTTTCTGCAACAGATTGTAATAAGCGCTTTATGCTGTATACTACAGTATTTTGGTTGTAGTTAAGGAATTACATCATTATCATCATGACTACTCTGTGTCAGGGTATAGGAAGTTGTCATACCAGTTGTGGAACCCTTAGAGAAGGACTATTGATGTCTTAAGCCGTGGCCTAACCAAAGCGCTTGACTGTCGCGTTTATGTTGTTCGGTGAACCTAAATGCGTCCCCGCACTAACATGACATAGGACACAATTCTTCCGACGCCCCAATTGCGACACATAAAATGGCAATACATTTCGTTTTCTTTAATTTTGTCAGTTCAGCCACGTTCATTACGTATATTACGTTGTTGAGCGGACGAACTTTTCAAACGTATGAAGCAATGGATTAGGAATTTCCTTCAAACCTTCGGGTTGTGATTGAAAGTGTGTTACATAATTAGGGTGCTGGTCTGTGAGAGGCTCATTCAGATCTTACCCGCGTTCCTTTAAGAGTCCGCACTTCAGCCTTATTCTGTTAAATATTTTGGTAGGATTGCAGGTTTTTGACTCGGCAAATAAAATCGTTATCATCACAGAAATCTTAATAATAAGGCAATAGAAATGCTATAGTACTAAATTTTATATCGGGACGAGTGTCGCCGGGTCACAGCTACTACTACATAAACAAAAAATAGATACACAATTACACCTACAAATGCACTTTGCATTGCTGCTACAAAATAAAACTTTATTCGATGACATTACGCAATATTTTTGATAAACGCATAATGTCAGGGGGCGCGACTCCTGCAGCCAATAAGAAACGTGTGCGAAAAGCATAAAATGATATTGCGTGCTCACTCTCACTTAAGAATAGTGCAGTGCAAACTATTACGAGCTGATATCGATAAATTATATTTTTCCGTTGAGTGTTAATAATCTCCAAGGAGTCCAGCAACAATAGATAATTAATTTTATTGAAAGTATTTCTTTCGTCAACGCCCTTCTAGACGATTTATTTATGAGGAAATGGAATACAATAAAACAATAAGTGTTTGTATATAATAAACAATGAATTGCCATACGTCAACTGTTGGTACAGCTGATTTAACCAAAGTCCGTCTTTTTGTCGACGAGTTAAATTGTTCATTTATGAAATGAACAGAACAAATTCTGCTATTGTTTGTCGGGAACCAATTTCTTTTTCCAGTAGCAGATATCCATTTGTCTTTAATATCTGGATCTTTTGGGAACCTGTAATAAAAGCATTGGATAAAGTAAACAGATGCATACAAATTATGTAAATTCTGTAATGATTATCTTTACAATATAAAACTTTGTATACTTAATTATTTTGACATGAAAAAAGCATTTGATAAATCTTGAAAACGTCCTTGTATTATATAAAAGGATACTCAACGCAGACTGCTTTTTAACTTACCCACGTACATAACAATAATAAGCCTTTCTCCTATTAATTTTCTGAATGAGAAAGTAGTTTAACCACTCTGCTCGACTAGATTTTGACATATGACATATCAGCTGACTCGACGGAATGTTGCGAATTACGTCATGAAATTCAGTAAATTACATCAACTTTCAGCATTCAAATTTATTAAGAAAAATATGTTTCCGCGCTTATTTTATACAATATATTTGTGGCAAATATCTTTAATTATTTGTTGAGGTCGGTCAAACTTCGTTAGTCTACTACGAAAGTTGTATAAAATAGGTATTACTACACCTATCCAAAAGGTAGGCACCTTAAACTCGCTGGAAATATGTACATAAACAACCTATTCTCTTGCTGAAAATATGCAAAAGGGAAAAATAAAGATATTATCATTCTCTCCGCGTTCTTACTTTTACCATTTTTCTTACTTAAACTACTTATAAAACGCAATCAAGTCTTGATAAAAATTACAAAAAATTGTGTTTCGACATGACACTTCTTAGTGCTGACCATCCGTCCAGTTTTCTTATTTCGATTCAAAAATTGCATAAAGCCTAATCGATAATCGGAATTTGCAAAAAAAAAAAAGGTGTAGAAACTATATATATCCTCTTTGGTATATTTTTCATGAATTAATTTATTTTTGAAATTAATCATTTTAATTACCGTACCTACACATACGGTGTGGTTAGGTGTGTAATTTTTTATGGTTCCGTACGTCCAAATGAAAAAACGGAACCCTTGCAGGATCACTTGTGTCTGTGGGTCTTGTCTTTTCTTATTTGCTTCGAATCTACTGGACCGATTAAATTGAAATTTGGTACACATATGAATTTCTGTGACCCAAAGACGGACGTGTAACGTAAATAAATTAATTTTGAAAATGGGGTCACTCTTGGGGGGCAAACTAGAAAAAAAAAAATTATCTTTGCTGTACCTCTGTGTGACATATCAAATGAAAGGGCTTGTTGTGGGGTTTTAAATATATTTGCTTAGTAACTAAAACAAAATGTATGTGGCCGTCTGTCTATGTGCCGGTCGGTCTGCCACTCTGCCGTCTGTACAAACCTAAACTAACCGTAAAATCTAGATTTTGACCAATTTGCACCGGCCAGCCTTTCTTACAGGGTTAACGCGGGCGTTTTCGTGGACGCGCGTTGTGGGACGAAGTAGGCACTCCTTATGTCCCAAGCTGCCGTTCTGTAGCTTGGGATAAAATTTTAAGAACTGTAATTGTCTGATTTCTAATTTAAATGATCTGAAAATACTTTTACGGAACCCATAATTTCGTCATGTCAGTCTGTGCGTGCGTTCGGATGTCATTGCCATTAACCATTTTACTCGTAGACATTAACGAGTGTTAATAACACTATATCGTATTCGTATTCTATGCACGCAAAATGGTGTAGTAAAATTACGATAAACATAATTAGAGGTAGCATTCCCCATGCATGTACCCGAGGGTTGAAAAAAATCTATGCACACAAGCGTGTGGGGTATTGTTGGAACTTATAATTACAATTATAAAGATGTTTCTAATTGTCTTAACTTTTAAAGTTTTTGACATATGGGATATTTTCGCTTAAAACCGCAGAATTACCTTGGTTTTTTACAGTTTTTTCGAGAACTTTTATGAAATACAAACTTATTTCTGCAGTCGATCAAATTAATGATATGCGCTGTGCATGCGTAAATATTCATCCCAAGTACGGGACCTTTCGCTGTGCATGGTCCGACATACACTTGGCCAGTTTTTTTTTTTAATTTCGTTGGGAAAGTACCACAAAAAGTAAACAATTTCTATTACTCAAGTAAACTAATATAAATAAAAACTACCAAGCTCATACAGCTAACAAAACATAATGAAATGTAAAGTGTTTGCGGAATACTTAATTAATCTATCATCATTTCCCAAACTTTTCCTAAGCCTATCTAAAAATGTATACTGGGCATTCTGTAGCAAACTATTAGAAAGTATCAAAAATTAATAATTGCACAATAAATAAAAATAATTTTGAATAGCAAGCGCATTCCGAATATAAATTCAAATATAGAAACAATTCGGCGCGAAATTGAATAAATGACTATGGTCATAGGTCCTCTGTTATTGACTCAGTTTCAATATAATGTCCAAAAAACGATTAAAATTACATTAGGAAAGCATAAATCATTATTATAAATAATGCTTGTTGTATTTAATGCTTAAAATAATTTTATTTCAATTTCTGAGAATCGATTTCTGACATTCGTCATATTAATTACTCGGGTCAATCGAAATTAAAAAAAAAATCGTTTGGCATAATCGCTTTCGCACATCATTACGATAAAAAAAACAACAATGGTCGGCGATTTTGAACACAAATTAAGTAGTGGTAATAAATAATACGTGTTATTGGACCTGTGTTTCAATATTACGTTAGGATTTGGGCATTTTCGTGTTTTTTATAATATTTGTAATAATATTTTTCACATTTTACATCTTATCTACATGTGTGTGTGAGTTTTGTGAAAAGTAAAAATGTAAACACGCACGATTGGCGCGAAACTTCGACTTTAGATATCAAAAAACTACGTTACCACTACTTATTTAACATGAACAATGGATGAATTCGTCAAATGATTAAATCATGTATTATTCATTGCCCCTGTGGTGGAGTTTGGATTTTCGAAATCCCCAATTTTTATGTTTTTTAGCCTCGACCACCACTGTCATCAAAATGGCGATTATCGCATTTACAGACTTGAATTTAATAAAGGTAAATTAATAAACTTGCGCGCTAAATATGGAAGATTGAATGGCGATAACATATGAGTTTTTTATCCAACTCTCTTAATTAACGCACATTCATAAGATTTGATGGGTAGCATAATCAATATTTACATTAACAGTAAGGGTGTCGTATGTCGTCATTTCAAGGTCCAATGGGACCCGTTACTGAGCCAGCGGAGGTTCGTGTGTTCGGGTCCATTCGGGGGCGCTACCGAACTATACGGTTAAAAATACGAATTAATAGTTAATCGTTACAAAAATTGGTTTGTAAACTATTTATGGTGCGTTTGTTTAGGTGACTAAAAAAAGGTAAACAATCTTGGTATGTCTTTTTATATTAAAGTAAGTAGTCGTATAAAATACATACGAAGGATAATTAAATTTAGTTTATTACCTAACATTAATTTAGGTAAATACCTAATTGTAAACATTTTTAGATACAATTTTTAAACAACTTTTAGATAAAAAGACATACCAAGATTGTTTACCTTTTTTTAATCACCTAAACAAACGCACCATAGATAGAAAGAAAACAAACACAGTGAAAACTGAAAATGAAAAAGGTACATCTCATATTTAAATATTAAAAAAAAAAAACATGATACATTCCAATTTGGTAAAACGAAGTAATAATGAACGTAAATAATTATCGATACAGAATAGTAGTAGCACGTCACTAAATTGCGGCCAACTCATGCGGCTTGTACCTAGAATTTACGCAAACGGCGATTTTTGTTTATTGCGTATGACTATAATTTCATTGCTGCTTTTAGCAGTAGTAATAGTAGACATGAATAAGCTTAAGCGTTAATGGATAGTGATTTGACAAAAAAATCGTTTTTTGTGATAAATCGTAGTAGTGATAGTGAAAATATTTGATTTGTCTATATTTGCTAAAAAAGGACAATATTTCAAAAATTAAGTACTTACTTATGAAATGTTATTCCTTTATTTGTTAAGTTACAAGTTTTGGACGAGTTTCCGCAGTTGGATATGCTGCAAAACACCATGTTTACCTCTCCGCGTCTCAAATAACACAAGAAACCGCAACAAACGCTCCGCGTGCACTTGTGTCCTCCAACACATAAGCGCGGCGACAAGGTCACGCGTCTATGCGACTTCTATTGCCTTATTATTAAGATTTCTGTGGTTATCATAATATTTACCTCGGGCCTTGGGGTCCGAGTGCGCATGATCTTTTTAAGGAAATTTTGAAACGACTGGTTGGCACTTCCTATGACGCAAGGGCTGGCTTTTACCTTGGCCAGAGGCTAAGCCAATGCTTAGCCCCAGTACGTTGTATGGCAATCCATACAACGTGGCAATGCCGCCAGTATCTTGGGTACATTACCAGTCGACAGCGATGCGGATGAATTTTTCGACGCTATATTTTAGTTTGTAAATAGTTTTAGTTAATTTAGGATATAATTTAGTTACTTTAGTGTTATCTTGTACATTCATTGTGAGAAACTTGTTATCATAATATTGCTTTTTATAATTTTCCCCATTTAGGTACCTACATAGACTCCTTGTCTAGCAGGTTAACATGTACTAGGTTCTGACCGCGACTTTGTCCGAGTGAAATTTCTTATTTCGCCGACCCACCCCGCATCGCATCGCATCGCCTACCCGCACTATTACTTCATTTTCGTTTGGCGTTCTTTCTACCTTTTTTGTATTTTTAGTCGGTTCCTAAAAGTCGTAGTATGATGATGAATAGCCTTATAGCCTTCCTCAAAAATTAGGCTATCAAATGCAAAAAGACTTTTCAATTTGACTAGCAGTTCCAAAGATTAGCGCGTTCAAAAAAAACAAAACTGTTCAACTATAATATTAGTATTATGTAGCTGTATTAACGTTCACAACACACAAAAAAATGCCAAAATATCCACGACGTGCAGCCTTATTGACACAGTTTTCTTTTAAGCATGTGATAATCTGCTTGTAAAAACATTTGCATTTATATCCTCGACATGACGTGTAAAAAGTGTAACAGACACGTAGCAAATCTGGAAAACGTGTCTAATTTTCATATGTAAATGAGCTTTTACAACCGTGTCTTCGCTGCAAACAAAATGCTGAAACGCTATATTGAACAGTTACAAGTATGCACCTGTACCTTCCTATACTATTTTCTTAAGTACGAGACCATCATAAAATATACTCAATTAGGTACCTACTTTACAAGCAAAACACGTTGCGCCGATCCTACGTTACATTGGCAAGGACAGGAAGATGATGACTAGGTATAAGGAGGTGATGCATGCAAAGGAGGCGGCGGAGAGGGAGAGAGAGCATACCTCTCATTCCACCCGCACCAGAAGAGCAGCCGGGCGTCGAAGGGCGCATAACGATCTTCGTCCAGGGGCCTGCGGGCGGCGAAATTGGGGCCGTGTCGGCGCTCGAGCAGTCAGGTTCAAAGACGCGGTACGCATTATACGCGCCTTAATGGAAGCACGTGCGGTCGTGGGATTGGCCGCACTTGGTGATGGGGCCCGCTAGGCATGGCGGGCTGATACCAGTCAGGGGTGCGACGAATGTACAATTATCTCCTGGGCCCCCGACTTATGGTACTAGAAGGAACAGTGGGGTTTTAGTCGGTAGGAGTCCGACATAACCCTTTTTTTTTGCGGATAGGAAATCATCAAATGACCCCTCCCGCTCTGGGTGGAGCGGAAGGGAGTGTCAGACTCTTACTGACTAAAACCCACCCGTGTTCCTTCCTTAGCCCTTTATGTTCCAGGGCAGCGGTAACCCTTTCGGACGATCCCGCTACCCTGGCAACATCCGACATAACCTCCGTTCTTCCCAGACGGAGAGTATCTATGAGGATATGCTACCTCACGAAAAAAAAAAGGTATAAGCTTTAAAAAAAATATATCTTCAGTATTAAGTTCTCCTCGCAAGCTTGCCTGTCAATCAGAGAAGACGTAAGGTTACTAAAATAACTCTTTATTTGAATATGTAATCTGCATGCGTTTGCATTTTAGTTTTTTGGAAAAACAACTTTAATACCAATACATTTAATTTAGTTTTCGCTGCAACTTCCAAACTTTTTTATAGTTTTTCGGCCACACTAGTCATTTTAAAATTATCTTCATTTACACTGGTAAGTATATCTAAAGTTGAGATTTAGGAGAAATAACATTAATTGGATATAAGGATTTGAATAGACCATACGTAGTTTGTAATTGATGTCTGTCCATATTATTATTATTAACTATAATGGCCCATTTACATTCTACCATTACATATGGTGTGCAAATATTTAATTTTGACCTGTACAATCTTGTTAATATAATTCATATACTTATAATAAATCTGTAGAAGTGAAAATTCTGTACATTGAAAATATCGAAAAAATAAATGGCAGGGGGTGTTACTAGACCGACACCGAACCCAAAAATGTGATTAAACAATTTTTGTCTGTCTGTCTGTCGGTCTGTCTGTCTGTCTGTCTGTCTGTCTGTCTGTCTGTCTGTTTGTTCAGGCATCACGCAAAAACTACTGGTTCGATTACGATGAAACTTGGTATAATTATTCTTTAATATCCTGGGCACCACACTGGGTACTTTTTATCCCGGAAAAGTATATACAATAAAAAACAAACTTAATTTTGCGGTTCGAACCATAGACCCGATTACTGTACCAACCGCAAATAATAAGTTTCTCGTAGGTTAGGTCACCCGCAGTGGAGTTCATTTTTATTCCTTTTAGTTTTTAGAGTTATTTAGGTTTATTTTTATATAAGTCGTGGGTTCAGATTTTAATTTTAAAGTATAGGTAGTATATTTGATAGTGTACGTAGTGACCGTAGGTTATTTTATAATACTGTTAGGTAGGATTAGTGAGGGGCCCGTGGCTAAATATTATCAGCCGCACAGGTCGATCGGTCAGGTTAAGCTACGCTTGCCGCGGTTGGTCTGTGGATGGGTGGCAATCTTTACATACCGAGACCCCTCCGTGTGTCGGAAAGCACGTTAAGCCGTTGGTCCCGGCTGTCATTCGTGGATCTTTGACAGTCGTTACGGGTAGTCAGAAACCCGAAAGTCTGACAACCAGTCTTACAAAGGGGTATCGTATTACCCAGTAACTGGGTTGTGGAGGTCAGATAGGCAGTCGCTCCATGTAAAATACTGATATTCAGCAGCATCCGGTTAGACTGGAAGCCGACCCCAACATAGTTGGGAAAAGGCTAGGCAGATGATGATGATGAGGTAGGATTAGTCATTCGTATAGATATTAGTTTTTAGGGATTTTGCTTATTTATTGAGTTTAGATTAGTCATCATCAGAAATATGTTTATTTAGGTAGGTAGGTATTTAATTTTCTGTTATTGAGTTTATTTATTTTTGAATTATGTAGGAACTTAGGTACGGTATCCGGTATCCGGGTCTTATCACGTATTACCCAGTCACTGGGTTGTGGAGGTCAGATAAGCAGTCGCTCCATGTAAAATACTGGTATTCAGCTACATCCGGTTAGACTGGAAGCCGACCCCAACATAGTTGGGAAAAGGCTAGGCAGATGAGATGATGAGGTACTTAGGTAAAGATATCATATAGGTACCCTCTTAATCACCACTAATGAGACACAATTGGTTTTCTATTGTAATTAGCCACAAAGGGCCCGCGAGATAGATGGCATTCTGGGGAAATACATACATTTTATCCTGTTAGCACGTTCCCGTGGGATAATTTCCGACATCCACGCGGGCGAAGCCGCGGGCAGAAGCTAGTAATTCATAAAAATAAAATCAAAATAGATGGCAAGAACAATAAGATATCATGCTTACGGATTTATATAAACAAATTAATTAATTGATGTCAAAGTTATACATATGTCAGTTCAAGAGATTAATAAAGAAGTTTAATAAAATGTCAGATTAAGAAACATATGAGCATAATAAAAATAAATTCCGATGAATTCGCCATCAGATTGCTGTCTTCGATATGTTATAGAGTATTTTAGCTCATGCTATGATCAAAAATTAAACTAGACAGCAAATTATTAAAGGGGATGACTGCCAGGGTATGTTGACGAATACTTATCATCTGTAGAGTATCTTTTATTGCACCTGTAGCGGTATCTACAACGCCACATGCGAACTACGCGTCATACTGACGTCACGTAAAATCCTGCATCGCGCAAGCAGAGTTTACCGCGCAGTTAGCTTATATACAACAGCCTGACTCGATTCATCGGGCAGTTGCCCGCCAAACATGACACCCGTCTGGTTGGAGGATCCTCCCTTTTCTATAGAGTATGAGTGAACTTTACACCCTGTTCCTCATACCCTCTATACACCTAGTATTTGTTGCCTTACGTCTACTTCTTCTGTTCTTCAGAGGCATTGCCATTAACTGGATTCCTTCTTAAATAAAGCAAACCTAATACCTTAAAACTTCAGTAAATTAGTGTGGAAAACATTCTAAAACACACATGAAAATAATAACTAGAACATCTGGCGCGCGGTCAGCTCGTAGAAGTTAGTTTATTACTTCATCCGTTAACATGGACACGAGCAGAATTCTAAACTACGAATGTTATATTTATTTAGAACTTATTTATTTTATTTGGTGTGCCCTGCAAACCAGCCAGCGCTCTAATAGTTATGGTCAAGGGGGCCTAAAAAGGCCACTTTAAGCAATACCTCTAAAATCTGTTCATTTCCTGAATTCCCGGCAGATCATTAGCAATTCCTTTAATTTTCGTAAAATTTCATTTCATATTTGGTGTAAGCATTGCCGCATGAAAAAAATAAAAACCGTAATTTTATCGGTAAATTTTTCATTACAGTTTTTATTAATCAAATTGCTTTTTTATTTTTTATTTCTACAGTCTGTTATTTCATTGTGATATGAATTGCACACAGATCATATTATGAATGTACAGTTTGTGACCATTTTACGATTTTTAATATGATTCATATTGTTATCCTATTATGATTCTACCAAAGTGGCCTTTTTAGGCCCCAAGGACTTTTAGCTTAAAGATGTGAAATTTTTCACAACCAGTTGATAATTTGCATACAGATTTAGAATAACGTGCCAAAACTCCCCGCACCTCCAACGCTTGCGTCTTGAGATATACCCCCTTCAGGGAGGGAAAGTTGTCGGTAAGTCTAACCTCTTATTTGGGAGCGCGTGCATTCAGTCGATTGTTGGCATTCTTGTGGTAATGTCATGTGACCATATAGAAGCCTCGAACCATATGTTGATGCCTAGCCCTCTCCAGTCTAGAACCTCAAAGACATCCTTCAGTGCAGCGGTCGTATGGACAGTTTCACGTGGTTTCCACAAACCAATCGTCCGCCTGATCTTATGGGTGATGAACCTTTTTAATTATGACGTATTCATAATAATTAATAGATATTTCTGAAATTATATTTTTTATACTTTGACACTGTTGTTGAAAGATAGATTTCGTTGTCATTAAAATTTTTAATTTTATTTAAATTTTAAGCGTCGGAAGGTCTGGCGTTTGTGTGGCAAAATTTTGCCAACATTTTGTCTACTAATCCTGGGCTATGTGCGCTGGTGTACTTTTTTCTTATCTGTATTTCATAAATTTAAAATGTGCCAATTGCCATATACGCCTTTCTGGAGTTCTCGATTCGCCCACAAATGAATTGACTTCGTGCGAATCGCCTCTAAAAAATAATATATTATTTAAAATGGTTTTGGATTCGCCCGTATCGGGCGCGTAAATTCTGCGAATCGACCATGAGTTATGTTTATTTTTAGTGGTTAACCATCTTTAAATCAAGTTTCTTGTTCGTTCAACTCAGTTATAGCCAGTCCACGCAGGACATAGGCCGCTCCCATGTGGCACCGCGACACCTGCTGATCGATTCTGTAAAAATCTCACCGTGGAAAGTTAGGTGAAGTGAGCTTAGAGTGAGCAGTCAATAGTGTCAATCCCTAGCATTAGTTGGAATGACAGCTCACTCCACGCTCACTTCACCTAAATTTTCACGGTGAGATGGTTACAGAATCGCACTGCAGGTTCTTCTCTTTCCGCAACCAGTCTGTCCCGGCTACCTTTTATCAGTTAAGATATCAATATCACTGTCTGTCTGCGGAATTCTCGGGCTTATTTAATTTGACCCTGTGGCGAGCCGCAGACTTGAAAATAAACATAGGTATATGTTTATCCTTTTACGTCATCCTTTGAATTTATTAAAAACAAGTTACTGTTGTTAGTAAAAATCCTCAATTTGACCGCTAATAGCAGCGCCATGATTTCCTTTTGTCATTCAAACAGACTCCAGCACGGATGGCGACCGACGCCAATCAATAAAATCAATATTAGTGTGAAATGTTTGAAGCTCTTACAAAAATCGAATAATTACTGTTGAAAATGGTAAGAAAGTGATGGAGAAATATGGTGTTATTGTGGTATTATTAATAAGTGTGAAACTGTGAAAATGTGTGCGTCGTCAAAACGAGTTTGGTAGGTACGGTTAGAAATAAGTACCGGTCTACAATATATCGAACCAAGTATTTGCTTGCAAAAAGTGCATTCAAGAAATCTCACGCTATTCTTTTTCAATACACAACAATGAACACCAACTGAGTCAGTGACCTTAGAAGATACATAACAATCTATAGAGAAGATCAAACAGGATGCGCTACGTTTGCCGGCTAATTCGAATTTCTTGAAATTTTCGCAAATTGCAGATCTGTTCTTTTAGTTAGAGATGTGTTGCTGGGGAGTTCGTTGCGCCACTTCTTCTTCCCAACTACAACACTAGGAAGTGAGGGTTGAGCGTTTTAGGGGACAGTTTCAAATACCCCTTTTAATTTCTTTCTCTCGTTTGTTACCCTCAAAATTATATGTACAAGTCTAGTTTATTTTACAAAAGTGCACTTTACTTTTACAATATTTATAACATCCATATTGGACAGATGGATGACCCCTGTAATACAGGTTTTTCCTACTATGGGGGTCATTTATCATTTATTTTGTGCCACGCATTTGCACGTTTAAATTAAGTGTCATTCTGTATCTGTGTACTTTTTTAAGGGCTGATTTTTCAATCAGCAGATAATTTTTTTCGAGGAATAAACTTGACGTTTGACGGTTTTTGTTGTATGAAATAACTATCAAAATTTCAAAATATTCCTCGAATAAAGTTATCAGATGATTGGAAAATCAGCCCTTGGTCAAATAAATATTACTATTAAGGGCACATTCCACCAAACTTTTATACAAAGAATAAGTCCTAAGCCTACTGAGAATTTTGAATTTTTGACAGTTTTTCCATACCAGAACTGTTAGATGTCAATTTTATTCCGCGGATTAAAGATAGCTGATTTTGGTAAAATCAGCCCTCGTCATTTTGACGTTCAAAAAGTGCATATTCTCAGCCAAACATACATAAAAGAGTTTTGAGTTTTAACCATTTTCCATAACTATTTGAGAGTAAATGTGATCATTTTTCACACGTATCTACTTAATCAGCGTAGGACCTAACACAGAGCAGCCATTTGCGCAAAAAAAACTTGAGAAAATTGGATCTTCGCGGGCGCATTCCCACAAGGGCGCGTGCGCATAAAACAGAAAAAAATGCACACCCGCGATTAGTGGAATAAAAATATAATTATACTTATAGTTCCCACAAAAAGTGACGAAAGACAACTTCTTCCTCGGAATAAGAACGTAGTAAGTGTCCGAAAGCGTTATTGTAATAAATCCAAAAATAAAAGGAATCTCATAAAATACCTACACAAAAACATTGACGACTTGTATTAATTCAATTAATTATTATTGTATGCTATTAGTTACTAACTTAGTAGGTACAAATCGAAAATGCGTAGAAATTGGATGTAACTTCGTTGATGATGTTTTTTATCGAGAATTTTTTATTATTTTATGTTCCACAAAAAGTTTGGAACAAAAACTCCTAGGTACTTTTAGCTCGTGTAGAAAATGTACGAGTGAACAAGAAACAAAAGTAAATTTAGAAGTTATGAAAATGTAATGTCCGTAGCACGATACATTTATATAATATACATATAGACACAGAAGGAGTAGAGATAGACAGTAATATATAAGTATATACAATAAAAAAAAACGCGATCAAAATCCACAATAATAATAAAATACGGAAATAAAATTTGCAGACGTCTCTGCGATGACGGAAAGTTGACATCTAAGCAGCGCTACTTGTGGCGTATTTCTGAACTAAGTATGTGGTAGGAGTGAACCCTACATACTTATAATTTTTTATGTTATGCCAAGTCTTGTCAATTTCATAAAAATATCAAATTTACGATTGGCAATTTTGCTTTCGGTCCCCTCTTAACTCGACAGATCCTAACCTTGTGCCTGACCGTGGTGTTGCTAGCAGCAGCCTCACTGGAGCAGAATGCCGAAGATCCATCGCCATGTCCCTACGTCTTTATGTATGGACCAAGCAGAGCGCAACCGGGTCGGTGGTACGGCGTCATAAACTTGTCTACAGACAGCACTCTACACTCGCTCTGGCTCAATATTATACTTGATGATGAGGCCTTGGTACTTGGGGTGAGTTTTTCTAATCAGATAATATGAAATGTTTATTTTTGTGCAGCCGTCTCCTAAAAAAAAGCGATCATCGAGCAAATATGTAATCGTTGTGCTTATTTGTATATTTTTTCCATAGTCGTGCGATCAAAAAAGTCGTGTTTGTTCGTCAAAATTCATACAAACGATCGCATCGCATAGTGGTGGTCCACTGGTTTCATTTTGTCAGTTCACCCACGTTGATTGCGTTAATTACGTTGTTGAGCATGAGCAGACGTATTTTTCAAACCTATGAAGCAAAGGAAAACTCTCGGATTTTGTTACGCAATTAGGGTGAACTGGTGCAGCCGATCGATTCTATAAAAATATCACCGTGAAAAGTTAGGTGAAGTGAGCTTAGAGTGAGCTGTCAATAGTGTCAATCCCTAGCATTAGTTGGAATGACAGCTCACTCCACGCTCACTTCACCTAAATTTTCACGGTGAGACGGTTACAGAATCGCACTACCGGTCAATACTAGACAAAAAGTGGTGTGTAAAGCCATTTCGAACCATGAGCGGTGCAACTATGAACCCATGTTACCTTGACTTGCTTTACTGCAACTGCCTAACTTAACCATAGTTTATGATTCGATTAAAAACCGAAATTTGTGCTTAGTTCAAAAAAATACTTTATTCTTTGAACTGTGTGAATCATTTTCCTTCTTTGGTATCCAGTTCTAGAACTTTCATCTGTACCTACCTATATTTTTTTAATTACTTCAAAAAACGTATCTTAATAAAAACGATATTCCTTCATTTAAAATTCTCTTCGGTTGTAAAATCGGTTTCATATTATTATAACAGAAAGTCGCTTTTCATGTCTGTCTGTGTGACCGCGTTTTTACAAGCTTTTATTTAACTTGCGATGTATGTATGTAGGTATATATGTTCGGGTGGACTTTTGCAACTCAATTTTGAAGCAGATATCTTCAACCGATTGAGCTGAAATTTTGCATGCCTATGTAAATTGGATGACAATGCAAAATTATTATGACATGGAGCTGATCTGATGATGGAACCGGAAGATGGCCATAGGAACTCGGTAACTAAACGACAAAACCCCATCGAGTTTGGGCTCGTATGATTCGTCTTGACGAGTACTTTAGTGGTAGATGGTAACTAGGGTCTGATGATGGAGCTGCTACGCGCTACGAATTACGCCGTAGTCAATCTCACATCAAAAATACTATAAAGTTAAAAATAAAACTAAAAGAAAAAAAAACTTTTTAAAAACAACCTTTTATTACTTATTAATAAAAAGGACTAAAAGTTAAAAATAATTTAAACCTGATATGAAATAAATAAAAGCGTGTTAGATTTTGATGGAACATTAAAGAACATTTAGAACACAATGTAACACGCTTTTATTTATTTCTTATCAGGTTTAAATTATTTTTAACTTTTTAGTCCTTTTTAGGGTTCCGTAGCCAAATGGCAACGGAACCCTTATGGATTCGTCATGTCTGTCTGTCTGTCTGTCTGTCTGTCTGTCAGAGACACTTCCAAAGTGGTAAAATGTGTGTCCCCCCCCTGTAACTTCTAAAATAAGAGAATGATAAAACTAAAAAAAATATATGATGTACATTACCATATAAACTTCCACCGAAAATTGGTTTGAACGAGATCTAGTGAGTAGTTTTTTTTTAATACGTCATAAATCGTAACATAACGGAACCCTTCATGGGCGAGTCCGACTCGCACTTGGCCGGTTTTTTTATTAATAAGTAATAAAAGCTTGTTTTTAAAAAGTTTTTTTTTTTTGAATTTTATTCTTCTAAACGACGCAATGGATTCCGATAAGGTTTTCACCATCTTTCACAGAATTTATTCCGGAAAGTTTTTAACGTGTATATTACATTAATATTGAACTTACATGTAATAAAGAAATCTCTGTATTTAGTCATGTCGTGCGAAGTGAAGTGCGGCTGATTTATTGAAATGGGTTAGTAGCCTCGGATACTACCTAGACTGAAACTAAGGTAGAAAAATTGTCGAACCACGTCGTTAAAATAAGCCTAATTCATATTACTGTGTTGTGTCGTGTCGTGGCGCCTTTTGACGCAGTGTCAACCGATCAAAACTCGATGAGATTTGACGCAGTCTTACTGATTCGTTTGATTGTAGTATCCCGTGTCACGACACAACACGACACAGTCATGTGTCTGTGACTTTAGTTAGTCACTGCATTCAAACATTAATTTTATTTTGTCTATCTGTTTCAGAACTCAATAGGAAATGTAACCACAAATGATAACAAGAACTTTCAAATTGAGAACCCGAAGACAAAGATCAGTCCTGGTCACGCTATGCCTGTATACTTCTACGTGCAATACAACCCTGAAAGCAGAACCCCGAGACTACTGGCTATAAGACTGAATGGAAAAGAAATTTGCAACTTTATTATTAAGAATCCAGTGAAAAATTCTTTGTATGTATTCTGCCCAAGATTCTACCTAGAGGCGTTTAGCTAAGTAATATCAGCCGCACGGTCGAACGTGAACAGCATGACTCCTTCGATAACATTGATTGATGTTCGATTCGGCACGGAGGCGTATCGAATGTTATAATAGTTTATGCTGATCAATTAGGGGCCCGTGGCTAAATAATAACAGCCGCACAGGTCGATCGCTCAGGTTAAGCTACGCTTGCCGCGGTTGGTCTGTGAGCGTCCGTGAGCCTCGGAAAGCACGTTAAGCCGTTGGTCCTGGCTGTCATTCGTGGATCTTTGACAGTCGTTACAGGTAGTCAGAAGCCCAAAAGTCTGACAACCAGTCTTACCAATTGGTATCGTATTACCTAGTAACTGGGTTGTGGAGGTCAGATAGGCAGTCGCTCCATGTAAAATACTGGTATTCAGCTGCATCCGGTTAGACTGGAAGCCGACCCCAACATAGTTGGGAAAAGGCTAGGCAGATGATGTTGATGATGCTGATCAATTAAAGTTTTGACATAGATAAAGACGTAGATGAGGATAGACAGAATCATCATCTGCCGAGCCTTTTCCCAGCTGGGAAAAGGGGTCGGCTTCCAGTTCAATCGAATGCAGCTGAATACCAGTGTTTTACATGGAGCGACTACCTATCTGACCTCCACAACCCAGTAATTGGATAATACGATAAGTACCCCTTGGTAAGACTGGTTGTTTGATTTTCGGGCTTCTGATGCCCCGTAACGACTGCCAATCCAGGAATGACAGCCGGGACCAAGGGCTTAACCTGCTTTCCGAGGCACGGAGGGGTCTTGGTGTGTAAAGATGGTCACCCAACCCCGGATCAATCGCGATAAGCGTAGTTTAACTTGATCAATCGACCCGTGCGGCTGTTATAACTGAGCCACAAGCCCCTCGATCAAGCATATGGCTGGTCTATCTCCGCTAATCCAACTTTTTTTATTTTAGTACTCCACCACGAAAGACCGTCGTCGTCAGTGATACAAATGAAAAAACTGGCGAGGCCACTATAGAAACACAAAACCAACAAAATACTAACCCTCAAGGACAGGTGAGCAATATAAATAATAACGCATAAATACGATACTCATCACGTGTGCACAGTTTCGCTAGCTAATTTAATTTGACCTTGTATTTATTTACAAAAGCAACACTGTATAATTCTTACGCATATAAAACTTATTGAAAAAAGAAAAATCTTAGACTGCATGCTTATTTTATTATTATACAAAGCATCAAAACGAACCAAGTAATAATCGTAGTAATAAACTTTATATTTTCCAGGGTCAATGCGGTAAGGTGGAGTCGAACCCCACACCTCAATGGCCTTGGCAGATCGCTCTCTACCGAACTCAGGTAAGTGCCTACGTTGTCACAGCATCATTGGTTTGCTCCGAGATTATGAAGATGTAGTTTCTATAGTTTTTATAATGAGCTAATAGCACTTTGAAAGAAAGTAGTCGCCAACCCGAATAATCACGAAATTAAGCTCAACTCGTACCGAGAAAGTTTGAAGTATTTGACGCCGGAGAAACGCAGGAATATGCTATAGGCCAACCGCTTAACTGAGACGTTGCCTGATGTAGCAGCGCGGTGCGGGAGGGGTGTGGTAAGTAACGTAACGCGAGAGCTCAGTGATTCGTCAACTCGAGACAACTATCACCCCTCCCGCACCGCGTAGCTACCTCAGGCAACGACGTCTCAGTTAAGCGGTCGGCAAACTGTTACAGATTAGGTTTTCTTTACGCTGGAATTAGTGCTCGATCTACGGTTAACGTATATGGTTCGCGTTGATCGTAGGCGCTGATTATTGTCGCTGATTGTCAAACGCCTAATATCTTGCACTAATGAGACAACACTTTTTTTCCGTGGTGGAAAATCCTTATGGATATCCTCCGCCCTGGGGGAGGGGTGGGGTGTCTGTTAGACTCTTACTGGCAAAAAATCACCCCAGTGTTCCATACCTGCGCCGGGAGTCGCGGGATCATACGGGCCTCCTCGGGTCAGGAGGGGGGGAGTGAGTTGTGTCCACTACTAAGTAGAACATGCACGGGGAGGTTTGCCACGTTACCTATGGGGATCATTTATTTGCTACGCCTCCGTCTGTAGCTTAGTCGTGAGCTGCTGTCGAGCGGCACCTCACAAAGTCAGCTAACAAATTCCGTTCCCCGTCTCCAGAACGTGGACAATAAGTACATTTGCGGAGGTACCTTGGTGGCGGTTCGTCACGTCATCACAGCAGCACACTGCGTCACCAGGAAGTCCAGCAAACTTGTCGTCGATCGACACACATTGACGGTCTACCTGGGGAAGCAGAACCTTAGGACCTCAGTGGATGGAGTGCAGATTAGTTCTGTAAGTATCTCATAGGTTCAATCATGGCTACCGGTCGTCATTATCATCCCAACCTAGCCTTTTCCGACCTATGTTAGGTTCGGCTTCCAGTCTGACAGGATACAGATAAATACCAGTATTTTACATAGAGCGACTTCCTACATATGTGACCTCCACAACCCAGATACTGGTTAATATGATACCGTGTATTAAGACTGGGTGTTGTGGAGACTTCTTGTTTCTGACTACCCGATCTACATGAATTACAGCCATGACTAACGGCTTAACGTGCTTTCCGAAGCACGAAGGGGTCTTGCTAAGAAATAGATACTCACTCATCTATTAACTGGCCTCGGCATGCGTTACTTAATCTTCAATAGATAGAGCCGTCTAGCTTTTACTTAGCCACGAACCTCTTTCTTTCTTATTTCACTATATTTGTAACATATTATCTCAATAAGGCAACCTGTAAGGTGATGATGTCTGTGATTTAACGTGGTATAATAAATAAATAAATATTTATTTTCAGGTCAAGGAAATAATAGTGCATCAGGACTACAACCCCTCCACCTTCAATCGCGATGTGGCGATTTTGAAGCTCAGTCAGCCTCTGAAGTACACCGACTGGGTCAGACCTGCTTGTCTCTGGCCGCAGCACGACACAGATCTAAAGAAAGTTGTTGGGATGAAGGGAACGGTGTGTATTGAGTAAACATGTGGCTTTATGAGAGGGGGAGATAACCAAAAAAACTATAGGTATATTAATGGTAGGAGAGCTGATTATGTCTAGAATGAGTTCTAGACTTCTGTGATGATGCTGCGCCGGTCACTAATAAAAAAAGAACCAGTGGAATGCCGTTGTTGACTCTTTTTACGAGGATGAGAGGTGTATGAAAAGGAGGCAGCGGAAAGGGAGACGGGCATACATCTCTCTCTCTCGCACGAGAAAAGCAGCCTGGAGTCGAAAGGCGCTTAGCGAAAGCGCCTAGAGCCATAAGTTCGAACAACGTTAGGAACTTAATGAACTGACAGGTAATTCCCGTAATTTTAAGAACGTTCACAGTCTGATCTCAGTCTCAATCTGTCAAAAAATACTTCTAATTTCCCTACATTTTGACAAGTTTTTGACATTTGTTTATCGCCGAGATGAGACTGCGACTAAATTTTGAACGTTTTAAATTACGAGAGTTGGCGTTCTGTTATCTGACGAAATGAAAGCTATTAAAAAGAAAGAAAGAAAAAGTATTTATTGCGAATCGTACAGAAAGATCACAAACTGAACTAAACACAGTATAGTAGTATTACGAGCTATTACTGCAGTTTTAAAGATATGAATTCTAACAAATCTATTTCCTTTGTTTTACAGTTAGTAGGCTGGGTTTTCGACAATGCAGGCCAAGTGGTGAACGATCTAGTTACAGAGAAGATGCCGGTGGTCAACCATGACACATGTATCAATTCACACAATGACTTCTTTAGCCGGTTCACTTCAGAAAACACCTACTGCGCAGGAAATCGAAACGGTAAGTGCTCATACATATGAGCGACATGTGTCAACTACAAAGGCAACTGCAACCGTCGAAGAGTGTCGGCGGCAGCCGTCGATGCGTCAACAACAGGCCGCTCGTGTATTTGAGCACCGTATTCAAATACACTAGCGGCACGTTGTCGACGGATGCAGTTGCCGTTGTCGCTGATGCGTGTCGCTCGTGTGTATGCATACTAAAATGGAGTTGGCTGGCTGGTCAGTTGTTGGTTGGGTTGGTTGTTGTTGGTTTACAAGGCGCCACGAAGCGGCATGACACGGCAATGCATTAACATTTGTATGAGCCAGCTGGGAAGCTGCGGTATGCCGCAGATGGCTTAGGCACCTTCTGCGGCATACCGCAGCTTCCCGCAGTTTGCTGCAGTCCCCTTGTGACAATATCAACGAAATTTGAGTGCTAAACATATGAAGATAAGATTCAAAATTGTTCCCGCGGGGTATTTGCGTAACATATTACCAGTAGGAATGGCTTTCATTTTCACAGTTCAACAATACTCATTGCGGTATTTACGTTGTTGAGCAGACAAATGTTTTGAACACATAAAGCAATGGTTTAGCAATATCCTTCAGAATTATTCAGATTACGCACTTAAGGTGCCGCTTACGAAAATCGTTTGCTAAAATGGCCATAACTAATCTATATAATAGTATTAGATGCGCCCCGCGGTTTCACCCGCATAAGTTTTGATCCCGTGAGAATATTGGGATAAAAAATATCCTAATGTTAATCCTGGTTATAAACCACCTGTGTGCCAAATTTCATCCAAATCCGTTCCGTAGTTTTTGCGTGAAAGAGTAACAAACACCCATCCATCCATAAAAACTTTCACGTTGATAATATTAGTAGGATTATATCATTGACGATCAGTAGTTTCCCAGTGGCAATGGCCTCGGCCCCAACCTACAAGTAGATCGTAGGTTCGAACCCAGCCGGACACTGTGTAATTTATTTCATCACCACTGCTCTCAAAACGGCGAAGAATAAAGTCGTGAAGAAACTGGAACAACCATGTCATAGAACTAAAAATTTGAAGACATATGACACTTCCAACCCGCACTGGGCCAGCGTGGTGGATTACGGCCCACTCCGTCTCGAAGAGAGACCTGTGTCCCAGCGGTGTGCACACAAATAATTCTGAAGTTCGACTCCGCCTTGGAGCGTAAATGTGGTATTGTTCCACAAACGATGGAACACTTAATATGTATAATTTCCTGCGTATCATGTCAGCTGCACGTGACAGGAACTGATGATGGCGCCAAACAAGTAGCCGAATTCAGCAGTGCGATTCTGTAACCATCTCACGTGGAGCGTGGAGTGAGCTGTCATTCCAAATAATGCTAGGGATTGACACTACTGACAACTCACATCAAGCTCACTTCACTTGAGTTTCCACGGTGAGATTTTTACAGAATCGACCGGCTCGTCCGAATCCATTTAGATTGCTATCGACAGGCTAGATTGCGCTCGACGCAGAAGAAGATTCTGAAGTTCTACCCTCTCTTTCCAGATATAGCATCGTGCCCCAGCGCTGGCAGCGGCATGGTCCTCGAGAAGGGTGACGCCTGGTACCTCAGAGGTCTGGTCTCCCTGTCAGTACCAAAGCTGAATGCATTTCAATGCGACCCAAGATACTACACCATATTTACAGACTTAGCTACATTCCTGCCATGGATTAACAGTATTGTTTCTGATTTTTGATCTCGTGATGCAATTACACTTTGTTAATAAAACACTTTTTTTTTAAGAATTTCTTTTCTTGCCTCGTTGCCTAGTTGGTCTGGTGGTCGCAAGCGCTACTGCTGAACATGAAGTCCTGGGTTCGATTCCCGGCAAAGGGTTATTGGGATTTTTTATCAGAAATTTCTCAGTAGCAGCTCGGAGTCAGGGTTTTTGTCCGCTTGATGGCAATGACTTGCTCTCCTCCCTATTACATGGGAAGTAAACATAACTGGCGAAATGTGGGTGTACTATAGGTGCAACTCTGCCCAACCCTTCGGGAGAACAAGGCGTGATGTTATGTCATGTAATTTCTTATATGACGATTTTTTTGACATTCATCTTCCAAGCGCATTGGAAGTGCTAAACAAATAATAATTTCGATAAAACTTTCATAGACTGGTTTTATTGAAATGACATGTTTTTTTTTTGTTTTTTAAGATAAAATGAGCACCCATTTTATATTGAATATACTTTACGATACACCAAAATTAAAAGTTATAGGTGGTTAGTTGTTGGTGTTGTGTTTATTATATCAAGTTTGAATAGTATGTTCCAAAATATCCACATTTTTAAATGAAGTTCATTCGTAAGCCCTAGTCGGCTCTCAATAATTAAAAAGTAAGCGAATTTGTATGGATAATTAAGCCATTATAGGCTCCATAAAGAGGGTTTAGTGCTCGGAGCCCGGATAAAAGTATGAAAACCCCTGTGTAACCGGATTGGAGCAACTTTTTAACCAGGCGAGAAGAATTTATTAAAGTTTCGGCGTGGGCACTGGAATCGAGAATTTTATTTTACCAGGTAGGACTAGTATTTTTATCTCATGGAGGGACGCGCCCTTTACTTGTGTTAACCAAGTGTACAAAGACGCTGTGAATGTGTCCGTAAAGACGAGTAGCGTGAGCATATAACACACACACACTCAAGTAGCGTGAACACATAACACACACAGACACACACACACCCAAGTAGCGTGAACACATAACACACACACCCAAATAGCGTGAACACATAACACACACACTTCCGACTTCACCATTATCTTGGACGGTACCGAGAGCTCCTGCCGTACAAACACGTTTACAGCGTGTTTGTTCCCTTGTTAACCACAAGTAAAGCGTGCGTCGCTTCGTAAGATAAAAATGCTATACGAGTTGTGGGTTGTGGGTTCGAATTCGAACCCAAGCAGGCACTTTACATTGTGTAAATTATTTCAGAGGACTGGGTAACTGAGCTTTTTCAGGTGCGGCTATATTCGCGTGTTCGCACCTCCATCCATATAGAATTTTTTTTTTTTTGTTTTTGAGGATGGGAAATCATCAAATGACCCCTCCCGCTCTGGGTGGAGCAGAAGGGAGTGTCATACTCTTACTGACTAAAACCCACCCGTGTTCCTTCCTTAGCCCTTTATGTTCCAGGGCAGCGGTAACCCTTTCGGACGATCCGGCTACCCGGCATATGCTGAGCTGGACTCCCATTTGGTGCAACCATGAGACACACACCGCCTAGTTGTGATCGACCGTTATAGATTTACTTATACGAAGTGTCTATGGGTCAATTTATCTTTTTAATCTTTGTTTTTTTTTCTTTGTTTCACCTTTTTTTGATGTTTTTTTTATTACTTGTATTGTGTCTTTTGTTGCACTGAATAAACGTTTTATTTATCTATCTAGATATAATAGAATAGGAAGCTCTTTATTGTACACCATACAGTTACAGAACATAAATATATACAATTTTATAACGGGTGACACAATGGGCGCTCTTATCGCTAAGAGCTATCTTTTCGAGTCAAATACAGTAGGTAGTCTGTGGTGTACCTTTTACATTATACTATGAATAAAATACATAAAGTATTTTTTACTCACCTAAATAAATACATAACATATAATATGATAAACATGAAACAAGAGCAAAGGAAAATAATAATAATAAATAATAATGTAATAATGACGATGTTTAAGGAGAGAGAAAGTGCTTTTTAGTGCTTGTTAGAAAGCAATCGCGATGGAGAGTATCTTCGGCGCGTAATAATCCTAAGCGTGTCACTGTTTAATTCGCCCTACGAGACAAATTGAATTTGACGGTGTTGAACGTGACAAGTGATGAGCACGACGCAATTTCGGCTCCACGAATTCAGTTCAGTCGGAACAGTGGTCGCCCAGTGGTAACGGCCGCGATTTACAAGTTGCAGGTCGCAGGTTTGAACCTAGTCAGGCACTTTACTTTGTGTAAATTACTTAATCAACACTGCTCTCAAAATGGTGAAGAAAAACATTGTGAGGAAACCGGCACGTCCTAGAACCAAAAATTCGGAAACATGTGACATCTATCAACCCGCACTGGGCCCGCGTGGTGGATTACGGCCCACTCCCTGTCACCGAGAGGAGGCCTGTGTCCCAGCAGTGGGAACATTATAGGCTGATTTTTTTTTAAACGTTGCCCCATTCTAGGAATTTCTCCTGTATCGTGGGTGCGTTTACAAACATTTAAACTCACATACACAAACAGCTAGACCCGGAACAGCTACTTGTAGGCCATACAAATATTTGTTCCATGCGGGAATCAAACCCGCGACACGCAGCGCAGCAATCAATCGGCTGAATTATGCTATGAGTTATTGTTACGAAAAGTTTAAAAATATCATGTAGATGCTATACATGATATTTCTTAAGTTTAAGAAGCCGACCCCAACAAAGTTGGAAAAAGGCTAGTCAGATGATAATGAACTCAAAAAGTTCTATAAACTATAAGTTAGGCCGTTTACACATTATGCCGTAGCAGCAGCGGCACCGCCGCGCGTCGACACCTTTATGTGAACACTATTAGCGCCCCGCGATTTCACCCGCATAAGGTTCGATTCCATGGGAATATCGGGATAAAAAGTATCCTATATTATGTTATTCCTGGTTATAAACCATCTGTGTGCCAAATTTCATTAAAATCCGTTCAGTAGTTTATATATAAATACAAACTTTCACGTTTATAATATTAGTAGGATATTAAAATCAAAATCAAAAGTCATTTATTCAAATTAGGCTGAGAATCAGCACTTTTCGAACGTCAAAATTACAAAAGACAGTCCCCCAAAAACGCCCGCCCTTCACCACTTCCTAGTGCTATCGCTGGGAAGAAGAAGTGGCGCAACAAACTCCCCAGCAGCACAGCTGTCTGTTTAGTTAGAATATAGTTGCATGTATACAATACTAGGAACCTATGTTCAGTAATGAACATTACAAGAAACTTAAATTATTTGCCATTGTCAGCTAGCCACGCCAATATACCAACAAATATAATAAAAACTATGCGTACTCAAGCTAAAAAATAATTAATTAAAATAAAAACTCACTACCTAAATAAAAGCCCATTATAATAACATCATATTTCATCATAGTTTTTCATCACTTTCTTATCATTTTCAACAGAAATCAATCGATTTCCGTAATAACTTCCTCCGTAATAATTTTTCACACTAAAATTGATTTTATTGATTGACGTCGGTCGCCATCCGCGCTGGAGTCTGTTTATTAATTTTATAAGTATATAAAAACAGTTGTAAATATGTTGCAAAACTTGATACCAAAGAAGGAAAACGATTAAAAGTTTTTTCAATAAATTGTTGATAGGTTTTGTGCTTAGCTTGGTTTTGTTATTAATATTGTGGTACAGACGCCAGCATACCAAGTTACTCCAATCTGTCAAATTTCTTTAATAGATTTTCAAATTTATCGCTAAAGCATTAAGGTTCAAGGTTGATTGGGAAAATTTGACAGTTTCGGGTAGCTTGACCTGTCATACTATTCTGTAACCATATCACCGTGAAATCTTAGGTGAAGTGAGCTGTCATTCCAACTAATGCTAGGAATTGACAATATTGGCAGCTCACTCTAAGCTCACTTCACCTAACTTTTCACGGTGAGATTTTTACAGAATCGATCGGCTGCTGGCGTCTGTACTTAACCATTAGGTTTTCATGCCTCAAATAATATCAGGATTAAAAAAAAGCAACAGATTTTTACTTAGGTCAGTGAACTAGTAGAAAATGAAAGCGTCAGGGTAGCCCGTGAGGGTAGCGGGATCGACCGAAAGGGGTACCGCTGCCCTGGAACATAAAGGGCTAAGGAAGGAACACGGGTGGGTTTTAGTCAGTAAGAGTCTGACACTCCCTTCCGCTCCACCCAGAGCGGGAGGGGTCATTTGATGATTTACCATCCTGAAAAAAAGGGTAGCCCGTGAAACTCAAATTTTATTACGTTTTTTGCAATTTGCAAGTCAGTATTGGTCAGTATCAGATTGTATGTTAATCTACATATGATTCGCAGCCGTTACAAATATTTATTCATTTACAGTGCAGTGCTTTCAAAAGAGGCTTGGAATGACAGCCGGGACCCGTCGGTATGAAAAGATGGTACCTACTTAGAACTTTTTGAGTTATCTTGTTTCAAATTATAGAGCACAGGCTGGGGTGTTTTATAATAGGCACCTACCTAAACGAAATCAGTATAAAGCTTCGGCCAAACCTGCGCGTTATGTACGCGTGACGCGGGACGCCAAATGGGATCGTCAAAAACGCGAAATTACTTTTTTTAAACTGAACACATGCGCGATTACAGCGGTCTTGTTGGTGTGTAAGGCGTCATTGATAAACACGAGTAGCGACTGACGCTTCCGCTTCGCAGCCGCTTTGGTCGTGCAGGCTTAGCCGAAGCTTCACAAACATCACATCACGTCATGCTCCGAATGTAGTTACCTCATAGAAAAACAAGTTGTAGGTTAAACTCCTTAAAAAGTTTCCTTATACTAGCATACCTTGACCTCTGCGATTATCGCCATGTGTTTCATTTGTCATTATAACTGACGCCGGGGCGAGCGGCGAGCGTCACCTAACGAAAAAAAAAAAAAAAATCGTGTTAACAAATCTATGCTTACGTCTTTATAAGCAATCAGTAAATTCCTTTAATTATGGTAAGAATTGTGACAAAATGTGGTGTTGTTATCGTGAATTTGTGTTTTCCTGTGCGACTAAAACTTGTAAGAACTTTTTCCTAGCTATACGAATAACTAATAAAAGTGATGAATAAAATTATACTGGACTTGTTTACAATGATACTATGTAAGCGGTGGCCTAAATATCAGTAACGTACCAGCATTACTATTTAATCTACGGGGTAATTGCTTAACAACTAACAGTAGCAATGGCTTTAATTTCGACAGTTCAACAACATTCATTGCGTTATTTACGTTGTTGAGCAGACAAATTTTTCGAACAAATGAAGTAATGGATTTGCAATATCCTTCAAAATGATAAAGATTGTGAGTGATAGTGTTCTACGCAATTAGGGTGCTGTTCAGGACGAGCTGAGTTTAACATGTTCAGGGTCCTTCTAAGAATTCTTGTCGAAGAAGTTACCCAAGTAATCTTTTACAATAATATGACAAAACGTAAAATATATGCACATAATTATCATGCTTACATAAATCTTCTTATACTTATAATAAATCTGTAGAAGTGAAAATTCTGTACATTGAAAATATCAAAAAAATAAATGGCAGGGGGTGTTACTAGACCGACACCGAACCCAAAAATGTGATTAAAAAAATTTTTGTCTGTCTGTCTGTCGGTCTGTCTGTCTGTCTGTCTGTCTGTCTGTCTGTCTGTTTGTTCAGGCATCACGCAAAAACTACCGGTTCGATTACGTTGAAACTTGGTATAATTATTCTTTAATATCCTGGGCACCACACTGGGTACTTTTTATCCCGGAAAAGTATATACAATAAAAAACAAACTTAATTTTGCGGTTCGATCCCTAGACTCGATTACTGCACCAACCGCAAATAATAAGTTTGTCGTAGGTTAAGTCACCCGCAATGGAGTTCATTTTTATTCCTTTTAGTTTTTAGAGTTATTTAGGTTTATTTTTATATAAGTCGTAGGTAGGTATAGATTTTAATTTTAAAGTATAGGTAGTATATTTGATAGTGTACGTAGTGACCGTAGGTTATTTTATAATACTGTTAGGTAGGATTAGTCATTCGTATAGATATTAGTTTTTAGGGATTTTGCTTATTTATTGAGTTTAGATTAGTTATCATCAGAAATAGGTTTATTTAGGTAGGTAGGTATTTAATTTTCTGTTATTGAGTTTTTTTTTTAATTAGGTTGGTACTTAGGTAAAGGTATCATATAGGTACCCTCTTAATCACCACTAATGAGACACAATTGGTTTTCTATTGTAATTAGCCACAAAGGGCCCGCGAGATGGATGGCATTCTGGGGAAGCACATGGGTACATTTTATCCTGTTGGCACGTTCCCGTGGGATAATTTCCGACATCCACGCGGGCGAAGCCGCGGGCAGAAGCTAGTACATACTAAATAACAACACTTGCCACTATGTGTCCTAGCAGCCTGTTACAAAAGACCAAACTGCCGATCGATTCTGTAAAAATTTCACCGTGAAAATTTAGGTGAAGTGAGCTTAGAGTGAGCTGTCAATAGTGTTAGTCCCTAGCATTAGTTGGAATGACAGCTCACTCCACGCTCACTTCACCTGAGTTTTCACGGTGATATGGTTATAGAATAGCACTGCAGGACTTCCATAACTCAACAGATCGTAGTCCTGTGCGCATTCCTGGCGTTGTTAGCAGCACCCACACTCGAGCAGGACTCCACGCCAATATCGCCATGTCCTGACGTGTTTACGTACGAGTTGCCCAGAACAGAGCCCCTGCGGTGGTACGGAGTCATCAAATTGTCCACAGACAATACACTAAAATCGATATGGATCAATATCCTTTTCGATGAAAGGGTTGAAATACTTGGGGTGAGTTTTTCAATTGTAATATTCATACTGTAATAAAATTTGTATTATAACAATTGGCAATTTTTGAATGTTATGCAAAACAAAGAAAAATATAGGAAAAAAAAAAACAAAAATGAAATGTATATTACAAAATTATTATTTTAATTCGTTTATTTATCCATTTACATACTTAATTACATTTTGAAATATTTTTTTTAAATATAATAAAAAAGTACATTTAAAATATAAAAAAGAAATAGTGATCCACCGATGTTGGGAGCAGGGTCTAAGCTACCGGTCGTTAGGGCTTCGTAGACAGGAACCTCCTCACAATGCGAGCTGTATCGAGGAGTACTGCCTTTTAAATCAGTATATCTGTATATATTTTATCTTTTTTATTTTAATTGTCTTTGACATATCTCGGGACCCTGGGGTCCCGGACCTTTGAAAGCCGTACTGGGGCCCGATCTCAACTCGCAGAGGCCCTTTACATAATTCTAAATGATGAGGAGACACCAACCGACGATTATCCCTGTATGCACCATGCAAGCGCACCCAAGGACAACCACCGGTTGGTGCAGGACTATTGCAGAACATGAAAACAAAATATACTGGGCTATAGGTTTGGTGGCTATAGTGGATCGGTTACCTTGAACAATGAAAGGTCTATGCCCCCTGCCTGACGAATGATAATTATAATATTCACAGATTAAATGGCAGGGCGCGACTTGCACACTCAATAATGGGCCCCCAAAAACGGTCGCTAGCACATAGTGTCGTAGCGACAAGGAGGCAACATGTCCTGAGGTGCTTATGAGTGGAGAGGTATTCCAGGGCTATCAGGACCATCCCGGAAGTACGGTCAAGATCCCTACCAGCATCTTACTGAAATACTTCCTTCCTTCGAGCACGTTTGCTCTTGCGAATCTTCACTCAAGCCAGCCAATAAAGGCAAGAATGAGGTGGGAGCTCTGTTCCTCGTCAGTGTTCACTCCAGCCGGCCAATAAAGGCAAACCAGAGGTGAGAAACAAGATTTCTCCCTGGGAGATAGGGTCCGTGGCGTCGCTACTGCCCAACAGCTCGCCACATGCTGCCCTGTGCGTTCCTGTATCTCTCTTGGTCTGGCTCCTCACCCTAGACCATGTTCCAGCAAAGTAAACTCTTCCGTCACTGACCTAGAGTTTAGAGCGCGCAAGCCCCACCACGACGTCAACGTAAAGATACGGCGGTGGGAATATTTTAATTATTATTATTATTATTTTAAAATACTGTCATTCGTGGATCTTTGACAGTCGTTACGGGTAGTCAGAAGCCCGAAAGTCTGACAACCAGTCTTACCAAGGGGTATCGTATTACCCAGTAACTGGGTTGTGGAGGTCAGATAGGCAGTCGCTCCATGTAAAATACTGGTATTCAGCTGCATCCGGTTAGACTGGAAGCCGACCCCAACATAGTTGGGAAAAGGCTAGGCAGATGATGATTATTTTAAAATACCTTATAACATTTCTGGAGTTGTCGGCCACAAACAAACAAATGAACTTCTACAAGCATCTGCCCGCGTCGCATCGCGTCACCTGCTCGCGTGATCACTTCGTTTTCACTTAGCGTACTTTCTGACTTTTTTTTTCTTTTTTCTCGGCTCCTAAGGACCATAGCGTGATGTTAAATAGCCTATAGCCTTCCTCAATAATTGGGCTATCAAATGCAAAAAGAAACTGGTATGTCCAGAGATTAGCGCTTTCAGACAAAAAGAAGATATACATATGTCGTAGATGGCTCCACAGTACAGCGGACAGCGCCATCTAACAATTTGATGTGTAAACGAATAATCACGTGATCGAAAACGCAAGCGAGCCCTGCCGCTTGGACACGATCGTCGGTGGAGGGGATGCAGCGAGGACTGGCGGAGAGACCGAGTGTTGCGACAGTCTACAGTCGACAGTCGAGCTCGGACAGTCTTGGCAAACGCTCAGTACCGTACGCACGTGTTTGTTTCCGACGCAAGTGTGCGTTTCGGTTGATAATCGCTAGTTTATTAAAGTTACTTTAAATTCAAATTATCTTTTCGTTCGAGTACCCACTACAGTGCCCACACATACGTAAACTATGTTGGATCGTGAAGAAGACCCAATGTTTCGCATCTCGGCCACCCGGTGACGCGGGAACAAACCCGAAATCGCGAAACAAAAATCTAGTGTTCCCTACATTTTGACGAGTTATACAAACATAAATGTAGGAAACAGCTGATTTTTTTTTCGCGCTTTCAGGTTTAGTCCCATAGTAAAAGTTGTTCATAATGATGAGTACAATGACCCCCTAGAGTTATGAGATATAAAAAAAACACGTTGTAGATGTACTCCTGGCATTAGCTTCCGGTCAGCCTGAAGTAGTAAATTGCCACAGTATAAACACTGCTAGTACACTAATAGCATACCAGACTTCTGGAGGGAAATGCAAACGATGAGGAAGGAAAATATTGAGAAAGATGGAGATCTTCCTCAACTTTATCCGTCCTTAACATTTTCATATCCCTCTGGCTTATCGATGGAACCTTTGACCGTGATCGTATTGTGACCTCTTAATTTCTTTATCACCATAAAGTTTAGTGTCACTGACTTATGTGTCATAACACGTCAGCGTGTCTTTTTGCGTCCAATAATGTGACAGTTACATACTTTAAACTTAGTGAATTTGGAGTGCTACAAGGATATTTTTCTGCCTAAATGACATTGATATGGGGGCGTTGTTGGTTACCATTTGTGAAATTGAAAAATTTTATTGAAAAAAAAAAACAAGATTGCTGCCGGTTTTAGTTCCGATTTTGGTCATGTGCTAAAAGATCCTTTGTACGCACGGCTATACATTAAGCTATACATAACCAAAATAAGATACCTTCTGGTTGTACGAAAAATCTATATAATGCGAGGTCAGCTAAAACTGGAAACGTATAGCTTGATGTGTCACTATGTGTACTGACGTACTGGATAGTCAAAAGTGGTAAATCAATTACGAGGCCGAAATTTTTTTACGTACAAATAATGTCTCTTCCAGAACTGGTTTGGACAGGTGAGCACGCGTGATAATAAGTATTTCAAAATTGAGAACGATAAAGTGGATATCGGCCCGGGTCACGACCTGCCGTTACGCTTCTTCATTCAATACACAGAGGAACCACCGCCGAGACTTCTGACAATAAGACTGAATGGAAGGAACATCTGCACACCAAATACAGGACTGAGGACTGGCATTGACAAGGACACGAAGGCTGTTCCCAAACTAGCTACGAATTATACTTTGTGAGTTAAGTACAGAAATTCTGGTGTACAGACGCCAGCACATCAAGCTACTACAATCTGTCAAATTTCTTTAATAGATTTTCAACTTAATCGCTAAAACATTAAGGTGTAAGGTTGATTGGGAAAATTTGACAGTTTCGGGTAGCTTGATGTGCTGGCGTATGTGTTCCATCACTATTGTCTATAGGGGTCGTGGCTAGGAAATAACAGCCGCACGAATCGATCGATCAGGTTAAGCTACGCTTGCTGCGGTCGGTTCGTGGATGGGTGATCTTCTTTACATACCGAGACTCCACCGTATCTCGAAAAGAACGTTAAGCCGTTGGTCCTGGCTGGATCTTTGACAGTTGTTATGGGTTGTTAGGAGCCCGAAAGTCTGACGACCAGTCTCCAAAACCCACAGGTTTTGGAGGTCAGTTAAGATGGGCAGTCGCTCCATGTAAATAGCTGCATTTAGCTGCATCTGTGGTTAGACTGGAAGCCGATCCCAATATAGTTGGGAAAAGGCTAAACAGATTAATTTTATCTACTTTATTAAACATGTAGTGCCCTAACTTCTAAAGACGCCTCATCTTCATTAAAGTGTCTGTCGAAAGAAAGAAAGAAAAAGTATTTATTGCGACTCGCACAGGAAGATCATAAAACTAAACTAATCACAATAAAAAATAAAAAAAAACAAATTATATAAAAAAAAGTAACAAAAAGAAAAATGAAACAGACAGTCGTGTACGAGACCAAAAGGCTCCTATCTCAGCATGATGCTACGACATTAAAAAATAAATGGAGCATCGTACGGTAATGCATTTCACATTTACTTCTATCTCTTAACGAAGTTATTTGTGCCGGAACAACTCACCCCCGGCACTTTGAACCCCGGCCTCCCCTACTAACCTACTGCATTTTATATTTAGAAGAAAAAAAAACAGTAAACGTTTTTTCCTTCAGTGAGAACTCGGATATCTATCATGAGACCCCCTTGGATATATTTGTCAGTAAAACTTTAGGAACATTACATATCCCAAAAAGTACCAACCCTGCAGGCATTGATGGAAAGGTGAGCCAACTTTCATTATCAGACACAATTTCGATTTATTTTTTATAGGGAAAACAAACAGTAGTATACTAAAAATATACATATGACTTAACAAATATACTACCCATTACATTTTCCACAGATTACTACTAAGACAAACTGATTAGCAAACGTTAATTGTAGTCATGGTATGTAGAAACCTTAGAAACTAGGTACTGTTGATCCTTCAAAATTTTGATCTTCCTTTACACATAAACCCAACCCTTCCTTACTTCTTGTCTGTTTATATATGTATGTACAGTCGCCAAAGGAGATAAGTAACCAGGGTCGTCGGATATAGTTGAATGGATATAGTTGAATGGTGCAATGGATTTTTCTAATTGTTGAGGATTGAAATGATAATGTCTCAACTTCTTGTAGTTAATAAAATATATTGTATAAAATGAGACGGCACTTTACATTGTATAATGGCGGATACGCGTGATCGCAAACGCTGATTCTGGCCGAATGGCGGGTGGGCGCGCTCTGCTGCAGGCGGCGGCCGCGGCCTCCCCGCGCGCCCCTCTAGCTCCGGGCGCGTTCATAATGTTCATATTCAGCGCATTTAGGCGCGTTCACTAATGAAATTTAATTTGATAAATGAACTGTCAGTTTTGTATTAATTAAACTAAATTTTATTCGGAAACATCCATCGGTTTCTTACAAAACTTCAACTATATCCGACGGCCCTGGTTTCTTATATCCTTTGGGGACCGCACATAAATGGTTAAATAAAAATTAACTTGTGACGATGTAGTAACATTTGCAGGGCCAACATGGCCAGAGATGCGAGGCATTTGCCCAGCAGTGGGACACAATGTAGGCAAAAAAAAAACTTTAAGGAACACTCAAAAGAAGGAATCTTCTTCAGCACTATCTTCTTATTGACTACGGCACATGATGCGTTGCGGTTAGATATGGCGCCCACTACGCAATATTTCGTCGCATTGGGTCGCCACGCCGGTGCGGTGTCAGCACATTGCTCGACTTGAATCTAGTATTAATTAAACCAAAGACAGTTAAAATGTATGTTGGAACGCCGCATAATACGAACTTTTTAATGGTTTGTTCCACAAACGATGGGACACTTAATATCATGTCCTGCGTGTCCTGTCAGCTGCACCTTACAGGAACTGACGGACGTTGGTGATGGCGCCAAACAAGTAGGCAAATTCTGGGCCGAGTCCATTTACATTGCTATCGACATGCTTAGAAGAAGAATGGGCAGAAATAGCGTTGATATAATTTTTTTGCTTGCAGCCTCAATGCGGTAAAGTGGCAAACACAACGGTGCTGAATGATATATCCAAGTTGGATACTCAATGGCCGTGGCAGATCGCTCTCTACAAAGAGAAGGTAAAAAAACATTTTTGAAAAAAAAAAAACGACCGACTTCCAAAAACGACACTACAAAGTGAAAAATAACTTTAATTTCGGAAGTCGGTGTCGTTGGGTTCGCATTTTCGTTGTTTGCCACCGACTTCCGAAATTAAAGTTATTTTTCACTTTTAAGTTGTAATTTTTACTAGTAATTTGGTTTAAAAACCAAACTACTGAACCGTTTTTGATGAAATTTCTATGGGACCATTTGGGAAGTATACACTTTCCAACAAAAAAAGAATTTTTTAAATCGGTTGGCAAGCGACGGAGTTATGCGCGAACAAACATATAAAAAAAAACATCCGAATTGAGAACCTCCTCCTTTTTTAAAAGTCGGTTAAAAAGCTTAGCGTGGTTTCCTTGATTTGCTAAGAGCTTCAGAAGTCAAGGTTACTACCGCGTCCTATCACTTGACCTCAGATTCTGGGTTGGCTCCCCAAGGTCTGCAAAAAGTTAATTGGTTACTGAAGTCAGGATTTATGCCATTGATTAAAGTGGCCATCGATGTTTAAATAAAATAACATTATGTAATAATAAAAACGCTACGCAATATCTTCACGCCCCACTTACCGTAATGCCTCAAGACGAAAGTTTTTGACCAGTGCGTGTTGCCAATGATAACCTATGGCACTGAAACGTACATGGTCGCTCACAATGGGCCTCATTATAAGGCTGAAAGTCACCTCCACCATCAGAAATGAACCAAGGTAACCGATATAGCCCGAAGAATTGTTAAATTTAAGTGGCAGTGAGCAGGGCATACTGTTCGCAGAACAGATGGCCGATAGGGCCGAATTATTCTGGAGTTGCGACCGCGTACCGGAAGACATAGCGTTGTAAGGCCTCCCACAAGGTGGACCGATGACCTGGTGAAGACCGCAGGAATCCTCTGGATGCGAGAAGCATAGAACCGGTGAAAGTAGCGGTGTTTGGGGGAGGCCTTTGTCACGTTTTTAGGCTGAAACGATGATGTATATGTTGCAGCCAACTGGTTAAATTAGCCGCTTAGTCAACCACCTGGCCTTTGGAAGTAGTGCTCTCCCGCTTCCCTCTCTCGGCTCACACGCGGTTGATCACAGTTCTAAGCTAACCTATTTGGTCGGGGTGCCCTGGCTTAGTTACTGAGACCAACTAGGCTCGCACGTGATTGGTTACAGTTCCAACCTAAACTATAATTTATTGAATATCATTCAGGCTATTAGTTGAATGGCTAGGCGGTTAACTAAACGGCTAATTAAACCTGTTGGCTGCGACATATACATATAAAAACCGATATTACGATACAATTTTATTCCTCGTTGCCAGGACATGGGGAACATATACGCCTGCGGAGGTACCTTGGTCACGGCTCGACACGTCATCACGGCAGCACACTGCGTCACCATGAAGTCTACCACACATGCCGTTGAGTTGTACACTTTGTCGGTCTTCTTGGGAAAACATAACCTTTGGGCCTCGTCTGATAAAGTGCTGATTAGGTTTGTAAGTGTCTCATTGTCGTATTGCTCTAACTCACCTATACTATCCCACTGCTGATAATCACCACTAGAACCTTGATGAAATTTTGTACTCATAATATTTTTGATACTGTTTTTGACATTATACCTGCTATTAATTTGACATTATATTTATTGGGTGACATATTTTATACGAATTGACTTTTGAACTCGACATTTCACATAAACGCTAATTGGGCTTTTATATGTATTGTTCGTTTTATGTATATGTATTGTTTCTGCATGTGATCATTTTATTTAACATTTAATTTGGTATTGTTTCTGCATATGATAATTTTATTTAATATTTTATATGTAACTAGCTGCTGCCCGCGACGTCGTCTGCGTGAAGGCTCTACAGCACCAAAAATACCTAAGATGCCAGTGTCGCTATAGCATTTTATGTAAACAACTTTTAAAATAGAATTAAAATATAAGTTTTTTTTGCAAGCGAAGCAAGTGAAGAGATGGGAATCCTGCTTCGTTCAGTCATAAGATGTGTCTGAAGGAAATCGAGAAAATAATGCAGGAATACATTCCAGGGCACAAAAGAGTACAAATACGTACAAAGGTATCATACCTTACAACACTTCCCTATAAACTACGTTGGTAGTTATGCTGCCAGGAGCCAAAATGTAAAGAGAGTCAAGACTGGTGACGCGGGAGCAAGCGACGTACAGTTGCCCGTGTGAAAAGCAATTCGTCCTGAGGTCGACACCCGCTGCCCTCAGTGTCTGCCCCTGTGACTTATTGATGGTCATCGCGAAGCAAACACTCACGGGGAACTGTACGCGCTTGAACTGGAACGGGAAGTTATGAGGTATGAGGGGAATGCGTGGTATAAATACTGCCTCGCCGACGCCACAACCCGTAAGAATTTCCGCCTCAATGGTGTGTCTGTGGAGCGAGATGACTTTTAGGCGGGTCCCGTTACACAACCTCGGACGAGATAGGTTCCGAAGAAGCATAATCGGGACACCGACCTTCAGCTTGATGGTATGCGCTAGAAGTCCACTTGCTGACAGGGAGTTCAGAAATTCCACGGGATAATGTGTGGCGTCATCTTGCTCGACAACAGTGTTTATCGAGGTGTAGACCACTTCATTCCCCTCAATTTCCGAGAGAATGCATTCGTTAATTGCTGCAGCGTGATCATATTTGGGCGTCAAAATAGCTGAGGATGGCTCACACACCCAAGAATTCTGCTGGTGCGGTATACGACTGATGTCCCCGTACACACAGCGAATGAGTTCTTCTAAGCTGGATACCACTCTACCGACTCTGGAAGACTTTCTAAGACTCTGGAAGCACCACCTGTCCATCTCTCTCTTCTGGTAGAGTGCCTTCGCCAAGACTTAGAAGGACATCGGAGAATTCTTGAGCACGTGCATTGCCGCCGAGCCGAGCTCTCATATTAATGGTCAAGCGCAGCGTACGAACTCGTGACCACAACGAAGATCGTTTTAACGAAGTATTCACCTCGTCAGTTCTCGATCCCCGCGTCACCACGGTAAGCGTTTGCCGGAAATCGCCACTGAACAGAACTGTGACACCACCCATCAAATGTTCGTTCCTGCGAATGTCCTGCAGGGTTCTGTCCACGGCCTCAACTGCCTTCCTATAATTGGCCATCGTACACTCATCCCATTCGATCAGAGAGCAATCCTTGAGCACGTGTCCCTTATCGCTGTTACGTGACACACCACAAACAGCCGCTTCGGCGCTCTCTAAATCAATGGGAATTTTAAACATGGCATGTGCTGTCTGGCCACCCGGAAGCAGTGTGGCAGCGATTCCCGACGACGCTACAGCAATAGCAATTTTGCCTTGCATCCTGACCTCTGCAAGTATGCCAGTGGTAACAAATGTGTTTCCTGTTCCACCAGGAGCATCCAAGAAAGACATTTTACCCTGGTTTTGCAACAAAAGTATTAACAGTCAATGTTTATTTTGTACTAACAACATGAAATTGATGAAAAAATGATCATCATCAATGAACTACTTAACACCGCATTTTTTAAAATTATCTTCCTCAATTCTGCTCAAGATTTTGAGGGTTTTGGAACTTGAATTTGTCAAAATGAACTATACGATACAACTTTTATGAAGAAAATGCACATTGCCATCTATGAATTTTAAGAGTAACTAACTACTAACCTGGCCAACATGATCAAATTTAAATGATTAATTTCCAAAAAGTGTTAACACGTAACTTGATTTGATTTTTATGAAATCTCATAGATGGCGCTGCTTTAAAGTTGTATTTATACTACTAACATTCATTGAACTATGTTTCTCTGCCCAAGTTACTTAAATGGCGTAGTTTTTATAGTGTAAATCTAGATAATAGCATGGCTTACTCAAAAACAACATTTAAATATGCGTCGTTAGATTACACGCTGTCACAGAATGCGTAAGAAAAATAAAGATTCACAGCTCCTCCCCCGTAGGTGATAGCGTAATAATATGTAGCCTTTATGTTGACCCGACCTGTTAGTAATATTCATGCAAATTTTGAAGTAAATCCATGCAGTACTTTTTGAGTTTACCCCGGACATACATACAGACAAACAGACAAATAGACAAAAATTCTAAAAACTATATTTTTGGCTTCGATATCGATTGTAGATCACGCCCCAAGTATTCTTTTTAAAAAATATTCAATGTACAGTTTTGACTTTCCTACGATTTTATTATATGTATAGATGTTCAACACAATGTAAATTGTTTATGAATAAATAAATGAATGAACTGCTGGGAAAAGGTCTCATAGATAACCGCGTCTATCTTTCTCTGCTGCCTTCTCTGTAGAATTCGTCAAAATGCTTCGAAGCGATCATGCGTTTCATAGGTTTGCCTCGATAAAGAAGCCTATCATCAGGCACCCACTGCGTGACCACCGTGACCGTCTTGATGCATTCGACAGATATATGTTCTAACTCATTAATTAAATAATTCCAGGTAAAGAAAATTATAGTCAATCCGCACTATAACGCCTCCACCTACAGCCATGATGTGGCCATCTTGGAGCTACATCGGCCTGTGAAGTACACCGACTGGGTCAAGCCTGCCTGTCTGTGGCCAAAGAACGATATAGATCTGCAGAATATAATTGGGAAGAAGGGAATGGTGTGTACTGAATTTGCTTCATTTTTAAAGTAGTATTCCTCAATCGGTACATGTTCAATAGGCTGATGCAGACCTGTCAAGCAACCTCGCAACGCTAGTTCATGACTACTTACGAAGTCACGAGGAAAAACGTCCCTTCAGTGTCGACGCGCATTACGATTTTGCATAGTTTACGCGTCCAAGCAATTGCTTTGCGAGGTGACACGGCTGGTCTCAATCTGGCTCTTGATATACTTTACCCCAGGGCGGAGAACATCATTTATTTACGTTTCAGCTATTCATTTACATCTTGTAGTCATTCTCAGGAAAGATTTCACGGTGCTCCTCCGACTAATAAATATGCCCAGGGGAGATAGATTCTGTCACGCATTCATCTGCAGGCAACCCTGGCTGGAATTGTAAGGAATTAATCGACTGTAAATTGAAGTAACCTGTTTTCTTTCGTTACAGTTGCTTAGCTGGCGTTTTGACGACAAAGACGAAGTAATAGAGGATCTGAATCAGGAGGAGGTACCAGTAGTAAGTCAGGCTACGTGCAAGAAGTCGCATGAGAGAATGGAGCGATTCACTTCAGATTACACGTACTGCGCTGGAAATAGACGAGGTTAGACGAAGTTTTATGACTGATGTGGAGTTATCTGAACTAGATCAATTGATTACAATGAGAGCAGTTATTTTGCTATTTTTCTTGACTACTTAAAATATTGCCGTTGTGATGATACTGCCAGTTTCTTGCGAATGTACTCGCAAACTTTAACTTTAAAGGATAATCGGTTATTCCCTAAGTCCCTGTCAAAGATCTTTGTTTTCTAAATCATAGAAATCAACTGAGGTGAAAGTTAGGACGCCACTCCACAGCTACGCACGAATGCGTGGCTGGCAAGCAAATAAAAGCGTGTCGGCGGCAGCCACGACGACGCGTCGGCAGCTTCCGGCCCGGCACTTGTTGACTGCTATCACCAGCACGAGTTAACGGCTGTCGCCGACACGAGTTGACGGCTGTCGCCGGCACGAGTTGACGGCTGTCGCCGACAGGAGTCGGCGGTTGCAGTTACCTCTGTCGTCGACGCGTGTCGTTCGTGTGTATGCACGCTAACATGGTTTGCCACGTTAAACAGCTCTTTGTGCATGAAGAAGGTTTCTCTGAAAGAAACAAATATCTAGTTCGCTCCTCTTTTTCTAGAAAAATCTTCGTGTGCCAGCGCAGGTAGCGGCATGGTCTTCAAGCTTGGTTCCACCTGGCACCTCCGAGGCCTCGCATCTTTGGCCATACCCGGGTACAACGGAAAGCGATGCGATACAACACACTACGTCATATTTACAGACTTAGCCAAATTATTGCCATGGATTAATAATATTGTTTTTGATTTTTGATCTCGTGGCTGAACGAATTTTGTTAATTTGACAATTCAGTTTTGTTGAGAAACGAAGATATCTGAGAGTCAGAAGAAGAGTTAATAATATGCAGTGCAAGCTATTGTATATAACCACTAACATAGAGGTAGAGATGTTGCATTTCACAATCGCTTGTCAATCATTCCAATTTATATCTTACTAGCTGCGTCCCACGGTTTCAGCCGTATAAGTTTCGATTCCGAGGGAATATCGGGATAAAAAATATTCTATGTGTTAATCCAGGGTATCAGCTACGTCCGTACCAATTTTCATCAAAATTAGTCCAGCCGTTTGAGCGTGACGAACTAACAAACATACAAACACACACACACACAAACTTTCGCCTTTATAATATTAGTATGATTAAAAAGTCATAAGAGTCAGACGACGCGCAGTCGTGATTTGCATTATCTGTAGAGGTGTACATTATATGGTATTGGGACGTACTGATTGGGTGTACTGTATGATTTAATAAATGATGATATTAATTAAATTGTTTTTTTTTATCACGTCAACACAACAAACAACATTTTTTTTGTTATTAACTACGTACCTAGCTGAATCGGCCCATGACACAGGCCTCCTCTATGTGAGAAAGAGTGGGCCGTTATCCACCACGCGGGCCAAGTGCGGGCTGGTAGAGGTCACATGTCCTCAAACTTTTGGTTTTGGGATGTGCCGGTTTCCTCACAATGTTTTCCTTCTCCATTTTGAGAGCAGGTTTTTTACGTTAAATTGTGGATAAAATTTTGAATAGAATATTTTTGCCTATGGGAAACCCTATCGGGTATTTGTCGGTTGACTTAATACGCGAGTCAGTGTGAGTCCTAATGAGGTATAAGGACATGTTCACGAAGCGTCGTTAGTGAAGGCGTTTGGCAACCTTCACAGTCGCACGGAGGCGTGGCGGCTCGGTGGCGTTCGCGCGTCCCTCGGTGTTCTTTGTGACCATAGAAGATATAAGTTGTATATCTATGACTATGCCCGACCACCCCAACCCTTGCTCGAGCCAGCCCACGCCGTTGAGCCTGTAGCTTTAAATTCGTCCCTAGATAATTCCGAATCAGCCTGTCACTTGCTGCTCTCTCCCAGTGATTAAGCCGCGGTCCGTACACCACAGGGTGTGCTCGCCACCCTTAGCGTGTAGTCGCTTAGTTTTTAAGATTTTTAAGCCCGGGCTGGAGGCCCTCATTTATTGAGGCACCCACCAGCAAGCCCGGTTAAGTAGGCGAAAACCTAGGTAGACCAACGAGACGGCAATACAAAAAAAAAAAAAAAATGCCTACCTCGATCAAAATCTAGGCAACAGGATTTTTTTATTGGAGCCATAGGCGTTCATTATGATGTTTGCAAACCAATAAATGATTTGATTCGATTTGATGTGTGACCTGAAAAGGGCTCATTATGAGTCTGTTCAGGTTTTCAGTTATACAAGGTGTCGTTTTGCATTCTCGTCAAATTCAAGGAGGTAACTACTGATTCTCGAGTTCTCGACACGAATCAATAATAAAATAAGTAATAATTTTTTTTTCTTATTTCTAATAAAAAATTTCGGAAATCGACATGTGTGGGACACGCATTTTAAAACGCGGCCTGTGTGAGACCGCACTGTAACTGCCCTTTTACACACATAATAACGCGGCCGCTTATACGATACCATAACGCGTTTCTGTTCTTTGAAAGTAATATATTCTGAAATACTATCAAACTTAAATAACTAAAAACACAAGTTATTAGTTCATTATTTACCAGGGATCGTAATTTTATTTGATTATTTATGTCTTTCATAACAGCCTCCTGAAATTTGACGAGGATGCAAAACAACAGCTTGTATTAATAAACACCCTGTATCCTTGTTTTACTATTTTCTTAACTCTGTAAACGCCGCCTTAACTATTTTACTACTAATAGGTGTACCAAAATATAGTCTCATTTATATCAATGTACCTTCTGAAACCACACAAGTATAATCTCATTTATATCAATGTACCTTCTGAAACCACATAAGTATTTAGCAATAATGAGTACGAAATACGTGGAGATAATATTAATTTGCATGTCTTTATTATGCTTATATTATTTCGTTGACGCCATGCCAGCTTCGGCGTTTCGATCAGTAAGTTGTTTGTTTATTTATTTAAGTTAAAACATAGGAATTATTTCCTCACCTAAAATTATTGTAAAAAAAAAACAGTCGAGAGGTGTCGTGAATTGCGTGACACACTCAATCGTTTTGAAGGATATTACTAATCCATTGCTTCATATGTGCAGAAAAATGTGTCTTCTCAACAACGTAAGTAATGCAAGAATAGAATAGAATAGGATAGAATAGAATATTCATTTATTTGCTCAGAATGTAGGTATTTACAATAAGTTTTTTACAATAATAACTTACAATGCAATAAGGTGGTTACAATGCAATAAGGTGGTTACAATACAATAAGGTGGTTACAATACAATAAGGTGGTTACAATGCAATAAGGTGGTTACAATACAATAAGGTGGTTACAATACAATAAGGTGGTTACAATACAATAAGGTGGTTACAATACAATAAGGTGGTTACAATAAAAGCAAGGAATGCTGTTGAACCGTCAAAATGAAACCTATTGCTACAGATTGTGTGTTACGCAACTACCTCGCTGGTTGGAACGAAATTCTTTTTGCTTTTGTAACACAATAGTGTCGTAGACGCAAAAGTGAGACATGCTGAGAAGGTGAGCTCACACAATAATAATGTCGTTTCCATGACAATCATGTTGAGTCACTGCGTCAGTGCTCTCCCAGTGGTAACGGCCCAGTTATAGGGGGTTCAAACCCAGACAGGCGCTTCACTTTCTGTAAATAATTTCGTCACCACTACTTTTAAAACGGTGAAGGAAAACATCGTGATGAAACCGACATATCCTTAGACCAAACATTCGAAGACATGTGACATCTACCAACCCGCACTGGGGCCGCGTGGTGGATTACAGCGCATTCCCTTTCGAAGAGAGGGGGTCAGAAGCAGTGGGAACATTGTAGGCTGATTATGCAAATCATTCTTTTATGTCCATTTTGGTAAATTCTAGGGCCCATTTCAAACAACAATTGTGAAAGCAACCAAATGCTTGAAGCCGACACTGCCCATAGACATTAATCCACCGGTATTTTTAGAAGTAGAGGGTCTACAACACTAGCTTGAGGAATAATCTGCTAAGAGGGAACGTCACTATTCTGACGGATTGTATGAATAAGAAGGTAAAGCACTGACCTATATTATATGTACAAGTACGCTGGACTAAATATACGATACAAAATGACATTTGTTTTTTGTGCCGATTCAAAGCGCCCTGCTCCGCGCTCGAGCGTCTCAGGAACTAAAATTAACACATTGCCGCAAATGGCCATCGTTTTGTTCTGGTACGTGTTGTGACTAAATCGTGGAATATTTTTTTTTTTGTATATTTTGTGTTTACTACGAGCTATTTTGAACATTTTTATCATGAGAGTGTGCGTATCTTGTAAAACTCGCTATCAAAAATATTAGTTCCATGGAGGCTCACGTATTTATTTTTTGTCATCTATAGTATGAAGTCCAGCGTACTTGTTTATTATAGGACAGTGAGTTAAGGACATGATTGTGGCGCTCGGCTCTCAAGCGTGAATCGCACATCCATTTGTCGAGCTCACGTAGTACACTCTGCAAGAGACAGATGAGCATTTATAATCATTATCACACTTGCGGATACTGATTAGTTCAGATTTTAAAGCTTTTGTCTTTTGTCGTTTTAAAAGGCAGTGTAAGATATGGCATTGAAGTAGTCACACTAGTATTTGTGAGCCAGATTTTATGTCCGAATTCCAGAAAATAAGAAACTGATCCGTTACCGTTATAAAATAGAGTAGAAAACTTTTATTTCATACAGGAGTCCATAGGGTTAGTAACAATTTTAGTTAACTAAACAAGCCCCCCCCCCTTGTTTAGCCCCCGGTTATACCAGGTTGCAAGGACATCAACGCGGAAACTATAACCATCAATTTCCCATGATTTGACCTTTTTAACCGACTTCTAAAAAAGGAGGAGGTTCTCAATTCGGATGTTTATTTTTTTTTATGTTTCTTCGCGCATAACTCTGTCGCTTGCCAACCGATTTGAAATTTTTTTTTTGTTGGAAACGGTATACTTCCCAAATGGTCCCATAGAAATTTCATCAAAAACGGCTCAGTAGTTTGATTTTTAAAACTGGTAAAAATTACAACTTAAAAGTGAAAAATAAAAACTTTTTTGCAAAACAAAAAACAACCGACTTCCAAAAACGACACTACAAAGTGAAAAATAACTTTAATTTCGGAAGTCGGTGGCAAACAACGAAAATGCGAACCCAACGACACCGACTTCCGAAATTAAAGTTACAGTTACACACAGTTACAGTTAGTTTACAAGCTTTTATTTAACTTGCACTGTTCGCATGTATGTTTGTAAGTTCTATAAATCTGATTGTTTCTATAAATATCGACGGTTATAAAAAAAAATCTGCTGTCTCATAAGAATGTGTGAAAAAGCATTTTTTTTTATTACCATATGAGAATTTCATGGGGGTTCAGAATCATGAACTGAATTCATGGTAATAGAGCAGCAATTCTCGTAATTTTAAGAACGTTTACAGTCTGATCAGTCTCAATCAAATACATTAAATTATTTACCTATCTTAAATTTCTTTGGTCTCAATCTTTCAAAAATACTGAAAGTTTTTAATTACGGGAATTGGCCTTCAGGGGGCGCGTTGATGACCTTGCCACTTTGTATTTTTTACCTACATTTAATTATGTAATTATATTTATAAAAAAAAAAAAAAAATATATATATATATATGTATAAATATATATATGTATATATATATATTTATTTTATTTTTTAATTTTTTTATATATTTTTTTTATTTATTTTATTATTATTATTTTTTTTTTTTATATTTTAAACTAATATTTTGTTTGTATAGATTAAAGCCAAAGGTTTCTACTGGGAACAGCATCAGCATGGGCTGCAACAGCATCTTCATGCCGATAGTCACTCTTTTCTTGGGGGTCAAGTATGATCAGAAAAACTGCATAGTTTTTAAGGTATACTACTATCATCATCATCAGGCTATAGCAGTCCACTGCTGGACATAGGCCTCTCCTATTGCACGCCATTCAACTCAATTTTTGGCAACTCTCATCCCGCTGCTACCAGCTATCCTGCGAAGATCGTCGCTCCACCTAGCCTGAGGGCGTCCCACCTTGCGTTTACCGATTCGCGGTCTCCACTTAAGAACACGAAACAGAATACTGCTATACTTCAGAATAGTACAATACTACTACTACTATTATATTATAGGCATTTGTAGGTATATTACTATTCTATTTATTTAAATCTTTGTCTCCAAGACAGTTGGAACATTGCATTTACAGACACTTTCAGAAATTCTACAATTGATCTCTGCGCGGTCTATTCTGTACATAAAAATCATACCGTGAAAACTGGTGAAGTGAGCTTGAAGTGAACCGTCATCCTACCTGACACTAGGGGATCTATGGATTGGCAGCTCACCTCAAACTCACTGCAGAACAGCACAGCTTTCTTTTATGGATCGTCGCCTTTGTAAATTCTAGCATGCTAGCTGGATGTTGATGTTTTAAGTACAATAAAACGTCTGCGGTCGGGGGTCCCCCTCAGGAAACAAGTTCCGAGGTTATACGACCGGTCACGCACAATCACAGAATACCTATATTTTTGCGCACAATGCTGGTCTACTCAAATCTTAATACTCACACGCACACACATACTGATATTTATTAGAAGGAAACACAGAGAAAAAGTTGCATGGATCATATCGCTTTTTCATTAAGTGACCATTTTTACCATTCCACTCCTACTGCAAGCCACGTTAAAGAGCTGCGTTCCAAAAAGTCCATTTTCATCATTTTATTTACTATAATTAATTACCTATAAGGTAAGGAATACTTCAGAATTTTAAAGGTTACCGTAATCAACTGTCAACAAACTCAATTAAGGGCAAAATAATTATTCCTATCAAATTCAGTAACTAATAAATTCCTCATAAGTAACTACCCACCTATTTACACGGAAAATTTATAGATACATCTGGCTAAACCCCGTTTACTTTATTAATATAACAAATCCAACCGTTATTAACTTTTCAACCCTAACAGCACTTACGCTAAAATTCATTCATCCGTTTCATTTCTGACGTGGGTAGAAATTAAGGCCCACACTTTGAATTTTAAACCTACAACTGTTGATTGGAATCAACCCAAATTTGTCCCACATTCGACCCACATTTCTAATCACGGACCGCGACCGAATGTACGCGTATTGCCCAAAATTAGGAACCCGTGCCTATTTCCATTGTCCTGGCTGTAGGTACCTTTGTTGATTAGTTGTGGTTTGAAAGAGCTGATGGATTTGAGAGATTTAATGTTATAGCTGGAAGTGATTTAATGATAACCAGCCAGTCTATTCTGTCAAAATCTCACCGTGAAAACTTAGGTGAAGTGAGCTTATAGTGAGCGGTCATTCCGTCTGATACTAGGGATTGACACTATTGACCGCTCACTTCCAACTCACTTCATTTAAGTTTTCACGGTAAGACTTTTACGGAATAGCACTACAGACGTCCTCGCTTTAGTATTTTCTGGAAAAATTTAGAATTTCTATATGGTCATCGTATCAGGCTCTAAGAAAACAATGTTATATGTAAGTATTGCTTTTTTATGGTTTCGTACCCAAAGGGTGCCAACGGGACCCTATTACTAATCATCCGTTGTTCATCCGTCTGTCAGCGGGCTGTACCTCATGAACCGTATAGGTAGACAGTTGATATGTGCCCAGAGTGTGTATTTCTATTGCCGCTATAACATACCATAACAGAGACGTTCTCTTTTTTTCGGCGTTTTTTGCCTTGTGGCACGGACGTACAGAATATAGAAGCTGCCGGGAAAAATTCCAAACCATTCCCGTCGAATACTTGAAATACTTCGGAAGTATTCCGAAATATTCCGAAACTTTGGGAATATTACAACTGTCAAAAAAAAAAAAACCAGGAAAATCGACCTTACTACCTATTTCGCGCTTGGAAGTTGTAAATTATATTATCTTTAGTTGTGTTGTGAGCGGTAGGTATATGTACTAAGTTTATGGTTGTGAGTGCACGTCGCATCAAGCACACACAACGTCGCGTCATGGGCAGCGCGAGCACGACTGGGCGCGGGGCGCGGGGGGCCGGGCGCCACCGGGCGCCATGCCGTTTGCGCAAGGAAACATTCGATTGCGGGGTACGAATCTTTCTCGCGGAGGGGAAAACTTCTCCGGGGAGCATCTCCCCTCTTACCGCACCCCGCACCGACATCGCCTGCACGCACGACTCGTGGCTGTCGGGCGCGCGCGGCGCGGCGCCAGCGCGGCAGCAGCGGCCGGCGCACAGAGGGGCAGCGGCGGCGGCGATCGACGATTGCTGCAAAATACGATTTTTCAGCAAAAAAAATAAAAATCTTAATTGAATTCATTTTGAATAATTCTGATTTAAAGAAACTTTCCCAGAAACTTTTCCAGAAACTTTCCCAGAAACTTTCCCAGAAACTTTCCCAGAAGTATTCCGGAATTTTTCAGAAGTTTTGAAACGGTAGTACAGAACCCTTCGTATGCGAGTCCAACTTGCACTTGGCAGCTTTTTAATTTTAAATAATCATTTATAGCTGCTGGCTGTCAGCACATCAAATAGTTATGACGTCTTCACATATTACAGTCTATTAAGAAAACTTGAAATACCTACGTCATGGGGAAATAATTTACTTAAAAATTTGAATGGAGATGGATGGGTTCCTCTGAGATCCCGTAACTTCTTAAGTGGCTGAAGAACAGAGAAAAGGTTTAAATTAGGGCTTAGGAGTCCAAAATTCTCCCGCGTTTCTATATCACTAGTTGCACCCTCTCGATCTCGGGAATATCGGGGTAAAAAGTATCCTATACCTATCCTAATCCATCCTTTTAGCCGGTTTAGCATGATAGCGTGACAAACAAACGTACAAAAAATCAAATCTTCTCTCTTTATCGGACTGTGACTAGATTTTTAAATTACGAGAATTGGCCTTTTGTGTCTTAAAAAAAAAGTATCAAAAAGACAATCTGCAGCATTTTTACTTCATTTCCAGGGCCAATATTTCTTTGAAGGAGTGGATGTGAACAAGATGCAGCACCGGTTTGCTTCTGTCCAGGACTACGGCAGGATTAAATGGAGAAACGAGTACTTTTCACCAGCTGAGTCGGTGTTCTGCTGGGAGTTCGAGACTTTGGTGGAACCTTATGGAACTGCTGATCGATTCTGTAAAAATATCACTGTGAAAAGTTAAGTGAAGTGAGCTTAGAGTTAGCTGTCAATAGTGTCAAACCCTAGCATTAGTTGGAATGACAGCTCACTCCACTCTCACTTCACCTAAGTTGTCACGGTGAGATGGTTACAGAATCGCACTGCTGATATTAAGAAACTTTGAAGAGTGTTTTGTTATATTTTTTGGAAATGTATACTACCTAATGAATAGCTAGCATAGGAAGTTGGCCAAATACCACAGAACTGAGGGCTTACCACCAGCTCTTATAGCAGGGCAGAAGTTTAATTTACACTGCTTTTTTGTACTTAGTCATAGAACAAAGATAAAACACAAAGGACTTCGAACAAGCAGTGCAGTTCAACTTCTGCCCTGCTGTAAGACTTATTGGTAAGCCCCCTGGTGCCCTGAGACAGTGAGGCGGGGTCGCGCCAGACCACGTAGGAGATGGCGGGACGAGCTGGATAGAAAGAAGAAAAGAAAGAAAATACGTTTATTTGCGGTAAACATGACGCAAAAAAGAACATAAAAACAAATAAAGAAAAAAAAACAATAAGAAATGGTTGACATGAGTCTCATCCACGCAAAACGGCTGTCGCTTAGCATTATGCTGCGACCTTATGCAAGACAGAGCCCCAGCGCTGGTTTTCAGCGGCAGCTGGCGCCGACGTAATGACGTCGCCCGGCGCAGCAAACAATTATTCATCAACAAGTAATAAAACAATTATTTTAATTTTTAAAGCAAACAGTTATTCGGACGCTGACCGATCGATTCTGTAAAAATCTCACCGTGAAAAGTTAGGTGAAGTGATCTTACAGTCAGTGCAATAGTGTCAATCCCTAGCATTCTTTGGAATGACAGCTCACTCCACGCTCACTTCACCTAAGTTTTCACGGTGAGATGGTTACAGAATCGCACTGCTGGTGATAGGTTCTGTCAAAACTGGAAGAAGGACGCGTGGGCTTGCGGAAGATGGAAGGAGTGGATGGAGGCATTTGCCCAGGCGTGGGACAGCCCACACCTGGGCAAATGTGTCACTCCACTCGCAGACTAGTAAAAAAAGGGAACAAATAAATATTATCATCATTCTACTGCCCTTAGCCCAATAGGCATGATGACATTTTTTTTTTTAAATAGTTCAAACAATACTACAGCATTTAAAATACTGGTATTCAGCTGCATCCGGTTAGACTGGAAGCCGACCCCAACATAGTTGGGAGAAGGCTAGGCAGATGATGAAACAATACTACAAAAAACTCTAAAAGTTCGAACATTTTTAATATGGGTGGTTTCACATCCACTTGGCGCAGGCGTATGCGTCAAAAATGGCGCTAACTATCGTCAAACCAAAAAAAGCGCTGTTTCAAATTATAATTACAAAACTATGGCCTTGACTTACTTCAAATAATTACGAGTACGTAATCGTTATTATTTGACGTAGGTATATTACGTTAACCAACCGTTTGAAACAACTGGCCCTTAGTCATCATCCCTATTAGTTGAGGTTGGCGTAGTATGCTTATTCTTCTAAGACGTCATTTTATTTTTATTAAATAGATCTCATGCTTTTTCTAGTCATATCATCTTTCAAAGCCGTTTTTTTTTAAAGATTTTTGTTCTTTTTTGTTTTAAATTATTAACTTAAGCCGACATGTTCTTGAGTGGAGACCGCGAATCGGTAAACGTAAGGTGGAACGCCCTCAGGCTAGGTGGAGCGACGACCTACGCAGGATGGCTGGTAGCAGCTGGATGAGAGTGACCAAAAATCGAGTTGAATGGCGAGCAATAGGAGAGGCTTATGTCCAGCAGTGGACTGCTATAGGCTGATGATGATGATGAAGTTAAGCCACACCTAAACCGAGATTTTTAGCTACTTCTGACTACTGCTGATACGACAGGATCTCACTATCTATACTAATATGGTATTTTTGAGATCAATATTGCATTGTACTACACCTGATTATTATAATTATGTAGGTAATCTTACAAAATAAACCTTTAAAATACCACAGAAAAGTTATTTTTGTCATTTCACTGAACCAATTTTGGGATTTGTCAAATCACCAGATTTGCTTAGGGAAATGATAAAATCGTGTTGTTATTTTAACATCCTCCGAGATTTGATCAATTCCCTTAGGGATTTGGCCAAATCCCTGTTTTTATCATATTCCTGCGACATATACAAATATTAAAGCTAAACAATTTGTTTGTTTGAACACGCTAATTTCTGGAACTGCCAGTTGGTTTTGAAAAAATCTTTTTGTATTTGATAGACCAATTCTTGTTGAGGAAGGATATAGAATAATCACCCATCCTTGGGCAAAAGTCGACCAGCGCAGCTTGACCTCGGAAACTATTGTGCGGGATTGATTATGTCATCATTATGTCATCTAGTACTAAAGTCTAATAGACTAATTTCACAATGTTGCAAATTTCAATTTGAACTCTATTTTTATAATGTCATAAAAGTTAATATCCATCGTCATAAAACCCAATGAGCCCTCAAATTAGGCAGAAGCCAGCTGATAGCAATTATGTTAAAAAAAAATATAATTTGTAATGCGGAAAATCCGCGCAATGGAAAAAATAATTACTTACTTTATGGTTTTTTTTACAGATCAATAGCGCATTATTCACAACATAAAGCCCTGTTTCTATGGCAAAACTCAATTCGATTAATGAGTTCTTATTGAGTACTTACTTACAGTAGTCGGTACTGTCCGTTCAAAGTTTTTGTTTACCTCTGGTTTTACATCACAGTGACCTCTATTCTCGTTACCATAAGGTGTGTTATGGCAGAGGTAAAATAACTGAACTGTAGTAAAGCAATGTGTGGTTTCATTGATGGATGTATCAATCAGTTGGAGTGAGTCGTTGGTTTAGTTCTAAGTGCAGCTAGTGATTAGAGGAGATAAAGTGTAGGCATTTCGTCATTGTGTTTGAGACTACCTACCTGGAATAGATATACCTGCTGGGGTTCACGGAAATAGCAGTGAAGAACGACAGGACAATATGGTCTTCATGACCAATAACAACCACACAATAGTCCTCCAATCTGAATGATTACCTACATATTCCTTATTTCGAGTACATATGATGAAAGGATTTACAGGGAAAGCTCAATCAGTTGGCTCAGTAGGTGCTCAGGAAGTTTGTAAAGAATGAGTTCGTGAACAAGCTTATCACAGATAGTGATTATTCAATGTGTTATCCCATGTGCTCAAGTGTTATCTTATGACGCCAGTTATATGGTACAGAACTAAAGAAAAGCCACGTCGTGGCAGTCACACACAAATAATTAATAATTTATTTTGATACGTAATAAAACTAAATTTTTGTTCTATATTCTTTTTGTTTTCCAATGCTCTTCCTCCAAAGACATGGGTGCCATTCTTTACTCATGCCATTCTCATTCCTCATATTTTTCACGTAGCATGGTGAGCTCGCTCGCCGTCTTTGCGAGGTTGAATAGTAGTGGTTTTCATAGCAGCAGTCAAACTTGTATCTGTAAACAAGTATAATAATTGTCACTAAATAACCGAAAACCCGTTAAAAGCAGTAGGAAGTAATATAATATAGACACAAGTACCCACTGAAAGTACCTACATAGTTATTATCGGCTACTGCTCTAACATTCACTTGGTGAGTTTCAAAGTAGATATAAATTCAGAGATAAATACCTTTTCCTGATTACTCTCAAAGCATTTACTAATTTCCATTAAACCATTTACAGGCATTTTTGAATTGTAAAGGGGTCGGTCAGTCAGAAATATGAACCTAGTTGCCCATTCCAAAGCGTAGTAGATACCTACTCCATGGACACTCTTTTAAATTATATTGTTACAAATACATCATCATTAGTTAAGTACAGATGCCAGCAGGCCAAGCTACCAGAAACTGTCAAATTTTCCCAATCAAACTTGAACCTTAATGCGAATAAAGTTGAAAATCTATCAAAGAAATTTGACAGATTTTAGTAGCATGATGTTGAATTTATATCATATGTTCCAAAAATGTACACGTTAAAAGCGTCCAGAGTACAGCAAATAGAAACAAAAAAACAAAAAAACAAACCAAAAATAAAATAAGCCTTAGCTAAGAGCAGTGCATGGTGGCCCAGTGGTAACGCCCGCGACTTACGAGTTGTAGGTCGTAGGTTCAAACCCAGCCAGACACTTCACTTTGTGTAAATTATTTCATAACCACTGCTCTTATAACGGTGAAAGAAAACATCGTGAAGAAACCGACATGTCCTCGAACCAAAAAATCGAAAATATGTATTAAACCGCACTGGGGCCGCGTGGTGGATTATAGCCCACTCCCTCTCTTCGAGAGGAGGCCTGTGTCCCAACTGACGGCATCCGCTCATGAACATGACGCATGGATCAGCACCATTCAGCTGAACCATTTTGAAGAGAGTTAGGCCACGACTTTCTTCCGACGTCTTGCTGTATGCAAATAAAAAGTCTAAAAAACTTCGTAGCCGATTTTCCTTTCGAAGAACAATACTCAAAAGTTTTGTAATAAACTCCAGCTGAATACCTTCCAACGAATAAAATAAGGTACCGTTTTATAAAGGTATAGAAGTATTTCACTTTTAGAAGTTAAATTATAATTTCTCTGTGATAAAATATCTTAAACTAATTTGGGGTTGGTGTGGCATGTTTTCTTCTTCAATGCATTCCTGGTCATCATCTCAGTAGTAAGGCCATTCTAGGGTTCCAGGCGTTTTGTGCAAACTACTTCATCACCACTGCTTTCAAAATGGTTAAGGAAAACTGCGAAGGAAACAGGTATGTCTGAGAACAAAATATTTGAAAATGTGGTATCCACCAACCCGCACTGGGTCAGCGTGGTGGATTACGGCCCACTCCCTCTCACAGAAAGGAGCTCTGTGTCCCAGCAGTGGGAACATTATAGGCTGATTATGATTATAATGCAGCAATGCGGCCCAGTGGTAACAGCCGCGACTTTCGAGTTGTAGGTTCGAACCCAGAAGACGCTTTACTTTGTGTAAATACGCTAGTTTCCTAAAAAATTCTAATTACTCCGTCAGTTAGATTATCAAAAAATATTGGAGCCGTAATTTTCCTTTTGTCAATTATATAAAAAATGATGAAGATATCGCCCGTTAAAGTTCCGCGTGACGTCACGCCTTGCTACACTTTTTAGCATGGCGTGACGATACGACTCCCAAATTTTGACGCGCTTTATCTTTGTCATTTTTTGTTTGATTGACAAAAGAAAAAATACATGTCCATTATTTTACGATAATCTAACCGACGGACTAAATATAACAATTATTTTTTTACCCAGGAAACTACCCTGCTTTCTAAACGGTGAAGGAAACATCGTGAGGAAACCGGCATGTACTGGGTCAAAAAAATTGACGACATGTGACATGTACGAATACGCACTGGCCCACTTCCTCTCACTGAGAGGCGGTCTGTGTCCGAGCAGTGGGAACAAGATGATGAACGGCAGATTATGTTATGCTAATTAGACCTAGGTAGGTATTGTAAGTAAGACCGTGTTATGTATTACCCACGTTCTACTTTTTTATTCGCTTACCGTGGAATTAAATTATACAAAACATGATCAAAACAGCTTTATTAAAATTCCATAACCTCTGTCATGATTATAAACAAACTGGTTTACATCTTCGTTGATTTGATAAATCACAACATATATTTGTCTCTTTCCTACATAAGGATGTATTTTTCTTCCTTTTCATTTCAAACTTGAATAGTATTAGTCCTTTTTTTTATTATGAATTGTCATTCTTGCAAAATAAGAAGCAAGCGCTAGTCGTTTTTAAAAATACAACCAACGGTTCCTTTTTTAATCAATATTGGATTTTTCAAAATGGTAAGAATGAGAGTTTTTGGTGATTATTTTAGTGATCACATTGGCGGTGTGGTGATATATTGTGATAAGTGTGGTGATTATAATACCTTTATTAAGTGATTGGTGATCACATCAATGTTGGACCGGTTTGTGATATGTTAAAAACATATTTTTTATTTATTAATTTGCTAGAAACAAGTTCGTCGAATAGCATAAGGATCAAAGATCAAAGAATGTTAATAGCTTCTTGGTGCAGAACTGTAACTTTGATTTTTTTATATTTTAAGGTTTAATGAAGTAGGTAACTTACATTATATTGTAAAGCCCAGCAACTTGTTTTCGACTTCATCATAATACACCCTTATTAAGCGTGGACTAACACCAACCCGCACTGTGCCTGAGTGGTCGACTACGGGCCACTCCTTCTCCCAGAGAGGAGGCCTACGTCCCAGCAGTAGGAACATTATAGACTGATTATGCTTAGCGTGGACTAGCATTATTATATTTTTAAGATTGTCGCATATCTAGGGTCTTTAGTAAGCATACGACGGGCCGAAGCTAACTCGCAGAGGCCCGTTAGATTCTATAAGTAAAGGAAATAAAGAGCAAATCGACGATTATCCCTATAAGCACTGTGTAAGTGCATCCAAGGACAATCCCCGTTGGTATATGACTATTGCAGGATAAGGAACCAAAAATAATATTGGACTATCGGTTTGAGTGGTTAACATGAACTGGTTACCAAGAACTCTGGAAAGGCTATGGCCCTGTGCCTGACCAATCCTACTATTCTACTAATACTAATTACTAATGTACTAATACTATACTTACTAATATACTAATCCTACTAATAATATTATAAACGCGAAAGTTTGGATGGATGGAGAGATGGATGTTTGTGATTCTTTCACGCCAAAACTACAGAATGGATTTAAATGAAATTTGGCACACAGATAGTTTATAACCAAGATTAACGCATAGGATACTTTTTATCCCGATATTCCCACGGGATAGAAACTTATGCGGGTAAAACCGCGGGGCTCAGCTAGTGTTTTATATATACAATACACGGATAAAATGGCAGTAGCCTGTGTTGTCCGACTACAGGGTTTGTTGACAATTAATTACTCTAATTTTGTATTACTTTCGGGAGTTTGACGTCATTTTGTGTCTAATCAACTCCTAAAAATCTAATGTACCATATTTGACAAATCAATTTGTGGTAGTAGAATACTTGACTATATGTAGCATGCATGTTGATGTGATACGGAATAAGGGAAATGTGGTAAGGAAAGTTTTGAGTTTGAATGTCGATAGCTATAAGAGCAGAGGAAGACCAAAAAAACAATGGATGGACAGTGTGAATGATGATATGGTTAGAAAGGGGGTGACTACCGAGATGACGACTAACAGAGAAGTATGGAGAAAAGTACATGTTGCGCAGACTCCAAATGAATTGGGATAAGGGCAGGAGAATGATGTTGAATGTTGATAGGAATGTAAATGTTTTTACAGACGCCAGCACATCAAGCTACTACAATCTATCAAATTTCTTTAATAGATTTTCAACTTTATCGCTAAAGCATAAGGTTCAAGGTTGATTGGGAAAATTTGACAGTTTCGGGTAGCTTGACCCGCACCCGAATTGCGTAACACACAATCAATAGTAATCTGAATCATTTTGAAGCAAATTGCTAATCCATTGCTTCTTATGTTCGAAAAATTTGTCTGCTCAACACGTAAATAACGCAATGAATGTTGTTGAACTGTCAAAATGAAACCGATTCCGATTAATTGTGTGTTACGCAATTAGGGTGCTGTGCATAAATGTGCTTCCTGTTTCTTCAATTTTTATAATAGACTATTGATTCAAAACCTGACTATCAACTTTTTTGTCTAAGTTATTCTTGGACAGTACTTACTGAGTTTGGTTAAGGAAAATCTTTAGAAAACCTGAATTTTGCGGTCAAAAACCGCCGGCAATTATTTAGCTAATCGACAGTAAGCAACCGTAGTGAGTGATCAATGATAGCTACAAGTTTTCTGAAGTGAGCCCTTGCCTTTTTTTTTTTTTTGAGGATGGGAAATCATCAAGTGACTCCTCCCGCTCTGGGTGGAGCAGGAGGGAGTGTCAGACTCTTACTGACTAAAACCCACCCGTGTTCCTTCCTTAGCCTTTTATGTTCCTTAACCCTTTCGGACGATCCCGCTACCCTGGCAGGCTTCGGCCCTTTTGGGCCCCGTCACTCATGCTGACATCTCTTTGAGGCGCGTGTGGAACACATACGCGCCGTCCGGTACGGGCCTGGTCCTGATCGGACGGTGAGTTACCCATTACTCACCGCCCGCAGGCCCGCGCAAGTGAGCCCTTGCCTTACAGAAGGACAATAAAATTGCTGGCTTTAATAATCGTACTATACATATAGGCTCGTGAGGAGGGCCCGTGGCTAAATAATAACAGCCGCACAGGTCGATCGGTCAGGTTAAGCTACGCTTGCCGCGGTTGGTCTGTGGATGGGTGACCATCTTTACATACCCAGACCCCTCCGTGCCTCGGATAGCACGTTAAGCCGTTGGTCCCGGCTGTCATTCGTGGATCTTTGACAGTCGTTACGGGTAGTCAGAAGCTCGAAAGTCTGGCAACCAGTCTTACCAAGGGGTATCGTATTACCCAGTAACTGGGTTGTGGAGGTCAGATAAGCAGTCGCTCCATGTAAAATACTGGTATTCAGCTGCATCCGGTTAGGCTGGAAGCCGACCCCAACATAGTTGGGAAAAGGCTAGGCAGATGATGACATATAGGCTCGTGAGTATATAGAGGATCTCGTTGCAATATGATAACAGCCGCTCGTGTCGATCGATCAGGTTAAGCTACGTTTACTGCGGTCGGATCGTGGATGAGTGACCATCCAGTAAATATCGAGACCCCGCCGTGACTTGGAAAGCACTCTGAGTCTTTGGTCCCGGCTGTCATTCGTAGATGTTTGACAACCAGTCTTAATAAGGGGTATCGTGTTACCAGGAACTGGGTTGTGGAGGTCAGATAAGTATTCGCTCTATGTACTTTTCCCTTTATTAATAAGAACTAAACGAGAGAAGAGAGGGAGGCCTTTGCTCTGCCTTGGGACAATACAGGCTAGTTAGATTAGATTAGAATAAGAATTAAAGTTCTAAATATCTTTTTTTTACAATCTAGTCTAATAGACTAATAAACAATTTAAGTCGTTATTTTATGTGACAAATCACATACAAAAAAAAACCGGTCAAGTGCGGGTCAGTCTCGCGCACCGAGGGTTCTGTACAAATTTGTAGGTATGTAACTAAAAATTTACGGTTTTCGCAATTTTTCCCTGCTTTAAGACGTTGCTTCGTACCAAATTTCAAGATTCTGAGTTCACGAGTACCCTGTAGGTTTTGATTCCCTTGCGAGTGTCGAAAATTTGCGGCATAAACGGCTGTATCTTTTGATGGCGTTGGCTTAGAAGTTTGTGTTTTTTCACAGCTACAATGGTCAGTAGACCTAAGTATTTGATATAAATTCCAGCTTGATACCACCACGCGTTCCTGAGAAAAAAGGTCTTGACAGACAGACGGACAGTCGGACGGACAACAAAGTGATCCCATAAGGGTTCCGTTTTTTCCTTTCAAGGTACGGAACCCTAAAAACTCCAGGTCCGGTGCAAAAGATATGTATCTCAGATTATAAAGTAATAATAGTACAAATATCGTAAAGTATCGCTATTGCCAAATTAGGTGGCTAACATAGTTTTTTTGCCCGGAGAAGTTTCATAAACGCTAGATGTTAAAATGATACTTTGAAACTAACCCGATTTTGTTTTATTTATATAGATGTCGAGTTCCTATCTTTTCTTTCGACGTGAGATATCCAACGCAGTTTGGCGTCAGGAGTTGTTATGCTATAATGACTAGTATGACGCACTTGCATGCCATTTATGTAGATTCGGTGGTAACCGCAGTGAATGATTTAGTCTGATATTTTTCTAATGCTTGATCCGACAGCCATAATAGCAGTGTCATCAACAAAGTTCGCAATGGTGTGGTTTTCCAGCTCTGAGTATAGTAAGCACAGGAATGGGCCTAACACACTTCCTTGTGGCACCCCAGCTTTTATAGTTTTCAGTTCTGAATATGCCTTATTCTAAACATTCTGTTACTTATATATGATTTTAGAATGTCTGCAAGTTCTGTCGGTCCATGTAATATAACAGTATTCAGCTGTATCTGGTTAGACTGGAAGCCGACCCCAACGTATTTGGGAAACGACTAGGCAGATGATTTATACATACATATAAACAGCCTGTCTCGACATCGAATAACGTCATAAAATCACGTTGTTTACTTTCACATACAAGTCATAATAAGATGTTTACTAGAAACTCATTATACACTGCCGAGCAATGAAAAAGTTCCACCCACAAAATGCCGACAAACACCTTAATATCTCCTAAGACATATAATTTAAAATTTGAACACAATATTTACGTTTTTAGTTGGTAATATTCTGCTGCGCTGTTAAATGTACTTCAATATTGCAGACGGCGTCATTAAGCTAGCCTTTCCCGTTTAGGAGTAATTTGGTGCTATGTCACTGGAACTTTTTCATTGCTCGCGAGTGTAGTTTTTAATCATTACGTCAATTTAAAAGCCATTATTGAAGAACAATAAAGTTGTAGCCCTTTATCCTTTACTCTTATTGCACTGCTGAAACTGCTGCCAGTGGTTTTAAGACACCAAACAAGTAACATCATGGCAGACAATGGAACCTGGTCCACTCCCTTTCCTCCGAATAGTGATTACGAAGAACCTGACAGCAATACTATTTTGCAGATTAGAGCTTTGAGCTCTTTCTTGGCTCTTTTGCTGGCTGCGCAGTCGTCTGCTCAGACCTTAGTATCTGACTTCGTGTCGCCATGCCCCCAAGTATTTTCGTACGATCCGCTGGCGACAGGGAATAACAGGTGGTATGGAACCGTCAACTTGACCTCTGATATCCCTCTTTATTCGCTATGGCTGAACATCGTGCTGGAACACAAGGCTAACATTCTTGGGGTAAGTTCAGTTATACCTTCTCTTCCGTACCGTATTTGTATTTAATTTCGGTCGTTCGTATTTAATTTTCATTAAAAAAAAAATGTTTGTTCGGCTAAATATAATACTAGGTCTCTGCTTTCTGTACCTAAAGTATTTTTATATCTAGCATTCGAAATGCAGCGCTGGTGGCCGAAGTGTGGTTTTAGAGACTTACGAGTTGTAGGTCGTAGGTTCGAACCCAGACAGGCGCTTATCTTTGTGTAAATTATTTCATCACCACTGCTCTCAAAACGGTGAAGGAAAACATCGTGAGGAAACCGACATGTCCTAAAATAAAAAAATAATACATGTGACATCTACCAACCCACACTGGGCCCGCGTGGTGAATAACGGCCTACTCCCTCTCACCGAGAGGAGGCCTGTGTCCCAGCAGTGGGAACATTATAGGCTGATTATGCTATTCGAAACGAATTCCACTATAATTATTCTTCGAAGATGCCCTTCGTTATACGGTGAAGAAACTTTGTTGATATTTCAGAACTGGCTGGGCGAGGTAACGACTGACGACAACATAGATTTTAAAATCGAAAATACAAATATGATGATCACCCCTGGCAAACCGCTGCCCGTGCCTTTCTTTATCCAATATAATGACAGTCTTGCTCCTCCAAAGCTGAAGGCCATAAGGTTTAACGGAAAAGAGATTTGTCAAGTTAGACCTCAAGAAGTAGGAAGTGAGCTACCTCTTAGGTTCGCCGTTGAGTACAAAGAAGAAAGACCTGAGGCGACTACTTCAACTACTGCGAGTCCCACAGTAACGACAGCTTTAACATCTCAGTATTGGACACAAACAACAGAGAGCAAATTACGTACTCAGCAGACGCAATATTGGCAACGAACGACTCCTCCTACCTACACTAAACCCGCGTCAGGCCAGACTACAGATAGAAACAGAATCGCGGCTCCAGTTTGGCCAAATACAACACCCAACCAAAACCCTAAAGCGACTAGACCAAATGACTTTAAAATTGAAGTAACACAAGTAGGAAATACAAAATATTGGTCCAAAATTCCGGATAATACCACAGGAGTTGCGGTAATGACGGCGAAAGGAACTGAAAATATATCTAACGGATGGTCCGGAAATGAACAAAGAGTACCCGACAGTGGACTTCAGGACCAACCTTATGCGGATATCAACAACCAAGCAAGGTCTACTCAAAATCTTGACCAACCTAGAGATACGCCGCCATATGTAAGACAAGGAGAAAGAAAGACAATGTCTGGCAGTAGATACGATCCAAAGAATAATTTAGATGTGGTTAGACCACAAAACAATTACCAGCCTTGGGGTGAACCAGCTAGAAATGAAATGGCAATTCAATCAGGCGTTGATCCTTCGAGATAGTAAGTATAACTTTTTTAAAGGAAGTTTTTTTGTAAGAATACTGTTGCCAGCTCACTAAAATCCACGATTTAGTAGTATTATTTCTCAACATTAGAGTTTAAAAGAAAATTTTTATTATTTTTATACTTATACGTTATTGTATACTACAAAAATACATAACAAAAAAAAAACCGGCCAGGAGCGTGTCGGGCCACGCTCAGTGTAGGGTTCCGTAGTTTCTCGTCCGTCACAATAAGTGTTCCCACTTATGAATTTAAAGGTGGGTATCCATTATGTTCGCGCTCCAGCAGCGCACCGCAATCCTGCAACTGCTCCCGGTAGTGGGTACGTGCGCGAACACGGAGCGTGCAACATTGCACGCTCCGCGGCAGCCGCTCCGGCTCGTGGCGGTTTTTAGCGCGAACACAAAGGGGAGCGCAGAGTGTCAAAGGGGAGCGCATGTAGAAGTGCGCGCGACGTATCCATTGGAGCAGTTGCAGGAGCGCGGAGCGCTGCTGGAGCGCGAACATAGTGGTAACCCAACTTAAAAAAGGCTATTTGTTACGGAACTCTAATAATTACGGAACTCTAAAAACAGGCCCACAAAGGACGGTGACAACTAAAAAAAGAGTTATAGATTCCAACCACACATGGAAAGTTCGAGAAAATGTTGTCTATTTTACAGCGCCATCTCTCGGGGAATTGGGTTACTAATTAATAGATAGAAGTGCCAGAAGTTTTCGGTGGTAATTTTAGATTGCGAGAACCGATTTTAATAATTATTTTTTTGTTTGAAAAAAGATACGTTCAGGATACTTAATAAAATATGTAAAAGAAGTTAAAAAAAATGCTTGCATATACGATTATACTACAAACTTAGTCCAGAAATTATTTTGGTATACATATTGGTACCAAATTTCAGCTTTCTAGTACTAACGGTCACAGAGATTAAGCGAGGACGGACAGACTGACGGACAGACAGACATGGCGAAACTATAAGGGTTCCTAGTTGACTACGGAACCCTAAAAAATAGATCGAACACTACAAAATATACAATGGGCGGCCTTATCGGTTTCTGTTATCTCTAGCTAGGAGTTCGAAAATTCTTATCTGGTTTAAAGTTCGTAATCATATATGAGCGGTCTTAATTTACTGACGGTGTAATGTTTATGTCTTATTTTCAGCTCCACAAATGCTGGCAGAATAAAGAACGTAGACGGAAGCAGCTTATCATTTAACAGATTCCAGACGACCTCAGATGTACCAGTTTCAACCCCTAACACGATTGAAGAAGACAATTCAAAGTAAGAATTAAATTTTATTATTTCAATATTTTTTTACAATTCTTGATTATAACTTTGTGTTTTGCCGGAATTATTAAATAAAACAGATATTCTTTAGCCAATTTAAAGTCTGAAGGTCAATTCACGTAAAACGTTCAAAATCTAGTCTCAGTCTCACCTCGACGACAAACAAATGACAAAAACTTGTCAAAAATGTGGGGAAACTAGAGTATTTTTGACAGATTGACAGTGACGTCAGACTGTGAACGTACCTAAAATTAGGAGAATTGCCCATCTATCCTCACCGCATTGCAAAAATCCTCCTTCATCATTTTAGAACAATAAGTATGAACCTTCGCACACTACACGCGGCACCGCACTTTTTTATTGAGACTCATGCTGCGGCCCAATCCGGCTGTAATATGCGCAACAAATAAAACATTGTGTCTAATTTAAAAACGTGCTCATAAACTGGTTTTACAAGAACATCTCTATATAACCTCTAAAAGGTTAAAAGAAAACAAAATTAGATATTATTAATACTATGGTCTGCCACCGATTTCCAACTTGCTTTTTTTTGCCATTCTCTGACTGGCGAGTTACTATTTCACTCTGGTTAGACGAGGTATTTTACTGTCTAACTGTTGGACAAAGCCCTCGCCCAAATCTTTCAAAGAACTCTTTTTCCGCGCAATCTCGAGCGAGCCGTCGCGGTACATGTGATCTCGCCACCATTTTGGCCCGGTGAGGCCGAGATTAGACTAGCTCAAATTGTTAGGCTATTATTGAGGTTAGCCTTATAAATACAATTTTAAAAGGCTGGTTATTTTTTTTAAGGTTTTTTTTTTGGTAAATGCGGCCTGAAATACTCTCTAGATCAGCGGACGGCAACCTTTTGGCAGGCAAGAGCCACAAGGTGTCAAAATAAACTAAAGGCCGCACTTGTGATATTAACCCTAGAAGCCTAATATACCTACGTATGGGATATGACCTAATTGGTCATATCCCATAGAAAAAATAAAAATGCTATTAAAAATTGTTAAAACATACGGAATTCAATTCGTACACGTACCTAATAGTTACATTATGAAAATATGTTTGGGCTTTATAGCTGGAAAAATAACCAACGTAAATCATTCAGAAATGAAAACTACAAAGTACCTAAATAGACAGTATGATGTCTGAGGTTGCATTTGGGAGGCTATTTCTTGTATGTTAGCTGTCATATTTGTATTTGCAATCCGTAGAATGGCTCTCAAATACTCTTCTGTGAGACGAGAAGCATATTTATTTTTTCTATAATTGACAATTGATAAACTTTGTTCGCATAAATAAGTGCTTACAAAAATTGTAATGAACTGCTGAGCAAACCTTTTCAATTCGTCAATCAGATGGCAAGCTGCCATAAAATTAAACAAGATCATTGATTTCATAGAAAGAGCTTTAGAGAGCATCATTACATTGGAGATCAATCACGTTCATTTGTAAATGACTCGGTACATCCTCAATATCACACGAAAAAGAGTTAGCAAAAATCTTTAATTCGGTTGAAACTTTTTCAAAATCACCAAATCTGTCGCTAAATTGAGTTTGTAGTTGTATTAAAATATCTTTCTATTTTATCACTATTCTAATTAAAATTAATTCCAGCTTCCTCGACAGCCTTTTACAATTCGGAAAATGACCTAACTTTTTTTCATCAATATGTTTTATAAAGAGTTTGTTTTTCATTTGGAATGCCTTTACGTCTGTGTACCTACCAGAGATTAGTTTAGTTTCTACCTGCAATGCATTTATTTGGATATTTATAACTTATTTACAAAACATTCACGGGCCGCAGGTAATCCAACCGCTGCTATAGATCAATGTATTACGTCAAATTAAAATAACCAAACCTATTAACTATCTCATGCTTGGTATATCTACAATAGTGAAAACCCCCGTTGGAAAAAAACTGAAAAACTGACCCTGATTAATATATTTTTTTATAATATTTTCAGGCAGGGAGAGGGTTACGCAGGTGGGTTACCCGTCTTCTATATACCCAACTATGGACGGCAGAACATAGGCGAGGTAGGTTACAAAATTAATTATTACTTCAATACTCAATCCTAAGTAATATTACAAATACGAAAGCACTCGTAAGTTTGTTTGTTTGTTACGCTTTCACGTTAAAACGGCTGAACGAAACGTTATACAGGTAGGTAGCCTGGGACCTGGACGAGGATATAGGTTATTTTTTTATCCTGAATCGCAGACGAAGTCGTGGGCAACGGCTCGTCTGCGATCCAGGACAAACAAATGCAATATACCACTTGGGTGGTAACTTATCTAAAGTTATATTATAAACAGAAAAGATTTGACTTTTTGTTTGTTTGTTTGTTTGTTACGCTATCACGTTAACGTTGAAATTTGGCACAGAACATAATATGTTCTTACGAGTATTACCCAGTAACCAGGTTATGGAGATCAGATAGGTAGTCGCTCCATGTAAAATACTGGTACTCAGCTGCATCCGGTTAGACAGGAAGCCGACCAAAAGATAGTTGGGAAAAAGCTGAGCAGATGATGATGTAAACGTGATAGCGTGATTACCTGTGTAGGGACTTCAGTTGTGATAAATGATTTAATTTCAATAGGTTTTATTAAGTAGGTTTGCACAAACTCGTCAATCATATTTTAAAAACTAGATGAGGTCGGTTTTTCCTGTCTGACTACTCTGAGAAGAAAGGCCGAAACAAACTCAGAGGTCACAGTCTCTTTAGACATAATCTTGGTCACATCATGTAAAGACCACGTAGACTGATGTCTGAAATGGTCTTTTGAGAAAAGAACCACACAGACTGAGTAGACCTGTCTAGTCAGTAATCGTGTAGCTCAACTTAATACATAAGGAGCTCAACGATTCGACGAACAATACCAAAGAAAGGACATTTGGGTAGGCCACATAAATTACTCAAACTGCCAGATCATGACAAAAACTAACAGAACCAAGAGAAAAGAAAAACAAAAAACAAACAAAATGACCCAGATAGTCTTCACATTCACATCAATTAAAATAATATAAGACTTTATAAAGTAAGCAAATGTCATTGTATACAGGATAATTTTTTATTCAGTGCGTAAATTTTCACAGGGTGTTCTACCCATGAATATGAACAACTTTCACTATGGGACCATCTCTGAAATCACAAAAAAAAAAATCAGCTGTTTCTTATAAAAGTTTAATACCTACTCGACCAAAATGTATGAATCTGCTGATTTTTTTTTCGTGATTTCAGAGATGGTCCCATAGTGAATGTTGTTCATATTCATGGGTAGAACACCCTGTAAAAATTTACGCACTTAATAAAAAATTATCCTGTATATTCAATTAATTAATGCCAATGTGTATATTAAAAAAAACTCCGGAAATAATATTGATCAGCCCCAGCAGTCTCGACATTCATAGCGATCGCTTTACGACCGAATTCGGACGCAAAGTCCCGGATTGACAAGTGAAATGTATGGAGTGACGGGACTTTGCGACCAGATTCGGTCGTAAAGCGATCGCTATGAATGTCGAGACTGCTGGGGCTGATCATTTGAGGACCATGTAGATTAAATTGTAAATCGTGTATGTGAGTTGGTTGTTTGGTATTTTGACATGACTGTCCCGTTAGTCTTGTATTCGCAAGCGCGACTGCTGTGCATGGGCCCTGGATTCGATTCCCAGGTCGGGCAAAGTGTTATTGTGTTTATCCATCTGGAATTTCTCAGTAACAGCCTGGAGTTTGAAAGTTGATGGTGTGATACCCCCGTGGCTCGGAAAGCACGTAAAGCCGTTGGTCCTGCGCCTGATCTCTCCCCGGTCGTGTCGGATTGGCGTCCCATCGGACTATGAGAATAAAGGAACAGAGTGCACCTGTGTTTGCGCACACACTTGTGCGCTATAATATCTCCTGCGAACCTGGCTAATCTCTGTTGAGATTGACCACGGTGTCCGAAATCGGTCAGGGGGATTATTATTATTTTGACATTCTTCTTCCAGAGTGAGCCAGTCAAAATCTGTCTTCAATTCGAAGTTTACAAATCCGACCGGTAGTTACGGAGATTAGCGCGTTCAAACAAACAAACTCTTCAGCTTTATTATTTACCTATTTATTATTAACTATGATTTAGGCACCAATTTGTTTTGCTTCATTTATTTAATAATTTTGCAAGCTAGTTTTAGCGAATTGTTTTAGAAACTGTAAAAAAAAACCCGACCTAATGCACCACAATTCTTGCAAATTTTCTTTTCATTTTATGCCACGTCAATTTGCTGTGTTATCGCCATTTCGTATAACTGTGAAAGAATAACAGTTGTGATTCGTATGTAACGACCATTTAAGATTTAAGTTTGTAGTCAAGTTGATAAAACTGACTTGACTTTACCTGATTGACTGAACTGATTGACTTTGATCAATATACGTTACAAATACTGTGCCCATTACATCACCCTAATTACGTAACAGATAGGCATGGGTTCGATATATCAAAACGTAACTTATATCGGATATGTGTTTAATATCATACCATATCGATATCTAAATATACTTAACCGTTTTCACAAAAACTTCATCGAGCTATGGTTTCATCCCTATCCATATCGCAACAACAAAAACGAACTACGAAAACGCAAACTTCACATCACGAGCCGTTATGGATATGACATCGACGGTTTTCATTCGCTTTGTCTCTGTCTTACCATTCAATGTTTTACTGGCGTAAAAGTGATGAAGCGAATATTACGTAACTTCGGCTAGTGATTGGTTATTTGGTTAATAATAGTGCGTGCGTAATATCTATATCCTAACGCGCTAGCAATAAGGTCTAGTTTCTATTTATTTAGTTACAACAAAGATGCCATAAGTTAGCAACTTTCCGGCGGCTACTCGATAAAAGGGAGAAATTAAACTTTAAACTAGACCTACGTTCAATAGATTTAAGGTTAAATTTATGTTGTTGAAATAAGAATTGCATCGAATAAAAGTGTGTTTGCGTTTGTCGTTAGTTTGCGTTTCATTCGTTTCAGTTACTTGTGCAAATCGTACTACTGATATCGATATCTGAAAACGGTTTTCGATATCGATATGAAAACTGAATATCGGTTACATATCCGTTACCAACTAAATACGAAAACGCCCATGTCTAGTAACAGACAATCAATCACAATCTGAATCATTTTGAAGGATATTGCTAATTCATTGCTTCATGTGTTCGAAAAAGTTGTCTTTTAACACCGTACCTAAATAACGCAACGAATATTGTTGAAATGTCAGAATGAAAGCCATCCCTACTGTTAGAGCGGTTCCGCACAAGGTCCGATCTGAATTCAAGATCCAAGTTCAATGCGAATTGATTCGATCGATTGTTCAATTCGGATGTAGTGCGCAAACCTTCATAAATAGTACTATGGCTATTTCTGACTGTCTCAGATTCGGATCGGACGTAGGTAGTGCAAAACGAACTACATTTTTTACATTCTGTAGAAATATTGTAACATTATAATTTAAACACTTTTATTTTTGCCATAATTAATCACAGTCATCCACATTATACGGACATAACCATATTTTTAGCAAGTCAGCGCACCTTAATTGGAAATATGAAACATAATTTAAACGAAACAAGTGCGTGAGCGGGTGTTGCGGCGCGACACGGTTAGGCGTTCTAATATATTGTGGTGTCTTACGACTCCCACGCGATCAAATTCGCGGGCACAAACTAGTTAAAAATATACATACAGAGCTGCAATACACCTTAATGTTCTGGTTAATATACCTTAGTGGCCTTTTTAGGCCCCCGGGTTGAAGTTTATGTATATCGTCTGGAACACGGTGTAGGTATAATACAAGGTGGGAAAAAGCCGTAAAAGTAATGTAATAATGTGAATTTTCTATAGTTTTTGCTAATGAATTTATAATGTAACTAGCTGCTGCCCGCGACGTCGTCTGCGTGAAGGCTCTACAGCACCAAAAATACCTAAGATGCCAGTGTCGCTATAGCATTATAAGTAGACAACTTTTAAAATAGCATTAAAATATAAGTTTTTTTTGCAAGCGAAGCAAGTGAAGAGAGTTATATGGGAATCCTGCTGAGTTCAGTCATAAGATGTGACTGAAGGAAATAGAGAAAATAATGCAGGAATACATTCCAGGACACAAGAGTAAAAATACGTACAAAGGTATCATAGCTTACAACACTTCCCTATAAACTACGTTGGTAGTATATGCTGCCAGGAGCCAAAATGTAAAGAGAGTCAGGACTGGTGATGCGGGAGCAAGCGACGTACAGTTGCACGCGTGTGAAGCAACTCGTCCTGAGGTCGACACCCGCTGCCCTCAGTGTCTGCCCCTGCGACTTATTGATGGTCATCGCGAAGCAAACACTCACGGGGAACTAAACGCGCTTGAACTGGAACGGGAAGTTATGAGGTATGAGGAATGCGTGGTATAAATACTGCCTCGCCGACGCCTCGTTCTGTCCACGGCCTCAATTGCCTTCCTATTGGCCATCGTACTCTCATCCCATACGATCAGAGAGCAATCCTTGAGCACGTGTCCCTTATCGCTGTTATGTGACACATCACAAATAGGCGTTTCGGCGCTCTCTAAATCGATGGGAATTTTAAACATGGCATGTGCTGTCTTGCCACCCGGAAGCAGTGTGGCAGCGATTCCCGACGACGCTACAGCAATAGCAATTTTGCCTTGCCTCCTGACCTCTGCAAGAATGCCAGTGGTAACAAATGTTTTTCCTGTTCCACCAGGAGCATCCAAGAAAAACATTTTACCCTGGTTTTGCCCAACGCGAACAAAAGTATTAACAGTCAATGTTTATTTTGCAACATGAAATTGATGAAGAAATGATCATCATCAATAAACATAACTTTTTTGTAATACTTATCACCGCATTTTGTTGGAATTTAAAATGCACATTACCATCTATGAATTTTAAGAATAACTAACTACTAACCTCGCCAACATGATCAAACTTAAATGATTAATTTCCAAAAAGTGTTAACATGTAACTTGATTTAATTTTTATGAAATCTCATAGATGGCGCTGCTTCAAAATTGTATTTATACTACTAACATTCATTAAACTATGTTTCTCTGCCCAAGTTACTTGAATGGCGTAGTTTTTATAGTGTAAAGCTAGATAAATAGCATGGCTTACTCAAAAACAACATTTAAATATGCGTCGTTAGATTACACGCTGTTACAGAATGCGTAAGAAAAATAAAGATTCACAGCTCCTCCCCCGTAGGCGATAGCGTGATAATATGTAGCCTATATGTTGACCCGACCTCTTAGTAATATTCATGCAAAATTTGAAGTAAATCCATGCAGTACTTTTTGAGTTTAGCCCGGACATACATACAGACAAACAGACAAAAATTTTAAAAACTATATTTTTGGCTTCGATATGGATTGTAGGTCACGCCACAAGTATGCTTTTAAAAAAAATTTCAATGCACAGTTTTGACTTTCCTACGATTTTATTATAGGTATATAGATTGTGGTTTGAAACGTATGTTGTGGGCAGATAGATACATATTTAGTTGAAAATGCAATATAGTAAGAGAAGAAGAGAGAGAGCGTAAAGAGAGAGAGAGTAAAGAGAGAGAGAGAGAGTATAATAGTAAGAGTATTCTATTCTATTCTAGCGATATACACAGTCACACAGCTCCTGCAACGATAGAGATGTACTAACAACAATTTCGGGGCCGTGTGATTTCCCGTTTTGGCTATTTGAACTGGTCAGCCAGATCGCCAGAACGACACCGTCAGACTTCTTTCTTTACGCCTTTTTGAAATCTCGCGTCTGTGGTAGACGCGAGATTTAAAAGACCACACACGGTGTCGTTGGGTTCGCATTTTTGTTGTTTGCCACCGACTTCCGAAATTAAAGTTATTTTTCACTTTGTAGTGTCGTTTTTGGAAGTTGATTGTTTTTTTTTTTTGCAAAAAAGTTTTTATTTTTCATTCACTTTTAAGTTGTATTTATTACCAGTAATTTTGGTTTAAAAACCAAACTACTGAACCGTTTATTAATGAAATGAAATTTCTATGGGACCATTTGGGAAGTATACCCTTTCCAACAAAAAAATAATTTTTCAAATCGGTTGGCAAGCGCCTCCTTCTTTTTTAGAAGTCGGTTAAAAAAGCACAAATGGGATGAGGTGGTTGTTTGACCGATATAACTTTCTCGACTTAATGTAAACTTAACTTTCCGTGAAAACAGTGCCCAATTTTTTTCATTTCCTACTGAACAAATGGCAGCAGATTCACTTATGACATTACTTTGGTCCCACCTTTTGTGGGTTTCGTTGTTGTTTTTGTTGTATACGCAGGAGTAACAGGAAATATCACATGAAAATGAAGAGTTGGCAATGAAATATACCCGTACTATTAATATTTTAGGTGATGCACAACGTTTTGAATAGTGATTAGCTAAAGTTCACGCACCACACCTTGTTTCAAGATCGGAATAACCGGATTCGCAATCGATAAAGTTCGTCTAATATTAAAAATGCAAATGATTGATGCAGGATAGGTTTTATCCAAAAATATATTTACATATGCAACAATTTCCGGTTTGCGGTTTTTACTGTCAAAAAAAAACATTAATTAAAATAAAATAGTATACAAGTAGTAGTGTAGTGTAGTAGTGTATAAGTCTTAAAGAGTGCAATTTTAAAGTATGGAAATCAGACGTATTTTTTTACAACAAAAACCACAAAAAGCAATCTTCATCATCTGAATTCTGTCTAGCGTTTTCCCAGCTACGTCGAGGTCGGCTTCAAGTATATTCTGATGCAGCTGAATACCATAATTTTAGTAGCGACTGACGTCATAAATAAAGTCATATTCAAAGCAACCTATCGACATTCATCACATACGTAACGCTGTATTTTTAGGGTTTCGTACCTCAAAGAAAAAACGGGACTCTTATAGGGTCACTTTTTTTGTCCGACCGTTTTTCTTAGGAATGCATGAAGGTACCAAGTTGAAATTAATATCAAATATGTAGGTCTACGGTCTCTTGAAGCTCTAAAAAAAATCAAACTTCTAAGTGAACGCAATAAAAAATACAGCCATTTTTTTAATAGTCGCAAATAAATCATCCATTTATTCTAGAATCATGAAATTTGGCGAGAAGCAAGTTCGCACAACACAAGTAAAGGAAAAATCCGGAAATCGTTAACTTGTACATATTTTTTTTTTGCGATTAAATACATTAATTATATGTGCAGTTGGAGAATTGACCGTGACGTAACTTAGCTTTGTTTTTGGGATTCATTCCAACTACAGAACCCTTCATCGTCCGACAGGCACTTGGGTGGTTTTTTTTTGTTGTAAGGAGATAAAGTTTTATGTATTTTTTATATATTTTCAGCCCACGTGCGGAAAGGTAATGCTAAATAAGGGAATAAAGCAAAATCTGCAATCAACGGCGACGTTGGAAGGACAGTGGCCCTGGCTAACAGCAATATACCAGCAGCAGGTCTGTAGCTCCTTTTATACAGGGTGGCAGGGACATCGACGCGCAAACTGTAACCATGATTCCAACAAATGATCCAAGCGATGAAATTTTTCGTCGGTTATTAAAAAACGAAGAAGATGGCTCAAATCCCATACAAAAAAAAACCACGCCCGGCGCATAAGTTTTGTATCTCAATTTTTAGATGATATTTAAAAATAACCTTCTTAATTATAGAGGTATGAGGAACAGGGTGTAAAGTTCACTCATCCTCCATAGAAAAGGGAGGATCCTTCGACCAGACGGGTGTTGTGTCTGGCGGGCAACTGCCCGACCATTAATGTCGGGACGTTGTACGTATGCTAGTTGCACGGTGAACTCTGCTTGTGCGATGCAGGATTTTGCGTAGTTCGCATGTGGCGTTGTAGATACCGCTATTACTATCTCTGTATCGGGTAGCTAACATTATTTTTTGTTCAACAATTTTGTTTGCGTTCAGTCCTATTAAAAACTCAGTCATCGACTAAAATTTTTATTATTATTTTCAATTATTGTGTAATCGCATTGGCATTCAAGGTCATCTCAAAACCATAGGGGTACATAAATAAACACAAATAAAGTAATATATGTATTTATGTGATCAAAATAGAATCATACATAATATGGATTATCATCAATTATTTTCTAAATCTCCAGCCAACCGGATGATCAAATTCTCTTTGATCAAGTCAATCTAAAAAGTAAATTTCACTTATACATGTGCGCAGCTCCCTAATGTTCATCGGTCATGTATGCAAGAACATTAATACTCTTTTATGGCATGTATTCCACCAACCGTTGCGTCACGGTAATATTATCTATACAGTATTCCAACTTCATACCAAACGGACGAAGCGCGAGCCATGCCTACGCGCCTCGATCTCGGCATGCGCTCGGCATGGAGATAGTCGCGACTGTGCGATTTTTTCACTAAAAATAAGTTCAAGTACATATTTAATATGACGAGTAGGATATATTGTGCTGTTTTTGGTTGCATGAATTGGTCAATAACGCATCCAGAGATAACTTTTTTTAGATTACCTGGAAACTCTGAAAGGTAAGACTATAAAATAATTTTACTTACTAGTAGGTAGGTACATAATGTGTGTCTTTTTAATGGATAAGTATTTCCTTTTATCTCCCGAAAAAAAAAGATGTCTGGATTAATAAATAAAGTGAATAGAGGAAAGGAAAGTGATTGATATTAGAATGTGGATTTTTTATACTTTAAAATTTAATAATAAAGCACTTCGTACATCTAAGTCGAGGCGCAAATATTTTTCGGTCGCAAATTTATAAGACCGATTTGTTATTCAAACATAAACATGGTTTGTTAATTAAATCTACCAATCAAAAAACAACACGCATTTTTATTGAACACTTTCTATTCAATTCACAAAGTATTTTATTTGTTTATATAAAAAATAGTAGATTATTAACCAAGGGGATAAAGCAGTGTCTTCTGTCGCGGGTGACGATTTAAATCGCGAGCGTAACGAAGGACTTAAGGTTCACTCCCGAGCGTAGCGAGGGTGTTAAAAACTTAAATCACGAGCGAAGCGAGGGATTTAAGACGAGTCCTGAGTGTAGCGAGGGATTGAAGTTCACCCAAGACTAAGACAGCTTTATCACCGAGGAAAATACTCTACTTTTCGTACCATTTGCGAAAAAATTAACACAATAATAATATGAGATAAACATTTATAAAAAATATTGACAATTAAAAGTAAAAGTTAACATTCGAAACAGTGGTCCAATTATTGATAGAGAGAGTTACATTTTTGTTTGGTACATTTATTGTTGATGAGTTGATTTGAGTATTTCTCTGTTCTTGCGTCTGAGGAACTTGGCAAATTCCTAGCCTAATATTTTTTTGTCGGAAAAGCAAAGGCATCAAGCTCATACGGCCTCGTCGGTTTTCGTAATTTTATTTAATAATCATGACTGCATAACAAATGCATATTCCTTTTTCAGAAAGATGTATAATACTTTATATACAAACTCAATGGTGTAAACACAGATGTAGTTCAGTATAAATTTCGGTAAGTATTCCAAATTTAAATCACATTCTCCCCCTAGAGGATGAATGAAATTCAGTACAATTTTCTTTCCCTGTTTTTAACAGATTAAAAATGACTATTGTTATGTTCGGTTTTTGTGGCATAGAATGTCACTTTTTTGAGCAAGTGGTATGAAAAGTATATTTACAATCACAAAACTAAATGGAAACACAAAGTAGGCTAATGTAATTGAAATGCTGGAGGCGGGCAGCCCTATCGCATGTTTACGTACCGCGCGGCTGTAGGCATTTATTTCAAAGATACGGCCGAGTTACAATACTGTATAGATAATATTACCGTGGTTGCGTTATACAGCACGTACGTGTCATATGTTTTGCTTCGTACGCGTCGTGATTGAATACGGCAACGAATGAGCACATTGAGCACATTGTTGGCCGATGCTTCAGACCGAACAATTGCATTACCTTCTATGGTAAAATCCTCTCAGTGCCTACACCTCTATTTCATACACGACCGTCGCTTTCACATGCTCGCTTATTTTTGAGCTAGTTTGAGCGCGATATTTAATCAAGTTACCTCCAGAAATTCCGCCACTTGCGGAATATTCACCTCTAATCTTGTGAATGTTTCCCGTTGCCTATTTAAATTATTTTCTTGTAAAAACGCCAGCACATCGATTTACAACAATCTGTCAAACTCTGATAGATTTTCAACTTTATCGATAAAGCGTAGGTTCAAAGTTGATTGGGAAAATTTTACAGTTTCGGGTAGCTTTATGTACTTGGCGTCTGTACGTGGTCCCTTACACTTTTGTACGAAACACCAGATTTTTTTTTGATAACCTATATGGTTCAGAATCACGTACTGAATCCATGGTAACAGTTTGCGCGGCGACGTCCCTGCCACACTGTATAGATTGCAAACATGGTGTGGAAAATAATATAAAGGCAAAAAAAAAAATCAAAGCATTTATTCCCTATATATTCCTCAATCATCTTTCTATCTTTTGGTACTTAATTAATTTTGAATTTTTAAGGAGTCGTGTATCTAAGTACTCGTAGATTAAGATAAGTGTTTTCAAATCTTAAACTTATATTTCACAAGGGTACCAAATATGAAATTCCTAATTACTCTTCGGCTTTTCCCAGAATTCAGTAGATTTACACTACAAATACGTTTGCGGAGGCACCCTGGTCTCCAGGCGCAACATCATCACGGCAGCGCACTGCGTGGCCAGGCAGAACTCTGCCAGACCTGTTAATATGGACACCCTACTGGTTTTCATGGGAAAGCATAACCTTAGGACCACTGTGGAAGGAGAGAAGGAGTTTGTAAGTACAGTTTTATTTTCTAAATTAATATTATAAAGAGAAAAGATTTGATTTTTGTATGTTTGTTTGTAACGCTTTCACGCTGAAACGGCTGAACGGATTTATATGAAATTTGGAACATGGGTAGACCATGACCTGAAATGGGACATAGGATTTTTATATTCCCATATTCCCACGGGATCGAGACTTATGCGAGTGAAACCTCAGGACGCAACTAGTTAGTTATAAAAGTGATTGGTGGAGAAATTGCATTAAACTATTAACATTGCATTAAATATAACTTTTAATCTTGGTTAACCAAGATTTTTATTACATGCCAACATTAAAAGTTCAGCTTAGCCAAAAGTCATGAAGTCAAGCCAGAAAAAAAAAATCACGCCATGATTATTTTTAATCGTAAGTAACGGACGACACGGTTGGCGCAGTAGCTGAGCGATCGACTACTGTGTTGCGTGTCGCGGGTTCGATTACCGCACGGAAAAAATAATTCTTAGTGTGGGGCAACGTACGATAACGGCCAAAGAAAAAAAAAGATGACTTACACATTTGGTGACTCTGCCAGAGAATAGGCTGAAGGGGCGAGCGACTCTGGCTTCCTTGGCCAAAGGTATTTAGAGGAACAGGTTTCAGTCAGTTTTAGTGAAAAAGACCTCTCCGGAAGTCGTCCTAGGATTTCCACAGGACAAAAGCATTTAACCTACAGTTACATGAAAAGACAGGTTTTCAATTTATGAGATCAACTTCATCCCGCGCCAAATACGATGTTGACAAAGCCAGTGTCCCGGGATTCATCAATTTTGACCGAAACCATGGTACACAAGGACTCACTCGCCGTTATATTCGTGGTGACGGCTGCATCGACTATGCTGTCATAGTAAAATTAAAACAGTAAGGCCTTTGTACACACTTATTTTTCTTGCCGTGAAAAACTACGGTTTCCTTGCCGTGTAGGCACGGTCGTCAGTGTTGTATGGATCACTATGGAATCTTGTTGACGGACACGACTACGGCGTTTTCTACGGCGTGGTGTATACGCCGCCGCGCCGTACCATAAAGTAACCGTGCCGTGTATAAAGGGCCTAAGGGCGCTCAGGAATAAATATGATAGTTTGACAGCTTTTTACTTCAGTCTTTATCATTACAATAAATAGGTAAATCGCAATAACAGGGAGCTTGTGGCTAAGTAATCACAGCACATGGGTCGATCGATCAGGTTAAGCTACGCTTTCCGTGGTTGACCCGTGGATGGGTGATCATCTTTACATATCAAAAGCGTGCCTCGGAAAGCACGTTTAGCCGTTGGTCCCAGCTGTCATTTGTGGATCTCTGAAAGTCGTTCCGGGTCGTCAGAAGTCTGGAAGTCTGACAACCAGTTTTACCAAGGGGTATCGTATTGCCCATTATTGTAAAACCCTGTTTATTTTTATATGTAAAATACTGGTATTCAGCTTCATCCGGTTAGACTAGAAGCTGACCCCAACATAGTTGGAAAAAGGCTAGGCAGATGATAATTAGATGATGATGAATTGTTTCCTTATTCATGTTCCTCCTGGTGATTACAATCTGCAATGAAATGAAATCAAATGTTTTTTTTTTCTGTAAGTAGAACTTTTAAGACACGTCAATATTTTGTTGGTCAATATTACAAAAATAGATGGCGCTGACTGCTCCCTGAGATGAAATGCCGAAACAAACTCAGACGTCACTCTTTTTTTCTCTCGTCCCTCTTTTTTATTTTGCAGCTTTACTGTCCGGATGATATCTTATTTTCAACAGTTTCCCAAATCCGTGTTCCTATAGTTTCACTGAAGCTCACAGAATTTCTGTAATTAAAGTGGCCACTAGCTTAACAGTGCACTTAAGTGCAAAATCGCTGTGTATGTACAGACGCCAGCAGGTCAAGCTTCCCGAAACTGTCAAATTTTCCCAATCAACCTTGAACCTTAATGCTTTAGCGATAAAGTTGAAAATCTATTAAAGAAATTTGACAGATTGTAGTAGCTTGATGTGCTGGCGTCTGTACAACCCTACTGTTCTTATTTCACCACGCTACCGTAGCCCACTCAATCCGATTTACGTAAAATGGATTAGCACCATTTGTCCATATCCGACGGGAGTCAAAACCGGCTCAAACGCCACCCAGTTTAATTGATTGAGAGAAGTTTGCTCGTGTACATTGCTAATTATTGGGTGATTGATACTGACTTTTTCAGTATCCCCATTGTTTTAGTGTTTAGGTTGATTTGCGTTTTGTTTTTGACGTTGAGTTCAACTGGCTGGTCCATAAATTCAAGCGAGCTATGGATTGGGCTATGCTTGGAGTCTCTCTGAGGGATCGAATCCGCAACGTGGTGATCCGGCAGAGTACCAAAGTTGTCGAAATAGCTCACAGAATAAGAAAGCTGAAGTGGCAATGGGCCGGCCATATTAGTCGTAGAACCGATGACCGTTGGGGTAGACGTGTTCTTGAGTGGAGACCGCGAATCGGTAAACGTAAGGTGGGACGCCCTCAGGTTAGGTGGAGCAACGATCTTCGCAGGATGGCTAGTAGCAGCTGGATGAGAGTTGCCGAAAATCGAGTTGAATGACGTACAGTAGGAGAGGCCTATGTTCAGCAGTGAACTGCTATAAGCTGATGATGATGATGAGTTCAACTGTCGATTAATGTTTGAGTTGATGTTGATTTGGACATCATTTTAAAATGGCCATTGAGAACCCAGAGGCGACAGGCCGAGCACTTTTAAAAGACTGAACATTGTTTTTCTCTCAACCTGTCTTCAACCAGTCTTACCAAGGGGTATCGTATTACCCAGTAAATGAGTTGTGGGTCTCAAAAATTCGAAGACATGTGACAACCCACATTGGGCCCACGTGGTTTATTAAGAGGAAATGCGGGTAGTGTTTTTTCTATAGAGACGCTCTCGCCTGTTTTCTTTCTGGTTAATGACCATATGGCTATGATTTAGTACAGAATAATAAATGTTAGTTACTTGTATGTCCCTATGTTTTCCTTTTTGATAATACATTATTTTTATAAGCACTAGAACCCTCTAAAAATGCTCAAAATTGCCTATTTAGACCGCTGATAACAAAGGCATAGGGTACAAAGGACATTGCTCTGCGTCCATACATTGTTGGCCCTGGAGCCAAGAGCATCGGATAATTATGAATTGTATTCTCTATCATTAGTAGATTCTTAAAAGATCTTGTATTTGTAGCGGACTAGCTGCAAAAAAGGTATATTTCAAAAAAAGTATCAGATTTTGAGGTTATAATCTAACCATAACAACGAATATTAAATGTAGGTACCTACGATTTTTCATAGCTCTGAGTGATTTTTAAGAAACTGAAAAGTAGGTAATATCATAATACCTACCTAGATAATTAGGTTAGTGCAAAATTAAAATGCATTTAAACTAACGACGCGACGTGACGTTCACAGCAAAACTAGGGATGTAGTACGACACCACACCAATAATCGATTTTTTCGACTAAGATTTACTGTGTTCTTAAATTATTTCAAACTGTCTGTTACATCACCTTTGTCATATAAACATTACAAGTATGTATGACAATGGTTTATTTCACGCCAAAAGAGAAATGTTATTTTTGTATTAATTGTCGTAAAAAATGAATTAGATAATCAAAATAAAAAGTTTTGATTACTGTATAATATTAATCTTACTACCTATTTAAATTGGAGTATGACTGCATACATAAAGTATTCTTATTAGGTTTTTAAAAATACACTTTAGAAAAGAAAACACAATCGATCGAATAATAATTCAATCAATCGATTATAATGGATTGGACATCCCTATTTCACTTCTGACACGACATGACATTAGGCGAAGATGGCGATCTAATGTTATTAGTCGCGTTAAATTCTATTAAAAGTACATTTTGGAATACAGCTAGTCCGTGATACAGAAGTATTTGCAACTTAAATAATAAAATAGGCGATTAATTATCGTTTAATCTGATACTCTTTATTGCACAGGGCCAATTTGGACATTGTCCTTTGACAACTATTAATGAAAAAAGGAAAACATGGCGACACAGTAATATCCTTCTTATCCAGTTTATGAAATGTCTTTTAAATTGGTTCAATATTGGTGGAGAAAATAGGCGAGAGCCAAACCTCGAAATTGTGACTTTTTACTTAGGCTATTCAGTCGGATCTGCAGTTATCCTTATCGCACGAATAGACGAGAGATAGCGAGACAGAGCGACAGCGATAGTTTCTTCAAATACCTAATTTTCAAAAGTCTTTCCGCCCGCATTTCCTCATAAGGCCCACTCCCTCTCACCGAGTGGAGGCCTGGGTCCCAGCAGTGTAAACATTAAAGGTTGATTATGCTTATGTTTATGCATTTAATAATTAACTTAAGAATTATCATTATATATTAATATTAGCCGTTTTTTTTAAAATATGCTGGGACAACCTTTCATTCTGATTTTCCGTGGAACTCAAAGCAGGGAATCTAATAACGATTGCAGACCCCGCCATGTGCAATTAAGTGCGCATGCACGTGTGCTTCTCTTTGTGATTTGAATCGAAATCATATTTAGTCAGGTTTCAATTGTTTTTCTAAAAAAATTAAGATCAATGCACAGTGTATTATTTTGCCTTAGTTGTGGACATGCTAGTTTTATTTATTTTTTGGAAAGCTAACAATCAAACAAAACTCTTATTAAAACTCCGCCGACTCTAGATACTATAGTTTAAGACAAAATTAATAAAATCGAGAAAAATCCATAAAAACCAAAGAAACACAATATCTCGTTATTGGATTTGATTTTTACGCTAAATGTTTTATGGTGTGATAGAAATTCAGTTTTGGGATCATGTTTTCTTTGAAATCTTTAAAAATTTTGGTCACACAGGTGAGAATCATTTTTATTCTATGATTTAGTAAATATTTTTTTTCCGGCGATTCTCTTCATGGTCGCGTTTTTTTTAAATGCTTTAGTGTTGATCACTATAAACTGCAATGGTTATTATAGGAGCGGCTTCGTCGTCAACCTATAACAAAGGGAATATGTTTGATGTTAACCGACTTCAAAAAAAGGTTCTCAATTCGGTTGTATAATAGTATCTAACCGACTGTTTCGTTGGTCCAGTTATCCGTACGCTACTGCTGAACGTTTGAGGTCGTGGGTTTGATTCCCAGGTCGGGCAAAATGTGGCATTTCTCAGTTGCAGCCCGGAGTCTGGTTTGGTGCCCGGTTGATAACGATAGGCTCGCCCTCTAGTGTACTATTAAGTACACTTCTGCCCATCCCTTTGCGGAAACAAGGCGTGATGATATGTTTTGTTGTATAGTACCTACATTTCTACCTAATAATGTCATATACTTTAGAGAGAAACCATTACACAGGTTTTGAATGGCAGAATTGACGCCTTACAAAGCCCAAGAGCCACATCGATAGCTGCGTTCTAGTTTCCACCCCCACACACACACACTACACATACACACTTGTGCACTATACACACTTATATCTCCCGCGCCTCCGTTAAGTTTGGCCGCCATGGTCGAAATACGATCGTGGGACTATTATTTTTCTATTCTTGTTTCTACATCACCCGTTTACACATTAAAATTGTTGAGTATTTCCTAAGTACAGTGTAATCAGCAGAGATCGGAGTAGGTAGATTGAATTGGGGTTATTGATCCGAAACGTATATATTAATATGGACATTCCTCCGGATTTTCGGAATTGTTTGATTATTAAAAAAAAAACGGAACTTAGGTAGGAATTGTATTAAAATGAGCAATATTATATTTTCCATAATTTTTTTAAACGTTATCCTGTCACGATTTGACACAACCCAACGACCAATCAGAGCAAAGGATCATGGGTGGTGCACTAACCGGTTATCAAAACAATGCGTACGCCCGGCGACGATACCAGGTAGCTCACTAGTTCCTGTAAATGAATTGAGTAGTAATAATATCACTACCAACATTAACAATATTTAACTGGATCTGGAAACACCGGAATTACTTTCCGGGAAAATGACTTATCCATGTTATTCTTTCTGTGAACATCTATGATACAAGTACCAAAAATCAATCTACCTAATCCGATCACTTGTAATCAGCCTATGTTACCACTGCTGGGACAGCAGGCCTGTGGCCCAGTAGTGAGAAAATTATATCTCTTCGAGAGGGAGTGGTCTATATAGTGAAAAATATTATTAATTTAAGTATAATAATTTATCCTTCTTCCAGGTGAATAAAATCCTAATCTACCCAGAGTATGACCCGACGACCTACAGAACAGACCTGGCGATCTTGACGCTCCGAGAATCCGTCACTTTCACCAACAAGATCCAACCTATCTGTCTTTGGCCGGAACAAGACACTGATCTCCAGAATGTCATTGGGGAAACGGGCTCTGTAAGTATATGAATTTCTCTTTTTAGTATGTAGCAGTAGGTACAACGCCACATGCGAACAACGCGTCATACTGACGTCACGCAAATCCTGCATCTCGCAAGCAGAGTTTACCGCGACGTCAGTATGACGCGTTCTTAGCCTAAGTTGTATCCGATGACCGTTAGGTTAGACGTGTTCTTGAGTGGAGACCGCGAATCGGTAAACGTAAGGTGGGACGCCCTCAGGCTAGGTGGAGCGACATTCTTCGCTGGATGGCTGGTAGCAGCGAGAATCGAGTTGAATGGCGTGCAATAGGAGAAGCCTATGTCCAGCAGTGGAATGATGTGGCTGATGATGATGATTAGCCTAGCCTTTCACACAGGCGCTTTTATCCCGCGGCGGTTTTTTTTGCGCACTGGCTTTTCAACGCAATGCTAAGCGCCGAGAGTTGAAAATCCAACCGTGTGTTTTTTGACGTATATGCGCTCTTTTGGATTCTGAATTCTGCATCTGCACCCTAATTGCGTAAAACACGATCAATCGGAATCGGTTTCATTTTGACAGTTCAACAACATTCATTGCGTTATTTACGTGTTGAGCAGACAAATTTTTCGAACTTATGAAGCAATGGATTAGCAATATCCTATATAGGTACTATCAAAATGATTCAGATTCCGATTGATCGTGTGTTACGCAATTAGGGTGCGGATCTCTCCGGTTAGAATTTTAATCGTCAGAATCTGTGATATAATACGCAAAATATATTGTGCATGTCTGTTATTGACGTAAACATCAGTCCTCGTCCACTAAAGTGCTACATGTTCTTGTTTGTGTATTGTTGTTGACGTGCTACTTAAATTAAATCATTTTGACAATTTAGATGATAAATGATTTTATTTATTAATTATTTTTTTTTAAAATTTTATATGTCAATCGTATTTTCAAAACTAGATGAGGTCGGCGTTTCCTATCTGACTACTCTGAGAAGAAAGGACGAAACAAACTCAGAGGTCACAGTCTCTTTTAAAGTCCAGAAATAATCTTGGTTAGACCATGTGAAGAGCATGTAGATTAGTGTAAGAAATGGTCTTTTGAGGAAAGAACCACACCTATCGATTGGACCTGTCCAATCAGTCCACGCATTTGCCAGTAATCGTGCAGCTCAACTCAGAACTTAAGGAACTGATGTGTTTTTCCACAGACTGTTGGCTGGGGATACGAGGTCACAAGAGCGCTGAGGGAAGATCAAACTCTACTGCAGATGGAAGTGATAGCCCAGCAGACCTGCCTCAATACTTACGCAGATTTCTTCAGCAGGTTCAATTCTGAAAAAATGTTCTGCGCTGCATACAGGAATAGTAAGTTATTTTTGAACATCGATTTTCAACTTGTAGCCCTCTTTACTACGAGAGCAGTGGTGTCCCAGTGGTAACGGCCACGACCATAGAAATGTAACACAGGAGAAGTGCCAAGGGGACGTGCTGCGTCTACGCGTCATGAACAAAATGAGCATGTACTAGGCAAATGCCCGTCTCAGCAAACTAGTGCGCTTTCGACCGTGATCGTGATTAAATATAAGAATGTCGTGTTCAGTGGTTCGATCGTATGAATCCTAGACGCTGTTCACAAGTCCAAAAACCCGAATATTTTGTCAGTTTAATAATTAAATAGACGACCGTTATTTTTCCGACAGCTGTTTCCTCTAAGGCAGCAAGGGAAATCAGGATATCGAAATGTCTCATTTGCGATATGATAGCCTGTCGGATGATTGTGAATAGCTATGCATGTACACTTCCCAAGCCATGTTCGATGATTGCAAGCCAAAATAGAATACCAAGTTCACCAACGATTCCATCGAGACCGCTTCTATGACAGATCTAACATAGATACACAACAATGACGTGAAACTACACCTGTACATGATAAATGATTTATACGCGAACTGTGAGCGAGAGTACAAATACCTACATCACCTGGTGCCTGCACCCGAACTAGTGCCACAGATTAATTATTAGAGCGTGCATCACTACAACTCAGTAAGACAATATTAAAGTCCGTCGTCTATGAGTTGGCCTACTGCTTTAGGAAGGCCGTATTGTGCCACGACTGGAACTGGGTCCCAAGATAGGAGATAGGATAGGAGAGATGAGCAAAGATCGTCACTCACTGGACGCCTGAGAGAGGTCAGGTAAAGAAGTACCTAAAATTTATTCTTCTCAAATTTTTAGGTGGTGGGATTTGCAACGGCGACAGCGGAGGCGGCATGGTCTTCCGGAAAGGTGACAGCTGGTACCTCCGAGGAGTTGCCTACCTCTCAGTAGCCAGACAGGGCACGATCCACTGCAACGCCAACAATCACGTCATCTTTACAGACGTGGCCAAGTTCCTGCCCTGGATACAAGATAATATTGAGGATATATAAGCTACTGTGATTTTTTAATACATTTTTTTAGATTATGGTGTTTTTTTATTACATTTGCTATCACACTGTCCGCCAATTTTTCCTTACGCCGCCCGCGTAGATCAGTACGGCCCTCTCGTCATAAAGATGATGCCTGTATCCCAGCAACCAGCGCTTTTGGTTTCAATGTTCCCATCGCTTGATTACAGCAGCCCACGTCTAAACTATGCAGGTGTACTTTGCTTCGCTTCCTATGAAAATGTAGGCGGGATCGTCCACTGCGATGGACTGCGACCCATGGCGATGCTTTGCGCGGATGCGTGACTTGCAAGCAAAAATGAACCATGCAGCTAAATGCTCATACACACGAGCGCCACGCGTCAGCGGTAGAAGCAGCTGCAGGCGTCGACGAGTGGCAACGACTGCAGTGGACAACAGGCCGCTCGTGTATTTGAGCAGCGTACTCAAATACACGAGCGGCACATTATCGATGGCTGCCACCGACGCGTCGACGCTTGCAGTTGCCTTTGCTATTGACGCGTGTCGCTCGTGTGTATGCACCCTAAGGTGACCTACTCTGCGTGCACATTCTAAGTAGCTAAGACTGATCATGTACGTAAGCTATAATCTTTACTAGCGGTAGTGAGAGTGGTGAAGAGAGCCTCCTAAAACATTCTCATAAGTTTTCAGCACGAGTAATTTAAACAATAAGTAGAAATAAATTCGCTTTATTTTGGGTTCGGTATCTAGTCTAACCGGATGCAGCTGAATACCAATATTTTACATGGAGTGACTACCAATCTGACCTCCACAACCAAGTTACTGGGGAAGACGATACCCCTTGGTAAGATTGGCTGTCAAACTTTTGAGCTGACTACTCGTTATACCCATTATTACCTCATAAAGTTTCTAAGTTTTACCCAATTTTATACTTAAAACATTGATGTAGTTGCTAACTGTGCAGTGAAGCGTGAATTAATCTTACGCTCTAAATTGAACGAGAGATCGATCAACGGAAGAGTTTACTTTGAACGAGATTGTAATGTCCTCCACACCGAATTTTGGCCTTGGCGACCAATCCCAGCGGGGAGCGCTTCGGCGCGGGAGATATTATAGTGTAGTAGTGAGTACACATAAGTGTGTGGGCAGGTACAGGTGCACTCTCTCTTCCCTCACTCTTAGAGTCCGATGGGATGGCAATCCCACACGACCGGAGAAAGGTCAGGCGCAGGACCAACGACTTAATAGACATAAAGTGTCAATCAGTAATTTTGATTTTCTAAATGGACAAACAAAACAGCTTGAGCAAACAGAAATAATAAGTAATTAAATTTTTTTGAGGAATTGGTTAGTTCAACAATCGTAAACTGTGTTATAAATCAAAAAGATGTGGTACTTAATGATGATACTAGGTGAATGATGTACCAACATAATCGATGACCAAAGTTATTTAGTTACTTACATTATATAAGCTAACATTAAAAATAATAGTACATATACGTTACCAACATGCAATTTCATAAAAAGAAATGCCTTTGTTTAAATATATTTGTTGAAACTGTTAATTAGTTATTATTTCTGACTTTGAGTTTTCTGTTTTCCTCATTATTTTCACAAAAAAATATTTAATTGTTTCTTTCTACACCATCGTTAAATTATCGTTACATAAAGGAAAATAAGCGCCGTCACTTTTAACTCGTGCCGTGCTGTGGATAGTCTCAGGCGTGAGCTGCTAACTGCAGTAACTAGCAGGTAATGTGTGGAGATTAGTTGTGTCTGCACCAACTTAGACTTAGCCCAGAATGTGCAACGTTGTGATGCTCTAAGACGCACGACGTATTGTTCCCAAACTTGCTAGATGTAACACCGTAGCGCTTATAAGAATAGAATAGAATACTCTTTATTATGTACACCATATAAATTACAGAACTAAAGTATATACATAACATAAGAAGTAACTTATTTTATTAGAACTATGACCCCTCGTGGCTCGGAAAGCACGTTAAGCCGTTGGTCCCGGCTGTCATTCGTGGATCTTTGACAGTCGTTACGGGTAGTCAGAAGCCCGAAAGTCTGACAACCAGTCTTACCAAGGGGTATCGTATTGCCCATTATCGTAAAACCCTGTTTTCTTACATGTAAAATACTGGTATTCAGCTGCATCCGGTTACACTAGAAGCTGACCCCAACATAGTTGGAAAAAGGCTAGGCAGGCAGACACCCAGTAACTGGGTTGTGGAGGTCAGATAGGCAGTCGCTCCGTGTAAAATACTGGTATTCAGCTGCATCCGGTTAGACTGGAAGCCGACCCCAACATAGTTGGGAAAAGGTTAGGCAGATGATGTAGTTGATATATGGAAAATAAATGAAATTATAAATTCTGTGAATAGGATACTGGAATTACTTTTACGCGTCATTAAATTATCTACTTATATGTATAGATTGCCAATGTAATAAATAATAAAGGTTCTTTTTTTTTTGACCTTTGTTCAAAGGCATGCTATTCCATCAACGACTACTTATAATATGATAAGAATAGTTGGTCGCCCTAATTAACTCAAGACAATGTTCATGTTCTTTCTCCAGAATTAGCCTACTGACAGGTTATTGTTATTAGTATTAAATTATTTATTTATCTTACTTCTATGGTCCTATTTTATCATTTGTGACTTCAAGTGACAGCTATGTGAACAGAATCCAGCAATGCATAAATATGTGAGCTGTCACGCCCTTTATGCCTGAAGGGTTTTACTTAGGTAGTATTTTTTAGCGGGAGTACGTTTAGTTTTTATTATATTTGTTGGTATATTGGCGTGGCTAGCTGACATATGGCAAATTTAATTTTTAAAATTAAAAAAATTAAATTTTATGTTCTGTGTCTTGTAATGTTAATTACTTAACTCTAGTATTGTATAAAATCAAGCAAGTATTTTCTAACTGAACAGACAGCTGTGCTGCTGGGGAATTTGTTGTGCCACTTCTTTTTCCCAGCGATAGCACTAGGAAGTGGTGAAGGGCGGGCGTTTTTGGGGGACTGTCTTTTGTAAATTTGACGTTCGAAAAGTGCTGATTCTCAGCCTAATTTAAATAAATGACTTTTGATATTGATTTTGGCCAGTACAGGCCAAATCCACTACTGGGCAAAGGCCTCCTCCAAATCCTTCCGGGAATTATTTTCCCGCGCCACCTCGAAGTTGCCCTCGCGGTACGCGTCCAGGTCATCTCGCCTTTTCTTTCTGGGCCGGCCTCGGCGGCGCCGTCCATCTTTAGGCACCAATAATGTTTAATTTAATGTTTTTGTGTTTGATTTAATTTAGGTGAAGTGAGCTGTCAATCCCTAACATCAGCCGATCGATTCTGTGAAAAACTCACCGTGAAAACTTAAGTGAAGTGAGCTTAGAGTGAGCTGCCAATAGTGTCAATCCCTAGCATTAAACTGGAATGACAGCTCACTCCATGCTCACTTCACCTAAGTTTTCATGGTGAGATGGTTACAGAATCGCACTGCTGGTGGAATGACAGGTCACTTCACCTACGTTTTCACGGTATTTTTTTACGGAGTAGACCAGTAGGTATGGTTTTAATCGGCATCTTCATCTTCAGCCTTTAACATTATAATATATAGGTAAATCGCAATAACAGGGAGCTTATGGCTAAGCAATACCAACTCATGGGTCGATCGATCAGGATCTATGCTTGCCGCGGTTGACCCGTGGATGGGTGACCATCTTTACATACCAACACCGTGCCTCGGAAAGCACGTTAAGCCGTTGGTCCCGGCTGTCAAACTTGGATCTTTGACAGTAGTTACGGGTCGTTAGAAGCCCGGAAGTCTGACAACCAGTCTTTCCAAGGGGTATCGTATTACCCAGTAACTGGTTTATGGAGGTCAGATAGGCAGTCGCTCCATATAAAATACCAGTATTCAGCTGCATCCAGTTAGACTAGAAGCCGATCCCAACATAGTTCGGAAAACGCTAGGCAGATGTTGATGAGGTAAATTGCAATAACAAACACAGACAAAACCTTCCATCTCGTTATACGCATTGTATATTACCTACCTTCATTTTAGTTAGCAACTAACAAATAACAGTTACCTACTTTGGTGCAACGTCGGCACAACTCCTGCATTTAGTTTCAGATCAGTTGTGACGTTGTTACGCTGCCAAACTTCTAGTTTGATAGTCTGTTAAGACAATAGTAGTTTTGAAGCGAATCAGGTAATTATTATTGGTAAGAAATATTTCATTCGAGAAAAAAAAATACAAAACATTACAAGCAGATCCACAATCATAGCTTGTCTCAATAAAAGACAAGTCATCAAAATTTTGGGGTCGGAATCGAAACAGTTTAGTCAACAAAGTATCCATTGTCTTCCGATCTCAAGAGTCAAGTGAAGGACGATCAACTTTTTGAGATAGATTGGAATCTCGGTTAACTTCGGAGACTTAATTGGACTTATAATGTTAAATTGGAGACCGTTTTTGATACATAAATTAAAAAAGAATAGCAGAAAAATTAATTTGGAACATATCGATGATAGTTTTACGAGTCTTTAGATTTCGGCCAGTTAAAATAAACTTAGCTATTATGCTACATATATGAAAAGGATATAGCATAATAGAGATCTCTCGATATATTCTGTAAAAATCTCATCGTGAAAAGTTAGGTGAAGGGAGCTTAGATGTGAGCTGTCTATAGTGTCAATCCCTAGGACCATCCCTGGCCCAGCACTATGATTGCGTAATAGTCTTTCAATCGAAATCCGAATCATTTTGAAGGATTTGCTAATCCTTTGCTCCATATTATGTTCGAAAAATTTGTCTGCTCGACAACTTGCAATGACTGTTGTTGAACAGTCAAAATTAAAGCCATTGCCAATGATAGTGCTCACTTCATGCTCAATTGAACGAAGTTTTCACGGTGAGATTTTTACAGAATATATCGACAAAATTCAGGATAGTATTGAAATTTGTGGTGAAATAAACCAACATCCAAATTGCCAGAAAACTATACCTGTGACCACACACTCGATTTTCCCATAGAGCTACAGTTTATGGGTACTTACTGCTAAACGTAGAAACAAAATAAAAAGCGTATGTACACACAATACTTATATTAATCGTTATAATGAAGAAAGTAATATTAAAAGTTTTCTCATTAAATAAATTGCTTATAGTAAAGAAAATAACTACTCGTACGTGTTATAACTTAATATTGAATATAAAGTTATAAGGTACGGAGCCAAGTTGGCAAGTAACTAGTATTTCACAGGTTAGCATCACAAAGGAAACTCAAAAGAATTTTTGAACGAAGTTTCTTATCGCATCTTTTACAGTTTTAAGGTGAGCAGTAGAGGTCAAGAGGGCCGAGACTAAAGAGTTTGTATTTGTAGGTTCCAACGCAGCAGACGTTACTTGGTACAATTTATTTCATCACCACTGCGAACAAAACGGTGAAGAAAAATATAATGAGGAAATCGGATGTCTTAGAAATAATTTGTAGACATTTAACATCCACCATCTCGCACTGGGCCCCCGTGTTGGATTACGGTCACTCCTTCTCACAGATAGGAGGTTTGTGTCTCAGCAGAGGGAATATTATAGATTGGTTATGCTTATGTCACTGAGGAAAAAATTGAAAAGCTCAGGAAAGAATGTGGTGACGTTTTAGAGAGAAACAAAGATGGCTACTGCTGTAGTATGATGATGATAATTGAAGGACAGAGTTTATAGCAAATTGGCAATTGATCAAATTTGGCCGATGAGACGTAGTCTTAGTACCTACTATATATATTTATGAGCACTACAAGGTAATCTATATATATAAAAATCAATTGCTGTTCGTTTGTCTCGCTAAAAAAACTCGAGAACGGCTGGGCCGATTTAGCTGATTTTGGTTTTGTAATGTTTGTCGTATTCCAGGGAAGGTTTAAACGGTGAGAAAATATGGAAGGAGTTGGGTAGGAGTTGGGTAGGAGTAGTGTAGGAGTAGATCAGGAGTAGGTTAGGAGTACGGTAGGAGTAGTGTAGGAGTAGGGTAGGAGTAGGTTAGGAGTAGGGTAGGAGTAGTGTAGCAGTAGGGTAGGAGTAGGGTAGGAGTAGGGTAGGAGTAGAGTAGGAGTAGGGTAGGAGTAGTGTAGGAGTAGGGTAGGAGTAAGGTAGGAGTAGGTTAGGAGTAGGGTAGAAGTAGGGTAGGAGTAGGGTAGGAGTAGGGTAGGATTAGGGTAGGAGTAGGGTAGGAGTAAGGTAGGAGTAGGGTAGGAGTAGTGTAGGAGTAAGTTAGGAGTAGGGTAGGAGTGGGGTAGGAGCAGGGTAGAAGTAGGGTAGGAGTAGAGTAGGAGTAGGGTAGGGGGTAGGACACCACGCGACCGAAGTAGCGCCGGGCAGCTAGAAATAATTTATATGGCAAAACAACGGGTTGCCGTCAGCTAGTCCTAACTAATATTATAAATTCGAAAGTAAGTTTGTTTGTTTGTTACCTTTTCACGCCTAAACAGCTCATCATGAAATTTTGCATATTATATGTTGGCCCTACCCTATTTCCTTTTTTGTACCCTTGTACAGAAAGGGACATAGGATACCTATCATTCAGAAAAAAAAAATCTGTTCCCGAGGGAAAGAACAATAACTTTCGACGGTCACAATTGCTTTAAGACACTAGATGGAGCTACATGTCTTTCGAATCAAGATTGAATTATATTATCGACCAACAACCTGAATCAATTGTCAAAATCTAATATACGCGAGCGAAACCATTGGGCAAATGTCGCTACAAATACATATAAGGTAAAGACATCAAATATTACGTTATTAGCCCAGAGTTTGGAAGTTGGCGGCCGCCGTGCCTCGGAACGCACGTTAAGAGCGCGCCCAAAGCCAGTAATATTTTAGAATAAAAAAAAAAAAAAAAACGTAGTACCTATGCGCCAAAACTGTTATATCGTAATAAATCCAAAACTAAAAGGAATTACATAAAATGCCTGAGCACAGCTTTTACTCTTGTATAAATATAATTAATTATCAAATTTTTGTCGCAATAGGCATTATTATTGTACAGTCACGAGCACCAATATGTCAACACTTGGCAACTTTCAATTGTGATTTTTTCGTGAAATAACGAATGCAACGTTGAAATACGACTCATTACATAAACCTATGGGTTCGAAAATGCTATGTTCGTAACAAAATAAAATTTCATTAAAAAATAAAGGAGTAAATCGCTTATGAATAAAGCCGAGTGTATACATACTTTTGTGACTGTAACGTACTGTATTGTACCGTATTGAGTACAAAACGGAAAAATATGAGAATTAGAGGTTACTTCGTGATTTTTTTCTATCAAGGAAATGTTATTATTTCATGTTTTTGATCAAAGTGAACCCTCGGAAATATCATGTAGTTATTCATACATTTTTATTTTAAGATTTGGTCCGGAATTTTTCATGTAAAATCAAATATAAGATTGGTAATTTTGCTTTATACGCACTCTTAACCCACGACCGGAGAGAGATCCGCACAGGACCAACGTCCTGTGCGTGATCTCTCTCCGGTCGTGTCGGATTGCCGTGCCATCAGAATCTATATATAATAATAATAATCTATAAAAAAAATGTATATAAGTAGTTTATCAACCATCTTGTTACCATAACACAAGCATTAGGTTGCTTAGCTTGGGACTAGATGGCGCTGTGTGAAATGTCCTGGGATATTATTATATTATTATTATCTGAGATTGAGGGCAGACAGAGTGCACCTGTGTCTGCGCACATACTTGTGTAATATAATAAATACCGCGCAGAAGGCTGGTCTCCGCTGACATTGGTCGCCATCATGGCCTAAATTCGCTCAATAAGTATTTGAGAATGAAACTTTTGTATTTATCTATTTAGTGGCACGAGTACTACGATGTGGAGTCGCATTAAGTATTTAATTTAATGGAGCGGACTGCACCGCTGGATTACGTACGCTTGAGGTGCCCAATGTGGATGCTAACGTATGTGGATTTATGAATGTAGGCTTTTATGACTTTCGGAGAGAACATGGGGGAGTTCAGTCGGTGTTTCTAATGAAGACGTGAAATTAATTTGTATATTATAATCTTGTAATATTTTATTCGTTTGTTTATTCTTGTTGATCATCAATTTGATTAAAGCCCCCACTATGAGTGGTCAGAAAATTGACATCGTTATCGTTCCGTCCGCCATCATGGACAGTCAGTGTGGAACATATGTACATAGTATAAAGAGAGGAAGTACGTTATCTTCATACAAACGCACCGCGCGCGGCTTGTATGTGTGCGCCAAAGTATCTATGCGTCGCCGCACGCACACTTACACAAATCTCGGCGGGTTTCGCAGCGCGCCAGACGGGGCTAACATCGCACGAGGTTAGCGCGTCACGGCTTTTCGGCACCGCTAAATGAATGAAAAATGTGTGATAATCGCAGGAGAACGTATTGCTGTGTGTTTGGGTGTCTTAATAATTTATCGATTCCAGAATTGTCTCTGTTCAAATTACCTATTGAACAGGAAAGGTAAGAAAGTCACTTTTTCTAGCATATCATTTTTACTTGATGATGAGATACCTACCTACTTACTTATTTTTTAGGGTTCCGTAGCCAAATGGCAACGGAACCCTTATGGATTCGTCATGTCTGTCTGTCTGTCTGTCTGTCTGTCTGTCTGTCTGTCTGTCCGTCCGTATGTCACAGCCGCTTTTTTCCGAAACTATAAGAGCTATACTGTTGAAACTTGGTAAGTAGATGTATTCTGTGAACCGCATTAAGATTTTCACACAAAAATAGAAAAAAAACAATAAATTTTGGGGGTCCCCATACTTAGAACTGAAACTCAAAATTTTTTTTTTCATCAAACCCATACGTGTGGGGTATCTATGGATAGGTCTTCAAAAATGATATTGAGGTTTTTAATATCATTTTTTTCTAAACTGAATAGTTTGCGCAAGAGACACTTCCAAAGTGGTAAAATGTGTCCGTCCCCCCCCCCCCTGTAACTTCTAAAATAAGAGAATGATAAAACTAAAAAAAATATATGATGTACATTACCATATAAACTTCCACCGAAAATTGGTTTGAACGAGATCTAGTGAGTAGTTTTTTTTTAATACGTCATAAATCGTAACGTAACGGAACCCTTCATGGGCGAGTCCGACTCGCACTTGGCCGGTTTTTGTTGTATTAGTTTTCTATCAGACAGAGGAAGTAGGTAGGCCTAATTTCCCACTAGAATGTACTAGGTACTTTTGATCTGTCAATTGATTTGCCGCTATTGCTTTGTTTATGTTTAGTCATGCCGATTTCTCAGTACCTATTGTAGGTATAGTAACAAGTAGCTACTTACAGTTATAAAATCGTACTTAAAAAATAAGTAGTTGACTAATTGTGAATCAGATAAATAGAGCAAAGTTCGAATCATAACAGCAGAATAAAAATTTGATTATAGTTTATGAGACAGGCGTTAGTTTTTTTATGTTGTTTTACGATGTTTTTTTTTTATAAATAATACTGCTATGAATCTTGAATAAATTTCTGTGTTTGTTAGGAAAACCATTGTTGAACTTTATTGACTAATAATCACTGAATTAGTTATACAGAGATATGTGTTATCTTTGGCAAGGGCCGGGCTTTAAACTAATGAATTGGTGACAGTACTATCAGTAACCTACCGTTTACTCGTGCTCATCACCGCCCCGCGCCGCCCGTCTGCTGGCCCGTCGCTCTTTCTTTCATCGTGAAAGGTTTCATCATCGTTTAGGTACCCAGACAATACAAGTAAAAAATACAACATCCCGCCCCTTGCCCATTTATTGGCACTGAATTAAAATTTAACAAAAAGTGACAACCCTAAGACAGTAGGCAATTATGTCGCGGATTGTGCCGGAGATAGCCTACTTCCTCTCTTTATACTATGATATGTATGTATAACAAGTGCGTGTCGGGCGACGCGCAGTGTAGGGTTCCGTAGTTTTTATAATAGCCAAGTGCGGGTCGTATTCGCTGGCTGATAGTTGCGTACCTGGCTCTAACTAAAACTGAAAATAAATAACTTTTAAACCAGAACTCATTTAGAGTTCTGGTTTAACATAATCCTCAACTAATTTAATTACTTAGATACAACTAACTATAATTTTATTCGACAGCAACTATTTTTTTTTTATAAAACTTATTTAGGAATGAAACAATAGCGCGATACAACTGACGCTTAGCGCCATCTATCGACATTTCTATGGAGTTGTGACATTTGAATTTCTAACTACAACCGTTTAGTTGGTAGAGGGGAGTACACTTGACTCTAACGAAAATTGGTACTTTAAAGCTTGATAAGTTACGAACGGTTTTTTAATTAAAAAACGGTCTTCCCAAACCCCTAATATTTTTGAAAGACCTATCCAAGGATGTCCCACAATATGGGAAGGACGAAAAAAAAAAAAATTATCGTCTCCACCCCCCCATTTACATGTAGGGGAGGTACCCTAAATAATTTTATTTTACCACTTTTTTGGCGCCATTAACGTGTATACTCATGCCAAATTACAACTTTCTAGTACCAATAGTTTTTGAGCTAAACTGCGGACAGACAGACAGACAGACGGACATGGCGAAACTATAAGGGTTCCTTGTGGACTACGGAACCCTAAAAATATTTGTAGGACACCAAGCAATGTAGCAGGTGTAAATTGTATTGTGGTAAGTAATAAAGTTTGTTACGTTTCGTGTTTTATTCTTAGCCCGAAATTCTATACCGATTAGAATTATTTTTGTAACGACGTCAATTATTTCGTGTTGTCGCATTTGTTACAGCGTGTTTGTTTGCACGATGTTTCAGGTTGTGGAATTTAATTTTGGATTATATTCTTTTTTATGTTTTGCAGTCTGTCTTGTTATTCAATCAAGTATCAAGGACGAAGCTAAAAAGTTTCAACCCCTCAATGAAAGACAACCTCAAAACAGTTTTCGCAATTGACAACGTCAATCAACGTCAACGTCAAATAATGATAGATGGGTGAAATAGTGGGTGAAATGAGAACTAACCAACAGAACATAGAAAATTAGAACATAGCAGAACAACAATAATAATTGTGTAACATAATTATAACTACATAAATACCACGGAATGCAAAGTTCGACGGCTGCGGTAAACCTTGCTGCGTTGCCGTCACCACATGACACTGGCAGAATAGTCGACACGGCTCAGTTGCCAAAGAAGAAAGAAAAAAAAAAAACAATAGCAATCAATATATTTTTTAAACAAAACTTAAGTAAGAAATCAAAATGCAGAACGCCTCAGGGTTGGATTTCAACAAGATCCTTGATCAAACGCTATATACGTATATGCCAGAAAAAATCACACAGCTTGAAGAGGAACATAAAAATGTGAACACTACTGAGAATGGGAATCTGAAACTAGGATTGGTGAACCGACTTCGCCCTGTGGTCGAGTGGATTGCATTAAGTGAAGTCATCGTAGGATCGATCCTGATAATACTTCTCATGTTACTTGCCTGTCATTACGACAAATTGTATGGGACTGAGAATTCTAGCCGTAAGTGTTAATTATAAGTTTCAGTATGTAAAAGTAGCAGTGGGAGCGGCCCCGACCCAACTCGGTTCGCGGGTTCAAACCCAGGCAGGCAGTTTACTTTGTGTAAATAATTTAATTACCACTGCTCTCAAAACGGTGTAGGAAAACATCGTGAATACTGTACTGTTCGTGTGTTACGCAAATTCCCTGCAGGATATTCTCTTTTTTGTGTTAAAACTATAGACCAATGAATCAAACAGAACGTTACATCAGGTTTAAAAGTCGATATATCACGTCATGCTCCCCAGACACCCCATCATCTATTTTGCTGTTTATATTTATTCATACATCAATTGTACGCAATATGTACCGAATTAGTACATACTTAAAAATTAAGTATCTTAACTGGTTAACAGGTAAGTACATGCAACTGAATTATGGCTTGCTGTAGAGTATCTCCCCAGCAACCCCAAGTAATATTTGAGTAAATTTTACGTAGACACTTGCTTATTAGGCAAACAAATGGTTGATAAAAATTGTACTCTTATTTTTACTACGGGATGTGTTACATATGGCTACTTAAAACCTTCATTTTAAATCTCGATTACCATTTTGCTGTTTATAAATTCATATACTTATATTATTAATAATAATAATAACCTTTATTCATGAATATGAGACAACCATACAAAGCAACTTAAAAATAAACCCAGGATATACAATAATCGTTTAAAATTATTTTGACAATAAATTTAGACAGTTGGAGAACTTGAAGTGGCAGATTGTAACAATGGTTTGGTTGTCTTTGGACTGATTCGCCCTATCCCCTCGTACTAGTATAGAACTGTATCACGAGCGGATAGTAGAATAGAATTGTTTGTATGCAATGTGTACTGAATTAGTACATACTTAAAAAAATAAGTAGTTTAATAGGTTAACAAGTACAGGTAACTGAATTATAGCCTAGATTCAATGGATTGAATAGTTTGAAATCGTCAATTTACAATGAACATCCCTAGCGCTCAATGCTCATAATGCTCATTCATTCGCTATAGAAAAGCGGCTTTGCCTTGCGGTGGCATTACAGGAAAAATTACCTGCTGGCAACATTCCTTATTAGCTGCGCCCCACGGGGTTCACCTACGTAAGTCTCGCCTGGGAATATCGAGATAAAAGTATTCTGTGCCTACCCATGTGCCAAATTTCATCTAAACAACTCTTAACGTGAAAGCGTAGCAAACAAAAATACAAAAAATCTTAATCTTTTTTGTTTATAATAATATAGTTTAGATTCTCTTTATAATAAATTAATTTAAATTTTGATCTCGTGGCTAAGAAACAGTCTTATGAAGCGGTATCGTGTTCCAAAATAACGGTTGTAGAGGTCAGAAAATCAGTCGTTCCATGTAAAATACTGGTGGTCACATGCATCCAGTTAAGCTACGGTCTTCAAGAAGTGAGACATGCGGCTGTAATGTTCAAATACAGAGCGTTTCTTGATACCTTCATATTAAATTCTTCCTTTCTTTCAAATGTTGGTGAAAATACCAGATTTTTATGACGGCCGTTATAATAAGACGGAATCAGATAATTGCGAGTAATGGCTTTCATTTTGACAGTTCAACAACATTCATTGCGTTATTTACGTTGTTGAGCAGACAAATTTTTCGAACATATGAAATAATGATTAGCAATATCCGTCAAAATTATTCAGAATGTGATTCAAAGTGTGTTCCGCGATTAGGGTGCAGCTCTTCTAGGAAACCGCACCTTAAGACTGGAAGCTGACCCCAATTGAGTTGGGAAAGGGTAATGTTAAAGTTACATGACTTATTTTCGCCAATTTTATAGTCTATAATGCTTTCAGTAATAAGTTTGATGTCTTTCGGCGGTTCAGCCCTTCTTGTAGTTAGTGGAATGATGTTACTAACATCTTTGAAGTTGAACAAAAAGAAGGTTATGTGGGTAAGTCATTTATTTCATTATGTTTTTAAAATTTTATTAATTTTTTTGATAGTTGGCTAAAAATAAAATTAGAAATTACACATTAAAAATTAATACAATTACGTAACATACTTGCAACGGCAATCCCATTCATTTTGGTGGTTCATCAACATTCTTTAAGTTATTTTTGTGGGGATAGACGAATTTCAAATCTGTTCATACACACGAGCGGCACGCGTCAACGGCAGAGGCAACTTCAGCCGTCAACAGTCATCGGCGACTGCCGTCGACAACGTGCCGCTCGCTCCTAAACACTTAAGAATGATTTCCATCAAACGACTCGCATCACATCGGATCGGAAAGGATACGAACGGATGCGGTGACAACCTATCGCGTCCGGCAAGATGACGACGCATACGATTGGCTCCGTACCGTCGCTTGGGAACGTATCCGTTTCTGCGCCTAGTCAAATAGTTTAATTCTTACCGTGTTGACGTGTTCTAATTTTTGAAAATACGACGACAGGCGGTCGGAGCCGATCGCGCGTCGTAGCACACTTTCGGCTACGATCGTGTGTCGCGGAAGACGCCCGAGGTCAAGCTGCTGAGCGCTTGGTAATATAGACTTTAAATACTGTGTACAAGTTTTAATATAGTTTAATGGTTGTAAAATCCGTTCCGATCCAATGTGATGCGAGCCGTTTGCTGGAAATCATCCTTTACTCGATTGGATTGCAGATAGTATGAAATTAAGCAATCAAAAAGACGGATAGTGATGTTAGTGCAAAGTGCAAGACTTTTCTCAACGTAATCTTTTGTTCTCAGTATTACATACTGATGTCAACTCTTCTTTGGATCTACATGTTTGTGCTGTCCGTCATGAAGATACATTTCGCACTACTGGTTATAGAAAGAGGTAAGACGGTTTGTTTTATTCCAGAACCTTACGATCCTTACGTTTAACCGTCATGTTTCTTGTTTCACAGATAAATTTCTGATCGGACCTCGCTTTCTGAAAACCTGTTATCTTTCATTTTAGGCCAGCAATTACCTAAGCTCCCATGAATTTCTATTTTTAATTTTGATTCAGAGCCTTGATCAGAAGGCCAATTCTCGTAATTAAAAACGTTCAAAATCTTGTCGCAGTCTCATCTCGGCGACAATCAATATCAAAGACTTGTCAAAAATAAAAAAATAAAATTGATGTATTTTTGACAGATTGAGACTGAGATCAGTCTGTGAACGTTCTTAATATTACGAGAATTGTCCCTCTGGTCCTATTATATATCCTGAAAGGATATCTGATGGGAAATACTTAACTGATCCTCTAAAAACTTTGTGCGCTTCTAACGATGCACTCTTTTTTTAATAAGCGAGCCTCTTTTTAACTTTCTGGCCTTTTCTCACAGTTGCTCGCTGTAAACTAAGACATATTTTTGACATTGGCACCGATTTCCTTGTTCACAAACTAAACTAAACTAAATTTAAGCATCTTTTTCTATCTATTTCATTAAGAAAAGGACAGAAGAAAAATATTAGTTTAGTCCTGTCAAATTAAGATACTCCATAGACAGTTCAGACGTGATTAAAAACACGCCGGCATGTCCTAGAACCAAAAAATGCGAAGACATGTGACACCTACCAACCCGCACTGGGCCCGCGAAGTGGATTAAGGCCCACTCGCTCTCACAAAGAGGAGGCCTGTGTCCCAGCAGTGGGACCATTATAGGCTGATTGTGTATGTCGCTGAGATGATATTGCACTTCCATACTTTCTTTCCGCTTCTCTTAGCTAGATCCAGAGATACCAAGGCATCAAGACTAGAACCCAAATAACATACTACGATATCTCAGGAACTCATTCCTCACTCTATTCATCAAGTGTGTGCTAGAGAGTCTAGAGATTTCACGGAACTGACTTCAGGCGCTCGGCGAATCTCTCGAAAATATAGCGTACCTAAAGTTTTGCACCTTGCTCCAGAAATGAACTCTTGAAAACAAACTTTTACTACTTGAGTTCTTATTATTACGTGTTTGTACCTATTTGCTATAAGCCAATCCACGAATTTCAAATTTTCTTTTCTTATTTGCATATTGCAGCCCAGTGTCAGGTTGTATGTTGATTCATTTAAGATTCGCGATCGTAACCTATAGAATGACTATTTCATGAAATCATGACATTTGAGGCCAATTCTAACTCAAGAAATTGTATTGCTGATTTCAATCATGTTTAAATCTGTAAAGTCATATTTGTTACCGTCACGTACGTCTGCCGTACCGTAGTTTCGCTAGCTAATTTAATTTGACCTTGTATTTCTGTATTTGCAGATACATACAAGGTACTTCTACCGGAAAATAGGCACTTTCTTCTCAGTAATGCCTGTGTTGTCGGCGTGGCTACTATGCTGGGATCAGGTAAGCTGATAACCAGCACTGGGGCTCTGTCTCCCATAGGGTCGTAGCATTATGTGGAGCGATGGCCGTATTGCGTGAATGGGCCATTGCTCAACATATTTTTCCCCAAAATGTTCATTTTTTGTGTTCTTTCTCTGCGTCATGAATGCGCGAGGCATTTTTTACCAGTCAACCTTAGGGTGATGCAGAGAGAAAACATGGCAGGTGCAACATACGGGATAAAAAGCTAGCAAATAGCTATAAAATACAAGAATACATGCTAAGACATAGATAGATACATACATACAGGGTCCAATTAAAATAGATGGACAAATTTTACCATAGCGCTCAGTACGTCTAACCAAACAATGACATATCCAAGCAAAAAAAACACTGATTAAAATAATTTCATTTCGACGTAAAATAATTAATACCTGGCACTCTAGAATAAACACATCCATCCATTATGGGTAGGTATGTACTTGCACTTGCGCGCCGCGGCGCGCATGCTCGCATCACAATTTTAAAGACAATGGAGGGATGTGTTTATGCATTGGGTAACCAACATTTATAAGTGTATTTCTGTTAGCTGATTATTTTAATTGTAAGTATCTAATGCGTTTTTCTTATATATTTTTTTACCATTGTCCTTATTTTGGTGGCCTGAATGTTTTCTAAAAGTTTGTCCACCTATTTTAATGCGACCTTATAATTATAAACAAACCTTATTCCAATTTATTTGGGGTCGGCGCAACATGTGTTTTTCTTCCATACTTCTCTATAGCCGCCATTTCGACAGGTTACGGCCTACTGTTAAAAAATATGAAATGGGTGTACCTAACAAATAAAAAGTAGCACCAAAATATATCCAACTGATATTTTATAGCGAAATTCTTTTAAAGGTGCATTAGCTATTTTAATTTCACTAAAATATTAAGGTAGCGACGCCGACCCGGCAAAACCGAAATGTGATTCAGCAAAACGTGCCACTTCCAGTAAGCAACGGTCCGCCGGTTGAGCCTGGGTATGCATTTACATTACCTAAGTACACCCAGCCAAGTCTTCTTATATTTGAATTTTATATTAATACTAGCTGTGGCCCACGGCTTCGGTCGCATGGCGGTCGGAAATAATCCCACGGGAACATACTACCGGGAAGAAAATTTTTCCTATGTGTAACTCTTCCGCCAAATGTCATCCAAATCCGTTCAGCCGTTTTTGCGTGATTGAGTAACAAATATCCAATCTTACAAACTCACATTTACAATATTATTATTACTACATTCTGCTCGCGACATCGTCTTCCCTGGACCCATCCCGTCGCATCGCATCGCCCGCCCGCGTTGTTATTTATTTATTTATTTACCATTTATGTACACAGACATTGAAAAACAGAACAGAAAAAGTAGGTACAGAGGTGATGCTTATTTCATAAGAAATCTTCGTTTCCCCTTAGCGTTTTTTATTTTTGCTTGGCTCCTAGAGGTCCTGCATACTAAATAAACCTATAGCTTATACCTTCCTCAAAAATTGGGCTATCAAATGTAAAAAGATTATTTTTAATCCGACCGTTAGATCCAGAAATTAGCGCGTTCAAACAAACAAACTAGCGCGTTGAAACAAACAAACTTTTCAACGTTATTATTAGTAGAGATATACATTAGTAAGATACAAACTTTCACATTTATAATATTAATAGAACAGTAGGATTATACAGAATATTAATTTTATTAAATCTACCCCTGTTTTTAAGACGGTTATATCATTATGTGTTATGTTTCGGAATTTCCCGAATATGTTTGAGTCTCAATGAGAGACACGAGAGTCTCTTAATAGAATAATATGTAATTTTGTCCGTCTGTCTTTAGTATCGTAGTTCAAAAACGGATGAACTAATTTCAACGCAGTTTTTGAAGTGAAAACTTCTTTAGGCGCACGTTGCGTTCTTTCTGAACAGTAAACGAAACTGAACGCCACGTTCGGGTCGGTAATGCTGAATCGGGCATACCTACTCGGCTCCACTGAATCGCGTCTACTTGACGCTAACTCGTGTATACTCGGCGCTAAATCGCGTATTCTCGGCGCTGAATCGCGTATATTCAGCGCTGAATCGCGTATACTCGGAGCTGAATCACGTATACTGGCTACGGGTCCAAACGTAGGTTTTCAGTTTATGGTCTGGTCATAAGCACCCCCTTTTTGTTTGACCTATTTATTAGTAATGGTTCTTACTTATGTATGTTTCATGAAGGAAACATTATAACCTCTTTTTCTCTTGCTTGTTTCAGTGGTACACTTCATCGGTAATGTGACTGTGTTCACTTACTACAACTTGAAGTACATACAACCGATTCTATTCAGCTGTGGTCCGTGAATTGTGGTCCCATTGTAAATATTATGTAATAAAGATGTTTCCTAGTTCTATGTCATTCTTAAGAGCCCGTTCACACGTACCACAACCACATCACAATCACACCACAACCACACCACCTGGGAGCAACAAGGGTGAAGAAGAGCATTTTAATATTAGGGTAAAGTACCAAGGTTTAATGATACATGAAGCTTTAAAAAAAGACTGTCACACCGGTATGAGTGCTCTATATGGACCAGCGCAGACAGAGCTTGATAATTTTCATTAGTAAATTAATCATAAAACTCAATCACAACTGAAATAGAGTTAAAAATAACGTGCATGAGATGATCCCCTGTGGCGTGTGTTCGAGCTTGATCGCGTATACATATTTTCACTGAAATCATAACAGCATAGAACAAACAATATGCTGCTATATTCTTGTGCCTTTTATTTCTTATTTTGCTATTTGCGTTGACGCTAAAGCAGAATCATCCTATACTTACACACTACTTTGTGTAATAACTGTTTACCAACACCGCAAATCCGGACGTTTCAATAAATAATTTAGTTGTTTCCTCTGTAGGCCACCCTTAGTTTTAATTATGTAAGGTCGCCGCCAGTTGTCCGTTATTAAATGAGTCCCCTGTGCTTACAGCTCTCACGAATAGTTTGTACAGTCTCGAGCATCTGACTGTTTTTTATGTCTATGGTCTCGAGAATAAATACTTTACACCTACACATAAATTTTTTAAGTAATAACTGCCGCACGAGTCGATCGATCAAGTTAAGCTATGCTTGCCGCGGTTGGTCCGTGGAAGAGTGACCAAGACCATCTTCACATACCAAGACCCCTCCGTGCCTCGGAATGCACGTTAAGCCGTTGGTCCCGGCTGTTATTCATGGATATTTCACAGTCTTTACGGGTAGTCAGAAGCTCGAAAGTCTGACAACCAATCTTACCAAGGGGTATCGTATTACCCAGTAACTGGGTTGTGGAGGTCAGATAGGCAGTCGTTCCATGTAAAATACTGGTATTCAGCTGCATCCGGTTAGACTGGAAGCCGACCCCAACATAGTTGGGAAAAGGCTAGGCAGATGATGATGAGTTCATAAAGCTCCATTTTTTTTTTTTTGGGTACGTGGCTCATACAAGATTATCCATTGTCCTTTCGAGAATTGGCCTTCTGGTATTTTGAGATCAAGGCTCGCCTTATTAACAGCCTCTTACTAAGTACTAGGAATTAATATATATCACGGAACCCTCGTTGTAAATGTCGTTTCAGCCTTTCCTTTCTGAATACTTAGCAAGTATGTACATAACAATTCAGATTATTTCGGATTATATAATTAATGTTGGTTTTGTCTGCTTTCCGCAAAGATTTAAATCACTAGATTTGGCCTCATCGTACTTAGTTACACGAAAAACTGTCCATACTGAGAAGAGTGAACTAACAAATTATTAAATAGCGTTTCCATGAGAATCAAGTCAAGTCACTGCGTTAAGCTCCATTTACACGAAGCAAGTGTATTGCCAAATTTAAGATTGGCATACATAAACTGAAGCAACAAATGCCTTATATAGTCTGTTTAGACAGTGCAACTTTTATCCCCTTGTTTTAACAAGGTTTTTCTTTAGGGCAGGTTTAAACCACCGACCCAGTAATTGAATTAAACCTAACTGTTATAGATATGCAGTTTTTTATACAAAAAAATGGCAGTTTAGTTCAGTGCTAAGTTTTCATTTTAGTAATAAGAACTTTGCTAAAATCGAAATAAAGTTCGAAATACAAATACTGGCTCAAAGGTTTAGGCTAGTACCAAAGTTAGAATTCATTTTATGAGAAGACGGTTAGTGTTTGCTTCAAATCGTACCGTGTAAATCAGGCTTTATTGTGTGTCAGAGATGTCAAACCCAATCAGAAACGCGACTATCTTTTGACGCGGTACGGCGAATCTAACGTTTTAAATCTTTGGTTTTGGTCTTGACATTCTAGATCTTGGAAATGCCCATCCTTTTGATATGTTTTGGGATCAAAGACAGACAGAGCCCAGATACCTAAAAATATCATAATATACGACAACAACAATTTCAGAGAACATATTTATATCCTGCGTTTCTATAAAGTTCATCATCATTTGCCTAGCCTTTTCCCAACTATGTTGGAGTCGGCTTTCAGTCTAACCGGATGCAGCTAAATCCTAGTATTTTACATGGAGCGACTGCCTATCTGACCTCCACAACCCAGTTACTGGGTAATACGATACCCCTTGGTAAGACTGGTTGTCAGACTTTCGGGCTCCTGACGACCCGTAACGACTGTCAAAGATCCACGAATGACAGCCGGGACCAACGGCTTAACGTGCTTTCTGAGACACGAAGGGGTCTTAGAATTTGAAGATGGTCACCCATTCACGGACCAACCGCGGCAAGCGTAACTTAACCTGATCGATCGACCCGTGCGGTTGTTATTAGTTCAACAAAGCAAATCAACACGAATAACGAAGGTATAATGTGTTTAGAAATCCACACAGTTAAAACCTTTTTTAACTGTTCTGTGCACCAAAACAAACAAATTCGATTCTATTTTTGGGCCCAGTACCTCTGTATAAGCGAGGTCAGTAACAATGCCAGTTATTCGGAGTACAGTACTGTGGGCCACATCTGCTTCCATTCCTGAAAGGCCGGTCCTCCGCACCGCAATGGCAAACATTTTGATGGCTCGATTACCGTTCTGTGTTTTGAATCTTTCGGGCAGGTATGTTGCTTGATGAATGGTAGGAATAAGGATTGTCAAATCATTTATCATCAACATAATATCATTCATGCCTGTATTCTTCGAAGGGTAAGGCACAGGTAGGCACAGGGTTGCCAACCCTATTATCTATCTATATAATATGTATATTTAATAATAATATAGATAAAAAAAATTCATTATATTTTTTTTATCCGACATCGGTGGTTCACTATTTTTTTATGTTTTTAAATGTTTTTTTTTTACTTAATTTTTATATTTAAAAAAATATTTAAAAATGTAATAAAATAAAATATTAGGTAAATAAATAAACGACATAATAATAAAGCTGAAGAGTTTGTTTGTTTGTATGAACGCGCTAATGACTGAAACTACCAGTCGGATTTGAAAAAGAACGGCAGGCGATGCGATGCGATGGGGTGAGTCGAACATGTTTCAACTATTACAACATATATCTACAATTAACCCCCCTGCTGTTTGAGTTGGAAAGTACCAAAAATCATACATATTATGTTTGCCAACAATATTTTGGACATTCTTATAAAGACGCAAACTGTTATTGATTCGCTAGTTTTAAGTCTTAACCTGTTTTCTCCATGGTAAAAATGGATATTAATTTTTGGGTACGAAATGAATGGTGTCCTTTGCATTCAGAAATAAATATGTTTAATACAACTCTGGCTCTTTCTTTTGCTGAAAAATCTTATATTTTCAAAATAGCATCATTTCTTTATTCTATAGCAGCATTTCAGCTTTTACTGAGCGCATATTTTCAGTGATGAATACAAAATGGCGAGATGTGCGCAAAAAGGCCACTTTTACGCGCGATTGCTACTAAACGTATTTAGCGACGCTAAATAGCCATCTTTGGGTATTTAACTTTGGCAGTTCGTTAAACGTGATTAGTGCCTAAATTTTTGTTGTGCAAGACGCTAATTATAATTAACAGACTAAATGCGTTTACGTCGCTCTTAAACTGTATTTAACGACGATGCGCAAGCCGCCCTTACTCTCTTAAAAGTTAAATAAAGGCATTTTGCAACCATTATTTAGTTTTTAGATTTAAGTAATAATAGTTATGTAGTAGTTAGACATTTAAAAAAAGTCCTGTTAATAAAGACTAAAAGTATCAAAATTCATGTTTTTTTTTTTTAATTTATTTTTTTTAGACAATTAATAATAATAATATCCTTGGACATTTCACACAGCGCCATCTAGTCCCAAGCTAAGCAACCTAATGCTTGTGTTATGGTAACAAGATGGTTGATAAACTACTTATATACATTTTTTTTTTTTTTTTGTAAATACATACATATTATAGATAGAAAAACACCCAGACTCGGAACAAATACATGTAGGTCATACAAATATTTGTTCCGTGCGGGAATCGAACCCGCGACACGCAGCGCAGCAGTCAATCGCTTAACCACTGCGCCAACCGTGCCGTCATTACTTCGATAATATTATATTTGGTAACTCTAGGGCAGAGGTGCACCTACAATCCCTGCATATAATTACACCCACATTTTGTCAGTTATGTATTCGTCCCATATAACAGGGGGCGAACCCATTGCCATCAACCGGCACAAATTCAGACTCCGGGCTGCTGCATTTATTTAAATCAGGCTATTAAAAACACACACAATTAACAAGAAAATATAATTATTTCTACTTAATTGCCCCTTCTAAAAGGGTTGTGCCATTTTTAGGGTTTCGTACCCAAAGGGTGAAAACGTCTCCCGTTACTTAGCAAACGAAAATCTGTTTGTCTGTCTGACCTACCGTCCGTCTATCTGTCCGTTCGTCTGTCTGTCACAGGGGTGTATCTTTTTAACCGTAGGTCTGTTAATAACAGAACTAAGTTGTAAGTATACATTCCAAATAGGTTAGTTTTTGTTTAAGGTTAAAAAAACTTTAATAAGCTAATTATAAGAATAATTCAAGTAAGCAAACAATTTCTATTAACAATAATAATAAATATTTTGTTAATTTTTAAATTAAATGTCTTTAATTAAAAAAAAACTCAGAAATATCCATTTTAGAGCAAATCAAACGATACAAAATCCATAATTATACGATTATTATAAACATAGCAATCTCCAAATTTGGAGATTGCTATGTTTAACCGTGTTTATCCATAAACCAGTCCAGTCCAATTGGATGCAGCTGAATACCAGTATTTTACATGGAGCAACTGCCTATCTGACCTTCACAACCCAGTTATTCGGTAATAACAAATCCTTTGGTAAGACTGGTTGTCAGACTTTTGGGCTTCTAACTACCAAAGATCCACGAATGACAGCCGGGAACAACCGCTGAACGTGCTTTCCGCGGCACGGAGGGGTCTCCGTAAGTAAAGATGGTCACCCATCCACAAAGCAACCGCGGCAAACGTAGCTTAACCTGATCGATCGAGCTGTGTGGCTGCTATTATGTAGCCACGGGCAACTGAACAGCAAAACATACAGTACAAAAATATGTGTATCTTTAGAGATACAGGTTTTTGTCGTTTTTTTAATGTACTTATGTATATTTCATTTTATTTCATGCTTTGATTGTTGTTTTTTGTTTGTGTCGAATCATATGTTGCAATGGTTTATTTTATTTCTTGTTTTGATTGTTGTTTTATTTATTTATGTATAATTGCATGCTGCACTGGTTAACGTCATCACGTCAGCGCCGGCTGCCGCTGAAAACCAGCGCTGGGGCTCTGTCTCGTATAGGGTCTTAGCATTATGCTGAGCGATGGCCGTTTTGCGTGAATGTGACGCATGTTTACCCCTAACTTGTTATTTTTTGTGTGTTTATGTCCTTTTTTTTATGCGTCATGTTTGCCGCAAATAAATGCTTCTTCTTTCTTTCTTCTTTTTAAGTGGAGATTCTCACCTTTGCTTCTATACCCCTCTTATCATACATCACACACGAGCTTATCTTCATTATAATCACATCATAACATACAAATTCGTCACTGATGAGCATTTGTTCGGGTTCAGAGCTCGTCAGCAGTGACTAACGTTGTAAATATAACGTAAGTTGTGCACGTCTTAGCATAACATATGTTAAGGGGAAGTATAGTCCGACATATTTTATTTTCTCATGCTAAAGTTGCGCGGTTATTCCTTATTTATTTTTTCTTTAACTATAAACGGTTTAAAACCAATTACAGGAATTAAAGACACAATTTGTACATATAAAAAATTAAATATAAAATCATCAAGTAAAAAGTTAACAACATTTTAAAATCTTCGTCTATCCGTCTGCAAACAGATCGTTTGTTGAATAAGAGTTCAAGATATCATTAAGTGTGGCCAGAGTACGTGGTACTTGGGGACTTAGCAGGCGCAACTGAGAGTAAAAAAAAAATAAAGAAAAAAAAAACCCGTATAAATTCCGCTTAAGTATACAACTAGGCCTAAAGTGGAGATTTTTTGGGGTGCATAAACGGAAAAACCCCAGTACCCAAGTTGCGCAACGCTCCTGTAAACGGCATACTGTTGCTTAATAGTTAACTAGCAACCCGCCCCTGCTTCGTACAGTTTGTAAGACTTGACAAAACATCGAGACTTCACTGCCATATCTCAGTTTGATATTAATGTAGGTATTAGGTATACACATAAATCATCTGGGATAAATTCTCTAAATGATAGCGAAAGCCGCATCAGAATCCGTTGTATGTGTAGTTTAGAAGAATAACGCGGTCACACGAAAACCAACTTTAATTTGTAATATATATATTAGGTGTAGATGAAATACTTTTAATAACATGGTTCTAGCCCTAGGGATAGTAAAAGGAGTTGTCCTCAATGCCTAATTAAAGTATCTATGGAGTTTCTGGCCGGCTCTTCTGCTTAAGAAACGATCAATTCGGAACAGTGCACCTAACTCCTGAGTCCTGACGTTGTATAAGTGCCCATGTAAGTTTAAGTGAAATAAATTTGTGAAGGCCTCCCACAAGTTAGACCGATGACCTGGTGAAGGCCACAAGAATCCGCTAGATGCAGGAAGCACAGAACCGGTCCAAGTGTCGGTGCTTGCGGAAGGCCTATATCCAGCAGCGGATGTCTTTCGGCTTAATTTGTGTAGTCATGTAGTTAGTTAGTCATTTAATTTGGTACCTAGTGTAAATACGAGTAGTTAGTTGTGTTAAATATTGTAACAGTTATGTAAAACAAATAAAAAAAAATCACGTTTAAAAAAGTAATTAGGTACCAGTAATTAATTCAAAATCTCACCAAAGCACACGCACCTATGTTCACAGACTTTTATTCCTCCACTCTTTCGCTTCTTTGCTCAAGTCCCGGAAAGGCGCTGCCCTTAAGAGTCCCGTTAAGCAAAGTCTGCGGCACGTCTCAACCGCTTGTTCTACGTCTACATAAACGAATTGGAGTAATTTACTGTGCTGGTATTTGTACGGGCCCCTACTAGTGACATTATTGTATTAAAATAGAGGGAATAGTGATGTAATGGAGGAAAATATTGAAGAATAAGAACTTTTTACCATTTTGTGATTTTTAGATGATGCATCTATGTATTTGACGTTTGAAAGTGAATAGACAGCCTGCACCCTAATTGCGTAACACACAATCAATCGGAACCAGAATCATTTTGAAGCAAAGTGCTAATCCATTGCTTCATAAGTTCGAAAAATTTGTCAGCTCAACACGTAAATAACGCAATGAATGTTGTTGAACTGTCAAAATGAAACCGATTCCGATTGATCGTGTGTTACGCAATTAGAGTGCAGATCAGTCTCCAGTTCAGTCTGGACCTGCGGGGTCATTACGTAACATACAGTAGCTATGGCTTTCATTTCGACAGTTCAACAACATTCATTGCGTTATTTACGTTGTTAAGTAGACTAATTTTTCGAACTTATGAAGCAATGGATTAGCAGTTTACTTCAAATCCATTCAGATTTTGATTGAAAGTGTGTTACGCAATGAGGGTGCTGGACAGTGAGTAAGTTAGAAGTTGGTTAGTATTAAATATTAATCAGTCAACCACAGAAAACCTCAAACGGCGCGAAAATAACCCTTAATCTTATTGGGAGTTATATGTTTGGGATTGAACCACCATGCATGGCTGAGTACTTATCGAATTTGACGAAACATTGCCAAGCGGTTAGTCGACTCCTTAAGTGACCAGAGGGATGGCCTATTTTTAGGTCAAAGAATCAACATTGCCATAGGCAAAATCAACAATTGGTAGGTACGGCTGATTTTCTTTGAGGAAGCCAAGCCTTGCAGTAAAATAACCATCAAAGTGATTTCAGTAGATTATGACATCGTCGTGGACATACCCACAAATATACATCATCATCAGACAACCCCAACATAAGTATTATTAATTACTTACTGAGGCTGTCTCAATCACATCTGCAAATGTAACTGTTAGAGACCCAATAAACAATTTTTTATTTTTTTATTTTTTTATCATACACATATGGGCCGAATACAGGACTTACATCTTACTAATCCTATCATATCCTACTAATATTATAAACGTGAAAGTTTGTATGGATGGATGGATGGATGTATGTTTGTTACTCTTTCACGCAAAAACTACTGAATCGATTTGGATGAAATTTGGCACACAGATGGTTTATAACCAGGATTAACATACAGGATACTTTTTATCCCGATATTGCCACGGGATTGAAACTTATGCGGGTGAAACCGCGGAGCGCAGCTAGTATTATAAACGTGAAAGTTTGTGTGGATGGATGGATAGATACATGGATGGATGAATGTTTGTTACTCTTTCACGCAAAAACTACGGAATAGATTTGGATGAAATGTGGCATACAGATAGTTTATAGCCAGGATTAACACATAGGATACTGTTTATTCCGATATTCCCACTGGATCGAAACTTATGTGGGTGAAACCACGGGGCGCAGCTAGTACATACATAAACTCATCTTCTTCCCTTAGGGGTAGGCAGAAACTACAGAAGCCACTTGCTATGATCATTACATACTCCTTTTACATAACCTTCCCCCCTTTCCCTCTTTCCCCTTTCTCTCCTCCATTTCCTTTTGCTCCTTTTACAGAACTTCATTTTTAAAATAATAATTGTTTTTGTTTTTTATTGCAAAATTGGCCAACTTTTGACCTCGATCTCGCCTGGTGGAAAGCGATGGATGAGATCTATTATAGAACGAGCAGACGATGCCTATTCACTCTCGCTTTGAAGGCTGACGAGTTAATAATACACTTTCATCGGAAAAAAACTCACTTCGAAATCATTTTCTAACTACCGACTCTTGATACTACCCACCTTTTGAAAGGCAAGCTATGAATGGCGCGGAATGAAAGCTTGCGCACACGGAGGCGAGCGAGAGTGAGACTATCATTACGGAACTAGAATTGACATACTGTGCACACTGGTTTAGACGAAGCATAGAGCTAAACGAAAATAGAGACGGCGGGTTTTCTTTTTTTTTCATTATTTATTTTTATTGGTTATGTCTCATCATCATCTGCCTAGCCTTTTCTCAACTATGCTGGGTTCGGCTTCCAGTCTTACCGGATGCAGCTGAATACCAGTATTTCCATGTAAGTGACTGCCTAACTGACCTCTACAACCCAGTAACTGGGTAATACGATGATACCCCTTGGTAAAACTGGCTGTCAAGAGTTTTGGGCTTCTGACGCCGGGACCAGCAGCTTAACGTGCTTTCCGAGGCACGGAGGGGTCTTACTATGTAAAGATGGTCACTCATCCACAGACAAACCGCGGCAAGCGTACTCGTAGCTTAACCAGGGGGGCAATTCTCGTTATTTTAAGAACGTTCACAGTCTGATCTCAGTCTCAATCTGTCAAACATACCTCTACTTTCCCTACATTTTGACAAGTTTTTGATATTTGTTTGTCGCTGAGATGAGACTGCGACTAGATTTTGAACGTTTTAAATTACGAGAATTGGCCTTCTGATCGATCGACCCGTGCGGCTGTTATTACTTAGCCACAAGCCCCTATTCGATATGTCAGAACAACGTGATAGCAGGATGCGCACGTTACCACTACAGGCTGCTCAGTCTTAACTTTATAGTTGTACAAGGATCTTTTGTGCGTGGGCAAATAACGCTGTCATCTTGATTTTTCAATACAATTTCACAAATCCTCTTTACAAACGGTGCCAGAGGCTGAACATGATGTCAATGGTCAAATTAATAATATACATATGGTCACCCATCCACGGACAGGGTTATCTGGCAAGCAAGTTCTCCGAAATACCAATTTAGCTATCATTTTATAGAGGTACTCGCGACCTGTCCCGGCTTCGCACGGTTGTAAATTTAAATCTCGACAAAAGCGCCACTTATTGGGTGCAAAACTATCCTATCTTTAAACCTGGAACCAATCATATACATTCACAAAACTTCATTGAAATCGGTTGGGTGGTTTCCGAGATTAGCGTGTACAAACATAACACGTGATTTTTATATTATTAAGATGATGAGCAGGGAGTAAAGTTCACTCAAACTCCATAGAAGAGGAAGGATCCTCCGCTCAGACGGGCGTAGTGTCTTGTGGGCCATTGCCCGACGATTGATGTCGGAACGTCGCGCCAGGCCTCCGTCACGCGCGCGCTATAATTAACTACCGCCCGGCCGAGCGGTCTCGGGCCGTATGCGGACCAAATTCAATGCGGTTTTCGCAAGCGAAGCGCACGCACGTTGTTCAATTTTCAACTGTACGCTTGAGTATTTAGGCACATTTTAGCATGCAGCGGTTGCTGACGCGACGGAGTAGGCTATTATAGCAGTAGGTATTGGAAATTTTCTACTGAGTGAAGTATCTGTTACGTAGTAACTATTTAGTAATCTGTGGTCGCGCGTCGAACTTTGCTTGTTCGATGCAGGATTTTGCGTTACGTCAGTGTGGTGATTAGTTCGCACGAGGCGTACTAGAGGTCGCCACAATGTTATTCCCACTCCCTAAAAACTTTATTCATTAGCGTATTTTGTTTCTTCTAAACGTTTCTAACGCTACATCACCAGTCATAGGTATGTTTGCAAAGCAAGCGGCTCGTTATTGGATTACGCGCAGCCCTAACGCTGAGAGTCACATTATTCTTACAACTGAATATAACGACTAATAGCGTAGCTGCGTATGTGTGGGACCAGGAGTATAAAATGTAATAGTGTACTTAACACTTACGTTGATTGGGAGTAGATTAATGTAGAAAATACATACATACCTCATGGGTTTAGTGGTACGTAATGTCTGCACTCAAGTACGTAGTATAAATGATAAACCAAAATTTCAGCTGTAGCGATTGTGAACACTTGTGACCAGTGAGGCTTGATTAAATATCAAGGTCATAATCGAGCATCATGTGTTGGTCGTTAGTAGGTGCCAGTTTTTAATCAGTCTGTAACGTTCCCACTGCTGGGACACAGGCCTCCTCTCGGTGAGAGGGAGTGGGCCGTAACCCGTCACGCGGGCCTGCACCCTAATTGCGTAACACACAATCAATCGGAATCGGTTTCATTTTGACAGTTCAACAACATTCATTGCGTTATTTACGTGTTGAGCAGACAAATTTTTCGAACTTATGAATGCAATTGATTAGCAATTTGCTTCAAAATGATTCAGATCACGATTGATTGTGTGTTACGCAATTAGGGTGATGATTAGTAAATCAAAAATTTACTAATTAGCACCCTAATTGCGTAACACACAATCAATCGTAGTTCTCGGCCATACAACAGGCGACGGTTGCGATCGATAAAATCGAGCAAATCTGTAAGAAGCCGACTGATATTTTTGATCGTCAGAAAACAGCATGTTGTGCGACAAAAATGATCGTCAAAATCGCATTGCAGGCAGTAAACTAATAGATTTTTCTTCAATTAATAATTTAGCATAATGAATACTTTCATAATTATATTATAGGTACATAATTAGCGAAACTTTATGTTTTTTGGGGTTCCGTACCTCAGAAGGAAAAACGGAACCCTTATAAGGTCACTTCGTTGTCCGTATGTCTGTCCGTCCGTCTGTCAAGACCTTTTTTCTCAGGAAAGCGTAGAGTTATCAAGTTGAAATTAATATCAAATACTCAGGGCTGCAATCACTTGAAGCAGTGAAAAAAGATCTAAGTAAACGCAAAAAAAAAATACGGGCGTTTATGTTCCGTTTATCCCGTATATTTTGACAGTCGCAAGGGAATCAAAACTTATAGGGTACTTTCCGTTGACCTAAAATCATGAAATTTAGCAAGAAGCAATGTCATGTAACACAAGTAAAGGAAAAAATCTGCAAACCGTAAATTTGTAGTTACATACCTACAAATTTGTACGGAACCCCCGGCGCTCGAGTCTGACTCGCACATGACCGGTTTAAAAAAAAAATATTATTTCATAATTAGAATTGACCTGCACCTTGGATGACCTAAAGAATGCCACTAATGCCGCAATCAACGTGACCAATTAATGGACTCAAACTATTTAATACAAATTAAAAAAACAACGAGAAAGAGTAGGTGTACCATCGACACGAAAAGAAGAAGATAATTAGACTTATGAGTATATGTTCTTTATTTTATACTAGCTGCGCCCCGCGGTTTCACCCACCTAGGTTTGATCCCGTAGGAATATCGGGATAAAAGTATCCTATTTGTTAATCCTGGTTATATACCACCTGTGTGCCAAATTTCATTCAAATTCGTTTAGTAGTTTTTGCGTGAAAGAGTAACAAAATCCATCTATCCATTCAAACTTTCACATTTATAATATTAGTAAGATTTTAAATATGCACTTTTTCACGTGACGTAGGTAATGACGTCACCCGCCAAGTTCATTACAATTTGATAACGATTGAATATATTATATAATTAATTAGACTTAGTTTTATTCTATTAGAATAAAACTAATGGACGAAGTCTAATTAATTGAAACGATTACCTACTTAGAAAGGTATAACAGACGTTTCATTTAAAGAAGCTAGACAAAATTCTTACCTACTAAAATTCAGCTGCATCTGGTTAAAAAGGAGAGTCGACTCTAAAATAGTTGGGAGAAAAAACTAGGTAGATGACGATGATGGTTGCCAAGCACAAGCAAGCGATCGATTTGCGGGGTAACTGCGTAACGCACTAACAGCAGCAATGAATTTTGACTGTTCAACAGCATTCATTGCGTTATTTAAGTTGTTGAGCAGACACATTTTTCGAAAATATGAAGCAATGGACCTTCCAAAATGATTCAGATTGAGATTGATAGTATATTACGCAATTAGGGAGCTGATGGTTTGATGGTCAACGACGCATATGAATATCTGCAACTAGCTTCAGCCGCGTGACATGTCTTGTTTTATTATAAAATAATTATATCCTATACTCGTAACTCTTGGCAATACTGTAGTAACTTCCTATTAGTGAAAAAAAAATCTGAATTGAATCAGTAGTTCCAAAGATTAGCCCCTACATACAATATCACAAATTTTATCAATAATAATATTCACTCATTCTCCCGTACTTATCCCAATTTATTTGTAGTCCGCGCAAAATCTCTTCAACTATAGTCACTCCCTTTCTAGCCATCATTATTATCATCTTTCATACAAAGTAAACTGTAGCGGTATCTACAACGCCACATGCGAACTACGCATCATACTGACGTCACGCAAAATCCTGCATCGCGCAAGCAGAGTTTACCACTCAATTAGCATATATACAACAGCCCAACATGATTGACCGGGCAGTTGCCCGCCAGACACAACACCTGTCTGGTCGGAGGATCCTCCTTTTTTATGGAGGATGACTGAACTTTACATCCTCATCCTCATACCTCCATAAAACCAATATATTATAATAGAACAATTTATAACCACGATTAACCTTCGGCATACAAGGTGGAAAAAAATCCTCACCTATACTACGTGGGGTTAAATTAACCCCACAAGAGATTGTCTCTACTTTATGTATGCACCAAGTGCAATAAGTTTGAATGACTTTTTTATATAAGTACATCACTAAGTTAATGAATAAAATAAAAAATGTATCAAATTAAATATTTATTATAAAAAAAACTTAAAAATCACATAAACTTTCCGTGAATTTAACAAAATGTTCTTAAGTCAAAATAAAAAATCAACAAAAATATTTCTTAAAATTAACACAATTATTTTACTTATTATATAAAACTAGATATATTTGGCTTTATAAAAATATTCACAATTAGCACTTTATGGCTATATAAGCGAGATCATTCGTTATCTAAATCAGTACAATTTTGACACATCAAATTCGCATGTTCCTTACATATCGCGGCATTACATTTGAAACAGCCGTTCAGAGTCTTCCTATCTTTATTTCTTGGACAGAAAGAACATCTCTGAGACCTTCTTGGTTGCTTTTGTGGTGGTCCTGGAACTTCCTCATGCAACATTTCATGCACGCGGCTTCTTATATCTCGTGGTATATGTGGATTATTTTTCTTTTCCCAATGTAGTCTTCGAGCAAAGAGAGTCCCAATTTCTTGATGAATTTCTTCCTAAGATTAGTTTTCTTCCTTTCAATGCTGTTATTCAACATATGCACAATAAAAGCATTTATACCAGCATGGTTCAACATGGAAAAAAATACGGTAAGAGGCCAGCATTTGCAGTTGCGGGTAACATCGTATGTTCTTGCAAGTTTATCGACAACATCAACTCCGCTCTTTGTCGAGTTGTAAAACGTTATAATAGACGGCTTTCTTTGGTCTCCGCTTTCTGGATCCACCTCATCATCATGATGTAATGAGGACATCATGTGTACACATTTTCGTGGCTTTGGTAAAAATAAAAAAGTATTAAAAAAACACTAATTGTAGGTGTAAATAACGAAAAAACACAGAAGTAGGCACAAACTTTTTTTACGACGTCCCATACAACGTGGGGTTAAAAACGCCCGGGAACCACTTTGCGCGCGTGCACATACGACGCCGGCGCGCACAGTGCTGATCCAACGCTGTGATTCGACGCGGCAATATTTAAACTCCAGCTACTGTAAAAATCAAGTTATTTGGTTGCGTTTAAATATATAATCAACGCAATTTAAAAGTGTTGGGGTTAAAATAACCCCACCTCGTATGCCGAAGGTTAACAGTTACATACGTCCAAAACTTGAAAAAAAAACTGTTACCTAATTTCTGCAAGAACCTACTCCGCTACTAGGATTAATCACAGCAACCCCAAAGAAAGAAAGAAATAGATTTCTTCGAAAGACAGAAATAGAACGGGTGACAATTACAATTTGTAGCGGACTGGTACAGTAAATGGGTGTCTGTGAGAAACTGTATTAGTTCAATAGTTGGTGCCGACTCCACGGCTGCTAATATTTTACGTCTTTACCAAGAGCTACGGGAATTGGTGGAGTGGGTAGTTCTATTTATGTAGAGCAAATTATTATTTATAAAATGTTTGGAACAACCCACGAGCGTTTTTTTGCATAGTTCTTTGTGTGCAGCTTTTTGTTTTTATTATTATGATTTTTTTAATTTATTAAAAATAAAAAGGTTAATGGTTATAAAAGTCTCGTTATACACGTCATCGCATCGCAATTAGAAGTATTTTTGATAGATTGAGACTGAGAACTGTGAACGTTCTTTCACTGAGCCGGATACCGGCTGGGAGGCACGTAAGAAATACGACCGGGCCACGGATTTAATTTGTACGACGTAGTGACGCACCGGTGTCCTTTTACGCATCCGTAAGTCGGACCGGAATTCGAGAATCGATTTAAGGTATTCATCATCAGCCTTTTTTAACCCACTGCATTGTGTCTACTCTCGTCAAAATCCAGAAAAAGGATATTAAGTGCGCGCCAACGCACGATTTACATACAATCGCCACGCACGACCACGCTACGCACGAATACGTGGCTGTTAAACAAATTAACTGGTATTAACTCGTACGTAAAATGTTCCCTCGCAAGCAGAGTTCACCGAGCAAGTAGCATATATGCAACGGCCCGACATGAATCATTGGGAAGTTACCCGCCAGACACAACACCCGTCTGGTCGGAGGATCCTCCCTTTTCTATGGAGGAAGAGTGAACTTTACACCCTGTTCCTCATATCTCCGTATTAATATTAATAAATTTAAATAAAAAACAGTTGTTATCCATCCCAGCGTTTGATTTTTAACCGACTTCTAAAAAAGGAGGAGGTTCTCAATTCGGATGTTTGTATTTCTTTTTTTTATGTTTGTCCGCGCATAACTCCCGTCGTTTGCCAACAATTTGAAAAATTCTTTTTTTGTTGGAAATGGATGTAAGAACGGGTCCCGCGGTACTAAGGAGCTACTTCTCATTGATATGGCCATTAGCTAACAGACCTGATGACGTGTATGGTGCAATGGAGGACGGTCCTTCGCTATCTAGGATGTCGAAATATCCAGAGGAATAGCGAGCCGATAAGGATCGAGCGAGGCATATTCCAGGGCGACAGTTTGAATCCGCTTTGGTTCTGCTTAGCCTTGAATCCTCTAAGCACGCTGCTGGAAGATTCAGGTCTAGGCTATCGGCTGAGGATAGGTGGTCAGGTTATATCTCACCTCTTCTACATGGATGACCTGAAACTATTTACAACTAGTACAACTACTTCCCAAATGGTCCCATTGAAATTTCGACAAAATCTGATGATGAGTTTCGGAGACAGGCAACGGAACTCTTCAATAAATGCCAGCAAATCAACGGCTATTGCTGCTATCGCTTATGTATGTATTGTTTACGCAATCACATAACATAACGTCACGCCTGTATCCTCTAAAGGGGTACGCAGATGTGTTCAGTATACCACGGTACACCCTCATTTCTGTCAAAGTTGTTATTGGGGTACCTCTAATCTTGTAAGTATATACGAATTTGTGTGGGGTAGGTAGGTAGGTACAACTAAAAAGTTAAATAAAAACTTTTTTACAAAAAAAAAAAACAACCGACTTCCAAAAAAAAAAACACTACGAAGCGAAAAATAACTTTAAAAAACGAAAATGCGGAACCAGCGACACCGACTTCCGAAATTAAAGTTATTTTTCTCTTTGTAGTGTTTTTTTTGGAAGTCGGTTGTTTTTTTTTCTACACTAATATCAATTTAGTTACATTCCCCTTTCGTAGTTCCACGTGCCGTCTGCTCATTACTCCGTGGAAGACGTTAGGTTCTGTTCGACGGTGGCGCCCCCAAGCGGCGTTCGACTTTTTCCGATTATTCAATTACACCCGTCGCCCCTCGGATACTAATTAATGGTTTTCTAATTAATGTTTACTTTAATTGAAATTGGTTTTTTCTTAATCGCTGATGCTGTGTAACGGAAAATGCTCGGTCATTTTTTAGTATGTTACGAAATCTATCTCTATCTATCCTACTAATATATAAATGCGAAAGTTTATATGGATGGATGGATGTTTGTTACTCTTTCACGCAAAAACTACTGAACGGATTTAGATGAAATTTGGCACACAGATAGTTTATAGCCAGGATTAACACATAGGATACTTTTTATCCCGATATTCCCACGGGATCGAAACTTATGCCGGTGAAACCGCGAGGCGCAGCTAGTACTAATAATAAAGCTGAAGAGTTTGTTTATGTTATTGTTTGTTTGGACACGCTAATCACTGGAATAGCCGGTCAGATTTCAAAAATCTTTTTGAACTTTATAGACCAATTCTTGTGGAAGGCTATAAGCTATATACATATTAATATCATGCTAGAACCTTTAGGAGCCGAGCACAACGAAAAGAAGTCGGAAAGAACGCGAAGCGAAAACGTTACTTCGTTTTCACTTATAGTTTGACCAAAACCGCTGTACCGCGCCTTCGGTTTGTGCGCGGCGAGACGGGGGGGCAGTGCAGGCCGCTCATTCGTCTTCGCTCACGGCGTCCCGCCCCCCGCCTCGCCTCGCATTCCTCCCGCCTCACCGCGCATTCCTAAGGCGCGGTACAGCAGTTTCGGTCAAACTATAGCGTTCTTTCTGACTGCGAAGTGCGGGCTGGTGATGCGATGCGACGCGCGACGAGGTGGGTCGACGGAACGAGATATTTTACGCGAACACAATCGCAGGCAGAAACTAGTAAAATATACTGTTTACCTAAATTAAGGATTTGTTTCAAAGGGTCATGGTTGTAAGAACAATGCTTTTTTTGACCTTACAACTTTCGTGTTCCTCAACAGCATATTACAAAGTCACTTTAAGACGTATGAACGACTTATCCGTTGTCTTTTACTCATCTTGTTTTATTCGAGGAATAATTTTGAAATTTGGACAGTTATTTCATACAAAAACTGTCAAACGTCAATTTTATTCCTCGAATAAAAGTTGTCTGGCGATGGAAAAATTAGCCCTAAAGTCTATAAAATTACGTAGGTAGAGATAAGTCAAGATAAGTCTGCGCGCGACGTTTGATATTCAAGATTATATCCCTGCCAACACTTTTAGTCACTTTCGGTATAATGATGGTGATTATTTTACTATAGAAAACAAGGAACACAGCACATTCGCTTGTTACCTGGCATAAACAAGATAGCTGCAAACGATTATTTACCGGTACAGAACCTGTACTTTTGGTACCAGTTCAGAACCTGTACTTTTGGTACCAGTTCAGAACCTGTACTTTTGGTACCAGTTCAGAACCTGTACTTTTGGTATCGGTTCCATGCCCTGGTTCTTACACACATTATCTAATTGATAAAGCGAAAACGTTCAACAAATTCAATGAGTAAATTTTAAGGCAGGCAGTTTCTTTTGTATGTACCTAGATAATTTAAATAAAATATAGCACACACAATATTACTGTTCTGACGTCAACATGTTTTGTTTAAAACTAGAGGAATAAATTAAATGTCGGCACGTGAAAATAGGTAAGGAAGTAATACAAGTAGCCAAATTAAGTTAGGTATTGCATTGACCTCTTAGCGTTGAAGGTCCAATAGGCCATGCGATAGGTGCCTACTGTAAAGGTTGTCTGAAAAGGTCGACCAGCAGGTCAAAAAAAAAACTTGAGAGGTGTCAAGGGACACCCGGGTGGAACGAAGTTCCTTTCGATTAATTAGTGAAGGAATTGTAATATTTTTATTTTTTTTTAAGTTATAAATTATTTATTATGTAGGTACAAAAAACCTGTATACACTCAAAAAAAATAATCGTCGCGACACCACACTGTTCAATGCGAAATAGAAAGACGAAACGAAAATAACTGGCTTGCTTTCTATGAGAGAGAGAGAGACAGACAGAGAAACACGCGCACACAGCACGGCTTACAATTATAGCAAAAAGTGTCGTTCCAACTTCCGTCTAGCCCCCTTTCGCAACGCGCGATAAGGAACTTCGTTCCAAAAAATAGCTTGAATTCAAGTTGTCCTAACTAACATCTTTTCAAAGAATTCATCTGCCTGCAAAATCTAGTCGCAATCTCATCTCAACGACACATTACCCGGGCCTATCCTTTTCCCAACCATGTGGGGTCGGCTTCCAGTCTAACCAGATGCAGCTGAATACCAATATTTTACATGGAGCGACTGCCTATCTAGCCTCCACAACCCAGTTACTGGGTAATACGGTACCCCTTGGTAAGGCTGGTGGTCAGACTTTCGAGCCGGACCCGTAACGACTCTCAAAGATCCACTAATGACAACCGGGACCAACGGCTTAACGTGTTTTCCGAGGCACGGAGGGGTTTTAGTATGTAAAGATGGTTACCCATCCACGGACCGCGGCAAGCGTAGCTTAACTTGATCGATCGACCCGTGCGGTTGTTATTACTAAGCCACGAGTCCCTCTGTCATCTCAACGTCAATCAATGTCAAAAACTTGTCAAAAATGGGGAAGGGAAATTAGAGGTATTTTTGACAGATTGAAACTGAGATCAGACAATGAAAGTTCTTAAAATCACGGCGATTTGCCCCTTTAAAATTTTGCACGCTGGCAGAAAAGTAACTATGGTTGCATTCGACCATTCATGCGAATTTAGAATGAGCTTTCAAATTATTTCTATTAGGTTTTTGTTTCGAGAAAAGAGTGATATGATAGGTGCGTAGGTAAATGTAAACACATTTAATTAGAATAAACGTAATACATAAACTAAATTGTATCACCTAATAGTCTTTTTAGTACTGTAACAGCTAGGATTGGTAGATTGATGGTTACACTTACCAGGTACAGGCCTTGGTTACAGGTACCTGCAGCAAAAATGTTTTGGTAATAGTACCACTGTAGTAACAGCCCGTTGGTCTCGTGGTCGCAAGCGCGACTGCTGAGCGGTTCGGTTCCCGGGTCGGGCAAAGTGTTATTGAGCTTTTCCATTAGGAATTTCTTAGTAACAGCCCGGAGTTTGGAAATTGGCGGTGTGATACCCCCGTGCCTCGGAAAGCACGTTAAGCCGTTGGTCCTGCGCCTGATCTCTCTCCGGTCGTGTCGGACTGCCGTCCCATCGGACTATGAGAGTGTGGGAAGAGGGAGTGCACCTGTGTCTGCACACACACTTGTGCACTATAATATCTCCCGCGCCGAAGGCTAGTCTCCATTGAGATTGGCCGCCGCCGTGACCGAAATACGGTCTAGAGGATTTTTTTAGTAACTATACAAGACACCGTTTGTGGAAAAATGGTCCCTATGCTAAGCTGAATCCATGAAAAGCAACTGGCTGGCTGACTTGTTTAGGTAAAAGAGATCCACGCGAGAACTGAAGCCATAAATTTAGCTCATAATTCTTGATAGTGTGAAAATTTTTCGTAAGTTGTCAAAAAAAAAAAGTGCAATACCTACGCTGTCAAAATGTATGGAACAACATTTCAGCATGTACCTATTAAATCCATAGGAACAAGTTAAGCGTCGATTTCCCTGCAAAATAGTGTTGAACACTATTTTTGTTACCAAATTTTTAGATAAAAGTGGTTACTTTAAACCTCATTAAAGCATCCAAACTCCCCGCATTACGGTATTAATATTAAAACATTAGCGTTTAACGAGGGTGTATTCACACCTCTGTAAAATATCAGCTTTTATGAAAGGCTATAAATTTGGGCTGAGCGCTGAACACTGAGACGAAGAGAAAATGCTACTTAAGCGATGTCGTAATTGTGACGCACTAGGTCGATTAGACGTCACGTTGTGTACACAGTCCGTTCACAGAACACGAGTATTTTACCTCTGACAGCAGCAACCGAATAGCAACCTTATTGCAACGAAAATAAAGATCATTGTGACTGACAGACTTGAAAATGGCAGCAACCCAATAGCAACCTTATGGCCACGGCAATTAAGATTACTGTGATTTTGACAGTGACGTAAAGTCAGAGGTCAATAATTACTGTGAACGGACTGTGGGCGGGTTTTATGCAGAAATTAAAGTATGTAAATTATATGTAAGTATTTCTGCTATGACAGTAGCGGCTACGGCTACGATTGGTTTTGTTTGTGCCAAACGTATTGAATGTTAACTAATATACAATGTGGAGACGACAATTATATAAATGAAAACACTGGCAATACTAATCCAAATGTGTATTTATGGAAAACTATCAAATAAATCTTAACATTGAATTTAACAAAAGTGATTTTTATAACAAATAACCTAATCGAGAAGTATTGAAGAAAAATACATGTTGCGCTGATAAATTGGGATACCTAAGGCCAGGAGAATGATAATTATGTTTTGTAACAAACTAAATAGTAGCCATAGGCCGACATTGAGTTCTGCCAAACTTTGACTAGCTAAGTATAGTGACTAATATTATCTTCGATTGAATTATTTATCGTGTGCCGACTGGAAACGTTATTAGACTTATTAGATACTTATACATATGCAGTCTTACTACAAAAAAGGATTTAAATAATGGTCTAACACGTGTTTAGCTAAACACTGTTCAAAGCGCTAAACACGTGCTTAACAGCTGTTTAATTTTCGTTACCACAAAACCAAGTTTAATGCGTGCCTTCCTAGACAACGTCGATCACATTCAATTTTTTTGTTCTTGCTTAAACAGTATATCATTCGTTCATCTGTACCATTCTATGCAGATAGCTTACAAGTAATTGCATACTTTTTTGTGATGGATTAATTTTATATAATGTTTTTAATACTTCAATAAAATGAAGTTAAGGTATTTTTTGTAATTCATGTAATTAAATCGTCGTTTGTACTTACGTAAATGTAGTTTAATTTCGGGTCTGGCTGTTTGTGTATGTGAGTTTAAATGTTTGTAAACGCACCCACGACACAGGAGACAAATTCCTAGTGTGGGGCAACGTTTTGAAAAAAAAAAATATTGCCGTATTGTCGACTTCACCTTGTATACCAAACCTCACTCTTCTTCTTAGCATGTCGATAGCAATCTGAATGGACTGTGCCCAGAATTCGGCTACTTGTTTGCCGTTATCACCAGCGTCCATCAGTTCCTGTAACATGCAGCTGACAGGACATGCAGGACACGATATTATGTGTCCCATCGTTTGTGGAACTGCACCACATTTACACTCCAAGGCGGAGTCGTCTATGAATCTCCACCTGCATGTTTTAAACCGTACACTGCTAGATGGCAATGGTTGTTTTTCGGTTAAAATTATGATCTTCATTGTAATTATTTTTTTAGATACCTATTCTAGTACCAATCAGTGGTTTCCTTACGTCCATTTCGGATAAACACTGAAAATCAGCGCTGTGGGTCCCCCATCGCAACGGCATCATGCTGAGTGGAAGCCATGACGTGCAGCGGTCGACTATTTCTGTTTTGTGCTCACGATTATAAATCTATTTTGTGTTTGTTCTTTATTACGCGAGTTAGTTATCTTTTGAAACACTAGGGCCATGGGGTCCGAGTGCACACTTAGTATTTCGAGACATCGCTAAGCGGTTGGTCGACTCTTCACGTGACCAGAGGGCTGGCCTATTTTTTGGCCAAAGAATCAGCATTGCTGTACAACGTGGCAATTCTGCCAGACTTTTGGGCACGTTTCGTATTGGCAGCGATGTGAACGAATTTTTTGATGCGCCTTGATTATTTCTCCTCCTTTTTATATACTTGTACAGACGCAGCACATCAAGCTACTACAATCTGTCAAATTTATTTAATAGATTTTCAACTTTATCGCTAAAACTTTAAGGTTCAATGTTGATTGGGGAAATTTGACAATTTCGGGTAGCTTGACCTGCTGGCGTCTGTACATATTATTATTTTAAGCTTTTTAAATTATGTAAATATTATGTAAAGAGAGAGAGAAAGAAAATAAATTATTCAGTTATCTTTTCGTATGCACGTCTTTCTGTGACAAATAAACTTGTTTCTTTATTTTTTTATAATTCGCTACATACGACATAGTTTTGGTTCGCCAAGAACTGCCATCATGCGTCAGTTTGTAACCAAGCGTTTGAAACGCCAACCGCGTCGTTTCCTTCCATCAGTGCGTTCCAACAAAAACGCAACCCACCTGTTCTGTTAATTAAGCATATTTAATTAAACACCTTTCAGCCTCCCACCGATGTTGATACTTACGACTCCAAAAGTCCAAACATGGCTTTGAATTTGACTCTAAGTTGGTTAGTATCACGGATATCTATGGTTAGTATATTTTTCGTGTGAAACCTAAAATCTTCATATTAATAGTAGCTAGTAGTGGACAGACTGCTGGCTCATGGTTAAGCAACAACAGCTGCACGGGTCAATCGATCAGGTTGACCTACTCTTGCTGCGGTCGGTCCGTGGATGGGTGACCATATTTACATGCCGAGGCCCTCCGTGCCTCGGAAATCACGTTAAGCCGTTGGTCCTAGCTGTCATGACTGATCTTTAACAGTCGTTAATGGTAAGATGCTCGAAAGATTGACAATCAGTCTTATCAAATATTGTGTAACCTAGGTTGTGGAGGTCAAATAGGCAGTCGCTCCATGTAAAATACTGGTGTTCAGCTGCATCCGATTAGACTGGAAGCAGACCCCAACATAGTTGGGAAAAGGTTAGGCAACTAATGCCTGATAATGGTTTTCAACTGAACTCTATGTTACGAGAAGAGATGTAAATCAGTTTTATGATGTGAGTAAATAGAAAAATAGATGTAAAGAAGATAGATAAATGAACCACAATATTATTACTTCCACCAACAAATTAATCTAAAAAATTGGCCCATCATCTGCCATTGTGTACATGGCAACAGACGCCATACAAAACAATTGAGGATCTTCAGTCAAACTCAATGCAGCTGTCAGCCGAAGACAATGTATTTGACTACCAAATACAATACATACATAAATTAACATAAAACTTGAATATTGATGCGTAGGCGACGATTTTATTATACTAAGCGTTGGCCTCTAGTCTGTTACGATGTGAAATATTCCACTGAACGTAGTTTTGATTTATTTTTGAAGTGGAAATACAATGTGGATACCACTATCCTGCTCCGACTATATAATATTATAAACGTGAAAGTTTGTATGGATGGATGTTTGTTACTCTTTCATGCAAAAACTACTTAACGGATTTGGATTAAATTTGGCACACAGATGGTTTATAACCAGGATTAACACATAGGATACTTTTTATCCCGATATTCTCACGGAATCGAATCTTATGCGGGTGAACCCGCGGGGCGCACCTCGTGCGACAATAAATGAAAACACTGTCAACAAGTAATGCATAGGAGTACTTTGGAACTACCACATATATCCTAGTAGCTATTGAAATCGTAGGTAAGAGCAGTGGTGGCCTAGAGGTAATGGCCCCTACTTACGAGATGAAGGCCGTGGGTTCGAACTCTCACTGGCGCTTTACTTTGTGTAAATAATTTCATCACCACAAAACGGTGAAGGAAAACATCGTAAGGAAACCGGCATCGGTGAGTAATGGGTAACTCACCGTCCGATCAGAACCAGGCCCGTGCCGGACGGCGTGTTGTGTTCCACGCGCGCCTCAAAGAGATGTCAGCATGAGAGACGGGGCCCCATAGGGCCGTAGCCTGCCAGGGTAGCGGGATTGTCCGAAAGGGTTACCGCTGCCCTGGAACATAAAGGGCTAAGGAAGGAACACGGGTGGGTTTTAGTCAGTAAGAGTCTGACACTCCCTCCTGCTCCACCCAGAGCGGGAGGAGTCATTTGATGATTTCCCATCCTCAAAAAAAAAAAAAAAGGAAACCGGCATGTCCGAGAATCAAAAATTCGAAGATGTCACATCTCATCTACCCGCACCGGGCCCGCGTGGTATATTACAGCCCACTCCTTGTGAGACAGGACGCCTGTGTCCCAGCAGTGGGAATATTATAGGCTGATTATGAGGTATCGAAAATACTGTTACTGTTATCCTGCATCATCCATCATCATCAAAGACTTCTCCCCATGACTTCCAGCTCTTTCGATCCAAGATGGATCACTGGTCGTTTGTTTTCTCCAGCTCGTCTCGCCATCTTCTACGGAGTTGAAAATATTTTTTTTTTTATCAAAGTAAATTGTAGAAATGGGGACTGTGGATTTTGCCAATTTCTGACTAACATCACTATAGCTCCAATCGTTTAGTAGTGACTAAACGATTGTTATATTTGACTGAATTTTCGAAGGCACACTGGGTTCGGCATTAGATATACCTACCCATATCTAATGCCGTTCCTAGTGTGCCTTCAAAGTCAATATCAAAGTCAAATCATTTATTTCAAATTAATATGCACATAAAAGGCACTTTTGAACGTCAAAAATTACAGTAAAATAGAATTGATTCTAGACGTGTCTAATGCCGTATCTAGTACCGTTCCCATGCAAAAATTAAACTGGGTACTTTAATTTATTATCGTATTGTCGTTTCCACCTTGCACTTAGGTATATTGCCAAGTTTGCCAACACACAGTTTGAGTTGGAAACCTATTGCAAACAACACTAAACGTCAAAACTTAAATTCACGCTTGTATTTCCCGAAAGGTTAGGCAGAGTTCTTAACAAGCAGGGACATCGGCGCGCATACTGTAACCATAAATTCACCACATTTTCGTCGGTTATCAAAAAAATAATCTGCTGTTTCATAGAAAACTGCAATACCTATATGGTCAGGTATGTATGGAACTTTTATTTTTTGCTTTATTAACCGACGAAAGATTTTGTTCATTCTGTAAATAAAATCGAAATCACGCTTAAAAGTCATTAAAAAAAAAATAAGCTCAACATGGATTCAACATTTATTATCAGACTGGCAAAACAAACTCAAATAATCAAAATCCTAATATAATACGCAAAATAGTTGCAAATCTTCCTTACCATGCATAATAATAGTTATGTATTATGTCGCATAATCTTTCAAAGCAGGTGCTTACTAACTTAGGACTCGTAACTAAGTTAGGAACTTTGTTTCGGTTCGCAACTATTACACGTTAGAAACATTACTTTGATTACGAAACTTATACCTATGTGATACTTAAACAGGTGATTCGGTTATGCGTAAGTTATTACTTGGTATTATGTAGCTTAGAATAGAACTTCTCTTCCGTTTTACGAGATTATCCCATATACAGCGTGTCACGTCAATGGCGACATTAATTAGCACAAGTATACGGTTTTGCATTTTCATTTCATGAACTGTAGTGTATCTGTTAAATAGATAATAAAATATGTAAACACTGTCTCATTCACACAAACGGGGTAGCTGGTGTCACTTATGTCATCTGTCAATCACGAGGAATAGCGGGAAACAGACAAAGTGAAGCAGGCTAAATGCGATGGCGTTTGGTGTGGTAGTGAGCCAGGGAAGTGATTTAATCAACATAAATACGGAATCAACAGGATTCTTTTTTTTTATTCTACAAGAACATATTTAATTAAACGTTTTTTTTCTACAAGAACATTTATTTATTTTTTTATTTTACAAGAACATATTTAATTAAACTTTTTTTTTACAACGATCTATAATAGCATCTTGGAGCAACCTGGAGGTAATTCTCGTAATTTTAAGAATGGTAACAGTCTGGGGGCTTAAAAAGGCCACTTTGGCAGAATCATAATAGGATAACAATAATTTGAATCATATAATAAATTAAAAATCGTAAAATGGTTACAAACTGACAATTCATATAATATGATCTGTGTGCAATTCATATCACAATAAAATAAAATTTAAACTGTAGAAATAAAAAATAAAAAACCAATTTGATTAGGTAATAAAAACTGTAATGAAAAATTTACCGATAAAATTACGGTTTTTATTTTTTTCATGCGGCAATGTTTACATCAAATATGAAATGAAAATTTTACGAAAATTAGAGGAATTGCTAATGATCTGCTGGGAATTCAGGAAATGAATAGCTTTTAGAGGTATTGCTTAGAGTGGCCTTTTTAGGCCCCCTGTTCACAGTCTCAATCTGTCAAAAATACCTCCAATTTCCCTACATTTTTGACACAAGTTTTTGATATTGATTGCCGCAGAAATGAGATTGCGACTAGATTTTGAACGTTTTTAATTACGGGAAGAAGAAGAAGGCCAATTGGCCTTCTGTCCTTAAAGAACTGTAGCGCAGGGGTCATTTGCCGGGGTCTCGGATCATAACACCGTATCAATGAAATTAAAACGAATAACGTGCAAAGAGTATGCGAACTGAAGAAAAGAGAGAGAGAGCCTTAAGCCGGCGAGCGGCGCAGGCGGTAGTTTTCAAATTACGAATTATAAATATGTTATAAATTTTATGAGTACTGGCCACTTGCCCTACCCTTGTGTTAATTTTTTTAATGTCGCCATTGCAGCGGCACGTTGTAGTACTATATATTTTAAAGTTCCTATCTGTTACAATAGGCACAAATCAATCTGCCTTTTCGCAAGGGTTGGCTTCCAGTCTAACTGGATGCAGCTAAATACCAGTATTTTACATGGAGCAACTGCCTATCTGACCTCCATAACTCAGTTAGTTGCGTAGTATTGCGCTGTTGCGTAGTGTAGTTACTGGTTGTCAGAGTTTTTGGGCTTCTGACTACACGCAACGGTTTAACGACAGTCCGGGGCACGGAGTGGTCTCGATCTGTAATAAATAGTCACCCATCCAAGAACCAACTGCGGCAAGAGTAGCTTAACCTTTGATCGCTTTGATCACTTTATCCTGAATGAACGCTATCCCGAATCACTTTATCCCGAATGAACGCTATCCCGAAATACGTTATTCCGAATGAACGCTATCCCGAATCACGTATAATAGTCGGAAACAGTGGTGAGAGTGAGATTATATAAGGTTGATATCTTCTAAATACAAGTGAATGTGTTACTAATTCCCTGTAATTAGTGAGTGATTGCGTAAGCCAGATTAACCCGAACAGGGTTTGTTTTGTTTACACTATCACCAGATACTTTTAGAACAGCCGATCGATTCTGTAAAAATCTCAACGTGAAAAGTTAGGTGAAGTGAGCTTAGAGTGAGCTGTCAATAGTGTCAATCCCTAGCATTAGTTGGAATGACAGCTCACTCCACGCTCACTTCACCTAATTTTTCACGGTGAGATGGTTACAGAATCGCACTGTTGATCATAGAATAGATTTTAGTCTTCCCCTTTCGTCTTAATGGACTCAACAATTCAAAGCTTCTATCTTCAAATGTTTTGCCGTTTAATAAATATTTTGTAAAATATGATACCTACATTCATTATAATAAAAACCGCCTGAAGTAGGGTAGCAACCTTTTCCCACGGGTGTCATAAAATACCACTTATAGATTACTTAAGACGATAGGGAACAACGTTGTTCTATCAACCAAAAATCACCTTTGCCTATGTGCTATTATACTATATTAAGGAAAAAAAATCGAATAATTTGACATCCACTAATCCGCACTGGGCCCGCGTGGTGGATTACGGCAGATTACCACTCCTTCTCACTGAGAGGCCTGTGTCAAGGAATTGGGGGACATTATAGGATTATGCTATTAAGAGAGATTATTTTTGTACAAAGCATCACCCTAGTTTTTCCCGAAGGTATAGGCAGAGTAGATGTACCTGTAGTACACCCACATTTCGCATATAAAGCCCAGAATACACATGCCTGTAACTTGTATCAAAGTATGCAAGTAGCTTACACGTTATTGATAGTAATCTATTGAGCTGTTTCTATAGCACTGGTGCCACGGTGGAATGTGGAACTCGTATTCGTAAATAACGTGATATTTAAAGTTTTCCATAAATATTGTGATCAGAACCATGTCAAATAAAAATGAAATGCCGCGAAAACAAATGAATCACTAAATTCGAAACACAAATACACAAGCCTAAATTTGAATTTGGAATGCCTTATCGAACGCCAGATATTTGAGATCAAAGTGGCCAGTTTGATAAAAAACCAATTTCATTTTTAAGGACCTAATAATATTATGGGCGAGCCACACACACAGGTTAGCGCTAGTATCATTTTCTTAAAGTGCCTATATCGGTGTACGAATGTCCTTTTTACTACCTACTTACCAGATAAGTTTTTCCATCATCGAGTAGTAGATAGGAACTTCGTAAAACTTTTATAATTAACTTACTACACACGATTGTAGGACATAACTATTATAACCTATTGGTGATGTTCTTCATAAAAGTTAGGTGTGTAGTAATCACAACCGGTGTGCTTGTATGACCAGAAGGCCAATTCTCGTAATTTAAAACGCTCTAAATCTAGTCGCAGTCTCATCTCAGCGACAAACAAATGTCAAAAACTTGTCAAAATGTAGGGAAATCAGAAGCATTTGTGACAGATTGAGACTGAGATCAGACTGTGAACGTTCTTAAAATTACGAGAATTGCCCCTCTGATTATTTATTGAACGTAAACCCTCCACCCTGCCACCCCGTTTAATATATTTTTTCACTACACAAAAATTTATATATCGAATGTCACAATATAATGTCACCACATTTCGTCATATCGGATTGGTGCCTGATGGCTGATGACATTAGCTGACATACGACTGGCTGATGTTTGAAATGAAGTATGATTCGTGTATAGGTAAACCATATCATTCTTGGTATTGCTGTGGGATATTTGGTACACATAATAAAATAACAATCGATCACAATTCCTTTAATTTTGACAGTTCACCCACGTTCATTGCATTATTTACGTTGTTGAGCAGACGAATTTTTAAACCTACGAAGCAATGAAATAGAAAGAAGAAAAGAAAGAAAAATAGTTTATTCCGCACAAACAAAACGCACATTACAAATAAAATAATTATAATAATAATAAAAAAGACAAAAAATACAATATAGTCAAAAGCATAGCAAAACTAGGATGTTTTTTCAAAGCCCTTGGATTGTGTTTTTAAAATGTTAGTGGCATTTTTTCATAGTTTCAATTTAAATTATTAAAGAATTTAATGACATATTCGTTAGTTTTATCTGACTGATTTTTACTTACATAAGTACTACAATACTAGGACCTATGATACTAGGAAGGTACTATTTTAATCAAAATCAAAATAGTTTATTTTACATAAACATACATGGGCACTTATGAAGCGTCAGAAGATATGTGCACGGTTCCAATTGGTCGTTTCCTATGGAGAAGAGCCGGCAAGAAACTCCACCGTTACTCTTTTAAAAATAATTGGCTTTAGCAATGTTTTCAAATTACAGTAGGTAGGGACGCACAGCGTAGGCCAGTCAACCAGTCAACTCAGTAAAATAAAAAATGGTGTACAGATCTAAAGTCTACAAAGTCCTCACATTTACAAAATATAGATAAAAGAATCTGTCAAAAGGATAAATAAAACATAAAATACAAAAACTTATTAAAACCAATTGATATGACTGCCATTACAACCACTAATAAAGAGTTGAAATTAGAATTGTCTGTACATAATGTCTATTAATAAAAAGAATATGTCAAAGAAGTATGTAAAAAATAAATAAAAAATAAACATCAATTTTAATAATTTGAGAGCGGTTAATAGACATTTACGTAGTTATGCCGTTAATGAAGTGCCAGGGAAGCCACAAGGAACACTTATTGCCAAACTACCTTGTCTTCAACGTAGTATCAAAAGGATAAATAAAATATGAAAACCTATTAAAACCAAGTGATATGATTGCCATTACAACCATTAAGCTTCTAGAATTTATAAAGCTACAACTAACTTTAACTATTTCGCTCTAAACCTCAGACTAAGGAAAAGAATAGACATGACATACATATGAAAAAAACGTGCATACCTAAAATGTGAGTCTGGCACAAAGATGGCGGCTTGCGGCATGCGGCAGCCTAACACACTGCACCTACCCATAATAAATGCAGTCTTATGCAAGTTCGAACACTATACAAGCAAAATTTTCGCCTATTAACACAAAATTTTCTTCAAAACACTGAAACAAACAAGTCGCGATGACAACTGATGTACTTGTTGTTGAACTTGTTGGCTGTGACAAAACATGGCGACCGGCCGCATCACATTCCTATAACTATTGTTCGTTGTGCCGAGTCCTTTCTTCCTTAGTCTGAGCTCTAAACACAGATTAACGCTTTCAAATGAAGCGACAGCCTGTACAAACCTTCTCCCTTAACTAACCAAACTCAGTTCCTGCGGCTTTTATACGCACACATAAACAATTCAACGCAATGTCAACGATTCAATAATCAACTAATGTCAAATGTCAATCGTTGAATTTTTCACGTGATTGGCGAACATAGGCCTTGGAAACTCACTACAATTTCGGACCTAGAGGCTTTCTAGGTGCAGAAGCCAGCACATCAAACTACTACAATCTGTCAAATTTCTTTAATAGATTTTCAACTTTATCGCTAAAGTATTAAGGTGCAAGGTTGATTGGGAAAATTTGACAGTTTCGGGTAGCTTGACCTGTGGCGTCTGTACAATTTCATGAATGGCTTTTTATGGACACCAGCAACCTAATTGCGTAACACAATAACAATATCAATCTGAATCATTTTTAGGATATTGCTTGCCATTGCTTTATATGGTATGCCATAAGGATATTGCTTAAAACGGTGAAGGAAAACATCGTGAGGAAACCGGCATGTCCTAGAACCAAAAATTCGAAGACATGTGACATCTATCAACCCGCACCGGGCCCGCGTGGAGGATTAGGGCCCATTCCCCCTCACAGAGAAGAACATTCAACTTTTTGACTGAAATTGGTAATTTTTGAAAAGTTTTTTTTACATTGATTGCCACTGATATGAGATTGCGGCAAGATTTTGAAAGTTTTTAATTACGAGAATGAAAATGATTGACTTTGGACGATGCAAAGAATACCTTTTACCGTAACACAATATAAGTCAGTTAGAATGACGTAGGTGATCCTAAATGCTATTCTAATTTAACCCGTAGAAAAAAAAAATTGGCTGAATTCGTATTACCTTTGGTCTACGTCAACTGTCAAAACGTTAGACATACGCAGGCAGAATGGTATGGTGACCTTTGCCATCATAAAATAAGCCAATCTTGTCAACAACATAGACCAGCGCAATTTATTTGTTTTTGGCGGCGATATACACGTATTTTAGTTTTTTTTTTTAAATTATTGAACTAGTTGTGTTATGTTTTTTGAATTTTTTATATGATCTTGAATTCATACAAAAAATCATATAAAAAAGCACTATAAGTTTTTATTTTTTCTTTCCATAAAAGCCTAATAACTGTTACGATCACTTTATAACATAGTTTAGTATTTCTATAATTTAGTTAAGAACTGCACCCTTATTGCGTAACACTATCAATCAATCTGAATCATTTTGAAGGATATAGCTAATCCATTGCTTCATATGTTCGAAAAATGTGTCTGCTCAACAACGTAAATTGCGCAATGAATGTTGTTGAACTGTCAAAATAAAACCCATTGCTACGGATAGTGTGCTACGCAATCACTCCGCTGGTCCTTAGCAGCTTTAAACAGAGAGAAGTGGAAAGATAGTAGAGAGGCTCTTGACCTGCATCTTGACCTGCAGTGGTACATCACAGGCTTTTAATATACTGTTACGGCTAAAGTGGACCACTCGTCGTTTGTTTTGTCCAGCTCGTCACGCCGCTCCAAAACACAGCTTACTGACGTTGCTCAAAACGCCGCTAAGCTGAAGTGGGACTGGCCTGGCCGCGTCTGTCGTATGCCCAATGAACTGTGGGCCAAAATAACCACCATGTGGAGCCCTGACACAGCTAGAAGGCGTCGCGAAAAACCCCGTAGAAGATTGGTTTTAATACAATATATTATATATAATTTAGTGTATTCTCTAGCTACTAGTTCAACACTTATGGTAATTCTAAGTGGCAGGTCAGGGGATGCTTCGATACGGACTTAAAACATTTAATTACCAAACAAAGAGGCTATAATGCCGTAATTGTTGCTGTGCAAGTAAGGAAGTCAGCAGTTGGGGAAGTTTCTGGAACTGTCCAGTTGCGGTAAGTTGTAGAAAACATTGTGTAAGCGATTGATAATAGTTTTCATTATATATTATATTTATGTATGTGTTTTTTGTGTTATTTTATAAATGTATGTTCTGGTATTTGTATGGTGTACAATTAAATAAAGAGTATTCTATTCATTATTTAAGATGTGAGATTTTAAGTGAATGTTTTTATCATGCTCTTTCTAGAAACGCTTAGCTTTGTTAAAGTGCAAACTTTAACAAAGCTAAGCATTTCTGCTTTTTTAACGTGCAAACTTTAACAAAGCTAAGCATTACTAAGGTTATGGATAGAGTCAAAAGTTACTAACATAAAAATACGTGGTGTTAAAAAATCCAAACTATCTACGTAATTGTAAATAGGGTCAGTTCTTTGTTATTGGCAATGTAGAGTCATTCAATGTTAATAAGCAAACTATCAAGGATATCCTAGACATTTTGTAAATCTACTGAATTTAAACTGAACTGTTGTGTGACGTTACATGACCAAAGTAACGTAACTCATATACAGGCTGCTTAAAAAAATGTTTCATAAAGAATTATTCGATTTAGTTTTGTTTTTTTCTGGCAATGCTGCCAGCCTTTTAGGCACTTTTCCTTGCGGACGAATTTTTTGTTACCCTTTGATTATTTCCCGTCTTTTTTAAATACTTGTAATTATTATTTTAAGACTGTTAGCTTTTTAAATTACGTAAATACTAGCTGCGCCACCGGTTTCACCCGCATAAGTTTCGATCCCGTGGGAATATCAAGATAAAAAAGTATCCTATGTGTTGTTCCTAGATAAAAACTATCTGTGTGCCACATCCAAATCCGTTCAATACATCCATCCATCCTTACAAACTTTCGCATTTATAATATTAGTAAGATAATCATTGTAACACGGTTAAAAAAAAAATAGTTTTAAATTCGGGATGCATCGATGCTGACAGAACGTTAGACATTTTGAAAAGAGGTTTTATGAATGATACAAGTTGCATCATTTTCAAGATGGTTCCTAGTCTAATTAATAAACCGTTGTAATTCTCGGTGTCACTTCAAATAACACAGAATAATAGAGAAATACGCTTTTGTATGAATAATTTAGTTCCAAGTGTTAATTATTATTTGCTTACAGCTTGCAGGCGACAGGAACAATCCTTCACTATTAAGAGCCATTGTGCGTTTGAATTGTATTAGACGAATTTCCTGGAATATTGTCGTAAATTTACCTGCATACGTTGAGTAGCACTGTTTTGAGATGCTGAATTAGGTATTTATTTAGTCGCAAATATTATGTGGTTATTTTATTTTATTTTATTTATTTGGGACAAAAAACAGTTATGCGTTACAATATTAATAGCTAGCGAAGTTATAATAGTAAACAAACGCACAACCCACACTATTGTCCACGGAATCATATCGATTTTAAAAGAAAGAAATAAGGAAACGGACGTATACAGCAAGGGACAGTAAGAAAATAAAAATAATCTTGAAAAGTCACACAAACCAACTCAAGACAGCGCTCCCCGTCCAGATTTAATCTGTAGTCACCAATCAGATCACACCATAACGTCAGCAAGAAGCAGTCATCGTTAAGGATGACCAGAAAGTAAATCAATAGCAGTTATTGTGATGAGAGTTGCCAAAAATCGAGTTGAATGCAGTGGACTGCTATAGGCTGATGATGGTGATTGTGACTAATAATAATAAACTCAAGAAAACCTTATTGTAGAACTTTTATGGATAATAAATTATACCCATCGAAGGGCCCGTGGCTAAGTAATAACAACTGCACGGGGCAATCGATTAGGTTAGGCTACGCTTGCCGCGGTTGGTCGTAGACATAGATATCCGGTCGTAGATGAGAGACCATCTTTACATATGTACCAAGACCCCTGCGTGCTTCAGAAAGCACGTTAAGCCATTGGTCCCGGCTGTCATTCGTGCATCTTTGACAGTCGTTATGAGTTGTCAGAAGACCGAAAGTCTGACAACCAGTCTTCCAAAAGGGTATCGTATTACCCAGTAAATGGATTGTGGAAGTCAGTTAGGCAGTCGCTCCATGCAAAGTACTGGTTCTCAGCTGCATCCGGTTATACTGGAAGCCGACATCAACATACATAGTTGGGAAAAGGCTACGCAGATGATGATGCATAAAATTGTACTTACCTATCCCATTATTCATAATATTCCTAGGTCCAGGCACTAGGCTACTAAAAGTACATAAAGTCTTGGTATCTAACTAAGTTTCATACCATACCAATTACATACTCATTTATTCCCTTGGACTTGATCGAAAACCGACCCCAACATAGTTCGACAAAACTAGGAAGATGAATGTCAGTAAAATATAGATTACCCTAAGGCATATGTTTACAAATAAAGCATTGTGATTCTGGTTCTGACATTTTCGACTTCTATACTTCGCCGAACGTGACAATAGAACTTTCAGCTGGATTATTGAAACTTAGCGAAACTTAAAGTTCAATATAAGTTATTAATCCGTCGTTTAACATCGCGTTTGGCATTAACTTCGTGATTTGACGGTATTAGCCAGATAAAGCTGTTTGGAAAACGATTGACTGGTTCTTGTTACATAAACGGGTTTATACGTTGTTTAAATTTAAGAGACGTTTAAACGCACAAAATTATGTTTAATATCGATAATCATTACTTAGCTTTAAGTAAAGGGGAAATAGTTTAAACATTCAATACAAGAGTTTAAAAGGTGGTTTTTATTGCTTACAGATTTGAAGAATTTTCAAACATCGAGTACGCGATAGCAACGACGAATTTTTATCCATTTATTTGGATGAACGTTTCGGATTAGCGCAAAAACGGCTGAACGGATTTGAATGTTTGACACACAGATAGTTTATAACCTGGATTAACACATAGGTTACTTTTAATCCCGTAGTATGTTCCCGTAGGATAGTTTGCGTCATCCACACGGGCAAAGCTGCGAACAAAAGCTAGAAGTACATAAAAATAATTTCACCGTCTATTTAAATCAAAAGCATTGTATTGATGATGCACAAAAATAATGTCCAATCGGGTGAGAGCTGTAAAACAATATAATTTTCGATCAAAACAATTGTATACGACGTAAAATGTGCTCTCTTTTGTGAACAGCCTGTGCATATATTTTTTTAAATTATTTGTTTTAAATACTACAACGCGATCATCACAGAGTCCAGACGAGTGGTTGTCGGCTGCCGGTGTCCACGTCCCAAGTTTGATCCCAGACTGTGAATTTCATATATTCTAAAAGGAAAATAGAAAGGTGAGTGCGGATTCCAGTTTATTTTAAAAACAAGTTTTTTTGGAAAGTGACTTTTGAGGGGTTAGTGAAAGAAAGGGTTTTTGTTGAAGTGCTTACCATAGTTAGTATAGTGTTAACTTAATAAATACATAGGTACTTATTGTGCGCTTTTATGATTTCTAACGTGATGAAATTATCGTGGACGTCCACGTCCACGTCACGGCATCACAAGTAAAATGTATGGAAATATGACGACGCTTTTAAATTACGTCATAACGTGCACGTATTTTCAAACATTTTATGGACGTGGACGTCCACAATATAATACGTTAGAAATAATAAAAGTGCACATTGTATAACTATAACTGTACCTGCAGTGGTTATTCCTGTTGATGCAACTCTAATGGACGTTTCAAATTCAATGCCTAGTTTCTGAGGTCCTTAGACAAACTCGTTTTAGCTAGCCTATTAATTCGTCAAAGTTTTACTTAGGTATAGCAAAGTTCTTTCATATCGAAGTGTCCAGAAATGTGATCAATGGCACAATCGTCGAATAGATAATCTACGGTTAAGAGCACCTCTAAACCCGTGCATACGCCTCGCATTTCGGTACAACCGCCACTTAACCAGTAGTATTCATTCCATCCTGGTACAAGTACGTATATGTAGACAGTAGTTCGACCGGGAGCAAGTGACTATAAATCGAAGTGCACATTACAGCAGCAACGGGTCGCAGCGCAAATTAGTAAAAATTAGTAACTGCGCGCATTTTCGTAGTAAAAAGTGCTATGCGGCCCGCTTGTAGCGTGCATTGGTTCATAGAAAATGTACTGAAATGATAAAGGAGGATTTTGCAATGCGTTGCGGCTAGCCCCAATCTGCTTTAGCGTTTACAGTCACTAGCCTTTTGAATACTTGCAGTATTCTAAAAGCGAGTTGCTAGTATGACGTTTCGTATGTTCATTCCAAGTTTTATGCCGCAAGATCCGGCACAATCGAGAGAATCTCTTGATTTAGTTAATGCCCAACTCGGTTGCAAAAGTCAAAGTGCACAATTTTTACCAATGAAACTGAACACGATCAGTACATCTAAACCGCGCTTAAGAGCTGTCAGTGTCAACATCACAACAATGATGACATTGACAGTTCTTGAACGCGGTTTAAATGTGCTGATCACGTTCAGTTCCATTGATGCAATTTGTCATAAAGCATGCAACTGGATATATACATCATGCATGATTATGGCACTGCAAGGAAAGGTGTGGTTTGCATGATAGGCTACATTCCTGTAACGAAACTTCATAGGTATGTAATTATTTATTTCCAAAATATACCATTTTTTACATTGGTTTTAGTCGCGCAACGAAAACCTCTCAGGGTTTAGCTGTGAGCTGGCGAGCCGTTCATTTAATTCTAATTTATTTTACGGTAATATATCTAAAGAGATTATATAGGTATAAAATACTATACAACGGTATTATGTCGCACTGCTCTGCTAAGCAATGAGGCTTATATTCAGGCTTTTTGTTAGCCGTCCCACTGCTGGACAAAGGCCCCCCCAAATCCTTCCAGGAACTCTTTTCCCGCGCCACGTCGAACCAGCGCCCGCGGTACGCGTCCAGATCGTCTCGCCATCTCTTTCTGGCCCAGCTTCAGCGGCGATGTCTGTCTTCAGGCACCAATTGTGTGGAGGCTTTTGCCCGGTCATCATGCATGTGGCTGATGTGACTTGCCCAATCCCATTTGAGCCTGGCAGCCTTCTTTCCTACACCCAGTCATCATCATCTGCCTAGCCTTTTCCCAACTATGTTGGGGTCGGCTTCCAGTCTAACCGGACGCAGCTGAATATCAGTATTTTACATGGAGCGACTGCCTATCTGACCTCCACAACCCAGTTACTGGGTAATACGATACCCCTTGGTAAGACTGGTTGTCAGACTTTCGGGCTTCTGACGACCCGTAACGACTGTCAAAGATCCACGAATGACAGCCGGGACCAACGGCTTAACGTGCTTTCCGAGGCACGGAGGGGTCTCGGTATGTAAAGACGGTCACCCATCCACAGACCAACCGCGGCAAGCGTAGCTTAACCTGACCGATCGACCTGTGCGGCTGTTATTATTTAGCCACGGGCCCCTCCTTTCCTACACCCAGTATTCAGGCTTAATTACGTATATACTCGTAGTTTAAAGCCACCTCCTCTGCCTTACACTTCGGGAAACAGGCGTGATGTTATGTCACGTGTGTAGTTTAGACAAAAGACATGCTTGATAAAAGTAGAACATAACTTACTTTCTATAAAACAATATAAAAGTGAGAAAGAAAGAAAACAATACGTTTAGTACCGTAGTGAAGTTTTTGAATATATTTTGTTATCAACCAAAATCCATTTTAATTGGCGTAATTACCATTTTGGTTCTAGAACGCACTAAGCCGAATCAATTTATTCAAATATTTGACGAAAAAAAAAGACGCTTTCCTTCAAATAGATTCGATTCAGAATCACTCACAATCGGTAACCTGGGGTCAATTACGTCAATTCTCATTTGCATACGATTGGAATAATAAATGTTGTTTACTGATACAATCGTCTAATGTGTAAAGGAATTTAAAATTGACGATGTAATGTAAAGATACCTATACCGTTATACATTAATATTACTTAATGTAAATGCTTCAGTAGGCTATTACTATTATGGGCTTGCGGGCGGCGTACAATGGGCAGCTAGCCGCCCGGTAAGGACCAGGCCCGGGTCGACGGCGCGTTGTGTTTCACGCACGCCTCAAAGAGATGTCAGCACGAACTGACGGGGTCCGCTAGGGCCGATGCCTGCCAGGGCCGCGGGTTGTTCGTTTAGTCAGTAAAAGTCTGACACGCCCTCCCGCTCCGCCCAGAGCAGGAGATGTCATGTGATGATATCCTACAAAAAAAAAGGCTATTATAAGTTTGACACTGTTTTCAGGAGGAAAACTTGCCCCAAAATATAAAAAACCTACATACAAAATCTATTTACTTATTGGTTTACTTGCATGCTGATACTTGAGAGCTGTGGTGACTTAAGCCTTAACCACCACGTGGATTAAGGCCACCACCACGCGGGCCCAGTGCGACTTGGTAGACGTCACATGACTGTCTTCTAATTTTTGGTTCTCGATCATGCCAGTTTCCTCATGATGTTTTCCTTCACCGTTTAGAGAGCAGTAGTGATAAAATTATTTACGCAAAGTAAAGCGCATGACTGGATTCGAACCCACGACCTACACTCGTACGTCGCGGCCGTTACCACTGAGCCATCACTGCTCCTATATATCCTATCACAATGCTGCGAAAAAGGCTTCTTCTTATACAGAGAAGGCAGAGAGAAACCTTGCCAAGTGACTTCTCATCATCTAATGTTTTACGTGAGTCTCTCTAGATACAAACAGCACCCTAATTGCGTAACACACTAGAAAACTCAATATGAATCATTTTGAAGTATATTGCAAATCCATTGCTTCATATGTTCGAAATATTTGTCTGCTCAAGAACGTGGATAAAGCAATGAATGTTGTTGAACTATCAAAATGAAAGCCATTGCTACTAATATTGTGTTACACAATTACCCCGCAGATTAACAACACGGTTTTGATAAGCTTACTAATCCACCACTGAAAAGATCTCAAGAAGTTTTTCTGTCAATCTAGCCGAAGCTGTTTCTATTTTATTCAGTAATCTCAGAGTGTTTCAGCTGAATAAAACACCTGGAAATTGAATCTTTTTACTAGAAGGTACGAAAGGATTTATCGGTGTTTCGACGGACATAGATATCTGGAAGAAGATTTAACCTTTCCATATTTAAAGAGAAAGAAATAGTTTTGTGGGTAACGCTTTTTATTTATGCTTAAACTGGGAATAGTGTTGACTGTCATAGATTTTAATCTAAAACATAGCCCTGCTTGGGGAATAGAATAGAAGGCTCTTTATTTGGTTCACCCTCTATTACAGATTTACCTAAATGTTGAAATTCTACTAAGAGTGACACAATGGGCGGTCTCATAGTAGTACCTCGTACTGGACCATACCCCAGAACCTTCTGGAGATATTGAAGGTCAAAGCTCAAATTTTTTGTAGATGTTATTTTACAAAAACATGTTTTAAATGTTAGGAGGAGGAGGAGGAGCATGTAAAGATTTTGATTTTGCATTGAAACTTTTAAATGCTCCCTCGATCCCTGTTATGTACAGACGCCAGCACATCAAGCTAATACAATCTGTCTAAATTCTTTAAGAGATTTTCAACTTTATCGCTAAAGCATTAAGGTTCAAGGTTGATTGGGAGAATTTGACAGCTTCGGGTAGCTTGACCTGCTGGCGTCTGTACCGTAGCTTACACCAATAAGCACAATGTTTTGCATGCGTTACGTTATGCAATACCGAAAACAGCGAATTTTCACACCAAAAATAAAAGCGTACACGTGTCCCAGTAGGTAAATAAATTTACACAAAGTAACTTATTTTGATGTACATAATGCGTAGATGACGGCTTCGTGAAGAGTCTTGTATGCCAAGGGTATTTCTAACAAATTGATGTTTTTTTAAAGAGCTAAACACAATCAACCAGCTGCCTCGATCGTTAGGAATAAATAAAATAATGACTTAATAATACTTTCTCCTCTCATGGCAGTCTCGAAGCCATTAGAAGCCCTTAAGTGGTTTACGCCAACGTAGTGTTTCTCATCTTTAAACTTAATTTAACATAAAGAGAGATGAAAGGCTTCATCAATCGATCCGTTTACATAAATTGATAAAGGTAACATTATATTTTAAGATGACTAGGTAGAGACTTGACTATAGTTTGACCGAAACTGCTGTACCGCGCCTTAGGAATGCGCGGCGAGGCGGGGTACAGCGGTTTTGGTCAGACTATAATCAATTTCTTGTAACGTAGCGCATTCTTCTCCATAGGAATCTACTACGCATTGAAATGAGCAACTAGCTTCATCTTTCTAACTGATCGACTCCTTGACTATTCAAAAGTGCTTGTAATTTATTTGTTGAATATATAATATTTGTATGAATAGTTCCACTTTAATCTTATCCTACGTCATCAAGTTATCTATCAATTATGTTGCACCTGCCATAAAGTTGACTGGCAGAAAATGCCTTTGTAAAGTATTTTTTGTTACTTGCTCTTTAAGTTTTAATAAATAAATATTTCAGCTAAGTCTATTGTCATATACACACAAATCGAAGGTGCTCCAATAACACTGCGACCAGGGGATCTAATTGAGGACCCAACACTCAATCAATAAGAAAATTATTAAGTCAAAAACAGACCACAAAATAACCATATGCCTATTGTCATATGGACACAAATTGAAGCTAGGGTGCTGCAATAACACTGTGACCAGGGCATCGAATCGAAGACCCGACACTTAATCAAAGAAAACTAAGTAAAAATACTACTAATATACACTTAAGAAAATTAATAAGTAAAAATAGGCCACAAAATAACCATCTACGTAAAATTCAATAAAGCCTAACAATGCAGAATTTCAATTAAAATGTATATATTTTGAAGGCAGTCATTATTCAGGCATAGCGTTGACATGGGGTTAGTTGCCATTGTCACGCACAATACCTACTTACACAGTCGGGTAAAATGTAGTATAATGAATATTGAACAGGAAGAACACGTGATAGTGGAGTGTCTGGCGTGGCATACTTGATTTCGTAATGATTGGAAACAGTGGAGTGAAAATCTTTGCTGACGATGTAATTAGTGGATTTGTGGTTTTTTACGATTGGTTTGATTTGATTAATTAAGTAAAGTTATTCAATTTTAAAGTGTTAGCTTGGTAAAATAGTAATTAATCTGTCTATGTTAAATAAAATATCTCACCTATTTAAAAAAAACCTGAGTTTAAAAAAAAGTTACTTTTAAATAAAGTTTTAAAATGGAGAGATGGAAGGCAAGGGTGTTAAACTCAACGTAGTTGTTGCCAAAACCGATATGCCTATATTTAGGTATATCGGTTTTGGCACCAACTACGTAGTAGGTGAGCTTATTTACTTAATAAAAATATTAAATTCTCGGACAGACAACGCACACTACACCGCTAGGTTTAGAAGCTTAACATTTTAGACAAGAGTTCCTTATTGGAGATGACAATACGATAATAAACGAAGATACTGGCAATACTAATGCATAAGAGTATTTTGGAACTATCAAATAAATTCTACCATCGAAATTAAAACAGCATTTTTTTCAAACAAACTAAATAGTAGTGATGAGTCGAGTATAGGTTTTGCCAATCTTTGACTAGCTGCAAAGACTAAACTATTAGATATATTTGATTAATTATTCGAATGCAGACTGGGAACGTCATTAGATATACGCAATTTAATGAGGAAGGATTTTTTGAAAATTCATTCCCTGACGGGGTTAGTAGGGAATGAAAGTTTGTTCGGCAGTTCGTCATTCTTGCTGATGTAAATCCTATCAGGCACATGACTCGTAACGGCGTAATTCTATGCAAATGGATACCTAATATTTACTTATATATTAAGAAAAATAAGTACATCTATCTACCTATAGGTACTATGTACAGTCTTTGAGGGCACTTAAGCTACGAGTACCCGCAGATTTGTATAGCCTGAGGATAGGGAAAAATGCTTATCTTGCAAACTGGGATACAAATCTACGAAAATATGTTGTATACCGACAAACATAAAACAATCATAATATGAAAAGGAAAGTGATCGAAAGATGTAATAGTTGATTTAGGATAAATAAAAAGAAAAGGCAATATAATAATAAAGGCTCTATTATCCAGGAAACCATACAATATATCTAGTTGCCTGGCATGTTTGCTGAACCTGGACCTTTTTGGTGCAGCCGCTACACACTTTCCTGCTAATTTCTTACATTGGATTTTACACTTTTTATTTGATCTTTATTTTTATTTTTTTTATCTGATGTATGTATCTGGTGTATTGTGTCTTTAGTCTGTGCTAAATAAATATATTTCTTTTCTCTCTTCTCCTTCCACTATACATAATATATGTTAGTGACTAAAAGGGAAGTCAGCACTGTCAAACGATAGTCCAAGTATAGTAAAGTAAGCCGCACGCCACTTAACAAAACCAGTATAATATGTAAGCTGGCCTCGTATTCCATTAAAAGTCCGTACTACGCGAGGCCAGCTCAAGGTAAAAGTGTTGCAGCCACCGGTACCTTGCGGGCTCCCTACATATATCTACGTCGTCTAGCCGTTGGTCCCGGCTGTCATTCGTGGATCTTTGACAGTCGTTACGGGTAGTCAGAAGCCCGAAAGTCTGACAACCAGTCCATTGGTGTAATTGCCGTATGGCGTTCCAGTGTGAGAATAAATAAATAAATAAATCTACCAGCGTGTATGTTGATTGCTGGATCAGATGTGAAATCAATAAACTTTAAAATCAATATCTCTTTCTTATGCTATGATTTCACATCAGATCCAGCAATCTGTATATGTAAAAGCAGATAGGCTTTGCAGTACAAAAATACCTAAAGATTTTTGCAAAAAAATAATCATTCTATATTATCTACATTAAAATTTAAGTTCTTACATAATATATCTTTAGTAAACATAATTGTCTGTTCAACAATATTTTCGCATATAACATTAACTCGCACCTACACACGACACTGTCAAGAAATTAAATATTAATGCGTCGCTCGAAATTATTCAAAGCCAAGCCAATATTTAAATCAAGCGGTTCACAGTGCAAGTTTAAAGTTAAATTAACAAGTTAATTGAGTAAAACAACATTCGCTGACGTACGTACTGGAATTTGCAATAGCAATTTGGTTGGTTTAAAAATACAGGTACAAAATAAATGTAGTTTGGAAGGTTTTATAATTGATTTTGCCGGCAAATGAGAGGCGTATTTACTTTACTTCCTGAGGAGTTTCATTTTGTGTCCTAGAATAAAATAAATGTAATAATGTGTTTTTATGTTGTTGGAAACTGGCAACGCAAACCAGCTTTTCGTCTATTACATGACTTTTTACTAACTAGGTACTTAATCTGAATTAGATTAAGTAGTTCATCAAGACCATCATGATCATCATCATCATCTCCCCCACGCACCTCCACTTCGACCGGTTCTGTGCTTCCCGCATCCAGCGGATTCCTGTGGCCTTCACAAGGTCATCGGTCTTAATCTACTTAGCCGATATAAAAAGATATAATTTTATTCGTCCAAAACTGGTGCAGACCTACTCCGACCTCTGGCTAAGAAGCCATAAATAAGATAATTCAATAAGATGAGGCAGTTTATATAATTAATACTTCAAACACATACATGTACAGGTATACTTATTATTATGTGTATAGTTATATTATTACGCATTTTAAAGTTAACTTTTACGTAATCTGGAATAGTTCATTCTAAGACAGCTGTCAAAAAACGGTTTACCTAATGGCCGGGGTATAGTAGTATCTGTGGTCATTATGATATTACAACGGACAGATCCTTAAGTAATTGTATCAATAATGAAATGGCAAGCATTCTTAACAGTTTGACAATAAATAGAACAAGTTTTATAAATAACCCAAAATGTATTCTTCATCTCGCATCTCACGTTAATTCTTCATTTCAAGATGGCGCCGACAACAATAGCGGAGGACAGGCTGACGTCAGGTCACCGACTGTCACACCCCCCGCCCGGAGACGAGGTCCTCATCTCAGGCGTGTCAGGGTACTTCCCCGACTCGGACTCCGTCATACACCTGCAGGAAAACCTTTTTAATAAGGTCAGTAACAAGTCTTATATTTAGCCTACACTAATGTAACACGTACTATTTAATACTGCTCGACCCCCGGCGGTGCTGTGAGCTTCTATAGGTAAAGCCATAATATGGTCTCTCTGTTAGAAATGAAACAAGAATCATCGTATTATCACGGTCTGTAACAGTTAATTAATATACCACAACAATCTCTTTTTCTTCTGCTTCCACTTGATTATATAGTATTTTCTCATGACCAGGTGGACTTAATCTCCGGAGACTCTCGTCGTTGGAAGCTGGCTCATCCTGAGATCCCGCAGCGCACGGGCAAGATCAACAATGTCAACAAATTCGATGCTTCCTTCTTTGGTGTCCACTACAAGCAGGCCCACACCATGGATCCCATGTGCAGGATCTTGCTAGAAAAGGCTTATGAAGCTGTTATTGATGCTGGTAAGTCTTTTTTGTGTTATTAGTTTTGAAGATCTTTGGCAGCTGTGAAGCCCGAAAGTCTGACAAACTGTCTTGGTTTACCAATTACTGGTTTGTCGTTGCCAAAAAGGCAATCACTCTATATAAAATACTGGTATTCAGCTGCATACGGTAAGACTGGAAGCCAACTGGAAGGCTAAGCAGATGATAATTAGATTATCGTCCAGGGTGTAAAAAAAATTCTTTATCGCCACGGTTGATATGCATTTTGGTAGAGTAACATTTGGAGAATATTTCGAAAATTCTTTCTAGAGAGATACGATCGAACGATGCGAAATACGTTCCCAAATGAAGTACAAAAAGTTCGAGTAAAAAAACCGCAACGAACAATATTCTGTCTACTTGAATAGTTCAAAGCCTTTTTCTGTAACAAAAATAGTATTTTCTGTAATACCAATCTACGTTACGAAAGTGGAAAAGCTTACGTTGCCAAGAAAAAAGAATAACAACTACGCATAATAAAATGTGTACAAAATGTGGGACCGCAAAATAAACCCAATGATGATAACATTTCCACATCTGAAACTCCCGGTACAACAAAACATGTGGCTCAGGCACGATTTGGTAATAGAATTTGTAAATAATTAACCAATTTGTTAGCCGGTAGGTATATGGAGGATCCAATATACAGTTAGTAGGGATTAAAGAATGTCGACTTAGGGAGTGATCAGCCGATCAGCCGGATGGAAAACGGAACACTTTAGCAACCCTCCCCCCCTTGCAATCAGTAACATTGATTCTGGTTAACTTTTAAAATTCCGACGCTCACACCGTTACGAACAGAAAAGGTGCTGTAGAAGCAGTGCAAGTTAGATAGATAGGTAGATGCTTTATTATACATAGAACTTTTAAAAATTAAATCGTTATAATTATAAATGTATATAGGTAATAGCGGACCCGACAGACGCTGCGTGCCCTTACGTTGGTTTGAAAACTACTAAAATTATAAACGTGAAAGTTTGTTTGGATGGATGAATGGATGTGTTGGATGGATGTTTGTTATTCTTTCACGTAAAAACTACTTAATGGATTTGGATGAAAAAGGACACTGTCCGGAATCACCCTGTGCACAAGAAATACTAGGTTAACTCATAGGTTTAGTAATGATCGACAATAAAACACATAATTTTCCGATGCACTTGGTTCCAGGGCGAACAATGTATAGGCGCAGAGCAATGTCCTTTGGCACACAGGTGGTTTATAACCAGGATTAACATATATGATACTTTTTATCCCGGTATTGCCACGGAAACGAAACCGTGGGGCACAGCTAGTCATTAAATAAAATTGTCGACATAGTTCACAGAATAAGCTAGCTGAAGTGGCGATGGGCTGGCCATATTAGTCGTAGAACCGATGACCGTTGGGGTAGACGTGTTTTTGAGTGGAGACCGCGAATCGGTAAACGCAAGGTGGGATGCCCTCAGGCTAAGTGGAGCGACGACCATCACAGAATGGCTGGTAGCAGCGGGATGAGAATTGCCGAAAATCGAGTTGAATGGCGTGCAATAGAAGAGGCCTATGTCCAGCAGTGGACTGCTATAAGCTGATGATGATGATGAAATTTCATTAGGTGCACTTTGCACTCTTTCTGAATCACCGGGTCGGTGACGCAGGTCTCGGCTCCAGTCGATCGGTGACGCTGAATCGCTACGCGTATACTCGGCTCTAATCGTTAGCTTTCACTTCTATAGTGTGGTCTTAAGCATAATATCCTATTTTTCCTACTTAACTCAAGATTTATCTTACCGTAGCAATTAAAAGTAACTTGTTAATACAATAATCCAATTCTGTTCTATAACTGAATTTCTTATTTAAAATTGTATTAAACTGACACTTGCCTGGAAACTACCTTCATTATTGAATATATTCATAGCATAAAATATATTGAAATTCTTTTATTATGTCACCAACAATGATTATACACTGTAAATATTTTACATGAAGGATTTTCGGGATTGAAAGCTTATTATGTTTCCTCTTTCGTGTATTTATTTATTCCGAACATCGATTTTCATTCTGTTTGTTGAAATTCTTTTTATTGAAATCGTGTTAAAAGCCTTCGTACTCGTAAAATGAGTTTTATTTTAAATTAACTGTCCTACAGTTAATTTAAAACAGAAAATATATTGAATTTGGGTCTTGAAGAATGTTTGTGAATAAATATTTGTATATGAGAGACGACTAGAAAACACTCAACGATTGAGGAGTCCAGTTCAATTACAGTACAGACGAAGGAAATAGTGTTAAGTAACTATTTATTATTTGAATATTTATAATTGCGTGGTTTTTGTTTCTTTTACCATCCACTCCTTTGTAATTCACAAAGGAGTTTCAAAACCACACAGTTTCAAAATTCACACTTTTGATCCTAGTTCGTTTCGGTGTGACAGCGCCCTCCACTTACTACCCACAATGTAGGCATTTCAATCGATAGGTACTTTTCTTTGGCGGTAATGAAGCCAATTTGTCTATACCGCAAGTCAAACCACTCGGATGAATTAAATCCTCCACAGAGCCATTTTTTGAACTTTTATCGCTTCTTAGATTTAAAATGCTATTTCAGGGGTTTTATTAAGAAAGAATTCCAGAATATTGAGGATCGTAACACGTGGCGTTCGTCGCCTCTTTTAAAATGATTAACTGGCTTGAATATTGAACAGATATTAAGTATATGAATAGATCTGAAGTATATTTTAAAAAATGGACGTAGAGCTTTTAATAATAGTTGAAATAGATGTGCTATAAACTGGTTTTTGGTATTTTGGCCTGAAAGAAACAATAGGAACCCCTGTCTTTGCAGACAATAGTGTCTGCCCGACCTTTTCATCGATGATACGAAAAATATTGCTCAGCAAAACTATTCTTAGATCAATGAATATATGAAGGATTACATCAATAATCACTTCACCTCCTTACTCCAACCAATATTGTCTCACATAATCAGCCTATAATGTTCCCACTGCTGGGACACAGGCCTCCTTTCTCAGAAAGAGTGTGGGCCGTAATCCACCATGCGAGCCCAGTGCGGGTTGGAGGATGTCACATGTTTTAGAATTTTTGGTTCTAGGACATGCCGGTTTCCTCACGATATTTTCCTTCACCGTTTTTGAAAGCAGTGGTAATGACATAATTTACAAAGTGAAACACCTGCCGGGGTTCAACCCTACGGCCTACAACTCGTAAGTCGTAATATTATATGTCTGACGCTTCTATGAAAACATAGTACTTCAAAACAGATTGTTCCTCATAATTTATACAACACTTAACGCTGGTCGCTACATCGTCTCGACTCAACTTAGTTTCAATTAGCTGCCAAAGTTTTCCGAGCCAATTACAACTTCAATCATAAGTAGCAGACCAGACCAGGCAATAAACGAGTAGCCTGTTCTTTATTTACTTTGATTTATATTAAGGATGGGATACGAGAGGGTATTTAAGTTGAATGATCTTCCGATGTTCTAGTTTTAGGCGGGAATTACACGGAACATAACGTATCCACTAAAGATTTAAAAAACAAATCATGTGTGGAAGGCGGTGCCTCTTGTATTGCATAAAAACAATGGGCATCGTTAACCACTTACCTTGGACCACCAGCTTGTTTGTGAACTATAAAATATTTAAAAGATGTTGTATGAAACTGAAGATAATTAGGAAGAACTGCTTCTTAATTCTTTCTTTGGTGCTTTATATGGTGCTCTTTCTATACAATATTGTAGAAGTTAGTAGTCTTGTATCATAAACTTGTCATCACAAACGTGTCCATAGATTTTGTTTTATTTATTTATATAACAATTGCTTGTAGCACTTACAGTAAATACCAAAGCACGCAGCAAGCCGACAACATAACATTTAACTAAAAACTTCATACTAACATTAAACATAGATTTACTGCTATACATAAATATGTCAACTTTTGGCTCCTTGGTTTTCGGCTTCTTGGTTCTTGTGTAGCGTAAAACTACACATATTATCCATGGAACTTACAATAGATTCCGTTTAACGTATAAAATGTCCCATCACTAGACTTGCCTAGACTGAGAGTTTAAAGTTAGTTGAAACTCCAGCCAATAGAACAGAATGACAGCGTATAAGTTACATAATGAACAATGTATTGAATTGTTGAATGAACTAAGGTAGGTGCCGACTGAGAATATATTGCCTTTTCTTGGTAATATCGGGAGATAGGAAACGAGGTATATGATAGTTGAAAACTGCAAAGAGCTCATTACATCTTCAGGTTTTTTCAAGTTGTTTAGCATTGCTTCATCATTTGTAGGTAATATTCAAAGAAACACAAGAATCTCATTAACTCGATGCTCCAATTAAGACCGAAATTCTTCAAAAGCATACTGCCTTTATCATTCTTTGCTTCCTTCCACGAATTCGTTTAACAGAGATGGCAACCAGATTCTGTATGGCACATTGCACCTAAAAGGATGATTATTTCTTTACAAAAACCTTCGTAATTAATTATTGTTAATAAATCATCATATTGAAATGAATAACATAGAAATAGGGATCATTTTCATCAGTTTTGTTCAAAAACAAGCAACGGAAATTATATAACTAAAAATAATTTTCTGTAAAGTACTAATAAAGAGTTCTTATCTAAGGCACAATAAAGCAATTGTGACTCATTCCACAAAACAGGCGGGCAACCGTCCCCTTATCTTTACGTCCATTAAAAGTTTCAAGTCCACAGAGTAATTATAACTCAATATTGCCTTTGCGACAGGCCACGAGAATTCAAATTTGATAATAAAACTTCAAAAGTGGACTCGATCACGTAGATTTCTTTGGTAATTCAAGAAATTGAACTTTTGTCGGTTTTTATGATGTAATCTTAGAAAACGTTCTTATTGGCGCCCACCAAAGATGTTCCATGCTGGGCGCCAATAAATGTTGGCTCAAGAAATTAAAGACTGAATGGAAAAAGATAAAGTAAGAACCTAATTATTTACATAGATTATTCGTTCAATAAGTGGTAGTTTGTTTGGATAGCAACTATTTATTCTGAGTCTCGGAGTTCTTAACCAATTTGAACTTCTAAGTGCTTGTCTTTTGACTTCGTCGAGTATTTGATGTCCCCTACGTCAAATAAAAGTAGCGGTTATTTGCCTACAGTCTTAGTAGACTTTATTCAATAAAGCGATTCTGCCTTTGAAGTTTTTCCTGTAATTCCGCCTAAGTATAATATAGCGGGAAAACTTAGTTTGTTAGAAAAAAATACTCTAGTCTATTGACTAACTAATATAAAAGTTAAAAGTATGCAAAGCATTGCAAACCTCAAGATTTTTCCCCAAATATTTCAGAGTCTACCGCGACATAAATAGATTACCACATGACAGCTCTCTTGAATAATTCAGCAGCCAAGATACGCATTAATACGAAATATTCAATAATCCTTCTAATGGAATATCGACAAGAAATGTCAAATGACATGTTTGACAGACTTAGTTAGGTATACATAATTTACAAGGCGTAATTGAAATAACTGAAAACCTGAAAATGGATCATTGTACATGAGTACAATGACCCACTTCAATTGAGAAAGTTGTCCATAATGATGAATTATGAACAACTTTTACTATGGGATCAATATCTGAAGCGTAATTCCCGTATTTAAAAACTTTCTAAATCTCATTTCTCGTATAATAGTCGAAATCTCATCTCAGCCACAATATAGAATAGAATACTCTTTAATGTACACCATACAAATTATAGAACATAAATATATACAATGTCAATGTCAAAATATTGTCAAGCATGTAGGAGAATGGGGTGTTTTTGACAGATTGAGACTGAGATCAGACTGTGAACGTTCTTAAAATTACGAGAATTGGGTCTCTGAAAAGGGGTCATTGTACTGATCGACGACTTTCACTATGGAACAAAACCCTGAAACCGCGAAAAAAAAACAGCTGCTTCATACAATAATTGTGTTCGCTTAACTCGAAAAAATGTAGGGTTCAGGTGGACCAACTGTTTTTTGCGTGATTTAAAGGTTGATCCCTAGAATAAGTTGTTGTATGCGTACAATAATGACCCTTTTTCAGGTTTTCAGTTATATCAATTACACCTTTTTAAATATTGTAGATTTTATACGAAGGTTCTTCTCCCCTTTACCTTAGCCGCTGGTATTTTTTAAAGAGTAAAAGTATTCCGGAATAAATTCCTTCATTTTTCTGAAATAAGGAATTCTTAAACATCTTAGATTTTTGTACGTACCTTCCATTCTTCGCAAATGATGTTTTATTACCTTAAAATATCCTTAAGTTTTATATATAGTTCTATAAATAATTTCTTTATTAGCTCCGTGTACCTAGTATCTTTGCAATCAACGCTTCATAAATTTAGTTTATAAAGTTGAAAGAGACGTTAATAGACGCCCTCGTTTCTCCGCATAGTGCTTTTATAAGAGTGCCATCTTTGTCTAATTCAATGTAGCGTATTCATTTTACATGAAAGGCAATCTGAATTTTTCATATCTAGAGATCCTTTAAAAATAATTAACTGCCGTGAATAAAAAGTAATGTTCAGACTGTGTGGTGTCGATATTTGTGTTAACTCCAAATATCTGTGTTTAGTCCATTACGAATGTTTTGTAACTATATTTTATTGATTTATAAAGAGTGTCCATGGAGTTTCTTGACCATTCTTCTCCATACGTATTTACTACGATTTGGAATGGGCAACTAGCTTTATCTTTCTGACTGACCGACGCCTTGACAGTTAAAAAGTGCCTGTAATTGGTTTATTTGAAATAAATACTTTGAGTTTGAGTTTGAAACTCATTGGATTGGAGAGGTACAGTCACGAACAAAAGTATGTATACACTCGGCTTTATTCAAAAGCGATTTACTCCTTTATTTTTTAATGAAATTTTATGTTGTTACGAACATAGCATTTACGAACCCATAGATTTCTGTAATGTGTCCTATTTCAACGTTGTATTCGTTATTTCTCGAAAAAATCGCAATTGAAAGTGACCAAGTGGTGACATATTGGTGCTCGTGACTGTACTATGAGGTACCAAAGATTCAAATCACCAAAACCACCAAATAATAATAACAATAATGAGTATTATGGGATCCTGCCGTTTTGCCGAAAAGATTTTGCCAAAAATTCACTACCCAAACAAATTTTAGCAACCTTTTCTTATACCAATGTAATGTTTGGAGTAATTTTAGTACGCACATTTTCATTTGGTCAAATTTTTACTTGGCAGAATCAAGGATAATTTCATTTAGGCATTTGGTCTTTAATCAAATGATTTATTACAGCAAACAATCTTTAGACAATAACCCTTTGCTCAAATGATTTGTTATGGCAAAAAATACAAAGGCAAAAATAAGATTTTTTGGGAATTATATAATTAAAAAATGCAATTTTATTTTAATATAATCATTTATGTAATACAAATACTCGTAAGGAAAAAAAGAGGTTATTGTTAGCAGGCTATCAAGAACCAAACTAGTTAGACGAGGTTAATTAAAAAAGAAAAATGGTTAGGTTAGGTTAGGGTAAAACTGTGAACTCCTACGCACGAGCCGATCGAACGAAGCGAGCGGTGCCGCGGCAGCGGCCGGCGAGTGGCAGAAACGACTAGATTGTATAGAAAGAAAAATATGGAAAAAAGAGATTATTTTTAGCAGACTGTCGAGAACCGAACTAGTTAGACGAGGTTAATTATTATTAAAAAAAAATGCTTAGGTTAGGTTAGGTTAAAACTTTGACCTCCTACGTCAGAAACGACTAGATTATATAGAAAAAAAATATGGAAAGAAACAGGCTACCCGAGACTGAACTAGTTAGACTATAACAATTGACTGAATAGAAATGGTAAATTGAAAACTGACGACTATATTTGGCAAATTTTATTTTGTGTAAAATGAGTTATTCCAACTGAAATATTTGACTACATAAAAATTGGTCAATGTACTAGTTGGTAAACAAGTCATTGTTTAAACGTTGTCGTAAATGTACCTAATATTTTATAAACTGTTTTTATTTAAACGAAAACTTTTTCTCCAGGTGTGAACCCTAAAGAACTTCGCGATACAAAGACCGGTGTATTCGTGGGCGCCTGTTTCTCGGAGTCGGAGAAGACATGGTTCTACGAAAAGATGCAGGTCAACGGCTTCGGTATTACTGGGTGAGTTCATATTTATTCTTTGTTGATTTCTAGGTAAACTTGATCGATGCTTGAGAACAAAGAAAGAAAGTGGTGCTTTTGAACGAAAACATATTTTTAAAGTGTTCGCAAAAAATCATCCAAAGTAAATTGAATGCAATATTATTAATAATATATACTTAATTTATTTAGGTATATAAAGGTTTGGTTGTACATGAGGGACTTACAAAGTATGCATTATTAATGACAAATTCAAATTCAAAATCATTTATTTGCTAATATGGGTAATTAGCACCGTTCAACCATATTACGCCTTGAGGCATGCAAATGTCAGACTTAGACATGTCGTGCTAGACATGTTGTGCATGCTTCTGACATGTCGTCAGATATAGTTAAAGTTTAGTAAAAAACCGTTTGTTTTCTATTAATTAAAATAAATTTTATTCGAAAACATCCATCGGTTTCTAACTAAACTTCAACTATATCTGACGACCCTGGTTACTTATCTCCTTTGATGACTGTACAACGAACTGTTGGGTGAATCGCAGCTTTCCTAGCTAGATCACTGATTATTCCGTATTTAGGAGACAACAGGCAGTGATATTACAAGCCTCTACGTTGCTACTTAACATTGTCATTAACTCCGAGAAAGACGGATGATGATCACAATATTTTTCCCTCGTTAGCCTTCAGAGACTTAAACCACTAGAGTATTAGTTATTATTATAGTTGTGACTTATTTATATCGATAGGTATATGTTTTATGTATGTAATGGTACACCACAGACAACCTGCAGTATTGTCTCCACTTTCTCTTAAAATTCTCGTTTTCTTTAAAATATCGCTTTTAGCGATAAGACCACCGCGTGACGACTCCCGGCCACCGTAGGCGCGGGCCTGCGGGCGGTGAGTAATGGGTAACTCACCGTCCGATCAGGACCAGGCCCGTGCCGGACGGCGTGTTGTGTTCCACGCGCGCCTCAAAGAGATGTCAGCATGAGAGACGGGGCCCCATAGGGCCGAAGCCTGCCAGGGTAGCGGGATTGTCCGAAAGGGTTACCGCTGCCCTGGAACATAAAGGGCTAAGGAAGGAACACGGGTGGGTTTTAGTCAGTAAGAGTCTGACACTCCCTCCTGCTCCACCCAGAGCGGGAGGAGTCATTTGATGATTTCCCATCCTCAAAAAAAAAAAAAAAAGCGATAAGACCACCCGTTGTGTCTCCCTTTATAAAATTTCTACATCTGTAATATTTATGGTAATAAAGAATACCTATTCTATTCTAGAAAGAAAAAATATTTGGACACAGTTCGTGAAACACAAAATACAAAATTAACAAAATAAAAATAATGTTTCGCTTTCAAGCAACAATAGTGTGTGCCTCACGGCTGCGCCAAAAAGGTTCATTTCAGCATTAATGCCAGATAGATGCTGTCTGACGCTGGTTTTCTAATTAACCTTTAAGGACAAGTGACGGGGAGTACACACAGTTTCAATATACCTAATACATACTTTTTCTTTCTATTCTCTTCTAGAGTTCACCTAGTTAAAGCACTAGCTGTTTCCGTACCTATCTGTCTTCTTTTCTCTATCCAGACATAACTGCCAAAATACCTTCATCCAATAATCGTTCCAGTCTCTAAAATTCAGCAAAACTATTAAAATGTTCGCCCGCAGCCATTAAACTCATTCTAACTTAATAGCGATGGTATAAAGCGGTTAAATGCAACTTCGCGCCTCAACTCCATTCAGTGTTCATTATTACAATTGCATGACGACTACGAAAACGTTTAAAACTTGTCATAGTTATTTTATAACAGTCCTTTTGCTATTTCCTTTGTACTAGTGGTATATGCACGTAATTGAATGGCTCTTTTAAAGCTACATTTCCTAGAAGAGCGGTTCCGTCATTATTTATAACGAACGTCATGAAAATCTGTCATTTTCACATTAAATCCTGTCCATTACAACGTTACGGTAAACCGTTTTTATATTATATTCAATATTTAAGTAGCTAATAAAGATTATATTCGCAAAACACGTATGTGTTTGCATGAAATAGACAGGTGTCACGAAAGCATTCTCTCGTGGCCGCACAGTGGTAGCATAAATCAAAATAAGAATTGACAATCTTTGTAGGGGAATGTGAGTGATATTAATAATATGATAATAAATACTCTATGGAATATTGGTAATTCTTGTCTCGTATCAGTGTAACTAAGGTAAACTATGAGAATAATTATTGACGTAGTAAATAATTATACATCAAGGTGGTAGCCATTTTTAAGGAGCAGTGATGTCCTAATGTGCCCTGTAACGGCCTCGACTTACGAGATGTAGGTCGCGGGCTCGTACCTAGACAGGTGCTTTACTTTGTGTAAATTATTTCGTCACCTCTGCTCTCAAAATGGTGAAGGAAACCGACATGTCCTAGGACCAAAAATTCGAAGAGTGACATCTACCAACCCGCACTGGGCCCGCGTAGATTACAGCCCACTCCCTCTCGAAGAGAGGATTCCTGTGTCCCGGCTGTGGGTACATTATGAGCTGATCATGCTAAGATGGTAGGCCCGATTGCGCCAGATACATTTAAGTATACTCGTGGGGGCTTTTTTAATGGTGTTGTAAAGGATATTACTGATTGCAATATGCTGATATCGGTACCTTTGTTGTTGATGCTGTGAACTTTACTCTAGCTTCAATCATGGCATGTCTTCACCTACCTATAGATATATAGGTAAATAGGATACTATTTGACTGAGTTTCAAAAACCATTCTACTAAAAAGGGAAATTATTATCAGCCAGGTTCAAAACCCAAACTTTCTAATTAAAAACTGCCAACAAGTTAAATATTCTATATATTAATAGCAACGAGATTCAGGAGTAGCTTGATATGTAATATTGAGATCAGAGCCAACACGTTATTGCTTCCCGCGGTTTCCGAGGAGCGTGATCATAGCATATTTGAAGGAATTCTCTGAGGACTGGTAGTGTTGCCTCGTGTGCCACATAAAGGCTTGTATGACTTTATTTTGTATGCCGTGTAGAGATTAATGGAAAACCAAACACAACGCAATGCCTCTAAATGATAAATTATTTATTTTCTGCAAGTAGGTTTGTACAAACACTTTTACATGTCAATCATATTTTTTTTTTTTGCGTTTCCTGTTTGACTACTCTGAGAAGAAAGGCCGAAACAAACTCAAAGGTCACAGTCTCTTTTAAAATCCAGATATAATCTTGGTCAGATCATGTGAAGACCATGTAGATTGGTGTCTGAAATGGTCTCTAAAAATGAATGTAAAGAAAAACCGCCAAAATATAAAAAAGAAAGAAAAACAGGATATAAATGTCTCAGAAACACGTGCATACAAAAAGATAATTACTTCTAATAATACGGAAAAAATAAACAAAATAAATCTATAATCACGAGCACAAAGCAGAAATAGTCGACGGCTGCACGTCATGACTGTGACAAGAAGGCTCCCACTCAGCATTATGCTGTGCTATAGAGGACATACCCACAGCACAGCGCTGATTTTCAGTGGTTACCCGATAAAGATCAAGGTTTGTATCTGGGAACCCCACTGCTAGGGTCTTGATTTTCTAAAGATGGCCATCTTATGGTTGTAGGCTATAGCCTGCGGAGTAATTGCGTAACACAGTAACAGTAAGAATAGCTTTCATTTTGACAATTCAGCAACATACATTGCGTTATTTACGTTGTTGAGTGGACAAATTTTTCGAACATATGCAGCTATGGTTTAGTAATATCCATGCCATGTGATTGTTCGTGTGTTATGCAATTAGGGTGCAGGACTCAATAGATAGAAAACTTACGCGAGTGATGATGACGATGCTATGAGCACCAAAATAGGTTAGCAGTATCCTTCAAAATAATTCGTGCGTTACACAAGGATTCTGATTCCCTCGTGTTCTAGGATACCCTCAAATTCCATAAATAAATAATGCAAATAAAGAGTAATAGGTGGGTACTAGATACTAAAAGATATTCAAAATTGACTACAATTTGTGCTTTTTAAACATTATAGGTACTAAAAAAAGTCAGTCGCCAAACCGATGCCTTTCTTCTGGGAAATCCATCTGAAGGCCAATTTTCGTAATTTAAAACGTTCAAAATCTAGTCGCAGTCTCATCTCGGCGACAAACAAATGTCAAAAACTTGGAAAAATAGAAGTATTTTTTGACAGATTGAGACTGAGATCAGACTGTGAACGTTCTTAAAATTACGAGAATTGCCCCTCTGATCATGTATAATTTTCTTTTATTAATAAACTTATTTTCTTTTTAGATGTTCCCGTGCTATGTTAGCCAACCGTATCTCCTACTGGTTGGGAGTGACTGGTCCTTCATACACCGTGGACTCTGCCTGCTCCAGTTCCCTCTACGCTTTGGAGCACGCCTTCAGGGCTATTCGTGATGGTCACTGCGACTCCGCCATTGTTGGAGGCTCCAATCTTTGTCTTCATCCTTATGTGTCTCTGCAGTTCTCCAGGTAAGGACAAAACAAATAAAACTCTGTATTCGATTCAAAGGGGTTACTCGTACGTAGTATATTGTAGCTAAGTAATAACAGCCACATGGGTCGATTGATCAGGTTAAGCTACGCTTGCCGCGGTTGGTCCGTGGATGGGTGACCATCTTCACATACCAAGATCCCGCTAAGTAATAACAGCCACATGGGTCGATTGATCAGGTTAAGCTACGCTTGCCGCGGTTGGTCCGTGGATGGGTGACCATCTTCACATACCAAGATCCCTCCGTACCTCGGAAAGCACGTTAAGCCGTTGGTCCCGGCTGTCATTCATGGATCTTAGACAGTTGTTACGGGTCATCCGAAACCCTAAAGTCATCTGACAACCAGTCTTACCAAGGGGTACCCTGTAACTGGGTTGTGGACGCATAGGCTGTCACTCCATATAAAATACTGCTATTCAGCTGCATCCGGTTAGACTGGAAGCCGACCCCAACATAGCTGGGAAAAGGCAGATGATGATGATGTAAATTCTCGATTCTAGAAATACCATGGGCAAAAATACATAGCTATAAAAACAAGCTCTTTAACTTACTTAAATATACATTTTCACCTTTCTTCGTGGAAAACTATACATTAAAAATGCACAAAGAGTGACCGGAAAAGTCTCAGTAATGTAGTCTTTGCTTAGTAAGTAACGTTAATGTAGTTTTCAACGTTAAAACGGGTAGAAGAACATTATTTATTAATGTCATTTTGCGTCGCTCTCCTGACATGTAATATTCTGCTGGTGTGAGAGGAATTGGAAGTGCTGGTTTTTGTATATTTTTTGTTTTAGTGTTTGTTTAGTTTGAGAAGTTGACTTAAGTTTCTAAGTGCTTGTAAGGAAAATAATAACAGTAAAATCAACTGCACGCCCATGGTATCAGTTTGATATTGGTATCCTTTATTTAGTCGCAAGTTTTCGTTGTTCAAGTGTTATTTTGAGGTGCGGTTGACCATACCTTAGCTACCTACTATTAATCTAAGATTTCTACAGCTGGTCCTTTATCGTTGTTAGTTATTGTTACTTTACGGGGAGACTCAATCATGCCTTTGGCAGTTTGGCAGTAGTGATCCTTAAGTCCTTTAAAGCTTTGGCGACCCAGTGGTAATGGCTGCAACTAACGAGTTGTAGATCGTGGGTTCAAACGCAAACAGTTACTTTTTTGGTGTAAATAATTTCATCACCACTGCTCCCAAAACAGTGAAGGAAAACATCGTGCAAACACATGTCCTAGAACCAGAAATTCCTAGACATGTGACATGTACCAACCCCCCCGTGCCCGCGTCGTATGTAGATAACAGCCCACTCCCTCTCGAAGAGAGGAGGCCTGTCTCCCAGCAGTGGGAACATCATAGGCTGATGACTATATGCTTATGTTTATGTTAAGCACTCTGCGTCATCTCTAAAGAACTCAATAAAATCCATAGCATATCCAAAGCCAAAGAATGTTTGCATCGTGTTTTCGATCTTACCTTTCATTGCACATCATAATTTTCTATATTTTTCTAGATTGGGAGTGTTGTCACCTGATGGCAGGTGCAAGAGTTTCGATAACAGCGCCAACGGTTACGCGCGTTCAGAAGCTATTGTTGTCGTCTTCTTACAGAAGGCTAAGGACTCCAGAAGGTAAGCTATGCTTGCAAATACATAATCATTATAAAAACATGTAGGACAGGCTGTGATAATTCATACTTCTTGAAGTTAAGATTTGTCTAAGATAAGCTTGTAATTCTTTGACTGGGTAAGGGTCTTCTTACTTAAATTGATAAATATTATGTTATTTTGCTATTAAGGTAGCATCTTACCTCCTTAAGGTATACCACGTAAGACTAGAATACCTTTGCCTAACCCTTCGGAGATAACAGACGTTATGTTCCTTATCTTAAAGTCTTTTGGATATCCTTAGAGTTGCTGTTAAGTTCAAATCACATCAGAGGGGCAGTTCTCATAATGTTAAGAAGTTTCACGGTCTGATCTCAGACTCAATTTGTCAAAAAAACCTCTAATTTCCCTACATGTTTTTGACATTGATTGTCGCTGAGAAGAGAATTTGGACTGAGAAGCGCGACTAGATTTTGAACGTTTTTAATAACGGGAATTGACCTTCGGTCTTTTATGCAAAAAAGTCCCAATTGGAAAAAAAAAACAAATGAAATCTCTAACATCTATTTCTCCCACCAGGGTATACGCTCAACTCCTCCACGCTAAGACCAACTGCGACGGCTACAAAGAACAGGGTATCACATACCCAGCCGGTCACATCCAGAAGCTGCTTCTCAGCGAGTTCTACGAGGAGTGCTCCATCCCTCCGTCCACCTTGGAGTTCGTTGAGGCTCACGGCACAGGTAAGATTTTCTCCCTTTTTATCAGCATCATAATTTCAGCTGAAAGACATCCGTTACTGGATATTGGTCTTCCCCAAGGATGGAGAAACCCAAAACCAATATAATAAGTAAAATTTATTTGTTCAAAAATATAATGCTGTAGATACAGTTATTTAGGTTCATTTATATGATAGTCGAGAAACAAAAGAATGCGTCACGTCTGTGACGATAGAAAAAGCGGAGATCCCCCTTTGTTAAAAAATAAATAAGGTATAATATTATGATTATTATTATAATAGTAGCTCAATTTGTTAAAGCAAAAGCTAAATTCAAATAATTTATTTCAATTAGAAAACTTAAAAAAATAAAAAATGGAAAAAATATTTTAATTTCACTGAGAGGAAGGCAATGAATCTCACTGGCTACGAGTTTTACGTGTCATATTTGGTTACTTTTGATCAACATTGTATTAGACCAAACTCTTAGATTTTCATAAAATATATTATTAATATTATAAACGCGAAAGTTTGTACGGATGGATGGATGTTTGTAACCCATTCCCGCCAAAACTACTGAATGGATTCGGACGAAATTTGGCACACATATAGTTTATAACCAGGATTACTATATAGGACTCTTTATATCCCGATATTCCCACGGTATCGAAACTTATGCGGGTGAAACCGCAGGGTGCTGCTAGTAATAAAATAAATGAGTCCTTTTATAAGTAGCAACAAAAACTAAATGACCATTCAAAAGATTATTACAACCGCTTACATTTCCTGAATTCCTGAAACTCCTACTTACCTCGTTAAACTTAAATGGCCGCATAAAGGTACAAAGTACATAAAATCACGAGTGCTAACTAGCTAGATTTGTTTGTTTCCTCACTTTTCATTATTTGCACTGGCCATTCTGATTATTTATTTAATACTTTAAGCTCATAAATGTCTAAAGGCGGACTTAATGCCTGAAGCATTTTCTACCAGTCAACCTTTGGGTAATGCAGAGACAAACAGTGGTAGTTACAATCATGTTGAGGTATTAATATTTTTAAATATTATATAAAGATACGCATAAACCTATTTAAAAAAAAAAACTATATATATACCTTCACTTGAGTCAGTTTATCATCCTAATTACCGTTGGCCCTACAAAACTACCTACCTACCATAGGTAATATGGCCGGGTTAAGAGCGGTTGACCACAATCATTCCACGGGACAGGATTGGACCTTTGACCTTTCGGACGCCGATTTAAACTCTGACCTTACCTAATTATTTATAGCGGACTTAATGGAATTCCGTTTCTATTTATTGCCTGAATTCTATCACTGAAGTTGAATGTAAGTAGGTACAGGTAAGTTCGGTTCATTAGAGAGACAAATCTCTACTAATATAATAAGTGCTAAAGTATTTTAAGTGCGCTATCTGTCTGTTACCTTTTTCCATAACCCATAACTTAGGTTAGGACATAGAAAATGTTTTGTCCCAGAAGTATGTTCTAGAAGGATAATTTCCGACCTCCACACGAGCGACGCCGCGGGCAAAAGTTAGTACGTAATATTTTTTAAAGAGAGAAAAAAGACCTCTTAATAGATATGTACACAGAACAACAAACAAAAAATAACTGTATTAAAATTAGTCTTTAAAGTAAATAAGTACTTTCTATTCGTTTATTTAAATTCACAAATCGTTTTAAAGACTAACTGTCAAGAAATAAAACTCCACACTCGACACCTCTAAAGATAAAAAAATATTCAAGCGAACTCTCTGGTGAGCAGAACTTAGAGACTAATAAAATAAATGAGGCAGCTAGCTAGTCAAACGACCTCGCACCTTTACACCTTATTAGTCACAATCCGAGCATTTCACAAAACTTTCAAGCATCTGCATTTTAAAAAGAAACGGCAATTAACTTAGCGAGAAAACTTTAAGGGAGAAAAATGAACAGAGAGAAAATGAAAAGATAGAAAAACTTTCGCAAGCATAGTTAAGGGCACTCGAGATGAAATTAAAATGAACTATTGTTTACAGTACAAAGCGGGGTTGTAAACCTTTTGTATTACTCTTGTAATGCAGAGAATTTAAATTAATTTTAATCGAGCTGAAAGGGAAGTTTGTAACGCCGTTTATGAGTTTTGTGTCGAATGCAAAACTTGATAATAACTCACGCTTTGCTTTTGTTTTTCGGAGTTCAGAACAGATTTTAATGATATCATTAAGACTTAATCTTTTACTGAATTAAAAACCGTCATATCTATTGGAAGCTACTTAATGCAATATATACAATAATCCTACTTCCTACTAATATTATAAACGTGAAAGTTTGTGAGGATGGATAGATGGATGGATGGATGTTTGTTACTCTTTCACACAAAAACTACTGAACGGATTTTAATGAAACTTTACAGTAATATAGCTTATACATCAAAATAGCACATAGGACACTTTTATCTCGATATTCTTATGGGATCGAGACTTATGCGGGTGAAACCGCGGGGCGCAGCTAGTAATATTATAAAAGTTTGTGAGGATGGATGGATGGATGTTTGTTACTCTTTCATGCAAAAACTACTAAATGGATTTTAATGAAACTTTACAGTAGCTTACTTATCAGAATAACACAGGATACTTTTTATTTTTATTCTTACGGGATCGAGACTTATGCGGGTGAAACCGTGGGATGCAGCTAGTGATATAATAAATTATAGGGTCAATTGATTTATCACAAATCTTTAAACAATAATATTTTTTAAGATTCGCATACTTGGGTATACAGACTGGCGAATAAGTTATCACATTATTACAGCGGTTATTACAAGTAGTTATCAGTATGTTAAAATAATAAAATAAACGATTTTACTAAATATAGAAAACTGAATTTTTCAAACAATGTTAATAGCGTCAAAATTGGCGCGAAATAAACTACCCTTGATAAAAAAGGCACTAAACACGCGCGGGGCGATGGTATGAGTCCGCGAGTCACTGGTCAGTTTCCCTCAGTCGTCAGTTTATTTAATTCGCCAGTTTCGTTGATTAGTCAGTTTCACTTATTCGTCAGTTTTACCAATTAGACAGCTGCGTTAACTCGACAGTTTCCAGTGTTCACCAGATTTCGTCGATTGGTCAATTTTATTCAATTCGTCAGCTAAAGTACAGTCGGTAGAAAACTGCACACACGTCTGCTAATTTAAATAGACATTACGATTACGAACGACAAAAACGATTACGATAATTTTATTTTTCGATTTTTAATAGATGAACCCGAAAATAATGTGTGTTTGAAAATAATGCCGTGTTTGAGTCGGTTAAGAGTTATTAAGATAAATAGAGGTATGTTAAAAAACATAAATCAATTTAAATCCGAGATTTCAATAAATGTTTTTAAATTCTTCGATCGCATTCATTTTCTTTATAATTGACTCTATTTTATTTTATTTAGATGTACGACATATCGTTAGGTATCATATTTATATTTCAGTAAAACTTTTCCCTTGAGTGTACAAAACTGACGAATCGACGAAAACTGGCATAATTATACTGGAAACTGTCGAGTTAACACAACTGTCTAATCGGCTAAACTGACGAATCAGTGAAACTGACTAATCAACGAAACTGGTGAATTAAATAAACTGACGACAGAGGGAAACTGACCAGTGTTATGCGGACTCGATGGTATCTACAATTCAACACAAACTTTATGGTATTGGTAAATACTAAAACGAGAAAAAGGGTCCCACGGCTAGAATATTAATTGTTATTAATTATTTTAATTGTGAATGTTTAAAATACTTAATGCAGAATTCGTGGTTTCGGTTAATTTGATAACCTTATCACCACACTGTATAATATAAACTTCTGCGGACACTGTATTCAGACAAAAAAATCTCAAAAAAAAATCTCAAAAAATTACCCTTTAATATTCAGCATTGCCATACAACGTGGCAATGCTGCCAAACTTTTGGGCACGCTTCCTAATGACAGCGATGCGGACGTATTTTTTGATGCCCTTTGTTTATTTCCCCTCCTTTTTATAAACTTGTACATATTATTATTTTAAGACTGTTAGCTTTTTAAATTATGTAAATATAGCGTAGATTAAAACAATAAATAAACCCCTTTAATATTCTCAAAAATATTCTCACAAAGATTTTATACCTAGCCACCAAACCCAAATGACCATTCAAACGATTATGACCACCACTTACATTTCCTGAACTCCTGAAACTCCTATTTACCTCGTAAAACTAAAATGGCCGCTTACAGGTACAAAATACATAGAATCACAAGTGCCAACAATTAGTTCTGTTTGTTCTCTCTCTCTTTCATATTTGCACTGCCCATTCTGCTGACCTCATTAAAGAGACCTTAGGAAGCGAAACTTCAACAACATGCGATTATTTTGTGTTTTGTAATTAGTTTAGGGTAATGACAGTGTGGAAATTGTTGGTTTTATAAATACTAGCAGTTTCTAGTAGGTATACTTCGGACGGTTTCAAATAGTGTCGTCGGAATGACACTGACTTGAAAATTGCAAAAAAACCTATAGTCCATTTACAATAGCATTAGAAAGAAGTTAAAAAAGGTTATTTTTAATGCACACTTTGTAACAAAAATACAATAAACATTGTTACCTACATTATGTTAGACGCCGAATTTATTATGATCTATTTTTACAGCAGCTGTCACACTTAATTGTAACCATTTTAACTATTTATCTTATGAAATTATGTGGCTTTCATTTATTTATATTATATAACTCCAATTTAAAATTACAGTGTCAATGCTAAAAACCTAAAAGAAGCAGGGATGAACAATACTTGGAACGTTATTCGTTTCACTATAATTCTACCGAATTTTATTTTAATTAAGGTGGATGCGCTGCAGTAGCCCGCGAAATCAGACGAATTCGGAGCAATTCTAATTTAAAGGGATGTATTGATGATTTTTAAGGTTAAAATTGTATTATTGCCTACAAATTTCTTATTGTTGCGCATCATATTATTTTTATTAAGATACAACCTACACTGACCTGCAAATTACAAAAAACGCAAGAAAATTAGAATTTAAGCATCTCCCTTAAAATTGTTTTATCATAACTTTGAAATAAAATGTTTTGCATTCCTGCTTCTACGAGCCTCTTTTTTCTAATGCTATTATAAATGGACTATAGCAAAATTTTAATATCGCGGGCGCTTTCCCCTTACACCCTGTCCATTAGATAAACCGTGTTTTGACAGATGCAACTAGTGATAGCAGCAACACACAATACATTGATTGATACACGTACGGTATTATAATGTCTGTAAGAAGCCATAAATAAGATAATTCAAGAAGATAAGACAGTTTATATATTTATTTTATTACGCATTTTAAAGTTAACTTTTACGTAATCTGGAATAGTTACGTACTAAGACAGCTGTCAAAAAACGGTTAAAATAATGAACAGGGTATACGTTTATACACCTGAAGGCCAATTCTCGTAATTTAAAACGTTCAAAATCTAGTCGCAGTCTCATCTCGACGACAAACAAATGTCAAAAACTTGTCAAAATGTAGAGAAATTAGAGGTATTTTTGACAGATTGAGACTGAGATCAGACTGTGAATGTTCTTAAAATTACGAGAATTACCCCCCTGGTCATACACGCACGCCGGTTGTGAGTACCTACTACTCACCTCACCTACTTCTTATGAATAGACTAGACTAGTCATCTCCCATCATCATTATCATTTCAGCCAAAAGACGTCCACTGCTGGACATACGCCTCTCCCAAGCACCGCCACATCAACCAATTTATCTCCCATAACTACTAATAAATCCACTTAGAAAAAACATGATAGAAAGCCTTTATCTTCCAAAATATATCACAATTCCGATTAGCATATTCATAACCGTATGAAATAAATATCTACCTAGTACCAAACCATATTTTTCGAAACCAAAAACAGAGCCGCAGCAGGAAATAATAATATCTCAACGTAAAACATTCCGAAACACCGAAATAAAACACTTTTACGACAAAAATGTCGCCCACTCATAACTCTAGAATATAAAAGCAAAGTTTTACAAGCTTTTAGACCATTTTGATTGTTAAAACATTTGTGCTACTGAAATAGATGCTACCTCCTTGTTTTCACGAAATTAAGGTTGGTTTTTATCAAAGTACTGTTACTAGTTGGTTCCAGAAGACCAATTTGTTCCAATTTATTGTTTGCATGCTCTGTATGTTTACTCATGTTTCCACAAATAAACAATCTTGAATCTCGTAATTAAAAACGTTCAAAAACTAGTCGCAATCTCATCTCAGCGACAACCAATGTCAAAAACTTGTCAAAAATGTAGGGAGGTATTTTTGATAGATTGAGACTGAGATCGGACTGTAAACGTTCATAAAATTACAAGAATTACCTCTCAGTTGTCTAGTTGAGTAACTTTATAAAGAAACGTGGAAGTCTGACAACCAGTCTTACCAAGTGGTATCCTGTACTTAACTGGGTTGTAAAGGTCAGATAGGCAGTCATTCCATGTGGAATACTGGTATCCACCTGCATCCGGTAAGACTAGAAGCTGACCCCAGCATAGTTGAGAAAAGGCTAGCAGTAAATTACAATCCCAGGTGTATTTCTGTCTTTGGTGATTAGCAATAAATTATTTTTTCTAAACAACTGCAGTTACTGCACTACTTAAAAAAGTTAGAATTCTACGAAATTTATGCACGTCGTGCTTTCATTTTTCGTGATTGATATAAAAATTCCTGTGAAACCAAACCGAAAATTGCACAATTCCCAAGTAAAATGTCTGTCGGTAGCATTAGAACCCACCGTACCGGCAGATATTTATCGCCCGCACCCTCAACTTTGACAAACAACCGACAAAATGGCTACAAGTGGACTAGCCGAGAACTGACCAACCGTTACGAGCCTTCACTCAAAATTGCGATAACTTGGGACGTGCGTAAACGTTTATCCTTAAACTTTCTTATTATAATATTTCGAAGATGGAGATTTTCGACTAAAGTAGGTAATTTGTGCGAGTTACGATTGTAGATCAAGATTTGTACCAAGTCGGTATTCTAATCCTTGGTATTTTGGCTTAGGCAGGGATGTATCCGTACTTGTATGGTGTTAACGCTGGGCGCGCTAACAGTCTCAGGTCGATTAAATAAAATACTTATTTAGTTTTACGGCGTAATTATTTTCTTAAATGAAATCAAAGTAATCTATAAAATTGTATATAGTGACGCGCACTGTCAACTCTTTAAACATAGTCTCCATTATTTTTCTAATCTTCTAAATACGACATTGTCACATGTGACATTGCGTTCTTTGTTCTAATATTATGTTATTATTTTATTAGTTATTACTAAGAGTGGCTCGCTTGCCGCGATCTGTCCGTGAATACCGTAGCCCCTCCATGTCCCGGAAAGCACGTTAAGCCGTTGGTTCCGGCTGTCATTCATGGATCTTTGACAATGTTACTGGTAGTCAGAAGTCTGAACCACCCAACCAATTTTATCAGTTACTGCGTAATACTATCGTATATACGATAGTATTACGCAGTAACTGATAAGATCCCCCTTGATAAGACTGGTTTGGTAGTCGAGACTTCTGACTACCCGTATGTTAATGACTGCTCATTACATGTAAAATACTGGTATTCAGCTGCATCCGGTTAGTCTGGAAGCCGACCCCAATGTAGTTGGGAAAAGATTCAATCATCTTATAAAATACTCATGGAGGTGTCATGGAAACGCCACGCATGCTAAAGCAACTGCAGTACCTATACGTCTGCCGGCCCCTTTAAATATTTATAGGAGCAGGAGAGGAGGCATTATGAATTTACTTTGTATATACCCGCCTATTTCGAAAGTTTTGTTAGATACATATAATTGCCAGAGAATAGAGGGCGAGCGAGCGTACTTTAGTGGAAGGGAGCGGAGGGGTATTATAAGAATAACTTTTGCCTGCGGTTTCACCCGCTTTAATGTCGAAAAATATCCTACGGGAACATACTATCGGGGTTAATGTACCATAAGTGTTAATCCAGGTTATAAACTATCGGTGTGCAAAATTTCATCCCGATTTTCCCACGGGATCGAAACGTATGCGGGTAAAACCGCAGGGCGCAGCTAGAAATTTAACATTGACTCATCATTCGTCGTTATACACTTTCATGCTTCTCAATTAAATTAATCAAATAATTATATTCAATTGAGTTGAGTGCCGACGCACTTTGACTTTAAGCAAATGAACAACGTTAATATTTTATCGATACATTCCCCTGGTTTTAAATTAGGGTAGCGACAGTGGCTTCTCTCTTCTATGTCAAAAATCGTTGAGAAAGAGAGAGACATTTTAGAGAGAGTAATTATTTACTTAAGGGATGTCTTCCCCAAGCTCTTTGAGTGGAATTTAGCCAACCATTGGATTTTCTTTAATGTCTTTTGCAAATTCAAGGAATAAAAATGTCTTTTAGAACAGTCAGCGCCAAAGGTCGATGGTCATTTCGGGATTTCGATTATTTTATAACCAAAGAGACTCATTATGCCTCGGTATAGTTAAATAAAATAATAGTTATCAACATATTTTCTGCTGTGTAATCATTTATTTATTTATTTTACCATTTATGTAAACACATATATAAACAGACAAGAAAAGAACAGAACAGAAGAATAGGTACAAAGGTGATGCTTATCAGGCATGCTTATTAGGTGGTCTTGATAAGTAGTGTTAGTAGCTTACTTTTGTGGCTACAACACGGCCGTCGAGAGCGTGCGATGCGTTCCTGACAACTGTCAGTGCAATAATTCTAAGTAACTAATAAACATAAAATTCGCAAAACACGTCTCGCTCGTGTGACACTGACTGGTGTTAAGAACGCATTCTCGTTTTTTTTCTGTAAAAAATCGAAGCTCAGCTCCGCTCCGCAAAAGCTGAATACTTTTTTGGAAAACCCTCTCCAAAAACTACGCCATAATAGGCTTTGGCGCTTCGAGTTCGTAAAATCGTACAATTCGAAGCCTTCGCAGCAAAAGGGTTAGGTCAAGAGTACATTTACGTTCAGTGAGTGACTTGGCAACGATACAATCCGGAAAACTTGTAAAGCGACGTTGTAGCTAACCTTTAGAGATTTGGCTTTCGAAAATGCTGGCTGGAGACAGAGTTACCTTTTGAATTGTTTGTTGATAGTAGACTGTTTTGGAAATTAGAATGATTTTGAATTTTTTTTTGTTTGTTGTTGAATCTATTACACAAACAGCTGCATGAGGAGCAGTGGTAGCCCGTGGTAGTGGCCGCGACTGACTAGTCATAGGTCGTAGGTTTGAATCCAGACAGGCGCTTTACTTTGTGTAAATTATTTCATCACCACTGCTCTCAAAACGGTGAAGGAAACATCGTCAGGAAACCGGCATGTAGAACCCAAAAATTCGAAAACATGTCACATCTACCAACGTGCACTGGGCCCGCCTGGTGGATTACGGCCCACTCTGATAATTATGATGATGATTATTGCACAAACATACTTATTTCAAAGGATGCTACTGTGCAGGAGTCACTTAATATCGCAGTCACAGCCGGCATCATGATCATTTGTAATAAATCGCCACTGTCGTCATAAACCAATCTGTATAAATCATCCACTGCACTAGAAAACTTGCCATAATCAAATTCCTTCTCATGTTTGTAAGTGCAGTTAATTAGAAGATATCAGCAGTAAAAATGCCTGGGAGCTTCATTAAATCCTGTTATCCAAGTTGATACTGTCATTTTCGGGTGACGACTGCAAATCAGCGCTGTGTCCTTCTTGTCACAGTCACGACGTGCAGCTGCTAACTATTCCTGGGGGCTTACCACCAGCTCTTATAACAGGGCAGAAGTTGAACTCAAGTTGAAGTTCAACTTCTACCCTGCTACGAGTATAAAAGCTGGTGGTTAACCCCTTGTTCTATGGTCGTGATTATAGATTATATATTGATATTCTGTTTTGTATTTTTATTTTTCTTTATTATTCGAATTAATTATCTTTTTGTATGCACTTGTTTCTGTGACAAATAAACCTATTTTTCTTTCTTTCTAATAAATGTACCTCTTGGATTACATTACATTACATTTGGCTAGTGCCAAACAGAAATTTGGGAAAGTCCCCATGAGTCGTTTAGCTTCCTAACAATTATATTTCATTGTCACCAGGTACCCGTGTCGGTGACCCCGAGGAGTTGCTGGCCATCGACGAAATCTTCTGCACGGGTCGCAAAGAGCCTCTCTGGATCGGTTCCATCAAGTCCAACCTGGGACACAGCGAGCCTGCCTCTGGTCTCTGCTCTATTGCCAAGGTAAATACTTGTTTCGTTTATAATATAATTATTAATAACTAGCACCCCAATTGCGTAGCACACTTCCAATCACAATTTGAAGGGTTTTGAAGGAAATTCATAATCCAGGGGGGATTGCCTGCCTCATATTATGTTTGAAAAATTCACCTGGTCGACAACATAAATAACGCAAAGAATATTGTTGAACTGTCATAAAAGCATTGCCGTTGTGTGGCACAATTCCACTGCAGGGTCACTATGCCAGAAAGTTGCTAATACTACCTATTTTATTACTGCTGTCGCTACTTCGTCTGCGATCCAAAAATAAATAGTCTTTTTCCAGGTAATGCTCTTCCCATGTGCTAAATTTCATCCTGGCGTGAAAGCGTAACGAACAATCATACAAAAAATCAAGTCTTTTCTCTATAAAATATTAATTTAGACATACTGTACGCTTCTGATTAATTTACATAATGGAAATATTAGAAAAATCCGTTAAAAAAATACAAGTAATTTTCCAAGCGTCATTTTTTATTCAATTATCAACGTACGTACACGAACTTTTAATCAGAATAAAATAATTATTTGCTACCGGAGTTAATTATGTTAAAACTCCCAGAGGATTACCCTCTTCGGCTCTGCAGTGCCGTATTCCCTCCGGTACTCAGTGAATGCCCTCAATCCTGATTCCTGAGAAAACTGTCGTGTCGTAATTAATGTTATCTTGCTGCCAAGTTACTTTATAATTTATGTGAATGTCTCTCGAATGTATGCTGGTACCTTATCGTGTTTTGTATGTAACTAGGACAGTTGTAACGTACAAAGTTGCAGTGACTGGGGTATCGAAATTATGTTATTTGATGTGTTGAGAGAAAAGGGTTAATTTTCTACTTTTTAGCATGAATTTTGTGAAACCATTTCTGTTTAATAGTCAGATGGGAAATGTCGACTTTATTTTAAACAAGTTGTATAATAAAATGCTTGTAGATTTTTAGCAGTAAAACTGTATTTCCAAAATAGTTGGTGAATCTCAAGACAAGAGCAAAAATGGCACAGAGTGAGATTTTATAGAAGCAAAGACAATGTTACCAGGGTATAAAAACTAAAGCTAAACAAATAAATGTTGCTAATGCAAATAAAATTATTTATGTTTGGATTATTTTCAAACATAGTTGGGCCAGGGCCATGCAAATGACAAATGTTGTAACTATTATACAAAAGCAAGAAAACTTACATTTAAATTGTGGTACATATAATTTAAGTTATCGGTAATGGACATAATTTTCTTAAAGATCTAACAAATGTTTTATTATTTGGCAGTTTAATTTCTGCCACTCTGACCATACCGTCTGGTCCAGGTATTGTCCTCACTATCCTTGCCATGGGCCATGTCATTGGAGTAGTATTATCATTACGAAGAATAACTAGGTCTCCTTCTTGTAAATTAGGATTGACATGGTGCCATTTTGGCCTGCTTTGAAGCTGTGTAAGATAATTCCCGGACCAGACTTTCCAAAAGTCTTGTTTAATTTTACATAAGACATTCCAAAATTTTAAATTATTAATAGAATGATTGGATAAGTCAGTTTCAGGATAACTCATCATAGAGGTTCCTATGAGGAAGTGGCCAGGCGTTAAATACTCAAAATTGGAAATATCTGAACTCATGGGAAGGAGTGGTCTTGAATTAAGCACAGCTTCTATTTCTGTGACAACAGTATACAAACATTCAAAAGTTAAGACAACAGTTCCAACAATTCTCTTAAAATGGTATTTAAAACTTTTAACGCCTGCCTCCCATAAACCTCCAAACTCCGGAGAGTAACTAGGGATGAACTTAAACTTAATAAAATTAGGAGTACAATAATTATTTACAGAATCTATATGAGCTTTTGATATAAACAATTTGTACAGCCTATGCAACTCATTAGCAGTACCCTTAAAAGTTTTTGCATTGTCACAGAAAACCTTCTCTGGCATTCCTCTTCGAGCAATGAAACGCTTGAGGCAGGCTAAAAAGGCTTCAGTGGTGAGATCACTGACCAGCTCCATGTGGACTGCCTTTGTAGTAAAACACACAAAAAGTGCCACATAGCCTTTCGTGATTAATGGATTTCTGATTCTAGAAGCTTTAACATTAAAAGGTCCACAGAAGTCCACCCCAACTATATTGAATGGCCTAACAGCCGTAATCCTTTCTTGTGGGAGCGAACCCATAAGCTGCTTCGCAGCAGCAGCCTTTAAACGGAAACACTTGACACACTTGTTTACCACCTTCTTGACTTCAGATACACCACTGATAAGCCAGTATTTCTGTGAAAGTGAGCTCAACACTAATTTAGCTCCTGCATGCAACAAACGCAGATGCTCATTACGAATTAGGATTTCTGTGAAATTGCAAGATTTAGGAAGTATAGCAGGGTGCTTTTTGTCATATGCCATGTCCATCGCACACTGAAGACGGCCACCAACTCTAAGTATCCCAGCCTGATCCAAAAAAGGATGTAAACCTGATAATCCTGATTTGATAGGTAAATTATTTTTAAGACACTCTATTTCTTTGGGAAAGTATTTTCTTTGAACACTACGAATAATTGCAAACAAAGCACCACGAAGCTCCTCTATTGTCAAAGAACTGAAAATTTTATTATTGTTTTTGGAACAATTTTTACTAAATCGCAATATATAGGCAACAATTCGCTGAAGTTTATTTAAATCTGATATTTTTCCAATTAAACCACTCAAAACTGGCTCATCTTTTTTAGATGAAGGTTCATTGACTTCACAGATTTGATTTACTATTATGTCTGTTTCAGCCAAATAAGGAATGGGGAACTCAACATTACTAACAGAGTGTTCAAAGTCCTTACTTAACAGTTCCTTAGGACCATGCCACCAAAGCAAATTTGATTTTAATTTACATGGGTCACAACCTCTTGATAGTAGATCAGCAGGATTATTGGCCGAGCTGACATAAGACCACTGAAAGTTTGAAGTTAATATTTTTATTTGATTTACTCTATTAGTCACATAAGGGTTTGACTTTATGTTTTTAGATTTTATCCATGCTAGTGTTATCTGTGAATCACTGTATAAGTGACCTGTGAGACTAGGGAACCTACATTTTAAAATATTGTACACCCTATTCGCTATTTGCGATAGAAGCAATGCACTATTCAGTTCCAGTCTAGGGATTGTTACATTTTTTTTTAATGGGGCAACACGGGACTTTGAGCACAATAAATTAACAAAAACTGAACCGTCAAATTTAACAGTTCTCAGGTAAAGACAACTTCCAAACGCTTTCATAGATGCATCAGCATATCCCACCAATTCTATGATGTCCGCATCAGATGAACTTACATATCTTGGCACAGTAATTGTATTCATTAAAGCCAAATTTTTAATAAATTTATTCCAAACATTGAGTGTCGCTTGGGGCAATATTTTGTCCCAGTCTAAATTCATAGACCATAAAGTTTGCATAAACATTTTTGCCACAACTATAATAGGACCTATGAGGCCTAGCGGGTCAAACATTTTGCCAATGAAACTCAGAATAGACCGTTTGGTCTTGGTATCATCATTGTCAATCATTGGACAGTTAAAAGTAAATGTATCATTTAGAATGTCGCATTTTAAACCCAATGTCTTGACAATATTGTTTTTATTAATATCTAATTTTTCAAAACATTTGTGCTCATTTGGGAGATCATTAATAGCCTCAGGGTAGTTTGAACACCACTTATGAAGGGTGAAGCTGCCTTTTTGCAACAGAGCAATAAGTTCATATTTTAATTGATGAAGATCTTGAGTATTATTAGAACCACAAATTACATCATCGCAATAAGTGTTCAACAACATGGCTTGAGCAGCAAGCGGGAATTCAGTTTGATATCTACGAGCCAGCTCTATCAGACAACGAGTAGCCAAGAAGGTAGAAGACTTTAAACCATACGTGACAGTCTGGAGCTGCAAACAGCTGATGGGTTTGCATGGATCATCACGCCATAATATATTTTGAAGACAGGTTTGACTTGGGTTGATAAGAATTCCACGAAACATCTTTTGAATGTCGCAGGTGAGTGTATATAAGTATGTTCTCCAAAGGAGGAGAATATCAAAGAGTTCGCTCTGAACAACTGGACCATTCAACATAACATCGTTCAGTGATACACCAGTTCTAGACTTCATGCTACCATCGAAGACCACACGCAGCTTGGTGGTTAGACTCGCCTCATTTAGAACAGCATGGTGAGCTAAAAAATATACAGTGTCATTTTTGACATCATAGCTGCCTATATCCACCGTTTTAGCGTGCCCCAAAGCTATGTACTCATCAATAAAGCTCTTATATTTTTCTAAATATACAGGGTTGTATTTAAATCGTTTCTCCAGTGATAGAAATCTTTGAAGAGCCACTGAGAACGAGTCCCCAAGCTGCAACTCTTCCATTTTTGAAGCTAAGGGTATATCAACACAAAACTTGTCATTTTCGAGTTTAACAGATTGTTGAAAACATTTCTCTGAATTTTTAAATTCATTACAGCCTTTTGCTGTACACTGGGGAATCGTCTCAGTGAGCCAAAACTGTTCCATTACAAGTTCTAATTTATTACTATCACAAATAGCCAAGTTTGTAACTAAATTATTTTTATGATCATCAACAAATTGTTTCCCACCAATAGTATAACCAAACAAAGTATTCTGCAACAATAAACTATTATGAATTTTAACTTGACCATTAATTAAAATATTAAAATAAATGTCAGCACCCAAAAGCATGGATATTTCTGCTGGTACATTAAATTCATCATCTGATAACTGGATGTGTTTGGGAATATTTAACTCTGCAATATCAAAATGATATTGAGGTAAATCTGCTGTAATATGGTTTACAACATGGCATTTTACATTTAATTGTACATTTTTTACTGGAGAATTGATGGTAATGTCAACATATTTGTTAATTTGATTACAATTGTTCCCTATGCCAATAATATTGGCATTTTGGTTCTTAAGCTTTAATTGCAATTTTTCTGCAAGATGTGAGGTAATAAATGAGACTTGACTTCCTGAATCAAGTAATGCTCTGACATAAAGTTCGGAACCCTTATAGTCAATCAACTTCACCTTTATGGTGGGCAATAAAATATTTATAGTTGAATTGATAGAATGCAGTGATATAGAAGGCTGAGGGCCAGGACCACCGTCTTTATGCAGGAGCGTATTGTGCCCCTGTTTGCAAATTTTGCAAGTAAATGAAAACTTACACTTACCAGTGTGAGTCTTTAAACACATAGTGCATAACTTATTGTCGTCTATGTACTTTATACGGTCTTCTATTGAAGCCATTTTGAATTTAGGGCATGAATGCAACAAATGTGCAGTCCCTTTACAAAAACAACAAGAACCAGAATATTTTGTGACAACATTGCTCACTTTTTGTACTGTATTCTTCTTGTCTGAATGACAGCTATCTTCAAAGGCTATAGCGCGCTTCTCTAAAAATGAAATGAACTCCTCCATATTTGGAAGTGTGTCTATATCCCTATCCAACTGATAGGCACGATTGGTGTATAAATCTAATTTTTTAGATAATATTGAAATCAAAAGCATATCCCATTGGTCTACAGGCTGCTGCAAGTTTTTAAGTGCATACAATTGTTGTTGCACTTGTGATGTAAAAGACCTAATAGAGGCCGCTGTACTTTTTTGCATTACAGGCAATTGCAATAATATATTTATGTGATTAAATATTAGTCTCGACTTATTTTCAAAGCGTTTTTTCAAAAGCTCAATGGCCTCTTTATAAGATTCATTCACAAGTGGTAGGTTAACAATAACAGCCAATGCTTCTTCAGATAAGAATTTGCGCAAGTAAAATAACTTTTGCACATCTGAGAGTGCCCTGTTTCCATCAATAACAGCCATAAATAAATCAATAAATGGAGTATATTTTGTAAAATCCTTCCCGTCAAATATTGGGATGTCAATGTTAGGTAATTTTGAAGTTGAAACATTCGAGCATTGTTTGATTTCAGATGTACTTAAGTTTTTTAAAGCTGAATTTAACTTTGAGATAATGTCAAAATATTTATCCTCTAAAATAGCAACATTTTCCTTGTCTTTATCATCACAAGATAAAATATCTAATTGTGTTCTCTCATAGTCTTTGAAAGTTGTATTCAGCTTTTCAATACGAGCTTGTATCATTTCGATAGACGCAGATGCAAGATTGATTGGATCATTAATAAAGTTCTCGATGCGTGTAAGAGTACCTTTTTGTTGTGCTCGGGCGAGACGCAACTTTTTAAGCATTTCCTCCGCCACCGACATTGTAGTTAGGTTAGATTACGCACAAACGCACTTATAACACTCACAAGAACACTTCACTTAACGTAGCCGCACACTTTGTAAGCCGTAAACACCGAACGAACTTCTTTGCGAGCAGGTTTTTCCTTTTTGTTGTTTGTTTACAATCAAAGGTAATCTCGATGACAGCTCCGCAATTCTGCCAACTTTGTTGCACGACGATGGCGACCACAGACTATAGAGACGTGACGTAATGACTTGACGACCCGACCGTTTTCTGTTCCACGATTTCGAATAATGGAAGGTAGATGTGAATGAGAAGCAAAATTATAGATTTGCAATTTATCAGTATCACAATAGGATTGATTCCGATTTAAATATATTCCTGTGAAATAAGCAGAAATCTTCGCGAATCTTCCTGTATTTTGCAGAGAAATTGTAGATTTCCCGCAAAAACTTGCCCGGCGACCACGAACTTGTGCTCAATTTTCCAATGAGCTGCAAAATTATAGATTTGCAATCCACTACAAATTGAATGTATTTCTGTGAAATATGTAGAAATCCTCGCGATTCTTCTTGTATTGTTGCAGAGAAATTATAGATTTCTCGCAAAAACTTCGAGGAACACGAAAAAAAAAAATGGCTCCGGCCCCGAGTTTCGAACACGGCAAAACTTTATTACGCGATTTACACACTGCACAACTTTTCACAGTTTTTCGAAGGACCACAACAAGCATGTATAATAAAATGCTTGTAGATTTTTAGCAGTAAAACTGTATTTCCAAAATAGTTGGTGAATCTCAAGACAAGAGCAAAAATGGCACAGAGTGAGATTTTATAGAAGCAAAGACAATGTTACCAGGGTATAAAAACTAAAGCTAAACAAATAAATGTTGCTAATGCAAATAAAATTATTTATGTTTGGATTATTTTCAAACACAAGTGATAATCAAAATTCAAATAAAAACAGTTTTCTACTTTTTCGCATGAAACTTTTGTGAAATCATTTATTTCTGCTTAGTCAGATAGGAAATATACAGTTTGAATTCATTTATTTCTAAAGATTACAAATTACTTGTACAGAAATATGATAGATTATGAGTAAATTAAACCAGGATTGAATAAAGAGCAGTTTGTTTAATATACCGAAACAAGAAAAGAAAAGCACGCAGCCATTTTAGTATAGAATAACCAAAGAGTAAATCACAGGAGAGACGCCACCTAGTGGCTGATTGATACAACATAAAACGATAATATAAACTGTTTGGTTTATACTTAACAAAATAAATACTAAAAATTACTTGTTTTATTACATTTTTGCTGCCCACGAGTTACAAGTTTTTAAAAGTTTTGTGTTGTCTACCGCCGTACGGCGCGTTGATGCGGTCGTCGTTCGGTGACTCGTTATCTTTGTTTTGCGTTTGAAACCTAAAGACTCGTTAACACTAGAAGCAAATTAATTATATTAGTTAAATTAGTTAAGTTAATATCGACTTTTTTTTAAACAAGTGATGACGTTTTAAAAGAAAACAGTTTTACACGTTAAAATTAAGTTTTGTTTTAAAACTACTAGGTGAAACGTGTTCTGATTTACAGAATAAAAAACTTCATTTATTTCAAACAGTCAAACTAGATTTTCCTTTACAAGCAAGTTAGAAAACTTGTTCTACTATGGAAATGTAGGCTCAGGATGACCTATATCAATATGATCGTCACTTAAATAATTGTGCCAGATTTAAACGATTCATCTTTAATATGGTGCAACGATAGCTCTCGTGCCACACCTGTCTGTGTCTACCGCCTCGCTACCACGGATGCGACGCTCCGTAAGAATGACAGCTTGTCACATGTCACTCTAATCCGACGTATACCACAGAGAATTTCATGTGTCCTCCATGCTGTGCCAACAGATACTAATATAGTGGATTTTTTTATTGTTCGTTTGTTTATCAAACATCAACAATAATCTACGTCCGTTCTGCACATATTATAGTCTGTCAAATGTTTCATTAAATGTGTAGGTATGACACCGATATGAACATTAACACTGTTTGATGTTTTAGAAAATTAAAAAAAAAATGTTAAGATATTAGGTACCCAAATAGCAAAAGGCCATTCAATTTGAGAGTTTAGAGAAAAGTGATATTTAGTGACGAATTCTGGGAAGTTTTCGAAAATACATTCAAATCGGGTTTTCTCCAATCCCATGAATTTTTGCCTAGGCTTTATGGGGTGCTTAATTGTTGCAAATGGGTCATGTCCTGGAAGGAATATATCAAATTACAAGACACCCTGTATATGTCGTTATTTGTATCTAGAATTCCAGACAACTACCGACACTGTTGGTTATATTACACAGGTATATTATACCTAGGTACTGGGTACTGCATCCTGTTTTGAGCTTTAATTAACACAAGCAATATAGAGTAGAGATACGAGTATGTCATCTCCGCCAATTAAGACGGCGGGTAATGACATCACGACCTCGCGTGGTTATGCACATTTTGTGAATGTGGAGGCGACAAGACGGGACATGACGATGTTACTTCGACATTTTAAATTGCTTATTAACAGGAAACTTTGGAACATTATTACTATAATTGTCCTCAACCAAAGCACCTGCCATCTAATCTCTTCACCACCCTTGGTTGACTGGTAGAGAATGCCTAAGGCATTAAAGCCGCCTTTGTACACCTTTTTGTGTGAAATGTTTAAATAAATAAATTGTATATTTTTAGCAAAAAAACGCGGTTTTTCAAAAACTCCATGAACACTCTTTGACCGGAAATCTCCTTTAAGAACCTGTGCTAACATTACCATTCTTTTCAGATGTGCATCGCCTACAGTACCGGCTACATCCCCCCCAACTTAAACTACCACGTTCCTCGAGAGGGAGTAGACGCCTTGGCTAAGAAGAGGTTGCAGGTGGTGACTGACAAAACCCCCTGGTCTAGAGGCATGTCAGGAGTCAACAGTTTTGGTTTCGGAGGCGCTAACGCCCATACTCTGCTGAAGGATGTCGCGAGAGTCAAGGTAAGGAGGAGCGGCTGACTTTAATATCTAATTAAAATAAAATGCTTTAAAAAAAAGCTAAAATACAGCAGCCAAAGCATTTTATTTAAATTCATAATAAATATTTTAATAAAAGGCAGATGACAAGCGACAATCAGACAACTTTTTGACACATATGTCACATTGTCAGTTATATTAAAAAGGGCGCAGGGTGGGTGGACTGACTGACTGAACGTGTGTATGTATGTATCATTATTTTCGCTAGTGGGAATAGCGAAAAAAAATACATAACCGTTCACTACTAGAACACAGGTCTCATCTCTTCGAGAGGGAATGGGCTGGAGTAATCTACTATGCGGGGGTTAGAAAGAATACAGTCGTCCAATCTATGATAACAAAGTCATGACACATTGATCAGACGTTATAGATACACAAGGTTTTTCACCAATATTTCAGCACACCAAGAAAGTAGAAAAAATAAGATATTTTTATTTTTATGTCTTTGACAAGGATGAAACCTTCTAATATTAGTATTAATCACCTATCTACATTAAACAAAATGGAAGAAGATTTAAGATCAAAAACATAACAAAGCAATTATCCAGTCGGAATATTAATAGCCGTAGTTATTTGTCTATTATCCTAAACAAATTGTTCTGTCCATCAATCCGGCGGTATCAATCTGTCTTTGAAGCCGCAATAATTAATTCCATCAAGTAAAATGCCTCATTTTCATCGAGTTCAAAAAGTTAACGAAGTTCTGTCAAATTTCGAATGTATTGATTGTGTCCGCCTGTTGTCTTCATTGGCGAAACATCAAATAAAATGAGTTCCTATTTTATTACATACAAGGTGTTGTTTTGCATCCTCGTCAAATTCAAGGAGCTACCTACTGATTGAACTGATTCTCGACACGAATCAATAATAAAGTATTTTTTCTTCTTCTAATTTTCGGAAATCGCCATGTGTGGGACACGCATTTCAAAACGCGGCCTGTGTGAGACCGCGCTGTAACTGCCCTTTTACTCACACATAAAAACGCGGCCACTTATAAGATACCATAACGCGATTCTGTTCCTTGAAAGTGGTGTAAACTGAAATACTGCCAAACTTAAATAACTAAAAAAAAATAAGTATGTATTCATTATTTTTACTAGGGAATTTTATTTGTTTATTTATGTATTTCATAATAGCCTCCTGAAATTTGATGAGGATGCAAAACAACAGCTTGTATATTTGGAATCTGGCAATCAATTAGTTCGAAATTTTGAGTGGATTAATTTAAACATCGGTTCTTGTTTGGTATCTCTATTTTCTGGTGTGGTTGATTTGATTTCCAATTTTAATCATGGTTAACTTTGAAGAGCATTAAACATAATAGTCAGGTGATTTGTTATAAATTCAGGAATATATAAAGTTAGATAAATTAATTGTTACTGCTACTAATTGAGTAGTGCTGCCCCGTGGTAACGGCCGCGACTTACGAGTTATCGGTCGTAGGTTACAACCTATGACCTACAACTACACAAAGTAATGGGTCTGTCTGGGTTCCAACCCCGACAGGCGCATTACTTTTTGTAAATTATTTCATCACCACTGCTCTCAAAATGGGAGAGGGCAGCAAAGGGACAGGCTGGATCGATTTGAAATAGCCTGGGGCTGCAGTCTTGACATTTATAGCGATCGCTTTACGACCGAATTCGGTCGCAAAGTCCCGGATTGACAGGTGTAAAAGGAAAACATCGTGAGGAAACCGGCATGTCCTACAACGAACATTTTGAAGACGTATGACATCTACCAACCCGCACTGGGCCCGCGTGGTGGATTACAGCACCGATTATTATTACCCTTTCACCAAGAGGAGGCCTGTGTCCCAGCAGTGGGAACATTATAGGCTGATTATGCCATCTAATTGAGTAACAATTTCAACTGTCCGTATATTCAAATGCAATTCATTGACGGTTCTATGAAATGGTTATAACACGGCAAATTGATGTAGCGTGTCAACCTGATAACTAATTAATTTCATTGACTGTACCTAGCGCAGTAGCATTGTGCTTTAAGATGCAGTAAGTAGTTAGTAAAATCTTTCAACCTTATCACGTATCCTACTTATTCACCTTTCCACCACCAGGTCAACAACGGCATACCATCCGACGACCTCCCCCGCCTGGTCTGCGTGTCAGGACGCACGGAGTCAGCAGTTGCCAGGATCCTGGATGACCTAGAGTCCAGGACTGTGGACGCTGAGCTGGTCCGTCTACTCCACGCTATTCATGATGATGATATCGCCGGGCATGTTGTTAGGGGATACTCGCTTTTAGGTAAGTTTATAACACTTTTGAAGTCTGACAATAATTATTGTCAGTTGTCAGTTTCTAAGCCATATGTGTATGAAACTAGCTCTTGTCGAGGAGATAGGTTGCCCAGGCAACAAAGTTTTAAGCAAAATCTGTGTATGATTTAAAAGAGCGTCCGTGGAGTTTCTTGCCCGTTCTTCTCCATAGGTACCTATTACGCTTTGGAATGAGCAACTAGCTTCATTTTTCTGACCGACCGACTCCTTGACAATTCAAAAGTGCCTGTAATTGGTTTATTTGATTAAATGCTTTGAGTTTGAGTTTGATCCGATCCGAGAGTTAGTTTCATCGTAAGTGCACAAGTGTGACGTGCCCAGATACAGGCGCACTCTCTCTTCCCTCACTCTCATTGTCCGATGGGACAGCAATCCGACACGACCAGAGAGAGATCAGGCGCAGGACCAACGGCTTAACGTGATTTCCGAGACACGCAAGTTCGCGGTATCGCACCGCCAACTTCCAAACTCCGGGCTGTTACTGAGAAATAAAAAACTTCCATACTTCTGTATCGCACCATCACACGCTCCTCCAGAATATTCCAGACAAGTAAAATGGAGATCGAAAACATATTATTTAAATTCCAAGCCGATCAATTCAGCAAAAGCTTCAATGCTATATTAATTAAAATACAGACTTAGTGTACGAAAATTTTCCAACTAGTTAAATGTGATCTTGAAATATCAGTTGGATCTTCAAATTAATTGGTTTATTATTAAGGTAATCAGGGGGAGTAGTTTGAAAACTGATCTAGTATTAATTGAATTACCAACTATTTTATTTGCCGTACCACAACCGTTTGCAGAGCAGGTCAAAAGGTCAGTCATAGTTGCACCGCACATGGTTCAAAATCGCTTGACGCTTTACATGAGTGTAAGTGTGACAAATATTGAACTGCATGGTAACACTCCTACTCTTTCCAGGATCAACCCCCACGAAGAGCGTGTCTCTTGCGCGTGAAGTCCAGTACTTCTCAGGAGTCCGTCGTCCAGTGTGGTTCGTGTACTCTGGCATGGGCTCGCAATGGGCTGGTATGGGCAAGGAGCTGATGAGGATCCCGGTCTTCGCTGCTGCTATTGAGAAGTAAGTGAACAATAATATTAAAAAAATAAAATTTAGGGAGCTGAAATCCATGAACAAATTATTTTAATTAAATCATTTATGTACAAGTATAGTATGGTTTTGTCAGCCAGTTAGTCAAAAAGTCAATGCTCGTAGTAGATCAGTTCTAGTTAATGTTAACTTGCCACCGTAAACGTACCTGCTACTTAAATTCAAATTTATTTATTTGTGCACATAGGTGTAATGTAGTGGTACATGCTGGTATAAAATAAAAATAAACATGTTGTGTCACTATGCGTTGCCTTGCAAGGCGTACAAATATTGTTCACCCATTAGGCAATGGGTGTACAAGTAAGGCCTATATAATTATAAAAATACAGCTAATTAACAGTTTTAAATCTTTAGCAAAATATAAACAATTATAAAACAAATACTACAAAAAAATATTAAATTAACAAAATTCTTAAACAAATATTATAAACTAAACTTATGAACTAAAGTAAGAAATTATATCCAAGTCCAAGCTCATTAGCACAATTTCTTCATCAGATTTGCCTATTCAAGTCGTTATGGGGTAGGCTACATACGATCATACCAAAATCAACGGCTCTGAAGATCACTATATTATTGGTCTATTTTCGAAATCCGAAAGTGGTCTTCTGACCACGGGACTCTTATCTGAAACTTTTCAATTATAATGTTCTCTTATCATGTCGCACCTATTCAAGATGCGGAGTTTGTTGCATCACTTCTTCTTCCCAGCGATAGCACTAGGAAGTGGTGAAGGGCGGGCGTTTTTGGGGGACTGTCTTTTGTAATTTTGACGTTCGAAAAGTGCTGATTCTCAGCCTAATTTGAATAAATGACTTTTGATTTTGATTTTTCAATTATCAACGTTTTTCCCTGCATAATGATATGCTTGCTCAAAAACCCTATGAGCTACCCTACCATAAGCAGAATCTAAAGCAGACTAAAAAAGTATAGTGTCCAATTTGATGATAACAACTATTTTGCACAAATATTACTTATGAAGAGACAAGTTGTGTTATAATATACATGCTACTAAATAGTTATATTTAACAACTAACTTCAAGTGACTCGTTTTTCTAATGTAATAAACTAACAATAGTAATAAAGGATAAGCTTTTGCATGCACTGCAATTAAGAGAGCTCCTACATGCGTTCGCAGTTGCCAGTCAATACTAATGCAATTACCATCTGCGCCCGCTAATCCGTTAAATATAATCAAATAACCTCCTTTGGTTCGCGTTTAGAACTTATGAGAGTATGCACACAAGGAAGCAAAGGAATACCTTCGTTATTTGAGCTTATTTCCAACAAATAGAAAATTAGTATTGTTAAGTTAGGGTTTTTATTTCCATTTGGACGGTTTTTATTGTTGGACAACTTGAGTTGCTAGTCGTTCCCACTGTATATTTATTTCGTTGGGTCGTACCGTTTCTTGTTGGTAAAACGTGGTAAAAACAAATGACAGCCGCAGTCTTAAAGTTATCGTGGTCAAATGTGGATATGTGCATTTAAAATATACAAGCTACGCCACTTGGAATGACAGGTATAGTCGTCATGACTAGAGCCACAGAAAGCTCTGCCTCTCCACCTATCATGATTGTATAGACTTGGAAACTGATCCCTCTTCAGCACTCAATAGCAAAAGTGATTTATTCAAATTAGACTGAGAATCAGCACTTTTGTAACGTCAAAATTACATTAGACAGTCCCGCCCTTCAACACTTCCCTTCCCTTCCTTTCTTCAATGCTTTAGCTGGGAAGAAGAAGTGGTGCAAAAAACTCCCTGGCAGCACAGAAATAACTAACGTCTTGATTCCTTACCCAGGTGCCACAAAGCCCTAGCACCTAAAGGCGTAAACCTGACGAAGATCATCACTGACCCAGACCCCAAGATCTACGATAACATCCTGAACTCCTTCATCGGTATCGCAGCCGTGCAGGTCGGTCTTACCGATGTCCTGAAGACTATTGGCGTTGAACCTGATCACATCATTGGTGAGTTTGACCTTTTATAATACTTAATTGTATGAACTCAAAAATATTGCCTGAAATATCTTCAAAGGATTTTTAATCTTTGTAATAAATACCTAAATAGTGTCTTCTTGATTGTTGAGAAATCACTTTAGAAGGAACATTTTAGATCTCAAAAAATTGAAGACACTTTTAGTGAGATTTTTCCAGAAAATTAATCTTTTACGTCGAGAGCACTTCTAATTTATAGCAGTTTTAATTTTACTAATAGTTCCGTTACATTTTTTCTTAGGCACGTTTATGTACCCAAATATACTAAGCGGAACCTTGGATAGCTTCGTCTCTGTTATCTCCGACTTTGTGAGACGATCTTTCGCTACCGTGCGTGCACTACCAGATGTGTGAACGTGAACGAGGCCGAAATAGTGTGTAAGGATCGTAGCAGGAGGCGTTCTGTAGTTTTCTGCCTAACCCCATGGGAAGTAGGCCTGAGTTTATGCATGAGTATATTTTATTTGATATTTGCACACCTATTTAGGTAAGATATGGTTTAAAGAACTGTTGTAATTATGTATCACCTCGTGTAACTAGCCATATTCAAGCAAATAAATTATTTGATGTGATCTCTTGCTAACTCTTGATGTGGCATAATATTGTACTTGGTTTACGTCACTTTGTGCCTTATGTCTTCCTGACTTAAGTTTAAAATGTTTTAACAGGACACAGCGTCGGTGAGCTTGGTTGTGCGTACGCCGATGGCTGCTTCACCGCTGAGGAGATGATTCTGTCCGCTTACAGCAGAGGTCTCGCCTCCATCGAGACGCCCTTCATCAAGGGATCCATGGCTGCCATCGGTCTTGGATACAGTCAGGTAATTGTTAACTCTTTTTGGTCTCTTGCATCAGCACCAATATTAGATTGGCTCTTCTTTTTACAAACACACTGTTTTTTAGCACACCATGAAAGTACTATTAAAGACCGTCTCTTGTAGAGGCTTTCATGCGGCCACAATGGCTGACAGTCAAAATCTCATTACCATACCTATTAATTAGTGTTCAGCGTTCTTTTGCTTGCTCTTCAAAATATTATTATTCTAATTTTGCCCTTTAGATCAAAACCATGTGCCCCCCTGAGATCGAGGTGGCCTGCCACAATGGCCCCGACTCCAGCACCATCTCAGGACCCGCTGACATCATGAAGACCTTCGTCGCCAAGCTTAGCGCACAAGGCATCTTCGCCAAGGAGGTGCCATGCTCCAACATCGCTTACCATTCCCGTTACATCTCTGAAGCTGGTAAGACATTTATTTTGATACAATTCCTATGCTCGATGGGATTTCCCATCTTCAAAAATGACTACCCTCCAGACAAACTATCATCCCCCATTTAAACCCTTTATATTTATTACAGAATCCTACTAAGACTAATTACTATTACTTACTAATAATATGATGAAATTTGGGACACAGATTTTTTATCCCGCTATTCCCACGGAATCGAAACTTATGCGGGTGAAACCACGGGGCGCTGCTAGTATAGTATTTTTATAGAACTACCTATAGAATTTAAGATTTATTTTATTAAGTAGATGATCATTTCAATATTTGGTACCTATGCAGAGGTGTTTAGAACAGCTACATGTCGCCAATCATGTTAGAAAGACCGTAAAGTAAGAAGCGAGCGTGTTGCTATTCAACCCAGCTTATCGCAGTCCACTGCTGGACAAATAGAAATAGGACTCTCCCAAGCTGCGCCACAACATCTGTTTCTCCACCCTTTGCTTTTTACCGGACATAAATCGGAACTCCAGGCTGTTACTTAGAATTTCCTAATGAAAGACCCCAATTACACTTTGTCCAACTCGACGATTAATCAGAAATTTTCAATAACTTGTATTTCTGGGTTATAGTGAAGTGTCTAAACGTCACCACAAGCTTTATCGTTGAGTAAAGAGAAATTCTAAGAAACAAACTTATTTGTAAGACAAGGACTTGCGCTGATAATAAACTTATTGTCGTCTGAAAAGTTCTCAAAACTTTTCATTTTGTTGTCATACTTTTATTTATCTTTTTCTCAAATTTGTTGATATGAAACGGTAACTTCAATTACAAATAGTAAAGTTTTCAAACTTGATGGCCCAAATATTTGTTGTTTGAAATCTGGAATGATGAAAATGTACAATTTGATTACTAAAAGAAATATCATCTCAGCCTGTCGCAGTTTACATCTAGACACAAGCGCCTCCCGAACACGGTTACAGCATCCAGTTCTTCACCTCCCTACTAATCTAAGAATATTATCATCATTAGCCTACTAACAGCCAGCAGTCCACTGCTGTGCCTAGGCCATTTTAATCGCAAGCCATCCAATATGATCTTCGGCAACTCTCCAGGTCCACAATTATGACTTTCTAAAATTCCAAAATGTTTTTAGGCCCAACTCTGCTGAAATACCTGAGGCAGGTCATCAAGGATCCCAAGCCTCGCTCAGAGAAGTGGGTGTCCACCTCCCTGCCTCAAGCACAATGGAAGGAAGCCAAGGCTGCACTCTCTTCAGCTGAATACCACACCAACAACTTGCTGGTAAGCTCATCGTCTCTCTAGCCATTACGAACAATGTTGGGGTTGGCTTCCCGTCCTCCGTCCAGTTAGACTGGAAACGGCCGCTGAATATGAAAATTGTAATGGAGTGACTGCCTCTACAATCCAGTTATTAGGTAACACGATACCGCTTAATAAAGATTTGCTGGTAAGTGCTGTTTTCAAAATAATGTTTTCGTAGAAAATACAGCTCTTTCTAGAACTTTAAAATATCTTTCTTTGAAACGATTAAAAAAAATTATACTTAAGAGCATTTACAACGTACGGCATTTTATACAAACTTTCAAGTCCTTGTTCTTCGAAATGCATGAACCGATTTTAATGAAACTTCATACGCATAAGCAGGATACATAGGTGTAAAAACTTAGTTAAGAACATTTTCGAAATGTCTTATTTAAAAAAGATAATTGGAAATCTCTGTTTCGTTTCTATGGAAAATTTAAAATCGGTCGAATTTAGCTGTAACACTATTTATCGAAAATGTTCTCAATTAACTTTTAAGACCTATATATCCTGCTTATGCGGAGGAAGTTTCATTAAAATCGGTTCATGCTTTTCAAAAAACAAGGACTTGAAAGTTTGTATGAAATGCCGTACGTTGTAAACGCTCTTAAGTAGATACTTAGATTCTGAGGTCGTAAATAAAATTTTAATCCTAGAAATATTACGTTATGAACGAAAATCTTATTAAGTCGTTCAGGCAAAAGTACTTACCGATACTAACTTCGTTCGCTCAGCCAAAATTATTTAAACGCGCTATTTATCAAACGCAAAAGGAATACTTTGAGCCATGCACGAAAAGTTTTAATTATACGCAAGCTAGCTAACAATTTCTTGTTCTTTATCACCAAACAGGATTTAACCCAGAAACACCTACTTATATAAATCAAAATCTGACTTCACTATCTGCCCACAGAGCCCGGTCCTCTTCGAAGAGACAGCCCGCCTGATCCACCCGAACGCGATCACCATCGAGATCGCGCCGCATGGCCTTCTGCAGGCAATCCTGCGCAGGTCGCTGAAGAAGGACGTAATCAATATTCCGCTCACGCAGAGGAATCACAAGGACAATGTGCAAGTTATGTTCACGGCCTTCGGAAAGTGAGTGCTTTTTTTTTCATATTTTTAGAAAATTGCCTTGCCTTTCTAGACGCAGTTTCTTATGCAAAATAGTAGGTGAAAGTGGCAGGCACAATTTAAGTCATTGCAGGCATTTTGCAGTGACAGAAGCAATTGAAAAAATTGAACAGTAGTGCGATTCTGTAACCATCTCACCGTGAAAACTTAGGTGAAGTGAGCGTGGAGTGAGCTGTCATTCCAACTAATGCTAGGGATTGACACTACTGACAACTCACATCAAGGTCACTTGAGTTTTCACGGTGAGATTTTTACAGAATCGACCGGCAGGATGTTTTTTTACAAAATCAACAAGATTGGTAACTGTAACTTTTAAGGAACTGCTGACGGAAACTTTATGAATGGATTATATTGAAAGACACCAGGATTGTTGTCGATTAGTGTAATTTAAGCGTAAAATAATTTAATTCACTTCTCAAAACAAAAAAAAACTTCAAATAAAACTAAAGCTATGTTCGCATACTAACGTCTTATTTATTCCACAGACTGTACGAGTCAGGTCTGAACCCGCACCTCGCCAACATCTACCCGCACGTGCCATTCCCCGTGTCACAGGGTACACCCATGATTTCTCACCTCGTCGAGTGGGAACACAGCGAAGATTGGTAAGTAGCCAAACAGTTTCTTTAAAATAAAAGTTAAATTTTATAATAAAAGTTTAATTAAATACTATGAAACCGATTTAACCAAAAACGTTTATTCTTAATTATTATCAGTCAAAATATTTGGTAAAACATTAAATCAAATGAACGTGAACCACAGACTTAATTAAAATAGTTACGAACAGTAAATTTTTTAGACAAATCATATTTTTTGGAATGCCTGAATATTTAATTAGTTAAAGCTCCGTACCCAACCGCAAAAAGAAATAACGAAAATAATTATTCATCATTCCGAATGAGAAGAAAATCCTAAAGATTTTTACACAAAAAAAAAAACAATTTTCTACCAAACACCTTAATATTTGTTCTTCAACATCTTACTTTAATATTTGTTCTTCAACATCTTACCTTAATATTTGTTCTTCAAAATATTCCCAACATTCAAACACGTTCCAAGGCGCTACCAATAAGCCACTACCTACGCAGCCAAACTTCAGTTCCAATAAAGAGCCGGTTATATTAATCGCCGGCCATCCGTCAGTCGGCCACAAACAAATCGTTGGGGTGTGATCTATAGTAACCACTTTGTACCGACTTCAATATACCGGAACGTTAACGGCTATTTTTCAAAGAGCACTGGCCAGTTTCATTTTTGAAATGATTGATGAACTTGCGATTGGTGCAATGCGGTTAGCAGGGAATTAAAAATGATTCTGGTGCATTCTGTGTTAGGGAGTTAAATGGTCATGTTCGTTAACGGGCGCCGTCAGTAGGGACTGGTCATCTCTTTGCTGCCATGGCTTATTTTAATTTAATTTAATATATGAATTGTTTTTTTTAATTTTTTTTTTTTTTTTTTACTTTTCATTACGGACGCTTTTAACGTTCTGCATCAATGATGTAACCAATACTTTGTAACCATATTATTTTGATTTAAGAGTGTCCATGCAGTTGCTTGTCCGTTCTTCTCCATAGGTACCTACTACGCTTTGGAATGGGCAACTAGCTTCATTTTTCTGACTGACCGACCCCTTGACAATTCAGAAGTGCCTGTAATTGGTTTAATTGAAATAAATATTTTGAGTTTGAGTTTAAAAAGCGGCGAAAAAAAAAAATGATAGAAGCGAAAACCGTTTAAAAAGCGGTTTTCGCTTCTATCATTTTTTTTTATCCTTTTTTTAATGCAATCTGTCTTGAGACATTCAGCAATAGGTAGATGGCGGCTTCCGATCTTGCACGGTATGAAGCCTATGCCCCATCCGATCGATACTACAGCTCCTTCATGCTGTTTGTAAGTAGGTCTAGGGGTGCTCTTCTTTTCAGTCTTGTGAAGCTTATATAATAGTAAAATTATATGTCCATCATGATGACGAATTATATTATTAATCTTTATTGTTAACTCACTGGCGGATTTTATACATTAAATGCTGCAAGTTGCGGTCTTTAGAACATTTTCCAATAGATCTTTAGCCCTGCTTCTACCAATGCCTCACCCAAGTTACATAAAACTGAATATTTCGTACACATTACACCAGTTTGGTGTTTGAGTCATTGGAATTCTGTTCTTGCATTCCTTACCTTATATTGTAGAAGAGTAAAAACTCTTTTAAAAAGGTTATATATATATATATATTATATTATATATATTAGGTATATTTGATATCTTCATAAACAAATCATGTGTTGTTTTCTTACAATTCCTGAAGAGCTATACACAATCTACTTGATGGATTATCTTAAGACTTGAATATCCCTTAGCCAAGCTCAAACACTTGTTGAAAGTAATTGTGGATTCAACAGCGAGTTTGAGTGTTGGATCGATAGCTTGTGCATTGAGAATAGATTGGTAATAGTTTCAATACGATGCTAATCTAAAGTTGGATGTAATATAGGTTCTTTGATAGACATGAGTGACTATGGTAATCCTTCTTTGAAAGTAAGCGTGCACCATCGACGACCGTACCGTTTAATAAATCCGAAAATTCCTCAGTAAAATTGAAGAAGTTTCTTTCACACATTTTCTGCTTTATTATACGGCACCTGGGGGCAATACGCCCCCAGGTGTTGTAGGAATTTTAACGAAGAATTAATGGTATCATGATTCCAACCCGAACAAGAGATGCTGTTATCAGTCATGTATAGCTCTGTCTCTCTCACAAATTGGAATCATGATGGCATTGAACCGTTATAATACGGTACCTGTAGAGAATTGTGTAATATTTGACAAAATAATAATAAGAGAGGTGGAGTGCAGCCACAGAAAATAAAATAGATGGCACAAATAGACAAAGCTCAAATCTAAAGATTAAAAAAGAATCTAAAACTATCTGGTATAATACGTAACTTGGAGGTATCAAAACCAGTTTTATTGGTAGTTAAGTAATAATATTATACATATAGAGGATATCATAGCAGTCTGGTCTGCTTCCAAAGTAAAAGGCTCTTAGCTTTAAGTAAATAAATCTTTGGCATAAAAACAGTTGCAAGATTTTTTTTTTTTTTGTAATGTCATCTCGCGTTTCAACCTTTTGTTCAACCGGTAGTCGTCTGCTTAACCGGACTTGCCTGTGGTTACCTCGATAATTTAAGGCCTCCAGTCAGGGCTTTAAAAAATTAAAAACTAAGCGACTATATACTAAGGGCACCCCCCGTAGGGTACAGATGTCGGTTTAGGGCTTCGCTGACGGCAGTTAGGGACAAACTGAATCGGAGTATGAAAAAGGCGATGTGTATGGAGGTTTCATAATGTAATATTTTGTCTTCAGGTACGTAACATCATACAAGGCCCAAGAGAAGATGAAGTCTGGTGAGAGGACCGTCAGGATGTCCATCGTTGATGAGGACTGCGAGTACATGGCTGGTCACGTTGTTGACAGTGAGTATTAAACAATTCCCAAAACTTAAGCTGTTTCAATCTCTTTACTCTGTAATAATAAACAGACTATTTCCAAAATGAAGGTGACCTGAGGTAAGTTTCATTAGGAGTGCAGTTTCTTGAGAAGCTCTTCCAAGAAATTAGCAGCACCGTATCTATATCTGCCGCTAAGTAAGTTGCTGTATTACGGTTTGAAGGGAATAGGTACCAACGACGAGTATTTTCTCATGTGCCTGTGATTATGTGCACATGAGAAAGGCACTTCAGCTCTGTCTCTGGGATGGCACCTATCTGATGTTGCAAATATTAAAAGGTGGCAGTGACCATTTCATATCAAGTGGGCCGGCCCAACCTACATGAATGTTCACCTCATCAATAATTTACTCTACCATCCGTTTTCCTCCTTAGGCCGTAACTTATATCCCGCTACCGGCTACTTGGTCCTGGTCTGGGAGACCCTCGGTATGATGATGGGAGAGCTGTACACTGAGGTGTCAGTGGTCTTCGAGAACGTTCGCTTCCAGAGAGCCACCAACATTCCCAAGGAAGGAAACTTGGAGTTCATCATCATGATCCAGAAGGGCAGTGGTAACTTCGAGGTAAGATATTAAAACGGTTTTATATTTTATGACCTGAATCGCCTCTTCTTGACTAATCAAGAATTGACTGATGCTATATCAGTACGTATAGCATTTGGTCCTGCCTTAATGAGGCAGGACCTTTTCACTGGTTCAGATTTTCAATGATAGCCTTAAAGTCCTCTACTCACAAATTCGATTGTTTTGGAATGATTCATGGAAATGTTTTTCGAAAGTTGTGCTAAAAGCAAATTTTCTTAGAATTTTCTATCTTTACCAATAAACACGAACGCGAAACCACGAACGCGATTACCAGTTTTCTGGTAGGGTAGGTAACGTGTTTACCTACGTTAGAGTGGGCCAACGAAAATATTTGCGTACCTACTAAAAGTATCTTTCTTCTCACTTCACGGTATAAAACGATTTCTATTTCTCCCTAGATCGTAGAAAGCGGTGCCTCCATCGTGACTGGTCGCATCTACGCGAAGAAGAACGTCGGCCAGGACTACCGAGTGCTCCCGAACTTGCCCGAAGTCACCGGCCCTGGTATCAAGCACATGCTCACCAAGGACTTCTACAAGGAACTGCGTCTTAGAGGATACCAGTACAGGTAAATAAAAATTATGATTTTACTGCCAAAGCAGTAGATGAAAGATTTAAAAATAGTAAAGAGAAGTAGAACGAGGTAGTCAACAGTAGTTCTAAGATATTTTACACTAGATGAAACAACAAGTGTTTGAAAAATTAATAAAAAACAGAGTAACCTAAAGCTTGTCGAAAGGAGAACGTTGGGTTTCCACTAAGTTAAAAAAGCCCATTTGTTTCGCTCCATCACAAATTCATGAAAGTTGAAGCGGATTTGACGTAGGCTCTTACATTAAATTATGGCTTAACAAGTTTAGTCACGTCTGAAACCGATTCCCATAATTAAAAACGTTCAAAATCTAGCCGCAATCTCATTTCAGCGATAATCAATGTCAAAAATGTAGGGAAAATGGACTTTTGACAGATTGAGACTGTGAACGTTCTTAAAATTACGAGAATTGCCCCTGATCTTGGTTATTAAAAGTAGATGTTTTTTTTATGTTTCGTATTTGAATAATATTATTATTTCTATGAATAAAACTTTGTTAAATAAGTGTAGTACTCGTTGTTAGTTAAATAAATGCTTTCCTCAGTCCGAATTTTGTCAAAAGCCGTACGACATCTTTCAGCTTTTGTCTTAATTTTAATAGAAACACGAAATAACTTTCAAGTTATGCTAAGTTAACAATTTGAAGCTAGAAGGGTAGTGTTGGAAATTGTTAATCTAGAATACCTTCGTTAACTTTTAGCTTATTTAACGTTGTAAGTCAACAAGAATGAGTACTTAAAGCTGAAGACTTTGTTTATTCATATTTTATGTATTGCCTACCTATTTAGAGTTCTATGCCCCGTATTCATGGTAAACATTTTTTTGTGAACAAAGTTTAATCAACATGTTGCTGAGTTGCTGTCAATATATTGCTTGCAGAATTGATAACATCAGTCTATATCTGTCAAAAATACCTCTAATTTCCCCACATTTTTAATAAGTTTTTGACATTGATTGTCTTTGAGATGAGATTGCGACTAGATTTTGAACATTTTTAATTACGGTAATTGGCCATTAATTTATAAACAAGGCAGTATTGTGACAACACTAATTCCGCGGGCAACATTTTCACACAAACTGGCAAGACGTATTGATATTATAAACTTTGTTTCTAGCTACTTTGACGTTGCTCATCAACAAAGTTGACCAACTGTTGTTCAAAAAAGTTTACCATGAATACGGGGCTTTAGACCAACAATTTGCATACTTTTAAGTAATTCTTGTAACGCCTAATTCAAGTACTCACTGGCTTATTCGTGTAACTTTGACTTAGGGCTGATTTTTTATTCAATCATCTGATAACTTTATTCGAGAAATAATTATAAAATTTTGACAGTTATTTTATACAAAAACCGTCAAACGTCTATTTTATTCCTCGAATAAAAGTTATCTGGCGATGGAAAAATCAGCCCTAAATACTTTAAATTAGTGGGTCTGCCAACATCAATGATTTAAGAGAGAATCCTAAAAACATTCAAAATAAGAATGTTTTTAGGATTCTCTCTTAAATCATTGATGTTGGCAGACCAACTAATTTACTTAAACTAAAATTAACTAATTATTTCAACGTAGTGGAAAACTCGCACGGAACCGGAAAGTATGGCAGAAGAAAAGTGACGCCTATACCCTGCATTTCGGGCTGAAATAATAAATGGAAAACTAAGCATCAAAGAAATTGTACTTGTTTTCCGTCACTGTGCTTTATGGTGTACTTTGAGCTGCACCCAGTACCTCAAAGTACACCATCATCAGTCGAGAGACGTCCACTGCCGAACATAAGCCTCTCTCAAACATCGCCATTGCGACTCGTCCTGTGCCTCTCACCCAGAGATATCCCGCGATCTTCACCAGGTTATCAGTCTACCTAGTAAAGGGTAGTCATGTGTGTTACCTTTATCCAGCCACAATTTCTTAAACTCTTCTTTTTCAACAGCGGTCTCTTCCGTGGCGTCATCGGCTGCAACGTCGAGGGTACCCGCGGCCGTCTCTCCTGGGTCAACAACTGGGTCACCTTCATGGACTGCATGCTGCAGATGAAGATCATCGGTCAGGATACCAGAGGACTCTTCGTTCCCACCAGGATCGAGAAGCTCTCCATCGATGCCAATATGCATTACAATGCCATCTCTAAAATGAACCCTGATTCTACTAAGAATTCGTTCGAGATTCGCGTGTATCCTGATGTTGATGTTATCAGGTGAGGATTTTAGTTTTGTTTCTTATTTTGCTAGCACTTTTTTTTCTCTAATGCTGAGCATGAGGTGCTGGGTTCGATTCGCAGGTCAAGTAAAGTGTGTTTTCGTGGGTTTTTTCCATCATGAATTTCTCAGTAGCAGCCCGCAGCTTGGATTTGAATTTTGTAAGAGGGTTGGCGGATGGAAGAGCGGCCATATATCTAAAATGATGCTTTCAATTATTTTCCAATGATATGATCTATCACAAGACATCAAACAATTCCCTAAAGAACAAATAAATTGAAACAAACTAAACAAGGATATTTGTACTACCGTCCAATTAATCTAACGATAAGCGAAATTACAAAGAGTAGTATTAATTCCAAAGGCTTGAGCTTGGAGTATGAATAAGACAAGCTATCGGTAAAAATCTAATTTCAACTAAGAAAATTGGGACCGACATGATAAAAACAGTCATACGAATATGTAAGGTCTTGTGAGAGCTTAGCGAGCTCTCTGTACCGGGATGAGTAAAATTTCATGCATAATTTTTAACGGACTCACGGAGGTTGTGTGTAAGGCTGTAGAGACAATACTGTAGAAATTACAGCATATTTAGTGCTCACTAAATGGGCTATAATCTCTACAGTCTTATCAATGCCGACCCCTCAAGTAATAGTAGGTAATGCATTGTACAGACAAAAGCGGCTAATGATCGTCTAATTTATATTTGCACGCACCTCCACTGCTTGTTGCATATATTGGGCAAGTCCAGTGTGCAATTAGTCCTATTGCAGTTAGTCCTAGTGTCGCTTACTGTAGACAGCAAGCCAAAGTTTAACCGCGTGGCAGAGCTACTGTTCTATGTTAGAGGGTTCATTTTCCGCACTTAGTCCTTAAGGTCGACGATTGTGCGTGAGCCATGGCAGCCGGTCGCGGTGCATGGCATGGCATGGCTGGCCGCCGGTAGTTATTCCAGCAAGCTGACCTCCCTCCAGAAGTAGCTACTCTTCTATAACTCGTCGTGACAACACACGTGGAGAAACCAAATAGCGCTCTATATTATGTTTTCATACTTTAAAGTCCCGAGTAATTATCTCTTCTGCTTCGCGACAACCCTTATAAATTAAGTATTTAATCAACCCTTTATCGGGCGATTGTTCAATGTGTTGGTAGCCATTGTATAGTGGCTAGAAATTCACACACGAATAACTCTTATTCGTTTGTGTCGTTGTATACGGATGTTGAAAATAAAGGATTGTAATGACTCGTTTGTTGACAACAGGAACTGGTTTACAAGGTACACATGTGATATTTAATTCGGCAATTTATTCGACATATTGAGGGGCTTGTAGGTAAGAAATAACAGCCGCAACGTTCAATCGATCAGGTTAAGCTACGCGGTTGGTCCGTGGATGGGTGACCATCTTTACATATCAAGACCCTCCGTGACTCGGAAAGCACGTTAAGCCGTTGGTCCCGGCGGTCATTCGTAGATCTTTGACAGTAGTTACGGGTCGTCGTCAGAAGCCCGAAAGTCTGAAAACCAGTCAACAAAAGCTACCCTCCGTAAATCTAGGAAACATCTTTAAACGCCGGAACCTAACTCAAAAATTACAATCACGTACAAATTGTTTACGAGCTGTTTACACCGACTTCACTCTCTTGGGATGAAAAATTAAATATTTAGTCATGTAGCGACCCGCCCCAATTTCATACCTACGTTATACATTGGGCAGGAGAAATAGTTTTTCAGATATTCCCTGAGGATCGTCTCAATTTTCTTGAACAAATATTGGAATCTTAACCTAACGTAAAAAAAGAAAAAAGTAAAAGAATAAAAATAAGATGGTTCGAAGAATAAGAGATTGTGTCGTTGTCTTGCGTGTGATCTGCCTTCTGTGAAATTGGATTAAAAGAAAAACTTTGTTTCTTGTGAGAATGAGGTCTTATAATATTAACTTTTTATTCGGTTTCTCTTCTGGCTTAAACATCTGTCTAGAATTGTATGTTTGGAGTGATAACAACGTCGGACGTGGCGGCGGGTTGGCCTCGGCATGAATTTGGACAATACGAAAGTCATGTATGTACAATTCGCACGTCTTGCCGAGTCCAATCCACATCGAAGGGTTGCTACTCGAAGTTGTGAAGGATTATGTCTACCTGGGGCAAATAATCCAGCTCGGTAGACACAACTTTGAGGAAAAAGCCGACAGAAGGATTCAGCTGGGTTGGACAGCATTTAGAAAACTCCGTCAAGTCTTCTCGTCATCTATTCCACAGTGTTTGAAAACTAGGGTCTTCAACCAGTGCGTCCTCGCCGTCATGACATATGGGGCTTAAACGTGGACACTGACGGTCGGACTGGTCCACAAATTCAAGGTCGTTCAGCGCGCTCTGGAGCGAGCTATGCTCGGAGTCTTTTTGAGGGATAAAATCAGGAATGAAATTATCCGGAAAAAAACCGGAGTTACCGACATAGCGCGCAGAGTAAGCAAACTGAAGTGGCAGTAGGCTGGCCATGTTTGTCGAAGGACCGAAGGCCGGTGGAGCAGACGAGTCCTGGAGTGGAGACCGCGTATCGGCAAGCGTAGTGTAGGTCGCTCCCCAGCAAGATAGACGGACGACCTAAAGAAGGTTGCTGGGACGGACTGGATACGGAAGGTGGAGGACAGGGTGTTGTGGCGCAGCCTGGGAGAGGCCTATGTCCAGCAGTGGACTGCGATAGGCTGAGTTGAGTTGAGTGGTAACAATAATAAGTATAAGAATCTAAGTTTAGTCTAAAGTATGATTTCCACCAAACGGCTCGCATCGCATCGGATCGGAACGGATTTTACAATCTTTAAACGATATTAGATCGTGTACACTGTATTTAAAGTCTATATTACCAAGCCACGCACAGCAGCTTGACCGCGGACGTCTTCCGCGACACGCAATCGTAGCCGAAAGTATGCCATTCCATCGAAATCTTTTGGATTGTGATAGAATGTATGTTATAGGGATGTACAGACACACACTAATCATACCTACCTATTAATCGATTCGTAACGCGCTTGTGGCTAAGTAATAACAGCCGCACGGGCCGATCGATCAGGTTAAGCTACGCTTGCCGCGGTTGGTCCGTGGATGGGTGACCATCTTTACACACCAAGACCCCCCCGTGCCTCGGAAAGCACGTTAAGCCGTTGGTCCCGGCTGTCATTCGAAGAACTTTGACAGTCGTTACGGGTCGTCAGAAGCCCGAAAATCAGACAACCAGTCTTACCAAGGGGTATCGTATTACCCAGCAAGTCGCTCCATGTAAAATACTGGTATTCAGCTGCATTCGGTTAGACTGGAAGCCGACCCCAACATAGTTGGGAAAACGCTAGGCAGATGATGAAATTCGTAGGGCATTGTCCCAATATCATAATTTGCCTATCAGATTGGGCAAACATCAACAGATTTAGCGTAGGGTGCCAATATAAACGGGCACAAACGCTCTTAGCATTTATAATTTAGTTAGGATCGGTTTAACAAAGCCGCAGAAATACCACCCAAGTTATTGGCAGGACGTGGTAGGATTTAAAGATGGGCATAACTAGCTAAGAGCCGTTTATTTTAATTAATCTCATTTAACTTTTAGATAGATACAAAACTACTAACATGAAAGAAAGAAAGAAAAAAGTTTATTTGGTTTTTTTTTTTTTTTTGTTAACACGCGACGTTAGCATAATCACCCTATACTGTTCCCACAGCTGGGCTTTTTTCTTATATGGCTGGGACACAGGCCTCTCTGTGAGAGGGAGTGACCCATAATCCACGACGCGGGCCCAGCGCTGGTTGGTGGATGTCATGCGTATTTTTGGTTCTAGGACATACCAGCACCCTAATTGCGTAACACACAATCAATAGTAATCTGAATCATTTTGAAGCAAATTGCTAATCCATTGCTTCATAAGTTCGAAAATTTTGTCTGCTCAACACGTACAAAATAACGCAATGAATGTTGTTGAACTGTCAAAATGAAACCGATTCCGATTAATTGTGTGTTACGCAATTAGGGTGCGGTTTCTTCGGGTTGTTTTGTCTTCACCGTTTTGAGAGCAGTCGTGATGAAATTAAATACACAAAGTAAAGTGCCTGACTGGATTCGAACTCACGATCTACAACCCATAAGTGTGGGCCGATATCACTGAGCCACCACAGCTCTACGTAACGTTAATTCGAACAATTTTCTTAACTTTATTGTAGTATTTTGGTTATCATTTTTGCCACCAGCACATTTGGTATCACTCATAGATATTAATAAAGTTTTAAAACTAAGTAAATATGTGCGGAACATGTGCCCATGGCTAGGCCCATTGATGATTATTGTTTTTTTTTTTAAGATAATTTTTATTTGTCTAAAACTCTAAAACATTGTGGGTGTCATCATCATCTAGCATTATCAGCTTATACGAGTAATGTTTCCACTGCTGACCACAGGCCTTCTCTCTGTGAGAGGGAGTGGGCCATTATCCACCAAGCGAGCCCACTACGGGTTGGTGGATCATCATCATCTATTCAAATACAATTCTTTATTATTTAATTAACAAATTACTTGGTCAAGTTACTTATTTATTATAATCTACGATGTAGTAGTAGAACCTAGGTTCTACTAGCCCACGTTCAAAAATATCGCAGTGGGATTTTATTGCACACTGGATTTTGAACTCTCAATGGCGAGCCGAGCGTTGAAAATCCAACAGAGCGCATACCAGCGCGTTTAATAACACACTGTTCGATTTTCAACTCTCGGCGGTAAGCAGTGCGTTGTAAATCCAGTGCGCGAGTAAAACGCGCCCGAAATTCATTTTTTTTGCGTTTTTTGCAATTTGTAGGACATTATCAGGTTGTATGTTAATCTAAATATGATTTGCGGCCGTAACAAATCTTTATTTATAGAATTTTAATCATAAAAATCATCAATACGTCTCGTTCATATTACCCTATTGAATGACTATTTCATGAAATCATGACATTTAATTGAGACCAATTTTAACTTGAAGAGTTGTATTGTGCGATCTATTTCCGATTTTACTTTACTACTCCCCTTTCAATGTCGATGACCCCCACGAACTCACTCACAAGTCACTACGTACTTCAATCAGACAAGTACCTATATTTAGACCAGAAATAAAAGACATCCGAACCTTTTCCGAAATAAGTTTCGTAAGTAATCATCTTTCAGGAAGCGATTCAGCATTTTATCGTCTCTACAGCCAGCAATATTCTGCTTTTTCATTAAGTTGAAATCCTAGGAAGCTTTGAGGACGAACACACTATATAAATAAAAATAAAATAAGCACCAATTACTTACATATTTTTTTAACCCTATTGATTGTATTTTAAGTTTTGTTTTACAAGGTCAAATTAAATTAGCTAGCGAAACTCTGTAGACGTGTTGAAAATAAAAAATATTTATTTTTTTTATAAGGTGTCAACGTATGGTAGTTTTGGTACTTGAAGTATGTGTTGAGAAAATGTAACGTCTTTTATCGTTTTTAGATGAAGATACCAATCACGTCTGTGAAGTTTACCTACACAAACAAAACAAATTTTTAAAATTGATATTTCAAGTAAATGGTTAAATAAATACACTCAGCGGTCGAAGAACCCACAAAAAAAAAATTGTTTTATCATGTTTAGATATCGATACCCATCACTTCTGCGGAGTTTCGCTAGCTAATTTAATTCGATCCGGTAGAATTCTTTTTGTACTATTTTATAAGTATCTAGAGTATTCTCGACTGCAGAACTGAAGTTATCAATTCAATTGTTTTTGTTCAGGGCTGGTGGTGTCGAGGTCCGTGGACTTCATGCTACCCCCATCACTAAGAGGCTACCTCTTGGAGTGCCTGTGCTTGAGAAGAATGAGTTCATTGCCAACTTCGGAAAGTCTAAGATGAAGGTAAGGAACAACACTCTAGCTGGCAAGGGAAACAATCCCTACGCTTTATTCCTCATTTTTATTTTGGTAAAAATCTTTGTAATAAAAAAAATCTTAACCCTTTTTTTTACATGGTAGGGAAAAATTTGCTGTTAATCTTTTAATTATATGAATCGTTTCAAGCATTTGAAAACTCGATTGAAATAGTTGTATTTATTACCAAATCAATCTACATGAGCCATTCACCCTTTACCAGATCGAAGACGTCCTCCGTGCCAACATTCAACTGGTTCTCGAAAACATTCAAACCTACAAAGTCAAGTGCATAGAATTAGTCGACGAAGAGTACAAGAAGAACGCACTGGAACCCATTCTGGAAAATATTGGAGAGGTGCTTGGAGACCTGCCCCTGGTACAGGCTGAGCTTCTCATGATTTCCGAGGAAGCTATTGAAGTGCCTTCTAACATTACGCTTGAGAACAAGAAATTGACTGGAGAGAGTAACACTATCATGTTTGTAGGTGCTAATCTTCTAGGCAGACCTGAGGTAAGTCAACATAAATAAATTAAATGTTTGAGAAAATATTTTTCCAAGAAACATTGTCTTAGTTGAAATTGAATTTGAAAGAAACGAATTACATTATTAAAGCCCTGAAATTCATCGCCCTAAATTACTTGGATAAAATCTAAAATGGAAATCAAATATAAACCTGTATATACTTCTTACAAAAATTTTGTGGTGCATATTGGTATTTATGTATTAATCGTATTATTTCCTCCAACAGATCCTAACACAAGCAGCCGGCACCCTCCGTGACAAATGCTTCCTCATCAGTCGCGAAAAGGAACGTCCCGACCCCAAGCAATACTCAGATCAATACGACATCGTCACCATCCACGACACTGGCGTCGAATACCTGGTCCTCTTCCGTAAACGCGTTGGAGCCCGCCCCGCCAAATTCGTCAAAATCCTCGCCTCAGATCTAAACTTCGCTTGGATCGACAAAATCAAGGAGGAACTCAAGGAAGGCCAGAAAGTGGTCCTTTATACCCAAGATGAGCCTATCAACGGTCTTTTGGGGTTAGTCAACTGTTTGAGGAGGGAACCTGGCGGTGAGATCGTGTATGGTGTACTTATTTCTGACCCGTCTGCACCTCCGTTCAACCCTGACTTGGAATTCTATGAAGAACAGCTGGATAAGGACTTGGCCCTCAATGTTTACCAGGATGTAAGTACCTACAAATGTTCTCAAAGATTAATTGATCACGTGTTAATAATCTCTGACATACAGGCTGGCAGGACATCGATGCAAACCGCAACCATGAATTCAAAATATGATTCTAGATCCCCTAGCGTAGAAATGTGTAGAGGGTTAAAAAATAAATAATCTGCTGGTACATAAAAAAGTGCAATACATAAGCGGTCAAAATGTACTGAACATAGCGTTTTTTTATTAATAAACGACGAATAATTTCAACGCAGCGGCGTTCAGAATCATGAACTGAATCCATGGTAACAGGTTGGGTCTCTGCCACCCTGTATTAATTAATTACCAAGTAATTTTAAATAAATCCTGAGCCCATGTGTCACAAGGAAGTGACGATAAAATACACATTTATTTTCTGAGATATTTGCATTAAAAGAGATAACGAAGTAAAACCGTCAACAGGCTTAATTAAAATTCAACGATGTGATAAATGGATACACAAACATATCGAGTTGAATCGATATTTCAATGTCAGACATTATTTTGCATAATGGAATGAGACTCCCAAAATAAAAATAACTTAAACTTTTGCATCATTCTTTTGGGCCTTAAAAATATATTTTGTACATAGAAAGATAGAATATTCTTTATTATACACACCACCAGCTGCGCCCCGCGGTTTCATCCGCAGAAGTTTCGATCCCGTGGGAATATCGGGATAGAAAGTATCCTATGTGTTAATCCTGGTTATAAACTACCTGTGTGCCAAATTTCATTTAAATCCGGTCAGTAGTTTTTGCGTGAAAGAGTAACAAACATCCATCCATCCATTCATACAAACTTTCTCGTTTATAATGTTAGTAGGATAAAAATTACGTACAGATATAAATCTAGAAATACAACACGTTGACGCCACCCCTTTCACCTTATCTTGTTGTGTTCTTGTTTTACACCTTGTAGGTACTTTTTGTAGTTTTCTACAAACTGGCTTTTTCATTCAAACGGCGATTACTTTTATTAAATTCTACTGAAGAAAGATTTTCATAGAATGATGCTTTTAGTTCAAATGGTTGGTTTGTAAATGTAAAGTAGGGGAAATTAATATATTCAAATCACAACTGTTCTGTTATTTTTTTTTTTGGCAATTTTATTGTAGGTATGAAATGGCACGGCAAATATTGACATGGTATCAATTTGCTTAACGATGAATTTACCTGACTGTACAGGTTTAAGTTATTGACACACAACGGTCTTTTAAATGTTGCGTCTGCTTCGTAGTATTTTTTTACTATTTCTCATATTTCCATCTCCATCCTAGGGTCAATGGGGTACGTACCGCCATCTTCTCCTCGGAGACCTGGAGACTGTCCGTGCCAACCACGCCTACGTCAACACCTTGACGATCGGAGACCTATCCTCATTGAAATGGGTGGAAGGAAACATCAGGGAGAACCAAGTCTTCAAGGATAAGGAAAAAGTGCTTGTTAATGTAAGTATTTTCTTTTCTATATTTTTTACAGAAATCTACATAGTTACCTACTTTTTGTTAACAACGAGAACAACAGAGATTTGTTCTTGTTGTTTAAAAAGATCTGTTTGAATTATTTTATAAATTTACCAAAAATTCGAAGCCATGTGACATCTACCAACACGCACTGGGCCCGCGTGGTGGATTACAGCCCACTCGCTCTCGAAGAGGAACATTATAATATTAACATAATTATAGGTAGTAGTGGGTACATTTTAGGCTGATTGTAATGAACACTTAATTATTTCAATCGAAGTGTGGGCTTCGATTGAAATTATTTAGTGTACAGTGCTACCAATTTCTAACCTAATTATGTCGATTCTAGAAAGTTCCTTAAAGGGTAGTTCTTTTGGAGAAGCCTACTGTGAAAAAATGAAACTTAATAATGATAGTACTTGTACATTAATCGCTCAAACCCCGCTATTAAAACACAATTGATTTTTCTATATAATTAAATAAATAATAAATGAAGAGATATACCTGTATATAAAATATAAATTGAATAAGTAAGTAAATAAATGTAATATAAATACATACATAGATAATAGTATATAAAATAATTCTGATGGATAAATTGAATACTAACAATAAATAATTATGAATAACAGATATATTTTAATAAGAAAAAATAATATTATTAATTAATATTATATATATAAGATTATGTGAATGAATGGAAATATAAATATATAGGTATGAAATAATTAATAGGATACAATATAATTCTAATTCTAACTACAAAGAAAATTAATAAAGCGCTCTTCCTCTCTCAACATATTTAAAATTTGCTGTGCCCGACAGGGTCCATAATTGTTTCTATTATTTTCTTTTATTTACCACCTGTAATTGTACATTATGGATTGCAATAAACGATTTGATTTGATTTGATTTGTGAGGAACAATGTATTTTTAGGGTAGGTAGCTTCAATGTACCTATACTTATGTAAATAATCATCCTCAACCAGGTGTACTGCTCAGCGTTGAACTTCCGTGATGTCATGACAGCTACCGGTCGTGTGACAGTGGACGCGGTCGCTCGCGGTCGACTTGCACAGGAGTGCGTGCAAGGTTTCGAGATTGTTGGAAGGACTGCCAAGTATGTAGTCTATATTTACGAAACTTTCGTATTTTTTACCAGTATATGTTAAACTAACTTAACACGCTCAGCGCCAAGCCCCATATGCCAATACCACCACACCAGGAAAATTCCCTAGGCCAGGGCAACATTTTTTGAATAAAAAATGTATGGAAAGTGTGCGCGTTAGCGATACACGGCGCTTAGACTGGAATGGTGCTTGTGTATCAAAAAGGATACACAAGTTTTTAGACAGTGTGTATCGCAAAAGATACACATGGCGCTGAGCGTGTTAAGGAGGCTAAACATTATGAAAAAAAAATGGTTTATCTGCATCTATTATTCATTGTTTAATGAAGTCAAACGACTCACCCCCTACCTACTCCTCTAACTAAGCAACATTTCTGACACAATATTACTACAGTGACACATGAGTAGGTCCATTGCCTTTCCAAGACAAAGAATGGCGATATATCAATACCTTCATATCTATATCAATCATCAAGTGAGCCTTCAGCTCATTTGCCAACCTTGGACAAAATCAATGATCTCACCCAATCACCTTTATTTTACTCCTTCGATTCTGTTTATCACGCTTCTACAACTACATTAATGCCTCGTGTGTCTAGTGGCCGCAAGCGCAACTACTGAGTCCTGGGTTAGATCCCCAGGTCGGGGATGCGCTACTGGATTTTTCTGTTAGGAATTTTTCAGTAACAGGCAACAGACCAGAGTCTGGACGTTTGAACCCGTGCCTCGGAAAGCATGGTAAGACGTTGGTCCTACGCCTGATCTCTTCCCGGCTGTGAAGACTTCCCGACAGTAAAGGAACAAAGAGTGCACCGTGTGTTTTACACATGTGCACCATAATGTCTAAGGCGTACTTGGCTTGTCTCCGTTGACATTGGCCGCTGTAAACTAAATTCGGTCGCGAGTATCCTATTTTTACATTATGTCTCTTTCTACAGTGGTTCCCGCGTCATGGGTATGATCCGTAACCGAGGTTTGGCTAACTTGGCTGAAGGAGACAGGGCTCTGCTGTGGGCCATCCCTGATGAGTGGAGCATCGAGGAAGCTGCTAGTGTTCCTGTAGCTTACGGAACTGTCTACTATGCCATAGTGAGTCATGAGTTCGCTTATTTACACCGATATATTGTATTTATCATCAGTGTTTAATATTTATTCTGTTATACTGTAACGTAGGTAAAGATGTATTTATCAGCATTGTTGCTTCTTGTATCTTCATAAGCTATTAAAATTAGACCCTTCTCAAGATTGTTGAGAGATATTTACTTGGAATAAGTTAACATTTCTGGAAATGGAAGAACCATTGATCATCACCACAAAGAGATTAATTTTATTCCGTTAGATAAATCTTAATTTCAGTGACTATATTATGTAGGTATAATAACTTGCTGTCACATTCAATACTCATGCTTTTTTATTATCTACATATTTTAACAAATCCGTGGACTTTCCTGAATACACAACTAACTTCTTGGAATAATCGAGGCCTTGAACCTGTACTTACTGTCTTTGATAACTATAACCTCCTTGTATCCAGGTCATGGTAGGCCAGGTCCAACGCGGTGAGTCCATCCTTATCCACGCTGGTTCGGGTGGAGTGGGCCAGGCGGCCATCAACGTGGCCCTCCACTTCGGCTGCGAGATTTTCACTACTGTGGGTACCGCGGAAAAGAGGGCCTTCATCAAGAAGCTGTTCCCGCAACTTAAAGGTTGGTTTGGTGGAATCTAATCTGTTTACATATAACTTAGATCTATTTCCTCTAGAACTCACAAAAAAAAAAGTTAAAAGTAACATTGTAATAGTTAAAAACCGTGATATTTTAGACAGTTCATAAGTAGGGAACGCAGTTACTAATGACTAATAGTCCTACATCCTACTAATATTATAAACGCGAAAGTTTGTATGGATGGATGTTTGTTACTCTTTCACGCAAATACCAATGACCGGATTTGGATGAAATTTGCCACACAAATAATTTATAACCAGGATTAACACATAGGATACTTTTTATCCCGATATTCCCACGGGACCGAAACTTATGCGGGTGAAATCGCGTGGTGCAGCTAGTCTTATCTATTTGTATTTTGATTCGTTTCTGATACACTCATTATTATCATCATCAGCCTATAAAAGTCCATTGTTGGACATAGTCCTTCCCAATCGCACGCATTTTAACCTCAATCCTCGGTAACTCTCGTTCAACTGTTGCCATTCTACGAAGATCGTCGCTTCAATTGACCCAAAGGCGCATTGAATACACTAAATGAATAATAACATTGCAGATAGTCACATCGGCAACTCTCGTGACACGTCGTTCGAGGACATGATCCGTCGTGAGACCAACGGCAAGGGAGTCGACATGGTGCTGAACTCCTTGTCAGACGAGAAACTACAGGTAAACTTACAAGAAACAAAGCAATTCAATTGAATAGTATATATTTTTAACACATTCAAAAATGTATAGTTTGCTTACTGAAACAAAATATTAATCACCAATTTTTTTCTTGATTTTTAACCTTGCAGTTTTCAAGAATTGATGCATATATGTTTTTTAGTTGCAGGAATCATACTAACATTTTTTTTTAACCAACAGGCCTCTGTTCGTTGCCTAGCTTACCGTGGTCGGTTCCTCGAGATTGGAAAGTTCGATATCAGTAACAACACGCCCATCGGAATGTACTTCTTCTTGAAAGAGATCTCGTTCCACGGCATCATGTTGGATTACATCTTCGACCAGACCTTCACTTTCAGAAAGGTTTGTATGGCCACTACATTCCTAAATATTTTTCTCAATTGTATCATTTTTTGTAAATTCATTTTTTATAATATATTTTTTTTATATTATGTATTTTTTAGGTACGAAGTTAGCTTTATTTTTACTTCTTGCGATAGTTTCATGTCACCGTGACATGACTGAGGCAGAGAGTATTAATATTTTCCTATATAGTCGTATATAGTATATACTAATACCATGCACTTTTCATTTAAAATATTCTGTCAAATTTTGACAGAATATTTTTAAATTAAATTGATTTTTTTCCCTTAAAAATATTCTGTCAAATTTTGACAGATTATTTCTAAATGAAAAATGCATGGTATTAGTATATACTATATACGACTATATAGGAAAATATTGATGAAAATGAGCGATATCGATTATCACGCGACTAAATACTTGTTAAAGTCTTTCAATGGGGGCCTCCCTTCACGGTTAAAGAAACAAGGTCATGTTACAAACTCTTTATACCAGACTTCTTTCCACTTTATACACCCATCATCAACCTAATGATCTTCATCCTAGACATTTTTATTTGATTTCTCCTCGTTTTCACAGCGCCTGCAAGACTTGCTGCTGAGTGGTATCGAGAACGGTGCCGTCCGACCTCTGACGTACTGCACGTTTGGGGCCAACGAGGTGGAGACCGCCTTCCGTTACATGGCAGCGGGTAAACACATCGGAAAGGTACACTATCACGTATTTTATTTAACTTCTTATGCTTCATGAGAAATCTTACAAGCTACGGGAGAGACCTAGGGGTAAACCACCAGCTCTTATAGCAGGGCAGAAGTTGAATTGCGCTGCTTTTTTTTACTTAGTTATAGAACAAAAAAGCAGTGCAGTTCAACTTCTGCCCCGCTATAAGAGCTGGTGGTAAGCCCCCTAGCCTAGATCAGGATTTCTGGAAATTGCTTTTGTGTGGAAATTCTAAGGAGACTAAAATCTTTTAGATATAATATTATCATTGGTAATGGTCAAATAATTAGCTATTAATTAAAAAAATAACCATTAGATAAACTAAAAATTGAATAAAAAATACACATTTTGCAAAAATTTAACCATTCGTTACTATTTTTATCAATTGGTTGAGTTTAACTACGGATAAAAAAATCGGCCCTAAGTATCACCGAAAAAAAAACCCTTCTAAACTTGTGCCAATTATTTTTTCGTTCTTAGATGGCTCCTGTTTTCGGGTACAACCGTTTATTTTGCTTCTTATGTTAGGTCTAACGCTTCATGTAAAATACTGATATTCAGTTACATCTGATAAGACTGGAAGCTGACCCCAACATACAGTAGTAGTTGTAGTTGGGCAAAGACTGGACAAATGATGATGTTGGGACTAACGTATATCTTATTGTTGTATAACAGGTAATCATCAAGATCCGTGATGAGGAGCGCAGCAACCGTCCAGTAAAAGAAGTCTCCATGCCCATGGACGCTGTACCCAGGTAAGTGCGCTCAAGTGACGATACTTTTCGGAACTATGCAATATACAGCTTAGCTCAAGATCGAAGGCAGCAGAAAGGGAGAATGAAAATATTATGTCTGATAATTCTGAAGGAAGTGGTGTTAAGCTTTTCCAGGACTTTTTTAATAGTAACTACAGTCCTTTCACGATTATTTTACCTCTAATTTTGCATCACTGTCAACGTATTCTCATGTTGATATGGTCGCTGTTGGGTTGTTGCCACTGACAGTTCTGTCAAAATCGCTGTGATCTTTATTTTCGTTACAATACGGTTGCTGTGCGGACTGTATGTAACAAGTTTCGTTACAATACGGTTGCTGTATGGACTGTATGTAACATGTTTCGTTACAATACGGTTGCAGTACGGACTGTATCTAACATGTTTCGTTACAATATGGTTGCTGTACGGACTGTAAGTAACATATTTAAAAAGTAAGGAACGATCGGAAAAGTGTTTAATAATAATAATATATTTATTCAACAAGTCACACGACTCAGTTGTGTTATAATAGTAACAATATTCTACCCCTATGTTTAGTATTCCTATTCTAATCACTTAGCCTAAAACCATGAATACATGTGAATCACTGTCACACGCGTAACACCGAGGTGGACAGCTTGCAGCAGCGACTCAGATATAAACAATCGAGTCTGCTCGCCACACAGCGCAGAATAAGGTTGGGGCTGGCCCGCACTGCCGATCGTTCCTAACTCTTTAAACAAGACGAAATCCAATAAAAATAATATCGATTCTAATAAATATTATATTATTATCCTGTTGCTATTTTTATGTTCTCCGTTCTGACATATCTCACTTACATAGCTCCCAAAACTTTCCAGACCATTCTATAATCTTTAAAATAGTAGCGTTTTAATTATTTATCCTTGCATATACTAACCTATTTACTCTTCCAGGTACATTTGTCACGAAGATCACGTGTACATCGTGGTTGGCGGTCTGGGAGGTTTCGGTCTGGAACTGGCTGACTGGCTCATCATGAGAGGCGGCAGGAAGATCCTTCTCACCTCCCGCAGAGGAATCAGCAACGGATACCAGTCCTCGAGGCTTAGGTTTGTGATTACTGAAGATTTTACTTGATTCGCTGTAATTGAAGGGACTTCAATGATGATGACGACTTAATTGGTGCAGAAACCTAAGGGTATGCGTTCTTTCAACGAGTATGGAGTTGATTCCTGTGCGAATATGTTTGCACAAAGGATATTGCATGGTTGGACCTGAGATATAACTAATGAACAGCTAGACGGGTATTATGTGGCACATGGAGATTTTGAAAAAGTTCGACTTTTTTGAGTGCCCCTTTCTTTCCGTCATACTTGAGCAACAGTCAGTTGTATTAATGATTTTATAGCTTATAATTCTGTTACTACTTAATTATTTGTTACGGTCGTGAATAACAATTTTATCTCTCAATCTGTGTGGTTCTTTCCTCAAAAGACCATCTCAGACATCGATTTATATGTTCTTCATATGATCTGACCAAGATTATGTCTGGACTTTAAAAGAGATCCTCCACCTCTGAGTTTGTTTCGGCCTTTCTTCTGAGACTAGTCAAATAGGAAACGCCAATCTCATCTAGTTTTTTTTTAAATATGATTAATGTGTAAAGGGGTTTGTATGAAATCAATATAATGTAAATAAATGAAAAATAAAATTATTTACATTATATTGATTACAACTTGATATTGATCTGCAAAATTGCAAAAAAAGAAAAACAAAAATGAATTTTGGGGGTTACTTTCATGTTTTCGCCTAAAATATAATAATGGTTTTTATTTCTCCTATAGAGCATGGGCACAATACGGTGCCGAAATCCAAATCTCGACCCACGACATCACCACCGAGTCTGGATGCGAACAGATGCTCCAGATGGCAAACAACATGGGATCTGTGGAAGCCATCTTCAACCTGGCTGTGATCCTCAAGGACTGCATCTTCCAGAACCAGACTCCTGAGACGTTCAAGACCTCGTACGGACCTAAAGCGATGGCTACCGTGCATTTGGATAAACTGTCAAGGAAAATGTGCCCTAATTTGAAGTAAGTGGGAAATGTTTTTGTTTATTTTTAGTTATTTTAATAGATATTATTATTAGTGTATAACTGATCAATTGGGACCAGGCACACCATCTACCAAACATTAATTCAAGTAAAGGAAAGAGAAAGAAATATTATTAAAATTTCTTGAAAAAGTCTCAGAATTATTTGGAAATATGGTAGAGGTAATACTCGTAGAGAGTAATCGTATTACCCAGGAACTGGGTTGTGAAGGTCAGATAGGCAGTCGCTCCATGTAAAATACTGGTATTCAGCTGCATCCGGTTAGACCCCAACATACTTGGAAAACGGCTCGGTGGATGATGGCTAGAGGTAAAACTGTAGTCAGGGTAATACTGTACTGTAGGGTGTACGACTGTACAACATTGGGTCGAAGATACTGGGGAGTATCTCCAACCCAATGTTGTACCATTGTGCAGTCAACAAAAGAGATAAGTATGCAGGGTCGTCGGATATATTTGAAGTTTAATAAGAAACCGATGGATGTCCGAAAACATCCATCCATCGGTTTCTTATTAAACTTCAAATATATCCGTTTGTTTTCTATTAATTAAGTAAAATTTTATCCGAAAACATCAATCCGTTTCTTACTAAACTTCAACTATATACGACGACCCTGCATACTTATATCTTTTGTTGACTGTACACCAGCACCCTTATTGCGTAAAACACTTTCAATCACAATCTCAGTCATTTTACAGAATATTGCTAACCCATTACTTTATATGTTCGAAAAATTCGTCTGCTCAGCAAAGTAAATAACGCAATGAATGTTGTTGAACTGTCAAAATTAAAGCCATTGCTACTGATAGTGTGTTATGCAATTACCCCGGTGTTCCTTTATACAAAATGAAGGACGATCAAATATTATCCTGTACTTAATAAAATCTGCTCTCAAATTTATTTTATGATAGCAACATTGAAGTATCTCGGTGAAGTAGATTATTGAGCAAGTTTTACGACTGAAGTTTCTCCCCGGGAGTTCAATTATAGTGTCCAGATTTTATTTATTAATCCCTTGTGGGAGCAAAAACAAAAGGCCGTATTAACCAACTTGATACGTAGGTTTCTGGGACTATGTTTTTGTAATATAAACCCTCAGCGGTAAAATAATACAATAATTTATTTTTTTACGACCGTGACGTCATTTTGGTTTACTGAGCTATAATTATGTATTATTTTATTATAAGGGGCTTGTGGCTAAGTAATAACAGCCGCACGGGTCGATCGATCAGGTTAAGCTACGCTTGCCGCGGTTCGTCCGTGGATAGGTGGCCATCTTCACATACCAAGACCCCTCCATGCCTCGGAAAGCATATTAAGCTGTTGGTCCCGGCTGTCATTCGTGGATCTCCACTCAACATTAAGTTACTTAGATGTATGCTGACAGTATTCTCCTATTCTTAGGGACTTCGTGATCTTCTCCTCCGTATCCTGCGGTCGCGGTAACGCCGGTCAGACCAACTACGGTCTCTCCAACTCCGTGATGGAGAGGATCTGTGAATGGCGGAAGAAGCTCGGCCTCCCAGCCCTGGCCGTGCAGTGGGGAGCTGTTGGTGATGTAAGTAGTATATTATTATCTTGTTTCGTTTGGTTATGTGTAAAGATTCGACTTGTCAGGCTTAAATAAGAAATACTCGAAGAAGAGCTAGCATAAAGATTTATATGTTATTATTATTTGCCTAGCTTATAAAATTTAAATCTATCCATAAAGATGCAGCCGAATATATCTGCAGTTTTTTTTTACAAAGATATACAAATGATTATCTTGAGACCTTCCCATTCCTTCATTGGACAGTAACAATATCCATCAGGTGTTCAGGCTTCTGTGTCACTACCCAAAACTTCTTTCATTAGCAAAATGAAAAACTTATAACACCCCTCTGTTTTTGTCGTTAAAAAAGATACCGAATACCCGAACATGTAAGGGCCTGACCGTGGCAGTGCTACCTAACCTTTTAAATTATTCACGAAGTCATCCAGCTTGAAATCATTTAACGAAACAAAAATCTAATTCCATTCTTATCCCCACAGGTCGGTCTCGTAGCCGATATGCAGGATGACGACGTCCAACTCGAGATCGGTGGAACCCTCCAACAAAGGATATCATCCTGTTTGTCTGCCCTTGACAAGTTCATGAAGCAGGACGCAGCCATCGTGTCATCTATCGTCGTGGCTGAGAAGAAGGCTGGTGGATCCGGATGTGGCAACATTGTGGACGCTGTTGCACAGATTATGGGTGAGTTGGTTAATGTCATAGCTAATGGCTGTTCAAAAATAAGCTGATAACAATGTAAACAAAACCTTTGCAGATTAAATTCTTACGCAAGCACTTTAATTTGTAGCAGCTTCATTAGGACAGTTTAACAACATTCATTGCGTTATTTACGTGAAATGAACCTTTTTGGCGCAGCCGTGAGGCCGTGAGCTATTGTTGTTTGAAACATTATTTTTATATTGTTAATTTTCACGAACTGTGTCCGATGAATCTTTCAAATATGCAATGGATTAGCAATTTCCTTCAAAATCTTTAAAAATGTGATCGAATGAATGCTGCGCTACATTAACTAGGTACTGGTTTTGCAAGATTTTCCTCTTAAGGACACATTTATGTTAACTGAGCTTTATAGATAGTACATAGTTACCCTGAAATTTCAAATTCAAATGAAATTTCAAATTTAATCATTAAGTTATGTGGGTGGGTATAGATAGTTGCCAATTAAATTACAGCCAGAACTGTTGTTAACATTGCCGTATCATTAAACAATGATATCAATATTGTTAGGGTCTAACCATTAACATGAATATAATCTGTTAGAAGATTAGTTACATATGAATAATTCTATTGATATGATACTGGTAGGTAATACCCTGGTAATCACGATTATACCCGGAGGAGTATTTAGAGATGTACACAAAGGCAAATTGGGTACTTAATTAGGCTTAGTCATTAGATTTGGCTCTTAAATTGGGAATTTTATGTATACAGTTCTATTTCGAACGGATATATAAACAGAATTAGTGGTAATTTTAAAATAACGAATTAATTTCGCTATTTATTTTGCATTTAATGATATTTCGTTCAACACAAACTAAAGAAGGTGGAAACAACTGCTTTTTCCTGGATTTAAGCCAATCCAAAAGAATCAGCATCGTTATACGACGTGGCAATGGTGCCAGCCTTTTGGGCACTTTTCCCGCTGACAGCGATGCGGACGAATTTTTTGCTACCCTATAATTCTTTACCCATGTTTTGTTTTCTATACTTGTACATATTATTATTTTAAGTCTGTCAGAATTTCTCATCTATAAGCTTCGTTAAATTATAGAGAGTTTCTCGATCGTCGAGAGGCAAGAATGTCTGTGGGACCAATAATGCCCGGCAATATATCACACTTATGTGCTTCCTCTCTTCGTCTTTACAAGACTTTTTATGTACTGCAGCCACGTTTGAATCCGCACAGCAATTTTATTTCCTTAATTTAACATCTATGCTCTCTCTATCAGGTATCAAGGACCTGAAGACTGTATCTCAACAAGTGTCCCTCGCCGAGCTGGGTATGGACAGTATGATGGCCGTGGAGATCAAGCAGACCCTGGAGAGAGAGTTCGAAATCTTCCTCACCGCCCAGGACATCAGGACATTGACGTTCGCTAGGTAAGCAATAGATGAAATTAGTGCTCAATTTTAGGTCATCTTTTTGCTTGAATGATCAGCCGGGAGTCTGAATTCCCGGTTGATGGATGGTTTGCCCACTATTCTATGGGACTTTTAAACATAACTAGCGAAGTGTTGAGTGCATAACATCACGCCTGTAATCCCCGAAAGGTTGGACAGAGTTGTACTTTTAATAGTACTTACACCCACTTTTCACCAGTTATGGTTTAAGTCCAATGCAGTAGCAGTCATTTCTGGCAAGACTCATGTTCTGGAGTCAACATTTTTGGTTTTGAAAATTATAATTACACGTTTATTTTCTAGCGTTGTCATAACAAAATATATAATAGAACACGCGACAGATTGCGTATTTTATATTGTCGACAAATAACTTTCCAGGCCTTCAGTTATCAAAACACTGGAAAGATTCTCCCAAACAACTACGTATACAAACTTGAAATAAAAATTTCTGTTACAAACGACCTCGCTTTTCCAACGAGATTTTCAGAAAAAAACTAGCTAAAGAAAATAATACAAAACTCTTTCTAATACAACATGCTATTCCAAGCTTGAATAAAAAATCTCGAAGCAAATGTGTAGCGAACTGTACTTCCATTTTGTTCATATTTTCAGAGATATGAGTTATTTCATAAAGGCCTCTGAGGTAACAGACTTGCCGCAAATTAGATGAAAGATCGGATTCCTACATAATTTTACTCAATATTGGTTTTATTTTTGGCGCCATTGTTCTCGTTCGTGATCTTGATTACCAGTGATGTCGGATTTGAATCTAATCTTTGAGATGGAGGTAACTAATTAACGTCAAAGCGTCAGTGACAGGCTAATCGTTAGTTGATCTTTCTTTTATCTTTTATGATCATGATCCTCTTATAGATAGTAAAAACATGGTATTTATAGACAGATGACAATTCCAGTTCTATCATCGGAAGGTCCCATAATTAAAAACGTTCAAAAGCTAATCGCAATCTCACCTCAGCGACAATCAATGTCAAAAATGTATTGAAATTAAGAGGTATTTCTGACAGATTGAGACTGTGATTAGAATGCGAACTTTTTTTTAAAATATGAGATTTGCCCCTGTGGTGTCTTCTAATATTTTTTTAAATTTTATAAGTAGTTATCTGTATTTTTCACCCTTCATTCCATTTATTTCCTCCTAGCGCGAATCGAAAATCGCCGACCCCAACATAGTTGGGAAAAGGCTAGGCAGATGATGATAACGCGAATTGAAGTAGAATTTTTGTCATTGGCACGAATCTTCCACTGCTTAGCACCCTCTTCAGCATAAGCTTTATGCTAAATTACTTGAATCCTAACGACTCCACTAGCCGGTGTTTAAATTGTCATTAATTGGTCAAACTTCTCCATACAATATGATCAATTCATCTATCCATTAACGGCTAGCTGTCATACCTCCCAGTTCTCTACCTTCGGCATTCGGTCTGTCCCAGCCCCTTTTAAGATTGGTCGTATACATAGCTGCGAACGATAGTACCTATATTTCACCTACACGATCCTAATTGACTGTCTCCGTCAACCAGGCTGGTAGAACTAACAGCACAACGTGAAGCCGCCGCCTCAACGTCAGCGTCCCGTCCAGCCAACGTCGAAGGAACTATCGGTCTTAGGGTCCTCATGAGGAACTTCGGAGACGAGAACACCGTGTCCGAGCCCCTCGTATACATGCCTACCATGGTCAGCGATGCCGTTGAGGTAAGATTACCTACTTAATATTGGAATTTTTTCAAGAGGTATATTATAGTTAAAAAAGAAATTGTTTAAATGAATTCATCAAGTGATTCATGCTTCTATATCTATTTAAAAATTAAAGTCTCTCTTCGTGTCTGTTTATGTGACCACTTTGGTCTTTTTAAATACGCAACGGACTTTGATGTGGCTTGCACCATCATTTAGAGAATTTATTCCGGAAGATACATTATCATAAACCGTACATAATTATTATAGTAAAGAATGATTTAATGTTTTGTCAAGTCGTAAAAACCGTGTAAAATAAGGGCGGATCGCTAGTAGTGTATAAATCGTCAGTTCAGAAACTAGCATCGATATTTGTAACGCTTTGTTCTTATAATGAAGTTACGATGCCATCATAGAGCGGCCGCAATGACGGTGGATGTTTGTCATTACGGTGTCAAAGAACGCCCTCCATAAACACTTGTCATGTCACAGCAGTTGCCAAAGTAAAACTACTCTCTACAGTCCATGGTCACCACCGTTGCCGTTTTCAATTTTCGAGATACGGTTTCGTGCACAGACTGCAAAGTGGCTAAAAGATCATTGTTGAAACGCTCATAATAGATCCTGAAGATTCAATAAAGATCTTTATTTTTTTAGTAGATTTTAATGATATGACGCAAATTGCGTTTACGTTACTTTTTGCTAAAAGTATAAAAAAACAAAATGTGGGTATAAATATATACACAGAAGTTTCTGATACAAGCGAATGGTCCACAATCAAGTTAGATTCACAGCAAAATTTATTTTCTCAAGGAAACAAAACAAACGTAGCCAACGATCGCTGCTGTTTATTCTCCAATACGTAGTTTCAACACTTTCCACTCAGACTGCAAAGTTTTCTAATAGATCATTCAATAAGAAACTGGATCGAACTCGCGAGAGGCATGATAAATGTATACGTACGTATATGATACATCTCTCGGGTGCAAGTTCACTACAACTTTCTACACAGAAACAGCTTCTGAAGAACCTGTAAGTTCTAAAAATGTTCCGTATGTTTTATCGAAATAATTAGACATTTTTTGTTCGGTGCATTCAATTATTGTCTATAAAATGCAATTTCGTGAATTTTACTTCTGCATTATACCGTTACTAGCAGCGCCCCGTGGTTTCACCCTCATACGTGTCGATCCCGTGGGATTATCGGGATAAAAAGTATCCTATGTGTTATTCTGATGTATAAACTATTACTGCAAAGTTTTATCAAAATCCGTTTAGTAGTTTTTGCGTTAAAGAGTAACAAACATCCATCCATCCATCCTCAAAAACTTTCGCGTTTATAATATTAGTAAGGACTCGTAGGATTTCATTTCAATAAATGTACTCGTAGGTAGGAATATTATTCATACATAATAGTAAAGTTATTGCATTATTCTTTTCCTAACAAACTTAAAAAAAATACTAGAGGAACTAAAAATGTCCTTCAGACATTTTGTCTCTATTTGTATGTATTTTCGTTTTTTCAAGACAGTTTAACGTCCTTTTTATGATTTCTTGATCCAAATCAGTGTTAGTAGTATTTCCAAACCATCATCATTATACCGAAAGACATACAATGTCGGACATAAACCACCCAAAGATCGCAACAACAACAGATTCCTGCGAGCTTCACCAGGTCCAAGTCTCTTTAGCCAAGGAGAGCGGGGGCCCTTGTCCACCGCGACTACATCTCGATGCATCCCCACGTCGGTTTCTAGGAAATATTTCCTGAGACTGCATATCTCGCGTTTGTGGAGGGTCTTAGCGTTTAAAATGCTTCGACCTCCATTCTTTCGCGGGATATACAGCCTCATACCTTATACCCACGCTGCACCTTCCGGAATGGTCACCAATCTAGACCTTATGCCAAAACTTTATAAAATTGTATTTCTCCTATAGGGTGATGAGGCTATCCACGTGATGGAGCGCGTCTTGTTCATGCTGCCAGGATTGGAAGGTTGCGCAGCGGTCCTGGAACCGCTCTGCAGAAGACTGAAGATCAAGGTCTGCGTGCTTCAACTCGGAGTGGAACACAAGGATGAGACGATGGACCAGATGGTTGATAGGCTGCACCAGGTGAGGGTTCTATTGTGTGATACTGCTTTAAGGAAAGTAGTTACCTACAGCCAATGGGGACTCCGCCAACGTGACATCATCACAACCGTATTCTCTGAAGAAGTATAGAACACTTGCATGTCGCTGGTCATGTTATGTACCTATCTCATATCGTGTGGCATGGTCACCACTATTAATTCCTGATATGGTTTATCTGGAATAAAACGTTGCTATTGTGGCAAATTACCAAATCCAATCATTGTTGACTCTCAGTCTTTCCATTTATGATTTCATTGTCGTTTGCAATACTCAGCCCAACTCGTTTAACTGAGAAACAAATAATGGTCTCATTAAAATCAATTTATCATTTAGAATTTTAGATTTTGTGGTTTGTCAAATTATTTTTTTATTTTACAGACGGTGATCTCAAGACTGGCGCCTGGTGCTCCGTTCTGGCTGCTGGGATACAGTTTTGGTACTCTCCTTATCTTGGAGTTGGCTTCGAGACTGGAGAAGGAAGGTAAGCAGTTCTTTGCAATCCCAACCGCACACCCAACAATACACCGAGGGGTATCGTAATAACCTGTAACTGGGTTGTGAAGATCCATGCCATGTAAAATACTGGTATTCAGTTGCATCTGGTAAGACTGGAACCCGACCCTTATCATAGTCGGGAAAAGGTTACCAGTATTGCTCTAAAAAAACAATAACCGTTTAATTAAAAATTCTATTCTAGTTATTTTCAATTAATGTAGAATCGGAAAAGCATAGTTTTTGACATGTTTTTTGAAAGACGACACTTTTAAAATTCAAGGTTAAAATTCAATCATATCATTTGAAACGGAACTTCATGTTAAGGAAATAATACAATATCAACACTTTTTTACCTTAAAATTAAATTCCCTGTTCAAAAATCAAATCCCCGATTCGTAATGTCGTAAAAATTTATGAAAATTATTACTATAATATTTTGATCTTGATACATGAGACTTTTTGGTACAACTATTGGTCATTCTCCTTTCCAGTTTTTATGTAGACTATTGTAAAACGACTACGCCACTTTCGCGTCATCACAATTTGAGCCACAAGTCAACTAAACACCGTATTCCTTCCAGGTTTCAAGGGAACAGTATTCTGCTTGGACGGCGCCCCTGACTTCCTCTACGCGCTCCTGACAATGACCATCAGCTTCAAGAACGACCTGCAACTACAGAACAACCTCCTTTGTCACACCGTCGACATCATAGCCCCCAATAATGACGTCACCAAAGGCCTAATGGAAAAACTCAACGAAATCGACTCCTATGAAGAAAGAGTTGCCCTCACGATTAAAACCTCCCCAGTTCAGAGCAAGTACTCCGATAAATTCATCGGCAATATTGCTAAAGCCACCTACGACAGGCTCAAAGTAGTACTCAACTTCAATCCTAAGACTTTCACCAAACTACAGTCTCCTGTCATTCTTCTCCGTCCCAAGGAGAATCCCCCTTACGTCGTCGTTGAAGAGAACTACGGCCTTGATAAGTTTACCGACGGCACGGTCACCGTACATTTTCTGGAAGGCAACCATGTCAGTATAATTGAGAATAAGGACTGTGCTAATATCATCAACAGGATTGTGGTCGAAAATGAAAGCCAGAAAGGAAAGGCTACAGAAAATATTGTGACAAGCATCGTTGAGAACGCTAGGGAAGTCAAAGCCTAAATCTTAACCGATTTTTTTATTTTTTATATTCAATTTTTATAAAAGAGGATTTACTTAATTTTCTTGTATTAACTTATTTAAGGTAAGGGATAAAGATTTAATTAATGTTTTAATTTATTGTTGTGTATAAAAATAATAATATAAAATGGCCGTATTTTAATAAATATAATAACTTACTTAGCAACTGATAGATGTAGTTAGATAGACGTCGTAGGACACCAGTACCAAACAAATATTCACTAAGTATAACTTAAGGGGTCAAGTAAATTTAACTTAAACTTAAAGTAATTTAAATGTAACGGAGGGGAATATTTGTAAAGGGAATTTTATAAATAGGTAGGCATTTGAACTAATTTGTAAGTAATAAATTAATGTTTCTAGACGTTTAAGCAAGGGGTTTTGTACAGACGCCAGCAGGTCAAGCTACCCGAAACTGTCAAATTTTCCCAATCAACTTTGAACCTTAATGCTTCATTGATAAAGTTGAAAATCTATTATATAAATTTGACAGATTGTAGTAGCTTGATGTGCTGGCGTCTGTACATGGGAAAGTTCAATATATTAATTTTAATGATATTTTGTTGTTTTACTTGTAACCCATTAACATATATTATTCATAATTTTATAACTGTCCAAAAAGGGTAAGTGGGTATTTTATGGGTCTTTTTTTTATTGAAGAAGGATTATCAGGATCTACACCCTAATTGAATAACATACCTACTATCAATCTCACTCTGAATCATTTTGAAGGATATTGCGTATCCATTGCTTCATAATATGTTCGAAAAATGTGTCTGCTCAACAACGTAAATAACGCAATGAATGTTGTTGAACTGTCAATATGAAACCCATTACTACTGATAGGGTGTTACGTAACTACCCCGTTGGAAAAGTAATATTATAAACACGAAAGTTTGTGAGGATGGATGGATGGATGGTTGTCTCTTTCACGCAAAAACGACTGAACGGATTTAGATGAAATGTGGCACACAGATAGTTAATAACCAGGATTAACACAACTTTTTATCCCGATATTTTCACGGGATCGAAACTTATGTGGCTGAAACCGCGGGGCGCTGCTAGTTAGAATACAAAAAAAAAATAGTAGCCCACCGGTATTGGGAACAGGGTCCAAGCTACCGGCGGTCAGGGCTCCAGAGGATCCTCCTAACACCGCGGGCCGTGTCCAGAAGTACCGCTTTGTGAATCAAGCCCTTGATCCAGTTGCCTCACGAGTGCCTCCTCAGATGCTGGTAGTAATATTATTATGATTACGAGCAATCTTGATTAATTCTTAAAACACAAACAAATAAATAGGTTAATACAATAAATAGGTTAATAAATAAATAGTGAATACCTTTCGAAATTAAAGATAACCAAGTGGTTATCTTCAAGTGGTTTCGAAATTAAAGATAACCAAGTGGTTATCTTTAATTTCGAAAGGTATTCAAACTCAAACTATTTATTTAAACTAAACCAATTACAGGCACTTTTGAATTGTCAGGGGTCGGTCAGTCAAAAAGATGAAGCTAGTTGCCCATTCCAAAGCGTAGTAGTAGGTACCTATGGAGAAGAACGGGCAAGAAACTACATGGACACTCTTTTAAATTACAATAATATGGTAATTTATAACATCAATCATGTTAAAAATTAGGCATGCGAGAACGATGCAGAACGTTGAAAGCGTCCGTAAAGAAAAGATAAAAAAAAAAAACAATTCAAATATTTAATTAAATCAAAATAAGCCATGGCAGCAAAGAGTTGACCAGTCCGTACTGACAGCGCGCGACGCCCGTTCACGAACATGACGCATAGATTAGCACCATTCAGCTCAACCATTTTGAAGGGAGCTAAATGACCCAACACATGCGCCACCATCAGCGAGACATTAGAGTGAGCATGACATACTCTCAGCTGCCAAGGCACATTCAAGTCAATGAAAGACGTACCCAGTAAATGGTAGGTTTATAGTATGTACATAGTACTCGCATATGTGCTATGCAATTATACAATACTAGGAGATTGAATTTATATAATGCAAAAATAGTATTTTAAAATCTTCAGCAGCTCCAACAGTATGTAGGTAGGATAGGCGTGTGTTAAGTATTTTCAAATGCTAATCAATTTATTTATACGTCCTGTGGAGCAGGACCAGCGTTTAGCCAAGCATTTTTGTCAGCGATTTAATCCCCCAACTTATAATATGCTTGGCTGCATAGTGTGCGTTTTATAAAAGCTTTGAATTTCGTTTCATTGAGTTGGAGTATGTGGGGAAGTATTGAAATTTAGACAGCCATCAGTTTTACATTGCAAAGCTAATTTCAATCAATGGGGAGGGATGTTTAAGAATGAAACGGCATAAAATATTGGGCCCCGATCAAAGCGGCTAATCGGATTGAAATCAGGATTTGATGTTGGCACGACACGAGGCCACGGAGTAAGCGACTGTGTGCGACCATTGTGAAGATATTGGGGTTTCTTTACATTAAAAACTTTATTCATATTTGCGTTCCAAAACGGGCACACGGGATGTAGGAAAGAAGGCTGCCACGTTCAAAAGAAATTGGTCGGGTTATATCAGCCGCATGCACGATGCTCGCTGGGCAAAAGCATTCACACAATGGGTGCCTAAAGATGGATGGCGCCACCGACGCCGGTCCAGAAAGAGATGGCGAGACGATCTGGACAAGTACCGCGAGGGCTGATTCGACGTGGCGCGGGAAAAGAGTTCCTGGAAGGATTTGGGGAGGCCTTTGCCCAGCAGGGGGTTAGTACAGGCTAAAAAAAAAACAACTTTTCGTAAAGTTAAGTAATGATTCATGGCTTTTTAACCATACATTTCTGACGTTTAAACATCTCTTAACGTTAAGCAACTCTTATATAAAGGGGGTAAATTTGATTTATATTGCTGACTGTAGTGTTAAGAATACCTAGGCCTAAAGCAGGTTTATAATATACTACCTTCTGCCCGCGGCTTCGCCCGAGTGGATGTCGGAAACTATCCCCCGGGAACATGCTGAAAGGATAATAAGTATGTCCTTCCCCAGGCTGCCATATTTGCCAAATTAGAATTTCAGTGGTTTAGGTGTTAAAATGTAACATACAGTCTAATGTTCAAATCCTCCCCTTAAAAATCGAATTACCCCTTTTTGCCTTATTTTCTGTCAAAAGTATTAATACTAATTTTCGAGGTTATCAAGCCACGCATTATAATCCTCCCCTGTAAAATTAGCTACCCCTTTGCAGCCCGTCAGGGGTAATTTTCGAAAAACCCTGATACACATTATTCTTTACTTTCGATCCTAGAAATAAATACTGAGTTTCGAGTTAACCGGACCGCGCGCTAAAATTCTTCCATAGAAACTTTGAAACACCCAATCCCCTTTTAGGGGGTAGTTTAGAAAAACATAAAATGGCAAACTTCATAATTTACTTAGATTATAATTGGTGCTAAGTTTATTTATTAACTCAAGGAATAAGAATGTCCACACAAACAAAATCCCCCATTTCACCCTCTTAGAGGTGGAATTTCGAAAAACCCTTTCTTAGTGGATAGCTACTGTTCACGAAAAACACACCCTCCAAATTTCATTTCTCTAGGACTAGCGGTTAAGGCTGTGCGTTGATGTGTCAGTCAGTCAGTCAGTTAGTCAGTCAGGACTTTGAATTTTATATATATAGATAGATATTTACTAGCAGCGCGTCCCGCGGAACTTCGGAATAATAAAAATATAGAGTTTATACCTGTCAAACACGATACCTATTAACCCCCGACGCAAAAACGACGGCGTGTTATAAGTTTGACTTGTCTGTGAGGGTGTGTGTCTCTGTCTATGGCATCTTTAATTCTGATTTTGTTTTTTTTTTGTATGAAACATGCATTAGTCGGGATAGTTCTTATTCATACATTTTGTTCACATTTTTCAATAGTAAATAATGGTGGTTTGTCAATAAAAGCTATTTTAAACTTATCATAATTTATTATGTAACAGTTAATCCCCGCTGATGACTGCCGCGGTGTCGTAGTGAGCATGAAGTCTTGGGTTCGATTCCCAGGTCGGTCGTTATTGGGTTTTACCATCAGGAATTTTTCCATAGCAGCCCGGAGTGTGGATTTATGCCCCATTGATGGCAATAGGCTCGCCCCCTATTTTAAGGGACTTAAAAATTACTGGCGAAATGACTGGAAATTGTACAGTGTACAGGTACACAAAGTCAAAGCGTTTATTTTAAATAGGCACATAAAAGTCATTTTTGAACATCAAAAATTACAATAAATAAAATAGAATTGATTCTAGTCGCCCCTTCCAAAAGGTAGTTTTCGTATGGAGAAGAATGGGCGAGAAAATCCACCGTTACTCTTACATTAATTATATTATAATAAATTATGTGAATACGATGCACCTAAAATATAATTACTATACCACAATAGGTAAAAGAACTAAAATGGACTTATGAAACTATGACATATAAATTAATTATGTGATAGATACATGGTGCTCACATATTTACAAACATTGTAAAAGTAGACCTCTGTCAAACACTTCGGGTATTACAAGCGTGATGTTATGTTTAATCTCCGCTGCTCTCATGGCCCCAAATCCAACCGATTTTAATCTGTCATGGCGACGTAGTCTGAATCGGAATCATTTTTCATTAAATCGTCCGCTAGAACCTGTCACATTTATACATTTCCAAATATTCATTTTTCATTTTTTTATATTATTTCAAATATTCTTTGATGAAACAGCTTGTTTTCGGGCTATAGGGGATTTGTAAAATAAGCCATGGAAATAAATTCAATACAAATTTAGCCAACCATCATCATCATTTTCATCCGGCTAGCCCTTCCCAACTATGTTGAAGTCGGCTTCCAATCTAACCGGATGCAGTTAAAATACCAATATTTTACATGGAGCGACTGCCTATCTGACCTCCACAACCGTCACTGGGTAATACGATATGCGTTGGTAAGACTGGTTGGCAGACTTTCGAGCTTCTGACGACCCTTAGCGACTGTTGAAGATCTAAAGAATGGCAGCCGGGACCAACGGCTTAACATTCTTTCCGAGCGACTTTCTCGGTATGCAAAGATTACTCATCCATAGGAACGACGCGTGTGGCTGTAATTACTTAGCCATGAGCCCCTCCACAAACTTACCCAATCATTAGGTACTAATTAGTAGCATATATATATAAAAAAGAATACGATTTGCCTTTTCATAAATAATTCATAGATAAATAGGTGTTTTGCGAAACGTTACACTAACTAAACGGTAATGGAACAAAATATTTAAGCTGCATTCGATTTATTTTAATGTAAACAAATATGAGTTTATGAAAAAATAACTTTAGTTACTTCACAATAAAGTTCAGTTCACGCTACAACTTCAAACATTTTTAAACTTTTTCAATAGTGAAACTCTGAAATCAACTTAATTACTATTAAAATAAAGTTGATATTTGTTTAACTCAAAATAACATCAATTTGAAACATTAGTTTGGATAGACTTTACATCTTAAAAAGAATATAAAAATATTCACCAAAAATCATTTTTATTTTTTCTGACAACTTAAACTTCTTAAATAATTTGAACAAACAGAAATTTCTGCGAAATAATTTATTTAAGAAGGTACTTAGCTACTTCAGCTTACATTTATATCTACTAATAATATATTTTTATTTATTTTCAAAGACAAGCCGAATTTACTTTTATCTATATGTACAATTTATAAATAAATAAAATTGAAGTATGTGTTTGTAATATCAAAATAACTGCTTTTTTTTATAAATGCACATGAAAAAGACAATCCAATCCTCCAATCTATTCTATAAAAAAAATCAACAACAAATAAAAAAGTATCCTATGTGTTATTCTGATGTACTCGTATAAGTTTGAATTTCAGCGCATTATTTGCTAAAAGTGCTATACAAACCTTGCCGCAATCAGGCATTGATGTACAGACGCCAGCAGGTCAAGCTACACGAAACTCTCAAATTTTCACAATCCACGTTGAACCTTAATGCTTTAGCGATAAAGTTGAAAATCTATTAAAGAAATTTGACAGATGTTCTATGTTCTATGTTATGGGTTTGGTTTCCGCACTTAGTCCTTCAGGTGGACCATTGTGCGTGGGCCATGGCGGCCGTCGGTGGTTATTCCAACCAGCCCACCTCCCTCCAGAAGCTTATTAGATCTCCTGGTCTGTCGAGAACATCTGTGTAGGATCCGGGTGTCCCGAGGGTTGCTAATCTAATCTGGGCGACGCCTGTGCACTCAAAGAGCACATGCATGACGGTCTCATCAGCCTCCATGCAGGCTCTGCACAGGGGGCTGTCCGTTATGCCAATCGTATGGAAGTGTTTGTTCAGTGAGCAGTGTCCCGTGATGGTCCCCGTCACCAGGCGCAGGCCTTTCCTGTCCAGTCGTAGTAGTCTTTTGGAAAGCTTGACATCTAGTGATGGCATGGCTTCCTTGGACTGCCTGCAGCCCGGTGACGAGGACCACCAGTTCTCTGCCTGTGTGTGGGTGTGCTTTTGTAGCCACCTGCGTAGTTGGTTGAAGGGGATGGGCACGACTGGTTCCGGTCCGTAGACTGGCGTGCTGGATGCCCTTCTGGCCAGCTCGTCAGCCGCGTCGTTGCCTAGTGATCCACTGTGTCCTTTTATCCATTGTAGTGTCACTGTGTTGCGGTTCGATACAGTCACCTGTTCAAGCGCCATGTGACATTCTAGTATTAGATTTGATGTGATGCATCCCTTCTGTAGGGATTGGAGGACTGAAGCGCTGTCAGAGAGTATACGAACATGGGTGTCCGTAACTCTCCTGGCTGCTATGGCATGGGCCGCTTGTATTATACCCACACACTCGGCTTGGTAAACCGTGTTGAGCATTCCTAGCGGGCTGCATATGTTTATGTTGAGGTCGTGTGAGAAGACTCCGACTCCAGTTCCGCAGTCGGTCTTTGATCCATCAGTGTAAACTCTCAGCTCTCCTGGGCCTGAGTAGTCGCACTGCTCCTCTTTAAGCACTACGTTGTAATGCTTTTGAAAGCAGTATTGCTTAGGGGCTTTGTCGCAGGGTGATGCCATCATTGGCTGTCGTTTGATTGCCTCGTCCTTTAGGCGTGTGTGCTTGATTCTCGAGTCTTTGTTTAGGGTTCCTGATAGATGGAGCCTGAAGGCAGACAGGGCCGCCTCCTCTCTCACGATGAGGTGTAGGGGAGCCAGACCGAGCATGGCCTGTAGGGCAGCGGTGGGTGCAGTTCTCATGCAGCTTGTGATTGCCACACAAGCAAATCGTTGCAACTTTTCGAGATCTTTTTGGGCTGTGCTCAGGTCTGTTCTGGGCCACCAGACTAGTGAGCCATATGTGATGATTGGTCGTATAACTGTGGTATAGAGCCAGTAAGTGACCCTGGGGCTAATCCCCCAGTTTTTCCCAAGCATTCTCTTGCATTGCCACAGGGATATGCTGGCCTTCGTGGTGATGTGATTGATGTGTTTAGCCCAGTTCAGCTGTTTATCCAAAAAGATGCCCAGGTATTTGGTTTCAGTTGAAAGGCTAAGGGTAGTGCCAAAGAATCGTGGAAGTTGTAGTGTGGCAAGTTTCCTCTTTTTTGTGAAGAGGATCAGTTCGGTTTTTGTTGGGTTCACTGATAGTTGGTGTGTACTGCACCAGTTCTCTACTATTTTCAGTGCCTGGTGCATTAGGTTGCACAGGGTGTTTTCATGGGTACCATTTATTATTATGGTTAGGTCATCGGCGTAGCCTACTGTAAAGTAGCCTTTATTGTTTAGTGTCTTTATCAGGCTGTCTACGACCAGGTTCCATAGGAGCGGCGAAAGGACGCCCCCTTGGGGGCAGCCCTTTGCCACGACGGCCCTTGCGGTGTCGTTTACGGTCACCTGTACAGCCCTCTGTTTCAGCATATTTGTGATCCAGCCGCTCAGAGACGGATGTATGCCGTGTCTGTCTAGGGCCGTGCTGATACTTTTGAATGTGGTTTTGTCAAAGGCGCCCTCGATGTCAATAAAGGCGGCTAGTGCTGAGCATTTGTGGTCCACTGCGCATTCAATCTTGGATACGACGCTGTGCAGCGCGGATTCTGTTGATTTGCCTGTGGAGTACGCATGCTGTTGTTTGTGGAGTGGTTTTGCCCTGAGGGGACCGTCTCGGATGTGTCGATCACATAGTCTCTCCAGGGTCTTTAGTAGAAAAGATGTGAGGCTTATGGGTCTGTACGCCTTGGGTTGCGTGTAGTCAGCTTTACCAGGTTTAGGTATGAAGATGACTTTCACTTCGCGCCAGGCTAGGGGTATATGTCTGAGTGCTATGCAGGCCCGATAGATCTCCATTAGGCATGGTGTAATATAATCGAGTCCCCATTGTAGTTGGGCTGGGAAGATGCCATCCAGTCCCGCGGACTTGTATGGCTGGAAGGTGTTGATGGCCCACCTTAACCGGTCCTCCGTTACTAGCCCGCGGGCACAGGTCCAGTCCCGTTCCGTTGGGGTCCGATCTGGTACTTCTTCCCAGGTCCTGTCCTCTAGGAGTTTGCAGTCTGGGAAGTGGGTTTCGAGAAGGACCTTGCTAGTTTCATGGTCCGTTTGTGTGTATGTGCCGTCTGGTTTTTTCAGCGCGCCGAGTGTTCGGTCCTGGTCGGTTGATAGGATCTTCCTCACCCTTGCGGCTTCATTGTTGGTTTCTATGGATTCACAGAATTTCCGCCATGCTGTCCTCCTGGCGGTTCTGATTTCCTTTTTGTATGTGTGTCGGGTTTCTGTGTATATTTCCCAATCCTCCGGGAGTCTGGTGTTTTTAGCTCTGTTAAATTGCTTCCGCAATGCATGTCTGAGTTTACCAAGTTCGGCGTTCCACCAGGGATTTCTCTCGCTGTTGGCCCGTGGCGTCCTTAGTTTACAGCATGCATGGTAGGCTTCGGTGAGATATTCTGATAACTTTGTCACAGTGTATTCCAACTGTGCTGGTTCTCTTATACTTATTTGTGATAGATGCCTAGCTAGCAGGGCGGCCAGGAGGCGCTTGTACCCGGGCACGTCGGTGCGCCGTGGATTTCTCCTCGGTGCGGGTTTCTTGGTGTGGGTGGTCAGTGTGAAGCGGATCCTTCTGTGGTCCGAGCAGGAAGGTTCGCCCGATACATGCCAGTTTGTGATGAGATTTTTCGCGTTTTCTGTAGCGAGTGTTAGGTCTATGATTGTTTGCCCTCGGACTGTGACCCAAGTGGGTTCAGAGCCTCGGTTAATGATGTTAAGGTTAGTAGAGAATAAATAGGTGGATAGTACCTCTCCTCTGGGGTTCGATGCGTCGCTGCCCCAGAGCGGGTGATGGGCGTTGGAGTCGGTGCATATAATTAGGTCCAAGCCCATGACCTCGCAGTGTTGCACTAGGTCAGCCATTTCTTGCGGCGGGCAGTTTGTGTCCTCGCCCGGCATGTACACCGAGGCTAGCACGACGTCTGGAAGGTCGTCGTCGGTCTGGAGCTTGACAGCTGTCAAGTCTCTGGAACAGAATTGAGTGAGCAGTGTGGTAGGGATGTCTTTGGGTATATACACACAGGCTCGAGGCTTGTCTGAACTCTGTGTGTTGAGGATTAGCTTACCTCCGATGTTACTGAGGCCGCATATTCTATTGTTCCTGATCCACGGCTCCTGGATCAGTGCGATGGTACGGGAGTTAACCTCCAGCGCCCTGCGTAGGCTAGCCGTGGCAGTCTGGCTATGCTGGAGATTTGCCTGTATGACGTTGAGTGCGGGTGCCGGCGATGGGGAGGGGCGGTTAGTCGGTGGTGGATCCATCGGATAATCCCTCCACCACCACCTCCCTGTACGGGCCGTCGTCGTGTGGACCTCCTGGCGACGATGCCAGAAGCTGTTCGCTCCAGCCGGGAGATGTGGGCGGAATTGTGGCCTCGTCGTCGGCCATCGCCGCACGGGCCATGACCTCCTCTAGCTGGGCGATGTCATCCGTGTCGTCTGTCCGTGTCTCCGTCAGTGTCGTCGTCGGGTTTGTTGTGCAGTCAGAGGGCTGGGTCGTGGGCCAGAAGCGCACGTATATCGAACCCAGTAGGTACGATATCCGTCGCTCCCGGTCCAGGACCTTTTGCACTTCCTCCGGTGGCACACCCAGGGTCAGAAAAGTCCCGTAGTTGTCACCACCGACGGTAGTTGCCCTATATAGTGACCACCTAGCAATGTCATACCACACATTCTGACGAATCAGAATGCTGTGGAGCCTCTGTACGTCACCTCTGTACCGAGGGACGAAAAGCGAGGCTCTGACACGGGTGGGCACATCTGACTGCCTCAGTACAGTCAGTTTCAGGTCAGTGTTAGGGAGTTGTAGGAGGGGTACATTCTGGGTCAGCCATGCCAGGGCGCTGTCGTCCTCGCACCACATCTGCACGGTACCCTCCGCTACCCGTGGGTATCCGCGGAAGGCAGGGAGTGGCGACGATGAGTCTGTACCCATGAGCAGGTCTTCCAGGCCTACTTTGACCTGTTCAGCCTCTTCCTTCGTCAAGTCTCTGGAGGGGGGAGGGAAGCAGATTGCTACGGCGAGCCGCGCAGGAATATCCTTAGTGGCCCGCGCGTAGGTCCTCGGCTCCCCTTGAGCAGAGTGGACCCTTACACGCTTGGCGTCCCCCTGAAGCGTGCTCGGTGAGGCCGAGTCGTCCGGGCGATCCCTCTTCGCCGGCCCTGTACCGCTCGGTCCAGGCTGCGGCTTGGAGGTGCCCGGTAGGGTGGACGCCTTAGCGTGCATGACTCCACCCCGCCTCCCTCTGTGGTGTCTGGGTTTGGGTCTGTCGCGGGATGCGTCCGTGTCCATGTGAGGGGGTTGGCTGGCGCCCCCGGTAGGCTCTGTCGTGTGCAGGGGGTTTTCGCGTTGGGTTTCCCCATCGCGTACTTGCCCCTGCACGCGTGGTTCCGCGTCCGGCCTCTTTCCGCTCTGGGTTGCCCCTTCGCGTACTGGCTGCTGGTCGCGTAGTCCCACGTTAGGCCGCTTTTCGCGCTGGGTTTCCCCCTCGCGTACTTGCGGCCGTTCTCTAATCTCCGCGTCCGGCCCCTTTTCGCGCTCGGTTTCCCCATCGCGTAATCGGGGCTGGTCGCGTGCTACCTCTTCGGCGTCCGATCGCGCTTCGCGCTGGCTGTTGCCTTCGCAAGTGCTGCGCTTTCGGTCGCCTACTTTCCTCCCCCGGCCTGCGATTTTTCCGCGCTTTTTCAGCCGTCGTACTCCATCTACCGGGAGAGTGGTAGGGCCGCCGGGCCCGTCAACCTTCCCCGTCTCGGTCTGTCCGTGTCTTTCGGTGTCTGGGTTTGTTATGCTGTTCCGCACGATGCTCTGTTGCCAGAGGCTCACGGGAGGCATGCACGTCGTGTTCGGTTTTGGCGCGTCAGTCGCTGCCGGAGTTATGTGTGTGGGCGCGTTAGTCGCTGCCTGTGCTATGGGCGCTAAATCAGCAGCCGGCCGCGCTGGAGAGCGCGGCAACGATGAGTTGCAGTTAGTTGCCCCCCCCAGAATACGTTGGGGGCTGACCGCCTTGGCGGTGTGGGATTCCCCGGCTTGGCCGGGACCCACCTGGGTAGTGCTTTTAACTTCCTGCATTTTCATTTGGTGGGGGGGTGGGCTTTTTTGGAATCGAGGTTACCCGTCCTCAGGGACCGACAGGATGTAAGGATAGGAGGGAGGGTGCTTGGTAGTGGGGTGTGGGTTACTTGGGGGGGTCACCCTAGGTCTGGGATTTGGCCTAGGGGTTTTGTGGATTGACGGGATTTATGGATAGGAAGGGTTGGGTTTGGTTAGGACATTAAGGAGCATGGGATGAAGGTGTGTGGGTTACCCTAAACCTGGGACTTGGTGTTCGGGCACTTCTCTTGTCCGGGATCTCTTTCGAGATGCCCCGGGTGCGGGACCAGCTGTAGGCAGCCGGTCCCGCAGCCGGAGTTGGGCTATCCGCAACCTGCCCACCCGCTCGGTTGCAAGAGAAGAAGTGCCCGGCAGTCTGAGTCGCACCACCACAGATGTACGTATACATTTGCGTTGGTTCGACCCAGCTAGCCCCGAGAATTTGACAGATTGTAGTAGCTTGATGTGCTGGCGTCTGTACTAACTTATGTAAGTGTCGGCTTTACCTCGGCCCATATTTTCACGTTCATCCATCGGTTCCTGTTTTGCTGTTTTTGTTTTCCTGTTTTGTTTTCCGCAGCAGTAATGTACAGACGCCAGCAGGTCAAGCTACCCGAAACTGTCAAATTTTCCCAATCAACGTTGAACCTTAATACTTTAGCGATAAAGTTGAAAATCTATTAAAGAAATTGACAGATTGTAGTAGCTTGACGTGCTGGCGTCTGTACTAATATTTCAAGCCATAAGGTGCTCTATAAATCAAACAAAACTAAGTATTCCAAAAAGGTATGGCATGCATTCTCATCTCTATCACGACGAATAAATTTCTCCGCATACCTACCTACCAATATTCCAGGTTCATGCAAATTACGTACATACACTACTCAACAAAGTCTAGGGAACATTTTATTATAGTAATTACCTATTTTAATTTTAACACTAAGTAATATGATACATATTTTATATCAAAAGAAGCGTATTTAATAGTATATGTTTAATACCGATTTGAATTGTTTGATTAACAAAAAGGGTTGCTAGTTAAAAATTAAAAAAATATTATGAAAATCTAAAATGGTACCAAAAACGGAAAAACTACTTTCTCATGGATAAAAAAAAATCTAACGCCCAGATAAAATTACTAGTAAATTTTTAATAATCTGTTGGATCTCCTAAGGCAAGAAGGCTTGGTAGGTATGACTAATCGAAAAATTGTACGACATTTGGTCTCCAGAATTCCTAAAAATAGCGTCCTAATGTGATTGTTAGCAAAGAGGTTCACATGAGCTGCGGTGCAATGCGGCGCAGTCGTGTCGCTTTTGTTTTGTTTCAGAGTACAACGAGCCAACTGCACCACGGCTTTTTGGTTATACATTTTATATGAAACGCACAGTGCTAGTAAACAAAACAAAAGCATAGCGCCAGCCTGAAAAGGTCGGAATGATTTTATTTTTTAGTAAAATAAAAACAAGGGAAGTGCTGTTCGAAATTTATATTATTTTCCGTGCTGCTTCTGACGCAAACAACTGTATATCGCTTGCTCCCGCGACACCAGACCTGACTTTCTGTATATTTTGGCTCCTGAGACCAAAACTATAAACGTGGTAAGTATACAGGGAAGTTCTATGAAAGTGTGGCTGCTATTTTAGTATGTTGTGGTGTGTTACGACTTCCACGTGAACAAAGTCGCGGGTAGAAGTTAGCTGTATTATAAAAATGATTTTGATAGAAAATTAATAACATATGCTATGTACTGAATATCATTTAAGTTTAACGTACCTACCATAAAATATGGATATACAGGGTGACAGGGAAACTCGACGTATTCCTAGAAAAGTGTTATACCGTCATTAGCAACAAATTTAGTCCTGGGCCCCAAGTCTGCTATTTTTATAAATTCGTCATTCCAACACGATCCCATTCCCATCCCATTGTCATTTTGCTTAAGGTTCGTAATCTGCTAAATTCTTAATGGCGATCATTGGTCGATCAATGGTCTCGTATAATTGTGTCATAATGACATTGTCGTATTGCCATTATTATAAAACCCGTTAGTAGAAATGATTTTCGAAAAACTACCACTACTTTATTTATGCCAGATTTCATTTATATATATTTTTAGATATTATTTATTAGTGTTTTATACAAGTCAAGTGTTTTATGTAAGTCAGACATTCATTTATCATTATGTACGAGATTACCATTCTATGCCATATCTTTCAATGGAGTGTCAGTGGTTGACCACTGGAAAGTCATAATGACGCCATTATGTTACCATTTTGACACTATTGTAATAGCAGACTTGGGGCCCTGTTAACTAGGGTTCAAAACTATAGATGGTTACCGAGCTGTGGCTGGTTCTTCGATTTTTTAGAAATGTTCTGTCTTGTTACCAAAAACAACTAATTATAAGAAAAACTACTCCACTCCAAACATTTAATTGATACTTATCTGAAAGTTGAAAAACGGGTGATCATTTTAAAAAAATGCTTGCAAGACTTACATAATCTCAGAAATAAAAGGACTATAATAGTATTTTTTATATTTTTTAACCATACAGTTTTGACCCCTAGTTGACTGGATTAAATTTGTTGCTAATGACCTATAGTATAACCCCTTTCAAGGAATACGTCGAGTTTTAATTCCTGTCAACCTGTATATGATATGAGTAGAGTGTGAATTTTTGAGACGGGGCAGTAAGGGCAGTATCCTAATAGTTGTAGGTATGATAAAGGAAAACGTTTTAGGAGACTATCCTTAAATTATTAAGCGGTTGCTAACTGAACAGATTTTAGAAAAGTGGTAAATCAGAAAACCATACTCCCACGATTGTTTTTATGATGCCAATCGATGCAGGAGAAAGTTTTTTTTGCAGCTAGTGGCTTTTCTAATACTCTTATTTGTTTGGTTGGTTGGTCTTTCTGGTGTGGCAGATCTTTTTTTCAAATCATCTTCTATCATCAAAAAACTTTTTGTGTAAATTTCCCATTTTCTCGCCGATAATTTATCGTAAATGTCCATAATTTCGGCCGAACATACGGCCATTTCAAACTCCGTATCTCCGTAACTCCAGTTCAGGACATAAGATTACTTCGGGGCCTAATCTAAGAACGAATAACTCCACGATTTGACAGCTGTCCTTAGTCCCGATATCTATCTATTTCTTCATCTGAAGAATTTAATTTTACACTGAATTTGACGGATCAACTACTTTTGAACGGGCACGTATCTACATTGATGGACTAAGACAGTACACCAATCGGTCATCTGTTCTGCGAGCAAATGCCCTACGTGATCGATCAGAAACGAAGAGACCCGCAGGAGAACCAGGGTAACCGACATAGCCCAAAAACTTGCCAAACTTAAGTGCCAAAAGGATGATAATGAAAAATTCTCCACCCATAGTCTATGAAAGAAATAGGTAAGTAGCACCTCAAACGATCCTAAACTAACGTAAGTTATTGTTACTTCCACAAAACTCACGTATCAACTCTCCTACAATAAATCAACAATGTTTGACAGAGCGGACGTGCCATAAATACAACATCCTTTGTGATTGGTCGCGGCGTAAATGTTGTAATATGTAATAAATCGTGGTTTAGTAGAATATTTGGGCTTTTGGGGACGATATATTTAAAGTTATAGTTAGTTTGTCCTAGTAAAAATAACCTGCAGACTTTTTAGATATTTAGGCTGTACGAATATATACGCCTACCTATTGTAATAGAAAGGGAAAATGGATGAAATACTCATCCATCGAGTATTCCTAATCTATCTTTATTGATAAAAAGTTGCTATTGTGTAGTTCTCAGTAATCCTTGACAAAAGAAGTACGTAGGTATAACATATGAACCTTTTCCTTTGATGGAAGGCGTAATAATATTTTTAAATAAAAATGTCACAGGTCGTGGAGAGACATTTTTTTCGAGGTACGGCGTTTTAAGTTTATCCATCCGAGATAAATTTAAAAATCTTTATTTTCTTTGCCGGGGGGATGGGATACCTTCAAAAGGCCTTCCTTTGGGTATAATACCGGGATTGTCACCTCAATACAACCACCCTAGTGGCCGCCAACATCACATGGAAGGGGGCACCTAATCTTGAAAGACTCTGATTCTCTGTGCAACGCCTGTTGGGGAACATCTCTGTGGAGCCTGTAAAGGGTTAAGAAGTCTGCCTTGAGCTAAAGAAGTGTCTACTGAGAAAATGGACCCAGCCCCCTGAGAAAAGGGGTATCGCCTGATGAAAGGAGACTACCCTGAGTGGATATTGAACCTAACTGCAGCCCTTGACCATTTGTTAGCTAATTTTTGAGTTGATTTTTGTTTCAGAAACCGGGCGTTAGTAAGTTTTGCAATCATTCTGCTTTGCATTTCTCAACTGTGCTAGGGTTGGCTTCCTGTCTAATCGGATGCAGATGAATACCAGTACTTTACATGCGAGTATGCCTATCTGACCTCCACAGCTTTTACTGGGTAACACGTTCCCTCTTGGTAAGACTGGTTGTCAGACTTTTAGGGTTCTAAGTAGGTATATCAATATCTATGTTAATCTAAACTTATGTTAATTAACTGTGAGACAGACAATAGCGTGCTTTACTTAGATAATCAAGCAGGAAGGATTACGCTATTAGTGGTATCAATTAATATTATCAATGGTCATTCAATTATGCATAATACAGATCATGTAACTGGAAAGTCGCTTAATTATGTAAGTTTACTACATAAGGGTTGGTTGTTTCAATCGGTTGGTTAACGTAAACATACGTAGACGTTGCCGTACGTCAAATATGATGAAATCTATAGGCGGTGCGAGATATTTGCTAACATTTATTGACGATTTTTCTAGGAAGACATTTTGTTATTCAATAGAATCGAAAGACAAAGTTTTTGAGTATTTTTTGATTTTTAAAGCTCTTGTAGAGAACGAGACTAATAAAAAGATTAAAATCCTGAGAAGCGACAATGGTGGCGAGTACATCAATACGAGATTTAAGCAGTATTTAAGTAAGTGTGGAATCCGGCATCATACGTAATCGTTATTATTTAATGTACGGCAAGTTCATAATTTTGTAATTGTAATTTAAAATCACGCTTGTTTTGGTTTGACAATAGCGCCATTTTTTACCTATACCTACGCGAGCGTCAAGTTGATGTGAAAAAACCCGCCAGTGCTACTGTGTTAGTTATGTACTACTGCAGAGCAGGAGGTCCTGGGTTCGATTCTCAAGTCGGGCAATGTGATATTGGGTTTTTGCGTCAGCAATTTCTCATTTGCAGCCCGAAGTGACAAGGTGACAAGTTCGCCTCCTATTAAATATAACTGGCGAAAAGTGGGTCTAAACCCAAATTTCGACAGTTGCACGGCAGCGCAGGTCGGCCGTTGACCCCGTAGTCGGCTGTAGGTACTTGAAATTTTTTTTTTTTTATCGTCATTAAATTAAGATACCCACACGTCAGCCTGCAGTTTCCCTAGCTAATTTAATTTCACCCTGTATACAGGAACCCTGAAAACATAATACTGGCCGGTCGCGTGAAAGAAAGTTTTATTCAGCAATTTAGTATTTTTAACCGACGGAAAAAAACGGAGGAGGTTCTTTTTAACATCTAAGTTCCCCATATCACCCATCATTCAGATCGAAATCTTCCTTTTGTCTTTCCCCATATCTAAATGTAGTTTCATAACTTGGGGGACCATGTGGGCCCGTAAATTATACTAAGGGTGACGTCACTAACTGTCCTGAAGGTTTGCCGATAACTTACAGGAAACTTCGCAATGTTATTGTTATATAATTAGGCACTGTTACACGGGAAGTGTGAAATCAAATCAAAATATTTATTTGCTAGAATATGGTACATAAGGTGTTACAGTCAATTTGTTTCAGCATATCCTGCCATAACATGGCGTGCAAATGACAACACGGTTAGCGCAGTGGCTGAGCGATCGGACTGCTGCGCTGCGTGTAGCGGGTTCGATTCCCGCACAGAACAAATATTTGTAAGTCCTACATGTATTTGTTCCGAGTCTGGGTGTTTTTCTATCTATAATATGTATGTATTTACAAAAAAAAATGTATATAAGTAGTTTATCAGCCATATTGTTACCATAACACAAGCATTAGGTTGCTTAGCTTGGGACTAGAAAGCGCTGTGTGAAATGTCCAGGGATATATTATAAATGTATTCACATTCAGCGATGTCACCTAATCTAACTTAAAGATTCTATGGATTTGTCTTCTAAATAGTCCATAATGGTATAATATCTTTTAAATATTAATAGTTTGAAAAGTATTTTTTTTAAACTTGGTCAATGGTAAATCTTGAAATCTATTTGGTCGATGATTGTAAATAATAATCGACATGCAGTATATATTTTTCTTAAATAATTTTAGAAACTGATAACAAGGTTGTACTGGTTTATTTCTATCACCAACTTATGTATTAACTAGGACGCGTTTTACCCAGTTTCAGTCCCTTAAAAAAATAACTCATCATCTCCTTAGCCGTATCCCAACTACGTTGGGGTCGGCTTCCAGTCTAACCGGACGCAGCTGAATACAAGTATATTACATGGAGCGACTGCCTATCTGACCTCCACAACCCAATTAAGTAATACAATACCCCTTGGTAAGACTGGTTGTCAGATTTTCGGGCTTCTGACGACCCGTAACGATTGTCAAAGATTCACGAATGACAGCCGGGACCAATGCGTTAAGCCATTGGTTCTTGGTATGTAAAGATGGTCACCCATCTACGGACCAACCGCGGCAAGCGTAGCTTAACCTAATCAATCGACCCGTGCGGCTGTTACAACTTAGCCACAAGCCCCGCTCCTTAAAAAAATAACTAAATTCGTGTACTTAACGTAAGTAAGCATAGAATGGTGGGTAGCGGGATTGTCCGAAAGGGTTACCGCTGCCCTGGAACATAAAGGGCTAAGGAAGGAACACGGGTGGGTTTTAGTCAGTAAGAGTCTGACACTCCCTCCTGCTCCACCCAGAGCGGGAGGAGTCATTTGATGATTTCCCATCCTCAAAAAAAAAAAAAAAAAAAAAAGCATAGAATGGTCGAAACTAGTAAACGACCTACACCATACAATGCACAACTATAGCTCAGTGTCCCGGAGACTTAAAAGACCCCTTATGCCTGGGAAAGCTCGTTAAGCCGTTGGTCCCGGCTGTCATTCTTAGATCTTTGGCAGTCGTTACGGGTCGTCAGAAGTTCGAAAGTCTGAGAACCAAGGAGTATCGTGTTACACAGTAACTGGGTTGTGGAGGTCAGATAGGCAGTCGCTTCATGTTAAATACTGGTATTCAGTTGCAACCGGTTAGACTGGAAGCCGACCCCAACATAGTTGGGAAAAGGCTAGGCAGATGATGATGACTAGCTATAGTGACTACACTATTGGATATATTTGATTGAATTTTAGGATGACGACTGGGAACGTCATTTTTAACCCCCGACGCAAGAACGACGGGGTGATATAAGTTTGACGTGTCTGTGTGGGGGTGTGTGTGTGTGTGTGTGTGTGTGTCTGTCTGTGGCATCGTAGCTCCCGAACGGATGAACCGATTTTGATTTTGTTTTTGTTTGAAAGGTGAATTTGTCGGGAGCGTTCTTAGCTATGTTTGATGAAAATCGGTCCAAGATGGCCGCCACCACAAAATGGTGGATTACATATTTTTTCACAACTCTTTAGCAGTTTAATTTATTGTCGTACTGTTGTCTCCACCTTGTATATTGCATTATTACTTGATGATTCGCTCATGTAATAGGTACAATACAAATGAACGGCCCCGTTGGTCTTGTGGTCGTGGACTGCTGTGTGTGGTCCTAAGTTCGATTCCCGGGTCGGGCAAAGTGTTATTAGGTTTTTTATTAGGAGTTTCTCAGTAACAGCCCGGAGTTTGGAAGAGTTGGTCGTGTGATACCCCCGTGCCTCAGACAGCACATCAAGCCGTTGGTCCTGCGCCTGATCTCTCCCGGTCGTGTCGGATTCCCGTCCCATCGGACTATGAGAGTAAAGGAACAGAGAGTGCATCTGTGTTTGCGCGCACACTTTTGCACTATAGTATCTCCTGCGAACCTGGCTAATCCACCGTGACCGAAATCGGTCAGGGGGATTATTATTACAATACAAATACAAATAAAAAAACCGACTGAACATGAATTTGTAAGACATCTTTCTACAAAAGCACGTCATGAAATTTTAGTTGTGTTCATTAATAATAATCACATTTCTTATGAAAACCCCTTCTATTGAAACCTACAAAGATGCGTGTAATTAAATCAGAACAAGTGTACGACTTCAAGAGAATTCAGTTACATTCAGATTCACTAGTTAAGTTTTCGGCGAAAATTATAAAAGATGTTCGTTCCTCCTACTTTGGTTCAAGTTTCAGTAGTGCCTGTCATAATTGCGTTCTAGAACTTGAGCTACGGTTACCAGAAATGTGCGACTGTGTCAATTAAACTAAATAAATATTATTTAGCTGGGAAAACTGGCTCTCTGGTGGAAAATGTACATTTAAATTTTATTATTTAGTTAAAGACTGCACTTTGAGTTTAGATAGCGTTTAAAAATGTCGACTGTTTGTTATTTTTAAGTAAACGTACTACTCGCAGCTAGCTTATGATGGAGAAAATTATAACGTGACTGGTCTGAGTACCAACCAAATAAACTTGGACTTTTTAGGGTTAGGGTGACCGTCCGTCCGTGCACCCATCCGTCCATCCATCCGTCTGTCGGTTAGCGGGCTATGAATCGTAATGGGTAGATAGTTAAAATTTTAGTAGGTATTTCTATTGCCACTACAATACCAAATAGTAAAAATAAAATAAAGTTTAAAATTTTAATTACTTAATTAAAATTATCCAAAACACGAGTTTTTTTTTTCAACGTTGTTTGCCTTGTAGTACGGAAACACTTGACCAGTTTTTACCAGAAATCGCCTACATGCATTGATGAAATGGCTATGAATTTGCTTCGGGATGCTCAAAAGCAGGACAGGCAGGACTCCTATGAGAAGGTTATGTGCCGCCCTACTTCCTAGACTATTATGAGGTCTCCCATTGTGCGCTTCTCTAGTTTCTGACGTGACGATATCATCACAGACTTCCAAGTCCACGTCCATAAAATGCATGTTTTTATGTGCACGATATATCGATGTCGTGGAAGGAAAGGGGATTGAAGATTTTTATATAAAGCCTGGCATACCTATCATAGCCCGCCATTTTATTCTTTTTTTTTTTCAAAATGGCGGCCACGCATGTAACCTATATAAATCGATAACTGATGATCAATGCAAACAGAAACATAATAAGACCAAACTCCGTAAACTATAAAGTGTTACGTTTCCGAGACATTAACGTTCATAGTTGATCATGTGACATCCATATTTTTTTAACTTGCTTACTTCTTGTAGCATAAATAATCACTCTGAATGTTTAAAATTATCAAATAATAAGATTTACGCTCAGCGGACAGGTACGTATGCCACGTATCTTTAAAGCCAAAAGCGTCTTCATATACAGTGAGGCGATTAGGTTATCACAATAATTGAAACCACGTATTCTACATTACGTATTTTAAACATATACAATTAAAATAATTGATAACAATTCATTCTTACAGTGGGACCTCTTTTTTTTCGTTTGAGTATTTAACATCACTAAGCTTCATTTGTGATTATATTGTAACAATATCACAAAGTTTGTGTTGAATTATTGATACCACTGTCCCGCGCGTATCTGGAACCTTATTATCGAGAGTGGTTCATTCTGTCCCAATTTTTAAGCTATTTATTTTGTTGGAAAAATTTAGTTTACTATTTTTAGTAAAGTTGTTTTTTTAATTATTTTAACGACGATTATGACTTGTAATAACCGCTGTACTGTTTAATCTGATAACATAATCGCCACTTTGTATATTTTCACACAATTTAAATTCCTGTGTTAGTTATTGTGATGTCGTGGTCATTTCTGCACAAACACTATATAGGATCGAGATATTTTTCCTAGCTATTGACAGTTGACATGACAACAGGAAATGAGAAGCTCTGTGGCTCTGCCAACCAAATAACGAAAACAGATTCGTATGAATTTAGAACTATGTTTGTACATTCTGTTTTAACTGCGTAAAGATTGGTTTGTTTGGTCTGTTCTCTTGCGATAACTTTTAGGGAACTGTGTGAACGAAACAAATGTACATACCTGCTGTCCCTCGTGGGAACCTGTGTACCTTTGTCTAATAACTTTTGCTGGAACACTGGTACTCATAACACAAGTTAGATCTTACTTTGAGTACCAAAGTTCAAAATACGCTAGTTTTTAAATTTTCTGGTAATACAGTTCTTAGCGTATCATAGTCACTAGTGTTATTGTTCACTTTTTTGCGAAATAAAGAATTTATTATTATTATTATTTATTATACAGGGTGGCAGGGACATCGACGCGCAAACTGTAACCATGAATTCAGCACATGAGTTTTTAGACCCCATAGCGTTGAAATTTTTCGTCAGTTATTAAAAAAAATATTGCTGTCCCATACGTTTTGACCGCGTAGGTATTGCACTTTTCTATGAAACAACTGAATTCATGGTTACAGTATGCGCGTCGATGTCCCTGCCACCCAGTATAGGGTGACTCGGGTGACCGATACTTAAACAAATGATTATACTCATCATAACAAACAACTGTCCACCTTGTCAGTTCACCTTGTGGGTGTCGTTCCAACGCTACGTCTTCCGGTACGCGGTCGCCACTCCAGAGCCTTTCCGCTCCATCGGTCATCTGTTCTGCGAGCAATGTGCCCTGCCCACTGCCACTTAAGTTTGGCAATATTTCAGGCTATGTCGGTTACCTTGGTTCTCCTACTGATACATATATGCTCTTCATTTCTGATTGGATCACGTAGGGAAACTTCAAGCATAGCCCTTTCACAATTTAACATAACATAAAAATAGAATAACAAAAACAACATAAAAATAGAAATAAAGAAAAAGGAAGCTTCGGGAAATAAATAAAAGAAAAAAAAAACAATTTCTCACTGTGAGTCCACTTCGAATCAACACAAAGAGTCACACTTCTGTTTGAATTAATAAAAACTTTTCAACCCTTGGGAAATATTGTTTTTAACGAAGAAACTCCGATTTAAAAATTTTATTGTTTCAATTGGAGTTTTCTGGAACAGAAAAGAAACTTATATGGTCCGAGGTGAAGAATAAAAATACTGAGATTTTCTCTATAACACCCGCTTGTATCTTTTACACATTGATTCTAAATGCATAATAATGCTTACGGCAGAAACTACAGATCGTTAGGAAGGTATAGTATAGAATACCAAATAGTATAGAATCAATGTGTATGATAGCGATGTTTGTCCCATGATTTTATGTTCTGGTCTTGTAATGTTAATTGAACATAGGTAACTAGTATTGTATACAATCAACTATTTTCTAACTGAACAGACTGCTGTGTTGCTGGGGAGTTTGTTGCGCCACTCTTTCCAGCGATAGCACTAGGAAGTGGTGAAGGGCGGGCGTTTTTGGGGGACTGTCTTTTGTAATTTTGACGTTCGAAAAGTGCTGACTCTCAGCCTAATTTGAATAAATGACTTTTGATTTATTTTTATTTACAAGATAACACTAAAATAACAAAACTATATACTAAATTAACTAAAACTATTTACAAACTAAAATATAGCATCGAAAAATTCATATACATCGCTGTCGACTGGCACTTTACTCAAGACACTGGCGGCATTGCCACGTTGTATGGCAATGCTTACCGTCTGGCCAAGGTAAAAGCCAGCCCTTGTGTCATGGGAAGTGTCAACCAGTCTTTTCGAAATTTCCTTAAAAAGACCATGCCATGACCATGACTTTTGATTTTGATTTTGATGAAGAAAGTTGTTCAGTTTGATCTTCTTCTTAGCGTACCGATGGCAAAAAGTTTAAACATTTTTGGCCCAAAATTTAGCTGCACGAACTCCGCTCACTCATGCAGTCATTAAGTGCACAGGTGACAGGGCATGCGGCGCAGGTTCAGTTCAGTTTGATGGTCTGTCCACACAGGTGGGAGTCCTTAAATTTCACCACATCTTTCTGATAGATACATGATTTAGAACGCCACCTACTACGATCCTTACCATTTCTAAATGTCCACGAATATAAAAGCGTTCCCTTTTTTTTAAAGGTCAGTGGGCATATTTCATCCCTTTTGACAGATGCATTGATAATGATCGCAGGCCTCCCAATAGCCACATCCCATCATCTAGCCCTTTCCCAACTATGTTGGGGCCGGCTTCCAGTCTAACCGGGTGCAGCTGATTTACATGGAGGGACTGCCTATCTGACCTCCACAACCCACTTATTGGGAAATACGATACCGCTCGGTAAGATTGGTTATCACACTTTCGGGCTTCTGACGACCCGTAACGACTGTCAAAGATCCATGGATGACAGCCGCGACCAACGGCTTAACGTGCTTTCCGAGGCACGGAGGGGTCTTGGTATGTGAAGATGGTCACCCATCTACGGACCAACGATCGACCCAGCAATGAATGATTTAAAGAGAAATGGGAATTGGCCTCCCTAATTTTCACGCTTACTAGGATAAGCATAATCAGCTCTTAACGTTCCCACTGGTGGGTCACAGGCCTCCTCTCAGTGAAAGGGCCGTAACCCACCACGCGGGCCCAGTGCGGGTTGGTAGATGTCACATATCTTCGAATTGTTGGTTCTAGGACATGCCGGTTTCCTCACGATGTTTTCCTTCAACAATTTAAGAGCAGTGGTGACGAAATAATTTGCACAAAGTACCTACTGGGTTCGAACCCACGACCTACAACTCGTAAGTCTGGGCCGTTACCACTGTGTCACCACTGCTCTTACGTATGCTTAGTAGCCCGGTCAGCAAACGAAGTTTTATAATGATGGGATATCCTCTTCCAATTAAACTCTCGACAGATTTTGCCATTATTTCCCAGCCAGCACACCAAAATTCTATGATAGGCATTGCGAATATTTGCATAATTTCTAGGGGCATCTATAGGTATTTCCAGAGCGCTGTGTGATGTGAAACGCTAAATTCCTGTACGAGCGCCTTTGACCGCGGCTCGCTGGGGCGCACTCGAAATTACAGGCAAATTACAGGCGGACTTTAACATCCCTACATAATTAAAATTGAGAACACAATTACTTTGGGAATGTACACACTTTATCTGACGCTTTATTGCGACATTAGATAAAAACAATTTCACCTTCTAATTAGCATTTCAGGCGTGAAAAAGGCAAACCTGCCAAATGTCAAAAAACTACAACAAATTCAAGAGATTTGGCGAAAGGAGAAGGTACAAACAACGACATATTTCCAGTTTAAGCAGACCTCGCATTGTATAGCGTCGCCTTAGAATGAAAACCTCGGGAATGCATTTTTGCTCAAATTTATTTTATTGCGTTTCTAGGAAGAAAACCTCGCAACGCACATCCTGATCCGACTCATTTATTCATTCGATACTCATAGCGCCATCTATGACACTAAATGAGAACCTCGCAAATACTCGCATCTGTCAGTTTGGCGTGAATACCTTGCAACGAACGTGTCGTTTCTCATTCGAAAATTGATTACTTGAATTTATCCTGCTGTAGCTGTATAATTTGTGTTTTTCGAAAGAAGGTAAGTACTGTTCATGTTTGTAACGTATTTTTATATAGATATAACTAAATATTTAAAAATTGTGGCTAGTTTTCTGTTTAGTAATCTCGTAAAGACACCTAGTTAAGTTTTCAAAGCTCGTAAAGTCAAATACGAGGTTTTCCTTTATCTGAAATTGAAACAGAATACCACGTCTGTACTTTTACAAGGTATTCATTTGTAAATACGTATTACGTCGAGAAGGTAAAGTACGTAAGCATGATAACGAGGTCTTCGTACAAATAAATAGATCGGTAAACTAGTTTACAAATCATATATAATGCATTTATGTTACTATGCAATGTATTAAACCCTAAAATCCAGTTCATTAAACCTTTTTTAAGTAATTTCTCTAGTTCATTATGCACTTACGAGGTTTTCATTTTTATTTTTTTGTACGAATACCTCGTAAACGTACACACGAGTATTTCATTTTATGTTCACTAGCCATTACTAGGTTTTCAGTGTTTAATCGTTAATGTCTAATCAGTTTTATTAATAAATAATCAATTACTTTTGTTTTAGTTCATCATGGCGTCGAATCCTGGCGACGGTAGATACTCTCCAGAGATTGTAAAAAACTATTATTCATTGCGTAGCGGGACAAAGTTACGTAAATTACGTGAAAATGTAAAGGTTGTAATGAATCCATCACAAGAACTTATGGCAAGAGAGGAAGATATCTCCACAAGCGAACACCCCATCCAATCTTGTGATCAAAGTATCACACCGTCATCTCCAATAAAAGTTAATGATCCGATTGATACAGATAGTTGTTTACAGGTAGATAGTCCCGACTCGCTCGCTGAGTTACATCGACATGAGATAAATCGTACGGAGAATCTAGTTTCCAAAAATGAAGAACCTCTTGCAGCAGTCAACATTCCCATAATAAGTAACATTGCTCCCATGCTGTCAAATAGTCTGAAAGATGATCATACCAAGCCAATTTCACTCGTTGAATCGTGTCTCCGCTCTATAAATTCTGTAAAAGAAGTAAGTCTTTTAAAAAAAATTACAATTAAAGCTACAAAAGAAGATACAACCTTTCAAACAAATAGCCACTCACCAGCTGTCGTTAATTCACCTACAGTAAATAATTTTGATGAAGAGATGGGTTGTTATATAGCAGAAGAAGTAGTACTGCTGAAAGATTCTTCAAAAGAGCCTTCACTTAACACTCTGATGCGCCAGGATAATATACAACAATGGCCATCTATGTCGCCAACAAGTGCTTTAAATTTTGATTTGCTTCCCGTAATTGATTCTCCTCAAAATCTTTATGAACCTTTAGATACTATTCCCACATGTTCCGAAGATCCGATGCTGGGTCATATTTCGCCTTTTTCTGGTATCGGTGACTACTCGCCTGATGAAGGAGACTCTGACTATCGACCCAATGAATTATTGAGACAATCATCCTCTGAATCTGAAGAGAACAATGTGAGTGAAGGAAAACAACGCCGAGCCAAAAGAGGAAGGGCAAATAAAGAATGTTGGATTAGTGAAGCGAATAAGAAAAAACGTATGAAAGGAGACACTTATGCAGGAAGAAGAAAAACTGAAGAAGGGAAAGTGGTTTTCGATGTTCCCAGAAGGAAACGTGCTGTGAAACTAAGGTGTTCTCATACGGAAAGGAGTAAATATTTTCAGTGTCATAAAGTGACTGAAGAAAGCAGGCAGTCGAATTTTTATCAATACTGGAATTTAACTTGGGAGGCGAAGAAAGTGTGGATTAAAAAGACAGTCCAATGTCAAAGTGTGGCAAGACGTAAATGTAACACTATAAATGCACGAAGAGATAATACTTATAAATACACTTTAAACACGCCTGAAGGGCAGTATATGGTTTGCAAACAAATGTATCTACATACTTTTGACATCGGAGAATGGACTGTCCATAACTGGTCACGCAGCGTGCCTCATAAAGTGCATACGAAAAATAGGAACAGTACAGTTAAAGAACAAGAAGAAGAAGGAAGAAAACATTTAAGAGAATATTTGAATATGCTTCCAAAACTGGAATCACATTATTGCCGAAAATCTACGACTAAACTTTATTTAGAACGAAATTGGAGCACCAAACAAAGCCTTTACCGAGAATATCTGAATTATCTCAGAGAAAAAGGGAAAGATGACTGCAAAGTATCAAATTTCATATTTTGGAAAGAATTTGAGGCGATGAACCTTTCATTATTTTCTCCCAAGAAAGACGAATGTGATGTTTGTTGCGCCAGAAGGGTCGGTAATCTAAGTGAAGCAGATTACAACATACATATTTTGCGCAAAGATAAGGCAAGAGATGAGAAGTCTTCAGACAAAAATATATCTGATCCATCTGTAAAAGTTTTCACATTTGATCTGCAGGCAGTTTTACTGTCGCCGGCATTAAATGCTTCCGCTCTCTACTACAAAACTAAATTGAAGGTTCATAATTTTACGATTTTTGACCTGAAAACTTCTGACGGGTACTGCTTCATCTGGAATGAGTGTGAAGGAGGCGTGACAGCTGACGAATTTTCTAGTATTCTCTATCATTTCTTGTATAATAATGTTGATAACACTGTGAAGCACGTCATATTCTGGAGCGATGGCTGCACTAATCAAAATCGCAATGCGATACTGGCAAACGCCTTACTTCTTGCTGCAAAGCAAAGATCCTTAATTATTACGCACAAATACCTTGAAAAAGGTCACACTCAAATGGAGTGTGATTCCATGCATGCCACAATTGAACGGAAGCTTAAAAATCGTGAGATTTATTCACCGGCACAGTACGTCGAAATTTGTAAAACTGCTAGACTGACAAAACCGTACAACGTCGACTACTTACAGCATTCTTTCTTTCACAAGTTTAGCTCCATGCCATACCTCAACTCCATTAGACCTGGAAAGAAACCTGGAGAGGCAACTGTATTTGATTTGCGCTGTATCGAGTACCGCAGTGATGGGTCAATTTTTTATAAAAAAGTACATGACGAAGAATTTGTACAGTTAACAAGAAGGATTAAAATACCAGGTCTCTCCGATTCTATGCCGCTGTTATATGAAAGTAGAATCCCAATCCCACGAAGCAAGTACATTCATTTACAAGAATTGAAGGCTGTCTTGCCTGCTGATGTACACTCATTCTACGACCAACTGCCTCACCAATGCAGCACTCATCAACGACGGAATAATACCTGTACCTGCGGAAGAGCAGTACTTACAGAGTAATTGTTACTGTTGTGCGGGGTTAAAATTAGACGTTTATATAAAAATTCATTGACACTTTAATTCATAAGTACTTCTGTAGCGTTGATAAGGCATTAGCTGTTGATTTTTTTACTTAAGAGATTAAGGAATGACCATACTGACCGACGCGGAATCGGTTTGAACTGATCACAAATTAATTATTGTCGCTCACTATATTACGTGTCGCGACTCAACACCATTTACCTTTTTTTTTCTTTTATTTAGCTTAAACGTATAGTTTTTCTGACGTCTTATGTTTATTTCGCGTCGGTCGTCGGTGTTGTCACTGCCTTTATAAGTTAACAATTAAGAGTACCTGTCATTAAAAAGTAAAACATAGCCAAATAAAAACTCAATCAATTAAGACTGAAATTACTTATAATAAAAGCTATATTTATTAGGAAAGTTATTTTTGTTAGCCAATGTGCATTTTTAAGTTTTGTACTGATTATCTTTATTAAAAAAATTATATTTTTCAATCTATCTGGAAGTATATCAAACTAGAAGTAAGGGTTGAGCACTAATATAAGATTTATCGATGTTTATCTACCAAGAACACTAGTGGATCTACCTACCTTCCAAAGTTATCTTGAATATTTTATTAATTACTGACTCGGATAAGATTTTATGCTGTGACTTGTGTCACATTTAGTTCAGAGAACGTATTATTTGTAATTTCTGGGTTTAACTATTATTGTTCACACATTGTTACTTAGACAGAAAAACATGGCGCTCCGTAATCGTGATCAACGTTGTAGGTCTTTTAAAGACGTTTAACACTAAAACGTGCCTTTATATAACACTAATGTAACCTAAAAATAAAATAATTTAATGAAATCAACGATTTTAATTCTCATCCTATCTATGAAAACCTAGTATTTGCATGCTTTAGGTCGAGTTTTTTGTACGAATACCTCGTAAGTAGCATTTTATGCATTTAAGAAAATCTTATAGTATCGAACCGTTCTGTATATAAAAGCGGGTTGAATCTCGATATTAATTAATAAAAAAACATAGAAGACGCCGTACAAAAATTTTACAGTACGCAGTTTTTTCTTCCTCCTGAAAAGTTACCTCTTTTACACTTACGAGGTTTTCACTCTAAGGCGTCGATAGGCATTTCGCGTCTGAGAAGTCAGCTTATACTGAAAATTTCTTCGCTTGATATGACGTCGTGCGTGCCTATACTATGTATTATTCACTATTGCCTCCCCCTGCGGGATACGGCTGTGATGTTATTTTATATTATGAAAAACCGACTCTTCCGCTTTTCAGCTGTATGACGGGTATAATAAAACTTGTGTTTCAAAATCAAAACATCTCTCTCTTTTGCACTGTCCTAATGGAACAATCGGAAGCAGAAACCAACATGATCAGCTAATAGGTAATTTTCCCACTGCTGGGACACAGGCCTACTCTCAGTCAGAGTGGGCTATAATCCACCTCGCGGGCCCAGTGCGGGTTGGTAGATGTCACATGTCTCCGCTGTTTACATTTATTACGAAGTTACTAGGAACCGTCGGAGAAGATAGCGTACTATTTTATATGTATGACCTATTGTATACCTATGTTTTACAAATAAACTTTATGATTATGATTATTATAAGAGTGACACTGGCTACTTACTGCAGTGAACCGCAGCAATGGTCGCTTCGCGGCTGTCTTATTCTGGCACAATCCTGATAATATTGCAGCTGCTGAACCATTAATACAATGACTACATTTGGTAAAGGTTATCCTGCTCCGTTATGCACAGCAACCAAAGGTAATGCCTTTGGTTGCTGTGCATAACGGAGCACCTCAAAAACCTAAACACAACTAATCTGAAAACGCCGCTTCTCCCCTAAAATAACCAACAATACACCATACCTTCCAATCCCTGCACAGGAATTAGTTCCAGTCAGCCGCCCCCATTGTCCTGTGTTCCTATTCTCACCGTGGTTAAACTTCCCCTGTTCTAAACTTCAGCGTCAGGCCGCCATTACAGAACCGCTGATTATTGTCATTATTATCTTAATTGGCTCGTAATAGGCTCGGTTAGGCTAATAAGGTGTTCATTTTGATTTATTTTGGTGTAATAGATTGTTGAGATGAAGTTAAGCTTGAGAAAAAATATTGGAATTATGGTGACGGACATAAACGAGTTATATATGCTCTGTCCACTAGACACTAGAGGTTAACCGTTTTTTGACAGCTGCCTTATCACGAACTATTCCAGATTACGTAAAAGTTAACGTTAAAATGCGTGATAAAATAAATATATAAACTGCCTAATCTTATTGAATTATCTTATTTATGACTTCTTACAGACATTATAATACCGTACGTGTATCAGTTTTGACAAAAAACATATAATTGCTCATTAGTTCGATCTGTCAAAAAACGGTTTACCTAGTGGACGGCAAACAATAAATAAATAGTAATAATAAACGTCTATAGGGAAAATTAAGGTTAACTTAAAAAAAGAAAGAAAGAAAATACGTTTATTTGCGGTAAACATGACGCAAAAAAGAACATAAAAACAAATAAAGAAAAAAAAAACATTAAGAATGGTTGACATGCGTCACATCCACGCAAAACGGCTATCGCTCAGCATTATGCTTCGACCCTATGCAAGACAGGGCTCTGTCTTGCATAGTTCTTCTCGCTGCATAGTCTTGTCGCTGGTTTTCAGTGACAGCAGGCGCCGACGTAATGACGTTGTCCGGTGCAGCAAACAGCAATTATTCATCAACAAGTATTAAAACAATTATTTTTATTTTTAAAGACACAAAAGCAAACGATACCCATCGCATCTGCGGAATTTAGCTAGCCAATTAAAAACAACCCTATAAAATAGGTAAGTATACAGTGTTCGCTGATCAGTCTATTGAATTGGATAACTATAGTAATGGCTATAAATTGAAGTGGTCTTCAAAATGACATTACTTAGCAACAGACGTGACAAGAATAAGAACCAGGTACCTATTGAAAAATAAAGTAGGTAGGTAGGTAGGTACTGAAATCGCAATACTATCAAAATCCTATCTAGTTCGACCGCATAAAAGACATCTTTCGGCCAGACAGCAAACTTTACCCAAACGATTTTTAGATAAACTTTAAGGGCAAGCTTCACAGACCGCTCCTTGACTTTACTTTGCCAAGTAAAGTGAGTCGCATTTGAATGTGAACGATATTTACATAGTATAATGTTCATATTCGAATGAAACGCTTGGTCACATTTTTGTTGTAAGAATTTGAAAATTATTTGTATAAAAATAAGGTTCATATTCGTATATAACGTTTACTTTACGTAGTAAAGTAATGTCAAAGTGTGATCTGAGAATCTTGCTCTATGAGAACTAACAAAATCTTCTTGCCATAAAACTCAGCCCCGAAAATCAAGTAAACGTTCAAAATCTTAAAACAATCCCTTTTTACTGTCCCCTATCAGACTTTACCCTTAAAATTACGTCGCAAGAGCTTTCCAAAATTTTCTGGAAAACGTTTCAAAAGCTGAATTTTGGTACTCCCCGCTTATCAGGCCGAAATAAATGGAAGGTGTGCCAATATACATGCAAATTCGGCGTAGACGAACAAATTGTGTTAGGGGCGACCAACAGGCGGCGCTGGGGTAGACGACAATCTAGTTTGAAAGACTTGGACAACTGTTTACTGAAGAAAGATACTGTGACTTTGTTTACTGGTGTGTCTGGAATACTGAGTGTGTTTTGTTTTGGTTTTAAGGATGTTGGTAAATGAAACTGAGGCACAAAATTAGAGAGACAATTCATAGTTATTGGGCTCCTATGCTGTGTAGCAGATGGTATCAGTTTAGCCTGTAAGGAATGGAACATGGACCTTCAAATAGCCGGGTAAGTATAAAACATGTATTCTGCATGTCGTATTGCACTTGTTTAGTTTATCGTTTATACCTTAAACAAGTTGTAAATACTAGTTGTGGAAACGTTAAATAGTCAAAAAGGTGAACAAAGTAGTTAACAAGACATGTCTGAAACAACGTCAATAAATGTATGACCCATGTTTTAAGAAGACATGTTTACGACAAGACTAACTCTTTCTTAGGAATATTTTTCAAGACTTGTCGAAGACAACTTGTATTTATGGAGTGTAAGCGCTGGGCTACAGGGAATAAAGTCTCTTTCAGCGTAAAACCATCTACCCTAGATCATCATTCATCAGATGCAGATGAATACAAGTATTTTACATGAAGCGACTGTTTATCTAACCTCCACAGCTCAGTTCCTGGGTAAATGATACCGTTAACCCTTGATATAAACCATAGAAAAATAATTAGTAACCATGCCATATACAATACACTCACGAGCGTTCTGTTCCCACTCTCCACAGTGTAACAGACCGCAGTATGTCAATTACGGTGCAGTTATCCTGTTACAGCACATTAAGCCATTAACGGCTCGTCCGTATATCACGTACGGTTACTTTATTAGCTCTCAAGTCTTCTATGTAGCTTCTTTTTATAGCGAGGTAATTTTCCTTCATGTCCATCCTTCAATACAGGTAATTTTTATTCAGTTTTTTTTTTTTGTAATTTAAATCAAACATTTTTTAGTAAACCCTCCATATTGGTGCCTAAGATACAGGCTTGCCTAGTTTGGGGCCAATGTAAAATCTCTGTAATCTTTGGAGCAATATGAATGAATGAATGAATGAATTGCACCGATCCCAGCGTGGTTTGACCAGACTCGATTAATCGAATGAACCCCAAGATTCGCACTAGCTTCTGTAGCCTCATGTTCATGGAAGTTTTTATTATTTATTACATTATATTTTTTAATCATTAATTCATAATTTATTGTTTAATTGATATATAATTGATAACTCGTGGTGACTTGTAACTGCTTAAAGAAACCAGGATCGGCTAGTGGTTTCTGGACTTTATTTCACGACTATTATTTCGGAAATAGTTCTTGGCTGAAGCTGAGAAAATAAATAAGTAGTAAGTTGTGTCCCATCCTAGAGACACACTAGAATCGCCAATCTGTGTGCCAAATATGAAAAAAAAATCCCCAACACCATTATTTTGAGCGTTACCTCTAAATTAAACCAGAGGTAACGTATGATGGCAACTGTGACAGCTTAGAAATTACAAAAATACAGCTTACGTATCCTCTTGAGAGCAGTGGTGGCCAAAGCAGTCGTGGCCCAGTGGAAACCGCCGCGCCTTACGATTTGTAGGTCGTAGATTCGAACCCAGACAGACACTGTATGTTAATTATTCCATTATCACTGCTCTCGAAACGGTGAAGGAATTCAACGTGAGGAAACCGGCATGTGCTAGAACTAAAAATTCGAAGACACGTGACATCTACCAACCCGCACTGGGCCGCTCTCTCACTGAGAGGAGCCTAAGCCTGTGTCCCAGCAGCGGGGGAATTATAGGCTGATAATGCTATCCTCTCGATAAATTACAGTTCTAGCGCCTTTGGGCGCATTATGTCCAATTCGCAAAATGTCCAGAGGGCTCAAAATGTCCAATTCTCACAACGTCCAATTCGCAATTTGTCCAATTCGCAATTTGTCCAATTCGCAATTTGTCCAATTCGCAATTTGTCCAATTCGCAATTTGTCCAATTCGCAAATTGTCCAAATCGCAAATTGTCCAATTAACAAATGGTCCAGTTCGCAAATTGACCAATTCAAATTACTTACAGTCGTAATTGTGCATAGATATCCTATTAAGACAGCGGTACATTTTTATTACGACCCATATAACAATGTATTCTAGCGTGTGTTTCCTCACATGTAGTATTCAATATTAATACTCGTAAACTCATAAAAACGTCACGAGTTATCATACAGTCCTACCATGTTTATTTATACGTGAACATATCTAGTGAATATGGGTTTGCAGATGTTTGAAATTATATCACGCTTGTAGGCCCCGATAGGTGTAGGATTTCAGACCTTATTGATTTAACAGGAAAGTCAAATACAGGTAATTTCATTTAATTTTTCAGACTATAGTGATAGTGTCATCATCTGCCTAGCCTTTTCCCAACTATGTTGGGGTCGGCTTCCAGTCTAACCGGATGCAGCTGTATTTTACATGGAGCGACTGCCTATCTGACCTCTATAACCCAGTTACTGGGTAATACGATACCCCTTGGTAAGACTGGTTGTCAGACTTTCGGGCTTCTGACTACCCGTAACGACTGTCAAAGATCCACGAATGACAGCCGGGACCAACGGCTTAACGTGCTTTCCGAGGCACGGAGGGGTCTCGGTATGTAAAGATGGTCACCCATCCACAGACCAACCGCGGCAAGCGTAGCTTAACCTGACCGATCGACCTGTGCGGCTGTTATTATTTAGCCACGGGCCCCTGACTATAGTGATAGTGTAACTACTGCAATTATATTATAGCTAGTTTTTTCATAAGTTTATTATACTAACATTCTATGGATTTCAAAAAGTCTGAATTAAAACGTTTTTATTTTATTTTATTTATTTTATTTTATTTATAGCGCATTCTGCGTCTATAAAATCTTACAATCTTTCCTATCATAATAATATCTTACTAATCATTTGTAAGTTTGTATGTTTGTTACTCAATTACGAAAAAACGGCTGAACGGATTTGTTTGAAATTTGGCACACCGATAGTTTATAACTAAGATTAACACAAATGATACTTTTTAACCCGATATTTCCACGGAATCTTACGAACACGGAATCTGGACTTGCGCGGTTGAAACCGAAAGACGCTGCTAGTTTATGGAGATTTTTGCTCGGTAGATGATCTTAATGATTATAAATCTGAAAAGCCATATACAAATATGGCTTTTCGCCGCTCGCGAATCATATTTTAATCAACATCACACTGACTTGCAAATTGCAATAAGCCTAAAAAAATATTATTTTCGCAGGCTACCCCAGGGTAGCCTTCTTTCCTTCCTCTTAAGTAAAACTTGGGGTTGGTAGAGGAACACCTACACTGCTCATCTACGAAAGTTTCAACATAATAGTCAAGTAATGGTCGCGCCGTGATTATGTTAAATGGTTATTAATGGATCACACACATGGTGCGCTGATGTATGCTCTAAATTAGTTACACTGTGACGTCCCCAGGAACCACAAGACTGATGTGTGTCGATTATAATGGGCTCCAGTTGTGTAATTGAGTTTTAAGTAGCATTTAAGTTTAGATCATGTAATACATGTTTTGGTTTAAGGTAGAAAATAACTTTAATTTCGAAAGTCGGTGTCGTTGGTTACGCATTTTCGTGTTTTGACACCGACTTCCGAAATTAAAGTTATTTTTCACTTTGTAGTGCTTGTGTTTGGAAGTCGGTTGTTATTTTTTTGTAAAAAAGTTTTTATTTTTCACTTTTTAGTTGTACCTACCCCACACAAATTCATATATACTTCCAAGACTAGAGGTACCCCAATAACAACTTTGACAGAAATGAGGGTGCACTGTGGTATAATGAACACATCTGCGTACCCCTTTAAAGGGTACAGGGGTGATGTTATGTTGTGTAATTACGTAAACTAGGCATACATTTTTGTGATAGCAGCAATCGCGGTTGATTTGCTAGCATTTATTGAAGAGTTCCATTGTCTGTCTCCGAAACTTTTTCGGAATAAACCACTTTCGAACAAAAAATTTTTTTTCAAATCCGTTTATATGTAGGTATATGACGGAGTTATGTCCGAACATACATTAAAAAAAAATTAAACATTCGAATTCCTCCTTTTTTTGAAGTCGGTTAAAAATATGTAATTTGGCAGTCAGTAGTTCGGTTATAAACTACTTGACTGCCAAATTTCATCTTAATCCGTTCGGACGTTTTTGCGCACATGCGAAACATCTCCAGACAAACAAACAAACGGACAAATATTCTAAAAATCATATTTTCGGCATCAGTTCCCACACCTCGTAGCAATTACTTTTTCATAAATATTATGTACTGTGTTGACTTCGTTACTACACATTTTGTTATATGAATACATTTTTTGGGAAACAACCAAACTATGAGAGAGAGAGAAAGAGAGAGATAGATACTGACTTCAATAAATTATTAAACCATCTAGTGAGACCAATGTTATCTACTTCTGCATGAGTTCGCGCCGCCATACTTATGTAGCTAGCCATAATGAATGACTTATATCAATGAGAAAAGCCTGAAACGGATAGGTAGGAACGATAATAATAATTAGACCACACCAGCTCGTTGAAGGCTTCAGGCAGGTTCCGATGAACATTGATATTGTTCACACCAATACCAACCTTTTCTATAAAAAAATCACTGTCAAAATAACCGACCTATTCTGTAAAAATCTCACCGTGAAAACTTAGGTGAAGTGAGCTTGAAGTGACCTGTCAATAGTGTCAATCCCCAGCATCATATGGAATGACAGCTCGCTTGAAGCTAGCTTCACACACTTAACTTAGGTGAAAGTTAAGTTACACCACTAGACTTTTGCTTGACTTTTAGTTTACCTAGTATTTATTTATTTTTATCAGGAACAGTACGGTATCAATATTTATTATGCATTGCAATGCTAAGCGAGTGAGCGTTTTAAAGTAAGGGTCGGCTGGCTTAATGAATCTTAAGAAATTACCCCCTTATTAATAAACGTTGCTTAAAGTTAAGAGACATTTAACCGGTTGTAGTTATATACCGTAATTAGAAAGCAACGGTGGCCAAGTGGTAACGGTCGCGACTTACGAGTTGTAGGTCGCAAGGTTCGAACCCAGACAGGCGCTTTACTTTGTGTAAATTATTTCATCACCACTGCTCTCAAAACGGTGACGGAAAACATCGTGAGGAAACCGGCATGTCCTAGAACCAAAAATTCGAAGACATGTGACATCTGCCAACCCGCACTGGGCCCGCGTGGTGGATTACGGCCCACTCCCTCTCACCAAGAGGAAGCCTGTGTCCCAGCAGTGGGAACATTTTAGGCTGATTATGCATACCGTAATTACAGAAACAATTCAAAAGTCATTGCGTTTCGCGTGGATTTCATTTTTTCAGACACGTTCGGCATACGAAGGATTAAACGTCAATAAATATAATTATGGTTAAGCATACGCTAATCTTTACTTAACATTAAGCTACGTTTAGACTACGAAAACCACCCTTTAGTGCTATGACATAAGCTGTAAATTCAAATTGTTACCACGGATGTGCGGTCGACTGTACCCTGTGCCGTTACCCCAACTCCTCAAATAACTCATTGTTGTAAACCAATAATAGTCGACAATAGAAGACACTGGCTCCTTCCTGTAACACAGGTGTTGTTACCTAGCGCAAGAGTCAGAGGGGTAATTCTCGTAATTTTAAGAACATTCACAGTCTGATCTAAGTCTCAATCTGTCAAAAATACCTCTAATTCCCCTACATTTTGACAAGTTTCTGACATTTGTTTGTCGCCGAGATGAGACTGCGACTAGATTGTGAACGTTTTAAATTACGAGAATTGACCTTCAGGGCTTCACTTTGTTTGTACACATTTTTTATGCCAATAAATTATTTATTTACTTATAGACTACTTACATCCTTGAGGCTATTTTCAGGAACAACCTTCTCGAATCATCGAATGACAGCCGGGACCAACGGGGCTTAACGTGTTTTCCAAAGCACGAAGGGGTCTTGATAAGTAAAGATGGTCACCCATCCACGTACCAACCGCGGCAAGCGTAAAATAACCTGATCGATCGACCCGTGTGGCTATTATTACATGCCCAAAGGCCCTTTAAAAAAAAAAACTACTGTCCCATACAAAACCGCAATAGCTACTCGACCTAAATCGAAATGTATGGGACGGGTGATGATTTTTTCGCGAATAATCTGCCCATAAATATCACCAACAGTTTCTGATACACGCTTTATAATAATTCCCCCAAATCTCTTAGAATCCAACCCACACTTACACCTACACCACCCTGGTCCCTGATACCAATAAAAGCGGTTCAAAGATATTCCGACAAATAAAGAAATATGGCGTCGAATCACAATAGGGAAGTATGGATGCGTGTAAACAAGTGGCTTCTCCAAATAATTGCTTCGTATTCGGGAAATAGGAGGAACTTGTGAAATTACTTTTGATGAGGATTTCGTCGGTACTGGAAGTCGATGCCATTTCCCCTTCATATAAATGTTACGGTGCAGGAAACCCTTTACAAGGGCCGTAATTCACAATGACCACTAAGGGCCGGTTGTTTCAAACGGTTAGTTAACGTAACGTACGTACGTCAAATAATAACGATTACGTGTCCGTTATTATTTGACGTACGGCAAGGCCATAATTTTGTTATTGCAATTTGTAACAACGCGTTTTTCTGGGTTTGACGTTAATTAGCGCCATTTTTGACGTATACGCGTGCGTCAAGTGGTCGTGAAACAACCCGCCCTTAATAATTCCTAAACGATGATTTCCATCAAACGGCTCGCGTCGAATCGAATCGGAAAGGAAACGAACGGATGCGGCGACAGCCGATCGCGTCCGGCAGCATGTCGACGCATACGATCGGCTCCGCACCTTGGCTTGCGAACGCATCCATTTCTGCGCCTACCCTAGTCAAATAGTTTCATACGAGTACCTACCGTGTTGACGTGTTCTAATGGCGAAAGGATTGGATCGGATACGACGACAGGCGAACGGACGCGATCGCGTGTCGCGGAAGACGCCCGCGGTCAAGCTCCTGTGCGTGGCTTGGTAATAAAGACTTTAAATACTACTAGTACACAATTTAATATCGTTTAAAGATTGTAAAATCCGTTCCGATCCGATGCGATGCGAGCTGTTTGGTGGAAATCATCTTTTACTTCGAAACCACGTCAATTGCTTAGCTAATCACGATACCTGCTAATAACGTATTCTCTATGACACAATGAACGAAACCGCTCGAAAACGCAAGGTTGGCTTGGTTTGAACTGTCAAAATATCACGCTTGACAACCGAACGTGGTTTGCACGTGGTAAGATTACGGGGAATATAATTACCATACAGAATTGGGGCTCCAGAAGTGATTCTCTTATAAGTGGTTCAGGTGCTTCAACATCATCAGGATTGTGCCGGAATATAGCAGTTCGTCGTAGACGTGGTACGCGAGGGCTGCGACTCCCCTGACATCATCTCTGTCATCAGAAGACAGCCACCACGCAACCATCGATGTGACGCTCTGCTAGAGTGACTGTCACCAGCCAGTGTCACTCTTATCCGACCTTTTTGGTGATTCCAGTAACTAAGTTGTCGATTTGGAAAGTTGACCAATTGAAACATGTTTTGGTCATTATTAATACTTAAGAGTAGGTACGTCCATCAGAGACATATAATTACCAATCTTTAAGAAGAGAAAATGGTTAAGGGTTGATTTTCCCAACGCAAGACAATTTTGAATTTTTAACAGTTCTTCCATACAAAATCTGTCACACGTCGATTTTCTTCCATGAATAAAAATTATCTGTCGATTGAAAGATCAGCCCTAAAAGGGACATACACTGAAACTATTGATGGTGTTGTTCAGAAAGGTCAGGTGCCTAGTACTCGCAAACGGCGTACGTGTGAGGTGGCATCTACAACGCCACAGACGAACTACGAATCACACTGACGTCACGCAAAATCCTGCATCGCGCAAGAAAAGTTTACCGCGCCACTATAGCATATATACAACGCCCCACATCATTCATCGTAGTAGCCCAACATACACAACACCCGTCTGGTAGGAGGATCCTCCTTTTACTATTGAGTATGAGGAACTTTCCACCCTGATCATACCTCTATTCGTGTATCGTATCGTAGCATATATCCTACCATTTTGAAAACAAAATCCCATGCACATGATGACCACAGCTGCGTCCCGTAAGTTAAACAAAAGAGGATCCTTTTTAGGTCGACTAATAATATGTGCTGCAAGCAAGAATAGTGCTTACGGTGGTCAGATATACATTTTGGCGATAGTACACGAAGCTAAAGAAGTCTATAGTTTCTGCCCACCTCCGTAGAAATTGAATTTATGTGTATATCTACAACAAGTGAATACTTACGACAAAATATTGCCTTTACCGTCCTTTTCAGTATACTGGAACCCTACCTGATCCACTTACGGAACAAATCTGTCCGTCACAGTTAAGAGGCTCGATTGAGCAACCCTTTTTTATTGTTTTGGGCTCAATACCATTACCTACCCTGCTTGGGTTTCAAGTACCTATGGGTATGGAGGTAAATAATATTGACATGTAAACTGCGAATGGGTAAAAAATTGCTTACATATTTTTACAGGCTACGCGTTGATTTTTAAATAGTTAGATATTTTTTCTCTGAGGATTAAATATTGCGGTTTAACAGCTTTTGCATGGAAAATATGTCAAACTGTCATATTTATTCTTCGGATAAAAGTTACCGGAGTATTGAAAAATTACCCCTAAGTCTACCTTCTACCTTCTTCTTGGTTCTTGTTCATATTTCTTCTTTAAGTTTTTCTAATTCTGGAAGTGTCATTTAAGTGATTTGTAAGCTTCTACACCTAATTTATCACGGTCTGCACCCTAATTGTATAATACACACACACTTACAATTACAATCTGATTAATCGTTTTGAAGGAATCCATTGGCTCATATGTTCGAAAAATGTGTCTACTCAACAACGTAAATAAGACAATGAATGTTGTTGAACTGTCAAAATGAAAGCCATTCCTACTTTAAAGTGTGTTACGCAAAATTTACCCCGCTGATTTCCAAGATACAGTTTTTACCTAGTTTGGAATTCAGAAGTTCATAATGGCTTCCGCTGCCTCATAGTCGAACTGATATCGGTACTTTTTCACCCATTTGTCGCATGCTCTCTTGCCAACTCCATTCGTGGTGAAGTAGATGTCTTTGCTGGTGCTGTAGCCTCAGTTGGACTAAACTGATAGTCTTAATTGTATAATTATTTACACTGCCGAGCAATGAAAAAGTTCCACCCACAAAATGCCGACAAACAACTTAATATCTCCTAAGACATATAATTTAAAATTTGAACACAATATTTACGTTTTTAGTTGGTAATATTCTGATGCGCTGTTAAATGTACTTCAATATTGCAGACGGCGCCATTAAGCTAGCCTTTCCCGTTTAGGAGTAATTTGGTGCTATGTCACTGGAACTTTTTCATTGCTCGCGAGTGTATTTAATATTATTTTTATATTTAATTTTTATTTTCCAAAACTATTTTAATACCTATGGAAAAGTTCACACTTAGTAAGTTTTGAAAAACTTATTCTTAAATTATGCATGCTAGATTAACATCTAGTAGATGTGAATAAAAAAACATTGTGTTGTAACTGTATTAATGCATTTGTGATGGTACACCAGTTTTGTGAGTTATATACCCATTTAAAAAAATTATATAGAGGAAATTATTTGTTACGCAAATTGCCTACAAGTTTAATAAATGACAGTATGTAATGGCGTATGTATTACGCGGCTGTTCTACAATTAAATTGCCTGGTAGTACATTAAATTTCTTTTTATTGTCCCAGTTTTCTTAACATCCGTGTGCTTAAGCCCGTCAGTAAATTTTTGCCTGGGTACGTTTAAGCTCAAATCGCAGGAATTGAAAAAAATACTTGTTTCATGAACTTATTAGGGACTAGCTTCTTTCTGCCTGCAACTTCGTCCGTATGTTTCGTCAAAACTTTTAAATATTTTTGAAACCAGATAAGAATTTTTGCAGATTAACTACTATCCACACTTACAAACTTTATAATCATAATACATAAACATACATAATCTCACGCCTTCCACCCATCGGGGTAGGCAGAAACTACAGAACGTCACCTGCTACGATCCTTACTTACTCCTTTTGCCTCGTTTACTTTAATACATCTGAAAAACCTTTACCTCTTTATAATAATTGTGTAGATGCCATGAAACTTCTGAGTTGTGTCGTACTGCAGTCTGTCAGCACTCCCTATTTCATGTTAATTTTCAAGCAGAGTCGTGAGATACTTACTTATCTTACAATGACACCCCTGGGGGCCAAACGCACCCTATTAAGGGATGAAACGTGACCACACATATCTACATAACGAATGGGTATCAAGAAATAAACAGCGTTTCACTTCATAATGAGTTTATTTAACATTATTATGTACATAAGTCGTTAAGATATGTATTCACAAACTATTATTATTTATTAATTAAGTAGTATTATCAAAATTATTTCCAAAGTTACAAAATCATTAAAACTTTGACACTAAACTCTTTTAAGGTAAAAATAAAATAAAAAATAAACTTTTGTAAAAACGCAAATAATTTTTCATTTTGCTCGACACGGGCATCGAACCCAATCTTTTTTAGCCGTGTTCTACACTTGAGGCAATAGGATTGAAAATAAAAAATGTTAACCAATACCCAAAGATTTATATCGCTAGATTTGCCCTCACCGTACCTAGTCACGCGAAAAGTGTCTTTACTGAGAAGAATAAGGTCACACATGCGCTTTCATGACAATCAAGTCAAGTCAAGTCACTGCGTCATTGTGTGAGTCAGAGGCACTGACCTATATTATACAAGTACGCTGGACTAAATATACTATACGAAATGACAGTTGTTTTTTGTTCAGATTCAAAGCGGCCCGCTCGAGCGTCTCAGGAACTAAATTCGACACATTGCCGCAAATGGCCGTCGTTTTGTTTTGATATGTCTCTGACGACTTAGGTCTAAATCGGGAAATAAGGGTTCTTTGTGTACTTTGTGATCACTTCTCTTAGTACGTCTTCATTTTGTCATCGATAGTATGTAGTCCAGCGTACTTGTTTATTATAGGTAAGTGGCCAGAGGTTTCAAAATGAAACAGAAACGCGAGCATCTTTTGACGCGATAAGGCGAATCTAACTATTTAAATCTTTGCTAATGCCTACATGAGAAGTTATTTTATTTACATGTTACATTGAGCTTACAAGACAAGTCTTATTAAAATGCAATCGCGTTTCCATTATCATCGTCACGATATTTCTTAAAAATTAATAAATGCAATGCAAAACACAATATTCTACTGTCCATCATAAATAACATTTCATTGAACTCAAATTCAAAATCATTTAGTCTCAAACAGAGAAATAGAATGACTAAAAACTGTTTATTAGATTTTACCAAAACAATTCTATTCGCTCCAAAAAATATCTAAACTAACCAAATAACTATTCATTCGTCAAACAAATCTAAAGGCTTATCCACACTAGGGCACTGTTGTATACCACAGGTACAACAGCGGGCAGTGGCGGTTGGCCACTTTTCAACATTACAACCAAAGGCATTCGGGGTAAACCGTTATTGTCCGCGGTACATTATGTTGTCCCCTAGAGCAGAAAAGTCATACTTTTACATACAAATTGATTACAATATCACCTCTAAACGAATATAAAGTGTGGGTTTGCGCAGCAGTCGCTCCTTTTGTCGGGGTTTTGTGCCGCCTTCACCCATTTCCCGTGGCAGTGTGGGGCGACTAGAGCGTAGAAGCGTGTCGCGTGTCCCGCGACGCCGTGCCCGCTGCAGCGCCATTTTAAATCCCGTCGGAGAGCTGCCGTCTCACAGAGGACGCATACCGTCGCGCCTGGGGGAATGGAGACAGATTACAAATTAAAGTCAAAGTTAAATCATCAATGAGGCCATCAAAATTTACAAAAAATTCTAGACGTATCATTCGTCACAGTATTGTTTTTAAAAGATAGTTTCGTATGGAGAATAATGGGCAAGAAATTCCAAGAACATAAAAACATAACATCAAGCCTATATGGTCAAATGATTAGGCAGTGGTGTACCTATAGTACAACATCATTAATAGGTAGCGAGCCTATTGCCATCAACAGGGCACAAATCCAGATTCCGTGCTGTTACTGAGAAATTCCAAATGGAAAAACTCAATAACATTTTGCCCGACCCGGGAATCGAACCCAGGACCTCATGCTCAGCAGTAGCTCTGGCGACCACTAGACCAACGAGGAATTAAAGAAGTTAAGAGCTTTTCCGGACTATACGCTGATTATTATTAAAGAAATCTGAAAACTTGTATTTCTACGGTGTGTTAATTATGTGAAAGACGGCCGTATTCCGGTATAATACAGTTTAAAGTTCTCTGACGATAAAAAAGTTAGCCCTAAATCTTTTAAGGAAGCTTGCAGATCGCAATACTTGAACGATCTAAACAATCGCTTAAAAATAGGTTTTGGTCGTTGTATTATTCTTTTAAGTCTATACTCTAATTAAGGTTTGTGAAGACTTGCATAACTAATTATGTTACATATTTATCGAATATTGTGGTGAAAAATAAATCATTATCATTCACTTAGATCCCAGCCATAATTTACATGAATGGTAATTCACAAAAAATCAAAAGCATACACAACTCAAAAGGTTTCAGCTGCTAAATTAAAAGTAATTAAGCAAGTTACTTCATTTTCCCTTTCTAAGAAACTAACTAACCACACCACCTTTTCATTAATTCAATAGTTGAAGCTCAAAATGCTCTCAAGAGAAAACTTTTACAACCTTTATACAACACAAGCTCCGGAAATTCCAGATTGGTTTTCCACTTTTCAATTTTCTCGTCGTTAACTTTGTACAAAAAAAAACATACCTTCTCTCAACGCTTTATAGTCGGAATCCGTGTGGCAGGCCTTCGATACCTTGGTGACCTCAAACTGGGCACAGTACCTGGACAAAAGAACGTGGAAATGAAACATAAGGGTACAAATAACAGTTACAAAACGTTTCGGAAAAATATAGGTTCGATTCCGAACAGGAAATTAAGACGATTTGTGGTTATTCTGGGCTGAAATGTATGGCAAATGATTTTGGAGGCCTCGGAAATTGATTCGGTATTTCGAAAGATTGAATCCAGACGTGAGAACCAATATTCTAGTAATAGTTACATCAGTAAGTTTCCTAGTAAAAGTCCCAATAGCTTTTGCGAATTGGTTTTGAATGCTTGAAAACATTATATGTTGGTTATTTACTTTTAAATCACTATTTCTAGTAAAATTACCACTAAAATGTCCACATTTTGTAAGTAACGTTTAATTACATATTTCTTGTAAAAGTTCAAAGGTAATACCTACTTAGTCGTAGGTACGTAGTCACAAAATACATTTATTTTTTAAGTGAAAGCATCTTTAGGCGCGTTGAACGATCAATTTGTAGTACAGGAAAATTATTACGGGTTCGCTAACGGTAACAGTATATCTGTAGCTATGAGTATGGCGTCATATTGTGTGCCGATGTGCACGGAGTGCTGATAGGTGTGAAAACAAGACAAATAAAAATAATAAGAAAATTATACGTACTACAAGAATTAATCTAAAAATGAAAAAAGAAAAAAGCGTGTAGGGTCGGGGGACCCCGACAGGAACGAAGTTCAAAATGAAAATCCAAGAAGGCGCCTGAAAAATTTTTAAAATTACGAAAACTTTGAGAATTTTTCATATTGACCTCACTATCAGCTTCAACGCCCTCGAAAACAATGAAAACGACACCCGTGACGAAAAATTTTAACATTTTCGCAGCCGCCATCTTGGATTTTCATTTTGACCTTATTATTTGCTTCAGCCCACTCCAAAACCATGAAAACTATCGCTCTCTCTGTCTATTATATATAATAAAATGTCGCATGAAGGGGGGCGCCTCTTCGTTACCTAAGTGACGATCTCTAAGAGTTTACTCCTACCGCAAGCTCCGTAAAAATAAGTTCGTACGAATATAATTTGCAAATGAAAAAAAAAAACTCTGTTATTTCATACTTTTAACTTGTCACTGCTATCGGCAGTCCCCATTACCCCCAATGCTTTTTCTCAAACCCGTTCATCATAGTAAAAACATTTGTTCTATTCACACAGTTCCCTGATATTTATCGAAACAGAACCCACAAAACAAACCAATCTCTACGTTAAAACAGAATATGCACAAACGTAGTTCTAACTGCATACGAATCAGTTTCCGTTATTCGGTTGGAGCCATGAAGCTTCTCATTTCCTGTTGTCATGTCAATAGCTAGGAGATAGGAGATATCGATCCTATATGTTGTTGATGTCTTTGTGCCGAACTGACCGAGCTGTATCTGAGCCACTTAATGTCCTACCACAGTGTAGCTGTCTCGCAATATTCTATGTTCACCGGCCTATTCTGTAAAAGAACGGGTATTATTGGGTTTTTAGGAATTTCTTAGTAACAGCCCGGAGTTTGGAAGTTAGTGGTATGATACCCCCGTGTTTCGGACACGTAAAGCCGTTGGTCCTGCGCCTGATCTCTCCCCGATCATGTCAGATTGCCGACCCATCGGACTATGAGAGTAAAGGAACAGGGAGTGCACCTGTGTTTGCGCACACACTTTTGCACTATACGAGTAATATCTCCTGCGAACCTGACTAATCTTCGTTGTAATTAGCCACCGTGTCCGAAATCGGTCGGGGGATTATTATTATGTTCTGTTATAGGGTTTGGTTTCTGTACTTAGTCCTTCAAGTGGACCATTGTGCGTGGGTTGGTCGGTCGTTATTCCAACCAGCCCACCTCGATCCAGAAGCTGATAACGTCTCCTGGCCGGTTGAGAAGGTCCCTGACCTAATTTGGATGACGCCTAGCTGTGCACGCAAAGAGCACATGCGCAACTATTTCCTCAGCCTTCATGCAAACCCTGCATAGGGGACTGTCCGTTATGTCTATTGTGTGAAAGTGTTTGTTTAGCGAGCAGTATCCCTTGATGGTCCCCGTCATAAGCCGCAGGCCCTTCCTGTCTAGGCGTAGTATATAGTGGGACAATGATTGCCATTGGCAGCTTGGAATAAGTAGTTTGTGATAAGCTGCCTATCTCACTAAGTCTAGGTACGATATTATATACAGTAACTTATCGATAGAGCAGAAGTGGCCTAGTGGTAACTTACGAGTTGTAGGTCGTAGGTTTGGACCCTGACAAGCGCTTTACCTTGTGTAAATTATTAAACCACCACTGCTCTCAAAACGGTGAAGGGAAACATCGAGAGGAAACCGGCTTGTCCTAAAACCACAAAAGTGAAAACTGTAACATCTACCAAACCGAACTGAGTCCGCGGGGTGGATTACAGCCCACTCCCTCTCACCGAGAGGAGGGCTGTGTCCCAGCAGTGGGAACATTATAGGCTTTGATTATTCAAGTTATCGATTCAAAAGTGATTCACCATCATTTTTGACAGCCTTGTTCAACCTACTGATGAGTACCTCTATCACGAATCTATCCTCCACGGAGCACAGACCACGGAAGCATGGCACAAAGGAAGGAGACATAGGTCTCCTTCCTTTGTGCCATGCTTCCGTGGTCTGTGCATGTTTCAAAAGTGATTATTATTTATTATTCTGAATTATTAATTTAAATTCTAAGTTTTACTGAAATCTAGAGCAGTCATGTCAAACATACCACCCGTGGTCCGTATAATAAGATTGAGCCACTTCTTTAGTTTCTAAATAGATATTCATTTTATTATTTCTTTTAAGGAAAATTTATTTTGTGTCTGGCCCACAGCATCTTTGATTTTGTAGATGGCGGTATAGAAAATCGAATTTGTTTCCTCTGATCTAGATAGATAGTGTCTTCAAAGTAATACATTTATAAAAGAGGTCTTATTTTCAAAGTTTTATAGTAACTTCACGAGTTACTTCTCTATGATTGTCCATATCGTCATTTCAATGAATATTTTTACAGAAAGTTCTTTTGACAAGAATAGTTAATCAAAAATTATTTACGTGGACTGGCCCATTCACATAAAATAAATAACGTTGTAAAAGTAATTTATTTTAGATCACAAAACGGATATTTCCAGTCTCACATCATGTTTAGTTTATTCAGTTTTGAAGAACAAAGGGTTTTCAGAAAAAAACATTGTAATTCATTCATCCTAACATGTTTTGAATGAACATTGTTTAAAATGTACTGTGTTGTGTATTGTTTGTAATGTATGTGTATTTTACTTTTAATTTGCTTTATTAAAGCTATAATTGTTTATTTAATATAGCCCTTTTGGATCATAAATGATTCGGTTCAGGTACGATGCCCTAGATATTCTATTAGGAACATTCCTGGGCTGCCATCCTGACCTTTAAAAGTCCATCGATCCATTAATAATTGCGTAAACCGTGTGTGTTTTTCTATTATAAGTAATTATTTTCTACCTGCTTTCACAGCATTGTTCGTATTTGGGTATAAAATAAACTTGTTTCTTCAGTTTGGCGCGTATAGGGAGTTTTATGACTTGCTATGGAATCTTAAGACGCTAACGGATTAGGGGTATTAATATTGGGTACAAAGTTTTGTAATGAGAGGGTGATTTTTTTGCTTACAGACTATTCGAGGCCCTAACTGGTAAGTACATTATCATTTGCAGGGCAGTTTCAAGTAAGGTTAAAAGGAACAGTTGCTCAGAGTATCACACATTTCAGCATTTATTTTGTACAAAATTAGTTGCATAACCAATATTGATTGGTTTCTGTCATATTATAATGAGTGCATGCAATGATGCTGACCCTACATATTATGTTTTATCGAATACTTACTCTCTATGTGAGTTAGATTCAGGGTCATCAGGGTTGCGCAGACGCAGGTTCTTGCGGATGTCAACAGTTTCGTTGGAGTGGCGGCTCACTGACAGGCCTCCGGGTAGGAGCATTGCAGTCTCATCTGTTGTTGGTGTAAAAATATTGTTTAAAGTTATTTATAAAAAACTTTAACAAGAAAAGAAGTACCACCTACCAACCCACAAGGACGTAGTTTAGCAAAAAGGACTCAACCCACATTCTTCCCAATAACTCTAAAATTGCGTTAGTCTATGTAATACAACTTCACTCATAAAAATATTGGTATATTTGCCCTTATGTGACAATATTTCAAAATATTCCATATACAATATCATTGCAGTAATACACACCTAAGCTTAAAACCTCGATAACTTAAAAATTACATTTTGTGGGTTGAGTCCTTTCTGCTAAACTACGTCCATTATTCGCAACCCGCACTGGACCCGCGTGGTGGATTACGGTCCACTCCCTCTCACAAAGAGGTGGCCTGTGTCCCAGCAGTGGGAACATTAAAGGCTGATTGTTGTTGTTGTAAAGTCGTTTTACATGTCTATCTAAGTGTCATTTTAGTTCTTCTAAACTACACAATGGATTTTAATGCGGATTTCACTATCATTTAGACAATTTATTCCAGACGATTTATGTGTATAGTACATAAATATCTTCAACTTAGATATAGGACAGAAATCTCGATGTTACGACATGTCCATTGCCCCGTGACATCAGTACATTGCGCCCGTGCGAAGCAGGTTCGGGTCGCTATAAAATCCAAAAATGCGAGATTAACTCTGTCTGTCTGAACCTTTTCACGACTGAACGAATTTGGATAAAATTAGGCACCTGTATACGGGTCCTAGACCTGGTTTAGGAGATAGTTAGTTAGGATCTTTTTTTTCCCAGTAGTACAGTCACCAAAAGAGATAAGTAACAAGTGTCGTCGGGTATAGTTGAAGTTTAGTAAGAAACCGATGTTTGTTTTCGAATGAAAAATTTGATTAATGAACTGTCTGTTTAATATTAATTAAATAACATTTTATTCGAAAACATCCAGGTTACTTATCTCCTTTGGTGACCGTACGTTACTGTAGGATATTTTCCGATCTCCACGGGAGCGAATCCGCAAGCAAAAGTTAGTAAATAAACCCTCACCTCTCAAAGGAACATCACTGTCAGCGGAGCACCCCCGATGCTCCTGGCAGGCTCGTCGCTGCACCAACGATGAACAATGGCGACCGCCGTGTGCAGGGGCCTGGACCACTCGCCGACTGCGCACCATGCTGCCTGACCCGCAGTTTGTGTCGCAGTCTGACCACGGACCCCAGCCGGAGACCACGCAGTCTATTACTGAGGACAAGAAGAGAACAATGGTTAATTTATGGTTTTTTTAAACTTGAGCTATGCGACTTGCGTCAAGCAAAACGCGTGCGTCTCCACGCAAGTCGCGTCGCAGTGACTCATGGCATTCGCCAGACAACTTCCTTTATTTCTCCGCAGTCGCTGTCTACAGTAGATTCACAGTTATTTTACCTTTGGCAGCATCACAATGATTTTGACAGACTTATCAATGTCAGCAACGCAACAGCAGCCTTATTAAAATGAAAATAAACATCATTGTGATTCATTGTAATCACTGTGATGCGAAATCACTGGTAAAGTAATTGTGACAGGACTGTAGCTCGTGGCCACATGTCACCCTGCCTGTGACCACCTGACCACTAACTGAATGTCAAGTTTTTGGAAACTATCTCATTTATTAAAGTCAAAACAAAACCTTGATAAAGCCCCTTGCTTAAGACTTGGCATATCACCTGGGTCCGCTAGAATTCCATGGAACAATCCAGATGCTAACTGAACTTTATAAACGAAGGTTGTGGAGATCGTGGAGTATGCGTGTGAAGACTAACTTGACTTTGAGGGTCGAGAAGTTGGAATCGCGTCACAACACGAACTTCAAGTCGTTCGTGGTGCGTGTTCCGACACATCATCTTGAGAAATTCCTCAAGGAAGAGTTCATGCCGAAGGGTGTTGTGTACCGCCGGTTTCGTGGCCGGCTACATGACACCAGTCAGCGAAACTCGACGCAGACACTTCGTTTGCGTTAGTTAGTTTTTAGTGTAGGTAATTATAATGTTGTATGTATTTATAGTATTTTTAAGTTGCCTATATTAATATTGTATTGTATGTGTTTATATGGGCTTGATGCCTGAAATAAATGGATAAATAAATAAACCTCTAATCCTAGAAAATCGGTTTTTGTTACAAAAAATAATATATTCTTATTCCGAACCTAAGTGAACGTAGGACCACCACCCTAATTGCGCACCATACTATCAATCTCAACCTGAATCATTTTGAAGGATATTGCTAATCCATTGCTTCATATGTTCGAAAAATGTGTCTGCTTTACGTAAATAACGCAATGAATGTTGTTGAACTGTCAAAATTAAACCCATTTCTACTGATAGTGTGTTAAGCAATTACCCTGCAGGTACGGTAGAGTTTATAGATACTGATCCTTGAAAACTGTCATAAGAAAATTGATTTACAGATAAAGGAAAGGTTTACGACGCATGATGGTCCAGAAATACGACTATAATTTCGTTTTTTATGGCACCTTAAAGCTCTGACCACACAGAAAAGAATCCCGTGAGGGATGTCGGACATAATGATTAAAAGGCACGCAACTATACTCGCCAGTTTGGACATATCCATACAAGTTAGTAAAAAGTACATTAGAGAGGCAATTCTCGTAATTTTAAGAAAGTTCACAGTCTGATCTCAGTCTCAATTTGTCAAAAATACCTCTAATTTCGCTATATTTTTGACATTTGTTTGTCGCCGTTGTCGTTTTTAAATTACAAGAATTGGCCTTCAAATTTATGCAGGGCTTGGAACCGGTACCAAACAAGTACTGATACCATTCAGGTACCCACAGCGTACCATAAAAAGTTATTCATTCTACTTATTGTATCTGTTTTCTCACTTACGGGAATATTTCTTTGATGCTGATAATGATTATCACAACAAGGCCAGTGGTACCGGTTCCCAAAAATACCGGAAATCCTAGCCTGGACTTATGTCTCTAGAAGAACCGTAACTTCTATATCTCCACGTATGTATTACAGAAACAAACCACTTAAGTACCACTTTTCTACAATAGTAATTTTCCTACAAACCTAAGTTCTATCCTCCTACATATTACTGAAACAGTTCCAATTAAGTACCTACATGTTACATAGATACCTATAAAGTTGTGTATGTTGTGTAGAGATACATACACAACATTCAACAACAGTCTGACACTAGAGGACTATTTATACACCAATTTGCACGCGTGGTCTCCTATTCAGTACAATGCCCTCAGCAGTAGGCTTGTGGTATTTATAAAGTTTAATAAGGTCGGCTTCATTAATCACTTTTCTTTATTGTTGGCAGATAACGGTAACTTCTTTCAAGATGATTAAACTTTTCCAAGATGGAGAAAAATGAGCATAAGTAGGTATCTACATTATCTACCCACGAAAATGTTGGTTATATTTTTTAAATACTTAACGTAATGTGTCACGAGGGTATATATGTACAGACACCAGCACATCAAGCTACTACAATCTGTCTCTTTAATAGATTTTAAACTTTATCTCTAAAGCATTAAGGTTCACGGTTGATTGGGAAAATTTGACAGTTTCGGGTAGCTTGACCTGCTGGCGTCTGTACGTTACGCCTACGCAAGATTCAAAAGCGATTTTGTCCTAAACTATTGATAGTATTTTTATGGTGTTACGAACACAATATTTTCGATACTATTATTTTAATGTCGGAGAGGGGTACGTAGCTATTAAGGAATACCAGCCGCACGGCTCGATCGATCAGGTAAAGCTATGCTTGCCGTGGTTGGTCCGCGGATGGGTGACCATCTTTAGATAACAAGACTCCTCCGCGCCTCGGAAAGCCCGTTAAGCCGTTGGTCCCGGTTGTCATTCGTGGATCTTTGACAGTCGTTACGGGTCGTCAGAACCCCGAAAGTCTGACAGCCAGTCTTATCGAGGGGTATCGTATTACCTAGTAACTGGGTTGTGGTGGTCAGATAGGCAGTCGCTCCTCGTAAAATACTAGTACTCAGCTTCATCCGATGAGACTGGAAGCCGACCCCAATATAGTTGGTAAAAAGCTAGGCAGAACGTAATGACTATTATTTTAATGTCACCTAGTTTGGAAGGCGCTGGTGTTTGTGATACAATGATTTTTTTGATAGACACAAACAATACATTTATTTCTGGAAAGTTCTATTTTTATTTTGAAATATTTGTGAAACATAAATGTATTTTTTCTGAAATAAAATTAATTAATTTAGTATGCAATAGGTCTTTACTCAAAGTTGTAATCGTTATGTCGCGAGCAAATTGCTTTTGAACTTTACGAAAGCGTACCTAACCTTATTCTCGTGACTGTACCAGAATTGTTGTATTTTATTTTCAACCAAGCCGTCAATGTCTTTTCACCTTCATTCAACAAATAAAAACCACATTCCAACTCACTAGCTCCGACACACGAACCAACAAAATAAAAAACGTTCATCATTCCTTTGAAAATAATTTTAACCGAAAAATATTCCGTGTGGAGAGTCTTTTAGAAATGCACTCTAGTGAAACTAAATCGACAAATAAAATCCAGACCACATGAATCCATTTAGTATGAATTTCAGCAACAATGTTCCACGGTTATTTATAGTGGTCCGAAAAATCATGGTCTCAGGCAATTTGACAAAAAGGCCCGAGGCTATTGAGCGGGGGCCATGGATTGGAAACATTGGCTATATTTGCGAGTGGCGGCTATATTTTACTGTTGCTGTATACCCGTACAATTGACCATGGTGGGCATTTTATATTTGATTTGGCTATTTTGCTAAAAGAGGTTTTTCATGGAAGGTTTTTCGGACGTCCATCGATTTATTCCAGACTAAGTAGCCCGTGACTTCGTCCGCGTAAAATTTTAGCCCCGACACATAGTGTCGCACCCCATCACTCGCCCGTACTACTTCTTCGTATGCGCTTAGCATTTTTTCTGACTTTTTCTCCATTTGGTCGGCTCGTAAGGGTCGTAGCGTGAAGTTAAATAGCCTATACCTAACCTCAAAAATTCGGCTATCAAACGCAAAAAGAATTTTTAAATCCGACTGGTAGTTCCGGAGACTAGCCCCTACATACATATAAACAAACAAACAAATTTTACCTCTTCATAATATTATTAGGTATAGAAAAACTTGCGATGATACAAGATGCAAAGATAGTTTTAACAAGCTGAAAAGCTGCACCTTTCCCAGCGCAAGAAAAGTGGCTTATGCTCCGTCCCTGTGGCTAAAACTTTCCGTGAACCAGACTTCACGAAGATCAACTTGATTCTAAAACTATTTCTGCCCTCCCAAACGTTATTTGATAAACATGAAATAAAATTTGGGAGGGCAGAAATAGTTTTGATAATAATAAACAGTAGACAACGCACAGACTAAGGTATAGAAAAAAATATTTTTCGAAATCTGCCCCTAATGTATTTGGTGCATTTCTAAATTAAATAGGCAAGATATCTCGACAAACTAAAAACGGAACTCAAAGCATTTATTTCAATTAAAGCAATTACAGGCACTTTTGAATTGTCAAGGGGTCAGTCAGTCAGAAAAATGAAGCTAGTTGCCCGTTCCAAAGCGTAGTAGGTATCTATGGAGAAGAACGAGCAAGAAACTGCACGGACACTCTTTTAAATTAAAATATGGTTACCTTAAACCTTTGATTAAGTTTAAGTTACCTTATGTAGATGATAACTTCTTGCAAACCAATTTTAAACCTGCAAATCTCTGATTCTTAATTTGCTAGACCAAAATTACAGCTAATTTATGCTAAATAACGTGGTGTTGACAAAAAAAACTGTCACTTTAGTCTAGCAATTTAAAAATCACAACTTAGATAGTATTCCGACTAAAACAAACTATCTAGCAGGTTCTAAAATCTATGAAACAACCTAAATAGCAATTGAATGCAATATACCCACAAAGTTTTGTTAGAATCCATTTGTTCGCGATCACCTGTTCACGACTACTGGCACTAACCACATATCGCGGTTAGCACTGTAGTTTGTAGTAGCTTACACCAACTTGAACAGTCGTTACCGAATCGAATCGCAAGCTGACTTGCCACTGCTAGTTTTAAAGCCGAAACTTTGTGCTTGGATTTCTCAGAGGGCAAATAGTATCTGGACTGGAGAGTAAGTTTCGTTTCAAGGAGGTTCTACGTGGTCTTTCTCTACGGTTAGCTAATCTTTGCCAATATACCTACCTACTTGTTGTAAAAGGATGAGATTGACTGCTATTTACTAATACAGGGTAAAATTAAATTAGCTAGCTAAACTCTGCAGGCGTCTAAACTATATAAAACAAAAAAAAAGTAACTACTTTGGGATTATTTTTTTGCGGAGTCATCGAGCGCATTGTAGCTTGCAGTCACTTGAAATATCAGTTTTTTGTTTGTCTATATAAAAGTTTAGTAGTTACTAAAAGCAAAGTACAGCCCTCAGCAATATGCCACCAGGCTTGTGATATTCATAAAGTTTAATAACGTCGGCTTCATTAATTACTTTAGTATATCATTAGTAGATAACGTTATTGTAATGAGTATAGAGTGGGAGCGATCAAATTATACAACGTTATAATTATAACGTTTATTCCAAGCGAGCGTGTTTACATCAACGTGCCTATTCTATCACTGTTTTTTGAAACAAAACACCTACTACAAATAATTTAAAAGCGACGCGCGCTTTACTTGTGGTAACCAAATGTAAAAACATGCTGTGAATGTGTGAGTTAAGACAAGCCACATCAGCACATAACACACAAACGCACACACGCTCTCAACTTCACCATTGTATCGGGCGGTACCGAGAGCTCCTGCACACATTCACAGCGTGTTTATACACCTGATCACCACAAGTAAAGCGCGCGTCGCTTCGTGAAATAAAAATAATATAACTAAAATAATTTTATTTAACCATTTATGTACACACATATACAGGATAATTTTTTATTCAGTGCGTAAATTTTCACAGGGTGTTCTACCCATGAATATGAACAACTTTCACTATGGGACCATCTCTGAAATCACAAAAAAAAAATCAGCTGTTTCTTATAAAAGTTCAATACCTACTCGACCAAAATGTATGAATCTGCTGATTTTTTTTTCGTGATTTCAGAGATGGTCCCATAGTGAATGTTGTTCATATTCATGGGTAGAACACCCTGTAAAAATTTACGCACTGAATAAAAAATTATCCTGTATAAACAGACATTGAAAAACAGAACAGAAAAAATCTGTACAGAGGTGATGCTTATTACTGCTTTTAGTTACTTGGCTATCCATATGTTGTAGACAAAACGCAGTATCAATTTATTATATAGATAATTATGCAGTGGTAGCACCTAAGCTTCTACAGAGACGAAGTAGAAATGAGCATTATTAAACACTCTCCACCGATGTAAGAAAATGTGTTAACAAAATAGAAAAAACATTAATTTCCCAGTGGTTTATTTCCACACAGCTCGCCCGTTTTAGCAATAAATCGGTAATAGTGTCAGCCATTTATAGCGACGCAAAGATACTTTTCCAAGCGAATCTAAAAATAGATAAAGGTTGCTAAAATGTCACATCCTACGTTCTTCCCGTTGAGCAACAATAAATTCCAATTTATGCCTAGACAAGGAAATTGAGTCATCGAAAATGCAGTCCAAACGATCGACTCAGGTATTCCGTGCTCCAACGAATGACAATAAATTCACAATAGACACCCGCGAACGGAGTGCCACTCGTTCATGATAAATGGCCTCTTAAGGGCATTTTATAGGCCATTACCCTCTCTCGGTACCAGTGTTCGAACATTCTCAGACCTCGTAACGACATTTTTGAATATATTGCTTATTTAATAAAGTAAAATTGTTTTATGCCCATAAATCTTTGTTGTGATTTATGTAGGAGTGGGGCGAAGGCCTAAAGTAAATGACGCGGCAAATTGGTGCTTGCGTGGAATGAAGTGGGTATCAAATGTGAGCCCTAAAGCTTGTTATTTAACTCCTAATTTATTGCTAGCGTTATATTGGTGGAGCCAACCTTCCAATCAATCGATAGAAAGGAGTTTGAATTGACATCCTTGCGCAGGTGGGTAGTATATTGATGACAAGACATTACGGAAAATTATAGCACCCGGCAGTAAATATGGCACATTATATTTTAGAAAAAAATATGGACAGACAGCACAGGAGGCAGGACAGAGGCAACGCGATTGTGAAGTCGTTTTTTTTTTGGTATTAAGAGTATATAAGTACCTGAAACTTTACTTTTAGTAGAGTATTTTTATCTCACGAAGCGACGCGCGCTTTGCTTATGGTAACTAAGTATTCATACACGCTGCGAATGTGTGCGTGAAGTCGAGCAGCATCAGCACTTAACACACAAACGCACACACACTTCCAAATTCGTCAGTGTATCGGACAGTACCAAGAGCTCCTGCGCATTCACAGCGCGTTTATCCACTTGGAAAACATAAGGAAATTGCGCGTCGATTCGTGAAATACAAATACTAGGTATAACATGTTTGTTTGTTGTAATTGTTTGTTTTTTTAGAAACAGGCATAAATACCTCAGCTGATATCCAAAACTAACTTCGCCTAGTTTCTGTACGGTAAAAATACACTCCGAAACTGCTTAAAAACTTCCCCATCAAAGTTAAACTGTTGGATTAAATGTTTTTCTTTCATTTCGTTTCCCCTTGTTTGTTGATTAAACATAGTTTGAAACTTTCGTTTGCAATCAAGCGTGATAAAAAACTAATCAAACAAATACACAGCGTGTATCAGAAAGTTGTGGTCATAATTAAGGGTGTGTCACAGACCATTAAACTGAACGACTTTCTCTATGGAAACAACATCGTAATCGCTAAAAAATAATCGGTCGTCCCATACAGTTGGGTCGAGTAATTTAAGTTTTGTATAGACAGCTGATTATTTTTCGCGATTACGATATTGAGCCGATCATCGGCCGGAGAAATATGTTCAGTTTGATAACCTGAACCACAGCTTTCTGATACACGTTGTACGGACGGCAGCAGGTCAACCTACCCGAAACTGTCAGATTTTCCCAATCAACATTGAACCTAATACTTTAGCAATAACGTCGAAAATCTATTAAAGAAATCTGACAGATTGTAGTAGCTTGATGTGCTGGCGTCTGTACTATACAGAAAGAAACAAAATATTGTTAACATCGTAAAATGTGGAATTTCTGAATTATTGGATTTGTAAGACCTATGTATACTATTCTAACAACCGAATTAGTAGCACCATGTTATATTACCATATTTAAGAAAAATACCGGTAAAATCGTATTAACGCTAGGACCAATAATTGTAGCCTGGACACTAAGGCCTTTGTACGGTTTCTTTATGGTACGGCGTATAAACCGCGCCATAGAAAAAACGTGTCTTTCAGCTTCCATAGTGACCCAAACAACACGACCGTGCCTACACACGGCAAACAAACCATTGTTTTTCACGGCAAGAAAAACGTGTGTACAAAGGGCCTTTTTGTAAAAGGGCCATTTTTCAAGCTCTTCAATAGATCATTTAAATTTTAATGCGTTCTTACAATTAAATAGTTGAACAGTTTTTATGGCATCACATGTTAGAGACCCACTAATTGATCCATATCATTACTGCGCTGTATCTACACAAGACAATAGACCTATTGTGCAATCATATCCGATCCTACTGCATTATTCGATCTGCAATTTCGAGAAATACATCATCATGTGTAGATATATTTCCTGCTGTATGCTATTCTGAAGCTCGTATGCCAAATATTGAGAAACGACGACGTTGAACGTCAAATACTGAAGTAAATTGGATGACTACAGTTAGGTATAGACAAAACTGTATTGACGGCTCAGGGCGGTTAACTGATGGGGTCCGCTAGGACCGATGCCTGCCAGGGTCGCGGGTTGTTCCAAAGAGTTACCGTGGGCCCTGGCACAGGCAACTAAAGGAACACGGGTGAGTTTTAGTCAGTAAAAATCTAAAACATCGTGAGGAAACCTTATCCTGAAGATGTCTTGGAACCAAAAATTTGAAGACGTGTGACAAACACCAACCAATTCAACCCGCAGTGGGTGGTGGATTATGGACCACTCTTTCCCATAGAGAGGCGGCCTGTGTCCCAGAAGTGGGAACATTATAGACCAAAATATTCTAAGATAACGACTTATTCCATCCATCGTCTCGTCCTAAGGAAAAAAATCTTCTTAGAATTTTTTTTGACGAAGATCAAGACATTCATAAATTATTAGTAGGTACCGTGTTTGTTTACCAAATACGAAAAGCGAAGAAAATACACTGTCGGTACGTATGTTATGTGTGTTAGAATCAAAAGGCTTTCACGACAGGTCTGAATCGAAAATCAGTTCATGAATACGCGGTTTATATTCAGCTGTTTAATAAGGATGAGGCTGACACAAAGCTGCCAGCTTGAAATGAAGGACAATAGGGATTCTGAGGCCGTTGGAGCGACGCGTTATATCAGTTCCGAACTGACCTAATTCCGAAGACGGAATTCGGGCAAGTCTCGAAGTGAAATTGACAAATTATTGTGTAGAGCTGTTACTTAGGATTGAGTAGAAGTTTATTTTTCAAAGAAAGTAAGCTTGATAGATGGACGCGGCTACGTGGAAAACATGCGGATTAAGTGAGTTAAGTAAAAGCTTCGAGAGCAGTGGTGGCCCAGTGGTATCAACACCGACTTATAATAATAAATAATATACAAAGTTGATACGACAGAAGGGCTTTCCTTTAAACTGCCTATTCTAGGTACCATTTTCAAGCTCTGTACCAAAAATCAATTAAATAGGAGCAGTAGTTTAGTCGCAAAAGATTTTTTAAGTTTTTGCACCGTTTGAACACGATGTATCTTTCCTAACAGCTGATTATGTCTAAGCATAGGTCATGCACCTTACAACGATAAAGACGTTGCCACTTCGTTACCTAGGTATCTAAGGTCAGTCAAATTTATTTACAAAGGGTGGGTGCGTTTTATTCTGATTTGTAAGCCATTTAGTTTGTTTGAAAAAAATATTTTCTCGTTTTTGGCGCTTTTTATTTTTATACCGTATCGAATTAATACTAAACACGTATAGTATACGTAGTGTAATTTAATGCCCCTCTGTCATATCAACTCTGTATAATATTAACTTTATTTCGGGTGGCATAGACCCTTAGAAACCTTAACCTAGTACACATTACATATTACATAAACTTTTATAATTTGCCATGACTCGCCACACCTACACACGACATGACCCACTGATTCTGAAAGGGACAGTCAAAACGTACTGCTATTGCATTCAGAATGCCACGGCAGATCCAACAACATTCTGAACGCATTATTGTACAAAGTTTATGAGTTATAGGTCGTGAGTTCGAACCCACACAGGCACTTTACTTTGTGTATTTAATTTCGTCACCACTGCGCGTATCACACCACGCACACACACAGACAGAAGGCGTCGCGACAGTCCCCGCAGAAGATGGCGGGACGAGCTGGACAAAACAAACAACCAGTGGTCTACTTTACCCCTAGATCGAAAGAGCTTTGCCCAGCAGTGGGATGATGCAGGCAACAGTAACAGTAACACTACTGCTTTCTAAACGGTGAAGGTAAATATCGTGAGGAAACTGGCATGTCTTAGAACCAAAAATTCGAAGATATGTCTCATCCACCAACCCGCACTGGGCCCGCGTGGTGGATTAAGGCCTACTCCCTCCCACAGAGCCTGTGTCCCAGCAGAGTGGGAAGGTTATAGGCTAGGCTTTATACGGAATTTGGGCAAGTCTCAAATTGAAATTGACCTTCAAAGAAATTAAGTTTAATAGATGTACGAATTAGACCTTTCCCTCTTTTGTACGCAACATAACAAAATGGAATTACTTATAGTTCATTGACCTCTAACTTAATTGTTATACAAATTACAAAGACAGGTTACTCACTCAGCCGCCAGGGCTGCGGGTTGTTCGTAAGAGATACCGTGGCCCTTGGCACAGGCAACTGAAGGAACACGGTCAGTAAAAGTCTGACACTCCCTTCCGCTCCACCCAGAGCGGGAGGGGTCATTTGATGATTTCCCAACCAAAAAAAAAAAAGGGTTACTCACTTACCTATCCTATTTATAGGTATATATGTTTGAAAAGCATGTTCAAAGTTCTCATAAACAGTAAAATAACGTACAAAGGCATTGCATAACTAGTGATCTTCGTCACTAAGTTATGGTGACATTATTTTACTTTAACCTGCACCTAATGGCGTAACACACTAACAATCTCAATCTGAATCATTTTGAAGGATATTGCTAATCCATTGCGTCATATGTTCAAAAAATGTGTCTGCTCCACAACGTAAATAACGCGAGAATGTTGTTGAACTGACAAAATAAAATCCATTGCTACTGATAGTGCATTACACAATTATTCCGCTGATTATAACATTCAAGAAAATCTTACATATTACATACAGGGAGTAAAAATACCCTTAACGAAGCCGAGGGCCAGAGCCACATGTTCTTCCGTTATTATGATATATTTGTTTGTACTGGATCATACCTATCTCCGTAACCATGGTTACGGAGATATTGAAGGTCAAAGTTCCAACATTTTTCATGTTTTGTTACGAAAAGAAGTTTTAAATGTTATAACTTTTCTTTAAATACTCCCACGATCCACAAATTTTGACGTACAGAATACGTAAATGACAGCTTCGTGAAGGGACTTTGTTTAAGCCTTTTATCAAACAGTCTAAAAATAAAACATAATCGGGTTAGTTACACCATTTACTCAAGATACGGCTGGACTGATTTTTATGATCTTTGATTTTTTGGATTTCTCACCGCCCCGAATAGCAGAATAACTAGTAAAACATAAAAATAAATCAGGAACAAAAATGAAGATAATTCATTTTCTCATACATACATCATCTGCCTAGCCTTTTCCCAACTATGTTGGGGTCGGCTTCCAGTCTAACCGGATGCAGCTGAATACCTCATACATACATTCGTTCTTATTAGAGGGACTTGTGGCTAAGAAATAACAGCCGCATGCCGCGGTTGGTTCGTAGATGGCTGACCATTTTTACATTCCAAGACCCCTCCGTGCCTCGGAAAGCTCGTTAAGCCGTTGGTCCCGGCTATCATTCGTAGATCTTTGACGCTCGTTACGGGTCGCCAGTAGCCCAAAAGTCTGACAAACAGTCTTACCAAGGGGTATCGTATTACCCAGTAACTAGAGGAGATCAAATAGGCAGTCGCTGCATGTAAAATACTGGCATTCAGCTGCATCCGGTTATACTGGAAGTTGATCCTAACATAGTTAAGAAAAGGCAGATGATGATGAGTCGCTCTTATTTATTCTGAGGAGGTACGAAGTTCGCCAGCACCCTAATTGCGTAACAAACGATCAATCGGAATCGGATTCATTTTGACAGTTCAGCAACATTCATTGCGTTATTTACGTGTTGAGCAGACAAATTTTTCGAACTTATGAAGCAATGGATTAGCAATTTGCTTCAAAATGATTCTAATTCCGATTGATTGTGTGTTACGCAATTATGCAGGTCAGTTTGAATAAACAGTTTTATAATAAAGACACAACTCACAACTGTAAGAATCTTGTACGAAGACACAGGTAAGTTCTTCGTACAAGATTCTTACAGTTGTTTGTTTCCTACTACTGTTCCTTTACTATTTGTAAGAAGCAACCATACAACTTTAATTCTATTTCTACTGCACGAAACAAATGAAATCCGAATTGGAGTAGAAACAAATCCGCGGTAGGAAATCTTGGACAGCACAGAGAAATCGTGAGGCAACCACGAAATAGGAATTGAATTCAGTTGACCGACTTACATATGTATTAAAAAGTGACTAGGTAATTTTTGCTACAGTGTAAGGTTGGTAAGAAAAACCAAATCCTGCAAATGCATCCTGTTAGAATAGGGATGCTCTTATCTTCACATCACATCACATAATATATCCTTGTTTCCCCGAAGAGTTCTGCAGAGGTGCACCTATAGCACTCCAACATTTCGGCAGTTACGAGTGTGTTTCAGTTCCATATAATAGAGGGTGAGTCTATTGTCATCAACCGGGCACAAATTCCAGACTCCGGGCTGATACTCCGGAATTCTTGATGTGGAAACTCAATAATACGTTTCCCGACCTGGGAATCGAAGCCAGGACCTCATGCTCACTAGAAGCGCTTGAGACCACTCGACCAACGAGACAGCTATCTTCTTGTGGATGTAAAGTTACTTTCTGATAATTTGTTGCCATCATCAAATCTTTTAAGTCAAGCATGATAGTAACAGATGGTGATGGTGAGTGACGTCAAAAATGTATAGTATCACTACTTAACTTTAAGCAACGTTAATTAATAAAGGGGTTCATGTAAAGTATTCACTCTTAAAAAAAGTTATTTATTTTTGTCAACAAATAACATGTACAACTTATTTACACGAAAACTATTTAAAACAACTACTAAAGCAAGCTACAAACAATACAACACAAGCTATACAAGCTTAAAATAATAATTATTTATAAAAAAGTTCATGCTTTTAACAGTGTTAATCTAATTTTTATTATTGTATCAACTCAAAAACTCAGTGTGTCATCATAACTAAACCTACAGACATAATATAATTAAGAAATTTCACAAAACACCTTTATGAAATTTATACTATTGTTTGTGTAAGCTCCATATATAGTGTCCCATTAGCTACATCATATCAATTAATTTGCTGTTCAAACACCTTGCCACTAATATCTTAATAGACACTGAAGAGCCTATAGAATATAGGTAGATATAGAACTGTATCTTAGAGCTCAACAGTATTGTATCTTAGAGCTCAACACACACTTGATTATTGGTTGATTTAGTAATAATTAATGCATACACATGCGCACAAGGTTGATGCTTGTCACAATTTGATAGTTTTGTTGACAATATGGAAGGTCGAGTTTGATACTGAATTGAATCTTGCAAGTACTGTCACATAATATTATCTATGAACTTCGGAGACACGATATTATTTTGGGGAAAATGTTGTTAGGAAAATTTTGAGTATTAATGTGGATGGCTATAAGAGTAGGGGAAGATCAAAGAAACGATGGATGGACTGTGTGAAAGATGATATGGTTAGAAAGGAGGTGACTGCTGAGATGACGACTAATAGAGAAGTTTAGAAGAAAAGACATGTTGCCCCGATAATTTCCGACCAATGTGCGAGCGAAGCCGCTGGCTAACCCTACTAATATTATAAACGTAAAAGTTTGTATGGATGGATGGGTGTTCATTACTCTTTCACGCAAAAACTACTGAACAGATTTGGATGAAATTTGGCACACAGATGGTTTATAACCAGGATTAACATATAGGATGCTTTTTATCCCGATATTCCCACGGGATCGAAACTTATGCGGGTGAAACCGCAGGGCGCAGCTAGTAATTTACAAATTTTACATCAAGAGGGTGGTGACTAGTTAATGATACTTAGATACTAGGTTATTTATAAGACTTGATACGGTTTAAAACCATGAAACATCCGCTGTAGGTGGAGAGAAAGGAACAAACCACCAAGTTTGAACTTCAAAGAATGAACAAAGGACAAGCCCAATAAACGAACTACCCCACTTAGCCATCAATCCACGTACTTAATTAACTGTCTCATTAATCCAACTGAACACAGTCGAGGATTTGAATAAGAGATTGCATAAAACGACACTCGACAATTAGCAATGTAAATAAGGCCTAAACTTGCAGACGGGCAACTTTAAGAGCGATAATTTGTTGCCGAAGACTGCCGACTTCAACTGTTGACATCAAGCCGTTACCGTTTGCTTAATCGGTTGAAGGACAACGAGACACAATAGAAGTTTTATTGTAATTACGTCCGGGGGCGTTTAGTGTCCCGCAAAGTGTTAATTTTGTTTAGTATAATTTTGTAAATTTCGATTGTGTAATTGCTACACTGGTTAATATTTACCATATCATCTTCATTCTCCTACCTCCCAATTATTTCCAGTAGTCTTCAACAGTAGTCTTATTCTCTTAAATACATCGTAATCATTATGACTGTGTTCATTTACAGACATCCATCCATAAACTTTCACTATATTTTCCATCTATATTCTTCCATCAATCCATCTATATTTTCTTTGGTCTTCCTCTTTTCTTAGAGCTATTAATTGTTGCACAATCGATTCAGCAATTAGAATAATGGCACAGGCAACCACTTCCAATGTGTGCCCGACATTAGTGCCAGATTTTTCGCAGTTCTTCTGAATTCAACCCGGTCTTTCCTTAACTCCGACAATAGTCATCTGTACTCGATCGATAATAATTTTAGCGTTACGCATATGACGAAAAAGAGTGATGAATATAAATGCTGGTGGATGGAGAGGAAGGCCAAAGAGAAGATGGATGGATTGTGTGAGGATGAGGAATGATATGAAAGAGCAGGGAGTGAATGATAGCGTCACTTGACAGGGGAGAATGGAAGAAGAAAACATGTTGCTCCGACTCCAAGTAACATGGAGGTCAGGAAGATGATGATGATGATTGATGATAAAGAACAACGCTTAAATAGCATATTAAATTTGCTTTTTCAAGCAATTAATAGTTGCTCCGGTTAGTTGATCGTCTGCTCGCCCTTTAAGTGATGTCCTTAGGCTTGTTTCTCTTTGGGCCTCAAGATTAAAGCCTTTTAATTAGAAGAGAATGTTTCGGTTTAATGGGTTGAATGTTTGTCTTGTTGTCGCAATGTTTGTTGAAACTAAACGAGCTCCAGTTAATGTTCGTAAAGAACGACGTCTTTATTTAGAGACAGACGACGTGAATGTTACTTATTTCGCGGTTTGAGCACTGCTATGAATATTTCTGGAGTATTCTTTTTTAGAGCAGTGGTGGCTCAGTGGTAACAGCCGTGACTTACGAGATGTAGGTCGTAGGTTCGAACCCTGACAGGCGCTTTAATTTGTGTAAATAATTTCATCACCATTGCTCTCAAAACGGTAAAAGGAAAACATCGTGAGGAAATTGGCAGGTCCTGGAACCAAAAATACGAAGACATGTGACATCTGTCAACGTGCACTGGGCCGGCGCGTGGTGGACACAGCCTACTCCCTCTCACCAAGAGCAGGCCTGTATCCCAGCAGTGGGAATATTATAGGCTAAATTATGCACGATTATTTTTTTAATAGTTTCTTGCCCGTTTTCCTCATGTACCTACTACGCTTTGGAATGGACAACTAGCTTCATCTTTGTGATTGACCGACCCCTTGACAATTTAAATGTGCCCGTAATTGGTTTTCATTTAAGGCTGTTTGGTATCTTATGGGATAAAGACGTGGAGAATAAACAGAAGTAAGGAAAGAATTTCTAACTTCTGGAAACTAAGGACTCTTTCCGGGCCTTGTTTTGTTGTTCTATAGTCTATGTTTCCATAGCATTTAAAGCAAGTTAAAGAACGAGTAAAATAACAACATAACATCACGCTTGTAATCCCCGAAAGGTTAGGCAGAGGTATACCTACAATAGGATACTCCCACATTTTGCCAAGAGAGAGACATAGTCGAGTTGAACAAGATATTAAATATGGGAATATGATTCCCATATTTAACACAACACCTAACTATTTACCAATTTACATTTTTTTAAACCATTGAACGTGGTAACTTAAAATTTCTTCGTTTAAAAAAAAGACTTCTAGTAATACAAGCTGTGTCTGCCTAGTTCCTAACGTTTATAAACCTTTTTTATACACAATAGAAATCCGGTCATTGACATGTGCTTTCAAAAGATACGCGTGCGGTTGTCCCTGTGGTACTACCTACTCACCCTCCCAGGGTAATGAAGCTTGATGCCACGGTGCAAAGTAAATTATTTCCACATGACACTACGCAACGAACGCGTTGTATGTTGTCTTACATATAATATTATAAAGTGTACATTCATTATATAAATAATTAGTAATAGTTGGAGTATGTTAATTCTAAAGAAAATAAAAGTCCACTACAAAATTGTTACTATTGTTTCAATTATAAAAATAAATACAGCGTTTACATTTTTGTACTAAAAATTTCACAAACGGAAAGTTTATTATTTTTATTAAAATTACTGATATCGTAGGAGTTTTGGACCTAAAAACATGTTTTCAAAAGGTAAAATGTACTTAGTTCCCAAAATAACGAGGCAAAATACAGTCAAATAAAACCCCAATGCCGATTTATCATTCCAGTCAATATCCTACCTAAAATTAAAACAGGAAACACGTACACCAATAATTAAACAAAAAAGAAAAAACATATTCAATCATAACGTCATAAGTAATCATAAAAACAGGGAAAATGTATGTCATCAATCAAATTAATGTCCTGAAAATAAAGACAAGCGAAAAATGTTCACAAAAAAAACAAAATAGGAACGTGTACCGACCACAAATCTTTTTTATTTACGAGTACATACCATATTTTTTATCTACATGTCATGCAGGTATACAGGGTGGCAGGGACATCGACGCGCAAACTGTAAACATGAATTCAGCACAACATGATTCTAGAAAAAGTTGCTTTTTTCCAGCTGTTTCATAGAAACGTACCATAGTTTTTCACCTACGCGGTCAAAATGTATGGAGCAGCTAATTTATTTTGTAATAACCTAAGAAAAATTTCAACGCAAGGCTAAGAAGTACTGAATCCGTGGTAATAGGTTATGCGTCGATGTCCCAGCCACTCTGTATAACGTACAGTCACGAGCACCAATATGTCAACACTTGGCAACTTTCAATTGCGATTTTTTCGTGAAGTCTCGAATGCAACGTTGAAATACGATACATTACATAAACCTATGGGGTCGAAAATGTTACGTTCGTAACAACATAAAATTTCATTCAAAAATAAAGGAGTAAATCGCTTTTGAATAAAGCCGAGTGTATACATACTTTTGCTCGTGACTGTACATCTGCTATTAAATGTCTGCACCCTCCTGTCTTTTGCTTAGAGTCAGCATAGCATGCCTTCCTCTACCATACACCTCTATCAGTCGTCATCTCAGTATCCACCATCTTTCTACCTATGTATATCATCCTTCACATAATCCAACCATCATTTCTTTGTTCTTGTCCTACTCTAAAGCTTTAGTTCATAAGTAAGCGGTGAATGGTCACACAATATTATTTAGCTACATGAGCTCATCCCGCCTTCACTTTTTTACCATCGGGAGTCCAGACGCACTGCGGGATACCACCCCTATTTGGTTAATATACCTTATATACGCACTAAGCGCTTCTCGTCATCTTTTCTGATGCGCACAGATAGGGAGTGGAATCGTCTGCCTGCGTCTGTATTCCCGAGTTCATATAATCCGAATCTCTTCAAGGCGAGAGTGAATAGGCTTCTTCTGGGCAAGCTCGTTCCACCGTAGATCTCATCCCTGCCTCTGGGCTGGATTGAGGTCAAGAGTGAGACCATTGTCAAAACAAAAAAAAAAAAATGTTTTTGATCCGTTAATGTCCCACTGCTGGGCAAAGGCCTACTTTCTTCCCACCTCTCTCTGTCCAAAACTGCCAAGGACCAATCTTTATCAAAGGAGTCCAGCTCATCCCGCCATCCGTCTGGGCCTGCCGCGATGTCGTTTGCCATTAAGCGGGACCCACTGGGTCGTAAGTGTGGCGGCAGATGTGTCCAGCCCAATTCCATGGTCTTACAATAGCGACTGTCTAAATACGGAACGTTTTGTGACACCATTATTAATGTCAAATTCTAGTGAAAATGACATATTTTCACGACGGAACATATAATATTCACACCTTTTGGCCTTCTTGTCACAGTCATGACGTGCAGCCGTCGATAATTTCTGCTTTGTGCTCGTGATTATAGATATATTTTGTTTTTATTTTTCCTTATTATTAGAATTAATTATCTTTTATACGAGTATGCACATGTTTCTGTAACAAATAGATATATTTTTCTTACTTTCTTTTCTTTCTTATTTAACAGCCACCGCTCTTGTTGGAAACTGTAGCTGAAGGTCGACGACTTGCGTCAAGCGACACACTCCCGCGTCACCAGTCGCGTCGCAGTTGTTTAGAGCATGCTACGTTTCGCTGCGACGCGCCTTCATTAATTTTCTCCGCAGTCATTGTCGCAAAGCATGCGCACTTGAGCGTGTATCTCGTGTCCACTGGGTAAGCCTATGGATGGTATGCATGGTATACATGCATACCCAAACCTTTCCTCACATGTTCCTCATTCCTTGGCATAACATGCCCATACCAGAACAACCGATTTCCTCGTCGCTTTCAGACTTCCCTTACCCACTCATTCCAGGTTTAATTTCACAAGTATTTTTTAATTTAGCAACGAATTAGGGTCCGAATGGGCGTATAACTCTCCGAGCAAGATTGGGGTCCCGACAAAACTTCAATTAACTTGAATAATTAGAGAACCGGGCTTTGGAGAGAGGCGGTTTCAACCTTAGTTGGGTAAATAAAGGATACTTTTTTATGTAAACAGTGCGAAAGAATTGGTGATTCATTAAGCAGTTCATTAAGAGTTTTTGAGATCGTTACGTAAATTGGATGCGTTGTTTTCGTGGACCTGGCGAAATAAATTTTAATTAAAACAAGGGTTACATATGTCATTAATTTCATATCAATTCATAAATTCACTTCGTATTTACAAAGCAAATGTTGACTGAGGGGTATATATACGTTCCTCAAAGTTGAGTAATGAGTAGCGACTGTTTATCCATACATTTTAAACGTCACTAAACTTTAAGTAACGTTCATAAATAAACCCCTTAATTGTTATGTGAATTATAATGATTTATAGAAACTCAAACCCTTGCAGTGTCAATTAGAGGATGAGATACGAACAAAAACACTTGGAAAACAAAACATTAATAATTGTCGATATATTCAATAGGTGCTCACTATGGCCATCGAGATTCATCTGCCTAGCCTTTTCCCAACTATGTTGAGGTCGGTTTCCAGTCTAACCGGATGCATCTGAATACCAGTATTTCACATGGAGCGACTGCCTATCTAATCTCCACAACCCAGTTATTTATTCCCAGTTACTGGATAATACGATACCCCTTGGTAAGACTGGCTGTCAGACTTTCGAGCTTCTGACGACTCGTCACGACTGTCAAAGATGCACGAATGACAGCCGGGATCAACGGCTTAAAGAATTTCTTTTTAGAAGTCCGCTGTGCACTAAGGCCAGTTGATAGCCATAGCCTCGACTGTAATTATTATTTTTTTTTCTGAACTAGGCCTTTTTGGCGCAGTGGTGAGGCATGCTTTCCTGCTAATTTCTTACATCGGGCTTTGCATTTTTTATTTGTTTTAAACTAATGTATGAATCAGGTGTATTGTGTGTCTTTTAGTCTCTGCTAAATAAATGTTCTTTCTTTCTTTATTTATGTAATATCTGGCTAAATAAGGGCTGACTGTACAGTCACCAAAGGAGATAAGTGACCATCGGATATAGTTGAAGTTTAGTAAGAAACCAATGGCTGTTTTCGAATAAAATGTAATTTAATTAATAGAAAATAAACAGTTAATTAATCGAATTAAATTTTATTAAAAAACATCCATCGGTCACTTACAAAACTTTCAACTATCGACGACCCTGCACCCTAATTGCGTAACACACGATCAATCGTAATCTGAATCATTTTGAAGCAAATTGCTAATCCATTGCTTCATAAGTTCGAAAAATTTGTCTGCTCAACACGGAAATAACGCAATGACTGTTGTTGAACTGTCAAAATGAAACCGATTCCGATTGATTGTGTTTTACGCAATTAGGGTGCTGGTTACTTATCACTTTTGGTGACCGTACATCTGTACCTACCCCATCGGGGACTACTGTCGTAATGTTATGTCTAAACGCTTAAAATAACCCATAACTACCCCACAGGTTAAGTTAACTGTGAATATTACCCGTTTTGTTCCGTTATGGCGCATAATGAGATTCTTAATAGACTGTTAGTCCGCTCGTGAAATTTTAATATGCAGATACCTATAGTTGGAAAAACGGTCCATGTACAAAATACACTACGCCGCGACCAGTAGGAAATACAGAGCAAGACCAGGCCAATATTACAATAGTCGTAGCAGGTCGTCAAAAGCCCGAAAGTCTGACAACCAGTCTTACCAAGGGGTATCGTATTATCCAGTAACTGGGTTATGGATGACAAATAGGAAGTCGCAAGATTGGAAGCTGACCCCAGCATAGTTGGGGAAAGGCTAGGCAAAAGACAACTGACGTCCCCACCCTGAATAAAATCAAAACATCAAACATCTTGACCTTACCCAAGACCAACTAGATAAACTTGAGCGGCTTCAAAAATCTATCTATATATATAAAATTCAAAGTCCTGACTGACTGACTGACTGACTGATAGATCAACGCACAGCCTAAACTGCTGGTCCTAAAGACATGAAATTTGGAGGGTGTATTCTTCGTGAAGAGTAGGCATCCACTAAGAAAGGATTTTTCGAAATTCCACCCCTAAGAGGGTGAAAAGGGGGGAATTCATTTGTATGAAAAATCTTATTCCTTGGGTTAATAAACTTGAAACTTGGCACGAATAAAAAAAAAATAATAATAAATTATGAAGATTGTCAGTTTTTTTTCTTCTAAACTACCCCCTAATAAGGGATTGGGGGGTTTCAAAGTTTGCATGGAAGAATTTTAGCGCGCAGTCCGATTTACTCGAAACTCAGTATTTATACCTAATATTGAAAGTAAAGAATAATGTGTATCAGGTTTTTTTGAAAATCTACCCCTGACGGGCTGAAATGGGGTACTCAATTTTTCAGGGGAGGATTTTACTGCATGGCTTGATTAACTCAAAAATTATTATAAATAATATTTGAGTCAAGTTATGAATACATCCCAAACGATTTTTTTGAAATTCCACCCCTGTGGGGGTGAAAAGCGGGGATACAGTTTATATGAAAAATCTTCTTCATTTAGTTAATAAACTTGAAACTTGGCAAGAATACTTGCCTAAGTAAGTAATATAGTTTATTTATTTATTTATTTGATATAGGCACACCAACAACTTATTTACAAATAAGACATGTACAGAGATTTACGATGGGATTCTGTGTAAATAAGTTACTTATAGGCATGCACATCATTCACAAAAAAAAAGGACTAATCTGAATTACAATTGAAATAATTATCGAGAATAAGGAACATAAGGAAAAGTCAAATTAATCATTATAAGTTTTTCAAAACTACCCCTCAAAGAGGGATATAGATAGGGGTGTTAAGTTTGTGTGGAAGAAATTGAATGCGCGGTCCGAGTAAGTCAAAACTCAGTATTGATACTTTTGACAGAAAATAATTAATAATAAGTAGGAGTATGTAAAGTTGTCGAAAATTTACCACTGACGGGACAAAAAGGGGTAATTCAGTTTATAAGGGGAGGATTTGAAGTTGAAACTGTATGTTACATTTTCACGTCTAAACCACTGAACTTCTGATTTGGCATAGAGATAGATGGCATCCTGGGGAAACACATAGGTACATTTTATCCTGTTAGCACGTTCCCGTGGGGTAATTTCCGACATCCACGCGGGCGAAGCCGCGGACAGAAGCTAGTTTTGTATAAGGTTCATGTTCGGTTTGCGCAAATATGACCATGTTTCCGAATTTCGTGGAATGCTCATATTCTTCCCCTTCTGTTTAATGTGCTCTTTTCCCTTTCCACCCCTCTCTATCTCAAGAAATGTATTCAGTTTCTTTGCGACTCCCACACGAAATTGTTAAGGTCATTAGATAACTTGAAGCTCAAAATGCCAATGCATTCCACAATTTTCCTTGATAAATCCTTTACTGTCCAGGCCGCTTGTTTGTGGAATGTATTGCCAGTTGAAATAAAACGCGCGCAGTCGTTACAGGTGTTCAAAAGACTTGTAAAGGAGCACTACTTGTTGTTGTGATCTTGTTGTCCTAACTGCAATCATTTAGTCTTCTTTTATTTTTCGTTGCTTGTATACATAGGATGTATGTATTTATGTATCTATAATTTTGGATATGTATCTATTTTAGTGTATTGTATACATAATATTTGCACCAACGACAGTCCCATTTTATGTCCAGGAAAATCACTGTTCATTCTAAGGTTACCTGGAAGAGATCGCAGTAATGCGTTAAGGCCACCCATTGTATATTCTGTAGTGTTTTATGTTTTTTTTTATGATATGTATTTTCGTGGTATACAATAAAGTATATATAAATAAATAAATAAAACATAACAAAAATATGGCGATGTGTATTCACAACTTCCATCGCTGCCTGCCACCCCTTGGGACTTAAGAGAACACGAATGTCATTGTCTGCAAAGTTTTACTTAAATCAAAATCCCTTATTAACAAGTTTGACATTTCATAACATCCTATGAACAAAAACTGATAATTTACCCCTTTATTAACAAACATTGCTTAAAGTTAAGAAATGATTAGCGACTGTTTAACCAAACTTTTGACGTTAAACGTCTCTTAACTTTAATCATCGTTTATAAATAAACCCCAGTATGTGAAAGAAGTACTTAGACTCATCATCTGCCTAGCCTTTTCCAAACTATGTTGGGGTTGGCTTCCAGTCTAACCGGATGCAGCTGATACCAGTATTTTACATGGAGCGACTGCCTAGCTGTCCTCCACAACCCAGTTGCTGCGAAAACCCTTGGCAAGTCTTGCCGGGCTTCTGATGACCCATAACAACTGTCAAGATTACAGGAGATCCACAAATGACAGTCGGGACCAACAGCTTTAGCGTGCTTTCGGAGGTACAGAGGGGTCTTAGTATGCAAATATGGTCACCCATCCACGGGCCAACCGCGGCAAGCGTAGCTTAACCTGATCGATCGACCCGTGCGGCTGTTATTACTTAGCGACAAACCCCTAGAATGAAGTAGACTGTAACAGCATATTATCTTCAATTTCAACGTATTATTTCAAAGAAAATATAATATTATCTAGAGCGAGAAATGCCGCCCGTTGAGAAAACATTTGTTTTATAGCTTTTCAAACAGAAGTGAAGTACTGATATTAATAAAATGTAATCCTTTCTCCCTTGTTCCCAGCACACCTTGTTAACACAGGTGAAACAATTCATTCTGTCTTTATAAAACAGACTGATTTTTCATGCCATTATTGTTAATTATTTTTACTACAAAACATCAGAATCAGAATCTTTATTTATAAACATAGCTAAGAGTTACACAGTGTGTGAGATGTTACAAAATTTACATAGGTCCATCACGCCTTATTTCCCCAAAGGGTTGGGCAGAGGTGTCTCTATAGTACACCCACATTTCGCCAATTATGTTTAAGTCCCATGTAACAGAGAGACAGCCTATCACCATCAACCAGGCATAAATTCAGACTCCGGGCTGATGCTGAGAAAAACCAGATAGAAAAATCTAATAATATTTTGCCCTGGCGCTTAACGTCTACACAAAAAACATTGACATGCAGCAGTAAAAATGTACTAAGAAATGGGTCTAGAAAATTATTATGTAATACATACATGCAACTAACATAACATCACGCCTCTGTTCCCCAAAGGGCAGGCTGTGGTGTTACCTACAGGCCAGTTAGGTATGTTTAAATCCCATTTAATCATCCGCCACCCTATTGTCATTAACAATTAATCCGATCCAGCCTGTCCCTTGCTGCTTTCCACCAGCGACGCCCTAATCCGAGGTCAGTACTCCACAAGGGGCGCCCTTAGCGTGCAGTCGCTTACTATTTAAGCCTTAGTACAACTAGGGCTCAAATAGTAAGCGACTGCCTCTGGGGGCCTTAATTTATTTAAGACCCCCACAGGCAAGCCCGGTTAGGCAGCAGACTACCTTCTAGGTTGAAAAGCGAGATGCCATATATAAAAAAAAAAAACATTAAATAGGCACAAATTAATCCAGGAATAATACAAAAAAAAATCCTGATAAAAAAACCTAAAAACACTTTACCCGACCTGAGGCACAAATCCTATGTTCAGCAGTCGCACAACGGACAACTAGACTAGAGGCAGTCAACAATATGGTAATGATATCTCATTCCCATCTAGCCAAAATTTACCTCTGAACTATCCGCCCGTCTACAAGACAATGACAGTCCTAAGTAAAACCTTATTTCACTTCACTCACATTCGGAGGCACTCCCACCGTTACCCGGCTTTCTAGAAAGACATCAAAACAAACGAGGATCATTGCATTGCATGAACCCGACTACCCGGGTACCCGGCTATAAGACCAAAATATACGGCATAATAAAACAGTATAAAGCGCTCATGTAGGTTAGTATGTGTCATTTTTATTATGTTATGGCTGTTTTAGAGGGAATAGGGTTTTTAGAGACGTATTCTGTAGGGATGAGCAGACGTGAATCTTGATTTAAGACTCGTGTTGAGTATGAATGAAAAAAGTTGTAATAAATTGAGCCTTAGCTTAACTAAAATTGTCATATTATTATTGTACTGGCTTCTGTGTTTTTGTTTCTTTTTATTTGACTCCTAAGGGCCAAATCCTACTTAGTATTATAAACGTGAAAGTTTGTATGGATGGATGGATGTTGGTTACTCTTTCACGCAAAAACTACGGATTTGGATGAAATTTGGCACACATACTTCGTAGAGTCCTTTTTTTCCCGATTTTCCTACGGGATCGAAACTTATGCAAGTGGAACCGCGTGGCGCTGTTAGTTTATAATATATGTACATTTGCTTTTTCTACTAAATTACTACCCACAAATAGGCATTTACACTCCCTCACAATACTTGACTGGTTTATATTCTTATCCGACAAACGACCTTAAAAAGCCGACAACTCAAACAGGACAATATCAATAGGATAAAAGAAAAAACATCGAAAAAAAACCAAAGCATTTTATCTCCTAAGTACGCCAAACAAAAGGAGAGGAAGAAATATTTGAATTGTAGATGCCACAATGGCCTTTAAAAATTTAATTTTTCGTATTGTCGTGTTTTACCCTTAAGAATTAAGGGGGAGTTTAACTTTGTGGGCGGCAACATGTAAATGCAGCGCGACAGGAGTTTTTTTTTTCTTTCATCGAAATATGGTAATGAGCGTTTACGGAAATGATGAGACGATAATGACGACAATAGACTCATTGTTAGTTATGAGAAGAGGCTTTTTAATTAAATTATTTGGTTGGACATGGAACAACAATTTTTTTTAAAGCTGCTTTCACTTTTGAGACAGTTTAACCGTGACAAATACGCGTGGATAAATCTGAAGGCTTATTCCCGTAATTAAAAACGTTCAAAATTTAGTCGCAATCTCATCTCAGTGACATTAAACGTCAAAAACTCGTCAAAAATCTAGGGATATTAGAGGTATTTTTAACAGATTGAGACTAAAATCAGACTGTGAACGTTCTTAATATTACGTGAATTGCCCCTCTGCAGCTCTGATGTCAAAAAGTAATTTATTCCCAGTCCTCATGATAATATCAAGTGTCTCAATTACATCCGTATTCATTGTAAATAGTTTCATCGCTGTTATTCGTAGATCTTTGACAATCGTTACGGGTAGTCAACCCGAAAGTCTGACACTAGTCTTTCCAGTATTACCCAGCAACTGAGTTGTAGAGGTCAGATAGGCAGTCGCTCCATGTAAAATACTAGTAATCAGCTGCATCTGAGGGGCCATTCCCATAATTTTAAGAACGTTCACAGTCTGATCTCAGTCTCAATCTGTCAAAAATACCTCAAATTTTTCTAAATTTTTGACAAGTTTTCGAGATCGATTGTCGCTGAGATGAAATTGCGACGAGATTTTGAAAGTTTTTAATTGCGGGAATTGGTCTTCAGGTCGTCATCGTCATTGACCCCAACATAATTGGGAAAAAGCAAGTTAGAAGAAGAGATACATGGTAAAACAGTGGTATAAAATATAAACAGTTATTGGTATTTCAGTTAGCTATGTGTGTGTCGAAACATATTCAATAAAAGTCACCCCTCGATCCGTGATCATGGCTCTTGCCACAGCGTCCTAATATCGGGACCAGTGATACTAAAAGTGTAGTGTTGTAGAAACGATCTAATGCTATCGGTAAACAAGGTTTTTAAATATAACATTATAAGGTTATTACATTTTTACACGAACATAGTCAACACTATCATAAAACATAAAACTACAATATCACAAAATGTATCTCTAAAAATGCTCATTCTATAACATACACGTGCAGCTTCATACCGCTTTCCTCTCTAGAGAATAGGTACAAACTTCACCGCTACGTCGACGGCTACGTGCTACGCGCTACGAGCCTACGAGCGCTACACGTTTCGTAGCCTCTTCCATATTCATGCATCTTTACATACGCTTGTTGAATACTGGAGGCTGTAACTTTCAGAAAGTCACCGATATTGTAGGTGTCTGTTTGTCTTTACAGTCTTTTGGTAAATGTTTTACTCCGGGATTAAGGTTTTCCTTTTTTTATGGTTTGAGATGTTTTCATTCGCCTAGATCGATATACCTACTCTTACGAGGAATTAAAAGCTTAATATTTTTTCTCTGTTTTTGTGTCGGTGGTATTTCGTACCTGGGGTCTACTCCGAAGTACAAAGTGCGAATGTTCGGATCGGACCGACACATGGCCGAACCGAATATTATTGAATAATGCGAAAAAAGTTCGGATCGGCTCAGTTGGGTCGGGACCATAGTCAATATTCGAAAGAGTGTAGGAGTGTAGGATCGGAACCGACCGAACCAAATAGTAACTTCGTAGCAGGAAACGGCCGAACATTCGGCCGATACTACTTCAGAGTAGGCCCCCTGATCTTCTCCATAAGAACCTATTTCGCTTTGGAATGCTAGCTTTATCTTTCTGACTAACCAACCCCTTGATGATTCACTTTTGAATCATCAAGGGGTTGGTTAGTCAGAAAGATACACATAACACATAATCAGCCTATAACATTCCCACTGCTGGGACACAGGCCTCCTCTCTGTGAGAGGGAGTGGACCGTAATCCACCACGCGGGGTCGGTGCGGGTTGATAGATGTCACATGTCTTCGAATTTTTGGTTCTAGGACATATCGATTATCTCCCGATGTTTTCCTTCACCATTTTGAAAGCAGTGGTGATGAAATCATTTACACAAAGTAAAGCGCGTATCCGCGTTCGAACCTACGACCTAAGTGCCTATAATTTATTTTATTTGAAGTAAATGCTTTAAGTGTAGCGTGAGTGAAGTGTAAAAAAGCGCTTTTTAAAAAATCTTGATATTTTTTTACATAATACTTAATCTAGTACCTGTCTATTGTCATTTTTAACGATCGAAACGTGCTGATCCTTACTCTAACTTGAATAAATGAGTTCTAATTTATTTTATCTCAGCACATCGCTCCCAAAGTCCCTACCTAAGATGGATGCCCTAAATAAGGCAGGTTGATGGAGTCCACAAGACAAGTAGTTAGTATATCTACTGTGACGCAAAAGTTAAATGTCTACTTTTTTAGCTTTATCTTATAAACTAGCTTCGACCTGCGACTTCGTCTGCATGGACTTTGATAAAAAGGATCCTGTGTGTTCTATTTCCATAACCGAAAGAGAGTTCGATAACGTAAAAGACGGGAGGAAGAACTCATTCTCACAGCAGGCCCAAACTGGAGAACAGTTGCAAAGAACTGAAAGCAATGGAAATCGTTAGAGAAAACCTTTGCGAAGAGGCACACTGAACTCCGAGATATAAGTCAGGCAAGAAAATAACAGCAATTAAACTAGCACAAGAAAGTTTCAGGATAAAAGGGCTATTGAGTGATTGATCCTTTGTGTTATTTATATTATCTAGGTTATAAACTATCGATGTGCCAAATTTCGTTCAATTCCATTCAGCCGTTATTGCGTGATTGAGTAACAAACATCCAAACATTCACATTTATAATATTAAGTGCGATAAAGGCAAAGTCAAAGTTTATTTTTAAAACATAGGTAGGTGTAAAAACAGGTATTGTACATAAAACATCTATATGTACGCTATGGTTTACCGAATAACAACCGGGAGGCACGGAGTGGTCTTGATATGTAAAGATGGTCAAGCTTAGCTTAACCTGATCGATCGACCCGAGCGGGTGTTATTACTTAGTCACAAGGCCCTCCGGCGTACTAAAATTACAGTTATGTAACAGGATTCACTATCACTTAGTTTAAATTGTATTTGACATTATCAACGAGATACTTACAATACAGTTTGAACAATACAACCTGTTCACATTAAACCCTCGAACGTCAGGACAAAACGAATATAACATACAACCATTACCCATTTATTATTCAATGAGATTTTCCGCTAAATTACATTCGGTCAGCGATTATTGGCCAGTAATAATATTATTTAAATGAATATAATACCTCTGTTGTCTGTGAGTGAACGAAATGAGCGAGAAAATAGTTTTGTGAACAATTGAATAGGTTTTTGGGTTCGATGAGTAACGCGGGCATTAGCTTTGCGTACCTAATTAGATTTGGTCCAGGTACCTGGCTGTTTTGGCCTTGGGGCATTGTATTATTAAAAGAATAAAACATGAATTGTGTCGTAATCCTGAAGGCTAATTCCCGTAATTAAAAACGTTCAAAATCTAGTCGCAATCTCATCTCAGCGACAATCCATTTCAAAAACTTTCTTGTCAGGAATGTAGGGAAATTAGAGGTATTTTTGACAGATTGAGACTGAGCTCAGACTGTGAATGTTCTTTAAATTACGAGAATCTAGAGTGACGTGTGTGTCTGTTTGTAATCTCAAAATAACAGCTTTTCAATAAATGCATATAAAAGTAAATACAATATCTATAACAAAAAATCAATGATTATAATTTTTGTCTGTCTGTTTGTTGCGGGGAATCTCGGAAAAGGCTGGATCAATTTTGGACAGGAATTTCACTGACTGATAGCAGATGTTATAAGGTGTTTATTTAGACATAAAAAAAATGGTTCGCGCAAACAGAACAATGAAACCCATGAAATACAATTTGTTTTCCGACATTCACGCGAACAAAGTCGCGGGCACAGGTAGTCTTCAATGTAATTATATTAAGAACTTATAAAAGAACAACTTTAACTTAGTCTTGTCTGATAAACTATGCGCTCCTGACAACCATCCATCAGAATGACGGACTAAAGGACCCCAAAAGTCACTTTGACTCAAATTCGGCACACCAATCCAATTGGCTGATTTACAAGGGTCGTGCGGAGTTCCGCCCTGGTTCCCTCCAACTCTAGACATGGGATCATTTCACCCTTTGAGGCTAATTAAGGCAGGTGAGTGGCCTTGTCATGTTGAGGTACAAGAGGACTCTACAAACGCGTAGATAGCCTTTGAAATGAGACACATCTCATGTACCTACTGTTATGTATCATAAGACGAATTCCGGGATGAAATCTGACTATCAAATCATGTTAAATGCCACACGATTATCAGTCTATCGGTCGCAAACGCAACGGAGGCTTGCTAATCCTTATTTGTTGAACGGTAAAGAATACTTTAAATACTTACATATTGATAAAAGAATTACGTTCTATGAGGCTAAGTAATAACAGCCACACGGTTCTATCGATCAGCAGTGCGATTCTGTAACCATCTCACCGTGAAAACTTAGGCGAGCGAGCTTAGGAGGTTAGTGAGCGTGAAGTGAGCTGTCATTACAACTAATGCTAGGGATTGACACTATTGACAGCTCACTCTAAGCTCACTTCACCGAACTTTTCTCAGTGAGATTTTTACAGAATCGATCGGCTGGTTAAGCTACGCTTGTCGCGTTTGGGCCGTGGATGGGTGACCATCTTTACATACCCAGACGCCTCCGTGCCTCGGAAAGCACATTCAGCCGTTGGCCCCGGCTGTCATTCGTGGATCTTTGATGGATGAGAGTTGCCGAAAATTGAGGTGAATGTCGTGCAATAGGAGAGGCCTATGTCCAGCAGTGGACTGCTATAGGCTGATGATGATGAAGCATACCCTTGGTTTATTACTGCCAGAAATATTAAATAAATAAAAATCTTCTGATATTCTTCTTTTCTTTTTCAATCTCGATGGCAACGAGAGGCTTGTGGCCAAGTTAAAACAGCCGCACGGATCGATCGATCAGGTTAAGCTACGCTTACTACGGTCGGTCCGTGGATGGGTGCGGGAAGCACGTTAAGCCGTTGGCCCCGGCTGTCATTCGTGGATCTTTGACAGTCTTTACGGGGCGTAACGGAGTCGAAAAATCTGACAACCAGTCTTGGGTTGTGGAGGTCAGGTAGGCAGCCGCTCCATGTAAAATACTGGTATTCAGCTGCGTCCGGTTAGACTGGAAGTCGACCCTAACATAGTTGGGAACAGGCTTGACAGAATCAGATGATGGTCAAATTAAATTATTAGTCTGCTTACACTTCGGGGAATACAGTCGTGATATTATGTTACAATACGATTATAAAGCTAATATTTTCTACAGAGAAGTTACTGCTGCAGCTGGCCATAAAAATGGCTCTAGTACAGGCGATACTTAATTACATCCAGCTTACTCTGGGCAACTTTGCATTGCAAGTTGCGACTTCGTGAACTAATCCCATTAAGTCTACAGGAGACAAGAACCTTAGGTAATAGGATAGAATACTCCTTACACCACACATCGTAAACGAAACGCGAAAGTTTGTCAGGATGAATGGATGGATGGATGTTTGTCACTCTTTCACTCAAAAACTACTGAACGGATATGGATGAAATTTAGCACACAGTTAGTTTATAACCAGGATTAACACATAAGATACTTTTATTCCGATATTCCCAAAGGATCGAAACTTACGCGAGTGAAACCGCGGGGTGCAGCTAGTTAATAATAAAGGTGAAGAGTTTGTCTGTTTCTATGTTTGAACGCGCTAATCTATGGAACTCGGCTTAAAAAAAATCTTTTACATTTGATAACCCAATTCTCGAGTAAGGTTATAGGCTAACATGACATCGCTAGCACCCTTAGGAGCAGAGCAGAAAGAAAAAAGTCAGAAACAACGCTAAGCGAGAACGAAGTAATAACCCGGGCAAGCGATGCGATGCGACGCGCGACGGTGGGTTAAACAAGAAATTTAACGCGGACGAATTCGCTGGCATAAGCTAGTCTATACACAGTTAAATTTTGATCGTTTTAAGCCTTAAAAGGGGTCATTGTACTCATCACTATGAACAACTTTTACTACGGGGCCAACCCTGAAATCGTGAAAAAAAAAAAATCAGTTGATCCATAGATATTTTATGTTCGCATAACTCGACATAATGTATGGATCAACAGATTTTTTTTTTATATGGTGAAATTCTGATGTATTAATAAAAGTCACAGAACAAAAGTCGTTGTTTATGATGTTAGTAATATAGTCTTGAGAGGTTGTTAATGTTTTTCAAAAACCCTGTATAAGTATGTTAACAACACGCGTTCTTCTAGTACACGTATTTTATTCATTCTTAACACACAAATTAAATAATATCAGTCCTTTTTAACCCCCTACAGAAAAGAAAAGTATTACTACGCCTGGACAGAACTGACGGGGATCATCACGGGACACTGCTCACTAACAAACACTGCCAGACGATAGGCATAACGGACAACCCCCTGTGCAGAGCTTGCATGTAGGCTGATGACACCGTCGCGCATGTGCTCTTTGAGTGCACAGGCGTCACCCAGATTAGGTCGGAAACCCTCGGGACAGCCAGATCTTACACAGATGTTCTCAACAGACCAGGAGACTTAATAAACTTCTGGAGGAAGGTGGGCTGGTTGGAATAACTACCGGCGGCCGCCATGGCCCACGCACAATGGTCCACCTGAAGGACTAAGTGCGAAAACCAAACCTGTAACATAGAACATAGAACCCCCTACAGAAACAGAGTGGTGTTCTATCATAAAGGCTTGTACAGTTCACTTTTACATCTTCGCTTCCTGCTACAAAGAACAAAATGCGCTCAAACTTTTGTAAGAATTCAAGTATTTCCTTAGAAATGTCCCGAGCGAGTTCACAACAGTGATTCAGGGGAAATTTCACAAATACCTCGCAGTTGGAAAATTGTGTATTGAGATTGAAAAGGTTCTCTTTACCGGCCACAGTCTGGGCTTGTCTGTGACTATGCAGTCAAGCGAAATTTTTATTTATTGGTAACTAGCTTCCGCCCGTGGTTTCACCCGCGTGGTAAGTCGATAAAAAGACTATGTCCTTCCCCAAAGATCAAAATATCTCCATACCAAATTTCATCAAAATCGGTTCAGCCGTTTTGGAGATTAGCCGACAACCAGACAGACAAAAATAAAAAAAAATACGTTTTTTGTTTTTGTAAGTACCGAATATACTTTCATATGCATTTAGTAAAAAGCTGTTATTTTGACATTACAAACAGACACTTCAATTTTATTTATTTGTATTGATAGATTTTCCTCATTGATTGTTTACGTGTAAATGATAAAGCTTTTAGATCGCCAAACATACAAGCACCCCAATTGCATAACACACGATCAATCTCAATCTTGTTGAAGGCTATTGCTTATCCATTGTTTCATATTATGTTCGAATTTGGACATTGTCCGGAATCGCCCTGTGTACAAGAAATATCGGACATACACGATAATTAATTGTCTATTTTACTATATTAGTTGCAAATTCTTTTGTAACACTGACTAGCTGCATGTCAAAATGAACATTTTAAAGTATTTTACATGACTAATAACATTAATCGCCGCTATCTTCGCCAAACGTCATGTCCTATCGAAAAAGATTAGGGATGCCCAATCGATTGCAATCGATCGACCGAATTTTTAATAATTTTTTTCATGTTTTTGAATCTGAATCACTAGAACATTCACTCAAAAGCGCTCAGCCATTTATCAATGCGCACTATCGCCATCTATCTACCGCGCTACATCACCACTATCATCTAAGGAGACAACATTCTTTTTACATTAATACACACAAACATTTTATCTCATTCCAAAACCAATGCTAAGAATACAGATACCTATGTTAATTAGATTCTATGCATTTAAACGTTGCAATTACAAACACTTAGGCTTTAGAAGAAAACTGCATAGATACCTAATCATCTAGGTAGGTACAAAAATCAGCTAAATATATTATGTTATTATTTTTTAGTTTCTTAAAAATCACTCGGAGTTGTTCTGGTTCGATTATAACCTCAAAATCTGATACTTTTTTTGAAATATATCTATTCTGCTGCTAGTCCGCTATACAAATAAGATCTTATAGGAGTTTACTAATGATCGACAATACAACACATAATTTTCCGATGCTCTTGGTTCCAGGGCGAACAATGTTTGGGCGCAGAGCAATGACCTTTGTCAGCTTAATAACGTAAATAACGCAATTCACTAAGGTACAACACCGATTGTTCCTTATTCATGTAAATAATTCATACTGCTTTGCAATAGTGCAATAATTCATACTACGCATCTCATATTTTACTTTAACTTTTAACGTTAAAAACTTTTATTAATTGCGAAGTTGTTTCCTTTTTACTATTATTACATACCTACTTATGTGTAACAATTTTTTTTATGTTTGATACTCAATCACGCAAAAACGGCTGAACAGATTAGGATTTGGCACACAGTTTAAAACCTGGATAGTTTTATCCCGGTATTTCGTTCGTAAGTACCTATAGGAAGTTTTCCGACATCCATGCAGACAAAGCCGCGGGCAAACGCAAAAAAAAAAACAAATCATAAATAGCAATAACGTCCCTAATATAAAACTCCTTAAACCTATTTAAAATTAATAAGTAAACAAGTTCCGTACAAAAAAATTAAGCGTCCTTTACAAAACCAGTGAAGTAAATATCGAGAAAAATACGGTGCTTAAAGGAAATGCAATACAACTCTACCTACATAGGGTATTGAGTAGTTTTTCAAGTACCATCGATGGCTTCAGAAATGAATGCAATATTTAGAAGAAGCTCCATTAAATGTGGAGGCAAATACCAAGCGGGTATCGACGTTTTATGAACTTTTAAAGCACTTCCTATCTGTCTGTGAACGCGTAATTTGATTTTGATGGTCGGCATCCGGCTGTAGAAACTTTTGCAATCGAAGCTTCTCAAAAGTCTAAATGTAGCTAGATTTGTGTAGTTAAAATTAGCATGTTATTTTTTAAGTAATTATGATACATAATAATATAACAGCGCGTCAGCTTTTACCAAAGGGGTAGCCAGGGATGTAATAGTACCTACAGCCAGTTATGTTAAAGTTCCATGTAATAGGAGCTCTCAAATCTACTACCATCGTCGCTTATATTCGACGCCGAAAGCATACCCAAATAGAAATGTAACTCCCCTAGCTTTTTCATTCAATTCTTCGTACCAAAACCAATAATTAGCACTAGGTACATCTTTCTGACTGATCGACCCCTTGACAATTCAAAAGTGCGTGTAATTGATTTATTTGATATCCTAAATGCTTTGAAATTGAGTTTGTATTGGTCACCTACACTGGCTCTTTACCAGTTAGGCAAATAATTATCTACAAAATTCAAGTAAAAAAAAAAAAGTAGACATCCCCAATACATAAAAGATGCAGTTGTTACGCCAACGCTAAATTTTTAAATAACAAACATGCAGTTATTTTCTCCTGCCTGAATAACCAAGCTTTAGTAAGATTCTAAAACATCTCTATGCCTGATAATTTTATCACAGCAATAACTCACATACAAGAGATTCTGCTCTTAAAGTAATCATATTTCTTAACATACCGTGACATACTTTAGGAGCCTCTTACGTCAATAACAAACCTCTTTTGTGTCATAATTCCCTCGTAAAAATATTTTACACATTCTCTTGTTTCAAAAAGAAATTCCTTCATCACTAAAATTTTATAGAAGCTCGCATACAAGACATTATAAACAAGCGTCGCTAAATAGAGAAGGCCTTTGAGGCTATAAATAAAGGGGTGCAGGGGTGGAAAAATTGTTCAGGAAATTGTTTTAAACATAAACCTTTATTTACTTTACCCTTAGGCTTGCGGTAGGCATATTTATAATCGTGTAGTCTAGAAAATAAATGAGAAAAGCGAACATCTACATACTAACGACAAGCCACTAGTTTTTTTAAGTGCCTGAACATTATTTCGCTTTACAAGGGAACTCGTTATTTTTACAAGTTTTTATTTTGCGTGACATTTTTTGTCAGGCGTTTATGACGCGTAGATCGTAAAATTCTATTTAGAGGCTCGCTTTACAAGTTTTTCACAAAGTTTATAGCAAGATTTTAGTGTGTGACTGAATTTATATTACATTTTACGAAAAATATTCGCAAAAGGATGTCTGAGGAGAGACTGTTACCAGAGACAGAAAAGGTATTATAATTGACCTACTTGCATGTTTTGTTTGTTTCGTTATTGTCTAGTTTACAACTACAATGCACTCGTTATAATGTAAAGGAAGCACTATGGCATATATTACGAGACATACATAATAAGGTATACATTTATATTACATTATATAAAATAAAAAAAATAAGAGAAAAAAAAAACAAAAAAGAAAAAAAAAAAGAGTAAATGCTAATACGAGGTGTGGGAATGATTCTGATGCCAAAAATATAGTTTTTGGAATGTTTCCGTTCGTCGTTTTGACTAAAGTGTAAGTGTAAGTGTATTTTGTTTTCGTATGTTGCGTAAAGGCACAAAAACGGCAGAACGGATTGGGATGAAATTTGTTAGGAAATATACACTAAACTAAGTGCTACCTTCAGCAATAGGCCGAGTTAATTGATGATTCCGACCTATCAACACAGGAGTTGAGGACCTAATGCCCCTGCAAGCAACTGTACTACATCACTCTAATCCAAAGGATTACAGGTGCGCCCGATAGTGTATTATTAAATGGCCAGCGGACCCCATCTCTCAGGCATGTAATTAACTAACAAGATACATACTGCGTATGGCCGATAGTGTTATCACAGAATACATACGTACAGAAGGTCAGCTTAATACAATGAGCGAAAACAGGCGCACGCACACATTATGATCTGTTCCAAAAGTATCTAATGAAAATGTAAACAAATGGGAGACAGAAATCGTACCTTTGGATGCAAATTTGTAGTGCCACTAACAAATTGAGGGCTTTGATTTGATGATATCAATACTTAAACCCGAAATTATAATTTCAAATCACCTTAAAGACCTTTTTCATTTGACAATGGGCCAATTTTATAACCTCAATTTTCGTCTATAATTTTTCAATTATAATTTATTAATAATAATACTATCCAAACACACAATTGAAACCTTACCTTTATAGTTGCGTGAGAATTTAACCTGAATAGTGAACAAGGTTTGTTTACACTTTCATCACATACTTTTGGAACAAACAATAGAATCGTACTTAATGCAGCGATCACAAACGAACGAATGGAAACGACCTTCTGCATCAATCTATTCTGTGGCATTATGTTCAACATAGAAGCAAGTGTTGATTTATTAGAAGCTGATAGTCAGCGGACAATGAGGTTCTGAATTATTACAGCGATGCAACCTCGTCCAATAACCTGGGATCGCCTTTGAACTGTGGGGATAGAGGATGGGAGGATGACGTATAGTGAGTGAGGCTTTGGGTAGCTTTAATCCTATGGATGGATCATTATTAATGTTGTCATCATTCTTGTTGTTGTCGACAGGATGGGTGGAAAGATTGCCATAACATAAGTTTATGGTAAATTGTGGTCGCGGTTCTTATACGTAAGCATGGTGATCAATGTTCGTTGTTCTCTGTATAAGCAGCTCTAGAGCAAAATTTTTTGCGCTAGAGTGGGACATTTACAGTCTGATATTATCTAAGGCAAAGTTATCCGGAAAAGAACCGAAGTTACCGACATAGCTTGCAGAGTAAGTAATCTAAAGTGGCAGTGGGCCATGTTTGTCGAAGGACCGATCGCAGTTGAAGCAGACGAGTCTTAGACTGGAGTCCGCGAATCGGTAAGCCTAGTGTGGGACGCCGCCCTGTTAGATGGACAGAGGGCCGCAAAAAGGTGGCTGGAACAGACTGGATGCGTAAGGCGGAGGACAGGGTGTTGTGCCGCAGCATGGGAGAGGCCTATGTCTGACTGCGATAGGCTAAGTTGATTGATTGATTTATCTAAGGCTGGCATTTGGGAAGCATGTCCCGATCAATCCGAAACGAATCAGATAGCTTACACCGTTTGTCCATCCTCCAACGTCAATGAGAAACGAAATTATTCGAGCCGAGCTTGTCGTCCAGGTGACGGTGTGCGGTGGACACGTGGCCATAGTGTATATACATATATACATAAATATGTATCGCTACTTCGTCGCCGTCATCTCATTCTCGCTGACGTAGCGGTGAATAAACGGCTGCACGTCAGTGTTAAAAAAAAAACAGAATAAAATGGCTGCTTATTTTATGGAACTCCGTGCAAAGCCCGGCTACGAGATTTTATAGAGTAAATTACATTTGTCGAAATACTATATTAATATAGTATATGTATCATAATCAACAAAACTTAGATTAATTAATAAAAAAAAAACTTGTAAGTTAAAGTGTTACCACCGTAGGTACATTTTATTATTTCCATGTCAGAAGTTTACGAATTGAAAAAACATCATCTGTCTTCGTAAAATGGAAATAAATTCAAATCCCTTCGCAATGGAAACAATACAACTGAGCCAACGAGGACAACCTTTTTAATTTCAAACTCCCGTTTTAATAACTTTAAAACCTTCAGCAATGTAGACAGACTTAGGTAGACAGACCAGTCATTTATTTCCTTCAAACCTTAAGATAAATGTACACAATGACGACCCCGTATAATTTTCAGACCGTTCCCTCGGAAATTAAACGAGGATTAGCAGGAATTACGCGCGGAATTACCGGCGGAATATATTAATAATGCAAAGAAAATGCTTCCGACTGGACTTCCGATGTACGTTTCCATTTTACGACTGTATGCACGACTGGATTCAGGTACACTGCAGTATTTACTTTGATTAAAGTAGGACCGTCGTATGGACGTTTCGGGCGAGAAGATGGGAATTTATTAATGTAGGTACTCAGGTATTCAGGAGAAGTTATCCTCATAGCTCGCGATGTTTGGGTTTTCCTGCATTTTACGAACGAAAGTTTTAATTTTTTTTTTTTTTTTTGTTTAATCTAGCTAATATTTACACAATATAAGCTAACATTTAATCATCTTTCATCCGGTTAGACTGGAAGCCGACGCCAACAAAGCTGGGAGAAGCCTAGGCAGATGATGAAAATGGTGATAAGCTAACATTTAAAATAATAATATGTATATATTATGAAAAAATAAGCAAAGGAATATATGCCTAATGCCCTAGCATCATAAAATTCGTCCGCATCTCTGTCAACAGGAACTGAGTGCCCAAAAGGCTGGCAGCATTGCCAAGTTTTATGGCGATGCTAAATCTTTGGCCAAGATGTAGGCCACCCCTTTGGTCACGTGAAAAGTCGACTAACCACTTGGCAATATCTCGAAAAACCAAGTGGGCAGTCATTAAAATTATTAATAAGACTTAATATAATTTGCTCATTTAATTTATTTAATATAGATAATAAATAGTGGTCGTTAGTGTAGATATCGATACCATCACGGCTGCAGAGTTTAGTTAGCTAATTTTATCTGACCCTGTATAACAGATACAACTCCTGAGGTTTATTTATAAGCGTTCCTTAAAGTTAATTAACTATTCAATTTTAGTTTTTGTTTTCCTGTCTTGCAATAATCACTATGTACAGACACCAGCAGGTCAAACTACCCCAAACTGTCAAATTTTTCCACTCAACCTTGAATATTAATGCTTTAGCGATAAAGTTGAAAATCTAATAAATAAATTTGACAGATTGTAGTAGCTTAATGTGCTGGCGTCTGTACCACACTTTGAAAATGTCGCAACTCTGTCTCCCAAGATACAGGCACATGCCTAGTTTGGGGGTAACCGTCTATTATGTTCTTTTACAAATTGTGATTAATAAATAAACTTGAAAGAAAGAAGAAATGTTGACGTTTATATGACTATTAACTTTAAAAATCGCAACGTTTATAAAGAAAGTCGCCCATGTCAGCAAGTCTGTGAAGCAAGCCCTGTGAACATTTTAATTGGAAAATTCTCTGCCCGTCTTAGCGTCTTATTGGGTAATCGATTTCAGAATTATTCCCTGCTAGCACGCCCAGTTGACCAGTGACCTATTTTTAATGTGACCTATTATAAAACAGGCCATTTATTCTCAGAAATAGGTGCTATAAAAAGTGTTTCTCCATTTAGAACTAGCTAAGAATAAAATAATTGCTAATGTTCCGTGATGAAAAGAACTGACTTGCTTAAGCTGCATTCGCGAGTTATTTGCCAAAAAAATAAAAACAAATATGAGTTATGGAAAAATAATTTTAATTACTACACAATAAAGTTCAGTTTACGCTACAACTTATGATCTAACAGCAATAAATCAACATGCCTAGCCTGTTCTCAACTATATTGGGGTCGGCTTACAGACCCATTGAATGCAGCTAAGCACGACTCAAACTCAAAGCATTTATTTTAATTAAACCATTTACAGCACTTTTGAATAGTCAAAATTAAATAGTCGGTCAGTTAGTCAGAAAGTAGAAGCTAGTTACCCATTCCAAAACCTAGATCTCTATGGAGAAGAACAGACAAGAAACTCCAAGGACACTCTTTTAAATCAAAATTTATTACAAAATCCTATGTGAGAATAATGTAAAAAAATCAGATGATGAAACAATTCAAAATATAAGATTACCTAAGCCTAGACCTAAGCCCGACTATAGGTATGCCTCATAGAGACGTCAGCAAAGTGACTGGGTCCGATAGGGCCGAAGCCTGCCAGGGTAGCGGGATCGTCCGAAAGGGTTACCGCTGCCCTGGAACATAAAGGGCTAAGAAAGGAACACGGGTGGGTTTTAGTCAGTAAGAGTCTGACACTCCCTTCCGCTCCACCCAGAGCGGGAGGGGTCATTTGATGATTTCCCATCCTGAAAAAAAAAAAGCCCGACTATATATATACTCGTAGATATAGTATCTTTAACTCTGCCGGCCAACTCTATTGCATTCGTTGTTACCGGATATTTAAAACCAAAGAACATAATTCAAGTGTCGAACATTTATACCCAAAAATTAAGGTCAGAAAAAAAGAGTACAACAGGGGGCCTAAAAAGGCCACTTTGGCAGAATCATAATAGGATAACATGAATCATATTATCAATGGTAACTTTTAGACATTGTCACAATCATATCACAATCATATGAATCATATTAAAAATCGTAAAATGGTCACAAACTGACAATTCATAATATGACCTGTGTGCAATTCATATCAATGAAATAACATTTAAACTGTAGAAACGAAAATAAAAAAACAATTTGATTAATAAAAACTGTAATGAAAAATTTACTGATAAAATTACGGTTTTTATTTTTTTTCATGCGGCAATGTTTACCAAATATGAAATGAAATTTTACGAAAATTAGAGGAATTGCTAATGCTCTGCTGGGAATTCAAGAAATGAATAGCTTTTAGATGTATTGCTTAAAGTGGCCTTTTTAGGCCACCTGTTTTCTTATGGGAAATAACATCTTGAGCATTTTTTACTATTATAACGCAAGTCTACATTTAACCCCCGGTTACTATATTGAAAATGCCAAATATCATATTTTTATAACAAGTGTTTAAGGACTGGAAACCAGCGAATCTCTTTGCGTCTTTAAACGACTGTCCAAAACTATTGTTGGCAAAAATATGGTTTTTGGTACTTTCAAACTCGAATTACTAGGGGGTTGATTGTAGATCTGTGTTGTAGTTGGACTGACAACCTACAATTAATAATAATAATAAATAATATCCCTTGACATTTCACACAGCGCCATCTAGTCCCAAGCTAAGCAACCTAATGCTTGTGTTATGGTAACAAGATGGCTGATAAACTACTTAAATACATTTACAATTATCAAATTAATAGAGCATCGCCTCTGACTTGTGTATGTGTGACAGTGTCATATTAACGCCGGGGTACTGCTTGCCTAATACTGGCTTATTGGGTGTTGCCTCTGTTCGCGAGGTAATTTATGTCGTAATGAAGTGGCGCCTCTGTGTGCAAGGTAATCTGTGCTTTTATACTAAGCAAACAGCGGACGGGCTGCTGTCGGCTTGTAAGTGAATGGATCGCGAAAATAGGTCATTGTGATATCCCAAGCTAGTGTAGACTTAGGTACGGTCACCAAAGGAGACAGTAACCAGAGTCGTCGGATATAGTTAAAGTTTAATAAGAAACCGATGAATGTTTTCGAATAAAATTAAATTAATAGAAAACAAACAGTTCATTTATCAAATTAAATTTCATTCGCAAACATCCATCGGCTTCTTACTAAACTTCAACTATATCCGACGACTCTGGTTACTTATCTCCTTTGGTGACTGTACATCATATTTTTTTGTGGACTGTAGATTGTTTATCAACTACTGTTGAGTATGTGACCCCTCTAAATTCAGACTATGACGACACAAACATACAGAAAGGTAGAAAGGTAACCGTCCCCGACAAGTACTTACCCTCGCAAATCTATTGCTGTTTGGCTAGGACACTCCTTTTGTGGAAGTTGACAGCAAATTAAGGTAGTAATAATTTCACTAACTTATTCCTAACTCCTCGTTGGTCAAATCGTCGCAAGCGCCACTGCTAAGCGTGAGGTCCTGGGTTCGATTTTTGTGTCGGGCAAATTATTATTGGGTTTTCAATCTGGAATTTCTCAGTAGCATCCCGGAGTTTGGATTTGTGCCTGGTTGATGGCAATAGGGTCGCCCTGTTTTGTCTGTTTTACATGGAACTTAAACATAACTGGCGAAATGTGAGTATACTATAGGTGCACCTCTGCCTTACCGTTCGGGAAATACAGGCGTTATGTTTCGTTATGTTATTCCTGAACTTCCCATATGTTATCCCACAATATACATGACGCTACACTAACAATATTATCTAAAACAATTTCCATCATACATGCTGTATAATATAGTGGTCATTCTCCTAACCTAGTTCCCACAAATACAATATAATACAAAGTTTCTGACAGCAAGTTTTGGATTGCGCCAAGTACAGTCAACAGTGGTAAAACATGCACTATAAAAATCACTCTTACTCATACGGCATAAGGGCGCTGACAATGTCTAAAATTTACCATTAATGTGGAGTTGACTGTACCTACAAGACATTTTAGTTCGGACAGTCTGTTCAGTGTTCCTGTCTTGGGGTGTGGAAATTGCTTGTTTTGGCACCGATTCCGTCATAAAAGCCAGTCGATGGCCACTTGAGGACATGTCTTTGTAGCATACTACCTTGAATAATGAACGTAGGGCACCAGGTACCTATTAGGTTTTTTTGGTGTAGAGGTTACACCCGGCAAGGAGATGCTCCTTTGGTGGTAGATAGTAAGTAGGAGGGAGAAAAGTATCCTGCGATAGTATGCAACGGGTGTGGAAGTGCAAAGTTTTGGGCCAACAAGATATAAAATATAGTCGTGCCAGCGACAGAAGAAGGAGTAAAGGTAAATAAGAGGCCGAATTATAACAGTAACACGGGTCGGCCGAAGGGGTTCGTGGATGGGTGACCATTGTAACATATCAAGACCCCTCCGTGCATCGGAAAGCACGCGAAGCCGTTGGTCCATCAGATGTAGCAGTCGTTACGGGTAGTCAGAAGCCCAAAAGTCTGACGTCCATTAGATTCTTACCAAGGGGCGTCATGTTACTCAGCAACTGGTTTGTAGAAGTCAGATAGGCATTCATCATCTATAGTGTCCCCACTGCTGGGACTCAGGCTTCATCTCTTGGAGAGGGAGTGGACAGTAATCTACCACGCGGGCCCACTGCGAGTCGATAGATAGACATTCGCTCCATATAAGATGCTAGTGATTCAGCTGCATCCGGTTAGACTGGAAGCTAACCCTAAAATACATAGTTGCGAAAAGGCTAGGCAGATTGAGTAACACTCCATGAGCCATATTTACGGCTCAGTACTATAGATTATCTAACACGAACAAAAGCTTCATCCAGCATTATGCTGATACATCCGTAGTGATGAATAAGGGATACGTAGATGCGACAAACGATAAGTGACCTTGTTTTCAGGTCATTCACACATGTAAATAAAGTGGGGTGGAGTCGCGGGGCAGATTTGTATTGTGGATTGAGTGATGGGGTGCCTTCCGGAAAATGGGAGTTGGAAAATATGTTTTTGTATAGACAGGTATTTATATATGCATTTTGTTTTTCTTTGTAAGCCAACGGTTGAACATATTTTATTTAGTCCTGGTCGAAAGGAAATATGAAGGTTTGGTAGGTACCTTGCAACTTACCATATTTTAAGACAGTAAAACATTTTTTGTGCTCGGGAATAGGTCTTTCATACAAGTGATAAAATGAGTTTTTTTTTTTTAACTAAATTGATATTAGCTTACAGTAAATAAAGTGGAGTGATCCTTTGAAAAATAGGGAATTATGAACTTCTGATTGTACTTAATAAAAAGTACAATAAATCCATAGACCGCAGTTTGTAATGTTAAACTATAATTGTCCTTAATCGATGTTAGGATATTTTTGCTTTTGCAGGTAAATGCTTAGGTATGGTCTAAATACACCTATTTTATACCGAAATCGTATACAGTGACGCGCAAACTGTAACCATGAATTCAACATATGATTCTTGACCCCCTAGCAAAGAAAACTACGTCGATTATCAAAAAAAAATCTGTCGTAAGATGGTTGGAATCCAGAATCGTGTACTGAATCCATGGTAACTAACAGATTGCGCGTTGATGACTCTGCCACCCTTACATAACGGATTTCAAAATACCCTTAACGAAACCAAGAGCCACTTCTTGTTCCCTTTATTACGATAATTTTGTTGTACTCGATCATACCGGGGAACCTTCTGGTTACGGAGAGAACGTCAATATTCTAACTTTTTTAATGTGTTTTTGTGAAAAAAAAAACACATTTTTTTGTGTGCAATATATTGCGCAGTACTGCAAACGGAGTTTCACGCCTAAAATAAAGATCGTTTCCTAGCAATTATTTAAGCGCAAAGTTACTTAGTATAATATACAGAATACGAAAACTTCGTGAAGGGTCATTTCACACCTGTGCAAAGCTCAGTGAAAAATCAATTCACACAATAATAACCACAAAGAGAGAAACCTCAAATACAATATATTCCGTTTCCGGCTAAAACAAGGCGGGATCAAACCTCAGGCGGGCTCAGGGTACCCAGCTTAAGATGACCCTTAATGTATATACCTTTACACTGCTTGCTAATTAATAAGGACGCAATAGAAGTAGGTCGCTTGCGTTCCTCCGTGCTGCGATATTCCGATATAAGTTCTTAGAACATTTTGTATTAGGACACATACGACCTTACACACACCAGCGTTAATAACGCAGGGGCCTGTAATGTAGGTTACACGCACACGTTTGAAATATTGGACGATAAAAATGCAGCTGTGTGGCATTATCGCAATAACGCATCCGATATTATCGACCGATAAAACGCGCCTGTGGGGGAGAGTCTTTCTTGGTATTTGAGATTGATGAAAATAATAACTTTTCTGTCCTATTTCAGCCTTCTCATTCCCGGAAACTCAACCGTTGGTCAACATATACTGGTCACTTGGCACCCCATTTTTTCGCCACGTACCTCATATTTCGGTAAAACCGAGTGTTGATTTAGGCGGATTTATTTATGCTGCCTCGGGCAAGGATGGGCAAGGATGGCTGTCACGGACGAGAGATATCCATTAAAGTGTCCCCGCATTATTTTGATAGAACTGAGGATTGGTGACAAGAAATATCTTTGTAGGGACATAGCTACGTAGATACATTTTGTGTGTATGCGAGAGGATTTATTTAAGGAGAAGCGTGTAGATATTCGGGTTATATACTCATATATCTAAAACAGAAATAAAGTATGACTATCTTTCGTACTTTATTATGTTCTAAAAATTGGTCGTGGACTCAAGAAATACGTACTTATCACACGTAATCAGCCTATATTGTTCCCACTGTTGGGACACAGGCCTCCTCTCTGTGAGAGAGAATTGGCCGTAATCTACCACACGGGACTAGTGCGGGTTGGTAGATGTCACATTTCCCCACGATGTTTTCCTTCGCCGTTTTGAGAGCAGTGGTGATGAAATAATGTATACAAAGTAAATTATTTCACTTATCACACAGTTTTATTGATTTGCAGCGCCCCGCGGTTTCACCCACAGAAGTTTTGATCTCGTGGGTATATCGGGATAAAAAGTATCCTAAGTGTTAATCCTGGTTATAGACTATCTGTGTGCCAAATTTCATCCGAATCCGTGCAGAAGTTTTTGCGTGAAAGAGTAACAAACATCCATCCGTCTTCACAAACTTTCGCGTTTATAGTAGGAAATATCAATATCACTATGGTTAAGTCAAGAGAAATGAAATTGTGTCGATATTATATTGTATGGATATATCGGTACTGTAAAATATGTATTTGGTTAGTTAGCCTCATGTCAAAAGGTAACCTAATCCCTAAAAGTTTAGGCAGGAGTTATAGGATTAACTTTTTAATCCTACCGATGTTATAACCATTTAAAAGTTGCCTAGGTACCTATTCATATTCATTTAATTAATGATAAATGATTTTATTTCAGTAAGTAGGTTTGTACAAACACTTTTACACGTCAACCGTATTTTAAAAACTAGATGAGCACAACTATTCACAACCACTCGATACGCTTCCGTACCGGATCGAACACAATCAATATTATCATTCTCTGAACGCTGTTCGCAAGTCCAAAACCTGAATAATTTTGTCAGCTTAAATCAAAAGCAACAGTTGTTTGCTGTCGGGGCAGGGCAAATTATGTCATCGAAATGTGTCATTTTCGAGACGATAGCGTATCGAATTATTGTGAACAGCTATGCTGGTTGGCGATTCCTATCAAAGGTCGAAAAAAGCTCAGATGTCACAGTATCTTATAAAGTCCAGACATAATCTTGGTAAGAATTATCAAAATGGTCAGAAGAAAACCAAATTTAACATCACATTTACACATAAAATTTACTTTTCCAAATACCTATCTATTTTAACAACGTTATATTGAATATTTAAACGTAGTGCGAGATATATTTCTTATCTAAACTAATATTATAAAGAAGAGAAAATATTTGATTTTTTGTATATTTGTTCGTTACACTTTCACGCCAAAACGACTGAACAGATTTGGATGAAATATGACACACGGGTAGACCATGACCTGGATTAGAACATCAGGCACTTTTTATCCCGATATTCTTATGGTATCGAGACTTATACAGGTGAAACCGCGCGGTGCATCTAGTATTCAATACAGCTATACTCGTACAAGTACACTGCTGCAAGGAGGTTTTGATGCTTGAATGACATTTACAGAGAGGCACTGTTGGTAAACATTTGTGCAATTGTTTTGCGAAATTGTATTGAACAATCCGGCCAAGTGCGAGTCTGACTCGCACATGAAGGGTTCCGTACCGTACCTACCGCAAGACAACACAACCCGAAAAAAACACGATTCTTTTATGCCTTATTTTATTTTTATTATAGGTAACAGAAATGAAATGTTCACACTTTGTGAAGATTTCAACTGTCTACCTTTTACGGTTCTTAAGATAAAGCAAAAGACGAAGGGACAGCAGAGGCTTAGTAAGGTTCCGTTGGCACACTTTGGGTACGGAACCCAAAAAACTAGATGACGGCGTTAGTTCCAATTTTAGTGACGCAAAAAAAGATACGTGTACAACTATTTAAGCACAAAAATGGGGCACAGATCAAACATACATAATGCCATAAGGCAATCTCCATAATTCAACCTATACATAGACAGACAGATAATTTAGTTCCATTCTCAATGAATCATGGAGTTTCGACGTATTGTGATAAATGATGCATCTATCCTCCTAACTAATGGTTCCACTTGACCGAGGTCGAACCAGTTTGATGACCTCAAGCTACAACTATGTATGGAGTCCGGACTTGGTCCCTACTGACTTGTTTTATTTTTATGTTATCCTGTTTTAAATGTTGTTTCCTTCGAAGGAACGCGGCGGCTTGTCATAAGACTACGTTACCGTATTTTGACTGTGGCTTTTTAAACCGTGAATGAAACTAGAAGAGTGTTTAGAAGTTCATAGATCAAGTCTTTTTACTAAGGGTAGGTATTTATTTAAAACGTTTTAGTTACGCAAAAATACAAGGTTTTACCGCCGTAGGTAGGTAGGTGCCCATTAAAATATCATAGTATTTTAGTGGTTTTTATTAAACCATGGATTTAGTACATGATTCTGGCTGGACACACCTGGGCTGATATTTTTTGTTGGTTATATTAAAAAAATCAGTATACAAGAACACACTTTTTTCAAAAACCGACTAAAAATTTTTACGCTGGGGCCAGAATCATGAACCCATTGAAACAGATTGGCGTTATGTGCCTACCACCCTATGTAATATATTTGGGTCGAATAGGTATTGAAGTATTGTATGGGACAACTGAGTAATTTTTCGTGGTTACGATGTTGGTCGAATGGAAAAAATGGTTCAGATTGATGGTCTGTACCACACCCTTAAATATAGCCATACATTATTTTAATAATTATTTAATTAATTATTAAATAATATATTAAAAATGTAATATATTAATATAAATATTATATACGTTAAATTATTTTTTTTTAAATATCTGGTTCACCCTTTATACATTAACCTTAAAAACCGAGGTACAACATGTTAAAATGAAACACACTGAAGATAATAATTATTATGTACGTCGGTGTGATCATTAATTAAAAACATTTTACCTAGTGCAAAGATCCGTGTTTTTCGTCCATTCGTCAACAAAGAATGTACTACATAATTTAATTAAAAACAAACTTACGCCATTACCATAATAAATCAATTCAATTTTACATATAAAAAACATTAAAAAGAATATAAAATGGGAGCTATATTTCATGTCCTTTCAGCTAAATAGCCGTAATTTCTCATTTCACGTTGAACTAACCAACTAACAATGAAATAAGCCAGGTGAATAAGGATACACAACAATGATATTTCATGTTCTCACTGAAAATACAGAACAATGGTGGGGTAAAATATTCTAAACAAGTGAAATGCTAAAGGAGCGAACTAATATTATTTTAGATAGTTCATTATAAATATGAACCCATGCGATCTCCTTTTTTAACCGACTTCAAAAAAAGGAGGAGGTTTTCAAGTCGCTTGTTTCTTTTTATGTTTGTGACCTCAGTACTCCGTCATTTATAATCCGATTTGCAAAATTCTTTTTTATTTGAAAGGATATACTTTCAGATTGGTCCCATAGAAATTTCATCAAAATCGGTTAAGTAGTTAGGTTTTTAAACGTAGAAACTTTATACAAAAAAAAAATCAACCGACTTCCAAAAAAGGAAGACTTCCAAACAAAGTGAAAAATAACTTTAATTTCGGAAGTCGGTGGCAAACAACGAAAATGCGAACCCAACGACGTTTTTTGTTAGGTATTTAGATAATTCAAACCACCTGCTATTTAGATAATTCAAAGCATAAATTACCAAAAAGCAGGGTTAAAACCCTAAATCCTTATTTTAACCCTAAAATATATTTTACACAGTTAGCAGTGATGGCCCAGTGGTAACGGCCGCGATTTATCTATTTGTAGGTCGTAGGTTCGAGCCGGCGCTTTTCTTTGTGTAAATTATTTCATCACCGTTGCTCTCAAAACGGTGAAGGAAAACATCGTGAGGAAACCGGCATGTCCTAGAACCAAAAAATCGAAGACGTGTGACATTTAACAACCCGCACTGGGCCCGCGTGGTGGTTTACGGCCCACTCCCTCTTGAAGAGAGGGACATTATAGGCCGATTATGATCTCTTTTGTTTAGTCAATTTAAGCCACCTAGGCAGCGTAAACTAGTAAAAAATCGGGGTGTTAAACCCTAAATTGTATTTTAACCTAAAACATATTTTTTACTCCTGTCTGGTCCGATTCCCAGGTCAGGCAAAGTGTTATTGGATTCTTTCATCAGGAATTTCTCAGAAGCAGCCTTTAGCCTGGATGTGTGCCGGGTTGATGGCAGCAGGCTCGCCTCGCCTCGATTTAAACATAATTGGTGAAATGTGGGTGTACTATAGATACTCCTCTGCCTAACCCTTCCTTCGGAATAGTAGCGTGATGTTATGTGTTGTTTTATTGAAACATCTGTAAAAGTTATTCACCAACAAGAAGCTTTGCCCTCTAAGCTGTGAACTCCAAAATAATGTATAGGAACCAAAGTTAACACAGCGTGACAAAGTGTAAGAAATAAAACTAAACCACAGTGGGTCGTTAGTTATGGCTGCAAGTGTAAGTGAGTAGGGCACATTACTCATTGGTGGTCGGTGGCTTATTTGAGTTCACTTTCCACTTTCGACCGTAATAAATGGCACATAAGGGGGTTTATTTATGGGCACGCCACAATTGTGGCGATAAGTCCCCTCTTTGAGGAGTGGCTAGAGTGGCGCCACGGCGCCCTCACCTTCCGCCTGACACAGGTCCTCACCGGACACAGTTGTTTCGGGAGGTTCCTGTTCAGGATAAAGCGGGAGGAAACGCCAGGCTGTCACCACTGTGTGGATCGCCCGGAGGACACGGTGGAGCATACGGTGGAGGTCTGCCCGGCTTGGGCGGAGCACCGCCGCGTCCTCGTGGCGGCGATCAGCGACGGCGATCTCTCGCGTTCGGCCCTGGTTCAGGCCATGGTATGAAGCGAGAGTGCATGGCAGGTCGTTACCTCCTTCTGCGAAGCAGTAATGCTCGCGAAGGAGGAGGCGGAGCGCGTGAGGGAGAGGCAATCACTGGGCCCTCACGCTCCTAGTCGCCACAGGAGACGCCCTGGACGGGGGTCAACAGCCGACTCCCGGCCACCGTAGGCGCGGGCTTGCGGGCGACGAGCAATGGACAGCTCACCGCCCGATAAAGAACAGGCCCGGGTCGACGGCGCGTTGTGTTCCACGCGCGCCTCAGAGATGTCAGCATGCATTGTAAAAAGATTTAAAGTTGTAACACGGGTTTTGGAGGTGCGATAAAATGTACAAAGTACAGTTAGCGACGTAAGTTGGTGATCTTTTCGGAATTTTAATTTTATTGATTTATTTAATTTCAGGAAAACCAACAGTTATATACTCGTAGATAACTCAGAGCCAATTTTAGGTTCTCACGGGTAAAAACGGATAAAGTAATGGAGGCCTTAGGCTCACTAAGAAGCACGATAAAAATATATAAGGTACTATTTAAAAAAATCAGCGTTCAACCGACTGCGTGCTGCAAGGTTTTAATCATAGAACGTAATTCTTACTTTGATCAATACATGCATATTGATCAAAATAAGAAATACGTAAATATTTAAAGTATTCTCAACAAAATAAGGATTAGCAAGTTTATACTCTAAAATCTCTTCTGAAACTTTATTTATTTTTGTAATGCAATTTTTGAATGTGTAATATTTTATGTATGTAATTTATTTTGTATTTGTTATGTTTGTTCTATATAATTTGTAGTGCTTAGTATGGGAATAACTTCCTAAAATAAATGATTATTTCATTTAAATTTCATTTAATTTAGTTAGATAATATTAACCTAATTTTGTAGCTGACTGTAGAAAAAGTAAGCTAAAGCATAAACTGTAACAAAATTACTAAGTTCTCTACGTACTTTGCAGTGTTTAAGCGCAATGTTGTGCTTCCCTTGACACTAAGCAATGCTAGTTTTTTTTAATAGTTGTAAGTATTACAACTAGACGCAGCGGGGTAATTGCGTAACACACCAACAGTAGGAATAGCTTTAATTTTGACAGTTCAACAACATTCATTGCGATAATAACGTTGTTAGAAACACATTTTTCGAACATACTTATGCAGCAATGAATTGGCAATATCCTCCAAAGTGATTCAGATTGTGATTGATAGTGTTTCGCAATTAAGGTGCTGGTGTGCTGAAAGTGTTGGTAGATTAAAAAAAAAATTGTTGAAGCTATTAAATAAACTTTTAATTTAAATTAATAAACAAGCATGAATCGTGCTTTTTATTAAAAAGTTAGGTACCGTGCTGTTTATCTTACTAAAATCGCTTGTCCCACCCTTATCGTACAAAAGAATCGTAGTTAAATAAAGAATTTCGAAAATCTTTTTACGTTCTTAAAAAAAAAAGGTAATCCTCAGAACATTAGTTATTCACAGCCACGCCACGCGAATACACGATGTACAGTCAATCCCTCAAATTTCAGATTACCCATCATATTCCGAGCACGAACGACTAGGTACGCTCGAGTACAGTGATATTAAAAACATTATTAAAATGTAATCTCGTGTTCTCGTACTCGTGTTCTGTTTGTTGGTGGTACAGTGGCGTGGTAAAGTGTTTCGCGGTCAATGTGATGTAGTGAGAATTTTTAATTGTTTTATCCGCTTTTGTGGGCGTTCAGAATGTGTAGTAGTGTATTAAATTATAGCAGCACTTTATGGCAGGAAATGAACTATTATTTATTATTTTGGGTTCTCTGTAAGTAGAGCTTAAATGTTCATATAGATGTGCCAATCCTACTGTCCTACTAATATTATAAACGCGAAAGTTTGTGAGGATGGATGGATGGATATTAAAATTTGTTACTCTTTCACGCGAAAACTACTGAACGGATTAGGATGAAATTTGGCACACACAGGATACTTTTTATCCCGGTAGTAAGTTCCCGTGGGATGATTTCCGACTCCCACGCGAGCGAAGTAGCTGGCAAAAGTACTAATAAATAAACTAGTTGTAACACAATACGCGCAAATCATTGACAGGATTTAAAATCCGAGCTTTTCCACACCTATAAACAAACATTCTACCCTCGTCTACACCATGATTTTTCACTAAACTTAACTGAGCCGTCATAACACCGGTGTATGCAAACGACCAGGATTTATATAAAGGGGAGTCAAGTCAAGCCCTATAAGAGAGGGGGGGGGGAGAATGGTCGGAGGCAAGGGTGTTGCAGGGCTCAGACTGTATTACCCGAGGATTAGTCTGTTATTACCTTGGCAAAATATTAAATGTATATTTTTTTAACGCGGCACCAGTCATATTTGTTCGCTTTCTGAACAGAATTACCTACAGGAATACTTTATTTATTAAATAAGTATGAATGGCGGGTGTGTTGCTGTACGTGAGGAAAGGAGACTGGTAATTTCTGACACTGAAAGATTTATTTTATTAATGTCTAGGAAACTAGACAAGGAAAATTTGTGTTTTTTCTTCACATTACTGTATCTTAATTATACCAGCTTGTAATCTATACCTTGTTTATATCAGTCATTTTTTTTGTCTGTCTGTATGATCTGCAACAGATTTTGACACGATTTTCACCATCATTTAGAGAATTAATATCAAACTCACATACCTATAATAAAAAATCTCGATGTTTTGTCAAGTTGTAAAAACCGTGCGGGTTGCTAGTTTCACTTGCGTGCTATAGCTTAGGGGTAGGTTCAGTATGGTTATGGAACCCAGGAAAAAATTAAAAAAAAAACATTAAAAGATTATTGCAAGATCAACCTAATTTAGTACCTACTAACTAAATCGCAATCGTTTAGAATTGATTTTTTTAACTTTTAACAAGTAAGTAAATAAGTTGGTTTTAATTCATTGTAAACACCTACTTGATTCCATTTTAAAACTAGTAGGTATTTAGCAGTAGGAACCAGTGGATCGTTCCTACTACTGCTGAATTCCTACTAGTTAAACAATATTTTTTAATTTGTAGGTTTTTATTTTGAAGGAGATAAGCACGCTAAAGTAGGAAGAAGAAATACTTGGAATTGTAATTTACATACCTAGTTACCTATCCTTCACCCGGCGCACGGTAATATTATCTATACAGTATTCCAACTTCATACAAACGGACGAAGCGCGAGCTATACCTACGCGCCTCGATCTCGGTATGCGCTCGACATGCAGGCAGTCGCGACTGTGCCGCAGTGACGAACGGACGGTGTTTTTAACCCCCGACGCAAAAACGACGGGGTGTTATAAGTTTGACGTGTCTGTGTGTGTGTGTGTGTGTGTGTGTGTATGTCTGTCTGTGGCATCGTAGCTCCCGAACGGATGAACCGATTTTAATTTTGTTTTTTTTGTTTGAAAGGTGAATTTGTCGGGAGTGTTCTTAGCTAAGTTTGATGAAAATCGATCCAAGATGGCCGCCGCTACAAAATGGCGGATTACATATTTTTTCACAACTCCCTCAATATGGGTATCAAATGAAAGGGCTTGACTAGTAGAATACTATACACTATGATAAATTTCAAATCCAAGATGACCGCCATCACAAAATGGCAAATTACATTTTTTTTTTCACAACTCCCTCTATATGGGTATCAAATGGCTAAAGTAGACTCATCCTTCATGGGGTACTGTTTAAAATGTTACAATAAAATTCCTCCCCACATACTCCAACTGAATGAAACGAAATTTAAATCTTGTATTAAACGCACACTATGTAGCCAAGCATACTATAAGTTAGGAGATTACATCGCTGACAAAAATGCTTGGCTCAATGCTGGTCCTGCTCCACAGAGGCGCATAAACTAATTAGCATTCGGAAACATTGTTGGAGCTGCTGAACATTGGAAAAGAAAAACTATCTTTGCATTGTATAAACTCAATTGCTTAGAATTGTATAATTGCATAGCACACGTGTGAGCACTATGTACTTTCTATAAAGCTACCATTTACTGGGTACGTCTTTCATTGACTTGAATGTGCCCTGGCAGCTGTGAGTATGTCATGCTCACTCAAATGTCTCGCTGGTGGTGGCGTGTGTGTTGGATCATTAAGTTCCCTCCAAAATGGTTGAGCTGAATGGTGCTGATCCATACGTCATGTTCGTGAACGGGCGCCGCCAGAAGGGACTGGTCATCTCTTAGCTGCCTCGGCTTATTTTAATTTTTAATTTCTGAATTGTTTTTGTTTTTTTTTATAACGGACGCTTTTAACGTGCACGTATTTCTACATCGTTCTCACATGGTTAATTTCAACACGAATGATGTAATCAAATATTTTGTAACAATTTTATGATTTAAAAGAGTGTCCATGGAGTTTCTTGCCCGTTCTTCTCCATAGGTACCTACGCTTTGGAATGGGCAACTAGCTTCATCTTTCTGACTGACCGACCCTTTGACAATTCAAAAGTACCTGTAATTGGTTTAGTTGAATTAAATGATTTGATTTGAGTTTGAAATGCTTTCATTTGATACCCATATAGAGGGAGTTGTGAAAAAAAAATGTAATTTACTAGTCAAGCCCTTTGGCTTGACTAGTAGAATACTATACACTATGACAAATTTCAAATCCAAGATGGCCACCACCACAAAATGGCGAATTACAAAAAACCTGATTAAATACCAAATTACCTCAATCTTAAAAAGCAAGAAAATAAAAGAAAAGAAATAATAAGGAGTCCCTACAAAAAGCATGAAATAAAAAAATTAAATTAAAAATTTAAAAAAACCCCGACTACGTGAAACCCTATAAAAAGGAAAAAATAACCTTGAAATTATGACCCTACGTAAGTACGTATGAAATTTTTTGATTAAATGTTGTCCCGTCGGGGGACCGCTCTAATTATTAGCCTAACGTTCTGTTAAAGTTTAAAATAGTAGCGGTCCCCCGACAGGACAATATTTAATCAAAAAATTTCATACGTACTTACGTAGGGTCATAATTTCAAGGTTATTTTTTCCTTTTTATAGGGTTTCACGTAGTCGGGGTTTTTTTAAATTTTTAATTTAATTTTTTTATTTCATGCTTTTTGTAGGGACTCCTTATTATTTCTTTTCTTTTATTTTCTTGCTTTTTAAGATTGAGGTAATTTGGTATTTAATCAGGTTTTTTGTAATTCGCCATTTTGTGGTGGTGGCCATCTTGGATTTGAAATGTGTACAAATTTCATACGTAAGTACGTATGAAATTTTTTGATTAAATATTGTCCTGTCGGGGGACCGCTACTATTTTAAACTTTAACAGAACGTTAGGCTAATAATTAGAGCGGTCCCCCGACGGGACAACATTTAATCAAAAAATTTCATACGTACTTACGTAGGGTCATAATTTCAAGGTTATTTTTCCTTTTTATAGGGTTTCACGTAGTCGGGGGTTTTTTTTTAACAATAACCGCGCAATTTTTTCACTAAAAATAAGTTCAAGTAGGTACATATTTTAATAATAAAGCATTTCGTACGTCTCAGTCGAGGCGCAAATATTTTTCGGTCGCAAATTTATAAGATATTTGTAAATATTTATATTTTATAACAAATCGGTTGTTATAAAATATAAATATATACAAATATTTTTTATTCAAACATAAACATGTTTTTTTAATTAAATCTACCAATCAAAAAACAAAACACGCATTTTTTTATTGAACACTTCCTATTCAATTCACAAAGTATTTTATTTGTTTATATAAAAAAATGTCGATTTACAATCACAAAACTAAATAGAAACACAAAGTAGTCAAATTTAATTAAAATGCTGGAGGCGGGCAGCCCTATCGCATGTTTACGTACCGCGCGGCTGTAGGCATTTATTTCCAAGATGCGGCCGAGTTACAATACTGTATACATAGATAATATTACCGTGCCCGGCGTCCCGGCGTTATCGAAGTGTTCAGGCGTAGGTATTTCATTGCGTTCGATAGTAGGTAGGTAACTCTAGGAAATTATTAATTAGCATTTAAACAAAATAAAAACTTATTTTAACCAATTTTTTAATCAATTCTAAACGATGACGTGAGACATTAGATCATACAGTGGCCGCCAAAAGTTAGTTGAAATTTTTCTGCTTCAGCTGTGACACACAACATTATGATTTTAAATTCTAGTGATACAAATGTTTGAACTGCTATAATGTTGTTACTGACTAATTAACTACCCACCTTTGACTTATATCACAAAAATAATCAAGTAATCCCTTAATCCTACTGGTTGTTTTTTTTTTTTTTTAATTCATAATGTGGAATCACAACTGAAGTGGAAAAATGTCAACTAAGTGTAGGAGGCCACTAAATCCATTGAACACATGAAGAAAGCCTCCATCAGCTCCGCATCGGACGCTCCGTTTGTTTTGCTTATTACATAGGAATCCAATCTTATACCCTCGGGTATGCTGTCAGCGATTGCAACAATGATGAAGGCGACACGCTTAATGAAGCAAACCTAATCAGGAGATCGATACTGATCTGGTTATGGAAGATAGGGAATGACACGTCTGCGCGATTTAGGAGTTGTACTATGAATATTTTTTAAGCTGAACTAGGAAAATTACTTACAAATGATGCTCTTGCACATCAAATTTAATTTAAGACATTGCTTGCTTCTTTAAGAAAGTCTGTCTGGAAATGACGAATGAAAACGTAAAATAGCCTAGTGTAGTTGGTGTACTACATGAGAATGAGCATAATTTTCTTAAAATCAACCGATCAAGCTACGAATTTGACGTTTTATAGTCCTCTATGGCAAGAATCAACACGTTTGGATTGATGTTTGCAGTGTCATTGAAAGAAAGAAAAAATAAATAAAAATAGGTTTCTGTGTCACATAATTGTTTATGTGACACAGAAGTGCATACAAAAAATATTTAAAAAAAAAACGAAAGCAAACCAAATATTTTTGCTAATTATTTCTTACGTACACAAACAATACCGTGTACCTTTTAAAAATATCTAAACCTAAATTAGTACCCCCTCGACATACAAGAAACCATTATAAATGGCCCAATTCTATTAAGTACTTACGTCCATATTTCGAATATTTGCAATTATGAACACCTGTTCCCAAATTACACGTGTTACAATATTTTGTTCAAACGTATTTGAGTATAGTAATGGCTAAAGATAATTACAGGGCAAGTTTATGATCAATAATAACACGCAAACTTCTTGTAGCAAACAATAATTACATTAACAACTTTTTGTTGCGACCAAAATTACGCCTTGAGCAACTTCTTGCTGAAAATGTTTGTAATGAATACCCTCAATTACTTACATTGGGTACTTTATGATAGGGTTATATTTCGACCAGTGAGTGTTCTCAGACGATTAAAATAATCAAATGTATTTTGTGCTTACCTGTACCCAACAATTTTTCTTTAACACTTCAATCAACAGCAGTATTGATCGACGCAAAAAGGTGTTTCTTTTTATAAAATTCTGTAACAAGCCTTCTATACAAAAAATCCACCGTCATTATTAATTTACTTCCTATCATAATCTCAAAGGATATAATAAATTCATTTTCTTTGAAAACGATTTATTATTTTTAACCCTCGCGTATTGTAGTAGAGATTAAAAATTAATCATTCGTGGAATTTCGCGTAATTGGAACCGAATAAGGGAATGAAAAGGATTAAAAGTAGGATTTAAAAGGCTCGCGGGATTTTCAAGTTATTTTTGTGTTTCGATTGTGGCTGACTGTACCTGTTTGTTTTTGCATGCCTTTGCCACAAATTCGTGGTCTGTGGTCTCGAATTAAGTACATTTGTATTATGAAAATGAGTCTGCTACCATGTTTGATTTTGTTTATTTATTTAATTTGTTCGTGTACTCCCTCGGCGGGAGGCTTAGGTACGCTTGTATTTTCTGTTCTTTATAACAGAAAATTAACAAAACAAACTAACAACTAACAAACTTATAACTTTAGTTATTTACCTTTCCTACTCGTTTTGTAGCAAATTACAAATTGAATATCGATGGTGTTTTGTTTATTGTTATTACCATATTTACCTTCGTCTTTCGATAATGCGTGAGTGTCTTAGGTGCTGTTCGGGAACTGAAAACAATAACGATAAACTGTTCCTCTGAACCGCACGCAACGAAATTTTGTTTCAGTGCGGTTAGTGGAAGTGCTCAAGTGCGGTTCGCGGAAGTGCTGTTCAAATCAGTGCTATAAGTGGAATACCTCTTCGTGTGAGTGTTGACTCAATCAATCTGCCCAGCCCTTTCCCAAGTATGTTGTCGGCTTCCAGTCTAACCGGACGCAGCTGAATACCAGAATTTTACATGGAGCGACTGCCTCTCTGACCTCCACAACCCACTGGGTAACACGATACCTCTAGGTAACACTGGTTATCAGACTTTTTGGGCTTCTGACTACTCGTAACGACTGTCAAAGATCTACGAATGACAGCTGGGCCCAATTGTCTAACATGCTTTCCGAGGCACGAAGGCGTCCCGATAAGTAATGGATGGTCACCCATCTACGAACCGACCGCGGCAAACGTAGCTTGACACTTTTTTGACGCGTATTTTTTTACGCTAATTTTTAGACAAACGTAACTTGTCAAAAAATACGCAAAAGAAAAAAAATATTGTCTATTGTCTTGTAATAAGTCGGACCGGACATATCATGAATCATTTATTTGCAGAAAATATAAGTAAAATTCTTACTCAGTCACAATAAATCCTAGCTAATTTAGTTAGAAAATGTATCCTATATTCACAGTCACAAAACTAGCCTTCAGTCTAGTTTTGGGACTACATGTGTTTTGGTAACTAAAAATGTAATTATTTGAATGAACTAATTCTGTGGTTAGTTGGCATAATTACTTATAGACCAAAACACTGTAGCTAGTATACAACTACATGAGCAAAATGAGCACATACATACCAATAAGTACAGTAATAATAATAATCAGCCTACAATGTTCCCACTGCTAGTACGGAGGTCTCCTCTCTTCGATAGGGAGTGGGCTATGACCCACCTCGCAGACCCAGTGCGGGTTGGTAGATGACACATGTTTTAGATTTTTTGGTTCTAGGAAATGCCGGTTTCCTCACGATGTTTTGAGAGCAGTGGTGATGAAATTATTTACATAAAGTAAAGCTTGGGTTCGATCCCACGACCCACAACTCGTAAGTCGGGGTCGTTACCACTGAGCCACCTGCTCTGAAACTAAGTATTTACAGTAGGTACATTGCCCCAATTACGATATCAGAATTTGATTTGCTCTAAATGTAGGTACCTGCAATATAAGATTAATAACATAAATAAATGAGATCAGCTACATTTATTTATCGTGTTTAGACAGCTATTTTTGTACTTCAAGGTATATGTTTTTACTATGAAAAGCATTTAGCGTCAATTTAGATTGTATGCCAAAGTATTTTTCAGATAAAGGTAACTACTCAAGTCTTTGTAATTAATTAGCATTATCGATCAACACAAACACAAAGTATCTACTATCAATTAGCACGCAGCTCACTATCAACCAGTATATCAATGTAAACTAGTTAACAATAATCTTTGACATCTATCAGCTAAGGAACAAACAGACCTTTCCGCTAGAACATCAATAAAAAGTTAATTAAAAAACTTACCTCCACAAGTTTCCCGGAAATCAGGACAGCAGTCGCCAAGTTTCAAGCAAGCATGGTCACAGTAGCAGGGCTTGTCAGTCAAGTCCTCGATGATGGCGTTCTGGTGCGCTTTCTGAATAACACATGAACTATCCCGGCCCGGACAACATAGATTCGCGTCCCTACAATAATTCGCACCGCAATGCCCCGCCAAACACACTGCACTCGCGAAACACAACCAATATCGAAGCATTTTGGATATTTTTACTATTATTTCTACAACAATTAAACTTTTCTGACAGAAACTTTTTAAAAACAAAGATGGCTGACTAATAAGCACGTAAAATTCCTTCGGGTGATTCTAAATTTTTAAATTTGGAGTAGCGTTATGTGTCATTCCGAATTTGAATTTCTGCGAACCGCCAGTTCTGTAACAAAAAATTAAATTACGTTAGGGTTGCGTTCGAGCGTAAACTTCTTTTACCTTTTTCTTAACTTTATTTCGTTTGTTCAATTTTTGTCGTAACCATTTTTTTTATTTTCGTGCTTGTTGTTGATTAGGTGTTATTTTTCAAGTGTTTTGAGTTTCAATTCCTTGTAATACTATTATTACCTACCTAAAACTTATAGCGAAAATAGTTTATTTGTTTTTTTTTCTATTCATGTATCTTTACACTTTTCTAAAAACGAAACAATACTTTAACAAGCATAGAGAAATCAGTAGAAAATTAGGTATGTACACTTTAGTACATTCAATGGTTCCAAGTTCTAACTTATGTATTTAAGAAAAAAAAACAGACTTCAATTTAAAAAATGTCTATAAAAAATAGAAAATATTTAAAAAATAAGCATATAAAACATCGAGCATTGTAAAAAAGTTACTTTGCCATGTGCCTCCTGTGAGGTTTGAACTCACGACCCCTGGTTTACGAGACCAGTGCTCTACCACTGAGCTAAAGAGGCTTAGGATGAGATGGCGAAATAGCTGTAACCTACCTACGTGAAACTTTAAAATAAAAGGAATAATTTATTTTTATCCTATAATTTATTTTTCCATATTAATTGTCAATATTTCAAACACTAGGTAAAAAACATGAACCAATTTGCCTTCTAAAAAAATTTATAGGTACCTAAGTAAGCCACGAAAACAGAATTATAGCATGAGGAAAAAAGAAAAAAAAAATCTTATTTTTAACCCACACTGGACAACTTATATTCGATGTACCCATATAAAAACCGAAAAAAAAACAAATAAACTTTGCAACAAGTAAAGTTACCAGCACAAAAAATGTAAAGTTACTACCTATTTGAATTTCCTAGTCGTCAAAAAATAAAAGGCCCGTTTTATCGTAATTATATTTTATATATTGATAGTTCTAGTTGTTAATAAAAATCAAATTCGCAAAACACGCATTCGTTTGTATGAAACTGACAGGTGTCAAGAACGCATTCTCAAATGTCAAAACGGCCCTTTTATTTTTTGACAACTTTACTACCAACATAAGATAACAAAAACCTTAAGATGACTAAAGAAAAAAAAGCAGAGGCATACGGGAGCGGGGTTGTTGACCTCGATGAACTTAACCGACTGGTTCACGTTAACTGATAAGTTGGGTTTAAGTTAAGGGGATGCGGTTAACTATTCTATTTTGGTTTATAAACGGGGTTATTAAGTTCGGTTAAGTATAATTATAAATAATGTTGAATAAAAGGTTTTTAAACTTTTTAATGGAGTTTGATAAGAAAATTCGTGATTGTTTTTTTATGACTTAAAGCCTTTTCAGCGTGCCAGTTTATGGGTTTTCTTATCAGACTACTTAAATAAATCAAAAACCGAACTAATTACCGTAAGAAATAATTACTTTTTTTTTTCTATTAACTATTATTAGAAACTAAAAAAATGGTTAGCTACTTTGACACGATAATATGTACAGACGCCAGCAGGTCAAGCTACCCGAAACTGTCAAATTTTCCCAATCAACCTTGAACCTTAATGCTTTAGTGATAAAGTTGAAAATCTATTAAAGAAATTTGACAGATTGTAGTAGCTTGATGTGCTGGCGTCTGTACATAAATAACCTAGGTACTAACGGCTGGTTGACATTTCCCATGACCCATGGGCTGGCTTTTACCTTGGCCAGAGGGTAAGCATTGCCATTCAACGAGGTAATGCCGCCAGTCTCTTGGGTACATTACCAGTCGGATGAATTTTTCGACGCTATATTTTAGTTTGGGAATAGTTTTACGTAAGTTAGGATATAATTTTGTTATTTTTTTTAAGTAACTAGCTGCGCCCCTCGGTTTCACCCGCATAAGTTTCGATCCCGTGGGAATGTCGGGATAAAAAGCCTTTGTGTTAATCCAGGGTGTCAGCTACGTCCATACCAAATTTCATCAAAATTGGTCCTGCCGTTTGAGCGTGAAAAAGTAACAAACATACAAACACACAAACACACTCACTCAATAACTTTTATAATATTAGTATGATTAGGTTTTTCATAGTAAATGAATTAAACGGTACTAACCTATTTTTGAATGTGTTATCTTTACATTAAATCCTATTTACGTATGAAAAGTATTTCTGAAGTTACTCTGAAATAACTGCACCTTAAACAGATAACAGAGTTTTGTAATTACCCACATAAGTGATAACAGCTTCTAAACACCAGTACTTACATACTACATAATATATGGATACTAGAATCTGTCAAATTTCTTTAGTAGATTTTCAACTTTATCGCTAACGCATTAGGTTCAAGGTCCATTGGGAAAATTTGACAGTTTCGGGTAGCTTGACCTGCTGGCCCTAACCGAAACAGTTTTGTTTCGCGCCATGTAAAATAGTGGTATTCAGCTGCATCCAGTAAGACTGGAAGCTGACCCCAACTATGTTGGAAACGGCTAGGCAGATGAGGTGTCCAATAATGCAAGTCTACCTATCTTCGAGACTACGATAATAAAGTTCTATGTTTAGAAGGCTTAAAGGAATTCTGCCCAGTGCCGACAAAACAACATGGTAATTACTTAGCGGCTTTAAGACCGTGAAACTGCATAACGAGCGGGCTGTGTTGGTGGTAAAGCAGGTTTCAGAGGGCTTCGATTTCTTAGAAATGATGCAAAGGCACGTAACAAATTATACAAAGCTACAGCAGTATTTATAGACAGGAATAATACCTGTATCTATTTCTATGTAGCAGGCTCTGATCTGCACCTTAATTCCATCCATCACAAACTGAATCATTTTGAAGGATATTTATTGCTAATCCATTGCTTCATGTTCGAAAAATTTGTCTGCTCAACAATGTTAATAACGCAATGAATGTTATTGAACTTTCCAAATGAAACCCATTGGTACTGTTATTGTGGAACGCAATTACCCCGCTGACCAAGATTCTGTTTAAAAGTGACTTTAACCCCTGAATTTATTTCGCCATTTCTTCTCAGAGGTAGTCTATAAAATAAGCTATGAAAATAAGCTGTGAAATGTCGACTCCATCTAGCTTATTTTTATATATGGCGGTCAAAGTGCTATCCAATTTATAGAAGAAACATTTTTATTTTATTTTAAGCCTTTAACGTGGTTAGAAATATTGAATCCAAAACTGCCGAAATTAGGGACTAAAGTTCTACTTGTATGAGCAGATAAAGATGAAGAACGGATATTTCCTTCTACCATAAATCAGACAGTTTCCTTTTTGATAAAAGGAGAATATTCAAGCACAATAGAAAAATCAAATTCAAACAAAACCAAAAAGGTCACATTGTTACTTAATTTTAGGGACACGTAAAACTTTTTTTATGAAAAAAAAAACTGGAAGCAATGGCATTCCGTTAACGAGTGGGGCAAACAATTGATCCGAGACAAACAATGGGAGAATTTGTTAGTCAAATAGGCAGTGCGATCCACGATCGAGACGAAATCAAATATGTGTCGTGTGTGGCGCTTTTTGTCAAGGGTTTTCAGCATTTTTATTCAAAAGAGAGACCTTGGACACGGAAGTAGCAAGTTGCGAAGCAATAAATAGTTCGCTGCGAAAAATACCTACGTCTCAAATGTAAAGTAAAAAGCATATATTAGGTACTAAAGTTACTCGTGTACAAAGAGGGTATCAAATTCTGAACAACAAACACGACTATCGTTCTTAATACTGGGTGGCAGGGAGATCGATGTACAGACGCCAGCACATCAAGCTACTAAAATCTGCAAAATTTCGTTAATAGATTTTCAACTTTATCGCTAAAGCATTAAGGTCCAAGATTAATTGGGAAAGTTGGATAGTTTCGGGTAGCTTGACCTGCTGACGTCTGTACAACCTGTTCCTATGGATTTAGTACATGATTCTGGACCACCATAAGTTATTTTTCGTCATTTGTTATAAAAACACCTGTAGGTTTCACTCCTACCAGATACCTAGTATAGAAATACGCCACGAGTAGCGCTGCTTTGATGTCAACTCTCTGTCATGGCTGAGACAGACGTCTATAGACTTTTCTTCAGTAATTGGAATTAATATTATTATAGTGGTTTTGTGATCTCGTCCTATCTGTTGTGTTTCTCGGGTCTTACTCCTTCTGTGTCTATATTTACATCGTGCTGTGTACGGACATTATATTTCCATAAATTCTAAGTTGACTTTTGTTTCTTGTTCGTCCGTACATTTTCTACTATAAACTAAACACTTGTTTCCTACAAAAGTGCAATAACTACAATTTTTATGTTATTTCAGAATCAATGACGAAATAATCTAATAAATAGGTCTTATCTCATTGTCAATACCATTTGACTCATTTCTACGTAAACGAAATTTGGAACTAAGTGAAATAAAAATCGCCTAGATACAAAGAAAGAAAGAGAAAAAAAAGTAAACTTGCATACGATTTGGTTAAAACGTGATTTGGGCAAAGATTGGATTTGGACCAGATGGCTCTGATGTCGAGATTTATTCGGTCAATCAGGAGGAGTAGAACTTATTCATTCATTCTTTACCATCGTCATCTGCCCCGCCTTTTCCTAACTTTGTTGGGGTCGGCTTCAAGTCTAACCGGATGCAGCTGAATACCAGTATTTTACATGCAGCGACTGCCTATCTGACCTCCACAACCCAGTTACTGGGTAATACGATACTCCTTGGTAAGATTGGCTGTCAGACTTTCAAGCCCGTGCCTCGGAAAGACATCTTAAATACCGAGACCCCTCGGTCTCGGTATGTAAAGATGGTCACCTATCCACAGACCAACCTGTGCGGCTGTTATTATTCATACTTTACCAACCTACTTATACAACCACAAAAGTCAGCCCCCAAAAAAGAAACTTCCTAAAATGTTTAATTAAATTCCTGGACGTAACTTAACGGCCAAGTTAATAATGAAAATACTTAGTGTTGAGAAACCGCAGCTAAGTTCGAACTAAGTATGTAATGCTACGATAACAAATAACTTGAACGGTGGAAGTTTATTTCATTATGTGAGATTAAGTTAGGTATGTTCCGTCCCTCCTGAATTATTAATCATAACATCGGGGAGTTCCCTGTGGGCTGTCGTGTGAGAGAGGAGAGGAGAGCAGCACCCTAATTGCGTAACACACGATCAATCGGAATCGGTTTCATTTTGACAGTTCAACAACATTCATTGCGTAATTTACGTGTTGAGCAGACAAATTTTTCGAACTTGTGAAGCAATGGATTAGCAATTTGCTATAAATGATTCTGATTCCGATTGATTGTGTGTTACGCAATTAGGGTGCAGGTTGTTTTAGATACTATAAATTCGCATAAAAACGTTAACAATAAAGCCAACCAGTGTTCTACGAAATTAACACACGTGCATCCGTTTTATTATTTCTTTTAAAATCAATATGATTCCGTGGACAATAGTGTGGGATAGGCGTTTGTTTACTATTATACCTTAGCTAACTGTTAATATTGTAACGCATTATTAAAATTATCCCAAATAAATGAAAATTTAATTAAATTAAATAAAAATTAAACAAAATAAAAACAAAATTAAATTATCTATACTTATATACTTATTACTTATTACTTATATATATATATATATATATATATATATATATATATATATATATATAATATATATTATATATTATATATTATTATTATTAATTATTAATTAATTAATTAATTAATTAATTAATTAATTAATTAATTAATTAATAATATTATAAAGAGGAAAACTTTGTTTGTTTGTTTGTTTGTTTGTAATGAATAGGCTCAAAAGCTACTAAACCGATTTAAAAAATTCTTTCACTATTCGAAAGCTACATTATCCACGAGTAACATAGGCTAAATTTTATTTTGGAAAAAAATAGGGTTCCGTAAGATATTTGGGTTTTTCGGACACAAGGTGTAAAAAATCAACCAGAAAAGTTACTTATTTTGCGTACGCTGCCTAAACTATAAAAGATAGAACCATAAAATGTTCAAATTAATTGTAGATCTTATAAATATCTACAAAAAAGTCCGCGACACACTATACCTATCTATGTCGAGTGAGGCACAACAACCATTTTTTAATTTAAAAATCTTGAATTTTTTTTGTACTACATTTAAACGCATTTATTTTACTCATGCTATTAATCCTTATCAAAATAAATTATTTCATCAGTAAGTACCGTTTATGTAGATAATATTTGGTCTTTGAATGATTAAAATTGGACGTTTGGTTTTGAAGTTATGGCGAAATTAAAATATTACGATTTCTGCTGCACGGCCCGTTGCGAAGTGGGCGTCACCAAGGCCGTGCACGTGCAGGAATAAGTTTACAAAATCAAAAATCAAGTCATAATATAACTATTTACATCACATCCATGATCTGTAGTTTTTAGGGATTTTGATTATTTATTGAGTTTAGTTATCATCAGAAATAGGTTTATTTAGTAGGTAGGTATTTTATTTTCTGTTATTGAGTTTTTTTTTTTTATTATGTAGGTACTTAGGTAAGGATATCATATAGGTACCCTCTTAATCACCACTAATAAGACACAATTGGTTTTCTATTGTAATTAGCCACAAAGGGCCCGCGAGATAGATGGCATCCTGGGGAAGCACATACATTTTATCCTGTTAGCACGTTCCCGTGGGATAATTTCCGACATCCACGCGGGCGAAGCCGCGGGCAGAAGCTAGTATTAAATAAAATAAAATGCACACTATCTTTTCACTTTGGTTACTTATCTAGCTTCTGCCCGCAACTTTGTCCGCGTGTAATTTCGAACCCCGGCCTACCGCGTCCCATCTCATCGCCCGCCCGCGCTTAATTTTACTTCATATTTACTATTCGTTCTTTTTGGCTTTTTTTATTTTTGCTTGGCCTATAAGGGTTCTAGCGTGATGGTAAATAGCCTATAGCCTTCCTCAAGAATTATGATATCAAATGGAAAAATATTTTTTCAAATCCGACTGAAAGTTTCAGAGATTAACGCGTTCAAACAAACAAACATACTCTTCGGCTTTATTATTAGTATAGATCTGAATTAAAACAACGCTAGACTGGCCATCTTTCTTTTAGAACTCCGAATTTTCGATGAAATTTATTCAGATTTCAAATTCCACTCCAACTCGAAGGGAGGAGGCCTGTGTCCCAACACTGGAATAATATACGTTGATTATGATTGTAAAATCGCTAATCGACTTTCACTTAACCCATCATGCCCACCGACGCGTGCTTTAATACTTAGCTTAAAGTTGTGCCGTAACAACTCACAACTTGATATGCCAACTCTTTACACTTCATTAAGCAATGATTAACTTATTAACATGTTATCAACTTGTTAGGTGCTTTGTTTCTCTCACACACCATTTAATGTTGTTTTGATAAATTACTTCTTCGAACGAAGTTACTTATGGCACATTATAATCTGTGGTTCTCTGTTGGTATCGACAGCTAGACCGCAAAAAGTGCAACATTTAGACCACGACACTTTAGGGTTCCGTACCTCAAAAGGAAAAACGGAACCCTTATAAGATCACTTCGGTGTCCGTCAGTCAAGAACCTTTATTTCAGGAACGCGTGGAGTTATCAAGTCGAAATTAATATCAAATAAGTCAACGCAATCCAAAGATACGGGCATTTAGGTATGTTCCGTTTATGCCGCATATTTTGACACTCGAAGGAAATCAAAACCTATAATACTTCCCGTTGACCTAGAATTATGAAATTTAGCAAGAAGCAATGTCATGTAGCACAAGTAAAGGAATAAATCCGAAAACCGTAAAGGTTTAGTTACATACCTACAAATTTGTATGGAACCCTCGGAGCGCGAGTCCGGCTCGCACTTGACCGGTGTTTTTAACCTCAATATGGTGGTACTTTGTACTTCCATACATGGGTTCTTTGACAAAGAACTCTTCTATTTCTAAGCAATTTTACAAGCTTTTATTAATGATATTGTAGGTCCTGAGATAGCCGGAGTTGATAGATCCACAACTAGCTCCTGCTCACAAACCGTCCGCGTGGAAAGAACATATCCTCTCCACTCGACACGTAGTGCAGCCTTCTATCTGTTAGCCTGCATCATCCCACTGCTGGGCAAAAACCTCTCCCCATGACTTCCAGCTTTTTCGATCCAGGGCTAAAGTGGACCACTGGTCGTTTGTTTTGACTTCTTCATCTAACAGAGTTTTATCTTTTTTTTATTGGATCCAGTTATTCCAGAGATACCTCTTACAAACAAACAGTTTTATCTCGTTATAACATTAGTTCGGAACTTTAGATTAAGGAAGTATCTAATTACCTATATAATTATAAGTATGTCAAAGTTTATTTTCCTAAAAGGAAGTATTTCTATAGTAGAGGAAGTATTTATATAGTAGTATTTTTCCCTAACTAATCATTTATAAAGGTTCTGTTTTCCGCGAAACTATACTTTTATTTTTCCTCTTACGGATTCGTTTTTTCTCTTCCCACCAAGTCGCCTAACCGAACTCTTATTCACAAATTGCCTTTATATATGACGAAACGCCAACTAGAGCTATGTACATTCCCCTTAATTGCCTCCATTTTCCTCTAGGAACTCAATACAGGTGTATTAACAAAACGGCAGCAATCTATCCCTTTCCAAAGTTCTACGCCATCGAACACGAATTTCAATGCGGCGATATGAATCGATTCAATCGAGTCGACTCGATTAATTTAATCGCGACTATTCGGATTTCGAACTAGTCGATCGAACTCTTATTAGGTGACAGGTATAAATGGCGGGAATTCAGTGGTCATAGTCACTGAGTATGTCAATTAGTATTGGAATTAATTTTAGAAATGAGGTCCAATACTTATGTTGATTTTAGATTAGTAAAAGCTTTAGGTAATGTGTATGGTTGATTACCTGTCAGCTTGTCATAATAATCATATCAAGCATGAAATATAAGGTGGACTGTATTTTTACACCATTAGACTTCACAAGAAGATTTCGGTCTACGTTTGTTCATCATCTGCCTAGCTCTTTCCCAACTATGGTGAGGTCAGCTTCCAGTCTAACCGGATGCAGCTGAATACCAGTAATTTACATGGACCGACTGCCTATCTGACCTCCACAACGCAGTTACTGGGCAATACGATACCAGACAGATACGATACGATACGATGTTAGACATTCGGGCTTCCGACGACCCGTAACGACTGTCAAAGATCCAAGAATGGCAGCCGGGACCAACGGCTTAACGTGCTTTCCGTCTCACGGTTGGTCTCGGTATGTAAAGATCGTCACCCATCCACGAACCGACCGTGGCAAGCGTAGCTTAACCTTACCGTTATTACTTAGCCACGAGCCCTTCCACGGGAACGTCATTGATATACGAAGTTTAATTTACTGTCGTATAAATTGTCATCCCCGCCATATTTGTACGGTCCATTGAGATTATAAAATACATACGTTCAGTTCATTGAAATAATTAGACAATATTCACGATGTTCCTTCTATATTACAATATACAGAAGCTAGTATAAATGGCAAGTCCCCGGTCTACCATACGTTATGAAGATTGTGTTTCTAGTCGAACCGCAAACCTCAGGAGGCTTACATTAGAGTATCATCGCTGCTTGTACGTGTTTCAGGGTTAGTTCATATTATTATCATTAAAGTTTTAGGTTATTATTATAGAAATTATTTGGAGGAATTTTGGGAGGGAAATTAATTGATTACCAACATAATTTTCCGTCAGTTCGAATAACAACTACAGTATTTTTATCTCACGAAGCGACACGCGCTTTTCTTGTGGTAACTAAAGTGTACAAGCACCCTGTGAATGTGCGTGAAGACGAGTAGCATTAGCACAAGTAAAGCGCGTGTCGCCCTTCTTCTCCATAGAGATCTACGTTTTGGAATGGGCAACTAGCTTCAACTTTTTCAGTAACTGTCCGTCTCATTGACACTTCAAAAGTGTCTGTAAATGGTTTAATTGAAATAAATGAGAATGTCACTTTGGTTAGGTCTCTGGATGTTAAGGAGCATGCAAGTAGGTAGATACAAAAAAGCTGAGACGAAATATGAACTTTGTCAGGAGCTGGGTTTAATTCCGAACGCAAGTAAAAGAAGACAGTTTTTTAATCAGATACCTGGACGTTTACGAGTCAAAAAGATTTGAATATAATTTACCTAATATCATCATCTGCCTAGCCTTTTCCCAACTATGTTGGGGTCGGCTTCCAGTCTAACCGGATGTTTAATAATTTACCTAATAGTATTATGAAAAATATTAGATATCTTCAAATCAAATAAACAAAGATTTAAATACTAAAAGATACGTTAAATCATGCGTAATAAATCGAAGTTTAAATACAAATCCAAATATTTAAAGAACACTGAAGGCAATCGAACGAATGAAGGAATTCTCGTAATGAGAACATTCAAAATCTAGTTGCAATCTCATCTCAGCGACAATCAATGTTAAAAACTTGTCAAAAATGTAGGGAAACTAAAGGTATTTTTGACAGATTGAGACAAAATCAGACTGTGCACGTTCTTAAAATTGCGAGAATTGCCCCTCTATAGAGTGAGTGCCCAATAGTGACACTACGATTTTGTATTAAAAAATATATATTTTGAGTGGTAGATATCGTTTTAAAAACTTTTGCAAATAATGTACAGAATAGTAAGTTATAAGATTATTTACGAAAGAACCAATTTTATTCACAAATGTAGCTGTATGCAACTTTCTTTGACAAATACCTACTCTTCTATCAGTAGCTGTTACTCTGAAATGTAAAGTAAACAGGAAGAGAGTAAATACAAATTAAACACGAACAAACGATACCAATTCTAATATTACAAGTCACACGAGCGAAATCGCAAAACGTTGCGTATTCATTTAAGAACGATTGCGTTCCAAATTACTTTTGCCAGTTCCAATTTGAGCAATAGGTATATGCTTACTTAACTTTTTGAGATGAAAAAACACGTGTACAATACCTATGTAAGGAGAAACCAATCAGCCTCTGGCTTAGTCGAGAGGTAGGTAATTTGGTTTGCCCAAAAAATCTGCAGGTCTTTGGGGTTTGAACTTTTCACCTAATGACGGCAAGATACGGCCCTCAGACAGCTCTCAGACCCTCACTAAAGGCCAGCGGAGTAATTGCGTAACATAATATTAGTAGCAATGGGGTTCATTTTGACAGTTCAACAACATTCATTGCGTAATTTACGTTGTTGAGCATACACATACTCTCTAATATTTGAAGCAATGGATTAGCAACATCCTTCAAAATGATCCAGATTGAGATGGATAGAGTGTTACGCAATTAGGTTGCTGGACAGACAATTTAATGAAACACACTAGTTAATTAAACATGTGTCGGTTTACACGGGACAGTCCATGCCACTACACAATTAACTTAAGTGCCCGACTGCCCAAACATCACATCCACAATTCCACAACAAATTAATTCCCCAAAACCCCTGAAAACCGACGTATAATTCATTAATTATAACTTTTAAAAGTAATTAGAGAGTATGTGTATGCGATTTGTATGTAAATCGTCCAAGGTGCTCCACAAAGGGCTGTTAACGAAGTTAGAACAAAGTTATTTATGAATTGTATTACATATTCAATTATGTCGAAGAGGTTGGGACCGGATACGGTGGGCAAAACACCGCAAATGCAGTTGTAATGTTTTGTGAAATATGAGTGGGTCTATGAACTTTATGTGGAGGAGGGTCGTAATTTATTCCGTTTTAATACTGTTGCGTGCCACAATTAATGCCTGGTACATGGTGACATTAGTTACAACTAGCGCCATCTAGTATCGAGTAGCAGAACTAATATATCCTTCTAGAAATTTCGATGCTAGAACTTTCTAGAACTATCGACATCTGGTCAGTCGGGGCCGGTATGTACTCGAACATTCTAGATGTTTCTACATTAGAAACATCTAGAATGTTCGAATGTTCGTTGGTTCTGGAACTATCTGCGGCACTATATAAGGCCGGAATTAGCCACGACCAGTCTCCCCGTCACATCCATAGGATGCAAACCCTACAGAACCGTTTTCTCCGCAAGGCCACAAACTCCCCTTGGTTCGTTCGCAATGAGATCCTCCACGTTCATCTCAAGATCCCCACTATCCAGCAGTTCATGAAACGCCTCTCCAAGCGTTTCTTTGCCACAGCCGCCAATCACCGCAACCCTCTGGTTGTCGCGGCCGCCAATCACCGCAACCCTCTGGTTGTCGCGGCCGCCAATTACACCCCCTCCAAAATCAGTAAAATTCGCCGTCCAAGGCATGTTCTCGATGACCCCGATGACCCCACAACCCTCCTCCAGGAGAGCGATAGGGCAACTAGTATATTATACAAAAACAAATTACCGTCATTCTGACCTCGCCGCCGAGGTCCCTCGCGACGCCCCCAAGTAAATTCTCCCCCCCGACCCTTGCCCGCTGAAGTGCCAGCCCACGCCGTAGCTGAGCCTGTAACTTTAAATCCCCCGACTGAGACCTCTGAGTTTGTTTCGGCCTTTCTTCTCAGAGATAGTCCTAGGAAACGCCGCGCTCATCAAAGCATTAATAATACCATTTCGATCCAGCCTGTCCCTTTGCTGCCCTCTCCCAGCGACGCCCTAAGCCGAGGTTTGTACCCCACAGGGGGTGCCCTTAGCGCGCAGTCGCTTAGTATTAATCTAGATGTAGCCCTGGCTGGAGGCTTTAAGAATTCTTAAGGCAACCACAGGATAGTCCGGCTAAGTAGTTACGACCTCTCAAGGTCAACTACGAGATGACTTTCACAAAAAAAAAAAAAAAAACGACCAGTCAGAGTCAGATCAGCGATACATGCGAATACATCGAAAGCGATCTTCAAGTGCGACTTAAGAGCAATTGTGTTTTATAATTAGTGTCTTTGAGTTGTTATTACTTATTAGTGTTGTTTAATTAAAGTGTACTTTTTGGTAATTTATATCGGCAGTGTTAATTATCACGAACCTCGAAGCTCGTAAAAATACGCTTTATTTTTCCCTGCCTCGTGTTCGCAAGCGCTACTGCTGAAGCATGAGGTTTTGGGTTCGATTCAAAGTGTTATTGGCTTTTTCCATCTGGATTTTATCAGCGGCGACAGGCTCGCCCCCTGTTACGTGGGAATTAAACATAACTGGCCAAAAATGTGGGTGTACTATAAGTGTACCTCTGCCTAACCCCCCGAAGAATACAGACGTATATACACGCATACAGAAACACACAGAAACACACACGCAACATACAGAAATGAGTATATAAGAGGAAGTTTGAAAGTGGCGCCAGTGACAGAAAAGTTGAAAGGAAATCGTTTGGCTTGGTATGGGCATGTGATGAGAAGGGATGAAACGCATGGACTAAAAGAGTGATGAATATACATACATGTTGATGGATGGAAAACATGTTGTGCCGACCACAAGTAACACGGGATGAGGGCAGGAAGAAGATGATGGTGATGGTATATTATTTTAACCCAATGCTTAATAGACAAAGAATGAAGTCCGCCTTATGTTGATATTTCGTACGCTGTTACTGCTAAATTAAAGAACCAACTTTTACAAGATTTCACATGGAAGCACCTTATTACCTGGAGAAAGGAAAGAAGATACTTTCATTCAAAAAAATCAAAAACATTACGCCGTCTGAGGGAACACAGACAGTAATAAAACATGTAGCGAAGCCATATTGTTCATCTGCTAAATCCATGTTGACGCACGGCTGACAGTCAAAGGGTGCCAGTTTGTAACGCAAAGTATTCTTCAAAACATTTTTTCCCTGGAGGAAAATAAATAACGTACAATACCTAGCAGGTATGAAAGATAATACTTTTAAAATGATATTTCGACGAGTAAAAGCTACTGTACAAACGCTGCATGCGTGTTTGTGAATGTTATAAAAAGTATTTCATTTTAACTTTATGATGCGGTGTCAACATGTTGATGATGTCAACTTGCTTACTATCAGCTATTTCTTTTTTTTGTTTTTGATTAACATAACACCACATCACGTCTGGTTTTCACGAAGGTTTAGACAGACCTATAGAAAAACAAAATTTCGCCTGTTATGTTAAAGTCGTATCTAATAGGGCGCAACCGGGGTCAAATCCAGACTCTAAGCTGCTGTTGAGAAATTTCTAATGAGAGAACCTGTTAACTTGCTCAACCTCATGCTTAGCAGTAGCGCTTGTGAACACTAGACCAACGAATAAAGGATTTAAAAAAAAAGGTTAACTTAGTTGGTTTTTCAAAATTGAAACATTCGCTTTTGATCACTATCTCACCTGGTAGTATGAAAAGATGTTGTTGACGATAGTGCAAATCTTGCCTAGGACTAAGTTCACATTACAAAGCACATTGGTATTGACGACCAGCAAATGCCTATCTACGTGTCTGAATACCTGCCAGGAAATGCTAGAAAACTATTTCACGAAGCTAAAGAATTTGCGAAGAAAAATAATTGGTCTTTTTGTTGGTCTAAATCAGGTAGAATTTATCTGAAAAAAGAACAAGACTCAAAAAAGGTTTACTGGGTTAAAACTGAACAATGTCTCAATGAATTACTATTACAATGACTAGTTTGGTCTAAAAAAATTATGAATCATGTACTTAAAATCAGTTTAACACTTTCTTCATTATATTTTTCTTGTATCACTTTTCGTTTATGCATGCTTTATTGTTCTTGTTTGTGTTCGCATGCATATTGCAAGTTATCATTTACCTTAGTTCTAGTTTTAGTTTTATATAGGCTTTCATACATACAAACACACTACATACACCACACTTATACACTTAAACAAGGACATTATTGCACTTTTCGGGTAATCTCGCCTGCTGCTATCACTGATGTTATATTATTCTACATTTACCTTTGTTACAAAATTAAATAAAAATGAACGAAATAATAACACTGGGAGATGACATTGATACTAACATTAATGTCAGTGATGCAGTGGTAGTGGACCTGCCCGAGGAGTGCAATGATATATTTAGTCTAACAAAACAACAAATTTGTATGAGGGTGCTGCATCAGAACATAAGAAGTCTCAATCAAAATTTTGATGACATGCTTATTGTTTTGGAAAGATTGAGCACTGATATTGATCTAATTGTAATGACCGAATGTTGGCTATCAAAAGTCACAAATATTCCACAAATAAATAATTACCATTCTTACTCAACATTGAAAAATTTAAATCAAAACGATGGAGTAGTACTATACATGAAAAAGAATATCCAATGTAAAGTTGAAGAACCCAAGTTGAATGAAGCTAGCGGTCTACTGATGACTAAAGGCCAAGATCTCGCCGTACTTTGTTTATATAGACCACCGTCGTTCACCAACTTAGATAGCTTTCTTGAATCCTTAGATATTATACTAATAGGACTGAAGCATTACAAAAATATCATAATTGCGGGAGATATTAATGTGGATATAGCACTAAACAGTAATGATAAAAGAGCAGATGAGTACCTCCTTCTATTGGCTTCCCATGGAGTAGCACCTACACACGTACTACCAACTCACACAAAAACATGCTTAGACCACGTCTTTGTTAAAACTCTGCTCCCTACAAAAACAATTATTTGTGAAACAAGCATTACGGACCACGCTACGGTCATACTAACTATGTATAAAAAACAAAAACCATATACGGTCAAACCTCAAAACTACGTCAAAACGGACTTCGAAGCCGTCGTAAAGGAACTGAGCTTATTAGACTGGGTTAATATTTTACAGAACAAAAGCCCTGGAGAAGCTACTAATACATTCCTTCACATCGTGACTCAGGTGCTAGATAAACATACCTCAATAAAAACTGTGTCGCGACGAAAAAGGACAATTAAGCCCTGGATAACACCAGGGCTATTGCGCTGCATGAGAAATCGAGACCGACTAAACCAAAAATTAAAGAAAGATAGAGAAAATAGCATACTACATCTAACTTATAAACGATATCGGAACACTTGTAATAAACTTCTAAAAAAATTAAAAAGGGCTTACTATAGGACAGAGATAGCAAAACATAAAAATAATATTAAAAAGCAATGGGATATAATTAAAGAACTTAATAATTACGAAAACAAAAATCTTAGATCTCCAGAGTTATTAAAATTAAAAAGTAATCCGTTGGACTCACTTAATGAGGTTAACAAATATTTTGTGAATGTTGGGAAAACACTCGCTACAGACATACTTCGTAGAAAAAAACGTAATGAAACTGAACTTATTAAGAGTTTAGAAAAACTACAGTCTTCCACCAATTCTTTCGTTTTACTCCCTGTAGACGAGGGGGAGGTCCTAAGACTGATTGGATCACTAAAAAATACTTCCTCGAAGGGATGGGATGGTATTACTCCTTCCTTCCTTAAGATGGCTGCGCCCGTTTTAGCCATGCCGATCACAATTATTTGTAATCTATGCTTTACTGTCGGGGAATTCCCCAATGCATTAAAAAAATCAATAATAGTACCTTTGCATAAGTCTGGGGACAGAGACGTAGTGTCAAACTATAGACCAATATCCTTGCTGCCTTCTCTCTCAAAAATAGTTGAAAAAGCTTTAAATATTAGACTCAAACATTATTTAGAAAAATATAATCTACTGTCACGGAATCAATTTGGGTTTAGACAAAATAAAAGTACTGATGACGCTATGCAACAACTTATGGCAAAAGTAGTGAACAGTATCGACAATAACAAGAAATGTTTGAGTATATTTCTAGACTTGGCTAAAGCCTTTGACACTGTCTCTGTTCCCTTACTGCTAAGAAAGGCAGAATGCAAAGGTGTTAGGGGTCTGCCTCTGAAATTGATTGCCGACTACCTGTCTAATAGGAAACAAGTTGTTAGGCTTGATAGTTACTCAAGTAAGGAAGAGTCTATTGAATATGGTGTACCACAGGGCAGCATTTTGGGCCCCACCTTATTTCTTATATACATAGACGACTTATCAAGTTTAATACTAAAACACGGAGAAATTATTACCTTTGCAGACGACACGGTTATTACTTTTACGGGCGGGGACTGGCACGAGGTAAACGATAGCGCCGAAAAGGGGTTTAGTCTCGTTACTAAGTGGCTAGATAACAATTTGTTGACACTCAATCAGTCAAAAACAAAAATTATTACTTATTATTTAAACAGAAATTCTAAACCATCTTCTGAGACGATAAATGTACGAGCCCACACATGTAACTTGCCCAACACTCAAAATTGCGATTGTTATCGTCTCGATATTACTTCATCGGTCAGGTATTTGGGGATCCAAATAGATGAACAACTGAACTGGAACAGCCATATCTCAATCCTATCGAAGCGTGTAAGAAAACTATTGTATGTGTTCAGGAACCTACGATATGTTTGTGACCCAAAACTGCTTACCACAGCCTACTATGCGTTATGCCAATCAGTTATAACATATGGCATATCCATCTGGGGAGGATGTGCTAAGACGCAGCTTATCAAAGCAGAAAGAACACAAAGGGCCATTTTAAAGACTATGCTGTTCAAAAAATATAGATTTCCGACTGATGAACTGTACAAGCTAACTGCTGTTCTCAGCATTCGACAACTTTACATTGAGAAGATCTTACGTAATCAACACAACAAACCACCGGATTTTCCAGATGCTATACGAAGAGCTTACAAAGTCTACAAACAACCTATATATAGGACAAAATTTGCCCAGCGATTTCTTTTTTTTCTAGCTCCGTATATTTATAATAAATTTAATGCAATTCTAGGCTTTCGGAAATATAATTCACACATATTTAAAAAGATTGTAAGAAAACATTTACTCAGCTTAAATTATAAAAGAACTGAAGACACATTTAAGATTCTGAAATAGCAAACTCCATACATACTTACATACATAATATCAAATACACTCACACTTACATTCACGAGAAGCCAAATAGTATTTAAGTAAGCGTAGCAATTCGCTGCAAAACTATTTAAAGTTTTTTATTTGTTTAAATTTATATTCCTAAGGAGCCTATATTAACCTATAATCTTAAGTTCTCAGTCGTTTTGTTGCTGTACGGGTCACAGGAATGAGGAATAATACCCTACTGTAATACAGTATCAACTAGTACAGGGGGTATTGTGACTGTTACTGGCGGCCTTATGTATTGTAATGTCAACAGTATACTTAAGCTAATAATTGTGTGTAAATAAATAAATAAATAAAAATAAAAACATTCATCATCTCACTTTCATCATCTCGGTAGTCACCCTCTATCTACCCGTAGCTATATCACCTTTCCCACAATCCATCCATCGTTTCTTTGGTCTTCCCCTACTCTTATAGCTACTCACATTCATACTTTAAACTTTCCTCACGACATTTTCTTCATTCCTCTGCATCACATGCAACTCATACCGTGACAAACCGACCGCTTTTTAGTCACCGGTGTCACTTTCTGACTTCCTCTGTTGTACTCATTTCTTACCCTATCGATTCGCGTAACACCACACATCCATCTCAACATTCTCATTACCGCTGCATGCAATAGGGTAGTTGCCTGGGTAAAAAAAATGATTATTATATTTAGTCCGTCAGTTAGATTATCGAAAAATAATAGACACGTATTTTTTCTTTTGTCAATCAAACAAAAAATGACAAAGATAAAGCGCGTCAAAATTTGGGAGTAGGGGGTCGTGATGTCACGCCTTGCTAAAAAGTGTAGCAAGGCGTGACGTCACGCGGAACTTTAACGGGCGATATCTTCATCATTTTTTTAAATAATTGACAAAAGAAAAAATACGGGTCCAATATTTTTTGATATTCTAACTGACGGACTAATTAGATTTTTTAGGTATCAAACCTATTGCCTTTTATTTATCCCTTTTGTGCTCCAACATTCTAATCCATACAAGACAGCGGGTCTATTATCATCATCTGCCTAGCCTTCTCCCAACGATGTTCAGGTCGGCTTCCAGTCTAACCGCATGCAGCTGAATAGCAGTATTTTACATGGAGCGACTGCCTATCTGACCGCCACAACAGAGAGCAGGTCTAACCATTGTTTTACAAATCTTCCCCATAAGATGAATTCGGGAGTCGCAGATTGTTCCAATAATCCTATTACATAATATGCAATATAAAATTCTTCCTTCACAATTCTTTTTAATTACTTTACCCACGTAAGTGACTGAACTGGAAAGCTGTGACTATAAAACCGTATCCTTTGAGCCTTCGCTCATAAAGGTGTCGTCGTTAACTGGGCACAGAGGGCCCGCTAATGGAGAGGGACCCTAATAAACGAGCGGTGTAAAGCGTCGTAACTCGAAATGCGACTTTTTTTGTTGGAAATGTGATGATAACTGTTCGTTGGCACGGTTGGCGCAGTGGTTAAGCGATTGACTGCTGCAGCTGCGCTGCGTGTCGCGGGTTCGATTCCCGCATGGAACAAATATTTGTATGGCCTACAAGTAGTTGTTCCGGGTTGGAGTGTTTGTGTATGTGAGTTTAAATGTTTGTAAACGCACCCACGATACAGGAGCAATTCCTAGTGTGGGCAATGTTTTTTTAAAAAAAAATGTTTTAAAATTAAAATGTATGAAGTTATTTGTCTTGTGATTTAGTTTTATGATAAGTGTGTAATAAGTATAATAGTTAGTTTTAGTTTTTATGCAGCTTCTGCCCAAAGTATTTTCTCTTAAAATTTTAAGTTACGTTCACCTATAATGTGTGTATAAATTAGCAGTAATACCTTTCCTTAATAGTTTTGTAAACAAATGTTGAATGTATAATATGCTGCTGGTATTCTTTAACACATATATAAGTCTACGTAGTGGTTGTGGTTTACAAAGATTGCTTTCTTTTTAAATCATGTTCTTTAGTATCACAATTGAAAGTTTAGGATGCATCCCTTTCCAATATTATACGAGTACCTAAGGTCCTACTACCTAGGTCTCTTTTACATAGTCCATTTTAAAATGATCGTTTCCGCGAATTCGTCTGCGTGAAATATCTTGTTTTAACATAAAATATATTTTATGATGAAACTCGGCAATTCTGCAGCTTCTCATTAATTAGTGAAAGGGTTTTTGGAATCGGATCATTAGTTGACTAGAAGTGAAGAATGTAAAATGCCCCGGCATACAATCTCACAAATTTTACATCTTTACAATAATCCTAATATTATAAAGTCGAAAGCAAGTTTATTTGTTACACTTCCACGCTAAAACGGCTGAACGGATTTGAATGAAATTTGGCACACAGATAGACCATAGCCTAGGTTAGGACATAGGCTACTTTTCATACTGGATCGCAGACAAAGTCGCGGTAAACAGCTATTAGTATTAGTATTAGTATCCCTAACGAAGTACCTACCTGTACCTACCTATTCATATAACTAGTCCAATAGTCAGAATAATCCTACTAATCTTATTAATATTATAAACGTGAAAGTTTGTGGATAGATGGATGGATGTTTGTTACTCTTTCACGCGAAAACTACTGAACGGATTTCGATGAAATTTGGTGCACCGATAGTTTATAACCAGGATTAACACATAGGATACTTTTTATCTCGATATTCCCACGGGATCGAAACTTATGCGGGTGAAACCGTGGGGTGCAGCTAGTATAATAATAAAGCGACAAAATATTCAAACCAATAAAACGCCCATAACAACAAAAGTTCAAACGATTATTAAAATATATTCTGTGAAATGAACCGATATCGGATGCCAAATAAATATCAGTTATAATATTTTGCACGTGAATATTGCAGTTATAGTATTTTGAATATTTCGAGAGGACACAACATTTGCAGCTGGACCGTTTTGTCACGTACGCTACTAATTGAAATTCTTTAGCGAGAAATAATTTCCATGTCATCATTGAGTCATGTATTTTCCTGGCTAGTTTTGGAACAGGTATCGTTTCTTTGGTCTTCCCCTACTCTTATAGCTACTCACATTCATACTTTAAACTTTCCTCACGACATTTTCTTCATTCCTCTGCATCACATGCAACTCATACCGTGACAAACCGACCGCTTTTTAGTCACCGGTGTCACTTTCTGACTTCCTCTGTTGTACTCATTTCTTACCCTATCGATTCGCGTAACACCACACATCCATCTCAACATTCTCATTACCGCTGCATGCAATAGGGTAGTTGCCTGGGTAAAAAAAATGATTATTATATTTAGTCCGTCAGTTAGATTATCGAAAAATAATAGACTATAAACTATAATAGTTATATAAACAATAAAGGTATTTCAAAGGAAGGCATTTTTCAAAGTGTATTTTTGCTTCTACTAACACCTATTAAGGATACCACCGAACAAACATCTCGATCTTAAACAACTAGAATTATGGAAAGCACAACAACTGTCTTCAACCTGTCTGCAACGAGTCGAGAGATACTTCGGCCATATTGCCCGCAGAGGTATCAACAACATGGATTGTCTAACGGTGACAGGAAAAATAAAGAGGGCAGAGGACCTACAGGGCGGTGCGGTGGTCTGATTAAATATTCGACAACTAAAGATACTTATCATCACCGCACTCCACCAGGCCACCGACCTTAACATATGGAGACAGACCGTTGACAATTTGAAACGGAGTCACAATTCTCAGCAATTAGGAAGATAGAAGTACCCTGCCCCAAACTTGTAAATTCTCAATAAATTGTGAGTAGAGACAAATAGATAAATCTCTTGCCCATACCTGGAATACTAAGTACCTACCTACCGACTGAACGAAGATCTATTTCGTCAAGGATTTGAAACCGTGACACGTACACACAACATAAACACAGACTACAGCACCAAGTGTGCCGTCAATCCTGCACTTTGTGCACTAAAAATGCACCACCAACGATGCCGTGGAAGTGATGAAGAAGTTTGGGTCAACAAACTGTCGCGCCATAGACATGACAAAGAATAATTTGAAGTTACAATTTTTCTATTTTGTTATATGTAAAACAACGTAACTTCAGTATAAGGGTGCTTGCATAAAGAAGCGGGTTTTCGGGATCGATTCCCGGTATAGATCTCTGCAGGTTAATCTTGGGAAAGAAACGGTTACATGTTTTACCAGCACCCTAATTGCGTAACACACCATCAATCGGAATCAGAATCATTTTGAAGCAAATTGCTAATCCATTGCCTCATAAGTTCGAAAAATTTGTCTGCTCAACTCGTAAATTACGCAATGAATGTTGTTGAACTGTCAAAATAAAACCGATTCCGATTGATCGTGTGTTACGCAATTAGGGTGCTGTTTCTGTATGTGTGAGCGCATCGATTCCGCTTCTTTATGCAAGCACCCTAACAATAGAAGTCGATCAAACACGCCCGCTATTCTTGTCTGCGTACTATAAACGTCAAGTTATCGGTCGTCACTCGTCAGGCGTGTGTAGCGTCAGTATCGCTATGTGAAAGGTTGAACGTTGACACTCGTCACTGATACATTCTATTGTTTTTGTTTATTATTATTTTGTAGTTTGATGAACTTTCAACTTGTTAAGAGCGCGCCTATAGCCAGTAAAATTTTAGAATAGAAAAAAAACAAACGTAGTATGCGCCAAAACTGTTATATCGTAATAAATCCAAAACTAAAAGGAATTACATAAAATGCCTAAGCACAGCCTTTACTCTTGTATAAATATAATTAATTATCAAAGTTTTATTGCAATAGGCATTACCGTATTGAGTACAAAACGGAAAAATATGAGAATTAGAGGTTACTTCGTGATTTTTTTCTATAGAGGAAGTGTTATTATTTCATGTTTTTGATCAAAGTGAACCCTCGGAAATATCATGTAGTTATTCATACATTTTTATTTTAAGATTTGGTCCAGAATTTTTCATGTAAAATCAAATATAAGATTGGTAATTTTGCTTTATAAGCGCTCTTAACCTAACTAGGCACACTAATTGCTCTTGCAAGGTCTCGACGGTCTATATTTTTAGATTAATAGACTAGCTTCTACCTGCGACTCCGTCCGCGTGGACGTCAACTATACCATAAAATCTTATGGCATATCACTGATAGTAAGTTGCACTGGAAAACACTGTTTCCCTGAAACAGTGAAGCTTGTCAGTGAAATAATTTTTGAAATCCGTTGAGCCGTTTTGGAGATAACCTCATACATCCAAACAAACTTTACTTCTCAATAATATGAGAGTTATAGGCAACATTACTACAGTACTTATGGCTTTTCAGGCAACAGGGGATTATATTCCTAAATTGGTGTGCTATTCATCATTAATCATCATCTGTGTAGCATTTACCCAATTTTGTCGGGGTTGGTTTCCAGTTTAACAGTTGCAGCTAAATATCAATATTTTACTTCCATGGCGTGCAAATAAAAAGGCATCTAACAATGGACATCTTACTTCTTTTCGAGTCGATGGCAAAGATAAAAATATTACATTACGTTAGGTGAGTTGAGCCCAGTAGATAGCCATGCCAACCGAGGTATACTATCACCAAAATCTATATCTGACCACCGTAAGGACTATCCCTCTTTGCAGCGCATATTATTAGTCGACCTAAAAAGGATCCTCTTTTGTTTTACTTAAGGACGCAGCTGTGGTCATCATGTGCACGGGATTTTGTTTTCAAAATGGTCAGATATAGGTGTTGGCGATATTACCTATCACTGGCATTTTTTAGGTCCTCAGAGGTACAGCTCTATGGACACTATGGACAGTTTGCACCACACATACAAGTTATCAGTCATTATTAGTAATTACACATATCATACAATCATAAAATTAACATAAAAACACAAAATAAAACTGGACAAAATTTGAAATTAAATGAAATGAAACAAAATTTTGCAGATAAAAATAAAATAAAATCAGACAAAATAAGATAGAATTAGGATAAATTGAAATAGAATTATTAATAACAAGAAACTGTTTTATTTAATTTAATTTATCTACTCATGTAACAGTGGTGAACAGCGCATTTTTTGCAGACAAACTGTTCATTAATAAGGAATTATATTCGAATCAGTCATTTATCTATCTGACTTCTAATTCCTAGTATGTACAACGTCGTCTCACGTCTGCTGATATGCAAGTTTGTAAAATTCTAGGAAGTGTTGATAAGCTTTGAAGTCTCTAGAACATTGCCATTTGATATTATTGAAGGGAAGGTCCTTCTCAATGTGATGGCACGATATATGGTTTCAAATCCGGTACCTATGTGACTTCAATTCATATGTACAGACGCCAGCACATCAAGCTACTACAATCTGTCAAGTTTCTTTAATAGATTTTCAACTTTATCGTAAAGCATTAAGGTTCTAGGTTGATTGGGAAAATTTGACAGTTTCGGGTAGCTTGACCTGCTGGCGTCTGTACTTTCTAAGTTTATTTTGGAAATCACTGATGAAGAAAAAAATATCGTGAGGAAACCTGGACTTACATGTCCACAAGTTTGAAATCACCAACTCGTCTTGAGCAAGCGTGGTATATACGTGATATGCTCATGCCTTCTCTGTATGTATGAGAAGAGGCCATGGCCCTTATTAATTTTATTTTGAATTGATATTGATAAACGCGAAAGTTTGTGAGGATGGGTGGATGTTTGTTACTCTTTCACGCCATAAGTACTGAACTGATTTGGATGAAATTTGGCACATAGATGGTTTATAACCAGGATTAACACATAGGATACTTTTTATCTCGATATTCCAACGGGATCAAAACTTATGCGGATGAAACGGCGGGGCGCAGCTAGTTAAAAATAAACAACAAATATACTACCCGCTACATTTTCCATAGATTACTTAATTTACAAACTACTTAATGGCAAATTTAATTGTAGTCAGAGCAACATTAATAATGGCACTGATTTAAAGAGGCAGTTGTAAATAGCGGTTTTGGTAAGTTAAAAATTATAAGTGCCACGTTTAATAACTACTTAGTTCAGCAGTTAAAACTAAGCAGTAAAGTAAACAAAAATGAGTAATAAAAAATAATTAAATGGATCAGTGAATATATAATTGAGCAGGAAAATAATTAAATGGGCGGTAAAAATTATTGAACGAGCGGTTACGTGTATTCAAAAATATGTTTCTGGTCGTTGTGTGGTCACAGTTCTAACCTAGCTGTTTCCGATAAAATAACCGACTAATTGATTTTTTATTACTGTCCATGTTTTACTGTCGCAATAATTAATCAACCACGATTAAATTAAATAACTGCTCAATATGTTTTTCAACTGATCATAATAACATCTCGAATATTTAAATAACAGCTCAAAAAATTAGTTCCCATTAATAATTAACGTTGCCCTGACCACAATTCAATTTGCGATTATATGAACAAAAGACAAAAAACTAAAAATACCAACACATAACTCAGGTTTGTGTATCATAATGATAATAATAATTTCTTGGCTTAATAGCCAAGAGAGAGCCTCGACCAACACCTGAGGAGGCTCTCGTTGGGCAGCTGGATCAAGGGCTTGATTCAGAAAGCGGTACTTCTGGACACGGCTCGCCACCGGTAGCTTGGCTTGGACCAATACCAATACCGGTGGGCTACTATTTTTATATTTTTTTAATGTTTTTTTTTTATCTTTTTGTTTACAAAAATATTGAAAAATTTAATTTATAAGTAGGTAATAGATGAAATAAAGGAAATAATAATTTGCTAAAGCATACAGAATCTACTGCTGATCCTTCAGAATTTTAGCTAGATTACTTTTAAAAGCAGTTCGGTGTGTCGTTTTCACTAAATCGCTTATTATATGTGTTGACTAGCGGTGTAGCAGCGACGCAACATAGATAAAAATATACTTATTTATTTATTTATTTGGGAAACAAACAATTGTACTTATTTTATAAAGTGTAGGTAGCCATCAAAATTGTATTGAAATTGTAAAAAGTAACGAAGTCGTGTTGCTGTACCTATTCAAGTTTCTACTAGAAAATATACTTTATTAAAGGGATAAATAAATATATACAATGGAAAAACCTTTTTTATTCAATGAACTAACAAACTATTAAAATATAACCTAACCTAACATAACCTAAATAAAATATGGCGTCGAAAAATTCCTCTGCATCGCTGTCAACTGGTTATGTACCCAAGAGACTGATTGATTCCTACTTATATGTATTTTTAGCAAGAAAAACGCGCGAAATATCTTTGATTTCATTTTTGACGAAGGCCGAGGTAAGTTTGCTCATTGATCTGTTAGTAATTCATAGGTTACCGTGACATAAAACAAAACACAAAAAGATAAATAAAAAATGAATCACATTTTTATCTTACTTTTATATGGTTACGTCTGACCTTTGTCATTCATTTGTTATTACTGAGATAAAGGCACTAGGTCGATCGACGACGTAGACAGCTTTGTCAATCTGTGATTTCATCTATAAATGATGGCCAGTGACCTTAATGAGAGAGTTAGGTATAAAGTATAGCTGGACAAGTATCTATAATATAATACTAGCTGCACCCCGCAGTTTCACCCGCATAAGTTTCGATCCCGTGGGAATATCGGGATAAAAAGTATCCTATGTGTTAATCCTGGTTATAAACTATCTGTGTGCCAAATTTCATCCAAATCCGCTCAGTAGTTTTGGCGTGAAAGAGTAACAAACATCCATCCATCCATCCATCAATACAAACTTTCATGTTTATAATATTAATAGTATAATGTAGCGGTGGTCCAGTGGTAACGGCCTCGACTTACGAGTTGTAGGTCGTGGGTTCGAACCCACGCAGGCGCTTTACTTAATCACCATTGCTCTCAAAAATGGTGAAGAAAAATATCGTGAGGAAACCGGCATGTTCTAGGACCAAAAATTACTCTCTACCAACCCGTATTGGGCCCGCGTGGTGGATTACGGCCTCTCACAGAGAGGAGACCTGTGTCCCAGCAGTGGGAACGTTATAACCTGTTTATGCATTGTAAAATAAGAGTTTTCGGCTATAGAGGAAGACCAAAAAAACTATCGATGGACCGTGTCAAAGTTCATATAGGTAGAAAGGAGATGACTACCGAGATAACGACTTCTACAAATGTATGGAAGAAAAAGACTTCTTCAACCCCAAATAAATTGAGGTAAAGACAGGAGAATGATGATGATATTAAAATATGGGTAAAAAGCGACTAAAAAAAAACGAGACAACACAAAAACAAACTTCCATGAAAATATTTCCTAAATTATGCTCGCAATATCAAAGCACAATGCTCAAATCATACTTAAACCAACGCTCATTCCGATATATCGATGCAGTATCCGATTATCGAGATTAAATATCGAATATTCGATTGAATCGCATAACCGGTGCAATATGCCTTTTAAATTCAATGAGCGGCGGTGTTTCGTTGTTGGTGACATGTTAAACAAGAGGGATTTCAGACCTTTTGTTCTTTAACAGGTTTATGGAATACCGGACTATTAATTATCGTATTGAGTTGAAAGGATTATTAATTATTGTTGGTTTTAAATCGATATGTAGCTAGCTATTATACAACACGTGGCAATGAGTTTAATTTATCGTCTTTCGTTTTACGTATGTTTGTTTTTCGTTATTTATATAGTTTTTTCCTATACCTACCTAATGAAATAATGGCCTGTTGGATTCCTAGTGTTGGATTTCCAAACATATTACCTTTATGGTGTAGAATAAAATGCTTGTTATCCGGCTCGAAGGACCACAGCAAGCGTGTATAATAAAATGCTTTTTAATTTTAAGCAGTAAAATGTATTTCCAAAAGAGTTATATAAAATTTTACACAAGAGCAAAACTTCATCTCACAGAGAAGATTCCAGTAGTCAATGCTACCAGTATATAAAATATAAGGCTAAAAATAAGTATTGCCAATGCAAATTATTTATGTTCAGATTATTTTTAAACATCATCATTTACTTCATAATTTCCAAAAAGATTTAAGATTTTTGCCCCGCTTCATGCTAAAAATACAAAATAAAAATCGCTAGTAACTTCAGTGCAGGACCTTCAATAAAAAACTTAAGTAAGAACCATCATTCCAGCCATTCCTAACATCGATAAAACCTTACTATTTTTATTCCTAATCCTAAACCTTCATAACCCATTGACGGCGACTTAAACCTGGAACGAAAAAATATCCCGAACTTTTTCTTTTATGCCAGGTTTTCTTAAGTGGGGTCCACCTATATTTTTCCGTAATCCAAGCACAAATACAGCTGTGAACCTCATTTAAGAGGCTTAGGTTGACTTGTATTATGTACTGCCTTTTATATCTTTGTCTGTTTTCAAATTCTTTCCTTTATCAAATCAGGACACATAATACCTTTTGAAGCTACTGAGCAGAGTATTGCTTAAAAGACTATATTTAATTGGTGATACAGATGAAAATACCATACACCTTTGACCAATGTAGAGTTAACATAAACATAAAACCTTTTTAGGGCGAATTTCAGCAAATTTCTATACCAAGAATGAGTTATATACTGAGAACAAATTTTGAATTTTTGACAGTTTTTCCATACCTAATCCACGGATAAAGATATCTGACTTTAGTAAAATCAGTCCTTAATGGCATAAAATAAAAAGTAAAAATAATTTAACTGCCAGAGTCTGTCAGTATCACATTTTTTATCGGTCTGACATGTAAAGAAGATGGCTGAGTGTCATTGTGCAGTATTGATATTACGACGCAATAAATATTGCTGAGTCGGTAGAGCAGATTCTATTGGGTAATGAGCAGGAAAAAATAGTTCCTAAGGAAGCGCCAGGGTGGCAAGCGAATTTCAAATTTTCTTACGTTTTTTTGCAATTTACAGGTCAGTGTTCTGTTGTAAGTATGTTAAACAAAATACAATTCGCGACCGTAACAAGTATGTATTTACAGAATTACAATAATTAAAATCGTTAATACAGTGGTGGCCCAGTGGTAACGGCCCTGACTTACGAGTAGGTTCGAACCCAGATAGGCGCTTTACTTTGCGTAAATAATTTCATCACCACACCCTCAAAACGCTGAAGGAAAACATCGTGAGGAAATCAGCATGTTGTACTCGTAGAACCAAAAATTCGAAGACATGTGACATCTACTAAGCCGCACTAGGCCCGCGTGGTGGATTACGGCCCAATCGCTCTCACAGAGAGGAGGCCTGTGTCCCAGCAGTGGGAACATTATAGGCTGATTATGTAATCATTAAAATCATCAATACAACCCTCTAGGTTCATGTATGTATCTGATTGATATTTTACGAAATAGCTTCCCCCTTAGGGTGACGACCATATATTGGCTGTAACAGTAAATACAGGTATATGAAAGAAGCGGTCAGGCTCACATTGAATGGGTTCTTCATATATTTTATGCCGTTTAAATGTAGGTACTTACTGCAGAGTTTTTCATACGATTTTTATGATAAACATAACCTGTGATCTACAAGGGTTGGGTTGAGGTGAGTCCTCGTAAACCTACATCCCGAAAATACCGGTATGTTATTGGATCTCGATTTTCATGTTATGAGAGGCGGTAATCGCAAGATTATACATATAAGGTCATATTTACAGAAAAGGTAAACTTTGTATGCCACACTTAATTGTAACCATTTTAACTATTTATCTTATGAAATTATGTGGCTTTCATTTATTTATATTATATAACTCCAATTTTAAATTACAGTGTCAATGCTAAAAACCTAAAAGAAGCAGGGATGAAGAATACTTGGAACGTTATTCGTTTCACTATAATTCTACCGAATTTTATTTTAATTAAGGTGGATGCGCTGCAGTAGCCCGCGAAATCAGACGAATTCGGAGCAATTCTAATTTAAAGGGATGTATTGATGATTTTAAAGGTTAAAATTGTATTATTGCCTACATATTTCTTATTGTTGCGCATCATATTATTTTTATTAAGATACAACCTTACACTGACCTGCAAATTGCAAAAAACGCAAGAAAATTAGAAATTAAGCATCTCCCTTAAAATTGTTTTATCATAACTTTGAAATAAAATGTTTTGCATTCCTGCTTCTACGAGCCTCTTTTTTCTAATGCTATTATAAATGGAGTTATAGGTACCTACTATTACTTTATTATACTTTGTATTGGAGTTTTGTGGCGCAGTCTGGGAGAGGCCTATGTCCAGCAGTGGGCTGCTATAGGCTGAGTTGATTGATTGAAACTTTGTAAAACTACCATTTATTGTCCCTAATAAATTTTTGGTATTTGAGTTTTTGTTTTTGGGAATTTGGGTTCGCGTCACCGACATACTAATGTTATCTAACAGTATATTTGTAGCTATAAGGGCGATCACTCTTATTTCATAGTTATAAGTATTCATTTCTATTGGCAGCCCCATGTCTGCCCATTTTATAAGGGTTTTCTCGACGACTAAATAATCATTTATAATAAATATTTATTGCAGATACCTACTTACACATTTTACTCTATATTCATAAACGCTGCCTAAAGTTAAGTACTGTTTGACCAAATATTTTTGACGTTTAAACGTCACTTCACTTAAACCATCGTTTATAAATAAACCCCTAAATCAGCAGTTTAGCATAAAATCAATGTCAACAATTGTTCTTGAACCAATAAGATAAATAAATAAATAGCTCAGGTGAGTCGAAAGATAAGTCTGCTATCATTAACTAAAGATTAGTATTTCAGTCGCCGACAATAGGTATCACTAATCTTGACAAAATAATACAGTACTACGATGAAAATAATCTACTTACCGACATCTCTTATTCAGGGCCAATCTCATCGTCAGCCTGTATAAAATAACTACGATCTACCATAAAACCCAACCATACAACTGAACCCTAACACACTTTCAATCACAATCTGAATCAATTTGAAGGATATTGCTAATCCATTGCTTCATATGTTCGAAAAATGTGTCTGCTCAACAACGTAAATAACGCAATGAATGTTGTTGAACTGTCAAAATGAAAGCCATTCCTACTGTTAGTGTGATACGCAATTACCCCACAGTATTCTCAAAAACGTTTAATCAACCAAAACAACGCCAAGAAAAAACATTACGTCATTAATTATAAACCCCGGAACACAAAATACCAATACCATAAGAGGTCGTCTGACGGCACTCGAGTCAACTCGAGTGAACCTCAAAGGGTTAGGAAAAAACCCGTCAATAAGAGCAGTTAACGTAATTGCTTTAGTTTTCGTCGGAGCGTGTGTGCTCAGCCTTATATATTGGGGAATGTAACGGGACTTTGTAGGAACGGGTTACTGTATTTATTTACACTAGTGATGTTGTTATTGTGAGTGTTTTTCTGTGTTTTTTTCCATGGAAATCGTAAGTTTTATGTCCCTTCAAGCTGTTACCCAAGACTTTGTGATATCTTGATTTAAAAGAGTGTCCTTGGAGTTTTTTGCCCGTTCTTCTCCATAGAGATCTACGTTTTGGAATGGGCAACTAGCTTCAACTTTCTGATAATTCAAAAGTGCCTGTAAATGGTTTAATTTAAATAAATGCCTTGTGTTTGAGTTGCACCATTTCAGCCGAAAGACATCCACTGTGGACATAGGCCTGGCCACCGCCACTTCGACCGGTTCTGTGTTTCTCGCATCCAGCAGATTCCTGCGACCTTCACCAGGTCATCCGCGTCGTCGTCGTCAGGTACCTACGCGGTCGCCACTCCAGAACTTTACGGCCTCATCGGCGATCTGTTCTGCGACCAATGTGCCTTGCTTACTGCCACTTTGGCAATTCTTTGGGCTATGTCGGTTACATTGGTTCTCTGGCAGATAACTTCATTTCTCTTCACTCCAAGTATAGCCCTCTCCAGCTCAGCAGTTCAATTCAGCCTCTTAGCAGTTTATTGCTATGCATATATACTGAATAAGATAACCGTAAATAAAGCGTTCATAAGCTCTAAGATCTGAATTTCCTTATTCCACTAAGGAATTCTACTAATCTCTGCTCTGGTATTAGACCGACTGTAAAAGAATTTAAAAACTGAGATAGAATCTACTGTTTTTGGTTGGAAAATGTACCTAAATAAATAATAAAAAAAACTTCAAAAAATAAATTAAAAAAAATAATAATATATTAAAAAGCACTTAAGAATAAATTAATAACGCCGAGAGGGGACCCTATCATAAGCATAATCAGCCGTTAATGTCCCCACTACTGGGACCCAGCCCTCCTCTCTGAGAGAAAGTGGGCTGTAATCCACCATGCGGGCCCAGTACGGGTTGGTGGATGTCACATGTCTTCGATTTTTTTGGTTCTATAGGACATGCCGGTTTCCTCACGATGTTTCCCTTCACCAGGGAATACCCAAGTATGACATTATAGTGACCTTATTGGTGATGTTCTTCAGAAAGGTCAGGTGCGTAATACTCGCGACTGGCGTGTGTGTTAACCAGATGTGTGAACTTAAACGAAGCAAAAGAGTATGGAAGGATCGTAGCAGGTGACGTTCTGTAGTTTCTGCCTACCCCGATGGGAGGAAGGCGTGAGTCTATATACGTAAAGTATGATAAATTAATCTTTTAAAATGCACAAACCTGTGGTGATCATACTTTACACTAAAATAATTTAACATTAGTTTCAGAAGATATTGGACTCCTCAAACGGAAACATTTGCAGTTAGACTGCGGTTTCTTGTGAAATCTAAGCTTACGTTAGGCGATAAGATAATAATATATACTTAAGTAGGTAGCTTAGTGCTGCTTGAAGTTAAGCTTGAAGGTACTACGAACGGAATTAATATAATTAGATATTTTATCCTATCTTCTAGCAGTTTTAAGTATAACTTAACTTTGATATCATTTAATATTTAATGGTTGTTGTAAGATCTTGGGTATCAATATGGTATCGAGTAACGGTATATGCCTTTCGAAAATCTGTAAAATACTATATAATAAAAGAAGGTATAAAGCAGCGAAAACTATGTCCCACCTCCTAACCTGCCCTCTGTGCCCTAAAAAATGCACTCATACGCTAAAAGTAAAACTGATCGCGGATCACAGACCGCAGTATACTAGGCGTTAAATTAACGAATCGTGTTCGAAACACAATACTCCGCTCCAAAACAAAGATAGCAGACGTGGCTCAAAAGGCTGCTTAACTTAAATGGGAGTGGGCAAGACATGTCTGCCGCAAGCCCTGTGAAAAAAAACTGTGGGCCCAAATAACACAGAACTGGTGCCCTGAGAAAGTGAGGTGGGGTCGCGGCAGGCCACGTAGAAGATGGCGGGTCGAGCTAGATAGGTTCCGCCAAAACTGGAAGGAGGACGCTCGGGCTCGCGAAGGAGTGGGACAGAGTAGGTTAGTTAAAAAAAAAAATGCTGGCCTTAGGTATAACAATTACAAGATATCATTTTCCAGCTACAAAAAAACATTCATCGTTTAATAGGTACTTAAGTCAGTCTCTCCATAATCGCTTTGATGACTACAAAAGCACACACGATAACATCAAAAAACTTTTCTCACGTAAAAAATGTATTTCAGGAATCACTGAACGAAATACAAACTCAATTACAGTCCTCATCAGCGATGTTTAGGCACATGAAAAAGTAACGAGCCAATTTTGTCGTTCAAATATTTTCAGCGAGTTCTTTAGGGAGGGCCATAGAATAATAAATGTATAGACGGGTGTCACAGGTTTTTCTAGTATTAGGGATAAGGATTATTTTATTCAGATGTAATCTTCCTAACGGCTGATTTTTCCAAAGCCAGATAATTTTAGCAGAGGAACAGTTTTGAATTTTTGACAGTTCTTGCATACAAAACTGTCAGACGTCAATTTTATCCCAGGAATAAAAATTATCTGTCAATTTAAAAATCAGCCCTTAGTTCAAGGCGCCTTTGTGGAAGAGAAATAAATGTTCATTTATCTACACTAATAATAAAACTGAAGAGTTTGTTTTTTTGTTCGACTTAAGGCTTATTTTTCCATCGCCAGATAACTTTTATTCGAGGAATCAAATTGACGTTTGACAGTTTTTGTATGAAATACCTATCAAAATGTCAAAATTATTCTTAAAATAAAAGCAGCCCTAAACGCGATAATCTCTGTAACCAGTCGGATTTGAAACATTATTTTTGTACTTGACAGCCAAATTCTTGAGGTAGTATCACGGTAAGACAAAGAGCCGAGTAAAAAGAAAAAAGTCAGAAAAAACGGTAAGCGAAAAGGAAGTAACAGAAATTTCACGCGGACAAAGTCGCGTGCAGTAGCTGGTTTATTTAATAATCTCCGGCTGTGATCGGACATTTTAAACGCTATAGGTAAACATGTACCTACCTACATCATACTGATGTGTCAAATGTCGTGAGAAAAGTTTTGAGTATAAATTTGGATCGTTATAAGGGTAGGGGAAGACCAAAGAAACTATGGATGGACTGTTTGAAAAATGATATGGCTAGAAAGGGGGTGGGTAGAGAAGTATGGAAGAAAAATACATGTTGCGCCGATTTGAAACAAATTGGGATGAGCACATCATTCTCTACGATTATGTGGATCTGCGCTCGATCATAAATATTGTTGACAACCTGGGTTACGGCTTGGGTTGTAGCAATTAGCCGTAGGGACCACTTCAATGGCATCGGCATTCATACAAATGAAATACTTTAAAATGCAGTGCAAGTGCTCTATATATTTTATGAAGAGCACGTGAATTGTGTCTTCCTCTTAAAATCATAATAACGTTTTTCTAAGAAAAACGTTATTAGACGATTTCTTAATGTTATACTTACTTAGCAGTTTAAGGGCTTATTTTTCCATGGCCAAATCACTTTTATTCGAGGAATAAAATTGACGTTTGACAGTTTTTGTATGAAACAACTGTCAAAATTATTCCTCGATTAAAGTTATCATATGATTGTAAAATCAGCCCTTAGTTATATTGAAATTACTTATTAGCTAATAGGCTAGATTGTAATTTGGATAAATTGTCACCTACAGTGACGACGAAAACAAAAAAAGACGAAAAAATTAAGTTCCACAAGAGTTCGCCCTGTTTTTTCTATTCCGCGAATTCCCTTCTGTACGGTTTACTATTCTCTGGCCTAACACACGGTTAAACAAATAACGAAAATATATTGAAACGATGTTAATCTTACCTAATACCTCATTTTTTAACATATTTTAGCGGAACATTCTATATTTTGTAGGCAATAAATAAAAATAATATCAGCCCATAACTGTCTCACGAAAATATTGCCTTTCAGAAAGTTCCAGACTTTTTGTTAAACAGGAAATTGATCACCATGTTTGTTCATCACATTTTCACTATCACTAAGCGAGATCTATAAAAGAATGCCATGTATTTAAAAATATTTATTACTCAATTTTCTTAATTCATTTCATTGTAGAGACAAACAGTGGTATCATGAAATGAATCAAGAAAATTAAGAAATAAATACAATATTTGCACACAAATTGACGAATAAATAAATTAAATATTTATTCCTCAATCATCATCACCCAAAGATTGGCTGGTAGAAAATGCCTATGGTATTAAGTCTGCCCCTGTACTTTGTGTGCAGTATTAAATAAATAATGCCTAAATAGGGAAATTAAATTGTTTATTCTGTAAATAGAATATGAATGGAAGCACTTTTAAGATATATTCATTTTTCATTTTTTTTTGTTAAGAAAAATATTTTAATTGGGACACGCACACAAAATAAAACAGTAAAAAAGAGCATTTTAAACTAACAAAATTACGTTAAAAACAACCAAAGTAAAATACCTGTGCGGGGCCAAAAAGGCTTCTATCTCAGCATATAGGTATTGCTGCGAAATTTAAAAATAAATACCGTAGCGCGTGTATTATGATATGTATTATAAGCTAGGCTTGATGGTGTCGACATTTCCTATCTGACTACCCTTGACAAGAAATTTTGAAACAAACGAAGGGGTCGATCCTCACATGATTTTGGCCAGATCATGTGAGGACCGTAGATAAAAGTGGGTAAGAGCGCGCTGTTGATTTTTAAAGCTCGGTTCTGTAGCTCATAAATTATTTCGCGATATTTTTTTACATCATTAGCTGGTAGCTATTAGTTTCTAACTAATTAATAAAAATAATCCTACTCATATTATAAATGCGAAAATTTGAGGATGGATGGATGTTTGTTACTCTTTCACGCACGAATTTGGATGAAACTTGCAACAGTAATATAGCATATACGAGTACATCAGAATAACACAAAGAATACTTTTTATCCGGATTTTCCCACGGGATCGACACTTATGCGGGTGAAACCACGGGGCGCTGCTAGTTCAATAATAAATTCAAGCAAAATAGAAATTAAACTTGACATTTTGTGCAAAGCCGACTTTGTAAACCTAGATTGACCCTAGAGCATGGCGCGCTATTAGCATTTTGCCGCTCTCAGCGAAAGAACTTTAGTATTTTGTAGAATATTTGCTTGTTCAGTTCAGAGTTTTTAGTAGCTGCCTCTACTTTCGTCATCAAGTCATCACCAGGGTCGAAAGGTTGAACTCGATCAGGGCACAGGGGGCTGCAGGAGAAGAAGGTTTTCACCAACAGGTAGGTATCGCGTATTTTGCTAAGCGCGCGCCTACTCACGTAAGTACATTCTGATAACATTCTGATACATATTCGTAGATTACATTCTGTAATCTTTTTCTAGCGGACAAATGCTCCCCACGCGCCTACTGACGTTATACGGAATAGCGCGCCTAGGACTAAACTCGCAAAATAATAAATGGTAAAAGCAACAATTCTTTAAAACACTCAAACTTCATTTATCATAACATTAGAAAAATAACGGTTATCACACTTTCGTTATTTAAATATAAACGTAACATAAACTCCGTTCTTTCAAGATAAATACAAAGCAATGTAATATATACAATTTATTTCTCTATAATATACCATTAAAATTAAAATAAATATCTCTAAAGTGCAGTAATTTCAACAATATAACACAATAACTGTCGTTATTTTGCCGTTATTTTTCAAATGCTATATTGAATGGAGTACATATAAGTAGTAGCAATTAAAAGCCCATCTGAGGGAACAAACTGTCGCAACAGAGTTGCTTTACTACAAGCATGGCCTATCTTGTCACCCTTGCCCTCAGATACGCAACCCAGTTTATTTCACGAACATTTATCTATTAGTAATAGGTCATTTTTCTCGTCCCCAAGTGTAATGAACTCTTGAACGAATAATTATTTTTTTGGGCGAATTGGCGTTTGTTAATTTGATGTGGCAATCCTGAGTTTAGTGTTGTTGGACTGTAGATAAGGTTAGTTCAGTTTAGATTTCTCTACCATCTAAATAGATTTAATCATTATTATAGATTAAAGTCGCTTTTCTTGTCTTTCTGTGTGACCGCGTTGTTCTTCTGAACTACGTAAAGGATTTGCAGTTTGCAAGAGCTAGTAATAATTATATATTGCTTGCGAATTTATTTATTATTTGTGTAAGTTTAATATGAATGTACAGTCACGAAAGGAGATAAGTAGCCAGGGTCGTCAGATACAGTTGAAGTTTTTTAAGAAACCGATGGATGTTTTGAATGAATTTGAATTTAATGAATGAACTCTTTGTTTTCTATTAATTAAATTTAATTCGAAAACAACCATCGGTATCTTACTAAACTTCAACTATATCCGTCGACCTGGTTACTTTATACCTTTGGTGACTGTACCTATATACAGACGCCAGCACATCAAGCTCTCAGAAACTGTCAAATTTTCCCAATCAACTTTGAAACTTATGCTTTAGCTATAAAGTTGAAAATCTACTGACAAAATTTGACAGATTGTAGTAGCTTGATGTGCTGGCGTCTGTACATATAAACCTTCCGGAATAAACTTTCTAAATGATGGTGATAACAAGAACCGGGTGACCGCGTTGTTCTAACTACGCGTACACAACGGATTATACGGTTAAAATAAAATTGAATATTAAATTTATAATAACACTAACTGACCCGGCGAACTTTGAACCGCCATCGGAATCAGTCCATCCGTTCTCGAGATATCATCAGAAAAGCTTTTCCATACAAAATGTATGAGAAAATGAATTGTCGTTTTTTTTTCGTGCATTTTGCCCATGTTCTAAGTAATAGTTATTCTGCCATTTGGGGCGGAGACAAATCCAACAAATCAAAGATCATAAAATTGGTCCAGCCGTTCTTGAGTTATAAATAGAATAACTGACCTGACTTGTTTTATTTATAAATAAGACACCATTCTAACAACAGGCAGGCTACAGTACAGAATAGCCAACTAGGTATTATGTATTCTCTAAAGAAGATCCATATTTGTGCCTAGAAGAAGTCTAAAATTCTTTATAAATATTCTCTTCAAGAAAACGGGATATTTTTAACACGCTCCGGAACACTTAAGTCTGTTTGAATAGCAAAGAGCTCCATGAGACCAACTACTTAGCTGTTTTAAAAAGAGAAAATGACACTATTCGCGCCAAAAAAAAACTCATTGGGTTGCCAGAAAAAATAAACTGTTCAAATTAGCATTTAAACAGCCTAAAATAATACTTATTTCGGAATATTAAAATTGGACTTGCGTCGTTCAAGAAGCCTATTTTTAGAGTGAATAAAAACACACATTTCTTTTTACTTATTTGAGTTATTTGATTATGATGATATACTGACGATGTAGTAGGTATTGATAAACATGTTAAAATTCAAGGTAGCAGCTGAAATGAAATTACGTAAGTTACTAACTTAGATATTTTCATCAAGTAGTAGGTACTGTAGACGAGGTGATCCGACAAAGAACCAAAGTCGTCGACATAGCTCACAGAATAATCAAGCTGAAGTGACAATGGGCCGACCATATTAGCCGTAGAAACGATGACCGTTGGGGTAGACGTGTTCTTGAGTGGAGACCGCTAATCGGTAAACGTAAGGTGGGACGCCCTCAGGCTAGGTAGAACAACGATCTTCGCAGGATGGGTAGTAGCAGCTGAATGAGAGTTGCCGAAATTCGAGTTGAATGGCGTGCAATATGAGAGGCCTATGTCCAGCAGTGGACTGCTATAGGCCTATAGGCTGATGATGACTGTAGACATTATGATCTGCATGGTTTGTGGCATGCAACTATTTTGGTATAATTATAAGATAATGGCATAACATTATAAGATAACCGTCAATACTAATTGAGAAGGCGGAAAAACGTAGGCGTCAGATTTACGTGACACGGAAAAAATTTAAAAAGCACGTAGAACGATTTCTATGAGAAATTATTAAAGTACGACAAACCGTGATTTTAATTGATTCCTCCCGATACCCTGAGAGTTCGTAAAGCTCTCCTACTGTTTATATACAGTCACGAGCATAAGTGTGTGTTTCTTCTTTTTAGGGTTCCGTACTCTGTACCAAAAACGGAACCCTAATAGAATCACTTCGTTGTCCGTCGGTCTGTCTGTCTGTCCGTCTGTCAAGACCCTTTTTCTCAGGAACGTGTGGAGGTATCAAGTTGAAATTAATATCAAATACTCAAGTCTGTGGTCCCTTGCAGCAATAAAAAAATGAAACTTCTAAGTCGACGCGCTCAAAAGATACGGCTTATATGCTCCGTTTTGGTCGCATATTTTGACACTCGCAAGGGAATCAAAACCTATAGGGTACTTCCCATTGACCTAGAATCATGAAGTTTGGCATGAAGTAATGTCAAGTAGCACAAGTAAAGGAAAAAATCCGAAAATCGTAAATTAGTAGTTGCGTCACAAAAAAAAAATACTTTTGCGATTACAAACTTTTTTGCAGTTGGTAAATTAAACGCGACCTATTTAGATGTATGGGGACTACAGTTTTCCAGCGTACGTTTTAGGGACTGATTTATTGGGAAAATCTTCGAAACTCAATTCGATGAACGAACTATTTACTTAACTAAAAGTGTGTACGGAACCCTCGGTGCACGAGTCCGACTCACACCGGGCCAGTTTTATTTTTAAATAAAATTTTGAGTTTTTACAAACATAGTATTTTCGAACCCATAGGTATTTGCAACGTGTCGTATTTCATTGAAGTTTTCGTTACATCACGCAAAAATCGCTATTGAAAGTTTCCAAGTGTTGTATTAGTGCCCGTAGCTTTACATATTGGCTCTTTCAGTTTTCTGCTCTTTTCTCACTACCTTTTTAAGACAACCTAAAAGCGTCAAAAAATATATTTTAAACACAATACTGCGTGGCGCTTTAATGGCGACATTAATTTTACACGCGTATACGGTTTTGCGTTTTAGTGTTATGAATATATTTTAATTTAATTAAACATTAATAATATTTATTTATTTATTAACAATTTTCTAAAATAGCATCTTAGAGCAACCTGACTTAAAGAACTGTAGCGCAGGGGTCATTTGCCGGGGTCACGGATCATAACATCGCATCAATGTAATTAAAACAATTATCGTGCAAAGAGAAGGCGAATTGAAGGAAAGAGAGAGCCCTATGTCGGCGACCGGCGCAGGTGGAAGTTTTCAAGTTACGATTTTTTTTATGTTGTTATAAGTTTTATGATTACTAGCCACTAGCCCTACCCGTGTGTTGAATTAATGTCGCCATTGTAGCGCCAGGTTGTATAACTGTCATAGAAATGTAAAAAACAATAACAGATAAAAGACCAAGTCTTCCCCTTACCATCATTACTAATCTTATTGGACCTAAGTCATGTTGAAACTAAGTCTAGTCTAATCTAGCCCCGCTCATGTTAATCCCTAATAAACTTAAACAGCTCCTTGATATCATGGCGCACGAGGCGTTTACGACGGTTTTAGACTTAAGAGAGTTTAGACTTTAGTAGAGATCATAACACTAACTAGTTTACTCTCTAAAGTCTAAATTTATGTTAATATTATGCCAAGTGTTTAATTTACACTTAAATTCTCTAAGAGAAAGGTGTTATTTTATTAATATTTCTGCTTAAAACTAAGGTTTTAGTACTTTAGACTTTGCAAGTTAGAACTTTGTCTATCAAAATGTTTTAGTTTATCAAAGTGTGTTTCTGACAATTTTTGGCGACTTTTAAAAGGCGCTTTATCATACTAATATTGCTAAATGCGAAAATATGAAACTGCTGGACTGAGTCCATCATAAAGTATGAATAGGCCTTTGACGATCTACATTCTACGTTTCTGAAGATTATGTTTCGTAGCTGTCAATAGTAAATCTTTCATATTTTCAAATATGTACAGTATTTATTTATTTCCAAGTGTATAAATACGCTGTGAATGTGTGCGTGAAGACGCGTAGCCTGAGTACATAACACACACATACTTCCGACTTCGCACACATTCTCAGTGTGTCACACACTTGTTGATCACAAGTAAAGCGCGCGTCGCTTCGTTAGATATAGAACACTATAGCCATATGAAGAAATCATAGCGAAAGAGACTATGAACTTTTTATAAATACATTTCGGCGATGGGGGACAATCTGTTACATAATGAGACCCATCCATGTCTCAAAAAGCACACTAAGCCTAATCTCAGCTATTATTCGTAGATGTTTGACAATCGTTACGGGTAGTCAGAAGCCCGAATGCGTAAAAACCAGTCTTACCAAGGGTAAGGGTAGGGTATCGTCTTACCTAGTTACTGGGAGGCGGAGGTCAGATAGGCAGTCGGTCCATTTAAAATACGGGTATTCAGCCACATCCGGTTAGATTGGAAGCCGACCCCAACATAGTTGGGAAAAGACTAGGCAGATTTGATTTGAGTTATATTTCAATGTTAATAAAAATCAGAATAGCCAAATGTGAAGAGTTCCATTATGAAAGTTTCCCACACATGTCATGGTTTCATTACAATTGCTTTACAAACTTATAAGAAAGCAGACGTTTTCTTTAATGAAAACCGTCACGGCTGTCAACTAACTTTACCGTACGTAGGACCCACCCGTCTTAATGAATGAACTTTTATATTATAACTAGCTGCACCCCGCGGTTTCACCCGCATAAGTTTTGATTCCGTGGGAATATCTGGATAAAAAGTATCCTATGTGTTAATCCCGATTGTAAACTATCTGTGTGCCAAATTTCATTCAAATCCGTTCGTAGTTTTGGCGTGAAAGAGTAACAAACATCCATCCATCCATTCATATAAACTTTCGCATTTATAATATCAGTACCTAGGAATAGTAGGATATAAAATAAAATAATAATATAATATACTTATAAGGATAACAAAGCTATACATAATGTATAGCTTGTGTATAGTTATTTCATTCATTTTATATAATATTTTTATCTCACGAAGCGACACGCGCTTTTTTTTTGAAAATCTGTTAGTAAGTACTTAGAGTTTTACACATTACTTTTTGTTGTTTAAATTACTTTGTGTTAGTAGGTAGTATTAGTTGAAATAATAGTTGTATTATTATAGTTTGTGAGAATGCCTCGAAAAAATTACTAATATAATAGAACGCGCTAAATGCGTTTGAAAGCCTAATTCTTGAGGAAGTTTGTAGGCTATTTAATATTACGCTACCACCCTTAAGAGACGAGCACAAAAAAAAGTAAAAAAGAACGCCCAGCGAAAACGAAGTAGCTTGCGCGTGCGATGCCGTGCGACACAGTGGTGCGAGGGCCGAAGGAGTCTTATCAATAATTGGCTGTTATTTTAGTTATTCTGTATCCTACAACTTCCACGCGAGCGAAGTAACTACGCAGGCAGAAGCTAGTAAAAAAATAAAATTATTTGCTTATGAAGCTCGTGAAAGACAGAATTCCGGAAATTAATTTAAATAATTGATACTTAATGAAAATATTTGACAGCCTTTTTAAATTGATTAAGGCTTTCAGAATCGTAGTTACCTATATCTCACCATCATTCTCTTGGCCTTAATGCCAATTTATTTCGGATCGACGCAAATTGTGTTTCTTCCATACTTCTCTTCTCTATTAGTCGTAATCTTGGTAGTCCACTAAACATCCCTCTTTCTAACCACATTATCTTTCAAACAATCCACCCATCGTTTCTTTGGATTTCCATGACGAAAAAAAAGAGGGTGTGTGCTTATGACCTCACGATAGAAGTGAAAACTAACGACTGGAGCCGAGTATAAGCGATTCAGACAGAGCCGAGCTTATACGCGATTCAGAGCCGAGTATACGCGATTGAGAGCCGAGTATACGCGATTGAGAGCCGAGTATACGCGATTGAGAGCAGAGTATACGCGATTCAGCGTCGCCGACAGACTGGAGCCCAAAAAGTGTTCACTTCGAAAAGCTGTTTTAAAATAGTGTCAAATTAAACTGTGGAGTATTTTTATTACTTATTTATTGTTGACTTAACGACGGTAAACACAATGCCTACCTCCGTAGATAGATATTTACGATTCCATTAAATAATAATTTATGTTAAAGGTCAACCGAAAATAAATTTCATAATATTTAACGAGATAAAATTATGTACAAGTATTGTCTAGTAGTTTCTGAGTTGTTATTTAAATTCATCACCTCTATTTGAACTCTCACTAAGATTACCTACTGTAAGTATACTTACCTACAACACGATAATAAATTATTATCACGGTTCGTAAAAATCCGATATTTATGATAAATATCAAAATATCCGATATTTGATATATTTATAAACAATATATCAGATATATTTATCATGTTTATAAAAGATGCGATTTTTATTCTGTAAGTGATATACGTGTTTTCAAGTTAGAGTAGTTAGTTCATATATTATGGATATAAGGTTTGGATTTCAATAAAAAGCTAACCGTATTTGGTGAATCCCCGACACTTATGATTAGATTGCCACTGGAAAGGTAATCCAAGTTGTAGATTTTTGTCAACAGTTGCTAGCGTAAACTTTAAGTCTGCTTAATTTATTGCTTTCACAATAAATATTAAGTGGTATATATCCACATCAATATCAATTGATATACTTACCTATATCGTATCATAATCCACCGATATATACAGCGAACCCTGAATATTATACTTACAACTTACAAGACTAGCGACCCGCGCCTGCTTTGCAAGGTTTTTACGACATGACAAAACATGAAGATTTATTCATTATATATCTATGTTTAATATTATTTATTACACATAAACCATCCGGAATAAATTCTCTGAAGGATGTTGAAAACTGTATCAAAATCCGTTGTGTAGTTTAGAATAACAACACGAAAAGCGACTTTAATTGTATAGATACCAATTATTTGAATACCACAAAGTTGTTACTTTGAATGGCTTAAACTTACATCCAGAAAGTAAAAAAAACTAAACATCTTCCCTTCACTTGACGCAATACCTTTCATCGTCAAGTGCCCATAAAAATAAACAAACAACAACACAATCCACCCCGACCGGCGATGACAAACAAAACCATGAAATACATTATAACAATACAAACTAATTCATGCCAACAACATGAAAAGCATTAGATAACCAAACAATTATTTAGAAAGGGCGACGACAACGGCCCACGACTTAGAATGAGAACTGTCTAGTCATTCCTAAAGAAAGGCTGTACAATGGGCATAGCATAGAAAGGGCTGTAAAAACCCCACGTTGACACCTTTTGTTCATCTGTTTGTCTATTGTTCTGAAGTACTGGCCGCATTGTGCTTGCGTTTTAGAAAAATGGACCTCCTTCTTGTTTCGAATTTGGAATTTGAATATTTGGAATTTGAAATGAGACATATTTTGTTAAATATAGGTACAGGTTGTTCAATGTCTTTTGATACCAACCTACCATATTTTGTATAAATTTATAATTGCCTAAAAAAAGGGTTTCAATACAACTTTAAATTTTGACGAACAGAATTATGTGAACAACTTTTGGCATTAATTTTTTCTAAAATGATTAGCCTACTTATTATATTTCTACCAGTTTGGAACAGGAAACATTTCATAAAGACGGTTTACCGACAGAAAATGGAGAACACAAAATATTCAACATTAAATTATGTAATATACCTTTAATCAAAATATTGTTTACCAAAAATAACAGTTTACCATTGTTCCAAAGTGGTATTAATTTACAATAGAACTACCTTAATCTTAAACCAATTTGTTCCGGCAAAGAAAAGGGTTTCTAATTGTAAACATTTACCAAATATATTGTTTTACATCGAGGTAAACAGAGGAAAAACAATTTGGAAAGAATACAAAATAAGGAAATTGGAGGCTTTTAAGTATCGGATACCTATTGAATTCGTAGTACAATTGAACACAATTAGATAGGTATTGATTTTGTAAATAAGAAAATATAGGCAGTCTTGGAGACTGCCCACAGGAGTGAAAACTTAAAACTGTATACTGTTACCATTAGCTTGTCGGTGACGCGAACCCATAAAGATTTTCCCCTACCAAAAGTCGCTAAACGCGCTTAAAGAAGTTTTCACTGAATCTGTTGCCTTTTCCCCACAACCATACAAGTTGTATGTGTAGTAATTGCTGTAAATATGACCAATACAACTGCTCGTATGATGCTACGGTAGCGGCACATACAACAAAAAATCGAATTGATTGATTTCACCCTTACTTTGGTACTTCACTCATTTAAACACACATATACTACCGGGAAAACAACGGCTCACCTAACACCAATTCTATCCGTTGCCGAAAATGTGCGGTGCGACCCGCGTGTAGTGAGCGATGGTTCATACAATATGTACGGAAGTGTTGCTGAACGATTTTTGCAATGCGATGCGGCCGGGCCATACCCGTGTCGCCCTTTGAACAACATTCTGCTACTACCTAAGTAGTAGATAGTGTCAAATTGTTAGCAGTTTCGTACTTATGTTTATTTGTACTGTTTGTTAAAATTTAGTAGATTAGTTTCGTGGATTAGTTTATAATTTTTTTTAACTTTTGCATTCATACTGGTAAAATATGGCCGAACCTATTATCATCAACTATAACATCATGCTGTACTGAACTCATATTTGCAAATTAAAATATGTTGATCTTTAAATATGTAAAGACATTGAACGACATTATTATTGTAACGTAAAATATCAATTAAGTTTATTAATATCGGTATTTCAAAAATAAAATCTTTTAAGTTAATGTCGAACCGAAGATCAAACACGAAAATTCAAATACTTACAGGAAATTAAGAAATTCATTTGAATGTTCCCAATAGAAAACTGAAAATTCTTAAAATATATTTACTTGAAGTAAAATCAATTCCTAGAAGTTTGTCGACATAAAAGCTTGTCAAACGGTCTGCGTTTTGCTTTTACTAACAAGCGTTTAGCCTTTGAATTGCAAGCTCTAGGCAGAGTCAGCGTACTGGATGAAAGAACCGAATAATGAAGCAGCCTGTATATACCATTAATTTATAGTTATTTAATTTTAAAATTGGAACGTTTGAAAGGTTGTGTTTTTTTTTTAATTTATGACAAAAATGGACCGCTTTTTTCCACACTGAGGTATTTTTTAAAGACAGATTTACTATCGATTTTTTTTAATAGGGCTTGAACTAAATGTGAAGGATACCAACATGTTTATAGCCTACAAAATAATACCTAGTTTTCATTATATTTCATTCATCATTAACTGAAAATTAAATAAATAGGTAGAAAACACTAAAACATCAATCTGAGTAAAATAAAAATCGAATCATTTACTTATCTCTGTAAAAACCTACCTACTAAATGAAATGGGTCACAGTTTTCACAAACAAATAGGTAATGTTATAACCAAAATAATGAATTTGTTTGGGAGAACGAGATATTAATAAGAACATACGTGTGAACATAATAAGACTTCGAGCTGTAGGTCGTGGGTTCGAACCCAGACAGGCGCTTTACCACCAGCAGTGCTCTCATAACGGTGAAGGAAAACATCGTGGGAAAACCATTTCCTAGTACCAAAAAGTTCGAAGACATGTTACATCTACCACTCCGCACTGCGCCCGCGTGGTCGATTACAGCCCACTCCCTTTCAAAGAGAGGAGGCCTGTGTTCCAACAATGGCAACATTATAGGCCGATTATGGCATTATAGGCTGTACATCATGTACAGACGCCAGCACATCAAACTACTACAATCTGTCAGATTTCTTTAATAGATTTTCAACTTTATCGCTAAAGCATTAAGGTTCAGGGTTGATTGGGAAAATTTGACAGGTTCGGGTAGCTTGACCTGCTGGCGTCTGTACTTTACCCATATTTGCAAAATAAAATATCTTTATTATTCCACCGACACCTTATCATCGCCAGCGTTTACAACATCATGACATTTATTTTTTAATTTGTATGTAATTGACGTAAACTCAATGTGTCAAATTTAATATTAATTGGGTAATTAATAATTAATTTAATTCTTGGGTACATTACCAGTCGACAGCGATGTGGATGAATTTTTCGACGCTATATTTTAGTTTGTGAATAGTTTTAGTTAATTTAGGATATTATTTTGTTATTTTAGTGTTATCTTGTAAATAAAAGTGGTATCTAGATTTACAGGTTAAAAAAAATAAATGAAAAAAATATATATTAATTTATATTTAACCATATTATATGTTAATGGATATTCAGCTGCATCCGGTTAGAGTGGAAGCCGACCCCAACATAGTTGGGAAAAGGCTAGGCAGATGATGATGATGATTATGTGCCAAATATCCTTACTGAAAATGAGTATACTTAGAAAAAACTAGTATTTTAATAAACCCTTTTCAAGTCCTTTTAATTCTCGAGTTAGTTGTATGACAGTAAAATAAAACCAATTCATTCATTGATAAATAGTTAGTGCATTTTGCAAAAAAAAAAAAACTGAAGTAAACCTATCTAACGACCCACCCAAGCCTCGCACGGTTATATGGCTTGATAAAACATGGACATTTATTTATTATGTGTTAGTTTATTAGGTACATATATAAGCCTTCCGGAATCAATTCTCTGAATGATTGAGAAAACCGCACCAAAAGCTGTTGCGTAGTTTAGAAGAACAACCCGGTCGCACAGTTTCTGGTTTGGAAATAAGTTTTATTCTAGATTTTTTTATAATTATTTTTTTTTTTTACTTGACGTTAATTAAAAAAACTCGAGCCTCGAGCCGAAATTAGGGATAAAGTGGTAACCCATGAAAAAGATACAGGGCTTTATTTAAACTGGGGTTTTTTAACTACTGGAGACTACTTTATATTTTTGGACGTTAACAAAAATCAAGCTCAGATCATGTAACCATAACCAATCTACATGGTCCTCACATGACCAGAGGGACAATTCTCGTAATTTTAAGAACGTTCACAGTCTGATCTCAGTCTCAAACTGTCAAAAATACCTCTAATTTCCTTACATTTTGACATTTGTTTGTCGCTGAGATGAGATTGCGACTAGATTTGGAACGTTTTTAATTACGGAAATTGGCCTTCTGACCAAGATTATAGGTATCTGGATTTTAAAAGAAACTGTGACCTCAGGGGTTGTTTCGGCCTTTCTTCTAATAGTCCCATAAGAAAAGCTGACCTCATCTAGTTTTTAAAATATGATTATCGAGTAAAAGTATTTGTATAAACCTACTTACAGAAATAAAATCATTTATTTTTTTATTAAAACTTTATACAGTAGTAAAACAAAATACTGTACTAAGGCGGACTTAATGCCTGAGGCATTTTCTACCAATCGACCTTAGGGTGATGCAGAGACAACACATCATCATCATCATATCATATTGGTTAACCAACCAAGTCGACCAATTAAAAAAAATATAAAATTATTAAAAACATAACTTGAAAGTATAAAACCTGAGGAAGCTTGTTATAATTATATTGAGCGTTGAAAAACCAAGTCCGAGATATTGTTTTATTTGAAAAGTGTGTCATTTATCGTAATTAATTACTTTGGTCTTGAGAATTTTATTGCGCTGATTCTTTATTTTTTCTTTTAAAACATCTGTAAATTCTCTTTCAATCTTAATGTTTTAATTGTTTAAAGTTCTTATAAAAAGGAATGATTTAGACGTTTTTATTGTTATTATTAATTTCACTTTTAAATAAAATATTAATTAGAAGCGTCTAATAAGCTAGGTACCTATTACATCAATCGTTTGTGTGTAAGTAAATACCTATTAGGTCCCTACATTTACAGTTTGCGTGTAGTTAAGTAAAAAAAAGAGTTATAACAGCTTTGTAAAGAAAACTGTGTTACCTATCCCTAAATACTTTTTATTTGCATAGGTAGCCAGCAAAAACTTCCACACATATATATATTTATTTTTGTTAAAATTTTAATTCAAACGCAAAAAAAACAGCCTTAAGTTTCCATATATGTATAAACTTAAAAAGAATAAGCCACTTTAAATTCAGTAGAATTAAAAATAAAACGTGGTTGTAAAGTATGTCCCAAAATATAATAAAAAAATAGAAACACTTGAAAAATACCGCGAAAAAAAAAACACCTTAATTCTTTATTCAAAAAATGTTATAAGAACAATATAAAGGCCAACTTACATGCTCGATCACACAATCACAGTCACACAACGGCGTCGCGCGTAGCTCCCGACCCGACCGATACGTCCTCCCGACTCGACACACGGGGGAGGTATGAGATACTGCTGCTCTGCCGGTTCTGCCGAATTTCCGTCTGTATGCTGCCTCTTCAGACAGTACGGGAGGATCGCACGTTTGTATCGTACTTCACCTTAGTAGATTGCAATACCTATACTGCACACATATGGTTTGGTATTTTAGAATGGAAATCGTCAAGAAAAAATGTGAAAGTGTTCTGTTTAAGGATACTCATTTGTAAGTTTATATAAGGTCATTATTAATAAAAGTCAAGTCTATGAAAAGCCATAATTATATTATTTAATTATAATGTCCCATCCAGAATGCAGAGAAAAGCCTTCACATAAAATAACTTACTCGTACTGTAAGCTGCGTGTTACTAAATTCTGATTTCAGCACAGCACATGAATAAAAGATATATTAAGGACAAATACACACCCTAACGTCAAATCGCGCGTCTCATGTCCAATCTGTAGACACACCATCGTTTGTAAGAGTGGTCGGCGCGGGGTGAACGACTCGTGGCCTGATAAGATTGTGGTTGCCGGATGAGCAGTATTTGACAACAGGATTGATCACCCTAATTACTTGTGTTGTATTACGCCGCGGCTGCTGGAAATATTAATACTAATTATTTTGTAAGTGGAAGATATTCTTCATCTTGAAAGGTGAGCTTTCGGTGAAAATTAACACTAATGAGCGAGGATTTTTTTTTCATTACATTTTTATTTATACTCTGTCCTTTTTTACCTTTATGACTTTTATTATTGGAGTAAACAAATAAGAACATATTCTAATGTTTATTTACTAATGGCCGATTCCTATATTTTACGGACCTTTATGATTATTGGTTAAAATTAAGATTTGTATGTTTACAAATAATGAAGCAAAGACCTCATAGCTTTGCATAGTAGACCCTCCCATGTGGAAGTAGCTATCACAGGTAAAATTAGCTAACGAATTTATTTATATGCCCAGTTTGGCAATAACAAATGCTGCCATTGGTAAGGAAAACGATTGGTTTTTGTTTATAGGAACCGAGCATCTAAAATTAAAACAACAGAATTTTTTTTTTGTTTTTTTTTTATAAAAACGTTGCCACACTAGGAATTTCTCCTGTATCGTGGGTGCGTTTACAAACATTTAAACTCACATATACACAAACAGCCAGTTAAAAGAAGATCATTGAGTAGAAAAGACGATCACCATTCAAATACCAAAAAGTTTTTATAGGATCAATTTACTTAAATATCCCCCCTAAAAAAGTAGACACGTCAAAGTGTCGTAAGACATATAAAATTATATACATATACTTACTTATAGTAATTGTTAACGTGATTTTCGACTACCTAAACTACATATCTTGTATGCCTTTTGGCGGACTTCTTCTGTGGGTCATAGTATAGACCAACATTTCTTTAATAACATCTGTATAACTTTACCCTATATTTACAAAATTATTAAAAGAATTAAATTAAATGTCATAGTAGTGATGGCCCTGTGGTGTCGGCTCGAACTTCCGAGTTGTAGGTCATAGGTTCAAACTCAGAGAGGCGCTTTTCTTTAGGTAATTTATTTTCTCAAAACGTTGAATGAAAACATCGTGAGGAAACCGGATGTTCTAGAACCAAAAATTCGAAGACATGTGACACCAACCCGCACCGTGCCCGCGTAATAGATTACAGCCCACTCCCCCCCACAGAGAGGAGGCCTGTGTCCCAGCAGTGGGAAAATTAAAGACTGATTATGCTAAATGTCATAAATTAGATTACATATTTAGATAAGGTCACCCCTCATAAGTACCAGAATGATTATGAAACAGGCCCCTAGTCCGTAGCTTCCTTATTCGGTATCCAACTACCAGCTGTGGCCAGAACGCTACAAGAATTTCCGTAAATTCCGCCGACTACTACCCGTTCACATTCCGAGCCATTCCGCTTACTTCGCAAAAAGCTCTGATAGAACTCACCTTCATAGTTTCGGTTTTCGGCCAAAATTGAACGTGGAACGTGAACCAACACGGTGGTCGAAACTATGAAACGGAATGACACATGGAGAAAAAAAGCACTTTGGTAATACATGGACCACATTGAATGCAAACGTTTTCAAATTAAAGTGCCTAACTTTTAATTACCCCATTAATGACCCTTATGCTCGGCAATGAAAGCAAGAATTGTTTGGTTTTACAAAGGCAAGCATACACCTATTACCTACTTAGTCGTTTGAAATCGAGTGAGATAGATATGTAGTTAGTTTTTATACATTGTACAGACGCCAGCAAGTCAAGTTACCCGAAACTGTAAAATTTTCCCAATTAACCTTGAACCTATTAAGGTTCAAGATAGATTAGATTAGAGATTAGATTTTCAACTTTATCGCTAAAGTATAGCGATAAAGTTGAAAATATATTTAAAAAAATTGACAGATTGTAGTAGCTTGATGTGTTGGCATCTGTACTTAAGTTCTTAATTATATTTTTTTTTTCTATTCTATCTATTAATTACTTCACTTACATAAATGAAAATGTTTGCCTTACTTGAGAAAAGACTGAACCCCACGACAAAGGGAATCCTAGTGTGGGGTCCAGAGCATTTGTAAAAACCTAGCACAGCTCCTTGTAATCTGCTACTAGTTTTTGTTTTTTATATTGTACGTGTTTTTCTGAACTGAATAAGGTTTTTATTTATTTATTGCAGACGTAGTAACTCGTAGATGGAAAAAACTAGGTAGGACCACATATCGAGCTATACATTTCCCGTTTTAGCTGAACTCGCATTGTAGGCTTTTCGTACAATGAGAAGTCAGCATACAGGAAATCAATAGCATGATATGTCGTCGTGCGTGCCTGTTACATACCGAAACTTAAATCAGAACCAAACTGCGGGGTAATGGCGTAACAACACTATCAGTAGCAATGGGTTTCATTTTGACAGTTCAACAACATTCATTGCGTTATTTACGTAGTTGAGCAGACAAATTTTTCGAACATATGAAGTAATGGATTAGCAATATCTGTCAAAATGATTCAGATTGTAATTGATAGTGTGTTACGCAAGGGGCTTGTGGCTAAGTAATAACAGCCGCACGGGCCAATCAGGTTAAGCTACGCTTGCCGCGGTTGGTCCGTGGATGGGTGACCATCTTCACATACCAAGACCCGTGCCTCGGAAAGCACGCTAAGCCATTGGTCCCGGCTGTCATTCGTGGATCTTTGACAATTGTTATGGGTCTTCAAAAGCCCAAAAGTCTGACACCCAGTCATACTAAGGAGTTTCGTATAACCCAGTAACTGGGATGTGGAGGTCAGATAGGCAGTTGCTCCATGTAAAATGCTGGTATTCAGCTGCATCCGGTTAGACTGGAAGCCGAACCCAACATAGTATATAATTTTATATTTATTTGTATGTATGTTAGATATGAGCGCCGATGGCCAATTTCACGGCGGCGGCGTGGCCTGAAAATTTCCACGGCGGCGGCGGCGTCACGGCGGCGCGGCGTGGCCGGCTGTGGGCCTTAGATATTTTTTTACCAGGGAGAGATTTATATTTTTTTGATAAAGGAACGTATTTGTTAAATACAATTTAACAGTCTTCTAAATAATTGGAGATCACGTTTAGTGAAAATTAATCATTTCATTATTTTCAGTTGAAGAGACACGGAGCGCTTTTAATTTTTAATCACATCACTATCTATCTATACATATAATAAAAACTAAAAAGAAAATATTTATCAACATAACAGTTATGTTGATAAATATTTTCTTTTTAGTTTTACTGTTAAATATGTATAATTAAGTAAATTCTATAATAATGTAAAAAACTAAGAACATAAAACAATCATATATAAGTAATTAAAGTTGTATCATCTAAGTGAGTAGGTATTGCTGGCTCTTGATATAGAAAAAATAAAATATCAAAATTTCAACAACAACAGCACATAGGTAATTATAATAAGATATGACGGACGTAACTTTATTCCTACACACTTACACCAAAAAGCAAAATACATAGCTGTCATGGATAAATAAATACTATCTTAGTTAGCCTCAAAGGATTTAGTCGTGAACGTTTCGAGGTTATCACGAGTTCAGCTGTGGAAAAGACTCTCGCACGGGGCGTGCTGCTGTTGGCTGGTATATTCAAAATTGGGCATGTAAGAGCATACAGTGCAGGCATAGAAGTTTTCCTGTCTTTGCAGTACTTGTAGAACGTCTCCACCGCAGTTATTTTCGTTTTATAAACATCAATAGTAGTCGAAGTTGCGGTCATTGTTAAAACTAAACAACAACACACGTTCGCTCGGTGAAATATTCGACTCAACTGAGTGAGCGACGAGCGTGGCGAGGCGACTAGACGAACTAATGCGGGCGGGCCGCGCGTGCGTGCGGGAAAGCTAGTTGCGACTCGTCGCGAAGACGCGCGGCGGCGCGCCGCGTGCGCCACTCGGCGACGACGCGTCGACGTGAACTCACGGCGACGGCGGCGCGCCGGCGCGGCGCTCATATCTATTGTATGTTAGTATATTCTCGTAATTTTTGTTTAGTTTTTAAGTGAATTGTTTTTTTTTTTTATTCTATGTATTATTTTTGTCTCCTTTGCTCTATCACACGCTGTCTACATCTCTGTATCTATTGTCCTATCTCAGGTATGCTGGAAGAGATTTCTTATGAAATAAGCATCACCTCTGTACCTATTTTTTCTGTTCTGTTTTTCAATGTCTGTTTATATATGTGTGTACATAAATGGTAAAATAAAATAAGTAAAAAAATAAAATAGTTGGGAAAAGGCTAGGCAGGTGATAAGTTTGTTACGCAATTAGCGTCCTGATCTGCCTGGCCTTACACTCTTTATCCGAAACCCACAAGACTATCAGGCAATATTTCAACCTAAAACAAACCCTCAAAGTTAAATAAATAGCCCCCATCTATAAACAATCGCGTGTTTCAAAGACGTAGATAAAAACAAAACAAAAAAAATTGCGCTAGTTGTACACAATAAACCTTCACAGCACATTGTCTGTGTTAATGGCGACGAGCACTTATCTAGACCACAACTGACAGACTATTTGTTCTGGATTTAATTCGATTATATGTTTGCAGAGAGCAGCGGGGCAGTTGCGTAATACAATCAGCAGCAATGGATTTCATTTTGACAGTTCAACAACATTCATTGCGGTATTTCCGTTGTTGAGCAGACAATTTTTCAAACTTATGAAGCAATGGATAAGCAATATCCTTCAAAATGATTCAGATTGAGATTGATAGTATGTTACGCAATTAGGAAGCTGTAGTGGTGGCTCAGTGGTATCAGCTCAGACTTACACACCCAGACAGGCACTTTACTTTGTGTATTTAATTTCATCGCCACAGCTTTTAAAAACGGTGAAGGAAAACATTGTGAGGAAATCTGCTTGTCCTAGAACCAAAAAATCGAAGACATGTGACATTCACAAACCCCCAATGGGCCCGCGTGGTTGACTATGATCCACTCTCTCTCACAGAGAGAAGGCCTGTGTCCCAGCAGTGGGAACAGTGCAGTTGTGATAACAGCACCCCAACTGCCCCGTTGGTCTCATGGTTGGAAAAGCGACTGCTGAGCGTGGGGCCCAGCACCCTAGCTGCGTAACACACTATAAATCATAACCTGAATCATTTTTAAACGACTTCAAACAAAGGAGGTTCTGTATTCGACCCATATGTATGTATGTCCGCGATTTTCTCAAAAACTACTGGTCCGATTTGGATGGGGTTCTCGTTATGTAAATGCATATATATTTGTCACGGAAGGTTGAATGGTTTTAGTTTGTAAAATATTAGGATCTGATGAAGATCTTCGGAGATAGACAATGGAACTCTTTAATAACTAACAGCAAATGACCCGCGATTGCTGCGATCGTATGTCTATATATGTCCACGCTTGTATGGTTTTAGGGCATCAAAAGATTTGTTCATTTACGTTAATATTTCGGACACAAAAAAGGAATTTTTTGTCCCAAGCACTTTTTTATCTTGACCCACTGACCCTTCGATCAAATGAAACAAAACAAAAACAGAAAAAATATGTATGACTAAAAGAAAACAAACAAAAAAATGGAATAAAAAGGATATGAAAAATAATGATTAATTATTATTTTTTTAAATAAAAAAGAACGACCTTCAAACAATACGAACTCAAAAGTGAAAAATAATATTTTTAATCACTTCACTTCACTCTGAGGAAATAATCATAGCTTCTAGGTAATAAACGATTTTTTTTGTCCATTGTCTTCAAAGCGGATTTAAAAAAGGATACCCACAGATTTTTAATACAAAAATATAAAATGCCTACGTACGTAAGGAGGTTAACCTTTACATTTCAATGTTAACCTCAATATGGAGGTTTGATCCAAATATTTACAAAAACCCATTTCCTAAGATAAAAAAGTAAATTAAAAAAAAAAACAATAATGGCATCCAAAAGTTTTTTCGACCGATAGTGGCCAGTAATGTCACGTTGAATGATATCAAGAAGGATGTATTGTGAGGATTCATTTTTAAAAACTTTAATTACTATAATCCTCAAAATTATGAAATTTATTTTGAAACAATAAAATAAAATACTTATTGCTATAATCGAAACTATAAAAGGCATAATCAGGAAAATAGGAAAATGGTTTAAAAAAATGTACCTACAAGGCTGTATGCATCGACATCAAAATCAGTCCCAGAAAAAAGTAGGTAATTGCATTATGCGCGGCAAATTGGCAAAACTTTTCTTCGGCCATTGAAACTTATTACGTAACTCATCATGTTTAGTGCTATAAACAGTGAAATGCTCGAGTATGTGTGGAAATTAGCTCACAGCATACCTACTGAAAACATCGAAAAATCAAATTTGCCTAAAATCTGGTATGCTTGCATTAATTATTTAGTGGCGGTGTATTTTTTTCTTCAGTGTTTTATAATAATACGTTGCGCTGGCAATTGTGGCATTGTGGTTGCATTGGCGCAGTGCATCAAATATGTTTGCGGATAATAATATTAATGGTTTTGCCGCCTTTATTTGCAATAGATGTGCAACCCTGATGACGCGTGTTTGCGGCAGCACCAATAGTATTATCAGTGTATTCGCAGATCGGTGGGATTGCCCGATGTTGCGGAGGTGGATGCAGCTTCACACTGAATTTTAAACTAACTGTAACCTACTAACAATAGAAGTTAAGTAAAATTGTTACTAATCTATGGACTCCTGTCTGAAACAAAAGTTTTCAATTCTATTCTTTAGAGGACGCCAACTTTTTTGTGTGTACGTAAAAATGTGTAGTTCTCCTGCCCTCATACCAATTTATTTAGGGTCAGCGCAACATCTCTTTTGCTTTCAATCTTCTCTATTGATCGTCATCTAGGTAGTCACCCCCTTTCTAACCATATCATCATAAAAAAAAAGTGTATTACAAAATTGTGACTACGGTAAAAATAATAGGGACTCAATTTTTTTTTTTTTTTTCAGCAATGAATTAAATTCGTGGCTAACAAGTGAATCAGTCCTGGCTACCAGAAGATTGTCGCTTAGAGCCTCGTCAACCCTCATTGCTGGAGCCGCCAAGCTGTACAAACGAAGCATGGATAAGCTGTTTGATGGTAAGAAACGATTTCATTTCTTAATGTAATGTTTTATTTGCCAAATTATAGGTAGTCGATTCTTGTGGCTAAATGATAGAAGGGGTCGAGGCTACATGAAAGCAGCCGCACGGTCGAAGGTTCAGCTACTCTTGCCGCGGTTGTTTCGAGGATGGGTGAACATCCATTACATATCGAGACCCCTCCGTGCCTCGCTAAGCCGTCGGTCCCGGCTGTCATCCGTAGATCTTTGACAGTCGTTACGGGTAGTCTGAAAACCAGTCTTACCAAGGGGTATCGTGTTACCCAGTAACTGGGTTGTGCAGCTCAGACAGGTAGTCGCTCCATGTAAAATACTGGTATTCAGCTGCATCTGGTTAGACTGGAAGCTGACCCCAACATAGTTGGGAAAAGGCAAAGCAAATTGATACATTGATGTTGACGACTAATAGTGCACGGAAAACCTGAAATGAGTTTATGTATGCGTCATCTAAAATGTATAAATCTATGTGTACTTCAGATTCAGAACCAACCAAATAAAATAAAATAATCTAACTTAAGAAGGGAAAATCATTCGTGAATCGTTAACGTCCGCACAACCGCGAATTTTTTTTTTTTTTTTTTTTTTTCTCGTGATTTCAGAGATGGTCCCATAATGAATGTTGTTCATATTCATGGGTAGAACACCCTGTAAAAATTTACGCACTGAATAAAAAATTATCCTGTATAGGCAATATTTTATCCCAAAAATAATTAAAACTACGTAAATTACTATCACACTTCCGCTGTACAGTCAAAACAAACCAAAATGGATAAAATACACACTGAGCTAGACCCTTATACGAGTGCGACTGTGTGTATGCGTAAATTTGTAATGTGATCATAATTTTCTCCCACAATCAGTATAAGTAATTTATTAAAAAAACAATGTTTTTTACATAATAATAAAAATTCAGTGTATGTATTATGATTATAACATAATATTCTAATTGGGGTGTCTGGTGGTGTGCGTTAATTCCGGGACATGTTGTATTATATATATAAACATCCGAATTGAGAACCTCCTTCTTTTTTTTTTTGAAGTCGGTTAGTAAAATAAATTAATATAAACCTTTTCATCAACAGATGTCAAAAAAATTAACGAGGACATGATATATCGTCGGAAGCGAGAACGACTTGACAGCTCATGTAAGTTCATAATATTACTCAAATAAATGTCCATTACACTACAGTCCTTTCACAGTTATATTAATTGTGACAGCAACCTTACACACTGACGAGAAATATAAAAGCAACTGACTTTTCATGAAATATTTCCACGCAAGATAGTTTCTTGAAGTGAAAATCAACATTGTATTTAATAACACATTAAAACACCAAATTGAAATAGAAAATAATAATTTTATGTGATAAAGAAGGAAAACATAGATAAGGGCCATTCGTACAAAAAACAAGTGGGTTTTCGAAATGGAAACATTATTTTTTAATCATTCCATATTTTGTATTCGCCTTCACGTGCTCTCAATATGGCTTCTACACGATTTGGCATGCTGAGTACCAAATTCCTCAACATATGCCGAGGAATATTCTCCCATTCTTCAATAAGTGCATTTTTCAGGGCATGAAGTGTGACTGGAGTTGGATTTCGGCTTCTAACACGTCTGCGAAGCTCTTTCCTGGCATGTTCAATAGGGTTGAGGCTACATGAGTTGTGTGGGGCCGGACATTATAATGCATAAACAAAGCATTGTTGCCCATATTGACCAAATACCCGGAGAATATATTTTACAGAGATGCGTATACTAGATTCTCAGCTGTTAGATTGCTTTTTTCTATCGGCACTAACGTCATGCAGCCATCTGATGAAACACCGGTCCACACATGAACAGAACCGCCCCGTAGGCAGGCGTGGTTACAGCCCAAGATTTTAGGGGGGTCACCAAGTAGTAAGTTATAACTTAAGTTAGTAAGGCAAGTAAATCATGCAGACTCTCGACAGCTTGAATGATTTCGGGGGGTTCAGGAAACCACGACCCCCCCCCCGCCCCCTCGGACCGCGCCTGCTCGAAGGGGACTTTTTCTTCGAAACATGCTTGTGTAAAACGTTTTTCTGGCCGTCTGTATACTCGACGTCTCCCATCATGATTATACAACACGAATCTCGATTTATCAGAGAACATTACTTACCATTACCATTCATCCTCACCCCATTCGATGTGCACACGAGCATATCTTAATCTTGAAACTTTATGATGCCGTTTGATTTTTGGCCATTCACTGGCCGGTAAGGCTTTAAATTGGCTTCTGCAAGCCGTTTGCTGATTGTCCACTCACTGATTACCTTCCGGTCTGCAAAAGCCTAATTTACAGAAGCCAGCAGGTCAAGCTACCCGAAACTGTCGAATTTTTCCAATCAACCTTGAACCTTAATGCTTTATTGATAAAGTTGAAAATCTATTAAGGAAATTTGACAGATTGTAGTAGCTTGATGTGCTGGCGTCTGTACCTATATACTGTATACTTCTGCCAAAACGTTTGAGCATAACAGAAGATCACGGTTGTATTCCCCGAAGGGTTAGGCAGAGTTGCACCTATGATACGCCCACATTTTGCCAGTTATGCTCAAGTCCCATGTAACAGGAGGCGAGCCTGCTGCTATCAACCCAGCACACATCCAGGCTAAGGGCTGCTATTGAGAAATTCCGGATGAAAAAACACAATAACACAGCCTGACGCTGGAATCAAACCCAGGACCGTTCCAGCAATACAGGCATGAAGGAGTCTTATGTTATGTCTATTTCTGTGCTTAGTTAAATAGTCGTATAACGCCACTTTAAGCGTAACGCCATAACGACACTGGTGCCCTGAAGTTCAAGTCTGATACTTAAAGAGACACGTAAAGGGCAAATGTCCGTCATCACAACTCGGAAACTCACTTGAAGGACAAGGATTGATGTAGTTAGTACAAATGGGTGGGTCTGGTGCCCAGTCATAAGATTTATTGCCACCTAACCCGACAGTAACTTTGAGCCATTAGAATTAGTACTAAAATATATTTAAAGAAGTTGTACTCAAGTTGGTAACCAACATAGCAAACTTAAGAGGCAATGAGTAGGACACATTGCTCGCAGAACAGATAGCTGATGGGGCCGTAATGTTCTGGAGTGGCGACTGCGTACCGAAGGACTTAGCGTTTTGGCAGGCCTCCCACAAGGTGGACCGATGTCCTGGTAAAGGCCGCAGGAATCCAGAAAGCCTATAATGCGATGTACTTACAGCAGCATAAATATCTAATAGCTTGATTGTGTCGTCGACTCGTCGTGTGTACGTTGATCCGTGTAAAAATTTCTTTGTCGTAGCAACTGTTTGGAAAAGCTCTCAACAATAATAATTGTATCATACCTATGTGCAGTGTTTCGCTGCTTTCAAATGTAAAAGTTACGTTAAGTCCGAACTTACAGGACCTTAAAAATGTATGTTTTTCAGCTTCAGAAAGTTCTGATTCAGAATCCATGGACGAAGTCCCCGAAGAAATGAGACAACCAGCTACGGTTAGCTTTTCAGGTCAGTAACATTACGTATCAATTACAACGGCTTTTAAATAAATACACTACTTTACACGGTTTTCATACCCCAGCTGAAAGTTGCTATTTTATTATTCATTTGGGTAGAATTATCCAAACAAAAACAATAAAAAAAAAAAAAACCGCCTTCAAAAAAAGACAAACAAAAACGTTCCTGCACTAAAAAGTAAAAAATAAAAAATTGAATTCCTGTAAAGAAACTTAATTTAAAGGTAAACTTATTTGACATTAATATTTTGCAAATATTCAAAATTGTTTACTTCTTTTTGGAGTCGGTGCCAGCAGTTGTATCCTGTGCCATTTATTTTTTCAAGTCACGATTATAAAATTTTAAAACAGATATTACAAACTTAATGCTTCAAAAATTTCAAAGTACTTAAAATGTGGCAGGGGATTTTTATACGTATGTATAATTATTATTATTTAAAAGAAATTATTGTGAAAATTGTGTCAATTTGTTTTAGAGTACAGTCTAGTCTGTATTTGTGTTTTAATTATTCTAGGTATGCAATAGGTATCTTGGTAGTTTTATAGTAAATGTTAGAGGTTGTTTTTCGAGGTATTGTTGCCCATACGTATTTCCTTGCCTTGGCTGGCACCGACTCCAAAAAGAAGTAAACAATTTTGAATATTTGCAAAATATTAATGTCAAATAAGTTTACCTTTAAATTAAGTTTCTTTACAGGAATTCAATTTTTTATTTTTTACTTTTTAGTGCAGGAACGTTTTTGTTTGTCTTTTTTTGAAGGCGGTTTTTTTTTTTTTGTAAAAAGTTTTTTTATTTCTAGCCGTTTAGTGTATTTTTTATTATAGTATAATGGCAACGTAGTTAATATCTTTTCTACATAGAATATTATTTTGAAGAAGTACCAATATCATACAAGTAGGTACATATTACTGTCTACTTTCTGATCTTTAATTTGATCCCGTAGAGAGATGATAATATGACGCATGAAATACTGTCGATTCTTATGCGTCGTATGCTGCCTCTAATATTGAGCTGGGCGGTAACAGTCCATAAACTACAAGGGACCACCCTCGAGAGAGCTGTGATCGACCTTGGTAAAAAAAACTTTGCAAAAGGACAAATATATGTCGCGCTAAGTCGTGTCAGAAGTTTGGAAGGCATAGTGTTATCAGATTTAGACGCCAATAAATTATTGAATCGACCACACGATGATCGAGCGATGACAGAGATAACAAGGTTGCGGAATCTGCCATCTGATAATCAAGACAACACATAACGTGCCATGGAATAGGCCTACCGGGGAAACCACATTAAAAAAAACGCGCCCAGCACACTACCTCATAGGTGGCGTGGAAACGTGTGCATACTACCAAGAATACAATTTTATTTTAGTAAATAATAGAAGCGATTTTTTTTTAAACATTGTAAGCAAAATGCCTTTAATATTTTAGAAGTTGTTTTGTGGACACATTGATGATAACATCAAAACTAGATTTTCAATGGCACCTTGTATTTAGAGTGCATCTCATGACAGTTCTAAGCCCAAATACTGCTAGGATACATTGTTTTATTTTGAAGTTCCCATGCCAAACTTCCACCTTCCAGCTCCACCATCAGATCAGTTCGATAGTAACTTATAGCCAAAGTGCATTTCATGACAATTCTAATAAGCCCAAACACGGCTAGAATACGTTGATTAATTACGGAGTTCCGGTACCTGTCTTCCGGCTCCATCATGATCATCAGATCAGTTCAATAATAACATTTTCAATATAACTATTCAGGATTGTATGTTTATTTGTATTGTCATAGTTGCTTAACTATCTTGATTGTGATATCTATGCGAGTGACAAGTTCCGTTAGCCATATCTGATCTTCTTCACCAGTTCCACTTCATCAAATGTTACTTTTTGACTGTAAACGCTTGATTTCTCGATGAAAATATTAAAATTACTATATAGTTGCCTATAATATTTGAGGAGTTCCCTCGATTCCTCATGGATCCCATCATCAAAACTGGATTTTGAAAAAAATGGGACCAATCTGGAAGCATATCCTTTAAAGTTAAAAAAAAAATTTGCAAATCGATCCATAAACAACGGAGTTCTGAGGTAACAAACATAAAAAAAAAAATAAAAAAAAAAAAAAATAAAAAAAAAAAAAAAATACAACCGAATTGAGAACCTCCTCCTTTTTTTGAAGTCGGTTAAAAAAAATTCTGTCACGTCTGGTTCAACAAATATTTATTTACTTAACGGGAATACATTATTTTGGTATTAATACAAAATAAAATAAAAAATTACTAATTTTTGCCTTCTTTTTATAGTCATTTGAATCAGTTTCTCTTACAATGGACCAACAGTAATCCCCTAACATGTTTTCATCCCAAAATCCTTGATGTCGTTCTTCAAAAACCTTTAAGTCTTGGTGGAAACGTTCTCCTTGTTCGTCACTCATACTTCCTAAGTTTTCAGGGAAAAAACTCAAATACGAGTGCAGAAAATGAATCTATAGGTATTCTACAGCTTTCGCAAAACACATGCGGCACCCACTTTTTATCTTGATTTGCAACAGGAAATCCAAAATAATGAAGATATGCACTTTTTAACGAATCTACAACGGGTCTTCTCTTTTTTGAAAATATAAACTGTCCACAAACATAACATAAACGATCAGAACTTTGTTTACACTTTCTATTCGACATTTTCAATCAATCCGAAACAAAGATAAATTGTCGTTTGAAGCGAACGAATAAACAATAAACTGTCGTCACCACGTTAGGTGGTGAAAAAAAACATTTGGCTGCAAGAAAAAATTGTGACGTGATAAAATATTTCTGCTAACACTTTTAGGTTTAAGGAAGGTAGATTAACATATTTATATACATTTATTTTGGGGTATATAAACAAAGTTAAATTTTGTAAACTAGTGATATTAAGAATAGGATCAATAGGGAAAGGGTTCTTTTCCCTAAAATAATGATTTATAAAGTCTCCTTGAAACAATCTTTATCAATGCCTGCGACTTGTATAGTCTCCTCGACCTCGTAAACGCTTTACCTTATGGTTGAATATCGCCAGCACTTCAAAAAATTACAGTCTATTTGTCTGTGTGACAGTGACATTGTCAGCCTAAGGCCTGCTTGAACCACTAATCTGAAATTATATCTAATGCTAATCGTAGGTATTTAAAACATCGCTCTGTCTCTGTCATTATAAACCGATTGTCAGAAACACAAAGATGTTTTAAATTCATTAAGCATTAAATGTGTTTAGAGATTAGTGGTACAAGTGGGCCTTAATGAAGTTTCAATTTACTAAGAATTGTTGTCAAAATTGGCAAAGTAATAAACGTAACATCAAACGATGAAGCAGTAAGCTTGCACCATATTATTAGCTAAATGAGGCAGAATTCTGTCGTTTCCATGTTACATTGTCACAAGTAATGATACAAAATATCTCTTCATTTTTCGTAGGGAGAAAGAAAATGTGTGCGCAAACAGTTTTCATTTTTGTGTCGTTATTGTATGTAAAAGCTTTTCTCTAATATTATGTAGATTTGAACAAAGAAACGATGGATGGACTGTGTGAATGATAATATGGTTAGAAAGGGGGTGACTACTGAAATGAAGACTAACAGAGAAGTATGGAAGAAAATACATGTCATGCCGACCCCAAATAAATTGGGTGATGAGCAGGAGAATGGTGATGATGTAGATTTGACCTTCCATTGCATATTGCATTGAAAACATAAAACCATAGACAGATTTTATATACTTTAGATTATTTGCGTGCAATGTAAGCGGTGCGATGCACTTTAACAATATGTCGGGTATTTGAATTCCCTTGGTTTTCCTTTTCCTCTGAATGAATGTCATTGCCGGTTCGATAAGAGGTAAATTCTGTTCAAAATAAACTACCTATATCTTCACTTCTTCGTGTCGCTGGCACGACTGTGTTTTATAATAATGTTGGCCCAAAACTTTGCCACTTCCACAGCGTTGTGGCAGCACAGAGATCACTGTGACTGTATGTTTTGGGACACAGAGGGCAGGATAGGAGGCGGAGCATGGATATTTGTACATCTTCACTGGGTACATATGACAACACATCAAGCCATACATTTCCAGTATCGTAGTATTGTAGTGCAGTTGTATTTTATAAGTATTTCATACAATTAGAGATCAGCTTAAACTGGAACTGTATATTGTGGTGTCGAGTGTACTTACTTGATGTTGAAAGTATTTAATAAATATTGTTAATTGCAGATTTATCATTTTCACCGACAAAGCGACGTAGAACTGATCCTATAATAAAAGTGACACCAAGGATTACAATGAGTAGATCTTCGAGTGACATCCTTCTTGGTAATGTTACAAAATTTATAGAAGCTAATAATGAGCACTATTCTGATGGTGACAATTTTGATACAGAACATGTGGGAACAACTGCCAATAGTAGCGATGTCAATACGGAAAATGATGTGGTGAGTATTCTATACTTTCACCAGCTGAGCCCGCAACTTTTATGTCGGAAAACAAATTGAATTTCATGTTGAAATTGAGTTTCCCCTCAAAATCGGTCCAGCTTTTCGGAGATTAGCCGGAACAAACAAAAAGCCAAAAATTTTAATAAATCTTTTTTTGTCATTAGTACCGTACTAATGACAAAAAAAGATAATACTAATACTTCATAATTATGCATTTAGTGAAAAGCTGTTATTTTGACATAACAAAAATACGTTTTAATTTTATTTATTTGTGTGTACATATAATACATGTGTGTATGTATAATAATAATGTATTTATTTAATTTGACAATATTGGTCCAATGGTTAGTACAACAATAACTTATCAACTAAGTTTTAGTAATATTAATTCAATTACATTAAATCAAATCAAAATAAAACAATTTCTATTCATCCTGCCGCACGAGCAACCGGGCAGCATGTCTAAGTATTGGTGCATCATGTTTTTCGGCTAGGGTTTTCAGTATGCTGTTGGTGCTAGCCCTTATTCTGCTTATTAAGGATGCGGTCTTTTTTAATGCGGTATAGATGAATAAGTTTATCTTTAGATTTTCGTCTTTTCGAGTCGATGGCAAATTGTAAAAATATTTTACTTACTTAAGTGAAGGAATTAATGGTTGGTGATAATAAACAAGAATTGTGGATGTGTATCTCCTTCTGCCAACCCCTTCGGGGGATACAAGCTTAACTGGCATGTATAAGAGATGTAAAACTGTAACATAATCTCTCCATTTTTCAAATGCATTCAACATGCAAACGTAGGTATTGTGAGCTAAGACTTACTAGATGTGTCATGGCATTGCGCTCTTCATTCAGAGACAAATCTAAAAACTTTCTGCCTGTAATTTCACAAATACCTCTGTCCTTCAAACCCTGCTACGTGGTAGAAATTGGTACCAAAATTATAAAAAAATGTATGTCTAAGTAAGCACCCAGTCAATATTGGTCACTAGAAGCCACGTTAATTCTTAAGCTTATCATGATTAGTTGGTAGATTTTAGTCACATATTATTACAGTGTTGAATATTTAAAAACTCATTTACAGGAAGAACCTTTTTCAGAAGAAAACCCAGAAAGCCAACGCAGAGACGAAGGCATCCAAAGGTCTCCCATACTGACAAGTAGGCATGAAGAGAAGAGAGGCAGAGATAGGGAAAATAAAGGCACAAATACCAGCAGTCCTGTAGACCAAGATGGATTTGACAGGAACCTCCCTTTTGGATATATTGTTATTCATGAAACCTACGAGTCTAGGATTCCTAGTAAAATCATATTTACTTCTTTGAATAGTAATGTTAACAACCTTATATAATTTAAATACTTACCTACAACAACCAGTCATAATATATGACACATCAAGATTAAGGCAAGCTTGCACTACAAATCCCTAAATACGTTTAGAGCTAAACGAATTTAAAACATCGTTTTATTTCTGTCAAACGTTTGAAGATGACAGATATAAATTCGTTTGGTGCTACGCGTATTTAGGGATTTGTAGTGCAAACGGGCCTTAGGGCTTACTTGCACCACAAATCATTTATACAAATATAAAATATCGTTCTATTTCTGTCAATTGTTTGAAGTTGACAGGAACAGAAGGACGTTTTCCTTCACCATTTTGAGAGCAGTAGTGATGAAGTTATTTACAGAAAGTAAAGCGCCTGCCTGGCTTCAAACCCACGACCTACAACTTGTAAGTCGGGGCCATTACCACTGAGCCAACACTGCTCTCTTTAAATATGTTTAGCGCTGAATGTATTTAGTGATTTGTGGTGCAAGGACGCCTTAGAAAATGTTAATCTTTGTAAAACGTCGGCTCTGTCATTCATAGCTGTGTCTCTTTCGAAAGCTATTAAGGCCCGAGTACTGTTTATACCTACTTTTTCAATAGCCTAAAAGTGCTGTGGATATTTTTCTTTAAATATATTTTTTTATATTTATGTTGCCGTACCTTACCTAAGCGACGTGATGAGACTTATATATTTATTAGTTGTTCGATAAGAGTACTTATCAAAATAATTTTGTTTTTCAATTTCGAAGGAGATTTTTTTCTATCAATTTTATTTAGTGAGTGTTTTCTCAGCTATTAAGGTTTTTTCTTGTAAAGTCAGTTGTTTTGTTTACTTCAAATAAAGAGTAACTATTTAGTTTTAAGGGTGGGTTGTTTCACGTCCACTTGACGCACGCGTATACGTCAAAAATGGCGCTAACTATCGTCAAACCAAAAAAGCGTTGTTTCAAATTACAATTACAAAATGTTGACGTTGCCGTACGTTAAATAATAACGAATGCGGAATCGTTATTATTTGACGTACGTATGTTACGTTAACCAACCGTTTGAAACAACCGCCCGTGGTGTATGTGTTGTTAGCATTAAAATGTATACTTCGATATCTATCAAAATAAATGAATAAATCCAAGTAAATGAATTTAATTCTTTAATTACCTTTTTAAAACTATTCCAAATATCTTGGTCCATACAAATTCGATTCAACAGAAAAAAATCAACGGGTTGCACTCCGGGAGTGCCGGCAGAAATGAGAACTTGAATATTAACGTTGTGCATTTTTGAAATTTTGGAATGCGGTCTACTCTTCCTCCGTCTTTTCGATCTTTTTTCGAATTTTCGATCAGGTCACGTGTCCTGACGCGAGCTCCGTCTTACGAATTTTCGATCAGGTCACGTGTTCTGGCGCAATTTTAACATTTTTTACCCATCACAAAAGTGCACAACGCCGCTAAAGAAGTTTTCACTTCAAAAAACAGATTTAGTTGAACAAACTCAATGCGGTTCCACGAAACTATAGTTTCCTTTCCACCACAATGGACAAAAAGATACAATCGAAAGCAATATTGTCCTGTGATCTCAGAGAGGAAATATTCAACTTGAATAATGATTTCAAACTACATTCATCCCAGCAGAACTTTATTGAACAGTGGTTTAGTACGACTGCCCCGGGTAATACAACTCCATGCTCAAGTAAAAAGTCAAATGAAAACTGCTGGACAGAGCTACAAAGCACAAACGTAGATGTTGCAATATGCTGGAAGAGATTGCTATATGTAAATCGGAAACTTTTTCATGAGTTGAAGAAAGCAAGCAAGTGGGCGTGCTGTCAGCCTTTTGTTCCCCATCTACGTTGAATTCAACTTACAAACGCCAATCTATATCTATACTAATAATAAAGCTAACGAGTTTGTTTGTGTGAACGCGCTAATCTCTGGAGCTACCAGTAAAATTAAAAAAAAAAATTGCATTTGATAGTTCAGTTCTTGAGGAAGGCTAGGCTTAATTTTATATTAATTAACATCGAGCTACATTCCTTGGGAGTCAAGGAAATCAAAACAAAATCAGGAAGACGACGCGATGCGACGCGGTGGGTCGGGGGCCAAATTGTCACGCCGACGAAGTCGCGGACAGACGTTTGTACCCAATAGAAGGTTTCAACATCTAGATTTATCTTTAGTAATATTGATCGACAAGCCTTTGTTGTGTAAGAGTCCGACCAGTCGAAATCCCAGACAACGACCGGAAAAGGTGCTCTTTGAGGTAGGTACCAAGGGGTATGAATGTCAATGAATGTCCTAACAGCAACATCAGCTCAACTTATACACTATAAATCACAATCTGAATCATTTTAATGGATATTGCTAATCCCTTGCTTCTTATGTTCGAAAAATGTCTGCTCAACAACGTAAAGAACGCAATGAATGTTATTGAAGTGTCAAAGTGAAACCCATTGCTACTGTTAGTGTTAATTACCCCACTGGTGCCTGATCGTTATAATCTACTTACAATGTAAAATGAGGAATAAGATTTCTTTTGGAAACAACCTTTGCACAGCACACTTCTGCATAACTAAAAATATATTAAATCTATGCTCTCAATAAATTCCCTGCCGCTTCCAGTCTACCAACATCTCTCCCACGACCAACAGCACTTATTGCAACTGCAATAAAGTCTATATTCGTATGTTGCAAACACGAGGTTTTCTATTTTCCCTTGAACTTTTTGCCAGTCGTTCACAGGCCACTTGCAGAGATCGTCTACATGCAGTTTTTTTCGGAAACTAATAGACTCATCGAGTTCGAATTGATAATGGAATATTGAATGTAACTATTTTTTATTATTTTTGTTCTGTCAATGTTGGCTTGGGAATAAAAGAAAAATGTATAGAGATATTTTTTTTTGAGTGTAGTTTTGTTGTGTGTATTCTCGTGAAACTTATTGGAGGATTGTTAAAATGCTTTCGAGTTTTGTAGCTAACTCTAACTTATGGCCAATAGGTCCAGTTTTTCTTGACACATTGGTTGGGCATACATGTTAAACTGTCATCATCATCTGCCTAGCCTTTTCCCAACTATGTTGGGATCAGTTTCCAGTCTAACCGGATGCAGCTGAGTACCAGTATTTTACATGGAACGATTGCCTATCTGACCTCCACAACCCAGTTACTGGGTAATGTGAAACCCCTTGGTAAGACTGGTGGTCAGACTTTCGGGCTTCTGACGACCCGTAACGACTGTCAAAGATCCACGCCGAGACCAACGGCGTGACGTGCTTCGAGGCACGGAGGGCTCTTGGTATGTAAAGATGGTCACCCATCCACGGACCAACCGCGGCAAGCGTAGCTTAACCTGATCAATCAACCCGTGCGGCTGTTATTACTTAGCCACAAGCCCCTCTTTCACATGATAAACTGTACCTAATGAGAAAAATATCTAAAATAGCAAACTGTCAAATTGCTCCATATTGTTAGCTGACTGACGTTATAGTACGATTTAATAAGAAACAGCTACAATTACAAGTTACACTTCCAACCAACTTATTCATTACAAAAAAACCTCACCCAAACAGCCATTTCTACTTCAAACACGTTTTCAATTCAAAAGAAAACTGAAATATTCAGACGTCTTGAAAGCTTCCCACATTTCTTTACCTCCACTTATATCATTCGTTAGAGACGAACTGGGAGTAAGAACTAACAGAGCCCTCTGCTATATCAACCGCACACGGGTTGGTCACCAGCGGTGCTATTCTGTAAAAAGATCACCGTGATAACTTAGATGAAGTGAGCTATCATTCCACCCGGTGCTAGGAATTGACACTATTGACAGCTCACTTTAAGCTATAGCATAATAGCATTACAGCAGTGCGATTCTGTAACCATATCACCGTGAAATCTCAAGTGAAGTGGGCGTGGAGTGAAGTGTCAGTGTCATTCCACCTGATACTAGGGATTGACCAAGCATACATTTACAATCATAATCGAGATTTTTATAATATTTTTATGCTAATTCTATTGCTCATTTTATATAATTTCAAAACTAGTATTTTAGTAGTCAAAACGTTCCTATTTTGTGGGGTTATAAAATAAAATAGAAAAACAGAAACTCAGTCAAGATCTCAATGTTGTATTTTTCTCTTTTTTTCTAGACTAGTCCTTATATAGCTTGAAGTGCGACCGTGCACAGCTACTAGACTGATGTAAATACGCATCGACATTGTTTGTTATTACGAGCGATTGTAGATGGAGTCTAGTAAAGACTGCAACGATGTTCAGCGCTGATAATAACCCAAATCTATTCAATTAGAAGAGATAACCGAGTGTGTCAAGTCATCGAGTGCTAACGGTGTGCGGCTGACGGACCAGACTGAATTCAACCCGACGACGTAGTAAGAGTGGCGTGATCACTTCACGCGATTCATGACATTTCGCTCGTGAATCGGGTGAAGTGATAAGATCACGCCGCGCTTGCGCGTTAGGCACTGCCATTTCCAAGAAGTGAACTTGTTTTTTTTTTTGCTGTCATTGATGACCATGTACATATTATTATTATGTCTGTTCGTATTCGAGTTCAGTGACATAAATTAGTTCCTAATTATTTTAATGCTTTTAGACATTTTATTGTTTAAATCCACTGTCTTTTACCTGCCTAGCCTTTTCCCAACTATGTTGGGGTCGGCTTCCAGTCTAACCGGATGCAGATGAATACCAGTATTTTACATGGAGCGACTGCCTATCTGACCTCCAGAACCCAGTTACTGGGTAAGTAATACGATACCCCTTGGTAAGACTGGTTGTCAGACTTTCGGGCTTCTGACTACCCGTAACGACTGTCAAAGATCCACGAATAACAGCCGGGACCAACGGCTTAACGTGCTTTCCGAGGCACGGAGGGGTCTCGGTATGTAAAGATGGTCACCCATCCACAGACCAACCGCGGCAAGAGTAGCTTAACCTGACCGATCGACCTATGCGGCTGTTATTATTTAGCCACGGGCCCCTCCTCTAAATCCACTGTCTTTGTACATCTAAAAAGTTAATTTTATCAGCCTACAATGCCTACATTTGGTTTTCAACAAACTGATATTACTTACTTATGTAACCGTGTAGTTCGGAAGCGCCTCAGATTGGTCCCTAACACACGAACCTCCGTCGGCATGTGCGTTAGTTAAGACAATTGATAAAAGGCTCCTTTCATAATGAGGCGCACAAGTTTAATTTACTTACAATATTCAACTCTGTAAATGCGTTAATCGCCATTTTCATGATAGTGGTGGTTGAGGCTAAAAAACATCAAAATTGGGGATTTCGAACATCCACACCCCACTACAGGGGCAGTGAATAATACATCACTTAATTATTTGACGAATTCATCCATTGTTCAAATTAAATAAGTAGTGGTAATGAAGTGTTTTGCAGTTTTGTTATTCAAAGTCGAAGTTTCGCGCCAATCTTGCGTGTTTACATTTTTACTTTTCACAAATATCACACACACTCATATAGATACGATTTGAAATGTGTCAAATGTAATTTAAAATGTTTTAAAAAACAAGAAAGTGCCCATCTCGTAACGTCTTAAACAAACACAAGTTCAATAATACAATTTTCATTACCACTAGGTACTCAACTCAATTCGTGTTCAAAATCGCAGAGTTCGCCGACCATTATTGTTTTTTTTTTTATTGTGTTGATGTGCGAAAGCGAAACGATTATTATGCCAAACGATTTTTTTTGTTTCAATCTATTCGAGGAATTAATATGACGAATTTCAGAAATCGATTCTTACAAATTGAAATAAACTTATTTTAAGCATTATATACTAATCTAATAAAAGCATTACACATAGATTGTATCCCGTAAACATAATAAAACCCGTATTTTTGATGCTAGTAACCCTTATATGAACAAGTAGTTCGTGGCACTGGCAACCCTACGCCGAAGTGATGTTGCCATGGGTTACGAGCATCGCGTGAAGGGAGATTTTGTACATTCCGAACTACGCTGTAATCAATTTGTGCGTGCTCACACCTCTTCCGAATTAGCGTGTCATGTAGCGTGTGATAAGGATGTCCCGTGAATCGAAAAAGATGAAGTCTTATGAGTGAGCGCTGTCAACGGTTGTGATCTAATCGGATCTAAATCGGAAGGGAAATTATATATTGTTGAAGTGAGCGCTGTGGGCGATGATGGCCTAATTCGGAATAACCTAAACCTCCCGCCGCGCAAGCGCGTTAGGCATTGCCATTTCCAAGAAGTGAACTTGTTTTTTTTTTTTTTGCTGTCAATTGATGACCATGTACATATTATTATTATGTCTGTTCGTATTCGAGTTCAGTGACAATAATTAGTTCCTAATTATTGTAATGCTTTTAGACATTTTATTGTCTAAATTCTCCTATGTCTGTAACTTAAATGTAATTTAAAATATTATAAACAACAAGAAAGTGCCTATCTCTTAGCGTCATAAACAAACACAAGTCCAATAACACGTAATATTCATTACCACTAGGTACTCAATTTACGTTCAAAATCGCAGAGTTCGCCGACTATTATTGTTTTTTATTTTTATTTTTATGTGTGATGCGCGAAAGCGAAACGATTATTATGCCAAACGATTTTTTTATTTCAATCGATTCGAGTAATTAATATGATGAATTTTAGAAATCGATTCTTACAAATTGAAATAAATACCAATCTAATCTAATAAAAGCATTGTTTATAATGGTGATTTAAGGCGGAAACACATTGTTAAAACCCCCCGACAGGACAATATTTAATCAAAAAATTTCATACGTACTTACGTAGGGTCATAATTTCAAGGTTATTTTTTTCTTTATATAGGGTTTCACGCAGTCGGAGGTTTTTAAATTTTTTATTTCATGCTTTTTGTAGGGACTCGTTATTATTTCTTTTCTTTTATTTTCTTGCGTTTTAAGATTCTGGTAATTTTGTATTTAATCAGGTTTTTTTAATTCGCCATTTTGTTGTGGCGGCCATCTTGGATTTGAAATTTATCATAGTGTATAGTATTCTACTAATCAAGCCCTTTCATTTGATACCCATATTGAGGGAGTTGTAAAAAAATATGTAATCCGCCATTTTGTGGCGGCGGCCGTCTTGGACCGATTTTCATCAAACATAGCTGACACTCCAACACAACTGAACTGAACACTCCTGACAAATTCTCCTTTCAAACAAAAAAAAAACAAAATCTAAATCGGTTCATCCGTTCGGGAGCTACGATGCCACAGACAGACATACACACACACACACACACACACAGAGAGAGAGACACGTCAAAATTATAACACGCCGTCATTTTTGCGTCGGGGGTTAAAAACGCGACGCGACGCAACGTGTCGACACCCGATATGCACCGTGCACATTACCAACACGCGACGTCACGACATACTAGCAAATTCTGAATCCAGTTATCTAACAAGCTAACAGCAGTGGAATCGTATGGACTTATGTACTATTAATTAATTGTTCGTCGGTCATTTCGCTAAATAAATACAAAAAATAATATTAAATTAGCATAAACTCCGTTTGACAGTTTGAAGAATAGGGAACGCATATAATTGCTCTGTGACAGTTCTCGAACGGCTTACGCGTGGCGTTGGGTGTTGTCTAGAAACATACCGCGCGCGCCGCGTCGGATGGCGTGTTTACCCCCACCATGGGCAACACACCGACCTGGCACGTCTGGATCGAGTGGCGTGTGCGCGCATGGCGTCGCGTCGGATGTTCATAGTGTGACTCTGGTCTATAGAAAACAATACATTTGATTCGACTCAACACGCATCGCGTTTCATCGGGTCGCGTCACGTTTTAATAATGTGTTTCCGCCTTAAATCACCATTATAAACAATGCTTTTATTAGATTAGATTGGTATTTATTTCAATTTGTAAGAATCGATTTCTAGAATTCATCATATTAATTACTCGAATCGCTTGAAATAAAAAAAATCGTTTGGCATAATAATCGTTTCGTTTTCGCACATCATAGCAATAAAAAAAAAAAACAATAATGGCCGATTGGCCGGCGAACTCTGCGATTTTGGACACAAATTGAGTAGTGGTAATGAATATTACGTGTTAGTGGACTTGTGTTTTTTTATGACGCTAAGAGATAGGCACTTTCTTGTTGTTTATAATATTTTAAATTACATTTGACACATGTTAAATCGTATCTATATGAGTGTGTGTGATATTTGTGCAAAGTAAAAAATGTAAACACGCACGATTGGCGCGAAACTTCGACTTTGAATATCAAAACACTTCATTACCACTACTTATTTAATTTGAACAATGGATGAATTCGTCAAATAATTATATGATGTATTATTCACTGCCCCTGTAGTGGGGTGTGGATGTTCGAAATCCCCAATTTTGATGTTTTTTAGCCTCAACCACCACTGTCATCAAAATGGCGATTATCGCATTTACAGAGTTGAATATTGTCTATGTAAATTAATAAACTTGTGCACTTAGTTATGAAAGATTTATAATGGCGTTAACATATGAGCTTTTTATCAACTGTCTTAACTAACGCACATGCCCGCGGAGGTTCGTGTGTTAGGGTCCAATCGGAGGCGCTTCCGAATCCGAACTATACGGATAAGTAATATCCGTTTGTTGAAAACCAAATGTAGGTTGATAAATTAACTTTCTAAATGTACAAAGACAGTTTATTTAGACAGTAAAATGTCTAAAAGCATTAAAATAATTAGGAACTAATTATTGTCACTGAACTCGAATACGAACAGACATAATAATAATATGTACATGGTCATCAACTGACAGCAAAAAAAAAAAAAACAAGTTCACTTCTTGGAAATGGCAGTGCCTAACGCGCTTGCGCGGCGGGAGATTTAGGTTATTCCGAATTAGGCCATCATCGCCCACAGCGCTCACTTCAACAATATATAATTTCCCTTCCGATTTAGATCCGATTAGATCACAACCGTTGACAGCGCTCACTCATAAGACTTCATCTTTTTCGATTCACGGGACATCCTTATCACACGCTACATGACACGCTAATTCGGAAGAGGTGTGAGCACGCACAAATCGATTACAGCGTAGTTCGGAATGTACAAAATCTCCCTTCACGCGATGCTCGTAACCCATGGCAACATCACTTCGGCGTAGGGTTGCCAGTGCCACGAACTACTTGTTCATATAAGGGTTACTAGCATCAAAAATACGGGTTTTATTATGTTTACGGGATACAATCTATGTGTAATGCTTTTATAAGATTAGTTTATAATGCTTAAAATAGGTAAGTTTATTTCAATTTGTAAGAATCGATTTCTGAAATTCGTCATATTAATTTCTCGAATCGATTGAAATAAAAAAAATCGTTTGGCATAATAATCGTTTCGCTTTCGCACATCAACACAATAAAAAAAAAAAAACAATAATGGTCGGCGACTCGGCGTCCGGCGAACTCTGCGATTTTGAACACGAATTGAGTACATATTGGTAATGAATATTGCGTATTATTGAACTTGTGTTTGTTTAAGACGTTACGAGATGGGCACTTTCTTGTTGTTTAAAACATTTTAAATTACATTTGACACATTTTAAATCGTATCTATATAAGTGTGTGTGATATTTGTGAAAAGTTAAAATGTAAACACGCAAGATTGGCGCGAAACTTCGACTTTGAATATCAAAACTGCAAAACAATTCATTACCACTACTTATTTAATTTGAACAATGGATGAATTCGTCAAATAATTAAGTGATGTATTATTCACTGCCCCTGTAGTGGGGTGTGGATGTTCGAAATCCCCAATTTTGATGTTTTTTAGCCTCAACCACCACTCATGAAAATGGCGATTATCGCATTTACAGAGTTGATTAATGTAAGTAAATTAAACTTGTGCGCCTAATTATGAAAGGAGCCTTTTATCAATTGTCTTAACTAACGCACATGCCGACGGAGGTTCGTGTGTTAGGGACCAATCGGAGGCGCTTCCGAACTATACGGTTATGTAAGTAATATCAGTTTGTTGAAAACCAAATGTAGGCATTGTAGGCTGATAAAATTAACTTTTTAGATGTACAAAGACAGTGGATTTAGAGGAGGGGCCCGTGGCTAAATAATAACAGCCGCATAGGTCGATCGGTCAGGTTAAGCTACGCTTGCCGCGGTTGGTCTGTGGATGGGTGACCATCTTTACATACCGAGACCCCTCCGTGCCTCGGAAAGCACGTTAAGCCGTTGGTCCCGGCTGTTATTCGTGGATCTTTGACAGTCGTTACGGGTAGTCAGAAGCCCGAAAGTCTGACACTGGTTGTCAGACTTTCGGGCTCTTCTTACCAAGGGGTATCGTATTACCCAGTAACTGGGTTCTGGAGGTCAAATAGGCAGTCGCTCCATGTAAAATACTGGTATTCAGCTGCATCCGGTTAGACTGGAAGCCGACCCCAACATAGTTGGGAAAAGGCTAGGCAGATAAAAGACAGTGGATTTAGACAATAAAATGTCTAAAAGCATTAAAATAATTAGGAACTAATTATTGTCACTGAACTCGAATACGAACAGACATAATAATAATATGTACATGGTCATCAATGACAGCAAAAAAAAAACAAGTTCACTTTTTGGAAATGGCAGTGCCTAACGCGCAAGCGCGGCGTGATCTTATCACTTCACCCGATTCACGAGCGAAATGTAATGAATCGCGTGAAGTGATCACGCCACTCTTACTACGTCGTCGGGTTGAATTCAGTCTATGGTCCGTCAGCCAGGCACACCGTTAGCACTCGATGACTTGACACACTCGGTTATCTCTTCTAATTGAATAGATTTGGGTTATTATCAGCGCTGAACATCGTTGCAGTCTTTACTAGACTCCATCTACAATCGCTCATAATAACAAACAATGTCGATGCGTATTTACATCAGTCTAGTAGCTGTGCACGGTCGCACCTCAAGCTATTTAAGGACTAGTCTAGAAAAAAGAGAAAAATACAACATTGAGATCTTGACTGAGTTTCTGTTTTTCTATTTTATTTTATAACCCCACAAAATAGGAATGTTTTGACAACTAAAATACTAGTTTTGAAATTATATAAAATGAGCAATAGAATTACTTAGCATAAAAATATTATTAAAATCTCGATTATGATCACAGAACAGATAAAACCTCTTTTATCTGTTCTGTGATTATGATTGTAAATGTTTGCTTGGTCAATCCCTAGCGTCAGTGGGAAGACACTGACAGCTCACTCCACGCAAGATTTCACGGTGAGATTTACACAGAATCGACCGGCAGGACCCTAATTAAGTAACACACTTTCAATCACAATCCGAGAGTTTTGAAGGATATTACTAATCCATTGCTTCAGAGGTTTGAAAAATTCGTCTGCTCAACTACATAAATGACGCAATGGACGTGGGTGAACTATCAAAATGAGACCCAATGCAATGAATTGTCATTTTATGTGTTTTACGCAATTACCCCGCAGAAGACTAAAGGCCGAGATCTTTATATCTAATAATAAACGTTTCACTGCTACAGGGATCTTTTGGCGCTCAATTGACGTTGACAGTGGCGCTGTACATTTGTGCAAATTGTCACTTGAAATGGCGAAAAACAAGATGGCAGTGTTTGTTCCGATTATGGGCAGGGGCCAAAATGATCTTGTAGCGCTATACTTAGCACGAATAATGAAATAATGCTGAAATGAACCTTTTTGGCGCAGCCGTGAGGCACACACTATTGTTGTCTGAAACATTATTTTTTATTTTATTAATTTTGTATTTTGTGTTTCACGAACTGTGTCCAAACAAACTTTTTTTTTCTTTCTTTCACGAACTTTGGCTAAGCTAAATCCTGTCACTCTCACAGAGCTGTCAAACTACAAATACAACGTTGGCAGAATAGTCGACATCGGCCTAAGATTAATTGCCTAAAAATATGACCATTTCCTTGGGGTCACTGGTAACCAAACGCCTACATGTAAAAACTATAACATAAGTACTCTTTCTACCTCACAGGATGTTTCGTAAAAAAGAAAAGGACGTAAGTATCAGTAGTATTCTTCATATCCTTCTCTGTTATTTATTGGTCTGTGGAGTCGAGAGCTTTGCGAGGCCCACGCGATCATAGCCTACTAGACCTCAAGTTAGTCAGTGTTGCCACCTAGCGGCGGCTTCGTTCCGGTGGTTACCTTAGAGTAATGGCTGGTTACAAGAGCATTTGAGAGCGTCGTTAGGATAAGTCTGCCGAGGTCTCAAATTTATGGGTTCTGTTATGATATACTTAGCAGTGAGGAGGATGGTAAAGTAAATAAGTTGAGTGTGTTTAGGGGTATTTCTAAAATAAAAATATCCGGTTCTAAGTACAGAAAAATAAAAGATTTTTTATTCCCTAGCAGTAATTTTTTTTTTTGGTAATAAGCTATACATACTTACTTCTACATTTACTTAGTAAAATAATCAATAGATAAACTTACGAAGAAACCTATTCATTCATTCAAGATTTCAAGGGGACATTTTTCTACATAGGTAGGATATACCTACATTTAATCACGAAAGGAATTTCAATATTGAAGTTCCATGAAAGTGCAGTACAGTGCCTTTCCTATAAAGAGACGAGACTAATTAACTATAATAAAGTCTTCATTAACACGTTGAACGCCAAATGAAAAATCGAGTAAGGCCTCAGGGCTCACCGGTGAGCCTTATCTTACTGAACCATTCGAGCCATGGGGGTCACCCGTGACCCGCGTGAGAGGTCCAACATAAACGCTTCCTACGAGCCACAGATTGCAGCTATCAAACAAAACGCGTATGGAAGTGAGCCGCGTGGCCCTGTATCCGAACCGGACGGCGTGGTTTTCAAATCCAACAAAATCTTGTAGTTTTTATCAAGGTTATTGCAATGATGCTAGGGTTATTCCTAAAGATACGGTAAAAAATATTATTTCGATTTAATAGCTGTAATAGAACTATAAAATATTTATTTAAAATACATACATACAACATAACATTTTCTACATTACCAAGTAAAAATCGGTGACATTATTAATTATTCAATACTTGCCAAACTTTTATAATATAATCAAAATAATTTATGAATTTGAATAATCTATCTAACTGGTTTAACTCCTCTTGCGTCTCAAAATCTTCAAAATCATTCATTTTTGGCGGAAAAAGCATAACAGCCGATCGATTCTGTAAAAATCTCACACGTGAAAAGTTAGGTGAAGTGAGCTTAGAGTGAGCTGTCAATTGTGTCAATCCCTAATATTAGTTGGAATGACAGCTCAATCCACGCTCACTTCACCTAAGTTTTCACGGTGAGATGGCTACAGAATTTCACTGCAGATCCTCACTTGTCCACGCAGCGCGCGATCTTGATCGGCCGGAGTAAATCACTCCGGCTCGCGCGACGTGAGCCGTATCGTGACCCCGCGGCCCCCGCTAACGGAAAAAAACATAATCCTTTATACAAGGCCACGAGACCCACCCGTGAGCCTTTTACAATATCTTAAAAACTAGATGGTAAAAGTCGCTAATTTTTATTTTCCGTACAAATTACCGCATTTTATAAACTTTGGAATGAAAATCTCAAGTTGATGAAAATTACCGATTTCCTGATTTTGACTTGGCCCGAATGGTATACTACGGTAGGCCCACCGGTGGGTCGTAAAGCATACACCGTGCGGCCTTTTTGATGAGTGTTTGTCCTTCTTTTATACATTAGCATAGCATAGACTTCATTATATACTTACGTAGGTATATCGTTATGGTATTGCGACTTTTTTTTTATCGTATACTCTCCCACGGCTGGGCAAAGGCCTCAAATCCTTCCAGAAACTCTTTTCCCGCGCCACCTTGAACCAGCCCTCGCGGTACGCGTCCAGGAGGCCTAAAAAGGCCACTTGACCAATAAGCAATACCTCTAAAAGCTATTCATTTCTTGAATTCCCTGCAGATCATTAGCAATTCCTCTAATCTTCGTAAAATTTCATTTTATATTTTGGTGTACCTAAACATTGCCGCATGAAAAACTGAAAACCGTAATTTTATCGGTAAATTTTTCATTACAGTTTTTATTAAGCAAATTGTTTTTTTTTTATTTTTTATTTCTACAGTTTAAATGTTATTTCATTGTGATATGAATTGCACACAGATCATATTATGAATTGTCAGTTTGTTTGTGTTATTATGATTCATATTGTTATCCTATTATGATTCTGCCAAAGTGGCCTTTTTAGGCCCCCTGGTCATCTCGCCATCTCTTTCTGGGCCGGCCTCGGCGGCGCGGCGCCGTCATTAACAAAGTACCTATTTAATATTTTTTGTCACATTATTTATTTATTGCAGTAAGTAGTTACTGTAATAATGTACTACCCACAAGAGTTAATTTGAGACCCCAGTGGACCCCCCCCCTCCCGACCCCCGCGCTGTTACCGCTCTCACCATCGTCGCCTCAGTACCGCACGCATCCGAGCAGTCTCAAGTTCAGTCTTGCGGGTTGTACAGGAAAGATAAGGCTTTACTTCCAAACCAGCCTATCCCTTCCTGCCTTCTCCCAGCGACGCCCTAAGCCGAGGTCCATATCCCACAGGGGATGCCCTTACCGTGTATAGTCGCTTATTTTTTAAGTTTTTTTAAGACCTGGCTGGAGGCATTAATTTATTGAGGCAAGTTCGCAATGTTCGCTTGCAATTCCCAAAAAAAACATAAGGTAGGTACACAAATAGGCATTTTTAAAGTAAACAAATTGTCACAATAACATTTACCTTGTAACCAAGAACAATATTTCCGCGTTAAAATTCGATTCGCAGTCCAAAAACAAAGATCTATAACAAAACAAAATTAATTATCATTATGAGCAATTTTAACGAGGTCTCATCTAACCCTTGTCAAAAACAAAAAGGCTAACCAAATAAAAAAAAAAACAAATAGAAAATTCAAAATGAGAATTGACATATTTCGGCTAACGAAGTCAAGCGTAAATAATGGCAGCCTCCATGTGACATTTCTCTGACAGTTGTCAGTCTCGGTATAAGACAGCTGACATAAAGCTGACAGCCAGAGTTTAATATGTACCTATGACTTTTCAGGGAATGTCAACAGTTCATCCGTCGACGGTGTCATCCACACACACACATTTCAATTTAAAGCTCTCACAAACACAGCCAAATATCACATATATAGCCTCATGTCATTATATTGTACCAACATTTGCACGAAAGAAAATAAATTGTTGCCTTGAATGGTGTCAAATGACTTGGATACCAAACTCGTTTTTCGTCATTTGCGTGATGTATAAGATGATAACAGCTGTTTTCCGCCCTTGAAAGGGTTCAAACATGGAGGAAGGAATCATAAAGGATAGTGTGAACCCTTTTTCGTTGTAATGGCGTCGATACATATTTTGTTACTATGAAAAAATAAGTTATTGTATAGGGTTAGACATGGAAGAAATAGGCAATCAATACAAAATCGAAATCCTTTATTTGCATAAAATGTAAGAAGTTTGTAAGTAAGAAGTCTATGAACGAACAGAACAATTTATTCGTTTTGCCGCGGTTGGTCCGTGGATGGGTGACCATCTTTACATACCAAGACCGTGCCTCGGAAAACACGTTAAGCTGTTGGTCCTGTCATTCGTGGATCTTTAACAGTCGTTACGGGTCGGCAGAAGCCCGAAAGTCTGGCAACCAGTCCTACCAAGAAGTATCGTTTTACCCAGTAACTGCGTTGTGGAGGTCAGATAGGCAGTCGCTCCATGTAATATGGTATTCAGCTGCATCCGGTTAGACTGGAAGCCGACCCCAACATAGTTGGGAAAAGGCTCGGCAGATGATGATGATGATGACATTACATAATAGTTTAAGGAGTTAACTAAATGAACAACCTGTTTATATCGACTTTGTGCTGAAAGACTTAGATGAGGGCTGGTCAAACACCATCAAAGATCTTGGAAGTGATTACTCGACCTCTAAATTTTATGGATAGAGCTACGGCGCATCCATTCAGTAATTTTCACGGATTTACAATAACGAATTCCCGAAATAACTAAGGAAGCAAAATGAAAAATTGAGTCGTGGTAAACAATGATCAAAAATCTAGCTGTCCGCTTCCTATATATATACATTCGAATGAAACAACATGGCCCTTGCAAAAACCTTCTAACAAGAAAAAAAAACGCAAAATAAAGTTAATAAATAAGAAATCCAGCAAGACGCGCCAGTTTTTTCAACTAATTTGTCATCATTGTATGCTGGCTGAGGCCGGCTGGACCGGATGCTGGATGCTATCATTACGCCCCAATACCCACGGGGATGTCCGTCCGACATGGAGAAATGCCCGCCTTTTTATAGAAATGCATGTTATTTACTGGGAGTACGACACGTGGCTGCTTATCACACCGTCGTTTCCTGTGGCAAAGTAACATTACTATACTTAATATTTGTGAACTAGGCGTACTAGTCTGGCAGACGGTACCGGCAGGTCAGTTTCACCCTAAACTGTCAAATTTTCCCAATCAACGTTGAACCATAATTCTTTAACAATAAAGTTGAAAATCTATTAAAGAAATTTGACAGATTGTAGTAGCTTGATGTGCTGGGCGTCTGTACACTTCGCAGTCAACGTAACTACTTATAAAGCAGGGCAAGGCGCTGGGACTTGCTTTTTTAGTCTATTAAAAGGAAAATAATTCCTAAGTAGCAGCGCGGAGTCTGGATATCTGCCGGTTGATGGCAATAGGCTCGACGCTATCCAATTACATGGGACCGAAAACAATGGCGAAATGTGGGTGTACTTAATAGGTACACCTCTGCCTAAACCTTCGGGGATTACAGGCGTGATGTTATACGTCAGAAACCCTTGTTTCCAGTCTAGGGTAACCTTCGCTTACGAACACTAATAATTGCTAACTAACTTTACACGTTTCTAACAACTGTCGTCAAACTCTAGTCAGTTCTCGTAGGTTCCTCGTCCCTGCCATTTACTATAAGCCACAGCCAGACGCCTTCATGAGCGGAAAGCGCATGATGACACAGCAATTCACACCCATTCGGTATTCATGCACTTCGTGTTGAAATCCTTAAGGAGCAGAAGTAATCAGTACTCAATGATAAAATGGTCAATACTAGCTTATCCAAAAGAAATGACCTTTTGTATCTTAGTGCTCATACACACGAACGACACGCGTCGACAGCAGCCGTCGACAACGTGTCGCTCGTGTACTTGAGTACAGTGACCAAATACGAGGAGCGGAATTTTGTCGATGGGTGCAGTTGCCTGTGTCGTCGACGCGTGTCGCTCGTGTGTATCCAGACTTACATATTTTTTATTCAATAAAAATAAATATTCTAAAAGGAAAATTACTTGCTTCGGTGTGACAGCCGGCCGGAAAATACAAGTACGTCTTCTGACAATGCATTGTTGTTGAAATACGAATAAAAATACATCATCCGAGCTCGCATGTACCCTGTAGAGATATTTGTATAGAGGCACAACTTTGTCACTCCGCGCCGCCATTGTGGCACATTTTATTTCATATTTCAAATAAACTATGATGAAACGAAAGGGTTTCTTTTGTCAACTTATCTTTTGGGTCGTGGAGGCTGAATGAAAATGGTTCTTTTTGTGGGTATGAATATGTGTTAATAATTATTCACGTTCCGATGGGCTACTGGAGGACTGGGAGCTCGTGGGTAAGTACAAACAGCCGCACGGGTCGATCGATCAGGTTAAGCGACGCTTGCCGCGGTCGGTTCGTAGATGGTTGACGATCTTTACATATCGAGACCCCTCCCGTGCCTCGGAAACCACATTAAGCCGTTGGTCATGGCTGTCAACCTTGGATCTTTGACAGTCGTTACGGGTCGTCAGAAGTCGGAAAGTCTGACAACCAGTCTTACCAAGGGGCACAGCATTACCCAGTAACTGAGTTGTGGAGGTCAGATAGGCGGTCGCTCCATGTAAAATACTGGTACTCAGCTGCATCCGGTTAGACTGGAAGCCCCAACATAGTTGATAAATGGCTTGGCAGATGATGATGGTCCGATGGGCTACTGTAATCAATAAAGTGAGTTATTTTACCAAAGTTCATGGAATAAAATTGACATCTGTCGATTTATCTAATTATGTAAAAAGAAACTCACAAACATACATGAACCCTGAAAACATAACACTCCTTTTTTTGGGCGGGCGTGTAATAACTGTCAAAATTTCAAAATTTGGTGTCAATCTTGCTGTAACTCAAAGACGAGCCATTGTTACCATCGTTTCCGATTCTAAATTATTATTAGAGTTTTACTTGATACGAACTCTAGTCCACATGGACCGCAATAATATAATTAGATTTAATAGATAAATAAACACAGTAACTTGTTTAGAGACCCATAATAAACAAATCGGACTAAAACCATTATTTAAATGTTCATTGTAAAGTTTAACAAAATCGAGTTAAATATAGTTAGCGAATAAAACCTTTACATTTAGCACAGAGGGACATTACGCACAGTTTAAATACAATGGGAACAGAAACAAACTTTTTAACTTGTCTGTGGTGTAAATTATTTCATTTAGTGTGTTGAGGACTGTTCGAGGCTGAATACATTTTTATTTATTTATCATCCTTACAACTATCATTACAAGCCTTACCCTAATGCGACAGTGTAGTTATCAACTTAAAAATAACTTATTTAACCTTACATACCTAACAACAAATAATATAACTTTTTACCTTACATAACTAACTATATTTAATAAAACTCTTGCGAATTCACTCAAAGAGCACGAAAAGTCTCTCATGGATTTCTTTCACCATACGGATTGTTCAGGTAAGGGGTGCTTTCGCCAACAGATTGGTTCTGGCCACGGACACGTTTAGGAGTTGCGGGCGTCGCTGCCTCCACACTTACCGGTCCGGCACTCTAAGTTCCAGTTGACGCAGCAATCCCGGGTTATGTGCTACGCCACGCAGTAGGTTCACTACATACGCAGCAAGACTGAACTCCCGGCGAACCCTGAGCTCATTATACCCCACCATACCCAGTACAAATAGTGGAGTGAAAGATGTTTTGGATGAACCTTCAACCTTGTGACAAGCAGAGACTTCGTAACAATAACTTTTTTACGTCTAGGGGTGTCACAATTTCCACAAGAAAAATAGTAACATAACATCACGCCTGCATACCCCGAAGGGTTAGGCAGAAGTGTATCTATAGTACACCCACATTTCGCCAGGTATGTTCAAGTCCCATGTCATAGAGGGCGAGCCTAATCGCATTAAAATTCTCGACCAAAAAAAACCTACTTAAACTAAAAGTGAAGTGATTCTGGTATGCACAATATCTAGTGTTCATCTACTTTCGTTTTCGATCAACCAGACACAAATCCAGACTCCAGGCTGCTCCTAATTCCTGATGGATAAACCTGTAACGGTATCTATCAACGCCACATGCGAACAATGCTTCATACTGACGTCATGCAAATCCTGCATCTCACAAGCAGAGTTTACCGCGCAATTAGCATATATACAAACTTCCCAACATCAATCGTTGGACAATTGCCCGTCAGACACAACACCTTCCTTCCTTTTCTATGGAGGTCGAGTGAACTTTATACCCTGTTCCTCATACCTCTATAAACCCAATAGCAGTAGCGCTAACGACTACTTACTTTTTTTATTTATTTTTTATTTATCCTTCAGTGTCCCATTGCTGACCAAAGCATAATCAGCCTATAATGTTCCCACTGCTGGGACACAGGCCTCCTGTCTGTGAGAGGGAGCTGCCTAGCAAAGGCTTCCCCCAGATCGTTCCAGGCATCCTTTTCTAGCGCCACCTCGATCCAACTTTTGCGGTACGTATCTAGGTCGACAGACTACTAGACCACCGAAAAAAAAGCCACCAAAAATAAATGAGGAGAAAAATTAATACCAAATACTTATCAAAATTAGTACAGTATTCACAACAAATAGGCAGATTATTAGCAGATCCGATGGAGTCTGTAGTATTATCAATCATTGACGATCAACAGGCTTATCACGTGCTGGACGAGGCCGGAATATTAATAAGGAGGTATTTGTATAGCTAAAATATCATCACGGCACACCCATCCTACCCCAGGTAGGAGCAGATGGAATGATGTTATACTCGGCTTATTGGTAACACTGTCGGAATAATATTAGGGCTTTGATTATAGTGGTCGACTAATCTATTACTGTTTTGCTCGATCCTGGTAAGGCCCTTTGAACAAGGCACGTTTTCCTTACAGTATGGCTCATTTATTTCATCATTATTTGCCTAGCCTTTTCCCAACTATGTTGGGGTCAGCTTCCAGTCTAACCGGATGCAGCTGAATACCAGTATTTTAAGTGGAGCGACTGCCTATCTGACTTCCACAACTCAGTTACTGGGTAATACGATACGGTAGTAAGACTGGTTGTCAGACTTTCGACGACCCGTAACGACTGTCAAAGATCCACGAATGAAAGCCGGGTATGTAAAGATAGTCACCCATCCATAGACCAACCACGGCAAGTATAGCTTAACCTGATCGATCGTATGGCGTATTTATTTATATACTTTATTGTACAGACGCCAGCACATCAAGCTACTACAATCTGTCAAATTTCGTTAATAGATTTTCAACTTTATTGTTAAATTATTAAGGTTCAAGGTTGATTGGGAAAATTTGACAGTTTCGGGTAGCTTGACCTGCTGGCGTCTGTACACCACAAAAATACATAAAAAAAAATATACATCCAACACTACAAAATATGAAATGGGCGGCCAATGGGCGTATAAACCGCGCCGTAGTAAAAACGTGTCCGTCGACAAGCTTTCATAGTGATCCATACAACACTGATGACCGTGCTTACACACGGCAAATAAAACGTAGTTTTTCACGGCAAGAAAAACGTGTGTGTACAGACGCAAGCATATCCAGCTACTACAATCTGATTTTCAACTTTATCGCTAAAACATTAAGGTTTAAGGTTGATTGGGAAAATTTGACAGTTTCGGGTAGCTTGACCTGCTGGCGTCTGTACAAAGCGCCTAAGGGTGTACTGAAAAATAGACTTTATTATTCTATTTACATTAAATAGTTTTTTCTATCTGAAAATATATTTTTACCAACATGAAGGTTAAGTAACTAGTTTTTTGACAAGTTTAAATAAAGTGCGTCGTGAAGTGTGTAATTTTTTTTCCACTCTTTTTTCTAACTGTTTTCGTTGCGGTTCCAAGATAGTTAAATAATTAATTTACCTAGAACTCGTTGGTCTCTGTACATGTTATACAGCACTTCAGAGCCGCCATAAAGTTTTAATCGGGCTTCACTCTTCATTTGAATAATAAAAATTATTTGAAACAACTTATTCAAAATGGTATCGTAAGGACACGTGCTAACCAAAAGCGATCGCCTGATTGTCGCGCTCTTTTATATGAATATGACATAGTCACGAAAACCATCAAGTCGCGTTTATACGTCAAAATTCTTACAAATACGACCGTCGCGTACTCGCACGTCGATCGCTTTTGGTTAGGACACAAGGTAAGGCTCCTTAAATCAAAGTCCAATGTTTATAAATCACAGTGAGACGGGCCCGAAAGTCGAGCTGGACCCACGGGCCCCATAATGTCACGATATGTCCCGCACTACCCGACAACGTGTACAAAGCTTTGGACTAAAGTGCCAATAGTAACTGTGTGATACATTGCCCTCCAAAAATTAGTTGACATCTTTCCACTGCAGCTGTAATGCCACAATATGATTTTAAATTCTGGTTTCAAAGACCTATCTTTTCTTATTTTTTTAGGGTTAACTTTTGCTCGCGGCTTTGCCCGCGTGGATGTCGGAAAACAACTATAGGCCGACCGCTTAACTGAGATGTTGCCTGAGGTAGCTGTGCGGTGCGGGAGGGGTGATAACTTGTGACCAAGTTGACAAATCACTGAGCTCTCGCAACACGTCACACGCCACACCCCTCCCGCACTGCGCTGCCACCTCAGGCAACGTCAGCATACAAAAGAACATCAAAATTGTCCTACAAGAACGTCTATGGTTCGAACTCATCTAATGCTCACAACTCCGTCGCCATTGGGCTATGTACAGCCTTCAATGTATTACCGCATAGCCGAAACATCAATCAAGTTCGACGCTACCTGCTGCTTCAATTTTTCCTGTACAGAGAAACAAATTTACATAGACTAACACCTGGTGTTGCTCTATGTAAATTCTTGCTCTTTTACCGTAAAAAATGTTTATTATAAATACGAAAATATAACAAAAGTATTTGGTAGATACTGGGAAAGTATACCGGTAGACATTTTATGCGCTATGAAGTCGAAAGGCTAGACATGTTTAGGTAGGTACTTGTTCAGGCAAGTTTCTACCCGACTACGGCAACGTAAACCTTCTTTTTACGTTGCCGTAGTCGGGTTTTTAGTCTGCTTTTAATAGGATATGTATGTATGTTCATGTGTTCCCTCATAAGTCCTAAACTTTTGGTCGTATTGTGATAAACCAGGTATCGTTGGAAGCTTCATGTTGTTCCGCGGGTTATAGGATATGTGACTTCACATAAAATCAAACATGGCGGCTAATAGCGTACGTACCTAAAGTTATACTGTAAATAAAATATTAAGGGGTCTTTGGTATCCAATGATAGGGACTTAAGTAGTAATTGAAACATGAAGATTGAAATTGCAAGTGGTTCCTGGCGAAGAAATTCCACAGCAGGCATTAGATACCACGGTCAAGGTAGCAAAGGAATTAAATCAAGAGAAGGCAGTACGAGTACATATCAAGCTAATATCTTAAGCGATTATTCCTTAGTTACAAAACCCATCATCACGAAAATTAATACCGCGATTTTCCAAACGAAATACGCTACACCACAGCACCATTTCGGTCAGCAACTACACAGAAAACATAAGCCACACACCCGAACACAGGAGGCTACCGTCCCGCAAAAAGCGAAACTTTCCCGAATCGCCGGAAAAAAGATTATATTTCGAGAACTGAACTCGAAACTGCCACTGACGGTGAAATGTGAACGTGGAACTTTCTCTGCGCTTTTATTTTTCACAAAAGTCCAAAGCAAAAAGTGTACCGTACTGTTTTGTGAGCACTTTATTTTCAACTGCGGAAATTTGCTCCACACAAATCTAAGTTGTTGTGTGTTGTTGCTTACATAATGGGTCGTCCGATTCTTTTGTGTGTATGGAATATTATGTGGCGAAAAATAAGTTGTTTGTGCATTTAGTAGGATTCTTAGCAGTGCATTGATGACCTAAAGAATGCCACTGATGCCGCAATAAACGTGGCCACTTACTATGCTAACATAATGATATACTAGAACTCTCGCAGTTTTAGTATATGTTACATATAACAAAAAGAAAACAACAAGGAAGAATACCATTGACACGAAAAGAAGAAGCAGTGCATTCACAGAAATACGAGTCGTTGTTCAGATCTTGACAGTCATTATGGGTAGCCAGAAGCCAGAAAGTTTCATACCCAGTCTTAACTAGGAGTATAGTGTTACCCTCCACTGCCTATCTGACCTCCACAACACACTCCAGCAGTAGCTGGGTTCCAGTCTAATCGGATGCAGCTCCAACAAAGTTAGGAAAAAGCTAGGCAGATGACGATGATAAAGAATGAATGAATAAGTGCTACTCCTCCTGATTGACCGAATAAATCTCGACATCAGAGCTACCTAGTCCGAGTCCAATTTTTGCCCAAATCACTTTTTAACCAAATCATATGTCAGTATTTTTTTCTCTTCCTTCCTATGCGATTTTTATCTCACTTAGTTCCCAATTTCGTTGCTGCATGTAAAATACTGATATTCATCTGCATCTGGTAAGATTAGAAGCCGACAAAAATACTATTAGGAAAAGCTGGGCATTAGCGCCTTTATTCTTCAAATAAGAGACGTTTAAACGTCAAAAAATGTATGGCTACATAACATAACGCCTTATTTTCCTGAAGGGTTAGGCAGAAGTGTACCTATAGAACAACCACATTTCGGCAGTTATGTCTAAGTTCCATGTAATAGGGGGCGAGCCTATTGCCATCAACCAGGCACACATCCAGACTCCAGGTTGCTGCTGAGAAATTCCAGATAAAAAACTTAATAACACTTTGCCTGACCTGGGAATCGAACCCGGGACCAGCTCAGCAGTAGTGCTTGCGTTCACTAGACCAACGAGCTAGTGTGGTAAAGCAGACGCTAATCATTACACATTGAAATAACGGTAAACCCCTTGACATAGCCCCTTGGTAGATCAGTGGTGGCCCAGTGGTAACGGCCACGACTTATGGGTTGGTCGTGGGTTCGAACCAAGTTACTTTACTTTTTGTAAATTATTTCATCACAACTGCTCTCAAAACGGTGAAGGAAAACCGTGAGGAAACCGGCATGTTCTAGAACCAAAAAATTCAAGGCATGTGACATCTACCAACCCGCATTGGGCCCGCGTGGTGGATTAAGGCCCACCCCGTCTCACCGCGAAGAAGCCTGTGTCCCAGCAGTGGGATCATTAAAGGCTAATTATGCTACACCCCTAGACCTTTTCTTCCAAATTACCTTTTCTGTGATTTATTTCGCAAAAACATACCAACTGACATAAATATACCTAACAACTACATAGAAAGAATTGGTCGCCCATATTTACAATCTAATTCACTCGTGGACGTTGACGAAGGATTTTATTGAAACAAACAACGCGGGCTAAAATATAATTGGATATAAATTTATTGTTTCTGACAATATTTCAGTTGAATGCGACAACACAGGACCGTATTGGGTAGTTGTGGAGTTAAAACTATAGCATAACATATCATAATCAGCCTATAATATTTCCACTGCTGGGACACAGGCCTCCTCTCTTCGAGAGAGAGTGAGCTATAATTTACCACGCCAGCCCAGTGCGGGTTGGTAGATGTCACATGTCTTCGACTTCTAGGTTCTAGGACACGACGATTTTCTTACGTTAAAACTATCTTTATCGACAATTTACGGCTGCGTTTACCTTTATCGTCGATTGGATTATATGACTGAGTATGCACATCAGCCCGCTTCCTAAGCCATCAGGCTATTGGTGCCTAAGCCGCCAGGCTATTGGTGCTCAAACTAAAAAAAAAAAATACTTACTCAAACAAACAAAATCTCTAAGAAGTTTTCATACCTACGTGAAGCGTACCTCGTCCTCAATTCATCCCTGTCACCATTTTATAACACAGCGCGTCGTTCGCATTGTCCACGCGATGTTTATTTGTCATCCATTTGGAAATTCGCGAACGCATCCATTCGTGGCGGGCAGCTGTCAGTCGCCGCGCGTACCAAAATGGCTACCAATCAATTTGAAGACAGAATTTAAAATGCGCCTGTCTGGTGCTCCGACTGTGAAATGTGAACTATATCGTGGTTTTAAGAACAAAGCATGGCTCTGGTTTTATGAAAAGTAAATTCACGGTGTCAGATACTTTGCCATTTTCTAACAGAAAACATTTGATGATTATCGGCCACAAAAGAACTGAATTACCGTACTATTATCTACGCTAAAACAAAAGGCAGATATGATAGGAGTAGGTCCCTACAACTAGAACTGCCTCTTTAATAATATCAGTCAATTTACTATAGTGTCTTGTCATCTTTATTTAGGTACAGACGCCAGCACATCAAGCTACTATAATCTGTCAAATTTATTTAATAGATTTTCAATTTTATAGCTATGGCATTAGGTTTAAGATTGATTGGGAAAATTTGACAGTTTCGGGTAGCTTGACCTGCTGGCGTCTGTACTAGTCATCTAGCCTCCTTCCACTTGGTCCATAACAGCAATAGTGCCATGCTTGATTTTCTATTGGCATAATCAGCCCATTTATATATATTAGTCTATGAATCAGCCTATAATGTTCCCACTTCTGGGAAACAGGACTCTGTGAGAGGGAGTGGGCCATAAACCACCATGCAGGCCCAGTGCGGGTTGGTAGATGTCAGATGCCTTCTTTTTGATTCTAGAACATTTACAACATAGACCGGTTTCCTCACGATATTTTGTTTCACCTTTTTGAGAGCAGTGGTGATGAAATTAAATACACAAAGTAAAGCGCCTCCCTGGGTTCGAACTCATGTCCTACAACTCGTAAGTTGGGGCCGGTACAGAGCCGCAGGGCAGTGGCTTTTTATCGGCATTTGTTATTAATCCGTTCTTGTCTCGTGTCGACGCGAACTAGGTATAGGCTAGGATTAAGTCATACCGTGGTGAAAAGATAAGCCAGACAGTGATGTAAGTAGGGTTGACTGCCTGATGCGCTAGACGGCAAACCGGGGAGCATACAATATCGTATTACCGTCATTCGCGAGGGAAATCCAATACGAAAAATAAAAGGCTTATTTACCCACCAGAATTCATGTATACTTCGTTGCATTCGCGACACAAATGTGTCATTCGCGTAAATTTCTGAACGCATCGAAGCGTGGTCGCAGCTGTCAGACGCCTCTCGCGCCAAAACGGCTGCCCGTCACTGTTCTCCAAATTGATATTGGATTATATCCATGTGGGCCAATGCTGCATTATTTCCGAGTTTATTATTGCCGTAGTATTTCGAATGGGAATAAATGTTAATGGTTTTTGTTTTAAACTAAAATTCTTGTTACTTTATTTCTCGTGCTTTAATTATTAAATGGTCCTCTAAGTGCTGATTTTTCCATCGCCAGATAACTTTTCGAGGAATAAAATTGACGTTTGACAGTTTTTGTATGAAATAACTGTCAAAATTTAAAAATTATTCCTCGAATAAAGTCATCAGATCATTGAAAAATCAGCCCTAAGTGAATAAAGCTTAGCTACTACTTCTGCGGCTAACTTACTCATTGCCAGTAGATTAAATGAGTATAATTAAATTACACACCATTATATATATAAGAACACTAGAACTATATTTTACAGTAATCTGGCTAGGCACAGTAGATACCGCGACCTACCCATTTTAGTCTCAACCATAAACAATAAATCAAAGAAAGACGAGTTCCGGTTCATCAAGATGCTAAACGCGAAGCTTCTATCATTTTAAAACTAATTTCAAAACTGGAAGTCTATTGAAACTCCAAAATGGCGTCTGCGGTCATCCGGATTTGGTAGTGATGAATGAACTCGTTCCCAAAATAGATGGCGCCACCAGCGTTAGAAGCGTCGAATGGAAAATACATGTCAGCCGCGCTGGAATACGGCTTTCCGGCATTTTTTTCAAAAAAAGTAAATTGAATTCCAGTTTACATGACTATCGAAACACAAAGTTACATTGATGTTGTTTTTTGATATTGTTGTATTTTTCGCGCAACCTGATTTTGCTGAGTCTTCGTGCAATTCCAAAATTTGGGTGAAAAATAGTACGTATATTTGACCTAGATAGCCGTAGCGGATAGAGACTAGGTCAGTTACTTAAGCTCACATAACATTTGGAAGTCGTTAGACACCAATCGAGTACTTCATGATGACTAAGTAACTGTTGCCGATCCATTACTGTCAGCAATGAAGCAGACTCTAAAAAGCAAAGCAGTCTTGCTTAAACCTTCCAGTTGAAAGTACTGGGGTAATTTTCGATTTGGTTCGATACTCTTGAAGTTACCGACTTTTATTATTTCGCCAAAATATTTTCAGTGAGAACGTAATGAAAATTAATTCTGAAAGGATTTTTACACCTACACGAAAATCCAATTTGTAGCTATAATAGTTTATCACACTAGCAACTATTCTACCACTTAACCCCTCAATCGTACCAGGGTTAAACATACACCAAGTCAGCCCTATTTCACGTGCCACGCTTTTGACAATCCCATTTACGACAGCATTTACAGGTTAGAGCGAGCGATATTTCAAAGTAAGCGGTGCTTTTCTTATCCTGAATCTGAGCCCGAAGTGGCGGGAAATTGGTCGCATTATTCCAAATCAGGTAAAATGGCGGACCAGCCGGCCGCTGAATGAGGTGGAAATTGCTGAAAATTTTCGAAAATCTGCGATATTGGGGTAAAGTAATCTTGCTTTGTGTACTTTTTATTAAAACCTAATGGGATTTAGAAAGGTGTAGAGCTGAAATATGGTGGATATGGTGATAATATATTTTTCGCTTATGAGAGGCTCACGGTCTTGCAAGGAGTGATTAAACTTTTAATAAGACACGAGGCAAATGCCAATATTAATTCATGCTACTTTTGAAGCTTACAACAATAGCATTAGTTCCTTCGTCAAAAGCTTCGTCAGGATATCGCCAGATTTATAAATGACACAGCGAACGAAGAAACAGAAAACTGGGAGGACTTTGCCAAACTTTGGGCCATAACAAAGGCTCACAAAAAACATAACCCCTTTTGCAAGCTGCAATAAGTCACAAGAAAGTACCTACACCACACACTACCAAACGATCTCAAAGAACAGGCACAACATTTATTTTTAACCCGAAAAAATATCGTTCAATATAAAAAGAGATAAATAATTTCAACACACAATACAGGTGATCAATGAGCAGGAAAGAAGGCGAAGACTCAATTGGAAAGGTAATACCATACCATAGATAAACGTGTACCTTCCGTGAACGAATACGTCACGAAATTACACGGAAATGAAATGCTTCGGTGAACATTCCGTTTATTTTAGGATACCTCTTGTTTACTTTCATTTATGAACAAGTAATTCTTTTACATTTTTAACCGACTTGAAAAAGGAAGGTTATCTATTTAGTTGAATATTTTTTTTTTATATTTGTTATCTCAGAACTGTTTGTTATTCAGCTGCATCCGGTTAGACTGGAAGCCGACCCCAACATAGTTGGGAAAAGGCTAGGCAGATGATGATGATGATGATGATCTCAGAACTCCGTTATTTACATATAAGCCGATTACGATTTGCAAAATTCTTTTTTATCTGAAAGGATAGGCTTTCAGATTGGCCCCATAGAAACTTCATCAAAATCGGTTCTAAAAAATTACTGGTAATAAAAATTCAAGTAAACGAAACTGTGTCGTTTGCTTTCAGTGATGGCTTAGTGCAATGTCATGGGATGCATTAAGATTTAAGGGGATTTTGGTGTGGATTAAGTACAACTTTAATTTCGGAAGTCGGTGGCAAACAACGAAAATACGAACCGACGAATACGACTTCCGAAATTAAAGTTATTTATCACTTTGTAGTGTCCTTTTTTGGAAGTCGGTTGTTTTCTTTTTTTTTTTTTTTTTGTTAAAAAGTTTTTTTACATAACGTAACATCAGTGCTGACGTAAGCTGCAGCTAGGAGCGATTTTATAAGAGAACTCTTTAACGGTTACTGGTGCATCACTGGTATCACGGTTACTGGTGCACGTTGTTTGTAAATATAGCATTTTTTATTATGTCGATAACAGACGTTTCCCAGAAAGCAGCTAAACTTAAGTGGGACTGGGCCGAACTTGTCTGCCGCATGTCAGATGGCAATTGGGCTAAGAGAACCACCGATTGTGTCCCACTAAACGCACGACGCTGAAGATGGTGGGACGAGCTTGACGCCTGCCGTAGGAACTGGCCCGGCACTCCCAGAAGACAGAAATGTGTGGGAAAGGGGAAGGCTTTTGCCCCGCAGTGAACAATACAAGCTAGTTAGATTATTATGTCTGGGTTAAGGTGATTTTTTATTTTATCCATAAATTTTATTTTCCCCCTTTTAAAAAGAGGGCAAGAAAATCTAACGTCGTTGGTGCACAAGCTATGTGGCAGACTTTTTGTTTTACTTCCTTTATTACAATTCTGCAACAATTTCCTTCGTCATTTTTAAAAGGTTTTCAAAGCAGGGTTATTATCAAAACGCTACCGTTTAAATGCAATTATTCTCATAAAAGACGAGGAAAACTTGGAAAAGTAAAGTAAACTTTAATGCAATATGATTTTCTTGATCTTTCTTTGTTGAAATTAATCATCAGTAAACATAGTTATGTAGTTACATAGTATCTATGAATACATAGTATAAGACAAAGGACCAACGGCTTAACATGCTTTCTGAGGCACGGGGATATCACACCGCCAACTTCCAAACCCCAGGCTGTTACTAAAAAATCCTAATGGCAAAACTTAATAACACTTTGCCCGACCCGGGAATAGAACCCAGGACCCGACGCTCAGACCAACGGGGCAGTGCGCCTGATCTCTCCGGTCGTGTCGGATTGCCGCCCATCGGACTATGAGAGTGAGGGATGAGGGAGTGCACCTGTCTCTGCGCGCACACTTGTGCACTATAATATCTCCCGCGCCGAAGGCTAATCTCGCCGTTGAGGTTGGCCGCGATGACCGAAATACGGTCAACAGGACTTTATTTATTTACAATAAATTTGAAGGGCATCTGTGACGTTGTACTGTTTGCAGATGATACCTCTCTTATTTTTAAAGTAGACAGGAATAGACAAGATTTTGACGACGTAAACAGTGCACTCACAATAGTTACAGATTGGTTTACGTCAAATAACCTAGTTCTCAATGCCAAGAAAACGAGATGTGTAAAGTTCGCCTTACCGAATGTTAGAAATCTAGGACCCAACATCGTCTTAAATAAAGAGGTGCTTGAAACAGTAGGCTCGGCAATTTTTCTAGGACTAACAGTAGATGCCAAACTTCAGTGGGGACCTCATATATCAAGTCTAGCAGGAAGGCTCAGTTCGGCTGCCTACGCCGTCAGGAAAGTAAGACAATACACTGACGTTGATACAGCTCGTTTAGTCTATTTCAGTTATTTTCACAGTGTTATGTCCTACGGTATTCTGTTGTGGGGCAAAGCCGCTGATATACAAAATATATTTGTCCTTCAAAAACGAGCTGTTCGAGCAATTTACCAGCTAGGTGCCAGAGTTTCTCTAAGAGATTTTTTTAAAGATATTGGTATTCTCACGGTTGCATCACAATTCATATTCGCCAACATCCTATATATTAGGCAAAATTTGCACTTGTACACTAAAAACAGTGATATTAACACTAGAAATAAGGACAAACTACGTGCCCCCTTTCACCGGCTTCATAAGGTTCATAACTCATTTGTTGGGCTTGGTATAACCTTTTATAACAAGATACCCTCTTCTTTGCTAGACTTGCCTTTTAATGCGTTTAAAGCTCAAGTAAAATCCAACCTTTGTTCAAAGGCTTACTATTCCATCAACGACTACTTACACGATAAGAATAGTTGGTCGCCCTAATTAACTCAAGACAATGTTCATGTTCTTTCTCCAGAATTAGCTTAGGTACTGACAGGTTACTGTTATTAGTATTAACTCATTTATTTCACATCGATAGTCCTAGTTCATCATCTGTGACTGCAAGTGACAGCTATGTGACGAACCCAGCAATGCATAAATATGTAAGCTGTCACGCCCTTTATGCCTGGAGGCTTTTATTTAGGTAGTGAGTTTTTATTTTTATTTTAATTAATTATTTTTTAGCTTGAGTACGTATAGTTTTTATTATATTTGTTGGTATATTGGCGTGGCTAGCTGACATAATATGGCAAATAATTTAAGCTTCTTGTAATGTTCATTACTGAACATAGGTTCCTAGTATTGTATACATGCAACTATATTCTAACTAAACAGACAGCTGTGCTGCTGGGGAGTTTGTTCCGCCACTTCTTCTTCCCAGCGATAGCACTAGGAAGTGGCGAAGGGCGGGCGTTTTTGGGGGACTGTCTTTTGTAATTTTGACGTTCGAAAAGTGCTGATTCTCAGCCTAATTTGAATAAATGACTTTTGATTTTGATTTTGACAAAACAAAGCCGCTTTTCGTGTCTGTATGTTTTTTGCTTATCACTTCTATCATAATTAAACAATGTATTTTGATTCTTAACAGCTTTAAACAGACAGAAGTGGGGCAAACCCTACAGTGGGACATCACAGGCTTTTAATAATAATAATTTTGATTCGGTTTTCACCATCATTTATAGGAAGGTTTCTGTGTCACATATCAATATTTAATTGAGTTAGCATAGAGACCACAATGTCTTGACATGCCCACAACAGTAGATCGCACCGTGCGGAGCAGGGGCGGGTTATTATAGGCCGACCGCTTAACTGAGACGTTGCCTGAGGTAGCTGCGTGGTGCGTGAGGGGTGATAGTTGTCACAAGTTGATGAATCACTGAGCTCTCGCGTCACGTCACCACACCCCTCCCGCACCGCACTGCTACCTCAGGCAACGTCTCAGTTAAGCGGTTGGCCTATAGTCTTCTTGTTCGTGTCGCTAGCACGACTTTTCTCAGACTTTGTTGGCTCAAAATTCACCACTTCCACGGCATCCTCGGTGGCAGCACAGAGGTCACCTTGACTGCAAGTTTTTGGACGCAGAGGGTGGATAAGGTCACTAGTTAATCACAGGTTAATTTCTTTACGAGTAGTCCCTTTAACACCAAAGAAAATACATCATCATCATTTCAGCGGAAAGATGTCCACTGCTGGACATAGGCCTCGCCCAAGCACCTCCACTTCGACGCTACGTCGAAAATACATAAGATATCCAAGAACCCTCTTGTCTCTCAAACTACTTCCTCCATTCCCTCAGAAGAGCCGAACTCCAGCGATAAGGGACACATGCTCTTATCAAGGAAGCCACACGTCACATAGGCACCACGTTATCAATGTACGTCGTTCTGGCGTATCGAAAGTGTAAATTATGATTGATGGGACAGATTACCACGCCCTATGTCATTCAGGGGTATCACTGAACAGTTCAATTATTTTTTTTTTTCCGTATTTTGGTGCAATAGTTTTAAAATATCAGGCTCGTAGCTATGTAAAAACAGCCGCACGGGTCGATCGGTCAAGTTAAGCTACGCTTGCCTAGGTTGGGCCGTGGATGGGTGACCTTTACATATCGAGACCCCTCCGTAACTCGGAAAGCACGTTAAGCCGTTGGACATTCATGGATCTTTGGCAGTCGTTACGTGTCAGAAGCCCGAGGGTCTGACAACCAGGCTTAATAGGGGGTATCTTGTTGCCAAATATGTTGGGATCGGCTTCTGGTCTAGCCAGATAGATTTTCTTGGTGCGCTGTGGAAATCCTCATGGACTTCCTCCGTCATGGGGGTGACAGAGGGGTATGCCGGACTCTTACCGGCTAAAACCACCGCGATGTTCCATCTCTGCCTATGGCCGGAGCTGTGGGATTCGCATAAGGATTTACCGCTCCCCTGATAGGCGTCGACCCGCTGTTCCTCAGCGAGTCCCACCTCCCCGTGCGGCCATTCTCACAATGGTCGCACCCACTCTCGAGTGGCGCACGTGGCACACTGCGGCGCCAACTCGGGCCTGTCTGGTCGGATGACGGAGGCCCCTAGTCCGCCGCCGGGCTTCTTAATCCTGACGGCTGCAAACGGCGACGTTTGCGCTTAAATGATCAATTACATATATTGACGGCTCATAAGCGGCAACGTTTTCACGTGAGGTCAACCTAGGAAGTTGTTGGCTGCATAACCGGATTATCTTGTGTGCCTTCATAAATTAAGGCGTCCAGGCAGTCAAAAAATATTGCGCAATACCGATCCTTCACGATGCAATGAAAAAATATAGTGTAATAAAAATCAAACTACCTCAAACTTTAGTTCAATCATTCCACAATCTTCAATATCATTGTGTGCCTTACCTAACCTGCGGGGTAATTGCGTGACAGACTATCAGTAGCAATGGGTTCCATTTTGACAGTTCAACAACATTCATTGCGTTATTTACGTTGTTGAGCAGTCACATTTGTCGAGCATGTGAAGCAATGGATTAGCAATATCCTTCAAAATTATTCAGATTGAGATCGATAGTGTGTTACGCAATTAGGGTGTTGGGTCAAATAAACTTAATTTCTTTCTTTCTTTTTCTTTCTTTATTAACCCTAGACGGTCAAAAACATTGCGGAACTCGTGATATTGTACAGACGCCAGCATGTCAAGCTACCCGAAACTGTCAAATTTTTCCAATCAACCTTGAACCTTCATGCTTTAGCGATAAAGTTGAAAATCTATTAGAGAAATTTTACAGATTGTAGTAGCTTGATGTGCTGTACAATATAGACCCTACGATGAATTATATTGTCAATCTTCTTTCAAATTCTTCTTTCATTCGTCATTTCAATTGTTTAGGTGAAAAAAGAAAAATACATTATTTATAGAATGGTTCTGCAGTGCGATTCTGTAACCATCTCACCGTGAAAACTCAGGTGAAGTGAGCGTGGAGTGAGCTGTCATTTCAACTAAAGCTAGGGATTGACACTATTGACAGCTCACTCTAAGCTCACTTCACCTAACTTTTCACGGTGAGAATTTTACAGAATCCATCGGCTGAGCTATAAATATTAAAACTGAACTTAATTTTGTAATTGAATTTACTTTTTTTATTCTTAGTTGGGTTAAAATAAAGCCATTGGTCAGAGATGGCGAAGAAAGGCAGAGATAATCACGTTGCTAACTACACACTGGAAATTTCAGACACGATGCGATGTTTTTTATGACCGTAATATATCACTATTATTACTTATCTCTAATTTTCTGGGACACTGGCCTCCTCTCGGTGAGAGGGTGTGGGCCGTAATCCACCACGCGGCTCCAGTGCGGGTTGGTAGATGTCACATGTCTTCGAATTTTTGCTTCTTGGACATGCCGGTTTCCTCACGATGTTTTCGATCATCGTTTTGCGAACAAAATTCATTTACACAAAGTAAAACGCCTGTCTGGGTTCGAAACTCCGACTCGAACTTGTAAGCCGCATCAGTTACCACCGCACCGCTGCTCTGATAAAATTGAAGTTATTTTAAATAATGTTCGCCAAGAAAATTGTACAACCCTGTGCGTCCGTTATGACACGAACGGCACACTATAGAGTGGTGCTAACCCACTTGTGTCGCGGTTGATCATAAAGATTAGGCTTAACCCTCCGACGCTACTACTAGAGGTGCGACACCGTTTTTGAAGAGCTTTGTGAAAAATATTATGTCAGTTTTATGTAGACGTTACTTACGTATACTTGTGTTGGGCGACATTTATCTAGCTTTTCTTCTCGATTCGGTTGAATACCATTAATCATTTCTTAATGTAATGGCCGCCATATTGTCTACCTTATTCAATATCTATAGGCTGATGATGATGATGTTGGAAGACCAACGCCGAGCAAGACCATAGTTCCAAAATTCCAAATAAGTACCTTTCCGCGCGTTCCGTACAAAAAATATTGTTTACCGATTTCAAAAACAGGAGGAGGTTATGCATTCGGCGTGTTTTTTATTCACATACACCGACTACTCTGTGATTATTGGTTCGATGAGGGAGAATTACGTGATTATCTTTTCATTTGGTACAGGAAGGAACATGGGCGTAGCTAGGGGGGGAGGGGGCGGCAGGGTATGCAATGCCCACTCTAGAATATTCTTTGCCCACCGTAGAAAAATCGATCGATCGATTCTAACGCTAAGAGTTACTAGGTTCTCGTTATAGGATCATTTCAGTGTACGTCAGTCAGAATTCTAAAAAAACCGGCCAAGTGCGAGTCGGACTCGCCCATGAAGGGTTCCGTTACGTTACGATTTATGACGTATTAAAAAAAAAACTACTCACTTCAAACCAATTTTCGGTGGAAGTTTATATGGTAATGTACATCATATATTTTTTTTAGTTTTATCATTCTCTTATTTTAGAAGTTACAGGGGGGGGACACACATTTTACCACTTTGGAAGTGTCTCTCGCGCAAACTATTCAGTTTAGAAAAAAATGATATTAGAAACCTCAATATCATTTTTGAAGACCTATCCATAGATACCCCACACGTAGAGGTTTGATGAAAAAAAAAATTTTGAGTTTCAGTTCTAAGTATGGGGACCCCCAAAATTTATTGTTTTTTTTCTATTTTTGTGTGAAAATCTTAATGCGGTTCACAGAATACATCTACTTACCAAGTTTCAACAGTATAGCTCTTATAGTTTCGGAAAAAAGCGGCTGTGACATACGGACGGACAGACAGACAGACAGACAGACAGACAGACAGACAGACAGACATGGCGAATCCATAAGGGTTCCGTTGCCATTTGGCTACGGAACCCTAAAAACATGATGAAGATGGGATTATTTATTACTAGGCGTCATATAAGATCATTAAATGACTGGTTAGTTCAGCTGGAAGGCTGCCTCCCTAGACAAAATCCCCAAAAGCTTCGCTTGAGAAGTTTTTGAGTAAGCTTCTAATTAATACACTTTTTGTATAATGAAGATGATAGATCTTCCTGTCACAGTTATTTACAAGAATTTGAAGTCAAAAATAATTTTTTTTTTTAAAACAACCGACTTCCAAAGAAAAACACTAATAAATTTTAGAACTATTAGTTGTATTTATTGGTAAATACTATTTTTACAAGCTAACACTAAAATATAAACCGTTAAATGTTGATCGTTTTACTTCTTAAAAGGGCTCATTGTACTCATCATTATGAACAACTTTTACTACGTGACCGACCCTGAAATCGTGAAAAAAAATCAGTTCAAATCTATGGATTTGTTTCCTGTTCCGCAAGAATGAATTTATTAAACTGAGGATATTCCCTCTAATACCGTAGGCATCCAGTTTATTAGGCAAGATATTGTGATCGACATAGTCAAAGGCTTGCGTCATGTCACAATAAAAAGAAACAAAGGTATTCTTATGTCAACATCCGTAATGACATTGTTCAAAAAGTCATATATTACCATATTGATTTTTTCGGAAACCTTTCTGTTCATCGCTTAATATGTTTCTTATGTCTAGATATCTTCGATATTAATGGCACGAGCGCTATGGGTCTATAAAACTCCATGCATAGCTCGATTTTTTTTTTAAATAATGGTTTAATTACCGCTGTTTTTAGGTTGGTTGGTTAAGTACTCTGTGATAGTACAGATTGAGAATATGGCTCAAATGTCCACTAATGCAATTTACTAAATGTTTAATGACTTTGGTAGAGATCATTAAATCCTGCCTGAATTTTTAAATTTTTTAATTATACCATTATTTTCATTTTCATTGCTTGGTGCCATAAACATTGAGCTACTATTCATTTCTATATTTGAAGTCACTTGTATGCCGCTATTTGGTATAGGTTTTATTTTATCAACAAAGAAGTCGTTAAATGCGCTCGCTATAATAATAATAAACATTTCATTCGGACATGAATTAAATGTCACAATGACAACATTTAAGTCCATAATGGGTTAGTAACAATGTACTTAAAAAACTAATGTTAGTATTAACAAAAAAAATTAAAAATTAAATTATCACATGAAGCCGCACCGAGTATAATATCAGGTGGACGTGACACTATTAATTTATCTCCTATTTTTATGCTACGGATTTTATTATTATTGGGCACATTCAATTTAGTTTGGTTAATTATTTCCCACGTAGTTTTAGACTTGTTAGATGATGATGTGATCTTGTAGTTATTCTGAGCGCGTTGCGTTACTTTAATTATTTTATTATAACCTGCTGAGTACTTTTTGTCTTGTTCATTGTGGTACAATCTGTAACGCCCTGTAACGTCACAGGAGAGCTCTTTTATTCTTACTGCATGTACTGATTGATACCTTGGGAGACCCATAGTGGTCTTTTGTGTAATCTTATAGTAATACGCTTAAAGGGAAAACATAGGTTATATGGAGGAGTAAACGTCTCCAAAAAATTATTATAGACTGTGTTCGGGTCATCAACCTGATATATTTCCGAAAAGGAAACACTTTGCAAACATTCCCTATATATATACAGGGTGGAATTTTGTAATGCCACCTGAAGGGAAAGTACTCTTAATACTGTAGATAGAAAATATTACTCAAAGAAAACATTCCTTTATTTTTGAATAGAAAGAAAACTGCATTCAAATATTTTCGTAAATTCGCTTGCCACACCCGGGAATCGAACCGACTAAAATCTGTAAAAATTACATAATGTACTTTTATGGCATTAATCGTTAGGATCAATTTATAAGGATGAAATCTCTCGAACAAACTTGATAAATTAAATGATAGGAAAACCATGAAATCTTAAATTATTTTAATTATTTACAAAAAATGGTAAATTAGCTAATTAGTTGCTCGAAATGGGCTCCATTTTCTTGGATACACAAATGTATGCTTCTAACGAATTCATTTTAATCATTATTAACATAAGTAAACAGACATATGGATCTTTGAGTTTTAACTTGACTCATTGAATTTATAAGTCCAGATTTCATCCTTATAATTTATCCTAACGATCGATGCAATAAAAGTACCTACAGGTTGTAATTTTTACAGATTATAGTCGGTTCGATTCCCGGGTGTAGCAAGCAAATTTTTGAAAATCTTTGAATGCAGTTTTCTTTCTATTCAAAAATAAAGGAATGTTTTCTTTGAGTAAAATTTTCTATCTACAGTATTAAGAGTACTTTCCCTTCAGGTGGCATTACAAAATTCCACCCTGTATATATTCCATTCATGTCACGCCGTTTGATATACCAATGCTTTACTACACGTATTCTTTTGGTTGGAACCTTAAGTATTTGACAGGTACGCTATGGTCCGAAAGAACAAAATCAATTATGTCAGAATTACATTTCTTACCCAGATTGTGCGCAAAGAGGTCTATACATGTGTTACTAGAAAGTCTAGTCGGCTGATTAGTTGCCAATTTGAAATTAAAATTGAGTAAAATATATTCTAATGTAGTAATTCTACATGGGATATTACTACGCTTCAAAATATTAATGTTAAGATCACCACGTATTACAACATTTCGCTTATCCTTCTTTGTTATAAATTGACATAATTTGTACAGTTGCTCAAAAAGACAGGTCAACTTGCTTGCATTTGGATTCCTGTAGATTCAGATTACAATGGTACCAGTATGAGTCGATTCTATAGCACAACATTCGAATGTGCTAATTATTGCTGTTCCGAACTTCAGAAATTTCAAATAATGATACATGAACCCCCTCTTTTAGTATCTTTCCTACTGAAACATGTAGCTAGATTATAGTTGGGGATTGAGAGATACTGCTCATAACCAGTCACCATGAAATGTTCCGTTATGCAAATAACATCAACGTCAACATTTTTGCCCATGAGTTCCTTTAAACATACAGAGAATACGTCAGCTTTATTTAAAAGTCCTGCAATGTTTTGATATATATATGGGTATCATAGAAAACACTGTGTGTCCAATTGTTGACTATCAGGTATTATGTCATCATCTGTCATCAATAGGTCGTATTTTTTGAAGCCGTCCATGAACTCGTCAATATCCTTGAAAATTGTCTGCATTCCATGATTATTTACTGATCCCAGTTTGCTAAACATTGTTAAACCAGATGCTAGATTTTTGTTCGAGTCCAGAAAATATGCATGCTCATAATTATGTCAATGTGTCAAGATACAGTAAGTTATCTAAATGCTCTACTCTCCAAATAAACATATTTCTTTGGTAACTGAAGTTAAATGTCGGTGTGCAAACAATGACGTTCGTAAAGTTCAGTTTTTGTAAAGTAGCTCGTTAGTGAAGAGTCAGTTGGAGGTAGTCACATGTTGTCTTAAAATCGCCTGTATACGTAGTCACCTGATAACTAACTAATTAATTGTTTATTTCGGGATACGAATTTTATCACTAAATCTAAACTCGGCAGGTGTGAGGGTCTCTGTTATCAACGCAGGTGTTCTATGCATCGCTGATAAGACTGCAGGTGTTCATTAAATGAACTGGTCATAGTCACACAGCGCATGTGTCGTAACCAAGGTATCCCCATGATGATAAATGTTTTTATTTCTGTAAGTAGGTACAAACATTTTTACACGTCAATCATATTTTAAAAAAACTAGATGAGGTGGGCGTTTCCTATCTGACTAAAATAGGTACTCTGAGAAGAAAGATCGAAACAAACTCAGAGGTCTCTTTTAAAGTTTTGACGGCACGGTTGGCGCAGTGGTTAAGCGATTAATTGCTGCGCTGCGTGTCGCGGGTTCGATTCCCACACGGAACAAATATTTGTATGGCCTACATGTAGTTGTTCCGGGTCTGACTGTTTGTGTATGTGAGTTAAAATGTTTGTAAACGCACCCGCAATACAGGCGAAATTCCTAGTGTGGGGCAACGTTTTTATAAAAAAGAAAAAGAAGGTCCTGACATAATCTTAGTCAAATCATGTGAAGACCGTTTTGAGGAAAGAACCACACAGATTACTCAATCTGTGTGGTTCTTTCCTCAAAACGGTCTTCACATTGATCCTGTGTTATGCAATTAGGGTGCTGGTCTACTCAGACCAGCACCCTAATTGCATAACACAGGATCAATCGGAATCGGTTTCATTTTGACAGTTCAACAACATTAATTGCGTTATTTACGTGTTGAGCAGACAATTTTTTCGAACTTATGAAGCAATGGATTAGCAATTTGCTTCAAAATGATTCAGATTCCGATGGATTGTGTGTTACGCAATTAGGGTGCTGTCCAGTCAGTGCACGCAAATTTCAGTAATCGTGCAGCTCAACTCAGAACTTAAGGAGCTCAACGATTCGATGAACAATACTGGAAAGGAAAGGATATTTGGGTAGGTCGCTTAGTACTCAAACTGCCAGACCATGATAAAATTAACTAAGAATGCTAAGCGAAAACGAATTAGTAATAGCGCGAAGACGATGCGATGCGACAGAGGGGGGTCGGAGGAGCAAGAAATTTCACGCGAACCGAGTCACGGGTTAATAGTAAAGTAATTAATAAAATATGTTATTTTTCCTACAAAACGTAACCTACAGATTAATAAATTAATCAGATAAAATCAAAATTAGTCAGACCATTTTGTTTCCATTAATCTACACGTGTGTACTATCATGATTGCTTGATAATGACTGGTGTATAAATAACTGTCATGGTAATGTCTTCATTCAGTCATCAGTAACTACTTACTTTTTAAAGCACAATGTTCCGATTTGTGGTTCTGTTCTGTGCCGTGTTCGCCCTTGTACAGGGGAGCACTACTCAAGTTAGCCGGTGTGAGTATAACCATTTACTTTTTCTATTTGTTATGCATTACTCCGGATCTCCCAGCGACGCCCTAAGCCGAGGTCCGTACCCCACAGGGGGTGCCCTTAGCGTGTAGTCGCTTAATTTTTAAGATGTTTAAGCTCTGGCTGGAGAGCTTCATTTATTGAGGCATCCACAGGCAAGCCCGGTTGAGCAGACTACAACCTCATAGGTTGTACTGCGAGATGCCACACATAAAAAAAAAAATGTTATGTATCGTAACTTTTCTATAACCATTTACTTATACTTGTTTGATATAAAAAGCTCCCGCCAACTTGCAAATGTTAAGACTTATATCATTCATTCAGTTTTCTCAGCAACTTTTATGAAAATACTAGCTGCGCCCCGCGGTTTCACCCGCATCAGTTTCGATCCCGTGGAAATATCGGGATAAAAGTATCCTATATGTTCATTCTGGTTATAAACCATCTGTGTGCCAAATTTCATCCAAATCCGTTCTGGAGTTTTTGCGTGAAAGAGTAACAAACATCCATCCATCCATACAAACTTTCACGTTTATAATATTAGTAGGATTGACTTTCACGAGCTTACATAGGTACTTTTCTTTTTTATTATCGTGGAGAAATTCTCATGCATTCTGGGGTCGTGGGGCTTTTGGGACCGGGACCGCGGTCCCGAATGCCACCTATAAATGCAATAATTAGTTTTGATTGGTATTTTGGGACCACAAGAAAAAAGAAAGTTAAAGTATCTGCACTACCACTGAGCCCCCCCGCCTCGACAATGCGAACCCACTGGGGGGGAAGAACTTACATTCTAAGTCAACCGAACCAAAACTATGTAGAACGGGTTCCTTTAGAACTTACATATTTACCTACGCCACAATTAAGTTACTGCATTTAACGCTAACGAATTTACTTCTGTTTCCCTCGATCCTTTGAAAATGTCAGGAAAAGGAAAATAGAGAAAGAATGATGTTCGAAATAGCTACATTTAGCGCTATTGCAAACAATTTTGCGCATTGAGTTTTTTGCGGTGCAAGTGTGCCGTAGACTACTAATCTTTTCAGTTAAAGTGGTCAGGCATTCATTTCGAAACCACCATACATTAACAAATAATTCAGTTTCAAGTGATTCAAACTTAATTCAATTCTAAATTCCTGTAGAGCATGTATATTCTGCGATACTAGTTAATATTGTTGCCAATATTCTTTTCTTTTTCGTGACAGGTACCAGCAACTCCGGAGCCCTGCCCATCAACACGTACATCGAGGGGTGCTCCACTCCGCCGTGTGCACTGCCGCAGTTGCAAGATGCTGTCATCAACGTTGACTTCGTCACACGTTAGTATCATAAATAGCCGTACATTCACGAGCATAAGTGTGTATACACTTGGCTTTATTCAAAAGCGATTTACTCCTTTATTTTTTAATGAAATTTTATGTTACAAAGGTTTTTTTTTTCATAATTGTTGTTCACGCTATTGAAAGTTTCCAAGTGTTGAAATATTAGTGCTCGTACAGCGCCCCCCTTTCAACGTCATTCGAGTGCCAAAAGGTCCTTGTAGCAGTGTACTAATGCACATTCGACAGGATTTAGAAACCCATTTCTCACTTTACGAGGAAAAAAATCCTGACAGTATCATGTTGACTTATGTAGTTAATTTAATATTATTCTCGCTGTAAATAATTAATTATAATAACATAATATAACCACTAGAAGATTAGGAACCAAATCAAGTTCTGCCACTGGGCAGCTTTGTTATTGCATTCCGATGTAAAAGTGTTGGTAGCATTGATATTACACGCGAACGAGATAAAATCAAATCATTAACCACTGTCTCTTCACTTAGCAACGCTTCCTCAAACCCCTTGACGTGTTCCTTGTAACTATAGGCAACGATAACCTTCATCAGGGTATCCAGTAACTGGGTGCTTTAGATGAGATAGTTACTCCCTGTAAAATGGTATGGTATTATATAAGTGTTTAGCTGCATCTAGTTGGACTGGATGCCGACTCCAACATAGTTGGGAAAAGGCTATGCTGATGATGGACTTTCATCAGGCCTTGACCTGTTTGCCAACCAAAAAATACCAGCAATTAAAGTACATGTATTCATGTTTCCTTTTTAGCTGGCCTGGTTCGGAGCATGAGGACGCTTGCCACAGCATACATGCGCGTTGGATTAATAACCGTACCCATCCCGTACGACTTGGCGGAGAACTCTGTGACCTGCAACTTCCTGACCAACGCCTCATGCCCTGTGCAAGGAGGTCAGCTGTTGAAGTACACTCTGAGGATGCCTATTGAACCGTTCTTCCCTGTGGTAAGCATCATCATTTCAGCTGAAAGATGTCCAAACATGATGTGAAGATGAAGCGTCGCGAATCAGTAATAAGAATATCAGTCAGTTAGAAGAATAAAGTGTAACAAACCCTAGAAGCTCTAGAATTGAGTGTGTTGTAGAGTCCGAATTTGCAGTCGCTCCATGTAAACTTTGATATTCAGACGCACAATTATACTGTACGAGTAAGATGTGCTATGAAGATGCGCCGCCGTGAGGTAGCTTATCGAAGAAGATACGCAGCTCGAGCTACGCCCTGCGCACCGGAGAGCGGTGCGTGGTAGTGTCAGATCCGCCTAACACAAGTTATGTTTTTCTTTTCAGGGCACCCAAGTGGCCATCGAGTTCCGTGTAGTTGACGAGAGCAACAACAACGCCCTTGTGTGTCTGCGGGTACCTATCCAGATCGTCGCCCCGGTTTCAGAATGAGCGGTGTAAGATGGTGTAAAGCAAACTGATGATTAAATTTAATCTTTAAGCATTTGTTGGTATTTTTTCCCCATTCTTTTTAACATGCTTTTATTAGCTTCATTTGTAACTAACAAACTATGTAACAAAATCTTAGAAGTTAATTTTCGTCGTACCGAAATGAAACTTTGTATATACAGGCTGTTAAAGAAATTGCGTGCCATAGCTTCAGGGTGAGTTTAGTATCGATAAAGGAACCTTTAGGAAAATTTTATTTATTTATCTATTATATGATTTTATTATTTTTTTTTTTTTCTTGGAGCGAAGTTTAAAATATATTTTTAATTTTAAAATCGCACATCTCTCATTGGCATTGACCGAGTTTTTCTCGGGTCGATCATCTCAGGCAAAAGACATTTATCGTAAAAATCCAATAATTTAGGGTCCATTTTTGTCGTCCAAAATACGTCGTCTCTAATCATTTTTGTGGTCTTCACAGCGAATTCTTGTCCTGTCCACACCGCAAACAGACAAACATTTGTTTGACTGAAAAAGAGAAAAGAAAAAATTTTAATGCTTTTTTATCAATGACTAAAGTTAAATCTACCTAATACGAGGCATAACTTTTAAGTTTTGTCGTTTGAAGAAAAAAACACAACTAGAACCTTATAGTACTTTTTATTGTTTTTCAAAGTATTTACCACGTAGCTTAATACACTTTTCCATTCGCTCAAACCAGTTATTATAACATTTATTCCACTCTAAAGTGGGTGTTCAAAATGGCTGACTTGAAAGCGTCGACTGCTTCTTGACTGGAACCTTTGACCACGAAGACTTTTCTTAATTCTAGGAAATGTAAAGAAATCGTTAGGGCTTAGGTCAGGCCTGTATGGAGGATGGTCAAGAATTTCTACTTTTTCCTGCTTCAAATACTCAATCGTTTGACGAGCGCTGTGTGAGCTTGCGTTGTCGTGGTGCAGGATGATGCGTCGCTTTGAGTTAGATTTTCGAAGTTCGGCGATGACTTGTGGTAAACAAACTGTGGTATACCACTCTGCGTTAACCGTTCTAAGATCTTCAAATGCAATAGTCGCAACATGACCGGTTTTTCCAACGAACGTGGCCACCATCTTCTTTGAAGTGCTTCGAGAACGAACAACTTTAGTCGGCTTTGGCTCGTCTTGAAAGACGAGATGATTTTAGATTGTTGTTTGGAATCAGGATCGTAGGCATAGATCCAAGATTCATCACCAGTGATGATGTCGTAGACGTGATTTGACTCTCCTCGGTTGAGTTTTCTTACACCATCTGACGCGTCCGCCTCATGATCGTCGGAAAGCAGATGCGGTATCCAACGGCAAACTAGCTTTCTCACAACAAGCGCTTCATGCAAGATCTTCTGAATGGTTGTCCCTGAGATGCCTAATAGAGCCTCTATCTCTCGATATGTCACATGACGATCTTCGAGAATTAGTTGTCTCACAGCAATGATGTTATCTTCAGTGAAGGCGGATTTTGGGCGTCCTTCGCGAGATTTGTCACTAACACTAGTATGTCCGCGCTGGAATTCTAAATAATATAATAATAATAATAATAATATCCCTGGACATTTCACACAGCGCCATCTAGTCCCAAGCTAAGCAACCTAATGCTTGTGTTATGGTAACAAGATGGCTGATAAACTACTTATATACATTTTTTTTTTGTAAATACATACATATTATAGATAGAAAAACACCCAGACTCGGAACAAATACATGTAGGTCATACAAATATTTGTTCCGTGCGGGAATCGAACCCGCGACACGCAGCGCAGCAGTCAATCGCTTAACCACTGCGCCAACCGTGCCGTCATATAAATACCAGCGTTCGACAGTCCGCAGACATGGGGCTTCATCACTGAACACAGATGTTAGCTCTTCAAAACACTGGAGCCGTGTCAGGCCTCTTCTAAAGTTGTAGAAAATTATTGCACGAACATTTTCCTTAGAAAGATTCATTTTACGTAACCTGACAGATTCCAATCGACGCTGTGACTAAACAATAGCATTAATCCTAATACTTTCAACTGTTTTGAGATTCAAAATTTAAACACATTCTAATTTAGAACAGTTCCAAATTCAAAATTGCCGGGAAATATGGAAACGACAGAACTTAAAAGGCATGCCTAGTACGCACAGTCTCAGCCGAACGTCAGTCGTTACACTTGAACTATAATAAAATAAAATTATAGTGATTCTCACCTGATATGGAGCTGGCCTTGGATTTGAAAGTACCAGTCGTGGTTAGTATTACGAATAACTGACCCATCAATTTTCCAAAACTATTTTTTTTTTATGGCCTGTTCAGCATCCATTTTACGCGCCGAAAATGGACATTTCATTTCGACGACCCCTTCTTCGAATAGACCATCTGGAGAAAATCCCAAAAAAAAAATGTTTTTGGTCAATGAAGAATCCACATTTTTGCACGACGATGCCCTCTTGCTGCTCCAGTTGCTTGATAGCGGTTTTCTCGTTAGTTTTTCCATACTCGATGGCTGTTACGCGGTTCAAAGAATAGGAATAGACGAGAGACTTCACGTGTGGCGCAGAGCTTTATATTGCCTTTTGAAAGAAAGAAAGAAAAAGTATTTATTGCGACTCGTACAGGATCATAAAACTAAACTAAACAGAGTTAAAAATAAAAAATAAAACGAATTGTATAAAAAAATAACAAAAGGATTTGCAAACCTAAAAAAGTAATTAGTGTGAATAACATCAACATAAATCCTCCACGATGATTTTCGTATTTCATATTAGAAACATAACTTGCCAAAAAAAATTTTTTTTTTAAACAAGCTATTATTACTTATTAATAAAAAGAACTAAAAAGTTAAAAATAATTTAAACCTGATAAGTAATTAAATAAATCATATAATATCATCATCATCATCATAATATCTTATCATTGTGTTCTAAATATTCTTTAATGTTCCATCAAAATGCAACACGCTTTTATTTAATTAATAAGACCTTGTTTTTAAAAAGATTTTTTTTTTTGCTTTTAATATTTTTTTTTTTACGACTTCGGCGTAGTTCGTAGCGCGTAGCAGTGTTTTTCCGTTATATGCGTTTACTGCTCTTAAGCTACCTGTTCATCTTTAGTCCCTGGTTACCATCTAGCACTAAAGTACTCGGCAAGACGAATCAAACTGGCCCAAACTAGATGGGCTTATGTCGTTTAATTACTGAGATCCTATGGCCATCTCCCAGCTCCATTACAGACCCTGGTTACCATCTAGCACCAAAGTACTCGTCAAGACGAATCATGCGAGCCCAAACTCGATTGGGTTGTGTCGTTTAATTACCGAGTTCCTATGGCCATCTTCCAGCTCCATCATCAAACCCTGGTTACCATCTAGCACCAAAGTACTCGTCAAGACGAATCATACGAGCCCAAACTCGATGGGGTTGTGTCGTTTAATTACCGAAATCCTATGGCCATCTTCCAGCTCCATCATCAGACCCTGGTTACCATGTAGCACCAAAGTTCTCGTCAAGACGGATCAAACGAGTACAAACTCGATGGGGTTGTTTCGTTTAACTACCGAGTTCCTATGGCCACATTCCGGTTCCATCATCAGATCAGCTCCATGTCATAATAATTTTGCATTGTCATCCGATTTACACATGCATGCAAAATTTCAGCTCAATCGGTTGAAGATATCTGCTTCAAAATTGAGTTGCAAGAGGCCACCCGAACATACATATTATATACTCGTATATCGCACGTTAAATAAAAGCTTGTAATAAAAGATGAGGCTGAGGCTGGCTGATCTTCGGAGCTCCAGCCATAATGCACTTTTAGCTTGTAAAACTGTGTCTAGTTCTACCTCATGTCGCTTTTCTACCAGGCCTTTCTAGTTTTGCAAAAACATGTTTTTTGCAGCTTCATACTGGTCTGGCGTTAAATGCGGTTCTTGGCATCACTCACCATAGTCATTCCTTTAATTTTGAAATACATTTTTTTTAAGCCTTTATTGCGGTTACTCTTACAACGTCTCGACTCAAGTAGCTTAATTGATTTCCTATTCATATTTAATTTTTACTTTCATAAATAAGACTTTCCCAGTTTTAAATCCAATAATTGCAGCTACTCCCGATGCTGCGGCATGATTATTTCCATAGGATCTTTTAGACCAGCACGCATCAGCTACAACTACGATCGCAGGTATTCCGTCAATAATTTCTCCACTTTCAATTGCTAGCTCACCTTCTTCTTTAGCTGCCTCTTCCATGTTGGTTTCTGCAGCAGCTGCCCACCAATTGGATACGTCAATATGACATTTTATTGTAGGTTTTTTTATTTAATTTTGGTAGGTCCATAGCTGTTAATAACTCATTTAAGTTGGTTCGTCCACAGCCAAATAACATTGCGCCAGTCAACGCAGCATGATTTATAGTCATATCATTGGATTCATCGGATGAAGTTACACAAGAATTTATTTGAAATTTTTGGTTGCACATGTTTATTGGAAGTAAATTACTGACTCCAAAACAATAAGCTTCTCTCTTATAATTTGCATGTTGCTTATTGAACAACCTAAACCCGGATTAAATTGTGATCAGATAATGTTTTAATTTGGTCAAGCAAATGATTAAAGTCAACAATTCTTCGACCTTCAATTCGGAATAGTGAATTGGTTGAAACATTTGATTCCACACCCTAAAACAAATATGTTGTGTGTCATATTGTTTCAATGGTTGTATTAAACCAACCCAATATTATTATCATCGAATGATACCTACAATTTAGAATTCTTGAATATCGTTAAATTCCTCTACAGTACTTTACATTATATTTTCCGGTATTACAAGATCTTCTTCTATTAATGATAAGAAAATATCCTAAAACAAAGTAAGGTTAGAGCGGAGAACTTAATATTATATTGCATCTTACAAAATAAAATAATTCATGAAAATTATTATCCGCAATGGCACATCATATACGCTGAAAGCTCACTTTAGAGCAATTTTCATCATTTACTCATATATTACATAGAGGGAAATGATGAAAAACGAAGTAAAAAAACCAGTAACAAATTTAATTTGTTGATTTAACTAACCATATAATTAAAATACTTACTTGGCCTGTATCTTCATAGTTTAATGCATCATTGGGTTTACTCGACTGCTCTTCAATTGATTTTTTTTTTTCTGAAAGAATAAACCTACTCATATATTCAAATTCAAAATGTTTTTTTTATTAAAGTAGACCTAATTAGGTACAGACGCTTTTGATTAGTCGAAATAAGTACATTTCACGCGGGCGAAAGCCAGGAAAGTACCAGTCTTATCAAGGGGTATCGTATTACCCAGTCACGGGGTTGTGGAGGTCAGATAGTCGCTCCATGTAAAATACAGGTATTTAGCTGCACCCGGTTAGACTGGAAGCCGACCCTAATATAGTTGTGAAATGGCTAGGCAGATGATGACTTGGCTTACAATGAAATGGGCGGTGACAGCTTACATATTATGTAATTCTGGGTTATGTTTACATAGCTGTCACTCGAAGTCACAAATGATAAACTAGGACCATCAAAGTAAGATAAATAAACAGTAAATTACTCATAACAATGACAAAACCACAAGACGACCAGACACCACAAGTAGCACTTGAGCATACCCCAAGAAAAAAAAACCCATGCCAAGTACGTAAGGAGGTTAGCCTCAATATGGAAGTTTGATGAAATTTTTTACGAAGATTTGTTTTATTTGAAAACCTCAGTGAATGCCAATTGCTAAAATGAAAAAAAAAACCATTAAAAAAACTAATGGCATTCTAAAAACGGATAACGGCCAGTAACATATTTTTTAATGATATGAAGAAGGTTGCATTTGTGGTGGCCCAGTGGTAACGGCCGTGACTTACGAGTTGTAGGTCGTAAATTCAAACCCAGATAGACGCTTTACTTTGTGTAAATTATTTCATCACCACTGCTCTCAAAACGGGAAGGAAAACATCGTGAGGAAACCGGCATGTTCTAGATTTAGAACCAAAAATTCGAAGACATGTGACATCCACCAACCCGCACTGGGCCCGCGTGGGGGATTATGGCCCACTCCCTCTCACCGAGAGGAGGCCTGTGTCCCAGCAGTGGGAACATTATAGGCTGATTATGCTATGCGTATGCCTATGTCCAGCAGTAGGTGAAGTTTGGCTGCGGATGATGTCATAACCTGTTTTTTAGGGTTCCGTAGCCAAATGGCAACGGAACCCTTATGGATTCGTCAAGTCTGTCTGTCTGTCTGTCTGTCCGTCCGTATGTCACAGCCGCTTTTTTCCGAAACTATAAGAGCTATACTGTTGAAACTTGGTAAGTAGATGTATTCTGTGAACCGCATTAAGATTTTCACACAAAAATAGAAAAAAAACAATAAATTTTGGGGGTCCCCATACTTAGAACTGAAACTCAAAATTTTTTTTTTCTTCAAACCCTTACGTGTGCGGTATCTATGGATAGGTCTTCAAAAATGATATTGAGGTTTCTAATATCATTTTTTTCTAAACTGAATAGTTTGCGCGAGAGACACTTCCAAAGTGGTAAAATGTGTGTCCCCCCCCCCCCCTGTAACTTCTAAAATAAGAGAATGATAAAACTAAAAAAAATATATGATGTACATTACCATATAAACTTCCACCGAAAATTGGTTTGAACGAGATCTAGTGAGTAGTTTTTTTTAATACGTCATAAATCGTAACGTAACGGAACCCTTCATGGGCGAGTCCGACTCGCACTTGGCCGGTTTTTTTATTTTTAATCCTTCGATTACGCTGTGAATCACAGCAAAACAGCAGCTGTGAAAAGTAATCGATTATTTATCATGGATTTCAACATATTTGAGCACACGTGTTGATTATCATTCCAACTGATAACGGATTGTGTGTTTAAATATAAGTTAATCGCACTAATTAATCAGTCAGTCACAACTGAGGGAGTCAAAATGTTTCGGGCTGTGGTATTGTTTTGTGCCGTGCTGGCTCTGACCAAAGGAGAGACCACCGAAGTTAGCCGGTGTGAGTAACTAACTATAATAATAAATAAATAACTAATCTGGGGAGTTTGCTGCACCACTTCTTCGCAACTACAGCACTAGGAAGTTGTGGAGTCAAACGCCCGCCCGTTTGAAGGATTAACTTATGTAATTTTGACGTTCAAAAAGTGCTGATTGACAGCCAAGTTTTAATAAATGACTTTTAATTTTAACATACTACGCGAGATTAATTTTGGTTGACTTTAGTTGATTGATGAATAGACGAACACAAGTTTATGTAATGATTAATTAAACAAACAAAATTGCAGCTCAAACGAAAATTATTGTCGTTTGAGCTGCAATCATCGATCATATTTTAAATTGTTATTCTTTCTTTAATATTTTTTGTAGGCCACTTACTATTGTAGGACACAGAGGTACCCTTATAATTTGTATCACCCTATAACCTGTGAACACGTGGTTTGATTGGAGGACTTCGCGATCAGTGACCAAGACCAGCTATGCGACGCCCAACGTGTAGCGAAACCGTGAGCCCAGCACCCTAATTGCGTAACACACAATCAATAATAATCTGAATCATTTTGGGGCCAATTGCTAATCCATTGCTTCATAAGTTCGAAAAATTTGTCTGCTCAACACGTAAATAACGCAATGAATGTTGTTGAAGTGTCAAAATGAAAGATGATGTGTTACGCAATTACCTAGCAGGTTCGCACGGGCGCGTTAACCCCGCGGAGATTTTTTTTTCGCGTACTGGATTTTCGACGCACTGCTTAGCGCCGAGAGCTGAAAATCCAAGTGTGTTTTGTTGACGCGCTGATCTGCGCTCTGTTGGATTCTCAACGCTCGACTCAACACAGAGTAAAAAATCCAGTGCGCGATAAAATCCCATCGCGATTTTTTATTTTCTGAACGTGGTCTAAACCGTGTGATTTGAACTTTTCATTTGCATTCAGGCGTTGGTAGCGCTGCCGGCCCCCTGCCGATCAACGCGTACATAGCCGGCTGCATTAGACCACCGTGCCTATTGCCACAGGGGCAGGATGCCGTCATCAACATAGTCTTTAGAGCACGTAAGTACTTTATTTGTAACAAGATCTGTGCCAGTAATAGAGTTTGTCTTGACTTGACTCATGGTGTCAAGACAAAACTAATGATACCTCTATAGAGTAATGAGGAACAGAGTGCAAAGTTCACTCATCCTCCTTTCCTAGAAAAGGGAGGATCCTCCGACCAGACGGGTATTGTGTCTGGTGGTTAACTGCCCGACGATTGATGTCGGGACGTTGTAAACACGATGGCAGGGACATCGACGCGCAAACTGTAACCACGGATTCAGGACATGAGTTTAGACCCCATTACGTCGAAGTTTTTCGTCGGTTATCAAAAAAAAACTTCTGTTTCATAGAGAAGTGCAATACCTACGCGGTCAGAATGTATGGAACAGCAAAATTTTTTTTAATAACCGACGTAAAATTTTCGACTCTATGGGGTCTAAACTCATGTACTGAATCCATGGTTACAGTTTTCGCGTAGATGTCCCTGCCACCCTGTATATGCTAGTTCGCGGTAACATTTGCTTGCGCGATGCAGGATTTTGCGTGACGTCAGTTTGATGCGCAGTTTGCATGTGGCGATGTAGATGCCACCACACCTCATTTTTTTAAATAAATCTGTCTAATTAAGCTAGAATAATAATTTTCGTTTACCTATAACTTTTTAGTGACTGATTTTTTATAGATTTCTTTATAACAATTAATCTTCGCGTAATACCTAGACTATGGGACTCGTTAGAGGTGGGGGGATCAAGGTGACTAAGCCCATAGAAATGTAATGTAAGAAACAGGAGAAGTGGCACGGGGGCGTGTCTGTATCGTCACGGCATGTTCCAAATGACCATGGCTAGGCAAATGGCCATCTCCGCGAACTAGTGCGCTTTCGGCCGTGATTGTGAAAAAATATAAGAATGCCGTGTTCTTCAGTGGTTTCTTGTAAAAACCGAAGCCAAAACCAAAACTTTGTAAATCATGGAGTATGGTAGGAGTAGGGTAGGAGTTAGGAGTAGAGTAGGAGTAGTTTAGGAGTAGGGTAGAAGTAGGGTAGTAGGGTAGGGGGTAGGACACCACGCGAACGAAGTAGCGCCGGGCAGCTAGAAATTATTTATATGGCAAAAACAACGTTTGCCGGGTGAGCTAGTGAAAATAAATGGCTTTTGCACAGCACAACGATAGCGATAGATGTTTTTGTGTAAGTTGTACAGTGCATGGTAAATGCACGTTATTTTTGACGAGTTAAGGTTTATAATTGATTGGGTAGTACGTTCAGATTTATGAATTGCAAGTGTGTGCGCGATTTTGTATCTATTGCTTTTACTGAACTAAATGTGTAGTAGTGGCGCGGTAGTGGGATCGTCTTAGCGACATAGAGTTCTGATACATTTTCAACTACCGGGCATATCTCCTTCTTTCCTATATCTATAGAATAAGCCCCATACATTATTGCCCAATGTGTTTTTGAATGGACCCTGAATTATAATATATACCCTTAATATTGAAGTTTGGTATAAGATAACTTTAATCTAAGCCAAACTATAATTTAATATAGGTAAGAGCGCCATACCAAATTTTAACATTTAAAGAGAGTCGCCTAATTTCGTCACATATATTTTTCAGCTCACGTCATACACCGGATGAGGACTGTGGCAATGGCATACTTATCCATAATCCCCTTCCCGTACGGCCTCGGCGAGAAGGCAGAGACTTGTCAATTCCTGGTTAACACATACTGTCCCGTGGTTCGTGACGAGGTCATTAAGTACACGCTCAACATGCCCATCGAGGATTTCATGCCTGAGGTAAGTAAATGAAAAGAAGTTACTCGAGGAAGAAGTCCAAAAATACCTCTAAAATAAGAACCTAAGTATACGACAAAGATACACTCCCGGAAACCTCTCCTCTCCTCTCTCAAACTCTTTGCTCATTCTATGTGAAGATCTACTTATAAATAAATGGTCGTGAATTCTTTAGAATAATGATGACACCAAAATGATGGCCAGTCGACTTCAAAACTGTATAAGAACTTTTTTTTCACTCATTTCAAAAGTCGTTACGGGTCGTCAGTAGCCCGAAAGTCTGACAACCAGTCTTACCAAGGAGTATCGTATTACCCAGTAACTGGGTTGTGGAGGTCAGATAGGCAGTCGCTCCATGTAAAATACTGCATCCGGTTAGACTGGAAGCCGACCCCAACATAGTTGGGAAAAGGCTAGGCAGATGGTGACAAATTTGTTTATTTAATTACAGGGAACTCAGTTGCCCATCGAGTTCAGGATCATGGATGACAACAATTCCGCCGTGGTGTGCATCAGAGTGATAGTTCGTGTCGTGGCACCTGTCAGCAAATTCGGAGCACAGAACGCAACATTGACTGTTGAAGTATAAAATATACTTAGAAAAATGTGATTATATTATTATTCATTAAATGAATGAAGCCTCATTGCTGTTTATTTTATTAGTCATGGCGCACACTATGCGGCATGCTACTGAGCAAGCTCGGCATCTAGACGCAACAACGACGATTTTCATAATTAGACAAGGTAGCAGGGACATCGACGCGCAAACTGTAACCATGAATTCAGCACATGATTCGAGATCCATTTTCTTTTTTACCACCGATCAATTTCAACGCATGAGGGTTCAGAATCATGTACCGAATCCATGGTAAGAAGTTGTATCGATCTCCCTGCCACTCTAAGGGAGAGCCGATCTTAACTGTAATATTTCATATAATTAGGAAAAACGAAAATTTTATCGGCCTAGGGTAATTTAGGAACAGTCACATGATTTTCTTCAAAGTTCCGACACTTGGCGTCGAGTTGCAGAGACGCAACGACAGGCTATAGGAGTCGCACGCTCTCGCTATATGTCGCAGCGATAGATGCACGGTGCACGCGTACACCTGAGGGACAATAATTCTCGTAATTTTAAGAACGTTCAGTCTGATCTCAGTCTCAATCTGTCAAAAATACCTCTAATTTCCCTACATTTTGACAAGTCTTTGACATTTGTTTGTCGCCGAAATGAGACTGCGACTAGATTTTGAATGTTTTAAATTACGAGAATTGGTCTTCTGATAACAGTCGCATGCGGCAGGTCACAGGTCATCGTCAGATCAGTTTGACGCTGAGAAAGGTGTAGGTAAGTTTGTATATTTTTTTTTAAATACATTATTTAATCCATAATGTAACTGTTTTATATTTATATAACACCTGCCAAACTGCAAAGCAATTTGTCGGCAGAGTTTTTGTCTTTTATTGTGTACGTTTCAGAAAACTTCAAAATCAAATTTCAAACACCTTTTTCTCGAAAGTTTGATTTTTTGACTTAAGACACTATTTGAGCGGAGGTGCGATATTGCTATGAAAAAATGTTACGCGTGAAGATTTGATTTCTTCATTTTCTCGTTACTTACTCGTCGCATATAAGTTCAGATTATATTTTTGTAAGGTACATTCCTCTCGTAAATATTAGAGGTAACCATAAAATATCTATTACATTTAATTATCAGTATTCACCCGTCATTCTTGACTGTCAGGACTGCGGCTCACTTTATTAATATATTATTTTGATCTTGTTTCATGGAGGTACATTTAATTCATTAAAGGTACATTGCTGGTACATTCCTTTCATTGTACCTATAACATATTCATTTCTGCAACAATACACCAGTCATTCTGACCCACACCTCACCTCCTCAAATGCACAACATTTTGCCACGGTAACGCACACCGGGGTCCATACAAATTTTCCCATTGTTCTTTACCACATTATCAAAAATTTGATATTTTGTGAATTGGACATTTCGGTCATTTTGGGAATTGAACATTCGGAACCTAATGTAGGTATATCAGAACGCTTAAAAATACGTGTCGTTTCGACTGCTCGGCCACAGTTTCGTAGAAGCAAAACGACTACGTCAACATTACGAAGGAATTTGTAAAACACTAACAATGAAAGTCGCAAATTCGTAGATCCAATATTCAGAAAGTTGTAAAGGTTTAACCATGGCCGCGCAGTCGAAACGTGGAGAACTACGCGGCCACGCAGTTCTCTTAAACGGAGGTTCGTAGAGGTCCCATTCTTTTTGCTAACCACTGATACGAATTCGAAGAAATTGTAGACAGTATGAATAAAGCCCTAATGTTTGGAATTCACGACCTACAGAACTTAAATGCTATGGCCGCGCGGTTGAAACGTGGAGAACTGCGCGGCCACTCAGTATAATAATGCGTTCAGAATGTTGTTGGGTCTGCCGTGGCGTCTGGAATATTTGCTGAATCGCGCACTGATGGTTTCCAGGCCATCATGCGCAAAAAAGCAGCTTCCCTGCTAGCCCATATACGGGGTAGCAACAGCGGCATTCTGAACGCAATAGCAGTACGTTTTGACTGTCCCTTTCAGAATCAGTGGGTCATGTCGTGTGTTGTAGGTGTGGCGAGTCATGGCAAATTGTAAAGTTTATGTAATGTGTACTAGGTTAAGGTTTCTATGGGTCTATGCCACCCGAAATAAAGTTATTATTATTATTTGCATAATCCAAAGGTAGAAAATAGGTACTAAACATGAATACTTCGAAAAACCAAAAAATACTGGCAAAATTTTTGAATCGTCATTATGAAGGGACCAACCTTTATTGCCGATATTTCTCAAACGATTCATGTTAGGGATCATCAAATTGCGTATTTCTAAACTAGAATTAAGATATTGTAATACTATATAGGTAGGTTACCGTCATCTTGACGTTCATTTTAAATAGCCACAACAGTGCAGAATCACGAGCACTATACAATCCATGATGAACCATTTATCACTGCACTGATAAAGACGCGCAAGCGAGTGGTGCTCAGGCGCGAGCGCACTCGCTCGCGCAGCTCGGGAGCCGCCGAGATAGGATAAAACACCTCAAAATGTTGCGTTAGTAACTTAGAATAAAATTTACCCAGATCTAAAAAAAAGGTTGTTTTTTCCAATTTTTTATTAAATGTTACAAGTTATAGGTAGGTAAGTACTAATCATTAATCCTTTTTACAAAAAAGGTACTCACCTACCATCCTGACAGTAACAATATTTTCTTAGCTACTTACTTTGGTACTTCTCCATCCAATTAAGCATACTTATTCACTCATTATGATAATAGGCCACGTGGTATAAAAACGACGCTTTTGGAAATGTCTGATTAACGCACCATAAATCTTGGTCACCCTTCTTCTAACTTGCATTATAGGTTTTAAGTTCTATAGGTCGTGAATTCCAAACATTAGGCCAGGGCTTTATTCATACTGTCTACATTTTCTTCGAAATCGTGTCCGTTTCGACTGCTCGGCCACAATTTCGTAGAAGCAAAACGACTACGTCAACATTACGAAGGAATTTGTAAAACACTAACAATGAAAGTCGCAAATTCGTAGATCCAATATTCAGAAAGTTGTAAAGGTTTAACCATGGCCGCGCAGTCGAAACGTGGAGAACTGCGCGGCCACGCAGTTCTCTTAAAGTTCTCTTAAGCGGAGCTTCGTAGAGGTCCCATTCTTTTTGCTAACCACTGATACGATTTCGAAGAAATTGTAGACAGTGTGAATAAAGCCCTAATGTATGGAATTCACGATCTACAGAACTTAAATGCTATGGCCGCGCAGTTGACACGTGGAGAACTGCGCGGCCACGCAGTTCTCTTAAAGTTCTCTTAAACGGAGCTTCGTAGAGGGCCCATTCTTTTTGCTAACCACAAATACGATTTCGAAGAAAATGTACACAGTATGAATAAAGCCCTAATGTATGGAATTCACGATCTACAGATCTTATAACCTATAATGCAAGTTAGAAAAAGGGTGACCAAGATTTATGGTGCATCAATCAGACATTTCCAAGCGTCGTTTTTGTACCACGTGGCCTATTATCATAATGAGGGAATAAGTATGCTTCATTGGATGGAGAAGTACTAAAGTAAGTAGATATAATAAAATAATACAGTTAGAATATACGAATCTATTGTTACCCTCAAGATGGAGGGACCAAGTCTTGGATTTCAAATCAGCCTACATAAAAGTTTAATATTGTAAATCTACTATTTGCAACCGTTGCACTAATTTTTCAGTACAATTAGTACTTTTTGAAGATAAACTTCACCGTAAGTCATTTGCATAATCCAAAGGTAGAAAATAGGTACTAAACATGAATACTTCGAAAAACCAAAAAATACTATCCATTAACAGGCCTGACCAAATTTTTGAATCGTCATTATGGAGGGACCAACATTTATTGCCGATATTTCTCAAATGATTCATGTTAGGGACCATCAAATTGCATATTTATAAACTAGAATTAAGGTATTGTAATACTATACAGGTAGGTTACTCCTCCGACCAGCCTATCCATATGGTCCTTTCACTTTGACGTTAAAATGGAGGGACCAAGGATTTTAAATAACATACTGTTAAATAACTACGTATTCGTTGAGGTAGCTAAAATTTGTGCAAAGGTAGCAAATAGTAGATTTACAGTATTACATTTTTATGTAGGCTGATCTAAACTCCAAGAATCCAAATCCAGTGCAGAATCACGAGCACTACACAATCCATGATGAACCATTTATCACTGCACTGATAAAGACGCGCAAGCAGAGGGTGCTCAGGCGCGGGCGCACTCGCTCGCGCGGCTCAGGAGCCGCCTAGATAGGATAAAACACCTTCTCAAAATGTCGCATTAGTAACTTAGAATAAAATTTACCCAGATCTAAAAAAAAGTTTGTTTTTTTTCCAATTTTTTATTAAATGTTTACAAGTTATAGGTAGGTAGGTACTAATCGAATAGACAATCATTAATCCTTTTTACAAAAAAGGTACTTACCTACCATCTTGACGGTAACAATATTTTCGTATCTACTTACTTTGGTACTTCTCCATCCAATGAAGCATACTTATTCCCTCATTATGATAATAGGCTACGTGGTATAAAAACGACGCTTGAAAATGTCTGATTGACGCACCATAAATCTTGGTCACCCTTTTTCTAACTTGCATTATAGGTTATAAGATCTGTAGATCGTGAATTCCATACATTAGGGCTTTATTAATACTGCCTACATTTTCTTCGAAATCGTATCAGTGATTAGCAAAAAGAATGGGCCCTCTACGAAGCTCCGTTTAAGAGAACTTTAAGAGAACTGCGTGGCCGCGCAGTTCTCCACGTGTCAACTGCGCGGCCATAGCATTTAAGTTCTGTAGGTCGTGAATTCCAAACATTAGGGCTTTATTCATACTGTCTACAATTTCTTCGAAATCGTATCAGTGGTTAGCAAAAAGAATGGGACCTCTACGAAGCTCCGCTTAAGAGAACTTTAAGAAAACTGCGTGGCCGCGCAGTTCTCCACGTTTCGACTGCGCGGCCATGGTTAAACCTTTACAACTTTCTGAATATTGGATCTACGAATTTGCGACTTTCATTGTTAGTGTTTTACAAATTCCTTCGTAATGTTGACGTAGTCGTTTTGCTTCTACGAAATTGTGGCCGAGCAGTCGAAACGGACACAAAAATACGAGTGAAGATAAAAAAATAAAACAGTATTTTACAAAAATTGTTTATTCTGTCTGAATGGGAATATAATTTGGCAAATGAACTATTTTTTTAAATTATTAACAAGACAAATCACAACGGTACAGACACTGTATTTACTCTAAACATGTTACATTATTCGTGAAATGGCAGAAAATGTTCTACTTCAACATTTCAAATTCAAAAAAACAATTTTGGAATTTAAAAAAAAAACCGAGTTCGGTTTCAAGCAAATAAAGAGAATGAAATAAGTTTAATATTATAACAATTAGTTCTGCTTAACCCCATTAGGAATAAGTCGTGAGTATGTATGTATGTGCATTATTTGAATGCAGTTTAAAGTTTTCTAAGAATATTAACTATCATAAAACGAATGTTACTCTTCTTAAGGGCCTTATTCCACTGGAGATTTGCAAGCCAGTCCAAAGCGATGCGAGTGCGCAGCGAGCTCACAGCGAGCGCGCGGTGAACTCGCCGCGAAGACGCCGCGGGCGCGTAGCGAGCTCGCCGGGAACAGCGCCGGTGACGCCATTTTGTAATGTTCAACAGCCCGCCCCACCCCACTTCAGTTGTATTCAAAATCGTCCCGTTATATTAATGGCATCAATCGCCCGCCGCGTCTTCGTAGCGTCTTCGGCGCGTTCGTTGCGAACTCGCTGCGAGGTCGTTGCGGACGCGACCTTAATCGCCAGTGTGATATCAGTCTAAAAGATAATATTAAGTATTATATTTATTCCAATGCTTGCCTGCTTATAGCTTTATTACAGGACTGAATGCTACAAGAATCAAATCCGCGGCTTAACGACCATAAACAAAAAAAAAAAGGAACTGTCCGCTAAGGTGTTATAAATGCTCAAAATTGTTAAATATACATACCTACTTACTACTAAAATATAAATCTTACAAGAATGTATCGTAAATCACAGATTTCCATACTAATTAAATGTTTAATATCGTTTCAGGTTTAATATGTGCCATTTTTGTTAATGTAATATTCATAGAGGACATGACATTGCAAGAGGATGTAGATGCCACAAGTAGACTAAATACTTGCGTTTTTATAACATATATTTGCAATTATTTTAACAAATAATAGTTATTACTACTGACAGAGAAAGTTTGCATACATATTTACTGTGTATGCTAAAAATGATTGGCAATTCTAATTTGGCTGTTTCACCCTTAGGAAAGCGCCCACGGCCGGTACACACCTTGTTTAGTGCAAGTGCGCTTAGTCAACAAGCAAGTCTACTCACATCGCACTAATTAAAATGTATATCAGTCTCAAGTATGAAGATCGAGAGTCTCTTAATCGCTAAGCGACGATAAAACTTAACACAAATCTGGCCTCAAAACGATACAACTCCTAAACTAATGAAGACTTAAGTTCAATTTAATTGTTCATCACTTTGTCCGCGCTTTACACTTATTTTTCACTTTTAAAGTGTCATATTATCACTGGATGTGCCAGCTCGAACGTCTTTCACAATAACTATAGGCTCAATGTTGATGATTTCACTCAGTTTCTTCAAAGTGAACGGCATCATTCTGTTGCAGAACGACATAAGAGTGGTGACGTTAGCATAGTTTTCCAGGGATTCAGGCTTTGTCTTGTAATAAGAATAGCCGTCATCTGAAGTACTAGGAACACTGTAAGGTAGTTTGGTGGTGGACTTCTTGGCGACAGTCTTACCGCCCGGGAGCTTCGTGGTCGACTTCCTAGCGCATCTTTTCAGAAGGTGGGGCTCCTCTTTCTTCCTACTTTCTCTATTGCCATCCGCAGGTACATACGGCACAGTCGTGTATTTGAATAGAAGTGTAGGGTGAACAGCGTTGTGGTGCGTCTTCAAGTCTCTTAGGAATTTAAATCCTATATCGTCACAGTGACCGCAGAAATGTGTTTCTCTGGTGTTATGATGTAGCTTGAACAACGCGTAGTTGACCGGTATGTGTGGATGCGCTAGGCTGTGGTGCTCCTGTAGAGATTTCACATCAAGGCGCAGAACTAAGCAAATGCAGCATTTGACAACCACATCGCCTTTTCTAGCAAAGTCGGGTTTGATATTTTCATGCAGATGATTGTCAATATCAGTTTCTGGTATAGAATTTTCACAGAATAAGCATATTATTTTGGGTACATTAGTTTCTTCTTCTGCTGACAGTCTCTTCTTCGGCGAGAGAATGTATGACTCTGCGGGTGGTATGCCTGTCATTTTCATCAACAGGGTTTGACCGGGATGAGCTTTTTCTGTGTGTCCTATAAGGCCCTGCCGGTAGGAACAGCTGTAGTCGCAATAGCAGCACGCGTAGGGCTTCAGATTATGATGTTTAAGTACATGTTCTCTCCAGGAATTGTAAAATTTGGACTTGTAAGGGCAGTGTGGGCATGGTCTTAGGACCCTCTTCTTGGGGCCGGTCTCGTCGATGACGAGTCGTTCGTCATCACTGTCTGGCGCGGCTCTCTTCCGGCTGGCAGGCACTAGATCGGGTGTAGGCACGCGCTCTTCGTATCGGACAACGAGAAGCGAATTATTATCAGATTCAGTAAAACTCTTATCAGGAGCGGGGGACTCTGAGGATTTAACAGAGTAACACTGCAGAATCTTCTTCTTCTGCAGCTGTATGCAGTTGGTGACCCACGCAGCGCGCAGCGACGGGTCTCGTATCGCCTCCAAGGGCCTGGACGGGCCATCGTGGCCCTTGCTATGAAACTGCGCTTCATGATACGTCTGATATTTGACTGGACAGTTAGTACAACCCCACCTGAAAATGTTGAAATAATTATTGAAGCTACATAATGTAGATGAGAAATTAATTTACTAACAAAAGCGTTGCACTTGAAGTGATTTAATAAATTTAAAGCAACTTGAAAGTAAGATAGCACCAAAAAAACAACATAACTTATATAACCTATCAATTATTATACTAATCTTAGTGGACCAGCTTACCTGATCTTATTAAGCTCCATCTCCAAATGGTCTCGCATGACCGCTTCGTCTCCAGTCAAAAAGTCACACTTAGGACAGCAGTACATGCTATTACTTGGCTCTCCGAACTCGCCGAAAGCTTGCTCCATCTGTGTCATCGAAAACTTTTCAACTACATCAACGGAAGGAGGGGCAGCGACAGATACAGGTTTGGTTACTTTTTCTACAGTAATTTTCTGTTTAGCCAGGTTGGCCTTATGCTTGTCTATAATAGACGCTTGATGGTCCAACTGTCCCGCGACCCATTTCTCTTTGTTGACGTCTTTGGGCAACTCGATGTGTTCGTACTGCCTGAAGTGCTCGATGCTCATGTGTTCCGTGAGGCCGGCTTTGTGGAAAGCCTTGTAGTTGCAGAGGCCGCATCCCCACCTGGAAGATTTTACGTTGAGAATGAACAATTGTACATGCTGCTTTTGTTTTTGATCAAATGACCTCTCATAAGCTCGCTTGCTATTCAATAAATGGTCTAATATCATTTAAAGCTAATGAAAATCTTTAAGTTAAAAAAAATGCAAATTTTATTGAAGAATTCAATATTATTAGTATAAAAAGCGATTTGTTACTGTACAGCAAGAAGCACAGCAATCCCAGCGTTTTATTTTAATGTTATAAGAGCCAAACTATCACTGAATTGACATAAATGAGTGAATTATCATTAGTACCTATTAAAACAAGTTTACTTACTTCCTGTACTGCAGTTCTTCATACAAATGAGACTGCATAGCCTCCCTGGTCTCTTCTGTTATAACGTTGCACAGTGGGCACTTGAACCTGATTCCATTCGGCTCACAGAACTGCCCGAATCTCTTGCACAAATCCCCCATGGACTCCACTGACTCTGGAACCGCCTCGTCAACTTCCTTCTTGACCAATTTCAGGTCGATATTGACGGGAGGGGGCGGGACTGATGCTGTCTGGTTGGGAGTTTCCTGCTCCTCAGTCTTAACCTCAGGCAAGTTTGACCCCATTTTCTGCCGCTGTTTTATCCACCGCGGGGTCCCGTCCGCCTCATCCGGTAGTGAGCCTTCTCTATAGTAGTAATAGATCACATCTTCAGGCTCGTTAGCGTGTGAGTGCGCCAGGTGGTTGTTCACGTTCTCCAACGCGGACGCCCTGTACGGACAGTAGCCACATCTGAACTGCATTTTTGACTGGTGCAATTTGAAGCAATGATCCGTCACTTCGGGACGCAACATGCTTTTGAATTTACAGAAACCGCACTGCCACGGCTTCAAATCCATCGTAGGCGCGGCAATGGGTGTCGCCGCGGCTGAAGCATTCGCCGTCGCCATCGCGGCCGCTGCCGCCGCGCTCGCGCTCTCACGCACTATATACAGCGGAGCGTCCTGATGCACCTCCGTGATATGCTTCTCAACGAAATCACGTTTGTAGTGATAGAGGTGACACTTAGAGCAAGCGTACAGGGTGTCGTCGTGCATCTTCAGATGCTGCACCACTCGGTTGGCGGTGATAGGCTTCGACGTGTCAGTGGTTTGGTTGTCGGGGCAGTGCACGCAGCGGAAGTTGAAGCTGGCCGCACCGGAGTGCAGCGCCTCCCAGTGGCGCTTGAGCATGGGCTCGTCCACCGACGTGTAGCTGCAGCCCACGGCGCCGCACGTGTTGCGCGCGCGCGCCGAGATCTGCTGCGGGTAGCGCGGCGCCAGCTCGCGCGGCACGGGCAGTGCGGGCAGTGCGGGCGGCGCGGCGGGCGGCGCGGCGCGCTCGCGCGGCTGCAGCGAGCTGGAGGCCAGGTTCACCATGCGGTCGAAGTGCTTCTCGTTGGTCTCGAGGTGCGGCACGGGGTTCACGGGCGCCGTCTGCGCCACCGGCTGCTGCTCCGCGTGCAGCTGCAGGTGCCGCACCATATTCAACCGCACTTTCGTACTAAACTCGCAAATCTCACAGTAAACCAATTGATCCAAAATAGGGTTTATCGGAAGCTGATTAATTTCTCGAGGCCAGAATCGCCGCTTACTCAAGGTTTCGGTGGCACTGACGCTCAATTTCCTCTTTGGCAACTCTTTCTTCTCCTTTTTTGCTACATTAACGACGCAATAAGAGATCCCGTTCTCTGTGGTGGTCGTAATTACAAAATCTTTCTCTTTGTGCACATACTTTAGGTGTCGTTTGACCATGGCCAGGTTCACCAGACTGCTACGACAGACACCGCACTGGTACACATTTCGGTCACAATGGTCGTTCATGTAATGGTGCATGATGTTATCTCTGTTGCTGGCCATGTATGGGCAATGCGCACATTTACAGCCCTGTTCTTTGTTAGGATAGCAGTAGAAGAAATGTTTTTTCAAGCCATTTATGGATTTGCATATTTGCTGACATTTGGGGCACGTGCTCAGGAGTTCGATCGGCACCTTCTGGTTGACGGCCTGCGTCGGCGCTTGTTTGTTGCTGGCGGTGTCTTCATCCGAGAGGTCGATAACGGGCTGCTGCAGGTCCTCGTCGTCACTGTCCAGCACTAGCACCTCGCGGGGCATGCTCGTAGGCGTTTCGATCTCAGTTTTAATAGGTACTTTCGTGATAGTTACAGACGGTTCAGCTGTAACTGGCGTATGTACGGAAGGTTGGTTTGTAACATCTGTCAGACTAGGACCGGTGATTGAAGCAACTGCTTTTGAAACCGGAGAAACGGTTCCGGCTTTTAGGTCAGCGACGGAGACAGTTGGTGAAACAGGCATAATAGGTGCAGTTGGCGCAGCAGGCACAATGGGTGCAACTGGTTGTTTAACAACTACAGGAAACATATCTTGAGGATGTTCTTCCAGAGTGGGTTCGGTCAGATCAAGCTGTGGTTCCATCATCATAGTGAGACCGATAAGTTTCTCCAGGTCTATGGACCGCTCTGCTTCACGCACTGGGTTCTCCTTGGTTGCACTCGGAGTCACATCTATGGTTGGCACTTTCATTTTGTTCAGGAAGGCTAGTGGAAGTACCCGCAGCTCGTTAGATCCTTCCTGCAATAGAAATTGTACATGAGAATACTGGCTATCATTTGTAAGGCATTACAGCCAGACTTGTCGGTTTCTAAAAGGCTTATTGATACAAAAAATTGCCAAAAGACTATAGACTCATGTCAAGTGATTTGATTGGCTGTAGTTATTTCAGACAGCAGTTACATGCTAATCCTTCTAAGAAACCGGGTGTTATCTATGAAAAAACTAAGCATGGAAAAAAGCAAAAAAACTGCGACAATCCTGACTGGTTAGAAAAGTCATGTCATAGAGCAAATTAATAGGCAACGGTAGGTAAGCTTGATTTCCTACAAAAAAATATGTAGAATATAGTAGAAAGAAACCCCCCATACTTAAAAGAACCTTTCCACTTCATCATAGTTGTGTATGTATTTATTATTTTGAGTATGTTATAATTATTATCATTCTAGTGATATTTATTTTATAAATATGTATCTGTTTATTTGTATGTATGTAAGTATATCCTCATAATATTTGTTTAGTTTTACTAAGTGAATTGTTTATGATTTTATGTGTTATTTTTATGTCTCCTTTACTCTTTCACACACTGTCTACATCTCTATCTATTCTCCTATCGCAGATATGCTGGACGAGATCTGTTATGAAATAAGCACAGAGGTGACTCTGTACCTATTTTTCTGTTCTTTTTTTCTGGTCTTCTTTATGTGTATACGTAAATGATAAAATAAAATATATACTTTGTTAGTGATAATTCTCAAATAAGCTTGGGGTTGCTTCGTCGGGTGCACGGTGGAGACATGGGCCAGTAGTTCCCCTTCGTTGTCAGCCCCTAAGACGCACCAAGTGCACTGGTATAACTTCAATCCGTGGGACTTCATGTGTTGGACCAATTCTGATGGCGATGGCACTTCCAGTTGGCAATTCTGTAATAGAATTAATGATAGAACTGTAGAGGATAAAATCAAAATCAAAAGTCATTTATTCAAATTAGGCTGAGAATCAGCACTTTTCGAACGTCAAAATTACAAAAGACAGTCCCCCAAACACGCCCGCCCTTCGCCACTTCCTAGTGCTATCGCTGGGAAGAAGAAGTGGCGGAACAAACTCCCCAGCAGATACTGTCTAGTCTCGATTATTATTATAATTAAAAAAATGTTTTGCTTTTCCAATTATTTTTCTCTAATGTTGAATTAACAGTGTGCATTCTTGAAGTTGATAACGTCACAAATAGCCGACAACATATTACCGGTATTTATTAATTTATTAATTTGTTAATATATTTAATATTTATTACTATATGGAAATATGAAATATCGCTCTATAGTGCACTCAAATATGAATTACATTGCAATAATAACACTGAAATTAGAAGACATGTGACATCTACCAATCCGTACTGCGCCCGCAGGGTAAATTATAGCCCACTCCCTCTTGAAGAGAGGTCCCAGCAGTAGGAAAATATTCTGATTATGATGAATAACAATGAATTGGGCAAACTGTTACAACACAGTTACAGTTTGTGGTGTAAAAAGGGCATTTTTCAGTTTGTGGCAACACACACTCACAACATATTACTCACTTTACTAAACTACCCATGTAAACCAACATTTCTGCTCATTCACACTCCGTCCCCCAAGTTACAAGCTCTACTTAGTTTGGGGGTCAACGGTCAAACCAAAAATTGTGATTACAAACAGTGTTTATGTAAAATTATATAGCGATCCTTGATATTTCCATACAGCAATATAAACAAATTGATCAAAACCGGTAAGTGTCTGACAGTTGCCAACTTTTGGAATGCACAGCAATCATGAAAATGTCGTTATTATTTCAAAATTTGCTATAAAATAATTACAGGGAGACAGGGAAATTTAAAAAAAAAAATCTGCGGTTTCATAGAAAAGTGCCATTCCTATCGGTCAAAATGTATGGTACAGCAAATTTTGTATGGTTCAGAATCATGTAGTGAATACATACAATTTTTATGTACATACATATATAATATGTTATATATATACATAAAAATTACAAGTTGCTTGTTTGAAGGTACCCGCAAGAAATTATGGCAAGTATTGTAAGACAATATTCCCTCCATAGCGGCCCTTCATCTATCAATTATAACTTTCAGATCTACATTTGGCAAATTTCTTTATCCAGTTCAGATCTTATACATTATATCGTGTTTATACTTACATAACACGAATGCGTGATGGCGTCAACGTGTTTCTGTTGTAAATGCTCGCAGAATTTATCCTGGGTGTAAGTACGGAACTTACATTTGCTACCGCTTTCCGCTGAAAATAAAAAGACAAACAAATCTTAGAAGAGGAAGAAACTACCGTTTTTATAGGACACAGTCTGTGCACATGCACTCGGGAAGATGGCGGATGGCGGATGGCGGATATGGGGTGATGTTTTGTCGTTAAAGCAATGCCAATGCGGCATAAGTCCCCGCAACGCAGTGTGGCCTGGCAATTAGCGTACTGCATCATCCAAAGAATGCAAGCGCGACGCTTCTGACAATAGACATACGTATGTTCCAGTTACATAAACAAAACGGTGCACTGCTATTGTCTGCACTATTACCTAACAAGATTAGAAAATCGTTTTAAAATAACTTACCGTGGTGACAAATATAATACGGCACGGCCTGTTCTCGAGTCAGCATGCGGCCCCCATCACTAGCGTTAGTTGCGACAGTAGTTCGCAGCACGATGGCCTCAGATTGTGCTACCCCATGCACCCTGGTCGCGTGGGCCCCCACCGACTGGCTCGCCGCAGCTCGGTAGAAACATCGCCCGCAGGAATACTGGCAGTTGCCGTGCGCTTTGAACACGTGCATCACCAGGTCGATAGCGTTCCCCAGAGCATCGAAATCACAATACGAACAATTCAAGGCGTCGGCACCTCCTATACGCTGGTGCGTGGAGGCGTGTAGTAGCGCATCCTCAGCTGAGTCGGATGTAAATGAGCAGAATCTGCCCGCACATTTAAACACCTCAATCAGTTTGTTTCGAGTCATCATAGTTTCTAGAACAACTCGATGTTTATTCAACATCACTTTCGCCTGCACTTCCTCGTATTTAAAGCTAACTTCAGTTTGCTTTTTCTCTTGTCTCACTGTCGGGTAGGTAGGGTTCAACCGCGGAGACTCCGCTCCGAGGCTCACTACACTCTGGATTATCGGGAAACTTGAAGTTTCCTTTGGCGTATCATCTGCCGCTGTAGATATCAATTCATTAATAGGTCTAACATTGAGATACGACTTAGAAGAAGCAGGGCTTTCAGTTTGCTTGACTTGTTTATCTGAAACTTTTTCAGGCGTACATTCAGGCACAACTACCTTTTGGTAAATAGGAAAGTTATCCAAGTGCTTATCAAGATAATGTTGGAAACAGTCTTTGAATTTATGTGCTCCTTGTGGGGTAACAATCACTTTGCAAATGAAACAGTATCCGTCCCAATTCTCAGAGTGCTTCAGTTGCACATGTTTCTTCATTGAAATCAAAAGAGTCGTTTTAAAGTGATTGTCTTTCCCATTGATACAACATATGTATTCTTTAGCGCCTGATTCAGTGACGTTAATTTTGAAATGTGGATAGTCAACAATGTCATTGGAAGGCTGACTGGCTAGATCTTCTAGTCCCGCGTCCCCGCTAGGGTGTTGTTCCTTTTGATGCTTAGGCTGGACAGGTTGATGGTCTACCTTTGCAGGTTGGCTTATTTCACTTGTGTCCCTAGACTGCGGTTCGTCCTGCAAAATTTCATCCGTGTTCTCCGATTCAACCCGTTCAATTTTTATTTTAGAGTCATCGCTAGTCAAATCTAATAATTCACCTACATTATCATCGGCTTCAAAGGTAATCTTAGACTTAATACTTGCTAGCAGAACCTTTATCGAAGGTGGCCGTTCACTGCTTTCTCCGCCATTGCTTGGTTTTTGATTTAACCTGGCTGTTATCACTCGAGGAATGGCCGGTATTGCCGGTGGCTTAGATAATGTGAAACGTAAGAAGTCCTTCAGTGTCTTTTTAGACATGGCTGATAAATTAATGGTATAAACAGCAGTTTGTTCATCATTATGGCGACGGATGACGTGATTTTTAAGATTTTCAAGAGATAATTGAGTGAAATTGCATTTTTTGCAAATGTAGCCAATGAGTTGACCATTAGTTTCGTTTGGAGGTGGTGGAATATCCAAACGGAACGTGCATTGATTCTCATTTGAGCACTCACTGCAACTGTGCTTGTATTCACCCGTGTGCATGCTCACTATATGCCAAAAGAAAGTTTCCAAAACCGAGGAGTTATAAGCAAATTCTTTATAACAGAATATGCAAACGTATTTATCGGAGGAGATCTTGCTAAAGTCGTTAAAATTAATCTCTTTACACTGATCTATGGCTTCTTTAGCTAGCGCTGGAGCCATTCGTGACAGCGGGATTTCAACGTGCGGGTGCTCACTTACATAATGATGTACGATGTCTGAACCAGTGAACTCACATAAGCGACACGGATAGTGTAACTCATTTTTACGGAAACAGTAGTTTTTATCAGTAAAAGGAGCATTCGGATCTGGAGCGATAATTTGTCTTTCTGTTGGCATTATACAATCCGGGGGTTCTAGAGTAGATTCTGCTTTGATTTCAAGTTTTTTCTTTTTATTTTTAGGCTTTATCACTCCATCTTGCCAACGCCCTCGTTTACGTTTCTTCTTCTTTATTTCAGATAGAATTTCGGTGCTACCATAGCTTTTCGATGATGCCAGCGAACCAACTTCGGAATCAGAACTGTCAGATTCATCTTCGCTCGCCTTTTCAACCATGGTGTCTCCTACTGATTCTGTTTCAAATGCATAAGGGTCTATTTCTTTTTTATTTTTAGTCTTTGACTTGGGTCCAGGTTTATATTTTGGCTTTGCTATTTCAGAACTATCAGTGGATATTTTAGGTTTAGGTTTAGGTCCAGGCTTTTTTCTGACTTTTTCAGGAATAGGATTGTCACGGCTTTTGTCAGCTGAGCTCTTGAACTTTTCCAAAAGAACTACGGGTTCCGGTTCTGGTAAAACTACGTCGTCCTTCGTTTTTTCATCGACCATTTTTGCTAAACGACACATTCTTATGCCAGTAGCACTCAAAATATCATCTCTGATAAACATTTCCCTAATGTCTTCATGAAGTTTTTGTAGCTCGCGTGGTGGTTTTTTAGTTTTTTTTTTGGTCTCGACCGCAGCTGTTGCCCGAGTGACGCGTTTCTCTGCAACTGACGTAACTTTTTTAGGTCGCCGACCTTTTCCTTTCTTAGACATTTTTGATTTTTTGCCAGTAATTTTCTTTTTATATTTAGTCTTTGTTACTTGAAGATCTGTCTCTTCTGCTTCGGCAGCGTCTTCGTCTATTACATCTTCAAAGCTTCCATCGTTATCCTGATCGTCATCATTATCTTGATCTTCATCATTATTCAATTGCGTCTCTTCACTGCTTTTATTCAATTTCGTCTCGTCATCGTTTTTCTTCAATTGCGTCTCCTCGCCGTTTTTATTCAATTGCGTTTCCTCATCGGTTTTATTCAATAGCGTTTCCTCATCGTTTTTATTCAGTCGCGTCCCCTTTTTGTTTTTAATCAGTCGCAGCCCCTTATCGTTTTTATTCAATCGTGTCTCATCGTTCTTATTCAATGGCGTCCCGTCACCGTTTTTATTCAATTGCGTCTCCTCATCGTTTTTATTCAATTGCGTCTCCTCATTGCCTTTATTCAATTGCGTCTCCTCATCGTCTTTATTCAATTGCATCTCCTCATCGCCTTTATTCAATTGCGTCTCCTCATAGTCTTTATTCAATTGAGTATCCTTAATGTTTTTATTCAATGGTGTTTCCTCATCGTTTTTATTAATTTTCGTTTTCTCATCGCCATGTGATCGAGACTCCGTTTCTATTGTTGCCTCTTCAGCGACTGTCGGATTCGAATCGGGTTTTTTATCATCAGTGATAATGGGAACTTCAGTTTTAATTTTCTCTGGTTGCTGCGTTGTTTCTTCTAGTTCGTCATCGGACACTATTTCGCTTAATTTCTCAAGCTTTTTCTTAATTTTATCGTTATCTCCAGATTGATCACCTAACATAATAAGCAACTTTTTTATTTTAGATTTGTCTTGTAACATTGTTAGCAAATTACCTAATTCTAAATCAGATTCCGCTTCGGGTTCAGGTTCGACAGAATCTGTAGAAGTAACATTCGTTTCGCTGTGCACTTCTTCATTTGTGCTGTCAGCAATACAGTCATCGCTTTTATTTTTGTCTAGGACATCAGTATCGATGGTACTGTCCGGAGTAGAGCAGCCATCCATACTTCGTTCATCTATTTGTGATTTATTGTCAGTTGGTATCTTATCTTTTTCGGTTTCGGTAGTAGAAACAATATCCTCGTTAGTAGGTTTGCTTAAATGTAGGTTTGATTTTAAAGCTTCACTCTCGTTATTTTTCACTTCTCCATTTTGTACTGAGGCAAGCAGGTTGTCGAAACTTTGTGTAGCAGTACTCTTGTTTGAGCTGGAATCCTCGGTATTTTTAAGTATTTGTGAAAATTCTGTATTCACAGGAGCAATATCGCTAGTAACTTTATTTAGATCTGATAAAGAATTTTCGTGCATTTTGTTATCAGTGGTTTTAGATAACTCATCAACAGATTTGAGTACATTTGTAAAATCATCTCTACTTTCACTTGAATTGTCCTGTGGAGAAGTGATATTCTGCATCATATTCTCAAGTGTAATTTCATTCGTGAAATTATTACTCGATTCGTTTTTAGAAGCATCAAGGTCGTTATCAAGGTCTGCAATCAGCGCATTGATATTATCGAGTACGGGATCCGATGCAACATTATCGGTAAACATCTCTAGTTCTAACCCAAAATTAGTGTGCATATCGATAGCGTTCGGTTGTTTGGGTACAATTTTCTCCTTGACAGGACTAGTAACCTGTGGCGGTGGTGCGGGTGTCGTAGTACTTAAATCAGTCTCATCGACTTTAGGAAGTTTTTCTGTGACACTATTATCCGTTTCGGAATCAGAGTCACTTATTATTGACTTCTTAGGTTTTCTAGTTTTAGCATTTTTCACAATGTTTTCTGCTGCCAGTTTTCTACTCAATCTTGATGATCTCCTTCCAATATACTCATCAGTCTCACTCGTATCATCAATATGTATTTGAAGTTTTTCTGTTTCTGAATCAGATTTAGTATCGCTTTCTTTTATAATTTCTTTAATTTTTCCTTTGGATATTTCCTTGATTTTATGTTGAGGACTTTCGTCGGATCTTTCTTTTGGTGTATCTTTGGTCTTTGGTTTTGGTGTTGCATTTTTGTCTTTACTTTTGTCGTTTGCTTTTTCTTTAATTGTTCCTTCTTTTCTTTTTTCGATATTTTTTCGATCTTTTTCATCCTTTTTGTTTATAGGTTCCTCTTTTTTAGCTTTCTCGACCTCTTTCTCTTCCACAACACGTTTAATTTTAGGAATCTTGTAGTTTTTGACGCCATAACCGGAAGCCAAAATAGCACCCTTAACAATATTGTCATTCGAGTATATTATTCCACTTTTCCTAGCGCGGGGATCTTCATATTTATTTTTAATTTTCATTTCTTTGCGCATTCTGGGATCTCTAGAGTTCATTCTAGGAGAGTATGTCAGCTTTGAAGTACTTTGAGCGCGCTTTTCTTCTTTATATTTCTCATAGGATTCCTTTTCTCTTCTACTACGGCCTATGCTTTCCGCATTAGTCTTGGATTTAGTATCAATATTTCGTATTTTACCAGTGTCAAATTTGCTAGGTTCTTTTACAGGGTGTCTATACGTTTTAAAATCAGCCTTAATTTCTTGGAAGCTTCTTTCCTCAGCAGAAGAATCTGTCAAATCTCTACCCATACTTGACGCTCTTCGAAACACTTCTTTTTTATTAAGAGGTTCAGAGTTAGGTTTAGAACCGTCAGACACCTGTTCACAACGGGATTCTCGAACTAATGGTCTTCCTACACTCGCAGCTCTTTGTCTTCTCGCATCAAAATTATACTCAAATACTTGAATACCTTTGCCGCTCTCAAGGAACTTTTGGAATGTTTCGTTAACACTGGTGTCAATCTTAAATGATCCAGTGCCTGATTTGACTGATATTAATTTATTTTCTGCGTCAATAGAACTTCTAACACTAGGTCCTCTAGACGATGACCGTCTAAAGGTATCTTCGGCGCGATTGTGCCGTCCAACACCTCTTTCGAGTTTATCTTCTGGATGCATGCTACGCCCAATACTTCTTTCTCGCTGGTTGCCGCGTCTCAAAGCAACTTCTTCATACCCGCTGTTGTACTGTCCGCGTTCTCTCGAAAACAGTCGATCATTTTCATTATCGTTGGGCATTAAACCACCAACAGTTTGTTCACGTCTGGGTGGATCTTTCCTAAATTGACGTCCAGTTTGTTCTGGCGCATAGTACCTGTACTTACTATTCCTGCCTTGTTCTCTATCCTGATTTCTATAAGTATCTGATCCGCTGAACGGTTTTTGAGATTTGTAAGAGCTTCCGCGGTGGTAGCCACTATCTTTATAATACCCGCGATCTCTGTCGTTTAGCTGAGAATTTGACTCGTACTCAGGTTTTCTGTTAAGTCTGGGATCTTTAATATAGTTTTGTGCATTAAAATCAGATCTTCCAAACGGATGGTTTGGCGTCGATGAACAGTCAGACCTACCAAATCCGTGATTTGGTGTAGGCGGGCAATCATTTCTTCCATAGTATGGCGTTGGCGGGCACTCGGTCACACCGAATTGGTGACTTGGAGTAAGAGGGCACTCGTTAATGTTAAATGAAAGACTCCCAAAAGGATTACTTGGGGTGGAAGGACAATCTGACCTTCCGAAGGAGTGAATCGGAGTGGGAGGGCATTCCGATCTTCCAAAGTGATGACTTGGTGTAGTAGGGCACTCAGCCCTGCCAAATGAGTGCAGAGGAGTCATTGGCATGTCCAATCTACTAAATATTTGACTCGACGTGACCGGCACATCAGATCTTCCAAACGACGGTAAAGGTGTCCTGGGACATTCTGATCTATTATAAGAAAAGCAATCCCGATTTTCGAGGCTATACCTATCGTTTCTTCCTTTACTGTATTTGTCTCCAGTGTATGAGTCTATAGTACGCGTATTAATCGACACGTCACTTGAACTCCAACTACTAGTGTCCCCAATATCCTCAAAACGTGATTTCCTTTCACGAGGTGGCTTCTTCTTCGAATCTTTTGCCACTGAATTTTCTCTCTCTTTAGAATCAAACATAGTAAATGATGGCATATATACGTGTTTGTTAGATTGGTCTACGTCAAACGACTGGTGGTTATGAGTCATGTCGTACGACCTGGCATTAGGCGTCGTAACTGCATTTGAGGCGGGACTTTGATTAATACTCGAAAACGATGATCTTGGCGTCCTATCAGGATGAGCAGTATGCGGACTAGGACTTTGGCTAGAATTTACATCTCTTCTAACACGAGGATCAAAAAGCACAGGTTTGTTTTGACTTTTGATTTGTTCAGTCTTTGTAGCACTTATCGTGTTCGTATTTGAAAGCGAATGTCCTACTATGGTACTAAACAACGTAGGTGCATTGTTCTGATTAGGAGACAACATCGGCAAAGTTCTCATATCTACATCTACATTACGATTTACTGGCACAGCCTTCGCAGAATCATCAGGTATTATGGGTGGAGGAGACAATTCCATATTAATTGACTCATCGCGGTCAGGAGATTTAGGACCGAGATCGCTATAAAGGTCACTTGCTTGAATGTCACCTCCATCGTCACTAACTGAACTGTCATCATCGAAAGACATTTTCTTTTGTATATTAAACCTTTCACATTCTTTCTCTGTCAATTTAAGACTGGGTTTCTTGATAAGATCGTCTTTAGATTCATTATCTTTAAAATAAAACTTTATAGAACTCATTATTTTTTCGCTGTCTGTCTTCTGTTTATAGTTTTCTATAGATATCCTTTTCTTGGGCAATATTTCTTTGGCGCTAGCCACTTTGTTGACTTTAGGTTGGTGTAAAAGTGGTGTGCCTGCTTCTGAGCCGGGGATAATTATGGACTCGCTCAATATTTCATTTTTGAGTGCTTGTAGAATGTCTATTTCTGAAAGCATACTATTAGTTGGTGTTCCGGGTATTGTTGGCTCATTGAGTAATGGTATTTCCACAGGATTCTCCATTTTCTCTAGTTCTGCTTCAATCAAACACACACCTTTACTAGTTTTAGGAACTTCCCAAACAGTAGTTTCAGTGTTACTGTCAGTTTTAACGTCAGTTCCTTCTTGAGTTCCAACCTGTGCATGTACAGCCTCTTTGCTGTCCTGTATTATATTTTCTTCGACAGGTTCAGAACTATCTGTCAAAGATTTATAGAAGTTAGCTCTATATTTGACTGGCTCTTTTGGTGTAATAACCTTTTTTTCCTCGTCTGACGGTTGTTGTATTTCGTCACAGGCATTATTTTTGCTTGTTTCTTTATCAGTAGAACTATCCTCTTTAATATTCTTTTTCCAATCGGGTATTGTCGTTATCGACTCCTCATCGTCAATTTTTATTACGTCTTGCTCAATTTTCTCCTTACTAGAACCAGCTTTATTTAGCGCTTTGCTCTCTTTATCGTACATTTCTAGTTCCGAAACATCGGAATTATTAATCTTTTCTGTATTAGTATTGCGATCAGGGTTACTATCATCAGAATTTATCACAAGACAAATTTGAATTTTACGATTTTTGTCTTTGACGTTAGAAGTTTTGACCTCACCTTGATCTTTAAGCACCAAGTTACCGCTCAAATTGCCATATAGACTTTCAATAACTTCACTCTCGCTGTCGGACAGTTCTCCCTCTTCTACTTCTTCATTTCCCTTTCTTCTTAATCGGTTCTTCTTCTTGTTATAAGACTTCAATATTAAGTCAGATATGTCATCTTTTTTTCTAGTCTTCTTTAGTTCACCAAGTATCTGCTTTCGCAACTCCCGTAATGTATCGATGTCTACGTCACCATCTTTGCAGTCAATAATTCTGGTGAATATATCCTTTGTATTCAAACTGGTTAAGCTATCTTCAGGCACATTCAAAGTTATATTAACGCCTTTGGATTTACGTGTTGATTCTTTTAGAGATTTTTTTCTTTCTTTTTTATGGTAGGAAGGAGAGGACCTTCTGGGAGATCTACGGGGTGACCGCCGGCTAAAAAGAGGTTTTTCTTCCGCTGAATCAGGCGTAGACCAACGTCGTCTGCTAGAATCGGGTGACACTAAAACTCGAGTGTAATTTCGTTTCGAAGCTGAAGATTGAGGTGAAACTTTATCTTCTTTTATTTTAGCTGGAGAGCGATGTGTCGGCGATACTGACATTTTATTTGGCCTTCTCTGAAAAAGAGCTGGCTCTTTAGAACCTGCTGTGTGCATTTCTTCAACTTCATCAACCCTCAATATCTCAGGCAACGTCTCCTCATCCTCTTGTCGTTTAGCCACGGTTTTCAGCTTATTTCTTACAGCCTCTAAATCCGACTTTTCTTGAGGCGTAGGAGGATCTATGGAAAATCCTGGATCTTGTCCCAAGCTCTGCAATGAAAAAAAATTTGATATAATATTTTATCCAACAACACACTTTTATTAAAATAAACAGAAATAAACTTGCCTGCGACTCCACTTTTGCGTACAAATTAACCAGAACTTGTTCACATTTATGTAAGTTCTCCATTTTCATTCTAAAAATAAACAAAATTATGTAGTCACAAAATTATACCGATAAGACAAACATTTGATAGTTTTTTAATATTAATAAACCAGATATTACTTGAATTCACACAATCAAAAAAGGATCTCAATAATAGTCATGAACCTGTTCAAAAATTTTTCTATTTAATGTTTTCATTGCTCGAATACGAACTGTCAAAAACAAATACTTGAGAAATCAATTTAGTAGGCAAATTAATAAAAATAAAAACTATTTGTAACGATTAGGTATAGTGATAATTATATCACTATACTTAATAATGGTTTACTCTTTATGCGCGCTCTTTACGTACGCATGCGTCTTTTATGTTCGTATATCATGTGAAATACTATAATAACCTTTTCTTCTTGATTGATAGCAACTCTCTTAGAGATTTGATCTTAGTGAGTTGTGCCTGCCGAGGATTCCCAGTCACTTTGCTGTTAGCCTCCAGTCTCTGGATCATGCCGTCCAGAAATGGTATATACTTCTTCATCTCCTCGAACTTCTGGTCGTATTCTACACCCATGTTGGCGGCTGTAAAGCAATTTCTTGTATACTTAATGTGTTTGTTATTTACATCAATGCAAAAATACAATAAACCAAGCTGTCTCAAGCATGTACAAAAAGTGTAAACAATCATGTTTAAACTATAAGCGCAAACAATAGTTTTAACATGTACATTTGAAAACAGTAACGGTTATATATTGTTCTGTAGATACATATTCTACAAAAGTATAATTCGTGCCGCTGCAGATTACGCTGTTGCTATCCGACCTTAAAATACGAATGAACTATCACCAATTCTTATAATTATCTTTATCAAGGTCAAAACACGTAAATTACAATATGAATATTTAGTAAAGACAACTGAGTAAAACAAGAAATAACTCCATGTGTAAACACTATGTGCTCTATTCTGAGACATTTAAATTAGAGATGAAACACCAACGGATATCTGACAACTATTAGGTATTCGGCCCGATAGTAAAATAATCCCAGGCACCGGAATAGAGTAGGCTATGAAAGTAGGATTTTCAGCAAATTACGATATAGTATAAGCAATTCTTAAAATCGACTTTATATTAAATATCATATTTTGATGAAGAAAGCCACTGTGTTCTTAACAAATAGAACTAAAAAAACATTATTTAAGTCGTTTTAACGAGCAATTTAAAATTTGTTTATAACAATATCAAGTAAATAACTAAGAAGTGAAAGTGATCAGGATTTGCATCATATCAATTAAAAAGTAGCTTCACTCTTAAAAGACTATCTCGATCTAATCAGGCTATGATTGTCTGGATATCCGACCTCTCACCATGCCATGTTTGCCCGGATATCCAACTATGCGACTGAAATGTTCTTATTTCAGAATAGGGTGTATTATTAAAATATTTTTTTAAATTTTTTGGCCCCTTGCAGAGTCGAGAAAAAGTTGACCATGACACACCATCAAAAAATGCTTAGTTTTGGCTTGGCTTTTAACATCTCAACGATTAGGAATCAAATAATTTTCAACAACGCATTGATTTTTTTTTTATTTTAGGTTTGTGGACGGACGAAACATATTACAAAAGATTGTGATAAAAAAAAAACAAAACGCCAATCGTTATTATATTAAATAAGATAACACTCTAAACCTCAACGTTCTAGTCAATATTGCGGACACACCCACATAGCCTCCAATAACTTTCAAATCTGAATAACGTGGAAACATAGAATTCAACATATAGCTATGGTCAGATTTCGGCAACGGTATCCCCAAATGTGAATAATTGAATATTTTGTCTTAATATTAACGTAATTTTGTCTTATTATTAGTAGAGGGAAGGAGAATTCCTTAGAATCTCCGTAAACCAACGTAGTTAAAAACCAAAAGTCATTTATTCAAATCAGGCTGAGAATAGCACTTTTCCAACGTCAAAATTAGAAAAGAAAAGACAGTCCCCCAACAACACCCGCCCTTCACCACTTCCTAGTGCTTTCGCTGGGAAGAAGTGGCGCGACAAACTCCCCACAACTACAACAACTGTACAAGCCAATAATTAGTAGGACCCAAAATTGCAACTTGAAGGCCGGTCAATTTCTTATAAGAACACCATTTCTCACAAGACAAGACGCTATGCTATGGCGACGGCATCTTACGTAGATCGATCGTTACGACCTTAAAAGATTTTATTAACTAGACGTAAGAACCTCCTTAAACCAATGTGGTACGCTCGGCGATGTTTCAAGCAAGCTATACATTTCCAGTATAAGCTGACTTCTCATTGTACGAAAAATCTATACAATGCGAGGTCAGCTAAAAATAGAAATGTATAGTTTGATAAGTTGTCTTGTGTGGATGGCAATCATTAGCAGGACCAAAAATTCCACGTTGATGGCCGGTCAATTTCTAATGAGAACACCATTTGATTTACGCAACACATGACACTATGGCAACGGCATCTTATGTAGCTGGATCGTTATGACCTTGCATTATTTCATAAACTAGACGTAGGTGTAAGACAATATTAATTTACGTGAAAATTGGCAAGGTCACGCATGACAGCGTCGCACAATTAAATCGTTGTTTAATAAAAAAATACCGTTAATAAACAGTACCGAAAACTTGCGACTAAGGCCATTATTTTCTCATTTTGAATTCTTACGCAATGAACTAGACAGACACCATAATTATTTCCAGGTTTGCATGTCATGACATGAATGAATTGTTTTTTTTAATCACACTTAACAGGATCAGTCCCAAGTACCGAAATATCCTTTCGAGTAGTCACCGAAGGAACTACCGGGTCGCTAGTATCAGTCCCAAGTACTGAAATATCCTTTCGAGTAGTCACCGAAGGAACTACCGGGTCGCTAGTATCAGTCCCAAGTACCGAAATATCCTTTCGAGCTTTCAACCGAAGGAACTACCGGGTGGCTAGCATCAGTCCCAAGTACCGAAACATCCTTTCGAGTAGTCACCAAAGAAACTACAGGGTCGCTAGTATCAGTCCCAAGCACCGAAATATTCTTTAGAGTAGTCGCCGAAGGAACTGTCCGTCTATTCTGTAGAAATCTTGCCGTGAAAATTAGATATGAAGTGAGCTTAAAGTGAGCTGGCATTCCACCCGATGCTAGGGTTTGACACTATTGACAGCTCAGTTCATGCTCACTTCGACCAAGTTTTCTCGATGAGATTTTTAGATGGCTATTGTATAAACTTGTGCGAATAGAAAATAGAAACTTACTTAAGAACTGTATCATAATGATAAGAAAGCCTTACGGAGCGACTTGGTCTTGTTGACCAAGCTCCTTAAATAAAGTTTTTTTTTTTAAACCGGCTGTTATCGTAACATATTTAGTTTACGATCTCGAATTTAGGCTTTTTAAGGATTCGGATAAATACCCAAGCCCTAAGGTTTAAACACGGAGATTTTGTGGGTTCCGTTGTCCCGGGCTTGTCAACTTCGCAAAGATGTTGAGCCAAAAGAAGATATTGTAAATATTACCAATTTACATTATTACCATGTCAGTCTTTGTTTAGATAATAGAACAAGTACGGAACCGCTATACCGAAAACACGTGAAATGGCCATACACGTGTTATACGAACTAACTAGCAAATCTCTCACAAATTTGCGTCACGCCACAAGCACACATTAACACATACCACATCTAAGATGATTATTGAGCCTCGGGAGGCTCCGAGCAAGTAAAGGCATGCCACGCATCACCCGGATCACGTGTTATTTACTAAGGCTTACATGCACGTTTAGTCGGGTTAGTGTGCATACACACGAGCGACACGCGTCGACGCGTGTCGGCAGTAGCCGACGACGCTCGTGTATTTAACCTAACATTAAACTAATGTTTTTTTGAATTGGGAACATCCCGTTCAATCGACGAAACATAAAATAGATTTGCAATGTCTGTGTCCTGAAGGCCAATTCTCGTAATTTAAAACGTTTAAAATCAAAGTCGTAGCCTCATCTCGGCGACAAACAAATGTCAAAAAATTATCAAAATGTAGGAAAATCATAAGTATTTTTGACAGATTGAGACTGAAATCAGACTGTGAACGGTCTTAAAATTACGAGAATTACGCCTCTGATATGTAATCCGACCAATAATAAATAAACTAACAATGAACGGAAATTGTATACCGATCTCTTTTACACTACAATACGATATGTAGTACTTTCTTGGTTTTGAATTATTTAACATTAGCTTCTGCCCACGACTTCGTCCGCGTGAAATTTCATGTTCCCCAACCAATCGCATCACCTGCCCACGCTATCAGTTTGTTTTCGCTCAGCGTTTTTCAAACTTCACCGCCGACGAACTTCACCCGTTAAATGCTTTACCCAGTTAAAATACGTACTGTTAATAACATCTAAAAAACAGAAGCTTAACTGAATTTGGAAATCCCTGCGATCATTGTTTGAAAATCTTCATCATCCATCATGATCCGAAAAGCGGTTTGAGTAAATAGGTACCGGTAAATATTAGAAATCGTAATATTGTAAGGCTACAGTAGCGACACCTATGTAGGTGACGCTACTGTAGCCTGTAGCCATGTGGCTACAAAACCACAAACATTAAGCTAAAGACATACGAAAGTGTGGTCAAAACTGACGTCCCAAAATCTTCGACCGCGCAGTTTCATGAGAAATCTGACCCGTCTAAAATCATTATAATGTAAATAAAGGGCCAAGTTCGCCGATTAAAGTATTGAGATACATCTTAAAACAAGTTCTATGGAGGTGAAAGAAAGGTTACTTGCTACTAAATGCAACTCAGCAAGTTTTCAATTTCAAAAACATGCAACTCAGCAAGTTTTCAATTTCAAAAACATGCAAGTACAGCAAAAGCAGCAGATGTGGCAGTTTTTTGCCTTGACAGGCACACTATATCACCTTGGTAGGTCTAAGAGGATTTTGATGTAGGGGTAAAAAGTAGCCCGAAATAAAGTTAAAGATTGTACCCGACAGCCTTATGTCAATGGCCAGCCTGTCAAAATCACTCGTCTGGCTGGAGGATTCTCGCCTTTCAACGGAGACAGACCTCGTTCCTCCACCTCCCAACTTTTCGGGTTTTATCGACACCTATACCACTGCCATCGATGCAACGATGACAATTGTATAGGTGTCGAGTCTTAGATCTCAATTTGACAACCTTTTTCTGATCAATCAATCGGCAACAGTCTACGATCTTCGTTGGAGATTTCATTATTTAACGAAAGCTTGGCTTTGTGTCTTAAATCCTAATAGTATCAAATATGACCAAACTATTGACGGTAAAAGGTCTAAAATGAGGGCAAAATAATTCCAGCTCAACACATCAGGACATCTGGTGAGCTGGAATTATTTATTGTGTTGTGTGAACTGGGCTGATGTTCTGTCACTACTACAAATACGAAAAGTCGATGGCCGGAGAGTTTTCGTTTATTACAATAATCCATAGTACTTTTAAATTTGTATCGGGTTTAAAATGGTAATATGACATTTAACATCTTCAAGCAGAGATCTGTCAAAACCGTCAAACTCAGCCTACTCCAAAGTGGCGTCTCTCTGGTCGTAGAATAATCTTCCATTTACCGATGTCGATAGTGTAGGTGTAATATCTCTGCTTAATCCTTCGGGGAATACACGCGTGTTATTAAATATCAAACCGCAAGAATCGAATAAATTAAAAATTCAAATTGATAAAAAATCACCTAGTCAATACAGTTGTGAAATTCAATTAATAATACCGACGGGCAAAATGGGTTACTAGTTCTAGACTATAATAAATTATCAGGTAAGCCTTATATGAAACACCTATATCCGATATTTAATTATCTGTGCGTGGAGCAAACAAACAGGGAGATTGTCAAAAATATATCTATCTTATGAAAGTTCCGTGTAACTGACTGGCAGGACCACCATCAGGGATTTTAATTTTGATAACACAAAAAAATTGCCACTAATTAGTCGAAATATGTCGCCAAATATCAGAATTTGTCGGTCACGGGTTCAAAAGATATAAGGGTTTATAGGTGGCCGATCTGGAGTCTCCCCAGCAAGGCCACACTTATATCTCAAAAACTGGGCACCTAGCGAATATCTGTTTTCTCCCATATTTTGTCGCTAATTAGTCGCAATTTGTCACCAAGTTACAGAAACAGTTGGTGTGTAATTAAAGATATAAAAGAATTCAATTTCACCATACAGTGTTACAAGATGGTTCGATCTAGCTCTTGGACTATACCTTACTAATTGAACTCATTATATCTCCTAAACTAAGACCCGATTAAATCTGTGACTTGGCGACAAATTATGCTACAAAATATGGGAGAAAACAGATCTTCGCTAGGTGCCCTACTTTTTGAGATATAAATGTGCCCCTGCTGGGGAGACTCTTCAGATCGGCCACCTATAAACCCTTATATCTTTTGAACCAGTGACCGACAAATTCTGATATTTGGCGACAAATTTCGACTAATTAGCGACAAATTTTTGTGTTATCAAAATTAAAATCTCTGATGGTGGCCCTGTCAGAGTCAGTGACACGAAAGTTCCGAAACAAAAAAGAAAATTAAAAACTAAAACCCAACTACGAAAAAAACGCCAACAAAAAATGAGTAAACATAACATTACAATCAGACCAATTAAGAATTACATCGATTTTCGTATAACCTGCGTAAACCCACATAATCTGTACGATTTAAGCTTTACGCATATTTATTTGGCATATTTGTCATGTAATTGTAAAGCCAGCTAAACAACCAATTAAAATCATAACCCTCTTTTAGCTTCGCCGTAGTCGAGTAAAAACTAACTGTTTTCGTACAGAACCAACCATTTTGTTATAGAAAAAAATAAGTCAAAATATGATGATCCTTGTTGACGTCGATCGCCTCAGTCGTTATACATTTATTCACAAATATGCAAATAAAATGGAATAGGAAGAGTATTTGCAAATGAAATTTCCTTATACAATGTGCACACTCGAACCTTAATGCAAATGAATTAGAATTTGCCCCTCAAAGTTGAAATTCCAAGAGGTCAACTGGTATGACAGTTCTAAAACATTTTCAATTTGTCTAGAATCATGTGCTGAATTCATGGTTACAGTTTGTGCGTCGATGTCCTACTGTATCAAAATTCACATTAGTGAAAATTGATTTACCGTATTTTTAACAGACTTCAAAAAAAGGAGGATGAAAAAAAGACGATTCTCAATTCGGTTGTATTTTTTTAAGGGCACAAGTTGGTCAAAATAAATTTCTAGGTAACTATTGTTTACATATAATTTCAAACAAATTTAATATTTATAAGAAATGTAACGTTAACTTATATCAACGAGTAAAATTATTAGTAGTTTCCCACCTTTACATCACTAGCAATTCCGCGATGTTGCCAAGTAAAAAAGATGTCTTGGAAAAATATACTCTTGTAACAACTTTCATAAACAAAAGGTGACAGACAACGATGTGGGTGTTAGAATTGTATTAAGATACAGATTATAGTAAAAAAAAAAAACTACCAAAAACTACCAGCCGCTCGACAAAAATTCGAAAAACTACCGTGAATAATATTTTAACATTCCATATAATATCGAAACAAAATTTTGAAAAATAAAGCGGACATTTATTTTTCAAAATGTTATTTTGATATTCTAGCAAGCTTAAACAAATAATAACATTCAATCACAAGAAAAGCTATGTCTGAGGATTTTTATCTTCCCGTTTGTAACCCGTGGTATCATCATCACCTCGACAGGTCATCCGAATGATCCTCCACTATTCTTGAGACGAAAATAAAGCGGTAAGTTGTCGTTGAAATCTTAAAGTACTGGTCAGCTCGTATTACAAAACGTTACCAAACGACCACGATACACAGTAGGTAGTTTATTTATGTACCTACAATTTGTTTTTGGAACGTTTCTACACTCCGTACTTACGGAAATGCAGGTATTTTGTGTTTTTTGTGTAAAATAACGATAAGTATATAATAACTACGCGAGATAAAAGAACAAATAAAACGTAAGTAAAATTCCACACGGTCAGAATGAAATCAAAGATAATGACCTACCTTCTATTCAAATACACCTACAGTAAACAAATCACTCAACAATATTAACAAACTTAACAATTTATTCAATATAAATTGCGATACAACATCACGCACACACTTCTAAAAATCAAACGTGATTCCTCGCAAAAGTAATGGCGTCATACACCAGCGGCGCAGCTGCGCCACACGCCCTTGCTAGCGTCCCCTTCGAGTCGTGCCGTCGCAAGAAATGAACGCGATTCAAAATGGCGACTCACACACTAAAAGCATAAATCAATGAGCGTACTGACTTATTGATCTTTCAAAAATGTTTAAAATGTTTATGTTGATAAAAGTATGGCATTTATTATCACATTTTTTTTAAATGTAAGTATTAAAAATAGGTAAGTAAGTAAAATTGCTTCTAATTTTTATCAGGTTCACCAACATAACGGAAATAGCGATGTTGCATATTGTGGTCGTATTCGTACCTACTTGTACCTGTGTCACATCCGTACTTAATAATACGAAGTGCTCAATCATGAGGTTTAATTATTTTGAACCTCTACCTATTAATCTACATACCATAGAAATAAACCTAGATTAATTGCCGGGAAATAAAAACATGATTATTATTTCATCTCAAACATACCTGTTACTCCACGACATTTTATTAATAGGTACGGCCGATGGCCAATCTTGATCCGGTTGAGCAGCTAATAAATAGCAAAAAATATAATTAGGTAAGTAGGTAACAGTTATGTTTATCTGATAGGTACCTGATAATAATTTATAGCTACTTTTCCTAGCTTACGGAATCAGGTAAGTATGGAATAGTATAGCTAATCAATACTTACTCGTTTGGTTCTACTAAAAGGATATTTAATTATTTATATTTCAGTATGTAGGTACTTATCACAACATCTAATCGTGTTTTATGCGTTCGGGAGTTCCTCACTTGGCGTTACACTTTATAACGTCATGCACTGGCCTACATAATTCCTATTTCATTATGAAATGTTCACGACGCCATCATGCATGTGTTAATATCAACGCGTATCTGGCCAAATTACGTATTCAAAGAAGCACTACTAACCTTTCAAAAAATCAATACAAAATCAACAATCCTAGGCTTCTTTAACACTCCTTCAGGGATTTGTTGTCATTTTAGTGGGAATGCAATATGCATTAACACTAAGTACTAGTTTTGGATTCCTGTTTTTCTTTGTTCGTCTCTCGGGCGCGGATGGCGACTGCTGGCGGGTTAGTAGCGACGGCGCAAGGACGGCGACCCACGCCCCACCGCGCTGACTAGGGCTCCACCAACGGCGTTGGAATTATTATCATTCCGCATTCGACGGACGGCCGCCGCTGTGGCACGCTGGGTGTGTTGCTCGTTCACTTAAATCCTTTATTTGTATTGCTGCTCCGCCCGCCACGTCGCCATTACATTTTTGTGCACTCACTCACACGGACTCGGAGTAGTAGTGACATTACTTTACTCTACGAGTGACACGTTCTAGAATATTCGCGAGTTTTTTTTTCCGTGACGTCGATTGTTTTGTCGTCGACCAGCCGGCCAGACAAATTGTAAATGGCATCAACGATCAATATTCTAAACTGCGCAGTCTTTGCGCAGGTATTATAAAAGAAAGTCTATTTGTCAGTTACCTGTCAAATGCGAAGTTAGGCGTCAGTTAATAAAATATTTGTGATAGATGTTACGTAACGAAATATTGTGATACTAAAGTGAATAATTCCATGGGATATAAATATACAAAAGTCGTATCGTATCTGCAAAAGTAACCATTAACCTAATTTTGTTGACAAAATGTACCGAATATCTAATCTACATTTTGATATCGACTTACATTTCCCGTGCCGAATTCGTGCCGTGTGCCGGGCGTGTTGCGTCGCGCGGAGTCGTACTTATTTACTGACGTAATATTACAACAAAATTGAGTAGGAATGAGCAACCACAAAAATATTATAATGTCTCAATTATCCTAGTCGATCTTACAGTTTAAAGAAATTAGCTAAGGGATGAGTATAATGGTTAGTAGATGCCACCATCAAAGTACCTGGGTAGGACGAAAGTATCTAAAACAAGTTGTCTTATCTAACAGTACCGAACACTCTCCAAAGATGAAAACAATAAGCTAAGTAATTAGATATTAAACGCAGAGTAGGTATCTATTTAATTTGGCATGTAGGAGTTTAAATAAACTAAGTCATGAGTAGCCAGCACCAACTATGTTCAAATCAGAATTGACAATCAAACGGAGATCCTCAATTCCTGAAAAAATCTTTCCATTGTAGCTAGTCTTAATAAAATAAGTACTGTGCTGTTAATTACTTTGGTTTTAAGAAACCTGGATATAGTACATATAAGACTTAGGTTTACATAGGTAATTAAACTAAATACTAACGTAGGTATCTAAATTAAAAGATGTGCAGTTTTTTGTATATTAGTTGTCTGTCCACTGAAAGCAGACGAAACAATAATTACTAAGTAGTGATAAAATACGTAGGTACTCTCCTTTATCATAATATGTGTCAGTCCAGGCATAAAGGGTCCAGTAGTGGGGTATTGAGTTAAGACTGGATTCGGTATCTAGAATAGTCAATTGATAGTATGGATTGAAAAAATAATCAAAAAGTAGCACACGTTTTTTTTTATCAGACATTTGAAGTTGAAATTCTGAAAAAGCTTGATTTGAGAAAAAGCATTTTGAAAGTTTGAGTGAAAAAAAAACACACTTTTACTTGCTTGTTACGTAGATTTTTATTCATTATTGTAGATTGATATGTTTTCCATAGAATCAACTTATAATTATACTTTTGACATCAAAACTAAAACAATTATTATCAAAATAAAAGAAGGATACACAGTCTAGTAAAAAAGGTCCACTTGCCGATATTTAATAAAAAGTTAGTTATTGCGATAGTAATTAACAATAAAAAACTAAAATTAAGTATTCTTACTCTATTTAGGAACTAACAAAATAACAAGACAGGCTTTTTTCAAACATTACTGCAACAGAATAATGATTATTTTAGCCACTGGTACCTTTTATGTAATGTCATAAAAGGTACCAGTGGCTAAAATAATCATTATTCTGTTGCAATAATATTTGAAAAAAGCCAATACAAACATAAAAATAAAACTTATTCTATTTGGGACTCCAACTTACGTTTTGGACAAAAATAAATTCCTCCTCGCACCTGATTCCTATGACCAACCTGTTTGCAGTACGAACATGTTGGTTTTTGTCGAATACTCTTTTCAATTGATGGTTTCTGAAAAGAGTACTCGACAGATGTTGTTGGGACAGAGTTGTGGTCAACATCAACATTTGGAATGGGTTTCGGGCATAAAATGTCTTTAGATTCTTCACGTACAAATTCACGAATCTTATTATAAAGATACGATTTTCTTTCGTACGTCATGCCTGCAGGGGATTTTTCTAAAGGAAAACCGTATACTTTATTCGGGTTCAAAACCTTTGATACAGTTGGTTGACTGTCAGTATATTTTTTGTAACATAACATGTGCCCTCTATTATCTTCATTTGTTTCAAAATGACTAAAATGCAGAAGTTGGTTAATAGTTACACAATCAGGTTGAAAAAAATTGGCCCAGTCGTAAGTTTTCACAAAAGTTTCTCCTTTCTCATCACCAGTTAGAACAGCTACTATAGATTTTGTTTTCGGACAAGCTTGAACAGCAGCTGCAAGAATATCCTTTAAGTTATTGCATTCCCATTTTCTAAAACTTTTTTTGAATAGACCGAAATACATGTCGGGTGCAAACTTCGTATGACCCACGGGAAGGAAAGATATACGGAAACTTCGGTGTCTGCCTGTTAAAACTCGCCATGTTGCATATTGCATGACATAGTTATTTTTATTTTGTCCAGCACAATTATCTGCATGACAAACAACATCTTTTTCGCCTATACCAAAATTTTCGAAAAAATGATGTAGCATTGAAATTATTACATTAGCTCCTTTCCCAGTAGCACAGGGTTCAGGAATTACGTACAAAACGAACTTTCTCAAAGGCTCTGCAGCAACACCAAATAAACTGACTTTAAATCCTGTCAAGAAATACAGTGGCCCAATTTGTTGTGAACTGTGCGGCAAATGCACCTGTTGGGCAAAATCAAAAGAGTAATGCATGACGCCATCATAAGAACATGGTTCATGAGGTCCAAGAATAAGAGTAGAGTCCGTTATTGAATCAGTCGCAACTTTGATTACATTGTTATAATATTTTCGTTCATTTTGCACTAAATCAAGGTGCTGCCTCGACTTTTCTACAAGCTGTATTTTTTCCTTTTCATCTAAACCACCCATTCGTCCCAACGTGGTCACGTTTTTCTGACAAGTTGCACATAGATCTGTTTTCGGTTTCTGTATAATTTTCAAAATCGGTTCAGTACTTTTGGAGCTTATTCGATACATAACACAACACGTAACAACAAACATAGTATTAGTAGATATAATAGACAACGTAAAGACTTACCTTTATTCATTTTTATGCGCACTTTTCACTCACTCAATTTAAAACAGCTAAGATAATAAAAACTGCTATATTTACACAAAGACTGTCGGATATTGTTTCCTTTCCGGTGTCAAATGACAAATAAATTATTGCATCACAGGCAGATCTATTTATAGGACACGTAGGTAGCAAAAAACGATCAGGGAAATCCCCGCTATGTCGAAGTGAAGCAAAGTAAATCCCCTTAGTAGTTGCATAGTAGCAGGGAGTTCCCCGCTTTAAGGGACCTTTTACACGTAGTTTCAACATTTTAATCTTAAAATATAATTAAATTATTAGAAGTGATCAGTACGGGGTATTGAAACGTATTTTATTCCCAGAATATCGACATGCCACCCACTGGTACCTTTTTAGTAAACTTTTTTCATAAAGTTTCTGGTACTTAGAAACATCGTATATAGTCATTTACTATATGAAATTGTAGATAATTGAGCATTTATTTATAACCAATTAAAATCGCGAAATGCAATTTTTATACCCAACTTTACAAAACCTCTTATATCTCGGAAACTAAATGCCGCGCACTGGACCCTTTTCGCTTGGACTGACACATATATTTACAAAGAATCGTCGTATGCACTTGAATGATACATCCAAAGGCAACTATCTCTTTCCTGAGAAAGAGATGGTTGAGATACGTCGGAACGTATCATGAAAACCAATGTGTAAATGTCTCACCTAGCTAAGTAGGTACTTTGACTTCTGTGTCTTCTCTTAAGGTACCTGCCTGTACAAACCCATAAACCTTTCAACGGTTCCTGGAATCCCGACCATCTTCTTTAGGCATGAGTAACTGGATGGCAGGTTATTTTGAATGGGCTTCATTTTTACTGTAAAAGTACGCTAGGAAGTTTGTGTAGTCGCCGAGATTAATAATTTTTAATGCACGTATGCTTTTAGAACTTGGGAATAGGAAAGCATTCCGTCTGAAATTCGGAGTAAGTTCTTCTGTAGTCTTTAGAACGGTGTAATAACATCGTAGCACACCGTTGGAGGAGATCAGCAGACATGAGACAGTTGACATTAAAAACTATTTATACAGCGCCAGTAAATTCCTGCGAACATAATCAGAAACTTTACATAACAGAACTTACATACTTAATCAATCTTGTATTATAAAGTCGACATCGCACATCTAATGATTTAATGATACACAGTATTATACAAACCAACGACATATAGCGCACCACTACGTCAGCATTTATTGCGAGTTTTATTTGCAAATCCTCAAGTCTCCGGCTTGAGGCTCGCGGCACGACGCGGCATGGCACGGCAAAGCATTAACAATTGTATGGCCATATAACAAAGCCCCGTTGCGGCATACTGCTGCTTGTCGCGGTATACTCGTATCTCAACATCAACGAAATGTGAGTGCTAAGTGTATCAAAATACGATTCAAAATCATTTCCGCTTACGAAAATCCTTTGCCGTGCTATACAACTGCGCCGATGACCTCTCGCTGGCCTTTCGTTAGCAGATGGGCAAAGCTACAATATTTTTTGGAGTATGAATGGCGTAAAAACTTCCGAGTAACAAGCTTTCATAATAATCATTTGTCGAATCATACTACTTTTTGGAACTGATTGAGCGCGAATCGACCTACATTAATAATCATTGAACACTATGTTTTTGCTGACACCAAAGAAATAATCGAGTGCAGTAAACAATTTGTAAATAAGTAGGTAGCTGGGTCGCGTTACAGACTAGGGCAGTAGACTGATGTACTTAGATCTGATAATTCATTTTTTCAAACAAAATGTGACTCGCACGTCCCGTGTCCGCAGCAGAAGTAAATATGGCCCGCCCAAATAATATCGGGAAAGTGGACCGGCTATATTTGGATAGAAAAAGCTCCTTAGCTCCAAATAATGAGCCTTATCCAAAAATAAACTTGGTATTGTCGTAGGAAACCACCCGCGCGTTGTATTACAGCCTGCTCTCAGGCCTTTTCCAGCAGTGAGAACGCTCTAGGGGTCCATGCACGATTAGAAGGACTACAAAGTTCAAAGGTGCATTGTGTAAGCGGTACCCATTGTGCATTCAATCTAACATTATCCCGTAATATGGTGAAATTGACTTATAATTTTCATCGTCATTATTCCCCTGCCGTTACCTATCCCAATTTATTTGAGGTCGGCGCAACATGTCTTTTTCTCCCATACTTTCTATTAATCGTCACTATTACTACCGAGATGATGATTTATATATTAATGGTGAAAGCAGACCATTATCTAAGGGTGGAAGCGTTATAGAAATCCATGGACTACCTACATAGGTTTCACACGAGATAAGTAGGTATAACAAGTAACGACGACGACGACTTTAGGCTTAGGTTTTATAATTCGGAAATCGCCACTAATAGCGCAAAATATATTACGTTTGGTCGATCATTTTCACCACTATGCTCATGGAAACCGTGAGTCGTGAATAAAGTAATGAAAGTTTATAAAAGACTAGCTTTCTATCGAAAGGTCGGAAATTATTCCACGGGAACGTATGGTACTCCTGAGATATAAAGTATCCTTTGTCCTAACACAGATCATGGTCTGTGTACCAAATTTAATCGAAATCCGTTTAGCCGTGATATCCGTGGTTTAGCCGTTAAAGCGTGAGAAGGTAACAGACAGACAGGGTTTTCGCAGTTTTTGTATACTGGCTGACCAGACAGACGGTTGTACTGTTCAGTTTTTCTCGATTTTTTTCAATTTTCTGGGCAACATCAATTTGTTCTATCCTAATAACATTTTTCTTAAAATTACGTGAATTGCCCCTCTAAAAGTCTGACAGCCAGTCTTACCCAGAGGTATCGTGTTATCCAGTCACTGGGTTGCGGAGGTCAGATAGGCAGTCGCTCCAGGACTATTAGGTACGAATATTTTAAAGCAAATTAAAAATAGTCAAATCGGTCCAATCGGTCAAGTGATGCGTTTGCCAACGAATAGCATTTCATTTTATAGATAGAACACAATTTTTTTTTTTTTTACCATATTTTGATGTTGACTTGAAAGAGCATGGCAGTTAACAATATGTCATGCTCACTTAAATGTCTAACTGGTGGTGGCGCGTGTGTTGGATCATTCGGTTCCCTACGAAATGGTTGAGCTGGATGGTGCTGATCCCCGCGTCAAGTTCGTGAACGGGCGCCGTCGGTTGAGACTGGTCATCTCTTAACTGCCAGGGCTTATTTTTAATTTAGATTTTAAATTGTTTATTTTTTTTACATTGTTCTCACATATAGAAGCAATAAGAATAATGTACCCAGGATTTTGTAATAATATCTTGGTTTAAAAGAGTGTCCGTGGAGTTTCTTGCCCGTTCTTCTCCACAGAGATCTACGTTTTGTAATGGGCAACTAGCTTCAACTTTCTGACTAACTGACCGACAATTTAATTTTGACAATTCAAAAGTGCCTGAAATGGTTTAATTGAAATAAATGATTTGAGTTTGAAAAACAATATTAAGCATGGATATCAGTATGTATGGACTATGCGCCGATTGCTTAGTCTAGTCGTCCGGACTCGAATTCTTAACTTATCTAAAAATGCTAATGTGTTTCGTCTGATAAGAATTATCTCACGGTAAAACTATGGCTCACACATACGCGACTTTCTAAACTACAACACAAACCTACCGCCACGTCACCTCTTGATTAATTCAGTGTAGAACAGAGATGGAGCTATACAGGACGGTTAGCTCCATTATTATTATACTGGCCCCTAGGTTTAGATAGCTCAAACCTGTTTAACTTAGGGTGAAGGGTCGAATGATGATCGGACAACCCAACTAGTAAATTTTGGGAAGCGTGCAAGGTGTGCATTAGCCAAGTCGACTTTGGAAATTTGCACATTCAAAGACAGATATTTCAGAACTGCATATTTTGAGAAGTTGAAGTGGGTGTGATCTTTGAAAACTGAACTTAGATGAGGCATTCCACTCTCAACCGGATGCGGACGACAACATTTTTACGCTAGAAAATTTGCATTTTTTGCTCGTATTTTACCTTTTCTGGAGCCGATGGTGTTTATAGTACAGACTGGGCTAATATTTCCGCCGTAGCGAGTCTCAATATGCGCTACTACTGAGTCCAAAATACTACTAATTGCCATACTATCAATAACATTCCTTCTGGTCAAACGGCTGCGACGGAGCATTCAATAAGTAATGGTGTAATTAAATTCCACGGTAGACTCGGTATGGCATTTTCTGCTCACCTCGGTCTCATATTGTACAAAAATCTAAAAATAACTATGTACGGTATAGAACATTAATTAGTTGCGGATGTAATAAACTGAAAAGGGCAGAACAAGTTGCTAAATATTCAAAATGGAACTAAAAATAATATTTCATACTAAACATTTTTTTTTTTTTTTGCTAACACAACTTTTCATTCTCAGCTCTTACAAAACAATCGTCAAATTTTACTTTCGATACCTATCTGTTCAACTTTAAATCCTGTCTCTTGACTACACGTTGCTGCTCATTAAAACATTTATCTACAAGGTTATTTCTGTATCGACCAACTTCCAAGTACCTACTGCGCTAACTGCGCATGTCTGTTGACTTGCCAGAGTGACGACACCCTGCACAACGAAATGAGCTGTATGTACTTTGTATAGCTAGCTAAATGCGGCTGCCCGCTCTTCCACAATCCAGTGCGCTTATAGCCAACCCAGGGGACGGGTGTGTCGCATTTTTTAATTATTATTTTTTGTACTTATCGAGTTTTAAGTTTTTATTTCGTACGTGGAAGTGTATGTAAACAAATTTTTAAGGTCTTTTCAATTTTAATAACTGAATATCGACATAACTAAGTTAAATAAATGAATGTAAGGTTTTTAATGAAGTATTTTAGTGGCTTAACAGTGTGTTTTTTGAGGAAAATATTTTATAGTTTTACACGTAAGCATTCTCAGAACTATACATAGAGAAATATTATTCTCTATAACTATAAAGTGCTTATCATTACCTTGACTGCATTGTTAACGGTGACCAAGGCCAGTTTATTCGATAAACACTAACGTTTTTCCTCATCACGGTCATTATTTTGTCCATCACTATAGTTACAGAGAATATAACAACAGGATGCGGTTCACAAGACTTTTTCAAGGAGCTGTATTTTCTTTTCGACGTTCAACCAGTGTTATTGGCTTCAGTCTATTTGTAGTATTTGGAAAACATAATATTTGTTTTAAACTATGAAGCAAACTTCAATAAAAGTGGGCGTCATTAGGAGTTAACTTTTATAATCGGAGTTCGGGAAGTGCTAATTGACTTAAACCTATTATGTAAAATTCTATTTTGTTTTTATCTATGTAGCAAGCAAGCATTGATACAATATTTGCTTGGCAAGCAGCTGAAGTTTTCTCTGTAAACAAGTCTATGTTACTGATGCGGTGAAAGTATCTTTACATAGGTACACGTTGGTTGCTGTTAAATTATTATTAGAGTAAACGCTTCCTCTATGTAGCAATATATTATCAGCCTGCTAAGCTAACGTCGACATAGTAAGTACGTGTGTATTGCCGTTCAGAATACTTTGAATCAACGTCATCACTATTCTCCTGCCCTCATCCCAATTTATTGTCGGCGCAATGTCTTTTTCTTCCATACTTCTCTATTAGTCGTCATCTCGTTAGTCACCCTCTTTCTAATTATATCATGTTTGAAATAACAATCCATACTATAAACTAGTCGCTAATAAATACTGGTATTCAGCTGCATCCGGTTAGACTGGAAGCCGACCTCAACATAGTTGGTAGAAGGCTAGGCAGATGATGAAACTAGTCGTTATTCGTGACTATCGTTGTGATCGCGTTGTTCTTCCAAATACGCAACTTTTGAGCGGTTTTTAATATTATTTAGAAAAAATATTCCGGAAGGATCATGTAAACTTAAAATTAGGAACTCTCGATACTTTGTAAAAACTGCGCGAAGCAGGGGCGCATCGCTAGTTGAAGTACCTATCTATAATTTTACCATTACTCGTGTTGAATTCTGATAAAGACCGTATAATGATGCTGATTACAATATGTATGTAGTCTGCTCCAACAGTATTATTTTATTTTGTTTTCAATGCTCGTATGACGTTGTTGAGCCATCGACTTTTCGATCATTTTAAATTTTAATCTAGTATCACCGAACAGGCGGCGAGATAAGATATAGTTTTTTTTCTCCCTTTTTTAGCTTTGTAACTGACTCTACATAATATACTTCGTAATAATAAAGATTTTGAAACGAATATGTTTTTTATTGTGCATGAAATGTCACGACTTTTGTTTTACAATTTATTCGTAAGACTTTTCAGTTGTGCCAACAGTGTTCTACTAAATACATTACATACCTACTTGAAGGAAGTATTCTCAATTTTTGAAGACATTTTCACATCCAGACACTGATGCGTCGAAACAACCATGATAGATGAGGAGTTTTCAAATATGGAACAGGAAGTTGCGTTTGCGACACATCTGAAAATTATGAGCAAAAATATTACTTTGAAGAAGAGTATTGACAGGAACTATGAGAGGAGACTGCTCCAGTGTCCGTACAAACAATAAAACAAAGAGGAACTTTCAATTTTTTTCTTTAATCAATAATTTAAAGCTTACAGACATTCTCGTGTTGTTACAAGTAAGCGTCGGCACTGCTGCGTGCCGCCGTGCTAGTCGCCACGGCTCACAATCCCGTTAAACTAAAAATTTCGCCAGTAAAACATGGTACCTTGGTACCGCCAGTGACGCATCTCATGCGTCACTCACGGCACCACGTCCCCTCACAAATAAATCATCAATTCATGATTAGAGTCCGTCAAATCCGTCTCAAAATGTCATCAAAATGCTTTGAAACCTGCGCTATACGACCAGTGTACGTTCAGATGGACGAAGGACTAGCTTCCATTATATATTTGATAGTTATACAACAGATTGAATATAGATAAATAAACATTTCACACATTGCATCTTTTAAAACATCTGTAAACTTTGGTTAAAATGTCCATTCTGAACAATTCATGCTGCTGGTCTAAGACAATAGGGTTTTATACTTTATTTATTCAATTAATTAAAAGGCATAGGCGTTATGTACGTAGTATAATTGCTTGAGTTTCTAACAAAGAGATTGACATACGCTTTCTGGACGGTAATACTCTATATTTGTCGTAAGGGCGTACACAGGGAACATTTAACTAAAACAGGCTGGTAATATCTATACTGTCGATAACAAATCTGTATACGCTCCTACCGCGCGGCTAACCGAAATGATAATTGACATGCATCTAGCTCAGGTCTCAATGATGAAAAAAGGATCGCTAAAATCGCACGCGAATCGTAAAATTCATAAAAAAATATATTCAAGGAATTTAAAACACGAGTGCTTATTTTTTTTTTTGTTACACTTGTGTCAAATTCCAAAATCGTATTACAAAATGAAATCGCGATTCGGAACTAAAACGGTCGCCCTAACTACGTCTGTTCCCCGCCTCGCTGAGTCCAGACGCGGGGAAAGACAATACTTCTATTATTATTTTATCAACAAAAATCCTTCTCCTCACATAAACGACGTAGTAACAAAAATGCTTACAAACACAACCGTAGACATACGTATACACTCACGCTCACACACTCGATCACACTCGCTTGCATCTCGACTGACCCAACGTAGCACCGAAAACAAGAAAACCAGATCAAATGAGGTCACTCTTCAATTTGGCCGTTTATTTCTTGCATTCAGCGCTTGTCTTTGGTTGTCATGGAAGGAGTTACTACTCCACTATGAAGTCAACTGGAAGTTGGGAGCTGACAGCGGGTTAAAATAATGACTATCAGTCGAAACAGCCTAGACAAATTAATACATCAAAATTGTTACTCGCCATCAGCTTCACCTTTTGTCAATACTAGTCCTGTCCAGTAATACAATTTGAAGGGAACATTGACATCCTAATTTTGTTTCATAAAATGTTTTCTTCGTTCTGAGATTTCTACAACGTTACGGTTACAAGTCGCGGACGTACTAATGAATTTCGATATTCTACTAACAGGCAAAATCAGGTCTTATGATATACATTAAACTATTTCCTACATACTTCATACTTCGTCCGTGCTTGTAAGTTATCAATGTATTTCGATGTCTTGACATGATTAGCAGCTCAATATCTTAGTTTCTATTATGGTCGATTGCTGTTGTAAGTTATCCCACTCATCAAATCTTGAAAGCAGGTTAGAATAAGTAATTATCTTTCTTTTCAATGTTCCAAATAAACAGAAAAAGGGACAAATTTATAGAACCGAAAACAAATATTTCAGATCTAAATCTCGTATATAATGTTGGCCTATGTTTGCATAAAATCATCAATACAATGCAATCTTTTGCGCGTTTACCTCATTCATTTCCGCTATTTTTGCGCACAATACGAGTTTAATACTCTCTTATACGTTTTACCTCGACTTTTATACAAAGGGAGTAGATTAATACTATATTACTTCTAAATGGGAGTTTGACAAATTCATTATTGCTATTACAGGAATCGAGGGTCGATTTGAACAAATGAGCATTTCATAGACCTAAAAAGAAATCTTCCTTTCACTGTCAATAATTTGAGGTGTCGTTTTGGGCGAGAAGTCTCGACGCAAAAAATTCCGAAACACACCGAGCGTGTTATGTATAATTTTAGATAGGGAAGACGATCCACGGTTAGAGTAGTTGTTTGAGTGGCGTGGCGGCGTGTCGCAGCGGCTCAGTTGTGCACGGGCGCCGAGCTGTGGTGGTGGCGCTCCAGGTCCTCCAGCGACAGCGCGTTGGGCACGTGCACGGACGGCAGCTTGCCGGCCGACGCGCGCGCCAGCAGCTCGGGCGAGAACCAGCGCGCCAGCTGGTTGTCGCCGCCGCCGGTGCCGCCCGCGCCCGCCATGTCTGCCAAATTACCTGATTCTTACATTATTTTTGTCGTGGACAATACATTACCAGAAATAATGAAACAAGATCAAAAATATAATACATCTACTTAATAAAAATCTTGAATTAATTAATTTATTTACTGACAGAAAACGTACAGCCTAAACCGCTATGTCTAAAAGCAGGACATTATGCACAAGAGTTCCTAATACAACGAATGTAAGCAAGAAGGATTTTTGAAAATTCATTTCATAAAGGAGTTAAAACAGGGGATGAAAGTTTGCACAAGAGTTCCTAATACAACGAATGTAAGCAAGAAGGATTTTTGAAAATTCATTTCATAAAGGAGTTAAAACAGGGGATGAAAGTTTGCACAAGAGTTCCTAATACAACGAATGTAAGCAAGAAGGATTTTTGAAAATTCATTTCATAAAGGAGTTAAAACAGGGGATGAAAGTTTGTATGGAAATGCGTTATTTTAGCCAATGGGAAATCCCATGGGGTACAAGGGTAATTCATAAATAAAATAAAGCAAAGTAATATTATATTAATGGTAAATTAATATCGATGACTGTCTAAGTAACGAATTTTAAGTAACATGTTTTATAAAATCATTACTTAAATAATATATAGTATAACAACTAAGTTGTCAAATTAAAGCCCTCATCTTCTCTCCTACCTAGCTGTGCCCGACCGGTCTACCTAGATTCAAATAGTGGAATGCAAAAATATGAGTAGATTACGTAATTTCAACTCTTCTATCCTTTAAACTCGAGAAACATTGATCCAATTTAGTTTATTTCAATATTTTGTATACGTTCTTTGGCAGTGATGAATCTGAATCAGTCGTTACGGTCGTCTGAAGCCCGAAAGACAACCAGTTTAACCAAGAGGTATCGTGTTACCCAGTAACTGGGTCGTGGAGGCCAGATAGGCAGTCGTATATAATAATGGTACTCGGCTGCATATATAGACTGAAAGCCGACCCCAACATAATTGAGAAAGGCAACTTGAGATGACAATGATGTTCGCTCTTTTTTTCTCCTTTAATTCGAGTACTCACCATTAAGACTCCTCTGATGAGACTGGATGAGTAGTTTATGAAGCGAGGTGCCGCCAGCCATGTTGCGGGCCATATTGTTCATGTTATTGTACTGCAAATTAAATACACATTATTTGACGCTAGCTTTTTTCAGTATCTGGTGAGGATTGTAACCTGCGACGTCGAGGAGTTCGGCTCCTAGGAGTCTGGCTATGTAAATGTAAAGATTTATGTAATGTGTACTAATGTTACAACATGTTAGGTTGATGGAGCGACGACCTTAAGAAGGTGGTTGGAACAGACTGGATGCGGAAGGCGGCGGACAGGGTGTTGTGGCGCAGCATGGGAGAGCTATGTCCAGCACTGGACTGCAATAGGCTGAGTTGATTGATTTATGTTAGGTTAAACGACGGACATACTTTAAGGTAGAGTAGTACTCATAAAAGTAACAACTTTTAGAGTGGCACCGACTCGGAAATAGGAAAAAAAAAATCTGTTCCATACAAAAGGCAAATATTAACAGATAGAATGTATGGAACCGCAGATTTAAAGAAATTATATACAGGGAGGCAGGGCCATCGATACGCAACCTGTTAACATGAATTAAGTACATGATTCTGGAACCCACATTGATATTTTTCGTCGGAAATAAAACAAAAAAAAAAAAACCGTACATTTTGACATTTTTTTTTTAATTTATAACCGAAGAAAATTTTCTACTCTATGGGGTCTAGAACCATGTGCTAAATTCATGGTTACAGTTTGCGCATCGATGTCTCCGTCACCCTGATATTGCTTATATTTTTGAACAACTTATCTACTCAACAACGTAAATAACACAATGAATGTTGTTGAACTGTCAAAATTAAAAGCCATTGCTACTGATAGTGAGTTACGGAACTACCCCGCAGGCCTGTATTCCCAGAAGAAATCGAAGCACGTATTATTCATGTCTCATGTAATAGGGAGCTAGCTATAAAATATACTTTGAAGCATTTTTTTATTTATTTATCTACTTACAGTTACCATTACAGGCTATAACCCAATATATCATATATATATATATAGCATATCTAGTTGTAATTAAATATATGGTATTCTGGACTGTGTAGGGCCATCTTCCATACAAAAACTAATTGTTTTAATAACTGAGGGGCAATTCTCGTAATTTTGAGAAAAGTTAAATTACGAGAATTGGCCTTCTGATCTCTTCTTAATTGTTTAAGATCTTTGTTTTGTAATACAACTTACCGAATTTGGTACTTGTTGCCTCTGAGGAGGATGAGGGAAGGGACGAACTGAACCCAGCATTTGCTGTAACGTTACAAAAAAGATAGTTATTTTACTTCCACATCAAGAGGATATCACCAAGAGGTGTAAATAATAAGTTATTAAGGTTACTTCAGTTCTGAGTTAAGATCTCCTTAAACACACACACACTACACATAAACACTCCGGGAACATGATTGACAATCAAATTCATGATCAACGTAAACTGTCCGTTAATTCAAATAACAACTGATAATTTTTCGTCAGTCATCAAATGGTTATAACACGACAAAAATACGTACTGTGTGTGTAACTGCACAACAATCGAGTTCCAGGAATGTACATAAAATATCAATGTCGACTTTGTATTGTACAGTGACGAGCATAATTTACCTTACATACTTACACTTATGCAAGATACAATGCTCCTAAAATATTGATAGATATTTTATGGTCTTACGAACATAGCAGTGTGGCGGCATCTACATCGCCACATACGAACTACGCGTTGCACTGACATCACGCAAAATCCTGCATCGCCCAAGCAGAGTTTACTGAACGACTGGCATACAACGTCCCGACATCAATCGTCCGACAGTAGCCCATCAGGCACACACCCGACTGGTCAGAGGATCCTCCTTTTTCTATGGAGGATGAGTGAACTTTACATCTTGTTCCCCATACGTCTATAGTAGTATCGAACCTATTTTCTCAAAGTAGCAATTTCTATTTTACGAGAAAAACGTTTTTGATTTTGCGTGTCGGTAAGGTCGACTGTATGGTTGACTTACGACAACCACGTCAAGAATGTGACGCGCGAGATCGGCAAATACATCAATTTACAAGTAAAATACCTGCTGCTGATTGATATAATGTTGTTGGTAATCATTGGGCGTCGCGTAGCCCATCGTTGGCGCTGTGCCGCTCTGGTTACCCTGTAACAATAACAGAAGTCTATAAGCATCATAATCTCTGGCATCTATTAGTGTCTAGTGTTCATTACTGATAAATGCGTGCACTGACTGGACCGGTCCACTCAATCTGTGGTTCTTTTCCTCTAAACAACATTTCAGACACCAATCTACATGGTTTTCACATGATCTGACCAAGATTATGTCTGGACTTTACAAGAGACTGTGACCTCTGAGTTTGTTTCGGCCTTTCATCTCAGAATGTTCTCACTTCACATAAAAAAAGTAAAATCTTGTAACCATCTCTTTCCGTACACCTGCAAGTAGTATATGACGGCTGTACTTAAAAAAGCTTAATGTTTATACAAATACTTAGCGGAATACTGCTTACTTGGTTGGGATTTGTCATTCAACACAGTAGGTATTTTAAATCAAGCATATTGTGTACGTTTGATGTGTAGTACGGACTCACCTTAACTATAGGCCTGCCCTGCGGCACCTTGGGTGGTTGCACCCACTGCTGCTGCTTCGGACTTGGCGCGTCAGACTCTTTCTCTGCAGTCATTTTACGTAATACCTGGAACAACACGTTTACGGTTTTATAGATAGTACGGATAAAGCTATAGTGATCTTGTGGCTGCACGAGGTAGTCTTGTAAAAGATCAACGAGAAATTAGAACCAGAGAGGCAAATCTCGTAATTTTAAGAACGTTCACAGTCTGATCTCAGTCTCAATCTGTCAAAAATCCCTCTAATTTCCCTATATTTTGACAAGTTTTTGACATTTGTTTGTCGCCGAGATGAGACTGCGGCTAGATTTTGAACGTTTTAAATTACGAGAATTGGCTTTCTGATCTCAGTCTCAATCTGTCAAAAATACCTCTAATTTCCCAATATTTTTTGACAAGTTATTGACATTGGCTGTCGCTGAGATGAGATTGCGGCTTGATTTTGAACGTTTTTTATGGGAATTGGCTTTCAGGTTTCTAAAAAAAGTCTAATCAAAACAAAACTAGATTGTCAAACTCATGACAAGTGAGTTTTCATTTCTGTCAGCCAATTGGAGTAGCAATCATGAGTATGAGTTTGACGGTTAGTAAGCTAATTTATTGGATTAGTAAACATCCAGAAACCTATACATTTCCCCGTCCTGAATTCATTCATTTTTCTTTCTTTGTCCTGGCAGTCTTTCTTTGGAATGCGCTCCCTCTGAACTGTCAGACGACAACCCGGTTATCTTTTAAATGAGAACGCACGAACATATCAGTCAGAAGTTGGCCGTAACATCCCAGAGCTGATTTTTTTTTTTCATATTCAAAATCATTTATTTGCTAACATGGCTAATTAATAAATGATTAAAATGTCATGTATTAAATGAGAATGTCAAGATATATTTGTAAATAAATGTTAAAGTAATAATAATAGATAATTAATTAGTGCTGTAATCATATGTCACATCAACAACAATATTTCTGAGAACAATATGTCCTTACATCCTCTGTTAAATAATCCCGAATACTATAGTAACATTTAAATAGCAAGAATCTTTTTAATTTGTTTTTAAATTCATAGATGAATGGAGTTTCTAGTATAGACTTTGGTAAGTGATTGTATACCGTTAGTAACTGATTGATTGACTCTGATTGTTACCGGTAGTGATTGTACCGTTACTATACTGAAAATGATTCTGACATAATATAAGGGCGTCTTGTTAGATTTGCAACAAATTTTATCAGTGTGCTGCTTAGTGTATTTATCAAAAAAATGTTTGTTGATTTGCTGGATTCGTTTTCTCCTCTAACAATATTTTTTCTCCGGATGGTTAATTTTGTTTATATGTATGTATGTATCTATCTATGTATTATTCTTGTATTTTATAGTCATTTCCTAGCTATTTATCCCGTATGTTGCATCTGCCATGTGTTGTCTCTGCATCACCCTAAGGTTGACTGGTAGAAAATGCCTGAGGCATTAAGTCCGCCTTTGTGCAGTATTTTTTTTTACTTGTGCATAAAGTTTTAATGAATAAATAAATATTTACAAACACACCATTGCTCCTTTGTTACAATCAACCCCAACCTCCCTTATAAATGATACTCACCGAGGTGGGAGTGAATGATATAGGCGTAGACTGTTTGGGCTGCGACATCTCTTGTCTGCGACGGTAGTTCTCTCGCTGCTCCTCCAGCTTCTTCTTGATGAGGGCATTCTGCATTATGGACTGGGTGTGCGCAGCTAACTCGCGCGGCGAAGGAATGCGGGCCGGCACGCCTGCCAGAAAAGGTTCATTCATTAATTTAGTGGAACAACATTGTGTTTTGAAATGTATTTAGCTTGATAGAAAGCTAAGGCTATGATTCCACAGTCAGACTGTCAAAACGGGGTTGTAGGGCTAAATCGTGATTAATTCTTATTCCTTGTAATAAATATAACATAACATTTAGCCTGTAAAGAAATAATGAGTCATGCCACATTGGTACATTACAGGACTTACCTGAGTGAGATTCCCGATAAGCAATTAGCGTTGACATAGTAGAAATGTTAGTTTTTTTACTGCGCAACCACGTTAGCCATTACTATACAAGAAAGTTTCCCACACATTCCTCTGCTAGCTAGAAAGAAACTGGCTGGATAACCATCAACCTTTTGAATAGCGATCTTTGATATAAGCATCCCGGATATGGCGCATTTGTCGTAATCATCCAACGCTTGCTGGGTAGCCAGCCCCATAACCAATCTTGCTCACTGGCTTATCATACGAAGAAAGTTGGTATCACGTGATGACGGCTCCACCAACTAGATTCTGCGATCACTTATGTATACAAAACGTAATATCACGCCTCTATTCCACGCAGGATTAGGCAGAAGTGCAACCATAGCACAAAGTATTCTGACATTAATTTAATATTTAATTGGGAAAGGCTTTATAATGCAGTGGTGTTCTGACAGTAAAAGAAAGAAATTGATGTTATCTTTCACTGGTATTAATTAAGCCACTTATGTTTATCTTGCAATGCAAAGAGTGGGAATCGAACTCACGTCCTCTAGCTCGCCAGTCAGCACCTTGGCCGTTGGGCTGTTCCCGCTTATATCGATTGAAATGAAACATATACTACCTGGGTGGTGCACGGCTAGCGTGTTGGGACTGGTGGCCATTATAGGCGACACACAGAACGCTGCGTCCATTAGACAAATTACATGTTAGAATATTGTATTAGTAATTCATATATTAGACGCTTCACTTTATGTTCATTCAGCATCTTTAACACACAATTAATCGGTATCGGTTTCATTTTGACAGTTCAACAACATTCATTGCGTTATTTACGTGTTGAGCAGACAAATTTTTCGAACTTATGAAGCAATGGATTAGCAATTTGCTTCAAAATGATTCAGATTACTATTGATTATGTGTCACGCAATTAGGGTGCTGGTTGACTATAGTCATGCGCATGATAAAGTAAATGAAATCATAAAAATTCTTCAACAGATGAAATGGATACTATGAAATTTTTACAAATTAATTTAAAAATATAAAAAAAGACCAGGGTAAATAAGAAAAATCCTTCAAGATCTTAGATTAGTAAACATTACCTCAGTAGCATTTTAGTATCACTTAGTTAACCTGAAAGTTATGCCGAAATGAATGAAAAGTTAAGTAAATACATTTTCCCAAACAGGAACCTTTTCAGTGTCGTGACACGCCGCGCGTTTTGAAACTTTCAATAATAATTTTTTAATTAAGCTGCATTTCCTATTCGAAATCAGAAGTGTACAATAAATACGCGATAAATAGATGATTTTTGAGGTGGCCTGAGTATAAAATCAATTTATATGTTGCACGGCGTGTTTGTCGCAATAATGTATGCACTGTGACCCTTAAGGACTTGAAAATAAGGTGACAAGAAAAGTGTGCCAATAATATTGTTGAAAGTGGCAATGAAGATGAAAGATGTGTTAAGACTGTTAAGCGTGATGTTGTTACCTTGGTGCGGCAGTGGCGACAGGCGCAGCGGCTGGTGGTGCGGCACGATCAGGTGCTGCGGGCCCGGCAGCGGGGACTCGCCCATCTGGGGACAGGCATACAGAATTAGCTTGTGTACAGTAATCAATGGGAATTATAATGTTACGATATATTGACAATCCGTTACCGTGTCGTACGTGTGTCCGTAAACGCAGCAAAAATATATTATTTTTACTGCGTTTTAAAAGCGTTTTTCTTTTCTTTTTTTAAACTAAATACATATTTTTATTTTTCATTTTTGCGTCTAGTATATTCTTCATTAAATTAATAATTTGCAATTTGTTTCAGCGGCCCCCCAAACTATGTAGCAATTTAATTTGGCCCGGCATCGTATCTGGTTTGGACAGCCCTGTTCTAAAGTATATTGTGGTAGTAAAATTAAAGCCTCTTGAATAACTACAATATCACATTACCTGTCTCTGGTGCTGGTGTAGTCTCAGTATGGTCAACAACACTTCACGGTGGCGGCTCTGAAGCCCAGGGTTGCTCAGCTGTTGCATTAAATGCTGCGCCGTTATCTCGCCGGTTTTCAGTCCTGTGCAATGTAATTAAATAAATAATATGTAAAATCTAATCTTGAATGCGTAGGATAAGTTGAGCATATAGTAACGAAACGCTATTCGACGTGTTCATCATCATCTACCTAGCCTTTTCCCAACTATGTTAGCGTCGGCTCTCAGTCTAACCGGATGCAGGTAAACACCAGTATTTTACATGAACCGACTGCCTATCTGACCTCCACAACGCAGTTACTGGGTAATACGATACCCCTTAGTAAGACTGCTTGTCCAACTTTCGGGCTTCTGACGACCCGTAACGACTGCTAAAAATCCACGAATGACAGCCGGGACGAACGGCATAACGTGCTTTCCGAGGCACGGAGGGGTCCTGGTATGTGCAGATGGTCACACATCTACGGACCAACCGCGGCAAGCGTAGCTTAACTTGGTCGATCGACCCGTGCGGCTGTTATTACTTAGCCAAAAGCCCCCTCCAAAGTGTTAATTGTATGAAGTTTATTTTTAAAAGTATTTGCACTGGGTGTTGAAACCATGTTGCAATATGCAAGTTGGACATTGCTCGTTGCGAGGTTTCGTCGTTGTGTTCTCTACTGAATATGCTCTTCCCTTTTCGCCTGCTGCCTTGCATCGATCAGAATATTGGACCACAAAAG